>CM071644.1:6041425-8843215 GCA_036419045.1 Scirpophaga incertulas
TTCTATAATTTAATACAAAGTATGACTGTCCCTATCTATTGTTGAAAACTAATTGTCAACACTAATTGATTATTTATGCTATCGATGAGGATGATAATGATATCCTTATCCTTGAAAATTTGTATTAAATAAACCATATTTTTAATTGAGTTACATTGATATGTTATTTTATGAGGTTACCTAATTCTTAAAAGTAAGATCTTTGTTAAGCATTTTAATTTAATTGATTTTCTATCGAATACGTTTTACTAGTTTCGAACGTTATATAGAGAATCCCAAAATTATTATACCACCCTTATCCTTAATATTCTATCCTTCCAAACCAATTCTCAACAACATATTTAAATTCGTGACTGCCTATATCTCTGTAAGTCCTAATTTAAGATCAATATCGCTATCTCCCAACGATACTTCTTAGCCAAATCCTGAGAAGGTTATGCAAATTCATAATTATAATACAGAAAAATGGTAAAGAGTATCGTAAACATTGTCATAACAAGCTTATCTTATCTAGTTTAAAACATAACATGCTACACACGAATATTTCAAAGTCAGTTTACCATTTGTATTTCGTTCAACAAATTAAAAAGTCATTTATGTACCATACCCATTTAATTTTGGGTGTTACAATCAAAAAGAGATTTACTGGAAATGTTTGGAAATTCATTACGTACCGTGTAATGGATACGACGACTTCGAAAATGGTGTCCGTGCAGTTTTTCATCTGGGCTGTTATCATACATTCCCAATTGGTGGTTGGTGCCAACCCTTATTTTGAAACTAAAAGCAGTGATAGTTACGTAAGTCCAAATTATTATGAAAGTTTTTTAGGCAAAAAAGTTTAGTATTATTACAAATGTTTCGTTGATAATTACCAGTTGTTCTATTGGGAACAAAATAGAACAAATATTTTAAATGAAAACTATCATTTAGAAACAACAATAATAAAACATACAAAATAAAAATCTAGGATTACTTCACATTTTATTATAATAAAACACAATCAATTATGTTCGTTTGTTCGACCATATATGTCCTATTACTGATTATTGGTCTCTCCTTAGTTGTAGAAGCGTTAATTTACTACACCAATTAATATTAGAAATATTTACTCAGATTTTTATAACCCTATGTATGTTACGTCTACAGTTATTTGGTTTTTGAGGAGTATAGGTGAAGCTCACTTATCACTCACTCGCCAGATAAAACGAATGTAAAAGTTTCTCTATTGTTGATATAAAATAAGTAATAAATGAAGAATCTAGCAAAGTAGCTTATGAGCCGCTTTTCATCCCCGCAAGTAGCGAGACGTGATGGGTGACGAACTAAAATGGGATGGATAATTAATAGCTTAGACGCGTAGAAATGACGGACAAAAAACGACTAACGAAAGAAAGAAGAAGGCAAATAGTCTAGAATGTTCTAGACCAGTGTTTCCCAACCTTTTTTAGGCCATGCCCCACTTTAATATTTCTAAAATTTTTATTACCCCATATATAATTTTTAACCTTTAAAAATTGTTTTGTTCGCTTAAGAAATATAAATGATAAGTTTTATGAAATAAAGTGTAGTAAGATATCACATGTATTTATTTTTTCGTTGAACGCGCGATTTTTAAACAGATGAGCAGCGCGGCGTATAGTGTTATATCTTGACTTGCCACGATGACGATGACGATGACGGTAAAATATTTTGTTATTTTTCAACGGCGGCGGACTCCGCGGTGAATCCCCGACGAAGTTTACTTGACAACTCTAATAACCCAATTGATATTTTGGTGACGTCAAACGAAATTATAACTAATAATTATTTACATCATTTTTCAAAAATTTGCCTTTTTTGTTAAATTTGTCACCGATATTTAGCATTGCATTTAAATAACCCAAAGCGAAAGGGTTAAAGTCGTATCGAGTCCATTTTTTAATTGCCCCCCTTAATTATCAAATTGCCCCACGTTGAGAAACACTGGTCTAAACGAACTTGGATCAAATAGATAACAGATTTAATGAAGGGCAAGTCGAGAGTACCCGTGATCATCCAGCGTCCATTAATGAGAGTCCAGGAAGCTAGAGAAGTATATTGTATCAAAGTGGAAAAGTTTGTTCACTGTCTACCCCAATGGGAAAGAGAATGATGTTGTTTTTTGTATCATTTAACTCCAATAAAAATATTTTTTTTTAAGATGACTTTTCTGCTTTCTTAATCTCAGAGTTTCTGGCCCGAAGTGGACAGTTTCTTAGATCTTTCATCTGTTTTGAAGGTATTTAGCAGACAATCTACATTGTTAGCTCGTACAAAATCCACGGGAAAAGAGGGAGAGCAAGACATGTAATTTAGTATTGTATTTAGATGTCCAGAAAGTTGTTATGGGTGGGACTGAGTCTGCAGGTACTCTTATTGTTATGTGCGTGCTCCAGGGATCGATATCGGGACCCTAGTTTTTCTTGATATATATTAATGATCTCCCACACTTCACTGATACTTTCTGCAATACTGTACTATTTGCAGATGATACTTCTTTAATATTTGAGATTGACAGAGGAAACGGCAATATTGACGTTGTAAATAGTACTCTTTCTAAAGTATTGCACTGGTTCACAATTGATAATTTATCTTTAAACCTCAATAAAACTAAATGTATCAAATTTTCATTACCAAATGTTAGAAAAGTAGATACTATTGTAAAAATGAATAATGAAGTGGTACAATTTGTGGGATTCACTAAATTCTTGGGTATTACTTTGGATCCGACTTTGCAATGGTATAGACATATTGAGACCCGGTCAAATAGACTAAGTGCTGCAGCAAATGCTTTAAAAAAATAAGACAACTTACAGATTTTGAAACAGCAAGATCAATTTACTTTAGTTATTTTCACAGTGTTATGTCTTATGGTTTACTATTATGGGAGTTGGCTGCTAGTATAGAAAGTATTTTTGTTTTTCAAAAAAGTGCAGTCCGAGTTATTTATAATTTACGAGCTAGGGATTCTCTTAGAGATTTATTTAAAGAGATTAATATAATGACTTTAGCGGGTCAGTATATTAATGAAAATTTAAATTATGTGTATAAAAATTGTAAACACATATGTACATTGTACGAGTATGTCACGAGTGCATTGGCACCCTACCCCATATATATGTTATATAATTAAACACAATTAGTCAGAGACCCCCCAAGAAGTCCCGATGTCGCAACATTCCATGTAAATGTCACAATGAGGACCAGGACAATGAGGAGGACAGGCGTCTTTGAGCTCCAATCGCGGTGGTGAACAGACAGATCAATCGTTGATCACTAGTAATAAGCCTAGTTATAGTTATATATTGTAATTAATTAATAAAAAACTAAAATTAATAACTTGTAGTTTTTAAAAAACGCCTGTCGACGGCCCAAAATCGTAATTGGCGCAGTCGGTAGGATAGTCGAGTCAGGTCGTGTATTCCTACTTCGAGTCCGTCCTGATAGTCGTTTCGCCGACGTGTCGACTATCTTCAAACAAACGAATCTACGAGACCGTCGTAGGCGCCGCAATAGAAGAATAATAATAGAAGAATCGTCTTCATCACAGCGACAACATCAAGAATCGATGAGTCAACTTCGCGCTATGCAGATTACCTTGCATATGTGAGTAATTAATTTTAAGACACAAATTTCTATTGGTTGCAAATCCTCGCACCATCCTCCCATATTTCTATTACTATCGAAGTAATTAGAATATTCACTTAAGTACTATTGAAGTAACTAAGTAAAAAAAAATTGTAATTGCAATTTTAAAGATAAATTTTATCATTCAAAGTTTTTCACCCGCGTAGTAGTCAGAGAGCCACGCGCAGACAGAGCGCTAGGTGGTTCATGTTTAATTCAAATAGAGACACTTTAATAGAACAAGAAGAAGATGAGATGGCCTTGAACTCAGAATCGAGTCAAGTCCCTCACCTCTTTAACGACAACACTGAAAAAATAATGGAAAGCATTGAGAATAGTTCCGGAGTTTGATGGAAACCCTAAAAACCCTAAAATGGAATTAATTAGATTTTTAGATATTTGTGACCAATTAGTAATTAACTTTTTGAACCCAGCCCATGGTAACGAACTTAATAATTCAGCCCTGTTAAATGGCATCTTAAATAAAATTACTGGCAATGCAGCTAAGACATTAGCCACCAATGGCATTCCCACGGACTGGCAAAGCATTCGGAATACACTGATTAATACCTTTTCAGATCACTCTGTACACCGACCTCTCTATGTTAACACAAGGCACAGACACACCCCACATTTTTTTGAGCGCGTGCAACACTTACTGACCACTATAATGGCATATGTCCAACTGCACGAATCTATTAAAACCACCGTAGAAGCCAAACGCACACTATACAAAAAACTAGCGTTACGACACCCGAGGCCTTAACGAACCCCTAGGATGGCGTATTAGATGTATGCGACCCGAATCGCTTGAAAAAGCGCTAGAATTTGCTCAAGAAGAGTTAAACGTACTTTACTTGCGGAACAAAAAGATTAATAGCAATCCCAGATACGTATCTTCACATCTAAACATGCCGCAACAAGTCGTAAAACCATTTCAGTTTCCCAACTTTAATCAAAACTCTATTCCACACGTTAATCGTTTTCAGCCTCCTATCAATAACGCCCCTTATTACTTTAGATTTCCAAATACACCCCAATTCAATAATAGACCCCAAGGTCAAGGTTTATCTAGAACTCAACAAATGATGAGAGCTTTACCAAGAGATAATTTTTCTACAGGTTTTAGAATTGAACCCCGACCTCGCCAAATGAATCATCAACCTATGAGTGGCATATCACACCCAATGGCGCGAACTTTACCATCCACGTCGCAAAACAGAGCTCAACAGAATATACACGTGCACGAAACAACTGATCCATTGTACTCTTACCATAATTCCGATACTTATTATGACGAATATTCTTACCTTAATGACTACACCGATGACACAACCGACTTATATTCTTCCTCAAGCTCCGATAACCCCAACAACTCCGAACAAGAGCAGCAGGAAAATTTCTTCAACAAGCCTCTGAAGAATTCCCCAGAATAGAAAAGACAGCTTCCTTACATTCAAATTGCAAACCCCCCTTTAAAACTATTAATAGATACAGGCGCTAATAAGTCCTTTATAAGTCCCGAAGCAGTAGACATTTTTTTTCACGTTATTAAATATTTTACAACCCGTTTGTAGTCACAAATATTCACGCCACTACCCAAAATGATTACTCAATTACCATACCATGTTTTCCGGAGATAAGTGATGAAAAACCTATTAAACTATTTATCTATAGATTTCACGAATATTTCGATGGATTAATTGACTTAGATTTTTTACAACAATGGCAGTCGAAAATCGACTTAAGCTCGCATATCTTACACACTCAGTTCGCCAGAAATGCTATTCAAATGTATGAGTCACGGCAGAGCTTTAACTTAATAGAAACAGTAGTTCCCTCAAAATCAAGTAAACTTATAAGCATCCCGACAAATATCTCTCAAGGTGACATTTTTATAAACCTTCAATCAATATGTAATTGTTATATTACGGAATGCGTAACTACCGCGAATAATGGCTATGCATTCATAGAACTTTATAAGCCCACAAAATAACGATATAATATTTAATCTATCGCAACCGATCACCGCTAACATCTTTAATGAGCAAACCTTATCAGTTAACGAGAACAATATGCAGCGATTCCGTGAAGTTTCGTCTCGCCTGCGTATGAATCATCTGAACGAAGAGGAACGCGCAAACTTAAGCTCTCTGTGCAAAGAAAACTCGGATATTTTTTACTTAGAAAACGAATCTTTAACTTTTACAAATAAAATTAAACATCGTATTAATACAACCGACGAAATTCCCGTTCATAGCAAAACATATCCATATATCCATAGAAGTAATCCATATATCCACAGAAACGAGGTACAAAATCAAATAAAAAAAAATGCTTGACCAAGGAATTATTAGACCATCTTCTTCAGCCTGGCGCGCACCTATATGGATAGTGCCCAAAAAATCTGATGCCTCTGGAAAAGTAAATTGGAGATTAGTTGTCGACTTTAGAAAACTTAATGAAAAAACTTTAGATGACAAGTACCCCATCCCTAACATTACCGACATACTTGATAAATTAGGAAAATGTCAATACTTTAGTACATTAGATTTAGCTAGTGGATTTTACCAAGTAGAAATGCACCTCGATGACATCCACAAAACCGGTTTTAGCGTTGCCAATGGAAATGGACACTTTGAATTCTTATGTATGCCAATGAGTTTAAAGAATAGTCCTTCTACATTTCAAAGGGATATGGAGAACATTTTACGAGGCTTGCAAAACGTAATAAGCGTAGTATACATTGACGACATTTTGGTATTTTCTACCCCACTACAAGAGCATATTGTTAATTTACGAAAAATCTTTGACGGACTTAGAGAATCAAAGGACGATGCCCGATTTTGCCCCACTACCAAAGTCAATGACCAACAAAACTGTATTTGTTACGTAAAGTATTTTAATCGAACATTATTTTTAAGTGTAATGTAAACCATATTAAAGGTAAGGTTTTATTTTTTGTATAATTAAGATGTATATGCATTTCTTGTTACAAATATGACGATTATATCGTTTTGTTAATAATTTCAATTATTAAAAATTATTTTGGTATAATTACAAAAAAAAATATTATTGTAATATTTTTAAATACTTTTATTGATATATTGTCAAATATTAACGCTAATTATAAATATTAAATAATAATATATGATTTCTTTAAAAGAATAATAATATGCTTTTTCTTAAAGAGTAAATAATAAAACGCATCGCCAATCAGTTTACTAATATTGATTAAGATGGCAAAAAAATCATCGCAGTTCCCTTCGTTGCTTGTTACGTTGCACTGTGCGTTTTCTGTTTTCACATTTGATTCCCTATTATTATTCACTAATAAACGAAGATTTTGGCTTTCTTCTGGACTACGATATTTGCTATACGTTTTGGATTTACGATGTTGCAGTGTGTAAACTGTGGTGTGTGTGTACAGCGTATTCAAAAAGACATGAAATCGGTGAACTTTCGGCGCCATTGCAAAATGTTCTCACCGAGTGGCTTACATTACCTCAAGTAAGTAGTAATCTTCCAAACCAAATTATCTTTATTTCCGGAACAGAATTAAATAATATTTAAGTATTTACTAGAA
This sequence comes from Scirpophaga incertulas, assembly GCA_036419045.1. Lineage (NCBI taxonomy): Eukaryota > Metazoa > Arthropoda > Insecta > Lepidoptera > Crambidae > Scirpophaga > Scirpophaga incertulas. Next base: position 6,048,660 of record CM071644.1, read on the forward strand.
TACGATATGGAATATATGTTTCGTTTTTTATCAGAAAACATGCAAATATACTAACGTCTATTTCCTATTGATTCAATATGTGACTTGTAGATAAATAAGTAGATGAAGTATATAAGACGAAATGTGAATCTTGTCAAGGAAGGTCATTATAGGTATATAAATTGATAGATGTAAATTAATAGTTAAAGTAACTTTTCTGTTTCAGAATCTTAGTGTGTGTTTAATGTCACTCTTGCTATTAATACTCATTGCAAGCAGTGATGGAGTAAATCGAGAAGACGCTTGGCCATACTCAAGTTTGCATTGGTTGTGGAATTTCTGTTTTAAATTTAGAAATCATATTCTGGAAGAAAACAATATTACATGCTTACTGTTTTTGTAAGGACCTGTAGTGCAATTCTCGTATTTTTTTACAATCGCAATTTAGTTGAAGTTTAGCAATCGCTCGATCTTAGTCCCACCCAAAATCGGTATTCACGTATCACATTTCCGAACAAAACCAAAACTAAATTGAAACTAAAACTTATTTCAGCGAACTTTAGATTGCGAGGTGGGAATGTGCCAACTGAATCAAGACAAAACACTGAATTTAAAAAAATAAATATATCGAAAATAAACGATACTATTAGATTTTAGAGTATAAAATCATTATTTAATTGGCATAAAAGTCCAAAGATGTATAAATATTTAATGACAACTGCATTTCAATCGTGAATTGACGTTTGGTAGCTCAACCTCGATCGACAGGTTTATCTAAACTTTAGTAGAATACCGATTCTGTTGCGGTTAGAGTGCAGTTTAACTTCGATAAAATAGGAGAATACAGTGTACGATTATGATTAGCGCTACGTTTGGATCGAGCTAGTTCAAGTCCGATCAAAGTTCGATTGAAAGACGTGAATACAAAAACGTGTTTTTAGACTAAATCGTTGCTAACTCGCTGCGACTTTATTTAGGAGAATTGCACTACAGCACACTTAGAGGTATGAGCAATTATGATTTCCAAAACGAGTAGGTACTCTACTGAATAGTAATGAAATGCAATACAATTAATGCAATGTAGTAATACACAATTTCGTCGTTAAGCAACCAGCACTGTGAAATTAATTGTTTTGTCACTACATATCTATATTTTATATGATAAAAATGAGACTTTGTTCAATACTGACTGTGGATAAAATGAGCGTATCTAAAAGATATGATTTTTCAGCTTGTCCCATAAGATTGAAAAGGATAATACTAATTTGTGTTTTAATACTTCACTTTTAAACAAAACAATGTAAATGTTTATTTTCACACATGATCTCTCACTTATTTAACAAACAAATATTCATAGCATCTCTAATTTATATTCTTTATTTAATCTATCTGGCACATGAAACTAGTAGGATGAGATAAGAGTACCATAAAAAAAAAGTGCTGAATAATAACAATACTTCAACATTCCTTTCAATATTCCTATTCATTACAGTTTATGAAGATAAATTATTTTTTTCTAGGGCCAAATGAATCGTGTCTGTCTTCCTTGTTGGCTCAGAGGAATAGAAGAATCAGTTATGATGTACGAAGAGCTTCAAATGAAATTGCTGGTCCTGTTGAGCAACTTCCAAGGCAAAATGTAGCTATGAGTCCAATAGAAGTGCGCTCCTTGCCTGTATTTGAACAAAAACCAGCAAGAACAGCTACCACAATACATTTGCCAGGCTATAAGCGTTTTGCGAATACCTCACTGCATTGTATATTTAATTCTTGTAGAAATAATGCAGGACATTTGGTACCCACGAGAACACAACTTGTATGTACCAAGATGTGCCCGTGTTTGTGAAGAACATCTTTATAGTGACACGTTGCAATTGTTACCAGAAGCTGTTAATACTCTCTCAGAATTTAGTAGTAATCAACTTCAGGATATATTAGATCTGGCTAAGAGAGAAACTATTTTTGATTTTGAAAATGTGCATGAAATGCCATCTCATATCTGCCATTATTGGACTGGTTTAAATGTGTCTCAGTTTTTAACTTTATTTAATGAATTATCGTTATTACATATCTATGTAAAAACACCTAAAACATCTCTAGCACTATATTTAGTCTAATTAAGGACTGGAGTCAGTAATAAAAGATTAACTTCACTGTTCCAAATACCTAGAACTACTCTTGAAAAACGAATAAACAATGTACGTAAATATATAATGGACTATTTTGTACCATTGCATATTGGGATGCAACGTGTAACTCCTGAAAATACTGTTGAGCGAAATCTCGCAATACCAACTGCATTATTTGGTATCACTGAAAATAATCAGAGGCCTGCAATTATAGTAATTCTTGAATGTGATGTGATGGTACATATATTTACATTGAAAAAAGTTCCAATTATTTGTATCAAAAAAAGACATACAGTCTGCATAAATACTGCAATTTAGTAAAACCTTTTCTTTTGGGCTGCTGTGACGGACATATCATTGATGTGGTAGGGCCTTATGCTGCCACTCAGACTGATTCTGATATTATGAAAGAATTGTTTTCCAGTTCTAGTGGTTGAATGCGGTCATTTTTTTAGGGAAAATGATGTTTTTATTTTAGATCGTGGTTTCAGGGATGAGATTCTTGGAGAGCTGCGGCTACAAAGTGTATAAACCAGAGACCTTAGATGAGGGTGAATCACAGTTTACAACACTGCAAGCAAACAGAAGCCGATGTGTTACTCTATGTCGTTGGGTAGTGGAAGTAGTTAATGGCAGATTTAAGCGTGATTTTAAAATATTTCGCCAAGATTTTTTAATACTGCCCACCCACATTTAATGGATGATTTTAAGGTTGCAGCTGCTCTTATTAATCGTTTTCATCCTGTGATAACAGATCGTTCAGATTGTCAAACAATTATTCAAAGAGCACAGGAGAAACTAAATACTCTAAATTATTTAGCACAATTTGTGACAGATTATAATCTTAACCGTAGGCGGGTCATGTTTACCAGAATTGATGGCCACCTCCCTCAACTATCATCCTTTCCAGTTTTTAATTATGATGATTTAATTCTTCTTTCATTAGGACCTTACCAAGTTAAACAAGCTAGATCATATTATGGTGAACATATTCGTGAACGTGGCATATATGAAATAGAAATATGTCCTGAATTGGAGCACTCTGAGGAAATGGTTTTACAAGTGGGAGGTAACCGACCTTGTCTATTAAGGGGTAGAATTAGATCTCGTCACATTAGTCAGAGACAATATTATACACATACATTTTATTTGAAACCGAATCAAATAGTCGGTTACCTCTTGACTTAATACTAGGATATTATTGCAGTTGTATAGTAGGAAACAGAACAGTCGGCTGTTGCTGCCATGTTATGTCTATAATTTGGTATTTGGGTTGGGCTCGATACCAAGAAAACTTAATATCTCCAGCTCCTATTTTAGACAGTATTTTAATAGAAATTGAAGACTAAACAAAATAAAGAATCATGCTAAAATATTTGTTTATTTTTATATCTGTTCATTGCTTAATTGCTCATATGCTTTTTTATGTGTTCATGGACAAACTGAAAATGAGCAGTCAGTTTACCTGATGGTTCTAAGTAATTATCGACGTCCATGGACATCCATACCACCAGAGACATTGCAGGACCATTTTTAAATAATGTGAGACAAACAGTATTCATCTAAACAATATCTAACTTCTGTAAGTGCGAACCAATGATACCTACTATCATTGGTTCGCTAGCATTAACACTACTTAGGTAATGATAAATCTCAAAAAATTGTCTCGTTATGCGTAGTATTACAATGCATAAGAATAATGATAATACCGAAATCTAGTGTTCATCTCAGATTTTTTAGAATATTATAATACCTAAATCGACCTCCAGTAATGATAAAGATCGATAATAGATGATACAGAATAAACTGAATCAATTATTTTGAAAATGTCGATACTGTCAATAGTATAAGCATGACCGATTTTTATTGCCAACTATCATTTTATCGACGATTCGGTGAACTTCGACTACTTCGACTTTTTGCTAGTGTAAAGGTCATTTAGGTTAGGTTAGAAACAACCACTTTTTAATGTATATCTATGAAACTGCATCTTTAATTTAAAAAATAATGATTACATCATATTCTAGGATCGAACACACTTAAAATGCACCTTCTAATAATTATGTACATGGATATTTATAGGTATGGCAAGCCTCCATACAAAAATGGGCATTGTCCTTTTAAGATACAAATGGACAAATCAGAATTCCTTAAACTCGAGACCCCTTACTTAGGTCACATTATCACACCAAACGGAGTAAAGCCCAATCCAGATAAAATATCAGCCATTTTGAAGTATCCCCTACCAAAAACGCAAAACAAATAAAAGGATTTTTAGGACTAATTGGCTATTACCCACATTTCATTCCCGATTTTTCACGCTTAACAAAACCTCTTACAAATTGCTTAAAAAAAGGACATAAGATCAATCTAACACAAGATTATATTAACTGCTTTGACATTGCAAAACTTTACTCATTAATGACCCTATTCTTCAGTACCCAGACTTTACAAAAGACTTTATACTTACCATTGACGCTTCAAATGTAGCACTAGGAGCAGTTCTTTCACAAGGATCTATAAATTCAGATAGACCAATAGCCTATGCTTCACGTACCCTAAACGAGTCAAATTATTCTACTATTGAAAAAGAACTCTTAGTAATAGTTTGGGCAACCAAATATTTCCGTCCTTATCTTTTAGGGAGAAAATTTACAGTTGTTACAGATCATAAGCCCCTTTAATGGCTATTAAATCTCAAAGAACCAAATTCACGTCTTACCCGATGGCGGTTAAAACTGTCCGAATATAATTTTAATATAAAAGACAAAAAAGGAAAGTGTAATACTAACGCTGATGCACTATCACGTCTAGAAATACATAACCAGGATACAGATTCAGTGATAGTTAATATAAGCTTCAGTTCTTCGTCAGACTCCTCAAGAACATTAACTGCACCCGATGATGGCCCTTTTATTGGTGCAAGGTAAGAAATGTAATGCACTTGGTGCAGTGCGACTGACACTGCACCAAGTCCCATTACATTTCTTAGTAGCCCCTTTAATGAACCCAATCTTAGGACCCCCATCAACAATACAGCACCTGAAAATGAAGAAAATAATAATCAATCGCCGTCTCTATTAGCTGGAAATAATATATTGGAAAATTTTCTTGATAACTTACCTTGTGAAACGACGCACAGTAACAACGAAAACACCATTCTTGACATTCCCGTTTCTGAAGACGTACTTAACAAATATAAAAGACAACTTATAATTAATTATACAACTAACTCGATTAAAAGTAAACCTAAAATTACCTTACCTTTTGAAACTTTCGAAAGAACCTCCGTTCAAGTTTGCCAGGATACATTAGAGCAAGATTTAATATCTATCGTTAAAAATCATATAGGTCCCAAAAATATTACAGCAATTTTAGTAAATCCTATTGATCAAATGTATACCATAGTACCCATTTTACAGCGAATTTTAAAAATTCGTCTATGCATCTCATTCTAACAAAACGAATAGTAGACGATGTCACAGATTACTTAAATCAGCAAGAATTAATTAAACTTACCTTTCTTTATCTCAACGATACTTTTGGCCAAAACAAAAAATCACAAAATTTATTAATTCCTGTTCGATATGTAACCGTGCTAAATATGATAGAGTACCGCTAAGATCAGAATTTAAAATTGTTCCCCTACCAACTAAACCGTTCGAACAAGTTCACGCTGATGTTTTACTATAGAACGCGATAAATACTTAACTATTATAGATTCCTTTTCCAAATACGCACAATCGCATATACTTCCCGATTGTACGGCACCAAATATATTAAAAGCATTTGTAACACTTTGTACTCACCATGGGTTCCCGTTACACTTAACTACGGATAGAGGAACCGAATTCACGAACCAAATAGTTGCAGTATTTTTAAAATTTCACAAAATTAATCATCACTTATAGCTTCACGCACCCAATGAAAACGGAGCCATTGAACGTTTTCATAGTACACTTTTAGAACATATTAGATTACTAAGAAAACAGCACCCTAGTGAACCTGTTCACAATTTAATTCCCTTTGCACTTATCGCATATAACAGTTTTATTCACAGTCTTACCAAATGTAGGCCCTATTATTTAATTACTGGACATTATGAGCCTCGTGATCCCACTGATAATAACTTATCTGAACGACTATTACAGCAATACTTACAAGACCACAGACAAAAAATGGAGATAGTATATAAAATTGTACATGACTAGTCACTTTCGAATCGCAAATCCATTATGAATAGACAAAATCTTGACAGAGAACCTGAAAAGAATTACGAAATAGATGAAGAAATTTTTTTTAGAAACCCCGCAGCAACACGACAAAAGTTAGCCCCCCGATACACTAGTGACAAAGTGGTTGCCAATCTACCTATTCATATATATACTTCCAAAAAACGAGGTCCAGTAGCAACAAATCGTCTGAAACGAGATAAAAAAAAATTAAAAGCTCTACTCGCAACAACAATGACCCTGGCCCAAGCAGACTTACAAATGACCAACATACGACTTGACGACTTATCGCAACGACCCGGCCTATTGCCCTTTGAATTAGGAAAAACTAGAATCATTTCCCATAATCACATTTTTCTCGAGGATATCGATCTTGGTAAGATAGAACAATAAATCGATACTGTAAAACTAGAACTGACTGACGTAGCTTCTAAAATCCCTAACCAACACTTCCAAATTACAGAAAATTACTATTAGGTTACAATCATTCGAACCTAGAAGAGCTAAACGTGGTCTGATAAATCCCTTAGGTACCTTTATAAAAAGTATAACCGGTAACCTAGATAATGACGATGCATTGAAATTAGAAAGTGCTTTGACAAATCTACAGAAAAATGAAAAATAATTATCTATTAATTTTAATAAGCACATTAGTTTATTCAAAGACATGACTTTCCAACAAACTCAAATATTAAGTAATTTAACTAAGAATCAAAATAAATTAGGAAAGGCAATAACTTATTTAATTAATGTTACTTCCTCAGATAAAGGGTACATAGCCCAATATGTCCTCTTATCTATATAATATTTATATTATATAGATAAGAAGATAGTTAATAGTCCTTAAATTTCCTATCATGTCCTCAACGACCTATAACCTGTATATGTTATGTCCTGTGCCCAATAATAATTCCGAAATAATTATACCACCATATCCTTTTATTGCAATCAACTCCCAGGAATATGTGTATATGGAGGCTGAATGCCCGAAGATCGACACCTATTATATATGCAAGCAAGAAGTTAACCATCAGACCCGCAATCAACGTGACTGCATAGCACAGTTAATTTCTCATCAAGAACTACATGAATCATGTCACACAACATCTATAATTCTACATAAGGAAGCACTACTAGAACTTGACAGCCAACATTATATCATTACATTCCCAAAGGCAATGAAAGTACATTTATTCTGCAAAGAAGAAGATCGACATCAGATTTTGCAAGGCAGTTACTTAGCAACGATTCCACGAGAATGCAATATCAAAGCACCTGCATTCTCAATCATCAACATCGATGGCAAAGTACGAGGAAAAGTTATTGAAATTATGCAATTATCGAAAATTGAATCATCAAACTCTTTGAAACGAGTTACAAACTTACGACAATCGACTTAAGCAAATTGCACAATATCCAACATCAAGTACTTATGGAGCCCCATATACCTTATGAATCATCAGTTATGCGAATTATCTACCACACAACAATACCGATGTACGGAATTATAATAAGTGCAGCTGTACTGATAACCATTGGATGCATATTATACTATAAGAAGAAATCCACCATCCACCTTATCCCATATATATGTTATATAATCAAACACAATTAGTCAGAGACCCCCCAAGAAGTCCCGATGTCGCAACACTCCATGTAAATGTCACAATGAGGACCAGCACAGGCGTCTTTGAGCTCCAATCGCGAGGGCGAACAGACAGATCAATCGTTGATCACTAGTAATAAGCCTAGTTATAGTTATATATTGTAATTAATTAATAAAAAGCGAATAATTAATAACTTGTAGTTTTTAAAAAACGCCTGTCGACGGCCCAAAATCGTAATTAGTATGATAACAACATAATTTATTGTAAATGTTGTTATTACTTTTGATAAAGTTGATAAGTTGCCTTGCGCCCATTCTTCTTATCAGCTAAAAATACGTTCTAAATGGGGGTGGTAGGGAAAAAAATTGGACGATTCAAAAGAGCTTTCTATAAAGTCATATTTGAATAAAGTTAATTTTGATTTGATTTCATTTGATTTGAGTGATCTTTTATTACTTCAAGGGACCGTATGTAGAAGAATACAAGGGTGTGTGGCCGTGCCGCGGACCGAAAGCAACGAACTTAACTGAAATATCGGCTCGTGTGGTAAAAGAAAATAATGGAACCTGGTTGCACATAAACTGTACCGTTAAAACTGATAGCAAAATTCAAGAGGTAAGCTTTGTATAATTTAATAATTTATTTTTATTTTATTAGAATACAAGTCGAAGTCAAAAAATGTTTACTCAAATTAGGTCTACGCAGATGACTTTTCCAAATGAATGTAGACAAAGTCAACTTTCTTTTTACAATTGTAATAAACCTAAATAAATTTTCAGCGAGAGAATAAAAAGGTTCGTCACCTTAGAGTTCGGTTTGTATACACGGTTTGTATACACCAGGTAATGATGGATTAATATGGAATGCTGCAAACATTTTGATAAATCTGATTTTGCTGCATAATGTATGTAATTATACTGTGCCTGGAGAAGCGGGTCGGAGGGAATCAAATTTTAATAATTTGAAGTATAGGTGATGTGAAGATATGACATCAGTCCGGTAGGTGGTTGCTGAGGCGTATCAAGCCCGCAAATGTTGCGGCAGACTAAGAGTCAAAGCGATGACGTAGTCAAATCTAGCAGGGCTTCATCTAGCCTCGATGATAGAAAATGACCGCAGGCATCATATCGAATAATTTCTCGGAACATAACGTCTGCATGTGTCTGATTTATAAAGAGTAATCAAAGCCATGTATATGCATTTGCACATGTATGATATTAATATGATCATACATGTGCAAATAGATAAATTTTATGATAAGATTTCGTAATCACTGTAGCTTATTCAATATTTCTCATGCCACATTAACATCGAGTAGTCTAATAATCATTAGAGCAATGTATGTGTAAACGTTTTTTTGAGGGGAAATGAAGTATTGTAAAATGAAATTGTTTTTAATTATATGATTTCAGATTCGAATAATGATGTACAAGATTAACAAAAACCAGAAGACTATGTTGTGGAATTACAAACTGCCGAATCCATGCTACCATTATTTTATTACGAGCTTTATGCAACAATATTTTAATTCCACAGGCTGTGTTGTTAAAAAGGTTGTGGGTTTTTTAATTTCGAATCAATATTTTTTAAATGCACGCCGGTTTCACTAATATTAGAAACTACATCGTGCGTGTCTTTATTTGTTTTGTAGTCATAATTAGTAATAATGCGTATTTTTCAAATTGTGAACAAAATCAAAATATCTCTGGATTTTTCTAAAGTTACGATTCAAATTCTATTGAGTAGGATATAAACATTATTCATATATTATTTATGCGTTAAATTTATATTTCAGGGATTTTATCAAGTAAGCCATATGCTATCATCAACGAGTCAAAATTTCTTTGGGCCAGTGTTTTTCTATGGCAAATTCGTTTTAAAAGCACGTGTTTTAGCAAAGAATGGCAATCTTGCGTGCTTGGAGTTCAATACTATCATCACTAAAAAGAATAGCACATCAGTCAAATAAAAATTTTCAACAATATCTTTTGCTTTTTCATCCCTGATTACTTTTTTAGACAGTTTGTTTGACAAACTATCTAAGACATATTTTTGCAAAGCCTATGATTGCTGACGTGTCTGGTACTAGGTAAACATACATATATAAACTATTTAACAAATTCAATTATTACCTTATTTCTAAACAATAATATCGTATGTCCCAGTTTAAACTAGGTATTTTAGAAGTCAGGTAAATAATTCTGAGTTTGTGGTGGTAAGTTGGGAAACACGATGATATTGTATTAAGAGGATTACTTCTATACAGTGTACGTAGTACCTCTCTCTCTCACACACAATAGAAACATTACCTTCTTATGAATAGGGTTTTTTGTCAATTTTGACTTGTTTTGTTAGACCCGTTTCTTAACTATCTGCCTGTTTAGCGGTACTTATTTTAGGTTTATTTACAAGCTCAACTCATTGCCAATAAATTAAAACAAAAAAAAAGATATGTCAAGGGCCCGGAAGGTAGAGCCCAATAACTAAAAAAAAATTAGATAATTTTACCCAGCTTTCCGTCTAAATCAAAGGATTTTGTTTATTATTGTAAAGAATTTCTAAAAGAATTTCTAAAGCTAGCACAGCTCATTAACTTTGAAATAAGGTCACTTTTGTGTATGTAGACCAAATAAAATCGTAAAACAGCAAGATTTAATAAACTCCTTAAAATACGAGAAATTAAATTTTAAAATAGCTCTCATTCATAGGGGTGAGGGATGCGACCCCCATTTGTATAGGTTTTTGTCGATAAAACTTAACATACAACACGTTGGTAAAGTATCGGAAGTCCGATCCCTAACACACTGTATATATCTACTATAACTCAAACTGGTACAAATAAATTCGAAAAGAAGATCTATGTTCAAGTTGTTGTTTGCCAAATGAAGGGATGTACGAGTAAGTATGAATCCATACCAATTTTTGCATTTATAATATTAGTAGAGATATATCAGAATAATACATAAGCTACAATTTATAAATATATTTCCACACCCCTAAGTGATAAGGGTCGTCCATACCTAATATTTTATTTGTTGGACAATTTTTTTTAACTTTTGTTTTTTTTTTATAATGCATACATATATAAATACATACAACTCTTAATTTTCACCCTTCTATCACAACTATTATTCAATAGTCATTTTAATAAGTTAGTTATTTTTTAACAACACTAGAAATTCCCTAGAAATAATTTATATGGCAAGAGCATGTTTGCTGGGCTAGTAATATATATAATAACTTTTATATAATAAACTGTTAAAGATAAATATAATAATGTAAAAAATAAATAGTGGAAGAAAGTCATTTCAACGCCTGTCCCTATTTCATATCGGGTTTCTAGTATTTTCTAAGGTTTTGTTACTTCTGCCAGTTTCATACGGACGAGACTGAGTATCACTTTACCAAGAAGATAACTATGATCTCTTACCGACAAAACGCCTATTTCCATAGCTTTAGCTTTTCGGCTATTAAGTACATCGGGTGACTTCCGTTTCCGCAGCTTCGCCTTTTTTATTTTTTCTGTGAGGGGAAATGCTCTTTATGCACCATGACGCCGCGCTGGCAAGGCGCAGCCGTGTGTCGGGCTCTCCGGTCTGAGAGGACCGGCCTACCCACTAAAACGGTGTTCTCTGGGTCCATGCGGGGCACTTGGCAGGATCCGCTTCGCGACTCCACTGCCATGCGCCCCGGGGCCGCAGCTTTCCCCTAAGTTAGTTAATTATACTATGGCATTTGTGTTTCAAATCAACACAATTAATTCATTATAGTTGAAATATTTATCCATACTAATATTATAAATAGGAAAGTGTGTCTGTCTGTTTTTCCGTTTTCACGGCACAACGGAGCGACCAATTGACGTGATTTTTAGACGACAGATCCCTCGGGATGCGCATTAAAGGCTTCGCTTAAAAAATACTGCACAGATTTTCATGAGATTTTTGAGCAAGATTTTGCGGTATTTTTTAACTCGGAAAAACGGATAGTCCCACGAGAAGCGCGATAAAACCTTCGCGCCATAAAACGACTTCCGCGCATATGTAGCCGTGAGCAAAAGCTATGACCCTTAACCCTCTATAGACCCAATCCCGAAATCGAAGCCGAAGCCGAAACCGAAGGCGAAGCCGCGGGCAGAAAGCTAGTTCATATATATATAGATAACAACGGTGGACTTAATGCCTTAGGCGTTTTCTACCAGTAAACTTTCAGGTGATTCAGGTGATGGTGATACAAAGAGGTAGATGTACAAACTACATTATTATAAACAGATGTTAATTCATACACAAAAGATACCTATAGGTATATAGAATTTATAAAAATATCTAATCTATACTAATATTATAAACTAGCTTTTGCCCGCGACTTCGTCCGCGTGGAATAGTGACTTCCGGCAGATTTTTGGTTAACCAACAACATATTTATATTTATATTTGAATAAAGATTAATATTATTATGTTGATACAACTTAAACAAATTATTTCGACCAAATTTGGTACCATAAAAACGGTCATTGTGACTAAACCTTAAAAGATAGACATATGCCGTCGCGGACTTTTTTTTAGATCATGTATAGAGGAATAATTCTTTCATACATATTTTTTGTGTATCTTGAACCGTTTTCGCAGCGCACGCAAAGAAAGCCTTCAAAAATGAATAATTTTCCCCGTTTTTTACACATTTACCGCTCTGTCTTTGCTCCTATTGGTCATAGCGTAATGTTATTTAGCCTATAGCCTTCCTCGATAAATGGACTATCCAACAAAAAAAGAATTATTCAAATCGCACCAGTAGTTTCGGAGATTAGCGCGTTCAAACAAACAAACAAACAAACAAACTCTTCAGCTTTATATGTATATTAGTATAGATGCGAAAGTAACTCTGTCTATCTGTCTGTCTGTCTGTTCCGCTTTCACGCCAAAACTACTGAACCGATTTAAATGAAATTTGGTACACAGATAGTCTAAAGCCTGAGAAAGTACATAGGCTACTTTTTCATGCAAAAAAGGTTGTGAAGGGTAGTAAAAGGTTGAAAGGAGGGATAATAGGTTGTATGGAAATATTATTAAAACTACTGAACAGATTTAAATGAAATTTGGTAAACAGATAGTCTAGAGCCCGAGAAAGGACACAAGCTACTTTTTTTTATACAAAATAGGTTGTAAAGGGTTGTAAAAGGTTGAAAGAATGGATGCTAGGTTGTATGGAAATATTGTTAAAACTACTGAACCGATTTAAATGAAATTTGGTACACAGATAGTCTAGAGGCTGAGACAGGACAGAGGCTACCTTTTAAAGCAGAAAAGGGCTGTAAAGGGTTGAAAGGAGGGGGTGAAAAGTTCTATGGCAGTATTGTAAAAACCACTGAACCGATTTAAATAAAATTTTATACACAGATAGACTAGAGCCTGAGAAAGAACAGACGCTACCTTTTAAAGCAGAAAAGGGTTGTAAAGGGTTGAAAGGAGGGTTGAAATGTTGTATGGCAGTATTGTGAAAACCACTGAACCGATTTAAATAAAATTTTATACACAGATAGAATAGAGCCTAAGAAAGGACAAAGTCTACCTTTTAAAGCAGAAAAGGGTTATCAAGGATTGAAAGGAGGGATGAAAGGTTGTATAGAAAGAAGTATTGTTAAAACCACTGAACCAATTTAAATGAAATTTTATACACAGTCTAGAGCCTGAGAAATGACAGAGGCTACCTTTTAAAGCAGAAAAGGTTTGTAAAGGTTTATAATAAGCTACTTTTTATCCCGGAAAAATTGACAGATCCCACGAGATGCGCAATAAAAGCTTCGCTCAAAAACTACTGCACAGTTTTCATGCGGTTTTCATCAATAGATAGAGTGATTCTTGAGCAAGGTTTTGCGGTATTTTTTATCGCGGAAAAACGTATAGTCCCACGGGAAGCGCGATAAAACCTTCACGCCATAAACCGACTTCCGCGCATATGTAGCCGTGGGCAAAAGCTATGACCCTTAACGCCGAAATCCACGCGGGCGAAGCCGCGGGCAGAAAGCTAGTACATAAATAAAACATATATAATATACTACTACATAATAACCTAATATCTTATTTTATAGCCTAACACCTCTTTTAAAGCTAAGCCTCCTTGGGGAGTTTTTTACTTCTTGAGGAAGTACATTCCATTATTGAATGGATCAAACAAAAAAGCAGGAGTGTACCGTACCAGAATGGTGAGAGGGGAATTTAAACTAGGAGGCACAAGTCTGTCCTAAGATAAGTCGATTGGTCACTGGCCACGCTGGGAGAGTGTCGATTTGTCGAATTCATATCCACCTTCGAGTTTTTTAGGAGACGTATGCAGGTTATCCGAAATACTTTTTGTTATCGGGGAACGATCAGACGAATCACGTGCACCTGGACTATTTATCTTTGTTGCTATTATATTTTTTTATTGCAAAATAATAGTAAGTGGAAATACACTGCTGTTTTATGAAGATAATTGTCAGATTGAATATTATTAAAGCCGCAATGTAACTGCATTATCAGTTTCGATAAAATTTGACAGCAATAGAGTTAAGTACATAATGAACTCACTGATACTAAGCGATTACAGCGGCTCATGTATACAATACCAAAAGTCACAAGTGCGCTGCAGCATTTTACATATGAGTACCCATTTCGAGTATTCTTTTTTAAAGTTTTATTATTTCAAGTATTCGAAAATACCGTAGGAAACTATTCATTACACAGCTTAGTAGGGTGAGGCGGAATATTTCTAGAAAAATGCACTGTTGTGTACTGCTAATTGTGTAAATAATAAAATTAACCTTTTAGGCGAGCCGATCTTTTAAAACACTCGAGGAGGGAATTAGATCTCCTCTGGTATGCATATCGAGAGTACTCCGCTACGCAACGTAGCCTTGACTAAAAATGAGAAAATTTCATACGTGACGAGCCTACGTCTTATTTATTTATTTGTCACACAAAAAAGATATTTAGTGTGTACTAAATAACGATGCACACTAAGCTTTAAATATTTAAGCTGTAACTCAACTAAGAAGTGAATAGCATGATTAGGCAGTAATGTAAAAATAAAAAACGGCTAAGGAAATCAAAAACTAAATCTTCAGAAATCTTAAGAAAAAGAGATATGATCACAATTACAATCGTAAAATTTTTATGTTCAAAAATTATCCACTAGTAGATCTGTTATCGGCAATAATGTAGATCTCCGGTCTTTGCAATATACTAAAGATATTTAGAAGGAACAATATATATGTGACATTAGATTACCTACTGCATCTAGAGGCAACCAAGCCTCTCTAGATTATATTAGACTGTAATTCCATGATTTTCGGCCAGGGACTTTACTACCGAGAAAGAAAGTTTGGGTCTCTGGTACCCTCTCTCATTAGGCAATAACAAGGCATACGCTGTTTCACTCCAGTCGAGCTGGTCCATTCATGACCTTTCGTTATGATATTTCGTTTTAATCGGGATATTCTCTTTCACCATAGGAGTGCCGGCTCCCCTCTAGGCAGGGGAGCGGAGGCTGGGGTTCCGAAAGTTACTTGATGTTCCCGGGGGCTCCCTACATGCCTGAGGAAGGTCATCCCTGAGGTTTTTAGTGGGTAGGCCTCCCCCTTCTGGGGAGGAGAGCCCCACATAACAGCCGGCTCGCTACAGCCGGGGTATGCAATTTAATGCATTTTCCTGAAGGAACAAAAAAAAAAAAAAAAGGAGTGCCGGGTAATATATACGAAAAACATATTAGTAAATAGCAGAATCAACCCCAAACCGATTCTCCACGATTAAAAGGTCAATGCAGACAACAGCGCACTTAGCACTGACTAACTAAGCGACACGCCCAAAAATTACTATAAAAAAAAACTATATAAGCTACTGACAAACAATTATTTTCGTTTTACGATTCTCAACTAATGAACAACACTAATCTTTTACGATCGACTACAATCCAAATTATTATTTGACGATCAACCGTTGCAATAAAGTAACTTAAACATATTTTTAATTAAATAATTTACATAATTTCCGTGTAGCTATGTTGTATAACGAACATTGTCAGAATAATTACATTGTTGGAAGTTTTCATTAAAAATACATTAAGCGTAATTTAAAATATTCACTTGTTATTGCTCGCAGTAATTTTTATTTGTCGTATTTGAATGAAGAGGTGTGTTCAAAATGGTGTCTATATTTCTATATATTTTCCCTATCTTAATATTCCAAATTAATCATTTTGATACACATGACATAATGCAGGATCATAATAACTTTGTAAGTACTGATTGATTTAACTAGTTTATTAAAGTATGCAATCGACTTTTTTCACTATCACAAAATCGACTAGTTTAGTCAACCTTGTTAAGACAAGGACAAATAATAATGGACAATTTTTCTTATTATAAATGAAATTAAAATAAAATATGACAGTATACTATACAGGGCGTCCCACGGCCATGCCACACGGAGGGAAAGTATATTAAATATTGAACGTAGGATATTTTACTAAAAGAAGACATCATTTTATTTCTAATAATAAGTAGAACTGCATTCACAGATTTTTAAAAATCGCCTACTTCGACCGGGAATCGAACCCGCCAAATGTCATAGAAAAATTACTTGTATTTTATAATAGCGTTTGAAAGGGCTACTCATAAGTATTATTTTTTCCTAAATAATCTAGCATATTAAATGAAACAAAGATTATAAAATTTTAATTTTATTTATTAAAAATTATTTTTAAAAATAAAACGATGTCTTCTTTTAGTAAAATATCCTACGTTCAATATTTAATATACTTTCCCTCCGTGTGGCATGGCCGTGGGACGCCCTGTATACTATTTAGTACTGACCTTTCTTTTTCCCATTTTGTCCTTGATCGAGGCGGTCCAGGGACTGGACAACCAATTACTCTGAATCACCTTGGTAAAAGTTTTGACCTTACCTAGGATAGTATTAATTGTCCATTAGTCCAACAATCTGCAAAAAGCGTTTATTCAATTAGTGTATACTAGTTGTAATTTTTATGTTTTGATTGGATTTATAAAATCAAAATACTGGAAGTAAAAACACATCTACATAGAGTCAGCGGAAAATAATAGATTAAGCGGGATGTTATAGTTATTGTCGAACTGTTATTTACAGGGAACGACCCAAGGTTTTTTATTAACATACCAAGCCTTCAAGCGATTTTAAATTAACGTTGAACCAAATATGAAAACCTCTATTAACTTAATAACTTGAATCTGCTGTTGTGCTTTCATCGTAATGAGTTCAGTAGTTAATTCGTAAGCATATGAAATAAATATTAGATAGAAAAATGTTAACTCAACATTGGTTTTCAATCGGGAGTTTCCCTCGAACCCGTCATCTACCGCGATATTCGTATTTCAAATTTCGTTATGTCTATTTGTTCCAGGATTTTACACTAAAAATAAACATTATGAGTTAACTTACATGAACATCTGCGAATAATTATATGGTAACTAACATCCGTGATCTTTGACGAGATCCGTGGCTGAGATTTTTGTATTTCAATTTCAAGGTCTCACCATTTCTCAGTTTCTGAGTTGGGGCCAGATGTTAGTATAATAAATACAGGCATTTATGCCTTATTCACTGTTAACATACAGTTATATTCAGACATATTTATCTTTGTATGATTGTATATTTATATATGACTATATTTTAGATACTTTAGATCTTATGACACAAGTCTTGAAGTTCTTTCTTTGGATTGAAATTGAATTGATTGAAATTGATCAAATTCTAATATTGTCATCCTCGGATTAAGCTATTTCGCACTTTGACTTGTTTTATCGCAATATTCATAGGAAAAATAAGACAAAATACGAAATGCTTACCTGCCGATGATAACATATTTTTTCAAATTAATATAGTCGAAAGGAAAGCTGTTGACTGCACTTATTATACCTTCGCACCAATATTGGTCTGTTTTGTCTTTTTTGAGGGGCTCTGCCATATTTAACTCAATTAGAATACTTTAAGAAGGCAAGTGATCAGAGTCTCTTCTTCCATAGCCCGGTTCTCATTAACACAAAAATCGAAATCAAACCTTCATCAAACGAAATGACAATACTTTTTGTGCATCTAACTAAGTCTATACCCAGTTAGATGTACAGAAACTATTGTCATCTTTAGCTGTATCTTTTCATGGTGCAGAAAGAGATTAGACCTATTTGGTAATTCCACGCACACTTTTATTAAATTTCGCTTAAATTGCCTCTACGCGTTGGATCTATATCCTCGCGAACGCCTCATAAAGGACCGTGTCTTGTAGAGATGCGTAATTTACGTTGGGATCTAGGGAAACGGATACCCATAAAGATATAAATATTTTTTATACAAATATATATTTAGAACCATTACTAAGGTACAATTGCTCGTATTCATCACACTAACATCTGCCCCCACCGGGACTCGAACCCAGGACCACAGAGATGGAGACACCGTGAAATCGGTGTACTAACCACTCGACTACGGAGGTTCTTAAATAATGTATTTTGATTTTTCAGGGACCTTATAAGATAGAGCATAAGTCAATGACTCTCTGCCGAGGTCCTAAAACAGTAAATCTGACGTACATAGAGGCTAACATTACTACCATAAACATAAATAAAACTATTATGAACATGAACATAAAATTTTTGGAAGTTGTGAAAATTGAACAGGTATGTTGGTGATTAAAAACTAAAATTAATAAAAGCATTTATGAATACATACTCTTCTACAATTGCTATAACAAATTCAAGTACGATTTTCTATATTTAGGGGGTGATCAAAAAAGTACGCGTACTTTTAGGGCTGTAATCAAGGAAAATATGAAAAGTTTAGTTTAAATTAAGACGAATTAGAGTATAAGATATTGTTTTATGCAGATTAGAGAAGGAAGCGTTCACGATATTCAACACAAGTAGATTCGCGTAAGAAGGATACTCTCATTCTGTGTGCCTCATGTCCTCATCGAAGTTCAGAAGCTGGCCCATCTGGAATTGTGACATGATATGATGAAAAAAAATTTAAAGCGAAGTCGTCATGCGTTTACTTGGATTGATCAATACGATCCAGAAACAAATCGCCAGTCTCAAATACAGACCCAGAAACAGCCAAACCTGTTTAAAAACGAATTTACTCTATTTCCACGTATACTATTAGTTATCTTTAATTCTAAATATTAATTTAGAATTAAAGATACAATTATGATATTAATAATAATATTATAGATAAAGTAACATTCATGATATAAATATAAGCGCTTACAAGTGATAATTTCACAAAAATTAAACAAACCCAGATGTAAAAAGGAAACCCCGTTTAGCAAGTCAGCTTGCGGCATGGGTCCCATTATACTGACGGCGTTACCTCTCTGCACCGAGAGAGCGATATGTTAGGTGAAGTGAAGCGATGGAGAAACCTGATTTTGATGATAAGGATGGATGAGAGATTTTGGTGGTAATGAAAGCCGGGCTATGGAAGAAACTTCGGTCACCTGCTTTCTCAAGCCTCCTAATTGATTTAAATATGGTGATATATTTCTATGGTGGTGACTTGCCGCCCACTAAATGGCTCCGCTAAAAAGCAGACCAATATTGTTGCGAAAGAAGCAACACTGATGTGATCGGCTAAGGGAGCCAGCAGGACAGCTATCGAAACGCCGTCGGCGTTATGACATTATTACACTACCACCCTTCGAGTATCTGCTCTAGCGACTCCACTCAAGACAGAGGCGGATGGCATACACCCCCCTGAAGCACATCGGTACCCTCGGTGACGCAACTCACCGACGAGTTGTCGGTAAGTTGCGTCAGTGAGCAGGCCTCCCTCAGTTGCCGGGAGACTTACTTAGAGAGGTATTTATGGCACTTAAGGGGCATTAGGTGCCCCACCAGCGGGCGATGGCGTCGTCACTTCCCTACGGAATATTATAAGTAGTTATAATTATTATAGATTATTATTGTTATGATATTGTCTCTTTCTGCAAAACTTACTACAGATAAATGGTATTTATTACATTATGGCGACTTTGGCAAAAATACACTTAAATCATTTATCCATAATTGAGATGAATTCGTTAATGGAGAGCATTGAGATATCTAATTGACTATATTCTGACTCCCTTCATAAGGCCAACAGAACCAGTCCATTAGACGAACTATGATATTCTGAACAATCTATTCCCAGCTTCGTAGATTAATGAAAGTGGTAATTTTGGTTTCGAAGCCAGATTCGAGTATCAATACAATGTTTCAGATTAAAATAATGGTGTATGGATTGAAAGGCAGTCAACCGAATTTGTTATGGAGTTACAACATACAAAATCCATGCAAACATTTTGTGATGGCCGTCGTGATAAAAAAATTCTTCAATTCATCGACGTGTGTAATTGATAAGGTGCGTAGCCAAACTTGAAATATACAATAAATTTAGATAATAAGGCTATTATAGTCAAAACATGACTCACGACAGGAGGACGTGCGAACATTTGCAGCAACAAGTGATGTATGTACAGTACACTCCAGCCTACAAGTTTTCATAGCCTGCGTGTTTTTGGGACTGCAATCTTTATTCATAACTAGCGGACCCGACAGCCTTCGTCCTGTCAAAAAGATTTGCACAGTGGCAGTTTTTGGTTCCTAATTATTTTATAGATAATGTCGCATAGCCAACCAAATCGCAAAAAAAGTCTAAATGACCTATTACATTTTGTGGCTATTCAATTTTGGAACGTGACATTAAATCCTTCAACGATGTATTCTGTGTTCCAACGCACGCACGCACACTGTTTTGATAGATATGATTGAATTTCAACTATATGTAGCGTTAATAAAGCGCAAATTGACTCTTTGATGTTAGGAACACACCTTCATTGCTTAGACAACAGTGAGTGCTTGCAATATGAACTTTATACAATAACAATAAAGCTCAATTCGACTGTACGTTTTAGTTAGAAAACGTTTGCATGGGAAAATAAAAGGGCTGTTTTTAGGGTATTTCCGATAATTATTCGAATTTTCCTCATTGTAAAAACCCTCCTTGATCTTCAACGAACATTAACAAAAAAGAATTGGCCAAATTGGTCCAGGCGTTGTTGAGTTATGAGCTTACCAACACATTTTGCGATTCATTTTTATATAAGTCATTGTACCAGGTTTCGTGGCCACAACTCATCACTGGCAACACACACAAACGTTGACACGGTGCACTGCTGTGGATGGACCGAGAATAATAAATAATAGGCTACGTAACTTCCCCATTGCTAATTCACTATTTGGAAGTTACACTTACCTAGTTGAATTGTTTGTCTACACAGATATAATTTGCGTAAAAGTAATTTTTGTGAGTTTAATAAGAATTGTACATATTTTTTGTCTTGTTCATTTTCATATTACGCTCCATTTTTTTGGAAAAATTTAGTGACGTATTAGAGAATTTCTTTCAAAGTTCACTATAGCAGCCATTATTGATATTATTTACTAGTAAAAAACATAAATATAATCTTGATCGACATTACAATATTTTTGTATGTTCTCATAAAAGTTTTAAAATATTTCAGGGTTTCTATTCAATTGAACAGGAGACAAATGGTCTTACGAAGGATCTTATGGGCGGTTCATTTTTTTACGGCACTTACATATTTAAAACAATTGCTTTATCAAAAAGAGGTAATATTGGCTGTTTTGTCTATTGTAGTATGTTTTCTAAAAAATAATTGTACAATAAAATAATATATAATTATCTTTTTAGTATCCCTAACCTAACCCAATTTTTCTTTTATATAAGCAGCGCGTTACATACAAAACATCTTTATAAGTCAAGTACCCTAACATTTATAAATTTCGTGATACAATATAATGTATCCACTTTGAAGTTGACATTATTTTAAATATAAAAGATACATTTTAAAATGATCGACTATACTACTCCGCACATATTAATTTTGTATTAATAACTCGACGAGTGAATTTATAAGAAGAGTGCTTAACATATTTTCTAGGTTCAACATCCTGCCTTGTGGCGGTTGAATCGCGAGAGCGCAACCCGCCACGCGCCCCGGTATGGGCTCAGAGGACCCGTTGGGAAAATTCTCGGCGGAGCGCCTTGACCTCCTCCTCGATATTTTCGACCTGAGATTTAAGGCGCCGATTATCCGCCCTCAATCTCTTGTTCTCGGCCGTGTCGGTCCTCTGGGCCAACATGTTGATCACCGTCTCCTTCTCGGATTCTGAGTCCGAGTCCGAGTACACTAAATAGGAGCGGCGCTTCTCGGCGTTTCGCCCTTGCCTGGCTCACATTTCGAGACCCACCGCACCCTATAGCAGCTCTCGCCACTTTAGGAGCGTATGGCCCCGAAACCTCCTCCACATCGTCCTGGAAGAGACGACCCACACACTACCTCTTCCTTCCGCTTCCGTCCGTATCTAAGATGACGGAACCATCCAACGAGCCCTCCAGCTTATCACAAGATGGGAGCCGGCTTCCGCCCGGCTTCCCCCTTTTCTTCCTCATTTTGGTGTTCTCTTATATAAAGGGACCCCAAAAAACTATTTTACAAAAAACAAAAACAACAATAAGAAAAAAATATTAAAATATTGACAACAAATAAAAATATTTACAGCTCGGTCTTGACCGCGGTTCGGTCTTGACCAAAAACACCAATAGAAATTAAAAAATGTGGTCTCAAATGCTGTCTTGATATGATCTATAGGTCCCGGGAAGAAACCAGGTATCTGGGACCTATAGTTCTCAAGTAATTGGACTAACAAAAACCAATTACCCTCCTGCGTAACGAAAAAAAAAAACAATACGTGATTAAAAATACTTACGAAAAATCTAGCCTAATAAGTAATATATACAATTAAAGCTAGCAAACTAACACTACAATATGGTACAACTATGAACAACGAGTCTTAAAACTAGAAAAAGTTATTAAGCCGACAAAAAATTGCCTGCAATTTTTTGTCAGTGGCGCTCCGAACAAAAATTTACAAGGCAATGTTGCAACTAACACAAAATTAACTCTAAAAAATAGAAAAAACGAAACTAAAAATACGATACTAACGAAACGAATGAAGAAAAAACCAACGAATTTTATTCTCAAACGAACACAACGACAAGACTACCTGAACAAGAGATATAGCGACAAACTGAGATTGCGCAGAGGCAAAATCAGGCGTATCAGCAGAGGATGGACATGAGTGCACCCTACGAGCTCCGGACCGATCCTCACCAGTTTATCCTTTTTTTTTTGTTATCGCTGAGGAAAATGCATTAAATTGCATACCTTGCACCCCGGGAAAAGCGCAGAATTATGTGGGGCTCTCCTCCCCAGAAGGGGGTAGGCCTACCCACTAAAAACCTCAGCGATGCCCCTCCACTGACGCCTGCCGCGAGCGCTCGATCGACGGCGCATCCGACATCGCCGCCAGACGCGCCGAGGAGAACTGCCCGGGGCGTGACAGGGCCGTGGGAACCTGTAAGGACATTACCACGACTCCATCGGCGTCGGCTCACCAGAGGTGAGCCGCTCGCTCGCTTCCCCGGTGGCCCAGGGAGGCCGTCGATCCCCCAGGGCACCCGGGGGATCGCCGACTGACAGCGACCGGTGCAATGCAGGGTCGGCCTTCACCAGTTTATTCTAGGGTGTGCGTATTTATATCAGGATCAACTAGTTTGGCCTAGCCTAACTGGTCTATTCTATCGGGCTTAGGACAAATTAGTTTGGTAGCCTAAACTGGTTTATCCTATCGCCTATAGGAAGAACTAGTTTAGCCTAGGCAAAACTGGTTTGTCTTGAAATCAGGTTTGGTCGGTAACATATCCACTAAAAGCAAAACCTCAGAAAGTCGTTTCTTGTGCTTCATAACGCTATGTTCTATCCCCATCCCCAGTTGGTTACTTTTTCACATAAAAAATACTGATTGAATTAAAATGAAACTACAATAATATACTTTATACATCAGAATAATATATATATCGCAGCATTGCAATAGACTATGGCTGTCACAGCATTTCATAGATTATATGGACATAAAATATGATTATTTTCTGGTTTCATTTAAAACGTCAGGAAAATGTTTCCTGGGTGAAATCATAGATGGCGCAACTAGAGAAAGTGATGTTTTGTCGACATTGACATTTTAGGTAGTGGGGAGTTGGACAGATGTTGCGAAAGGTGGATACATTATTGCCAGAGTTCCTAAACGGACCGGACGTGTGGAGTGAACGCGTGTGGTTACGCCATCTTGAGATCGCCACGTTTTAAATCGATAAACATCTCAATAGATTAGATCATAATCAATTTCGCGTTTATTATTACGAATAGTCGTCAAGTATTTCGTAATGCAACGGCTGTGCTCATTACTTTTGCGACCGAAGCTTAAACGATGGAAAGATTCGAAAAAGGAGATCGACGATGCGATATATAATAATCGCGGGCACCAGCTTTAAAACATATAACACTAAAATCAAAAACCATTTAGAAATGAGATTGTTCAATGTTATTAAAGCGATTCGTATTTTCTTAAAAGACGTCGTTTGTCCAGTAATATTGAGGTAGTTTTTATCACTGTTTAATTAGGCTAGTTTTCATACGCTCCTGCGTTTTTAGACGACGTTCTTATTATATTTATAAAATCACCTTTAGACATGTACCTATATTTAAGATTAATTTTTGTATATAGCGCGATCGAAATTCATGTGTCTGGCGATGTGTTAGTAATTCAAATAGCATTGTAGGTGCACTGATGCTGAACTTTGGTCACGTATTTGTGGCATAGCGTGCATTCTACTAAAGGATCGTATATAAAGATATACATTTCAAAAATAAGGTTGCCTCTACAATTTTTTTCTCAAGATAGGTAATAATACCCTTGAATGCAATTATGAATATAAGGGCCTGTTTTACGATGTAATAAGTTTCGAATAAGAAGGTACATGGCACAATTAATATGTCGATTTTTGTCGTCAACTTTTTCCAAAACTTGTATATTTGTGATCAGCTCGTCAAGGAGAACGGCAGAATCCGCTGAAACTCGGATATATTATCAGAGTTTCAGCGGATTCTGCCGTAAACCAGGATTTTTCACCCAAAACTTCAGAGCCCCCTAGCGGCGATTTTTGTCCTTAACTTTTTCTAAAACTTGTTTATTCGTGATCAAGCTCGTCAAGGAGAACAATACTAACGAAAATTTGGAGTCGATCGCCGCTCCTCAAACTGCCATATTAACTGTGCCATGTACTTTATTCGTTTAGATTGCGTCGAAATATGGCATCGTGAACACTTTTCACTGAATAATTTAAAATTGTGATGAAGTTAAACGACAAAAATTGTTTGACTTTACTTATAACTATTTTAATAATTATATCAGTATAGTAGTCACATGATATTTATCGCTAGTTACAAACATTAAAAACGCTAAAATTGAACACGTTTAACATTTTAAATATGTACGGATACAGAACATCCAAATCTGACGAATCTCTTAAACCGATTTTCAATTGCTTAATATCATTTTAAAATATCTTTATGTGTCTGCGTTCAAAAGATCGAAAGAAAGGAAGAAAGACCGAAGCGAATCAGGTCATCTAAAAATAATTCTCGCTTGATTCTATTGAAATTATTTTCAGTAAGCAAATATTAATAAAACAAGCAGAATTCATCAATTTCATTGCAGTAATTTTAATTTCATCATAACTTGCGAATATTTGGACAGGGTGACATACATTTTGAAACTTAATAGTTTAGTACTGTTTAAAAACGATAATGCTTTAATCGTGCGCCATATAATGGATGGGGATCCTGACGAGATATGTTGGATAGTGACAATTAAAACCTTGAATAGTCGTTTTGTGGGTAATATTATGTTGTATGATGTAAGTTACTGAAAGAAAACTAATGTGTACCATAGTTATTTTATTATTATTTATATACTTAATAAATAAAATTTACTTTAAGCTTACGTAGATTGAGATATAAGGCTACAGAAGTTTTACATATTAATTGCACATTTAGCAAGTTAGATATACTCGTAACAATTGCGTTGACCATAGCTCTTAGCTCAAATTCAGCGCTAACTCCGGTATCAAGTGTTCTTGCATCAAATCTGATAACCAAAAAGTTTCCTCCAAGGTTCAGCCCACCATTCCTTTGTGTAAGAAAGCTAAACTTAATCAGTGTAACTAAGGTTATAAATAACCCTGTGAATACGCAAGACGTTCATTATTCAGGCGTGAATGCCCAGAATAACAGATGAATGGCCAAAACCTAGCTTGATTTAACGACCACTACATCCACGTCAAATTTGAATGAAGACCCAATGCCCACCATTGGCCGTAACCGTCCAACAACAAAAGGCAACTGATTGTAGAGCGGATTAGAGTCAGGTACGGCACCGAATTAATTCGAAACGTGCTAATGATTTACGGGTACTGTTTCGGTGCAATTTAGTTATGGGTCATGTGGCCGGGTAGTTTACTGGTGCAATTAAGGGTCGATGCGAGCAATTTTGTGTTTGTGGTTTCTGAGATGAATCTTATGAAATTAGTTTTAGGATCTTGGTTCTATGGAATAAATAAGGAAGCATTATCTTTTTTTCTGATGAAATGAAGTGAACATTCTATATTTGCATGCTTAAGAGCACAATACGTAAAACTTTTGTTAAACGTAAGATCATATTGTAGCACCACATTCTGATAATTAAATAAAGTTCTATTCTTTAATGAGAACTTTTAATGAAAATTAATAACTACTGTCTTATTCATAATGGTTGATTTTTATCCGCTACAATATATTCAAACTTTATATCTTATATTAAGGTGTTTATATGCAAATAATAATGCAAATTTATTTGTATGAAAATGTATAGACACTGAACACAGTTTTATAAGAATAAGTTATGAGACTATTCTTTTATAGATATTTATTTTATATTTAATTACTTGCTACTAGATGGGTAAACGAATTGGGGGTTTCGTATGGGGAAGGCGATGGACGCTAGCAGACCGCCCAGTCTATTTATTTATTTCAACCTTTATTTTAACTCAAGGCTAGACATAAAATTAGAGATATATCTTAATATATATATTTCTTGTGTGCGTGTGTATGTGACTGAACTCCTCCTAAACGACTGGACCAATTTTGATGAAATTTTTTGTGTGTATTCCAGGGGGCTTGAGAATGGTTTAGATTCACAATACGGTCATATAGATATTGTTTTTCAGCTAAATTATTTATTTAAAAACATTTGAGACAACGTGAGACAACGTGACATTTGAGACATTTGACATTTGAGACATTTGACAGGACAACGTCTGTTGGCCAGCTAGTATATATATATATATATATTATATATATATATATATATATATATATCTATATATATATATATATATATATATATAATATATAATATATATATATATATATATATTATATATATATATATATATATATATATATATATATATATTTAAACAGTATAACTAGGAATAAGGTGTTTAAGTAAGTGATCCAGATATCACTCTAGAGATCCTTGTCTATAGCCTATGTTTTATTCTATTATGTACATATGTCTATACCCACAAGAAGCTATCGATAGATTGGTTAATTTGTTACACCAAATCCTTATCAATGAAAATGCTTTCAGAGTCGATGTTTAATAGTTATTTGTACAACAAGTGGAGCAAAGTTGATGTTTGCTGCGCGTGCTGATTTGAGTCCCGAGCAAGCGAAGGATTCTGTTTGAATCACGAGCGAAGCGAGTGATTCTAGAGTAGAATCCTGAGCGTGTCGAGGGATTCAAAGGCACGAGATGCAAACAACTTTGCTCTCGTGTGACACACATAACTTTTCACTTCAGCAGCGAGAACAAATTTCATACCTACTTTGGAAATATCACGTCAATTATGCCTGACACTTCTCATTTTTCCGTGTTACGCATACCACTTTAAACAAATGTAAAATAAATTGTCGAAAGAACAGAAAAATAATTGTTAAAATATGTCTTCAAAAATAATAAGTAAGAAAATTATTGTTGTTATTATTCCCTGTTAGTAAATTAAGCGAATTAAATAAAAAAAAATTAAAATCTCAAGAATGTATGATGCGTGGAAAGGAACTTCTGTCAATAGTTCCGTTCCGCGCATCATTCTTGAGATTTTAATAAGTACTTATTATGTTCCGTTCTGAAGAGACATTTTTTTAACAATTATTTTTCTGATTTCTTACCAATTTATTTTACATTAGTTTAAAGTGGTACCTATGCGTGACACGGAACAACGAGAAGTGTCAGGCAGATCCAATGTCCATGGGCATATTATCTTAGGGCGAAACAACATAGTCTGTATGGTTATCCCATTAGTTACTATACATAGGTTACTATAATCTGTGGTTAGCTTTGTCTCACTAGTGAGTAAAAATCGATTTTACTCACTGATTTTAAGCAGCAAAACCTTCATGTTTGAGCTACTGAAGTGAAAATAATATTAGCACTGATCTTTAAATCGGAAGACATGGGCTTCTAAACCCACTGTGTACCTACATGATTTTCATATATATTAAATTATATACCTTATATTTCAAATCATTTTTTTACTCACAAATAAGGTACATTTTATTCGAATATTTTAGGTCTTAATGTCTCACCCGCTGGCTATTAACGTAATTTCTAAATTTAAAAGAAAAACATATTAAAGGCACCCTGCATCGTAAAATAAGTAGCGAAATTTTGCACAGCATGTGGCGTGGTAGCACGTAGAGCAACAAAATAAAAAAGCTCAACCATAAATAATGCGAGTTAAGAGGAAAGAGATACATTTACTTAAAATTATTTGACAATGTATCGAAAACAAAGCGTGCATAAACAGGGGTACACAATCACACCTATTCGTCTCGAGAAGGTTAAATTGGCACGTAAATCACTACATAGTATAAAACAAAGTCCCTATCCGCTGTCTGTCTGTCCCTATGTATGCTTAGATCTTTAAAATTACGTAACGGATTTTGATGCGTTTTGTCAAAGACAACCAATGGCGCGCAATTTAGATAACAATTTCAAAACAGTAATAATGTTAAACTAACGCGGTGAAACGAACGCCTGAAATACACATAGGGTGGTGTGGAGTAGTTTATTAGGCTTTTTTTTTTAATATGGAGCGATAACTGTAAACAAAATTCAACATGGTAAAAATAATACGAGCTAAATAAATGGTGAATTCATTCAACGAGTTAACAAGTATATCGTGAAGTTAATTACTCTACCTAAATTAAAACACAGGTCAATTTAAATGTAATTATAAGTTTAAGACTTAACAATTATGTAAAGATAATAATAACGTAGTAACAATGTAAGTCACTATTAAAAATATTTGTATATAATTGAATATAATAATTTTTCACGTATACCGTGTAACTTTAAGGAAGACAAATTTACAAAGTAGGTAAGTACAACTTTCCTTCCGGATAATCAAAATTCTAATAGAAAAATTCAAAGTTTACAACTTAACAAATTACGGAAAGTCAAAACTCGTTATAGCAATTATAAAATTTTACAATTTCCTTTACAGAACAAATTTATTTTCCATTGTTAATGTGTCTTTGATAAATCATGTTTAGTCAACGAATAAAATATTCTTTCGTCTCTATAAATTTGATTCCGTAATAACGTAATAATTTTAATTATTATATTACGGAAGTTGATTCAACAAATGTTTTCCTAAGCTAAGTTCATCTCTAATCAAAGTTTATTCTACGTCGGACGCACCTGACGCACATGCATACAAAATAGATCCAAATTAACTTAAGCGCGAGACACCGCCCCGAATTCTCACTCTATCGCCGACATTAACCACACGACACAAGTATGCGGGAGGAACATAATTATGTTTATAGGGTACAGGTGTATATGGCATTCGCTAAGTGTAACTTTATGAACGTCAACTATTACGCCTGGTTATTGTAACATTTCTTTTGACATGTTCATTGTTTAGACAACAAGAAACTTGGGGCGTACTCTCAAAAACGATATTCGATATATCGTGGACTTCGTCGTGTCGTATCCTATTGAAAATGATTTGTTGATTGTTGTTGTCAATTTCGTCCACAGGGACAGGCGAATGATTTGTTGAATTATTCTGTTCATTAAAGTTCCGTTATACGTAAACGTATTATAATACAGAGTGACATGCATAACATCAGTAAAATGATTATCGAAATTGCCAAGTTTTAAGACTAATATTGACTATTTACATATCAATTACCATGTTTTACAATGTATGGAGTATTTAAAAAAAGCAATACATTAAGATTTCTACGTGATAAATGTTGACAACTTTTATACAATATTCATAAAACGGAACGGTCAAGAGGGAAAAGATCAACGGCAATCTGGGATTGTTTTGAGACGAAAGCTGGGGAGATTGTTTATTGGGACGCGGATTGCAGATCGATCTCCAGATAGCAAGTGATCTGAGATTGATTTCAATCTCGGATTGCGGATACATTATTAATTTCGGGCGTTAGTTACTATCGTTTAAAACATTTCAACGGACGATCGAACGAACGATATTAATTTTGACATAAGAAAGCCTCAAATGACAACGATGAATTGAATTTGACAGGCGAACATTCGCAAAATTTACGTCAAATTTGCGAAAACTAATACGATACGGTTTGAGGTGTCGTTGTGATTATTGTAAATTTGACGTTCGTTTCGTTCGTTCGATCGTCCGCTGAAATGTTTTAAACGATAGTAACTAAGAGTAGGAAACGACACGACGATGTCCACGATATATCGAATATTGTTTTTAAGAGTACGCCCACTGGTTCATTTTATCAATTAAATACTGAAATTCTAATTTCGTATGAGAAAATGAAGAATGCTAAGTGAAAAACTAAGTCTGTATTCTTTGCCAGCTCGTTAGTTTATTGTGTTGTTAAAACGGTCATTCTCGATCTTGTCTCATACAGAGGCAATTGAAATTAAAGTTGCGCTTAATTTACAGTAAAGTAGACGTTTTTTTTTTTTTGGACCGCATTTTTATTGTTTTTATACACTTACTGTGTGATGTTTTTCTGATAGATCTCCTCTCTAAGACAAAGTTTCCAAAAAGAAAAACGATATAAAACCCTGCGAACTTTTAAAAAAATAATATTTAAAGTCTCGAATATTGGTTTCTTTCATAAAGCTTTTTTTATATTTATAGGTTTGAATGAAGGCGTCAAGCTATTTATATTATTTTTCCGAAACTATTAATAAATTCTGATAGTAAATATATGTTCTTACTGCAGATTTATTCCTGAAATTGAAACTGAAGATGCTGGCTGTTATGGATAGTTAGTTCGCATTTTTATTAAATAATGAGAGTTACCTAATATCATCGTAATGTCATTGTCTGTGTGACAGTGACATCCTTCTATTTTGGTAGTGGCGGTGAAGCTTTTGACATCGGTCATGTCACTCATTGTGACAATCAAAATCGAAGTTGCCAATATAAAAAAGCTTTGGGTTGCTGTTTTATTGATTACTTAACTTCAAAACCTTTTCTTTTTTTTTTACAATGTTTTGCAGGTTTTAAAAAAATATCTTCTTACGGGTAAAGGTTCTTTATTTTTTGTTCTTTAAATAAAATACTCTATTGTAGCCGGTGTTATTTTGCGGAAGTCCATTGTATTACAAAGGATATTGATTACGTTTGCTGATTCCGCGCAGTTGATGATGACTTGTCCAACAAGCAGACAAGGTCGACACGTGTTTCGTCTCTCAGCGAGACATCTTCAGGATCTGTTGCCCGCTCGGTGTCTCACGAGCGACTGCAAGTCGCTAGTCGCTCGTCGTCTCGCTGAGAGACGAAACACGTGTCGACCTTGTCTGCTTGTTGGACAAGTCATCATCAACTGCGCGGAATCAGCAAACGTAATCAATATCCTTTGTAATACTTTAAATAAAATATTATTTTATTACTGTAAGCTGAGAGGGGCCCAGCCTCCATACCAAAATGGAACATCTCCTTTATTACAAAACAACTACAATGAATTTTTACAATAATTTAATATAATAATTTTAGTAATGCGTAAATTGACTGAGAATGCGTCCGGTGGTCTCGAGTAGTGGTCGAAAGGAAAGTGAAGGTGGTCCTGTCAAGCAGGACCGGTTCGAACACA
Source organism: Scirpophaga incertulas (assembly GCA_036419045.1). Taxonomy (NCBI): domain Eukaryota; kingdom Metazoa; phylum Arthropoda; class Insecta; order Lepidoptera; family Crambidae; genus Scirpophaga; species Scirpophaga incertulas. The sequence goes on from CM071644.1 coordinate 6,080,778, forward strand.
TCCCTCCCGGCCGGTCACGGCCCCACTCGCCGCTGCCCCGCTGTGAGTCACACGCAGCTCTGTGCGTTAACAATCTTATTAATTGACACGAATTCAGTCACCACCTTACTCGTAGACGTTAGAAAACAATCTACGACGACTCTTTCCACACTTGTCCGACCCGCCCAACCCCATCACACGCGCAAATCAATCCCTTCCGCCGGCCACCAACCGCGTCGTCCCTCACGCCACACACCCACGTCTCTCGCTCACTCACCATGCTCGTCGGCGAGCGCGAAGACCCGGGCCACGCATACGTCAAACATATACCCGGTACCGTCATGTACCGGGTAGATTCTCACCCTCCACTACACGGCGATTTTGAGCGTTCGAGCCATTAGACGGTGAGCTCAAGCTGCGTCGACTCCCTTTGCTTCGACCATAACGACACCGGAACAGTTGCCGGTGTAGTTAGTTGGCTAGGTGTCGAACCTTCAGTTCGTGCGCCTTCCACAAATACACATCATTGCAAAGCTGAACATAGCCATCTGAGGCTTCAGCATAGGTCAGTCCAAAAAAAAAAAAAGAAAAGACTCTTTCCACGGTAAGCAACGACACACAGTTTTCCACTTGCTACGATCCAAACATACAGTCGTTGGTTACGCTTACTTTTAGTCCACCAACAAAATCTGTATCATTCAATATTAGCAGTATATCTAATGGAAGTAGTTATATGAAATCAATCTTAGTTCCAATAAGCATAAGGTTTCCAATCCCCGAAATACTTGAAAGTAACAGTCGCCAATGATGTTGTTTCACTAGACGCGCCACCGTATTCTTATTGATTAGAACCCGCATCTAGACTTACGTATACGAGTATTATTGGAGCATTTAAACCATCTTGATCTTGACCTTGATCGTCTTTACAACTTATATATGTCTTTACTTGAATCAGAATAGAAAGAAATACATTTATTTTGGAACACATGACGATACCTACACAATTACAAAACAAAACAATACATAATATTAATACATATGACTGCATGATACCAAAGAAAAGCAAAGCAGCCTTCGTTTATCATCGGCAGCTATCGGCAATTGTCGGATGAGGCGGCGAGCATGACAGCGGGGACTGACATCGGCCGTGGTGGCAACATTCAGCATACGCGCAACGACGGCCCCGGTCGTATCGTGCTGATATATTATACTTACAGATTTATACTTATGTACAGCCTTTTATTTGGTCCTTAGATTCTACTGTTTCATCAAAATGATCTATTAACATGTATCAAATTTCTATTTGCAATTCTACGTCAAAATTGTATTTAGTGTAGCATAATAGCGTATCTACCTTTACAACATCTTTGACTGCGATATTTTCAGGCCTTTTAGGAAACTTTGGTATTAAAGAACTGTCTCATTTCGTGAATGCAACTGCATTAGAGTTTCAATTTAATGTTAGACCTCTATGATATTAAATAAACCATCTCGATGTCTAAGCAAATAAACTTTAAATGTGATTGGTTGGTGAAACTTGGTAGATAGAAAATTTTTACCGGACTTGTGAATACAGTTTTAAATCACGAAGATGTTGAAGATAATATTCATAAAAGTACAGTAGAACCTCTATAAGTCGAACATCAAGGGAGACACCAAAAAATTCGAGTTATAGAGTTTTCAACTTATGAAGGATTTCGACTTAGGCGGATTTTGATTCGACATAAAGAGTTTGAGGTTTATTCTTATAAATTTTGAGTTAGAGAGGTAAAATAAATAAAAATTCAACTTGCAGAGATGACAAACATATTTTTATTTATTATAAATCAACATTATTTCAAATCATTTTAAAATAAAAAATATGGCATTATAAAATGTCTGTAATTTTTTTTTCGTAATGTCTGATTCAATTTTTATTATTGTTGAAAGAGTACTTATTGGCATCTTTCTTTTTTTGACACCTCTTCACAGCTTCGAGCACTTCTAATTTTTCAGCAAGACTCAAAGTTTTTAGTTTACGTTTCACAGCACTCATGTTAACTGTTGTACTAATTGATGTGTATTGCAGTAGAACCAAACTACTTCTGACAGTATTTAAGTCGAAAACAAATGACTTGCTTAGCTAAATTTCAAAGGAAATCAAAATTGAACACCTGACACAAATCAAGCAAACACGTGTTTACGTGAGTCATAAATTTATTATCGTATACTCCTAAAATGTTTTCTAAGAAACAATAGTGTACTCACATTGGCGGCAAGTTCTTAAAGTCGGTAACTTATGTTTGTTCGAACAATAGAGGTAATAAATTCCAAATGATCAAGTTGTAAAGGTTGTAAAATAAAACGTTGCTATGTTCGAGATACAGAGGTCAAATTTAATTTTTCGAGTTATAGAGTGAAAATATGTACCAAAATGGCTTGGAGGAACTCGGTGATTATTTCGACTAACAGAGGGTCAAAATTTCAATTAATGGAGGTTTTGGTGTTTTAAGGGAAGGGAACAAAACATTTTTTCGAGATTTGGAGGTTTTTGACTTATCGAGGTTCGACTTAACAAGGTTCTACTGTACTTGCAAATGCTTCGAATATTATTTTTGATTCTGAAGAAATATTTTTTCAATCACAGTTATCTCATATAAAGTATAGACATTGCTTGCGTGTATAATGAAATGTTAAAAATATAACCATTATGTTGAGCTTACTGTAAAATATAAAGAAAGTACATATACTCAAACAGAAAACAAAATTATCTATTAGGGTGTACCATGGTCAAAATTTACTAGCCTTACATAAGGATAACATTAGTTAAGTACCAATATAGTATCTAGGGGATAGAAAGATAGTCAGTAAGTACTCTTCTCTGGAATACGCAGGGGTTTTTAGGTGTAACCGTTCAGAGTCACCTCACTCCAAACCTAAACCCTAAAAACATCATTTCCAAAATATTTTCATAGGAAACTTCCCTGATTGTAACCATATCGACAGCAAAATGAAAACGGAAGTACTTACTGATAATGGCGTGGAATTGTTACAATCAGAGCGGAGTTTACAATGATAAAAATTAAAACAAGAACAATGAAAATTACAAAATATCCTAACTTATTACTACTTAACGCAATGAGAAATTGCTATTGTAATTGTTCAGTACTTTTTGAAATCGGGATTCCAAATACTTACTATAATAATATTAGTTTTATATCATTTCAAGTGACATGAGGAGACGCAGCGAGACTATGCCATGCACTATGTACTTATATGCTACACTATGTACAGTTTCTTCACTACTCACTTTCTAAGTATGAAGTGCTGATTGGATGGTATCGTTGAGCGTCGCTATTGGGTATGCTACAAGCCACTTTTAAAAACTGTAAAACGTGTACAATTTACTCTAGGTATGTTTTATGATTCGCATCGTCTTACTCTTCTAGCCAGCATTGAACGTGCATGAGTAACGCTGAGGAATCATTGTATCACCTTGCCTTATGGCGACGCATATAAGAAATGCTTCACTTCAAAGGTCTTTACAATTCTGCATTTGATGAACTGAGCTCGATAAAAATGCGTTACAGCTTGTTGTTAGAGCATGCCGTAGCTGTTCCTCGTAGCCGCTGTCCACATGTTAGCTGTACAACGGGACATGTTCAGTCGCTATATCCGTCCTTCTATGCGTTGCTTCGACGCGTTCACTCACTCCTCACAACACCGGCTCACCTCTTGCGTTGTACGCACTCCTGGTGCTTCACGCGAATTTTACGGTAGAATTTATTAATAAAATACCAAACGATTGACAACACAGTGAAAACGTCTAAACGTTCGCAGTCCGGAGGAAGAGGATAAATTAACGCCAATATGCTCTTGATCAGTCCATTTCTTAGATGACGCGTATTAAATATTTGGGCGTCACTCTGGAACCACATCTAACGTTGAGCACTTAAAATAAAGTAAAATTGAGCACTCTTGAGCAACTGGCTTGACTCCATCGTCATATAAAAATAAGCAAACACGACAAAATGTTTGCCCCATTACTATCTTAGGTTACTAGTTTACGTATATATCGATCATATCCCAAAAAGTTGATTCATAAAGCTAAAAGTGGTTGAAAACAAAAAAAACAATGAGCTTCCCCACTCTAGATATGTAGACCTATCTGAACGCCTCCTCAGTGTTTCTTATTACTCTCAGATCATCCGAAAACCTGTCAAACAGGCGACTAATTACAACCCTTTCGATAACGTCTTATTCAAGCTTCATCTTCAGTCAATTAAACCTTCAGACTACATTTATTCAAAGAGATATATAGATCCAAAGAGCCGTCTATATCTTATGCAATATACTACAAAGTACGGACAAGTACTTAACAATTGAAGTCGATTTCACCATTCACGACAATTTAAGCGATGAAGCTTATAGAGACCTATTGAGATTTCTACCAACTCGAGCTACATTTCTAGAGCTAGTTTTCTTTCTTTCAAATTCATCTTTATTTCCAGTTTTAAGTGTTTTCACTTCCTGTTTCTCACTAAAATGACTCTCCAGGTCTTCGCGTCATCTGCAGTAAGCTGTTACAATAAACTAAGAAGTAAAGGCTTTCTAAGTTTGATGTTGATATGTTAACAGTTAAGACGTACGCCACGCTAATATAGTAATCATGCGTAGACGAAGTCGCGGGCACCAGTTAATAAGTAATAGTTCTACTTTTAAGAAATTTGATACTTTTAAAGCGATCTCCAATAGATTCATTGAAATATCTTCGCTTTGCTAAGTGCCACTTTACAAAAATACTGTCGGTATGGAAAACTGAGAGCTTTGGTAACTAATTATGCTCTCGGGCGGCATACAAAGAGACAATTCCGCGAAAAGGAAGACTTGTAGTTGCATTTCCTGTTAATTAAATTTTTAAGCTGCTTACTGTTAGTATACATTCTGAGGATAATAGCTGCTTTATCTTAATTTAACATAAAAAGACGGTAATTTAATTAAACAACCTAAATAACGTCTGAATAGAATTTTCAATCCACGCATTTGGTACACTCAATTGTTTATTCATTTGAAGAAGGATGAACAAAATTTTAAGACTTCTTAATATTCAAAATATATATCGCACTAATAATACAATAGTGTATCAACTCAAAACGTCGTACTTGACATAATACTATAAACACACGCAAAATTTGATTCCTCACGCGTGATCAAGATCGTCGTTCGATTAGTGCAAAAACAGAATAAGGATAAATTAAAAAACTTATGTGACAGTTATTCAATTTGCAACTATTACATGAAGTGAGTAATAAGGTTTTTGTCGATTCGGAAAAATGTTCGATTTTGAGTTGATACACTATTGTATTATTAGTGCGATATGTTATTAGCCTTCTTTTCACCTTATTGTAAGATAGTAAAAATGATTAAGCTTAATTAGCTTAATTACAGGTCACTTCTGATCACACTAATTCACCAAATGTGTGTGATATTGATACTGTTTAGTTATAGGTAATGATATATATATATATTAGGAGACATACAAACTTCTTTTTAAATTTATTATCAATCCTGGTACATCCTATTACCTATTTCATGTACTTAGTTATATACTAACAACATATATTGTATGTACCGTCTTCTAAATTATAACTCATATATTACCCGCTTTGCTGCACTGTCAAAGTCAGTCTAAACTAACGGCGACTCCTCCGGATGCTGATCTCGGGTCCTGTGGCATGACCCACCATAACACAACACAAACGCTCACGCACACACTTGACGTGCGCATCTGCTCTTGCGCAATACAACTGGTCTCCGGCTATAAACCGCTCGGTCATCAGCGCCAGTTTTCCGTATATATAAAAGTACTCTGTGGCGCCAGTCGCGACCTTACTCCGACGGCGAATGCACGCTCAATTGCTTAGAAATTTTATTTACGATCTCATAGTTTTTGTCTTTCTACATTCTTTCATAACATCTGTTCGTCTAGTATTTATGTAATCTATTTAGTGCTTTCTTCTTGTGCCGTAAATGTAATTATCTAGCCTATATATAACTTAATTTGTGAGTGGACATTAAATATTTTCATACATATATTTTATTATTATTGCTTTTAAATTGTGCTGTGTATACCACAGTCCTATCCAGCTTCAGATCTCATGTCATAACTGCTAACGGTGAACTGCTGTTTGCTTCGTTAGCTATAGGATGCAGCAATTATGCTTAATTTCCAACTATTCTTCAACGATACTGTTAGCGACATGTAGTATTATAATTATTCCTGCCCCCTGTTTTGGTGTAGGTAGATGTATACTTATGATGCTTATTGCTAGAATAATCGCCAACACAATCATTAACTTGAACGTATCCTCTATAGTAATGTGAATCCTCTAAAATTTGTAGTATATCAACAAATCTACACAAGAACCACCAGTATACGTTGGATATTTCTGACATCCTTACTAATATTATAAAAAGTGAGTTTGTTTGTTTGTTCCGCTTTCACGCCGTAACTACTGAACCGATTGCTTTGGAAATTTTGCAGACGTAAAGATAAAAGTCGGGATTAAATAATAGAGTACTTTTTATCACGGAAAAATCGTCAGATCCCACGAGATGCGCAATAAAGGCTTCGCTTAAAAACTAGTGCACAGATTTTCATGTGGTTTTCATCAATAGATAGACAGATGATTCTTGAGCAAGGTTTTACGGTATTTTTCATCTCGGAAAAACGGATAGTCCCACGGGAAGCGCGACAAAGCCTTCGAGCCATAAACCTACTGCCGCGCATATGTAGTCGTGGGCAAAAGCTATGACCCTTATTCCTCTCTAGACCCAATTCCGAAATTCACGCGGGCGAAGCCGCGGGCAGAAAGCTAGTAAAATATAAAATTACAGCCATATCTAACTTCTCACATTGGAGCATAGCCGTGCACTGCTATGCTCCAATGTGAACAGCTGCTTCACTTACATCACTCAGGGTTCTCAATATTTCATTGCCACCTGATGCGACCATGACCTATTACATAATTAGCTAGTTGGTGCCCGCGACTTCGTCTGCGCAGGATTAGTATTACCAGTAGCACATTATAAACATATCACACTTCTAATATGTATTTATAATGTTAATTAAAACAACAATATTTATTTATATCAGTGTTTTTTTTTATAGGATAGGGCAGCAAACGAGCAAACGGATCACCTGATGGTAAACGATAACCGTTGCCCATGGACACCCGCAACACCAGAGGAGTCACAGATGCGTTGCCGGCCTTTTAAAAGGGAATAAGGGGGGAAAGGGGGTTGGGCCTCCGGTACTCTCACTCACTCGGCGAAACGCAGCGTAAGCGCTATTTTACGCCGGTTTTTTGTGAGGCCGTGGTATCACTCCGGTCGAGCCGGCGCAATTCGTGCCGAAGCAAGGCTCTCCCACGGTAAAAGTTCAGTCTTGGTCTTGCAATCTTGGTCTTGCAATCTTGGTCTTGTTCTTGCATTTTTGCAAGACCAAGACCAAGAACAAGGCCGCGTATTTTTAGCAAGACCAAGACTGACCGTGCAAGACTTGAGCAAGAACAAGACTAATCCGGCAAGACTCTTGCGTCTTGCAGCTAGGACTTAGCGCTATTTCACAGACTAGTTAGGTAGGTATAACAGTTCGGTGTATAGGTACGCTTAGGAATTCTATGAGACGCATAAAACTGTATCAAAGAATATGAAAAACTGGACCTATGCGCATTACGACCAATACCTTAAACATACATAGCGAATAAAAAAATATCCATATAAATCAAACATATAATCAAGTTTTATTTCAACCATCGGCACTTTGATAATGCGGCATCAAAGGTTTTGTACTGACTTCTCAAAGAATTTTGCCGCTTTTCGGAAGTACATGGTGATGATACACGTGCCGGCGGCTTCTATTTGGCCGAAATCACAACATTTGACACTATTTGATTATATTCTATTTGAATTTTAAGAGTTAATTTGTTTTTTACATGTTTTAGCATATGTAAACTTATAAAGCGTAAATGTTTATTAATAAACAGTTACTCCCGTGGAAAACTGTATATAGCTCAGTTGATAACCATGTAGCAGTTGATTTTTCGAATTTTTTATCAAATCTTCAGACATTTATTAATCTGATTGGTCTCTACTATGGCTATATTAATTCAAGCTCACAATGTTCCAATTCTAATACGTTTTTCTAAGATCTATAGTAAACTTTAATAAATAGCAATAGTCTAATAGGTAATTGCAAGACTTGCAAGACTCTTGCTGCAAGACCAAGACCAAGACTGGCTAAGTCTCGTCTTGTTCTTGCATTTAAGCAACACTAATTTATATCATCTAAAAATGTAGCTAATATCTATATAATATATATACATGGAAATTTATTACCATAAAAACGATTCTAGTGAGTTAACCTTAAAAGATAGACATATACTGTCGCGGACTTTTTTTTAGACCATTTTAAGAAGAATAATTATTTCATACATATTTTTTGGTATCTAGGACCGTTTTCGCAGCGCACGCAACGGATGAATAATTTTTCCCGTTTTTTCCACATTTTCCATTATTTCTTCGCTCCTATTAGTCGCAGCGTGATGTTATGTAGCCTAAAGCCTTCCTCGATAAATGGGCTATTCAATAAAAATATAATTTTTCAATTCGATCAGGAGTTCAAGAGATTAGCGCGTTCAAACAAACAAACAAACTCTTCAGCTTTATAATATTAGTATAGATTTCTAAAGGTTTGCACGCCCTTGGCCGAGCATAGTGACACTACATATAAAATTGTTTGTACCATCTGTCTATTACTACCCATGTAAACAAATAAACGACTTGAGTTGATTTATATTCCTTTATTACTACATCATATTTCTAGTCAATTTATGTATCATTCCTATTTTTTCTGATATGAAATCAAAATAAAACATTTGCGTTTGTTATGTTTTATAAATGTACATACATACATACATACATACACTCACGCCTTTTTCCCACGGGGGTAGGCAGAGATTACGTCCTTCCACTTATAAATGTTATCGTTTATAAATGTACTACGTGAATTAAGCCTTAATAATTCTGCTAAAATTCAATATCTAAAAAGAAGTCATTATACAGACTTAGTGTGAATGTTGTGACCTTTTATTAAAATTTAAAACATATTAGTAATCTTAATAACATATAGGCACTGAATGTAACTCGGCATTAATTATATCTTCCTTTATTGCAGACTTAATCATGGAGTTAAATTAAAATGAAGATTAATCTCTAATCTTTCTTCAAAAAAGCACGATGCAATATACCAGCTCTTTCGTGGGGATTATTTGTTATCCTTCACTTCTGGATCGTATCAGAATATTTTCGAACAGACAACAGAATAACCGAACTGAACAATATTTTTCATACTTCGCAGCGCCCGGGGCGAGCTTATCAAATAAGTTTAACTCAATAAGTTTCCAACAACCCATGGGAGCTGATACAAACTCAACACTTTCAAATAAGAGATTTTCCTTCGTGCAGATCAACTTTGATTCTTATATCAGGAGATATGTAAACTATTGGTAATCCTTCACCGCATTGTGTCTGCCCATATGCATAACTGTAGAATAATAAAATACAATAGTTATCTTTACTTTATATTACTGAGAAGTTAATAAGAAATAAGTTGATCTGAGTCTCCGTCGAAACCGGTTATATAGACGACTGAAGTTTTATACTACCTTATCAACCTGATAGAGTAGAGTACAGAAAACGGCATTTTATTTAATTTATTACAGAGAAAATTGTCGAAAATCATGTTACAGTAGAATTTTTACCAGTAAAATATATTAATTGTATTGATTCCTTACCTCAAGTTTACGAACTTAAAACAATTGGAAGGATGTATCAAGTTATGACGTTTTTGTTCTTCAAATTTAAAAAAGACACTGATTGTTCTGTTTCCAATAAGAATAAGAACATTTATTGTATAACTGTTAAATTTTCTTTTTTTCTGTTAAAGTTTGGTAAAGTTCGATTTTTAATTCGAGTCAGTAAAATGACATTTCCAGTGTCATGTGTCACAAATCATATTATTTAATATGGTATGTATTACATATTTACAATAAAAAAACGCTTTGATACCTAATAAAGTAAAGCATGACTAAATGTCTAAATCTATTGATTGCCGAACATCACTATTGTAGTGGGTTGTAGTGGGTCACCCTTTTTTGTATCAGTGACAGTTGCACTTGTCATTTTACTGACTCGAATTAAAAATCGTAGTTTAGAAGGTGTTATTACACTCAGTGAGTGAGAACAATTACCCTCGACGTAATAATATGACGAGTAATACATTCATTCACTATTTTAGATTATGTCAAATACTTGAAGAAAATAAATAGATTATAACATGACATAACATATCGTAATTTTATTGTATACCAAAAACAAGAACATAGACAAAAGAAAAACAATAAATAGTAAATGTACAAGAGGTGACCTTATTGCTAAACAGCAATCTCTTCTACTCAACCTTGAAGTGAAGGGAAGTACTAAAAGGAGATTTAAATAGAGGATGGGTGCAGTAATTAGACAGAACAATAGGCTATAACTAGTTTAAGATAACCAATCTTTGACAGGAAGTAAAGACGGACCTGATCCTTAAACGACTCCAGCGTTCACACTCTCCTAATACTTTCAGGGAGAGAGTTCCATTACCGGATGGCACAAGCCGAAAAAGATTATGAAAAGATTTTAGTGTTTATACATATTAAAAACTACATTACTAATTAGTCACTTATTTATAAGAATAGAATGTCATTACTTTTTTTAATTACATCTCATGTCAAAATATTTTATACAAAAATTATAAATACAGATCATACTAATTATTATATCGTTCATTTATCATTATTGCACAAGTATCCAAGTGTCTTGACCATAGTTTGTTTCCTGCAGTAATCTTTGGAGGAACAATTATTCCATTCACCAAAGTGGTTAAAAACTTAGGAATTGTATTTGACCAGTGCATAACATGGCGGCCGCTGGTTGAGGCTGTCCGGAAGAAGTTATTTGCTGCATATAGATTAAGAAAATGCTAAATAGATTAAGAAGCTTTCTCCCTATAGCTACTAAGACAGTGTTAGCTCAGTCTCTCTTGCTTTCCTTGATTGACTACGCTGACGCTGCGTGGATTAATTTATCTGAGGAACTACTTGACAGTTTGGAGCGGCTGCAAAATGTAGCCATCAGGTTCATTTTTGATCTGCGTAGGTTTGACCACCGTAGTTAGAAACATTTCTAATTGTCGCTTTCAACTGAAATGGTTACCTATTCGCCAGCGCAGAGACTTACATGTTTTATCCCTACTTTACAATATTTTGTACCTTCCAACATCTCCATCCTACCTTAAATCTTTGTTCTCTTTTCGAACCGTTACGTCATGTCGTGCCTTGCGTTCTAATTTTAATCTGACTCTGGATATACCGCCCCGAAGTACCGACTATTTTTCATATTCTTTTTCGGCTTATGCCGTCCGGTTGTGGAACTCTCTCCATGAGGGTATTAGGCGAGCGCGAACGCTGGAGTCCTTTAAGAATCAAGTCCATGTTGACTTCCTGTCAAAGATTCCTTAACTCAAACTAGTTATATCCTGTCCAATTACTGTACCCATCCTATATTTAAATCTCCTTTTAATATTTCCCTGGTCCTAGGTTGCCTGGAAGAGATTGCTGTTTAACAATAAGGCCGCCTTTTGTACATTTGTTATTTTCTTTTTTTTTTGTATGTGTAGTTTATGAATACAATAAAGGGTTATGTTATGTTATGTATCCATTTAAATTATTAAACGCATTTAAAGAATCTGTGAATTTATTATCTAGAAGATCTTTCAGCGTCATTGGTAATTTATTATACATTTAAATAGTAGATACAATGAAGTGCCTTTTCTGAAGATCTGAGAATTTACGTATTGGTATATAAAATCATCATATCTTCAGATCTGTGTCTTTCTTGCTCTAGATTCATCCATTTTTGGTATAAACTAAATAAACAAATCAAATCAATAATTTATTCTTCAAATTGGATTTTACAATCAGTTTTGAATGTCAAAGATGCTAAACATTGGTTGCCATTGGTTGGTTGGTCATTGGTTGGTCAAAATTACGATACCTACGAGTACATACATCATTTTGTAAACACGATAAATTAAGATAACCACATTAATTAATAAGGATGACGGACATAAATCGCCAACTATCTCAGATCTCTAGTAATTGAATATGAAATATGATATAATGAATCAGTGAAAATATGATTTATTGAAATAAAGTTTTATTGGTATTAAACGAGGAAACGACGTACAACAAAATCAATGAGTCAAATATGTCACAGAGTCGATAAATGAAAAAGATAAAGTTGTCCGAAGGCGCGAAATTTAATTATGTACACATTAATTAATATTCCATATTTAACAAAATATTATATTATATAGTAGATGTGTTAAATCAAGTTTTAAATTTGAAGAAAAATAACATTTACATATTAGGCACTTTTCTAACTAATGATTAATCCCTTAATCACATTTTATTTGATAATGACGACCTCCATAAATATATGACGACCTCCATAGTCGAGTGGATAGTACACCGGTTTCAAGGTGTCGCCATCTCTGAGGTCCCGGGTTCGAATCCCGGTGGGGGCAGATGTTTGTGTGATGAATGCGAGCATTTGTACCTTAGTCATGGTTGTTGATATATATTTCTATAAAAAATATTTATATATGTATATTATATGTAGGTATGTCTATCCGTTACCCTAGATCCCATAGCACAAGCCTTACAGAGCTTAGTTTGGGCTAGGCTAATTGGTGTAAGTGTAACAAATATTTATTTATTATTTATTTCGACGCGATTACCTTTTGACTGAAGTATAATTTTTCTATGTATATTTAATATTGTCAACTGCCACAATTATAACGTGACGATACAGTGTAAACTACATTACAGATCCACGACTAAAAATTACTAGATATAAAATATACAAATTTACAAGATAAAAAAACTTCACTTCCAGTGCTGCCGTCAGGGATGGTGCCTAAAAGGTTGGCAGCATTTCCCCGTTGGATGGCGAGGCTAATACGTTGACCGAAATAACTGCCAGCCTTTTGATCACCCGTCACCTCGGCGAGTCTCTTCGCCAAATCCTTAAAAAGAGACCGAGTATTATAACAGTCGCATATAAGACTTTATCTACAATCATGATGTGAATCCTATATAAAAGATTCTCATACCATAGGGTGTGTTGTACAGTGTTGTAAGAACTATGTTAATTCAAGAAAAGTCTAATTGCGAAGCATTTAAAATAAACAACAAACCTTGATAAGAAAAATGTTAATAATTATTTACATTTTGGATCGTACAATAGGCTATTTGACAATGCGAAAAATAAAGTGTCAATTACTGTTAACAGTATAAATTAAGAGTTAAAAAATGATTATTTATTAACGTAAGTTGAAAATAATGATTAATTTATTTTAAAATCCGTAAATAAAAATTGCATTTTTTAAACGTTTGTCACGTGACACAAAACGCTCCTGATTGGTCGAATTTACCATGACGTCACTTGCTTGTAAACTTCGTTTGCCTACTTGTGTTGCGCCTAATTGTGGTAGATTATCTCCGTTATATTATGCATTGTTTCCTTTTTGTTTATTTGCACTATTTTACAAGTACTTTCAACCATGGACAACGATTTTTTAAAAGCAGACAGCAGAAACCAGCCGCATGTCGACGCAATCATGGTCGGATTATTTTTCAAAAATAATTCTGACTTTTATTCTTCGGAGCTAAAAAATGTAAAAACAGCAAAGTAAGTATAATTACACTTTACTGGTAACTTAAATTATATCATAAGAAAGTGAAATAATGATGAACTTCCACAAGAACTTATATAGGTTATAAATAATTAAGTTTGTTTGGCACAATTTCGTGAACATAAACGATAATTTGTTCACGTTACGTCGGTTATTGAATGTCTTCACATTGTTTAACAAGTTCCATTCTTTGCCGTTTGACAAATGCAGATCGGGAAGTACCAGCATCACACAATCTTTTAATGCGATCTGAGTGGCAATGAAATTTAAAAGGCAGAACTTTATCTTTTAATATTATTTTCTGACTGAAACCCATTTTGTACTAATAGTATTTTGCCATGTCATTTTCCATCTGTAACGAACAAACAAGTTTTAGTTGGCATCTTTTAGTGTACTGCTTATTGAAATCATAGGACTCTGTAGCTACAAATTTTAACAAATATTATGGAAATCAGCGGAAATATTCTGTGAAAAACATTAGAGGTATTATAACCTCAAATCAATAACGAAAATATTAGCATTCTGAATGTAATTAATTATTACAAAATATAAATATTATGTTTACTTACATCGAAATGGTCTTCACAAAAGAAAATATTTGTACTATTCGCTATGTCATTATGATCCCTCCGAGAAAGTAGCAACCACTTTCGGCGCACTTCGATATTCTTTGGAATACTAACAAATAGTTTTTCCGGAATTTTTAACGACGTATTTGTACATTTTGGAACTGCACACCATTTGTAACTCATTTTGTTACATAAATCACTGATAAAAAGTAAATCCAATCGCTCTTTCGTTTTTTGTTTACAACAAACAAATATACGAGTATATGCCAGTTGTCACAGATCAGAATACAGGCAAGTGACGTCACCGACCTCATTGCAGCGCCATATTGTCAAAGTAGCGTTTTGGCACACTATTTAAATATTATTCGATGTTTTTCAGCTAATATATACCAGAATTAAAAATAACAACTTTTACTGGGTTCCTTAGACTCTACTGCATAATATAAAATGGATTTTAAAAACCTGTCAAATAGCCTATTATTGAAATGCACTTGAACATAATATGATAAGACGAGAATCCGAAATTACAAATTAGTCTACAATTTAATGTTCTTTTTTCAAAATTTTATCGATCTGGTGGTAAAAATGTCATTGCATGAGAATGTTCTTTTTTTTTTAAATTCATAATATCACGCGTTTGGATGATAATATCATTAAGTGGCAATAAGCTGATTGTTATAGGTTCTTTTATAGAGGATTAATAGCATGATAGTAGATAAAATATTTTAGCTTGTATACAAGAATTATAATTACTATTCAACTTCATTTTAAGAAATGATTATCTTAACAAGCGTTTCCGATTTTCTGATTAGAATATTTATTTATTTTTAGAATGTCATTCTTAACTCTTAATCTATTACACATTCATAAGCAAAGAGAAAACTTTAATCAAATGTCAATGAAATATTAGCTAGCTGTAGACGCAATTTCAGTACGCTGATCGATGCTTAGAATCGAAAATTATTTATTTAGTTTATAAGGGAATAAAATAGTTTGATTAGGTTAAATATTTATTTTACAGAATCTTAACTGCTGATTGGATACACACTATGAAATATAATTTTATTAAATAATTAATAGCTCGCCTGTATTATTATCAAAAAATAATTTAATAACCAGTACGACCCTCACGTATTATTCCTTCTTTAGTACCACCTACAGGAAGAAAAAAACTATACCTCGTTGCATTCGTATGTATATATAATAAGATTAATAAGATAAGGAATGTCGTAATAACCTTTTTAAGAATTTTCTAAATTCACCGAAAGGCCACTTTTAATTTCAGAAACATATTTCTAATGGTACTCAAAGCGTGACTCAAATGACATTCGATTAAAAAATATGTATTTATATGTATAGTTCAAGAAAACGTTACAGGCTGTAAGCTAACATTTTTATTTTATGTTTATGTAAAGTTGGACACCCTCTATTTACTATTTTAAGTAGGTATTTTAAAAAGAAAAATGTACTTTTAATGACTGTATGTGTCAAAATAAAATGAAAAAAAAATATCAAGACGTTTGTATCACCTATAATATTTTGATAGAAACTCTCTTTAGTAAGCAGGCAATCATGACAGAATAGATCAGATTCACAATATATTAACTTATAAGGAAAAAAAAGTCTCATGAACGTTAATATTTATTTTACAGAATCACTTTTCATTGATAACACACTCAGTATAACAATAATACTTTGGTAGAAACTCTCTAGTAAGGAAGCAATCATGATTGCATAGACGAGATTCCCATAAACAGGTCGAGGTGTCAAAGATCAACAAATCAGATCACGTAAGAATCGTATTTAAAACAAGTGCCTCTCCTCTAGGTGAAGAGGCTCCTAGACCTACTGGCTGTATGTACCTAACTTTTATTAGAATTCTTAGCGAGCCAATAAGCTCACACTTGACTTGCAGGGGGAATACGAAAGGGAAAAGTCGGCGGATTGATCAAGTGGAAAATTACTTGAAAGGAACACCGTTGTAAGGCTGATATGGCCCTTAAATGCGTATACAATGTCTTATCGCGGTCTTTATCTTGCGGGTTGAACTTTCAATCAGGGTGAGGGTATCTTGTCACGCGTCGGTCAACAAATGATCCCATCTTAAAAGCTGTAGCATATTTGGATAAAAACTCACTTACCTATTCAAGGCATCAATTAATTTTTTTCTCGAAATATATCTATTATTAATATAATAAACTTACGCTTTTCTCCTTCAGGAGAGAGCGGCTGAGAATCTTCATTAAGGAGCACGAATCGTACCCAGGATACCACCGCATTGATTTCATCATCATCACAAGTATCAGTCAAAAAAAAGAAAGAATACATTAGAAACCAACAATTAAAATATAAAATAACGAATATTATATAATTTAAACCTTGGGATATATCATTATATAATATATATTATATATGAAATCTTGGGAAGAGTTTACGAAAATGCATTAATAATTTATTAATGAGGCCACATAATCTTGGAACTATAGAATTAGTACCAAAAATAGATGGATACAAAACAAAGTAATTGTGTTGCTCGGATTTTTGTCAGAAACACGAAAATAAAACAATGCCAGGAACTGTGGAGAGTCAATTTAAATATTTAGAATCTCCCAGATAAAACAAATAATAAAAATAGTAATAATAATAAAAATAATAATAAAAAACTAATAATAATAATAAAAATAATAATAAAAATAATAAAAACTAATAATAATAATAAAAACTTATATACCATGAAATAAATTAATATTTCACTTAACATTTATTTAAATTTTCTTTAAAAGTGATTCGCAAAGCATAAAGAGCTATGGCAGATTTTTATTCACTATTTTTGAAAGCGTCTTAAGAACTCAAAGCAACCAATGATTATAAAATATTCATAAACTATTTTTGATGATTTTGGCACATTTAAGTAAGGCCAGGTTAAGAAGTAATTAATTAAAAATAGCTATTAAGTACCTAACTTTTCCGGCATGTAACTTTTCCGGCATGACAATGTTTTAGTACAAGGTTGCCAGACTAAAATAATTATTTATTGCAATATTAAAATTATGAATGTTTGCTGTAAAATATGAGTTTTAAATTGTTTATGATTATAGCTTACGTAATTTTTGGTTTAGTGTATTTATGTTTATATAGATTTTAAATTATTTTAAAGAAATTCAGTATTAAAAACCTTTTTGGCAATCAAAATGAAAATGGGCGCTGGCTAAGAGACTCTTATCTAGAGCTATCAAAAAATACAACGTTTGACGTTTCGTTTTTATTTTTCATCACTCAGGTCCCTTGCGCCAAAGCTCGAGTGTGTTCTGTGTGTTTTCGCTGCTTTTCCCCTGTTTTCTTTATAATTTTTGACCCGGACTGCCTAAGGACTCTTGTTTTAATAATAATACGACTCGGACTGTGATATTGCTTCTGTGACTTGGGTGTGCTTAAGGATTCTGATTTTGGCCTGTTTCTTGGATATTGTTGTTTATAAGGTTCTGAAGCCAAAATGAGTGGTCGCGGTCGCAGCCACGGCAGATCCTCTGCGAGCACATGCATTTTGTGTGTTAATTGTAACATATGTATTAATACACTAAATCTGTTGCGTTTTTGTTGTTGTTGCGCAAAATAATATGGTTAATAAAGGCATAACCTATAAAACTTCTATGCAAAATTGCTCAAAAACCTGGACTCCTTAAATTACGATTTTATTTTCTTATTAATCAGCAATACATGCTCTTTTAAACAAGGTATATTTCATTCATAGACGCTTACTTTATTTTTGAATAAAATGATGTATGGGAAGCTGCCATAGCTCTTTGTCCCTGTAGAGATATTCCGAGGGCAATGGGACAGACATCCGGAATAACTGACTCGTTCAATACGAAACGTACGTGTATGGTCGCGTTATCGATAAAAGAAATTCTTTGGACGAAAATATTGATACTCATAAATGACAGCTGTCAATTTAAAGTGCCACTCATTATAGACAAGATCCTCGAAATAATTTTCAAAATGAAAAGTAAGAAATAAAAACAATTTTAATTCGCGGACACTAATAGTACATACATATTATAAGGAATTGCAATCTCCACAGATAATTTCTTTATCCAAAGATTGCAAATTCACTGTACAATTACTGTTTATTTTTATTGTAGTTATATACTAATTGGCTTTGGTTTTGTTAGAAATACAAAATTAAAATTGCAGCAGCATAAAGAAATAAATGGTAAAGAAAGTAATTAAACAAAAATATTAACCGCTGAATCAAGACAAATGTCACTTTTGATTTACTGTTTTTTTAAATGAAATTATTGTAATCATAATAGCACAGTTAGATGACCTAAAATGGAACATCTTCTATCCAACCTTGGATTGCGGAAAAACAAAAAGAAGATCTCCACATCTCGAAATCATAAAAGGAAGTTTTGGACCGTATGCTCAGTGTGGGTTGGTCATGTATGTATCGAAACACCTTATACCTCAGAAAGAATATAAACAATGCCTTATTATTAGAGATCGGATAATCGGATGCATATTTACCTAAAGTTAGTTTAAGACAAAGTATGGAAACGGCTTTTTATTGTTTTGTTAAATAAAAATCCCGGGATTGGATAGCCGGATGTTTATTTATTTACCTAATTTAGTTTTTGACAAAGTATGGAACTGTCTTTTTATTTTATTTCCATAAATAAAAATCCCGGAATTCCGGTACTGTAGAACATTTTAGTAAATACGTATGCATAGTTGTAAATGAACCCGGAGTCTCGGTCTTTTGAAAATAAATACCACGTGCTAATTTAGTAATTTTCAAACAATATCACTACGTTAAATTTGCAGTCCCGTATTTTCCCGGGATTTTTATTTAACAAAATGTATTTTAAAAAGCCGCTTCCATAATTTGTGAGCCAAAAATTAACTTTAGGTAAATATGCATCCGATTATCCGATCTCTACTTATTATACATAAATAGTATTTTAATATATTATAAATCGTACATAATTAGTAAATCAAAACTACTAAAATTATCTTCAAAAAACATGGCTCGAAAATTTAATACACTCCTGCGAGCTCCGAACTTACTATCACGTCAGATATATACTATTGTTTAGCTACGTGATAGTTTATCATATAGAATAGCATATAATTTTGATAAGTAATTGTCAATTTAATTATAAGACATTTTTTAGAATAATTTTTAAAAGGAAAGTTAACAAAGCAAAAATCAAAAATAAATGAATGTTAAGTAAAGTCATTAATTTTTAATCTAATTCTCCATCTCATTATTTTATTATTTTGATAATATATTACAAATACAATTCCGAAGAAAAACAGTGATGGGTAAGCATCCATTTATTAACAAACTTGAAAACATATCAAAACTTTTATATAGTCACGTCTTACCCTCGTCACTATCTTTTACGTCAGGAAGTTATTAAACTCGGCTACTTTATTAGACGTATTACATTAATAATGTAAACTCCCATTAAATATGTACAAATATTTATGTACAGATAACAACATGCCTGACTTTAGCATATTAAGCCCGGTACCGCTAGTCGTTATAATATAACTGATGGAAAATGGAAATAGATAATATTTTCGTAGTGAAAATGTAAAACTTGACTTGTTGACTACTGTACATATAGCAAGTTGGATATCAAGAGGTTGGATATAAGGGAGAGAGCACACCGAGCACTAATATAATAAACTATTATCTATCTGTGGGAAGAAGATATAAATAAATAAATATATTTTGCACTTATTCCAATTAGACAAACCTGAAGAAAACACTAAGACTTGTGTTATGGGATCTACAGTAACAGATAAACATACAAAGCAAAATATTTTTGATATATATAAATATATATTACCAGCTATGACAATAAACTTTTTGTTTATTACTTACCTTACTTACATAACCCAGAAATCATCTTGAAAAAGCAGTCATCATAAATATAAACCACTCAAGTTCCGTGTTTCAGTGCTCTCCGTTGTATGTCATAGGCATCCGAAAACTTTAATGCGTCATTTCACTTATGTATATAAACTTTTTTTTTTGAGGAAAAATTCATAAACATATTCACTGGGGAAAAAATCATGAAAATAACACATATTGTTGACTTTCCGCAGGAAGTGAATCTATAAAGAGATCGCGAAACTTTCTCTTTGTGAAAGTTGTTCAATCGTCCCTTTAAGGGTTTTGAAAGGTATTGCCGATGACTCATGAGACAAGGAGTCAGCATCATCAGCTGCGCCATAAACTCAATAGCCATGGCACAGAAATGGAACAGCTTTACTTGTTCGATATTTTTAGCAAATATTATAGTGGTTGCACTAATCGAATAAAATTGCATGAGACCATTTTTTGGAAAAGCAAAGGAACTTTGGAAGCACTTTTTTATTAGTGAAAGTTATGTGGTTTGATCTGAATCTGTTATTATATATCACTTGATTTCGTTTACTCGTTTACTCGTAAAACCTGAAAATAGATTTTTGTTTTAATAATTAATAGCTCTTAGTATGACGAGCGCTTAGCTGGCACGGAGAGTCGATAAACTAAAATGGGGCCAGATGGAATGACTTAAGGAAGTTCAAAATCACTCAATTGGTCAATGTGCTTAACGATTGCTGCGGTCCATTCAGAACTTTAAAGTGCTTGATGGCTTTAGTGTGTTCCGAGACTAAAATGATCTGAGCTGTTAATTGTATTGGTTCTCTTATTAGTTTTATAATTAGTAATAAATTATTAAATTACACTTTCATAATAATAATATAATTAAAAAAAATAGATTTTTGCCGAAAAAAAAAATCTTATATGTATTGTATACTACGAGTTATAGGACTTTTAATATAGGTATGCAAAACGTTTATTTCATTTGATATTTTAAATGTTTGTATTGACTGCAAACCATAAACATTATTTTTTTTTTCTAGAAAATATTAACGGCCGCATTAATAAAAGTAATATACAAAAAGAAAGGAAAATATTAATTTCGTCGGTGAAGTATTGTGGTAATTACGATAAAAAATTTAGAAACATGTTTGCGACGCAGCGCCGCCAATAGCAACCGCTCAAAAACATCATCATTTCATCCAAAGAATATGATGATGATGAGACCAAATACCTAAAAATACACAGAGACTTTTCATTGTCTATAAATACAGTGAAATTGATCATCCAATTTTATTTAAGCGACTCAAACATGTGCAAAAGAAAGACTTTATATAACAAGCGAAGTAAGAACGCATACCTCGCTGCGTATAGGCATGACATAATAACTGTCTTAACGACCTAATAACATTTTTTTTTGTGATTAACTGACGAAATTTTTACACAACCGCCAGAATCACTCTGATAGGGCCATTCTAAAACGATTTTTGAGATCTAAAGTGGCATTTTGTTGCCGCGTCGTCGCTTACCGATTGCTAAATGTACTGTGCTGAGTTGCCACGATCGAAGCCAGTCAACTGTGCTGTTAATAGATATCTTCTCCCAGTTATCGTTGCTTCATATTCAGTGACGGAAACTCACGATTTGATCGTGCGAGCCTTACTTAAATATTGTTAAGTAAGATGAAAATATCTATTCTGGCAATTCTGACCTTGTGACAAGATAAATTTATACCATTTTATAAAATGTTTTGAATATTACTCTATCCAATCTGGTGATAAGACTCGAGTCCAAATACCACAATAACGAGTATCAATTGATCCATCATTTTACTTGTTGACTAACTGTGCTGTCAATAGATATCTTCTCCGAATTATCGTTGCTAATATTTTAATATTATGTTCCGGATTTCAGTTATAATTTGTCCCACTTTCAGCTGGTCATCACCTTTTGCTTAGTCTTGAAATGAACTATCCCATAACAATAGTTTAATGAGTAGTAAAAGAACGTATTGCCTAAGAAATTTCCTCTATACATTGCTTTCATTTCTTGCGCTTTGAAGTTGTGTGTTTTAATGTTTGGTGATTCATTTGGTGATTCAACTGTTGCTAAGAATACGGTACGATACGGCGCAGCGATACAGTACTCGCTTTATTGACCATTCTTAGCAACAGTTGCATAATTTTAACATTCAATGTAAATATACATATGTGATGATTATATAATATAATGATAACCTCTAACAAATTATGTACAATAAATAATAAGATTGTAAATGATACAGAAAAGAATATAAAAAAAGGTTCAGAGTTGACCTTCTCAAGGAGACTCTCCCGATTTCCGATCAGGTGTAGAGGAGGTTTTTTTCCTTGTGCATATGCTTGTACAATGTTAATTAACTATTTATGTAAAGGAAAAATCTATTTTAAGAAATTTGTTTTTATTCAATTTCAATCAACACCTTATGACCCGATCTGAACAAACTGATTTGGATACACAATCGCCAAATATTTATACATAATGGAAGTCAATAGTTAATTGCATATATTAATTATTAACAATTATTAGTATTAAAAATAGTAATCCTAAGAAACAAAGAGATATAAAATCTCAAAGTTATCTAAAAAAAAAAGAAACCTCAGATATACAAAGAAAACCCAGTCAGCTTGCGATATGGATTCCATTATACTGGCGGCGTTACCTCTCTACCCAGTCAGAGCGATACGTTGGCCGAAGTAAACGCCTGCCTTAAGGTCTGCTGTAGGTTGGAGTAGTCGTGCCGACAGCTTTGTCGAAAAAAATCTTTCATGGCGACTGACCATGGGCCAAGCACCTCTACTGAGAGCATCGCAAAGTCGAAGTGGTTCAGTAAAGACTAGCATTTGCAGAGAATAATATATAATAATAAAGCGGCTGAACTGGGTCAATTCAGTCGCTGAGCGAGTGGTTATGATGTAGGACTGTGCCAAGGTGTCCAGGCATGTTGCATCTCACACCAGAGTCTTTCCAAGATTTCACGGCATCAATGTGTTTATAACAGGCAATTTCCTGCTCGTTGTACGTACAGCAACGCTTCCAATGTTGTATGTTCACATTAATACAGCTCTTATGTCGTTCGTAAAAGCAGCGATTTTAGTGCGCTTGTAAAACTTGATGTTTTGTTGACTGCCATTGATACTGGTCTTACTAGGTAATATCAATGTCGCCCAGTACTTTCATATCAGTGTGTTGTGTATTCTGCCAGAGTGTAGATTGCTGTTATGTGCCAGTAGTATTTATATCAGATTCTTACAAATAGGTGAGTTAATGATCATAATCAGTGAAATAGTTTCTAATTAAGATAGATTCTGTTTGTATTTAAAATGTATATTAATTAAAGAATATATATATTACGATACGCTTAGCTAAAACACATACGTTTGTTTACATTAAACTAATGTTTTGTTGTATTAATTCATTTATCATTTATATTCTAAAGCCGGCGAACTGCATAGCATCAATTGTAACATAGAATGTTAAAGTATAAAGTTCAATTATAAATTAGTTAATTAAATTTAATATTATCTATACTAATATTATAAAGAAGTAAAGTTTGTGTTTTGTAAATTGTAAGGGGTAATCTCGGGATCTACTGAACCGATTTTAAAAATTCTTTCACCAATAGAAAGCCACATTATTGCGGAGTGTCATCATCATCATCATCATCATCATCGATTTTAAAAATTCTTTCACCAATAGAAAGCCACATTATTGTTGAGTGTCATCATCATCATCATCATCATCATCATCAGCGGACGGCGCGCGATGGCTTCGGGTTTGATTCAGTTCGCTTTCGTGCTCGCTTCGGGGATTATTAATATTATGCCCAACGAAGTGGGCGCGGGTCAGCTAGTATATAATATTTTAACATGAGATTAATGTGTCGAAGTGAAATCACTTTCAACTAACACAGACCTAAAATTAACTTGCAACGTCTACATTAATATTGACATAAAAGTACAATAAAACATGATGAAATCTAAACATCGAATTATACACAAAAGACATATAAAAAATGAACTTATCAATAATTAATTAATAAATTAAATATTTTTACTGTGAACAAAGTGTAATTTATTTAAATATGCATACAGTGAACTGTACAAATGATCAATGAATTTATTTCATTAATTAAATTGGTCGTAATAATCGCATGATATTAACATGACGTTAACACGATAATACACTAACATAACATTTCTGAGGTTGTGCATTTGTCTAATGGATTAATTTACAACAATTAAAATGTAAATGATTAATAGGAATCTATCAAACTTTCGAAGCCTTACCCTACTGATATTATAAATGCGTAAGTTTGTATGAATGAATGCTTGTTACACTTTCGTAAAACATTGAATGGATTTAAATAAAACTTCAATAATACAATTTAGAAAGATCCAGCTGACGCGATGACACTTTGTATGCACAAAATGTACATTATTCCCTATTTACTTAACTCATATAATCATATTTTAGACAATTCACAAAACTTATTTATAAATTGTAACCTATATGTTATTCTGATGTATACATTATATTATTATATAGTATTATTAAAATGCATTTAGTTGTTTTTACGTGAGAAAGTGACAAACTTACAAAGGAGAATGCCCATTGTAGTATGGACTTTAGTATCGCCAAAAATGATTTTGTACCATAATGATTTTTATGATATATTGTAGATTTTTAACTATATATTCAATTGTTAAAAACTATTTGACTCTATTTCGATGGGTAAAATAGAAATTAAACACCAAAGACTTTCAAATTACGAATTTCTCCTATCATCATTTTTGATAATACCTATTTGATTGTAGAAGATTAAAACTATAAAATGATTAAGTCTATCTTATCCAATAAATATTACAACTATCCAATAATTCATATAAAATAATTAATTAATTTAAAAATAATTGTTTTAGCAACATTGATATTAGCTATCTGTATAAAGAAACTCTTAAAGCAGAATATTGTCTTATGCTTTTGCTTAAATCCTTTGCTTTGTGAAATCTACAAATCTTAGGTATTTAGTATAGTAGACAGTGGGGAAAATAATAATTTTCACCACTGTGAATATTGTACCCATATTTATGAATAATAAATGAATTGAATTGAATTGAATTACTAATTATTATGTGGATTTATCTCCGGCGAAGTTTCGGCTTGGTATATTGCAGAGTTTTGTTAAAAATTGTTACTTATTTTTTGGTATTAGTTTGATTAAGGCACAAGGACGAGTAAAGGTGATACTACGAATGGCATACTCCTTTCCGCGTTTTTTTTTGTTATGGATCTAGTAAATTGTCCAAAATATGACGAAAAGTATCAAGTAAGTAGAAAAAAGTCTACCATCTGTAGACGAAGTCGTGTGTATCAGCTAGTAATAGATAATTTATTTACTAAAGTGATACTGATAAATAGTAAAGTGATAAAATTAATATTAATAATAGTATTACTTTAAATGATTCAGCTGTATTAATATTCAACTGTAAAAACATTACTTAATACCAAGCCGATTGAGACCATTTTACAACTTCTTTCGGCTTTATTTGCCTGTAAAATTTGTTTATCATCTTTGTTATTGTGATATTCTATTAGAATGTCAACACCAATTTTTACTTTATCGCTTGTCATATGTGTATAGTTATTATCTAATATTACTGTTAAAAAGACTTGTTATCGTTTCAGTAAAATGACGACTACTCTAGCACGTATATTCACAAAAAAACTAGCAAGGAGATCGTATGCAGTAAACCTTTCGGCTAATCAAGCTGTGTGGACTCAAGACTCAGTTGTGAAATCTAATCTCAAAGAAATAAGCATACCAAATAGAACTGCAGTTGAACATGTATGGGAGAACTTAGATAAGTGGGCTGATAAGACTGCTTTAGTAAGTTTTAGAAAATAGAAATAGAAGTATAAAGAAGTTCATAACTTGTTTGAGCTTTCTCTTATCTTTGTAACATTAATATATAATAATAAAGTAGGTATGTTTTTCTAAGGGAGCGAATATGATAGTGACATTACTGATGTACCGTGTGCCATGTCCTGACATCTTATGTCACAATATTTATGCTAAAAATCTTACTAGATCCATATTAGTAAGTAATCAAGTTTAAGAGCGTATGAAAGTCTCTTTGAAAATTATATTTTAAATTTAAAACTAACTTAACTAGGTATTGCTGATTTACAGGCGCTAATACTAATGAATAACTAACTTAAATCTATCATCAGACGAGCTCGGCAGCGCGTCGTCGTCGTCGTTCTGCGTCGACGTCATAACGCAAAAGAAGGCGGTGGAGCGCGCCAGGGAAGACGACCCTGGCGCACACGCATGCCGCCGTAGGCGTACGGGGCGAAGGAGTCGCGGGTTCGCGCGCCTTTTTCCTCCTGTCGGCGACCAGCGGGAGCCCGGCCCGGGAAGACCGGTCCTTGCTATACAAAGGTCGCCGTTAGTCGACGATCCCCTGGATGCCCCGGGGGATCGACGGTCTCCCCCCCTCTTCAGCGGGGAGGCAAAAAGACCCGCACAATGCGGGCCGACGCCGACGAGATCGTGGAAGTATTCTCACGAGTTCCCATGACCTTGTCACGCCGCGATGCAGCTCTCCGTGGCGTGTCCCCCCCCCCCCTCCTCATCTGATAGGGAGGAGGACCCGCCGACGATCGAAGCTCTCGCAGCAAGGCGTCAGTGAGGGGCATTGTTCGGTTCTTAGTCGGTAGGCCGCGCGCTTGGCTGGCACTCGGTCCCCAAGCGCGCGGAGAGTCCGACATAACCCCACGGTTTTCCTGAGCCGGGTATGCGTAACGCATTTTCCTAACATTAAAAAAAATGGTGAGGTCGGCAGAAAGCTTATCGGATCTTCGGGGAACCGTTCAAGTTCTGCTGAGTTTGCCCTCTTAGTATTATCCCGTTGGGCGAGAGGGATGTATAGCTACTTGCCATCCAGTGAGCTCTGTGTTTCTTTGTTGACAGAGTTGCTACTTAAAAAAAAGTTTTGTAATTATATCATCATCATGATCGTTATTTCAGCCAGTAGACCCCCACTGCTGGACATAGACCTTCCCCAAGTATTTCCACATTGGTCGGTCCTGCGCTGCTAGCATCCAGTGTCTTCCTGCGGTTCCCACCAAATTGTCCACCCATCATAATTACAAATCCAAAAAAAAAACATCGTCAACATATTCGTCTTCAATAAAAGGCTTACTCTCCGAGCTCTATTCACAAAGTTATGCTGATGAGGTCTTAGTTCAAGTAGTATACGTTTGTTCTGTGATAGTGGATCATTAACATAACCAAACTAGCACATTTTATGAGCTGATGCAATTTAAACTATTCTATTTCTGTAAAATTCTTTGAATAAAATTGTTTTATTAATATATTTTAGACCTGTGGAGTAACAGACAATTGCATAAGTTATCACATGCTATATAAGAAATCAAGAAGTTTTGCAGCTCAACTGAGATCCAAATTTAAAATTGCGAACAGTGACGTGGTATGCGTCATGATGCACAACATCCCGGATTATGCTGTGGTTCTTCTTGGTATTATTGAAGCTGGTGCTACAGCAACTACAGTGAATCCAATATATACAAGTTGTGAGTAGCTTAATTCACTAGTAAAGATAATTTGAGGAGAGGCAGTGTTATATAATGAACTACATCTGGCAAGACAATAGGTTAATAACATTTATGTACAGTTATGGTCCTGCGTTTGGGTGAAGTTAGTGTTCTTATGGGCTCGTGACCAATATTCAAATCATGCTGGCTGAATGTGGTATATAGTTAATAAAGCGCCAATACCACTGAAGTTGCATACACCTATAGGTTGTTCTGCTAACTTATTGTCAGTCAATTCACCTGCTTGAGGCAAGAGGCAATCCTCTTAAAATGTTGATGCCAACGCAAAATGGGGTGTGACCTATATATGCTACCATGTAGGAATACAAGAGACTTATGAAAAAAAGTTCTTTTACGGAGACTAGACGGTGGTGGTGTATATTCATGTAAGGAATATTTGACGATATGTAAATTATAAGGGATCCCTTATTCCACTTGATTCATAACTATTATTTAAGACACAGATTGAAATTCAAACATTTTGTTAGTATGTTTACCATAAAGCATTACAATCGAACTGGAAACTGTATCTAATTTCAATTTCAAAAATGTTTTAATATTAATAATTTTGGGAAAATCTTTCAAAAAATTTTCAGAATCCTTATGCCTTAAGTTATATTTATAATGTTGACGCTATGTAATGCTTTCTTAAAATTTACTTTAGTTATAGAGTCCATGTCATTTTTATAATAAGTGTCCACTATTAGTTACAGAATCTCCTCAACAATTAACATGTTTAGGTCATCTCCTAAAATACGATACCTAGTGCTTATTTATACTAATGAAATAACCTTTATATTTTTCAGATGAGGTTCATCGACAGATTTTGTTATCTGAACCAAAGGTACTAATTGGGACTATCGAGTCGGTACCAGTATTGAAAGAAGCCATGAAACTAGTTAAAAGAAATATTCCAATCATAACATGTGGCGGTAATAAACCATTACCACCAGGGACCACGTGCTTTCAAGAATTGGTAGATGATATTCACGTCAACCTAGAAACATTGAAAGGAGTTAATACTAATCCAGAAAATGTAATTTTGTTGCCTTATTCCAGTGGAACAACTGGCTTGCCTAAAGGTGTAGAGCTTACAAATAGAAATATTGTTGCTCAATTTATGCAACAAGATGATGAAAATATTCGGCACTATAATGAAACTACTAGTAAGTTTTTTTAGAATTTGACTAATAGTTCAGTAATTTTATTTATTTTATCCCGCTAAAGTAATAATACATTATTAATATGCAGCAGAATCTGAGCCATCTTATTCTTATCGCAGGGTTACACCAAGACTCCGTTTTGGCTGTTCTACCGTTCTATCATATTTATGGAATGATAGTTACATTGCTTCACAAACTCACTGTTGGAGTCAAAATTGTGACTCTGCCTAAATTTCGCCCGGATACTTTTGTATCTGCTTTAGATAAACACAAAATTCATCTTTTTTGTGCTGCACCTCCACTTGGTATGATGGTTATTCAATAATATTTAATTATAACAACGCACATCATTCAAGAATAAAAGCAATATTTTTAACAATTTCAGTGTTATTTTTGGGGAGTTATGCTGGAATTGAAGCCAAACACTTAGAATCAATAAAAAAAATTACATGTGGAGCTGCTCCATTACCCAAGCCGGATATTGACCGAGTTTTAGAAAAAGCAAAGGCATTAATTATTTCTTATTTTTTATCAATGGCTTTTTCATTAGATCATTAGTCATTGTGAAATTTTATTATTGTAAAAATAAAATAAAACCAGTGTTAATCAACGTTTGCTAATAAACCGGTAAATAATTATTAAATTTTCTTTCAGAACACAGAATTAATTCAGATATACGGTTTAACAGAAACATCGCCTTTAGTGACTACACTTTGCCCTGGATCTAGACAATATACTTCAGTTGGAATTCCGTTACCCAGTACAGAAGTAAAAATAATTGATTCAAATAGCCAAAATTTAGGCCCAAACAGGGTAAGTATAAGAAATAATGGAACAAACAAAAAGAGTTTTTAGCGTCCTCCCGATACTTATAAAAATGAGTTTCTTCCAGCAAGGAGAATTATTAATAAGAGGACCACAGGTCATGAAAGGTTATAGGAATAATATAGAAGCAACTAATAATGCTATAACAAAAGATGGTTGGTTTAAATCTGGTGATTTGGCATCTATAGATGAAAATGGATACGTTACTATCGCCGATAGATTAAAAGAGTTAATAAAGGTGTGTAAATATTTTTTTATTTACTTAAATAGTAAGTATTACATTTTCCGTCAATATATGTTGTCTACATTGATATAATAATAATTTTACAGGTGAAAGGTTACCAAGTTGCTCCAGCAGAATTGGAAAGTATTATCAAAGAGCATCCGAACGTATTAGATGCCGGTGTGATAGGAGTACCAGATCAGACAGCAGGAGAACTGCCTAAGGCATTTGTGGTACTCAAAGATGGCCACAACGCTGAAGCTCAAGATATTTCCAAATTTCTAGCAGAGAAAGTTGTAGAATATAAAAGAATTAAGGACGTTGTATTTTTAAAGAGTTTGCCAAAAAACCCTTCAGGCAAATTGTTAAGAAGAGTGTTAAAAGAAAAATATTCGTCAGTAACAGAATAAGGCGTAAATGTAATATTGTTGTAATATTTTAAGTAAAAATAGTATGTATGAACATAATGTGCATGTGTATGTGTGTATATCTATAGACACATTCATTGTGTGTATATTATATGTATGAGACGACGTTACTACATATTATCTTTGATCGACTGTGCTAACGTTGCCTGAATTGAACTGTCGGAAAAAACTGTCGCAAGTTCATATGTACTCGAATTATGAACTTTTAATGAAGAATATTTATTATTAATATTTATCAACAGTATTATAATAAATCAAATATGTATTTACAATTCAATGATTTTTTATTATCTAATCAGTTAAAATCAATAAAGTACAAATAATTCTCGACGACGACCTCCGTAATTAAGTTATTAGTACACCGGTTTCAAGGTGTCACCATATATGAGGTCCAGGGTTCGAATCCCGATGGGGGCAGATGTTTGTGTGATTAATGCGAGCATTTGCTTCTTAGTCATGGTAATTATTATATATTTCTATCCAACATATTTATCTCTGTATATTATACTAGCGGCCTGTCCCGGCTTCGCACGGGTAGACATTACTCTTCGCAGCGTATGCGATGAAAGACATTTTATGGCTAATTTATTTACACCTTCTGTTAGTTGTAATACGAGTAAGAATTTCTAAAGGTGTCCATAGTAATCTAGTACTAAATATTTCCTATGTTACTCAGTGATAATGTAGCTTTCTAATGAAAAAAGAATTATTAATATCGGCCCAGTCCTTTTTGAGTTTATTCGTTACATACAAAAATACAAATCTTTCCTCTTTATGATATTTTGACCCTTGATCCCATAACACAAGCCTTACAGAGCTTACTTTGAAGCTTAATTGGTGTAAGTGTAAGGAATATAAATGTTAATATTTTATATAGTACATTACATACTTACACAAAAGAAATCGCTCTAGTGTCACGTTACAACCCTTCCGAGAGGGACATATGTAACGGAGCACATAATTAGGGGGAAATAGGGAAACACTAAACTACGCAAGATAAGAATTATTATAGTACAAAGTTTATTTTCAAAAATTATTTATGGATCCTTAATCTATGCACTATAGGGTAAAAGGGAAAGAGGAGAATAAGGGAATCTTATCACACGATAAAGACCATCGGTGGCGGTTTATTTACAACAGGAACACTTTTACAGCTGATAGGAGCGCTGCGTCGACCTACGGCTGTCTAGTTACAATAGACCTGCAGTTGAAATACTCGTCAGCACTCGGAAACGTTCAGATGAAAAACTTGTATATATAAGTCGTCAGTGGCTTCTTCCACGTGGCACGATACAAGACAGTAATTGAGAAAGGGAGCTTCTTCCACAGCAACCGAATCTAGAGGTTTCAGCAACAGGTCGTATCAAATCAAAGACTTCTTCCATGTGACACGAAGCAACAGGTCAACATTGACACTAGAGCAACTCTGTCTCCTTACGTCCTGAAGATAAGAATGTACATGCAAAATGAGTTGGTTCTTAAGTGTATACTCATAGGAACTAAAGTACAACTTCCTATTTTTATCGCTTGCGCCGCCATCGGGAGACACGTACCAGTCGATACCTATAGTTTAGAAGTGCACCACATTACTCGTGCTAAGAATATATATGTCTATGTAAATATGATAATAACATACAAGCCGATACCAGTTTGCGACTTATTCTGTACAAAGTGAAATTATGAATTGGAGATATTACAGGAGTGTATATATTTTAAATAGTTTATGCTTTGTGCTGTAACTTCTTGATGGAACTCCATATTATGATCTTAATAAACCACTACTTTTCACCAGTTCCACTACTATATCATATTTTATATTTATTGTAACCGGTTTTGGAACATCATCGTCAGACAATAAACTCAAATTTATTTCTAAAAGGCCGGGTATATTTACATGAAACATTCATGTCAAGATACCTACAAAGATTTAAAAAATTAATATACATATACCCTCTCAATTGAACAAAAATACCAAACTATGTCACAGTGCAGTCAAATTCCGTATGTCCAATTGAATAATAATTTAAATAGTGCAATGTCACAATTGATTCAATATTAAGATTTTTACGTGGGCATGTCAAGTTATTAAAAATAAAATTATCAATGTCAAGTTGGTTCAATGTCATAAGTAATTAAATATCAATATTAAGATTCGTATGTTGTTTAAAATGCTCAGTAAAGATTATTAAATAATAGGTTACAAATAATTATTACATTAATATTCCTGTCCGTTTGACATAATCAAACATTTGATAGCTTGCTATTAAAGCTTTGTCAAAGGAATTCGCGGGCTTTCTTCTCTAACTATTCGGATATTTTGTTTATTTCGTGTGCGTTAACTGCCAATTTTGTTTAGTACTCATACTAACCTCTTGCTAAACTAGAAGTTATTGTCTGAATAAAAGCGTTTGTCTCAACTAAATGTTGCTCCATTTTCAACATTCTTAAAAATAATAAAAAATCATAAGTTTCGTGTTTTATTTAAATATAATTATTAAAGTAACATGATTTTAATTTATATATATATACACTTCTCATCAAAAAAATCGAAACACTTCCGTTTTCATTGTTTCTGTCCGAATTTAACACAAAAAAGAATTCATACGATGAAAAAAAAAACATAAATGTATAGCTGGCAGTTTGGCCATTACAGTAATAAGCGAAAATTCAAAATTCAAAATTAGAATTTCATTTGTTTATCTTATAAACGAAATGAATCACTGTTTTGAGACACATGTGTGTTTAGGGTTGGAGTACATTTAGCGTTTAAAAACTAAAAATTGGCGCCTATCCTTAAACTTTTTGTTTTTTATTTCAATACTGTGACTTTGGGACGTCTGAAAAAAGGTTATTTTTCTAAAACGTATGGATACTTCGCCCACAGAAGCCGCCCAAGTTGTGGCATTGCTGGATTCTGGCCTTAGTCAGCGTGTTGTGGCTGCAAGACTGCATCTAAGCCTGTCATCTGTTCATAGAGTCTATAAACGTTATCGGGAGACTGGTTTGTTCACGCGCCGTTCAGGATCTGGCAGGAATCGGGTCACTTCTGAGCGAGATGATCGATTTATTGTAACAACTTCTTTAAGAAATCGACGCCTTAACGCTTTTCAACTGCAGCAGCGGCTTCGTGTTGTACGAAGGGTGGCTGTAAGTGACTCTACAATTAGAAGAAGGTTGAAGGATCGTGGACTGGTACCGCATAAGCCAGCAAATGGGCCGAAATTAACTGCAGACCATCGAAGAGCGCGCCTTAACTTTGCACGTGAGCACCTAAATTGGTCATACCTACAGTGGAGCAAAGTTCTCTTTTCTGATGAGTGTAAAATTATGCTGTATGGTAACGACGGAAGGAACAAGGTCTACAGAAGAGACGGAGAACGCTATGCAGAATGCTGCATTGAAGAAAAGGTCAGCTATGGTGGCGGTTCGTGGACGGTTTGGGGAGGAATCAGCGCCGACGGTAAGACAGAGCTTGCTTTTGTGTCTGGGCCACGTCTGCCTGCACTAAACTGTCATCGGTACGTCGAAGAGTGTCTCGAGCCTCATGTGATGCCCTATGCACATTTTATTGGCAACGGCTTCATATTCATGCACGACAATGCTAGGGCTCACACCGCGGGCGTCGTACGAGATTATCTTAACGAAGTCGATATCTCTATTATGGAATGGCCAGCAAGAAGCCCGGACATGAATCCCATTGGACATCTGTGGGATGAATTAAAGAGACGAATTCGAGCAAGAGATCCTGCCCCAGAAACACTTAGCCAGCTGCAAGATGCAATCCAAGAGGAATGGACAATATACCACAGCATGTGATCGTGACTCTCATCCGATCGATGAAGAACCGTATGGAAGCAGTAATTAGAGCTCGGGGAGGAATACAAGTTATTAAATAAACGTTTTTTAGCTTTTTTTTTCATTTACGTGTGTTGTTTTATCCATTTCCTTTATACTCCATACGGAATAAAAATGACTCATTTAACAAAATACGAAACCTATGAAAAATTCATTTAAATTTAGAACATTAACATTAAGATTTGATAAGCTCATATTACTCACTATTAAACGACATTTAACATTTATTCCTAAATGTACACATTTTTCTGATAATCCTGACAAAACGTAAACTTGCAAGGTGTTTCGATTTTTTGATGAGAAGTGTATATATATATAATCGCGTATCGAGTTACGATCACGTAAATAATTGGTTATTGCTACCCCAGGTGGCTGCTCGCGACCACGGATTGCGTAGCTTAGGCAAAACTTGAGATGTTTACTAATAACAAATATACAAGTAAAGTAAAAATATGAAATGAAATGGTTTATTTTGAAAATAATAAAAGTTTGTTGTTACAATTAGATACTTACCGACATGAGTTGTCTGTGCTATAAAATTTGTAACACCTTCCGTACTAGTTAGTTTACTAACAACTAATAACAACTCGGCTGCTCAAATTCAAAACATAGTATCACCTAATTTGAAAAAAAAAAAAACGGTTTTTGGCAAATAAGTTTGATACTGTTTTTATAGTTATATTTGGCTAAATTCACGAAAAAAAATAAAGTATGAACGTTTAGTGTAACTATACTCCAAAAAGATTACGAGTATTACAAAGTAAAATGTCAACCATATAGCACAACTTTTCGTCAAACACCCAAATCGTTATCTCTTCTGGTTTCGTCGGGCTAACGAAGCAAATTAGCCGACCCGCTTTTTCGTTCTCCTGAACATTTTTGTTGGAAGGAGTTACTATGTTTTAATTTTAAGCAGCCGAACTGTGTTGTGGGCTGTGGCAGCGTAGTATCACCGACCTGTCTCCAATTAAACCTGACATTTCAAAGTATTATTAAAGTATGGTAACATAGATCAACAATATCTGGCCGTAATACATGATAGTACAGTATATATAAAGAAATGAGATAAATGAAGCTTATTCTAGTTGCTTATTACAATTTTTCAATTTCTTTTTTACAAGATATAATTACAAGTATAAATTTAGTACAAAATATATCTATTTCGAAATATTAAATTAATAAAATGTTTATTAGATCCGGTATCGATCCTACTATGTATCAATCTAATGTTATTAATTGAGATATGAAACACTCCTACGATGAAGGATAATATCTTGAGGCAATCTGCATGCTCCTCTGAAGAGAGGTTGAGGATGTGAAGTCAATCGATTCCCACAATTTTTTTCATGCTGCAAAATATGGTTAGATACGCATAAGCTCGTATGTATAATATTTAAATATTACCTACATATTTAATAAACCTTAATTTAATGAGAATAAATTAATTTATATTCACATTTTTGTCTTGTAAGTGACATGTAAGTAGCAAGTTCATGTAAACATAAAATTTACATTTCATTAATTATTACCATAACTTACCAACGGTTGCCTATGCTATTCAAAAAGAACAAAAAAAACAGTATCAAAATTGTATTATTAATCAACTTAGATTATTTAAATTATGTAAGCCAGTAACCAGTCCACTGCCAGTCCAGCCACAAAGCAGCCGAGTAATTTTACATTAGTACTGAATTGCTCGTGCTATCGAATAGTCGCTTATGTTGATAGCATAACTGCACTCTTATATTGACTTCCGATTCATTATCGGAAATCTTATCAATAACGTGTACGCTGTGTTAATATCGAATAGATTTATCAATGTCAAGAAATATACTGTCAGAACAGTGAATAGTAGTGAAGTAGGCAACAGGTTGTGACATAACATTCTATATGCTGTAGCAGTATATGCAACTGACACTATATATAGCTAAGGTTTCAAAGGTAAGACCTACATTACTGTACCTAATTACGTATTAAATTATTTTAAGAAACAATTGACAATGACCCCCACTGTTAAAAATGACACATAATCTATTGACACATTTTCTAATCGAATACTATTTACAAAACTGCAAAATGATCTGATGTTTCGTGTCGATTGAATTACAATTGATAATAGAATTTCTATTCTAATATTATTTTAATTGTGTTTGTTTTTGAAGAGTTACTAACATTTGTGATAACATAACGTCACTGTTGTTATCTACTACAACAGATTAGATAATTATTATTGCTTTAACGAATATGATGTAAATGTAATGAAATAATATTATATAAAGGTAAATGATAAAGCTGTTGTAATAAGTAGTGTTCTGAATAGGTAGTTTAATTTTATGTACTTGCAGAAAGAAAGTCAATGTAAGCGTAACATGGATAAACCTAAAATCAGCGTGATCTCCGCGACCTTAATAATGCAATGCAATGGAACTTATGTCATTTTATATAATCATGAAAATTACAATTATTGCTTATTTGTAGGTTTATAGGAGTGAGTAGAAGGAAAAAAAATCATGTTCAGATACTACAGATATTTATTGCAAATTTACAATATAAATCAAATTTAAAAATAAACATATATTTATATTAACATTAAAGTACATAGTGTTTTTCCGATGGTGTAATTATTCGTCTTCGAATTGAAGATCGCCAACATAATCATCGTCGTCATGTTTATTATAAAATAATACTATGATTTTCCCGCCACCCTTTTGGCTCGGGGGACCAACCGCACGAAGTGCTCCTCGAAGCTCCAGCGGCGGTCCAGGGTGAGGCCCAGGTACTTGATGTACGGCTCCACCGGGACCACCGCGTCACCTACCCGGATCCGGCAGCTGGGTGGTTCCCGGCGCCTCGGAAGGCCGTGGAACCATAGCGCCTCGGTTTTTTGAGGCGCTATTTCTAAACCCAGCCGGCGGATCGCCCGCATGACACATGCCACTCCGAGCTCGGCAAGCCTGTGCATCGGCCCGAAGTCGGCCCCAGTTGTCACGACGAGAGTGTCGCGAGGAAGGCTGGTGCGAAGGACTTCGACTTCCAGTCGCCAGGGAACACGCCCTCGCGGAGGCAGCTCGTGAAGAGCTGCCTCACCGTGCTCCCGAACGACCTGAGCGACAGCGTCAGCACCTTTCCCGGGACCCCGTCCAGCCCCGGGGCGCGCTGCGCGCAGAGAGCCGCGAGACGCCCCTGGCGAGCTCTCTGTCACCCGGAGGTCGTCCGATCAAAGGCCGGGCGACGGGACAGCGTAGGGATTGTCCTGGACCCTCGGGAAGAGCGTATCCACGGCTCTTCCCATGACGAGAGGGTCCAGGGTCTCCGTCAGCGGACGGACCCACGGTCGGAGCTTGCCCAGTACCATCCGGTACGGGCGCCCCCATGGGTCCCTATCTAGTACCCCCAACAGCTCGCGCCAGGAGCGCGCCTTGGCGTCGGCGATGGTGATGTCGAGCGCCTTGGCCGCGGCTCCGTACGCGCTTGTGGCGCTCAGGACTTCGTCGACTGAGGCTTGCCGTCCTCAGCGGGCCCTGAGGTACTGGCGGCGCGCGGCTACTACAATGACCCGTAGCCGCGCAATCTCCTCGTTGCACCAGTACGCAGAGCGCCGCCGGGGCGGCCTGACTCGGGGCATGGAGACGTCGCAGATCGACGTCATCGTGTCCCGGAGCCAGGCGGCCCGCGCATGCACATCGAGGTCGGGCGAAATCCGTTCCTCCTCCGCCCAGTCCGCGACGTGGGCAGCGGCTAGGGCCGCATCCCGGTCCAGCCGCTTGATGGACCAACGTCACTCCTGGAAAATGAAACTACCTATTCCGAGCACTAGTGATAAGATTGTTTATTGCAATCAACTTATTCTTATTTAATAAATATAAATTTCATACTTACTTATAATGTTAGTAAAATATACTTGCACGAATTTTGGCTCTTGTAAATATGTTTACACTTTCTAATTTCAGAGTTACTGACCATAACAAAATGTCGACAAAGTTACTGAAAAGAATGTTAGCAAACCGAATTAGATCAACCCAGTGCACTACATATAGTATATGGACTTCTGACAATATTGTAAGGAGTAAATTTAAGGATATCAAATTACCGAAAGAAACACTTACCAACCACATATGGGAAAAATTAGATAGGTGGTCAGATAAACCTGCTTTGGTACGTACGAGATTTGGTTTTTTTTATTATTATTCATATATTTATAGATATAGGTAAATGGTTACAGTCGTTTACGGTAAACATGAGCAAAATGGAATTGTTCATTCCAATCAAATTCGAAATATCCGATTGTGTAAAATTACTATTCGAAACATGCCAATGAAACATAATTGTCCCGATGAATTTTTATGTGAAAAAAGTATATGACATCACAAATGAAATAATAGTGTGATTTAAAATTAAGTATTTATTCGCTTTGGGTTTGAAATTAACTATTTATTTTGCACATTGGAACTAATTTAAGTATTTTTGTAGGTAACAGTAGTATATAAATATACCTACTGTTATCTGTGATCTGAATCTTATAAATGCAATCTATATATATAAAAATGAAACCCGTTTCGCGTTGTCACGGCATCACGAGTGAACGGCTGAACCGATTTCGATAATTCTTTTTTTTTTAATGTTTGTGGAAGGCCAAGGATGGTTCTTACGGAAAAAAATATTAAGAAAATCTCTCAGAAATATTGAAAAGTATACATTTAATTTTGCATATTTTAAAAAACGCGCGTTACGAATGTCATTTTTTTTTTATATACGAATGTCAACGTCATTCACAGCCATAGACTATATTAAAAGAGCATTAGGTCAACTATACAAAATAAAGCAGTGCATCAAAGCTACGCTAAGGCGGTACGAAGTTCGCCGGGTCAGCTAGTAATATTAAAAATATGAAAATATTAGTAACTTGATTTTATTCACTATTGCTCCTAAATTACTTTGGACGAAATTTGATAGGCGATGCAATTAGTTAATACATATTATAGATTTTGTATCGATTAGATATTAATAATGGAAACGATTAAATAAATAATTTGAGTCAAAAAATTATTCAATTCATTTATATTCATAATACAATTTCGATTAGTTATTAGAAATTTAGTGACTATAGCGAAATAATTTTATTGTAAAATTTTTGAAACAATAGCCTAGCTTTAGCTAACAGTACATTGTGGATCCTGTTAAATTTTTGCAGTAAAACTGCAACTCCCACATGTGGGTAAGATGCTAACTTGTGACACAGATATAAATTTACCATATGATAAGTAATTTAAATGCCTATTATACCTTCAAAATGGGAACGCAGCAATTACTTATTTCTCGATAATGTAGTTAATAACATTCTCTTCTCACAACACTCTCGAAGCTTTATCTATCGCTATACCAGAATTCTTCAGATTTATTACTTTTTGTTGGAAATATCGCCTCTACGACTACCATTGAGAAAAACAAGGTTCGATTCCTCACGGGAACAGACATTTTTATGCATGATTTGGCTAGGGGTTAGTGGAAGCCCTAAGCTTATGAATACACATGACAAACTACCACCATTTAATCGTCACCAACTTACTGTTAATATTCAGATATCCAGGTAAATCTCGCATCCTCTTTGAGCTTATGCACCACGTGAGACGATGGCCGAAAGGCAGACTGAAACATTCTCCTGTAATATTTAAATAAATTGATTTATATATTTTAATATGATATTGAAAACCACAGATAAAAAATTCACCTACAGAGATTTTTGCCTGTTCTCCAAAAAAAAAAAACTATTCCATTTTCCGAACGGTTGTAGTCATTTTTTTTTCTTTATGCATGCGCGTGTTATGTAGCTCTTTAGTTCTTTTCATTTTATATTTGTTTGACGTTAATAACAGCCCTTAAAGACCTATGTGGAAGAAAGACTTTCATTTTGATAATTGTTTTATATAACAACCTTTTAGATTTGCGGTGTATCGAATAGATGCATCACTTATCATCAACTCATGAAGTTTTCTAAAATATTTGCTGCTCAGCTAAGAAATAAGTTTAATATATCCGATGGAAACGTCGTTCTTATTATGATGAATAATATTCCCGAGTATGCTATTACACTTCTCGGGGCTGCTGAAGCTGGTGCAGAAGTGACTACTGTAAATCCGACATACACAGTTTGTAAGTATCAATGAGTTATATTTTTTTCTACGAGTATATTTAAACTGATATAGTTACGAGTATAGAATGTATATTAATCAAACATTTACTAAGACTTATTGTTTGTTATAATTGTGACGATATTGATTGCGACAACTGAATCAGATTAAGATAGGCCTATGCAATTAGGAACGCGAAACTTAAAGACAATAAATAAATAACTTAATAAAATATGTTTATTTCGGAGTATTTGTCATCAATATACAAAAAACTAATAACAAATGTATACAGATTTATATTCTTCTGGATATTCTAAATGCGTTACTTTTATCAATAAACTAACTAATAAAGAAATTAATGTTTAAAATAGGGAACTACTTCGGTAACGGAAAATTTTGCGTTAATCCTGTTAGAGATATCAAAAGCGAGCATGACTGGAAATAAACAATTTATGTTCATTTTATTTCAGATGAAGTACAAAGACATATAATGCTGTCAGACCCTAAGATTTTAATAGGAACACCTGATATGGTACCTTTATTTAAGAATGCACTTAAGTTATCTAAGAAAGTGATTCCGATAATTAATTGTAGCAATGACAATAGCACAATTATAGATACTGTTTCTTTTAATGAATTAATAGAAGATTCCCATGTCAACATGAATGTTTTGAACAATGTCAAAAGGTCGGCGGAAGATGTTGTTCTGCTGCCATATTCTAGTGGAACGACGGGCTTACCGAAAGGTGTTGAACTTACTCATCGTAGTATAGTTTCAAATTTTCTTCAACAAAACGATGAACACATTCGCCAATACGAAGACACAACAGGTAATTGAGGTGTCTATTGACACCGATTAGTTTCTGCTATCATTCAGCGCCTTCCTTCGACATACTCGTACACCTCTTCTACGT
Organism: Scirpophaga incertulas; assembly: GCA_036419045.1. Taxonomy (NCBI): domain Eukaryota; kingdom Metazoa; phylum Arthropoda; class Insecta; order Lepidoptera; family Crambidae; genus Scirpophaga; species Scirpophaga incertulas. The sequence goes on from CM071644.1 coordinate 6,122,239, forward strand.
TCTATCTTCTGAGAAACCCACCAACGCTGCATTCCGTGGCATATTCATGTCACTCAAAGACCTTTCCGGTCTAATGGTCATCAGTCCTGCTCATCAGCTCCGATCGATGCGGTGTTGCTATTGGAGTTGAAAGAGTTCAAGGTTTTCTTAAACCTTTCCTTCACCAATCGATATCGCTTGGCTTTTATGTACCTTTATTAGCTTGACTGCCTGTATTTAGTGTATTGATCACTGAGATTTTCATTCAATAACCGAGGTTTAGTCGACATATAGAATTTAGTGACATTTTCTCATATAATCTGACTAGAACCATTATTTTCGAAAAAAAGTAGAGACCTATAGAATTCTCTTTTTTCTCCTTTGCACGGCTTATCCATCCAGGTAATCAAATTGCATTGGACCATAACCATTCTGGATTCCAAATCCAGCTTCTGTAGATTATTAATGTGATAATAATATATAGATTAGTTGCTGCTTATTAAATAATGACCATCATTTGTATATGACAATACCAAACTTTGTATTATAGTTTTATGATTTAATTTGTTTTTTTTTTTTCAGTATCACACCAAGACTCTGTTTTAGCTGTATTGCCATTTTTTCATTTATATGGTCTTGCAATAGTATTGCTACACAAATTATCAGTGGGATGTAAAATAGTAACCCTTCCTCAATTTCAACCGAACACATTTGTGAATGCATTAGAACAACACAACATAAGCATTTTGTACGCTGCACCACCCTTAGGTAAGGTAAAATATTTGTATATTAAATTACAAAAAATATATTTTGTATATTTATAGTAGAAACTTACATCGTTGCCTATATTATTTTATTTTTACATGAGATGTCAAATATTGTAATCCAGACGGGAAACATAGAAGGTACATAGAAGGAACACAGATCTTACTATAAAGTGAAAAAGTGAATCGTGTAAAGAGCTAACATTGTAGAGCCACCCGTGCCTCTTTGCATGTAGTCGATGAGATCCGCTCAGGTCTTCTACTTCGGCACAAAAACTATTCGACGGAGTTTTGTCGGTTAAGCAATAAAGCCTCCACTGCTTAATGTAATAATATTGCGAGTTGACAGGTGGTGACCATTTTCGCCATGTCACACAGTCGAAGCAATCTGTCATATCCAACAAGTTAAATGATTTTAATATTCCGCTATCCTCAAATACCTCCTAAATTCCTTAACATAAGAGAAATAAGAAGAGATCCTGTAAAGGATAGAATGTCTTCGCCGTTAAATCGAACCGCATGATTGCTTTCTACCAAAATTGGTAGTGGTGGTACCAACCGGCATAGTCTTAGTACTTATAAGTGATAAGTACCGAGCCTTACCACAACTGATATAGGAGAGTAGGGAAAGAACAGGGACATCAATACAGAGGAAGGCATGAAAGGCTCGAAAACAGGAGACAAGCCTCCTGTTTTCGAGCCTTTCATGCCTTTTGAAGCGTTAAAGGTTCGAGAAGAGGTGGCAGACTCGAGCCATCTGTCTGGTAACCGGGCGAGTTGCAACTAACCAACAATAGTCACTATTGTCAATCAACTATTATCTAATTATAATACAGACTTTCGAAGTAATGAATAATTTCAATTTAAGTTTGTTTAGATGTCATATTGTTATTGCAGTACTTTTTCTTGGATCATATGTTGGCGTTAAGCAGCACCATTTCGATTCAATACGAAGAATAATGAGTGCAGCTGCCCCAATACCAAAAGCTGACATCGAAAATATTTTAAAAAAAGGAAAGGTAAAAGATATTTGTGAAAAATTGTAACATTTAATTGTATCTTTTTAAAAAATCACTAAAATGCCTTTACAGCGTATGGAATTCCTACAAGGTTATGGCTTAACAGAAACATCTCCATTAGTGACAACTTTTGAAATTGGATATCAAAATTATACATCAGCAGGTTTACCTCTTCCAAATACTGAATTAAAAGTAGTAGACCCAAATGGGCAAGCTTTGTCTTCAAACAAGGTACACTATTTTATGCTAAAAACATTTTGCACTTACATTTTTATATTAATATACTGGAATAAATGATATGCTTCTCTTTTTCAGATCGGAGAGCTTTTAATAAGGGGACCACAAGTTATGAAAGGATACCGCAACAATACAGAAGCAACAAAAAATGCTATAACAGAAGATGGTTGGTTCAAATCAGGTGATTTATGTTCTATAAACGAAGATGGTTACGTAACTGTCATTGACAGACTAAAGGAACTTATAAAAGTAAGTTGACATTTTACATGTTTGTTTAGTCTTGAATTACACAGAAATCCATGTAATTCGCTTTAGTGTATTTATTCTGGTGAGGTCTCTGCCTACCCCATTGGCAACAAGGCGTGACATATATGTATGTATTTATTCTACTAGGGGTTACCTTTTTTTTAAGAAAAAAAAAAAGGGTTACCTAGAACCTTCATGGCGGTAGAATCGCGAAAGCGCACCCCGCCATGTGCCCCGCATGGGCCTAGAGAACTCAGGGGGGTTTTAGTGGGTAGGCCGGTCCTGTCAGACCGGAGAGCCCCACACACGACCGCGCCTAGCCAGCGCGGTGTCACGGTGCAAAAGGTGCATTTCCCCTCTAAAAAAAAGGGTTACCTAGAACCCTAAGGTTTTAATAGTCGACTAACTACTACTATATGCACAGTAAATTTTATTTACTAGCACCATAAGAATTTGTATGTTTCTATAACAGCTTTTTATACACTGTTTACACGTAACTGATTTATAATGACAATGAGATTAGCTTTAATTAGCTTTTCTAACGTGGACGTCAGGACATACCAGACAAAAATGGAGTCATCATAGACTTACAATAACAAATCTATGAGAGCCACAGAGTCTCTCTACGATTTAACAAAGCATTGAATGTCTCGGAATGGTTTCTCTTATTTTGCATTATTTTTCTTTCTTGAAAATATTATAAACACAAAATATACATTTTAAGATCTTCTTATTTGTGAAGTTAATCAATGAGTGTATATGATTAAATCAAATCAATTCAAAATTAACTTAATTCAAAAATTACTTTATAGAAAGCTCTTTTAAATCGTCCAATTTTTTTTCCTACCACTGATTTGTTTTGAATGAAGACCAAAAGACGTTCCCAGATAAAAACCAAATAATTTCTCACATACATTGGTGACACGAAATTATTTCCAGAGATTTTGGCACTGGTTAATAAGTGCTCTTTTACACCTTTCTTCCTGATTGTTCCATTTTCCCAAAGATCCTGAGATCTCTTAATAACAAACTATTTGTTATGCATTTTTTGGTAAATATGTGCTACTATATTCTTTAGTATAGAATATAGTATCCTGACTCACTATTACAAACGATCATACAGATAATATAATAAAAAAAATAAAGTATTAATATAAATATAATATTATGTAATATTTTTTCAGGTAAAAGGTTTCCAAGTAGCCCCAGCAGAATTAGAAAGTGTTATTAAAGAACACCCGAGTGTTCTAGACGCAGGTGTTATCGGCGTGCCCGACGAAAATACAGGAGAACGTCCAAAAGCGTTCATAGTATTAAAAGATGGATATACATGTCAAGCTCAAGACATAGCTTCCTTTGTAGCAGAGTACGTCGCAGACTATAAAAGACTAAAGGAAGTTGAGTTTGTAGAGAGATTACCGAAAAGCCCGTCGGGGAAATTGTTAAGGAGGGTTTTAAAGGAGAATTTCTGAGACTGATCAATGTCATTAATATTTTGGTTATACTATTTTAAATGTAATGCATTCTCTCATATATATTCAGTGTAAAATAATGTTATGGGTATTGCAAATAAAATCCGACGTACTAAATCTGATTTGTAGGAATAAGTATGTTAAAATTGTAACGACTGACGTGCAGCATTTCACAGGTTATATATCGTCGATGAAGTGACAATACCTCCTAACTGTTATTACGTTTATTTTACAGGACAAGCAAAAAACGATCATTACTTATCACATGAACTTTATTTAATTTTTAATGCAATGCAGACAGTGTTACTTTTTTACTAAATAACAAATGTGTAGACGACGCAAAGTAATGTATCTGTATTTTTAGTTTTAAGTAGCTGTGGATATTGTTTATGGAACGGCTGCGCGGAGGGAGCGGTTGACATCTAATTGAAAAATAACGGCAGTGTCGACAGTTATGTGCGAACCGCTCTCAGACTAACACCGCCTTGCTACATTTTTCAAATTTACGATTGTATCTTATTATAAAATTGTTTTCGATCCTATTCAGAAGTTTATTTTCCTTGGCCCACATCGTACAAAATGATTTAAATAAAGTCATGAATTCTTTTAAAACTGTCAGTTAGGAGGTATTGACTCTATTCTTCAAAATAATATTATAAAATAACAAGTTAGGATGTATTGGTAGTAATAAAATAAGACAATGAAAATCAAAACTTTAGTCTTAAATTAAGAAAATAACACAGCACAATATAATTTGTTACATTAATTTGAAACAAATCAAAGTAATTGTGACAATGCTATTATAGCATGTATGAGTAATATCAAACTTTTTAATTAATGAAAAAAATAACTTTAAATATTACTTATACATTAAATCAACGATCCTCTACCATATTTAAATAAATATTTGAAATTTTTAAGCAATCATTACAAGACAATATGACAATTCGATGATAATGATCGACAAAACTGTTTAATCAACAATCAAAATCCCAACTTTGCTTAAAGTAATTTTATTTCAAGACAAACACAATCATCAATAATATGCAATCAACAATTTTTTAATGAAATTAATTTTTATAATGAAATATTTTAAATTTTAGGCAACGAATCGTAAAAATTATGACAATCCAATGGTATGACTGACTTTAAACTTTGTAAATGGTTATACTTCGTAAGCAAAATGAGAAGCAGTTTGGTGTTTAATTGCGAGTAGGTAACAATGTCTTTGTTTTTAGCCGTACGGGTAAACTTATCCAATCGTCGTCAAAATTCAATTTAACTGTTGCCCCGTCAACCGTATATTTGATACCACGAATATTTGTTACCGTGGGATCACCCGCTTTTGGCCCTGTTCGAATACTTGTACAGTAATGGTCAGTTAAATACCGAACAAGTCAGAGTATAGTCGTTTGGAAGTGATTTACTAGTGAATATAGCAGCTATTTCCACAAAGTATTAACAGCTGTTTAAATAGGAAATTTGAGATAGAAGAAAAATTAATACACTCAAAATTGAATTTTAAGTCTATTACATCAAAAAAGTGGATTTCATAAAAAATTTTAGTTAGGAGATATTCTCACTTCATCGACGATATCACTCTGCCCGTACGTTTTCACCGCGACTTTGGCTGCACAGATGGTAATTTTTTTTTCCTACTTACTTGACTTTTACTATCATATGGACGGATATTTTTACTCTTTCATGTATCATTTCATGTTCGCGGATACCGGCTAGATCTTAACAAATTGTAGCCCATATGTTACGAGTATTTTGATATATAAGTTATATCCAGACTTACAAACTTTGGCGTTTCTAATATTAGTAGGATATTACATTAACTCGATTCTGTTGATATTTTTTAATTTATATATAAAATAAATGAACACAACCAATTTTCTAGTTTGCTTTTCATTTGTTTTCTTATTGAGGTTGTTTTTTGTAGATCCTTTGTAGATCCTTTATTTATATGATACACCTCTTTGTAGCATCACACACGACCCATTGGTTTTCTCTTATTTCTCACAATTCGTTTGTATTCTCAACTCTGCTCGCTAGTTTCGAGTCGAGGAGTCCACATTGTTAAAAACTTACTGTATCTCTGGAAACTTTAAAGTGTTAGGTCACGCTCGTTTTTAACATCCAAAGTTTTACGATATTCTTCCTTTTAATTCTTATTCGGCAAGCTTCTATCTCGGACTACGTCTATTTCAACTAAGGAATGGAATATGTTCATTTGACTGTATTTATTTTCGACTTATATTTCTTTAATTTAAGGTTGAAATTTCTGCGGAATGAAATTATTTTGAATACATTTTAAGGCTATATACAATAACAATATATGCAAAATATCAAACTTTACTTACACTACTAAAACCTTTTGCAAGTGACTGAAGTGCTGTCTCAAGGTTAACATATAAGGTCATACGCATTGTTCCCGGAAGTCGTTTCGCGTTCCCGGGGGCTCCCTCCATGCCTGAAGAAGGCCATACCTCAGGTTTTTAGTGGGTAGGCCTCCCCCTTCTGGGGAGGAGAGCCCCACATAACCACCGGCTCACCACAGCCGGGGTATGCAATTTAATGCATTTTCCTCAGGTGAACAAAAAAAAAGGTTATACGCATTAATGTATGTATGTTAAAGCTATTTTGCGCAAGCAGCTCTTCGCAACAATACAACTTAGAACAGTGAAATGTAGCACAGAATCACTCCAGGCGAGTAATACAGCTCCTACCTGAAAAATATTAATAATCTTACTCACCGAAAAAACAAAAACTATCACAGGAGAGAATTGTGTATTACTATTTAAATGGTATAATGTATTAAATACACTTTTATGCTTCCACATTCTTTTTTATTAATTTTCAAAATACAAGTATTAATGTCATACTAAAGACAGATATATAAAAACTTTATTTCTTGATATAGCGTTAATACTTATGATAATGTTCATGCGATATAAAAATAAAAATGTCGAATTCAAAATTACTTAACTGTACATTTAATATACCACGTACTTTATTATTTTTTTTATTTTTTTTTATAGGATAGGGCAGCAAACGCGCAAACGGATACCCTGATGGTAGGCGATAACCGCTGCCCATAGACACCTGCAACACTAGAGGAGTCACAGATGCGTTACCAGCCTTTTAAATGGGAGAAACAGCTGATGCCCATGACTTCGTCTGCGCAGGATTAGTTCTCTGTAATGACTTACACATCTATAATAGATATATACTGTTGCAGTCTTTTTTGCTGAACTATTTAAGATAAACATTTCCATCATACATAAGTTATGTGTAACTCTAGCAGTTTTGCAGCACACGTTCGATGGTAGATTTTTTCCTACTTATTTAACATTTGTCGTCATATTTTGGATAATTTAAACAATATTTAGTGTTATTCTGATGTATAAGCTTTATTATTGCACAGTATTATTAAAGTTTCTACGTGCAAGAGTAAAAAATATCCGTCCATACTTACAAACTTTCCCGTCTATAATATTAATAGGCATTTACTTTTTAAAGTTCACCATTTCTTATCAGCAATTCTTAAGGTAAACACTCTTGACTACAACAATTAAAGTTGAACGTTGTTTCAAACATTTCTATGTGGGCTGATCTCCGACAATGCTAGGTTAACCCGTCGCCATTTCTGAAAGTATAATGGGAATCTCGGATTTAACTAAAGTTTTAATTAGTTGCAATAGTGAATTGGAAAAGTATGTCCGGGTGTTCGGAAAACGGTGGCCATATTTGAAATTCAAATATCACCATTAACCCCTATTAAAGTGGGGCCTGTTTAATTTGGAACCTTTTTCGTTTTATAGTAAATTTAATTGTAAGATTTTTCTTGATCGAGAATAATTATTTGGATTACCATCGGCAAATCTTTAAAATGAACTATAATTATATTTCAATACTTAAATATTACTATTATTTGAGAAATTCAAACAATAAGTTTTCCTTTCGTTAAATACAATCTACTTTTGATAGACTGTTTTCAATAAATATGCGTCTAGGATTTTTGTTACAAATAAATACAAAATATAAAGTGCGTATATTGTTGTACTTATATTTAAAAGAAAGTTTACTTCTAAGAGAACATTAATCGCAATCGATTACATTTAATCGCAAGGCTAACGGTTTCAGTTCCAACTCGTCGTAAACCTATGCAAAAATATTATGAAACAATTTATGTATAAATACCATACAAGTTCTTACCCGCACTGACAATGTTCTCATCGCTATAATTAAGATAAGATCGTGCCCTTCGATGAAAATTTATATAGATCTCAGACGATGATGATGGAATAATAAAAGACGATGAACATTGCTAATCAGACGTACAAAACAATACAAAAATAAATTTCGAAATCGTTGTACAAGATAACATAGTTTAGTACATTTTTCATATGAGGATTAACACGATTGTATTAGTAAATCGCACTACAGCACTCGCTACCAGATATATAACACCGCCAATTACAGCCTGTCAGTTGCAACGTGCACTCGGTATCCCCAACTTGAGCTGCAAAAAGTTAGGATACAACGAGCTCCGGCTGCGCTTTGACTGACACTAATTGCAGCCTCGCCTCGAACTGTCACATCTTTAAAGTCTGCTTTACAGTTTCCAGTGAACTATGCTTACACACTTAATTCATGAACACCTAAATGTGATTTGTCATTTTATTTTAATATGCAGAATAAATGAAGAGTTTGAAGGGTTTCTAATTACATCTAACGGGATTTAAGCCACATCAGACAGCTCTTGGTACTCCTGTAAACCTTAGACAAGGATTTGGCGCTTCCTATCAATTTGCACTGGATGAGCGCAGTAGCCTAACAAGATTCGTGTGGAGAACCTTCAACGACACCTATGTCCAGCAATGGGTATCTTTTGGTGGATGATGATGATAATGTAACGCATATGAATTAATCTAAATTAATTTCATAAATCTTATTGGTTTTTATTTGGATCTTCATGAACAGTTCTATTTTGTGTAAATATGCTGCTAGCAGTAGATGGCGTTTAATTTAATCTTGCTTAGGCTTTTATTGAATTATAATTAGTAAACAGTTTAAATAAAATCTTAATCCTAAAAATTGTATGTATGTTTTTAATAATAATTTACTTGAAGGTTCTCTTTGGACGCTATGTAAAACAAATTCAACATTTCTTAAGAAATAGAAATTGTTTAGTCGGTTTCTTGCGTGTGTATATTTATAGTAGTGTCATTTGAGATTTGGATGAGCCTGAAGATAAAATGAATATATTTACTTATGAACACAACATTTGACGCTCCATATTAGAATATACATAAATGAGAGCGTATGGATAAATTTGTACAAAAGCTCTCGTGCTGCAATATTGTTCCCTCATGATAAGGCCGGCGCCACTTTCGCTTCCCGCGCCTCTTCTAGCGCTATTGGGCCCCTTTTATGGATCTGCGCTGCATCGTGAGGGGCGATCGGCCTCACGATTTGCCTATATGGTTCTTAGAACTTCAGCACAGGCTGAGTTTAGTCGGTAGGTAACGTGGTCAGACCGCTCTGGCCGAGTGGAGTCCGACATAACGTCCGTAACACTTGCCGTTGCGGGGGTATCCTGGGCACGTTTAGTGCTCCTTGTGAGGATTCTAAGCTTTCCTCTCCTGAGAAAAAAAAAAAACAAAAAGCTGCAATATTTAAATAGAAAAGAATCTAAATAGGGAAATAGTCTAACAAAATAAAACGTCAAAATGTTTCACTTCATTGATTTTACAAGTGCATGAAAGAACTCAAATCAACGGAGCAAAATGTTCTGTAAGTTTTCAAGTTAGAAAATTGCCTTGATTTATATGTTTGTCAAGAGAACACTGATTTTTCTGTTGCGAATTTCTCCACTTGATCTTCCACACCTTAAAAATGATAGAATTAACAAAAAAATGGCGATATGGCCAATGGCGTATGGACATTAGAGGTTAAATTTGCTTATCTTATCAGCCTTATTGGATACGCCATTAAAAATCTGTCGAGGCACGGACTCTGCACCAATTACCGTCCCCAGCGAAAGCTCTAATTTCAATGCAATATCGTTCACCACCTGAATTTTATTTGCATGGAATGAATACTTTTAATATCGCTTACATTTCTAGTGTTAAATCATAAATCCTAGCTATTAGATGTTATTTTATATTTTCTTATATATTTTATGTCTACACCATTCACGTCAATTTGGTGGGGATCCAAAATGAAATGCATCGGCGTCGTGTCGGCACAAATTTTTAATGACACAACGAATAAGGCTGGTTTGGTTTCAACTTCTTACAGTGTCGTTACCAACATGTGGTATAAGATGTAAAGTAACAGTTCTCAATAATTTTACTGCCTATCTTACCGTTTACCCCGGTACATATACGAACGGTGCTATTTCACGGCAGAAATAGGTAAGAAAACTCTGATTCTCCCTATCGCTAAAAGAGGCCACAAATTTTAAACAGCAAAGGTAGAAAAAAATACTACAGACTCGTTCGTGCTATTTTCAATGTTTATTAATCGTATTTAGTTTCTTATTTTCATATTCTTTCAAGAAGTGTTTACCAATAATTAGTAATATCACCGACTGAGTTGCTTATCTGGTTAGATTTATAAATAAAACAAATTAATATGTATTTGATGCCCCTGATTTGTCACCGCAAACTTATTATCGTTAAGTCGTCGTTTCTGTATATAGTAAATATTTGCTTAACGTGAATTTTCATTTTGACCTTTCACAGCAATTTGTTCCAGAAATTACTAACACGACATAATATTGGCAATTCAAATTAGAACGAAACCAAAAACTACAACAATACATCTTACTTCTGTTCTAAGAAAAATTCATAATCACGAATCTTTACACAAAGAAACAAGTTCAATCACTAATCATTTTGTGGGTATTGTTCTATTTCAATTTTAAAATTAGAATTATATATTTTCAGGGATTTCCACAGAAAATCATAATAAAAGCGGTGTGAATATACTATTTCATTTAATATTTTACATACTATATAAAAGAACCAAAAGTAACAGCAAACACAGAAAATACTCCCTTTATTGTAATATATGGCGCATCAAACTTCCTAATTGACAACAAGAGACTAAGACGGGAACCCTTGCGTTTATTACGGCTCTCAAAACTTATTTAGAGCATTTAGTGTATGTATTAAATAGGGCGCTGGGCCTCTCTAACCCTTCGTAGTTCCAACAAACGTTATCTCTAGGTTGTGTCTGTGGTGCAAACATTTTGTGAGTATTTTTAACGACAAATGTATATTTATTACATAAAACTGTGAAGCATAGAGATCTACATATCTAAGCTATTTTTTACAATATTTAATTTTACTGGGTAATTGAATTTAGTTAAGTGGACTATATGTTTCTGATTTTCTACACCGCTATTGGTTGATATTAAGTAATAAGTATTGAAAAATACTTTAGATTATGCTTTTTTACTTAACTTAATGTAAGTGCACGTCTATCTATTCAGTACCGGTAATAAAAAAATACTATATAAATTGTATATATATCATTTACATATGTCTATTAATATTCACACTATGGAACTGCCTTCACAAAAGAGGTAAGAGATCACAAATGCGTAATTCCGTAAGAAATAGATGCGGCCTCGAGGTCAACATGTGCGTATAGTCTGACTTGCAGCTGTATATATGAAATTTCATAATCTCTCTCTCTCACATGACAGGATCGGCCCTGGATCCCCTGAAAAACCAGTTAATACGAGCTTCATCAGCCTCGATAGCTATTAAATATAATACGAATTTATTTCAGAAAAATCTGATAATTCGAATCACCACGACTAACATGCAAAACCATATGGAATCATGCTATCACCGACATGTGATGGACTCCTTATTTACTGCCAAGAAATTATTGAAAAAACCTCTTATCACTTAGACCATACCGTTACCAAGTCATCCCACGAAACAATATGGCTACTTAAATTGGTTGTACAAAATCACGCGCCTTAATCGTCTAAGTCCTATTATGGGACGAGTCTCTCGCTGATTAATCAATTGACTGATTGATTCATATTATAATGTTCTTGTTAGTGTAGTTATATTCTACATCCAAATTCGCCTTTTTATTTCAGTGTTTAAGCCATTAAATGTGCCACAAAGGTATGAGGTATTACCTGCAGTTATATGGGACTCTCCTTAATCGAGGAGCTACCCACTAAAAACAATTGTAGGTTAAGGAAACTGAAGCAACGTTATAATAATTGTATATCATTGACATAATTCTCCATACGACATCAACTTTGCGCGGGAGATAGTTTGTATGTCACTCATAATAGCGGCAGTTTTCGTAGTACACATATACAGCTTGACGTGATGCTGACTAATACAAAATTGCGTAAGAATTTATTGCTTTTATTAGGTTACTGTCTGTGTTTGCACATAGTATACGAAATAAAACAATGGCTAATAATTTAGGGTCCAATTATTATCAAACAAGAAAAAACTTAAAGACAGGTCCCCATAATCAATAAAGTATTAATGGGTCTTGAGAAAGACGCAGAAGTATTTTTAAATCGGTAGAGTGAAATACTGATAGATATCAGTTCTCTATCAGTGAGACAAAAAGTCTCCTAGAGGGTAGGTAGAAAGAAGCGTCAGTATACATATATGGACGTATCTTTCTCATGAGGATAGGTAGAGATCACAGTTTTTCACTTGCTACGATCGAAGCATTCCCCACCTTCCTAGATTATCATTAATATTTCGTGCGTCATACTTTGGCTACGGGTAGTATTAACCTGACCTTCTTCCAATATATATACTAATTGGTCCAAGTATGTTTGTCTAAGTTCTCCATCCACCCTAACAAATATATTACAGATAGAACAGCAAGTCTTTGTTTTGCACAAACGAAACAATATCATTTTGTAGTCGCAGCTCTATACATATATGTCATCACTATGGAGCAGTCGGTCGTATTCGGAAATACGAAGTTAACAATGCCGACTATTTTTTCTGCAGTACAGTATATACGAGTAATATTATTATCTGTGATTGCTAGTTGTGACCAAAAGTTGGTTAAAAAATATTCAATTATGTAATCTTAAATAGTAAATTAAAATTTGTTGAAAATTTCAAATCATAAATTAAACACGAAACATAAAAGTAAGCTTACCGTTCCAAAATACACACTTAAACTAGAGGCTCATTTATGGGGAAATGTCATTTTACAACAAAAATCCTTCTACAAAGGATTACTCTTATAAAAAATTATACTGTTAAAGATTACTTTGATAATAACAATGTTTGGGTCTATTTTTAATGACTCAATTGTCACATTGCCAAATATTTTAACCATAGTGAATAACATAATGAAACTATAGCTTTCATAGATATGATGTAAACTTGTTTAAAGATGTAAAGGAAGTTGGGGTTCAGACTATTTATCTCAGGTCAGTTTTTAATTCACAACTCTGTTAAATCATAGGGGAAAAAGAAGCCTACATGGGCTCACACCGTAGACTTGTGAACCAATGGCGTAGCATCTTTAACGTGCAGAAGTGATTGTTAAATCCTATTCAAAGAATAATTTTTTAATTTTGATTTTAAAAAACTCGAATACCATCTTGCCCGTGTTTTTTTACCGCAATACGTAAACATTATTAGTTAGTGTAGGCAAAGGCAACACCACCTCATTATTTACTTAACAGTTTTAGCTTTAATCAATATTAGATGATTAGAGATGTTTGTAATAATTCGGAAGTTATCTGATGCCGGTGTTTGCTCTACATTAACAAGACGTACCAAAAGGTTCTGTTCAGTGGCATTAATATGCAAATAGGTGGGTGCACTGCCAAAAGCGTGGTATGTGTAGTCGGCGAAGCACATTCCGTTATCTGTAGCCGACATTACAAATGCAGCATAGCTTACACTTGACTGATGTAGACTTGTTTCGTAAACATAATAAGTTAAAAGACTACAACTGAATATTATTATTTTATTATACATACTTTCCTAGCTTCTTTGACTTTCAATGATACTTTTATACACGCTTGCGAGTTTTAATGATACAATTATCTAATGTAAGCAACTTTTACTTTTACCAACATCTCGACTCTTCTGGAGCCACCTGGCATATTCTGGGAGATAAGAAGAGACCAGATGGAATGTCATCAATACCGTGAAAAAAAGTTTGTGAGATGCCACTTTTGTAGACACACTAGCATTATCTCATTTCCAAGAAACTTCCGTAAGAGCCGGCGCTGCTGTAACACTAAATTATATAAAAAATCTAATCTATACATATAATAAGACAGTAAAAATATTTTGTCTGTACATTTAGTATTTTTGACTGAAATGGATAGAGGGGCACTTAAATAGATTATTAGAAAGCAAAAAAATTTTTTTGGAATTTTTTGTCTGTCTATCTGTCTGTCTGTATGTTTGTTCACGTTTATCTCCGAAAGTACTGAACCGATTTGCTTGAAACTTTCACTATTTGCTTTGTTTTAACTCAGAATAATATCTAAACTTTGTTTCATCAAAATCGGTTCATTAAAAAAAAAGTTATCGTCATTTTAATGAACTCAAGGCATGATAATAAGAGGGATAATAGATTGTATAGAAATAATTGTTAAAACTACTGAACCGATTTAAATGAAACTAGGTACACAGATAGTCTAAAGCCCAAGAAAGGACATAAGCTACTTTTTTTTATACAAAATAGGTTGTAAAGGGTTGTAAAAGGTTGAAAGAAGGAATGCTAGGTTGTATGGAAAAATTGTTAAAACTACTGAAGCGATTTAAATGAAATTTGGTACACAGATAGTCTAGAGGCTGAGACAGGACAGAGGCTACCTTTTAAAGCAGAAAAGGGCTGTAAAGGGTTGAAAGGAGGGGGTGAAAAGTTGTATGGCAGTATTGTAAAAACCACTGAACCGATTTCAATAAAATTTTATACACAGATAGTTTACCCCGTATATACCAATCGTAAAACCCGAGGACCCAAGGAAGGAAATAAGATAATTTTACCGACGGAACACATATCCTTCCTGTGGGAAATTCGAATATAACGCGGGCGAAGCCGCGGGCGGAAAGCTAGTATAGAAATATAGACGTCGAATATACCTTCGTTCCTTTTGAAGTCTAAGCCCTTTATTATTGGAGTCGAAAATCAATTATTGTTCTAGTTTTTTACATGTTCTTTCTATTGAAATTTGCGAAACTCTATCTCAAAACAAAATCTCACTAAATACTGTCCTATTTTAAACGCAGCTTTTCTCTATTATAGGTAACGCGGATATTATTATTACCTGTGTTCTATATTATTAACGAATTCTAAAAGTTACTTACGTACTAACCGCTCTCACTGAACCTTACTTCTCTGTTGTAAATTTTATATATTTACTTAGTTATATGTTGCTTATGGTGCTATTTTGGAGGGTCGTGCGGGACACATATACTTCAGCTACGAACGAATTCTAAAGTTAGTTACGAGCTAAATGGCCTCACTGAGGACCGCACTATTCTGTTATAAATTTTTGTGATTATCTATTTGTAATACACTATTTTTGAGTCTATTTAGAACATTTTTTTTCTTTTGATTCATTTCAATACGTTCAAGATGTATAATATAATATTACAATTGAACACAGCCTCATATATCTAATTTGAAGGTGCCTTAAGCCCATTACTATTTGTTTGAAAATTAGGGCAACATTTCCGCATACTCCCATATAAATTTATTACCCTCCAGAACTTCAATAGGGTGCTCTTATCTTACACCTATCATTGTGCATGGTGTTGCTGTAGGAAGTTAATGGTGGAAGTTTCAACTATAGGAAAATCTTTATCGTGTTAACAGTCGTAAATTTTAACTATATCTTCGGGACATAATTAAAATGTACGACTATTGTTGTAAAATAATCAAAACAGTATTTATTCAACATACATATGTAGGCTTTTATAGGCTCTTAATGACGTCAAACCCATATAAAATTAAAAGGACACAAAGAGCTTACAAGTTACATAAACTTACAGGACTATACATAAAAAGGAAAATAACTCTAGATCTTACAACAATTTGGCACGAATTTTGTTCTCGCTGGTCAAATACGGAATACTGCCATTTGAAATCAGCAATTCACCGATTTCGGAATGTGCTCAGCCGCATTCGACACACTCGTCGACTCTCGACTCGTCACATTAAAAAAAAAATATAAGACATATTTACTATCTCAACAAAAATCAAAGCTCACGTAATTATTAAAAAAGTTTCAAACTAAATATATATATATTAATCACATTTGGTTATTTATATATTAGTCACATGTCATCTTGATATCTTAATTAATTGAATGTAATTAATTTTCTTTTTTATTTACCTATATATCAAATTTAAGTCGAATTAAATTGAGGTGAATACATTTTAGCGAATTTGAGTAAATGTATATGATTTTGATGGTAATAAGAACTAAACTATGAGAAGAGACTACAGTAACCTGCATTTTACTTCTGCACTCTTCTTCTTCGTTGATTTAAATATAGCAGATGACTCGCTTATTGACTTGTTATAGTTTTCATGATTTTATCAATTTTAATTTTATTTCTATTTTTGTGTTATGTGTTGCACCAAAGTTATATGTGTATTATCTTTTTTCTTGCGTTCAGAGGAATTCTTTGATTCATTACAGTCCTATGTGATGTAGAAAGACCTATCTCACAAAGGACAGTGATAAGCTTAGAAGGAAGATAACTCTTCAATACGCAAATTAGGACAGCAACGCCAGTGTGGCATTCGTCGTTACTGTCTATAGAATTGAGTACAGAACCTTTTAGCATAAAAATTAATAATATGAAGACAAAGTAGTCGGCATTAAACCTTCCTTAGAACATCAGTACTATCTGAACTTCACTTGACCGCTGAACTAATGAAATTTTTGATGTGCCCACTCTACCTTGTAAATGGACAGCTTACTTATTATACAACGGACGGCCACGGCCCATTTCATCAACCCTTGTAACTTCCAAAGTTTGTAATTGTCACTCGGAACACTTCTATGCTACAGCTCTATGGAGTCTGAAGTTCGAGTGGTTAAGGATGTCATAGGTCTAAGCCGTAGGGCTCAGTATTAAAGGGTTGCTCGTTCGTAACTTTGTACTAGATTTATGTGGAACTCTTATTGTTAAGAATTTATTTGTGGCATAAACCAAGTTAGTTAAGTTTCATAAATTATATTTTGGATATTTTATTTTATTTACATTTTACTACGTTCTTCCTTTCAAATAAAAAAGTTTATATATAATAATTAGTTTCACTCACAGCTATCTGTATTTTGAAAGAAAAAAACCAAATCCAATTTTATTTTTAATATGTATAATACATACCGTGCGCGTCTGGCTACCGTGCACGCCGTGGTGATGTCTCTCCGTCTGGGGGACGCCAACGCCAAGGGAGGGACTGTCCAGGTATTCTCGGACAGTCCCTCCCTTGGCAGTGGCTCGACCAGACCTAGGTCGAGCCGGCCCAGAGCACATGGTGGTAAAATCGGGAAAGCGCACCCCGCCATGTATTTTTTAGCTCAATTAGCTCTGTAAGGCTTGTATTATGGGATCTAGGGTAACGGATAGATATATATAAATAAATTATATAAATTTTGGTAGAAATATATTATAACAAGCATGACACAAAGTACTCAATTTACACAGGCACAAATGCTTGCCTTCATCACGCAAACATATGCCCCACCGGGACCCGAACTCGAGACCTCAGAGATCGTGAAACAGGCATATAATTCTAAACTTATCTAAATTTAAATAAAACAACTATTGAATTTAAATAGATTATTTAATGAAAGATATGTAGATCGGATGATATACAAATGTCTATTTATATAATTATCTAAATAAACAATGTAGAATAGAACCCTGCATCTCGAATAAAGTAGTTAATTAAATAACAGTTTAAATAATACCATAGTTGACAAAAGCAAAATATGAAGCCAAACAAGAAAGCGCTTAGTACTCTAGCCGGGTCGAGGCTTTAGCGAGCGACTGATATACAGCTTCAAGAGATTTGGCTCAGACCTCTTTTAGAAGGAGGTTGCCACACAAATGTGCATCGCGATGAGATAAGCCGAACACGAACTACAAAATAAGGGTGGCAAGCACGACCTATCTGTACTACGAAATAATGTGGTTTGATAACTGTGCAGGTATCATACAAAATAACAAATAACAAAATAACATACAAAATAACTGTTTTAATGTAGATTAATTAAAATGATTATATTTTGTAACTTTCCTCATTTCTCAAAAAAGCTTTCGTAATTTTCGAACAGGAATAGTGTCACATTCTTTATTGATGACCAGGTTGCTATATACACATCTCAATGTATTATTATTATTTCATATGATTTTAAGTCGGCTTAATTTATATTTCCCTAGAAAAGTTGAAAATAAAAAGGAAAAAGCTTCTTCACTTCCTGTCAATGAATCCTTAACTTTAAATAGTTATAGCCTATTTTTGTCCTGTCCAATTACAACACCTATCCTCTATTTAAATCTCCTTTTAGTACTTTCCAGGTCCAGGTTGCCTGGCAGAGATTGTTGTTAGTAAGGCCGTTAATAAAGCCGCCTTTTCTACATTTGCTATTTGTAGTATTTTTTTTGTCTATGCAATAAAGAGTTATTATATGTTAAAAAATTAATAAGCATTCAGAGTCACCTTACACTATACCATGCATACATAAACAAATAAGAAGTTCTCTCGCGACCCGTGTTCACACTGTTTGAAAATTTACAGTGTAAAACATCTTCCTCGCTTCTGCTATCCTGGTATGTACCATTTGCCTAATAAATTAATTAAAGTCCTTATAAAATGTATTATTAAAATTTACATTACTGATGTTATATATATACAAATAAGCGTTAATATTAGTTTTTTGATTGTAAAAGCGTTTGACGTTGTTATATATGATATACTCGATATAATATATATAAAACATCCACTACTGGGTATCCACTGCTTAAACTCAAAAGCCGTTATATAAAATTACACAGTTTGAAAATAGGTAATAATTATTATATCCCATTTTGTCAGTATAAGGTGTGTAGAAAATCTTCCTTTGTCTTTGTTTAAATCCCTTAGTTATAACTTTCTAAAATGACTGACAGTCGTGATAGACAAATTCTAACATGAGACATCGTACTATAAGTACACACTAGTTCTTGAAAACGGCCGAGCGTTGCTCTATTGCGATCGCTCTATCATCACGGACAGGACTGTTGCTTGCAATAAACCTGATATAGACCGCTGCCAATGCCGTGCTATTACCATCTCTCATGATGTGAACCCGGTAAGAACTAAGAAGAACGAAGCCAGTGAGTAAAGGTACTTACTAACCTCGTGTGCCAAGTGAAGTCAAGTGACTTGGCACACGAGGTAATCACCGCATGGGATGTTGATTCGACCATCATTGTTCCAACAATTTTGTCTGTGGCTGGCGATGCCTATGGTTTGATAGCAGAGTCTCGATTTGTTTTTTCCTCTGATGAGTGAGTAGTTGGGAATCCTCACGATGAGCACGGAATGTGCCCAGGATACCACCGCAACGACAATGTCAGACTCCACGCCAGCCGGCTGGTCAGATCGGTCTAGTGACCAGCGTGCACTACCGACTAGACTCAGCCTTAGCCTTGGCCATAAGGGCCCTACGGCTTGAACGCAAAGAGTCTTGATCAACATCTTAAGAGACTCTCACTTAACGAATGGATCAAGGGCCGGGTAGAAAAACTAGTGATTTTCGACACGGCACGTATGGGCCGGAGATTTCTCTCTCTGCAGCCCTAATCACCAATAGCTTGGACCTTGCCTCGTTGCCGGCGTTTGAGGTTACTATAGATTTTAGGTTTCTTTTTTTTAATATACATATATAGTAAAAAACTTAAATTAAAGATTATTAGTTAAATATACGAATAATAATAAATTATTTTTGAATTGGTTCCACACACTCCTCTCTACTTGTAATTCAAATCATAAAATTGAAATAAAAATTAGACATGATCCAATTATGAGTCGTTTGAAAGACCAAACGCTTGGAACAATAGAACTTTTAATTGTCTAATCAATCATTCAACCATATTTGGGTGAACGCTTTTCGCGACCCGGTCAGTTATTATGGATTTGGGTTGCATAAGCAAATAGATTCCGTGAATATCCGTAATTAAACCTCATATCAGTTGATTAATGAGAGGTCATGTTTTATTTACTCTTCATTTCAAGTAAATAATATACAATGTAAGAATAAATATACATTATTTTCATTTGATGATTCTATGGAGAAAATACATATGAAGAATCTAAGAGTCAGCGTGGTTGACGTAAGGTCATTAAAATTTACACTCTTAAAGCTGACCCTTTAAACTTAAGGTAAGTTACTATATAGACAAATAATTTCACGAGTTATATATATTTATAAAATTAACAATTTAGCTGGAGCCTGGGTATAAATAATGGTGGTTAGTTTATTGAGCTGAAAAGTCAAGAGCAGGAGTCAAAAACATCGACCGCATAATTGGGACAAAAGCATTTACCATTGTGCTTCTACCCCTTATCTGTGGAGGCGTGACCAGCTTCTACGGACCCTGGTCAGTAACCCTTTGTAACGTTTGAATTATGATTTCCGATTCTCTGAAACTACGAAATAATAGATTTGTAATCTGTTTGGATTTGTATAGGTAATAAAATATTTAAAATATGTTTAAAAACATATATTGTCTCCAAAGAGGTATAGTCTGATTATTAATTCACTGGAGTATACTGACAGATGCTAATGTCACATTGTAAAATTGTGCTGCCATATTTATCGTACTAGTGAGGTGACCTGCAAATATAATTGGATAAATTGAATAAATCGATAAGGACTTCACCCTTCGTTGTTATTCAGATCACTCACACAAAGTCAGTAACAACGTTTATTAAAAAAAGTACTCAATTAATTATAATATAGGTACATGAATTCTATCAGATACAAAAAATGAAATTCACTCTCTTGCTAGCGTTCCCGAACTATGCGTTCAGTTAATCAGTAAATCAATTTTTTGAACTGTAATTATTCGAACATTCGGAAGTACTTTAATTATTGCAATCTTTTGAAAAATACAGATTTAACCACTGTGTAATAGTAGTTATTGTATTTCATTTTAGACAAAACATAATTCTGTAAATTATTTATCGTTGTAATGGATATAACCACGACAATTTTACGTCAAGTTTTTTTTTTATTTATTGCTGGTTATTACTGGTTACTGGTACAAGATGGAGAAGCTGTGTGATCATGTAATAAACTTAGAAAATAAAATGTTTAATCTCGACCATATGATGGACAATATTACGGACCGTTTTATAATAAGTGTCACTGACAGCGACGACGATAGTGATAAAATTATGTCTGACGATGACGAATAAAAAGCTATCCATTGAATATTTTTGTTTCATTTCATATATATAATTCGAGTAATTACGACATTTCAAAGTTATCACCTATTTGCCCTAAAGGTACCATGCTAATATTATTACATCGATTAAACAAAATTGGATTAAGATTTCTTAATAAAGTAAATAAAATGAGTAATGTGATTTGAGGACGGAATGAAATTGAATGAATGAGTTTGATTTCAATATTCTAGTCACAACACTATTTTCTGTTCATCATAAAGTGGTAACACCGTAAACGTCAGTTTACTCCAGTGAATTAATGATTAGACTTTAGGTAGAGGTGTAGAAGAAACAAGAAATAGAATTACAAAGTGTCTTGTCTGTTCTTCACGAGAAAACTCTCCCAATTTCTACATAGGTGTAGAGCAATTTGTTTACTTCTTTTTCAACGAAATTCTTTTACGCCCTAATTGATTTTAAGGTCACTTACACACTTTACTAAATTTCATTAAGGGGCTATAGCAACTGTCGAGTCACTTCGCAAAAATATTTTATATTATAATATACATTTTATTATATTATTAGAATATACCTTTTAGTGAAAATATAAATATACATATGTAAAAGCCACAAAAGCTTTGAAGTTGTCGGTTAGACAGAGAACCGTTATGTAACACGACGTTACATAGATAACATGCAATTTTTACAAGTTACACTTTGAATTTCTCTTTAATTAAATTATACGGTAACTTTGGCGAGTTTTTTTTTTATTGCTGGTTATTACTGGTTACTGGTACAAGATGGAGAAGCTGTGTGATCATGTAATAAACTTAGAAAATAAAATGTTTAATCTCGACCATATGATGGACAATATTACGGACCGTTTTATAATAAGTGTCACTGACAGCGACGACGATAGTGATAAAATTATGTCTGACGATGACGAATAAAAAGCTATCCATTGAATATTTTTGTTTCATTTCATATATATAATTCGAGTAATTACGACATTTCAAAGTTATCACCTATTTGCCCTAAAGGTACCATGCTAATATTATTACATCGATTAAACAAAATTGGATTAAGATTTCTTAATAAAGTAAATAAAATGAGTAATGTGATTTGAGGACGGAATGAAATTGAATGAATGAGTTTGATTTCAATATTCTAGTCACAACACTATTTTCTGTTCATCATAAAGTGGTAACACCGTAAACGTCAGTTTACTCCAGTGAATTAATGATTAGACTTTAGGTAGAGGTGTAGAAGAAACAAGAAATAGAATTACAAAGTGTCTTGTCTGTTCTTCACGAGAAAACTCTCCCAATTTCTACATAGGTGTAGAGCAATTTGTTTACTTCTTTTTCAACGAAATTCTTTTACGCCCTAATTGATTTTAAGGTCACTTACACACTTTACTAAATTTCATTAAGGGGCTATAGCAACTGTCGAGTCACTTCGCAAAAATATTTTATATTATAATATACATTTTATTATATTATTAGAATATACCTTTTAGTGAAAATATAAATATACATATGTAAAAGCCACAAAAGCTTTGAAGTTGTCGGTTAGACAGAGAACCGTTATGTAACACGACGTTACATAGATAACATGCAATTTTTAAAAGTTACACTTTGAATTTCTCTTTAATTAAATTATACGGTAACTTTGGCGAGTTTTTTTTTATTGAATTATGATGTGTATATTCATAACAGCCACGATGAAAATGAAAGCTGTGACACCTGTATTTTAAATACGTCATCGTACAGATAGTTTTTCTCAGTGAATGGAATACCGAATGTGTTCTTTCTAGGGGCAGATAAGTTCTACAGGGACAACACTACACGATAGGGCTAGTGTCATGGAATCTAATTCAATGACACCTCTTATATAGCAACTCCTTATCGTAAATATTATTATTCCTATTATTCATATTAAAGAGGCAATAAATGTTCATTGTAAAAATAAAAAATGAACATTTAACTAAACTAAAAATAGGCCTTCAATATATATATATGTATATAGCAT
This sequence comes from Scirpophaga incertulas, assembly GCA_036419045.1. Classification (NCBI taxonomy): domain Eukaryota; kingdom Metazoa; phylum Arthropoda; class Insecta; order Lepidoptera; family Crambidae; genus Scirpophaga; species Scirpophaga incertulas. Next base: position 6,145,423 of record CM071644.1, read on the forward strand.
ATAATATTAATCTAAATGTAGATATAATTCAAAGTTAGATTTGTAAACGAATAAACACGAAAGCATGCTAATTTATTTAATAACTTATTGTAAGTACACAAAAGGGCTTGTTATTGAAACGCTAATAATTTATTTACGACAGGAGAATCTTAATTTGACAAAGCCTTTGTCACTTCCGAAAGTGAATGGAATGTTTCATAAAAGAATGGCGTTTTAATGTATAAATTTCACTTAGTTCTCAACGTATTCAACCATACTAAAATAAAAAGGTAAAGTTTATGGGTATTTGCATGTTCCGGGTTACCTCTACAATTGATCAAATTTGGGACACAGAGAAGGATATTTTTATCACGCAATAATATATCTTTCTACAAGAACCCAATATAACGTAGGCGAAGCCGTAGGCGGAATGCTAGTTAACTAAAATAAACAGATACAAACTCTCCAAGAAACATCTACCACAAATGTCAGGTATCTGTGACTGTGAATGGCCGATGCCGAGCACTATTCGTCGCTGTCAATGTATTGAAACATGATGTAATAATGATGGATTGGATTCGACATCTCATTTAACGTCGGTTTTCCTAACCGACGTTAAATGAGATGTCGAATCCATGTCGAACGATGTCGAATCCAGATGTGAAAACATGGATTGTAAAACTTAATTTAATTTAGTTTTATTTCGAAGTCCAGTGATACATAGGTGTGAGAGAGTGCATGGCTTAGGTCTCGACTTAAAAGAAAGCTTTCTCACAATACCCAAACATTCAACATAGCGACAAGTTAAAACATTCTAGTTTTGTATAAATTACCGCAGCGTTCCTATATAGTGGTCTACGTTACTTTACCTTTTTCGGACTCCGGATTGTAGGAGGCTAAAAGTTGTCAAAATTGGGTGCGAGGCGAATCATGGTGACTCTTAACAACAGCCAACATGACTCAGGACTGTGATGGGTCTGTTGGATTGTACTAGATCCCTGTTCTATACTCGTAGGTTTGAACGTTATTTACTTGAGAAGTGTGATGTAAACGGAACTAAAATTAATATTTAAGTGATTATCAGTGAACTACGCAAGATGCGATACGAAATTTTTGGTTCTTAGTTCACGATAAGGGATTCATTCTTTATCAAGGCCGCACAAGACAATAGAAGATCGCAACTAGCATCCAATACCTTCCTTCTATTTTCAACTAACGTCAGACCCCTTGTGTGGGGCCTACCTAAAATAGATTTCTTAGCATACTAAGAATATCGCAAACCTTTTTTCCCCAACGTCGGACCATCCAGTGAGCTACGTGTCTTGCCCTCCGATAATTAAGACATACAATTCTTTGGGCTATGTCGGTATTAGGATCGGTCGAATCTTAGTATTTCTTATATTTCTACATTGCAGATTTAACCACGCAGAGAAAACACAAACATAGCACTCTCCATTGCGCTTTAATGACATTGAACGCACGAAGAGCACAGTTCTCTTTACAATGGACGTTATAAGTAAATGGGCAATAACTGAGTTCTTCAGAATTTGTGACCGGCCGACGTTACCGATGTGCATGTCATAAAATGAAACCTGTGGTAATTGTAAATTACCTAAGGGTGAAATTTTGTGGAAATTAACTACCTGCCTCTGGCAAGCTTCGCAGATTTGAATCCAAGTACGACCGCAGGTCAAACAAGTATGCCCTAGCGCCAAGATCACTTAATTAATCAAGTTTAAAACTCAACGCAACTTCTTCGACATATATATCCTACTACTATTATAAAGGCGAAAGTTTGTAAGTATGGATGTTTGTTACTCTTTCACGTAAAAACTACTGAATGGATTTGAATGAAACTTTACCACAATATAGCTTATACATCAGAATAACACATAGGCTACAATTTTTGAGGTTTTAGGAACCTGAAGTCCACGCGAACGAAGTCGCGGGCAAAAGCTAGTGATAAATTAAAACTAAAACAAGTATTATATTTTAATGAGAATTGAAAAATAGGTCTTATCAACGGAGACGATCACATGATATTACACGATTTAACTATTATTATTTTATTAGTAAATTTATTATATTAAATTTTTTACTGAAATTCTTAGAACTGCAAAACAGAGAAAGTGAGAGATTACCAGACTCCACTTGGGGCCTCGACACAAGAATACTGTATACATAAAACAATCTCTAAATTGATTATTTAAACTAAGAACTTCACCAAAGAACTTAGCATTTCTAATTATTTTCGCTATAGTGATAGGAGCTTAGAAGGCCTTTTCAGACATAACAGTTCCATTCCAAAGTGATTACACTCACGGGAACCGTTAAAGAGATCCAGAATCGGGATAATTAAAGTTGCCCGCATTTGTTGTTGAGATCGGGTCAACAAAGCATCTAAATAATTAAGTGGTTCAGCTAAATGGAGTAGGTAAGTAGTTTAGCTTTATGTTACCCTGGCATTGAGGTTGGGTTTGCGTGAATCTGTCCTGTATTATTTGATTTGTGCGGTCGCTAACTTGATGTAGGCGCTGAAGTGTGTTAGGTGGTAGTAGCCAACTTATTGAAACCTCTCTATGGAAGGAATCATAGAACCAAATTTAATCACACCAACAAATTGATTTCCATTTATCTACATTTTGATGTTCATGGATATTTCGATGTAATTTTGCATTCCTATAAAAATATATAAGTGAATCGTATGATAAAGTACATAATAATATTGAGAAGCTTCTGCTGGTGAATATTTTTTGTCTTAACTTGTAGATCTAGATAAAAATATCTACAGACAACCTTCCGATATTTTAAATTTAGAATTGTACAATAATTCAGTTCAGAATTTGTCAAATAAGTTGAAACATTCTACAGCATTAATAAAATTCATTATGGAAATTACCCACATCTATTGATAACTTTTGGTATATAATATAGAACAGTATCAACAGGAGTTCATTGTTTTTGGGTTTTATAATCCTATGCCAAAATTTAAAGCTGGAAAGGAAACGAATGAAGCGGACAGAAGAAAACTAAAGACTGTAGGCCCTTAAAATATTTCGTTTAAAAGAAACCTACTATAAAAAAGACAATATACTATACAAACAAAAACCTATAAGTTCAAATTGCACGCATACCGACAACATATTCCTGTAACAAGCATTCCCGCGGGGAAATTCCCAAAAAATGGCATAGTTTTATCATTTGAAGAGAAAAAAATATTACGCGACGGTCTAGACAAAATAAAATTTGTTAAAAAGTTTGGAAACCAATTTTATGGACATTCGGCGCGTCTACGGGATGCTATAGATTTTTCCATTCTTCGAATGTCCGACATAAATTTGCGTTCGTTATTACATTTTAATGCACATTCAAATTTGAAATGTTCAATGGATTCAATTACGTGATAAAGCGAATATGTAATTTATTATGCCAGTTTACAGAACGTTTTATCTCATTCACATATCTGTAGTAATTTACAGAAGTAATTATGAATTCGATTTATATTTTGTAATACTTCAATCTGTATACGTCCCACGGGAAGGTTGGGCAGTTCTGACATACTGAAATACAAAATTCAAACTGACCTTGGCACAAAGCATCTGGCTCTTAAAACTTTTTTTCTTTTGTTTCCTCATGGCTAAGGCAAAGAATACACATTTTAAATTCCTCTACACTACCATTTTATGAATCTCTGTAACAATGGTATGCATAACGTCTAATTAAACTATGATTTTTAAAATTTTAGTTGTATACAGATACTAAATGCATATATAAAAAATATTTGACCACACGTTAATAATACATCATAAAATCAAACCAAACTAATCAATACACGTGCGTGCCGTACAAACTCATGTATGTATATACGAGTACCTACTCTGTATTGTCTATGCTGGAACAACGTAACAATCTGATTGACAGTTTAATTTAGCTTTCAGCCGAGAGCTTTGGAACGTGCCTAAATTGATCACTTGTGCCTTGTAATTTTTAGTAACAACAACGAAATTTGAATCTAGCTTTGTTGCTGAATTGATTGCAGCTAGAAATATTTGAGATTCATGCTAATTAAAAACTATCACATATTGTACAACAAAGAAAATCATGATAAAAGATCACATTCTATCCCTTCTAATATTATTAATGCGAAATTTTGTATGAATGGATGTTTGTTTTCTTTCACATAAAAACTATTAAATAGATTTTAATAGAGCTTTACAATAATATAGCATATATGCCAAATTAAAAGAGCTACAATTCATAAAGATATACGCCACGATAATATAAGCTACTTGAAATAGTGATTTATTTCTAGGCATATATGTTCATATCCCCATTTATAATGCATATCTTTTATTGTCTATGCGATATGTTCATGGAACAGCGTCCTATATATATCTAAACTAAACAAAAATAGAAAATGACTTAGGTTTAATAGATTGGAAGAATGCATGGCCCAAGATGGTCATCATTTGAAAGATGTCATCTTCAAATCTTAAACGGATAACATAAACATTTCTTTGGTTATTTTTATAAATGTTCATAAATAGCAATCTGTAATATGCAATAAAACCCTTTGTATCTCTTAAAACTATTGAGTTATTTACATTTTAAAACCGTCAGATCATTTTGCCGCTCCCTGTAAATAGATTAACATGGCTGTTTAACAGTTACAGTTTACAGATTAAATAAAATTTAATAATAATATTTATTTTATAACTTCTATAGTCAATACCTCATTTTTTTTAGCTTAACTTATATGTATACACGTATTATATAACTGTGAAGATACCTGAACCAGGATTAACCTGTATCTCTTGTAATTACAAAATAAAAATATGGACACTTAAATCAAATGCAAAATGTATAGTATATCTGATTAATAACTAAATTTAAACTAACTAAGAAAAAGATTTGAATTTATATAAAAATACAAATTATTTGGTAACTAGTAATAGTTTCTCTGTATCGTCATGCGACATAACTTGAAGTGCTTCTTAAAGAAGTATTTTAGCTTTATGATAGGTACAATTAACCATACATAGCTTGGCGTTTAATCTATTATATAGAAAAGGTCCCAAGAATACATAAAATCTGGCTAAGAAAGTATGCTTAATTCCTATATTTTGAGCACAAACAATATTCCTTCGTATTTTGTTAGTACATTCGGTGCTAAAGGGAAGTGTTGAGTGCTGTTTAAGAACTGTATTCATTATTAATAGTTGACTAACAATTAAGACTTTACAATACTTATATAAGAGGTGCGTGCGTGGTCCTTATTTAAATATGCGAGGTAAGTACCAATGACGATACATAGAACATAAAAGTATGGTTGCCAAAAAAGGTAACATTTTACTCACATATTACAATATGCGCACAGCCTTAACTACTTGGATTTAACTTTTTTCCCCTCAGGAGAGAAAGGCTGAGAATCCTCACTGAGGAGCACGAAATGTACCCAGGCAACGACAAGTGTCACGGAGGTTATGTCGGACCACGTGGCCAGAGCGGTCTGACCACGTGACCAACTAAACTCAGACTTAGCCTTGGCCCTACGGCTTGAATGGAGGATGGATTTAACTTCCACAAAGTTCTTTTAATAATGGAAAATTTAAAAATAAGGATTGTCAGTCCTTTCACTTTTGTGAAAGTTTAGTTCATCATAACTAATGGATATTTTAAGATCGTGAAGCAAACCATTCCAGAGAAGAATTTATTGAACAAAAAAGGAGGAAGACCGGGAGACCTATCATGAAAATCACTCAAGCCTTCAAATTGAGGGCTCAAACAGCTGGGTGTGTTGCTACAATTAAGAATAGAACAAAGAGCTATCAATAATCTAATTCTAATAGTAGAAAATTGTAATTTTAATGTCTCGTGCACTAAAATCATTACACCTCCATACGAGTTGTATATATAATTTCTGTAAGTAAAGTATTTCTTAACAATAAAACTACTTTTTGGTTCTAGCCACGTCTCACTAAGAATGAATATATATCCTTATTTTGCATAAGAATTGATTCTAATTCTGCGAGTTTCGGTTTGATATAGCCTTACATTTAAATAACAATATTTATCTATTCTCTATTTCGTGTTCGTTTTTTATTACAGTCTAGATCTTCAGTTGTTTGAATTCCATATCTAAGTCCTGTGTTATTAATATATATTTTTGCTTTTCCTGTTATTCTTTTATTCATTTATAAGTCTCCTCTGTTTCATTTTCATTGTCTTCGGAATTATCAGTAAAACCTCTTAGTACATTTTTCAAGTTGTGTTTTGTCACCATAATATCAGTATTCACTATCAATATTCTGCAAACAACGAAGTTTTATAATTGACAAAATTTCAATATCGCACTTCATTTCACATTACAATTCTTCTCAATCAGTTTCATAATTCATTTATCTCACAATTATATTTCTTATATATTATCGCATAAATTAAGTTCATTTAGTAAATACTCCGCATTTTCTTTGAACTAAATCAAAACTTTGTAACCGCTCTTACATTTTAATTTAAGTTATTAATAGCAAACAATGTACAAGGAATTTTCACTTTGTTCGCTTTTAATGATTTGGCCACAGTGATTTGTTTTAGTAATAAACGTTTTATAGACACGACACAAATTTCAGGCATATTTGCAAATTTACTAATGGGATGCGAGTGTAAGTTTTTTATTGTTTGGATTCGTATGTACTTACGTATTCGAATTGTTATTAAATCGCTTTCCTCATTCCTTAATATATATTTTTTCGAATATGTAATTGCATTTGGAAAGACAGAATCATTATTTTGTAAAATAGCTAACACTTGTTCACACTTTAATATTTATTACATTATTTACTTTCACTATAACACTTTTAAATTCACTCATTGAATAATTTTATACAAATATACTGATTCGTAAAAGAACACATTACGAGTATCGGTTACGTAAGCAGTCTAGCAGTCTTTTTTATGACCGCAGATATTTTTTTTTATTTTAAAATATCCGCTTCTCTAATTAGAAGATTGAATATATGTATCTTATTTTGTATAAATTATTATTGCATATATTATAATTGATTCTTTTGCATAAGATTGATTTGAATACGGGTTCGTTTTTTATTACAATCTAGGTTTTGCGTTGTTAGTTTCACATCCAACTCTTGGCCATACTAATATTATAAATGGGAAAGTGTGTCTGTCTGTTTGTCCGTCTTGCACAGCTAAACGGAGCGACGAATTGACGTTTTTTTTTATGTGGAAATAGTTGACGGGATGGAGAGTAACATAGGCTACTTTTTATCCCGGAAAAATCGACAGATCCCACGGGATGCGCAATAAAGCCTTCGCTCAAAAACTATTGCACAGATTTTCATGCTGTTTTCATCAATAGATAGAGTGATTCTTAAGCAAGGTTTTGCGGTATTTTTTATCTCGGAAAAACGGATAGTCCTACGGGAAGCGCGATAAAACCTTCGCTCCATAAACCGACTTCCGCGCATATGTAGCCGTGGGCAAAAGCTATGACCCTTAACCCTCTATAGACCCAATCCCGAAATCCACGCGGGCGAAGCCGCGAGCAGAAAGCTAGTAATTTATATTTTGCGTAAACGTAAGTTTCGTTAACTTGATTCTCCCGAACTTCTTCAGGTAGGTCCATTAATACACTTTTATAAAGAAGATTTATATTTAACAGTATTATTTAAAAATAAAGTTTTGACATCTTTAATCTTTCTATTATGAAAGTTTATGTAGAAATTTCTGATTCCCTGTTTAATTAAAGTCGAGGAAATATTTTCCTGGAAGACCTCAAACAAAGAGAGTTTAAAATAAAAAAAGACGCACAGGAAACTTTAAAATTAAATCTTCAACACCAGTTAGGGAATTTTCACTCTGCAATTTCTTTGTAACAAAAGTTTCACTTTCACGACTAAAATCATGTAATGGTTTATTATTTGAGGACCAGAAGTATATTTATCTTTTGACGAAGGGTGCACCTAAAAGCTCAATATCTGGACCATAATATATATAACAGCATCGGTTTCAAATGTTTCATTTAAATAACACTCTAACGATAAATAAAAAAAATGGTGATGCAAATTGTATACACCTGCAAACATATATACACCAAATTGTATGTATGTGAAGCGAAAAAGATAATAGACTTCTGGGGATTTAGTAATTTGTAAAAAATCCAATTAAATTATAATTCGTGATTTCAATTTGGTTTGCTCCACGGCTCCACGGGAAGGAGGAGGTCACCTACCGATTGACTCAGATACTCACCGGGCACGGCTGCTTCGGTGAGTATCTGTGTCGAATAGGACGGGAAGGATCGACACATTGCCACCACTGCGCATCCGACCTTGACTCGGCCCAGCACACGCTGGCGGAGTGCCCCGCGTGGGCCTCCGAGCACCGAGTCTTGGTCGCAGAGATCGGGCGAGATCTGTCTCCGCCGGCATTGATTGCTGCAATGCTGGCGGACGAGGGATATTGGAGGGCTGTGGCCTCCTTCTGTGAAGCAGTGATACTCCAGAAGGAGGCCGCCGAGCGGGGTCGGGAGATGGCCGATCCCGCTCGAAGAAGGCGGCGCTGAGCTCGGTAGTACAGCTGCGGCGCCGCGGGTCGCCGGCGGGCGCGAGGAAGTCGCGACCGCTACGGTGACCCGCGATGGACCACGCCCCTTCCGTGGCCGGGGGGCGTCGTCGGTGGAGGAGACCGGGGGAGGTAGTGTAGCCTCCCCCGAGGAGGGCTCCCCTCTAGGCAGGGGAGCGGAGGCTGGGGGTTCCCGGAAGTAGCTTGATGTTCCCGGGGGCTCCCTACATGCCTGAGGAAGGCCATCCCTGAGGTTTTTAGTGGGTAGGCCTCCCCCTTCTGGGGAGGAGAGCCCCACATAACCGCCGGCTCGCCACAGCCGGGGTATGCAATTTAATGCATTTTCCTCAGGGGAACAAAAAAAAAAGGTGGGAGCAAATGTGATGCAAGCATTTTTGCCTTAGTTTTGACTCTAGACCTCATAACACAACCCTTACAGTGCTTACTTTGAACTAGGTTACTTGGTGTGAGTATAAGAAATATTTATTTATTTATATTCATCCTATTTTTATTATTATAGAGATACTTACTAAATCATTATAAGGATCCATATCGTTCCCATTGTAGGAGAGCTTATTCTAAATTTATATTGCCACCATTCCTGATCCCTACCTATCTATTCGTTTCATTTCTGACACAACGCTTTTTACGTCAATCATGTAATCCTTTGTGACATGAAAAAACGTAGCCTGTCTCTAAAATAAAATATTACTCATGTCGCTGATAAATTGAGTAGTGAAAATTTTCCGAGAGAAGTAATAATAAAACTAAGTATATTTTTTAAGCTATTACACAGAAAAATAATTAACTGTGTGTTTCTTATGAAAATCTTATACGAGTATACTAAATCGTAAGTGTGATACATCTTGTCCACTCAAGGTGTAGCCTGATCTTCACTTAAAACTACAGAATGCACCAGTAAAATGTATCTCAAGATCAAAATTTAAAGTCTAACGCATTGTATAAAAATTATCATTTTTGTTATATATATATATATAATATATATATATATATATATATATATATTATATATATATATATATATATATATATATGACACGAAATGCGCCTAGCGCAAATTCTCGTCAGACCGTTTCATAACGTCGATATTATAATCTCATCCCAGGATTTATGTTAAAATAATATTTCGTAATTAATTGAACGCTTCAAATTAACTCGAGCTCCTCGTCCTCTCAAAAATTTAATGTTAAAAGGCTTAAGTATCCAATACTGATTCTGCTCAACATCCAATAGTCTTATTACATAAAGCGCTTTGAAGTGCCTCTGAACGGGAAATATGATTAAGATGGAAGCAATATCTCTGCTAACAAGTACTGTTGTGTTGGTGGCGCATTCATTAAATCTAATCGAATTCAATGTTACGCGAAATGTACTACAAAGGTTTTTATAAAATATCCCCTTAGGGGATGTTGTGTATATTAATATTTATCAGTGTGATTTAATAATCAGTGTCTTAGATCAAATTATCCTAACCAGTATTATATTTTATCGGTACTAAATAACGCTCGAAAGACAGGAAGTTATGCGTCTGCGGCTAAAGTGCAGATTATGTTCAATTTAGGTGTAGACTATTGCGTACTGGCAACCGGTCGCCGCGGACATCGAGTGTTCTAGTCGCAGAAACAGGTTTATTTATAAGTTATGTAGCTACACCACACACCCGTAAAATCCCGTCAACACCACCAACTGTGAGCCAATCTCAAGGCAACACTAGTCACTACCGGCAGAGGATACGTAGACCGCGATATGTCCTTAGCGACCCCCCTAATCAACTCACGCAGGAACTTCTAGACCTGCAAGCGGCGGCGTCTGAGCCGTCGCCCCCCCTTGTCAACCCCTAATCGGCAGCCTTCTGCTTAGCCACGTCTAGGTTCCCGTCATTACAGGCCGGTCCCACTTTGGAGATTCGTCCCTTCTTCTAGCGCATATGCCTTCACCAAGGGGCAGCGCTAACCGTGCCTCTCCTGAGGTGCGGCTCCCTCGTCAATAAAGCCAGTAGGGTCAATAGGACCAAAGGCTAGGCTGAGTTTAGTCGGTAGGTCTGTGTAGTCGAGCCGCCTCGACAGTACCAGGAGTCCGACATAATCAACGCATCCCTGCTTGCCTGTTGCGTTGGTATCCATGATGGATTCTCAGACTCCTCTCCTGAGGAAAAAAAAAACCGTAAAATACGGATTGTATTAATGATAATATAGTAGGCCAACACTTTCAGTTCAATTTCTCATATAAAATTATATACATAATTTGCTCCTTAACTCTATTTATTTAAAATAATAGTTATCCAATACATAAGTCACGCTTCTCATTATATCATTAACCAACAGGTCAAAAGTATCCAACAAACCTAAAAAAAATTGACGAGAATGTATGATCTATTAATGAAATTTGGAAAAACTAAATAAGTATGTTTAGATCATAATAATGTAATACTATAATCTCTGTCTACCCAACTGGAAAGATACAACACAAGTCTATGCTAATAAGTGGACATAAAAAAATATGATGATTATCATTTCTTCTAAATTCACCCACAATTGTAGCAAAATTGTTAATAAAAAACAAAAGGCGAAGTTCAGACAACGTCAAACAAACAAGCACAAACATTAACCAATTAGAAAAGTCTAAATGAATACACACATGATCTGGTAAGATAAATAGGTCACATGACAAGGGACCGGACTCGTACCGAAACGCCGACTTGAAATTCTACAACGAAATTAGAAAACACAGTCCAAACAAATAAACATCACTTTATTTTATTACCTAATTCAGCAGACTAGCTGGTAAAGAAAAGATATTCATTTTCCACTGTCAAAATTGTTCAAGTGAAAAGAAAAACTACAGATGTCGGCCCCACAGATTAAAAATGTATGATTGACCAAAGGGATTTCTTGACAGCCCTCAATGTAATTACTCTTTCAAATATCTATGTAAGTATACACCTAAGCACAAATTTCGATATGAAATTAAAGGGAAATGTTTTTTATTCGCTTCAGTTATTAAAATACCTCATTTAACTAGGACTGTTTATGTGAGATATTTCTATTGACAACTGTTTTCTTTCTCTGGCAATTTTTTTTTCAAATTTTAATAAGCGTAATAGCATTGTGTTTTGACTAGTAAAAATAACAGGAAACAAGAAATTCTCAGGCGCCCTAAATGCAAAAATTCTCAGGCGCCCATAAATGCAAAAGCATGCACAATTTTCAATATATTTTGAATTTGAAAATAATCTACCTTCATTTTGTTATAGCAGCTTTTCCGTCCTTGTATTTTAGTTACCTTGAAGTCAGTTATATTCCCGCACAGAATCTCGATACGATATTCCCGTTATTTGGAATTTTAAAAGAAACACTGGACTATTTCCTCCTAAAGGCACCTAGGTTTCGACAGCTGCATAGGAATTGCTGGCAAAATATTCATTTCGGTACACAAGCCACCTTACACCGGCTCAGGTGGTGCCTTGGTGCCAAATTGAATTCATTCCATAGCACCTTCATATGTCTTTTATTGTAATCTGGAAATTTTGTCAAGCGCATACTGTATTTGAACTAGAGGCATCTATGCTTTGTAATGATTTTCAAAACATATAAAGGACTCATGTTATATCTAAATTACTCGCTACTATAGCTTCTTCTTGTGTATATTTTATATAGCAACATATGTTACGAAAATAAATAGATAGCTTATAAAAAGCAAATAAGGGAAGTTAAAGATGACAATCTTACATTTAGGACCGTATTCTACTGGTGTACAGTTTGAAGGGGATGGTGCTGTGGATATAGCGCCATGCCTTTTTAATTGTACTGATAAAGAGATTCGAAATTGAGTCTAGTTCTGTGGTACGGGAATAAGAGTATAGTAGATGGGATGGTCGTTTCAACGTCGAAGTGCGAGACAACATTAGACAACATTGTATCCTAACAGATTTAACATTTCTTTTGTACGATCACTATTATATGTATGTACATTAATAAAATCTAATTTATATTAGAATTTTTATATTTTAATTGTGTTTTTTTTTCCTCAGGAGAGGAAGGCTGAGAATCCTCACAAGGAGTACGAAACGTACCCAGGATACCCCCGCAACGGCAAGTGTCACGGAGGTTATGTCGGACTCCACGCGACCGGAACGGTCCAGCCACGTGACCTACCGACTAAACTCAGCTTGGCCTAGGTTCTAAAACCATATAGGCAAATCGTGAGGGCGACCGCCCCTCAGGAAAGGGACGATGCAGCGCAGGCCCATAAAGGGGGCCCAGTTTTAATTGCAGTTTTACATTGAAGTTACATTTTTAGCTCACGGATCATTTATTTTATTTTATTTTATTTTCATGGAAAACAACAGCATTTGTTACGAAAAGTAGACTAAAAATATGGAACAAGCATGCCTTATGCAGTTTTCACTAATAGTTACTTTTTTTTAACTTAAAACAATAATAACAATGTTACTTACTTATTTAAACAATTTTGTGTCACATTTCCAAAGAAGTCGGCATTAATCCTATGAACGAAGTAATTGTGTTTTGTCATGAATAAATCAACATGCATAGAGTGATTACAGTTAAAATTAACTGGTACTCTATTCAAATATGATTTTTTTCCATAATTTGTACATGCGTCAGTATAGAATTTAAGGTAGTTTCTCCTGGGATTGGAACGACTTGGCGCTTGTAAGTAAATTCTTGAGAGTATCTCGCTACTCTCAACTTTATTCTAAGCTCACATTTTAAGGAAGTATTATTTGCGAGATATTTGTATTTGTGTATAGTAAATATACAAAATATAGTGCTTATTATTATTTAGTGTGTAACACGAGACTTTAACCACGATAGATTAATAAATTTCTGTTTTTTTTTACTATGTTTTTGTTTTTGGTGTACAATAAAGAGTTATGTTATGTTCTGTTAAAATTATATAACATTACTTAAGCGAACACAATTATAGTTATTAATAAATGTTATGAAAAAGAAATTCCTAACACATGTGTTGCCCACAGTATACATTAAAAATATAAATAACGGCGGTTATCAAAGGTATTAAAATATTATCAAATAACAAAAGAAAGTTAACATTCAAGTATTTTATTTTGGGTTATCATCACCACAATAATGAAACACAGTAACATCAGTGGTGGATCCCTCTGAGCTGATTCCAGAACATAGGTGGAGCACTAATTGAACATAATGATTTTATTTATATATTTTGTTATCATAAAGCTTTTATGTAACTCACGTCATACCCTCGACATACCTCTAGCTGTTATGACAAATCATTCACCACGGCTATGGAATATACATCTAAATAGGCTGCCTCATTCCGTGCGTGATAGTGCTTCTCTGGAGGTCTTCAAGATGGCAATATGTACGTGTATGTACAAGTTATTATGTGTTAAGTTTTTCAAGTGTACAATAGAGAATAAATATTTTTAAGTACAGTACTTACGTACATTAATAAAATACCAACTTTTTATTTGTATCTATTGTTCCCCCCCCCCCCCAAAAGATGGATCCGCCCTTAAGTATAATTATGATTCAAAAGATGTACTTATTGCACTAAGCGGTTGTCCTTATTGCTGTATTTTTCATGGTAAGAAAGCTTTTAGGACCCCTCACAATCACAGCATAATTCGTATGAAGGAAACGATAAACCCATTTCGATATCAAATGGTTCGTAATCCGAAGGAATATTACAAGTGCATACGAAAATGCACCCTCACGTAGCATTAGCTATTTCCTATTGGTGTATTATCCCTCCAGCTGGCTACCCCTGTCTTTTTTTGTGAGCGTGCGTTGAAGATACGGGACAGTATTGCATGCGGCTGCGTGTATAAATGTAATCTTTGTAAAGACCAATTGATCACCTACCTTTAACCGAACATAAAGCCACATCTCTGGTAAATGGGTACATGGGTTACAGCTCATGTACGTCCTCACTGAGTGACTGAGTGTTAGAGAGATTACGCCTTAGTCAATATCGAATGCAAATTTTTTGACCAGATACATCCTTTTTTTCCCTAAGTAAAATGCATTGAATTGCATACCCCGGCTGTGGCGAGCCGGCAGTTACGTGGGCCTCTCCTCCCCAGAAGGGGGAGGCCTACCAACTAAAAACCTCAGGGATGGCCTTCCTCAGGCATGTAGAGAGCCCCCGGGAACATCAAGCCACTTCCGGGAACCCCCAGCCTCCGCTCCCCGCCGATACAGGGGAGCCATCCTCGGGGGAGGCTCACTACCTCCTCCGAACAGGATCAACCCTGGACCTCTCAAACTTTCTGATTCCACACCAGTACCAGATCACCAATACTCTCACTTCTCTCTGCATTTCTCGATAGATGCAATGTTCAGTATTATACTTCCATCCGGCGGGCATCCATAAAAAATAATAAATAATTCAATATATACATATTTAAAGAAATTTGCAATTAAATTGAAAATTAATTAATCATACTTAGCACTTCTTTTTCTTTGCGTGTCGTAATTACGAATATGCTGCTATATGTAAAAAAAAGCTTTTCTAAATTATCAGAGAAACACGTCACATAGTTCTATGGATGGCTTGGAATGACATACGAATGGTTTAATTTTGTGATTTATCAGTAGCCTCCAAGAGCTGAATTGTGCAGGTATGATAGCTGCCACAACTGTCAAATAAGAAACAAGCGATGCCTTATGTTCCTAATTACATGAGTTATAAGTGCGATAACACGCAATTATTATAACCTATAAATCATATGGGTTGACAAGCACTGTAAATTCAGATTAGAGAAGAGAAAACTTCCCCTTATCCAAATTTAATTATTTATGATTTAGTTTTAGAATATATGTAACTTAAAGTACGCTTCTTTAAACACTCTCTAACTATTTAGTGTCCGTATGTTTCCGCAATGAAGATGGAAGGAAATCGTTTATATATCAACACATTAGTGTGAAAGCTGAACTGAGGTCATTTATAACAAATGCTGGAATCATTGTGCTTGTGTGAATTAATGGTAATATCATTGCGTAATTTAGATAGCAGCTGACTGCGTTTAATGTCAGAGCTATGGGATTATCTATGGTAATACAAACCGCGTTCTGAATTCCAAATTAAGAAGGATGTAATTAACATGATTCTGGAATGTAAATGTGTGACTGATTATTGCATGTAGGTACTTATATAGTTAGTAAATAAATAAAATAGTAACAGACAGGACCACAGTTGTTCCATTTTTATTTATTATTGCGCTTGCGATTTCTATTGTATTACGTTTTTAGTCAAAACAGCGACTGCCAAACCAAGATCCTAGGTCCCTGGGTTGTGCACTTTTCAATTTTGCTAATTTTGTGTTTTTCTTTTTATCTTTATTTACCCGAGGAGTCTTTAATTTTTAGTGCCGAGAAAATGGTAATTGCTTGAATCTAAAGCTATACTTTAATAGTGGGAAATTCTTTATCAGGATCTTTAGTTTAGATACTCCCGTATTTCAGATTTGTACCCTTAAACAGCAGCATTTGGAATCACTGTGCTCCAATTTGAACAGCTTGGTATTTGTACTAGTAATTTCACTGACATACATATATTATTCTTCAAACCAAAACGTATCATTGCAAATCATAAACGATAGAAAAAGGTAAGACGAGAGATACCCAAGCAGACAACACCGGTATAGAGTCTCCTTTAAATAAGTATGCCTTGTCTCTCCTATTTGTCACGTGATTGGATGTATAATATTGAAAGGAGTTGAGCCAGCTAGCTCAACCCCCGTAACGTGTGATTTATCACTTTAAACTATCAAAATACGAGGACTAAACGTTTTATTATATTCTTGTTTCTTCTGTTACGGGGGTAGCACATGAAAACATCACTATGGTATACTAGCTATGGATATTTGATAACTTTATAGATGGGACATGTTAATACGAGTATTTTGATTCTTTGCAGAACCAAGCACTTATTTTGCTGCAATACAATTTAATACAATCTCATTTGTTATTCACGTGGTTAAAACAAGTCAGTGGAGAAGAGAGTAATAGAAAATACGGCCAGATACGAAGCCGACGCCACAGAAACACGCCTCATAACACAGCAGTTTATGGCCTCATGCAATGAAAATTTGTTATTGTTAATTAGATTGCAAGCAATGCACCGCTGAATTCGTAATGCATATTAAACTTTCATGTATGTAATATTAAAAATTACGCCATTAGAATAATGGGGACTACAATTTGCATTTGTGGTTTGTTACTAATTACAGGTTTGATTGATTGCAGAGATTTTTACATGGGCATGTTTAAAAAGAATGATTATCTTGTCACGTACGATCGACTGTACAAGGAAAAGATTTCGTTTTCGAAGGTTGTCGCCACGTACGGAAAGGGCTTCAATTGTCCTGTAAGTATATCGACAAATTACGGTATTTCTACTTAGAAATTGATGTAATTTATTTCGTAACACTTAATCGCTAAAGTTGTTTTTTTTTTCAAATTAATAACACGATTTGTTGATTGATGTCAAGAATATCAAAAAAATATTTTTTTCATTATAAACATGCATTGATAATTGTGCCTAATGGTAAGCGATCATCAGGCCTAAGATGATAAACGCACGCGTAGAAGATGCATGTTCACTATAACATTGACGATATCAAGGTTATATTTACCTGGAAAACAGACTTAATCAAGGAATTCCACTCCAAAGCTGTTCGCATAATATAGGAAAATACAAATCTTTCTTGTTGAAGGGAGTAAATTAACAACATAAGCAAGTAGGCCGTCTGCATGTCGGGTCTTTCGGTGCTAGAATGGGAAAGAGGGTTCAGGATGCACAATACCATCGCATGCTTTTCAAAATTGAATCATTAAAAAAACGATAGGCATCTTCAATGATACTCAAGGTTCTGCAGTGTAGTTTATATAGTGTAGCATAGCACTCTCGAGTCCAGGGTATGAAGTTAATACCGGGCAATCCCTCCCAAAGGTGACACAAGAACTTCAAACAGGTTTAAATATTTCAGATTACTTACTTCAGAGTCGCAGATCGACTTGGTTATGGAAGTGGTCCAATAGTTCAAATCGTAAGGGGTGGACTTCTCAAAAAATACATTATTGCTCGTGTAAAATCTGCATATAATACTCCAATATCAGTCAACATTTATGTGGGCTGTGAAAATAAAAAATCAATTTCGACCGTCAAAACGTTTACCAAAGTCATTACTACTATTGAAACTACTAGCTCGAATACAACAGCAAGTAATGATGAAAAAGAGGACGATGAAACTAAAATAGGTACAGAAAACAGTGATAATTCGATGAATACTGCAGACAATGTAAATTCTACTGATTCTGTTAATAATAAAGGTGCTACTACTACAGAGAAAGTCGATGGCGAAGTAACTACTAAGAATCCCGAGGCTGAATAAGATGTATATATTATAGGTTTTATTAATAAATATTATTTGTGCATCATTGTTTCACTTTTTGCTTTTACACGCTTTTACAATTTTATTTTTGCAGCTGTAACTCTAGATCTAGATTGATGAGGAGAATTGTACGGTGACTAGTACTTTGACCTACCTATTTATTGTTTTGGAATTTATTTTATCTTCACTACTATTATCTTTTATCTTATTTATTTTTGGTAAATTATTGTTATTACTACATATTTATAGTACGGAGAAGTGCGAAGGTGTTGTCTGACATAACTCTTATTGATATTTTTTAAGCCATTACAGATAATGAAAAAATTAATCAGTTGTCTCAATGTTTCAGTGTAGATAGACAATGTAAAAATTCCAAGTTTCCGGCTTCGAATCTTCTTTCTCCACTTTACTTACTTACTTAGTTCTCACAGTCTGCAATTCGTAATAACAAATTAACTATGAATAAATCTAAAATAAAGTATAATAAAATCCAGCCTTGATAAAACAAAATGTATACTACCTTGAAAATTGGTGATAAAAGAGAAACAAACAAATACTTTGCATTCTCTTTAAATCCGTTCACCGCAAAAACAAGACGATTAAATCAGAGACAAGTTACCGAAGTTCATCCCCGAGCTCTTATGCTACTGGATCCAGCTACAACAAACAACAGATTACCAGTGAGCGGAGTTGACTGGAAACTTTTTCATTACAACTCCCGCAAGATAAGGCGGCGACCAAATCCGTTTCCATGTTGACTAGTTCAGTGTGGTAACTTCGTTTTAGTTTTAGCTATAGCCTTCGCTGGATTGGACGAAGTGCTGTCGAATAGTTTTTTTAGATTTTCTTTTTACTTTTTCTTTACTTACATTTGATGTAACGCTTGATTATACACTCTGAATTATACAAAAAATATATAGGTGCACAGTAATAAGAAATATTTGCCCAAATAAATAAAACTCAAACAATATGAACCTGGAAACCGATATCAAACTGATGTGAGAATTGTTTAATGAAACTTCAATAATAAAAATCAATTAATGATTACGAGGTCGAAGACATAATGCAGAACAGCGGCGAAAAAGAACTCGTCACTTTCCATCCATAGTCGTCCCTCCGTAATCTCCGTATACACACAGCTTATGACATAACAGACTTGGTGGATCCAGTCTACCACGACTACCTGCATGGCGAGGAGATCCCCCGCTACTAGCACACTTGGAATTTTGAAGCCAATCTATTTTTTTTTTTTATTGCCGTACATGGCAGACGAGCAAGCGGCACCTGATGTTAATCGTTAACCGCAGCTCATGGATGTCAGCAATTCCAGGGGTCTGCTTAGCTACAGGATATCGCTACCGGTATTGTAGTGACTCGCTTGGGATGGATTCAAGATATAAATGAGAACTACATGTACGTCTATTTTGGAGCTATAGAGAGAGGAACCGTTGCGTAAAAATTAACCAGACGACTTAGTCTATGATTTACCTGCTGCCAATAATCTCGTAGTACAACGCGTAACTTAACTACCTCGCTCACTACGACTATCAGATCAAATGCTAGCAATACAGCGGTGCAAACTATTGGATCAATACACACGTGAACGGCTTTGCTTGGAAACTATTCCTATTAAAACGACGTCATCTTTGACGCGACCCCCACATGCCGCACTTGTTGATTACAATACCGCTACCAGAGGCGAAAATAGAGATGACTGCAAAGGCGATGAGGGAGATAAGATTAGTTTGAACGTATGTAAGTAGTCAAATGTACGAACTGCTGAAGAACACTTTTGAAGACTATTAAGTATAGATACTCGTACATACTAAGTCGCAAATAACACATTTTTGCTAGCTCCGTACCTACCGGACTTCTGTAGTAATTAGACGTGTTTTTCTTTCTTGTTAAATTGTAGAAAAAAATAATTACCTATATTTCATTACTAGCTTATTCGTTTAAAATATAAGGAGTGCTTATCACTAAAGTGAAATCTTACTGTGTACGTTTTACAGTGATGTGTCTCAAAAGCAGTGAAAAATATTTTCCGTCTCCTTCGATCACATACGTATAGCCGTCATGGAGCTCAAATTATAGTTGACGGAACAGTGTGTTGTACTAAACTATCGCGTGCTGTCCATATACGTAGACCCGTACGGATGCAATTCGTATGAGTTACGAACTAAAGCTTATCAACGTCTGGTACTTTGTGATTAACATCAAGTTAGTTTGTCAGTCATTCGACAACATGCCATTACGAGCGCATCATCTGCTCAGATGCATGTTGGGACGGCGACGTCGGAATGATTCTGTCTGCTTTTCAGATTCTGTTGACTCCACGGCGCCGGCTTCTAATGTTTCGTACCTATCTCCAGAAACGAAAAAGGACAAATATAGTAGACAGTTAGCAAATTTTATGAAAGAAATGTTATTTAAATCAAAGGAGTAGTAGAAATAAAATGAGTAGTGCAATTGTTGAAATCAAGAATCAAAACAATGATAATTGTCTCTATCGTAATTCCCTCTAATAAATATGATTGATTAAGCATCACAGACTCAAAAATATATTGCGCCGCTTGGAAACGTTGGAAAGTTTTCGGAGTTCCCGTTCTAACTGTATCAAAATTAGAAATATTCCTGTAAATAAATCCGAGACAAAAACTTCCTTTATAAAAATCGTAACAGATATTGGAGGGTTGCTTTTTGTGGCTTTACAAGTTGTTTTCAGGAAGTCAAGGAGATTTACCACATCAACTCTAAAAACTCAGAAAATACAATTATGACAGTCGATTTTATTAGCATAACCGCGAAGAATACGTTTCTAAGCGCTCATAAAATGCACTACAATGTAATGTAGTATATTAAATGGTAGATATTACAAGATATTACAAAAGAACACTTAAAAATATCAGCCCGCCTTCACACCAATTTTCCTCACCAAAAATCTCTTAGGAAGAAAAAAGAAAAGACAATTTTATCCTGTTCGGGTGATTACTAGTAGTTACCAGAATAAGTTTTGTTGGTCAACAAATAAAATATTTTTGTTCGCGAGAAGGAAGGTATCTGGATTAAAGAAGAAGGCGACTTGCAAAAGCGTGCCAACCAAAAATATCTGGCCTTTGCGTGTCTATTGAGTGTTTGATATTATGTTATTTTGTTATATTCTTGATTAGTTAGCAAATTGTATTTTGAAACATTTTTATAAGTAAATATACATGAAACAAATATATTCATGAAATAATGGCCTGAATCATCCAAGCAATCATTTAGAAGAGGGTAGCCCATTGGATCAGGTAGCATCAGTGGAATGTTTTAAAAATAGCATATACAATTTTGACGATAATAGATACGTTACTTTGCATGTACTCTTTTCACAATTCCTTGAATTTCGTTTGGAAACGACGGACTCTCCTCAATCAATCTCGAAGTTCCAATATTTGCCCTCCCGTTTTTTCATTGTGCCCAATACCGCGGAGTTACAAATACTTCATCATTCAATATCAACCCAAACGTATCAATCTAACTTGATTCGAAAAATTATTTCTCCACGAGCCAGGATTGTCAACTGTGAGTGTTGACTTATCTCCTGACACTTATCGAGCTCACCATATTGTGTTTTGACCTTGCTTCAGATATGAATATAAAAGTTACTTAATTTGGTGCCTATTTCAGAAACGGAGTTTGTATCTTATTTAACTGCCAGTGTCTAGTAAATTCCAGTTTGTTAACAATGTCAAAAATAAAAAATGTTGTAAAGGTTCATATAAGTACTCGTATTACATATATTTTTTTAATGCTAATATACTAATTTAAAAAAAATGAGGAGTCTAACCAGCTTTCAGACCAGGTGGTGTTAAACGTCGGCAATAAATATTTGCAACATCAGAATTGCCATACTTGCGTTGCTGGTGCTTAATAAAATTATATACCATCTTTATAAATTAATACAAATTATAATTTCTAGGAAGAGGCGAGAAAAAGCCTTCCCCTTATTCACAATGGCTGCTGCTCAACGGTGTGAGGTATGCCAGAATAGAAGATAATTAAATAGAATAGAATTTAATTAAAGATGAGTTTGAAGTTTTAATTATATTCTCTCCAACATAATACACATTATTTTATAAATCAATGTTCACTCGCTCTTTGATTCTTATGCTGAAAATAAGGATGGCGGTTCGCCGCAATCGAAATTCTAATGGAGATACTTTTTCTTGTCATTCCTATAATTCGTTCACATTTTTCTTGTTGAGTCGTTAAGTGTAGCTTTCTTCTTGTATTGAGTTGAATTTATTAGAATTTTCGAGTAATCACAGTAGTTCCACATTATAGAGTTTTAAGTATGAGATAAAAATAAACAGAATTAATCTTCGTTAATAAACTTGAAGCTTATATAAACCGCTATTATATGCTAAAACATTTCCTAGATATCTAAAAAATAAGTACTTGATTCTATTATTTGCCTGTTACTTCAACAGGACTAAAAGCGCGCAACATTAAACGCAATCTAAAAGAACACTACCTATGTAGTTTGTCTTAGACTATTACTGTCTGCACTTGATCATATTGTATATATATATATATATATATATATATATATATATATGTGTGTGTGTATGAATGTATTATAGGTAATTATATTTATATATCATATATATTTTAATAATGTATATGTATGGTATGTAGTATAAATATGACTTCTATGATTTATATTTAAAAAAACAATTATATATAAATACTGTGACCCCGCAAATTTTTCCTTAAAAAATCACATAACCATCTGGGGTTGGCTGGAAGAAATCTCTCTTGAGAGATAAGTCCGCCTTTGGACCATTTAAATTTGTACCTCTTAATATTTTTATTGTAATGTTGTTTAATTGTGTTCAATAAAGAGTTTATATATAAAATAAAATAATAGGAAGTTCTGTCCTGTTCCATTGTGTGAGGCTTAATAGAGACACTCTAGGTGTTTGCTTAGAAGAATATGATTTAGAAAATGAAGATTTATATGTCAAGAGCTTTGTGGGTTTAACATTTTAAATATATAATATCATTAACAAACAATACAAATCAAAATAATTAGGATACCAAGATAAAATTGATTTCATCAATGCAAATTTATTAACTCAATGTTACTCTAATTTGCATCTAAAAAGCCCGTTTCAAAACAAACCTTCGTGAAGCTCTGTATTAACTCACTAGAACTGTGAAATTAATTGGTTTGTGCATTTGTAGTAAGATGCTTTTATAACAAATATTAAATAATTTATTAGCAATGAAACACCACAAAAGTAAAATAAATATTAAAATCCTTATTCACAAAATTTATTTATTTATTTATAACTTTATTGTACATCGACCATAGTGAAAAAAAAAATTACAGATAATGAATCCTTAAAACTAACTGTATAAAGGGCGACCTTATCACAAAGAGTGATCTCTTCCAGGTAACCTTAGGATGGACAGGAATTTAAATCAATTATTTCGTGGGAAGATGGCGATGTATAACTTAATGACATACTTACTATAAATATAACAATACATACTATAATACATATATACACTTACACACATACATACATATATATATACAAACATACTTACATACATATACCAATAAAATACAAAATCATAGTGACAAATAATGTTTTTTAACAAGGCTTTTGAAAATGGGAAGGCTTTGTGCTTGTCTTATATTTAAAGGTCTTAAATTTAGAAAATCGTGTTTAATAACAACATATTTCTACTAATTTTTTACAAAATTATATATATAAGTATTTATTACTTAATGTATTTCGTTTATATGTATGATAGCTTATACATTACCATCTTCCATTACATTACTTATTTTATTTTAAATCTTGTCCATCTTCATTCTCTTTTAGATAAGGTAAGTCTTGGTACAGTTATAAGGTTACAATGTATGCATGTACATTTATTTATTTAAGATTTGCCAACGTTTGAGTACATTCTTACAACAATTATAAATCTTAAATCTATATTATTAAAATAAATGTATCAGACAATTAATGGCAAATACTGCATGCAATAAAAATAAAGAATACATCAAA
Organism: Scirpophaga incertulas; assembly: GCA_036419045.1. Lineage (NCBI taxonomy): Eukaryota > Metazoa > Arthropoda > Insecta > Lepidoptera > Crambidae > Scirpophaga > Scirpophaga incertulas. The sequence goes on from CM071644.1 coordinate 6,169,468, forward strand.
CACCAACAATTAAGACACATACCAACGAATAATATACAACTTAAACCTATAGTCTTGGACAACCACTCCGATCAAGCATCACAATATTCTAAATACTGTTGAGTGAGTTACAGTGCACATCAAATGCACTGCTATATTTATTAATCAGCTTGCAGAATCTTCGAATCGGAGAATTAGCACCAAAAACAGTCCGACGCAATGGAGGATACAGCAATGTTATTTTATTACGCGGATATCTGTTAGGTGCACGAAACTTAAACATACATACATTGTACATATTTTTATTTTGGTCGATGTAAAAGACAGTTATATTCTATTTTATTCAAAACTTTTAAACACATCTATTATAACTATTTTTAAATAAATTGACCTCATATAACTGTTAATGTTATCTCAACACACACCTAAAGCGACATTTTGTAAGAGAATAAATCAAGAAACAGGTGTAAAATATAATCTTTTCAGATGTTACAGTGAAATACAGCATTAACGTTGTCAGGATAATCCAACGCTATCCAGTTTCCTCCCTTTCCAAATATCTAAATCCCAGTACTTTACGCGGAAAATATTAAATCTCTCGGAGAAATACTTTTCTTGTAGGTCTGTATTTAATCTTCTTAGACAACACAGAAATATGGGGCCGGCTCGTTTAGAATATGCTATTTGAATGATATAATACTGTTTAATAAAGTTTTAATGAAGGTGAAATTATAAATGAAAGTAGACAATGTTTTCTTATGAAACTAAATATAGTTTCCATAAATAAATATGAAACCTTTTTTATTTTTATCAGATATTGATAATGAGGTATATTATTAAGTGTAGATTAGTCCAGGAACTCGATAAGTAATGGATTTTATAGCTCTTGGGATATTTACATTAGCTTGTTATTTAAACGTAGTGTTTATATATAAAATAATAATATAATACGAATTAATATTCCGTTGATTGGAGGGCTAGAAACTGCCTGGCTAGTTACTCTAATGACTAATCTCTTCTTAGACACACGGAGTCCTTCATCTATTATTGCGGGGAGCGAGAAGAGGACGACGCCATAAAACAGGTGTGGCCAACCGGTCGATCGCGACCATTAGTCGTTCTGGACTAGGTAAAAAATATTAATACGTAACAATAATACGAACAGATACGAACAGACTGCACAATATAACCACAATCACCAACTGCTGCACACATCATCTTGTATTGTATCATTGTATTGTCAATCGCCGTTCCGTCAAGTAAATTATATCCTCTATTCTACGCAGTATAGCAAGCATGAACCATAAGCGGGACGGAAAGCGTGTGGGACGCGGGGGCGCATAGCAGTATCAACGAAACGGTTCTAAAATTTGCAGATACATTTCAAATGAACCACATTATACTTCAAAACGAAATTATTACTCTGCGCTGTTATGTCATATTTCTAAGAGCAAGGTCATCCTCAGGTCTTGATTTCTGGGCATTGGTTTCCTATGAGAAGTATCCAAATTTGAAGAAATGTGTTTAACAACTGCATTCGTGTTTTGGTTCAACATATTTATGTGAGTCGGCATTTTCCTACTTAAAGCAAACAAAAAATAAACACCGTTTATTTTTTGTTTGTTTTAAATAGGAAACACTACATACCTGATTTTGCTAATCTAGCGGAAGAAGTACTAATTAAATTTAATTATTTTTTATTTTATGTATTTTCTTTTAACAAAATATAAACTACTACGTTATTTTTGTAATAAACTATGCAGTTCCATTTAAGTTTTCAATTATGAATTGGTAGATCGTACAGGGTTTGGCCAGATTACAGTAAATCTCGGGTCTGACCAAGTCGGCCACCCCTGCCATAAAACGACTCATAACCCCGTCATGCTTAGCAACTGATGAAGAGGTCAGAAACTACAATTGGCAAATGGCGTTCAAGGACCAAAATAATGCAGCGATCTAAGTGCCAATCATTTTCGTTCGTCCAATTCTAGCATTATTTAAGGTAATATAAAGTTAATGTTTGTATTTTGACTTTTCTTTGTTAGCTGCGTAAAATAAATAAAATTGAGTACATGTTAGTTAAGAGAATTGTAATAAAATATTTAATTAAGAATTATAAAGGGTATGGTCCGTGGAGTAGCAAATGTAAAAAAAAATCTCTTCTTTGACTTTTACTAAATGCACTAAATACATATATAAATAAATATTGTAACTATTCAATATGAGTTTAAATAATTATAATAAGTCTACAAATTGCTCAAGTAACGGATGCTTAATTGCACGCGAATGATTCAGTCTTATAATTTCTTTTTATCATTATTATCTTATATATAAAAATGAATCGCAAAATGTGTTGGTAAGTGCATAATTCAACAACGCCGGGACCAATTTGGCCAATTCTTTTTTCACAATGTTCGTTGAAGTTCAAGGATGGTTTTTACGTCGAGAAAAATTCGATTAATTTTCGGAAAAACCCTAAAAACAGACCATTTTTTTCCATACAAACGTTTTCTAACTAAAACGTACAGTCAATTTGAGCTTTATTGTTATTGTATAAAGTTCATATTGCAAGCACTCACTGTTGTCTAAGTATTGTAGGGGTGTGTGTCAATTTGCGCTTTATTAACACTATATAAAAAAATAAAATCATATCTATCAAAACAGTATGCATGTGTGCGTTAGGGCACAGAATACATCGTTGGAGGTTTTAATGTCACGTTCCAAAATTGAATAATCATAAAATATAAATAGTTCATTTGGACCTTTTTTGCAATTAATTTTTTTTTAATCACAACGCCCTACCACCGGGATGACGGTTCTGTACATGAGAATTTTTTGCCCTGACTATAAAATAAGTAGAAACAAAAAACTGTCACTTTACAAATCTTTTTGACAGGACGAAGTCTGTCGGGTCTGCTAGTTTCAATATATTATTAACTTCGTTTAATTATTTTATTAATTTCATTAAAACGGGTGCATACAATTTTAAAGTATCCAGTTTGTGTTGAATAAACATCGCCTCTTACCTTTAAGGTGGGGAATGTGGCGAGATTTATAAGATTTCGTGCTGCCCTCTCAATTAACCAAAGGAGTGTATACTCCGTAATCTCAAGTTACCGAGTACACGCAATCTTTTGACGCTACGTTCGGTAAACATACTGACTTCTAATGTAATTTACACAAATTCTCCACGTAAAATTAAATACTCTGATAACGTTCTCTTGATCGTAAAATGAGAACGCAAATTATATTACCGTGTTAAATGCATATTAATAATCTGCTCCCATTTTGTGTGAGAGGGTTCGGTCGCCTAATAACTTCAGGCATCCTAATTGCTCAAGGTAATCTCTGCTTGGAGTGTTAGCTGGGATTACCCGGTATGTTATAACTCCACCATATTCGTATACCAAATATGTCATGGAAAAGAGCGAAGGGTATGCTTTGTATAAATAACTGTCGGTGATATCTTTAAAATTCTGTGTAAATTGCTGTGGGTGTTATGGCAACTGTGATGAGACATAGATAGTAAGAAATAGTGAGAGTAGGTCTTACGCTAGATTTTCTCTCTTACTCCAACCTTCCAAGTTCCTTTCAGAATGCCAGCCTTTCAGACTGGTATGTGATGCTTAGGAGTAAAGAAGAGGCATGGTGATCTATCAATTGGCACATCAAGTGAATCAAATAATTTAATAAATACTTTTAGCGATTTCCAGAAAATTAAAAAATAAACATTCTCAAATTCTTGCATAGTTCTCCTCTAGAAGGCTCTCCTGATTTTCGAACATATAGGTGTAGATATTATCAACGTTTGGATGGTGCGTAGTGTATGTTGTAAAACACACAAGAACGGTACAGAATGGCGCGGGTCAAATCCGCTTTGGCGACTTTATTTATTTTTCATAACCGCCAGCTCTCCGCAGCCGGGGTATGCAATTCAGTGCATGTTCCTCAGCAGAACAACAAAAAAGTTAAAAAAAAAAAAAGTTTCTGTAGAAGGTTATATTGAGAAAAGGTTTTTGAATTATTCACATATTTCTTGTATTATAAGCTTCTACAGCTGCAACTGCAGCTGGTCAGAACTCGCCAAAATCAACAATTCTTAACAAATGGTATCAATGCTAATGCTGGTAGATCGACAGTAAAATATTACTTATTTCAGAAACAATCACAGAAATATATCATAGTAACAAGCAAAATATACTATTCTAGTAAATACAACATCTATTACAATATCTATGACAAGTCATAAAGTAATGTAATAACAGTATTTTACAACTTGTGAGTCTTGTCACAAGGTCTCACTTTATCATTTGCAGCGACAGTACCAGAGCTCCACAAAGAAAATTCAATAACTTTTTTTTATTGATACTCGATCGGGTGAGTGGAAAATCTCGCCGATAAAAGATCACAGAGACATGAAAATATCAGATTATGTTCAGTGGAATTTGATTAAAGCAGATACAGAGTGATCTTCGGTGATGCAATCGAAAAGTGATGTTCCTATCCGACATGTATTAATGTTTATCAATGTTTAAATTTCATGATGACGTTTATGCGATTGCTTTATGTGATGCTACATTCACTTGCGAATGTGAAAGATGTACATCAAATTGACCAATTCGTTTCAGCCGACGAGGGTTCCTGAAAACCTAAAATTGCTGAACACCCTAACATAGGATAAGCTCAATCCTTTCATTGGGCTACGTATATTAGCTGTTAATATTAAGATCATTTTTTCCTAGACATTTAATTTGAATGTCAAAGAAATAATAAGACTTGACAAAAATAATGTTTGAAAAAAATGTACTCACAAAAATTGAAAATAATACAAAACTCACATCTCATTATTATCAAAGATACCGACCGCGGATATTATTATAGCTATACTTGCCAAGCCGGCATTATTCCAGGCTACTGAATTATTAATGCTTGATACTCCATTAACTTCTGCAGCATACGTATGCATATTGCTAGGACCAAGATCTCTAAAAGAAACGAAACATAATTATTTGTAAGTGGTACACTTACAAAAAATGCTAATGCAGACATCAATTAAATCCTGTGCCCAAGCCTTACTCTGCAAAATACGACAAACTCCTTCCCTTGCCTCAAGGTACGCTAATAGCTTAAACAAAATGGCGAAACAATAGCATGGCAACGAGACTAAATATTGTTTGCCGTAATAGTAACAACCCAGTTACCGAACTGACCATAACATTTTCCAGTGTCGTGTTGTAATCGATATTGTTTAATGTGAAAATGGCTATAGACTTGATATTTTCCACAATGGTGACAGAAATATTAATCATAAATTTGATAACATAGCTAGTTCCAAACTTCTGATTCTCCCAAAACAATCGTCTGCTCCAAAGCTTATTTCAAAAGCTCTCATTAATTTTAAAACAAATAATCGACAAGCAAATAACGTATTATTATCAACAAAGGCTAAATTTTAATAATCAAAGTTCCGGATAAACCTTTTGCGTTAAACTTTAACCGATAACACGCCCACAATCCTATTAAAGTTTCTTCTCTTCGTAAAATTTAAGTTCTTGGTGTAATCACACGATAAAGTTCAGTTGTGTGAAGACTTGTACTACATATTTCATTAATTCCGCCGTAATCACTTAAATCTAAGTTGGGAACTTTAGTGTATATAAATGTCCCGTATACTTTATGGCTGGAAATATTTCATTACTTTTTTATTTCCTTTAAACTTGTAAATATTCATGTTATTTAATGTTCATGTTATTTAATATGTCGTACTTTAGATTTCCACCTAAGATATTAATAGATCTTTTTAACCTGTTTAAATTTGACCTTGTCTTCCATATTTTTAAATTGCACAAAAAATGTATTAAGTCTGTGTTAACAGATTGAAGTGAGATGTGGAAAAAGAATTTATATTTACATGCAGATCTTAATGTGTACCGAATATTTCCAGTCCATCGGTCTCAAAAGTAACCTCAATGAGCAATTGAATTCTTCGTAAGTACCGATTTCTTTTCATAATCTTTTTCGGCTTATGCTGTCTGGTTATGGAACTTTCTCAGGAGAGAGTTCCATATAACGCTCTCCTAATAGTCATTAAGAGAGCGTTAACGCTGGAATCCTTTAAGAATCAAGTCTGAGTTCACTCCCTGTCAAGATTCCTTAACTTAAATTAGTTATGGCCTGTCCAATAACTGCACCCATCCTCTATTTAAATCTCCTTTTAGTACTTCCCTGGTCCAAGGTTGCCTTGAAGAGATTACTGTTTAGCAATAAGGCCGCCTTTTGTACATTTACTATTTGTTGTTTTCTTTTTTTGTTTTTGGCTATGTTCTTGTTTTTAGTGTACATTAAAGAGTTATGTTATGTCTTCGCTAAACATTGTCTGAAAATGTGAATACAACGGGTCACCTGATTTCAAGTATCTTAACAATTACTAAACTGCATCAAAGGCAGCTAAGTAATTCCGAGTAATTACAGACCGCACAGATATGAGGGTTCATTGCGGAGTCCGCGGCACAGTGGACTAATGCAGGTTATTTCCGAGACCAGGAATTAACTATGCCCCTGTTTTCCTCGCCCTGTCTATGTGCGTTTGGTCCAAGTAATGAAATTATTAGCAATTCGTTGATTGTGGAGATTCACAATAACATAATATCGCTGCGGCAACGTGGACTTGTTACATATCATTACATAGTTTCAATATAGTTTTGGGTCTATTTGCAGTTTACTTTGAACTTTGTTGCTATGTTTTTGGGATAACTTAATGATCTGTTATACATTAGTCCTGCACAGAGCTAATGATTTGAAACCAATATGGTTCGTACTTATCTTGTACTGTTTGCAAAATGGCCTTATAATATGTATTGAGATATTTTTACGTAAAGCTCGGGGTATACATACTTCCAGATTACATGACTGTTTTCTGGGAGTTTATTCAATTCTTTTCATAAGAATATTTCAAACTTTGTTCTAAATTTGGTAACAATCGATGTCACATTTGACGAGGACAATGTTAAAAAATCAGCTTAATTAAAATTTTAACCTACGGGTGCAACAGCCAACACATAGGCAATGAAACCGCACTCCGGCCCAAATTATTTTATTTTTTATTATTTTAATTTATCTAATTTAAGTTTTTTACAATATAAACATTCTAAAAAAAATGTTGTTCAATTAGTACAATTGAAAATATTTATTGAATCGTCATATAAAAATCGCCGTGGCCGATGAATTACTCCTGGACAACTTCCGTCCGTCTGTCTAACCACTGCAATTTAAACCCATTGTCTTAATGAAACAGGCCGTTTCTACACATTATGGCTTACTGTCTTGAGTCATTTATAGCGCAAACAAAGAACGAAATGCTGCCTCGACGGTGCTCTTAAAATTAATTATTTAAATCTTCAGTGACGCACGTCACGATACAATTTATTTGTGGACTATAAAGTGAACGCTTATTTAAATTCTACATTGTTGCTAGTATCATCATAAAAAATCTATGCTGAGCATGATTTACTACTTGGATTCTAAAGATTGTATTCTAAGTTCAAATTTAGGATCGTGTTCTAAAATTAAAGTGAACGTCCACTTAAATTCTACATTGTTGCTAGTATTATCATATACAATCAATGCTGAGCACGATTTACTACTTGGATTCTAAAGATTGTATTCTAAGTTCAAATTTAGGATCATGTTCTAAAATTAAAGTGAACGTCCACTTAAATTCTACATTGATGCTAGTATCATCATATACGACCTATGTTGAGCATGGTTTACTATTAGACTAAGCTTTTTATTCCAAAATCAAATGTAGGATACTATTCTAAAATTAAAGTGAACGTTCATTTAAAATCTAAATTGCTGCTAGAATCATCCAGATACAACAACTTATGCTGTGCATAGTTTACTACTTAGAGTCGAAGTTCATATTCTAAATTCAAATTAAGGATTGAATTCTAAAATTAAATTCTATCAGAGATTAAGTTGAACCTCATTCAGATCATTGAAGCTTTGAACTCAAATCACTGCTTGAGTTTGAAACGGATAGTGCTATTGATCCCACGTAGCACCATTCCTTTCGAACTGTACTCAAACAGTGATTTGAGTTTAATTTTAGAATATATAATTTTAGAATATATAATATGTTTTTGAGACGTTTGTAGCATAACAAGACACTCATGCGAAAAATCAGCATTAAAAATAGTTGTAATTTCTATCAAACATATACAACAGCGTATCTATTGTGTCAGTTTTAAAGTTAAAGGAGAAAAAGTCTCTGCTAGTTTACAGTAATTGTCAAATGAATTTGTTATCTGTAACAATGCCAACTTGAATGAAAGCACCCAGGAGTACAATTTAGCAAGGTGCACAAAGTTTTTCGCAGTACTTTTTCTTATCTAACTATAATTCATGCAAATCGCATTATTACTATTTTAATTTATTGTTTCGTTAATAACTTAGTTTAGCTAATTGTATAAAATTTTTCTACCCTCTGGTTTCTTATTCTGAAACGGTTGTACGAAAACACTTGTATTGTTTGTATGGACACGAAAGTAAAATATATTTTTTGTAACTACTTGTAAATATTACTCTTAATTGCCGAAAATAGCAATACTAAGTACAACATTACTTTAAATTTTAATTAATTACCTTTTACATTTTCATGCATGCTTTGTCATTTTAAAAATTTAACAAAAGCAATTCACACTAAGATTCTTATAAAATATATTCATTTTATCAACTAGCAGGAGTGAAGCACCTTTGTCAACTTCCGAGTAATAAAAACACCAATTCTACAAAAGCAAGGATGAACCCATATCTTGGTAACCTTGGTAGTTTTCCATCGTGTTGATGATGACACGTAAACGTACATTAAAATTTACTTAAGATCATCATCAACCATAAACAACGACGCCATACACCACAGATAACGAGAATATGTTCAAAATTAAAAGAGTTGAGCAAAGATTACCGTTTATAGAGCCCGTTAAAGGGAATTGGATAATTTCGGAGCTCCACCCACTTCCAGTCAAGTAATAATCATAAAAACAGTTTCAAAGTTCCAAGTTTACCAAGCTTTCGCCGGGAAAAACCTTTTATTGTTCCCTTCGGCAGGCATAATGTAAATAAGACGCTTCATACGTAAAAATATTTAATATTTGAATATCGGATTCGTATTTTCAGTATCAGGTATGTTTGTTTACTTAGAATCTTGTGTATATTTAACTGATTGCGTCTTTGTAGTTTTATATTTATTTTGACTCGTATGTCATAGTTTTTTAATATATACAGAGATCACAAGTTTCCCCTAATCACTATTTGAACATGATAATTAATTTTCATTGTTACCTTCCCAATTTACCGGTTAAAGGCGCTCTACACCCTATTTGATCCTAGTAAGTTAAACTAGAACTTCTGCAGGTTCTAGAAACATAAGCTTACCTTGGACTGTAACTGTCTCAGCTGGCAATGCATGAGAAATGTTGCCAAGTTATGGTGGAAATACTACGGGTTATGAGTGGTAGTCTTTGGAACGAGTCGACCTGGTGAAGTGTACAGATATACATATCTGCCTATAACGCGCGCTTCCATATGCATGCATGAACTCAAATATATTTATTACCGTGGGAGAGCCATGCTTCGGATTTTGAAAATGGAGAAAACATGTCAGACCAATATATATGTAAAGTGTAGCTTATTGTTTTATCCATTTGTGCAAGTGCATTTGTGTGTGATTCTTCGGCTTAAATATCAAATTAATGTTTTTAAAGACGTAATATGCTACTCAATGTAGACTATTCGAGATTAAGATGGAAAAGAAAATTCAAACCACAGATTAGATATTATGTCTCTAATCTAATACAGACAAGCTAAACATAAATTCCACATATATACTATACGATAATTATTCTATTCACAGATTCAACGCTGCTTCTTATTAAAAATCTTAAAACCAGGAAACTAAATGTTTCATCAACTAAGCCAAAGAACCAACCAACAACTTAAAAACTAAAAAGAACTAAATTTAAATGCGATCGTTGTGTATACAATTAACAACGCATACAAGACATTTATTAAAGACAATTAGTCAAAAATATGGTAATACCCAACTCTACATAAGAGTTAAGAAATTACAACACATGTCACGTGACCACCGAGGGATTTATCATAACAAGAAAATATGTTGTTAGTGTCAAAATTAAATGTTTGATGGCTTTTTTAATTAATACCAGAAAACTGTAATGATATTAATGAGTAAAAATAGCGAATGGCAAAAAAATAAATAAATCAGACAAACACTCCTAAAATGATGTTCAACTATACTAATATTTTACTTATAAGATAATAAAAAATACGGTGTTGGTAAATGTAGTGACTGTGTGGCAACATTTCTCTATGAATTGCCACAGTGCTTTCAAATGGAACGTCATTGGCAAGTCACCGATGACAAGGTTTATTGTCGAGACCAGTGCCACAAATATTTCATTTCATTATTTGCCTGGCCAACGCGTGAATTCCCTTGAAATTAAACGATTTTCATTTAACACTTGAGTCAGTTCATAATAATAATTGGGAATCTACTCTATTTCTACCAAAAACGCACATAGAAGTTTAATTTTTTTTACCGTCTTTCACAATCGTTCACGAAAATAGTTCAACATATATGTATATATACAATTTCAGGTCCTTGGGTTATATTAATATATTGTCTATTTCCAACTTTTTTAAGAACTATTAAAGAACTAAACAATTATTATTAGATACATTTTATTAATAACAAAACAAGTCTCTTTAATATTATTTATAAGAAAAAGGGTTAAATTATAACAAATAAAACACATAGTAGCATATTGTCATAAATAAATTTAACATATCCTTTTTAAACACTTAAAACCGAGAACAACTTAAAATAAATAGATAGTTGAGTGTAAACAAGCATATAAAAGTATTTCGATTCATTAAATCTCTTACGTAGCTTTTAATAATTACAATATCAAGATTGATTCGTTTTTCCCCGAGGAGAGAAGAAACTGACAATCCTCATAGATACCACCAGACTGACGTACCAGAGAAGGCACTGTTAGCGTGGCCCTTAATGGTTAAAGCTACACAGTATCATGTATGACGGAAATGTTTACCTTAAAAATAATATAAAAAATATCCCACGGCAAAATATGTCATTTGACTCACAATAAGGCTAAGCGCGCACTACGATAATTATTCGTTGCGATTTTTAAACTGCGATATAAAAACGCAAACGACAATCATTCCTACGCGCATTACGATTTATTGTCGCGTGCGAAATACTGGATGCCAAAGACAGTTTCAGTTGTATCACCACGAAAGACGGGAGTGTGCATCGAAACATGGAAACATGGACAAACTCGGCACCGCTGCATAGGATACAAACTATATGTAAGATTTCGCATCTACAATTTTAAATCGCTAACGATTTATTTTCGCCGTGCGCGGATTTAAGTATATTTCTGTTGTTCACAGACTAACGATATTTTTTTGCAACGATTTTTAATCGTAGTGCATGTTTACCCTAACACGTGTAATTAAAAATGCTACCTAAAATTACGATCCCACGCCGACGAAGTCGTGGACACAGCTAGTAGCTAATAAACTAAAATAATATATATCCGATAGAGATTTAGTGGACTCAACAATTATAAATTCCTCTTGTTAACATATTCCAGTTTCATTACCGCTCATCTCGTATGCGACACACAGAGCCAGAACCTCTTTTAATTTAGTACCCTTTGTACAATATTGCCGATTTTTATTTCACTTTTCCACATTATGAATTCGTTGCGGAGAGCATGTAATGAACTGTTAGCCGAGCTCACGCCGATCGCATTTTACACCAATAAAGGGGTGGAAATTGAAAACTGGATTCGTATCTGAAAAACTGGATTCCAATTTATTTTAACCCATCTCCAGTGCGTTACGTTCACATTGAATAGATCCCACAAATACTATTGTTACGCCGGTGGCTTAGTACAACTTCAAAAGTGATTTTTTGTGACTTAGAAACGTTTTCAGCAGGCTGAAACGTCGTTTCAGGCCGTTTCAGAAGTAGCTCTTTCACATACTAAAAAATCTAAATTACACCCAAGTTACAGTAGTTTTCAGGCGCCTGAAACATGTTTTCAGTACGTTTCAGGCTACCCTCTATCCAATGCCGCAATAACCTGAAAACCCGTTTTCAGGCGTTTTCAGGACCCCTTATGAGCCATTAAGCCTACTTCAGTAAAAGGACATAAATTTCAATAGGAGTGAAAGAGATAGCAATAGTAGAAAGAGACAGAGATAGTTAGAACATTCGAGAAGTATTAGAATGAGAAAACACCATTAGAAAGAGATAGACAAACACAGAATATTCGAGAAAGATAGTACGGGAATATTCGAGTATTGTGTATCGAGAATATTCGAGTATCGAGACAGTTATAATCGAAACGTCTCGAACGCGCGACGTATTGGACTACACATTCGAGTGTGTCCGCGAATGTTCTGGCAAGAGTGGCAAGTATCTTAGGGGACTATATAAGGCTGTGTCCGGCCGCCGGAAAGCAGTATTGTTTTGCGATACAGTGCGAAAACATCTAAGTGATATTGGAGAACTAAGAAGCGACTTTCAGTGCTTTCAGTGAAGTTAGTGTACTATTTAATAAAAGTTCAGTGTTTTGGTAGACCGCCGTTTAATTTACTGACCCCAGCTCGTAACATTTGGTGTCAGAAGTGGGATCAGTATGCCGGTTCTACCAAAGGAAGACACGGAAGGAAGAATCCGGACAAGAAGCCAGCGACAACAGGAAGCCGACCAGAGACGCTTCGGAGCTACTCAGCCGCCAACTGACGAGGACCAGCAGTCAGTTATGGAAGCCACTCCCTCAACGTCGGCTGCCGCACCAGATTGGGCGGCTTTCATGGCGATGATGCAGGAGCAGGCCCGCCGTCAGGAAGAGCAAGCACGTCGTCTGGAAGAGCAGTTGCAGCGTGATAAGGAGGAGCAGGCCCGCCGTCAGGAGGAGCAAGCACGCCGTCTGGAAGAGCAGTTGCAGCGTGATAAGGAGGAACAGGCCCGCCGTCAGGAGGAGCAGGCCCGCCGTCAGGAGGAGCAGGCCCGCCGTCAGGAAGAGCAAGCACGTCGTCTGGAAGAGCAGTTGCAGCGCGATAAGGAGGAGCAGGCCCGCCGTCAGGAGGAGCAGGCACGCCGTCTGGAAGAGCAGTTGCAGCGCGATAAGGAGGAGCAGGCCCGCCGTCAGGAGGAGCAGACTCGCCTTTTGAGGGAACAACTGCAGCTCGGCCAAGATGAACAAATGGTCCTGATCAAAGATCTCCAAGCGACTTTCGGCAATAAGGTCAAAGTGATTGAAGATAAGGTTCTGCAACACGAGAACCGTCTCACCGAAGCTGAATCTGAGATTGCCGATGTCAAGAAGGCTTTGGGTAATTTAAAGGTCGGAGATGGGACAGCCACTATCGTCAGTGCCGCTCCTTCGGTGCGAGGATTCAAAGTGCCACCTTTTGATGGGAGTTCCTCGTGGTCAGCCTATAAAATACAGTTTGAGGCTGTAATGGAGGCAAATGGGTGGACTAAAGCCCAGGCCATGACCGCACTCAAGCTAGGCCTCCGAGATCAAGCCTTGACAGTCCTCGAAGCTCTTGACAAGAAGGTGAGCTATGAGGAACTATTGGAAGCGCTTGAGGCAAGATACGGCGACGCACACCTTGAACATGTGTTTCGGGCCCAGCTAAAAGATCGGGTTCAGCGTGTTGGTGAAAACCTGCAACAATGGGCCCTAGAGGTAGAAAAACTGGTACGTAAAGCGTACCAGTCCGCACCGACGTTAATTGTGGGCAACCTTGTACAGGCTTTTGTCGACGGCATTCGGGACCTCGAAGTGAGAGCTGCTGTGAGACTCGGGCATCATGAAACCCTTAAAGACGCCCTGGCCCATGCTCTAGAAGTAGAAGCTGTGAGGCAAGACCATCGGTCTCACCGTGTCAGGGAGGTAGTTGCAACACCTGTGCGTGACCGCTTCAAGGGATACAGCCCTAGATGCTACACTTGTGGCGAAAAGGGACACCTCCGATCAAGTTGTCCTAAGCGTAGCTCAGGGAATGATGAAGATGGGCCTCAGGAGAACAGGGCAGCTAATAGCGCTGTCCAACAACAGCAGGGAAACGAGTAAACGCCAGGACTGCGGGGCGAGTGCTGGCTGGTGTTCGCAGAGCCCCAAGGATTTCGATCTCACAAGCCCACGATGGGAACAGCCTGATCATCAATGGCGAGGTTAACGGAAGGCCATGTAAGCTGACAATCGATACCGGAGCTTCTCGCACGGTTGTCAGTTCCCAACTTGCGAATCGGTTTCTGAGGGACTTCAGAAACAACAGCCTGGAGCGATTAAATTTAGTAACCGCCACCGGTCAGCACATACCCGTCCGAGGCGAACAGAAGGTGGAGTTGAAGTTGGGTAATCAAGTTTACCTGCACAACGTCATTGTGGCTGATATTGTCGATGACTGCATTCTCGGACTAGACTTTATGAGGAAGAATGGTTGTGAGATCGACGTCAAGCAAGGAATTATGAGTTGTGGACAAGAAGAATTGTGCATGGAAGGAGCCACACCGGGGAAAGTGTATAGCTTAAAGAAAACCGCTCTACCCCCAAAATCAGAAACCATTGTGCCGGTTAGTCTCCCTTACAATTCTGGGAAGATACATCGATGTGTACTCATTGAAAGATTAGATCATGACCAGCCATGGAAGATGGCACGAACTCTGGTAAAAACCACTGGCTTTGCAGCAGTTCGTGTACTGAATCTTGACGATAAAGAACACGTGATCGAAAAGGGAATGTTACTTGGTACGAGTGAGGAGGTAGACTGGTTGCGTCGTTGTCAAGACACGACTCATACAAATGTCAACAAAAATGAAGGAATCAGCGTGTCAAAACTTTTGGAAGACTGTCGAGACGTTTTGTCTAAGGAACAGATAGACAAGGCTAAGAAGATGTTACTCAAGTACGCTGATGTTTTCTCTACTAACGACGAGGACATTGGGAAGACGAGTTTAGTTCAACACAGAATTAACACTGGGAACGAATTGCCTATCCGCCAGCGACCAAGAAGACTACCGATAGCACGGGAAAAGGAAGTGGAGACCATGATTGAAGGAATGGTGAAGGAAGGTGTTATAGAGCCTTCGTCCAGCCCATGGTCTTCACCCGTGGTGCTTGTAAGGAAAAAGGATGGCAGCATGCGTTTTTGTGTTGACTACCGCCGCCTGAACGACATCACAAAGAAGGACAGCTATCCATTACCCAGGATTGATGACACGCTGGATATGCTTACCGGAGTGAAGTGGTTCAGCACGTTAGATTAAAAAAGTGGCTACTGGCAAGTAGAAATTGACCCTAAGGACAAGGAGAAGACTGCATTTTCTACTGGAAAGGGACTATGGCAGTTCAAAGTGATGCCGTTCGGGCTGTGTAATGCGCCGGCGACTTTCGAAAGGCTGATGGAGCTGGTACTCAGCGGATTGATTGGAGAAGCCTGTCTGGTCTATTTGGATGACATCATCATCGTGGGCCGTACGTTTGAAGAACACCTTCAGAATCTAGAACGGGTGCTATCAAAAATTCGAAGCGCCAACCTAAAGTTAAACCCTAAAAAGTGTTCCTTCTTCAAACGACAAGTAAGCTTCCTAGGATACGTGGTTTCGGAAGCGGGTGTCCAGACAGATCCGCAGAAGATCATCGCCGTAAAGGATTGGCCAGACAAGACACAAGTAAGAGCATTTTTGGGTTTGTGTTCCTACTACCGGCGATTTGTGAAGAACTTTGCCGACATTGCCAAGCCTCTTCATAAACTCACGGAAGAAAAGAGAAGTTTTTGCTGGGATGAAAACTGTGACGTCGTATTTCAAGAACTGAAACGACATCTGTGTAACACACCTATTCTGGGGTATCCCGATAATGAAAATGAATTCATAGTGGATACAGACGCAAGTGATACTGGGCTAGGTGGTGTATTGTCGCAACGGAAAGGAGATCGCGAAGTTGTTATAGCATACTTCAGCAAATCTTTGTCCAAACCTGAGAGAAATTACTGTGTCACGAGAAGAGAATTACTGGCAGTGGTAAAAACATTGCAGCATTTCAACAAATATTTGCTTGGTCGAAAATTCCATCTGCGTACTGACCATGCTGCATTGAAGTGGCTATTACAATTCAAGAATCCCGAAGGACAAGTTGCGAGATGGATCGAGTTACTTCAAGAATATGACTTCGTGATTGAACATCGCAGTGGAAGATCTCATGGTAATGCAGATGCTTTGTCAAGAAGACCTTGCTCTGAAGACTGCAAGCACTGCGTAAAACAAGAGGCAAAAGCAGACCTACCTGTGAGAATGCTAAACACGGATCTTAGCAATGAATGGAAAGAAACCTTTCAGCACGCTCAGCAGTATGATGTAGACATCAAACCGATTCTCGAATGGATCAAAGCCGGTACTCCTAAACCTGCCTGGAGTGATATTGCGTCGATGAGTTCCATCACGAAGAGCTATTGGGCTCAATGGGACAGCCTGGTTATCCAAGATGAAGTCTTGTGCCGCAAATGGGAAAACGCTCGAGGAGACCGTTGTCATCTACAAATGGTTGTACCCAAAGCCAAGATACCGGATGTTCTACAGCTGTACCATAACGGATGTTCGGGAGGTCATATGGGAGTGACGAGAACTCTGTTGAAAATAAGAGAACGATTTTACTGGATAAATTGCCGTGACGATGTTGAAGATTGGTGCCGCAAGTGTACTAGTTGTGCTGCAGTAAAGGGACCTCATACACGCAGCAGAGGTGCATTGAAACTGTATAACGTTGGTGCACCATGGGAAAGGATTGCCATAGACGTTGCGGGACCATTTCCGGAAAGTGAATGCGGAAACAAGTACTTCATGGTTGTGATGGACTATTTCACTAAGTGGCCGGAAGTCTTCGCTATTCCTAACCAAGAGGCTTCAACAGTTGCGGATAAATTAGTCCATGAAGTCTTCTGCCGTTTTGGAGTACCCTTGGAAATTCATAGTGATCAGGGAAGAAATTTTGAGTCTCAAATATTTCAAGAGATGTGTCGAGTTATGGGTATCCATAAAACGAGGACCACTTCTTACCATCCGCAATCTGATGGAATGGTGGAACGATTTAACCAAACATTGGAGAGGTATCTTGCAAAGGTTGTGTCAAACAGGCAAAAGGATTGGGACAAGCACATCCAACCATTCCTGATGTCATATCGAAGCGCAGTGCATGAAAGTACTTCGGTGACACCAGCATTTGCAAACTTTGGTAGAGAACTACGGTTGCCTGCGGATCTACTTACTGGAATTCCACCTGATGCCCCGCGGAATATAACCGAGTACGCGAATGATTTGCGCAACAAGTTGAACGACGTACACGAGCAAGTCAGACAATCAAGCCAACAGATGTCTGAGAAGATGAAAACCCGCTACGACCGAAATGTAAACAACAAGGGCTTTGAAGAGGGTTCGTTGGTGTGGCTACATAATCCAGTCCGCAGTAAAGGGAAATCTCCGAAGCTTCAAGCCAAATGGGAAGGACCCTATCGAGTTTTGAAGAGGATCAACGACGTCACGTACCGGATACAGCGGAATGCACGTAGTCCCTGTAAGATTGTTCACGTTGACCGACTGGCGAAATACCACGGAAATAATGATGCTCGGGACGAGCATGTTTAGGAGGGGTAGTGTTACGCCGGTGGCTTAGTACAACTTCAAAAGTGATTTTTTGTGACTTAGAAACGTTTTCAGCAGGCTGAAACGTCGTTTCAGGCCGTTTCAGAAGTAGCTCTTTCACATACTAAAAAATCTAAATTACACCCAAGTTACAGTAGTTTTCAGGCGCCTGAAACATGTTTTCAGTACGTTTCAGGCTACCCTCTATCCAATGCCGCAATAACCTGAAAACCCGTTTTCAGGCGTTTTCAGGACCCCTTATGAGCCATTAAGCCTACTTCAGTAAAAGGACATAAATTTCAATAGGAGTGAAAGAGATAGCAATAGTAGAAAGAGACAGAGATAGTTAGAACATTCGAGAAGTATTAGAATGAGAAAACACCATTAGAAAGAGATAGACAAACACAGAATATTCGAGAAAGATAGTACGGGAATATTCGAGTATTGTGTATCGAGAATATTCGAGTATCGAGACAGTTATAATCGAAACGTCTCGAACGCGCGACGTATTGGACTACACATTCGAGTGTGTCCGCGAATGTTCTGGCAAGAGTGGCAAGTATCTTAGGGGACTATAATATATATACTATAAGGCTGTGTCCGGCCGCCGGAAAGCAGTATTGTTTTGCGATACAGTGCGAAAACATCTAAGTGATATTGGAGAACTAAGAAGCGACTTTCAGTGCTTTCAGTGAAGTTAGTGTACTATTTAATAAAAGTTCAGTGTTTTGGTAGACCGCCGTTTAATTTACTGACCCCAGCTCGTAACACTATTTATTTCAGACTTCTGTTCAAAAACCTTACCTTTACCTTTCCTTTTCCATGTTCACAAATAATGGCTTCAAATAATAATTTTCATGGTGTTCAGAGTAAGTAATTAATTAATATAATATATATGTGATTTGATAAAGCACATCGAGTACACGAACCCGAGAATAATATTTTAGAGAAAATAAAAGTGGAGAGATTGCAAGAAAAATGTGTGAAAGAGAATACTAGACGACTAATTAAACAATAAAGCGGATAAGGACTATGTGGAAGTTCTATGGCAGAGTTTTAAAAAGGGTGTAGTGAATGATGCTATTGATGTTTGTCGAGTGAGTAAAATAAAAAAAGGAAGTAAATTAATCAATGTAACATACATTGATAAGAATGTAAGGGATGCGATTTTTGATAAGACGAAATCTTCCTTAGATTGGATTGCTACAAAAGCCATTCATTTAATGAAATAGATGTTAAATGGTATAAGTGAGATAATGATGAAAAATAATATATGAAGATGGCAAGGGATATTTTCAGAACAAAGAAAGATCAAAAACAGGTATTTGACACTAGGCTATCTGGTGACTTGCAGAATAACATTCTTCTCTTGTAAGGATGCTTTGTTTCTTAAGCAATCTGCTTACGAGGCTTGGACTACGGCTCGTAGAACACATGACCCCAATGCAACTGATGTGAAGCGTAAGTACAATGCGGCCTCGAGAGCCAGTAAGAAGATTATTGCCAGAGCGAAATTCGACTTCGTCGGCAGAATTGGCGAGCGGCTAGCAAGCTACCCTTCGGGTAGTCGTGCTTTCTGGTCGCTGGCCAAAGCTGCCGAAGGAAACTTTTGTCGGTCGTCCTTATCACCACTCCGAAATGCCAGTAACAACTTGGCCCATAGTGCTAAAGAGAAAGCCGATATCTTGGGTAAACTCTTTGCCTCAAACTCGACTATGATCGACGATGGGAACGCCACGCCACCTACCATCCCGCGGTGTGGTTACTCCATGCCGGAAATCGGATAACACAAAAGGAAGTCCGGCGGGAGCTACTTTCTCTCGACGTTCAGAAATCGAGTGGGCCAGACGGTATACCGGCAGTGGTGTTAAAACAGTGCGCTCCAGAGTTGTGTCCTGTACTAACGCGACTTTTCATGCTTTCCTACCATTTAGGGCAGGTTCCGTCTTCATGGAGAGACGGCAAATGTACACCCGGTGCCCCAAAAAGGGCGATAGATCAGACCCATCGAATTACAGGCCTATCGCTATAAACCTCCCTTCTCTCAAAGGTGATGGAGCGTGTGATCAACGCTAAGCTCCTTAGATACCTAGAAGAACACGATTTGATCAGCGACCGCCAATACGGCTTTCGCCACGGTCGCTCGACTGGTGATCTTCTAGTGTATCTCACCCACCGTTGGGCATCTGCCATTGAGACTCGAGGTGAGGCATTGGCAGTTAGCCTGGATATAGCGAAGGCGTTCGATCGGGTCTGGCACCGGGGTCTTCTATCGAAGTTGCCATCTTACGGACTCCCGAGGGGCTATGCAAATGGATTGCTAGCTTTTTATCCGGGAGGAGCATTAGAGCCGTAGTTGACGGCAGCTGCTCTGAAACTCGGATAATAAATGCTGGCGTCCCACAAGGCTCTGTGCTATCTCCAACACTGTTTCTGCTGCATATCAATGATATGCTGTCGCTTGGCGGCATCCATTGCTATGCGGACGACAGCACTGGAGATGCTGTTTACACGGGCCGTGCAAATACCCCTCGTTCCATTGTGGAGGAAAGTCGTGAACAACTTGTGTCTGAAATCGAGAGTACACTAACCAGAGTCTCCGATTGGGGGCGGGACAATTTAGTCCGATTTAACCCCTCTAAGACGCAAGTTTGTGCGTTCACCGCTAAAAAAGCCCCATTCACTGTAGCCCCACAATTCCAGAACACAACCTTGAACATCTCGAAGAGTATTGGGATCCTCGGTGTCAACATCTCCAGTGACGTTCAATTCCGAAGTCACTTAGATGACAAGGTCAAGTTGGCTTCTAAAAAACTAGGTGTGCTTAACAGAGCTAAGCGGTACTTCCTTCCGAGGCAACGACTGCTATTATACAAATCGCAAGTCAGGCCCCATATGGAGTACTGCTGTCACCTGTGGGCGGGAGCACCTCGATACCAACTTGATCCTTTTGATTCGGTCCAAAGACGCGCTGAGCGTATCGTTGACGATCCCATACTCACATGCGGTATTGAGCCCTTAAGTCTGAGAAGAGACTGTGCCTCTTTGTGTGTTTTCTATCGCTTATACAACGGGTTGTGTTCCAAAGAATTGTTCGACATGATGCCCACGGCCACATTCTACCATCGCACCGCTCGCCATCGGCAGGGTGTTCATCCTCACATGCTGGAGCCTAAATGGTCACGCACAGTGCGGTTTCAACGCAATTTCCTTCCGCGCACGCTCCGATTGTGGAACGAGCTCCCTGCTGAGGCTTTCCCGGGGGATTACAGTATGGGGTTCTTCAAAAAGGGAGTAAATAGGTTTTTAAAAAGGTCGGCAAAGCGTTTGTGATGCCCCTAGTGTTGCAAGCGTCCATAGGCGACGGTGACTGCTTACCATCAGGCAGGCCGTAAGCCTTTTTGCTACCGTTGTAGTATAAAAAAAAAAAAAAAAAAAAAAAGTTTTTGGAAGTTCCTGAAAACAGATTAAAGTAAAACGGCAACCTTACAGCTACTTGAAGTCAGAAGCCAGAGTGCAGACATGGAAAATCGCATGCTAAGAAGATGGAAGGAGTATTATTAAAGTTTGCTTGAAAAGTAGGAGTCTGAGTTAAAGCAAGGTTGAGTTGAGGAAAAATGAGGTAGATGAGATAGAATTCACGTTAATAGGTGGCGAAAGAGATAAGATAAAGTAGTAGGCAGACTTTAATTCTTTATCTTTGTCATACTCTGTATGACAGGATATCTACGTCCGTAATATTCCTCAAATGCTGATATAAACTGACCACTGATACTTAAGACCAAAAATATTTATTTATTGTGTAAGATAAAAAATATCATGATTAGCGCTAATATTATTATGAACAAAATCTTCATTTCATATTTGCATATACTCTACTAATATAACTACAAACACTACTCATATTACGATCGGTTCGGATCGGATCGGCAAACGTAGCAGACCAAAATGAAAACAATGATTTGAATAGTATTGGAGTACTATTGCATACGTTCAGTTCGAATTAAGTAGAATTAAAAAGTTCCTAAGTAATAGGAATTTGATTGAATTCAATCATTTTTGAGATGTTAATTAAGTTTAACACGTTCTTTTAATTGACTTTATTAATTAAGTATCTATTCTTCCTATAATAATCATTATCAAATACACTTATTTCTTACAAATATTACAATAGCAAATTGTTTATTATAAATTTGAACTCTTAAAAGATTTATATTATTGGGCTATTTAATATAGCCTAACAAATGTTTATGAACTCAAACCATAATTTATGCATACGCTGCATTATAAATAATGATTATTGGTAACTAGGTATCATTATACCACGTCATTACGTCACGCATAACATTATATACCTTTTATTGGCATGAATACGTTCATTTGGGACCGAATAATTTGCACGCTATCGTACCAATAGAGCATATCAGTCCTATTCGGACCGCAACGCAAGTTCACACATTCCCTTGGCATATGACCATTAAGCACCTGGCCACTTACATGTTGGCAAAGAATGCGTCGGAGAACTCCTTGCTAACCTGGTGCTAGATATTGCAATTCGATAAGGAGTCCAGGTATCCCTAAGGGTATATATCCACTTCCTATCTATACTTAATATATCTATACTTAATATATAAAGCTGAAGAGTTTGTTTGTTTGTTTGTTTGAACGCGCTAATCTCCGAAACTACTGGTGCAATTTGAATAATTCTTTTTTTGTTGGATAGTCCATTTATCGAGGAAGGCTATAGGCTAAATAACATTACGCTATGACCAATAGGAGCAAAGACAGAGCGGTAAATGTGTAAAAAACGGGGAAAATTATTCATTTTTGAAGGCTTTCTTTGCGTGCGCTGCGAAAACGGTTCAAGATACACAAAAAATATGTATGAAAGAATTATTCCTCTATACATGATCTAAAAAAAAGTCCGCGACGGCATATGTCTATCTTTTAAGGTTTAGTCACAATGACCGTTTTTATGGTACCAAATTTGGTCGAAATAATTTGTTTAAGTTGTATCAACATAATAATATTAATCTTTATTCAAATATAAATATAAATATGTTGTTGGTTAACCAAAAATCTGCCGGAAGTCACTATTCCACGCGGACGAAGTCGCGGGCAAAAGCTAGTTTTATAATACAATTTCAAAAAAAGCTATCTGCGAGCCACTTATTGACCCACCACTTGATACGTCGATCTAGCGCAATTTAGGTTTGATCGTGGTTGATTACATATCATGGGACCAGATTCTCTTTGTAAATTATACATGGTAGGATCAACCCCAGAGTTTTTCTAATAGAAAAACTGATTGCTGATTCCCCACGTGCTACCAAGAGGTGGCGTTATGGTCTTAGCAGAAACCTCCTCTGCAATATCAAGCAGGTATACGAGTATAAGCCGAGACACACTATGCAAATACAATACCCAAAAATTAACCCTGTTTTATGTTGTTAAGTTTAAACATTAAAGTTTTTAGACGGTATATATACATATATAATTATTCTATTAAATATCATTAACAAGTAAGGGCAATTTAATCAAAAGTACAATTTACCTACGGTTTTTTGAAAATATTAACTCCAAGACAAGCAAGACAAGGAACAATATCATGCAAATATTTACACTTGTTCAAATATTCAATTATTTCAAAACATATTTTTTTAAAGTCTTGTATATTGTACGATTATTTTAAAAATACACACGATGACATAAGCTGATCAAATTCCATAATAATAAAATACACTGAACTTCAGTTTGGCTGGCAACACGGATGTGACTAATTCCTGCCGATTATAGACATTTAGAGCTACCTACGCTATCGGAATCTTGAGAAACGATAACAAGTTAGCTAGTACATGGCCTTCTTGTGATTTTCACCATTTCGTCGAGACGTACAATGATACGTTTTCCTGTATATGCTTATCACACAAGGAACTTTCCCCACCAACGACCATCATTCCTATAATGAGTGTGTGCTGCCCGCTGGCATTTAAAATACGCAAGATTTTGGGGTATGTCGACGATGTCATCGTCATATGTAAATAGTGGCTGAGCCTCCTTATAATGTTCGGTATAATTGACTGACTTTCGGTTCCGTGTGTATATTATTACTGTGGCATTACGTTGGAATCAAACACGAAAAAAATAAAAATCTAGGATTCCCAAGAATCCTGCGTGGGTTTGCCGTCCCATACCAGGCGCGTCCCCAGGTGGTGGATAGGGGAACGCCCCCCAGATATGGAGGGTATCGGCTTCGGCCGGCGTGGGCCAAAACGGCGGGAGGGCTGCCGCCCTTCGGGGCGGGGGCCAAGAGGAAGGAGACCTCGTTGAAAAATAACCTTGGCGCTGTTCGCCTCGAGGGAAAGGCCTTTTTCAGGGCCAGCAGCCGATTATCGGCGTGGGTTGGTCGGAGGAGTCCGGCAGCCGCCCTTGTGGCGGTGCAGAAGGGGCGCTAGTCGCCATGCGTCGGCGGGGTCGTGGTGGTCGTCCGTAAGGGTTCCCATGGCCTCGTCATGATGCGCTCGCGTTGGGGTGCGATGCTGCTCTCCTTCGGGATTAGCGCTCGGCCCCGGCGTGATGCAGCTCTCCTTGGGGATTAGCGCTCGCGTCCAAGCGCAATCGGGGGGGGCTACCTGGCCATACAATGAATTAAAAAATGAGTCACCCATCGCGATCGTATTAGAAATTATGAAATCTGTAGAAACCGAGGTCACCAAAATAGCCCGAAGAATTAAGAACTTTAAGTAGTGGTAAGTAGGGTACATTGTTCGCAAGACTGACTGCCGCTGGGGCAGAAAGGTCTTCGAGTTGCAGGCTTCTCATGTGATGAGCGAACGGGACGACTTGGTGAAAATCACAGCAAAGCGTTGTATGCTAGCAGCACAGGAGCAACCGATGTGGAGATCCTTGTGTGGGAAATGATGATGAAGATGAATAACTCTAATGATCATTTTTTCATAAATCTTGTTCCGATTTGCTACTTTGCGTTACCTATTAACGCTGTAGCTGTATTATACTCGTACAACTACAACTACTGATCATTTCATAATATTATGTAATCAATATCTACGCAAAATACGACGGAACTACCATAAAATAAAAGAAACAAGTATTAACAGAAAGCTACAATGCAGCAGCGAATACTGCGTAGTTACTTTTCAAGTTCCAGCAGCTTTTCCTCAGTCCCCAAAGCGTAGATAGTATACTCGTACGTTGCCTTGGGTAAATTCGTTGAAGGACTTGGTGGTCTTAGCACTCCTAACACCAGCACTGTGCAAACGTCCGTTGATGCAGGTACAGCCCCTGATACTACAGAGCACGTGAAGCTCATCCTGTTTGGAAATTACCGAAGGTGATTTATGACATCTTCCTCCAAGCTGGTTGAGTGAGGATTGATGGAAACTGTCAGAGCCTCACCTGTTGTAAGGTACATCGCTAACAGCTAAGGTAGATTTGAACTCTGTTAGATGTAATTCACCCCTGTATCCTATAAAACAATGCAAATATGAAGATAATGAATTGTGCGAGTATGTTATGTTAAACAAGTTGTTTAAATATATATGCCAATTTATTAATTTACATTGAGATAACACAATAAAACGTTCGTCATTGTATATCGGCAGTAACGTGAATACGTGAAGACGTGTTCAGTTCGCATTTTATAATGTGCTATATATTTTTTCTTTGTATTGCAGTATGCACTGGGATAGTTTACGCGGGTATAACCGTATTGCCTCCGCAACAGAAGCCTGCTCATCTAGGTAGCTGTATGCAGTTTAGATTTAATTTAGATTATAATTAGATAAGGTTATACACTAATATATAGGATATATTGAGTTCTATAAGTGATTCAATTTAGTCCATATTTTTTTAAGTGATGATCGTACTTACAAAGATACTTTTTAAGTAAACTAGATGAATTTACTTTTTTGATTTCTATTCCAGCGGGCCAGACTGGATGCTATGTTCCTGAACTAAACAAAGTGTTAACGCCAAATCAGCAATATCTTCCGGTAGATGGGACGTGCAAACTTTACAACTGTAATATAGACGGCTACACTCTAATAGCTTCGTAAGTATGTTTCGAAATATTTTGTTAATGTACATATCATATATGTTGATGTAGCCAAATTCGTCAAGAATAAATCGATCAGAATAAGATAGTAAGTGAGTACTTCTAGTGAGTTAGTAAAACATCAAGGCATGAAAAAGTCGGTATAATAAGCCCTTATTGAATTTGCGGATTTGTAATGATCAGCCGGGTCATCACAGACCCTCCTACAGCAGACGCACAGGGCGCACCTCCCGTCATGCCGTCATGGCAGCCTTCATGACGTCATTCATATGGCCTTGACCAATGCGGAAATACCGGCTCTTCTGAAACCGACTGGCCTCGCCCATGACAATGGTAAGAGACCCGATGGTACTCTGGGACACTAAAGGGAAAATACTCATGGTGTCTTTAAAGAATACAGTCGCAAGCTAAGCGAATCGACACGTGATCAGAGGGCTACATCATATGTGGCATAACATTGCAATACAACGTGCTAATGCTGCCATCCTTCTGGGCACGTTGCCGATTGATGGCGATTTGGCCAGATTTTTTACTAATAATTTAGTTTTACTTGTATTAAGTTTTATTCTATGGCTTCTTGTTACTGATTTTGTTCTAAATTTTAATATTTTGTTTCATTTTTCATCACAGTTTTTTTAATATTATTCATAAATAAGTTATAATTTAGTTTTTATTATTTTATTCAGAGTGACAATAAAAATAGAAAATATGGATTATACTTTGATTTCTTGTTTACTTTCTTAATAATTATTAAATTCAGAAACCCCAAATTACCCAAATGTTGTCCATTTATGAATTATTGAGATTTTTGTAGTTGTAATAATAGCCGTGCAATGACGAAGCGGTTTTTACATAGCTACATTCAGCCACCACAATTTTTTACAGATGTAACAATAAGAATGGAACGCCGAAGTGTCCTTTGGTTCCTGGAGATCTGTCGCGTCCTTATCCTGATTGCTGTACGAGGCCAGCCTGCGTGGATTACACTGGATAGGCTTAAAATTAATAAATTCACTTGATGAACGAGGTTGAAATTTTGGTATTTCAAACATTTATCGTCAAAACTGTATATCAACATCTCAACTTTCTATAATTATTCATTAAATAATATAAAGCGGCAATAATAATATAGTAAAATAAAAAAAAAATAGTTATTTTGTTAATATTATGTAATTTTCTTATGAAAAATCTCGTAGATTATTTATAAAAACCGGCTATTTTTATTTAGATTATAGAATTAAAAACTGACACTTATTTGAACATCAACCAGGTTTAATTAGATTAAAAGTGACGTGTTCAATACTGTAGTAGGAGTTGAGTTCCTTAGTGTAGTAGTTCTATATTCATTGGAACATTGAACATTTGCAATAAAGAAACGTTTTGCTATAATGAAATCTGAAATATATATTTAGGATAACATTCGTGACCAAACAAGGGAAGAGAGGATATGACTATTCCATTTATTCCCAAAATTTTGCTTATTTACTTGACAAATTTCTGATTGTGAATGTTCTTGTAAAACATTAACAATATACCTGCGATTTGTCTATTATATTTAGAGTGTTTGCTTAATTGCCGATGCAATTAAGCAAAACATTAATTTCTCAATATATTAAACTTGATTGTTGCCGTAGCAGTACTTTAAGACATAGTTTCCGTCGGCACTATCTTATCTCAACAAAAAGACTGACAAAGACATTCTCCAAGAATTTTAACGCCTATTGGGCTTGTTTCCACAGTTTTGGGCTATCTCCCAACAAGCTACATTGGTGAGATGCGTCTCTCTATATCTGTTTGTCGATCACATTAAGACTGAATGACGTCCGTACTGCCACGGTTAATAAGTGAGTCCTACAAATCTACATCGTTCTGAAGCTTTCAATCAATAAAACTTTCACGTATAAACGGGGAAATATCAGAAACTTAAATGAATCTATGTAATGCATGATTTTAATTGTGTTAGTTTCGTTACCGTAATCTCTTAAAGATTTTACTTGTGTCGTTATATGCTCGCATACTTTTATCTCCAATATCAGCAGCAGTGCTTGCATTGTGTTCTTTGAAGGAGAAACTACATTACGTTATAGGTTTGTTCCAAGACTATTCATCTATAATAGTAATTTATGAATTATAAACATCTTAATATACACCTTTATAAGTCCTGAGAAGAAGTAGAGATATAGGTATAAAATCAGACTTAGAACTTTATACATGGGCTTTACTCGGAATGAAAACGAATGTCTTATACTGAGGAGAAGCAGTATATATATTTCATATAATCCTGGAATATTTATAAGCGGGTAATTCTAAACAGTACCGTCTAAGACTTATTGATAATAAAATTTACCATAGTTGGATACAATCGTTGATAGCTTTCTAGACGACATACATTAAGTTGACAAATTTCTTATACATACTATCGAAAAAGTCTTGATTTACGAAAATTATCTGAACTAGCATTTTCTAATCTATAACATTAGTAATACCCTTGGTTTATTTTAACTAAATAATACCAATGATGATGTTCAATGAAACAACGCAATACGAGACTGACTCAATTTATTGAACTACCGACATAATAAAATCATGACGTATTATAATTCTAAGGTAGGTACATACCAACCCTCAGTGTAAGGATGATACTTTCAGCTAATCCATGTGAGAATAATTTTGAGAAAAAACTTAAAATACAATTGGAGCTCTGTAAGAAAATAAGAGTGACCAGGTCGCATATTCTTGAAAAGCCATTCAACGCCGGTATCACATTCTTTCCACAATAAAAAGTGATAAGTGGGCTTGAACAAAGGTTCTAGTTAGTAAAATAATTTCTCCAACATTATGAAAACGACGACTGGACTACTTTAGAGAAATGCTAAATCCTGTTTGGATCGTTTTGGGGTACTGCCAGTAAAACTTCAGTATATACGAGTATTGACTATTATCATTTTATTTAGTCATAAGCATTAATAAACTAACTAAATCATTTAAACATCTTTTTATAAATAATGGTGCGGTTATTTATTATTTCAATAGCCTTCAACCAGAATCTGCAAATAATTTGCAATTGATGCGGTTCTCCGACTATTTTACGAAAGCTAGCAGAATTGAAAATAATCTGCAAACAATTCTGGAAATATTTTACAATTGTCAGAATAGTCTTTTATACCTGCATTGCATACCCACTGTTTGGTGTTCTGCGCAGGTATATACCTACTTCAATTTCCATCTTGACCTTACATAGATTGCTGTCTTTTTACAACCTAGCGATCTGTTTCAGAGAGGATTAATGATCGATTTCTAGGTTTTATTGCCAGATATAGTATCAATTAATATCAAATATATTAGTATCAAATATTATTCATATATACATAAATATTTGTATAGAAATATATGTTAACAACCATGACTAATGCACAATTCAGGCTCAAACAGGCTCGTATTCATCATACAAACATTTGCCCCCAACGGAACTTAAACCCGGGACCTCAGAGATGACGACACCTTGAAACCGGTGTAGTAACCAAACAAAATCAAATTTAAATCGCCCTAGTAGACCAAATAACTGTCAAACGTTTCTATGTTTTACCAGGACATATTCGGTATTTTTTGTTTGTGTTCGACCAAGTCACATGTCAGGCTTGACCAGCTGATAGAGTAATTGGTGCACGACCGAATTTGTTAAATTCTCTACCATTATTCTAAGCAAGGTCAGGTAATGGATGTGATGTTACACTGCGGCCAGATGATAGATCCCTTCTCCACCATCACTTATTCGGCTATAAAATTACATTATGTCCGATCCTGATAGCCAAATTTCCGTTTTCCTACAATAATCAGTCCGGCAATTTTATTTTAATAGATGTCAATCGTTCACCGAATAATTCCATAATTGTCATTAAAGAAAATAATATAAATTGTTTTTGAACGAACGTTGATGAACGCTGCAAGCTGTTCAAATATATCTGTTGCCATGTTTTAGTTACTAACAAGCTATATAAATGGTTTGTTCGCTAAAGCTATATTAACAGTACTGAAGTATAATTGAAAAGGCGTATCGGGTGAGTTCCAGAATGCAGAAGCTTATAGTCCTGTTTTGCGTTGCTGTATTTGCAGAGGTAGCTTACTCGGCAGTCAGCATACTGCCTCCACAAGAGAAGCCTGCAGCGTTAGGTAATCAATCTTATTTTTATCCAACATATGTACAAACCTTTAGTATATACATACCTACATAAAATGCAGTTAAATTGAGGAACTCCGCAAGTTAAAATATGGGAAAAAATAGATCATTTCCATCTCAGTTCCACGTCATTTGCTATCTTATGAGTTGGCTTTAGAGTTATATTAATTTTACTACCTTGTGCACGTATGGCAATAATTAATTGAAATTTATTTTATTATTATTGAATGATCACCAATATAAAGTACATTAATAAACACCATTGTCATTAGAATATATACGAAGCAATCATCGGGTGATGAAAGTATAAATTGTAAAGTGCAGTGTATTACACAAATAAAATGATCACCGTTAATGATCTTTAGTAAATAAGATTCATGCTATATAACATTTCATAACACATTAGCTGTCTTTGCAGATGGAAATGATGATGTTTTTTAAATATTGCAATTCGTGGCACATTCATAATTATTTCAATCAGCTTAAAATAAGTGTGAATGTTATAAATGTATTTTTTTTTTATTTTAGCCGACCAACCAGGGTGCTACGTCCCTGAACTGAACCGGGTTGTTCCACCAAACCAGCCATATGCTCCAGTAGACGGAAATTGCAGAGAATACAGATGCTCTGATAATGGCTGGACAAGCATAGTATCGTAAGTTATAAAAAATTTGAATTCTAATATTATGCTATCCTCAATCTTACAGGTACCATTTGAAAACTGTAACCCCTTACTATCGGGCCAGACTGCTTCATTGTAAATAAAGAAATAGAAAAAAAATTGCAGTTTCAACGTTTAGATTGTAAACTAGAGGTAGTTTCATGGGGAAATGTTTAACTTTTCACATACATCACACTTCCAAAAAGTGTGCTTTGTCGATTCCTAAATTTAAAGCACTTTTTTTATTATAGTATTTTTAACATATACTCTAATGAAAAAAGTTTTATAATTTCTTGAATTGCAAAAATGATCAGTTTTCATTTTTTATAAAAATAGAGTTTAATGATTCCGTATTAAATAAATTACGTTATTGTTCTTGTACCTAAAACGTATGTTAAATGTGATTGATATGACATTTCCTTAATCTTGTAATGATGAAGTAAGTATTTTATGATACTATTTTTCTTTTGATATGTAAAGATAGACAAAGGAAGATTAAACATATACCTTTATAATTTCTTGTTTGTTGAACAAACGAGAAATTCAGAAGGTATATTTTTATATTTGTGAAAAGACTCCCAATTTCCGAAAAGGTGTAGTAACTTTTTTTTACGTATGTACGTATAACGTTATGTAACTATGTAGTAATGTAAGGTTATGTAGTTATGTAACCTCTTTGTGTCTTTTTGATTTTATATTTGTTTGACGTCAATAAGTGCTTATTATTATTTTTATTTAAACCTATGGGATACTGCAGTTAGTAGGTAATATGCTACACGTTGAAGACGTTAATGTCATATCAAACCGTGGGCATATCTATTCTGCAATGGGGCATAACTGGAAATACTCGACTAACAACAGTATATCTAAAACGCATTGAAAAAAAATTTGCAGGTGTGGCGCCGTAGCAGGTACAGCAGAATGTCCTGTAACTCCTGGAGATTCATCTCGCCCTTACCCCGACTGTTGCGCGCGGCCTGTCTGTAATAACTAAGCTGCAGAATATTCTGTGAACTCTTATATGCTGTGTAGAAATGTATGTCGATCATCCAATATATTAAAACAGCTTATAAATTACTTTGCTCCAGTACTCTTCTTTTATGGAGACGAAAGATACTATTCTATCACACCTTTCTCATGTGTCATAAAAGGAAATAAATACATGCTGCATTAATCGCCTTTGATTTGTAAGTTGCCATTTATTTCTTTTAAAGGAGTCAGAATAGACAAAGGACAGTTTCCAAAGTGACCTACATATATCGACAACTAGGGGTCTATGACAACCTTCAATTGGTCTACGTCAGCGAAAAAATGTTTGGGGTCCATGAAATGAAAATTGGGGTCACAATAATGTATCCGAACATACACTAGTAGTGCCTATTTAGTTACATAATGCTATCTTTTTTTTTTATACTACAACGGTAGCAAAAAGGCTTACGGCCTGCCTGATGGTAAGCAGTCACCGTCGCCTATGGACGCTTGCAACACTAGGGGCATCACAAACGCTTTGCCGACCTTTTTAAAAACCTATTTACTCCCTTTTTGAAGAACCCCATACTGTAATCCCCCGGGAAAGCCTCAGCAGGGCGCTCGTTCCACAATCGGAGTGTGCGCGGAAGGAAATTACGTTGAAACCGCACTGTGCGTGACCATTTAGGCTCCAGCATGTGAGGATGAACACCCTGCCGATGGCGAGCGGTGCGATGGTAGAATGTGGCCGTGGGCATCATGTCGAACAATTCTAATATAAAGACATATACATTATTTATAAAAGTACCTATGAAGTAAAAAACATATATTATACTAGCTTTTGCCCGCGACTTCGTTCGCGTGGACTTCAGGTTCGTCCCGTCTAGTCTAGTAATAAGTAAGAAATACGGTAACTAAGCACTGCAGAGCCCTAATCATAGGCCTATAGGTAGCTACTGCAGTGCTCCTATAAACTACGTAGGATTCAGTCAGCGTTTGCAATGTAAGCGCAAAAAATGTGTTTTTTTTACGACATTAGAAACCTCAAAAATTGTAGCCTATGTGTTATTCTGATGTATAAGCTATATTGTTGTAAAGTTTCATTCAAATCCATTCAGTAGTTTTTACATGAAAGAGTAACAAACATCCATACTTACAAACTTTCGCCTTTATAATAGTAGTAGGATATGTTTTGAAATTTTGTAAGTTGTAGGATGTAGGCATTCAATATCA
The DNA here is from genome assembly GCA_036419045.1 of Scirpophaga incertulas. NCBI lineage: Eukaryota > Metazoa > Arthropoda > Insecta > Lepidoptera > Crambidae > Scirpophaga > Scirpophaga incertulas. Next base: position 6,202,322 of record CM071644.1, read on the forward strand.
GCTAAGTAGGGGTCTACCCAAAACCGGAAAACATGGCAAAAGGTCTACAATACAAAAAAGTTTGGGCACCTCTGGAATAGTCTATCAAACTGAAACTATCAGCGGTGATGCTGTGGTCTCGGTACTAATCAGATGGTTTAAGGGACCCTGGAACGATACTGCTATGTATCAATTTTCGTTTTCCGAATTTCATATGCAAAGGACATGGTTCCGGCTCCATACATGTTCTGCCTAAGAACCGTTCCAATCGAAAGTGACTTATATAAACTCTTAAAATTATATGGAATCCTATGAAATAAGTTTTCACGAACGGACACTTCAGGAAACTAAAACAATTACGAAAAAAGTTAATATTTTGAGGTTATAAATAAAAAATATCCACCCTTGCGTGAAATATCAGAGTAGTAATATCAAAGTAATATTAACAATACTATGTACAGCTATATATGGTCTCCAGTTCTAGAACTAGGAAAGGACTACTCTACTATAAAACCTAGTCAAGTCTAAGATAATTCTTTGACAATTATCATTTTACAAAATCCACTCCTTTACACACAGCCGAGTCTACCAAGTACGCAATGTAATCGGTGTCCGTAATCAAGCCAAAGTTGTTAGAATAAAACCATGAAACGCATAGAAAAACACTAAAGAAACGATAGTCGCAAAGTAATCAAAAATTAAATGAAACGGACACGGATAAGGTATGAAGTAAACCGAGAGTAAACCAGTGTTGCCAATTACGAAAACTATACTTAATACTCGAATGCCAAGCTAGAAATTCGCGATTTCGCTTAAAAAATATATAATAATAGTTCTTTTCTAGCTAGTCAATTTAGGTATTTAAATGAATAAAGTGTTATCAACTAATTTTAATAACCGACTTCAAAAAGGAGGAGGTTTTCAATTCGATCCGTATTTACCGAAATCGCGAAAACTTCCGAAATTGGCAGCACTGGCTGACGGAAAACATTTTATACGGCATCAATAATTGCGACCCAACTTTTTATTTGGAATTTATTTATTTGAAGTGTCCGTGGAATACTAAAATATGTTTCAAATAATATAAAAATAAATGAAAATTATAGTATAATTTATATTCACATCGGTTCTTAGGCCAAAATTGAACAATGTCCTTTCCGAAAAATATCTAGCGTTCTAAGATATAATCTTAGTACCTACTGACGGGTTTTTCTGCTTATCAAATTTTTTCACGCCATCTATCGCTTAATACTCGAACTCCGAGGCGGCATCTACGCACCATAGCACAATGCTTACTTGTAACCGGGTTTGTATAGTCGTCGGGAGGGACCGCTGCTTGCAGTATTTGTCCCGATTATCATTAAATTTCACAAAGCATGCTAGCGCTCGACAATAAACCCCAGATTACCAATGACCAATAGACTTATGTGTCCCAATTTGACACATTAGATTTAAAAATGTATTTACATTTTTTTGTTATGTAATTTCTATTCTAATTTTGATTTAGTCTATAGTTTTATATGATCCTTTTCATCGTATTATAGTATATTTTTAAGGTAAGAAAAAATACGAGATTTTGCAATTCAAACCCGGCTTAAAAAGGCCGTATTGGCAAAATTGAAATATATGCAGTATTATAATATCATAGTATGATACAGATTGATTCATTTTACAAGTCATATAATGGGCAACATGGCGACGATTCATTTTATGATTTGAGTACATTTCATTTCACGCAATTAATTGACAATTTGCATAATTTTTTCTAAAATTATTCTCAAAATAGGAATTAAATATTAGGAAATTAAGTAAAAACCGGTAAATTGCGATCATACGTCGTACGTTTATTTATCATTTGCTTATCATAGGTTATAATGCCAATTAGAATTTGTAAATGGATTGGAATTGATGCAATTCTGCACAATTCTATGTATATGTAATATTTTACGGAAATTTGCAGAATTGCGAAGAATCTGCAAATAATTTTCAGAATTCTCAGAAGTAGCCTTTTTAGGCCTGCTGGACAGTAGAGTTAAAATTAAATAAGAAACATAAATAGTTCCCGTAAGTCTAAAATGAAAAAATATGTAAAGTTAGATATTAGGCATGTTATGAAGTGCATAATATTGACAGAGGGCGTTTAGGGAATAGTCTGTTAAATTAACTTGAGAAAAGGGAAACTACGTATACTTCAGTATACAAATACTGGTTATAATATCTAAGGCAGTAAGTACCCGTCATAAATAATCATTTTACTTGCAGAATTATTCGCTATCCAGATAAATAATTTTAAAAATAGTTAAGAGACCAATTTTTAACTTGTTGCCGAACAAAAAATATCTATTTAATGTTTGAACGAAGTCGTATATAGCAAGCTGTTCAAATACTCATACTTACATAAACACCATGTTTTACTGACATATAAGAAACGTCAGCTATATAAATGTTTTGTTATCTATACCAGTATTAATAGTGCTTAAGTATATTGTAGTTTAAGAGACGCAGGCGCTTGTGATTCAGAATGCAGAAAATGTTGATCCTGTTTTGTGTTACTATATTTGCAGAGGTGGCTTACTCGGCAGTAAGTTTGTTGCACCCACAAGAAAAGCCTGCAGCCTTAGGTAAAATCAGCTTGTGTTTTGTTATAGTGACTTAGTATTTTAACGTATGTATAAATAGTACAACGAAAAACAAAATTTATTATCCATTAAAAATAGCAAATTATGTTTCTTTTAAAATAAATTATAGTATGTATAAGTATTGTATTGGTCGTGCTTAAGGTGTAATTATTTTTAACGTATGCAGCTCTATAGCTCTTTGTGTCCTCTTAATTTCATATTTGTTTGACCTCATTAAGTTCCTGTAAAGGCCTTTTTTTCCTCGGGAGATGAAGGCTGACAAACCATCACAAGGAGCACGAAACGTGCCCAGGATACCCCCGCAACGGCAAGGGTTCACGACAGAGGTTATGTCAGACTGCACGCAACCAGAGCGGTCTGACCACGTGACCTACCGACAAAACTTAGCCTGTGCCTAAGTTCTAAGAACTATATAGGCAAATCGTGAGGGCGACCGCCCCTCAGGAGAGTGGTGATGCAGCGCAGGCCCATAAAAGGGGCCCAAAGCGCTTGAAGAGGCGCGGATAGCCAAAGTGGCACCGGCCTTATCATGGGCGCCGGCTTTATCATGGGATGTAAAGGCCTGTGTTGAATAAAGATAAATAATAAATAAATAAATAAATATTTGTTACACTTACACCAATTAGCCTAGCCCAAACTAAGCTCTGTAAGGCTTGTGCTATGGGATCTAGGGTAACGGATAGACATACATATATTATACATATAAAATATTTTTTATTGAAATATATATCAACAACCATGACTAAGGTACAAATGCTCGCATTCATCACACAAACATCTGCCCCCACCGGGACTCGAACCCGGACCTCAGAGATGGCGACACCTTGAAACCGGTGTACCATCCACTCGACTATGGAGGTCGTCAATTTGATGATAAGATGATATTGATTTTAAAAGAAAAGATGATATTGATTTTAGCTTAAAGCGACGTTATCGGGTTTCTCTAGCTCTAATCTAATCGATAACTTAAAAGCTTTGCGTAACAGTCGGGCATTGTGTGTTCAAAAGTTATCAAATTTTTTGTAAGTACATATTAATAAAATAATAAGAGGTATGTAGACGATAAGTGCGTATAAAAATAACCAAACACCAACCTATCAATATTTTAAATCAATGTACTTCATAAACTTATCTGACTTGTTTAAAGATCTAAAGCTTAAAAGGTAAATACAAAAAGAAATTAAACGGTATTCCCATTCCACATACTTACCACAAATTAGACTAATTTCCAGTCGGATTTGTAAGGCGCCTACAACGGTTCTACTGGCCTACCACTGTCTAGACTCTGATGACCTATTATTCTCATAATATTAATATTTTGTCAACTCACATATATATGGATGCGAAGTGTAGAATTGGATTTAACATAATTATACTGGAAGCTAATAAAAGGGTGTTAAAATAACGCAATTTATAGTACAACTTATCGTTTTAATGCAGATTATAATAATTAATTAACATTAAACAATATATTAATTTCCTTCCAGCTAACCAGCCTGGATGCTACATCCCAGAAATAAACCAAGTTGCTCCACCTAATCAGCTGTATGCTCCAGTAAACGGAAAATGCAAGCAATACGACTGCGGCGATCATGGCTGGACTTTCATTGACTCGTAAGTTGTGCTTATGCTCTACATCGCCATCACAATAATTTTAGTAGGTACCCGTTTAAAAGTAAATAGCTTGGTCATCACAGGGTATATATGTATGTCTCCAACAAGAGTCACGAGCTTAATCGCCTTAAATATTAGGGTGACAAAGGTCTGTCCACGTGGCGTCGGCCACGTTGGGATTAGTCGACTATAGACATCTTCAAGTTTTTTTCACGGGAACCACTCTTAATCAATTGCCTCGCTGTTTATGTCGGACCTTGGACCAATCGAGATGGACAGCTTTACTGGGATGACCTACCGATTAAACTCAACCTGAGCTTTGGCTATAGGGTCTTGCATGTTGGATGGAGGTATATGCAAGTTATCTCACGATGTTTTCCTTCACCGTAAGTGCAACACATTGGTACTGATAATTTATGATCTTCTGTTTTCATGCGAATCCACATTCATAGCCTATTATTTAAAATAGGAAATTTGATGTAAAACTAACATTTAAGTATAGGATCAGGTACTCCCAGTTATAAATAAGGTACCAATCTGATACTAATTGCCATTCATGTGAGTCCGTCATTAAATCTCAAATGACACTTATCGTTCCCTAATCTGGAGCTATCAAGTTTAGAAGACATCCATTAAATATTCCTTAAACCATAATGAAGAATAATTGGACGGCTTCCAAATGTATAGCTTGAAAAGAAAAGTAAATGACAGACTGACTTAGAAGATGATTTAAAAGAAAACATTGATTATTGTAACATATTTTGCCAGGTTAGATTTTTTCTCGCTATTTTGCTTATATTTCTTCGATTATCGTTGCATACGTGAGTGTATAATAACACTGTGATGTGTGAATGTACAATTTTTACACTTCTTTGCTATAATCATATGTAACGAGAATTACGAGCCTTATCAATTTTTCGGGACGTGTCGAATAAGTTGCACCGACTGTGGTCGCAAACAGACTGGAACGGCGCTGTCAATTCTCCATGATGTGGCGGTATATTCGAACCACCGCCAAATTTTGTCCAAGTACCGTCACACTCTACATGTTTTGCGATGGTACTTTGCTTTTATATGTTTATATTCTTTAACCCATTAATAATTTTATTTCTTTTCGATGTCTCCTTTCCTATACCTAACAGTATTTTTTTCGACACTCAACGCAATAGTGACCCTCCTCGTCAAATTATGGCAGGAATATTATATTTTACTAGACACTTCTGTGTGAAGACAAATTAAGTCTTTTGACTCTGGTCTTGATGACCCTGGTTATGGAATTATTTTACGGTTGTTACTGTTTGGTGGGTATGGATATATTCATATATAATATTGTACAGAAGGCTTAACCGTTTATGTCACCCATCTCCAAAGGTTATAATATATATTAAAGTTATAATTACTATCTAACAGAATGTGACATGCAATAAATAAATAAATAAGGGTGAATAAAGATTCTTAATTGTTACATCTCGCATTGTCTTATATTATTAAAATTGCCGTAGATGTGACGATGTAACGGGAACGCCGGCATGTCCTGTGATTGCTGGAGATTCATCCCGCCCTTACCCCAACTGCTGCGCGCGACGTGTGTGTAAATAACCAAGTAATAATGTATATACATCAAATAAATTGAAAAAAACAATAATTGTAATTTAATTCGCTTCATTTTATAGATAGTCAAATGAACGACTATCTCCTCTGATGATTTGTGATGTGATGGATAAAATGTGACATAATGGACTATAAGTCGCACTTTTCTCGTAAGATAGAAAAAAATGTGTAGATTAGTCATAAAATAGTCTAATATATTAATTAACTTCAAACTAAAGTAAATCCAATTAATGTGATTTTGAGACACCACACTCTTCCTCAGAGAAATGGTCAAAGAGTTGAAGTCAGCTTTTGGGAAATATATTTACTGAGTTGCGAGTCACCACCTGCCATATTCAAATCAATCAAGAGACATTAAGAAGATAGATGAGCCGTGTCTCTAACTATACTCCAGGTTCACAATACCATTAATAAATTTGAGACATCTTTGCTAATCAAATTTAAATAAATTTGATTCTAATATCAATGTAAGTAAAATTTTTATCAACGCGTTACGTGAGACCTGTGTTTTATTGACGCATGAATGACTACACTCGATAAGTACGAAACTCGATTCGAACTCTACGAATTACGGGATATTATCGATTGATTAGATGGTTTTTCAAAAATAAGCTTTATTCTTAACATATTTTTGCATTACAGCTAATTTCACTTGTTACATTTGACTGCTGTAACCATTTCAGAATAATTATATTATATTAAGATAGAGTGGATAAAATAATTAAATTAGGCTTTTAAACACTCATATGACCTTATTGTGAACTACAGCTGAATATACTGAATCTACTGGAATACTGCTACGAGTGAGATAGGAGCTGACCCGGTGTCGACGTGTGGAGTCTGATGCTTTACTTTTATTGTCACTAATGTCTATCTTGCAAATGATAAATTTAAATTTATTTATGAATACAAACTTGTTGGAACATATTTATCACGTTTAACTCTTAGATTATAAAACGAAGTTTCTCCAAAACAGGTTTTATAAACTTACATGAAACCCAAACCTTATTAATTGACCTGTAACTAATAAAGGAATAAAGGGTATTTGTTTTGATTTGTGTTTTGTTAAGGTTCATATTTATATAGACCCTAACCTCTACAAAATACTGATTGCGAAGCAAAAATAGTAAAATATTTATAAAATAAAATTATGAGATATACAAGATTGTTTCATTGTAGAATTATTTGTGGTACTATTATTATTTTTTAATTCCACATAATGTGTTTGTTACTTAAGCAACTATTTTGGCATATATATGAAATTATAACACAGAATATAACCAGAAAACATTACATTTCAAAATATTGTGTTTATTGAAAACAATATATCTCAGTTTATTTACAAGCTAATGTCGAGCAGCAGCCGGGATAAGGGGCTGATGGGTCCCCTTCAATTTTGGGGCAGTCAGCACCGCCTGCTACTACACCACACCTGGAACAATTATGGCTTTAATTTATAAATGTGATGACAATGATAAAACTGATTTAACTATATAAAATACTTAAGTCAGTTTGTCACACATTCGAGCCATATTATCTACACATAAACGAGTAAGTACCTACTCAGATATATGTATATTATACACAGATTTATAAAATGTAAAAATTCGAATTGAAAAGTGAATTGTGTGGGTGAGATTTTTATGACGTCTCTATGTGAACTTCAGAATATTAGTAAAACATAACATATAAACTTAAAAACATGTTCCCAGTTTAAAATACCCTTGAAGGTACAGGACCCATTATTTTAGTGATATATGTTGCCTTTCAAATCAGAACACAACTACAACACTGCAGCTTTACAAGAAGAAGAGGTAATATATTAGTTACGTATTCAAGCAGATGAACCTGGTACAGAAGGAAAAGCTTCCTCTGGACCATAGCCTCTTATGACGAAGATATTGATCAAGTTTGTGAACGTTTATCGAATGATGAATCATTATTGCCACAGCTTTTTGTATATTTGTGTGGACTTGTATCTCCATTTTCAGCCTACTTACCCATATATTTGAGTAAAACCATCAGTTTGGCACTGATATTGCTTGCAACCCGCTGTTGATGGCGACGGTGACATTGTTGTGTTAGGCGGAATAACGGAATTCAGTTCTGGTATGAAACATCCTTCCTTATCAGCTAGAAAGAAATTACATTTATTATAGAAATTGAAGCAAGGTTAACGTGGGTTCAGTTAGATGTTAATTATTTTTAATTCAAAATACATTAAGAGCAAAAGAAAGAATTGGTTGGTGATAATTTTATAGATCAAAATCAAAATAATATTTATTCAACATAGACCTTTACAGGCACTTATTGACGTCAACAAACAAAACAAAAAAAAGCTTAAATAATAAAAAAAAAACAAAAACCTTGTCCGTACGTACGAATAAGGAAAAAAAAAAGAAAAAATATATTGACTCGACACCTGTTCGGAAATTGGGAGAGCCTTCTCGAGAAGAACAGGCAAGAAACTCTGAAGGTCTATTTTTTATCTCCTCTTTTCAATGTTAATAATTATAATAATATAATATAAAAATACAATATAGTATAAGATACAATCATACCTAATACGATTACAGTCGTATGTATGTTTACATACACATATAAAATAATACAATATTATAAATAATGTTGTTACCAAACATGGCTCTATGAATAGTGTCCCTATTCCCAAATACTGTGATCATTTAGATAGTCACTTACTTTATAATAACCTTTACTCATGAGTGTATTTTTGATATGGATTTTAAATTTATATAAAGGCAAATCAATGACACTTTGCGGAAGCTTGTTAAACATAGATATACATTTCCCCAAGAACGAACAGCTAGTTTTATGGAGTCTGAACATTGGAACGGCAAGTTTATTTTTGTTTCTAGTATTCACATTATGTAGATCACTGTTTTTATTGAATGTATTATAGTTTCTATATACAAAAACTAAATTATCATATATATATTGACTAGCTAAAGTTAAAATATTAATTTCTTTGAACAATTCTTTTATGATATCTCTTCTCTAGCCCGTAAACAGTAAATAGCACGAATCGCTCTTTTTTGTAAAAGGAAAATACTTTCAATGTTAGCCGCTGATCCCCATAGCAGCAGTCCATAGGACATAACACTATGAAAGTAGCTGAAATAAACAATTCTTGCCGTTTCAACATTAGTTAAAAGTCTAATCTTTTTTACTGCGTACGCCGCTGAACTAAGTTTGATTGCCAAAGTTTCAATATGTGGATCCCACTGTAGTGATGGTTTGACCATAAGAACAATGATAATAGTATTTTTGTGTTCTATAAACCTTATAATGAGTTCCGAACAACACCTGATAAAACCCAAGCCAACCTCTTACTACTTAAAACCTCTCTATTATGATAATCCTTGGGGTATGCCAATTCTACCATTGTCATCGCGTTTTGGCTAAAATGTTGGCAAATTAGTAATGTGAAATTAAATGCACAATTCAGTAATTTGTATTTAAATCTTTAATGTAATCTAATCAGTCTCCCGCCGCAGATCTAAACCATCTTTAAATGTTAAAAGTGAGTGAACTTTTATTAAATCATATTATCATTAACTTTGTTATCTTTAATCTAACAGAGGTTAACTTATTTCTGGAAAAGAGGAATGATCGAATTCGGCGAATTGATAAAAATAACAGAAGTGTATTCATCGGATATAACCATAAAACCGTTCTAATAACGAAGTTCCAAACTCTAAACCTATACAATTTTGTTTGAAGCAGACAGAAAAATATAATTATTACGATATTTATCATTAATACTGATATTAAACGACTACTATCACTTGTACAATAATGATACATGTAAAAATAAAAATTTAGATTATTAAGTGAATTCAAAAATAAAAATTTATCTAAAAATGTATTAAGCATAGCAAACATTAGCTGATAAGTAACACATAACCTTATTGTATGAAATTCAAATAAAGCTTATTATTATCACTTGTAGATGTTTACAGGGTTCAATTATGCTGACGCGACCGAAGCTTTACCTAATCGCGGCACTCTCCATTAACCTGAACTGGGCCAGCGTGATGGGAGACGGCCCAAAACTCCCCATAATATCTTACCCGAAGTTACCCGAAGCAGCCTAGTGATCATTAGAGAGGCCTACTTTTGGGCCTTCAGATGTTCAATTTATTACATTTGCACTACAAAATTCACCGTTATTATGAGTGTAAAACGAGTTTATAGCGTCGCTACTTTTGCATATCATACTTTAACAAATATGCTAAGTAAAGCTCATTTCTCGTCTTACGTCTGCAACCGATACAAAGCTGTACACGCACCCTTTTATTGCAAGAATAGGTAAGAATTTAACACACGATGGTAACGTAAACAGGTAGGAATCTAACAAATGTTGTCAAAGAAAAGATTTACATATTGTCTATAAACTGAATATTGTTTTATAAACACTTTGTCTACTACTGACGACTCTCTATTGTTAAACCTTAACGTTTTTGAAAGTATTGTATTTAAATATAAAAGAAGTAAATGAAATCTCAGCATAGTTACCAAATTCAGCAGGCTTATCTTGAGGTGGCAATATTGCTGTCGCAGAATAAGTATTCTTTATAAAAACAGTAACACATAGCAAAGCAAAAAATTTATACATCTTGTAATTTGTCGAAAGTCAAGTAATGTGTAAAGTAAACCGGCGATATCCGCACGCTCTTATGTAATCTTTGCTTTTATATCAAACAAGGTGATGTCATAGTGCATAGTTCTTGGGCATACGTCTCTTCGTCTATGGCCATAGTAAGGTTAAATAAAATTATTCATATCAAACTAATATAATCGATCGATGATTCTCAGTTTATATTCAATTTTCCTTCTTTGTTTATTGTTTGGTTAAATGATATATAATATATAAAAATAATCGCATTTACGCAATGTAGGTTTTCAACAGATTTGAGCCAAGAGCCTTTTTTTTTTTTTGTTTCCCTGAGGAAAATGTATTAAATTGCATACCCCGGCTGTGGCGAGCCGGCGGTTATGTGGGGCTCTCCTCCCCAGAAGGGGGAGGCCTACCCACTAAAAACCTCAGGGATGGCCTTCCTCAGGCATGTAGGGAGCCCCCGGGAACACAAAGCCACTTCCGGGAACCCCCAGCCTCCGCTCCCCTCTCTAGAGGGGAGCCCTCCTCGGGGGAGGCTACCACCTCCACCGTTCCCCTCCACCGACGACGCCCCCCGGCCACGGAAGGGGCGTGGTCCATCCCGGTCGCCGTAGCAGTCGCGACTTCCTCGCGCCCGCCGGCGACCCGCGGCGGCGCCGCAGCTGTGCTACCGAGCCCGGCGCCGCCTTCTTCGAGCGGGATCGGCCATCTCCCGACCCCGCTCGGCGGCCTCCTTCTGGAGCATCACTGCTTCACAGAAGGAGGCCACAGCCCTCCAACCTCCCTCGTCCGCCAGCATTGCCGCAATCAATGCCGGCGGAGACAGATCTCGCCCAATCTCTGCGACCAAGACTCGGCGCTCGGAGGCCCACGCGGGGCACTCCGCCAGCGTGTGGAGCCAAGAGCCTTGGTGCCACCGACACATCTTTATTTTATATACTTTTTTTTTCTATCACAACATATTTCATACAAAATAAAATAAATGTTGGCAATTAGGATTCTAGTCAAGACTATAAATAAAAACATTCCAGAGCAAATGAAATAATTGGCAAATACGTTTTTATGTCGCACTATAGAAAATAGGATTCTTTTCCAGCTCATCTATTGCTCCCTTCTTATAACACGTCCCTTATAAGAGCCGTGAAGAACCACCTATCAAGTCAGCAAGATAAAAAATTATCTTGCTATCACCATATTTAGACTCTACTTCCGCTTACCATTACATGGGATGAAGGAAGGTTTTTACACATTTCGCTTACAATCAATGGCTGGTGACAACATTTTTTTTGTTTCGCTGAGCAAAAAAAAAATCTGCAATAACGTGGACATAAAATAGGAGACCACGTTTTTCACACACAACACATATAAGACTTACTTTTAATACTTTTTTTTGTGATGACAATAGCAAACAAAATATTAAGGTTGATACACAGCGTTGCGTTTTTAGGACAAAAAATATGAAATACTCATCTCAAATATCTATATTAATAAAACATAACATAACGTAATGTAGCTGTTATGTTATAAAAAATATTTAGGGTAGATTGCTCGTTTTTGTATCGGCTATCATCAGTCCGGAACATACCACAGAAGGCTACATACGTGTTTCCCTAATTCCCTTAGCATCACCCCGGACGCACTCTGAGTTCCTGATTAATATTTGGCGAGTTCTAATCGATCCTGCGTAGTAAATAGTGCGAAACAATGTCAATCGGTAAATTAAGCGAGTTTGACGTAAAGTGCGGTGCGTGGTCGTCGTACGTTGACCGTTTGAATATGTACTTCAAAGAGAACAAAATTGAAGAGGAAATGAAACTGCCTATCCTGATCGCTTCCATGGGTGACGAGGCATACAAGTTGCTGGAAAATTTTGCAAGCCCCAAAAAATCCGCAGAGTTGTCATTCAATTCTGTAAACGAGATGATGCAATCACATCTACAACCGACACCGTCAGCTTTAGCCGAGAGGTACCGTTTCAGACAAAGGAGACAAAATATGGGTGAAAATATATCGTTGTGTGTGGCGGAACTAAAGAAATTGGCAAAACACTGCAAGTTTGGCGGAAATCTGAACGAAAATTTGTGCGATCAATTCATTTGTGGGTTGCGCAGTGATATTATTCGGCAACGACTTTTGCGGAGGACGAATCAAAAAAATTCACTGAAACACTGAGGCCTTTTCTGTTATTCAAGACTTGTCTATGGCTTATCTTATAGTGTAAGAATTTTCCAACGTATCATGACAAATTTATTGGATGATATTCCTAATGTATATGTATTTCTCGATGACGTCATCATCGGGGGTAAAACATAACTTTATAATTTACGCACGATAGAGAAAGTTTTATTTAATATACAAAAATGTTTCAGCAGTTTGCATATAAATTCTCTTTGGTTCCTATTTTTTTTTTTCTTATAAATAAAAGCGTGACTTTTCTTTACGAAACTATTAACTTTTGATTACCAAACTGTGCGGTAATCGAATTTGAAATTCGAAAGATACGAGTATTACCTATAAGTTGGTAATATGATACATTGTGAAACTAAAATTGGTGTAGTTACATACCAATTACGAGCAATGGTGTTGAAAAATACTTTATTGCTAATATTAAAATATTTTATTAATATACTTATACGTATTTACATTGACATAAATTCCATTGTTATATGTCAAAAGGTCGAGTCTGCGTAATATTATATTACTTATTAGCATTGCACAATATGTGCCATTCGTTTTACGAGCTTCTATTGTTAGCTTAAATTAGAAGACTCGATATCCACGACGACCGGATGTCATATGCAATTACGCATAGCTCGGACGTACACAGTTAGTTTTACCCTTTTATCTTGTACCTTTCTATTTTTCTCGCTTTATTTGCATCATAAGTTATTTTGCGTATACATTCTTCTATATAATACCACGGGAAATATACATAGATCGCACAAAAATTTATTCACATATGTAAAAACCTGACAACCATAATGAAAGCATGTCAGGTGATGATTTGCAATCGCCCCCATCAAAGTCTATGCCGACCGCATAACTCACATATAGCAGCGTCCGATTTCAGCGGGCGAGTGTCACGTGATACGAAATATTACTATCTACCGTTTTAATTAAGGTATTAAAATCGCGAATACATTGTGCAGATAGTGCTTCATAATGGAAGTAATTGTGATATGACAAAACGAAATTACTGTTAACTCTACCATCAATTATTAGTGCTAGAGAGTAGTGAGAGTGAGATAAACATTCCCAAGCTTAATACCACTAATAAGTTAATTAGCTGACCTTACGTTTTAAAAAAAAGCCATCAAATAAAATTGATTTGGAACGGAATGGAATTCAATCATCATAACCTATAAATAATGTTCATGTTTTATGAATTTTTATTTGTGACTCATTCAAAATATCAGAACTACGAGTATTCGCAGATGCTTTTGATTGTGTTTTCAGTGCGTCCATTATATCCTTATAGTATAATGCTGACGATAACTGCATGGTTCGGTTGCTAGCACTCTGCGTAGCGCCATTCAAATCTATTGCCCCGATTGGAATTGTGTGGTGCTTTGCCAGAAGTTGTATGTATAAGGTTCCGAATTCACTTCGTGTTTGCTCGTAATGGTCAAGCATCTTAGGTTGCCATACCTACTAGTAACTACTGTGGGAAACATGTATCAACTGAAAAACAAATGTGTTGTGGATTATTCTGCCCTTATAATCTAATTACAATCTCGACGGCTAACTGCAAAGTGCTTGCTGTCGAGATTGCGAACGTGAGATGCTTAGGCGTATATTGACATATTCGGTTGTTTTTTCTAATTTACTTAGTATTAAATCGGTGACAACATATAGCGAGTTAGTTATTAACATCACTATCGCAACCAATCTATAAGTATCAGTCTGCTAATCACACATTTCTTTACACACCAGCTCCTGCTGCAGAGAGTTAAATGGCACTCCTGCAACGGCGAAATTGGATACTTTTTGGTTGTCATGTATGATAGCTTTTCTTATCAATTGTAACTAATCTTAAGATAATTGAGCTGTGCATACCAGAGCAGATAAAAGTGTTCAAGTCGCTGATATTTAGACACATATACCTGTTATACAATGAGCTTTGAATCGAAATTGTCCATTACTCGTGTGTATTTCGATCGATGGTTGATTTTTCAACGTTTAGAGACATATACAGATGCCTGAAGTATCAGTAATCGCAATGTGATCGATGCGATATATATTGCATGACGATTCATCGTTGGTAGCAATTATTTCATTTTTAATTTCCACTTTTATTGTGACCTTTGTGCATTCGATTCTGCAGTTTTATTTAAACACACATGCAGCGACAAGAATGCGACCGCAGAGAAAGAAGCCTTTGCGTTTATTTATTAAACTTAAGTTATCTTTATTGCTCGACAGTCTTTTCTGAAGTTGTTCAATAACTGTGTTATATTCAATACTTGATATTAGTAGTTGTGGTTGTTGAAAACGACAGGTTGTCATATTTTATAAAAGTGATGTGAACAATCACATTTTATATGATATCACTCACTTAAGTCTTTGCAATTTAATCCAATCAAATTAAATTGTAAAGACTTTAGTTACTGAATATTTGATTTTTTCTCACAACGTAGTTGTAAATTCAATATAGAGCAATCAATGCTGCACTTAACTCGATGTGTCGAACTGAGTTCATTCTGCATCGCACTTATTTGGAGATCATTGAATCAAAATCATTGAGTATCTTTGAAAATTTTAGAGTCGTCTGACACAACTTGGGCGGATAATATTCTTTAGTCAGGCAATTTTAAATTCTTATTGTGGACAATGCTTGGGTTCTGGTTAACTGGAATCTTTTCAAAAACAAATTATATAATGAATTCCATAGTGACAGACCAAGTGTCGTCAACTGTTGTCCAAGTGTCAGTGTCAACCAAGTGTCATCGTCAACACGAGACACAATACTTTTGCATAAAATAATAGCGATTCGTTAGCATGAAACGAAAAGTCATTGCAAACAATTGTAAATTGTATGGTATAATAAAATACGTCGTAAATAATAAAAGATAAAATAATAAAAGTCGTACTTGACACTATAGGAAATTATCCGTGGATCATATAGCTGCAAACGAATTTCTTCTCAAATTAAGAACTACAGTTTGACAAGTGCCATCCCCTAAATTTATCTGTCTAATGGCCATTTTCACCAACCTTGTCTTAGCTTAGGTGACTCCTAAGTGACATGCTGTCACTTTTTATATTAACTGAAAAGAAAGAGACAGCTTGTCTCTTAGGAGTCACCTAAGCTAAGACAAGGTTGGTGAAAACGGCCATTAGTATGATTATTTTGACACATAAACTATGATATTGACACCTATTAAACGGACTTCTTAGAACTTCTGAAAACTTTACGTCTTCGAAGATGCTCCCTCCTGGCTCACTACCACTATCTTACCTGGGGGTATCGCCGAGAAACCCACTTCCACGGTTGTGAGGAGGAGGACTTCGGTTGAAGATCGTTTCTCTCTTCGGTTTTACGAGTAGACGTGAAGTCATTTTGTTAAATCTTTATGCCAGCCAACTGTTAGTGAAAATGGCGATGGTAAATATACGACGATGAAGTTACAAAATCATAATGTAATAAAAATCAATTTAAACCAGCAAAGTTATCATTACTCCTTAATTCCTGAGGTAATCAACATGTTTTCTCGCTCCCTCTCCGCTCTGAAACTACGATCTCAAGGAAAGGACAGAAAGAAGCCACTTCTCGTAATTTTTGTTTGCATAACTTACGTTTCTTCGCAAACATTGTCTGCTACGATATCAGACAATTTGCGGTAAATCATTTTACCCAGAACAAATCTTGTCAAAAAGTCTCATTTTTTAACAAGTCTTTTCAATTTGACAAACTGTACAAATAATTGTGATCAATAGTGTTGATGTGGATGTCACATATAAAAGAATTGTGTGTATCCAAATGGTATTATTGTACCAACATAGTTTGTTTAGAGCACAGAGACTCAGCCATGATGCAGAAGTTCATAGCTATTCTGTTCTGCGCCTGTATTATTGTAAAGTCAGCCAACGCAGCGGCCTCAATACTGCCACCACAAGAAAAACCACCGGAGCTTGGTAACTTATTTTATTTATTAGCTCTGTTTTATAGGTGGCAAAAATTAAACCCTTGTAACTCTACAAGGCAACCATCTTCAGCACCTGTCTGTGCATTTTTCCGAGCAGCTTGAATGGCATAGTGGCTGTACTCAGATCATGGAGCACCTTGAGGTAAAGTATGAATAACATAAATCTATTGGATCGCTTTCCCCAGACTATTCAAGGTAAAGCTGAATACAACCATTTGCATAGGTCAATGAAATAGTCTATAATCTGTTACTTCTGGAAAGATCAAGTTAAAATTTCATTCTTACGTCAAATTCCACAAATTTCACATATTGATAAGTGAACCCTAAATGACATAGAGATATAAAGTAATAACAAAATTGTTTCTTTTCCAGAACTGAAAGTAAATTTAATTAAAAATTTTAATATACGAGTATAAGTGACGAGAGAATTCATTTCTTATTCTTTCTTATTAGTCAGTTGATCATTTCTGAATCATTCAACCATTATTTGAAATGCTCGAGAACTAATCTGAATCTGATTTCGCGATATTTCAGTGGTCTTCAGTTGAACATATTGTATAAAAATATCCATTACAAATCAATAAGCATATCTTCAGTTTCACAATTACTCCTGATGGAAAACAAACTCAACAACGTAATATTGTAGCTATAACTTATTAAGTGTATAAATTCTTATTAATTATTATTATTTATATTTGGTATCTGTAAGATTTTTTTTATATCTAATTAAATATCATGTGTATGTTTCAAGTACAGTTATTGAAATAAGGACATAAAAAATACTAACACAAACAAAAAAGAGTGCGGACCAAAGAGCCCGCAGAAAATCAGACAAACATTATTTAAAAAAAGTACAGTTATTAAAATAGTATTTATTTTTCAGTTTATACAAACAAATATTACTTTTTATACAATAAATTCCCCAGAGGTGAATATTTTGCTGGCCTACAAGAATACAGTCGTTTGAGCATTAAGTACCAAAATAAAGCTGATTTATTAATTATAATTTTGTAATAAGTAATTTTTTTTGTTTCAGCTGATTTAAAAGGATGCTACATTCCTGAACTGAATGGAGTCCTCGATCCTAATGTTCCATTTTCACCTGATGCGGCCGAGGCTGGCTGCAAACAATATCTTTGCCAGGATAATGGTTGGACCGAAATCTATACGTAAGTCATTAACATTTTCATTTGCCATTAATGTTTAGATTTTGCCCTCAATGCAAATACAACGATTTAAACAATCCATCTATCAAAGACAGATGACATTATTATTGAATCAACCAACAAAAAGAATATCTATTGAGTGAATAAATTACGAGTACACGATAGATGGCGGTTCCGCGCGCACCTGTTCAGATTTGGTCACAATTTACACATGAGTGATTGCAGGATGAAGCCTGAAGCCCCATGCTAGATGACAAAGCGTAGCTATACGTGGATCGAAATGAGACCCTTATAACAAATCGACCTAAAACGCAATCAACTTGTTATAATAATGGAAAAACTAATACAGTCAAAGCTAAGGAGCTTTGACTGTATTAGACTGTATTAGTACTGTATTCGCGCTTCCTTCATTCGCGTTTTCATTATTCGCCGATCAAAAAAATGCAACTCGATTCCTTTAATCGCGGCTAAAAATTTTGTCGTACGCGGATCTAATAAATAATACATATATAAAAAATAAAAGAAGCCCAATTTCTTTATCAACATTGATCTGTCTATGGAACGACGTCTTATTTTTAAGAGGCAAATTAAAAATGCGACTGCTGCGTGTCAGTGTGAATTGCAGGAGCTTTTTAAAAACTAACAAGCAAGAGAAAATTACAACATTCTTCAAACCATAACTTAGTCTTAAGATAATGGATCAAAATATTCCATAAAAATTAAATAAAATTGATTTCTTTATATATTTGGTTTTTATTTATTTTGTCACCTTAAAAACGTATCCCCTATAGTTCCATACAAATTACCATTCTGTATTCACGGTTTCTGTATTCGCGGCATATTTATGGAACGAATTCCCCGCGAATACGGAGCTTTTACTGTATATAAAATTTGTCTTATCCAATGTAAAAGGAATTCACGCCGAAATATAGAAGATTTCTTGTTATAACACTAGGCTCAAAACTTCAATAGGACCGACGTAGGTACTGAGGAATTATCAAAGAAGCTTAGTATAGTTACATTGTGTCAAAAGTCTGTTAGCTGGCAAATATTGATATAGCGAGATTAATTTACTGTACTTACTTTCCCAGCGATTTCGCTATTGAAAAGAGATTATTCGAGCAACTCAAGATATTCTTTGAAAGAACATTTTAAATATATCAATATTGGGTGATAACTGTTGTATCAAAATACATTTACGAGAACCGTCTATATATTTGTAAGAATATATATTCCATAAAACAGTGACATTAATTTAATGAACAGTAGACAATATACTATGTTAACTTCATTACCTAATAAGCTCCAAATCTATACTAATATTATAAAGAGGAAAGATTTGTTTGTTTGTAATGAATAGGCTCGGAAACTACTGGACCGATTTAAAAAATTCTTTCACCTTTGGAAAGCTACATTATCCCTGAGTAACATAGGCTACTTTTTATCCCGGAAAAATCGACAGATTCCATGGGATGCGCAATAAAGGCTTAGCTCAGAAACTACTGCACAGATTTTCATGCGGTTTTCATCAATAGATAGAGTAATTCTTGAGCAAGGTTTTGCGGTATTTTTATCTTGGAAAAACAGATAGTCACACGGGAAGCGCGATAAAACGTTCGCACCATAAACCGACTTCCGCGCATATGTAGCCGTGGGCAAAAGCTATGACCCTGAACCCTCTATAGACCCAATCCCGAAATCCACACAGGCGAAGCCGCGGCAAAAAGCTAGTAATACATAATATTGTAGTTTGTCTTTGTACAGTTCAACAATAAATTTACTAAAAATATTCAAACTTTTCCGTATATTTTGCTTTAGTTCTCCGCGCTTGTTTGGGTGCTAGGTTTTCATATAAACTGACAACATAGATCACCTAAATGAATTTACGCTACTTCTTTGATTTTAGTGTGTAAACGATTTGTTTTATTGGCAGGTGTGGTGTCGTTGCTGCTACAAAGCCTTGCTCGATAGTTGACGGAGACATGAACGCTGCATACCCAGCTTGCTGTCCAACTATTAAATGCCCACCAAAAAACTCTAATTAAATAAACAAATAAACTACACTACTCTGTAAGAGATTTTTTCAATATCCTTAGTATTTTATTAGATTTTTATATTTTTTATATTTAAGCTCATATCCATACTCATTTCACATGAATATATATATATATATATATATATATATATATATATATATATATATATACATTATATATATATATTAGGTCGGATAATATTCTTCAGTCAGGTAATTTTAAATTCTTATTATGGGTAATGCTTGGGTTCTGGTTAAGTTGAATCTTTTCAGAAACAAATACCCCGGTTCTAAGCTACACACTATATAATAAATCCATAGTGACAGACCAAGAGTTTTCAACTGTTGTCCACGTGTCAGTGTCAACCAAGAGTCGTCGTCAACACGAGACAAAATACTTTAGTATTAAATAATGCCTATTCGTTAGCATGAAACGAAAAGTCATTACAAACAATTGTAAATTGTTTTGTTGTAATAAAATACGTATTACAAGTGTAATTAGCATTATATACTAATTTGTTATTTATCAAATCAAGCTGCGCAAATAAAAATTCGAACTATTTATTATTTACATAATAATACATATTACAAAGTTTTAAGTACAGTCAGAACAGATCTTTACAAGCTTTACAGGTGCACTACGAAAAACGTCTCTATCTCGAGTATCATAAAAACTGTCTCAAGGTCTACGTGTAAAGTCTAAAGAGTTGCTTTGTGTACAGAGTTTTTGGCACGTGTAACATTATTTCAAGTGGCTATTTTATGATATTGTCTTTTAATTATAACAGGGAAATGTTGTTGCAAATAGTTGCAAAAACAATATTCCCCGTGATCGGTCGGTCGTACTTGACACTATCGGAAATTCAAAATCCGTTAATCATATAGGGGCAGACGGATTTCTCTCAGTTAGTGGTAGTGTTCTCAAATGCACAACTACAGTTTGACAAGTGCCATCCCCTAAATTTATCTGTTTATAATTATTTTAACACATAAAATATGATATTGACACCTATAAAACGGACTTCTTAGATTGTGTAAACTTTACGTCTTCGAAGATCACCTGACTAGCTATACCACTATCTTACCTGTGCGTATCGCCGAGAAACCCACTTCCACAGTTGTGAGGAGGAGGACTTCGGTTTAAGTTCGTTTCCCCTTCGGTTTTACGAGTAGACGTGAGGCCATGATGTTAAATTTTTATGCCAACAGTTAGTGCAAATGGCGATGGTAATTATACGACGATGAAGTTACAAAATGGTAATGTATGAAACATCGATGTAAACCAGTAGAGTAATCATTAGTCCTTCATTCCTGAGGTAATCAAAATGTTTTCTCGCTCCCTCTCCGCACCGAAACTACGATCTCAAAGCAAAGGGCAGAAAGAGGCCACTTTTTCTAATTTTTGTTTGAATGCCTTACGTTTCTTCGTAAATATTATCTACTACGATATCAGACAATTTGCGATAAATCACTTACTCGGAACAAACCTTGTCAAAAAGTATAATTTTTTCACAAGTCATTTCGATTCGACAAGCTGTACAAATAATTATAATCAGTAATGTTGATGTGGATGTCACATACATATAAAAGATTGAGAGTATCCACATGGCATTATTGTCCCAACATAGTTTGTTGAGAGCACAAAGACTCAGCCATGATGCAGAAGATCTTAGTTATTCTGTTCTGCGCCTGTATTATAGCAAAGTCAGTCAACGCAGCGGTCTCAATACTGCCACCACAAGAAAAACCACCGGAGCTTGGTAATCTATTTTATTTATTAGCTCTGTTTTATAAGTCCGGTGGCAAAAATTAAACCCTTGTAACTCTACAAGGCAACCATCTTGAGTATCAGTCTGTGCATTTTTCCAACCAGCTCGAATGGCCCAGTGGCTGTACTCAGATCATGAAGCACCTTTGACGTAAATTCTGAATAACAGAAATTTATTGGATCAGTTTACCTGAAAGATCAAGAAACTGCTACAGTAATCGCTTTCCCCAGACTATTCAAGGTAAAGCTGAATATAACCATTTGCATAGGTCAATGAAATAGTCTATAATCTATTACTTCTGGAAAGATCAAATTAAAATTTCATTCTTACGTCAAATTCCACAAACTTTACATATTGATAAGTCAACCCTAAATAACATATAGATATAAAGACATAACAAAATTGTTTCTTTTCCAGAACTGAAAGTAAATTTAATTAAAAATTTAATATATACGAGTATAAGTGACGAGAGAATTCATTTCTTATTCTTTCTTCTTAGTCAGTTGATCATTTCTGAATCATTCAATCATTATTTATAAAGCTCGAAAACTAATCAGAATCTGGTCTCGCGATATTTCAGTGGTCTTCAGTTGAACATATTGTATAAAAATATCCATTACAAATCAATAAGCATATCTTCAGTTTCACATTTACTCCTGATGGAAAACCAACTCAACAACGTAATATTCTAGCTATAACTTTTTAGTGTATTAATTCTTATTAATTATTATTATTTATTTGGTAACTGTAAGATTTTTTTTATATCTAATTAATTATTATGTGTATATTTTAATAACAGTTAAGATAAGGACATAAAAAATACTAACACAAACAAAAAAGAGTGCGGACCATAGAGCCCACAGAAAATCAGACAAACATTATTTAAAAAAAGTACAAGTATTAAAATAGTATTGATTTTTCAGTTTATACAAACAAATATTACTTTTTATACAATAAATTCCCCAGAGGTGAATATTTTGCTGGCCTACAAGAATCCTCTGAGCATGAAGTACCAAAATAAAGCTTTATTAATTATAATTTTGTAATAAGTATTTTTTTTTTGTTTCAGCTGATTTAAAAGGATGCTACATTCCTGAACTGAATGGAGTCCTCGATCCTAATGTTCCATTTTCACCTGATGCGGCCGAGGCTGGCTGCAAACAATATATCTGTCGGGATAATGGTTGGACCGAAATCTATACGTAAGTCACTAACATTTTTATTTGCCATTAAAGTTTAGATTTTAACCTCAATGCAAATACAACTATTGAAACGATCCATGTATCAAAGTACACAAGGAAATTAAGGCGATGGTAGGTCGTCACTTAGTCACACAACAACACTGGTAGATGAACAGAATCTTCAAATTTTAGACATAAACAGGAAATTATACCTATGGGAACAGTATATAAAGGAAATGTTCGCAGACAATTCCAGAAGTCAATTGTCCGTTTCTGAGGTCAGGGAAGGATCGCCAATTCTGAAAGATGAAGTAAAAAGAGCCCTAAATAAAAGTAAAACTGGAAAAGCTGTAGGACTGGACAATGTTCATAAAGAGGCGCTAAAACTGTTAGAGGAAGAACATTTGACTGATTTGGTTCATTTTCTTAATCTCATTTATGACACCGGATGCATACCAAAGGACTGGTTGAAATCAGTTTTTATTACTCTGCCTAAAAAGAAAAATGCCAAGAGTTGCGAAGAATTTAGAACAATAAGTCTGATAAGCCAGGTTCTGAAACGTTTCTTAGGAAAAACTTTTCTTTATCCACGAAAGGATCCGATCGAAATGTGATGACGAACTCGCTGACAGCCAATTTGGATTTCGCTCCGGAGTGGGTACAAGGAAGGCTTTTCTGCAGTACAGGTTCTCGTCCAAAAGTGTAAAGATATGCAGCAGGACGTATTCATGTGCTTCGTTAACTACGAGAAAGCCTTTGATAGAGTCAGGCATAATCGACTTGTTTCACTTCTGAAAGACATAGGTCTGAATGATAAGGACATTCGAATTATACAGCATCTGTACTGGAATCAGACAGCCATTGTTAGAATCGACGGAGAGGAGTCTAATGAGGTTCAAATAAGGAGAGGTGTTCGTGAGGGATGTATCCTGTCTCCAACTCTATTTAACATCTACTCAGAGTCTGTTATGACCGAGGCTCTAGAGGTCCTGGACTGCGGCGTCAAAGTAAACGGTCGTCTAATAAATATCTTTAGATACGCGGATGACACCGTCATTATAGCATCATCAGAATTAGACCCACAACGAATACTAGACCGAGTTAATGAGTGTAGTGAGAAGGCAGGACTAAAACTCAATGTGAGAAAGACTAAAACTATGGTGGTGTCCCGAAACACATTAAGTCCTTACATTATGGTCGCAGGGCAGACACTAGAAAATGTTACCAAATATAAGTACTTGGGTACATGGCTGACCGAAAACTGGGAATCAGATATTGAGATTGAAACCCGCATTGAAGTCACCAGAAGTTCTTTCAATACCATGAAAAGGTACTAACTAGTCGGACCCTAAACGTGAAACTTCGAGTTCGACTCCTTCACTGCTATATATGGCCCATCCTTCTGCCTTCTGAAAGCGTATAGAACCGTTTGAGATGTGAGTCTATAGACGTATGCTGAAAATAAGTTGGACACAAAAGGTTCGCAACAAAGAAGTACTGCGGTGCATAGGAAGAGAGCGCGATTTGTGGGACACCGTCAGAAAGAGAAAAGTAGCATATCTGGGACACATATTTAGGCACGAACGATACGAGCTTCTACAGCTTATTATGATGGGTAAAATCGCTGGAAGGAGATCCGTGGGCCGCAGAAGGAAGTCCCAACTCTTCCGCCTCGCAAAAGATAGAACAAAATATGCGGAGCTGACGGCCAACCTTCGCTAGTCGAGAGGCACACAAAGAAGAAGATCAATCAATCAAAGACAGATGACATTATTGAATCAACCAACAAAAAGAATATCTATTGAGTGAATAACATGATAGATGGCGGTTCCGCGCGCACCTGTTCAGATTTGATCACAATTACACATGAGTGATAGAAGGATGAAGCCTGAAGCCCAATGCTAGATGATAAAACGTAGCTATAACGTGAATCGAAATGAGACCCTTATAACAAATCGACCTAAAACGCAATCAACTTGTTATAATGATGGAAAAACGAATATATAAAATTTGTCTTAACCAATGTACCAAAAGGTGTAACTAAAAGGTATTCACACCGAAATATAGAAGATAGGGATTTCGGTTTAGTGAACGCCGCACCATTTCTTGTTATAACACTAGGTTCAAAACTTCAATAAGACCGACCTACTAAGCAATTATCAATGAAGCTTAGTGTAGTTACATTGCGTCAAAAGTCTGTTAGCTGGAAAATATTGATATAGCGAGATTAGTTTACTGTACTTACTTTCCCAACGATTTCGCTATTGAAAAGATGATTATTCGAGCAATCAATATTGACTGATGACAGTTGTATCAAAATACATTTACGAGAACCTTCTATATATTTGTAAGAATATATATTTGGTAATACAGTGACATTATTTTAATGAACAGTAGACAAAATACTATGTTAACTTCATTTACTAATAAGCTCCAAATAATAAATAATACTGTAAAGTTTGTCTTTGTATATTTCAATAATAAATTCCCAACAAATATAAATAAATAAAAAAAAACGCTATTTAAACAAATTTAAGGTTGATGCTAAACATATTCAAACGAAAGAAGTTTATTATCAAAAATCTGATTGATTATTTAACAAACAAAACTGCCTGGATTCTGTAAATAACTTGCTACTCAATGTTTTTGGACTTTCCTGAGAGTTCTCTTTGGGGAAACTGTTTCAATCGCATGACAGGCATGTCATGTCAAACTCAGCGTTGGTACCCACGCTGAGTTTCCACCTACAAGGAGGATCAACCATTTGGAAAATATCGTAGGAAGGTGCTAGATGCTAGCACCACAGCATCTATTGGTGTGGAATTCCTCGAAGAGAATTAATATTCCAGAAATGAACGTTTCGCGGCTGAATGATGATTATAATGAAGATGAGAAAAGAAGATACAAAATTAAACCTTCAGGGATATTTTGCCTATTCTTTGCTAGCGAGGTCTTTTAATTACTAAACAGGTGGTAGAGTCGGTCAGTATTTGCCGTCAATTAGACCTATGATAAAAAATAATCTATGACACTGACTTTGAATTATTATTGCGGCATTACTTGCGGAAAAACTAGCATATAGCTTTTGGGAATTTGGGTTTTTGTAGACGCTAGACTAATTGTTCGCGTCGAAAGCTGTACTTTGTAACTGCCCAGTTACAGTTTTCAGTTTATTTCAACTCAATTGCCAGATTGGACATTTCCTTATATGTGTTGTGCTAAATAACAACTCACTCATTAAGATTAGGGCAGTTTATAAGCAATTTCAAAATCGTTTTCGTATATTTTCTCCGCACCTGTTTGGATGCTGGGCTTCCATATAAACTGACAACATAGATCGCCTAAATGAATTTACGCTTCTTCTTTGATTTTAGTGCGTAAACTACTTTTTTTATTGACAGGTGTGGTGCCGTAGATGCTACACACCCTTGTTCGATAGTTGATGGAGACATGGAAGCTGCATACCCAGATTGCTGTCCAACTATTAAATGCCCACCAGAAAAATCTAATTAAATAAACTAATAAACTAAACTTCTCTCTAAGAGATTTTTTCAATATCCTTAGTATTTTATTTCATTTATATTTATAATATATTTGATATATTTAACCATTCAACGAGTACAGAATGCCTGTATAAGGTTCTGTTTCAATGTTCCTAAACGGGGTTACATAACACCCATTATGAATAAAAATAATATACTGAACATGAAGTCTCGAAGGGAATTACAATATGCGAATTTTAGTAGAATTAGTTTATAAAGTTGTCTGGGATAGGAACCCTCAATATCTGTTTGAGAAGATTAGTTTTGTCAAGGGTGCAAGAGGAAAGAGTTTGCGGTCAGCTGTGCAAAGCTATATGGTTGTGCCGGCTCATAGGTCTGCTAGGTATAGGGGATGTTTCAGGTACAGAGCTGCAAAAATATGAAATGATCTTCCCCCTCCACTTCGGAATAAACTAAGCGCTTTCAAATTTAAAAAGCACTATAAATCCGCGTTGCTTAACAAACAACGTGCAGGGGAAATCCTAAGCCTCCCTATGCCGGGCAATTAAAATTATGTACATTTTTCGAGTGCCTATAGTAACTGTTTTGCAACTATAGATATATTGAATATTAGCAGTTTTTTTATATATATTTATTTTGTTTATTTCAATTTATTTTTATTTCATTTGATTTATTTATCAAGACGAAAGCACGGTTGCAGTAGACACACCATTCAATAGTTTAGTTAAGTAAGATGTCTTCTTATTGGAATTTTGGAGAGAGCAGGACTTGGCTGAAAATCAGCGCTGCATTAGGCTAATCACGCCTCGCCGAGCGGGGTCGGGAGATGGCCGATCCCGCTCGAAGGAGGCGGCGCCGGGCTCGTTGGCACAGCTGCGGCGCCGCCGCCGCGGGTCGCCGGCGGGCGCGAGGAAGTCGCGACCGCTACGGCGACCCGGGATGGACCACGCCCCTTCCGTGGCCGGGGGGCGTCGTCGGTGGAGGGGACCGGGGAGGTGGTAGCTTCCCCGAGGAGGGCTCCCCTCTAGAGAGGGGAGCGGAGGCTGGGGGTTCCCGGAAGTGGCCTTTGTGTTCCCGGGGGCTCCCTACATGCCTGAGGAAGGCCATCCCTGAGGTTTTTAGTGGGTAGGCCTCCCCCTTCTGGGGAGGAGAGCCCCACATAACCCCGGCTCGCCACAGCCGGGGTATGCAATTTAATGCATTTTCCTCAGGGGAACAAAAAAAGAAAAAAAAAGGCTAATCACGCCTCATACAGCACAAGCTGAGCCAAGTACCTTTTGTCCCCACAAAATTAGATTAAGGTTTTGTTTTTTAATAATATTTTATTTCTTTGTATTTTCTAAGATTTATTTTTATTATTTATTATATTTAAGTTTACTCATTTCACATTATTTGAAGCGTTCAATTAATTATGAAATATTATTTTAACAAAATCCTGGGATGAGATTATAATATCGACGTTATGAAACGAAACAGTCATGTCATCATATTGTAAACTGTATTATAAGATAACGAGACTCTCATCTAAGACGAGGAATCATAAACTGTCTGTCTATCATGGCTCTGATTATTTTATACCTTTCTCTTAAAACATGTGCATTAAGTCAATGTACAAATGGTTATTAAGAATCCATTTATACATGCTATGGTAATATGTACATATTTTAGTCAGTATATCACTATACTAGCGGCGCGTCCCGGCTTCGCACGGATAGGCATAATTATGTACAGATATTTAAGTTATAAGCATGCCAATCAAAACGACCATGAATCACTAAATTAGAATATATATATATATATATATATATATGTATATATATATATATATATATATATATATTATATGTTCGACAATATTATAGAATATCACAATATATCATTTTTATATATATATATATATATATATAAATGATATATTGTGATATTCTATAATATTGTCGAACATGGCATATCTCCTACCGTAGTTGACTGGTTTCGTAGTTACCTGCTAGGGCGGCGGCGGCATCTTATACGTATCGACGAGTCTTACTCCGACTGGTGCAGTATCGATGCCGGTGTCCCTCAGGGTGGCGTTTTGTCTCCACTTCTTTTCTCTATTTTTATTAACTCTATTACACAGTCACTTTCTTGTCTCCATCACATGTATGCTGACGACTTGCAAATATATACACAGGTAGCTTTATCAGATCTCTCTCAAGCTGTTGCTATAACTAACACTGACCTCAATAAAATCGACGATTGGAGTAAATCGTATGGCATAATCATTAACCCGACTAAGGACTAATGCTTAAAGGAACCGTAGCATCTAGGCGTGGTTTTCGATCAGTGCCTTTTATGGCGTATGCAGGTTGAGGCAGTTCGCAAAAAACTGTTTGCTGCGAATGGATCACTCAACAGATTACGCCACTTTCTCCCAATACAAACTAAAATTACCTTAGCGCAGTCACTTTTACTTTAACTTCTGGATTATGCTGATGTCGCCTGGCTGGATCTTTCCGAGGAGCTTCTTGACAAGCTGGAGCGTCTACAAAATGTAGCTGTTAGATTTATATATAATGACGAAAATTTGACCATGTTTCTTTCTATCGTGTTCAACTCAACTGACTCCCGATTCGAGAGCGTAGAGACCTGCATATTTTGACCCTTCTTTTTTATTTAATCCATTATCTCCACCTTAACTTAAATCTCTTTTCACCTTTAGCTCCTCTACTTCATGTCGTACTTTAGGATCTAATTTCGATTTATCACTTAATATTCCGCCCCACACTACTCGTTTTCTGCATCATTCTTTTCCTTGTTCCGCAGTCCGTTTATGGAACTCCCTGCCAGAGAGAATTAGGAGAGCACGAACGCTGGAGTCATTTAAAAACCTTGTCTGTTCTTATTTCCTGTCCTCAAATCCTTAGCTTAGTTGCTATTATGCCTATTCTTGTCCTTTCCGTATCACACAAACATTCTCTACTTTTATTTTATTTTTGCACCCTTCCCCTGTTCTGAATATTCTATTAATGTATTTTTCCCTTGGTTGCCTGGAAGAGATTGCTTTTGACGTGAAACGTCTTTAAAATCGTGCCGAAACATACGGGTACCAGGTTTAAAACTGGACTGTAACGAAAAGGTCTATATCATCGTATCTTAATAATTAAAAAACTATTAATCTTAGAAACAAAAATGTGGTGTGAATATTTCACTTATATAGTCAGCTCGCTGTTGTGACATTGAATTTTTTATTAAAATACTTAAAACACCGTCAATCTTGTTTTTATTTCAATCTTTTACTTTAAAAGCGATTCCCTGACATAGACGTTTTTTAGCAATAAGGCCGCCTAATTGTCGTCTTATATTTGTTATTTTTTTTTGTGTTTTATGTTTATGTGCAATAAAGTTTTTATTATTTATTACTCTTCGCAGCGATTGTGATGAAAGACATTTTATGGCAAATTTTTTACACCTTCGGTTGGTTTTAATAAGATTTTCTAAAGATTTCTATAGTAATCTAGTACTAATTTACAGCCTATTAATACAGCCTCAGTGATAATATAGCTTTCTGATGAAAAAAGAATTATTAAAATCGTTCCAGTAATTTTTAAGTTTATTCGTTACATACAACAATACAAATCTTTCCTCTTTATAATATTAGTGTAGATAATATAAAGTAAAGTGGCTTTCTCTGTTCAGAGGTATAAATCCCTACGTAAATAAATCGTTACGCAACGGATTTTGATGCGGTTTTTTAATAGATAGAGTGATTGAAGGTTTATATGTGTAATAACTAGAGATCGGATAATCGGATGCATATTTACCTAAAGTTAATTTTTGGCTCACAAATTATGGAAGCGGCTTTTTAAAATACATTTTGTTAAATAAAAATCCCGGGAAAATACGGGACTGCAAATTTGACGTAGTGATATTGTTTGAAAATTACTAAATTAGCACGTGGTATTTATTTTCAAAAGACCGAGACTGCGGGTTCATTTATACAACTATGCATACGTATTTACATGAAATTTAGTGTCAGTTCCCCGTGCGATTTATGAATGTACGATTTATTACATGAAGAGTGTTATACGAAAGTAGTGAGCTAGTTTGACTAAAACAATAATCAATCAAATAATTGAATAAAAAAACAGAAATGGTGAAAAATTTTATTTAACAAAACAATAAAAAGCCGTTTCCATACTTTGTCTTAAACTAACTTTAGGTAAATATGCATCCGATTATCCGATCTCTAGTAATAACATAACATACATACAATCAATTTTTAAATTGTGTTAGCGCCACCTATTGGCAATATATAAAATTCCTACCCCTTCCTTTGACCTATCCCGGACCTGAGACGCGACGACAGCGCCGCGATAAAAAAGTAATATTAAGATGGCGATAACTCCGGCGCCGCGCTAACGTCGTCTTCAATTTATCAACTCGATAATTTCGCATACTTTCGCTAACCGCTTAATTCACCCGCCCCGGGGCAAACCCATCTCACAGTTCGCGTGTTCAAAGTTTTGAACCCGGTGACACCGCAAGAAAGTAGTGGTTAACGTCGCTGACCATTTGACTGGACATTCGAGGAGCCACCGCGACCGCTGAACCAGCCACCATATGTATTGGCAGCATCTTACCAGGTCTTCCTTTCTGGTTTCTTACTCCTCCAATCTTACAACACATGTGAGTTATTACTTTTCAATTTCACTTCAGTCAAATTTTGTTAAGTGGCGTGACCAAATTGATATCAGTTTTATTTTTAATTTTTTAAAATCAATTAATTTTAAAGGAGTTTCTTTTTGTTGTTTAAACTATAATTTATTATATACAATGTTTGCAGTTTTTCTGTAATGTATTTAGTGTCAGCATTGTACCCCTGCGAAGCCGGAGCAGGTCGCTAGTAGTGAATAAACCAGCTATTGCTTTTGCTATAGTTTTATAAAATAAATTTGTTAAAAGCAAAGTCACTTTCAAAGGGTCAAGAAGAATGCTACGTTCCTGAGCTGAACGCTGTCGTTAAACTTAATGTTAGATACTCGTATTCGCCTGATCCTTTCGTAGCCGGCTGCAAACAATACGAGGGTAAGTATCCGGAATCTGGGATTTCAACATTTTGGTAAAATTCGTCCTTTTGAAATACTGGCCCCTATTTTTTTTTTCCTTATGTACACTAGTGTTTTGTTTCTGATGGGTTTTAAAATATCATGTCGCTGAAATTATGGAACTCAAACGTGAAAATATTCGTGCTATGATTTATTACGATTTTCGACGTGGTTTAACGCCAACAACAGTGCGTAGCTCAACTAACTTCAACTTTTGGTGTTGAAGCTCCATCAAAACCACTGTGTATTATTACTGGTTTAGTGAGTTCAATCGTGGACGGAGTAAGCTCACGGACGAAGTTAAGGAAGGTCGTGCGGGGGTACGGCACCGACGCCCGCTGGCGCGCGCAGATCCGTAATTCGAGCTGCGCACGCCACGCCGCCACAATCCGTCGGTGCCACTCCTGCTTAGGCACTTCGCGCGCGGGTTCCAGGGCGCTCCCCCCATCGCTCCCCCGGTCGACACGCCGCGACGCATACGTCGAGGGGAGTATACTTGGCCCCACATTATTAATTATGTACATGAATGACATCCACGATTTGGTTTTGCCAGATTCCGAAGTAATCTGTTACGCAGATGACACAGTTATCCTATTCAAAGGCAAATCTTGGTCTAACACTGTACGGTCAGCTGAATATGGGATGTCTCAGGTACATAACTGGCTAAATAAAAATCTTCTTACTGTAAACTACGCGAAGACCAAATTTATCTGTTTCCATAAAACAGCAATATCCAATCCTATTAATATTAGTCAAATTAGAATTCATAACTGTGGCTTTGTCTCCTCGATCTACTGTAACTGCAGCCTCATTAACCGTACTGACTCCTTAAAATACCTAAGAATAATGGTTGATGAACATCTTAACTTTAAATGTCATGTCCAGAAGCTGGCAAAGCGAATTAGAAGGGTGTCTGGTATATTTAGGAAACTCAGGGATGTCGCCGACGATAAGTTACTTATTATTATTTATTAGGCTCTGTGTCAATCTTTAATTACCTACTGCGTCTCAGTGTGGGGTGCCACTGCGAAGACGACACTTTTGGTTGTGGAACGTGCCATCAGATTAGTATTAAAATTAATATTTAAACTACCTTACCGATACCCAACAGTGGATCTTTATAATAGGGCACAAGTATTATCAGTTCGGCAGTTGTTTGTCCTCAAAATGGCACTCATTACACATAAACGTCTCATCTCGTCCGAATACTACGATTCGCTCCTTAAAAAAAAGAGTCTTTAGATTACCAACCCCATCTATAAATCCGGCATTTGCGGGAAGATTTGGAGAGTTTATCCAAGCACGAGTCTACAATGCGGTGATTCGGTTTTGTAGTGTGGTGTCTTGTTCTGTTTGTGCGGCAAAAAATATTCTAACAACTTGGCTCCTATCACTGGACTACCTATACCTTTTGTTTTTATTTGTTGATTTATTTGTTTTTATTGTTTTTAATTGTCTGTCGTTTTATATTAAACGATGCAGTAAATTAAATAATGCATGGTCCACCAAGATACAGGCCTAGCCTAGTTTGGGGACCTCTGTCTAATTATAGTATTACTGTATTTTGTAACTGCACTGTAATTTAGATTTAGATGTCTATATTTATCCGTATATTTATGATTGTTCTATAAAAAATTAATATCGATAGCTTTATTTGTAATGGGAATGATCTACCGGGCGATCAATTATCATTATTCAGTAATAGCAGATTAATAATAAATAAAATGTGATTAAATGCGCAAAAAGGTTCATAATTATTTCAGAAGGCAAGCTGTGCATATAAACGCAATCAATAGAATGGATGTTGATGTAACGTATAAAAGTGTTCAATGAGTTAAAATGTTGTTATTCTCAGTTCACACATTGCTGAGAGCGCTGAGTCTTGGCCACAATGCAGAAGTTATTCCTTGTTTTGTTTTCTGCCTGTGTTCTGGTAAAGGTTGCCTTCGCGGCGGTTGCGTTGTTGCCACCACAAGAAAAACCTGAGGAATTTGGTAACTAGACTTTTTTTAGTTAGATGATAGAAACAAAATGTTTGTTGTCAATCGAAAGTTTGACTATGATATCAAACAGTACGTCTGTCTTAGACAATTTTGTCCGAAAACACGGGTTTAATCAAGTTTGAATTTGTGTACATACATCAATTTCCATCATATAGTTAAAAGTCTACCGTGGGAGAGCTATGCTTCGGTACGAATTGGGCCGGCTCGACCGGAGTGATACTATGGCCTCACAGAAAACCGGCGTAAAATAGCGTCAGCGTTTTGATTCGCCGAGTGAGTGAGCCCGACCCCCCTTCCCCCTTATTCCCTTTTGAAAAGGCCGGCAACGCATCTCTGACTCCTCTGGTGTTGCGGGTGTCCATGGACAACGGTTGTCGCTTACAATCAGGTGATCCGTTTGCTCGTTTGCTGCCCTATCCTATAAAAAAAAACATTTGTTGGAGAAGCTTATTTAGAATTTATAAAATACATAGTATAAATTTCATATATTCGTAGAATTTTCATTCATAAAACTAAGATGTACCATAGAAATACCTTTATTGGAAGCATTCATTAGTTAGTTTGCTTAAACAAACGAAGCTTTATACTCTGTATTTCGGAACTACAGATATTACATTATATTAGGATTTGATTTATACTATTCATAATAATGATCACGAAGACGTAATTTCAGTATTTTACCACTTAGATGTAAAATTTAAGCATTTTGCCGAGTATTTTATGTTGCCAATGGAAATATCTAAAGATAGTGATTTTATTGCAACGCTACGCTGGAAATTTTAATTAATAATCTGCATCTACAAACAGGTCTGTCTAACTAACACAATGCTGACTCCGTAAACGTGCTAAGTTGAAAGTCATTATCAATTAAGCATATGTTGGCTAAAGTGAAATAAGTGCTATGGCTACTGTGCTCTACTCACTGCTCACCCTAGACAGCTTCGTATTCTTGAATATGATTGCTGCCAGTGCCTGATTAACCCTTAGGCTAATTAGGCTGCAGCCTAGGACGCGAGGATCGGGGGGCGGACAATTAATTTAGAAATATATAAAAACGCGCGTAAAACAAACCCTGAATTGACTCGAATCGGTTCTCTTTAGGCCGACCGTAACACACCTGGCGGAGGCGCGTTCTTACAATTAGCCTAGGGCGGTCAGAACTCTTGATCAGTCGCTGATGGCTGCTTAGTTTCTTCTTCGAAGAACTATTTAAGCACTAAATCCTTCGATGCTGGGGATATACAATATATTGAAAACAAGCTACATAACTGTTATTCTTTAAAATTTAGTAAGCGTTAAATTTTACAAAAATTGTTTGCACAGGTTGTAAGTTTTACAGATTAGTTACGTCTTAGTCACGCGTTGATAAGTTCTATCATATTAACATGTATGAAATTAAATGTTTAAATTATGTTTTAAATATAATTTTAAGACTTTTACAAGGACAACAAATTTAATAATCGCTACTTATGCGATCAAAGAAGAAAACTTAGTGCAAAAAAGAAACTGACTTTTTGCATTATCTGTGGATGAAGTATCAAAATGTATCATTTCACTACATTCAACAAGTTTCTTAATTACAATTTTAACAAGAAAACAACCAGTGAGGTCACTGTCGCTTACTAGATATAGTGTTTCCTTGGCTGATACCGACTTCTAGATATAGTATTTCCTTAGCTGACACCGACTTCAAAGATAACAATAATTAATACTCGCAACATTATAATATTGTAATTATTTTTTTACTTTGTAGTGTCTGTTAATTTGTTTTGGAATATGGTTTTATGAAGGTTTTCTTTTATATGACAGATTTTTTCTCTTTGTGAATCTTAACTACATATACTTACTCAGCGTAATATTAAGTTATTCGTCCATTTGTCGCGCACATAAGTAAAACAAATTTAGGGCTTATATGGTTCCCATTGTCAAAGCTGGCCTAAATTGAAATGGAACCGAAGCACAAACATTTAAGTAAAAAAAATCATCAAAATCAGGTCACCTAGTCGAAAGTACTGAGATGATAAATATCGAAAATAACGTTGAATTTCCTTCTTTTATGGAGTTGCTTAAAGCTCTAACTACCCAAGAGCACGGGGTACAAAAAAGAACATGAGAGCACTGATATTATTATTGAAAATTTATTCAAGAAATATTTACATACTAATGAGCCTAAGATTCAGAATAATATTTCAATATTTTAATTCCAAGAATACTTTTATTTAATTTGTTTAAATCTTTGTATTAGTTTAAATTGCTTCTACGCATTGATCCCCGCATACAGCGTATAAAGAACCGTGCGATAATTTTTTTATTGTGCATACGGCATAAGAATTATTTATTTGTTTTGTATTATAATTTTATACAATATTATTTTTTATTTACTATTTTGGTTATCTTAGAGCACCAGGCCTGGCACCTCGAAAACGATTACAACGAAAATGATTACGAAACGAGAAGGCAAAATTAATTTATTTTTTGTTTATCTTAACACTGTTTATCTCAAATAAACTAGTGCTTATTAACAATTTATACTTTAAATTAATGAGAAATTATAAATTATGTTATATACTATTAGGATCTTGGTACTACGCTCTATTCTACTTTGTTCTAAAAAATAATATGGTATAATATCTTGTAATAAAAATTGGAAACAACAGCGAGACGTTTACTTTACTCAAGCGTATACAGCTC
Organism: Scirpophaga incertulas; assembly: GCA_036419045.1. Lineage (NCBI taxonomy): Eukaryota > Metazoa > Arthropoda > Insecta > Lepidoptera > Crambidae > Scirpophaga > Scirpophaga incertulas. The sequence continues at coordinate 6,238,385 of CM071644.1, forward strand.
AAAGATGTTTCACTGAATAGCCAGGCCAAATGAAAAGTCCCCTGATGCCAAACGTTCAAAAACGTTCTCTATTTATATTTTCGAAAACTCACTAATACCGGTTTTCAAACCGGAAACCTTATAAATCTTAATTTAGTTATTTTCAAATAATAATTTTTAACTGTGGAAGTATTTCAAATATGTAAATGTTTGCCTTTAATGTAATTTATAACGTATTATAAAGATATTCTAAAAATTTATGTTATAAATAAATAAATATTTGTTACACTTACACCAATTAGCCTAGCCCAAACTAAGCTCTATAAGGCTTGTGCTATGGGATCTAGGGTAACGGATAGACATACATATATATTTTACATATATAAATATTTTTTATAGAAATATATATATTAGATTCCAACCCGGGACCTCAGAGATGGCGACACCTTGAAACCGGTGTACTATCCACTCAACTATGGAGGTCGTGAATGTTGTGTTTTAACTGCGTAATTTTTGCATGTTTTACCGACATAAAATCCCGCGTACTTGGTCCTCCAACAGCTGGATACAATAATTTTATAAAAACCTTACAGTATAACAAAGTGATCATGGCACGGTAACTTATGATTGGATCTACACTTATAGATAAGCACTTGATTATAATAAGAACTTGTTCAGCCTGATAATGACAAATATGTAAAAAGCAAATTCCTTTTCAGCTTGTGAGGAAGGATGCTACGTTCCTGCCCTGAATGAAGTCGTTGTACCTAATGTTAGATATTCGCCTGATCCTTCCAGAACTGGCTGTCTACAATACCTCTGCAACGATTCTGGCATAACACAAATCTTTTCGTAAGTTGTAACTTTGATGTTATTCTGTCCGTTTGTCACAAATCATTTCATCATTTTCATTTGTCATTAGTCTGTACTTGGTCCTGTATGAGGTTACAGTTAGTTGTAAACGTTATACTTTTATTAAAGAAAAAACACATCTTAAGATGGAAATTTGACAATGTATTTGTATAATAATGGAAATATGTGTCAGGGCAAAAAACAGACGTAGCTTTCATTGTTACTGATGAATTGGTTGACATAAGCTTTTCCAAATTTTCCTTTTCCTTGTTATATATTTTGCTAACTTTGCCTATTATCTTATGATTACCAATTCAGTTCTTTCTGTTGGATCTTGGTAGACATACAGCCTGATATGGTAAATCGTAAAAATGTTCTACGTAATACATATACATACATGTCACGTCTTATTCCCAATGGGGTCTTGACACTTCTCTTCTACGTAATGAACATGAAAGAATAACAAAACTGGTATATTTGCCAGTTTCGATACGTCTACTGTCGACAAACAATTTCTATATTTATTTAGTAATCCAAATATACTTACTTGGTGGCACAAACTAGTAACAGGCGTTAGCAGTTAATATACAGTTCTTGGCCAACCATTGGGTCTTATTCCGTGTAAATTTGGAACTGTGAGGTGTGGAGTCTCGACAGATATTTAAAGAGATCTCTGCACGTTTAGACGTTTCCGTGAAGGTAAGTGTTGGCGTGCATTTTGGGAAAATATTAAGCCTAGACATACAACTTGAGAATGTCACCAGCCTATTGGGTATCTTGCTCTGCAGCGGCAGTGAATTGGGGTCCATTTTCTATTTAATTTAGAATTGACATAGTATTTAATTTAGATTTTAATTAGTATTAATTTATTTTTAATATATATTTTTTTATATTCTTTTCAATATACTTAAATTTTGATTCAGACTCAGAGATGATCACTTATATATCTAAGTCTATAATGGCCGTTTTCACCAACCTTGTCTTAGCTTAGGTGACTCCTAAGAGACATGCTGTCTCACTCTTTTCAGTTAATATAAAAAGTGACAGCATGTCACTTAGGAGTCACCTAAGCTAAGACAAGGTTGGTGAAAACGGCCATAAGTCTCCTGTTATTTAATTGGGAACTTATCACGAGTATATATTTATTGATACTTATTTCTTCCTTACCGTGTAGATGTGGCGCTGTAGCTGCTGCGGAGCCGTGCAAGGTAGTTGACGGAAACAAGACCGCTCCTTATCCTGATTGCTGTCGAACTATATACTGCCCGCCAAAAAATCCTTCAGACCTAATTGAATAAACTACGTTACTCTTTATGAACATTCTTTTTATCTATACTAATATATAAAGCTGAAGAGTTTGTTTGTTTGTTTGTTTGTTTGAACGCGCTAATCTCCGAAACTACTGGTGCGATTTGAATAATTCTTTTTTTGTTGGATAGTCCATTTATCGAGGAAGGCTATAGGCTAAATAACATTACGCTATGACCAATAGGAGCAAAGACAGAGCGGTAAATGTGTAAAAAACGGGGAAAATTATTCATTTTTGAAGGCTTTCTTTGCGTGCGCTGCGAAAACGGTTCAAGATACACAAAAAATATGTATGAAAGAATTATTCCCCTATACATGATCTAAAAAAAAAGTCCGCGACGGCATATGTCTATCTTTTAAGGTTTAGTCACAATGACCGTTTTTATGGTACCAAATTTGTATATGTCGCGTTGTCAAGATCGGGTAACAGCTGAGGTGCGCAAAATAACTATTCCACGCGGACGAAGTCGCGGGCACAGCTAGTGTTTAATATGTATGATGTACATATTGATCTATTTTAAGCGTATCCTTGTTATGTGAACCTCCAAGATTTATTCCACAATCTAATATAATAGAATATATTATTTATATTAATAAGGTTTCTTTTCCAATAAGACATTTCCAAGCAAATTTTATACATTATAAATGGCATCGGAATCAAATAATATTCGTTCGGATTTTGACAGCCTTGACACTGTTGACAGTAAATCTTATATATAAAAATGAATCGCAAAATGTGTTGGTAAGCGCATAACTCAACAATGCCTTTACCGATTTGGCTAATTTTGGTCTTGAATTATTCCTAGAAGTCCAGAGAAGGTTTGTACGTAGAGAAAAAAAATTGAAAAAGTGTAAAGTCAACATTTTTATACAAACAATTTGTATTAATACTTAAAAGCCAATTTGAACCTTTGGCAAGACAAAAAAGTGACGTTAGTTCTGTCAAACAAATTTAATGTCATCATATGTCATTTCAAGTAGGAACAAAAAACTGCCACTTTACAAATCTTTTGGACAGGACGAAGTCTGTCGGGTCCGCTAGTAAGTATATAAATATATAAGTATATAAATATTTCTTATACTCACACCAATTGGCCAACCTCTGTAAGACTTGTGTCATGAGATTTAGGCTATGCTGGTGAATGAGAGAGGTAGGAGAACTGTTTCCTCCTTCTGAAGCGGTGATGCTCCAGAAGGAGGCGACCTCGGGCTAGATAGCCTGGCCTGAGGCGCCGCTGCCGCGGAGGGATACCACCCCCAGGAAGGCTGCAAGAGCACTGCCCTCCGAGAAGGGCTCCCATAGCGTACCCAGGGGAGCGAAGGCCGGGGGTCCTAAGGTGCGACACTCGATTCTGAGAGCCCCTACAACACCAGAGGACGGCCATCGCTGAGGTTTTAAGGAGAGCCACATAACCGCCGGCTCTTCGCAGCCGGAGATACAATTTAATGCATTTTCCTCAGCGGAACAAAAAAAACGGGTAACGGATATACATACATATATTATACATGTACCTAAAGCAGAAATGATGTTAATTGTTGAATTCTACTTGGATTTTAGTCTAACTCGAAATCGTTAAGATTGCCATCCTTAACTACAAGTTCTCGGTCTGTCCCTTGACTTACCTTCTCACATTCATTGTTGGTTAACAGGGCGTGGACAAATGAAGTTCATAAGTGAAGTTAAGTGAACTATATGTAAATGCCCCAAACTTCTATAAATGATAACTGTAAATATTTTACATGAAAAGATACAAAAATATCATATATAGAATGCGTAAAAAGTATTAAAATTATTAAGTCTTTAAGAAACGGTAAGCTGTGTACATAAACGTGATCAATAGAATTGTTGTTGACGTCATGTATAAAGTAATTTATAGATCAATAAAAGTACTATAAATACACAGAATGCTTAGTGGACTGAGACTTCTAAAATGCAGAAATTATTCATTATTTTATGCCTGTGATAAGAACAGACTTTGTTGCCACAACTAAAGCCTAAGGAATTTGTTGACAAATGGTCCGTTTTATTACAAGCTTTTATTTAGTTTCACCTGTCCCGTTGTCTGTCGTTCTGTAATAAAATCTTGCAACTTAAATTTGATCCACTTCCCGGTTTCCGATTGAGTTGAAATTTGGTATACACGTTTAGTTCGGATGACAATGCATTAAATGTGTGACGTCATTCTAAATCCAACATGGCGGCGTATACAATATGGCGGACCAATTATTTTTAATGCACTCTTACAATATGGGTATCAAATAAAAGGGCTTGCCAAGAATAACTAGAAAAATAATGTGACGTCATTCTAAATCCAACATGGCGGCGTATCCAATATGGCGGACCAATTATTTTTAATGCACCCCTACAATATGGATATCAAATAAAAGGGCTTTATTTATAAATGGGGACTATGATAAAGAGGGGGGACGAGATTGAATAATTATGTATGGTGAAAAGTTTTAGTGTTAAAATTAAATAAATTTGTACAATATGGAATTATTTTGTCCTAGACGAAGACGCTTATTTGTCGTTAAAGGTTACAATCAAGTTACAAAGTGTTAGGTATATTTCTTTTTAGAGTTAATTTATTTTTAACTTTTTAGTTCATTTTATAAACAAATAATAAAAGCTTGTATTTAAAAAGGTTTTTTTTTCTTTAATATTTTTATTTTTCGTTGATCAGATGTTAGAAACAAAACTGTGGCTATCATAGCTAATTTTCTGAGGAACTACAGGTTTTAATAATGTTTACATATTTTAAATCGCTTAAATTCTAAAGTGATTAAAATTACCTAACAAGGTTCTTATTTATTTTTCACAATTGAGATAGATTTAATAAACTAATCTAGGTATAAACTAAATAATTCTGTCTTAAAAAAACTATAAATATAAAAATTATCTTCAGCTGGATTCCTGTGGGACTTATCTAATGTCTAGAACATTTACCCTTTTGTTTTGCCAAAGCTGCCAAACGAATTCGTTCACAGAGGTATCTGCCAGCCCTCTGGTCACCAAAGACTTCAGTCAGTAGCTGTATTGATATGGCAATAGATAAATACAGAGGGCCGAAAAAAAATGTAGCCACTGTTTAAAAGGCCATAACATGTAAATTAATTGACGGAGTTGTCTCATTTTTGGTGCAATGTAGCTTAAAGTCCAACTTAAACCCCCTTTGTATGTGAAAATTTATGAGATTCATATTTATACGCGAGAATAAGCATTGATTATATTATCAATAAACTTCTTTCTTCAGTGAACTTTCTGAGTTCATCATTCAAGCGCCTTATGGCAACGAACCGCAACAATTTGATAAGGGAAAATTCCATCCTTTATTACAATTAAAAAAATAACTATACGTTTTTAGTTTAGTTACCTAATCATTTTTAAATAAATTAAATTGGGGGTATTTTCTTCTTATACGTGACATTAAAACATTGTTATAGTTATTTTGACTATCAAAAGTCATTTCGATAGCCATTTTATGTAACATAAACATACTTTTGATATATAATCACAATACTGCGAAAAACCTAAATAAAACTCTACAGTAGCCCGTTCGGCCAGTGAATAGTTGCTCTCAAGATGGAGATAAATTGTTATTCATCTTCATCTCAAGAGAAACCCTAAAACGAGACAGTCTCCATTCCGAGGTCACCTATTTGGGAACATCTGTCTTATCTATCTACTGCAAAGTAACAGTTCTCCCATTGTTGAGTTCCGATTTGGGGTTAAGATATGGCAGTGTATTACTGGGTAGCGTGTTTTTCCCCCTTGAGAGAAGAGAGTTTCAGAATCCGTCACAACCATTAAACTTATCCAGGATTCCCAACGAAGTGCAGTTTTATTACCTCACAATGTTTTGCTTTACCGTAGGAGCATCAGATAAATGTACATATGCAATTATATAACCGATATATATGTAATGGGCTAAGTGATTAATCGGTCACTATTCATAATACCCTGGCAATATGAATAATGCCCAGAAGAGCGGGCAATGTGATTATAACCAATCAATTTATGACATTGCTCGGGCATTATGAATAATTCCCAGTGCTTATTGGGCAGAGCGATGCATGTTTAATACTTTCTTATGAATATTTAGTTAGATAGATCGAGTATCACAAATCAATTATCGGGTAGAGTTATTATAAAAACATATTTTATAGTTTAGTGTTTATTTCAAAATTTTAAATAATCAGACTTCGGTTTTACTTCGATCAATTTACAAAGGGCTACATCTAGAAACTACAGTCTATTATAGTTTCAATGCAGTTTGCGAGTAAGCGAGCTTCCAAGCTGTAGCGAGGAATATAATCCTTCTCGGCATGAGTAAGTTAAATTATAAAACTAACAATCTAAATGGAAATCACATCTCCGATTATTCAATTTAAAATTAACTTTAAAGTTAAAAGAGTCTTAGTAATCAGTGTCATGTAATATTAGTTACAGGCTATAATCAACATGACACAATATATACAGACAATCAACATTCAGATCGAGACCCAAACTGTATGTACAAATGAGGGCTACGTGAACATTTTCACTAATAATTACACAAAAACACATTTCATAATCAATAACAACAAGTGATGATTATCATATTCGAGTTATTATTAAGTGCACTATTGCAAACACATCTATTTAATAAGTGCATCGTGCACGGCTGCACTAAAACTGTAGAAACCAAAAATATTTGAAGGAAATCAACAAGCGGTGAGATAGCAAATTCAAAAGTGCTTGCATCTCGTCACATGAGTTCACAATCTTTTAGCCTTGGGTGACGGCGGGATACATCGATTGCAGCTAACGACTTGCTTTTTTTCCCTTTTAGAAAGGAGAGGCTGAGAATCCTCTTGCATGCCAGTGCCACACTGATTATGTCGGATTCCAAACCAATCGAGACAGCTTTACTGGGATGAGCTACTGACTAAGGTCTGCCTGAACCATGGTCACAACTACGTGGATGGAAAGTAAGATGACCTGCGCACTTTTAATTCTCTGTTAAGCGCAGACTTGGTTAAATTTCTCCCATAACCTTTATGTCAAACCTTATGCTGAACCGTGGAGGGTAAACCCTTTTTTTTTTGTTCCCCCTGAGGAAAATGCATTAAATTGCATACCCCGGCTGTGGCGAGCCGGCAGTTATGTAGGGCTCTCTTCCCCTGAAAGGGAGGCCTTTTTGTTTGTTCCCTGAGGAAAATGCATTAATATGCATACCCCGGCTGCGGCAAGCCGACGGTTATGTGGGGCTCTCCTCCCCAGAAGGGGGAGGTTTACCCACTAAAAACCTCAGGGATGGCCTTCCTCAGGCATGTAGGGAGCCCCCGGGAACGCCATGCGACATCCGGGAACCAGCCTGCGCTCCCCTGCGCATACAGGGGAGCCCTCCATGGGGGAGGCTACACTACCTCCCGCGATCTCCTTCACCGACGACGCTCCCCGGCCACGGGAGAGGCGTGGTCCCTCCCGGGTCACCGGCGGGCGCGAGAATGTCGCGCCCGCGGATACGGCGATCCGCGTGGCGCCACAGCTGTGCTACCGAGCCCGGCGCCGCCTTCTTCGAGCGGGATCGGTCCCGACCCCACTCGGCGGCCTCCTTCTGGAGCATCACTGCTTCACAGAAGGAGGCAACAGCCCTCCAACCTCCCTCGTCCGCCAGCACTGCCGCAATCAATGCCGGCGGAGGCCCACATGAAGCACTCCGCCAGCGTGTGCTGGGCCGAGTCAAGGTCGGATGTGCAGTGGTAGCATCGTGTCGATCCCTCCCGTCCTATTCGACACAGATACTCACCGAAACATCCGTACCTGGTGAGTATCTCAGTCAATCGGTAGGTGACCTCCTCCTTCCCGTGGAGAAGGGGGGAGCCCTCCTACACTACACACACTACGGGGGAGGCTACACCCCCGATCTCCTCCACGGAGGGTATACCCTACCCTACATGGGTCGGCATAAGGGTTTGTGGCAGTCCCATGTGCTGGTATCAAGGACAGGATTATCATTACAATGGCCACTCACAAGCTGGAACATTACTAAATTGCCGGTCACGACATGCCCACTGTCAAATATGGGATTCATTCGCCCACAGACGGTTCGTGCGGAGCGCCAAAACCTTTTTTGTAAATTTTTCGTGAGCTCTCCTGATGCTTACCAATTTAGGTGCTAGTCAGAAGACTTATACAAATATAAAGTCACGTTTACAAATTCATGGCTGACTTCGATTTAGGCTGCATCATTAATGTCGGTCTAAAACTTGTTTTTTTCCTTTACGTCACAGAAACAGCGTCGCAGCTGCTGCAAAGCCTTGTACGGTAGTTGACAAATACAGGACCGCTCCAAACCCGGATTGCTATCGAACTACCCACTTACCGTTCAACCCACTACGAAATTCTTTCAATAAACTACGAGTAAATTTATTCGTATGTGTAATATAAATAATCCTCTTAAGTCTATTAAAATAAAAATTTTAATCAGAAATAAATTCTTCAAATAGGAACTTTAGTCTCTTTTGGACGTTAAAAAGGCTACACCATTGGTTCACTACTTCTACGGCAGGAGAACTTACTGGAAAGAACCAGTAAGAACCAGCGAGGGCTATTTTTTTCCCTGTATTTTTAACCAAGTCGTCAATTAGAAAATGGCCTCGTATGGATAGTCTGAATCCAATTTCCTTTAACAGTTTAAATAAGTTATAAAATAGTATGTAAAAAGTATAGTGTCATTGTGTTATTTACTATACTTAAAACAATTGGCAACATAACTATTGAGTCATTAAAATAGATCTATTTTAAGTATTTTTTAAAGTTTTTGCTGTTTGAGCCACTTTAAAGGAATATATTTTTATACTAGTATGATAACCAACAAGTTTATAGAATTTAATCTTATGCTCGAAAGCATTAAATTTTTGATTATTCGAACACTGATGTCGTTGGTACGTATTTCGTGTTAAGAACAAGTTTTACATCTATACATACATATATATACTGACGGCTGTTTTCCATGAGGTAGGCAAAGATCACAGTTTTCCATTTGCTAGGATCCATAAATATGGAAGTCTAGGAAAATCCTTAGACTTTATTAATACATTCATGCACGCTCGTCGGTTACGGGTACTCTTGATCTGACTGGATCAAGAGTACGTAACCGATGTATAAAAATGTTTTTTTTTTTTACTATAACTTAGCTTAATATACCGCCGTAGTCATTACGAAACAGACTTGAGATTTGTTGGCAACGCCAAAAGTTTGACCGTTGTGGTCGGTAAGGTGCTGCGTGTACAGTTAAAGTGTGGTTAGGTGTTATTCGGAACTTAGCTTAGCTCCGTTGTTTAAAATACCTGTTTAAAGACAGAAATGAAATTTTATTGAACTGACCTTTCATGTAAACATTTAAATAATAAAAACACTATGTTTTTATTAGCCTTTCTATGGTGCATTTTATAAGACTGAAAATGATATAACATACTTGAAAGACTGCACTATAAATATGAAACCTTCATTTGTGCTTTAAATAAGCTTTCGTGATAAATTTTCCCATTTAAACTTTATTATGTGAAATACACTTGACTTGAGGACAGCAGGCTGGGTACGGCTTCGATAAATCCTGCTCCGTAACGTAGCAGTCGGGACCAGCTAACACTTTTCCACACCTAAAATTCAAAATATAACAAAATTTGGTAACAAAGAAATACATTACATTACTATAATTAAACACAGTATATATAGTATACATAAATAAGTCCCCGGTTCAGGTTTCGTGTCTATTACCCTCATTTAGACTGGAACACGGTTCAACGCTTGGGGTGATGCCTGACTTACAGAAATCCTATATGATCATCTGCTGGCAAGTCTTTTAATTCTTTTTTTCGAAATTATCTGCGGCTGACAGCACAGCAGTTTTAAAAGCTTCACCTAACCATTGAATAAGTGTTAAGCCTATACATAAGCAGGCGTACTATTAAATTCGAGAAGATGGGTTTGATTCCCCGATCAAAAGATTAATGTCGAGACCTCTGAGTCATCGAAACTCTGACTGAATGTACTATGAAATTCTACAGTTTAAAGATACATTAGTACATGCTAAGTCTCCCCATCAAAAGTCAAGATCTTTGAGCCACAGATGCTTTTCGCGGATAATGTCAAATCATATACTTACGATGCGTAGGACATCATCTCTGAACCGCATTGGATTCGATAGCAGTATCCAATAGGTGTCACTCTGGAGCCAAATGGTACAACGTCGTTAATTTCTTTCACATAGCAGCCTTCCTTGTGTGCTGAAAGCAAATTTTATTTCCAATTTGGGACAGTACAAAATAGTTAACTAATAAAATGGTTATTTAATTTTGAGGAAGACAATGTTACACGGTAGGAACTCAGCATCATAAAAAAAAATATTATTTTCCTACGAACCAATGATCAATAAGAACCATGGGGTTCTAGTTGCTAGTAGATATTAATTCAGCAACGCAAAAGCTTAAACAGAAAAGTGCTGACATTTTCAAAATTGTCAATTATTTATTGGTTCCGTCAACCGACCGTTTGAATTTTTAGGTACAATTATTAAAAGTATTCGTATTTTAACGAATGATTTTTTTTAAGGTAAAGTTAGAGTTAGAGTTATTACTAAATGTAAGAAAGAGTACGTCTGCTTTCGTGGAATTATTGAATGTACATTGCTTAGGTAACAATCCCAACTAATATTATAAATGCGAAAGTGTGTTTGTTTGTTTGTTTGTTTATTTGTTTGTTTGTTTATTACCTCTTCACGCTTAAACTACTGGACCGATTTCAAAAATTCTTTCACCTTTGGAAAGCTACATTCTCCCCGAGTAACATAGGTTACTTTTTATCCCGGAAAAATCGACAGATCCCACGGGATGCGCAATAAAGGCTTCGCTCAAAAACTACTGCACAGATTTTTATGCGGTTTTCATCAATAGATAGAGTGATTCTTGAGGAGTTTTGCGGCATTTTTTATCTCGGAAAAACGGATAGTCCCACGGGAAGCGCGATAAAATCTTCGCACCATAAACCGACTTCCGCGTATATGTAGCCGTGGGCAAAAGCTATGACCCTTAACCCTCTATACACCCAATCCCGAAATCCACGCGGGCGAAGCCGCGGGCAGAAAGCTAGTTAAATATAAATTTACTAGTGACTTCCACCTTTCAAGGAGATCACAAAACCAAAATGCATGCGCAGGCGCAAGCGTTATATACAAAAACATATCATATTTAAGTTACTGTGCTTCAATATTAAGCTTTTGCAAGGACGCGAATTGTAAAATATCTCAGCTCAGCTTTAAAAAAGCATGTTATAAAAAATTTAAGTTGATTTGTTTATCTTTCTCAATGCACTAACAAATGTTTTTATTATTTCTCGTATAAGTGAAATAAAAAATATCTTAATTTTAATTTAATAACTTTTAGTATTTCACATATTATCATCATAATGCAAAGAAATCAAAATCATCATATAATTCTAAACAAAAGTCTCTAATATACAAGAATAATATTGAAGATAAAATAAAATAAAACTATGTTATTATATTACTGATAATGCTGTTTCCGCATAATCGCACTAATCAGTAGCCAGAAATTCTATCATCGTATATAATTTGTAGAAATACTAAACTCTACTAAAGGCCCGTATTCTAAAATCAAACTTTTGAGACTCAATCTTATGTTGAGTACAGTTAGAAAAGATCCCAAATACCGCATCCCTTTCTAACTGTATCAAACAGATATTAAAGTTAAGTCTCATTTTGTAACACGGACCTTACACTTAAATCGCTACTTAAATAGTTAGAAAGGGATGGTGCTATTGGGCTTAAATAGCCATCCCTTTCTAACGGTACTCAAGCAAAGATTTCTGCATTACAACCAATGAACATAAAAAATGTATTAAAAAATTTTTAACCTACCAAACTCTTGAGGCTTCTTCGGTAAAAATCCCTGCCACATAGCGCACAAACCAAGACTAGCGACGACTAACAATATCAAAGCTTTAGAAATCATAATAAATTACTAATATCACATTTAACCACGTAGATTGCCTGCGTCCAGAGGAACACTGATTGATATGAAGTTGGTAATTTGCTTTTATTTATATCTGGGTGCTGTTATCTGTAGCATAATGCGGGTCAAGTTTTGGTTGACACGTATAGAAAGAAGGTTACAGTAAAAATATATTTTAACAGAACAAATTGGACATTATTGAGAACATCAATACATAGTATAAAACAAAGTTGCTTTCGCTGTATGTCCGTATGTATGCTTAGATCTTTAAAACTACGCAACGGATTTTGACGCGGTTTTTTTTAATAGATAGAGTGATTCTTAAGGAAGGTTTGTATGTATAATAAATGCATAATATAGTAGAGAAACACTGATAAATTTAAAGGTTTCTAATGTGATGTCGTAAATAAGCACGTTTTTTTGCGCTTATATTGCAAACGCTGGCTGAACCCTACGATATAGACCAAAATAATGTACTACAGTATTGTACAACTTACAAAAATCCACAAAAAAGTCCGCGATGGTATATGTCTATCTCTTAGGGATAACCCACCATAACCATTTTTTCACTGCACCCGTGCGAAGCCGGGGCGGGTCGCTAGTATGAAATAAATTCGACTCGGGTAGCATTATAACTAGCTTTTTTTTTAACGAGCCAGTACTAAGTAAGTAAGATCAGAAGAGAAAATATGACCACGTTTCCGAGTATCGCAAGCGCTTGAACTGGTTGACTATTCGGCAGCGTAGATATCTAAGAACATTGAGTGCTTTATACACTATCGTCAATGGCCCTAATACACCAAGTTATTTAAGTCCCCACTTCCAATTCCTAAGTGCTTCTCACGATAGATCTCTGCGGTCACCATAGGCTTGCTTCTAAAATTTCCATCTCACCATACTGAAATAATTCACGCTTCATTTTTTGTACAATCAATTCATCTCTGGAATGCTTTGCCTATCGATATTAAAACATCAACTAGCAGAACTAGTTTCAAAAATAAGTTGCGAAAACATATTCATCAGAATAATATACTCTAAAGACTTGTTGCATATTTGTCGGTTTATTTATTTATTACTATAGATATATTTCTAACTATTTCGGGATATAATTTTATGTATTAGTATATTATATATGATATCTATGTATTAGGATTTTATATTTATATATATATGGATGATTTAGAAATAGTCATTTCACTGGTACATCTACCACCTTGCTTTCTGCACCATCTAAAGGTTGGCTGTTAGAGAATGCCTCAGGCATTAAGTCCGCCACTGTACACATTGTACATGAAGTATAAAATAAATAAATAAATAAGTAACTATGAGTTGTCTATCTTTTTTTTTCCTCAGGAGAGGAGGCTGAGAATCCATCATGGATACCAACGCAACAGGCAAGCAGGGATGCGTTGATTATGTCGGACTCCTGGTGCTGTCGAGGCGGCTCGACCACACAGACCTACCGACTAAACTCAGCCTAAGCCTTTGGTCCTATTGACCCTACTGGCTTTATTGACGAGAGAGCCGCACCTCAGGAGAGGCACGGTTAGCGCTGCCCCATGGGGAGGGCATAAGCGCTAGAAGAAGGCACGGTTCTCCAAAGTGGGACCGGCCTGTATTGACGGGAACCTACACGTGGCTAAGCAGAAGGCTGCCGGTTGGGGGGTGACAAGGGAGGCGACGGTTCAGACGCCGCCGCTTGCAGTTCTAGAAGTTCCTGCGTGAGTTGGTTAAGGGGGTCGCTAAGGACATGCCGCGGTCTGCGTACCCTCTGCCGATATGGATTGGGGTTGTTCGCTGAAGGCGGTATGGAAGGGTGTTGTCTATCGTTATCGACTTGTATTTGACGTATAAGTTTACTATGAAAGTATAGTAAGCAATTACGTTAGGTGTACTAAGTTTTCATACAAAAATTTACAGTGTCAATATCATTTGCAAACGAATGTAAACTCATGGTAGCTTCACTGTCCGGCAAATAATTATCAACCTATTTTTCCAAACCGACCGGAAAATAAACTGCATGGTACTTCTATGACTTGTGATTAATTAGACTTCATTTGTTTAAAATTTTATTAGCATTTCCCGGAGTATGGTAAAGAATAAAGCACGATGATTAAAATGTTTGTGACTCTACTTTATTTAAATAGGTATAAAAATAACAAATGTACGTATAATAAATTGCAAACTTTTAATTTTATTTTAACATTTTCTGATATGATAAAATACACATAAATAAAGATATCTCAAATGACATGGAAAAAGTAATATTCATAGGTTTTACATACTTTATATTTAAAAAGTAACAAAATTGCATTACCTTAGCCTATTTTGAAAAACTTAGGTCCGTATTACAAAAAGAGACTCAAACTTTTTTATAATATTTTTAATAGGCGAGATACAAACTCAAAACATAAAAATTGAATTTGATTTTAGAATATGATCCTAAAAGTGAGACCTTTAATTTAGCCCAAATCATGGGATGAATACATAAAAATAAATTTAGTTATTAATGTTAAAACTCAATTTGAAATTTAGTTTCAAGTGCTGTTTTGTTATTTATGTTATTTACACTTTGTTATGTGAAATGCACTTGACTTGAGGACAGCAGTCTGGGTACGGCTTCGATAAATCCTCTTCAGTAACGAAGCAGCCGGAGCCAGCCATCACTTTACCACACCTACAATTTAAGACAAAACATTATTAATTTACAGTTATAGAAAAATAAATCCATTCACCTAATGGTGATTAATCGTAATTCAATATCTCGTATAGACAGATATTGAATTACGATTAGATATTTAGGTCTTGGCCAACCACTCTGTCCCAGTGCCAGTTAGTAGCCATGTGCCCCGCATGGGCTAGAGAACTCAGGGGGCTTTCAGTGGGCAGGCCGGTCTTGTCAGACCGGAGAGCCCCACACACGGCCGCGCCTAGCCAGCGCGGTGTCACGGTGTATAATGCATTTCCCCTCTAAAAAAAAAAGATCATAACACAAGCTTTTCAGAGCTTACTTTGGGCTAGGCTAATTGGTGTAACTGTAAGAAATATTTATATTTATTTATTTAATGTGAAAAAATATACTTACGACGCATAGTGCATCATGTCAGAACCGCATTCGATTCGATAGCAGTGCCCAATAGGTTTCACAGTGGAACCGAAAGGAACGACGTCGTTGATTTCTTCAACATAGCAGCCTTCTTTATCAGCTGAAAACAAGTTTACATTTCATCCTAGTAGACAGCGGACTATAAAAAAATATCATATCAACCTAATAGTCAAGCACATTAACATAGCAATGGCTACTTAGTTATGAGAAAGAGAAAGTTGCGCAGCCCACTTAGGAAAGTATTTCTCGCAGAAAACTGTTGGTAAACATATTTTGAGTTGTATTTGGCAGCTGAAATATCCCGATCGCCTGTAAAATCTGTCTTGTAAAGCGATTTATTACGATTATCCTTTTCCCTTGGGGAATATATGGGGGATATATAGAGATCACAGTTTTCTACTTCCTACGATCCAAATATATCTTCCTTAACATTCATTAATGCTTGTCGGTTACGGGTATTCTTGGATGGTGTTCTGCTTAAGACCACAGAAAACAAGCGGCGCGGCATAGAGTGGGGTCTAACCAACATCATCGAGGATTTAGATTATGTCTCTTAAGTCACACTCGGGCAGACATGCAGTCCAAATTGGACGACCTTGGAGGAGAAGCCGAAAGGACAGGGCTTAAGATCAACGCCGGGAAGACTAAGGAAATGAGGTGCGGGGCAACAAGTTCATTCCCGTTGGTGATCGGCACAGAGGGAGTGGAACGTGTTCACAAATTCCTTTCCTCAGAAGCTGCGTGTCGGAGACTGGTGGTACAGAAGAGGACATCACTTCGCGGATAGCTAAGGCACGAGTAACTTTAGCACGGCTTGGGCCCGTATGGAAATCACGGAAATTGACTCGGAGAGTTAAGCTCAAGATATTCCGATCTAACGTGAAATCCGTGTTACTGTACGGGTGTGAGACGTGGAAGGTCACAAAGGACATCTCGCACAGACTCCAGGTTTTCATCAACCGATGTCTTCGTAGCATCCTGGGTATTTACTGGCCAGAAAAAAATCCCAACGATCAGCTATGGTAACGTTGTGATGAAGTCCGGATCGACCAGCAGATCAAACGCCGTAAATGGAATTGGATAGGCCACACTCTCCGAAGGGATCCAAACCACATACCGAGGCAAGCCCTAGACTGGAATCCCCACGGGAAGCGTAAACGTGGTCGTCCAAAACAGATCTGGCGGCGGACTGTCATTGGTGGAGCCTGGAGCGAAATCAAATGCGAAGCTCAAGACCGTGCGGGATGGAGACTCACTGTGGACGCCCTCTGCCCCAGCTAGGGGACAAAGGACCTTAATGATGATGAATGAAACTGGTGGGTCTTTACCGTGGGAGAGCCATGCTTCGGCGCGAATTGGGCCGGCTCGACCGGAGTGATACCACGGCCTCACAGAAAACCGGCGTAAAATAGCGCTCGCGCTGTGTTTCGCCGAGTGAGTGAGGGTACCGGAGGCCGAACCCCCCCTTCCCCCCTTATTCCCTTTTAAAAGACCGGCAATGCATCTGTGACTCCTCTAGTGTTGCGGGTGTCCATGGGCAACGGTTATCGCTTACCATCAGATGCCCTATCCTATAAAAAAAAAAGCTGGTCTGACAGTATATCTCCTATTTGGTCTAACTCAGAGGTTCCTAAAAAAGCGGTCATCTTTATAATTGCATAATATAACTGCAACATTTATGTAAAATCTAACCGTCAAGTGACTTACATAAATCTTTCTATAAAATAAAAGTTGTAATAAAGCGAAAAGTTTCCCAAGGGAGTAAACAACAATTTTAAGGCGAGATTTTTTTTAATCCAGTGCGAAGCAAAATATTCTACAATTTCATTCGTTCGTTTAAATAATCAAATTCATTTAAATTACTTACGAAGATACACAAAATGCACTTCACAAATTCCTTCCATTTATTTTTTTTAATTTGGTTCGCGTGTCATTTTTATGACACAGTCAATTATTTGTTCCTACAATATCCGTGATGCAACTCCTTGGTGAACAATTGGTCATGGAGATATAAGCCTAATATCTATATTCCGAATTCGAATTACTTTTAGACCCTAAAGATTAAAGTGCTATTTAGTATCTGTTTATGGAGATCAAACTAGCTCTTTTCGAATAGAAAATGAACACCCATGAGCGACGTTGGCTGATTTTACCGTTTCTTTTTTTACAATATTTGTAAGTTATTCTTTAATAATTTGTGACCCTTTAATTGGGTCATTAACACTAATTGTTAATTAAACTATATGAACAAAAGCTTTTTGTTTTCCAAATATAATAAAGCAAAATGAAAATAAACCTCTAACTCTACTACGACTCTATATACAGAAACACAAACGATCTGGTTATCGCAAGCCGTCAGATGCCACCACCAAATGATTCATAAAAGTTGTTTTCTATTTCCTTGATTGTAGCCACTATTTACGATTCGTACGATGACGTCTTTATTTATTCTTGCGGATGTTGTAAATTAATTTAATTTACAATAACTCATTTCTTTATATATAAAATAGAGCGAGATCAAGATATTATTTTTAATAATATTTTTATTATCGTTTTAGTTATATATTTTAATATTATTATCTTAGTTCTTTTAAATTATATGTAATTCTTAACCTTATTTACTTTAAATTAATTAAAAAACTATATTTATAATAACTACTTTAAACTGTTGAACATTTCACGTTAGTATAGATTTCAGAAACAATATAATGAAATTAAAGCTCACCAAACTCTTGAGGCTTCTTCGGTAATAATCCATGCCAAACAGCGGACAAAATTATTATCAATTATTATTGTAAATTAATTTAATTTACAATAACTCATTTCTTTATATATAAAATAGAGAGAGATCAAGAGATATTATTTTTTAATTCTAGTATTATTTTGTAAGTATTTTTATTATCGTTTTTGCTATATATTTTAATATTATTATCTTAGTTCTTTTAAATTATATGTCATTCTTAACTTTATTTACTTTTAATTAATTAATAAACTATATTTATAATAACTACTTTAAACTGATGAGCATTTTCACGTTAGTATAGATTTCAGAAACAATATAATGAAATTAAAGCTCACCAAACTCTTGAGGCTTCTTCGGTAATATTCCATGCCAAACAGCGGACAACCCAACACTTGCCACGACTAACAATACTAAAATCTTAGAAATCATAATGTCTAATATACTCGTATATCTATATGTCTATGTGTCTATATAACTCGACGTAACCACCCAGATTGGCCGCGTCCACAGGAACACTGATTACGATCGTGTTAATATTTTGCTTATATTTATTTCTGGATCCTGTTATCTATATAATGCAGGTCATCTTTTAGTTGACACACATAGAAGGTTACTTCAAAGAGATATCTAAAAATAACAGAATCAAATACATCGTTAGCTCAGGTCTACATTGTATTACTTGTTTTCTTATTTCTCTTACCCCGTTTTCAATTTTATTTGGGGTTAGCACAACACGTCTTTCTCTTCCACTCTCCTCTATCACTCTCATATCATCTTTCATACAGTCCATCCATCGTTTCAGTTCATCAATTTTTTCTTCGGTCTTTCTCTCCCTACACGCCCATCCATTTTCATGTCCATAACATTCCTAGTACCATGGTACTTCTCTTCTTAATACGTGACCATAACAGGAAAGTCTCTTTTCAATTTTCAAATGTACTGATTCCTCATTCTATCCTTTCTACTCCCTCCACACATGTCAGCAACATGTAACCTTTATTCATCTATCCGCTTTGACGGGTCCGATCCATATTACTTAACATACTATTTCATGAAAAGACATATACATATATGCAGTAGCGGCGTTAGGGTAGGGCGCGGTTGGGCGACCGCCCAGGGCGCCGGCCACAAAAGGGCGCCGCAGTAAGTATTTATATGTAAATTCCCAAAATTTTGGGGGTCCCAATAAAGTTGTAAGAAAATCTAACTCCTAACGGAGGCGGTCGGTGCTGTCGCACGTATCTCACCCAGGGCGCTGGTAGTGCTAAAACCGGCAGTGCATATATGTCTTTTCAAAAAATAGTATTACATAAAAAGACAATGCAACTACTATCCTTGACACAAGCGGGATTTCAAATTTTGAGCTTTTTGAGCAAATCGTGTTAAATTACCACTAGGTAATTAGATGTCAAGGTTCATCCAAGACATTCGAAAATCAAATGCATTGTTTTTTGTTCACTTGTTATACCTTAATTAACTGTCAACTCATTCGTATTTAAACATCTACAGATTTACCTGACAAGATAAGAATAAAGTAAATAACGTGAAAAAATATAATAATCTTATAATCTACTATCAAATATTTAAAGCCAAATATACATATGTATAAATAAAGTGAAATATTTATTGAAGGTTAATAATCTCTTGTAGTAATGCTATCATATAATAATAATATATGTATACATTAAGATGGATATATTTTAAATAACACAGAAATAGCCTATTTAATGATTCCTAAGCAAACATAACTCTATATTTAAAAAGGCGATATAAAATTGAACTTTCAAAGCCCATTTTATACGACTGCAAATCAACATCAAATCGAAATAATCTTTATTCAACATAGACCTTTACAAGCACTTATTGACGTCAACAAACAAAACAAAAAAAAAAAGCTTAAAAAAAACCTTGTCCGTACGTACGAAGAAGGAAAAAAAAATATTGACTCGACACCTGTTCGGAAATCAGGAGAGCCTTCTCGAGAAGAACGTAAGAAACTCTGGGGAAGATCTATTTTTTATATCCTCTTTTCAATGTTATTAATTATAATAATATAATATAAAAATACAATATAATATAAGATACAATCATACCTAATACGATTACAGTCGTATGTATGTTTACATACACATAAAAATAATACAATATTATAAATAATGTTGTTACCAAACATGGCTCTATGAATAGTGTCCCTATTCCCAAATAGTGTGATCATATAGATAGTCACTTACTTTATTATTATAAAAAATATATTATAACCTTTACTCATGAGTGTCTTTTTGATATGGATTTTAAATTTATATAAAGGCAAATCAATGACACTTTACGGAAGTTTGTTAAACATAGATATACATTTCCCCAAGAACGAACAGCTAGTTTTATGGAGTCTGAACATTGGAACGGCAAGTTTATTTTTGTTTCTAGTATTCACATTATGTAGATCACTGTTTTTATTGAATTTATTATAGTTTCTATATACAAAAACTAAATTATCATATATACGAGTATATTGACTAGCTAAAGTTAAAATATTAATTTCTTTGAACAATTCTTTTAGGGATTCTCTAGCCCGTAAACAGTAAATAGCACGAATCGCTCTTTTTTGTAAAAGGAAAATACTCTCAATGTTAGCCGCTGATTTGCATTTGATTTGCTTGCACTTTGATAGCGCATTTTATACGGGATAAGTTAATTTAGTCATAAGTCTTAAAAAGAGTTTAGATGTTTTAGACCTGTCCTGACCTACGCTTTATAATATCTTGATAAGAAATTATATGCAGGTAGTGAGTTATTTACCGGATAAAAACCTGCCATCGTCTGCCTTCAAGGACATGACACGGAAAACCCTCCAGTACAGAAATATTTGGGATTCCATAGCGATTCCCTATTAGGATTAATATTTGTGTTTAACCTGATGATCCCTAAGGTAAAAACTTTAATATCGATGTTAAAAGAAGAACCAAAAAGATGTGTTTTAAAATTAATAAAATAGGTGCTTTTTCATTCCATTTCAAAAACAAACAAAACTTATCAAAATCATAATTATGTTTTTGATGAAAATAAATTTAATGTTTAGGGAGTATACAAAGTATTAGCGAAGGGCAAAAGTAGTATCGTAGCGAAAGAAAATTTGAAACTTAGAGGAAACTCTAGCTAATACATTTTGAATTATGCTATTAAAACTGAATGAGATTTCCAGAGCTTGTCGGATGTTTTGTGACTATTATTATGCTTGTTGCATGTAAAAACAGTTTGCAGCTCACAACATAGGTGTGTAAGCAAACAATTGATATCTGTGACTTTACAAGCATTCAGAGACACTATCTCTGACCATCAAGTGACCCATATACTTTTATTTATATAAAAGTAACAATTTTGTTTTAATCTTGCAGTTACATATAATAATGGCTTCTATCTTGTAGTTGTCCTAATCTTATATATAAAAATGAATCGCAAATTGTGTTGGTAAGCGCATAATTCAACAGCGACTGGACCAATTTGACCATTTTTTTTAAATATTTGTTGTAGTTCAAAGAAAAACCCTAAAAACAGCCCTCCTTTTCCCATACAAACGTTTTATAACTAAAACGTATAGTCAATTTGAGCTTTATTATTGTTGTATAAAGTTCATATTGCAAGCACCCACTATTGTCTAAGCAATGTAGGTGTGTTCCTAACATCAAACAGTCAATTTGTGCTTTATTAACGCTACATAAAGTTGAAATTCAATCATATATATCAAAACATTGTGTGTGTGTGCGATGGAGAACAGAATACATCGTTACTACCAGGGTGGTTCTATACACGAGTTTTTACCTTGACTATAAAATAAGTAGGAACAAAGAACTGCCACTTTACAAATGTTTTTGACAGGACGAAGTCTATCGGGTTCGCTAGAAGAGATTTCAATAACATCTCTACAAATAGACGTACAGCTCGAAGAAACTCCAACGAAAAATCGTGTAGATATCGTGAAATAGTATGTAACTCACTAGATTTCAAAATTTTATATAAATAAATATATATCTAAACATATATATTAATTTCCGTAAAGTAAAGTTTATCTAAGTTAATTATCATCAATCAGATACGAGTATATCGTCTAAACATCGACACATCATTTACTCTCCACCGAGGTAAGTTTAGATTCTTAGGCTGAATTATAAGTTGGGTATAGATACAGGTTTTACATGGAGCGAAAAAATTTATTCGGGGGAAGATACAGTACTCGAAGGCCTTGATAAACCTGGTTCAGTCTGGCTAGTTGCTGATTTGTGCCAAGATATTTTGAAGGGGTGAAGAAGAATAGATTATTAGTGATGGACAATTATTATACCTGAAAGAACACAATACTAACTATTGCGGAATAGTAAGCAAAAACAGACGAAATCTTCCATTAGTTGTTAACGCAAACCTACGAAAAGGCGAAATTACTGCCAAGCAAAACAGTTTCAGTTTACAAGTCAGTAAGAAGTGAGGTTCATAATAAAACAGTTTTGTAAATAGAGTGATTGTTACATTTGCTAAAAGAATTTGAACTGTATCTAATTAAACAATAGTTAGCTTATCAACAATACTTTTTATAGATTTTCCGATAACGGCACTATTGTTACGGAAGTGAGTTACGCTCGAATGATTTCCATACATTTCACAATACAACTAAGAGATAAATGTATGCTATACAAATAGATTAATATATACTGACGTAGGCTGGAAGAAAATAGAAATAAAACAAATGATTATAATTAATTGACATATAGTATGTACTATATGTTAATTAGAACTGATTGGTATATACAATTAGTGTGCGTAGGCAGCCAAAGATTCCGTGTACTGTAGCCAGATCTGCCATCGGACGCGTCCCCAGTTTGCGGATAGGGGAACGCCCCCCAGATATCGGCTTCGGCCGGCGCGGACATAAACTGGTGGCCCAGGGGACTCATTTTGGGTCGGTGGATGGCCGGAAGTATCCGGCGGCTACCCTCAGCGATGACGTGGAATGGGCGCTTGTCGCCGTACGCCGACAGGGTCGTGGTAGTGTCCGCAAGGGTTCCCATGGCTTCGCCATAGCGCGATGCAGCTCTCCTTCAGGATCGCGCGCTCGCGTCCAGGCATAGTGAGGAATATAGCTAAGGTTTTAGTGGGTAGCTCTTCTTCTTCTGAGGAGGAGAGCCCCACATAACCACTGATTCTCGGGGTATGCAATTCAATGCACTTTCCTCAGCGGAACAAAAAGAACAAAAAATGCAGCTAAAGATCATCAGCAGCATCATATATATATATATATATATATATATATATATATAATATATATATATATATATATATATATATATATATATATGTGTGTGTGTGTTTTTCTTCTTTTCTTTCATATTGATAGACTAATAAAATAATGAGTACACGCTTCACAATGTATTATTAGGGGAATTACGTGAAATGGTTGTGACTCGAATTATGCTGAAATGCATTTTTCGCGTAGAAACCGAACAATGAATATTAAAGTCGATCAATAAATCCAAAATATAGATGTGTGTTTCATTTGCCTAACCTTTTTCTTTATTTGATAGTTGTTTTTTTTTTTTGTTTTCTGCGGACTCTTTGGTCCGCACTCTTTTTTGTTTGTGTTTGTATTTTCTTATGTCATTTCTCTTGCTCTATATAAAAAAGCAGGCAAAGGAATCTAGTTATCACCTGCTATAGCTGACACATAGATGACATATAGATTATTATCACATAATAATAACTCTATTACTACAAGATAGACTTTGTGTAAGTTGTGTGGTTAACTTTTGACATTAGCCGGCTTAACCATTATGGTGTAAGGTTTAATAAGATTAAAAAAAAACTTGACATCACAGTAAGCAGAGTTCGATTAATATTTCTTTACCTCTCGATTTTTATAAACTAATTGGCACAGATTAACAGAAAATACAAATTACTACATATTTAACGACCTCCTTGTCGAGTGGTTAGTACACCGGTTTTAAGGTGTCACCATCACTTAAGTCCCGGGTTCGAGTTTCGAGGGGGGCAGATGTTTGGGTGATGAATTCTGGCATTTGTACCTTAATCATGGTTGTTTAAATATATTCCTATAATATTTGTATGTCTATCCGTTACTTTAGATCCCATAACAGAAACCTTACAGTTTATTTTGGGCTAGGCTAATTATTATTATTATGTCGACCTCCATAGTCAAGTGGATAGTACACCGGTTTCAAGGTGTCGCCATCTCTGAGGTCCCGGGTTCGAATCCCGGTGGGGGCAGATGTTTGTGTGATGAATGCCAGCATTTGTACCTTAGTCATGGTTGTTGATATATATTTCAATAAAAATTATTTATATATGTATAATATATGTATATCTATCTGTTACCCTAGATCCCACTTACAGAGCTTAGTTTGGGCTAGGCTAATTGGTGTAAGTGTAACAAATATTTATATATTAAAAAAAATATATATTTATATGTACATCATCAATTATATTATATATGATAAAATGTATTTTCTGGAGTAACAATATGTAGAGTAAACCTATATATTTGTCCTTCGCAGAATCCCATTCACTGCCTTAATCAGATGCATTGATTATAAATTTTTCGCAAGATTGTACATGAAAGTCTAAAATATTTGTTATCCTGACAAATATTACTGGAAGATCCAATAAGATTTCCTCCGTTGTTGCTTCAGTGACAATTTGATAATAATTAGCTTCCCGCTCCCAATTTATTTATATAGGATTTTCTCATAGAATATTTCCTTATTGAGTGTCACACTATCGCCATGTTTGACAAAAAGTTGACACTGTAGAAGAGTATTTCAGTGCATGCGTTACATTCATACAAAAATACAGATATATCCTCATCATTAAATTTGTACAGATTTCCAATTAAACTTTGTAAAATATTAATAAATCTACTTATAAAAGTATATCGATAGTTTTAATGAAATAAATAGTTACCTTTATTTTTTCAAAGAACAAAACCTGTAGTTGAATGAAATTCTTTACATCACTTCCTATATGTCAAAACACATCAAATTTCATCTCGTAAATAATATTTTAAATCTATACTAATATTATAAAGAGGAAAGATTTGTTTGTTTGTTTGTTTGTTTGTTTGTTTGTTTGTTTGTTTGTAATGAATAGGCTCCGAAACTACTGGACCGTTTTCAAAAATTCTTTCACCTTTGGAAAGCTACATTATCCCCGAGTAATATAGGCTACTTTTTATCCCGGAAAAATCGACAGATCCCACGGGATGCGCAATAAAGGCTTCGCTCAAAAACTACTGCACAGATTTTCATGCGGTATTCATCAATAGATAGAGGGATTCTTGAGCAAGGTTTTGCGGTATTTTGTATCTCGGAAAAACAGATAGTCCCACGGGAAGCGCGATAAAATCTTCGCGCCATAAACCGACTTCCGCGCATATGTAGCCGTGGCCAAAGCTATGACCATTATCCCTCTATAGACCCAATCCCGAAATCCACGCAGGCGAAGCCGCGGGCAGAAAGCTAGTTCGTTGATATTTTGTCTTTTTCGTGTGTTGTGGAAATGTTCACCCATTCGGACATAAAAATATTTACCTATATATATTATAATTAATACGCTGTAAAATTGCTGTGTTACGTTATGTTAAGGTTACCATTAGGTAACCTTGATTAATATGGCTTAGAATATTACGTCGGTTATAATTATTTCTTGTTTGAACGAATGAACATTATTCAGGTATGCTCAAATTAAATTTGACAGATAAAAATAAATGTTGATTCAATAAAATTTATTTAATTAAATAAATTAACAATTTGGTGGCAAGATAGCTTCGTGAGTCAGCGTTTCAGTAACATATTGCCATTGAAATCTTACTCGCTACAAGGAACTCTATCAAATTTACAAATTCAATCTTAAAGGTAGCTCAGTCTCAATAGGTAAACAATTACTTAAAGTTCATCATTAACCATGAGTCGAACCTTAGTCTTAAAGTTAACAATCACTCACAATTCACGCATAATAAATCTTTATCTAATAATTTAATTTAACTATCTTATTATTATCACAATCAGTGAATCATCAACATACATTATCATCACATGAAAAAGCTACTGACTATTTTTTACTCAACAATTAAATAATATCTTTGTCACGTCATTATTATTATTCATTTGTTTCAATTCATTAAATAGTCTTTAATCAGTCAAGTAAATATCCTTTAAATATCATTTGGGTGCTTAATTTTTATAACTGATTCTCTGTTATACATTTGACGTCAGGACAGCAGTCTGGGTAAGGTTTGGTGAGGTTTTCTTCTGTAATATAACAGTCGGGATCTTCTGTACTTACTACACCACATCTGAAATAAATAAGAAAACAGAAAATGTTATTTATACCCAATTTAATTTATACAGAAATAATATCAGACTGGGGAAATAATATTTGAACTAATGAAGTAATGAAATATTAAATTCAAATGAGAGAAATTTAAAGGAGTCAGAAATGTATAACGCGTTGCTCAAATTTTTAAAAAGGTTTTTGATCTAGAAACGGTACATACGTATCGTAAAATATCATCCTTTTACTGCAGTCGATTCTGACACAAGATCCTAATGGTGTCACAGATTCTCCAAAGGGTATAACATCCTTAACAGCGTCTACGTAGCAGCCTTGCTTGTGGGCTGTAACAAAGAAATGCAAAACATTAATATGATTGACTTTTGTTACATATATATATACCTAAATATATATATATATATAGGAAGAAGGACGTTTAGAAAATTTTATAGTATTATTCAAACAACCAGATATATCTTATCATCCAGGATCCGCTTTCGAATCTACGTCATTACCCAAATAAGCGACAAGAATTCCAACACCTACGTATACACGAAACCGGTCTTAAGAATCCACTACGTAAAAGATGTGTATTTACTAAATGAATGAGACGACGAATATCTGGCGAGAAGCGGCCTTTAAATTCTAAGAACATTATCAATTGTTGAATGCCAAATTTAAACATAACTGTTCGTAAATAAATATTAATTAAATATCTGTCATAATGTTAAGTAGCAGCTTGTACGTCACACAAACCTTGCATATGGATAAGGTTAAGGTTGAAAGTGATTAACTTAATATTAAGAAGAAGTAGAAGTTATTGATACACCCTTTGAAAATAACAATGTTTTCACAATTGAAGTAAATAAGCTAAATTCTACGTAATTGCAGGTTGTAATGCATACTGTGACATTTTCAAATTACCTTGACTCAAGATATTGTTTGTTTGTGAATATAATGAACAACTTATCACAAGCACCCCACGTGTAAAAGAAAAGTTAGCTACAAACTGATTTTTTTATTTAGTATTAGTGGTAGACTAACATTAAAAATGTACGGTAATAAATTGACACGAGAATTTTATTTAAGAAAAATAATTTTGCTATTTTAAAAAAGTTTAGTATTTTTTTCAATATTAAATATGCGATATATCCTAAAAAGGTTATCACAAATATACCCTAATTTAATAAAATTTAATCCATTCAAAACAGTAAAGATGGCGAATTGATGAAACAAATTATTACATTCAAAACGTTTCTAAACATGGCTACTCCTACCCAAATGTTTACATTAAAAGTGACAATCATATTAGCTGATTGTTTGTTTGTATTCTTGTGTGCACTGTGATGCTTACTCTGTCTCCCTAATTGCCTTACCACAAAACTTTGTTTTACATAATCAACTTGTTACTTCATTAATTTCGAAAGCTTCGTAAAGCTTATTATTCAGCTCAATCAAATTTCTTGTTACTTTAATTACGAATCTTCTAAGTTTATGTTTACTTTTTCGTCTCATCTATTTACATTGCTGTTTTTTAAAACGTCAATAATGCGAAATTATAAAAACAATCTAATTACCGTTTCGGTCAATCTTAATTTTAAATTAAGGTACAGTAACTTAGTCTTAAAATCCGATCATCAAACGAAAATAGTATGAATTTAGGTTTAGTTACAGGATGAAGAGTTTGGATAAATTTCAAAGAACATATGAACAACAACAAAAAAATTCGAACTTACAAAGCTCTGCAGGTTTCGGCGGTAAATACTCCATTATTGTCGCTGCACATGCGAAACTGATAAAGGCGAACAATAGTACAATCCTTGAAATCATTTTCAGTTCTAATACACGTATGTTTCTATCGAAAAGCTTCGTCAAGGTGTGACGAGATCTCTTGAACTCGCGTCGGAGACTGACCAAACGTCGTGATGGGCAGGTGTTTTTATTCAAAACAGGCCGCTCGCAAACGGACCACATTGTTTTGGTCCTCATTTTTACGACTCCAATTTTATGTGACGTTTTTTATTGGCGCTCGAAATTCGGAATTGAAATATATTTTGGATTTATGGGCTTTTAATAACATGTTTACGTATTTGGGAAATATTTTTTTGTACAAATCTTTGTATATTTTAGTGACGATCTAATAAAGTTAAATATATTTTTGGACAGAAATATTTTGCACAAACCTCTTCTATAAAGGTACCTATTCTTATCACGGTAGGCAGCGGCTTAGCTGTGTCCACCCCTGGAATTGCTTAAGTCCATGAGAAGCGGTTTTAACATCAGGTGTGCTTGCTCGTCTGCCACGTACGGTAATAAAATAAAAAAAAGTAATTTCCCGGAATAAATAATAACTTATAAAATATAATTACAAAATTATCCATTTCCATTAAAAATAATAGCTGAGTTTTCGCAGGATTAACGATTCATCTTATTATTAGTTATCAAGCGATTAATTAAGATCCTTGGCATATATACTTGAACTGGTTTTAAATAGCAAATCGAATCCAAACAACATTGACATAGATGACAATATTGATTACAACGTGATCACTGTCGATCATTTACCTATTAACATGTACTGTACTGATGGACATATCTAGAATGTATAATCAAATGTGTTATATTATATTAACACAAAACGCCAGCCTTTAGGTTTCGAAATACATTTTCTTAAAGATATTTAATTGTTGATCCAATTATGCAGTAATTACAATCACATCATACATTGAGCATCTCAGCGGTGTTTTTGACTAAAATGGCTGGCAAACTTGTATTACCGGCCTCAAGAAAGACGCCACATTGGAATCTTGTTCATGGGAATTACGAGTGATTCATCATCTCGGATGTAAACAATGTTTTTTTCTTGGCAGTTTTATACTAGATCCGTGTGTGTGCATACCAAAACGAGACAAGAATGTTAAGAATCATTTCTTCTTTTGCATACTTGTCCAAAACTAGTTTTTGAATTAGAAATTTTAGGATTACAATTTTTTTTGATTAAACACTTTGAAATAGAGATAATCTTATTATTAATGTCTTATTAAATTTTAGACTAAGCGAATACAAAACTTAGATCAAAAAGAATACCTGAAAAAATATACACCTGTTCTGGAGTTAAATGAACCTATAGAAGAACAAGCAGAAATTTCGTCATTATTTTTTTGAACCTGTCTTCACCATCATTATATATTGAAATGGTAACAAAAAAATGAAACAGATATATAACTATCAACTTCCTCCCTAAAGATCTACATACTTAATTTGAAGCTGAAGTTATAAGGTGGCAAAATACGTATAATAAATGCTGCTCTGAAAAGAATGCTTCACAGATGTGGAGTTGAGTTGAGTTGATGTGGGTGCGTTTTGTTTTCGATGCGTTTCCTTTTCGCTAAAATACGCGAAACATACGTTGTATTGTGAAGACAGTGCAAGTACCTACATAGTTAATTTCAAGAACATACATACCTCGGACTAAGCATAAGTACAGTAAATAAACTAAACTCACACACAACACAGAAACACAAAATGTAACATTTATTCATCTAACACACATGCACATGCTGTATCCCAACTAATATTATAAATGCGAAAGTGTGTTTGTTTGTTTGTTTGTTTATTTGTTTGTTTGTTTGTTTGTTTGTTTGTTTGTTACCTCTTCACGCTTAAACTACTGGACCGATTTCAAAAATTCTTTCACCTTTGGAAAGCTACATTCTCCCCGAGTAACATAGGCTACTTTTTATCCCGGAAAAATCGACAGATCCCACGGGATGCGCAATAAAGGCTTCGCTCAAAAACTACTGCACAGATTTTTATGCGGTTTTCATCAATAGATAGAGTGATTCTTGAGGAGTTTTGCGGCATTTTTTATCTCGGAAAAACGGATAGTCCCACGGGAAGCGCGATAAAATCTTCGCACCATAAACCGACTTCCGCGTATATGTAGCCGTGGGCAAAAGCTATGACCCTTAACCCTCTATACACCCAATCCCGAAATCCACGCGGGCGAAGCCGCGGGCAGAAAGCTAGTTATTACTATAATACCCTCAAGTTTCAGATAAAAGACAAGAAAGGATAGAGTAAGGAATGAATGTATCAGGGGATATCTGAAAGTAGCCCCTATTGTTGAGAAATTGAGAGAAAGGGGACTTTCCTGGTATGGTTACGTATTAAGAAGAGGGAATGATCATGTTACTAGGAAAGTTATGAATATGAAAGTGGAAATAGACGTGTGGGGAGAATGGAAGAAACGATGGTTGGACTGTGTGAATTTCGACATGTTGAAGAAGGGTCGAATAGAGTAATAGAGGAGATTGGATGAGGGTGACGTGTTGCGCCGACCCCAAATAAAATTGGCAACAGGGCAAGAGAAAGAAGGAGATACATTTTTTTTTGATAAAGTGGAAGCTTTTTTTCTAAGATGGCATATTTATGTATGCCAAGAGACTCCCAATTTGATTGAAAAGTGCGAGTCGAGGGAATGACTGGTATGGTTAAACCCGGGAATAACCCCGGGGAGAACCCAGTTATTTAAATTTCTGTCGACAAATAACGCTTTCTATGAGTAATTTTTGGTTTATGCTAGGCCATAATTTACTATAGTCTACGTCAGTATAAAATAAATCTATAAGTTATTCCCAATTTCATTATTGTTATTTTTTAAATTCAAGGTATTTTATATCAAGCAACTCCATATCTGTACCCCATATTATGTTTTCAATATGTAATTGTGAATCGTCGGTAATCAAGCATATTAATTTAATTATATAACTCGGAAATTTTATTTGCGTGACCACTCATAGCCCTGTACTATGCGAGTTATTACGTAAATGTTAAACAAGTCAGCATTCAGTAGATCGATAACGGAACGACACATCCTGTCATAAAATTTTAAGATTGTATATGAGCTTGCTAATTGCTAAATCCGTGAACAGATAGTGTGGCTGACTTAATGACCATCTTGGCGATGGCTCGATTAACTAGGTCGAACAAGCCCTTGGGCGTGTGGCGGTAGAATCGCGAAAGGGCAACCCGCCCCGGAATGGGCTCAGAGGACACCAGGGGATTTTAGTGGGTAGGCCGGACCCTTAGACCCGAGAGCCCCGCACACGGCCGCGCGTTGCCAGTGCGTTGTCACGGCGCATAAGGAGCATTTCCCCCGAAAAAAAAGGGCTATCTTAATGGCGTCTACTATAAATGTATAGAAAGAGCATCCCATCATCATCAGAGCCCATATACGTGCTCATCACAGGGGCACACCTACCCTTAACTATGTTAGGGTAATTAGGCCTTAATCAACCACGCTGGCCCAATGTGTACATACATCTTTGAATTTAAATTTCTTCGCAGGAGTTTGCAGGTTGCTTCACGATGGTTTCTTTCTCCGTGGGAGCCCCAGATAAATGTACATATGAAATTCGAAAACCATGTTAATACATGGCAGCATCGACCCTAGGCCCCGCGAATCATCCGTAGATTAAATAAAACAATTTATACAGCAATCCATTTATAGAACATCTAAAATTATTGTGACCTCCCTTTTTATGGTTTTAGCAGGTAAATATGGCTCAATAAAGCATATATCTCATAATCAGATTCTAGGTCTTGCGTAAAATGTATTATTATTATGTATATAGCTATATATAATTTTCATTTTCAATTGAGATTAGTACCGACTCTGATTTCAGTATAAGTCAATGAGATCCGTCAATCCAATTTATCCAAAATTAATTAAATATTTCGCATTACAGCCTGAAGGCAAATCTGCTGGACTGAGCTCGAGTCCAGAGATTTCAACATGGAGGATGGAGGAGTGCAGAAAAATCATTCTCAAGTGGTGAACTATATCTATAAACCAACTATATTCACGTAACAAATTATCTTTGGAATGCTTTCAAAATAAATTGATTAATGCGCAGAAATTTCATACATCGTTGTCGTTGTCGCGTCACATCCTACTCTAACTTATATACACACAGTGAAGTTAGAGTGAGACGTGTGACAAAGCGACGACGATATTCTTATATTCCGTTTTATGAGTGCAGATCCATGTATACGATTTGCAAACGCATCAAGAAGTCATACTGAAGAAGTTAACGGGTTTAAAGGGGAAAGGGTTAAAGTATAATCTCAATTTATACATTTATCAAAGTCACTAATACAAGTATTTCCATATACGAGTATGTAACAATCTTTAAATAAACATCTTACTAATTCCTATGAATTATAATTCTTTTAAATTATAGTATTTAATTAAAACTGAAGAAACAAGCGAAACTCGTTTATTTGTTTTACAAAATAAGCCTATTATTTAATATGATCTTACGTCGTCAAACGATAAAAAAGAAATAACGGTTATACAAAAGCATCTTAAAAGAATTCGACCTTCGTGGCAGATTATGTATAGCAAATACTAATTTACAATAAAAGATTAGACAAAGACTGGTTGATTTTAAATATCAATATAGTAGTAAAATATAATTAAGACTGACAGCTGTAAGAACATTAAATAAATAAGCATAAAATTATTTGTTTAAACTAATAATATTTTGTGAAATCATTGTCTTCATTTCCTTAATTACAAATTATCAGAATTGCTAATAGACCAGTCAATAAAGCCTCAAACCCAAAAGAAATTAGTAACTCGCTGAAATGTTGAGGTTTTACTGTTAGTCCTTTTTTACCCTTGTTATTAACAAATTTCGTTGTTTTTTAATTATAAACAATGTTCCATATGTTGCAAAATGCTAAAAATAACCTAATTACAAATTTGCAGCGTGTTACTAATTTTTTTGCCAGTGTTATTAACAAAAAACACTTTTCACCCCTAATCAACCCTTTCCGTACACCCCAGAACGCTGCAAAATCACACAGTAAGTTATCTTCTTTAAAAAACCCTCAAAATTTCAACGAGTTACTAATTTCTTTCGAGTTTGAGGCTTTAATTACTGATACATATATAATAGTTTAGCTTTTTGCTATTTAGCTAATGGGACATTTCTTGGACAGAATAGTAAATATGAAGATAAAAAATAATATTCTGAAGTTCTTACTAGCCGTCAAATTAATTGAATGAATAACAAAACGTAACATCGAATCATAGCCAATACTTTCAAATAACACGTTGAAATTAACGCAATAAACAAAATCTTCATATGAATCCATTGTATTGTAAGAATAAAATACAGTTTTGCAATCAGGGCGTTAACAGAGATGTACTTGAACAAGATTATCACAAACGCGACAGCAAAGAATGTACTTGTCCTAAGCATCCGGATCCTCAAAGCGTCAATTCGGCGCCAAATATTTTTTGAGCAGTATAATAATCGTCTGACCATATTTAATGAAAGCAATAAAGCTAGTTGAGAGTGGCGCCTGCATCGATTATGCAAATTTTATATAAAATGGTCGACGAATTGTAATCAAAACAAAAAATTTTATGCGAAACAAGGATTTAACAACTCGTGGTATCTCTGAATGCCAAAACAAATCGATATGCGGCAATAAAATTATACGCAAATTTATTATTGTGGTATAGAAATATTTGAGCATTGTTGTGACTGGTTAGGGAAGGAAACGAATTTTTATAAACATTGTTCTTAGATTAAACCGCAATAACATATAAATATTGTTTTCAACAACCTCTTTTATTGATGTTGTATTTTACTAACAATATAAATAACGGACAAGTAGAATTCATAAAACTAACTAAATTTTAATTTATTTATTTTATTTAATTGACATAATATTTAATTTCTTATCATTTATTCTCGGTAGGTACTCATTGAAAACTCCAATTACATTCTTTGAGATTGCATTATAACTTAATAAATTAAACTTAATATATTAACGCAACATCCTCCTTAAAATTTTTCCTGAAGCATTTTTCGGTATCGTTTCAATGAATTCTACATCCTTAATTCTTTTATATGGCGCTACACGCTCAGCAACAAAATCGACTATTTCTTTATGATTTGCGGCAGCTCCTGGCTTTAAGACAAGAAAGG
Source organism: Scirpophaga incertulas (assembly GCA_036419045.1). Lineage (NCBI taxonomy): Eukaryota > Metazoa > Arthropoda > Insecta > Lepidoptera > Crambidae > Scirpophaga > Scirpophaga incertulas. The sequence goes on from CM071644.1 coordinate 6,272,727, forward strand.
CTTTCGGTCTTTCTCCTGTGATTGGATCTGGGATTCCCACACAAGCTGCATCGTGAACTGCCGGATGCTCTTTTAGCACACTTTCTAATTCAGCAGGTGGAACTTGATATCCTTTAACCTAAAAAAAATATACATTCCAATTAAAATTTGCACGTTTTATTGTTTTTTAATATTGCATTTTTCTGTTGGGTACTTCTATTTTTTTTTGAGATCTCTCTTAACAAAGAGTTAACAATGAAACCTGCTAGCTTTACATACTACTAGCCTCGGCTTCACTCACATTACATGATTATTTCCATGGGAAATATATATTTCCCAAGGGTAAGAAATATTCCCAGTTCTGCACCCAAACCAAAGTATATCAATCCATTCAGCTAATTTGAAAGGAAAAAGATACATCCTATGATGAAACTTTATATAACAGTCGGGGTAATATCCTCAAGTTCAGTAATTTGGAGCCTATACAATACAAACAAACAAACAAACAATAAAAAGTCTCTACTTTATGTCATCAGTATAGATTATTTTCAATTTTCTTAATTAATTTTATAAATTTTGTGTGCCTACTTAATCGCTCCGTTTAGATTTTTGAAATTTAAAGTTACTTTATCGTTTACCTTGATAAGTTCCTTTAGTCTATCTGTAATATAAACAAGACCAGTCTTGTCAATTTTTGCTATATCACCCGTCCTGAGCCACCCACCTTCCAAAATCGTTTCTTTATTTGCCTCAAGATTATTTCTGTAACCTTTCATTACGTTTGGACCTTTAATTAGTAGCTCACCAGTCTGAAATAAAGTAGATAAAATTAAGATGAGATTAGTATTTAATTTTATCTTTATTCTTTAATATATTATTTTAAAAAATTATGTGTGCCATATAGGTATAGATCGGTGTCTACTTCAGAATTAGTTTTTGGAACAAAAATATCCGAACTATGCTTGGCGATATTAAGTTAACATTGTATTATTTTAATGCGATATTATTTTAATAGCCACCGTATAATATCTTTCTTCCTTCTCACATTTCAAACTACATTATTATATTTATTATTTTGCAATTATTGAAGTATTTTTTTGTTGGCTAGATATAGGCATACAGACAGACAGACTACCTGATGGTAAATGTGTACAGAAACCTAGAGTATTCTTGAGAGAATTCCATAGCAAATCTGCACCCTCTATATGAACCACAATACTCGTATACCTACCAGCTTGTGACATACTTGCAAAGTAATAGTGTCTTATAATTTCACTGCCTACTGCCTTCAAACTGGAATACCTAAATGCAGACATTGTTGCAGAAATAGGCAAGATCTTTATCGGAGTTACTTAAACTTAATGTTTCGCATTGTACCTAATTTGATTCATTGAGATCTTACTACAGTTTTTCCATATGTAAACTGTAGTGTAGATATAAGTTCTATGTATTGAAAATAAATAAAAAATGTCGTCAACTTACTTAAATTTCGTTCTAAACTAAAAGACGACTAAAGATTAAATGTTTCATTTAACATATGAAATCGATCGACTTGGAGATAATTGAAAGAAGTCATTTATTACTTTATGCTGCAAAAATCATCCTTCAACAAATAGAATAATATTACGATATGTTGTCATGATAAACTAACGCAAACACTGTTTTCACAAAAAAAGAATGCATGACTTTTATTTGGATTTACCACTGCCTCACACCTGAAATTAAAACATGATATCACCATGTTTATTTGCGTGCACGTCACGAGCAAATTAACAGTAAGGGAACGTACCCATACTACGTGACCCGTTTAGGGGGGGAGGGGGGTCGTCAAAAATACCACGCTTGGGCACAGGGGCGGGGGGGGGGCCTTAAGTTTTCGTCACGTAATCAATATACTTTAGGAAAATGTCGCGTTTTTGCGAGCTATATTCAAATATGGCGGGCAACGTTAGCGCTTTTCAAACTCATTAGGGCTTAAAAGGACCTGTATCAAGAGCCGTTAAAATAAATGATTAAAAAAAATTTTTTTTAAAACTTTCTATTTGCAAAAAATAATTCAAAACCATATTTATGAATTACTACGTGAAAACTAGAGGGGGAGGGAGGGGGTTTTAGCATATACTACGGGTAGTCACCGAGGGGGGGGAGGGGGGTAAAAATTGTAAAATATGGGTCACGTAGTATGGGTACGTTCCCTAAGAATTCTCTTTTATCCAAAGCATATGTGTATAAAACTATTTAGTATCCTAAAATCTATTAGGTGAGTAACATATCTTAAGCAATAGCTTCACTAATGATTATCCAAGGTTCGATGAACTTGTGAAAAATATTTATCTGCAAAAATTGAACCCAGAACATAAACTAATCTACTTTTTTATCAACAAGAATTTTATCTTCTTAAACAAAATAAAAAATACGTCTCGTAACGGGTAATAGTACGCAGCAAAATGGCCTTCAAATTGGCGGGGCTCCCCCTCCACCGCGCGCGATGTGTTGGATGATAGATATGTAGCTACAACACTAAACTGTATCCCCCGATTTTGTTATCATTCGATTTTTTGATTTGCGTCCCTATGGAAGCAATTTTAAAGACGTATTCACGTCAAAATTTAGATGAAGACGTTTCATTTTTTTTATCATATTACAAAGAGAAAAGTTTGACAATTATGAATGAAAAATGATATCAGGCAAATATCCTAAAACGACCACGCTGAAAGATGTCGATTATTTCATCAATGTTTTTAATCACTTTTTTGCAAACATGGCGGGTTTATTTCGTTAATCCCATCACAGATTTTGAGATTCAAGGCTGCAAACTAGTCTATTGGCTCCGTATAGATTTTGTATTTAATATAGCCCTACAAAAAATAATTCATTGGTCTTACGTAATACGATCTATCTGGCGACTGACCAAGTGAATTTCGGAAAATAAGCGAAAAACCATCATTTTCATAGCGGATTTTAATTGTAACGATTGCCAAGTCATCTACTACGAACGCATCAAAAAAGCAAATGTCAAAAATGTCACGTCATTGGTGTTAAACAAGGTTCTTGATGAAACATCCTTTATAACCAATCATTAAACAATGTCGTTTTATTTAAATCACTCGTAACACAGGAACGCTTGAACCTATTTAAGTAATCACATATTAGTAAAATAATTTCGAAACAGATTGTTTTAAAATAATTAAGTGTGTGTCTACCTTGTCAGGTCCAAGATTACGCATCTCACTGTCAACAACACGCAGCTTCACACTTGGAACCGCATAGCCCACTGATTCGTAAACTTTATTGGAAGGGTCGCTCATGGTTGCCAAAGGGCTAGTTTCAGTTAGACCATATCCTTGATAGAACGATACGTTATCCTGAAATGATGAACTATTATGAAATTCCAATTCTGTTATTAAAATGTCATGATTGACATAATGCAATACACGATTTTTTATGTTGTCTGCAAAAAAACATACCGGACATTGATCAAGCATTTTGTTGATATCAGCTCTTGGTAAGGGAGCGGCACCTGAAGTTATCTTATGGACTGTTTCAAAATGCCTTGGTGTTACAAGTGGATTTGAGCCCATAAATAGAACTGAAATTAAATAAAATTATGACAGGATATATTCTATATTAATAATTTAAGTAACATTTGCTTACGCAATTGAGTAATGGTTCGGTTAGGTTTCACCAACCATGTTCGCGAGAAAACTGTCTCTTCTAGTATTAAATTTGTAACTTCTGGTATAAAACTTTTAAATGAACAGAATATTTTGATGCAATATATATTTCTAGCTATATACATATATAGTACCGATTTGTTTCAGATTGTCCTTTGATGTATTCCTCACCACACCTATCCAACCATATAACAGACGAGTTAGAACCTAAGAGTTTATATTCATAAGCGCTTAGGTTTCTAACTCATCTGTTTATATAGGTATTCACACATACTAAAAGAATCAGTGATGTAATGACTAATAAAGAAGAATGGAAAAAGAAAACTTGTTCCTCTGAATCCATATAAGGCCAAGATAAAGATAGGTTAGCTAAAAAGTTAAAAGATTATTTATATTACGATGGATGGTAGTAAAGATTGTGTGTATACTAGTTTATGAATACTAGCAATATATTTCAGGCCTTAATAATTAAGCCAAAACATCATTCTGAAAATAATTCTACTCATCAGTAGAACTTTTAGTGCATTGCTCATCAGAAATTCACTAAAAAGACCGAACGTTTAAGTAAACTGTAAACACTATACTTCAAAGATTAAGCGTAGTTGCAAATTAATCTATAAATAATTACCCATAGGTGGAGCCACATAAAGAAGGTTGATCCGATATTTCAATAAAGCATTCAAATAACTTTCGGGTTGAAATTTAGGTAAAGTAACCAGCTTCAGACCTGATGCCAACTTATGTAGCATTAATATTGACAAACCATACGAATGGAACATTGGCAAAACAGCCATTGTGACGTCTTGATTGTTTTCTGGAAATCACCAAAATATTATTGTAATAAACTATTACATTATCATTATATTATATTATTGAATATAATAAACATAACTGACCTGTGGTATATCTATATTGCCTTATCTCAGTATTCTGTTGTTCAGAATTAGCAATTAAATTTGAATTCGTTAATTCTACACCTTTCGGTAATCCTGTAGTGCCACTAGAATATAATAAAAATGCGACATCCTCTGGTGCTCTATCAACTATATTTAATATACTACAGTCGATGTTATCATCCTCAATAAGTTCAGCTAATGATATAGTATTTTCAGGTAATGGTTGGTTTATATTTATAGAAATTATAGGAATGTCTATTTTTGCCAATTTCAAAGCTTCTTTCACCACTGGCACTATATCATTGTGTGAAATCATAATTTTCACATCAGAAAGTTCTATTTGCCGTTTAATTTCATCTGTAAATTTATAAAAATTGATTGAAGAAACAACAATCTTTAATTGAATAATCATTGCAATATAACTTATCAATATATTCTAAGAAATACCTAATAAATAAAACATGAATCTCACAAATAGAAATTATATGCATAAAGACTATAAAATTCTTACGAGCTGTGTAAATAGGATTAAAAGTTGTCACTACTGCTCCAGCTTGTAGACTGGCAAAGGAAACAAGTGGATATTCTGGTACATTTGGTGAAATAATACCAACTACTTCATCATTCCTAATATTAAATTTTTTTCGTAGATTTGCCGCGAGATTCTTTGACTTCTTATACAGTTTTTCGTACGTATAACTTCGACCAGTCACACCGCAAACCTGTGAAAAATAACATTGTCCTATTAGGGAAAGGTGCAAAATATATGTGGGTCTTCCAACCTTGCAAGCAAAGAACTAAGTTAACGACATTTTCGTATTCCTGCAGCAGAATCTGGATATAATACATAAAGTTAGCGCCGTCATACAGTTTCAGCGAAGATGATATTTGTGACGAAAAGGAGCTGCTGTACCTACTAGTCTCTTAAAATTATAGACTAAATAGACGACCAAATAGACCGATGACGTAACTGGACACAGACCTGGCAGAATATCATTAACCTACTCAAAAGGAACAACCCTGACGAGGCACATAGTGAGACACCTTAACAATGTTACTCCACTCACCTTTGACCATGTTGACATGTTGACAAAACATGATCCTGAAAGCAAGTATATAATATGAGCTATCAGAGAATACAGTGAGTGATTTTTGCATTCGTCTCAGGTATCTAGGTCGTTGTCTAGGTCTATTCGTCTAGCTCAGTGATGCTTAGAACGTAATCACGCAGAGAGGAGCGCATATGATGTCATTGCTGCAGTAAGTTGCAAATCAGTCGAACTGCTGCCCGCCTCTTAAATAAATATTGGTGCCAAATACCGAGTTGAAGGTCATGGAAGTATCTCTTCGGGACGACACCCCTATCACGACTCAAACTGGACCGAATACATCAAGTGTTACGGTTGAAGATGCTACAGAAGAGAAGAAAGAGGTATCAACAAAGTTAGTGAGCTTTAGGTGCGGTGCAAGAATCAGAACCGCTGTTGTACCGCACCTAAAGCTTACTAATACTAAGCCGTACATCTGATAAATACATCTTGAAGACGTCCAACTTTATTCTGAAGCTACAGAAATTGCTGCTGCATAATAAATGTCATAGCGCTGGTTTTAAGGCGTTAGTGGCACGACTCCCAAACACTACAATGCAGACGTTTTTATAAGAGTATTTACGGCCGAAGAGAGTGATGTAGAGACAATTTAAGGGAATAATATATTAAGACAACAAAAGACGGCATAGTGCAAAAACGCCTAATTCATTGTAATGAATAACACTGACTTAGAGCTTCTTTCTAATGACAAATCTTATATAATTATGTATTTTTAGTAGGGAGGCATGAATTTGATCCTGCTATGTACCAATATTTCTTTTCCACTTTTCAAATGTTATAAGTACATTAATTTAATGCTCCTCCTCCTATTGGTAAATGAATACAAGCAAAGTGCGAAGAAATATAAAGGTATTCGTGAAGCCGACCAATCCTCAGTGAGTTAGCGTGGTTGACTAAAACCTAATCACCCCGACATAGATAAGTTCCTCTGATTGAGGGCGGTATAGTATCGACCTTATCTTGTCTCATAATAAATTATAGTTAAAAAATATAACGTCACTTTGCCGGATTTTCGGAAGGTAAGAACTTGGTAGATAATTCAATGACATTGGTGGGTTTCTAGTCACACGACGGACACGTATCATCGCGTGCCTAACGCTATGACCAAATAGAGATCGTGTAGTGACTGTCAAAGACAGATTGAGGTCGAAGCAACATGAGCACGCCTCTAAACGCACATACGCTTATTTTAGCTATATAGAGGGGAAAAGATTTCCACTTGCTACTATCTAAGCATACTTTCCTAGCTTCCTCGACTTTTATTAATACTTCTATGAACGCTTGCAGTTATGGGTACTCTTGACCTGATCTTCCTTCAGTATATCATCCATTTAGTTCAAGAATCTTCGTCCACTAAATTAATATCACTACACTCTACAATTACAGAAGCGCTTTAAGAATCTGGACTGGAACTTCTACTTTCGTTTCAAAATGATGACCTAACAAGTTACGTATCTCGAATAACAATTAATTCATCTGTCTCTGTCGCTAGGTACGAGTATATATATTAATATTCCAACATAGATAAATCACTATTAAATTAAGCAAAATAGACATTTTTCGCTGATTTTAAATTACTTTTAGAAGGTGTTAATCGGTTTTTTCTACCATTGACGTAATATTTGTTTGATTATACATCGATTAAGTAACGTGACGGGAATGGAAAAATAATGTATACCTAATCGAATCACAAATATTATCATCAGATAATCCATTAATAGACATCTTGACAAATAGTACTAATATAGATGGTGTTTTTTCATCGTAAATAGTAAACACCAATTAAGTAATTAATGTAAAATCAAATAATTAAAAATTTTGCCTTGATTTGACTTAAATTTAATCATGTTTTGCAGTTATATAAAGAAAATTCAGTTAACAAGTCAGCATGCGGCCCAGGATCAAACATTGTGGAGCCATGAAACCCAAATGTTTGACCCTGGATTTTCTTTTTTTATAGATAAGTTAATAATTTTAGATCTCTTTGTTTCAAATAAAGTTTGTAGACAAATAAAATATGTAATCAACAAAAAATGGGGACTCTGGTATGATTCAAATTGGGGTGTTTAACAAACGGCGTTGACGTTATAAAAAAGTAGGCCATTGAATTTAATTTTTGATTTGTAAATAATAATATTTCCCGCTGAGTAAATAATTATCATCACTAGCCTAACCTAGCCTACAAGAGACAATGTCCCATCTTATATTTTATATGTGGAGTTAGCGCATTACCTACTTTTTTTTTATTCTTAGTAATATTATACCCGCCCATATAATACATCTCACTATATTTGGAATAAATATTTTTTTTCTTCTGTGTCTGTTCTATAAAAAAATCTAGATTCATATAGCAGTAATTTTATCTTCAATTATGGTTTGCATTATCACTTTTCTATTATTTTCAATTCGCAATTTCACAAATCAATGACAAATAGGGGTTAAGAAAGAACAAATAACGGTTTTTTTTCTCCCTGTTTTGTTACACAGTTATCAATTGGAAACAGAACAATAACTGCATTACCACTGTATCATTTGCACACAATATACAAGCATTTGCGTTACAATCAAGCAAGACAAAGTTAGTACAGAACAAACCAGAATAAGCTAGGAACCGTTTACATAACTTTATATAAGTACTTTCACATGAGAAGTATAGTTCACACTCGGTGCCGCACGGTCACATTTATGATCATAAAGAAAGATCTAGAAATATAGCGTCAGTCGACAAATTCGTTATTTCAAATCGAACCAACGCGCATAGTAGGTAGGCAACATAGTAGGTGTCGGTTCAATCAATTTTGATCGCTAGTTTCTTTATTTTACTTTGTACGTGCTGTCCATTCCATCACACAATCAAAGCAGTATTAACGCCGAATAGTATGTTATGAAATGCCTACCAGGTGATTTAATTGTAATGAACAACAAATGATCGAATAACGGGCTCAGCTGGCTATTATTTTCCCAGGACAAATGGTACAGCCACTAAGGTATTAAACCCAGGCTTTTTAGATACCACAATAGTAAAAGTCTTGTGTCACCTTCTGTATAGCTCTGTACTGACACTAAGAGACTTCTTTTTATTCCCCAAAATCGATAGCGATGCGCCAAAACCGTTCGATAACTTTCTGGAACAGGGATGTATAGCGGACTGGAAAAAGTGTATGGGACAATGCATGCGATTTTGTATTGACTAGTGTAGAGTAATTTAAAAATATTAAATAAACATATGTCATCCACATAATCCTGAAGTCTTAACAGTTTTATTTAGCGGTTACAATCATAGATAAAATATCCCTTATTCCAACTTGCAGTTGTAACAAAAATTTCTTAATATCAATTTACATATTTTTTTAATTTATTTATCCCATTATATAACATTTAAGAAACCAAGGAGAAATTATTCTTTAATTTTTAAATTTATTGTTGTTAGGTGTAACATTTTGCCAAGAATGCAAATCCGGGGGTAGATTATTTATAAGCCGAGCCTTAAAACAATCGTCATTCAGCCATTGTCAATTGAGCCATGAAACGTCCACCGTCGGGCTTAGGCCACCCCCAAGAATCCACACCGAACCGTCTTGCTCTGCTAGCATCCATCACCATCTTACGTTCACCGCCAAACCGTCAAAATAGCTTGTGAAACCTTAAGTTACCAATCAACGCATCGTTTCCTTCCCCATGCAGGCCACTCTAATATTTTTAGATAATAAAATTCACAATTCCTTGGGCAATTTTGGTAACCCTGGTTTTTCTGTTAATTTCATGATTATTGTTCGATTAAGAAAAAATACTTTATGCACTTTCTCCGTTGCCCTTTGTGTGACCCTCAACCATCTTATAACACCTTTAGAAAGACTTCAATGTTATTGCAGCAAATGTATAACTAATTGTCTTAATATCCATTACGAGATATATCACCATAAAACAATGTGTCAATTGGTATACAGTTTGGAATTGTTTAATATCACATGGAAGGTTAAATACTATAAATAACAAAAAAAGTAAACTCCATTCAAAATAAACATTCCTAAATATTTAAAAAGAAACAGGTGTTTAATAAGTTAGTCCGATTTTAAGGTGTGGCATGCCTATTTTTAAACATTTGAGAATAATTTGCTTTCAAAGTGCTCTATGTTTTTAATAATTATATGTTTGGATAAAAGGACTCCATTCACCTTGTGGACCTTTGGGCCCAACATGAACAGTAAAATTTTCACTTGTATTTTATTTAATATTGTATATTAAAGGTATAGAAGTATTCTACATGTGTTTTTTAGTATCCAGATGCACCAAAAGAGAAAAAACCGATGTAGAACTTATCCGTTTTCGACGCCGTCAACACATATTGCTGTTATGAGTATTATCATTTGATCATTCATTAAATGAAGAGTATTATAGTAATCCACATTCAAGAATGTGCGGCACAATAGTCGACGATCGAACGCCTCCGCTAATTGGAATTAATAACAAACTGTATTTAAATTAACAAAAGCAACACAAATATAAGTTAATATAATTCAGTTTTTATTTTTATTGATAAAATAGTTTGAGTACTGAAAAAATGGGCTTAGTTGACTACTGTACGAGTACAATACACAAGACTGTGTTGATTAATCTAGGTATTTGCCTTTCATCAACCATAAATAAATGAAAAGTATTGATTTATATCTTGTGGTTTTACTTGATTTAAAAATCTAAACTGATGAAACTATTATGATTTTTATAAACTTGTGGCGATAAAAGAACAAATCGTATATTCAATGGTCCGTATTACTAAAGATTTTTTAAGCCAGGTTTAGTTAATCTATGTTGGTGTCTCGTTTCATCTTTCCATAAATATCATAACTTAGAAAGAGAAAAAAGTAGATTAAATAAGTCGGGCTTAACTTTAAGGCCCGTATTAATAAAGATTGTTTAAGTCTAGTTTAGTTAATCTACATTGTTGTCTCGTTTCATCTTTTCAAAAATATCATGAGAAAGAGAAAAAATCGTGGATAAACTAAATCAGGCTTAACTAACTTTATTAATATGGACCAAAGGGCTAATAAAAATATCTATACTTTTAAAGCTATTAATTATATGTTCATCCCTAGTCAGACCATAGATTCTGACACCACATTTTTCGTTATATGTTCCATAGACAAGACCACTAACGTGTGTTGTGTGTTAGAGACAAGTCTAATACCTATTAAAATCTTCCTTTTTGTTAAAAATCTTTGATACTACCAAATGATAATGAAATGATAATTTTCTTTTTTTTTTCAAAAACGCTGTTCACAGTTGGGCCCAAAGTGAATGATGTCCTTTGCTTGTTTCATTGTTGAGAGCACTTTTTCATCACGTGACATTAAAAAAAATTTAAAAGACCACAATTTTATCTTTCTAGGCTAACATTTTACAATAGCCCGGATATAGTATGATTATCATTTCAATTTTAAGTTGGCTAACATGCTACTTGGCATTTTAAGTTGGATAATATGCTACTTGGCATTTTTTATGCGGGCGTTGAAACCAGCGTGAGCCGGATCTCGTCCAAACACAGTTACGACCGTTCCAAACAATAATAACATTATTATGTAAATACCCCACGTTATCATAATATAAAATCTAGTCTACTATCCACTACGAATAAGAAAATTTAACGCGAGAACTATTTTTTGTGTTTTGTTTTTACAAAAAAAAAGATTACAAAAAATAAAAACGTCACCCGGCGATTTCCATCATGTCTTGTGGGTGCAGTTATAAACATAGATCTTACAAAATATTTAACTCATGTAGAAATCGAACTCATGACCCCTTACACAGTAGCTGATCACTTGACCGCTGCGCCAATCGTGTAGTCACGAGATCACATATAGTTACATAATAGACAAATATGTATTATTATTACCGAGATAATTTGTATTTGTACTGAACCCGACCCACGGGCATTCTACATATAGTTTCCTTAAAAATCTAATTCAAATGTATTAGAGATGGGCCGAATATTCGGTATTCGGCATATTCGGCAACTTTTTCAGTGTTCGTATTCGGCCGAATAGTTCGGTTACATTGCCGAATAATTACCGAATAAACAAAGTAAATAACGAGTGTAGGTTGTTTCGTAATTTGTCGGTTTGACATCCTATACCAGCATTCTCAGTAAGCAACTTAACAAAAAGATATAAATATGCGTCAAAATGTAAATATAATATATATTATATATAATAAATATTTTGCAATAAACCGTAGCTTAAGTAAGAAAAACCAAAATTGTTTTATTAATCATAAATCAGTTTTAGCATTTGCAGGCTCAAATGATGGTTACATTAAGATTAGGAACTATTAAATCAATAATCATTCTAAAGTTTTAAACTCAACATCAGCTTTAAACATATAATCTAAATTAGTCTTCTTTCAATAAAGAAATAAATTAAATAAAAAGTGGTGTTTCTTCTTTCAATAAAATAAAATATAAGTAATCTCTTTTTAATCGATCGTAAAGAATTTAAAATATTTAAATTGAAAAAGCTACCAAAAGTTTAGTCCTATTTATTTATAATTATTATTTAATCAGGCATAAGACGGTTACGTTTTTTTTCATAAACATTCCCAGCTTCCGAGCAGAACCGAATGTTAGGCCGAATATTCGTATTCGGCAAAGTCCGTATTCGGCCCATCTCTAAAATGTATCATTATTTAAAGATAATATTTTAATTTAACATAAAGATGGCCGGTATATACGTTTATCATTAAAATCAAAATGCAAACATTTTAATTTAATACAGTTGAAAGTCGGACGACTTTGTATGTACACCTTGAGACAGCTCTGTCGTTAGTAATACCAGCAGTTATCGCAGTATAAATGTAAAGCGTGATATGTTGCTGATTGTACGTGAGTTATTGTTATCTATTAAAATCAATGTACCCGCAATCGTCGAGCATGTATGAGGAATGTTATGAAAGTAGATGAAGCGAAAGAGATATGTAAGGACCGTAGCAAGTGGAAGGACGTAATCTCTGCCTACCCCCGTGGGAAAAAGGCGTGAGTGTATGTATGTATGTATGTAAACCATTAATCACAGGATATACCTAACTGCTGTCGAAATTACTTGAATCAACTAAACAGAACATGCAAATACCAAAGCGATCATACCACAGCTGTTTTGGACGGCCATTTGTCAAGGTTGCGCCACACATAATCAACAATTGTCATATCCGGCACCACGATATCTTGGAAGGGCGAATTGACTACCATATCACCATTCCACACGTTGTAAAACCTCAAGCCTTGTGTTTTGTTCAGTTGCCTCGCAGAATTTCGCAGTTGTGCACAAATCGACGTCATGGTTAATTAAACTGTAGCGTTGGAATGACTTGTACTACTCTGTACTTCGGACTCGACGATTAATTATGTAGCGAGCGAAAACTTTATACATAGACGATAAGATATGGCATTGTTATTATGAATTACAAAGAGTCAATTCTGAAGTTATGTTTGTGTTGGTAGCTGTTGCGGTTTTTTTTACTTGGCTTGTTGTAACAGGGTATGTTTGGGTACCTACTAAGGTGTGTCTTAAACAGCAGTGGTTGCATTTTTTTTTTTCCTCAGGAGAGGAGGCTGAGAATCCTCATGGATACCAACGCAACAGGCAAGCAGGGATGCGTTGATTATGTCGGACTCCTGGTGAATCGAGGCGGCTCGATCCAGCAGACCTACCGACTAAACTCAGCCTAGCCTTGGCCCTAGTGGCCTTATGGCTTGAACGGAATGGTTGGCGCACCCTCAGGAGAGGGCACGTCGGCGCTGCCCTCCGAAGAGGACATATGCGCGAAAGAAGGCTCGGTACGCCAAAGTGGGTCCGGCCTTGAAGTGACGGGGCCTACTCGTACATGTGCAGCAAGCTGCGAAGTATGGACTAACTAAGGGATGGTGGCGCAGATGCCGCCTCTCGCAAGGCTTGAAGAGCCAGCGTCAATGACTCGGGAGGGTCAGAAATGACGTGCCTGGGTCGACGATATTCGGTATTACGCGGATTGACTGGGGTTCGGTTGCATTGCGCGTCCGGTTTAAAAGGTAAGCTGTAGCAGTAAAATTACTGGATACCACAAGCTTGCAGCATAGACTGTGATGCTTGTCTGGGAGTAACCACGTACCATCAGGTGAGAATTTTACCTCTTTTTCAATATGGGTAATAGTTCAAACAATCACAACTTAATGTTCATTATTACAATGAACGCGCAAGCCCATGTAGCATGGTCAACAAAATACAATATGAATTTGGTTTAAAAATTGGACTGTCAAAATACAAAGGAAAATTTCAAGATGGCGGCTAAATCGAACGATAAATACTGTCGTATCTAATTTAGTTATTCATACGGGGCACGGGGGCAAGAATGGACTTCCAGAAGCTATTTCCGTTGTTGATCTACATAAAGGAATAAATTAATATATATAATAAATAATTAATATATTCGATAAATTGCTGTGCATGGGCATTTATATATTAAACTGTTAAAGGGTGATGACAATTATAAGCTAAAACCTTCAGACAATTATAGTTGAACCAATGGCACATTTCAAATCGTAAATTCGTATTCAGCCAGCAGTATGTCAGAAATTTTTACTTCCATAATTATACCGATTTGCCCATGATTTACCAACATTTTCAATGTACAGGGCTGTCAAAAAGTTAAAATTCATTGCCTTCCTTTTATTTCTGACACTATGTTATTTAGCAAAAAATAATCCTTATGGTGAAGCCTTTCGATCGGTATGATAAAGCTAACAGGGTTTTTTTTTTCTTGTGTAGCGGGTTCGACTCCCGGTTCTAACGTGTAATTATTCAAAAATCAATGAATGCAATTAAAATTGTTTTTTAAATTAAAATAATGTCTTCTTTCAGTAAAATGTACTATCTACAATATTTAAGGTACTTTCCCTCCATGTGGATTGGCCGTGGGACGCCCTGTATCCTACTACTATTATAAAGGCGAAAGTTTGTAAGTATGGATGTATGGATGTTTGTTACTCTTTCACGTAAAAACTACTGAATGGATTTGAATGAAACTTTACCACAATATAGCATATACATCAGAATAACACATAGGCTACAATTTTTGAGATTTCTAATGTGAGGTCGTAAAAAAAATACATTTTTTGCGCTTACATTGCAAACGCTGACTGAATCCTACAAGATAGATCAAAACAATTTACTACAGTAATGTACAACTTAAAAAGGTCTACAAAAAAGTCCGTGATGGTATATGTTTATCTCTTAGGAATAACCCACAAAAGGAAAAAGATCGTTAAATGTAGTTTATAGGAGCATACTGCAGTAGCTACCTATAGGCCTATGATTAGGGCTCTGCAGTGCTTAGTTACCGTATTTCTTACTTATTACTAGACTAGACGGGACGAACCTGAAGTCCACACGAACGAAGTCGCGGAACGAAGTATATAATATATAAAATGTTATGTATAATGCGATTAAATTTCGTATAATTACAAACACTAAAACGTATAATTGATATTTCATTACTGGCAGCCCTGTCAATATTGTTCCGAGCGATTCTCTAGGCCACTGATGCCATATTTATACCCATCAGTGAGATATTTCAACCCATCAGTGGCCTACACCCCCACACGAGCATCGCAAACTTCTTATCAAACGCGTCCAATACCCTGACAGAATATTGTAGCTCTGCTGGCGGATTCAACTGCGTCACCCCCATACCCAGATATCTAACTCCCTTTGTATCGCCTAGTGTCTTTACGCTAACAAATCATTATAACAATTACGATTCTATTGTGTTTGTTTTTGTAAATTGGTTGTGTGTATTTTTCTGTAACGAAAAATTCAGTACACAACTAAACAAACATTAATTTTATCTATGAATATATAATCTTAACACTAAACCTTAAATAGATAATTAAAATTATCTATGCATGCAAATATAATTCGTGCAAAATTATGCGTTTATTGGATCACGAATAAATTGTTCCAGAGTTGTAGATCTGCGGTAGTGTTGTAACGGAGGGCTTCTTAACGGAGGCGGAGGCGGATGCGAAGGCGATGAGTTTCACTTCCGCGGATGCGGAGGTTAACGGAGGCGGAGGCGAAGGTGAAAGATCATCGTCTAATTTGAATCTGTTTTCTATATTATATCCATTAATTAAAATTTTTCATATCATGAGGTTACTATTGCTGTCGTCATTTTCAGTTTCCTCTTCACTGTCACTGCGATTTGTCAATATGTCAGCCAGATTCGAACGCACGCTTTGTGTTGGTGAAAATATCTGGAAGCTTGTACTGCCTGGTTCATCATGCATTGGGTTTGATTCTACTCCAGCTTTTTTGGCAGCACGATTCGTGACCATTTAGCGCGCTACGCGCGACGCTCACGCGGTGCTGCTCTATGATAACGTAAATAAAACTCCGTTACAACTCCGCAAAAATTGTGCGGAGGCGGAAGCGGAGGCGAAAGTACGATTTCTTGCGGAACTTCCGCAGAAGGAGGCGGAGGCGAAGTTCCGTTACAACCCTAATCTGTGGTGACATTTCACTTTTGCTAAGTACAAAACCGAAGGCGGTAGCCTGTAACTATCACTACCTGAACTTTATCCGCTGGAGCGGAAGTGACTATCAGTCGCTGCCTGAACTTTTTACATGCGGACACCGCAGCGTTGGTACGCCTCCCACTAAATGGATGGATTCACAAATCGACGTCATGATTATTTTAACTGTAATGTTGAAATGATAACGAGCTGCTACGTAATTCGGATTGGTTCGGACCCACGGGAGATGGTAGTGAATCCTCATAAGGGGAGCGCTGCTATTGTAGTCAGTCGTCTTAATAACCCCTTGGTGCTCGGACGACCTCACACCGGATACCACCCGCACCCGGTTTACGGCGGGTGGTTATACTGGACTGTAGCAGAAGGCTAGCCTACCAAATAAACACTATCTACAAGCCTTTGGCCGGGCAGGCCTGGGACCTTATTGGTTTTGAACTAAAGCGCCCTCCCCAGAGCAGTGGGAGGTGCATAAGTAATTCGGAGTCTACGAACTACTTATGTAGTGAGCGAAAGGACATTGTTCCGGCTCCATACATGTTCTGCCTAAGAACCGTTCGAACGAAAAAGTTAATATTTTGAGGTTATAAATAAAAAATAACCAACCTTGCGTGAAATATCAGAGTAGTAATATCAAAGTAGTATTAACAATACTATGTACAGCTATATATGTTCTCTTCTAGAACTAGGAAAGGACTACTCTACTAGATACTAGGAAAAGAGGTACCTTAAAGAGGTATCTTAAACTTGACTAGGTACTATACCTAGTCAAGTTTAAGATAACTCTTTGACAATTATCATTTTACAAAATCCAGTCCTTTACACACATCCGAGTCTACCAAGTAACTACGCAATGTAATCGGAGTCCGTAATCAAGCCAAAGTTGTTAGAATAAAGCCATGAAACGCATAGAAAATCACAAAAGAAACGATAGTCGGATAAGGTATGAAGTACACCAGTGTTGCCAATTACGAAAACTATAATACTTGAATGCCAAGCTAGAAATTCGCGATTTCGCTTAAAAAAAATATACTAGTTTTTTTCTAGCTAGTCAATTTAGGTATTTAAATGAATAAAGTGTTATCAACTAATTTTAATAACCGACTTCAAAAAGGAGGAGGTTTACCGAAATCGCGAAAACTTCCGAAACTGTCAGCACTGGCTGACGGAAAACCGACATTTTATACGGCATCAATAATTGTGACCCAACTTTTTATTTGGAATTTATTTATTTGAAGTGCCATGGAATACTAAAATATGTTTCAAATAATATAAAAATAAATAAAAATTATAGTATAATTTATATTCACATCGGTTCTTAGGCCAAAATTGAACAATGTCCTTTAAAAGTCGATAAGTGAGACAGAGCTACATGGTATCGGCAAAACATCAATATCGACGGCGCGAAAATAATGCATCTTCGGTTTGCCGATGATATCTTAATCATGGTTGAAACCATGTAAGATTTGGGCACTCGAAGATCTCAGTAGTGTTGCAACACCAATACAAGGTAAAGATTACAAAAAAAAAGAGCAATAATTTTCATCCCCTATTTCAAACCCTTACAGCTCTTTTTCTCATTACAAAAGTACCCTATATCCATATTGTCTCTTGTTTATCTTCTTATCAAATTTCATTTATATCGGTTCAGTTGTGTTGCCGTGAAAGCGCGGCAGACAAAATTATTTTATTATATTATCAAACTTAGTTCAGCGGCGTACGCAGTAAAAAAGATTAGACTTTTAACTAATGTTGAAACGGCAAGAATTGTTTATTTCAGCTACTTTCATAGTGTTATGTCCTATGGACTGCTGCTATGGGGATCAGCGACTAACATTGAGAGTATTTTCCGTTTACAAAAAAGAGCGATTCGTGCTATTTACTGTTTACGGGCTAGAGAATCCCTAAAAGAATTGTTCAAAGAAATTAATATTTTAACTTTAGCTAGTCAATAATATATGATAATGTAGTTTTTGTATATAGAAACTATAATAAATCCAATAAAAACAGTGATCTACATAATGTGAATACTAGAAACAAAAATAAACTTGCCGGTCCAATGTTCAGACTCCATAAAACTAGCTGTTCGTTCTTGGGGAAATGTATATCTATGTTTAACAAACTTCCGCAAAGTGTGATTGATTTGCCTTTATATAAATTTAAAATCCATATCAAAAAGACACTCATGAGTAAAGGTTATTATTAAGTAAGTGACTATCTAAATGATCACACTATTTGGGAATAGGGACACTATTCATAGAGCCATGTTTGGTAACAACATTATTTATAATATTATATTATTTTTATATGTGTGTGTAAACATAGATACGACTGTAATCGTATTAGGTATGATTGTATCTTATATTATATTGTATTTTTACATTATATTATTATAATTATTAACATTGAAAAGAGGAGATAAAAAATAGACCTTCAGAGTTTCTTGCCTGTTCTTCTCGAGAAGGCTCTCCCAATTTCCGAACAGGTGTCGAGTCAATATTTTTTTTTCCTTAATCGTACGTACGGACACGGTTTTTTTTTAAGCTTTTGTTTTGTTTGTTGACGTCAATAAGTGCCTGTAAAGGTCTATGTTGAATAAAGATTATTTTGACTTTTGATTTTTTATAGATTAAATAAAGTGATTCTGTCTGATTACCCGTAGTAGACGGTAAGATGTACACGTTATTTATACAGTTAAAATATGATATATACATATGTTAAAATATGCGTTTTAAGTAAACAAATATCTACTAAACTAATTGATTAAAATAATTTAAATAAAACAAAATTGTCATATAATAAACTTTACATTTTTAACAAAAATATACAATTGTAATATTTTTAACAATACAGCAAAATGTATAATTTCTTAACTAATGTGTATACTTCTACAAATGTATGATTCCCAATATGCACATAGATATACAAAATATCAGTATATCTTATTCAATCACCAGTCTTTCCCACTAGTTCCGTGATTTATCAATTCGGGACAGCCAACTCTATTTGTTATAATTTAAGTTGTAGCCAAATTTTTATTATTAATTTATCTAACATAATGGAATTTGGACTCAAACTGTATAAGGCCAGCTTGTTATAGAAGACTCAGAAACATAATAAAAACAGTATTCGCTAGTTTTCTTATTTGAATATGTAACATGAACAAATTGTTTTTATACTCGTTTATATAAAAGAGAGAGTTGATAATATGAAGGATCTAGGCATACTCTTTGATAAAAAAAATACTTTTGTGCCTCACCTTGACAATATAAAAAAAGCTTCAAAAACGCTGGGATTTATCATAAGAAATTGTAAGATTTTTAGAGACTTCAAAACAAAAAAAACTTCTTTATAATAGCTACGTAAGAAGCATATTAGAATATGGGAGTACTGTCTGGAGACCTCACTGTGCTACCCATTGTTTGCGATTGGAGCGAATCCAAAAGCGTTTTCTGTGGCACCTCTCATATTCAGCGGGGTTAAACAATAAGATAACCTCATACAAGGACAGACTTGGTTACTTCAATTTGAGCACACTATCATTACGCAGGAAATATCTGGACCTTGTTTTCTATTATAAATTATGTCACGGCCTAATAGACTGTCCGCAGTTACTTGGTCAGGTGAATTTCTGGGTACCCATCAAACTCACACGCCACCCCAAGCCCCCATTCTTTCCCCCACTTCGAAGAACAGTCTTAGGTGCTAACTCCCCTCTTCCAGGGTTGACATATTCTCGGAATCTTTGCCAGTATTCAGGAAGCATGTCCTGGAAAGCCTAGCGAGCTAATATCTATCTTAAAATAGTTTAGTAGTTACAAAAGTTTAATATGCAACATTTAAAAACTGGCCCGTGTTGCATGTTCATAGTTTTTAATGTTTCGCGAGATTATTAGTTCACACTATTAGTTCAGATTAGTGATGTGCCGGATCGTCAAAAATCTAGATCCGCTGATACAGTCTGATCTGAATACGGATATTTGGTGTTAACTTTCTTACAAAACCGGGGTCGTTGCGCGCGATTTTGAGTTGAAACATGTTTTGACTTGCATTGCGCGGTGGATCTTCTTTTTTTGTTTTGTTTTACTTTAATGTGACACTGGGCAGCTTATATAACGCTTGTGTTTGGTATTGGTACATGATTTAAAAAAAAATTACTACAAGAAGTTTTGTAGTGTAATATGGAATTACTTTGTGATAATGAATGATGAAAGTGCAAGGTAAAACTTGTAATAAACAGTATTCTCGTAATGGTAAAGACTCAACGTCCTTAAAAAATCATTTACAAAGAAAATACCCTCTAGAATATAACATAAACTCTAGAATATCTGAACTAGTGATGTGCCGAATATCCGCGGATACGGATATTCGGCACATCACTAGTTCAGATCACACAGATAATACAAGACGAAAAGCGCTAACTAGCGTTGCGCCAATTAAAAAAATCGGGGCGTCTTCTCTTTCTTACTATTACTATGCGATTAAATGGAATTACACCAACTGCCCGAATTTAAACGCTGCAGTTTCACGCTAGTGCGACATCAACTTCTTGATTGTATAGAACACCATTGGCCTGATTACAGTATTATAATATTTGCGCCAAAGACTATTAAATGAATGTTTAAATCTTATTATATTCGTAAGACGTTCTACAAATAAATCGTCGCCAACGCCGCAATCGGGCGAATCTCATTTAAGAAAATTGTTCAGGAGAGCAAAAAAAACGTTTTTTTTTCCCCCGATGGCGTGCATATTTTAGCTGTATTTCTATTTAGAAAAAAACTATTATAATGATAAAAATCAATTGTAATTGGAGACTATGGAGACGTAGCTACTAAATTAATACAGCAGTAATATTTTACATTGCTGTATTTTAGACTGTTTTGTATGAAGTTCGCCCCTTTGCGGCGTCGGCGACGAAATGTATGATATAAACTTTGATTTAATACAGTTAAAATAACACTGCACAATCGATCATATTTGATATTAATACTTGATCTTTAACTTTAAAAATTAATATTTAAAATTACCATCCACTTAATTGTCTGCAGCATAAGTTCCTTATATTACTTTGAGAAATATTTTTCAGATATGCTATTTAATAAGAGTATTAATATTTAACAGTTATTACAATTACCAAAATTACTTTATATTATGAAACAAATATTTATGTCTGTACTTTACACACCGCATATTCTATTAATATCCATTAATTAATAATAATATAATATTTACGAAAAGGATAAAAGCACCGAATATCATTAATCAAATCGCAAATCTTAGACAAAAATACAATATTTTCTTCGCTAAATATCAACAACATGCAAGAATAAAAATGTAAATTGAAAACATTACAGATACTTACAAAATATAATAAAAACATTACATTGTTTTTATAAGAGTCAACAATACTATGTAATGCGTGTTTTTGAAACAATTTAATAAACATTGTTTCATTTATTATAACATTACTTAATGTAATAATTACAAAGGTCTATTACATCGTCTCCTGCTTACTTATGCTCAAAATCGTGGAGAATGTATAAAAGTATTTTCCAATATAAATATATAATATTATATAAATATATTTCAAAAATAATTATTAATTCAATTTTATGTACATCATTTGTATTATGAAAATATTTGTATTATACTTTTAAAGAACAAACAAAAATCTGATTAATTTATTTTCAAATACATATATATGTTGCAGCCAACTGGTTAAAATAGCCGTTCATTCAAACAGCTAGCCCTATTTTAACCAGTTGGCTGCGACATATATATAGCATACAATATTGTTGTATTCAGTATTCAGATTTAACATGGAAAAGTCTTGTTAATGTTGCTATAATTGGTTTATTAATAACGACTATAGTTAATCTTAAATCAAAATAGTCAATAATGAAAATTAAAGGGCAATACTAACAATTCTTCTTTCCAGTCAAACAATAACTTAAGCGTATTTAGCTTTCAAGTCTTTTCTCAAAATTTTACCGGATGCGTTTTTAGGTATAGTGTCCACGAACACGACGTCTTCTATTCTCTTATATGGAGCGACTCTCTCTTTAACGAATTCACTTATGTCTTTGGTTTCGACTTTCTGATCTGGTTTGAGGACTACAAAGGCTTTAGGAACTTCGCCGGTCTTGTGGTGAGGCACTCCGATGACCGCTGCATCGTTGACAGCGGGATGTTCTCGAAGCACAGCTTCCAATTCTGCTGGTGGAACCTGGAAGCCCTTAACCTGAAAATATGTAACGTAATAACGTCCATTAATAATGTATATGTTGCAGCCAGCTGGTTAAAATAGCCGACATATATATTGCGTTTACTGCTTTTGTTTAATGTTTAATGCGTTTACTGCTTTTGTTTAATTCCGTCGCAGTGGGAGGCAATGGCGGTTGACCGACCGCGGTGGAGGCATATCGTTTACACCAAGGTGTCTCAAGGCCCGACCACCCGCGGCCATACATTATAATTACGTCGGAGGAGTGCTGACTTGTAGCGTATGTAGTCGTACATGCGCTTCAAAGATAGGCTATGTCAGTCACTTGAGAGCACACCAACGAAGCACTCAATAGTTAGGAGGCAATCGCTGTGACCGAATACGGTCTGGAGAGTATTATTTATTTGTTTAATGTCATGTCTTTGTTATTCCCGTTTGCTTTGTGTGTGTTCTGTGGCAATGAAATAAAGTTATTATTATTAATTTAAAGTCATGGTTGCTACACAGTCTACGGTACATACACTTCTTATTTATGAAACACGTTTGGTGTTGACGGTGAGACAGGTGCAGTGCTTCTTGCCAGAATCAAAGTGACCTCGAATAAAAGCGCCTAAACCCACCTTTATTAGTTCCTTCAGTCTATCAGTAATTGTTATGCGCCCCTCTTCATTAGCAACCACCATATCACCAGTTCTAAACCAGCCATCTTCCGTGAACACTTCACTGTTCGCTTGCGGATTGTCTTTGTAACCCCTCATTACTTGAGGACCTCGTACAAGAAGTTCACCATTCTGAAAATTAAAGGAAATTATTATATTAATTTTCAAAATTACAAACAGCCTTGCGAGATTAAAATTTAATAAATTACTAATTGTATTGATACTGACTAAATATCAATAGAATTTTACACGACGAAACTTATTAAATTTAAATAGAAACTTTTGAGTAATAATGATTCAAGAATACTGACTATAAAAAAATACTCGAGTTATTTCTAATAATCCGAAATAGATTCGAATGCTATACCTACCTTTATAAAAAATATATATTTGATTTGAGATGGGAAAAATTCTATATACACAATAACTCTAAAGGCTTGTTGCCTAAATTTCAGTAGTTAGATACTAATATACCTTGATGCCTATTCTATACAAAATAATTATTATTTTTGAAAAAAAATGCTTATTTATAAGAATAATTTTGCATTTAATTAAATGTTTGACATTAGTCATCAAAAACGCTCATGACTGTCATGGCGTCTTGAATGACGTCACGTCGTGCAAAACACAGCTGTTTTAGTATCGGAATATTCGGTATTGTGAAGTTATTTCAATAAAAAATGGATTCATCGTATTACAAGTACTACATAGTGCCCCAGTGTACAAGCACAAGTATAAAAACACCAAAAAAATTATTTATATACGTGCCAAACAATCAGCAGATACGTAAAAAGTGGCTGACACTCGCGAGAAGGAATGATGCTCATTCTTTTTCGCACTTCCAAAAGACACTTGGGAATGACATTTTGACTTTGACGTTTCGCACGGCGTGACGTAACACTTTTTAATTGGTGTTTGCTGTCACGTGACTTATGGCTTATTTTGTGCAATTTTATTTTATAAAAATATACATAATCAAAAGTTATTATTTTATAAAACTTTGTTTTTTCATAATTAAATGATCATCTTAATAGTTATGCAACCTAATGCATCAGATTTGTTCATAGTGGATACAAGCCTTAACATATAAACAAAACAATAGGGTCTTGGACTGTAGTAATAAAATGATATGTTGTTTTGTACAGGGATAGTGTATGCGGTTAGAATTAATTATTAACAGGAATAATTAGATAAGAATCATAACTTTTCTTTATTTTTAACATAATAAATTATTATTTTTAATGTGAAAGTCACGTGACTGCAAACGCCAATCACAGCGCGTGACGTCATTTGTCATTGTCACCTACTACCTACTTGTTTACGTTGTTTGTTGATTTCGAAACCTCATTTATTTGCATATTCTCTGTGATTTTAAGTTTTGGTCGTTTGCTTGAAGTAAAATTTCAGTTTATTTACGATGGCAAAGAAATTCGTAAGAGTTGATAGTTCAAATTTGCCACGTATCGACGTCATGATGGTGGCAGAATTTTTCGCTAAAAACCCTGATTTTATCTCATCGGAATTCAGAAATGTAAAAACTGTCGCGCAAATATCATTACACACATGAAAAGTGAATCAAAACTTCTTTAAATTTGATTTTAACGTGACCCATGGTTGGTTGCAATGTAACCTTAAATGTATTGTTTTTGTTTTAGATCGTGCAAATACATCAAAATGATCTTCACAAAAGTAAATCATCGACTTTATTGATTGATTTTTCCAGTCTCGTCTTGCCAGTACCACCCATTTTTTTCGCATATTTATATCATGAGGCACAGGTATAAATAGTTTGTCAGGTGTCTTATTTGTATTATTTTCGCACAGGGGAACTGAACAATACTGATAATATTTAATTGCACTCATTTTCGATATAGATTACGAAATATAACCGAACGTTTACACACGCTGTATCAATGAGCAAGTAACCTCTGTATGATAAATGACGTCATAATCGAGTCATAATAAAAGAGTGGTGTTTGAGCGCGAAATTCAAATATGAAAAATAATTATCAATTTTTTAACAAAGAATAAAGTAATTTCAGTAGGAAAATATTTTTAGAAGCTTTTTAGATAAGTAAACAATAGGTTGAAATGGATTTCATGAAACAATCCAAGACCCTATTGTCTATGAAAAAACGTCTATTTATTCTCTGACTATATTCAAAATATGCAATGACTAATTAAATTTGTAAATAAATATGAGTAATTGACATATTAAATAGTTTTGCAGATGTCTTTGCTCGATAAATCTAGAGTATCGATAAATTCTTCAGAAAGTTAATAACATACAGAAATTCTATCAAACATTTGTGTCATAAACATTAAAGTTGTAAGTATAACATTTCTCTCTCTTGTTCTTAGGTACAGAATTTGTACTACCGAAGTGGAACTTATCTACAAAATTGCAATAATAATTTACAAAAAATACCTTCAATATTATAATATAGAATTTATGATATTCACTTTTCAGTTGAGATTAGTTTATGTTTGAGAACGCTAAATTCAACAAAAAACTAAATTTTAGTTTGTGACTTTAATGTGAGTTTGCATCTAGGTGATAGGTGGGTAGTCCAAAATGATGCTTTGACGAAAACTAATCCTTAATTTCATATATACCTTATTGTATATGAAATATTTATTTTATTTATTTACAATTTATTGTACACAACATAAAAACATAGTTATAATTAATATAAAGAACATTAAATAGTTAGTAAAAGGTTAGGCTTATCTCTTACGAGATCTCTTCCAGCCAACCTGCAGTAGGAGACATTAATAAAAATACAAACATTGTGTGTACCGTTAAAAACAAAACATAAAAAAAAAACATAAAACACAAAAAGAAGGTAAAATATTTCTACGTGTCTATTCCAACGTGAATGGATAACATTCATCCTAAAATTAATGGAGGAGATTTAAGGAAGTATACCTTCACCTCCTTTTAAACAAAGGGAGGTCAAATATTCGAAAGCTCACCTCGTTCGGACCCAGCGCTTTGAATTCCGCGTCGACAACCTTCGCTTCTGTACTTGACACAGGAAACCCAACTGTTTGATAGTCCTCAATACCGGTTGGAGACATCAAAACAAGAGGGGAAGTTTCGGTTAATCCGTAGGCCTGACGGAAGTCGATTTTTTGCTGCAATTCGAGAAAATATTACGGGTTCAGTATTGGTCTGGGATCAAAATAATAATGAACTCTAAGAAGAGAAAATCTACTGACGGAAATCATCGTCAACATACATTTCGAAAGAAGCACGTCTATCCTAATAGAAACATCTTTGAGTTTCCTCGGAGAGGGTGTTTGCTTCATGATATTGACTCCTACCGTAGAAACATCACGTTAAAAGCAAACCCTAGACCATTGATTCCCAAAGTGTTCTATATCGACCCTATGGGTCTATGACAACCTGCAAAGGGTTTACGTCAGTGAAACAAAATGAAATCGGGGATCCACGATAATGGATCTCAACATACACTGACAGTACCTATTTACTTACATTATACTATCTTCTAATATACTCGTAAAGACATAATATAAAACAAAGTCGCTATCCGCCGTCTGTCTGTCCCTTTTTTTTTTTTCCTGAGGATAATGCATTAAGTTGCATACCCCGGCTGTGACGAGCCGGCGGTTATGTGGGGCTCTCCTCCCCAGAAGGGGGAGGCCTACCTACTAAAAACCTCAGGGATGGCCATCCTCAGGCATGTAGGGAGCCCCCGGGAACACCAAGCTACTTCCGGGAACCCCCAGCCACCGCTCCCCCGCCGATACAGGGGAGCCGTCCTCGGGGGAGGCTATAATACCTCTCCCGATCTCCACGCTCGGCGGCCTTCTTCTGGAGCATCACTGCTTCACAGAAGGAGACCACAGTGGTGGCTAGTGACCTTATGTGCGCATGTAGGCTGGTCATCTTCAAGTCCCTGGCTATCACGTCGTTTCGGACAAATCTCGGCGCGGACTGCTGTTCTAAGGGCCAGGGACTGCTGGACTGCCAAATTTCTTCCTCGCTCCCTTTCCCGTAAGTGCATACCACGCCGGCGCAGCGTATGTAAGCCGTGGCCTAATATAGCTTGTATATGGCGGTCTTCGTTCTGAGTGGCAGCTGTGATGTTAATACTGGCCTCAGTAATGCTCTGGCTGTCTTTGCGTATGCTGTCGCGCGCTCCACATGTGGCATCATGGACAACTTGCGGTCTAAAGTCACTTCTAGGTATTTCGCCGTGGGTGTCCAGGGGATCTGGTGGCCTAGGAGTGACAAGTTGTCAGGATGATAAGGTGTGCTGGTTGTTCGAAGACAGCGTAATGAGCAAAACGACTCATAGCGGTATTGATGAGAAAATGAATGCGTTAGAATTTTTTTTAAAAACAATATTAGTGTTTTATGAATGCTTATATTGAGCTTTCTAATGACAGTCTTTTTTTTATAAATACCTTGTATACTTTACGTAAAAACAAAGTTTGTAAGCAGAATGAGGACTTGAGTCGATTTGGTTGCTCGCGAGTATAGATAGCGCGAGCGCTATTTTTGTGCAGAGATTGATGTACTATCATTTATTGATATCAGGTGAGTTCTCATGAAATCAGCAGGTTTATTATGTAATTCGAATGAAAATGATTATCAAGGTAGATTATCCATACTAATATTATAAATGGGAAAGTGTGTCTGTCTGTTTGTTTGTCTTTCATGGCAAAACGGTTAAAGGGATGGAGAGTAATATAGGCTACTTTTACCCCGGAAAAATCGATAAATCCCACGGGATGCGCAATAAAGGCTTCGCTCAAAAACTGCTGCACAGATGTTCATGCGGTTTTCACCAATAGATAGAGAGAGTGATTCTTGAGCAAGGAGTTGCGGTATTTTTTATCTCAAAATAACGGATAGTGGTAAAACCTTCGCGCCATAAACCGACTTCCGCGCATATGTAGCCGTGGGCAAAAGCTATGACCCTTAACCCTCTATAGACCCAATCCCGAATCCACGCGAGCGAAGCAGCGGGCAGAAAGCTAGTTCAAAATACATTAGAGGTAGATATCGAAATTTAAAATCGAAAATGAATTTTAAAATTGTGGTATTACATTTGAGCTACGCAATAGGCATACTAATAATTCTATCCGACTTGAACGTACTGGTGACTCTATTTTAATATAAATAATAAATAGTTTTCTAGATTCACTCCAACTAGCCTAGCCCATGCTCACTATGATGCGGGCTCTTTAAGACTCTACCAAGATCGAAATTATTGTATCTGTGATAATAAACAAAAATGTTTAACATAATCTTAAGCAAACTTTTTCCATTCCCGTACAGGGCAAATATTTTATATGATCTACAAAAATGTATTACGGTCCGGGTTTGTGTGTAAGTGAGATTCTATGTTTACGACTGCATTCACTATACCTAACAGTCTTTTTTTTTTGCGAGGGGAAAATGCTTTTATGCACCTTGTCACCGCGCTGGCTAGGCGCGGCCGTGTGTGGGCTCTCCGGTAGAGGACCGGCCTACCCACTAAAACCCCCGGTGTCCTTCCACCCCATATCGGGGCGCATGGCGGGGTGCGCTTTCGCGATGCTACCGCCACGCGCCCACTTACATAACAGTCCTAGAGTTTTTAAAGAAAAAAATATATGAAATTACTATATCTATACTAATATTATAAAGCTGAAGAGTTTGTTTGTTTGTTTGAACGCGCTAATCTCAGGAACTCTTGGTTCGAATTGAAAAATTCATTTTTTATTGAATAGTTCATTTATCGAGGAAGGCTTTAGGCTACATAACATTACGCTGCGACTAATAAGAGCGAAGGAGTAATGGAAAATGTAGAAAAACGGGGAAAATTATTCATGTCCGCGACAGTATATGTCTATCTTTTAAGGTTAACTCACTAGAATCGTTTTTATGGTAACCAATTATTTGTTAGAGTTGTATCAACATAGTAATATAATCTTTATCCAAATATATGTGTTGTTGATTAAGAGTATTTAATTGTGAAAAAAATTGTCTATGATACTCAAAATAACTATTCCACGCGGACGAAGTCACAGGCACAGCTAGTATACTATAATATGACTGTTCTTACTCACTTTACATAATAACACCTCGTATCAAACAAATATCATAGTCATGCAATAAAATGTCCTTATTCTTATACTGCGGCAAATAGCCATAGAGTTACAAATATGTTGTTTAGACAAGACAATCAAATAATAGCCAACTGCTTACTTTCAGCTTACTGAGAAACCTCTGCACATCAGTCACGCTTAATGGCGCAGCACCATTGACGACGGAACGCAAATGCTGGAACGTTTCTGAAGTTCCATTTGGATGTGCTGCCATTAACAACACTGTGAACAAAAGAAGTAATCTTTAAATACCTATAATAGGTCTGAAATTGCAGGGGCCGAAACAAGTTTACGATCCAAAAATCTGATTCTGCTGACACAAAATTTTAATTTCTTTTTTGTAGGTGTAAGGTATAAAAATAATATAAACTATTAAATAATTGGCCTCCACCGTCCTCATAGCCAACCAGCACCACCTCTTTATTATGTTAGTTACATTAGTGCAGTTGCAGTTAATGCAGTTAATCACACAAACAATTATAACAGCTACGAGCGCTTGCCGCCCGCACCTCTCCCAGTCCCCTTTCTCGCCTTACTCGCCGCCCCTATACCCCGCAGGCGAGGACTGAATTAAACAGTCGGGTCAATAATTCATAAAAAAAAATTATAAAACCAGTTCGTCAAAAATCTGACAAAACTGGCCATTTTCCAAAAAACCTGACTTCAACTGATCAATGCCCAAAAATCTGACTTTGTCTGATTTATCTGACTAGTTTCGGACCCTGAAATTGCTGTTTATTTCTTTCGTACTCCTAAGTTAATTATTTTGATATTACATTACTTATGATAGGTACTTTATTTATGACATTTTAACATATCTCGCGATTTCATGACAATATGCCCAGATATTTTGTTTATTTAAATCAAAAACAAATCTTGTAAGTAACGTTAATTTATCGTTTGAGGATTTTTTAATTTACTGGCTTTCTACTTTATAGCTTTCTGAAAACCAATTTTTCTTGCCTTTACATTACGGGTTTAGTACGACGTCTGTTATAAATTATGAAAATAAACATAACAAAAAGTTAACATATTAAAGAAAACGTTATTATGGAATAAAAAAGTATTTAAAAAACAATGCACACACAAACAATTACATGTTTAAAGACTGTAGACTGGAAAACAACCCTTAAAATAACCCCTAATATAAATACTAAATAAATAACCCCTAAAATCTTAAAAACCGGTTACGTAAAATCAAGCACAAAATCAAAATAATATTTATTCAACGTAGACCTTTACAGGCACTTATTGACGTCAACAAACAAAACAAAAAAAAAGCTTAAAAAAAAACAAAAACCTTGTCCGTACGTACGAATAAGGAAAAATAAAATATTGACTAGATATTTATTCAACGTAGACCTTTACAGGCACTTATTGACGTCAACAAACAAAACAAAAAAAAAGCTTAAAAAAAAAACAAAAACCTTGTCCGTACGTACGAATAAGGAAAAAAAAATTGACTAGACACATGTTCTGAGAGCACGTTTTTGGGGGTGAAAATAAAAGGTCTTACCCATTGGAGGTGCAACATAAAGTATGTCAATCTTGAATTTCTGTAAAGCGTTCAAAAATTTCTCCGGGTGGAACTTGGTCACTGACACTATCTTGGCACCTACAGACATCTTGTGGAACATCGACACAGAAGCACCGTAAATATGAAAGAATGGCAACACCGCCATTACTGCATCTTGATGTGATTCTGAAAATATAGTTAAAATTCTAAGTTATTAAATTGAATTTAACAATATACAAGATGTGTATGTTAAAACAAGTGAATTTCAAATGTCAATTTAGGTTCAACTATTAATACAATACCAACCTGAAGTGTCTTCGTGGTGTCTTATTTGAGCAGCATTCATCTGCTCGAAGTTGGCTAGCAAATTTCTATGAGAGAGCTCTACGCCCTTAGGCATGCCAGTGGTGCCACTAGAATATGGCAGAAATACTATATCGTTATGTGTCCTTCTAACTTCTTTCAAACAACTTTTATCAACATGAACATCTTCACTAAGCTCGTTGAAACAGTACGTTCCCTCTGGTGTAGCATCTCCGTTAGTCTTAACAACTATAATAGGAATGTCTAAATTCGCTTGCTTTAATGCTTCTTTAACAACCTTTAATATTTCCGGCATAGTAATCACAGCCTTTGCATTTGACGCTACAAGTTGACGCTGAACTTCGTCTGGAAACAATAGATATTTTTTTCGTATACTTACTGTAACTAGTGTTATTGAATTTAATGACTTAATATCTAGTAACGACAAATCAACATAAAAATGTTTTGCGTAGAAGAATTTTCGCAAAACTTACATGGAAAATGTTCTTCTGAACACTTACTTGAATAGGAACTTAGGATACTACTTGAACAGTTACAAATAAGCTTAATAAGTAAACCAAGTGAAAATATAACTTACGCGATGTATATATAGGGTTAATTGTCGAAATCACACCACCAGCCTCTATAATACCCATCGCAATCAGTGGATAGTCAGGAAGGTTCGGAAGCATCACAGATACAGTATCTCCATCTCGAATCTTTAACTTCAATCTGAGATTGGCAGCAAATGCATTTGAGAGGTAAAACGCTTTTTCGTAAGTATACCCTCTACCAGTGTCAGCACAGACCTGTAAAATGTAAAAAATAAATAAGAGTTTCAGTAACAACTTAAATTAAAAAGAGGTTATTTTATTTGTTGAGAGAGTCACATATTATTAATGATCGTCTCGCCGTTTTTTTCTTCCCTTGGACAACCAGAGTCCAGGAGTCCAGAGGAGAGTAATAATCTTGCTCTCTATTACAGTGGAACTTAATAAAATTGACAAAGTGAAAGTAGTATTGTAATTAAACTTCAAAGTTCCACTAAACAAAAACATCTATATAAGTACATTTAGTGTGGTACCCGCATTCGAAAACGTTCGTTTTTTTTCAATATTTTAAAACATAAGCCGCGGTCTTTACAAATAACAGTGCGATTCAAAGATTAAATTGTAACTTTTAAGAGTTTTTTTTTATGAAAATTTATTATCTATAGACATGGCCCGTCTTTTGTCATGTTTTATATTTTTCCTCAGACTCAAATTATGAATAATGATTAAGCCTCACGTTTTTATAGAGTGAGTTGTGCAGCTCAAAATCAACTATTTATAATACATAAAATACATTTACAAAACTCTACCATTCATATTCCTGTTAACAACTAATATACGAGATTATATGTCAGTTTGGAATATATTTTATCTGAAGTATGATACCTTTTATTTGCGGAATATTCATTGAATTGCTTACCCCGGCTGCAGAGAGCCGGCGGCTATGTGGGGAGAACCCAGAAGGGGGAGACCTAACCACTAAAAACTTCAGCGATGACCATCCTCAGGCGTTGTAGGGGCCCTCAGGTTCGAGTGTCGCATCTGAGGACCCCCGGCCTTCCCTCCCCTTGATGCGCTAGGGGAGCCCTTCTCGGGCGGGAGCGATCTTTCAGCTTCCCCCCCTCCAACCTCCTAAGTAGTCACCCCGGAGGTGAGGTCCCTCCCGGGTCGCCACGGGTACACGGGCACGAGCTTCGTCGCGCCCGCCAACTATCATTCTGTTGTCAATATGGTCCATCAATCGCAAAACCGTACTCATATTTAACTTAGCTCTCCCTATATGTTTTAAAACCTCACCGTCATTGTTTTTTCTGGCCATTTCTCCAGATTCTGCCAGACATAATCATAGAGCGTGCATTTTGGTATCTCTATTTTGTCATACGGAGTTTTGATGACGTTATCTTGAGACCAAGCGCTGCTACTTCTGGATATATGCTTTGATGTTTTGTTTATAGACCCCAATATTCTTCTTACTATCATAGAATTTCGGGCAGCCATCCTGCGAGTCTCGTACCAGGAAAAGTTGATCTGAAATGGAATTAATATTTCAATTACTTCTGCTCACAGTAAGTCTAAATTGTAATACTGATTTCCTTTCATTGCTCGCCACGGGCAGGGAATACATAAATCAGGAAAGATTTTTTTTTGGAGGAACCTATGCTCAAGGCGCAGATGGCTGTATTTGTGGAAGGTGCATGAACTGGTTCTGTGCCTTGCCTGCTAGTTGCCCCGGAAAGACCGGACAAAATGTTATTTTATAGACAAATGGTCACCCATTTGTCCATACAACAAGATACAAATGGTCAAATATCTAAAGCCGACATATCGGACCAGAACGTAAAAAGCCGGACACATCCGGCTAAATTCGAACAAATAGCGCACCACCGACGCTAGACATTAATTGGCATCACTATAATTTATTAATCTAATAATTAAGATAAAAGCGAGTCGCGGGTAAAATTATTCGCCATGAGAGGACAGATTCGTATTTCCTCAATTCCTTCGTATTTCCATATAAATTCATCTACAATTTATGTAATAATAAAAACAATATAAGTGTATCATTAAAACACACTAAATATAAATAATATATACCTACTTATATAAAAGATATAAAATAATGTTGGATATAGGTAAATAAACAACTGCAAAAGAAAGATATTATTTATTAGCTGAATGTTAATTTTTATATACATTATAATAATAATCTTTATTTACTCGCACATAAGGTATGGCATATCAAAACAAGGACGCTATACAGTGTGTTAGGGATCGGACTTCCGATACTTTACCAACGTGTTGTATGTTAAGTTTTATCGACAAAAACCTATACAAATGGGGGTCGCATGCGCATCCCTCACCCCTATGAATGAGAGCTATTTTAAAATTTTATTTCTCGTATTTTAAGGAGTTTATTAAATCTTGCTGTTTAATGATTTTATTTGGTCTACATACACAAAAGTAGCCTTATTTCAAAGTTAATGAGCTGTGCTAGCATTTAACAATAACTTTGTTAAGAAATTCTTTACAATAATAAACAAAATCCTTTGATTTAGACGGAAAACTGGGTAAAATTATATATATTTTTTTTTTTAGTTATTGGGCTCTACCTAAAATTCCGAGCCCTTGACATATCATTTTTTTTTTTCGTTTTAATTTATTGGCAATGAGTTGAGCTTGTAAATAAACCTAAAATAAGTACCACTAAACAGGCAAATAGTTAAGAAACGGGTCTAACAAAACAAGTCAAAATTGTCAAAAAAACCCTATTCATAAGAAGGTAATATTCCTATTGTTTGTGAGAGAGAGAGGTACTTTTACGATTAAAAGGTGTAAGTAAGCCATTAAACTACACATTATTTGAAATAAAAACAAAGAAAAAGAGAGCACCAGAATTTATTCAAACCTATTTTATTACAAAATTTGTTCGAAGTGACCGCCATTATTTTAAAGGCATGCGATTGCTCTCAATCCAACTTGTTGAGTGGCTCTTAATATCATATCTCTGTCGTTCCGTATCTCTTCAGCTGTAGCCATAATCCTCTGAAGGAGCTGCTCTCTGGTGTTTGGAACTTCCCGATAAACTTTCTGTTTTAATGTTCCCCAAAGAAAGAAGTCCAGAGGAGTCAAGTCTGGTGAACGAGGCGGCCAGGCGATCGTGCCGCCACGTCCGATCCATGGCGAGTAATTAGCATGAATGTATGCTCTCACATTTCGGGAGTAATGATAAATATACACATTTCGGGAGTAATGATAAATATATGTATAATAATAAATATACACTACCAACACAACCGATGTATTTACATACATTCTTAATTTCATAATAGACTATTCGGAGAGAGAGCTATATTGGATAAACGCCTTCGTTCATTAAGTTCATTAAGTATCGTTCATAAGTATTAACTTTTAAGTATCTTATTTTAAGTAAATGAATCTTACATACAATTAATATACAACTTCAACGTGGTAATGCTGCCAGCGTTACCGCAGGCACGTTGCCGATTGATGGCGACTTGGGTCAGATTTTTTATTAATAATTTTGTTTTATTATGTTTTAGCTAAGGTTTCTTTTTTAACATACATACATACATACACTCACGCCTTTTTCCCACGGGGGTAGGCAGAGATTACGTCCTTCCACTTGCTACGGTCCTTACATATCTCTTTCGCTTCATCTACTTTCATAACATTCCTCATACATGCTCGACGATTGCGGGTACTTAACGTTACTTTTAACGTTACTTTTTTAACGTTTAATATTAATTTATTTATAGGGTACTTTTTAATTATTATAACCATTACATTTATTATTATATAAAATCAGCCTAATATACATTCGGTAAATAAGTAAAAAATTGTAACTGTTTATTTACCGATTGTATTACAGCTATTTGAGTTATTGCGTAATGTATCCCTCGCTATCAGGCTATCCAAATTTGTTCATTTCATGTTTGAAGACCATGATAAGAGTGATAACAGTATTTGATCGAGCTAAGCATATCTTGAGAGTTCACAAAAGATTTGTGCCCAAAATAATATAGATGATTAATATAATAATTGCTCCGACTTCGAGATGTTTTTACATTAAAAGTACTACTACTTTGTTTCTAACATATACAGTGTGTTAGGGATCGGACTTCCGATACTTTACCAACGTGTTGTATGTTAAGTTTTATCGACAAAAACCTATACAAATGGGGGTCGCATCCCTCACCCCTATGAATGAGAGCTATTTTAAAATTTAATTTCTCGTATTTTAAGGAGTTTATTAAATCTTGCTGTTTTACGATTTTATTTGGTCTACATACACAAAAGTGGCCTTATTTCAAAATTAATGAGCTGTGCTAGCATTTAACAATAAATTTGTTTAGAAATTCTTTACAATAATAAACAAAATCCTTTGATTTAGACGGAAAACTGGGTAAAATTATATATATTTTTTTAGTTATTGGGCTCTACCTAAAATTCCGAGCCCTTGACATATCATTTTTATTTTGTTTTAATTTATTGGCAATGAGTTGAGCTTGTAAATAAACCTAAAATAAGTACCGCTAAACAGGCAAATAGTTAAGAAATGGGTCTAACAAAACAAGTCAAAATTGACAAAAAAAACCCTATTCATAAGAAAGTAATATTTCTATTGTGTGTGAGAGAGAGAGGTACTTTTACGATTAGAAGGTGTAAGTGAGACAAAACACAACAGATGGTGCCTTTGTGTATTTGTTTTAATAAACTCCTTAAAATACGAGGAATAAAATTTTAAAATAGCTCTCATTCATAGGGTTGAGGGATGCGACCCCCATTTGTATAGGTTTTTGTCGATAAAACTTAACATACAACACGTTGGTAAAGTATCGGAAGTCCGATCCCTAACACACTGTATATGTTTATCAAAATTTAATATTACAAAAATATTTCATAGATTGTAAGGGTTTAGCTGGGGTTGGTTGAGTAAACCAGTGAAATGCACTTATCTAATCTGTGATCTGACCTTTGAGACATGACCTGGAAAAGTACTCAATAGTATATAAAATTCAAACTATGTTAACATTTTCATAAAAAATCAATATGCATGACTTTAAAATCTAAATTCTAGGAGAAATTTGTTTAAATAAATTTGAGTACATAGTCACTCTCCAGTTCAGTAATTGCGTAGATTTTACAAAAAAGTAACACGTCCTGTAGATTGGTATGTATTATTATTTAATAACACTGCTTAATGTTTTTCAATTAAACCATCTTTTCTGCATCGATTCTTTGACATTTTAAGCAATGTTAAAATTATTACTAACAATAAATAATATAAAGTTCGATTTTTAATTCGAGTCAGTAAAATGACATTTCCAGTGTCATGTGTCACAAATCATATTATTTAATATGGTATGTATTACATATTTACAATAAAAAAACGCTTTGATACCTAATAAAATAAAGCATGACTAAATGTCTAAATCTATTGATTGCCGAACATCACTATTGTAGTGGGTTGTAGTGAGTCACCCTTTTTAGTATCAGTGACAGTTGCACTTGTCATTTTACTGACTCGAAATAAAAATCGTAGTTTAGTATGACCCGAATGACGTTATGGATAAGTTAAAGCAAAACCTTGGCAACGTATACGCTTTGTAAGGTAATAATTTCAACATTGCAAACAAACTTAGGTACACATGTTTCTAAAAAATATTTGTTTTTGTTAGTCCATTCTGTCAGAAATGCCCGTTGACCTTCTTTGTCTATTCTTTTTCTACAAAAAATAAAGTATTTATTTAGGAACATACCATAATGCAGATTATATAGATATTGAGTGCTGACATTAGCAAAATTTAAAAACTGAATAGCGGAGTCGGCGCCTCCTACAGACAACAATAATGTTTTTTAATAATTAAGTTTTAAAACGTAACTAGTTTGTTAATTAAGTATATACAGAATTAGATTTTTTGGTAAAGTTAATATTTAATCACATAATAAATAGAATAAATTAAAATGTATGGTCTAGCCGGCTTAACCATTATGGTGTAAGGCTTAATAAGATT
Organism: Scirpophaga incertulas; assembly: GCA_036419045.1. Classification (NCBI taxonomy): domain Eukaryota; kingdom Metazoa; phylum Arthropoda; class Insecta; order Lepidoptera; family Crambidae; genus Scirpophaga; species Scirpophaga incertulas. The sequence continues at coordinate 6,310,353 of CM071644.1, forward strand.
TAAAAACGTCGTGTATCAAGTATACTTCTATTTTGAGATATTTTAAATATTTTATACGACGAATATATAAGGCTAGCTGCGTTCACTTGCGAAGAAACAAAGATCTCTTAAATTTATTTGATCACCGACTCCCCTAACAAATGTAGCTGAGTTCTTCCATGAGGTATGTTACGAGCTGTCATGAAGTTGATTTATTAACGAAGTATTTTACATACTACGTTAATGAAATAACTCATGATCTTATATACATTACAAATTTATATTATTTACTGATACTACGATAACTGATCATTGGAAGTTACTACCCCGCAACGACAAGTGTCACGGAGGTTATGTTGGATTCCACGCGACCGGAGCGGTCCCAGACAATATAGGTGACTGTACCTTTATTAGCTCTATAATCTTTCTATATCTATTACTTTTAATTTTCACTTTTTATGGCGTATGTCTAAATTTACCATCTTTTTTGGCATTATATTCAGCTTGACCTTTTATATTTTTATGTAATATTGTATAAAATATACCTTTTTAATAAAAATTACCCCATCCGCCTTTTCCTATGCTCATACATTGATGCAAACTATTGCTGAATTTTGACTGAGCTTTCAAAAATATATTCATTTGCAGACATGTACAAGTAAATGTGTATAATTGTTGTATATTTTATTGATAAGAAATCGAAGTTATAGGTTACACTGTTGTTGTTTTGGTTGTAGATAGTGCACTAATGTTATAATGTGAAGGCGATAACTGAGATATCGTATTAAACCTTAATTCATTATAGTTATTTATGCAACTGTTTATATAATCAGGGGTATTAAAACACTAATGTAGGTTTATAATAGTATCACATGAGTGTTTTAATACCTAATTATAACAGTTGCATACAAGACTTTATCTACAATGACGATGTGAATGCTCTATAAAAGAATTCCAATATTCGAGTGAAAAAATTGCGGGAAATAACACGATAAGACGAGAATCCGAAATCACGAATTAGTCTACAATTTATTGTTCTTTTTTCAAAATTTTAGCGATCTGGTGTGAAAATGTCATTGCATGAGAATGCTCTTTTTTGAAATTCATAATATTACGCGTTTGGATGATATAATGATCATAATATCATTGAGTGTTTTAATGTTGGCAATAAGCTAATTGTTATTCGTTCTTTTATAGAGGATTAATAGCATGATAGTAGATAAAATCATTTAAGGTCTAGCAATTTTGTTCGCAGTGACAAGTAACTGCAACAACAATGTATTGGAAACAGTAGACTTTGTTCAATGTATATTGATTATTGGGAACAGAAATGGTTAAATTAACAAACAATTGATATTTTAAACAACCGTATGTCCGCGGTTCGGGGAATCTAGATCGTGGCAGGATACATTTTAATAAAATCGCTTTTAAAGCTAACGCAACTCTAAGCCAGTTTTTCAGTAATATACAATGGTATAATACTTATACAATATTATACTCTATATAATAAGACATTTTTTGTCTGTTTGATCATTGGCACGTGTTGGTAAATTTGACACTAATCATTAAAAAATAAAATATATATATATAAGCCATGCTGGGTTTCTTACTGGCTTTTGTCCAGTACAAGGTCTTATACAGTGTGTTAGGGATCGGACTTCCGATACTTTACCAACGTGTTGTATGTTAAGTTTTATCGACAAAAACCTATACAAATGGGGGTCGCATCCCTCACCCCTATGAATGAGAGCTATTTTAAAATTTTATTTCTCGTATTTTAAGGAGTTTATTAAATCTTGCTGTTTTACGATTTTATTTGGTCTACATACACAAAAGTGGCCTTATTTCAAAGTAAAATAAGTACCGCTAAACAGGCAAATAGTTAAGAAACGGGTCTAACAAAACAAATCAAAATTGCCAAAAAAAAAACCCTATTATATTTTCCTTCTTATGAATAGGGTTTTTTTTGTCAATTTTGACTTGTTTTGTTAGACCCGTTTCTTAACTATATGCCCGATTAACGGTACTTAGTTTATTTACAAGCTCAACTCATTGCCAATAAATTAAAACAAAAAAAAATTATATGTCAAGGGCCCGGAATTTTAGGTAGAGCCCAATAACTAAAAAAAATAGATAATTTTACCCAGTTTTCCGTCTAAATCAAAGGATTTTGTTTATTATTGTAAAGAATTTCTTAACAAATTTATTGTTAAATGCTAGCACAGCTCATTAACTTTGAAATAAGGCTACTTTTGTGTATGTAGACCAAATAAAATCGTAAAACAGCAAGATTTAATAAACTCCTTAAAATACGAGAAATAAAATTTTAAAATAGCTCTCATTCATAGGGGTGAGGGATGCGACCCCCATTTGTATAGGTTTTTGTCGATAAAACTTAACATACAACACGTTGGTAAAGTATCGGAAGTCCGATCCCTAACACACTGTATTTCTAGACACACGGCAGCATGTTTCTAAGTCTGTATCGCGCTTAATATTAATTTACGTTGTATTTGATTTTGTTAAATCAATCCGTACGTACAGTAAAGAATACGTATATAATTAAATCACTCAGTTACACAAGAAGGATATACGTATTCGCCTCACTCACTGGATTGCATTAACAGCGCCTGACATTAAACCACGGCAAATGATGTCTTAGTTCATTGACCGTTCACGGTCGATAGTTAGCACGTACAATTGTGCGCACACATGATAAGTCGGTATATTCTGACGTGCTGCACTGTTGAGGTCGACTGGTTAATCAGTAGTGAATAACACCCTCAGAATTTTAATGTTGTTGTTGTTATCAGTACATTTTGTAGTTATAGGTAGTTATATGACATATATTTAAGCTCCTTTCGATTGGGGCTGCTGTTATCCACTTGGACACATAGGTACTTCCGTAACTTCCTCGACTTTCATCCACGGCTTAATTCACATTTTAAAAATCATCTTTATTATTAACACAAACATTTATTCATCTATAATAATACCTACATATTATAAAGAAGTAAAGTTTGTGTGTTTGTATATTTGTTGAATTGTAAGTGGTAATCTCGGGATCTACTGAACCGGTTTTAAAAATTCTTTCACCAATAGGAAGCCACATTATTGCTGAGTGTCATAGGTGATATAAAAAACCGAAAAATAAAAAGGCTATTACGTGGTAGTCCATTTTGCAAAGTGAATCGGAGAATAAACGGTCGAATGAAAGCGTTTCTTACGAACGCTAACTATGAAAGATATATTTTTGAGTTCTAGAGAAAAAATGCGGAGCTTGAAAATGTCAACAAAAAAGACAACGACAATATATGTCAAACTTTTATATTTAAGTTACAAAAAGTAGTTTTTTTTTAAATCAGTAGGTATAGATAATTTAATTTTTAATATTAATAAAATAATTTAAAACATTAGATCATATTTATTAGTCATAGGTATATTACCTACCAAAAATTACGAATCTTCATGAAAATAAGTAAACTCTTCTTAAGTGTGAAGGCCAAAGCAGCGGACGGCGCGCGATGGCTTCGGATTTAATTCGGTTCGCGTTCGCTTCGGCGATTATTAATATTATGCCTAACGAAGTGGGCATGAGTCAGCTAGTTTACTATAGCTAATTACTTCGATAGTTAGTAGCTGGTTTTTGTATTGTTTATTGTTTACGATTCTAGGCGGTTGCCTACGTGATGTCTAACACATAATTCACTTTCTAGCGCCTGCGTCTCTAGACGAAACTTAGGCTTTGCAATGCCTTTTAAATTTACCGGTTAGAAATCCTAAACAGACTACTTTTGTGTCTATATTTAGAGAGCGTTTGAACTTTGCCTCATCCGTTGGTTTTACAATAGTCCTCTATTTGTGCCTTCTTATCGTCTTAATAAACCGTATTTGAGGCATACTAATAAAATTAATATTCTTTCTAGACTATATTACAACAGAAGTTCTGTTGCAGCTTTGCTCTACTTATAAATATTGTAATGTTTACGCCAAAAAACACGATGACCTCCATAGTCGAGTGGATAGTACACCGGTTTCAAGGTATCGCCATCTCTGAGGTCCCGGGTTCAAATCAAGGTGGGGACAGATGTTTGTGTGATGAATGCGAGCATTTGTGCCTTATTCATGGTTGTTGATATATATTTGTATAAAAAATATGTATATATGTATAATACCTATATGTATGTGTATCCGTAACCCTAGATCCCATAGCACAAGCCTTATAGAGCTTAGTTTGGGCTAGGGTAATTGGTGTAAGTGTAACAATTAAAAATAAAAAAAACCTGTTTCGCGCTTGTTGCCAGCACGCGCTCGCTAGTAGATAGTAGGTAATTAGTGTGTTGCAACGTGGTGGCTGGACTGACGCGACAATAACAGACCGACCTATACCCGCCCCATTACATTTTTATTTCTATTTATTGAGAATGTTCCTAAACTGTGTGAGAATTTTGAAGGGAAGAGACGAACTCAGTGGGTAATTCCTATGATCGACCTAGGGTTCTCCGAAGGCGTAGGAAAACGCGGTAACAATTTGATTTGACATTTAACTAACAACACATAACAGAGCCCAGCACGTTGTTTATAAATACAATTGTTCCCTAAAATGTACAGCCTGTATGTTTTTGCAATTTACGCTTTTGAAAAAACTTTAATGTTATATTTAAGTCATTATCTATTTTTATACTAGTAAGGGTGGTTATTTTGACATTAATCGCTATGTCAGCAAAACGAGAAATCAGGAACAGTCTATTTATAAACAATTTACTAATGGCCGTTTTCACCAACTTTGCCTTTGCTTAGGCGACTCCTAAGAGACATGCTATCTCACTCTTTTCAGTTAATGTAAAAAGTGACAGCATGTCACTTAGGAGTCACCTAAACTAAGGCAAGGTTGGTGAAAACGGCCATAAATCTATTTGCGTAGGGCTTCAATCATTCACGGATATGAAATTATTTTCTATAGAAGAGTTAATGATGGCCATTAAAGTTATTTGCAATTAATTATGAGTACTACTCACTAGAGATTACGGAAACAAGTTCGTTCCAGCTGGAGTACTAAATATATATGTTTACTTAGTTATTATATTAGCAATACATAGGTAAATATCGTGACACCATTATACCGTTTCTAAGCTAAGTTTCTATAAAGTGATTAATATTTTTATATTGATGAGAAAATTTTGTTTAGAGATCTTGGAGAAAATTTTAGGGACGCCTTATGTTAATGAGTACCTATGTTACCTACAATCAAAACACCTGAATTAAATGTGTGGTGAGGTCAGTACTCATGTCAAAAATAGTATATATATTTTTTTTCATTGCATGAGAATATCGACGTCGACGGTTGGTGACGACGGCGGCGGCTACGTTTAACAAGGCAAGTCTGTGACACTATTCCCTTTAGTCTGTTTTGAAGTATTTTATTTTTTTCCCTCAGGAGAGGAAGGCTGTTAATACATCACAAGGGGCATACAACGTACCCAGGATACCCCCGCAACGGCAAGTGTCACGAGGGTTATGTTGGACTCAACGCAACCAGAGCGGTCCCGCCACGTGACCTACCAACTGAACTCAGCCTGAGCCTTGACCATAAGGGCCCTAAGGCTTGGATGAAGTCAGTAACATGCGCTTGTAGTGAACCTATTTATCGTCATAGTGGTCTCAGTACTGGCATTCTAATCGGAAGCTACGCAGTCCGATCCGTTCGTAATTCAAATTCAATCTGTATATCGTAATTCGAATTTCAAATCTACAGCGAAGAAAAATAGCGTGAGGTAACGTGCATATAGCAGCGAAGAATCTCAAAGACCAACAAATTCTCACTGGATAAACATGATTGACTAATCCATAAGTATACACTAAAACAAGTCATCCGCAAGTCGTGTGAGGAGAAAAACGTCGACAGTTGGTGACGGCGCGGTGGCGACGTTTAACATGGCTGCTGTCTGCGACACTGATTCCCTTTTTGTTAACACAAATAGTGTGCTCTGAAGTAACATGCGCTTGTAGTGAACCTATTTATCGTCATTGTGGTCTCAGTACTGGCATTCTAATCGGAAGCTACGCAGTCTGATCCGTTCGTAATTCAAATTCAATCTGTATATCGTAATTCGAATTTCAAATCTACAGCGAAGAAAAATAGCGTGAGGTAACGTGCATATAGCAGCGAAGAATCTCAAAGACCAACAAATTCTCACTGGATCAACATGATTGACTAATCCATAAGCATACACTAAAACAAGTCATTCGCAAGTCGTGTGAGGAGAAAAACGTCGACAGTTGGTGACGGCGCGGTGGCGACGTTTAACATGGCTGCTGTCTGCGACACTGATTCCCTTTTTGTTAACACAAATAGTGTGCTCTGAAGTAACATGCGCTTGTAGTGAACCTATTTATCGTCATAGTGGTCTCAATACTGGCATTCTAATCGGAAGCTACGCAGTCCGATCCGTTCGTAATTCAAATTCAATCTGTATATCGTAATTCGAATTTCAAATCTACAGCGAAGAAAAATAGCTTGAGGTAACGTGCATATAACAGCGAAGAGAATTTGTTGGTCTTTGAGATCAAAGACCAACAAATTCTCACTGGACCAGCTTGATTGACTAAGCCGTAAGTGTACAGTGTACACTAAAACAAGACAGTCGCAAGCCGTGTACATACGAGTATTAGTTGAAAAGATGAAGTATGTAGAGAATGATGTTACGCTACAAAAGATACTTTGTAACACTATTTAATATGTCAAGGCTAACAATATCTGGTAAAAATGAATAGAAAGAAAATCGAACAATATAATGAAATCTCATAAACGATATAAAATTTTGCGTTTATAATATTAGTAGGGCTGAATTGTTTTTATGAATTAAAAAAAAATAATTAAAAAAAATGAAAATTTATCTTAATAAAATCTACAACCCTATTTACGTATGGCCTGCCTAAAGAATAATCCGTTCAGAAGATTTATATCTTGTCTATTTTTATATCTTAGCTAGCTGTCGAACTCCGGCTGGACTCTTTTAACTTAAATAGAAATAAAGTACCTACCTATAATTAACCTTTTTGTTTGTCTTTTAAAGCTCTTGCTTTAAAATAATTTAAATATTATTCGTTAGTGTTTAAGTGTTTGTATAGGTATAGTTTTGAATTCGGTTTTGTATTTTAAAAACTTGGGAAATTGGTTGTATATCGTATATACACAACCTTATCCTAAGCTGACCATAGCATAAGCAACAAAACAAAATATAATAAAACCTCTACCCTGCGATATAAAATTGAAATTTATCTGAAATTTATCCTTTGTCTTGACACTTCGAAGTGATAACTCGCTCTATCATACCACGTTTCAATGGTCGTGCTATGGGGGCAAGTTGTTTCAATCGTGTAGCCACCAAATACGACTTATTTAAATTTTAAGTTTAAATTGTAAATAATCATGAAGTTGAAATGTAGTAAATTATTGTATACCTACATTAGAAAAAACGGGATGTAGTACGTTGAAGTATTAGATATTCTGATTGTCAAATAGATAATTTATCATCTCTATATCAGTTATTTAATCCGTCTATCAAATAATAAGATAAGTATGAAACAGTATATCATCAGAATTATCTTGTATCTCTACAATCTCCAAATTGATTATTTTGGCTTTAAGTGGTTGGCAACACTTAAAGTTAGATAATCATTTTTTAGATTTTGTTTCGTACTATTGTAATCTAAGTTATAAATATTGGAAAAGGGCAAAAGGTGATACGTTTTTGAAGTATTAAGCTGCAAATTACGAAAGTAAAATACTGTAATAAGTGCTTAAAATAAAATCAAATTGGATGTTTATGGTTAGTTATATTTTTTGACTATGTTATTTTTTGTCAACAAAAATTGTAGTATGTTACTGTTATGTGGAAACCATAACAATTTTAATTCAATCACTATTAATTACTTATATTATAGTTACAATAATTAGCTAAAATGAAACCCTAAAGCAAATTTTACAGCAATAGGTATAAAGTCTTTTTCTATAATTTATTATAGGTACTTAGTCTGAATTTAAGAGTGTGCTGCGTTCAAAGTTCATTTTTTACCGAACTGCGACTGCCACGAATCTGGCAAATCAATTGATAGTGAACGCCGTGTCGGTATCATTGACAAAATATCTATGATAGATAAAATATAGTCTTATGTTAGTATGTATTTCTTGCGTATGTTTTAAAATATAATGCGAGACTTAAGTTAGGTTATCATTATAAAACTAACCAAATTAAAGCAAAATAACAGCAATTAATAATCTAATATGAAGTAGGTGTGTTGTATTATTCGAAAAAATTCAAAGAACATTACAAAATAATATTGAAAACATAATCAACCTCTGCAAGTAAATGGTCCAAAAGCAAACAAAATACTTAAGCACAATGAAAAATAGACCTAATTTAATTGCTATAAATATTATATATATTGCTATTAATAGCATTTATCAAGCGTGAAGACTTTTAAGTTTACTTTCATTTAAACCAAGAACAATTTTAGGCATTCAAGGTCGACCACTTCTACTAATACCGGTAAACAAAATTTTATGTGACCACTTAATTTTATAGGGTTGACTCCTACTGATAAAATTAAACAAACCTAATGTCAAAAAGATGATTTACACTTTTTCGCGTAGTTAGAAAAATAAAAGCCACATTTAATATTATTATTATTTAAACAAGGACACATTAATGACCTAGGTTCATGGCCAGGCATGAAAAGAATCTTAACATTAATGACATCGACACTTAGTAACCATAATCATTCTGAATAACACATTAGTCTAATCAGTAAATAATTAGAATCGAGTAGACGAGTAGGTATATTTCCAATTTAGTAGAACATTTTCAGACGGAAGGTCGATGACGTCATGTTGTTAGTAAATAACTCTATAAATGAACGCAAAACTAAAAGCTACGTGACCGGCAGAGGTAACACAAAATAAAGAACACTTCGAATTAATAATGCGTTCCAGACGAGTCTCGATCAATGTAAGAATGAATTTATTGAACTACATTGCACTAATAACCCAAATAAAACACACATTTCAAAGGTTGACGACTCGATATCGACACTTACTTGTATCCAAGGTTACAACGCCGGTAAATGCAGCATCACAGATAGTCACAAAAAACAGAGTTTATAAAAAATCTTACAAAAGAAAAAGGGTCTGTTGCAAATTTACAAAAGTAAACTTAAAAACAGAAATGCTTTCTGAAGCAAATAATGCACGAGGAACGAGCACCGGCGTCAGAAGCCGACTTTGCACTGACAAAACATATGAACGAACACAAACATTCGGTGTAGAAACCAACCAGTGATCGGTTCGTTGATAAAGTGTCGTATGAGAGAACATAGCGCTTGGGCAATATAACATTTTTTTGTAATATCGAAGCGTGATGTTATGTAATCTTGTCGAGTAAGCATTACTTTCATTATTGTAGTTTTATTACGATAATAGTTGGATATGATATCTACCTACGTTTAGCAAAACACGTAATTATACAGAAACAGAAATATTCCCGCGGTAAAAAAATTACCTAATTGTTGGCTGGATCGATTACTGTCACATTTCTAAAACCTATTAAGAATCTAGAGATTTAAATGGAATTTAACTGTAAGTAGGTAACTCGTAAGTACCTCGTAGAAACCAACCAGTGATCGGTTCGTTGATAAAGTGTCGTATGAGAGAACATAGCGCTTGGGCAATATAACAATTTTTTGTTATATCGAAGCGTGATGTTATGTAATCTTGTCGAGTAAGCATTACTTTCATTATTGTAGAATTAAAAGTAAGTTCAAATATTATTCGGTTTATAATAAAAATAATTTTATTAGGATAATAGTTGGATATGATATCTACCTACGTTAAGCAAAACACGTAATTATACAGAAACAGAAATTTTCCCGCGGTAAAAAATTTACCTAATTGTTGGCTGGATCGATTACTGTCACATTTCGAAAACCTATTAAGAATCTAGAGATTTAAATGGAATTTAACTGTAAGTAGGTAACTCGTAAGTACCTCAAGTGTCTATCACAAAAAAACATTACCACAATGAAAATATTCAAAATTACTATTACTGTTAGGTACTTACAACCCAATAATTAACCGTACAAAAATATGGTTATATTAATTCATTATTATATTTTTTGTCTTAAATATAACTGTAGATTAGATTATATTTTAAGTTTGTTATTAACACATCGATCTATTTTGTTCCCGAATTTCAAACTACTTACAAGATTTTCGGCGGCAATTGCGCGCATCAGATATTTTGCCTATTGTTTTGATACTCTTACTGATTTCTGAAACTAATGTTTTGTAAGGAATAGATTCAAACTCACCTCCTTTGCAATACCTGACAATCCAAATTGTCAGTGCCACATTCTCATAACAATTGCATCTCATCATATTGACCATACAATAACACGATTCTTTCAATGCGAAATTGCAATTCGCTGAACTCAGTGCGACTGAAGGCGTTAAAAACAGTTCGAAAACACTGTGACCTTTCCCATAAAACTCGCATGTTTCCTTATAAGCTCCTTATCATTTAACATTGCGTGAGCTATTATTATCAACCTGAAATGTAAACAATTAAAATGGTTTAATAAGTTTAAATCACAACAAATGATGCAGCCTGTGGGGATGTATTGATATTATCAAACGACATATTATGACAGAACGGTCTACATAATAATTACAAATTTTAAATTTACAATTAGACATACGTATCACTTATCTAATAAAAAATACTACAGTTATAATAATTATATTGTTTATTTATGTCAAACAATGACGTCACTGTCTCAGTAACTTTTGATGTACTTACATTGGAAAGTAAAAATTATGTACTTAACAACTGTTAAGTTAATAAGAAATACTAATCAGTCAATATTGTTAACGACAAATAAAAACTAATTACCAAGTAATAAAATAACGATAGGTTTTTAGAATTTATTACGACTGACATACGCAATATACTTTTAATACCTGTATAAAATGTTCAGTGGGCTAACTTTATAATAAATATGCCTTTCATAAGATGTTTTAGACTACGGAAAATTTCAAATTCTAGATTCTTATTCACGATTTTTTTTCTAATCTACATATATACTATATCGCTGATCAGAGATTCTTTAATACTCGATAGGGCCATACCGCGGATTGGCCCGAGTATTATCTTAGAATTTATAAAATGAAAGCTGCTGTGAATCTAAAAGTGTGTAATAAAAATAAGAGAGCATACAAAACGTAAGTAGACAAATAAATATAAAACATTATAAAATATAATAGCAATGCCACGGCCACGACTCAATCTCGTTAAATGTTGCTATTACAATAGGCTAGGCGTTTATGCGCAAACATCGGATGTGACATGAAGAGATTTTTTTAATAATTTTCCTATGAGTATGCTATATACGATTCCCTCTGAGGCATTGATTTGCCTCGCTCCATATAGGTAAAGATTACCAGTTACAAGTCGCTCTGTGGTTAAGGATTTCTGGTGACACTCACATTCATCTTCAGTCATACATATTATCTCAAAAAAAAATACAAACTGATATGTAAAACTACAGGTGATAATATAACTGTTTATTTGTCAAAAACAAAATCGTTTTAAAAGATATACTATGGCGATGACACCTGTCAAAATAGGCTTTTTATAAAATTATGGAAACAACGGAATAGTTTAATAAGAATAAGGTCTTTTCGCGTTGTTGATAAGGAATGTAACTTCAAGTAAACTTTGATTAAGTTCGACCAAGCCTGTCAGATTTTAAACTTTATTTCATGGTCCCGAATTGTGCATATAAGGTTCAAATGAATGAATGAAGCAAACAAAATCATTTAGAACATAATTCTTTATTTCATATCTTTGAAATCCCTGAAATTTATTATTTCATACATATATAATTAAATCGTAGTCAGTTTATGCATATATCGATATGGTCACAACATAACGCGAACATCTGTCATCAACTGTTGCATATAAATTTCTAATTAATTGTACTGAAATCAAACCTCACTTAACTACGGCGATGTTTTATCTTTCTTAAAATTATCCTACACAAAATAATTACAATTACTGTTATCTATATTTACAATGTTAATGTGTCTCTTGTTCTTTATACATTTTTTTTTCTAAACGACTATTTATTTATTTACTGTGATTATGTCTTTATTATGATCATTTTGAAATTAATTGAAAAGTTTACAAAATAAATTGTCGTATTTATTTATATCTAACCTATATTATTATTATACACCAATCCTAATAGAGGTTATAGTCATAACCAATACAGGTAAAAACAAAAAATTACAGAAGCTACAATTTTATGCCGTGCCCTGTTTTAAGTCTTTGAATTGTAATGCAGTTATACTTAGGTATTTAAGACCAACTCTCTTTAAGCTTTATTTTCAATCTCTTTCTATCTCTCTTCTGTGTGACTAACTAGCGCTGACATAGTATTTATTAATTGTATCACATTTTTACAATTTACAGAAAACTATGTTTCTTCGGTCTTTTATCAATCTCAATCATTTCGCTTAACTACGTTAATTTCTAAAAGTTCAAATTAGGCGTACATTTTCTTCAACTCTCTCCGCAATATCTTTCCCGTCATATTTTTAGGAATACTATCAACAAGGATAACTTCGTCTATTTTCTTGAACGCTGCGACTTTGCTGGCTACGAAGTCTTGTATGTCTTCTGGCGAGATTTTGGATTCTTTTTTGAGAGTGACAAACGCTTTGGGAACCTCTCCAAAGAACTCATGTGGGACTCCGATTACACCAGCGTCTTGGACAGCTGGGTGAGATCTTAGAATGCTTTCAAGTTCCGCTGGTGCCACTTGCAAGCCATTTACCTGAAATTTAATAAATTCACTAAAATATAATTAAATATTAACTTAACATGGTCGGTGATAGTTACCGTGTTTTATATACCACATAGGGTTTCAAGAAATTTTAAGGATGTAGGTTGCCTGATGGTACCTATCACCACAAATTATGGACACTAGGCAGTGACAGTATACAAGCGCACGACACCCCTATTTAGCACTGAAAACTCAATCTCTTTTAATATTCCGTCGTAACTCATGAAATTGTTGATCATTTTTTTCGTACATCTAAGTTTCATCTTCATTTTAGCAAATATACGCCTATTGCCTAGGCCTCTCCCAAAGATCCCCCAAAGGTCCTGCGCTGCTAGCGTCCCATTCTGTGATCATCATCCAAACATCAACCCACCTTATGGGAAGACTACCACTGTTAAGTTTATATCCTTAATAAAATAATAATTTTGGCATGTAACAATGTGACAATGGATGAGACGAGTTATCGGGGTGGAGAAAATTATAAATAAATATATGTCACAAAGCCTGAAAATTTTCCGGCAGTGACAGAGAAAATTAGGAGTGATAGAGTAACGTGGTATAGCAGTAAGGAAGAAAAATGACACATGTCACAAAACGGGTTTTAAGTCTGAATGTGGATTGAGAGAAAAGAAGACAAATCTCTTCTTTTATGTCTTCGATATTTAGCGAAGTTGCAGTTGCATTTCCATAAGCTGAAATTCCAATTTTTGTAATAGGATTGCTATAATCAAATATCTGAGAAATGTATAGATATGTTATCATTAGCCATGCCAAAGTAGGTAATGTCTGATTTTCTATCCAATACTATTATTTAATACTAATATTTTTTTTCATTCCAATACTTTAAAAATACAAAAGATTTTAGAGATAGCAGAAGCCTAATGACACTAAGTTCAACAGTTTTAGTTTGGTTTTAGTTACGATTTGCATTCGTTTCGATTTATAAATGTTATATGTCGATGGCCATGATCATACATTTTATTTTAAAAATTGATTTCAATTCTTACCTTGATTAATTCCTTTATTCTATCTGTGACGAAAGTTCCGACGCCAGGTTTATAATAACCTAAATCACCAGTTTTGAAGTACCCATCTTCTGTGAGACTGTTTTTCGTCGATTCCTCGTCTTTGTGGTAGCCCTTCATAATTGTCGGTCCTTTCACATATATTTCACCTTGCTAAAACAATGTTTAAATTATTAATTTAATAAGCGAATTTATCTGATATATATGAATGCGGACGAAGTCGCGGGCACAGCTAGTCTGATATATATGAATGAATCGCAAAATGTGTTGGTAAGCTCATAACTCAACAACGCCTGGACCAATTTGGCCAATTCTTTTTTGTTAATGTTCGTTGAAGTTCAAGGAGGGTTTTTACAATGAGGAAAATTCGAATAATTATCGGAAATACCCTAAAAACAGCCCTTTTATTTTCCCATGCAAACTAAAACGTACAGTCGAATTGAGCTTTATTGTTATTGTATAAGTTCATATTGTAAGCAGTCACTGTTGTCTAAGCAATGAAGGTGTGTTCTTAACATCAAAGAGTCAATTTGCGCTTTATTAACGCTACATAGAGTTGAAATTCAATCATATCTATCAAAACAGTGTGCGTGCGTGCGTTGGAGCACAGAATACATCGTTGGAGGATTTAATGTTACGTTCCAAAATTGAATAGCTACAAAATGTAATAGGTCATTTAGACTTTTTTTGCGATTTGGTTGGCTATGCGACATTATCTATAAAATAATTAGGAACAAAAAACTGCCACTGTACAAATCTTTTTGATAGGACGAAGTCTGTCGGGTCCGCTAGTTAAGAAATAAATATCTTCTTCTTTCTTCTGTCATGTTTCCAATTTTTTTAGAGTCGGCGCAACATGGCTACCTCTTCTCTCCTTTATCGCTCGCCATTTCGACACTCACCCCCTTCTTCAGCATACTTAAGTTCTTTCGTAAAATAAATGAATGCTTAAAGCTATCTTAATTTACTAGCTAAATATAGCTAAGAAAATCTACACTTGTCTGACTCAACAGTTCTATGACACTAATTAGCTTTTACTTGATAAGATCAACTATTATATTTCTACAATGTTAAAACATATTTGCATTTTGATTTCAATTAACCATCATATTCCATTTAATCTATGAACTGCTCCGTCGTCGCTTTTGATGTTTACATAAAAAGAATAGAAACGCGAAGTTAGGCATAATATTCACGGCCCACTTACCGCAGTGCTCAAGACTAAAGTCAGATTCGTGTATGTTGTATTGATGACAACCACCGAAATATAAAGAGGCTCAAAGTCACCCAGGGCATGGGTTATTATTGTTGGTAGGCTTCCCACAAGCTGAACCGACGATTAAGTGATAGAAGCGCCCGAGCGGGGTCGGGAGATGGCCGATCCCGCTCGAAGAAGGCGGCGCCGCCGCGGGTCGCCGGCGGGCGCGAGGAAGACCCGGGATGGACCACGCCCCTATCCGTGGCCGGGGGGTGTCGTCGGTGGAGGAGACCGGGGGAGGTAGTGTAGCCTCCCCCGAGGAGGGCTCCCCTCTAGGCAGGGGAGCGGAGACTGGGGGTTCCCGGAAGTTGCTTGATGTTCCCGGGGGCTCCCTACATGCCTGAGGAAGGCCATCCCTGAGGTTTTTAGTGGGTCGGCCTCCCCCTTCTGGGGAGGAGAGCCCCACATAACCGCCGGCTCGCCACAGCCGGGGTATGCAATTTAATGCATTTTCCTCAGGGGAAAAAAAAGTGATAGAAGCGTACAAACAATCGTAGATGCTTAGGCATGGTTAGGTGAGGCCTATGTCCAGCAGTGGGTGTTTTTCGCCCATAATGATGAAGATTGTATGTCATTTACTTACTTCACCTACAGGTACAGAATTGCCGGTTGCAGGATCAACAAATTTAAACTGAATATTGGACATCAATTCTCCGCATGCATTATAATCGTTAATTTTCTTTCCTTTGAATGTAGCCGTGGCTAGCGAAGTAGTTTCTGTGCATCCGTAGCCTTGGTTAAACTCGAGATTTGTCTGGAAAAATATTAAAATACTATAATTATAAATGAACAGTAAAACTAAATATAGGTATGTTTTAAGGACTGTGGTACAAAAAAAAATATTTGTCGTTATCTACTCTATGTACAGACTACGTTATATAATTTAGTTAATGTGTTATAGAAGTAACTGCCATTTTAATAAGCATTTGTTTTAAATATACGACAAAAGATATACAATATGTGTCAAGTTACTGAATCTTATATGGTTTATATATGTATTACTAAATGTAATCATTGCAATAAGATATAGGCTATCCAGAAATATATAGCACCTGACCTGACTTTAGTCACTTTTGCTGCAACACAATAAGCAACACTAGCGAAGACAGGTTGGGGCGGGTGAGAGAGGGGAGGAAATATAACTGTCATATATTTTTGATAAGCCTTCAGATAACATTAAAAGAAAAAGACACCACTATTAATTTATCAATTTCACAATTGATGCGTATGCGCACTCAATGTGGACTCATTTATATTATTTTCCAATGTTTAATCAGACTCCGCGTGAAAAAGCAATAAAGAAAATTAATTTTCCTTTATCAATAGGATTAAAACTTTCAAAATACATTAGTTTCTACTTATTAGAAAATCAATACTTACTTTCGCTTTCTCTAAGATGCACTCGACATCTGTTGCTGACAATGGCGCTGCCCCACACACAACATGTCGAACATGTTTAAAATGATCACGACCCACGTCAGGATGTTTACCAAGAAGGATTGCTGGAAAAAAATTGAATTAATTAACAAAATATATTCCAACGCTTATTAGATAATAATATAGCTTATTATGAGTATACTATTGCACACTTTACCTGTCGATTGCTATTCAACAGGATTGTATGGGACACGCTCAGCAGTAAACAAGAAATACCGACTAAACCAACTCAGTCCTATCATCTGTCTGTTGAAATATATACAGTGTGTCCCTGGATAAAGTGCAATCCCGAAAGGGGATGAAACTAGACCATGAATCATTGACTAGAAAAATTATTGTAGGATTTATTGTATTTTAAGATTTCATGTTTCATTAAGGACTCTATGTACAAAAGTATTGATTTCTTCCAAAATAATGGGGTCTCTTTCTTTGAAATAAAAAAACAGTATGCCTAATACCTGGCGATGACCATGAAATAATAAATAGTCCGCAAAAAAGTAACTATCTGGGTAAAAAAATGTATTTTTATGAAAAAAATAATTTTTAGACGTTTATTTTAAAAAAACTTCAAATACTAAAAAAATGTGCCCTATAACTATGTAATTATAGCTTACTTTTATTCTTTACCATTTTAGCTTCCAAATAAAAAAAAATACAATGTTCTAACTAAAAAAATAGGTAAAAAACTTTTTAATTTAAACGGTTTTATGTTAAACATACATTGCAATGTTTAGATAAATGTACTAAAAATGTACTAAAAACAAAAATAATAAAATAATACAGTCGTGGAATTATAAACATATGCATAGACTAGACTAAAATAAAACCGTGGGGCACATCAATACATTACATTTTAATCAACGATTGTAGACAATTGATGTGCCCCACGGTTTTATTTTAGTCTAGTCTATGCATATGTTTATAATTCCCACGACTGTATCTATTTATTATTTTTGGTTTTTAGTACATTTTTAGTACATTATCTAAACATTGCAATGTATGTTTAACATAAAACCGTTTAAATTAAAAAGTTTTTTACCTATTTTTATTTTCTAGTTTTTATTTTATTTCGATTATAGGTATAGTACATTATATTCTACTAGTTGAGCACTTTCATTGATACCCATATTGATAGGATTGATTAACCTAAGTTTTCCACCATTTTGTAGAGGCCGCCATCTTGATTTTAATTTTATATATACATTGTATTCTACTGGTGGCACTTTCATTTGATACCCATATTGATGGGATTGATAAAACCTACGTTATCCGCCATTTTGTAGCGGCCGCCATCTTGGATTTAATTTTTTTATAGTATATTGTTATTCTGCTTGTTGAGCCCTTTCATTTGATACCCATATTGATGGGATTAATAAAACCTAAATTGTCCGCCATTTTGTAGCGGCGCCATGTTGAATTTATAATGATAATGAATGAATATAATTGTATTGTCACCAAAATCCAAAGTGTATACAAAATTTCAGATTAATCGGTTGACAGGAAGAGGGTGAAATTTGATTTACTAAATTTGACCCAAGAATGAATGAACCGGGCTGAGCTAAATAAAACCGTTTAAATTAAAAAACACGCTATCTACGAACTTTTAAAGTGGAGCCTAATCGTGTTACCGTGCAGGTAGAGACCGTTTTTTCCATTGTTTCCGTCCTACTCTGTGCCCTACTCCACTGCCAAATGATGCTGCTTGACCGACTCTACCTTCATGCTTTAAAGATACCCCTCCAGAACTAGCCCCTGCAGCCACAATTCCATTTGAATCAATACAAATAGCTCCTACTGTGTCTAATGGACTAAATTTGATATTATTTTGCAGAGAATAGCTCTTTAATTTTCTTTTACTGTGTTTATAATTACGAAATGAATTTTTTTCATAAAAATACATTTTTTTACCCAAGATAGTTACTTTTTTGCGGACTATTTATTATTTCATGGTCATCACCAGGTATTAGGCATACTGTTTTTTTTTATTTCAAAGAAATAGACCCATTATTTTGGAAGAATCAATCAATACTTTTGTACATAGAGTTACTTAATGAAACATGAAAATCTTAAAATACCAATAAATCCTACAATAATTTTTTATAATTTTTTTTTTATATTTTTCTAGTCAATGATTCATGGTTTAGTTTCATCCCCTTTCGGGATTGCACTTTATCCAGGGACACACTGTATAATCTATGCAAAAAATATTTCAATCTTAATCATAGTTTCTAAACGCAACCCAAAGAGACTTCTGTCTAGTTTATTATTATTATGTTTTCTTGACTACTTCTCAGGCGTCTACCATTCTGTGTGCATTACATAAAATAAAAATGTTTTCATAAGTTAATCAGTTAATTAATTTAATATTTCCAAAACCACTATTTCCAATACTGTCCATAGTCATTCTAAAACTAGGGAAACCCAACTTCTATCGACTATTCCAAGAACATTTTTGTAAATTCTTAATAAGCGATCCAAAGTCCATTCAGTTGCACGTTATGAATAGAATAGGATTAGAATTTCTTGATTAAATATGGTGGGTCTACTATTTACATAATCTACGTTAAATAACGACTTTGCTGCTGAATGATCAGTATGAATTTCAAGTTTTGTTTAGGAGATATTTGTGACAATAATAAAGATATAATCGCAGATCTTGCAACTAACAGACGCACACAAATATTACGATTTGTCGAAAATATATAAGCAACTAAGGAACCATTTCTATTTATTCTGCTGAAAAAGACTCACCTATTGGAGGTACTATGTACATTAAGGTAACTTTCTCATTCTTCAATATATTTAAGTACAAAGTGGTCGAGAATGATGATAACGTAATTAATTTAGACCCTTTGGCAAGGTGACCCATGAGTGCGATCACTAAGCCATAAATATGGAAAAAGGGCAAAAAGCATGGTATCACATCTTGGTAATCTCCTGCAATTAGAAAAATCTATAAATAGATAATATTAATCATATTTATAAAGAATTAAAATATATTTTAAAATATAAAATTACCTGTCGAAAGTACAGGATAAGAATTAGGTCCAGTGGACATTATTTCCAAACCACTTTTTAAATTTTTATATGTGATTTCTACCCCTTTAGGGAGACCTGTGGTTCCGCTGGAAAATGGTATAACAGCCACATCATCGTCATTTTTTTCTATTTTATCCAGTAAAGAATAATCAGCTTCTCCATTTTCTGCGATTTCGGAATATCGTATGGTGCCGCCAGGAATAATTTCATTTGATTTGTCTACAATTATTATTTTAGGGTTGAGCTGAGCACTTTGTAATCCTTTAACGATTGTGTCGTAATATTGAGGAGTGGTGACGAAAACCTTTGGCTGAGTGATAGTCACTTGGTGCTTGATCTCATCTGAAAATTATAATTTGTAAAGTGTTAATAACAGTAGTATTTGTTTCTATATTAAGAAATAATGTCCCAGGTTTATAGTTACCCTAATGATAACTGTATGAAAAGGTGGTTTTATCTGATTCGTATTTCTATTTTCGTAAATTTCGCTCTATGGTCGGTACTTATGTATACAATGTAATGTATTTTTTGGTATATATATCTTTATTTTTTTGCGAGAATCTAATATTTTAGTACCTAATGGTTTATATTTTTTTATTATATAATCAACTAACTTGTGAAGGAATCATTAAAAATTCATCTTGAAAACAGTAATTAATAAAAAAAAACTAATATAATAGGTATGTTCATTTGTCATTATGATTAGATCAGACTATTGCCCAACATAAAATTACAAATTTGCGGTTTTCCTTTATGTGCTACATGACATTGCTTCTTGCCAAATTTTATGATTCTAGGTCAACGGAAAGTATCTTAAAGGTTTTGATTCCTTTGCAAATGTCAAAATATGCAATATACCTAAATGAAACATAAGCGGCCATATCTTTTTATTGCATTAATTAAAAAAAAGAGATAGAAGACCTGAGTATGTGATATTAATTTCAGCTTGATATCTCGACGGACGGACAGACAACAAAGTGATCCTATAAGGTTCCGTTTTTACCTTTGGAGGTACGGAACAGTAAAAAGAGTGACTATACTAGAGTATATACTGTATACTAGAGTTGAATGAAAAAAACATGTTGTGCCGACCCCTCAGAAGTGAGATAATGACGATGATGAGATAATGAACCTAATGATGACGAAGTGTGTATACGTTATTTATTTTACTACTACTAGCATTTAAAATAATTTTAGTTTGTGCTTTGAATATTTAATAATAACAGCGAGTTGCCTAGGACAAAGTTCATGAATTCAAAATAAATCACAAGTCATCGTGATAAAGTATAAATATTTCTCAGTTCATAAACAAGTTCGTTTAAATTATGTAGTAGTTATAAGATAAGAGACTCCTTTTCAAGTATAATATTGTAAAGTGCAAAGATCTATCTTTCACTTAATCTAAATTACTTTATTAATTTCGCAAAACAAGTTACTAATATTAAATATTAGTAATTAAGTTAAGCATCGATAAAGTTGATCCGTTTTATCATTAAAACAATAGTCTTTAAGGACATGTTCAAGGGCGGACCCAGCTTTGGCGCCAGGGGTAGGGGGGGGGGGGTCAGTCACATTGTCGTTGTCAAGTCAACACTTATAATTTAATTTTGGTAACAATAGATACAAGTAAAAAGTAGGTATTTAATTAATGTACCTAAGTACTGTACTTAAAAATATTTATTCTTTATTGTACACTTGAAAAACTTAATACATAATAACTTGTACATATTGCCATCTTCTCTTGAAGATATCCAGAGAAGCACTATCACGCACGGAATAAGTCAGCCTATTTATATTCCATAGCCGTGGTGAATGATTTGTCATAACAGCTAGAGGTATGTCGAGGGGTATGACGCGAGTTACACAAAATCTGTATGATGACAAAATATATATTAAATAAAATTATTATATTCAATTAGTACCTACTCCACCCAGGTCTTATCCTGGAACCAGCTCAGTTGGGGACCCCCATGACTCCCCCCTGGATCCACCACTGGGCATGTTAAACTTCAGTGACGAGAGAAATGAACGACAACAGATAATTATTTATTGATTTTATTCCGTGATCGCAATGCTCTGTACGTCATGGAATAGTAGGTTCTAACCATAAGATATATATATATTCGAGTAAACTGGCTAGATCTAAAAAATATGTGACAATATACGAGCATTGCCCGCCCCGAGATTAAAACAAAAACTATCGAAAAAGGTTGAGAATCCTCATGGATGCCATAAACCACGGATATTCAGATGGGACTCCAAAACAATCGAGGCAGCTCGACCGGAAAGACCTTCTCACTAAATTCATCCTAAGCCTTGCTCTTGAGGATCCTACGGCTTAGACTGACGCTCTGTGACTGCACGCTCAGGAGAAGGCATAGTGAACATTACTCACGTTCTTTATAAATTGGGTTAATGGTAGTAAGAACGCAGCCAGCTTGGAGAGTGCCAAATCCTACTGCCGCAAACTCTGGTGAGTTAGGCAACATAACCGCCACCACATCTCCTGATTTGAGACCAAGCTTCTTGTGGAGGGATGTTGCAAAATTTGCCATGTATCTTTGCAGCTGATCATATGTGTAGCTTTTCTTCGTCTCCGCACTTTCCTGTAAAAAAGAATACCTTGCACTTAAACTATAAGTGGTTATCATTTTTTTTTAGATAAATAAACCATATCGTCCACACATACACATGGTATTTCAAACAATATTTCGGGGGATAATAAGTTTGATATTACATTACGTGTTAATAAAAGAAAAAAAGAAAGAAAAAAATTTGGTCTTGAAAGCGTAACACATCTAAGCGTAACTGATATCAAAATAAAAACAAACCCCTTCAAATGAAACCATTAGCCACGAAATGCTTGTTCAAAAACAGTGGATTTGGAAATTCGTATTTGAATCTTGGGATTTCGCATGTACATCGTATTATTTCAAAATTGCGTCTCCTGAGTACAATGGCTGATCGGTGGGATTCCCTATTGGCTTTTCCCCACTTGGAGTGCCCCAGTTGGTGGTGCACCAGTTTATATTACTGACATCTCTATGGAATGTTTAATATTATAATAGCGCAATGGCACACAATAAATTGATATAATAGGGGTGTCTGTATCATCCTCTTACACCAATATTTGCAAGTAGAATTAATATGAATATGTACTTTGAAAATAAAAAAGGGTACAAGAAACGTTAATATTAGGGTTGATAACCTTTCAGTGTAATGAATTTAGTTATTCATGCATTAAAATACTACAATTTAATATTATCAATTTCTTAAACGTATAAAGTTATAAGGATTTTTGTGAGCACGTATTTTTAATATCTTTTGTACATTTATTGTCTCTAATAAAAATATTATTTTCTTTACGCAATTATTTTATCTATTGTAATAAAACATGCAATAGAGTAATAAACCTTAATAATGCGAATTTTTATTAAATGTAATAAAATATTGTAGATAACGAGGTGTTTTATTGTGAATAACGGAATAACATTTGTCAACAAAATTTCACACCAATGTTGCTCCCTTTGCACCAATATTGGGGGGCCATTTAGTGAGCGGCGAGTCACCTGCCATATTTAAATCAATTAGGAGGCTTTGAAAAGGCAGGTTTATTCCGGAGTCTCTTCCACAGCCCGGTTCTCATTAACACCAGTAATTTCAAATAGTTTCTGTGTATCTAACTGGGTTATAAGGTTTTATATCTACTTTGCGTCTTCATTGTACAAAAAAGCATTAATTTTGTACGTTTACGCCTAAAAGATTTATTGCATGTAGCCATGTTACTACGCCTCGGGGCTGTCAAATTATTATTTTACGAACATTGATTGCACTGCATCTATCAGTTGGAACAACCTTACATATTTGTATTATTTTTATAATAATTAAATATAATCAGATATCTAATTTCTAAACAAAAAATTCCATGCCACGAAGGCGTTAACATTATATTCATTTATTTTTTGGTATAATGATGAAATGATATAAGAATGAAAGGAGTAAGCATGGAAATGACGGCTGATAGAGAGGAATGGAAGGAAAAGATCTACTGCGCCGATCCCAGATAATGGGAAATGGGCAAGAGGATGGTGATGATTTTTTGGTATAATCGATCAAAGTGAATATAATATTTATTCAACATAAGTACAGGCACTTATTGACGTCAAACAAATAAAAATAAATAGAAAGGGCACAAAGAGGTTAAGTACGCGGAAAATTATTAAAAAAAATACTGTTCACGGTGTACTTATCTAAATACATCTGACCCCCAAATAAAGAACTACATCATGAAGAATTAATGTGAAATACATGGCTTTATTAACGTTTCAAACAAAACATGGATAACAACAGATTTCCGTCACGACACGTCACGTAGAACAAACATAGCGACATTGAATTGCCTATCTGCTAAAATTATGTTTTACATAGTTACATCAATACAAGGTCGGATAACAGGTTATATTGCAATTCGTCCTCTTGAACTAGTAAATAGCCTTGGACTATGAACTGTTACGAAATTAATAGGCAGGGGCCAATGCGCTGGTCCTCTAAATTGATAGTAATGTATTATTGTTCATTGAAGCATCGTCATAACTAAAGGAATGTGTTGTTTGTTATTGAGAACCTATTGAATCGCCAACTTTGTCTTATTTTTTTAAATTTCCATGTACAGCCAAGGAACTTAATTCTATTTCCAAATCCAGAAATATCAGGAGATGCTTGATGACTTCGTACAAACGGTACGAAGCCAGCAAGTCGCATGAAGTCCTGCAGCCTACATTACCCCTTTTCTTTTGCTAAAGAGATCGCACTGAATTAACAAGTTAGTTTACAGTTTCGTTTAAATTTAAATGACTTAGCAGATATAAAAGCGAGTAAACTTAGTTCGTTAATGGGCTCACGATAATTGTCAGAACAAAATCTTCCATATTGCGAATGTAAATATTGTATTATTTTCAAAGAAGATTCGTATCTAAAATCAACCATATTTAAAATAGTGTCTTTATTTATCCTCGTTGTTCTTTTGATGTTTCTAAGGTCTTATCTTAAATCATGTATAAATTACCTAACTATTATATCTAACTTATGATTATGACATCATTTTGTGAAAAGATTATTAATTACTAAAAATAAATACTGGAAGTCAGTGATACTGAGAGCTATCTAGATAAGAAATATTAGTTTCCATATGTAATGGTATCTGCTTTGATTATGTAACTCTATATGAATCTTTTAATGACAAAAGAGTAGCAGAACTCTTTGATAACCTGTTATTGTGTTTTAATGTGTGGCTGTATATAAATAAACTCCTCATATACATAATGTTTCAGTGCGAAATGTACCTATAATCGGCATATAAATTGAATAAACACTTTTTTCGAGGAAATATGCGTATAATCCTACCGTACCAGTCCGTTAGCTAGGCGGTGGGCGTGTGTGGAATGTCAGCAAGAGCAAGAGTGCCAAGCCTACCCACTAAAATTCCATGATGTTCTGCTTGCCTCTTGGGTGCGTGCTGGAAGGTCCGCGTTGCGATACCAGTACACACAAACTCAACAAACCCTAGGTTCTTGTCTAAGACTTGAAAACCTAATATTTTCCGTTTCTTCAAAATGAAAGGAAAATCTTTCAAAATGACACCTCTGGTCATATATTAACACGAAAATACTAGCTAGATGTAGAGGTCATTTTTCGTAGTCTGATGTAGGGGATTGTGTACTTACAAAATAAAAAATTATTAATTTAATTTGTAAGGGGAAAATATAGCAAATATTTTGTATATTTCGTGACGTTTTCAACACCTATTATATTGTGTTATATTTATAATGCAATAAGGGTAGAGTGAGCAATACGTCAAACTTTATATTCACTAGAAAAATGGCCGCTGTTACTAGCGACATAAGAGTTGAAAAACTGGCGCGTTGCTATGTGTACATTAAAGTTAGTGAAAGAATTTAACATCGGATTGTTAATTAGTAATCATACAAAGAACAAATAGCGTCAAAACATCTTGAGATAAGGAAATAAGTTCTTTTTGTGAGTTTTGTTTGCTATTATGACAAAGATATGACGTGCTCACGTGGTTTATGCCTATCATCTAAAGAAGTAATTGTCGAACAGTTATTTCTCATAATTTGTTAAAGTCTAATCATTAATTCACTGGAGTAAACTGACGTTTACGGTGTTACCACTTTATGATGAACAGAAAATAGTTTTGTGACTAGAATATTGAAATCAAACTCATTCATTCAATTTCATTCCGTCCTCAAATCACATTACTCATTTTATTTACTTTATTAAGAAATCTTAATCCAATTTTGTTTAATCGATGTAATAATATTAGCATGGTACCTTTAGGGCAAATAGGTGATAACTTTGAAATGTCGTAATTACTCGAATTATATATATGAAATGAAACAAAAATATTCAATGGATAGCTTTTTATTCGTCATCGTCAGACATTACAGTTCAAAAAATTGATTTACTGATTAACTGAACGCATAGTTCGGGAACGCTAGCAAGTGAGTGAATTTCATTTTTTGTATCTGATAGAATTCATGTACCTATATTATAATTAATTGAGTACTTTTTTTTTGATAAACGTTGTTACTGACTTTGTGTGAGTGATCTGAATAACAACGAAGGGTGAAGTCCTTATCGATTTATTCAATTTATCCAATTATATTTGCAGGTCACCTCACTAGTACGATAAATATGGCAGCACAATTTTACAATGTGACATTAGCATCTGTCAGTTTACTCCAGTGAATTAATAATCAGACTTGTAGTTGTCATCTAAGCTTAACGACGACACTTAGTGCAGCTTTTCCTATAAATCAAAATCAACATTAACTTTATTCAAATATGACTTTATAGAAAGCTCTTTTGAATCATCCAAATTTATTTTCCCCTACCACCCATTCAGGACGTATTTTTTTAGCTGATAAGAAGAATAGGCGCAAGAAACTTATCAGCTTTATCAAAAGTAATAACAACATTTACAATAAATTATGTCGTTACCCTACAACGTACTTACTGTGTTTATATACTGTTACATATTTGTTTTATATATTACATATTATACAGGATTACTGGTAAGTCGATCCACATCCGCCGTGAGGTGATAGTTTTGGTCAAAACAAACAATTTTCAGCTCATATTGCCTTATCCAAAAGTTACCCGTTTTCAAGATATTTGATATTTTAGGTGTTTTTATTAAAGGTCACTGATGCTTAGGTTATGGCTATTTTATTTTTTATTTCCAGCCATTAGCTAAGAATTTTTTTATTAAAGACATTGATTTTGTATTAAAGACATTCGAATAAACTATTAATAAAATAAAACTATCAAAGTTTTACAAGACAACGGTTGGTACGACCCCAGAACTAAAATTTACATTGTTTTTTTTCTAAAACCTCTAACTTCAGCTCTATCTCTCTTAAAAAAATTACTACAGAAAAAGGCACAATAGTTAGGTAAAATGTATAATTCTTAGATAAAATGGTGACAAACAGATAAGCGGGAGGTGATTACGTTGCCCGTGCGGCGGTAATAACAAAGGGAATCCTATTGTGTTAAGCGCTCTCTCTCTTAAATCAGCTCTATCTCTCTTAAAAAAAATACTAGTAGCTATTCCTGCAAGTTGTACTAAAAACATCACTGTTTATCAAGCTACAGAAAGAGGCACAATAGTTAGGTAAAATGTTTATAATTCTTAGATAAAATGGTGACAAACAGATAAGATGATAAGATGATTACGTTGCCCGTGCGGCGGCAATAACAAAGGGAATCCTATTGTGTTAAGCGCCTCATTTATAAAGAAAGCGCCTAAATTATAAACATTTTACCTAACTATTGTACCTTTTTGTGTAGCTTGATAAACAGTGATGTTTTTAGTACAACTCGCAGGAATAGCTACTAGTAATTTTTTTAAGAGAGATAGAGCTGAAGTTAGAGATTTTAGGGAAAAAACAATGTAAAGTTTAGTTCTGGGGTCGTACCAACCGTTGTCTTGTAAAACTTTGATAGTTTTATTTTATTAATAGTTTATTCTGAATGTCTTTAATACAAAATCAATGTCTTTAATAAAAAAATTCTAACCTAATGGCTGGAAATAAAAAAAAAATTGCCATAACCTAAGCATCAGTGACCTTTAGTAAAAAAAACCTAAAATATCAAATATCTTGAAAACGGGTAATGTTTGGGTAAGGCAATATGGGCTGAAAATTGTTTGTTTTGACCAAAACTATCATCTCACGATGGATGTGGGTCGACTTACCAGTAATCCCGTATACTGTGGTGGGTAACATTTGAATGCCTATAAACGTACTATCCACGAGTTTACATTCGTTTGAAGTCGATATCGTCAACGTAATTTTTTTGTATGTACATTTTGTACAACATCCCTAGCGATAAAGTAAATGTATAAATCTTTTATTTTAGAATAACATAACTTATACAGTTCCTCTACTATACGTACAAATTTAATCGAAAGCGATAGCAAAATGTGGACTTTATTTGAACTTATTATCTTTTGGACAGTAGTATGAGTAGGTAATAACTCTTTTCACTTCCTACCGAACAATCAAATTATCAGGTTTATATCGCTAACTTCTTACAATTTTTATACATATATACTCCGAGCACATAGTCCTTTTTAATACTTGAAAATCCTACATCCCATTCTCGGATTTCAACAATTGCTTAAAGTGAGAGCATAATAATGTAAGTATTTATTCCCAATAATTTAAGTTCAAAGAACAAGTGTTTTCAAATACGAGAAAATAAATTACTTAATACATAAGTAGGTACTTTTTTATAGCAGCGGAAGATAAAATAGATTTAAATAACAGAGTTGTTTTATCGTCGATTTGAATCAATTTGCCGGCCTTGTCTGCGATGATTGTTTAAACAGGAGGCAGCTATGGTCTAACCTTAACGATATGTTCGCTTTACTCGAATGAATTGGATAAAACAATATTGTAAACTGGAATTAAGAAATCCATAGGGGTGTTATGTGAGCACTGTACATTAAACCGAGAAGTTATTTAAAGGAGATAATTTTTTTTGGGCCCACTAGAAAACGGCAACGTTTATTGATATTACTGAACTCTAAAATATCAATTTATTATTAAAAGCAATTGTACGATATTATGAGTAAAAACGAAACGGGAATGATAAAATCAATTAATTTAACTTAGTAATGACTTTTGACATTTGAGGTAAAGGAACTAACGTTTTTTAAATCAAAATGAAAGATGATTTAATATTATACAAATAATATATAAATATAATAATAAAGGATAGTGTATTATTTGTTTATTTTATTTAAAGTATTGAACTCTCAATAATATTTTAATACTATTTTAGATTATTTTAACTATTAGTTCGTCAGTCCAGTATCGTCGTGAAACGGAACGCGCATCATTTTTGACAGCGACAGAATGGTACCTACACTGAAATCCAATTGACGTCGGTTTGTTTTCAACCGAATTCTGTGTATACGTTTCCAACGGCTTGATTTCGTTTTCTTTCCCGTATCCCGTATTTAGAATTCAAAAAAATAATACGATTTAGGGGTTTGTTGATACTGCATTTTTTTAACGTAAATACATGAGGTCGCGTCGACGCTCCGCGAGCACTGCAGCACTGGTGAAACGCCCGAAATACGCTACTTAGCGTACCACTACGCTAAGTAGCGTAACGTAGTAGTAGTACGTAGTAGTAGTTAAATAGCATTTACGTAAAAGCAATGTGAATACAAATCAAAATAAAGCTACTAACTACTAAGTATTTTTAGGTTATTTAATCTTCATGTTTTAATTGATTTCTCAATATTCCCGTTAGATAAAAACAAGCTAATGTTCCTTATAATATCTAGGGTTAGTAAGAAATTATTTAACGTATGTCTCATTAATAAACGTTACATTTTATAGTGGGCCTATTCTCCATACAAGAAAAAATTATCTCCTTTCATATGTATTTATCCGAGGGCAAAGGAATCATTATGAGGCAACCTGCACGCATTTACGAAGGAACTCAAAGTTATATGTGAAGTAAAATAATCCGCACCAGGCCAGCATCATTAGCTAAGCCCTAATCACCTTAATATAATTAGGGAAAATTCGTTCCAGTTGAGACGCACATGATATATCGCGAAGATGATGATCTATTCAAATAGGTATCAACCTCCCACTGCTAGACAGCAACTCAGTTAAGGTCTGGTTTTGAGAATCGAATAGTGGAAGACGACCTAAGTGCACGCTACTCTAAACATTTCTGGACTCCCTATAAATTGTTTCAGATCTGCATACTATTGTCCCTTTATTGTTTACTATTGCCCCCAGTGTGTGTATTTTAAATTTACCGTGCAACCCGTGTCCATGACACCGGTATTTTTTCATGATACCGTTAACTTGATTTTTTTCAGATTTTCCCGAAAAAAAAAATGTATTCCCGTGGCAATAATTCCCTAAGTCCTTTTCCGGTTTTCAAACTATCCCTATATAATTTTTTCATTAAAATGGAACATTTTTTAGTATAGAATTTACCCTATAAACGTACAAATAACAAAGTTATTAAGATTGATAGGTAATGTTTATAATAGGCTAGTTGACAAAATTTGGAAATTCGTTTCAAACTATAGTTTAGTATCTATTTTACCCCTAATATATTTTATTTTTAGAAAAATATGCCTTTTCATAAATATTTTGCTTTTTTAGAAATGAACTTATAATTGACTTCGAAAAGGCCAAGACTGTCATGGCGTCATGAATGACGTCACTCCTCGCGAAACAATCGAGTTTGTTTATGTCAGTCGACGAGATCATTATAATAAATAATGAATCCCTCTTATTATAAATACTGTATAGTGCCCCAATGTAAAAGCACAACGATAAAAAACGCCAATCAAATTATTTTTATATACAAAATCTGTGTTTGCTGCGAAAAATTTCCCAGCATAACGGCGTCAATTTTTGGGCAAATTACTGTTGTTTGCTTTGGTAAATCCTGATCCATGGCAAATGTCCGTATCTTTTAAGATTAAACTAAAACAAACTGTATTAATTAACAATAGTCTCTGAAAACGAAGTGTATCAAAATAACATGTTCAGTGTTCACTGACAGCACAGATTAGATAGATGATGTACAGCTACACTACAACCGGTGTTTCGCGAGGCGTGACGTCACGCTTCTTTGATTGGTGTTTAATGTCACGTGATTAAATAAGTAATTTTGCCGATTTTAATTTCCAAAAATATTAGTACCTAATCTTATATTATTTTCATAAAAAAGTTGATTTTTTGTTTACTACATATCATGATTAATCACTAGAAACTCTAAGCCATCCGATTCATTCTTAGTGGAACAAGCCTATTAAACTACAGCCGCTAAGAGAATGCGTTTCTGACAGGTGCTGTCATTTCCTTACGTACATGGAATAAGTTCATATTTGTATAATACTAACCACGATTCTAGTATTATACAAATATGAACCTTATTCCATGTACGTAAGGAAATGACAGCACCTGTCAGAACGCATTCTCTTAGCGGCTGGAGTGTAGGAATGTGTTTTGTTCAAGATGACTTTTGCTTTCCCTAAAATACTCGACACATACCTTTGAAATGAAGACAGTAGAACTAAATAGTAGAATTCAAGAAGATTTCTCGGACTAAGCATCAATACATAGTATAAAACAAAGTCGCTTTCGCTGTATGTCCGTATGTATGCTTAGATCTTTAAAACTACGCAACGGATTTTGACGCGGTTTAATAGATAGAGTGATTCTTAAGGAAGGTTTGTATGTATAATAAATGCATAATATAGTAGAGAAACACTGATAAATTTAAAGGTTTCTAATGTGATGTCGTAAATAAGCAAGTTTTATTGCGCTTATATTGCAAAAACGCTGGCTGAACCCTACGATATAGACCAAAATAATGTACTATAGTATTGTCCACTTTAAAAAGTTCAACAAACATTGCACCCGTGCGAAGCCGGGGCGGGTCGCTAGTTTTGTATAATTACAAGTGTTCGGAATAGGTAGTTTAATTTTATGTACCTTCGATTTTGTGACATCAATAGTATGGATATGCCTGGGAACTTAATATTTTCAGAGATTGTAAAAATATTATATTGAACTGTCGAAATAGTATTCCTGACTTAGATTTTATGACTGACCTAAATAAAGAAATCGAAAATTCTTTGGACGCTAATTCTTTACAAAATTGTTAAAGTAGATGTTGGAACTTCTCCTTGTAGGTTTCTAATTTTAGTTATTATTTATGGTTTTGACTTAATGTAAAATTTTTATTGTTTTTGAGAATGCTGTTGTTTTTGTGTTAGACATGTGAAATAATATAATAAAAATAATACACGACTTAAATTCGGAGTTCTCTGTTTTAATTTGCTCTGAACAAAATATCTCGCAGCTGAGATGAATAAGTCCTGCGAGATATAGGTACAACAGTAGATATGCTTCCTTAACTTCTGTTGAAGTGGAAAGATCGTTTTCGCTTTATAAATGGATTATGAATATGAAAAGAAATTCCTAGACATCCAGTAATGGCGAGAAAATCATACTTATAGTGTTATTTTATAATAAACCTGACGATAATGATTATGTTGGCGATCTTCAATTCGAAGACGAATAATTACACCATCGGAACAACATTATGTACTTTAATGTTAATATAAATAATTAATTTCATTTTACCGTAAGGTGTAGAAGATAAATTATATAATAATGAAACTTAAATAAAATTAAAAACAAAACTATAAATAAAATATTTGAATTAAATCACTGTCGTCAGACAACGTCCCCATAAGGGTAGCAGCATTGCCACGTAATAAAAATATATGTTTATTTTTAAATTTGATTTATATTTTAAACTTGCAAAAATATCTGTAATATCTGAACATGATGTTTTTCCTTCTACTCACTCCTATAAACCTACAAATATATAATAATAATTGTAATTTTCATGATTATATAAAACTAGCGACCCGCCCCGGCTTCGCACGGGTGCAGTGAAAAAATGGTTATGGTGGGTTATCCCTAAAAGATAGACATATACCATCGCGGACTTTTTTGTGGATTTTTGTAAGTTGTACAATACTGTAGTACATTATTTTGGTCTATCTCGTAGGGTTCAGCCAGCGTTTGCAATATAAGCGCAAAAAAACGTGCTTATTTACGACATCACATTAGAAACCTTTAAATTTATCAGTGTTTCTCTACTATATTATGCATTTATTATACATACAAACCTTCCTTAAGAATCACTCTATCTATTAAAAAAAACCGCGTCAAAATCCGTTGCGTAGTTTTAAAGATCTAAGCATACATACGGACATACAGCGAAAGCGACTTTGTTTTATACTATGTATTGATTGATTGATGACATAAGTTCCATTGCATTGCATTATTTAAGGTCGCGGAGATCACGCTGATTTTAGGTTTATCCATGTTACGCTTTTCTTTCTGCAAGTACATAAAATTGAACTACCTATTCCGAGCACTAGTTATATTCAACTAGCTGGTGCTCGCGACTTCGTCTGCGCAGGATTAGTATTAAGAGTAGCTTATATTAACGTGGCGTATATTTTTGCAAATTGTAGCCTGTGTTTTTCTGATGCATGGGCTACATTATTTTGAGGTATCATTAAAATCCATTTAGTAGTTTTTACGTGAAAGAGTAACAAACGTCAAACGAGTATTACTTATAAGTAAATAAAATCTAAATTATGTTTATTTTTTTAAAAGTACGCATTTATTTTATTTCTAACAGTAGAATAAATGTTTGTATTATAGTATACCAAATTAATTAAAAAAACAACAAATTGCTATATATTGGTAACGATAATAACCCGCTATATATATTTTTTTTGAACAATTTTCTTGCAGTATTTTCTTTTATTTTAGTTATAAGCCTTTTGAGCTCATACTGTTATAAATTTCGATATGCAAGATAATCAATCAACACAATTATCTATTTGAAAATTATAAGTAAACAACACAAACTACTGAATCCTTTCACTAGTTTCATATTGACATATGACATTTATTATTAATGTCGCATACATTTTAGGTAACGTTATTTCGATATTTGTCTTTTTTTTATATGTTTATAAGTAATGAGATAATCTCCTGTGCACACTTAACGATTTTAGCCTCTATAACTCGATTGTTCGATTCAACATTCCTCTCGTAGGAGCTCGATCAATAAAGGATTTTTTTTTCCTTAGGAGAGGAAGGCTGAGAATCCTCACAAGGAGTACGAAACGTACCCAGGATACCCCCGCAACGGCAAGTGTCACGGAGGTTATGTCGGACTCCACGCGACCGGAACGGTCCGGCCACGTGACCTACCGTCTAAACTCAGCCTGGCCTAGGTTCTAACCATATAGGCAAATCGTGAGGGCGACCGCCCCTCAGGAGAAGGGCGATGCAGAATGAAGGAGACGTTATCATCTTTAACGCTCTCCGCGATAGTGCAATAACATTTCGGGAAAACATATTACATCCCATCGTAAAAGTCCAGCTTGAAGAACAAAATCTACGCGGAAGTGTATGGGACCCGGCGTTATTCAAGTCAAGGCTAAAAATTTATCGCGATTTACATAGATCCGGAGACCTAATTTTGAATTACGAATGCGATTTCGAAATCGCCGATGTGACTAATAATCACCGATTTTCAATAATTCTTATTTTTGAATATCACTGATGTGACTACCTTAGTCACAGGTGTGATTTCATTACGAGTGCGCTCACCCACTAGTAATCAAGTCATACTTGTGGAAATGTTATCTGTGTTTTTCATATATATGTGTGTGTGTGTATACATATATAATTACCGTAATGGTTAAGCCGGCGATAACCGGCAGCGGCTACATTCTGCGTGGAACCGAACATTTATGTGTGTACTTTATCTATGTCGGCAGCTCTGCGATCGACTTTCAAAAATTGGATGTTTAGGAATCCGTGACCTCAAAGTTTCGAAATCGCATTCGTAATTCAAAAATATGTCTCCAGGATTCCTCACTAGAAACTCTTTGTTTCTCGTCTTATCCGAATCTCTACTTAGTATTTAGTCTTTTACTATAAAAATTATACGTAGTTCCTTAAGACAGAATTTTTAATAGTAATGTACCTTTGATCACAAACAATAAGGAAAGTTAAAAATCTGTGCCTCTGATTCCATTGACTAAATTAAATATTCTGCCCTTTGACTTTACCATATAGGACAGTAAGAACAATAGATTTCAATTACACTAGTAACTTCTGATCAAAGTTTATAATTGTCTGACGTCATTACAAACTTTGTTATTTTAAAAGGTATTGTTTTTAAATAGTTTAAAAGTTAACATAAAAGATGTGTGATTAGCATTAATAAAAAAAAGTTGTTAGTACTTAATATTATACATACCGATACTTGTTGTGTAGAAAGTGCGTCTAAGTATACTCATGCAAAATAATATGAGCATAATTACTTTGATTACACGTCATAATTATTAAAAACATCGTCAATTAAATTCGCTAAAAAGAACAAAATAAACTTTTACATATAAAATCTTGTCTCGAGATTTACTTACTTATAGAATACCTACTTTTAACGTCTAATCTAACTGACGTCACACACATAACCATGCCTACCAACTAAACAATACCTACAGCCTTTGGTCGGGCGTAAGGCTGGGACCCTATCGGCTTGAACTAACGCTCCCGCCCTCCAGAACGGGGGCAACAAAACATTTTTGAGCTGTTGCTTTTAACGTCTAAACTAACTGACGTCACACACATAACCATGCCTACCAACTAAACAATACCTACAGCCTTTGGTCGGGCGGAAGGCCTAGGACCCTATCGGCTTGAACTAACGCTCCCGCCCTCCAGAACGGGGGCAACAAAACATTCTTTGAGCTGTTGCTTTTAACGTCTAAACTAACTGACGTCACACACATAACCATGCCTACCAACTAAACAATACCTACAGCCTTTGGTCGGGCGGAAGGCCTGGGACCCTATCGGCTTGAACTAACGCTCCCGCCCTCCAGAACGGGGGCAACAAAACATTCTTTGAGCTGTTGCTTTTAACGTCTAAACTAACTGACGTCACACACATAACCATGCCTACCAACTAAACAATACCTACAGCCTTTGGTCGGGCGGAAGGCCTGGGACCCTATCGGCTTGAACTAACGCTCCCGCCCTCCAGATGGGGCCACGGGGGCGGTGCTATAACCATGCATTGTCATCCGACTTACACGTGCATGCAAAATTTCAGCTCAATCGGAGATTGGGGAGTGGGTCAAATTAAGATTCCAATTTTTTTTACATAGTTACAAGTGAAGCTAATATAAAAGCTTGTAAAAATACAGATATAACAAATTTTAGAATAACGCCTCAATAAGTACCAGTTTTTATTGTAATAGCGAAATTAAATATAGTTTTACTGAGTCAATAAACATGTCTAATAAGATTTACAATAAACTTCCTCAAAAAATAAAAGTGAAATGTTTAATGTACTTTTATTAAAAATATTATTACATATTTGTACAATCTGCAATAATGGTCATAAACTCATAACACAAGTAATGGTACTTTAGGTCTGTTTGTATATATGTATCTATTAACACGTTCATCGCCATGGTGGGTCAAAATGACCGGCACTTGATCTAGTCATTTGGGCCATGGGGGGTCAAAATGACCGGCACGCCAGACCTACCTTTGCGAAGCCCGTTCGCGCCGCAGAATGCAAAAGCTGTGTATTCAACCATACAATGTGACCGGCGCGGCCCCAATGAACACCCGTAACTACTTGGTTTTTTGATTTTTTGATGGCATACCTGTTTTTAGGACTTAGAGAAAAAAGTTAATGAAAAAACATAGGATTTCGAATCATATATTTTTATTTCTGTTATAAGTTGCATTTATGCATAAAAATAAAAAGACAACAGAATATTATTAATTTTAGGAACCACAATTACAAATCGATATACGAACAACAATCAAACTAAATATTAATTCAACTCTAAATGGATATTCAAACATTTTAGTGGCATTTGTCAAAACATTGACGACATAAATGGGGATTGCCGGGACAAACAGTGCAAAACCAAGAAACCTTCTTTGTTTTGTTCTTGGCCACATTTCTTCCATGCAACTCAACATTTGATTTGTAACAATCACGACAAAATTTTCTTGTTGATACTGCTGCACCTTCTTTTTTCTTAAGCTCGTGTTTTTGTCTTCTGGGTCGTGGTGTGGTCAATCCCGTATTTTCTTGACTACCCTCAATCAACTGCTTTGCCAACAGTCGCCTAAAATCGACGACAGATATCTTCTTCTTCGTTGTACTTTCATATAGTACTCTTGCATTTACTACAGCAGTATTGAGTAATAATTCGATACCGAGCTTCTTATACCACTTTAACGTCTTTCGCAATGGACTCGAATAAGCACTCATTTGGTCAGACAAGTCAACGGCTGCTTTGGCTTTGTTATAATCAATCACAATTTTCGGTTTAATTGTTTCAACCCCTCTTTTGTTCTTTTTTTTTGTAAAACCAATTGAATGTTTGGTTGACAACAAACACACGTCCCTCTTATCTTTCCACTTCATAACCGTGACTCCGTTTTTGTTTTCTTTTGCCATAAACTCACCCGGTTTCAGATTTCCAGTCATGACGTCCTTTGGTAAGTTCTTCCTGTTTTTTCGCAGGGTCCCTACTAAATGAGTATCGTGTTGAACTAACTTCTCAGCTAGATCTAAGCTTGTATACCAATTATCTACGAACATGGTATGACCTTTTCCAAAGTAGTTACGTGCTAAATTCAAGACAACGTTGGTTGGAGTATTATCCTGTGAATCTAATGTCTTTCCTCCATATACCTCCACCTTTGTCGTATAGCCAGGAGTAGTACACAATTTGAATAGCTTGATGCCATATTTATGTCTTTTCGACTTATTATATTGGCGGAAAATGATACGCCCACGAAATGGTATCATACTTTCATCGACGCATAAACATTCATCGGGAGTATAATGAATTGAAAATGTTTGGTTCAATATTTCAACCAATCTTCGTATTTTACCCAGCCGGTCATTTTTTAGAACTTCTTCGTTGTTGGAAAAGTGGAGCATTCTAAGCAAAACTTCGAAGCGGTTGCGACTCATAGTCTTTTTTGCAAAAGATTGACCCAACATTTCATCATTAGACCAATAGTCTACGATTTTTGGTAACTTTACTATACCCATCCAAATAATCACGCCTAAAAATCGTTTCATTTCTTCTTTGTCGGTTGGCGTCCAGAGCCGTAGTCTCGACTTATCTTTAATGCCACCTTTATCGATACTTTGTTGGGCAAATATATTCGTCTGATGTGCTATATCTTCAAATAACTGGTCAGTGACTAAGAGGGAATAGAAATCAACAGGTGTAGCATTGGCTAGTTGATTTCGAAGTGAGTAAGGTTTCAGTCCCGGTATTTCGGTAAAAGGAATTAAACGAGGCTGCTTACCACGTGGCTGGTACCACTCACATTCAGGTGTATGGCCGGATAAAGCTGGAGATAAATCACGGTCATCTTCTTCACTGTCCGACAAAATAACTCGACGTTTTCTGGTACGTGGAATATTTATCACTTCATCACCCTCACTTATGACATGGTCAGTACTGCAATGTGACCTCTCTAAACTGTCAATTACATGCAATTGTTCTTGTGTAAACTCAAAGTCAAAAAAAGTGTCCATTTTAACAATAAAACTATTTTTTCTGCTAAACAAAATCTTAAGTGTGCATTTGATGACCAAAACAAGTGCGAACTAACGAAAACAATCCGTGATTGGCTTGAGTCATAGGGAGAGGTGAAAGGGGTGAAGGGAGGCGGGAACAACAACCGCACGCACGGTGTACTGATGCACTCCCGCGCTAGCATCCATTAGGCGCGTGGTACCCGTGCGTAGTAGACGTGTCTATAACGTTCGTCTATGTCTCATCGATCGAAAATTACGCGTACGTAAGTACGCTGGCCGGCATTGTGACCGGCACGGCCTGAATGTAACAATTATTCCATTTAGGCCGCGCCGGGTCATAATGACCGGCACTTAAAAAAACCCTAAAATAAAGCCAAAATAAACAAATATCACTGTAAAACTTTTATATATGAACAAATAAACCTATATATAATCATAAAAACCAATGACATTTTTTTATGATTTTGTAAAATAATAGTCGGCGATGAACGTGTTAATATTTTCATAGTTTATTATAAGACTGTTTGTTACCTCAATAAATAAATACATAAGTAAATAAACAACGTAAATACATTTATCTACTATCATGCTATTAATCCTCTATAAAAGAACCTATAACAATTAGCTTATTGCCAACATTAAAACACTCAATGATATTATGATCATTATATCATCCAAACGTGATGATATTATGAATTTCAAAAAAAGAACATTCTCATGCAATGACATTTTCACCACCAGATCACAAAAATTTTGAAAAAAGAACAATAAATTGTAGACTAATTCGTAATTTCGGATTCTCGTCTTATCGTGTTATGTTCCAATGCATTTCAATAATTGTACGATCCAAAATGTAAATAATTATTACAATAAATAATTCTTTTACTTATTAAGGTTTGTTTATTTTACATGCTTCGCAATTAGACTTTTCTTGAATTTACATAGTTCTTACAACACTGTACAACACCCTATGGTATGAGAATCTTTTATAGACGATTCACATCATGATTGTAGATAAAGTCTTGTATGCAACTGTTATAATTAGGTATTAAATACCCCTGATGATACAACAGTTGCATAAATAACTATTAGAATAGGTTGTAGTCTTTAGAAACATATAGGTACATTTTAAAATATTTATAAATTACTAGCTTTCTGCCCGCGGCTTCGCCCGCGTGGATTTCGGGATTGGGTGTATAGAGGGTTAAGGGTCATAGCTTTTGCCCACGGCTACATATACGCGGAAGTCGGTTTATGGTGCGAAGATTTTATCGCGCTTCCCGTGGGACTATCCGTTTTTCCGAGATAAAAAATGCCGCAAAACTCCTCAAGAATCACTCTATCTATTGATGAAAACCGCATAAAAATCTGTGCAGTAGTTTTTGAGCGAAGCCTTTATTGCGCATCCCGTAGGATCTGTCGATTTTTCCGGGATAAAAAGTAGCCTATCTTACTCGGGGAGAATGTAGCTTTCTAAAGGTGAAAGAATTTTTGAAATCGGTCCAGTAGTTTAAGCGTGAAGAGGTAACAAACAAACAAACAAACAAACAAATAAACAAACAAACAAACAAACACACTTTCGCATTTATAATATTAGTTGGGATTAGTTGGGATAGTTGGGATGTAAAGCAATAAATCAATATGTTTTTCTATCATATATCTTATTCTTTTGTTATATATTTATGTCAAAACAAAAAGTAAAAGGGATTAATGATAAATATAATTGTTATATGTACATATAATATATTGATTGCTTCCGTAATCCTGTTGTTAAAAATACGAAAATAAAATTAGATTTATTATGTTGGCCAATTAATACGTCGAAGTTATATGGGAAATATATTTGAATCAAAGCAATTGGACAAATGCGATCTCTGCCTACCCCCATGGGAAAGAGGCGTGAGAATATGTATGAATAACTAATACGCCTTCATCTTTTGTTCTTTAAAGTTGCGAAACCCGACAGACTCCATGTACAATAAAAATATTGAGTACTAGCTACCGCCCGCGGCTTCGCCCGCGTGAAATTTGTTTTTGTCAATCCTGGTCCCTTATGCCTAAGGTACCAAGATTCATGGTCTTATCTTCAATTCAACCCCTATTTCACCCCCAAACTGGTAAAAATTTCAAAATGCTAATGATTTCTTATCGAGTGCTTAAATATAAAGTTTCTAAGTTTTATCTTTTAAAATCAAGAAATCCCATACAAACTTTCAACCTCTATTTCAACCCCTTCATCCCTTTTTCTCGAAATAAAAAGTAGCCTATGTTCTGTCTCAGGGTCTAAAGATTGTTTGTATCAAATTTCATCAAAATCGGTTGCGAGGTTTAAGCGGGAAAGCGTAACAGACAGACAGACAGAGTTACTTTCGCATTTATAATATTAATTGGAATTAATGAGCAAAAACGAGCAACGAAATATGACAAAGCGTTTATTGTACGATATAACCGCTATCTTAAAACTTAGCCTTTGTATTTTCATAGTTCAATGTGATAAATAACTCGATTATAACGTGTGTCAGTGATCATGCTACGGGGGCAAATTAGTACAAACATGATTTCAGCGATTTATAACTGACACTATATCAGGGTAATATGTTTGGGTTCACTTTAATTTACTTACCAAAGCTACTAGATTCTTAAAATTCGACGAGTCCCGCCATAATCGATCGACGAACCTACCCTTCGGCACAACAATGTCGGGCAGAGACGACTTAACTACAAATTCACTATTGACAGAGGCAGTTGAAGAAAGTTCCCTTTGCCATTTTACATTTTTCAGCATGCGTAATATTTTCCGTGTGCTCTGCATAGCTGCGCGCGCTTCGTACCGTGTTACGTACAAAACTGTTTTTCATCGAACGATCGTAACCAACTCTAAATGATAACGTTTTATTATTGTTTAGTGACTTCTAGCCATAACATCGCGGGTTTGCAAAACAGGATTGACTAGTTAAGCCTGAACGGATAAGAAGGCGTACGTCATTGTTGTGTATTTTTTTAATATTATAATTTGCAAGGGCAAGACAAAGTCACATATCAAGGGTGAGAAATTGGTGTTTAGCAATTGTGCGAATAAAGATTTGCAAATTGCCTATTCATTTAGTCGATTTTATTGTTACTGGTTCAATCAAATAATTATAATCAAACTAGGTTAATATTTACTTAAGATACTGCACATAAGATGAGGATACATTTTTTTTACAAAATACCGTCGCCCCACACAAGAATTTTTATTTTGTACAATGACA
Organism: Scirpophaga incertulas; assembly: GCA_036419045.1. NCBI lineage: Eukaryota > Metazoa > Arthropoda > Insecta > Lepidoptera > Crambidae > Scirpophaga > Scirpophaga incertulas. Next base: position 6,352,004 of record CM071644.1, read on the forward strand.
AACATAGGAATCTCACACGCACAAAAGACCGGAATAAAATTTTGTAGGTCATACAAAATATTTGTGTCGTGCGGGAATTGAACGCGCGACCCGTTGCGTAGTAGCCAAACACTCGACCGCTACCTAATGCTAGATGTGTGCCTTTGACTTTGAGCTTACTAGTTCCGTGTCATCGTTATTATTAGGTAGTAGGTAGTAGCAGCTAGTAGGTAGTGGCAGCATGCAGACGCACGAGTCTTGAGGACGACGTCCATAGTCGAGTGCATAGTATACCGGTTTCAAGGTGTCGCCATCTCTGAGATCCCGGGTTTGAATCCCGGTGGAGGCAGATGTTTGTGTGATAAATGCGAGCATTTGTACCTTAGTCATGGTTGTCGATAAATAATAATAATAATAATAATAAAAAATATTTGTTACACTTACACCAATTAGCCCAGCCCAAACTAAGCTCTATAAGGCTTGTGCAATGGGATCTAGGGTAACGGATAGACATACATATATTATACACTAGCTGACCCGGTGAACTTCGTACCGCCTAATTATTGGAGGCATATTTAGTAAGTCACAAACACACGACACAATACTTTTTCACAAAAAACGGTTTTTCTTGATTTCCGGAAAAACTAAATGTCCTATTGAAAAAAATCAAATGGCAAAGTTGTAGGTAATAAAAACATCTAAAACTTTTGCATTTACACTTTTTTCACATAACATCAAAGTTCGTATAATACTGTTTTTTTTTTTTCGCTTTTTATTATTTTTCAAAACAATGGAACGTTCGGATACACGGGTTCTTTTTACATGAGATGACAAAACAATATAATAAAAATATTTTTGAGAGATAGTAACACTGTAAGGTTGGCACCCATCAAATATGTCAACACATTAATTATTTTTATATTTTGAAATTTAAATACACGATGTTATAAGCAAAGTTGATATTATGTTGTCGATTCAAAAGTCTTGTTTTAATGCGTTCTTCAATTCGAGTGGAACTGAGAGTACAAATACCGTCACATGTTTGACAGAAAGTAAGTGATCAACTTTTATATGGGAAATTTCATTGTACAGAAATAGTCTACTGTTTTCACTCAACTATGAATTTCTTCTACACATCATCTGGTTGTTGTTTAACGTTCATATTACAGCAAATTTCAGTACTTTACTTCAGTGGATATCAGGGAAGTTTGTTCGAATAAATTATTCGTACTACTGCCGCCAAAAAACGCCTATAGTCTTGACATATTGTCAAGACTATTATTATAAGCTGTGGTTCTAGTTCGCTCTTGTAGCTTCGTCGTTTACTTGTAGCCTCACCGCAACCCAGAGCCAGTGGTGATTATGTAGGAATCCAGACAAATCAAGGCGACTCGGCCCAATTGACATACCGACTAAACTCCCGGCCGTTGGTCCTAATGACCTCTGCCTATGACTTGATGTGACAAGAATGTCTCTATTCGCTTATATAGTTCCACCATGCCTACTTCTACTAAGATCGCGATAGCGCATCGCATGGAGAAGTTTAGGTGATTATATTAAAGATCGTGACGACGACCTTTAACTCTGCTACTCGACATTAGATGGCGCTACCGACACAAGGCTCGGTACCTTTCCCTGTATACCATGTATACGTGTAATAAACCCACGACCCCTACTTAGATTTTTTAAACTTCTACCTACTGTATTTTTATAAGAAGGCTCAATTAAATTAATTCCATCAAACTTGATATTTATTTATAACTATCTACTTTACATACTAAACTATTTACCTACAACTAAAAAACGGATAATCGTTACAAGTGTCACAAATATTTCTATAAACATATTTATATATAATATATGTATGTCTATCCGTTGCCCTAGATCCCATAGCACAAGCCTTACAGAGCTTAGTTTGGGCTAGGCTAATTGGTGTAAGTGTAACAAATATTTTATATTTATGCTGCCACACTGAGGGACACAAAGTTACCTTAAGAATAAACATTGAGGCGTATTTTCCATATAAAGGTGGTAAGCTGTTATCTCCTTGAAAAATCAATAGAATTCATAAATTGTTTCCCCAATTTCCCTTTGATTCATTTTTTTTATATAAGTTAATTTGATAAATTAATATATTGATTTATAAATTAAGAAAATAGTTATGTAAACGAAACCTATAGAAATAGACAGATTTTTATGTAGGTATTTGGCTATTTCGTAGACCAACAAATAAAATTTACGTGACCATATAAAAAAAGCAAAAAATGTCGACATAGCCAAAGCTTTTTTTAGTTTTGCGAGGGACAAACAGGGGTGTACAAAACTTTGTTTCCTATTCGAAGGTATTCTCTGTCCAAGTTGCTATTGTTCCTCTCGCACTCTACAGGCGATTTCGAGCACAGCCCCACAACAATTTTTATAAATGCCTAGGTTCAATTCTTGCCGCTTTGATGTTTCGACTGAATTCGAGGCGATTAGGCCTTAGTTTACTACGCTAAGGCAATGTAATTTCTACGTAAGGGCTTAGTGGTTAGACCGACTCCGGCAGGCTTAGTATGTAACTCGGCAACCAATCGCAATCGCCTCGCGATCCAGTTGCAAAAATACATTGCTCGTTTTTTTACTGTCATACAAAAAAAGTTACCACCGAGCAGACGATGATTAACGTGGAAATGTCAAATCAAGCAACTCGATTGGCAAAACTGACGATAGGTCGTTGGTCGGTCGACCTTCTGTAAAAAAAATATTACTCTAAAAAAGGCCGAGAGCGCCCGTGAAGAAAACCATATCGTAGTCGTATTCGTCAAGAAAAAGTAGAAAAGTATGACTTATAGAAATAACTTAAAACTCAGTACTTACTTATGTTGACTACATACCTATTCCGTCATACTTGTTATATAAAATTATATTTCGAATATGTATTTAATATAATGTATGTAGTTTATTATCATTTTATTTATATATTAATACGTTACACCAGAAATATACAGTTAGCTGTGGATCCGGAACCAGTCCAGTGATTGGACTCTCGTATGACCATCTTGTTCTACTTACCGATACACAGATTAAGCCCTCTACGCACTGAGAGAAAATTATTGTCATTGTATCAAAAAAACTTTAACCCCACACAACCGTTTAAGGCAAATTGATATAGATACAAAGTTTTTATTGTCAGATGTTTATTGTGTTTATAACAACATTTATTAGCAATGTTAAACGTTGTTACAAATACAATTTAAAAAAATATACTTTGTGAGAAGAGCAAAATTTTATTTTGTTGTTTTAACAATTTTACTTTGCTAAGGTGACTTTCTGTTTTGTCAATATGGCAAAACAGTCAACTACTCCAGTATACCAACCTTGCTACCCTAACAAAGGAAGCACACGCTTCTGAAACTGATTTGTAAGACGTTGGCTTTAATTTTAAATAATAATCTACTGATGATTAATAATGCATGCCCCAATTAAGAGGCAAATCGTAGTAGACCTTAAAACATTTTCTGTTCCATACAAGTGTAACGTATCCAAAATGTACAGAACAGCAAATATTTAAGGTCAACCGATTTGCTTCATATTTGGGGTATGCACTACTAATTATCAGTAGATTATTATTTTGAATTAAAGCCAACGTCTTACAAATTACCTGTATAAGAGGTTCAGAAGAGTGCACTACCTTTGTCAGAGTAGCAAAAAGGTGGGTATACTGGGGAAGCTGACACCAACGCAAAAATATAAAAAGGATTCAAAATGTGACCTACTTAGGAGACATTCTATTATTAGTGGCAGTGAATTTTCATTGGGTCAGGGTTCAGAAAATTTAAAGAAAACATAATCATAGTTAATTATTTTTATTGCCATAAAAAATCACCTTATACTAACCAATAATATTTATTAACATAATACATATTGGTTTGTGTGTTAGGCTTTGCTTTTTAAGCAGAGAAAAAAAAAAGAAAAATGCAGACATTTTTTTTCTTTATGTAAATTTTAGCCTGTAAGCAAATTAATTGTTAGGTTTCAAGTTTGCACATCACAACTATTCTTAATAATTTACAATAAAAATTAATATAAAAAACATATAGTATAGCTATTAAAATGGTTTTCTCCTTTTAAGTTTAGTAATGGCTTATTACGAATTATGCACGACAGTCTTTATGTATTACCTATCCTTAAAACTAACAGAGACAAATGCCTTCAAATCACAACTTCTAAAGTCTATGCATATATTAACATACAAACATATTCTTTAACATATTTTTCACATGGCACATCGTAACTTAATTTTATCCACTACTTTTGTGGTTAAGAGCGCTAGTTCGTCGCCATTTGCTTGAAGGAGGAAGTCAAGCGTCATGTTTTCTTCTGAAATTAACAAAATCAATGATAAGCCCTACTACGCAGAACAGCAAAGTATGACTATGGCATGAATATTATACTCATGATATTATTGTGTCATACCACTTTATAAAACTTTAGTGGAAACAGGTTGCTACCAAGTTATTATTACCTACTGCACTAAAATCTTATAATAAATGATAGTGTAAAAGTTGTAACTGCATAATATTGGTTAGTCTAGGCGTTAAGCGCTTCCAGCATTTTTGCTGTGAGGGAGGCTGGCCTAACTAGTCAGAAATTCAGAATCAAAAAGGCCCCCCCCTTAATGTATAGAGCAGCCTTGTAGATGGTGGAAAAGTGTTTGTCTGGGGTGGTCAAATTTTTACCAGCAAAAACTAAGTTTTACACATAGGTATCATACTGTTAATGACATTGATTCTGCTCATGAGACATACAATGGGAAAAATACTTATAGACAATTTGCATATAATTTACACTTCGAATGACTTACTACTAAACTAAAAATGCTAACTACTAACTTAAAATGTATAATCAAGTGCAGGTACTAGACCTGCACTTGATTATACATTTTGACTGATTTTGAAAAGTAGTTGCAGAAGGTTACAAATCTACCTTTTAACGTAAGTTTCTTTGCTCAGGTTGGAAAGTTTGCTCAGAGCACATATTTCGCAAATAATTTAGGGTTAGGTCCGCTGAGGTAAGCAAACCTTATGGGTAACAGGATAACAAGGGTGGTACTTACCCAACATTTTATTTGTCAGATGACTAAGTCCGGCATTTATTAAAAATACCCTTAGGGCCTCGTCGTCCATATTGAATATCTCGCAATTGTCACTCATTAAAATAGTTCTCAAAGTGGTTAAAAACCTATGTGATTTTTGATTCGTAGCACGTAACCGGTACCGGTATACTGATTTGGTCCACCAAAGGAATTATAGCAATTTATTGTAATCCTGTCAGGTGTTTAAACCGCTAAAACGAAATGATATATTCACACGCGCTCAACGATCACAGGCAAATGAAACAAAATCATAATAAAACTTCGATCAACTGACAAAGTTCGTTAAATCATTAGCTCCCCCCGCCGCCAATTCATGCCACTTACTTTGTCAATACGCCAAAGTTAATAATTAAAAATGTATCTCAGCACAAAAGGCACTTTGCTATTATTTTCTTTTGTGAATCAAACAATTTTAAATTTTGATAGATCGACAAAATATGGAAATCGTTGACAACGTAAAGTTGCGACAGTGTTAATAATACTATAACTTAAATAAAATGACAAATAACGTATTGTCCACAGATTCATAAAAGTTTGACAATAAAAACTTTGTGGCCATAGATAAATTAATTTATATTCTTTACCTATGTATTTTGATGCAAATACAAAAAAATATTGACAACGTTTTTATTGTGGCTTTGTTAGCTATATTTTTCCTCAGTGCGGCATCGTAAAGGATTTAAATAGTCTCGCAGCCTCATTTCCATTTCCACTCTTGTACTGTCCTGAGCTCTTCCTGAAAGACAGAAGAAGTAGACTTCACGTTGCCCAGAAATACCGTAACTAATCGTCTTAAATCATTTATGAATTGAATATGAATTTATGAAATTAGTGCCTACATATTACGTATGTTTTATTATATTATCAATTTCAATATTATTATTTATTAAAATATTTTTAAAGTAATTAGTCCGACTCCATTGCATTCTTGTCGTTCTAACCATCGTACGAGCGGTTGAATGTATGAAACATACTATTGATTTGAAAAGGCGAAATAAGTTTTTTTTATAAAATAAGAATCGGATCATAACTAAGCGAAGAAATCCACACACATTTAAAATACATTCAAAGATACTAATAGTGATATCATTAGTTTTTGATCCATTTCACAAATGACCTGCAAGCGCAGTCAACGTGGCCTCATATAATGCTTGAACATTTGAGTATTATTTTGACAACTTTCTTCACCAGCGATTCATACTATCAGCGGCCAGCAAAAATTATATGAAAATCCTTATCTATCGTGTTTTAGCGTCCAAATATAATAGTGTCAACTTATATCTGGCGTGCAATTCAAAAAAGGAACGATCTTTTACTTTTTATCGAAACATGGCAACCAAAGAATAACTCATAAAAGGTTTTATTTAAATTTCTAACTTGATTGAAAAAAAAAAGCTTATTGAATATTTACTACTTAATTATTTTATTTTCTTATTTCCGCAGATTTGTTAGAAAAGTATTATACTAGCTCTGGACGTCAATCATGTGCGTCAATCAATGCCTCTTTTGCTGGCCGCCGCAGTAATTTACATTTATTTTTAGCTTTTGCAAACAGATAGTGTTTCATGTATCCTATTACCGGATTGCCTCCACCGGAATGAAATGATCTGAATGTAATCGTACACTTAATACACAAGTTCTAACAGTCATCACAGCTCATATACGTCCCCACCGAGGGGCTCGAGCCTACCCTAACTACGTTAGGGCGATTAGGCCTTAGTCAACCACGCTGGCCCAGTACGGGTTGGTTGATGACGTACACCTTTGAATCGCTTCGCAGATGTACGCAGGTTTCCTCACGATCTTTTCCTTCACCGTAGGAGCGTCGGATAAATGTACATATGAAATTCGGAACGAATAACACATTGGTACACGGTGGGGATTAGATCGCGGGCCTCCCGATTCTATGCGGCGCACAAAGTGCCGAGACCAGAGCGCCACCGACGCTAACAGTGCTTCGTAATAAATAAACTTTGTAGCTATATAATAAGTAACACCGCATTACTAGAAGCAGTGGCGGCGCAAGACCTAAACTTAATGTAGGCATGGTACATTTTGCGAGGCCAGGTTGGTGCAAGAAGGGAATATAAAATTAGAATTTCCGTAGTTTTTCAAATATATTTTCGGCTGTGAGGCGCGAGGGCTTTTGCACCGCGAGGCCAGGGCGGTGGTCCACACCGCCCACGCCTTACGCCGCCTCTGACTAGAAGTACATATTGTAAAGAAACAACATACAGTTTTTGTTTCTCTCTGTAAAGGAGGCTGAGAATCCTCGTACATACCAACGCGATAAAGTGCCACGGTGATAATATCAGACTTCAGACGGATCGAGGCGGCTCGGCCGGAATGAACTATAGTCGATAGATAAAAAACTCAGCGTGAGCGTTGGTCACAAGGGCCCTCCGGCTTGGATGGAAGGGAACATACGAACATAGTGGGAGGCGTATGCCAAGTTATGAGCATAATCCACGGAAATGTTAGTATACCATGGTCATCTGCTTAGGTACCTCCGTGTTACTTATGTCATAAAACATATGTTCGCACTGCTGTGTTCTAGTGTCAAAGGTAAGCAGTGAAAATACTTGATACCATTGACTTTACTTCTTAAGTTGGCAATGTGTTCTGTTTTTGTTGGGTTTGCTGCCCCATTTACTGGGAATCTAACAGAAAACACATCTACTATGGCAACTGCAACTACTCGCCATCAGGTGGAGAATCTGCTTGTTAATAAAAAAATATAAAAAAAGATTAATTCTTAAGACAGAAATAAATATTCTTTTTTTCCTCAATACTTTATTATGAAAATCCTACAATCAATACAAAAGCAATTCTATCTCTCATGTATTGAGAACAATGACACGGATCTGAGAATGTTTATAGTAATATTTTAAGATAAGACTTAAGTATAGGCGATATATTAAAGTTGGATATTTTAAATTGCCACTGAAGATAGTCACAAACACTTCGACGGGATAACTTGTTCGTAAAATTAACTAGGCGGCGTCACTATCGAGTGAGATTCAAATAAAAACCTGTCCAAAACGCGAACGAAAAGAGAATGCTTTTTTATAGATCCTGACAGCTTCTTAGCTAATTTGGAGTAATAAAGTATCACATTAAAGTAGACATTTGCTTGCACTAGGGCAAACATCAGTCATACCAACATTATATTTCAAACAGAACAAATTTCGGAATGACATTTGCATTAGGCAAATTGTGTGACGGATAAATCAATTAACATATTATTTATTTTAACCCATAGCACTATATTAAAATTAGTATAATCTTGTATGCACTTTTGTTCGTAAAAATCAACGCAATTTAAAATTGAAGCATGACTTAAGTCTTGGCTTAGCAACTGTCAAATTAAATCTAGTTTAAGCCCACAGACCATTTAGAGATGTTACGTAGTCTGGCTAACGAAAGTAGGCCCTGGAATTATTTGCAAACTTTTTATATAGCAACTCTGTATGAACGTCAACGACAATTTGACAAGGTTGAATTTCATAGGTTAGTAGACAATATTATATTGATACTTTGAACACCTACCTAAATAATGACTGGATTATAAAATTTTGATTTATAATTTACGTATCCTTACAAATAAGTTACTTACGCCTCGTCGTATAGAATAAAACTAATTATTAAAAATAAATAAATTCTGTTTCTTTATTTCCCTAACATAACGTTCTTATACTCTTTGTATATATGATATTTTTAAAAATGAATTACCAAGTATCAAAGTAGGTTATTCCGAAATTTTCATAGTATAATTTTAATGTTGTCATGCATGTATTTTTTAAATTTGCCGCCAATATTCTGGGGCCAACTTTCGTTAGCCAGACTCTATCAGACAGCCATATTAGGAACATAGGTCTAACAAATTGTAGAGCACTTGACTAGGAGTGGATAAATGCTCTAGAATTTAACAAACGGTGAAAGAATAAAAAAACACGTTCATGTGTAATCACAGACTATATTAGCTTTATTGCTCATGACACAGATCCACAAACATATTTGTTCAGTAGGTAATGGTAAAAAAAAAACAAATATTCCTATAATTAATGAAGAATGATGAATGTTAGTTTATAGAATTATATCTAGTGAAACCTGAACTTTTTATTAATAAGAGCCTCAATTTATGTGTCAATACGACTTGATACAGGGATTGATTTGAAAACTATAATCGTGAATATAAACAGTATAGTCGCATATTGACTTAGCTACATCTTAGGATTAGTGTTTCTCGGAAATAAATTTTATATAAAATAAATATAATAAGGAACTGACAAATATTCAAAAACGCATTCTCTTGACTGAACTTATCTGTGGATACGTACTGGTATTTCAAAATTGGTAGTTATTGCTTTAATAATAATTGCTCTAATGCTTGTGGCAACTTCAAAGGAAAGTCAATAAGCGAAATAGACGAGGTAAACTTAAAGAAAAACTATTCCAAATTATTTTAAGTACAAACTGTTTTAAGATAGATGTATTCACATATAAATGCTAAACATAGTATGTAGGTACGTATGCAAAATTCATAAGGAAGTGAATTAACGCGTACAGACAGACATTAACACTCAGTACAGTAGAATTTTCCTTTTCTTTTATAACATATCAATATTATTAATAGTGGTCTTGTCTGTGTGTACCACAGCAACATCTGGGAGACAGTTGACTAGTGATTTACTATTTTTGGCATAAACATAGTAATTTTAATCTACGTAACATAAGCTTAACATTAACTATATTTTGAAAAATACTTACCTGGTATTTAAAATCAAAACTATTCTAATAAATGAGATTTTGTATGAAATTGAAAATTTCGAATATCTCGAACTAGGGGGTGGTCGTAAATTTTTTTCTTGCAGTCCTAATTTGTCCTCAATTAGTTCGAAATTTTCACCGTTTAACTTTTTTCTTCGAAAGTGGGGGTGCCAACTCTATAACCATAGATTTTGTTACAGTTAAATTACAAACACTAAACTCCTTCGAAGTACTAAATAATTATTTTTTCGCTGCTGCTTATATCGCTTTATAATTAGTCGGTTTCCATCAATATAATCGTGTATTTAGTATATTTTTATTTACAGACATTGGTCTGTAAATATAAGGTTGAGTAATAGAAAAAAAAAGCATGGTCTCGATATATTTTCGTCGTTCACAATATTCTGACAAATTAATGAAATTAAGATTACACTAGTACAAAATATACCTGACCTCATTGCTACCATAGATAACTAATGTAAATGATTATTTTATGTTTACATATAGACTAGAGTTGCAACTCGTGCAAGAGTCACTTCAACTGTCCCATACAAAATGACAGAATGTCCCATCACTTCATAAGTATATTTTGTCACACTTCACCATTGTGAAGTGTGACAAAATATACTTATGAAGTGATTCCGATTACGATTGTTATGAGTGATTACGATTCGTGCCTCATTAGGCACGAATCGTAGCGTTGCGATCGAACGCCATCTACTCTCGCTCACAATACTTGTGAACGAGTGAGTGCGTCAAATGAGTGAGTGGGACAACCATATAACGTTCGGTTATTGTTTTAATTTGAATTTTGAATTGAATGACGCTACGCTAATGACGGTCTAAATTTTATAACTATGATTATTTAAAGGTTGGTTGGTATAAGTGACATTTACAGATAGACTCTCATAATATGATCAAATATTTTTTTGCCCGTATTCTTTTTCAATTAGTTTATTTGTAACTAATAATGTCACAGTAAATTAATAGCTCAACTCTGTGTGTTTGTGAGTATGTCACAATAAGAACTCAACTCGCGTTTGGAGTAGTAACATCGCACTCAGTATACCTCTTCTCGTAGTCCCCTACTAGGTATTTCATTTTGTCCCACCTCACAATCTGATATAAGTTACTCATACAGACTCATTGATATCATGTGTCCTACTCAACTCTTATATAGACAGGAAAGGATAGCAATTAAGATATACTACAATTAACAATATAATTTTCCGCAAACAATATCAGTAATGTTTCATTTATGTCCGTAACACATTTATTGCTAAGTAGCTAAAGCTCAAAATAAAAAGTATAGGTTTTTAAGTCTACATGTCTTTTTGTAAAACAGTTGCAACAGATTATAAATAAACTCAAAATACATTGAACAATGAAACAAATGAAATGTGTCACTATCGAAAGCAAGTTTTGAAAATTCTTTTTCAATATTTATTAGCGATTACATGCTACGAGTTTAATTTTATAGTTATTACTTAAACATAATTAATATTCCAGTAAGGGATCAATGAAATTTACGAATTAATTTCTGCATTGACATAGCAACAACTCTAATGACTATATAACACTTTAATCATACGGTGGCGATATCAGAAACACATCTGATTTTTTTTTTAAATAGGTATAGCTAGCCTAGCTCATAAATGAAACAATTTCAATATAACAATATCAATATTCCATGCTAATGGGCGATGAAGAATTCTTAAGCATTTATTTAATTTCCATATGTACGTATATCTTAAATTGATGATCGTATATTAATTGACACAACAAAGTAACAGCATTCTTAACAGTCTTTCATTTGTTCATCAAGTCATCATATTTTATGTTCACTATTTGGCCAATGTACAATCCGCGTGACACGTCAGTGTCATCGGAATTAGTACCTTTATTTATAACACATTATGGCTTCCTTATTGTTACACGTTGGCTGTTAAGAAGAGCGATTAAAATTAGCGAACAAACAATATTATTAAGTAATTTAAAAAATATTGTATCTTTAATTTTATTTGCTTTTAAGGTTTAATTCTTTTTAACTATGAGGTCGTCTATTAATCACGTGATCTTTCTTAGCATTTTTTAAGCCTCCCCCTTGATACGTAGTGAGGTTTAAGATTACCCTATGTGACATCCCAACATCACGTATATTTTTAGTACTACATATATTTTAAAATTTTCAAAACATTACCTTTAAATACAGGTATAAACTATAATTTTATTTTATTCTGAAATTAAGGACCATTTAATAGGCGGGGAGCCGGTAACACTCAAATTCCCGTCATAGCGAATATTTTCGTGATTTTTATCAAACCCCTCCCCCCCTTTCAAGCCTCACGTGATTAATGGACAACCCCTATATAGATAATATTGAATGTTCATATCAGACTAAAAGAGATAAAAGACTATGATAGGAAAATAGTCTTAAGTCCAGTAACACAACATAGGCAAAAACAGTTAGTGCGTAAACTGATATAATTTGATTGATTTTGATAAACTGACTTAGTAATTGAAAAATACTGTATTAAGTCAGTAATTTTCACTTAGAAACATTCACAAGTTACCTTACATTAATTTCGTCTAGACTGCAAATATTCATCCAAGTGCTTTTGTCTTAATCGAGACACACCCAAACTCTATCTCGAATATTCTCGAAAGTGGACTTTCTTTTGACTTGAAAATTTGTTCACGTTGAGACCGTCCTTATGTAGTAAAGCTTGACGTGTGATCGATAGTACATAAAGTTTGACCAAATGGTGGTTCTTTCAATCCGAGTAGTTTTGCTTGATCCTTGTAATAATTTTAACTATGAGGTCGTCTATTAATCACGTGATCTTTCTTAGCATTTTTTAAGCCTCCCCCTTGATACGTAGTGAGGTTTAAGATTACCCTATGTGACATCCCAACATCACGTATATTTTTAGTACTACATATATTTTAAAATTTTCAAAACATTACCTTTAAATACAGGTATAAACTATAATTTTATTTTATTCTGAAATTAAGGACCATTTAATAGGCGGGGAGCCGGTAACACTCAAATTCCCGTCATAGCGAATATTTTCGTGATTTTTATCAAACCCCTCCCCCCCTTTCAAGCCTCACGTGATTAATGGACAACCCCTATATAGATAATATTGAATGTTCATATCAGACTAAAAGAGATAAAAGACTATGATAGGAAAATAGTCTTAAGTCCAGTAACACAACATAGGCAAAAACAGTTAGTGCGTAAACTGATATAATTTGATTGATTTTGATAAACTGACTTAGTAATTGAAAAATACTGTATTAAGTCAGTAATTTTCAACTTAGAAACATTCACAAGTTACCTTACATTAATTTCGTCTAGACTGCAAATATTCATCCAAGTGCTTTTGTCTTAATCGAGACACACCCAAACTCTATCTCGAATATTCTCGAAAGTGGACTTTCTTTTGACTTGAAAATTTGTTCACGTTGAGACCGTCCTTATGTAGTAAAGCTTGACGTGTGATCGATAGTACATAAAGTTTGACCAAATGGTGGTTCTTTCAATCCGAGTAGTTTTGCTTGATCCTTGTAATAATTTATCATACTCCGCTGAAAAACAAAAATAAACTGGTTGCATTCAGTGTCCATAAAACACTGCATTGAAATACATAATTACATAATCTTATGTTTAATTAAATTATGTTGCCAACTGTACCACACATATTTCGAAATATTTGAAAAGGAACATAATTTCTGATAATTACAATTCGTTTTTTGAAATACTAAGTCTAAAAGGGTGAGTGAAATTATTTAAAAAAAAGTAAGCGAAACAAACTAGTATAGGAAAACGGGAAATCTTCGTCCTTAAATAAAAACATCAGTATGTATAGAATATACACTGTGGGAATAGGGACACTATTCATAGAGCCATCATGTTTGGTAACAACATTATTTATAATCCTGTATTTTTTTTTATATGTGTATGTAAACATACGACTGTAATCGTATTAGGTATGATTGTATCTTAATTTTGTATTATTATATTATATTATTATAATTATTAAAATTGAAAAGAGGAGATAAAAAATAGACCTTCAGAGTTTCTTGCCTGTTCTACTCGAGAAGGCTCTCCCAATTTCCGAACAGGTATAAGAGTCAATATTTTTTTCCCCTTGTTCGTACGCACAAGTTTTTGGTTTTTTTAAGCTTTTCTTATTTTTTGTTTTGTTTGTTTTGACGTAAAAAGTGTCTGTAAAGAGGTCTATGTTGAATAAAGATTTTGATTTTTTTGAATGTAACATTTTTTATATAGAAAGTATACCTATAAACGTACCAATAACAAAGTTATTTTGATATTTGTTTTTACGGCTCATACAAATTAGGCGAGTTTACTTAATTATAACGTCACGATTGCTGTGCTTTTAGTATGGAGCGTTTTTGAGCGACCCGCGACAGCGCCGCAAACATGGCGATGTATCTTCAAAAGTAATAGACGCAGGTATATTGTTGGTTCTACAATATTTCTCAATTAAAGGAGTACTTTTATTATGTATAGAATTTAAAAAATTGTCGTCTACCCAATTCTTTAGGCTATGTCGGTCAGTCTGTGTTTTTCTGGAGATTTCATTATTACGACAACGCGAATACTTAAAGTCACCCAAAAGATTATGGAGAGGGCTATGCTCGGAGTTGCTCTGCCTATATATAATAATATCGACGGTTAAAAGGAAATAGGGCAAAAGCGACATTTTGGTCAAAAATGAGTTATATATGCCATTGGACTTAAAATTTTTTTGCTCTTTCGAATGCGCTTACTCCCATAGCTCTACGATGACATTTTTGGCGTTAATGCCCAAGAAAAAAAAAATCATAGTGTTATTTTAACAGACGAAAATTCTGGTCAATTATGCTACTTTAAATAACGTCAAATCACTAAAACTAAGAATACCAGTAACTGTTCCATTTCTATTTGATTTTATAGCTGTTTCACTTATTATATAAGACGCCAGTGTTCCTAAAATTTAAAACTTTAAACTGCTCTCCTTAACATTTCATCTTTTGTCGCTTATACCCTATTTCCTTTTAACCGTCGATATACAATTTTAAAGAATAAGCAGTTATACAATGTATGAATGTGGCACTCTAGATATCATACGCCTGGGCCGATTTTATATTTCTTAGTTCTATCAATTCGTCTTAATTAGCAACCATATCCAGCTACCATATTTAAAAAAAAAATATCTCAACAGAGTAAAAATTACATTAAACTGAAAAAAAGAAAACAAAATAAATGCAGTAGTCCTGTATCAATAAAATTTAACGAGATACTTACACATTTAACTATCATGTTAAAACTATTTTTTTCTATTTTGATAGTTCAAAGTGTATATCGCTTTACATATTGCACTTCGGTGAATATGCAACGAGAACAGGACACCAATCAATCATTTTAACTATATAAATTGACTGCACTTATCAGATAAACACTTCAATTTCTTATCAGATAATTTGTATAAATAATTTTTGATAAATACTGATATATTTATATAGAGTATTTTATCAA
This sequence comes from Scirpophaga incertulas, assembly GCA_036419045.1. Lineage (NCBI taxonomy): Eukaryota > Metazoa > Arthropoda > Insecta > Lepidoptera > Crambidae > Scirpophaga > Scirpophaga incertulas. The sequence continues at coordinate 6,367,435 of CM071644.1, forward strand.
AAGTAATTTTCTTAATTTTAATCTATAATTACTTTTGATGCTTTCATTTATCTGATGTAAGATATACGAAGATTCAGACTAGATTTGTATCTCCGATGTATGCCAATGCTATGTTTATTTGAAAATACTAATACTGCAAGGTATGTCGAGTAGAAAATATAAGACTCTTACACTTCACTTTCACAGGTCTCTATAATGGCAGTCCTCTTTTTGGACACCTGTCTTGCATATTTTGGGCGTAAGGAAGCGATTTAAAATATAGCAGTAATATTATTGGGTGATGACTTTAGAAATTGCTTTTTGGAGTTTGCATCATTGGTCAATAAATCAAGTCACATAAGTGTTTAATAAAATCGAAAGTGTCCTCAAAAAACGCCAGGTCAGAAGTACCCGCAATCGTCGAGCATGTATGAGGAATGTTATGAAAGTAGATGAAGCGAAAGAGATATGCAAAGACCGTAGCAAATGGAAAGACGTAATCTCTGCCTACCCCCATGGGAAAAAGGCGTGAGTGTATGTATGTATGTATGACTTTACATCTTATAGTTACACTAGTTGACAACATACACTATGGTATTAGAGTTTGTCACCACTTTATTCCACACAGAGTATGCTTATATATTTATCAATATACTGCTGTAAACAAACAAAAAACAACTGACCATTAGTTATTGGAGATTCCCGATATCCTCTTCGAACAAACGCTTGCCACCTTTCAGAATCTTTTCTGCATCTTTACCGTGTTTCTTCATATATGCCTCTAGCCGAATCAACCATTGTGCCCAGTGCTCTCTTAACTTATCAGTAGACAGGTGGTATGCATCGGCCTTTGAACCATCGGTGTAAGCGATGACCAACAATGCATCTCGAACATTCAAGTGCTTATAATTAAGATCGTTGCAGACAGCACCGAAGTATGCAGCTAATTGGACTGGATTGTCATATGTCAGCGATATAGACTTCCTTGGCTTATCTGACTTTTTCCATTCGATGAGGGTTGGTTTGTCTCTGAAAGATTGTCAAGATGAAAACAAGACAGCGAAAAATTTCAATAGCTCCGTATCTTCAATAATTAGGGGGTTTAGGCCTTAGTAAACTATTCTGGCCTCGTGGATGTTGGTTGCCTTCAAGCAGATCTTTGACTTTGTAAGTTTATGCAGATTGACTCACGATTATTTCCTTCACAGTAGGAAGACTGCATAAAATAAAAAAAAAACACATTCGCACATGGAGGGATTCTGAGACTGGTGTTAGAACGCCAAGACTAGAGTCGGTGACGCGCAATAACTGCGTATAACATGTAGCAAACAGTGCAACATAAGATTGGTGATAAAATTATATGAATAGTACATACTTAGTTGTTTGTGAAATTAATTATCATAGCATAGTAAATTTGGCCTTGACGGCACTACGAAAACAACTTTGCAAGCATCACCCTCCTACTGCGAAACGACATTACAGAAAACCTATGAATAAAAAGTTTATTGGAGATCGAACTTTTATTGTGAATTTGTCCGAGTAACTATTATAATACCGCTTTTCGCTTTTGTTTTGAAAAGCAACAATGAATGCGCTTTTCTATCAAATCTGACAACGATTATGGAAGATCAATTGCACATTAAAGGTAGCTTGCCATAATGAATATCAACCACAGAAATCTTCATAATAATACATTAGAAGTACATCCCAATCTATCGAAAATCAATGTCGCCAGGTCGCTTTGCATATGCACAAAATAATCAGGTACTCTCAAAACTGACGTGAAAACCGAATTAAGATCGTAAATATAGTACAATAACGTATAGTACTACAATTAACACTCCAAGTTTTCCAATATGTTAGTTATTAATACAGTACTCCCATATATTAACATACAAGAATTAATGTATATGTGAATACGATATGAAAGCTATTACCGCTAATTTTCATAAAAATATTAAAACAATAGTTTATTTGTACAGATTCTATATTATTTATCCTTTTATAGTAAAATTACAAGTTGTGGAAGAATTAATGTAAATGGATAGCCTTGTTTTTGTTTTTTTATATTGTTTTATCTATTTTTGATGACTTTTTTAAAAACTTGCCTCTTTTTGCCTATAAAATACGAAAGTAATCAACAAAATCGATTTATCAGTGACTGAATAGTCATGTAACATACAAAAAAAAAATCATACAGTCAAATTGATAATTTACCTTCTTTTTTTAAGTCGGTTATAAAACCACAATATCATTGTAACTAATAAATAATTCAAGTTTTGTAAGTAATTCAAGTCTTTGTAAATAATTCCAGTATTTAGTTCAAACAATGTTATTGTTTGAATTAAAGACTTGAATCAGGAACTTACAGATTGTTGATAGATCACAAGTTTCATCGACTATTAATCAAAAAGAATTTCAGAACTAAAATTGTGGTGTTATTTACAGCTTATATAACTGTTTATTTATTTGATCAAGTTATCGTTACTATAATTTTTTTAGAAATTGCTTATTGGGGTTTGCATCATTGGTCAATAAATCACCAAAGTCACATAAGTGTTTAATAAAATCCATTAGCTGATTATCAAACGAGATATATAAAAGATAAAGAGATACAAAAATCATAAAATGATACCAAAAGTAGATATATACATATATTATATAACTTTTATCACAGGTCGCGATTTCAACTGTTGTTGATTACACTGTACGATAAAATAGTTGGCTGGAAGCCATATTATCTAAACGACGCCAGCGTCTTATTATTGTTTTCCTTTATCACTTTGATAATGAGTCCAGAACAGAAATATCTGTGTATTTATATACTTTAATTTGTACAAAATACATGTTGAAGTGCCTATACAATAAGTATATTGATAGGCATAATCATAATATAATGAATGAAATGTAAATACTTAATAACAACAGTGTTTACAAACAAATTCTTAAAGATTAAACAATTTATCAGTGAAATTTACAAATTTATTATAGTGCGTTTTAAATATATTTGGTAATGATCCTAAAAAATATGTATTATTATGTATCTATCAACTTGCTTGCTAGTATCAGTTCATTTAATCTGATGAATAAACTAGTCTTTAAACTTGCAGATAAGCTTAGAACTGGATGTCAATGTATTGTTTACTGGTTTAAACAAGCAAGCAAGTTAACAGTTTATAATTGTTTTATACCATATTGTAAAAAAGCTATTAACAGTGTAATAAAGTTAAAACTTAACAAAGTAAAATGTGAAGAATGTAGTATACTACATTCTTCACATTTTACTTTGTTAAGACATCGACAGTCCCTACGTATGGTCATTTTTTTTTATTACACATATATTATGGCTTTAGATTGTCCATACGCTCATATCAATACATGATTTTTTTTTAAATTGTATGTATTTTACTACATACACAAATCTTATATGAGAACAAGTATTATAATTTTACGGAATTGGTGCCGTAGACGCGGATATGTAGGCTCTTGTCATTTTGTACTACGTTTTAAAATGCACGCCACTCGGTGCAAACGCGGTCTTGTCAAACTTAACGTCATTCACGGTTTTCATTATTTTTTTTTTAATATTATTGCTTAAAGATCTAGAGATGTTTAAAGTACCATTGTAAACAAATAATTATATTTTTTCTTTTTATACAGGTAATACTAGCATTTTATCATAAAAAATTGCATTATTTCTTCCTACGTACAAATGGTTATCTAAGATTTGTCTGATGTGGTTTTATTTCAATAACGGTGTAAAAACGGTCATCTGTCTGTTTTTTATAGAAAATGTACATAAATTAAGTATCTTTAAAAACATTTAAAAAATGACTAACTATAATAACACATTACGCAAACAATATATTCAAAGCTGAAAGTATTTTTATTTCTAGAGTGATTTGACCTTTCATTTCACTCTCCTGTAAACCTTAGTTTTAGACTTATCCTCTTATATGTAGGGGCCGTCGATATATTCAATTGGGATGGTGTCAAAAGAAAAAGAGCAAGAAAACCCTATACTATTGACAATGAATAGATAGCTTTGTAAACATGTTCAACATATTTATTTGTCTACTAGGAATAAAAATAGTACCAAAAAAATATTTTAAGTGTTAGCGGCAGTGTGGTCTTGACACAGTCCTTCTAATCGGGAGATCCTAGATAAAATTTTGTGATGTACTAATGTGGTTTTTGCTATTCGAATTTCACAGTAATGCTTAAAAATTAAAATATTGGAAACAGTTCTTATGCCATATGTAATATTGGTGGTATTCATAAAGTGAATGTAAAATTTAATGTGTCATCTGTACTGTAAAAAACTCAAAGGCTTTTGTTACTATTTATTTGTAAGATTTACGTAAAGACAACCAATAAGCACTGGGTTAGAATAACTATAAAAATATGTTCAAGTTTGATGTTTTGTTAAAATATGATGATGCGATTCTGTAAAACAATGTCCCAATAAGTATAACAAACTTTGTTCCTATATGAGAGATAGGCGCTAAAAGCAGAGGCAATGCAAATGTTTTATCAGTTGCATATATTCATTCTTCATTTGTTTTTATCAGCTAGACGGTTCCCCTGGTGAACGAAGCTAGGCAATAAAGTTATTGTTCTTGATTTGACCTATATTTGTATTTTTTTATAAGACACAATATAATGACGTTTCTTAAATTGATATCAATAACAGTATTTATAACTCATATAATTCCAAATTTTTTTTATATGAATACACTACTTATTTGTAGTAAAACATGTTAAGTTACATATATCAGCAATATCACTGTTTGTCTGTTAAATTAAAATACAACAATGTAAGCACTGCTTTGGGGCTAAAATAAATATGGCAGAAGGGTCATTCCATGTCAAGTGATCAAATGCAATTTACCTCACCATTTTTTAAAGAATTGATCTTTTTACATTGGATACATCTATGCTAAAGAAACTTGAATATGAAAAAAAATATTTTTTATCCCTTGTAATTTTTAAAAAATCTACGTTTCAAAATATAAAAAAGCGAGTTTTCACGGGTTTTTAAATTTACGTTTTATTAATTATCTCAAGCTAGAATCAAGATAGAAAGTTGAAATAAAAACCATTCTTTTCATAATTAAATTAGCTTTAATTTGATATACAACATGACAGTATTTCAAGTACTTAAAATTTTCAACCCCCAAACTCAAAATTTTAAAACCGATTCCAAAAAACGCATATGATTAAAAGATTTCAAAAAAATACCATGAATTCTTGATGTTATAACTAAGGTGTGTACAAAATTTCAAATTGGGATCCTAATGAGATCATATTGAAATAAATTATTATAAATAAGCTTACAATGTAAATAGACAACTCGTCGGCTATAAGACAGACAGTCATTAGTTCAAAAATATAACAGTTATATAAAAATCAATGTAAAGCTAACAATAAAAAATCCTGGTTTTTTATTCAAATTAAATGTAACAGTTTGACCTATGAAAATAACACATATGATTTAAAATTTTCAAAAAGTTAATTGTTAGAATAATCATTAATAAAATTTGAATATTGCACAAACGAGGATTATTCAGAAGAAGAATCATTTTTAAAATATCGCCTGAAAGAAGCTGAAACTATTAAAGGTACCCAACAGTTTCATACCTTTATTCCTCACAGTTTGACTGAAATGAAGTGCAAGATATTTTCTTCAAGTGATGAATCTTGCATCAAAGAAATTGTTGAAGGGGGTAAGAGATTAAACATGGATGAAATTTCTGGCTATGTGACATGTGAGTATGATCGGCGTTGGTGGCTGGCAAGTGTCCTATCAAAAGATGATAACAGTGAAGAGGTAGAATTAATATTTTTACATCCTTCTGGTCCTGCTCCGTCGTTTGTTTTCCCACGCAAGCCAGACATTTTAAAAGTAAACTTCAAACAAATCCTTACTCGAGTAAATCCAACCACCGCTACAGGAAGAACATATACAATTTCTCACAGTGAAACCATGGCAGCAACAAAGACCTTAACATCAAGACTTCAATTCGTCTAATCATCAGTTCAAAAAACTTTTACATATTTTTTATAATATAAAAGGTAACAGGCCTAAACTTTTACATTTAATTTGAATAAAAATGGGTGATTTTTTATTATTAGCTTTACATTGATTTTTATATAACTGTTATATTTTGAACTAATGACTGTAGGCCTTATAGCCGACGAGTTGTCTATTTTCATTGTGTAAGCTTATTTATAATAATTTATTTCAATATGATCCCATTAGGATCCCAATTTGAAATTTTGTACACACCTTAGTTATGACATCAAGAATTCATGGTATTTTTTTGAAATTTTTTAATCATATGCGTTTTTTTGAGTCTGTTTTCAAAATTTTGAGTTTGGGGGTTGAAAATCTTAAGTACTTAAAATACTGTCATGTTGTATATCAAATTAAAGCTAATTTAATTATGAAAAGAATAGTTTTTATTTTAACTTTCTATCTTGATTCTAGCTTGAAATAATTAATAAAACGTAAATTGAAAAACCCGTAAAAACGCGCTTTTTTAAATATTTTGAAAAAAAAAATTAAAAAAACTACAAGTCATAAAAAAATTTGTTTTCCATATTTCAATTCAGTTTGATGTGTTTAATTACTGAACCAAAAACTAATAATAAAGAAAGACATGAGGGAAATTTTTATTTTTTATTTTGATCATTTGATATGGAATGACCCAGAAATATTATAAGTATTCTAAACAAAATAAAAATTTGTACTTACTCATAGTCAGCAATTGCATCAAATATGCCTCTATATTTAAGTACAGGATGAATAACATTAGATTCTATAGCTTTTGGTGAGGATATAGTTTTGAGAACATCAGCTACTGATACCCACACTCCTTCCACATCTTTTTCAATACGGAGCTGATTTTGAGGCTGTGTAAAATAATTTTTCAGCGTACTGTGGAATTTGGTGCCAACTGCCATTTGGGCTGTAATTAATAAAAATGCCATTAAAACAAAATCTCATTTCCATTGAATATAATTTCGATGGAATCAGCTCTGATAATTCTACATCATTCTTAAAACACCACCAAATAATACAAATTTCACTTAGTAAGTAAAGCCCACCCTAACATAGTCGAGCCAGGTCAGCAAAATCTAGATAATTATATATATACTATAAAAATATCAAGCATGCATATTGGTAGACATTCTAATTTCTCAGACACATTATCAAAAAAGAAATAAAACAAACCTTCATAAAATTTATTAAATTCTTCTTGACCCATTTCAGCTATTCTTTCCTGCTTCCACTTTTCAAGTGCAACTCTTGACTCGTCAGTCATTGTTTTATTTAATATCAATGTAACAGATGGATACTGCTGAGCAAACTCATTTTGATGCTGCTTGATTTGTAAAATTCTATCATCATTTACGTATCCTGGCTGTGCCGGGGAGCTTATGGCAGCACTGCATGGAGCAAACCTTTGGAAGCTCCTAGTAGCCACATTGTTCAGTAGAACACCAACAAGATTCACACTATTTCTACCAGTCTGCCACATTTTCCTTTTCAAAATATTCAATGACAGAAACTGAGTGCAGCCAATCAAATCTGCATTTCGATCACTTTTAAATTTCGTATTCTTTTCACTAATAGAAGACGGACTGTTGTTTTGATGCGAAGTTCTATTTTTATCTAAAACAAAGATAAAAATGTACAGCACACGTGTATAATCTCTCGGCGCCAGTCGTCATGTGAATTGAATTGGCAAGAACTCGTAATTGTTTTATTACGCAAAACGTACTTGCATTGAAAGCGAAAGTTAAACTATACAGATATTTTAAAAAACATTTGATGAGTGACAGATTTGCTTACTACGCAACTAGCAACACTACTTGTGACAAAAATCGTGACTGAAAGATTATCTTGCCTACTTATTCTCTTAGTGAAGTAAACTGCCTTGAAATAGAAAGTAGTAATGCAATGACAAGGTCGTAGAAACCCCACAAATATCAGACACGTTACCTAAGTAAAAAAAATTGTAGGTACCTGTCTTACCAATCACCCGCTGTTTCCTCTGTTTGTTAGTTTCTAAAAGGGGACCAAAAAGCTCTTTGTTCTCTCTGTTGTATAATTTTATCTTTTCAGTTTGATTAAGTATTGAACTAGGTTTAACAATTTTATATCTTAGAAAGAATCGGTTTTTTTTTTCTAAGAATATGCGGCGACCAATGGCGCCTATTGTCTTAAGCATGACGTTTACTGAAATAATTAGGTATGTATTAAATTTTCAAGTATCTTATCCACTTTTCGATTACACGTAACTAAGACTATTATTCGAAATTTTAATAATTTTACGCGTTATTTTAAAAAATCTCTGTAATTTTGACAAATTCTAAAATTTAAAAAAAAACGTCACACTTACAGAATGGTAAGTTATTTTCAATATGTCAAAGTCAATTGCATATTCACATTCTCCTTCCGATTCTGTAAAGGGACTACACCCATACAGCAAATTCTTTATTATTTCAGTGTTCCATCTTTTCCCTTTTCCATTATTCTTTTTAATTTCAAGCTAGAGTTATATACGTATAACTGATCTATTAAATGTGAATAAACCATTAATTACTAATTGTAATGTTTGGAAGGGCTTATTTTGAAATATTTATATTTTGTGGTATTCCAATTCTAAAACAAGTTATAGTCTTATAAATACGTACGATAATTAGCTACCTAATATCACTTTTCAAAGTAAAAACATGAACTGTAGAACATATAAAAAATAAGTATTACTATAAGAACGCCATCTTGTGAGCTAATAACGAAGCAGTGGGTTCATTTATAATCATATTATCCTTTGTTTGACTGGTTTCGCATTTACAGTAATATCTATGCAGTTATTTTAACATAGATGGCATTATAATAGTTTATTCATATTAGTTGATATCATGTTTCTTTATTGTAATTCTCTTTATTGAATCCGAAATAATAATTGTATGAGTTTATTAGTAATAATTCAACATGTAAATTGGAAATTTTAATATGATAGTTTAAATAAATACTGTTTCAGGAGTTGATATGTCGTTAGATGCGTATGTTTTATTTATTAGCTAGTATGTAGTGTACTAAATCGATCTAAGGCTTGGAATGCTCCACTTTTCTGAACTAAACTGTAACAGCTTAAATACTCGCCTATAGCCCGAGTTTAGATAATTTTGTTGATTGTAAAATACATACTAACTTCTATTGAATCAATCCCATTCCTACTGAATTAATACTGAAAGTTAAAGGCAACCAATATTCCCACCGTGAGTTTGCTATTATTGCTAATAAGGTAGAGTAAACTACAGCCCCTATAACATTAACACTGATAGTACGAGTACTCCTTAAAATTTTCAAAATATGAATTTTCATATGGCATTACATTACAGGTTACATCGAATAATATCCCTATAACATGGTGCATTCTACGGGGGTTGAAGATATATAACTACAAAAAAAAATTGCTGATTACGTTTCCGCTCAAGGCGTTGTACAAAGTTAAGTAAAGTTTAAGCTGTCGTAATTGACCGCAATCGAAGGTGAGCTCATGGTAGGAAAATTAATTCAAGCAATGCACAGGTAATGCAGTGGTAAAATATCCATACAAGTCCTATTGAGTAGACATAACGTCATCTGTTGCTAATTGTATTTAAGGATCTGCTTTTTACAACATGACTTTTCAGCATCTGCATATTTACAGAACGAGACCTAGACTTAAATATCTATTTAAGTCCAGGTCCAGGCCCAGTCAATAGGTAAACATGTTCTTAACTACAAAGTACACTGACTTGCGACTTGCGCTGTTATTTCATTCTCAAATCATTTATTTTGCTTTTGTAATTTGCAAACATAATATACGTTTGATATATAACAATTTTGAACAATAGAAATTATCTTTTATAAAAATTATGTGTTACATAACCTATAGGGCTAATAGGTTATGTAACACATAATTTTTATATAACTTTTTTTTTATAGGGCAGCAAATTGGCAAACGGATCACCTGATGGTAAGCAATAAAAGAGACAGTTAAAGAGTTCTAGGAACTTCTTCGAACCTATAGTATTTTTGACACCAATCCCCTTCAATATACCACTAGCTATGCTTCGTAATCATAACATTAGTGGGATCTATAGTTAATCACCTAATTTCCTTCAACAATCAAATTACGAATTCAACGCCGACGTTGCCGGGTCAGCCAGAGGCGTTTGATTCACCGAGCTCATTTCCTTATAATCAAATTAGCGTAAACACTATCATTTTAGCGAACTCGTTAACACAATTTCTTTGTCCTATTTCCCAAAATGGATTATAACAGACAGCTTGTACATTAAAGGGAATGAGCCAGTTCGGTCTAACGATAGCTTTGCAGGCAAACCAGTAATCAGCTCAGGCCTCATATTGCGGCTGAAAATGTTCTTATTCAGTTTCTTACATGATTTAAGACTTTGCAATTAGTTCTATGCGGATTACTAAATCCAAGATTGAAGTTTAATCTAATACTTTTGGTAAACGTCAAATAAATGTATTATTATGAAAAGCATAGCAAAATTTGAGTCTTCAAATCACGTACCGAGTCATTATTGACCCACAGAAATATTACATGGTGATAATTCAGGCTGTTGCTGTCCGCGTATTGAGATGGTTGATACATGCAAATATATACAAATACTTGGATTAATCATTTATAAAAAATTTCATTGGAGTCACCATATTGAGTATGTTTGTTCCAAGCTGAGACAGTTCCTAGCAAATATAGTTATTTTAAAAAATCGAATTCCTTTTAAAACTAAACTGAAGCTATACAATGCACTTGCGGAATCATATATCCAGTATGGTCTTAGTAGCTACGGCAGAACTTATAAATCTTATTTAGATCACATCAACAATTTAAAGATTAGAATATCAAAATCTTTAGTTTCGGATAATATTAAATCAAAATTTAAAGATGATAACAATGGACTGCTTAAACACTGTAAAATATTACCAATACAACTGCAAATATAATACAGTATATTAAAGGAAAATTATTTCAATGAAACTTATTAAGTTCCTATAAAACATGCAGTATATACGCGCGGTGTGGCTAGTAACCGGCTTCACAAGCCGTGCGCCAACAATACGTACGGCGCACGAACGTGTAACTAACTACTCGTACCTCCTTCCGACTTTAATAAATGCCATGTCACCTGATTTAATTAACAGTATCACACACAACAACATTAAGTTAAAATTGAAAGAATATTTTTTTGGTTTATTGTGATTCCATAATGTATTAATTACCTATCCATTATATTCAATATATATTATTGTGTAAAAATAATTCTACGTATAAATGACTGTTTTCATTTTGTAATAAATTAAGCATTTAAGTTTAAAATCGATTGCATATAAGCGTATAAACCTCTGTGGTTTTTTATATGCATTGATTTATGTAAAATGATTGTAAGATTCTTTATATGGTAAAAATATGAACAAAAAAAAAAATTCTGTGCATCATTTGCGATGATATGCTAAAGTAGACATTATTCTCTTTTATTAAACTCGTATTTACATTAATTGAAGATTAGTATGAAATAAAGTAAGCTTACAATTTTCTATTTGTGACTACATTTTACTAATAAATGCTTAGGTAATAATATGAAAATGAACTAATTTATATAAATTGTTAAATATGAAGGAAGAATGCTAGATATTTTTTTTATTCGTGTACAACTAGAAACTGAACTAGTTTATTTTTTAAAAATTTTATCATAGATTTGAATATTTTTATAATTTCTACAACAACCTTACATTTTTGTGACCTAAATTTCAATATGATGGTATGGATGGTGATATGATATGGATGGTATTATAAACTACTATTTCCTTGTGTTTCTCAACTTATTGAATAATAAAAGAAATAATTTACAATGACACCAATTCATTCATAAAATGTCCGCTGTCATATAACATTGTAAAATTTTTACCTGTAAACAAAATATCTTAAATACACTTCTTTCGCATGTGTTTGATTGTGAAGTATTTGCAATAAAAAAAAGCAAAGAATAGTAACTTCTGATAACTTGGACTTTAAGCTATGCACTTTACCCATACAAAAATATAAAGAAAAATACAGTTTAGACAAAATTTAAAAATAAAACACAAAACATATTATTTCACAAAAAAAAACTAAAATTTTTAGATTTTGTAAATTTTTGCTTAAATTATATGTAGTATTTAATATACGTGATGAACACAATCTTGGTAATATATTTCCATATTTAGTTGGTACTTTAATATTTGTAAAATCATCAGCCCTTGAAGGGCCTATGTTAAGGATATCTATTTCTTTATTCTCTTCTTTGGTTTGCAGTAATATTCTGTAGTAACTTGAGTACACAGTCAAGCTTGATCCCAGGACAAAGACAGCATCACTCTTGGATACTTGTCTTCTCACTTGCTCAACTCTTACTTTTGGCACATACATACAATGGTCCTTTGCAATTTGGAAATAAAGGTGATTTGAAACTGTCTACTTGCTCAGAAATCAATTCAACATTTCCATCAGGTCTGATCATGGAAAACGTGTTCTCCATTGTCGGGTTATTTTTCAATAGCACCTGTTGTAGTTCATCCCTGGATATTTTGTATTGGCATTGTAAACAATTCACTAGATAGTACCCACTTCCATGAAGTTCAATAACATTTTTTGATCCAGCCTTCTGATGAAGTATATCAACATTTTGAGTGACTATTCATGTAACTTTATTAGCTTTTCTAAGGTCATGAATAGAATACCGAGTGCTATTTGGTACCTTACAAAATTTGGGCCAACCAACAAAATTTCTGGTCCAATGTCTTTGCCTAACTTTTTTTTTTTATATTAGAGCAGGTTAACGAGCCAACGGGTCACCTGATGGTAAGTGAACACCGCCGCCCATAGCACAAACAACACCAGAGGTATCGTCAGCGCGTTGCCGGCCTTTCATGAATGTATACGCTCTTTTTTTGAAGCTTCCCATGTCGTAACTGTTCGGAAATACCGCGGCCGAAAGTTGTTCCATAACTTTGTCGTTCGCGGGAAAAACGTACGCGAAAACCGCACTGTGGAGGACAGCCAACCATTAAGATGTTGGGGATGGAATGGAAAGCAAGTCCCCTCCGTGACGCACGATACAGGAAATCGGTCGGCGGCAGTATCCCAAACAACTCGTCAGAGCACCATGGTATATGCGGTAGAGAACACAAAGAGACGCGACATCTCTCCGCAGCGCCAATGAGCCCATACGACCACAGAGCACCGGGTCGTCGACAATTCGAACCGCTCTTCGCTGGATACGGTCAAATGGAAGGAGCTGGTACTGAGGAGCTCCGGCCCAGAGGTGAGAGCAGTATTCCATATGTGGCCTGACCTGTGCCTTGTAAAGTTGTAGGCGGTGGGTCGGCGTGAAATACTGTCTCGCCCTGCCTAGCACTCCCAGCTTTGAGATATTTAATAAATTCCTAGTACTGTATTGGCTTATGATTGCTGCGAGCATAAATACCTACATTTTCGGATCTGTAATCTGTTATACCTGATTCTGTAGATATACCAGCACCAGTGCGAATAAGAATTCTATTATGTCTTGTCAAGAATTCCTGTAATCATTTGAAATAGTTTGGATCTGAGGTGTGTAGGTCTGTGCTTAGAACATATATTGATCTTCCGCATATATTTTTATAAATAAAGATCAAATGGTTGATCATAGTGTTATTCATTAACATATATATTTGTATTCACATTTTTTCGTAGGTATTCGTCTACTTTGCTTTAACATCTACATAAACGAGATCTATAGAAACTGAACTACTCGTAGGTATCTCATCCAGTTATTATTGATCTATTTTTCAAACCGAGCAAGAGTAGGTATGTAAGACTTAATAATTTCTAGAAACCACAATCAAAGGTCAATGAATCAACATTAACGTTATAATGTATAGATAGTAACACCCGTAAACAATGGGGTGGAACTACCAAGATCTAACAGTTCAAGTATTCAGCGGAGAACACTCCAAGTTGTCAGCTTCGTTAATGAACTTCTTTATTAGAGCCGAGGGAGTCTCGTCGAGTTTGTAAGGGCGGCTATACACTAAGCAAGTTGGTTATAAGGCCCATCACTCACATTAAAGTTGTCGCCTCATGAAGTTGAAGTTTTATAACTTTTATCTTACTTAATATTTATTGTAATTTTTATTTGGGCTAAATATTAACTATTTATTGTTACATTTCATTTTCATCCTACACAGTATGTTTTTACTACTTTTGAATCTCACAAAAATTGTCCACACGGTTGGCGCAGCGGTCGACTCGGCTAACTGCAGAAAGAGTTTGTATGACCTGCAGAAATTTGTTCTGATTTGGGCGTATGTGCACGTGCAATCCTATGTTTGTATCAGCCTCAACAACACAGGATAAATATACAAGATGGGGTCTCTCACTAATAGCATTCCGTAGACACAGGTTGGCCGGAAGGTATCTCTAATAGCGATAAGTCCACTTTTGTGAATATAATATATTTTATTAATTTATGACAGAACTGTGTACTTTATTAGCAGAAGTTTTATGAAAACAATTTTTTTTTTCCTCCAAATTTAAGTTATTATTTATTATAAAAAAGTGTTTAAAAGTTTTAAAAAGTTTGCTTACTTACTTAGTTAAATAACGAAAACGTTAATGTGGAAAAAGCAAAATGTTAAATACGTAAATATAAAATCGGTCAAAAAAACTACGAAAAATCAACACATATACATTAATGTGTTGATTTTTACACCCTCGAAAGTATTACACAAGGTAACAGTTTTCTAATCTGTGGCATCACTTCGTTTTTCCAATAGAAACATATTAGGCTACAGATTATATAATAATTATTTCGTTCGTATTACCTACTCTGTTTAATGTTAATAGGTATAAAAGGTATCAACGGAAATTTTTTCATAAAATTTTATGATTTTAACTTCTTCAGGTCTAGGATCCTTTTCATTGCACGAGGTGTAATATTATTGTCAATATCTGCCTATCTGCATATGACTTGTAAACGATGTATGTAGGATTATCCCCCTGCTAGAATAAAGTACACACTGTACCACCTCGATATGCATATTGTCTTTCGAAACTATTATATAATTTTTCATATAGATAGTTCATTGTTTGTTCATTGCTTTCATCTCATCTGATGGTATCCACTTGGATGCTTTCCTTCCTTCCACCTTTACGAATCAAACCTTAACATAGAACGCATGTCAGTGGCGCTGTGGTCGTCCGGCTCTATGTACCAATGTGTATTTCATATGTAGATTTATCTGACAATCATATGGTGAAGAAAAACATAGTGGGAAATTCAGGGGTGTAGGTATGTTGTCAACTAATTAGCTGGGATGCTGAAAATCCTCATGAACACTCTCGCAATTAAGTGCCACGATGATTATATTGGACTTCAACCCAATCGAGGAGCCTAGATTGTGATGACCTACGGACTAAAATCAGCCTGAACCTCGGGTATAAGTGCCCTACGGTTTGGACGGAGGTTCTATAGTTCTACGGAGGACTAGGCCAGCGTGGTTTATTAAAGCCTATTCGGCCTTTTTTTTGTTATCGCCGAGGAAAATGCATTGAATTGCATACCCTGCACCCCGGGAAAAGCGCAGAATTATGTAGGGCTCTCCTCCCCAGAAGGGGGTAGGCCTACCCATTAACGCTGGGAAGCAGCGACCTCTCGCTGCCAAGCGTGGTCATGGCCATGCTCCACGGTGAGCCGAAATGGGAGGCTGTCGCCTCCTTCTGCAAGAACGTCATCTCGCAGGAGGAGGCAGCAGAGAGGGAGCGGGAGGAGGACGTCGAGGCCACTCCTCTCCACCGTAGACGGTAGGAGAAGGCGGGCACAAGTGCGGTGCTCGCCTAATGACCCTACTGTGACGCTGCGTGCGCGGCCGGCTACCGCGCACGCTGAGGTGACGTCTCTCCGTCTGGGGATTATCCAAGTGTTCTCGGTCATTCCCCCCTTGACGTTAGCTCGACCAATTCTAGGTCGAGCCGGCCCTGGAGCATATGGCGGTTGAATCGTGAAAGCGCACCCCGCCATGTGCCCCGCATGGGCCCAGAGAACACCGGGGGGTTTTAGTGGGTAGGCCTGTCATAGACCGGAGAGCCCCATACACGCCCGCGCCTTGCCAGCGCGGTGTCATGGTGCGTAAGGAGCATTTCCCCCCGAAAAAAAAAGCCTACCCACAAAAAACCTCCACAGACGGCTGCCGCGAGCGCTCGATCGACGGCAGATCCGACATCGCTGCCAGACGCGCCGAGGAGAACTGCCGCGGTGTAACAGGGTCGTGGGAACCCATAAGGACACTACCACGACCAAAGCCTCTATGGCCTAACGTCGGTTAGAGCTAGAGTAGGACTTTAGAGTTGTGATGATGATGATGATGATATTTAAGGACGGTATCTATTAACTATAGCTAAAAAACCGTAACTGAGGGCACCAAATTGTTTCACTATTTCATTTCGTAAGTACTCATATTAATTATTTATTCCCACTCATGTTACATAAAAAATAATTGTCGTGTATCGCCGCCCTTAATATTCAAGGGTAGACGTTTTCCTACTGGGTGCAACTAGTTTAATTAAGTTTAAGTGCTATCATCTCCCAATGCAGCGCACACAATTTTTTATTTAGTTTAGTCCAGTGATTCCCAATGTGGTCAATATTGACCCCGATCGACCCGGTCTATATTATATAGAACGAAACCACGGTACGGTTGGGGGTTCATGAAATGAAAAGCGGGGTAGACCCCGCTCATGATAATGGATCTCAACATAAAATCAAAAATCAAAATCATTATAATCTTTATTCAACATAGAGCTTTACAGGCACTAATTGACGTCAAAACAAAAAAAAAAGCTTAAAAAAAACAACTACCTTGTCCGTACGTACGAACAAGGAAAAAAATATTATTGACTCTACACCTGTTCAGAAATTGGGAGAGTCTTCTCGAGAAGAACAGGCAAGAAACTGAAGGTCTATTTTTTATCTCCTCTTTTCAATTATAATAATATAATATAATAATACAAAATTAAGATACAATCATGCCTAATACGATTACAGTGGTATGTATGTTTACATACACATATAAAAATAGTACAATATTATAAATAATGTTGTTATCAAACAGAGTTCTATGAATAGTATCCCTATCCCTATTCCCAAATAGTGTGATCTTAGATAGTCACTTACTTTATAATACCTCCTTTACCTTTACTCATTAGTGTCTTTTTGATACATACACTGATAGTACCTATCTACTTAAATTATTATTTTAATATAAAAACATATACATACATTATATATAAAAGTACCTACGAAGAAAAAATATTTATTGTCTAGTTTTAAGATTTATTATTATATATGTTTGTACAATTTTGTAACTTGTAGGGTCTACCCAAAAACGAAACACATAGCAAAGTGTCTACGACACAAAAAAGTTTAGTAACCTCTGGTTTAGTCGTTTTGAGAATTTGGAAAGTGAGATTTATAATTTGATGCCATTTGATGCAGTTATTATTTCGCTAACTTTTATTGATGTGTTTCTGTGTATCAAATCCACAATTCAATATTGACTGCATACAATTAGAGCCGACGAACAAGCCTCTGTCGTATCCTCGTTTGCATTACTCATCTAAATGTAAGCGCATTAGGTACTATTAGCATGATGAATGTAATTATCGGTGCTCGCTGCAATTAATCCGGATTTGTCGTTCGACAAGCTAATTCTTAAATGAATGGCATTATTCAAACAGTTATCATTGTTAGCGTGTTAGCGAAATTCATAATTTAGAATTGAATTTTATAATTTTTAACTTGTTGGCTAATTTATCTACTAAATTGAACTTGACTTGCGATATCGACTCCAAAGAACACAGAATACAGAGAAAACAATTGAAATCGCCAAATTTATTTTTGGTTTTGTAGCTTATTTTACCTATAACTTTTCGATAAAAAGTAAGCTATAAAACAAAAAATAAAACGTTTTCATCAAACTCTAATATTCTAAAACGCAACTGATACCTTAAAGTTATTATCACCAGCCAGAGTGAAGAACTTAACATCTGTCAAAATGGAAATGTAAGTTTCGGTGATCTTCACTTAGATTTAATTTTGACAGGTCGAATGTATTAATATATTTTCTCACTATCTGCTCATGGAAGTGATTTACACTGAGTGATTATCATCAAAGTTAAAACAAACTGCTAGATACTAGTGCTTTATTCAGTTCAGTTTTTAACGGTAAAACGCTTCTGTCCTGTTATGTACTCCGATAATATTAGCAGATCGAATTCTGTTGTGATTATGTTATTACTCTTGATTGTTGCTCTTGTATGTTCAATTATAATAAATAATTGCCCATATTTTTTTTATTTTATTCGTTTTTATACTACCTAATAAAATATTATAATGTAAGCTAACAAACATGTACATATAGGTTTGAACTATTAAAATAGAAATTCCGTAGACGTTCATAGACGTCATAGACGTCGGTATCGTCAGTTCGTTCTAACTTTCCTGTGTTAGAATCGTCTTATAAAATCAAAGTTAGGCTCAAATCTCTGCCTGAGTAGTCAAATCAAAAAAAATCAAAATAATCTTTATTCAACATAGACCTTTACAGGCACTTATTGACGTCAACAGACAAAACAAAAAAACGAAGCTTAAAAAAAAAAACAAAAACCTTGTCCGTACGTACGAATAAGGAAAAAAAATAAAAAAATTGACTCGGCACCTGTTCGGAAATTGGGAGAGCCTTCTCGAGAAGAACAGGCAAGAAACTCTGAAGGTCTATTTTTTATCTCCTCTTTACAATGTTAATAATTACAATAATATAATATAAAAATACAATATAGTAGATACTGTAACGTCGATACTATTAGAACATTCTGAAAATTTCTCGGAACTTGCAATTATATGTAAACTTTTAATCTTCTAACGTCTATATTATTAGAATGTTCTAGAATTTTCTCAGGTCTTGCAATTATAAGTATATTGTTATCTTTTGATGCAAATCTGCCCATCTGCTAGTTTTCAAGCTACGCTCATGCAATCTACGCATCTGCATTTCTATAATTAATCGTGTCATGCATGTACAGAGTTCAAGTATGGGAATATTGAACACCTCTAGATAGTCGGCATGGATTGCCCTAGGAAAGTGCTCGCTACACCCAACTTGTATGTAGGATACATTGGGGGTACTCCCCCACAGCACTGCCGTTAGTGTTAAGTAAGCTGGACAGAGGTGATCTATTAACACCCAAGCCCAACACAACTTTGTGTTGATTCCATTGGGAATCGCGTATAGTATTACTGTATGTGCAAATGGGTTGTATTCTGCCTGTAATGTGTACTGTAGGAGTACTGTAAGTGTTATGCTTGATATGCTGAGGCCTACGCATATGCTATTAGCTATAAATCATAATCTACTAGAAAACTAGTAGATGGACGGATATATTTATTACTTTATAGACTGATTTGTATGTATAATTGACTTCTCAGTTGCTACCTACCTATGTAATGTTCAAATATGAGTCTTTGGTGTAACTACAAATAAGAATGTCTCAACTTTACCTTGGAATAATATATTATTTTCAATTTAACTGTGTACAAATACGTTTAACACTTATAAATCATCTTATATTATGTTGTATCACTAAATTGCACTGTTTTGGCTTATAACTTTCACTTTTAGCACTTTTATTGGACTGAACATTTGTAATTTACTTTTCTCTTTACTTTTTGCTGTATATTTCTTAATAATTTTTATTATTTTCAACGATTTCTCTTGGTATGTTAGGAACATTCTAGAATACCTACCAGCCTGCCGGTGAATACCTGCCAGCTCGCCGCTGCACACCTGCCAACCTGTTGCTGTGTCTACCAGCCTGCCGCTGAATACCTGCCTGCCTGCTGCTGTATACTGCCAGCCTACCGATACTTGGTCTACCTAGATCCTGGTACCGCCTTCCTTTCCCTTCTCTACCATCTTATTATTGTTATTTTGTATTTTAAATTTATTTTTTAAGTTTCGGCCGTGCTGTCCTAATAATTATTTTAATATATTAGTCTCTTGTTCTTATCTTTTTCTTATTATCCTTAACCTATTTTGCTCCGTAGCCTTCCGCTACGTGACAATACAATCATACCTAATACGATTACAGTCGTATGTATGTTAGTTAGAAAGGACAGCGCTATGTGTATCTCCTTCTTACAGTACAGTTGTGCGCTCGTAGAGTAATATTGTTCTGTGGTTGTGCTCAAGCAGCGATATGAGCCCGACTCGCGCACACGAATCCCTTTTGTCGTCCACCAACCGCGTCGTCCCTCACGCCACACACCCACGTCTGTCGCTCACTCACCGCGCTCGTCGGCGAGCGCGAAGACCCGGGCCACACATTCGTCAAACATATACCCGGTACCGTGACGTACCAAGTAGATTCTCACCCTCCACTACAGGGCGATCTTGAGCGTTCGAGCCATTAGACGGCGCGCTTAAGTTGCGTAATTTCAGCTAAGCTCAACAGGCTACTCGAGGCGGCTTCTGCGTCGCCGAACTCCACAAGCATGTAAGTAGCAATCACACACCAACACCTGTGTAGTTAGCTTAACTGTTATTAAGTGCATAAGCGCACATGTTATACTATTCGGACCACTCTGGTAACCGAACCCACATCAGAGCCCACGCACTCTCCTGAGGCTGCGCTATGCACCGCCCCCGTTCTGGAGGGCGGGAGCGTTAGTTCAAGCCGATAGGGGTCCCAGGCCTTCCGCCCGACCAAAGGCTGTAGGTAGTGTTTAGTTGGTAGGCTGGCCTTCTGCTAGAGTCCATCATAGCCACCCGCCGTAGACCGGTTGCGGGTGGTATCCGGTGCCAGGTCGTCCAAGCACCAGGGGGTTGTTATAGCGACCACTGTGGTAGCGCGCCCCCTATGAGGATTCACTACCATCCCCCGTGAGGAAAAAAAAAAACAAGTTGCGTCGACACTCTTTGTTTCAACCTTAACGACTCCGGAACGGTCGCCGGTGTCGTTAGTCGGCTAGGCGTCGAACCTTCTGTTCGTGCGCCTTCCACAAATACACTCATTGCAAAACTGAACATGGCCATCTGAGGCTTCAGTATAGGTCCGTCCAAAAAAAAAAGCATAAGAATACCACGTGATGAACTTTAATCATAATTTCTGTTTTTCTGGAAGTAACAATATCAAATTCAGAGAACTGGTTATTACTGATTTAGGTCGCAATTTGTTTGTCAGTTTGCCGACCAATCTATTTCGCATTCCGGTCACTCAAGTTCGCTCCGAACAAACTGTGACAGGTCACGAAATGCTTTTACTGGATATACTTTGCTTGCTCCCATTCACTGATTAATTGATATAGACAATACTGGGACACAACATGGCGGCCCTAATGAGTAGATAATCGCTAATAATGAACGCAGAAACAAATGTATTGATCACTAAAATCCGTTTTTAGGTCAACAATGAATACACTTTTTTCAGAGAGATACTTTTGACTTCCATCTCACTTGACGGTTTATTTATTTACTGTAGGGAAACAAATATGTAGTATATAAAATATGTATAAATAACGTATAATATTAATACGTAAACCAATAATTAAAAAGAACGTAAAAACTGCAACAGCGCTTAATACATCAAATATGAATACTAATAATTCTAACAAGACATGTTCAGTTACCAGTGTATGCAGTTATGTATGCAACGCCATTTTATACGCTCCTACAGTAAAACAAAACATGTCTACAATTTGGAAATAATTATTACAACCACGCTAAATTAGCAGACACTACTACTTATACTATATGTAACATGATGACGGGCGTTTAAATAGGGCTACCTCAAATAAATAATATATAAAATGGAAAAATTAATAAAATTGTTCAAAAGTCAGTGAAGTTAGTCCCGAATGTGATCTTCTTAATAGCTGACGAATTGACATACATACATACACACATGCACCCACACATACATATATACATATACTCACACACACAGTTCCCTAGCTTTGATGACTTTCATTATTACTTCATCATGTAAGCTCGTCGATTACGAGTAAAAGTGAAAGAATATGTTTCTTTCAATATACATTTGGTCCAAGTACGTTCGTCTAGGTCTAACTGGCCCATTCATATTTGTCATATAAATTTCTTTTATCAGTCGTCTTTCGTCCATCCTTTCTACGTGTCCAAATCATCAAAGCATTTCCTTCTCGACTTTGTCACTATACGATAGAAACATAATTAGGCTACAAATTTGTCATAACACGTGTTTCTAGACAAGAAATCGATATTTTCGAGGTATGATTATATTCGAAGACGTTTACGTTAATCTTTATATATTGGTTATATGTACTGCATTGGATCTGTATATTACAATAGATTTTTTAGCCAACTCAATTCAAGCTACTGCTGAACTGCAATTTGATGATTAGTGTATAGTTAAAATACTATTTAGCATTACTGAAGATTGTCTCGGAGTCGTCAGCTGGTATCTTAATCTTGCCTGTCTCCAGCGCAAAATATCCTTCGCCCTTGTCTGCTAGTTTGAAGGGTGACAGTGAAATTCCTCGGTACTAATAAATTGATATCTGTAGCGTATTTGCATATTCTATACTAGTTTTCAGCCAGTGGTTTCGCCTGTGTTATATTGAACTTTTCGATAAGGAATGATAAATCTTCCGCGAGAAAATTTATTTTATTTTCTTCCTGGGGTCTCCAATCATCTATATCCCATATTGTATAAAAACCTATCCTGCTCTTTTTTCCAGAGAAAAAACTATATTTTCTTGTAGTATCAACTTTCATAAAAATTGGTTCAGTAGTTTCAAAGTCTTCAAAAAACTTTAATCTCCTATTTTTACCACCAATGAGGTAAAATTGTTACAAACTTTGAATGTCTCATTTATTTACATCTAATCAAATTTCTAGTATTAAAATAACATATTTTCCATACCAATTTTCGCTCTATTTTAACCTCTCACTTCGCACACGCTCTATTTTTTATCATTAAAAAGTAAACAGAAAAAAGAGTTTATTTCGATAAAACAATTATATAACTTGATAAATAATTCCTGAACTAGTTAACGAACTATATTTCGGGAGTCAGTACCTTCCCTATTGTATGGCCACACATACTCTGAATAAAATTATTATATATATTAAAATTACAAAAAATTAAAAGTAACTTATCTCCTTTCTTAAGCCTAAGACTATTTGTGCACTAAATTTAAAATAAATCTATTCTATAGATTGAAACCGCAACAGACACAGAGTTACTTTCGCATTTATAAGATTAATAATTACTAAGTACGGTCGGTGAAGAAAAAAAAAATCACTACGTGGAACTTTTAACAGTCAGTAAGTAATGCAAACGAAAATTTACTTGATTTCATTAGGATGCGCAACCAACTACATTCTTAGGGAGGTATACCACATTTCTGGCATACTGTACGTATACCTACTTAGGTGACTTCAACACTCATCATGAGTTGAGTCTGCTAGCAACTGAATTGACACCACGATTTTCACTTTAAATTTGATATTACTTTTTAACAAATAATTATGTATTTGCTAAGAAGTAATGTCAAGTTTAAAGTGAAAATCGTGGTGTCAATGTATTTGTTAAAAAGTAATATCAAATTTAAAGTGAAAATAAAATCGTGGTGTCAATTCAGTTGCTACAGTCGGGCCAATTTAATAGGCCACATTTGACATTTGTTCATAGTGAGGTGACCTGCTTAAACACTCCGATTATGGTGAAAAAATCGATATTCACTTCAAACATATGTGAATCGAATACAGTTATTATGGAAAAGTACTTTTTTATAAGATCCCTATCTTATAAAAAAGTACTTTTCCACAATAACTGTAATAGGCAAACGAGCAAATGGATTACTTGATAGTAAGTGATTATCGCTGCCCGCAACAACAGATGTGTTGCCGGCCTTTTAAATGTGAATACGCTCTTTTTTATAGGTACTGTACTGTATTAATATATTTTACGAGTTTAATTGCCTTAAAATTTTTTAATACCAATTATTTCTCTGTTAAAGAAGTTATTATTGTTTTTTTATTATAAAACAAAAGAATAACATGTTTTATTTTAATAAAAATTTGACTCAAAAAAAATCAAAATCAAAATAATCTTTATTCAACATAGACCTTTACAGGCACTTATTGACGTCAACAGACAAAACAAAAAAACAAAGCTTAAAAAAAGAAAACAAAAACCTTGTCCGTACGTACGAATAAGGAAAAAAAAGAAAAAAATAAAAAAAATGACTCGACTCGAAATTGGGAGAGCCTTCTCGAGAAGAACAGGCAAGAAACTCTGAAGGTCTATTTTTTATCTCCTCTTTACAATGTTAATAATTACAATGATATAATACAATATAGTATAAAATACAATCATACCTAATACGATTACAGTCGTATGTATGTTTACATACAAAAATAATACAATAAACTAACTGGCTGACTATTAATTCATGGTGAATAATCCCTTCACAAGTAATCATTGCATTCATTCGATTTTTTGAGGGACATCACTTACGTATAGACTTCATTGAACGCAACATTGTAACAACGGTCATTTGTGCATTTCCAAACTAAAAAAATATTTAATATTTTATGTCCGCCATTACAAAGCTAGTTGAGGAATTTTAATGAAATGTCAAATGTGGCCTATTAAATTGACCCGACTGTAGCAGACAAAATTTCCTATTAAAGAAGAAACCAATTTGACATTTTGTATTTTAATATGACCATATTATGACCCAACTTTTGGCAAGGATTATTTATTTGCAAGCAAGCCAACTAAGAAACTTGCGACGAAGTATCACTACTTGGTCGCGGGTGTGATATTTGCTCCGAGAGTAAAACTTTTACCAATATAGTAACTTTATCATATTATCCCACTGTATACTATGCTTAAGCAAATAAAATAGTTGGCTTATTTCACACTAACGGTTGCCTTTTTTATTTAAGCAAGAGAGTGAACTTTGCGAAACTTTTACACACACGTCAATAGAGATTAACCTATTGAAAACAAGAAAATTAGTTGTCATAAAATTATACTTAGTAATGTAAAACAGCAGGTACTTTTTAGGTTATTTTTAGTGTAAAATAGGCTAATTCGGAGATTTGATAATATCCAAAACTTGCACTCAATGGCTCTTAAATTTAAAAAGTTTTAAATACAAGTGAAACGATCGCAATTTCATAGTTAAGGACCTAATATTGTAGCTAGAAACACTACTGCGTCATGTTTGTACTACAAAACTTTACTCTTGAAAAACCTACTCCTGAATAACCTACTCCAGTTGCCCACACGGTTTGGTGTTCTAAATAAGCTTCTATTAACTTCCTATTCAGGTTCCAATTCGATGGAATTAAGAAACCGGATGCTTATATAAATAAAAGGAGGCGGTTACTTTACGCAGATGTGGTATGCGGTTATAAATAGTTGAGCGTTCTATTCTCGATTCACTCATTCATAATGAATGTGCTCGTAGCCATGACTCGGTGGACGTAATACGCCATTGGATATAGTATTGGTTCCCACCCTCTCCAGTCTTATTTTTAATTGTAGCTTAAATATGGAAGCTGAATTTTGCATAAAGGCTGTAGGTAGTTAGGCTAGTCTTCTGCCGGAGTCCAACATAATCACCCTCCGTAGACCAGGCGTGGGTGGAATCCTATGTTAGGTCGTTCGAGCAACATGAGGTTATTAAGATGACTGCAAAAGTAGCATATTCCTTATAAGGATTTACTACCATCCCCCGTGGGAAAAAAAAAGAATTTGCTTGGCTAGTCTATGAAATGTATTAATCATGAAACATTTTAGGAGCGTACTTTTCGTGTTACAAAATGATTTAGTATATATACTGTGTTATTTAAAACAAGTTTAACTGTTTCATAAAAATTATAACTGCGCCCCTAGTGAAAAACGATACAAGTCGAAAATTGCTACTTTACAGAAGAGCGAAAATACAAAAGAAATAAATATGTTTTATAGCGCACTGTGACATAATGGCTAAAAATGAAATATTAGTTTAAATGCAGTTATGTATTTAAAAATGTTGTCTTTTATGTTGTATTGTTGGATTTTGTATAAAATTGACGGTTAATAACTCAATTTAGCCAAAATCAGACTTATACCCTTTTTCACTAGGGGCACAGTATTATTTTTGGTAAAAATGTAACAGAAATAATTAAACTAAAGAATATTGTTAGTTCAAATTGATTCAAATGGATACTTTTAAAACACAATATCTATATAGCCTGCTTATTTCTTTATGAGACGAATTTTATTATAATAATTATTTTTTTAATTATAATTAACGTTAATATGATATCTGTCGAAAGTGGTAAACTATCCTTAATACGTGAAGTTCCAAACTTTATCTTCATAATATGAATAAATGCTACAATAACTGAGTTGTACAATACTCAGTATTTAGAATTGGAAAACGATAAAATAGAATGCGTTGAGTAGGACTTTATACAATATTAGCTTTCTGCCCGCGGCTTCGCTCGCGTGAATTTCGGGATTGGGTCTATAGAGGGTTAAGAGTAGCTTTTGCCCACGACTACATATGCGCGGAAGTCGGTTTATGGCGCGAAGGTTTTATCGCGCTTCCCGTGGGACTATCTGTTTTTCCGCGATAAAAAATACCGCAACACCTTGCTCAAGAATCACTCTATCTATTGAAGAAAACTGCATGAAAATCTGTGCAGTAGTTTTTGAGCGAAGCCTTTATTGCGCATCCCGTGGGATTTGACGATTTTTCCGGTATAAAAAGTATTATTTAATCCGGACTTTTATCTTTACGTCTGCAAAATTTCAAAGCAATCGGTTCAGTAGTTACGGCGTAAAAGTGGAACAAACAAACAAACTCACTTTCCGATTTATAATATATATTAGTAAGGATTAAATTTATAGTTTTGTATCTAACTTTTTCTCAACTTGTACAGAGTAAATTTAGAATCATATCGACCATAACATATCGTGAGTTTGAGTTTATAAGCGCGAGCTTTGACAATGGCTATTTGGGAAGTACTCATAGTTGCAAATCAGTTTACACGTTGTCCTTGAGATCACCTCTATTATCTACGTAATAAAAGTTATTTTCATAGTGGTTAAATGAATACATCGACGCGCTGCTGGCTATACAATAAATTTTTGCTGACAGTTTGAGTACACATAAGAGATCCAATCAACATTAAACAACAATTGAGCAATATATTTTAGGTTTAGCTTCAGCTTCTTTTTTTCATATAAAGCTGATGTTTATTATTTTTTTAAAGAGATTTTCTTTGGGGAAAAGAAAACTTTAATAATTGCTTAGGTGTAATAAATTGCATCTTCTTTAAGAAATATATCAATCAAAGCTCTTGAGGCATCCACATTGCGTGCAGCCATTGTAATGACACGACATTCTTCATGCACTAATTGTCTTCATAAAAGACAAGGCAATTCTGCTGTAAATTACTTGGAATTTGATTTTATGAATAGAAGACATATTTAGCGACAAGCATTCGGTCCGTGGCTTTGCGTGCGATATTTAGGTTTTTCCGAAAGCAAATACATTTTTCCCACAGTAAAAATTATTCATAGTATAATTTATTTATCAAAAGCTTCATGTTTAAAAAATTAAATAGATACTTTTCGTACAAACTTTCTTCCCTATTTTGACTACCTACAGTTCTTTTTATTACTATAAAAAGCTTTTAGTTAACTTCAGGTGTAGTACCTATGTATGTATGTCCTGGAATCTTGCAATTAACATTTGATCCACTTCCACCAAAGCTATCAAGCAGAAATTTTAGCATACGCACTTAGTTTTGATGAGGACACAAGATTTTATTAATGACACCATTTTGAATCTAATATGGCGGCCAGTACAAAACGGTGATTTACCGTATTCACAGGTACCCCTACGATATGGATATTAAATGAAAGGGCTTGAAACGAAAAAAATGACTATAAAATAATAATAAAAAATTAAAAATAAGCTTTTATGTAAAAATAAATATAAAATAAAATGTACCTACTAAAAGCGGAAATTGAATCTAAAATATTACACAAATATTCGTTTAACATATTTAATAACGCTATTTGTACATAATTATGACTATAAAAAACTCTTTTTCTTATTCTTCTTATCTCCATCTCCTTCTTATTTTTAAAATCCTTTTATTTTTGGACTTTAGTCAGACAGTTACTAAAGAAAGCTGTGACAAATATTAAAAAAAATATCTTGTCTTGTTTTTACATATGTACTTATAAATTCTTTTTATACTTATCCTTGTATTAAATAACTGTATTTTCTTATTTACCATACCTACGCTGTTATTGTAGACGTATTATCTTTCAATTCAAAAAGGTTATCTTTCGATGCAACTATAATTGTGTCAACGCAATTTATGTGGTGTTATTTAAAACAAAGTAAGCATTAATTCAAATTATCTAAACTGCTGACATAATGGTCAATATTTATACAAAATTATATACAGGTTGTGAAAGATACAAATACATATTGCAAAAAGATTAAATTATATAACTTGTAAAATAATGTATAATATTTTGTTTGAGTAAAAATTTTCTGATGACTGAACTAAAGATTTTATTATTAAAGTTTTGTACGAGTAAAAAGCTAGAAAACGCCGTCGATTGTATAATGGGTTAAAAGGGCTTTCAGGAGAGTTTTGTTAGAAAAAAATAATTTTCAATCGATCATACTACATTTTTGTCGTTAAAAATAAATACTTAGATCCAAATATTATTCATCCATTTTTTGTTAGAATGTTTAAATTATAAATGTATTTTCTTCTACACCAGCATTTCTTGGATACATTATATTATTATTGAATAAATTATAATGAGGTAAACTTAATGCTTACAACTTTGAAGAATCACTGACCTTTCAACATCTCAACTTCAGTTGTTCTACTCAGTGGCACCTATCATTAATAATAATGTGTTTCAGGGGCAACACAGAGGCTGAGTGATATACGCTATGTCACCCGCCCGGACAAAGTGGAGTCGCAAGAGCAAATGCTCGAAGGGTGGAAGTGTAATAATGTCATAACGCCGACGGCGTCTCGATCACTGTCGCAGACACACCTCTCTACACCCTTAGCCGTTCACACCAATGTTGCTCTCTTCACACCAATATTGGTCTGCTTTTTTGAGGGGCCCATTTAGTGAGCGGCGAGTCACCACCTGCCATATTTAAATCAATTAGGAGTCTTTCCATTCCAGGTTTACATTACCACTAAAATCGATATGCAATAGTCCACATACCTCTTTTTTTTGTTTATTTGGTTCACAACTTGAAACATACACAAGATTATTACTAATTATAACTACAAAACAAATAAAGACACGCACGGTGTAGTTTCTAATATTAGTGAAACCACTAATGACAATAGTTTCTGTGCATCTAACCGAGTATAGTCTTTAGCTGAATTTTTCATGGTGCGGAGAGAAATTACACCCAGTTGGTACACTCCATGCACACTTTCATAAAATTTATCTTAAAGGCCTCTACGCGTTGGATCTGTATCGATTTGTACGCCTTTGGGGACCGTGTCTTTTAAAGATGCATGATATAAGCGACAATAATAATAATAATAGTCTAAGAGCCAGTGGAAAGCTACCTGTATGTATTTGACCAGACTTGGGTTTTGTACAGTGAGGCCGCTATACCTACCATATATGAGTTCACTAAGCCCCAAGCGGTGGACACGGCGCGCGCTCAGGTAAGACAGGTATCGATTTTTGGCGAATTTTTAATGCATTTGACGACGTCTGCCGTTTTGAAATTCGATAATATATTATTATCTAAAAACAACAATGGCAGACCATTATCGCGCGTTTAGCATTGTGGCAGACAGTTTTGAAAGTGCTGAAAAAAAATAAATTTTGAATTTAATTGAAGAGATCTGCCATTGATATATTTTATTTATTAGAGTCTTGAAAACTTATATTGATCACGGCAGACGACTTCATTCAGTACACACATCAGCAGACAACAAAATCTTTGTTACTCTTGATTTGAGTTTGAGTTTGATTTTAGAATACGACCCTTACATTCGTTAATTGGTGAGATTGGACATTGTATATTAGTTTCAGCTTCTGTGTCGTACTCTACTGACATGTAAGTTTGAGTTTGATTTTAGAATACGACGATTTTAGATTAGTTATTCGGTGAGATTGGATATTCTTGTACGTATCCGTGTACAATTCTTAAAAAAACATAAGCTCTTTGTGTCCTTAAAATTTACATTAGTTTGACGTTAATAAGTAGCTGTAAAGACCTTTTTTCCCCTGAGGAAAAAGCATGTTGAATAAATATTATTTGGATTTTGAATGAAACAATTATTACTGGCAACACAAAAAAAAATTAGTTTAAAAATATTACATTAAGTGGATATTTTGAATTACTGAAATGGTATACAGAATTTTAATCGAGAAATCAAGGAATTCGCCAGAATACTGATACACTTTAAGTGTATCTTCTTCTCTTCTAATTCGACGGACGACCTCCGAGTGTATAGTACACCGGTTTCAAGGTGTCGCCATCTCTATGGTCCCGGATTCGAATCCCGGTGGGGGCAGATGTTTGTGTGATGAATGCGAGTATTTGTAACTTAGTCATGGTTGTTATTGAATATTTCTATAAAAAATATATTTACATATGTATAATATATGTATGTCTATCCGTTACCCTAGATCCCATAGAACAAGCCTTACAGAGCTTAGTTTGGGCTAAGCTAATTGGTGTAAGTGTAACTAATATTTATATTTATTATTTGATTACAATATTTTCAAATATAAATGAGTAACTTACACACAACAGACCACCCACTACATGCGGGTTCATGCCCAGACATTAACAATATAATACCTTTTGTCTATGGACAGTATAATAACTCGGTTATAGTCCTCGATTCTTTCATTTGCGACTTGCAGAGTACTCGTATCAACATGCGTTCATTGTTAATATTTATTTTTGGTAAGTTTTCTTAATTTACGTATTCAAATTTAATAATTTATAATATCAAAGTGTGATCATGTAAATATTATTGGTAAGTATTTAAATTTTTTGCTGTATTATAATTTTTAATGTTATTGAAATAAGGGTAATTTTACTGTTATTTTTTTCTGATGTAACAAGTTTGTAAAATTTGACGTAGTGGACCTTTTTAAATCATTGACATTAACTAATTCTAAGCAATAATATATTCCCTAATTCATCACCTATTGCAATGAGTCGAAATCTGTTAATGTTATTTATTAATTTAAATATATAATAATAAAATTAATATATATAATAATATATAAAAAAACTATTTATGAATTATAGTTGACTAATAATTAAATTGCGTTATATATTTGCATACTTCCAACGTAAGCCAAAAATGTGATACAGACTCATTATTGTACCATATTCTGACAAATATATTTCTATATCAACAAGTTGCTATTGTTATTTTTGTCCGCCAATTAATTAATCATTTTTAAATATCTATCAAAAGTACTCAACAAATATATTATCAATACAATCTATCGTGCAAAAGAGCTTGATAAATTTGCCAGAATGGCCTTCTTGTTTGATCTTACTCGTTCGAGTAAGTAGCAAATTCTTGCCAGGAGACGAATTTTTGAAACAATAGTAAACCAATTCGCATTCGAAATCGTGAGATTCGTATGCGAATTACCGAATTCACTATTTCTGAACTTTCATTTCGTGTGTTGTGCAACGAGTGGTTCAACCTACTCGTTTTTGATTTCTACTAGTAGAATATCCAACGCTGAAGTGACGTTGACAGTGATCCGTTTCACGTGTGGGTCATCGCCGGTTTTTTTTGTTGTTGTGATTTTTAATTTTTCTGCGTGAAACGGAATCTAATTGAGAATTTGTTTTTAATGACAACACTGAATTCGAGTGATTTAAAAATCTATAAAATTGTAAGCAGTAGAAAATAATTTTGCGCACGATTTGTATTTGTATTCGAATTCCAAATTCACATCTAATGATTCAAAAATACGTCTCCTGGTGACATAATAATATCTTCGCTTCTTCTTAGCTCCATTCAAACCATGAGGCCCTTATGGCCAAGGCTAAGGCTGAGTTTACTCGGTAGGTCACGGTGGTCGGACTCCACGCCGGCCAGAGCGGCCGGCGTAGAGTTAAACATAATCACAATATAGTATCCTGAGCACGTTTCGTGCTTCTTGTGAGGATTCTTAGCCCCTCTCTCCTGAGGGAAAAAAATTCTTAGCTTGCTAGAATACATTATTTTGATTTTCCGTTACCTATCTATTGCAGTAGGTATAGCAATTATTCTGTTTATTATAAAAAAAAATGTATGCAGTTTGTTAATTATAGTTATATATAGCAAAAATACTATACTTATATATAACTAGCTTTCCGCCCGCGGCTTCGCCCGCGTGGATTTCTGGATTGGGTCAATAGAGGGTTAAGGGTTTTACCCACGGCTACATATGCGCGGAAGTCGGTTTATGGCGCGAAGGTTTATCGCGCTTCCTGTGGGACTATTCGTTTTACCGAGATAAAAAATACCGCAAAACCTTGCTCAAGAATCACTCTATCTATTGATGAAAACCGCATGAAAATCTGTGCAGTAGTTTTTGAGCGAAGCCTTTATTGCACATCCCGTGGGATTTGAAGACTTTTCCAGGATAAAAAGTACCCTAATATTTAATCCGGACTTTTATCTTTACGTGTGCAAAATTTCAAAGTAATCGGTTCAGTAATTACGACGTGAAAGCGGAACAAACAAACAAACAAACTCACTTTCCAATTTATGATATTAGTAAGGATGAGAAAAAGAGAGACACTGTAAGAATACTCTTCTGTTTCATCATACTGTGGTTACCGACAATTATTGTGAAACCAAAGATAATATAATAATTTGATACTAATTTGATAGAGATGTTTCTACCATCGTAATTAATGATAGTGGAATTGATACTATGCTAGTATAAGCTACATTATTGTAAGGTTTCATTAAAATCCTATCAGTCATTTTTATGTGAAAGAGTAACAAACAACAACCCATAGAAACTTTTGCGCTTATAATATTAATAGACATTAGCACTGCATTGGGACGGCGCGATGGAAGAAAACTAATCAAAATAACAGAAGTATTAAAAAAGAAAAAGGTTTGACCATAGAGGTGAGGCAGGAATAGGTGGGATGGCTTTTGAAACTATGGCCTGCGCGAATGGGGAACATGCAATTATAATATTTATGAATATTTTGTTATGGATGTGTGGTGTGACAAGGATGGATAAGATAAGGAATGAGTACATAAGAGGAAGCCTGAAAGTAGCGCCAGTGGTAGAAAAAGTGAGAGGAAGTAGATTAGCATGGTTTGGACATGTGATGCGGAGGGATGAAAGTCATGTCACAAAGCGAATGTTGAATATGAAAGTGGAGGGATACACGGGCAGAGGAAGGCCGAATAAAAGATGGATCGATTGTGTGAAGAATGATATAAGAATGAAAGGAGTAAGCATGGAAATAACGGCTGATAGAGAGGAATGGAAGGAAAAGATCTACTGCGCCGACCCCAGATAATGGGAAATGGGCAAGAGGATGATGATGAATATTTTGTTATTAAATGCTAAAAACATAAAAGTAGGGCCACTGCAAGGTTTATATTTAAAATAATGTTGTTTTTTAACAATAATTACAAATCAAAAGTAACGTGAAACGGAACGAATTTAAAACACCAATCAGCGTTCAGTGACGTCACTCCTGTTATGAGGTTATAAGTTTTAGTAGAAGTAAACAATTAAACTAAAATTTATTGCGTTTTTGAATAAAAATGGAAGTTGGGTTTGCCAAAGCAGATTCTAGGACCCTGCCAAAAGGTAATGTTGACATAGTAGTGATATTTTTTATCGAAAGTGCAGAATTTTCGAGTGTAGAAATGAAAGGGACTAAACAAAAAGACATTGAAAAGTTTGGGTAAGTGTTAGGTAGGTAACTGTTTCTATTGTACTTTTGTGTACAAGCTGATTAACTAAGTTTACAATAATTATATCCGCCGACTTACGTCAAAGTGGTCTTCACAGCATCAAATGATAGTCTTTGGGAAATAAATGTCATTCCTCTTCGCCGCTTGAAACCACGTTTTTCTCAGTTTTGGGTCAGAAGGTGCAATCAAAAACAATTTATTAGGAAACTTATTTCAAGTAGATGGACACATTGGCATAAAACATACGTCCACAGGGCTTTTTTTCGGAGTATTAATGGCATAGTTACGATCACCTGATGTTGATGGATAGTCTATTTTAATTTTTTACAAAATAATACCTTGAAAGTCGAGATAAATGAAAAAACAACTGAAGCCAGCAATGACACGCGCAGTACAATCAGTGAGCCAGTGACATTGACAGACAAGAGTGACGTCATACGAACTATAGGTCCGTTTTTGCGCGAAAATTTAAATTGACAACTTTAAACCGCATTTTTTTCAGTAATATAGTCTTTTCATTTTTTAATATACTTGTGGTCTATTCTACGTGGAGTTCTTTGAAATGAGCACAAAAATAAAAATATTGCATCTTCCCTATTGAGTAAAGACGTATTCGAAGTATACCACATTGGTATGAAACCATATGTGATAGACATGAAGGGAACAAGAAAATGTGTTGTTTAGAATGTACACTCAGCATAATATCTGAATTTCCTATTGACCTTCATATAGCTGTTATGCAATTTGTAATAGCTGGTGTTTTTTCAAAGCAAAATGTACAGTTTGATGTCTTGGTAATCGTACACAGTGGTGTAAGGACAGGGCTATAATAAACATGTAACTAACAATGTACTATGTTAAACACAGAAATAATAGGACTATATTTATTTTTAGTAATCAGCGCTGTGTCGTCACGGCATGTGAACTTCTACAGAAAGGACTACACTTATATAGAGGAGTACGATGCGTACTATAAGTTTCATTACGACCCAACTGGCGTAAACTTTAGCTCTACATTTTTAGCATGCGACGATGAAGGTGAGTTGGTAAAATAAATAAACATATTGAAATTTTCTAAAGGCTCCCAAAGGCACACGGGCCAGAGGTCGCCACAGATATATTTCCTGTAATTTTCATACATTTTATATGGACTCGCCGCACACGGTTGGCGCCCGGTGGCGGCCACATGCTACAAATCGTCGCAGCTTGCTTCTTGTGGCCCGCACCGGCCACTAAACACCCACACAAATGATTCCGCGCCCCTCTCTCCCTTTCAGTAAACTATCTAATAACTAAGGTTTCGTCTACTACGACGACGTCTTTTTATCAAAAGTAACGCAATTAAAGCTTCTTCGTCCGAGTCCTTTATGATACTGCATGCCCGGATTAAAAAAAAAGAAATAGCTACCGATCACAAGTGGCGACCACCGGCCACAAGTAGGTGTCGCGCGCTTCAGTTACTTATTAGTTCAGTTACTGTTGTAGCTGCGTCTAGCTTCTCGTAACGGCGTTTGTGGCTGTGGCCCATGGCCATGCGCCGACACTAAGTGATCGCAAGTGATGTATATATGTTCTCTTGTGTATTAGGAGATTATTTATCAAAATGCTTTCTCGCTAAAAAAGAAACATAATATATGTTATTCATGTATGAATGTTCATTATGTTTTATAATTATCGCGTCAATAGGTTGTCAAGTATTTCAGTGACATTACAATGGAGCGGGGCATGACATTAAAGAAACACATCGCTGTGTTTGCATTACAAAATACCAAGTTTTTAGTATACAGATAAATACCAAGTTTTTGATAAAATCAATGAAACGTCCTTTGTTTGCGACAAAAAAAAATCAAAGACAATCAAGACAGCAAGAGAAATTATTCCAAAAAATCCTGTCAGAAAATAAAAGATATCGCATATATTTTTTCAAGATGATTTGCAACCTTTAAGAGAGCACTGTTCACAACTAAACTTATAATTTTTAATAGAATAGGGTGATAAAATCAAAACAATTATTTATGAGTGCTCAAAGGGTTCACAAAAAACATTTTGTTTACGGATGAGAAATTCGCAAGAGACGCCTAGTATTTCGATTATAGGAGACAAGGGGCAAGACATACAGCCGTGTGTCATGCCCCATGTGTGTCATGTGTCATGCTTATACTACCATGAGTTTACATTCGTTTGCAAACGATATGGACGATATGCACAGACAGACAAATGTTTGGATGAAAACCTTATAGCGTGCCCTTTTTTTTTCGAGGGGCAATGCACCTTATGCACCTTGACACCGCGCTGGCTAGGTGCGGCCGCGTGTGGGCTCTCCGGTCAGAGGGACCGGCCTTTTTTTTTATTCCCTGAGGAAAATGCATTAAATTACATACCCCGACTGTGGCGAGCCGGCGGTTATGTGGGGCTCTCCTCCCCAGAAGTGGGAGGCCTACCCTAAAAACCTCAGGGATGGCCTTCTTCAGGCATGTACGGAGCCCCCGGGAACGCGAAGCGACTTCCGGGAATCCCCAGCCTGTGCTTCCCTGCCTAGGGGAGCCCTCTTCGGGGGAGGCTACTACCTTCCCCGATCTCCTCCACCGACGATGCCCCCCGGCCATGGAAGGCGCGTGGCCTTTCATTTAAAACTGATGTAACTTTTGTAGCTTACTGTGGTACATCTATGCAGAGGTTCCCAAACTTTTTTGTTGTTTTTTATAGGATAGGGCAGCATACGACCAAACGGATCACCTGATGGTAAGCGCTAACCGTTGCCCATTGCCACCCGTAACACCAGAGGAGTTACAGATGCGTTGCGGCCTATTAAAAGGGAATAAGTGTGAAGAGGGGGGGGGGGGGGGGTTCGGCCTCCGGTACCCTCACTCACTCGGCGAAACACAGCGCAAGCGCTATTTTAAGCCGGTTTTCTGTGAGGCCGTTGTATCACTGGTCGAGCCGGCCGATTCGTGCCGAAGCATCGCTCTCCCACGTTAAATACCATTTTGTGTCATAGACCCTTTGTAATGTTTTTCGATTTTAGGTAGATCCTTACTTGAATTGATATTGAATACCTACATTCTAAAAGTTACAAATTTTATAAACATATATAATATTATTTTTACTTCATATTTACTTTTATAAATAATGTTTAAGTCTATATAATAGAAGATAGTTTAATTTAAGTAAATAGGTACTGTCAGTGTATGTTGAGATTCATTGTCGTGGACCCCCATTTTTATTTCATGGACCTCAAATTGTTTTTTCGGTGACGTAGACCTGTAGTAAAACTCCGTTATCGGAATTAATACTCGTTTATTCCTTTAACTTAATTGTATTCCGCACAACAGTCTTAACACTTACTACACTTTCCTAGAGCACGACCACTCGCCCCTCCTCGCCACTCACTACACCGTTCGTATTCTTTCAATGTTGCCAGTTTGAATAAACAGTTTTAAATACAAATAATGAACCGTACAGACCCCTTGCAGGTTATCCTAGACCCCTAGGGGTCGATATTGACCACTTTGGGAATTACTGATCTGTGGTATCATGGTACAACCACTGCATCCACTTGCTGTAATGTAGTAGAGTTTGGACCTTCTTCGCAAGTATCTCGTCGCTTATTCTCATTTCTATAAATAAATACTCGTATTGATAAGCAAAGAGACTAACGTAAAAATAAGTGCAGTCGTTGTGAGATTCGCAGCAAATTGAGAAGTCGCACAAGGACCATAATAAGTCTTCGCACAAAGTATTTTCTTTATTTTTTTATTTCAATACGGTTTTAGGTACCTACGACAGACGTAATCTATTTTGGAGATGATCCTGGAACAGAGTCTCTCCCGATATTAGGTTTTACTGATATTTGAAACCATGTCTTAAGTAGGCGCAGCACTTCATACAGGTGTTCAATTATATATCAATTGAAATCTCTTTCAGGGGCTACACTGTTTTACCCAAGTAGTGCGAACGAATGGAAAGTAGCTAAACAATTGATGCTGGAATCACCGGATTCGCCAAATCTGACTGATATATATATTGGCATGCATGACAAGTTTGGTCTGGGAGAATACATAACAGTTGACGGTGAGTTGTTGGCACTTTTATGGAATTTTATTTGATATTTTATTGCCAATTAACATAGAATATAATCAACTCAATCAATCAATCGACACCTCCGACGATCTCCACAGTCGAGTGATTGGTTTAAATACACGAATGTTTACATAATTCATAATCAAGTTAATTGTCTACCTGAAGGTAAAGAGTTACAGTAGTGTATTGTGCA
Source organism: Scirpophaga incertulas (assembly GCA_036419045.1). Classification (NCBI taxonomy): domain Eukaryota; kingdom Metazoa; phylum Arthropoda; class Insecta; order Lepidoptera; family Crambidae; genus Scirpophaga; species Scirpophaga incertulas. Next base: position 6,405,810 of record CM071644.1, read on the forward strand.
TGTAGTCTGTGAGAGCAGCAAATCTGTAACCCTCATAAAAATCACAGTATGTGACATAATATATAAAATTACGGTCCCAATTTGTCTGCATTGCATTGCTTGTAATGCCATTCAAACCGCAAACAGATAAGATACAGGCACCCAAGCATTTGTCTCACAAGGAGCACGAGACGTGCCCAGGATACCGCCCCAACGGCAAGTGTCACGGAGGTTATGTCCGATGTTCCCCTGAGGAAAATGCATTAAATTGCATACCCCGGCTGTGGCGAGCCGGGGTATGCAATTTAATACAATACAGGGGAGCCGTCCTCGGGGGAGGCTCACTACCTCCCCCGGTCTCCTCCACCGACGACGCCCCCCGGCCACGGAAGGGGCGTGGTCCATCCCGGGTCGCCGTAGCGGTCGTGACTTCCTCGCGCCCGCCGGCGACCCGCGGTGACCACGTAACCTGACTAAACGCAGCCTGTGTCTAAATTCTAAGAACCATATAGGTAAATCGTGAGGGCCGCACCCAAGCAGTCTTATACCCTTTATTGTATCCCTCCTTCAAGATTTCTTTATTGATTGCAGCAGAATTGCTATAAATGAATAGAAATACATTTTGAATTTACTCAGTAAAAACGGAAATGGCAATAATGCTTGTATTTAGACATAGAATTAGTAGCAAAGAAATAAAAGTATAGTATAAGTAGAAATTGAAAAAGAATAAGTTTTTTAACAAATTGAAGGGTACTCAGTTCCCATAAATAAATTAGTGCTTTGACATAGTCTACTTCCATACAAAAATTATGACGACGGTGGACGTCCTATCACCTTGTAATAAATGCTAAAGTTGCTTGTGATAAAGAGGATGTATTTAACGCCTTCCTTTTTCATTGAAAGGGACGAAAGTTGATGCGATATGACATTTAGACGAAAAGAAAAACGATTACGATGTGACACTTAATAATTCTTTTATGATTTGGTTTTCGTATTTGTCTTAGAATAAGGTTCGAAATAGCTAGCCTGGTAGCTAGCCTGCCGTATCAAAGTATTCTATTGACGACGTTCTCAGCGGTCGTGTTCAATGTACTTATTGTTTAATTTATTAAGGGCGTCCCGTAACGATTCTGGTGGAACAGAATGACAACATCGAAGATCACCAATGTGTTACGATGGATATCGAAACTGGTGCATATACTGGCAGTAGCTGTGTGGCAAAAGCTACAACATTCCGTCCTTACATTTGCAAGAAAATCGAGGACGTGTCATGTCCAACTATAGATACAGGTATGTGAAGGTATAACACATTTTCTTCTTAATAATTTTTTTTTTGCTTAATTATATTAATATTATTTTTTAATTTTTTTTTCACGTCGCCCCACACTAGAATTTTATCCTGTGTCGTGGGTGCAGTCACAAACATAGAAATCTCACACGCACAAACACCCAGACCGGAACAAATTTTTGTAGGTATAAATATCTGTCCCGTGCCGGGAATCGAACCCACAAACCAACCCGCAACCCGTTGCGTAGAAGCCGATTACTCGACCACTGCGCTAAACGTTTTACTATCAGAATTGACTTTGAAAACGAACGTCCTATATGATATCAAGTTTGTCTGGTCCTAGTGGAGTCGCATATGTTCTTAATAGACGTGATTCACAGGGTACGGAAATCACCTTGCTGGTTTGCTTCAAGTTTATTATAGTACACGATTTTGTGCCATAGACTTCTGAAACAATTATGTTGTTTCTTTGATTTTCAAATAGGGAATTAATCTCTTTTTTGAAAAGAATCTTAATTTGATCCTTGCGTGTCAGTAAACCATATACTAAAAATATAAAAATTTTATTCACTCGTTAAGTACTATAAAAATTACATTAAAATTTAATATTTTCAAATTTCGCGCGTAATTAGACGAAGGCGAGAGAGACGAGTTGTTACTCTGTAGCGATGACGTCAATACGGCATGTAAATAATAAACAAAGCTCTAAGTTTGATGCTATGTATTATTATATTCATAATTTAAAAATGAGTTATTATCTTTTACATATTAACAATTAATAAAGGAATAATAATAAAAATAGTAATACTGACATCGATGTTTTAATACTCCGTAACTCGGCAGAACCAATGTCGGCATTTGCAGCAAAGAATTTTCCGACCATTAATGCATTTATTTTTGGTAAATTCGTACTATCTCCTTTTACAAAACTGCTTTCCATAGTGTGAATCACGCGCGATTTCAATTTAACTTACGTATTTATAACGTTTTCTTACATTAAAAAAGCATCATACAAACTTCTTTTTTTATTGTTTTGCGGCTAGTACGTATTACTATGATTCATAATGACATTGACACGCATAAGTTTACAGTACCTTATGACGTCACGACATGGCGGCCTATGTTTCGCTCTTGTTTTACGTGTAGATTAAAAAAGTGAATACTTTGAAACTAATTTTTATGATATTTTTGTTATTTTATGTACTTAAACATGATGGTTCCGACTATTTAATGCATAAGCTATCATAGTTATATGCTTATAGATCTTTTCTAATATAGAGGGAAGTACCCTATTGTGTGGGTAACATCTATTACAATAATCTTTTAAATCCTATCTTTATGATTGTTTTGATATATACTAGTGAACCGCCCCGGCTTTGCACGGGTGCAATCTAAATATACCTACTGCAAAATGTCCTCATACACAACGTTCACAGCTTTTTTGTCATTAGACAATACAAACATGTTTTGCTTAAAGGTTACTCTTGACAACGCGACATATAATAGGCCATGTGAAAAACACTCAACGCTCAAATCTAATCCTGCAACGTTGAAAGTTTGACCCTACGATTTATTAACGCGGACTTTTTTGTTGAACTTTTTAAAGTGGACAATACAGTAGTACCTACATTATTTTGATCTATCTCGTAGGGTTCAGCCAGCGTTTTTGCGATATAAGCGCAAAGAAACGTGCTTATTTACGACATCACATTAGAAACATTAGTGTTTCTCTACTATATTATGCATGTATTATACATATAAACCTTCCATAAGAATCACTCTATCTATTTGAAAAACCGCATCAAAATCCGTTGCGTGGTTTTAAAGATCTACCCAGTCAATCCGCGTAATACTGAATATCGTCGACCCAGGCACGTCATTTCTGACCCTCCCGACTCATTGACGCTGGCTCTTCAAGCCTTGCGAGAGGCGGCATCTGCGCCGCCATCCCTTAGCTAGTCCATATTTCGCAGCTTGCTGCACATGAACGAGTAGGCCCCATCATTTCAAGGCCGGACCCACTTTGGCGTACCGAGCCTTCCTTCGCGCATATGTCCTCTTCGGAGGGCAGCGCTGACGTGCCCTCTCCTGAGGGTGCGCCAACCACTCCATTCAAGCCGTAGGGCCATTAGGGCCAAGGCTAGGCTGAGTTTAATCGGTAGGTCTGTTGGGTCGAGCCGCCTCGATTCACCAGGAGTCCGACATAATCAACGCATCCCTGCTTGCCTGTTGCGTTGGTATCCATGAGGATTCTCAGCCTCCTCTCCTGAGGAAAAAAAAATTAATACATACATAGGGGCAGACAGACGGCGGATAGCGACTTTGTTGTATATGAATGTAGTACATATTTCGAACAAATCGAAAGTGTCCTCAAAAAAGGCCAGGTCAGAAGTACCCGCAATCGTCGAGCATGTATGAGGAATGTTATGAAAGTAGATGAAGCGAAAGAGATATGTAAGGACCGTAGCAAGTGGAAGGACGTAATCTCTGCCTACCCCCGTGGGAAAAAGGCGTGAGTGTATGTATGTATGTATGTATGAATGTAGTAATTAACGATCCTGCTTCTGCTGGATTGTACATATAAACCTCGTCTATATATAAAAATCAATGTGGTCTGTGCCCTTAGGTTATAAGTATATGAAAGAAACGAAAAAATGCTACAAAATCAACAAGAATCCAAAGACTTGGCTTAAAGCAATGGAAACATGTTTTATGGAAGGCGGACTGTTGGTGGTGGTCGAAAGTGACATGGAAGCCAATGTCATTAGACATCTAATCGATGAAGACAATTATTACGCTGGGTTTCGAAAACTCTTTCCTGACAAGGACTATTATTCAATTAAAGGTGAGTTGAGTTCTATTGTAGTGACCTCAAATTTACTTAACGTTCTGGTTTTCACAGAACGGATCATTAAGTGGGTTAAGTATCGATGTGTTTTTAATTTTCCAAGTTCATGTATGTGTAAATTCATTATTGTCTGATGTCCTAAGTCAAGAATTCACATAATCATTGATAAATAAAAATAGAATATATTATTAATTCCATTCAAACTTTTTTGCTTCCGCGTAAAACTTATTATTTCTGCTTCATCTGATGAATCAAAATGTTATCTATAAATTAGGAAATTAGTATGGTACAGCGCCATCTGCCACATGTATAATACAATAAATATAATGATTATAACGTATTTAGTAGTAAAAATCAGGATTTTTGACAGGAATTTTTGAAACAATAGAAAACCAATTCGCTTTCGCAATCGTGAGATTCGTATACGAATTACCGAATTCACTATTTCTGAACTTTTATTTCGTGTATTGTGTAACGAGTGGTTCAACCCACTCGTTTTTTATTTCTACTAGTAGAATATCCAACGCTGAAGTGACGTTGACAGTGATAAAGGAGATGTCCCATATTGGTTTATAGTAACTAACTCGGGTAAATTTTGATATATTTGGATAGAAGGCTCTAAAAGAAAGTAATCACCGTAAGTCATGTTATTTTCAAGACCCCCGATTTTTAATAATTCGTATTCTAGTATAATAAAAAATGAAATATCTTTAATGCAATAATTACACATTGCTTAAAAAAAATTATCAACAAGCCTTTTAAAATTCTAAATACATACATAATTGCTTTAATGAACCGAATGTTTCTAATTTTGAGAAGTTTTTAAGTAACAAAATATAGGGACTGCTATGTTACTTAATGCATGTTATCTAGAGCCAGAAAAAAATATTAATAAAAAATCAACTGACTAGTCAGACACCTGCTGTCAATGTCATAGTTTTGATTTTATGATTATGATCAGACCAGCAATAGTATATTAATCTGTGACATAGAGTAAGATACCGGTAGTCACAGATTAATAAAAACATCATTAAGGTGTTACCATATGAAATATTACTTATAAACATGTTTTATTTTTTTGAAAATAATTGGGGGTGGTAAAAATATTTCTTTTATTTGTTTCATACTTCATATTTTTTCAGCTTTCAATTTAATGTAGTTTGGTGTTTGTTAGTTAACGCTGATCACAATAAACCAACCTCCTTGTAATAAGAGGACATCTCCTTTACTCTGGTTAATGTAAAGCTTGTAAATAGGTACAATATACGTAAATATTGTTGTAATTTTTAATTTTTCTGCGTAAAACGGAATCTAAGTAAGAATTTGTTTTTAATGACAACAATGAATTCGAATGATTTAAAAATCTATAATATTGTAAGCAGTAGAAAATAATTTCGCACACGATTTGTATTCGTATTCGAATTCCAAATTCACGTCTAATGATTCAAAAATACGTCTTTAGGTTCGAAACACGCGCATTCGTGATTTAACATGGAATATTTATATAAAGCAAATTTAGATACTTATTTTATTACCATACATAATTATGTAAGTTTTGTAAGTGGGCTTAATGTAAATAGTTAAGTTTAGTTTTAAGTCTTGTTTTGAATAATTATTTAAATGTAATTATGTTTTGACTATATGCTTAAATAAATATATTGACATCACTACACATTCATGAGTCATTATGCTATTTCAGGGCACAAAATTCAGGACAGCGGATACTACAGATGGTACAATGAGAGAAACACTGAATACGACTGTGGTTATCTTATGATGGATAATAATGAGTTATACATGAACGCAGTTTACTGTTCTACAAAACTGCCATTCATTTGTGAAATAGGTGTACCATAAATACGATAGTTATTTAATTTGGAAAAAAATATCTATTTATACGATGTATGCTTATATAGAACTTAAACATGGCTAATGAATTACACTGTTGAGAAATAAATATTGCAAAAATTTTCGATGTCTTCGTCAAATTCACTTAATTCACATATTGATATATTTTATAGATAGGTTTAGTTATGACTTTTAGTTTGTCTGTTATATCGCCGCTAACATCGTTTAATTGATTATTTACTCCATAATTTTTATTGTGCAGTAAAAGTGTGTTTTTAATTTTTAACTAATAATGTATTTTTTACTTTTATGCATTGTACCATAATCGATTCTCATGCATTCTAAACAGCTTCGTTATCACAAGGATTCTGAACAACTACGGCAAGACAACATGGTTCAAATGGTTTTCTGTTTAAAGTCCTCGCAGTTGTAGTTATTATAACTTTTTTAACACTTTTGCTTGTAAAGCTGATGTAAATCCACCGGTGTTAAATAATTATGTAAAGTGGTGTTAAATAATTATTTTCATAATTTTTACAATATGTGATACAACGTAACAACTTCTACGTATAAACGTATCAAGTTATGTAGCCAGGCAAATTGGTGTATATATATATATATATATATATATTATATATATATATATATATATTATAAATATATATATTATAAATATACACCAATTTGCCTAGCCTGTAACGCATGTGTCTAAGGATAACATCTAAGGATTAAGGATAATGGATAGAAATACATATATTATAAATATATAAATATGTTTAATAGAGATATATATTAATAACCATGACAAACTTCATAACATCTTCATAAACATCATCAATCATTCATCACATAAACATCTGCCTCCACCGGGATTCGAACTTACAACCAGTGTATTAACCGCTCGGCTACGTATGTCGTCAAATTACGTTATTTATTTGACATCAATAAGTGTGTGTAAAACTTATAATAATTTTATCAATGCGCATTCTCTTGCGTTCCTTTATACAAGTACAAACTACCATTTGAAAAAACTCCTAAAACATTTTCTTTGTGCATTATCCTAAAAACATAGCAAAAATTCCTCCCTGAGCAGGTACAGATAGTAAAACATAGATTTCAAATAACAACTGAAAGCATTTGTTATATCACAATCCTGACAATATACTCTACTTCTTCCATGAGCAGCTACAGATAGTAAAACACCGATTTCAAATAACTACTGGAAGCATTTGTTTAGTTCACAATCCTGATAATATACACCACTTCTTCCATGAGTAGGTACAGATAGTAAAACACAGATTTCAAATAACTACTGAAAACATTTGTTTAGTTCACAATCCTGATAATATACACGACTTCTTCCATGAGTAGGTACAGATAGTAAAACAGATTTCAAATAACTACTGAAAGCATTTGTTTAGTTCACAATCCTGATAATATACACGACTTCTTCCATGAGTAGGTACAGATAGTAAAACAGATTTCAAATAACTACTGAAAGCATTTGTTTAGTTCACAATCCTGATAATATACACGACTTCTTCCATGAGTAGGTACAGATAGTAAAACAGATTTCAAATAACTACTGAAAGCATTTGTTTAGTTCACAATCCTGATAATATACACGACTTCTTCCATGAGTAGGTACAGATAGTAAAACACAGATTTCAAATAACTACTGAAAACATTTGTTTAGTTCACAGTCCTGATAATATACACGACTTCTTCCATGAGTAGGTACAGATAGTTAAAACAGATTTCAAATAATTACTGAAAGCATTTGTTTAGTTCACAATCCTGATAATATACACCACTTCTTCCATGAGTAGGTACAGATAGTAAAACAGATTTCAAATAATTACTGAAAGCATTTGTTTAGTTCACAATCCTGACAATATACCAAGACTTCTTCCATGAGCAGGTACAGATAGTAAAACACCGATTTTAAATAACTACTGAAAGCATTTGTTTAGTTCACAGTCCTGATAATATACACGACTTCTTCCATGAGTAGGTACAGATAGTAAAACAGATTTCAAATAACTACTGAAAGCATTTGTTTAGTTCACAATCCTGATAATATACACGACTTCTTCCATGAGCAGGTTACAGATAGTAAAACACAGATTTCAAATAATTACTGAAAGCATTTGTTTAGTTCACAATCCTGATAATATACACGACTTCTTCCATGAGCAGGTACAGATAGTAAAACACAGATTTCAAATAATTACTGAAAGCATTTGTTTAGTTCACAATCCTGACAATATACCAAGACTTCTTCCATGAGCAGGTACAGATAGTAAATCACAGATTTCAAATAACTACTGAAAGCATTTTCTTAGTTCACAATCCTGAGAACATGACACGACTTCCTACAAGAATATTGCAAAATATACAACATATTGCTCACGCAAACGAAGATAATTTTTACGAGTGACGCTGACCTGTTTCAGTAGACACTCGTCTTAAACTCCTCGAAGCTCAATGAGTTACGTCATAACCACTTTACGACGTTGGCATTCCTTTAAAAGTTCCGAGCGTCGTTCTGAGTTATTGGGTTCCCCTTGTTTTACAATTGGGTACACACTCGAAGCCAATTAACCGCTAATTTGGACTGAAAAGGGAAAATTTGCGTCATTTAACAACAGACCTGGGACGTAATTGGATTTCCAATTTTTGTGTAAGTCTGCCAACAGCTTCTAAGCCTGACGTTGATTTTTCCGAAGTTTTCGGAGGGCGGTTGGTAATTAATATGTATGCTTTTAACGTTCTGCTGAAATTGGGTGGTTTTTGTTTTGATTCAATTTCGATTGCAGAGGCGGGGAACGGGAAGAAGTTGATGATACAGGTTCAGAACCTTAAAAATTTGTTACTTAATCAATAATGTCGAAGTGAAAATGGAATATACTATTCTAATCAAACTCATTTTATTACCGCGTAACGTAAATGAAAGTATAATTATGTCTGTAAAATCCAATAATTTCGGATAATAGTACGTACTAGCTTTCCGCCCGCGGCTTCGCCCGCGTTATATTCGAATTTCCCACAGGAAGGATATGTTTTAACAATACTGCCATACAACCTTTCACCCCCTCCTTTCAACCTTTTACAACCCTTTTCTGCTTTAAAAGGTAGCCTCTGTCCTTTCTCAGGCTCCAGACTATCTGTGTACCAAATTTCATTTAAATTGGTTCAGTAGTTTTAACAATATTTCCATACAACCAATAATCCCTCCTTTCAACCTTTTACAACCCTTTACAACCTTTTTTGCATGAAAAAGTAGCCTATGTCCTTTCTCAGGCTCCAGACTATCTGTGTACCAAATTTCATTTAAATCGGTTCAGTAGTTTTGGTGTGAAAGCGGAACAGACAGACAGACAGACAGAGTTACTTTCGCATTTATAATATTAGTTTGTATGTATGTATAGTATGGCACAAAACAATGAGCTTTGCCACAAATACTATTTTCACAGTACTTTTGATTAAAATTTCACCGTCTTCAATTTTCACAGATGACACTCCAGTTTTATTTAATTGAGTTCATTAAAATGACGATAACTTTTTTTTTAATGAACCGATTTTGATGAAACAAAGTTTAGATATTATTCTGAGTTAAAACAAAGCAAATAGTGAAAGTTTCAAGCAAATCGGTTCAGTACTTTCGGAGATAAACGTGAACATACATACAGACAGACAGACAAAAAATTCCAAAAAAATTTAAATAATCTATTTAAGTGCCCCTCTATCCATTTCAGTCAAAAATACTAAATGTACAGACAAAATATTTTTACTGTCTTATTATATGTATAGATTATATTAGTATAGTGGTAATTTGTGTACAATACATGTCATATTTTTACATGGAAAATTTTGGTTTTTACAATAAGCAAAAGTGATATGCGCATAAGCTGCGTGCGGTATTGGACAGTACTCGGACATTGCAACGCTACTTTAATTTTGAGAAATAAAATATTTTGTCTGAAATAAAAGTAGCCTCAGTTACTCCTTCTTACATCACCCACCTAACAATAAAAGTCCCGTCACAATCGATCTAGCGATTTCAGAGATTTGCTATAGTATATATAGACAGACAGACGACACTTCAATGTTATTTATATGTATAGATACTTACAATAATAAATGGAGGATCTACAACGCACAATAACGATAGTATTGTTATAGTCTCGCAGTTATGACATTTATAACACAAACTTTGCAAAAACGGTAATTAAAATATATTTTTTTTATCTGTAGCAACTGTCAAAAAAGGTTTTCAAGCAATCGATTTTATTGTTTATTTGCTCTTATATTTTAGATATTTTTGTACAATTTTGGAAATGTTAATACATATTTTCAAAAAATAAGTTAGGTTAAAATCATTTGTATAGATATCACAAAAACAATAAATAATCACAAAACTAAATACATAAATAAAAATTGATATTTTATGTAAATCATTTGATAGATTATTTTTGGCAAATTGGATGTAGCTGTTGCGATAATTGTCAAAACGAAATATATATATATATATATATATATATATATATATATATGGCTTATTTACTATTAAAAATAATCGTTTCGATTCAAAACAGGAATTGGGTAGCTTATTACTTTTGAAGATAGATCAACATGTTTGCGGAACGGTCGCGGATTGCTCAAAAATGCTAAAATCTAAAAACAATGCAATCCTGACGTATTATTCAATAAACTCGCCTAATTTGAGCGTATAAATAAAATTCAATATAATTATAGGTATACTTTCTATATAAAAAAAATGTTATATTTAATAAGAATACTATAAATCTGTTCGTTTCATTATAAACACGTACAAAATATTTGATTTGATTTGGCGGCGCAGATGCCACAGGCAGCACAGATGCTGCTTGCAAGGACAGAAAGAAGGTCCTGCGTTAATTGATTATCTTGGTCGACGAGGGCGTGACGAGGTCTACGGTATCGGTGAGGCGAGGGAGGCGCGGGACTATAGTCCACTGCCTTTCTCATGAGCGGATTGGGGAGTTCGGAGCAAGATCGGAAATGCAAAAAAAACAGGGACACCGCTCTTGCAGCATAGTGACATCTTGCTTGCACTGTAGTTTTATTACTGTTTTAAGCGATCATGGTAGGCTTACATATTTGTATTAAAGAACATTGATTTATTGTGATCTCAATTTTTTTATTGAAGTAACATATTGAATTACCTAACAATAGTCTTTGCCGTCGTAGGTTGTTAAAATTAAACAAATTGTTCGCCTATATGCATTGACGGCATGTGGGCGAAGTGACGAAGCGTTCTAAATTCGATGGTTTGATGGTTCTGTTGGTTTATAGCAATATGTGTCATTTTTGGCGTTGAATTACGACTTTTAATATTAACAACCATAGTAAAGATACGTCAGTAGGTACGAACTGTATATTACCATACCATGGTGGCCCAGAACACAACTAATCACAGCAAAAGCGAAACTACAAAGACTACAACGCTTAGCAACCATATCCACTACTGGATCTATGAAGACCACACCATCAGCCTCCCTGGAATACCTCTTGCAACTAAGGCCCTTAGACCTAGTAATACAAGAGGAGGCGAAAACAGCTGCCCTAAGACTGAGATCGCAGGGACTTTGGAAAAACAATACAGGAAAAACACATACAATAACCTTTCTTTTTTTGTTCCCCCTGAGGAAAATGCATTAAGTTGCATACCCCGGCTGTGGCGAGCCGGCGGTTATGTGGGGCTCTCCTCCCCAGAAGGGGGAGGCCTACCTGTTAAAAACCTCAGGGATGACCTTCCTCAGGCATGTAGGGAGCCCCCGAGAACACCAAGCTACTTCTGGGGACTCCCAGCCTCCGCTCCCCCGCCGATACAGGGGAGACATCCTCGGGGGAGGCTACAATACCTCCCCCGATCTCCACCACCGACGACGCCCCCGGCCACGTAAGGGGCGTGGTCCCTCCGGAGTCGCCGTATCCGCGGGCGCGATTTCTTCGCGCCCGCCGGCGACCCGCGGCAGCGCCGCAGCTGTGCTACCGAGTCCAGCGTCGCCTCCATCGAGTGGGATCGGACATCTCCCGACCCACCTCTGCGGCCTCCTTCTGGAGCATCACTGCTTCACAGAAGGAGGCCACAGCCCTCCAACCTCCCTCGTCCGCCAGCATTGCCGCAATCAATGCCGGCGGAGACAGATCTCGCCCGATCTCTGCGACGAAGACTCGGCGCTCGGAGGCCCACGTGGGGCACTCCGCCAGCGTGTGCTGGGCCGAGTCGAGGTCGGATGCGCAGTGGTGGCATTGTGTCGATCCCTCCCGTCCTATTCGACACAGATACTCACCGAAGCAGCCGTACCCGGTGAGTATCTGAGTCAATCGGTATCGGACCTCCTCCTTCCCGTGGAGCCAAGTTTCGAGGTGCGGGAGTACGGCACCGACGGCCCGCTGGCGCGCACAGATCCGTAATTCGAGCTGCGCACGCCAGGCCGTCACAATCCGTCGGCGCCACTCCCGCTTAGACACTTCGTGCGCGAGTTCCAGGGCGCTCCCCATATCGCTCCCCTGGTCGACACGCCGCGACGCATACGTCGCCGCGTACATGTCAGGGCGTCGAATGGGGGGGGAGCGTCCCAGAACTGTCGTCGCCTCATACGAGATGGTACGAGGGTACCGTGCTATGGCCGTACCGTATGGCCATTATCCGCTACAGTCTCCGTAGCAGAGTCAATCCAGCGGGGGGACCTCGCGCAGTCTTGCGACCACGCGGGAACCCCATACATGGCCACGGATCGCACGACGCCCTCGTATAGGCGGCGAATTCCATCCCTCGTTCCCCCGAGATTGGGCAGCAGGCGACGCAATGCGCCCGCCTACCTTTTAGCTCGGGGGACCAACCGTACGAAATGCTCCTCGAAGCTCCAGCGGCGATCCAGAGTGAGGCCCAGGTACTTGATGTACGGCCCCACCGGGACCACCGCGTCACCTACCCGAATCCGGCAGCTGGGTGGTTTCGCGGCGCCTCGGAAGGCCGTGGAACCATAGCATACGATAATTCTAGACTGGAGCACGAAAGACAGTCCTCTTCTAGATGCACCCATGGATACAAGAACAAATAAATTATTACTTACTGATTTTAATTTTGATAAGGCAGTAGACCTACTTATTATTTGAAATTGATTTGTTACTAAAGTTTTTTTTATACTTATTACGTAGGTACTTGTAAGCAAATTACATCATGTTACAACCAGAAGATTTTTTTAGCTTCACGTAATTTTTTCTGTGATTTTATTGTTTTTTAAGGAGCACTCTAATTGTTGATTGCAATAAAGTTGATTTTCAGTAAGGGAACATGTTTTGTTTACCCGTCACTTTATAGGTAGGCCAGTTTACATTGATAAAAAAAGACCAAGATCTATTATTTTATACACTGCCGGTGAACCGGCAGGTACTCTATGCAATCCCTAGGATTTGTATACATTACCTAGGTAAAGTACATACTTTACCTAGGTAATGTATCCAAATCCTAATATTACGAATATTATTGTCCATTACATAATGGACAATAATATTCGTAATATTACATACATTGCCTGGACGCCCCAGGTATTCTATATATTACCTAGGTATGTATGGAATGCCTGAATTATACAGATTGCCGGTAACATATATACGAGTAATATTGTGATCAGAGGTCTAAGTGTTTGAAGGCTATTGAGTTTCGTTTTTGATATTAATGGGAAAAGACTACTACGGCCTTCTCAATATCTCATATTAATTTAAGCATAGCTGATGATGATTCACTATTTACTGATTGCCCCCTTCCTCCCGTCTAATAAAGCAGACTAACATCAGCGCTTAACGGCCAAGATTGATGATGGTAATGATCCTGTGGCACCGAGCTAGACGCTGTCGGCGTTATAGCATTATTACTCTTCCACTGTTCTGCATCTGGTCATTTGATTCCACTCTGACCAGCCTCTTAAGATAGAGGCGGATGGCATACGGTCGTTAGAAGAATCGCAGGAATTCTCAGTGTCGCAACTCACCCACAGATAGTCAAAGTTTGTTCTAAGGGTAAATGATTGTACTGGTTGCATTTATCACTAAAAAGCCGTAGGCGAAAGGATTGTCACTTTCGTACGTACGTAGTGGTTATTATTGTTGAAGAAATGCGCTGTGATAATAAAACAATTGAGCAATTTACTCCTTTTAATCTCAAATTTGGCGATTTTCATAAAATCTATGACAATTTGACTGACTTTAAAAATGAATTGCTGCACATTTATTTAATTTCCTGTAACATCAAGGTTAATTTTCTATGTCAAATGTATATATTGTAAAATGAAACAAATATTTCATACTGATTCTTATTTTACTCTTTGATTGTTTACTTATATATCTTTCATAAGCTACATTTGGCGTGGGCATGTAGGCCAGGTACTAACAAAGCATGGAACACTAAGATGTGGTAATTGAGTTCACAGCTTCATGTCTTGAAAATGATTTAAGCAAATATAAAATACTTAGATATCTATAGTTCGAAAATGTTGTGGCTACGGATATAACGTTAATATTATATCAGTTTCGGATTGTTTCGGTTACGGATATTAGCATTTTAAACTTATAACAATAGAAATAGGTAGATTTGACTGCCTCGCTATAATAATATTTGATCTAAAATCAACAATTTAAAGTAATTATTACGATAAGTAAAAAAAAAAAATACATATAGATCATAAGTGAGGCATTTGATTTAGGACAATTGGTGTAATTTCATTTAGTTGTATGCGATATGGGATGCGTGAATGTAATTTCTTGCTCCGATGCTATTATGTGTTTGACTAAAATAAAGTTTTTTGTTTCTGTCCCGTTCTTTCTGTATAGTCTGTTTAATTCACTTATAACCTTGTAAAATATTAAATGATAAGTAGGTACAATCAAAGCGGGGCCAGTTTTTAAATGTCGCGTTGTATGGAGATGAGCCATCGAGATATCATTGGTTATATTTAATCTGTCTTTTATCCGATCTTTTTTTGGTACCGGACCTGGTAACGGATATTTTTTTTAATTTCCAATATCTGAATATGAATATATTCAGAATTTGCATAATATGACGAATCGGATCATGATATGGTGGGGGTTTGGGGTTTACTGGACATTTGGATCATACGATTCGCGTCCACATTTAAAGTAGGAACTCACAAACTGTGGAATCAGCGCATATGATCTCTTTTATAGAGCAGTGGTGCCTTCTCTTGAGGGTGCGGCCTTCCTTATCACGCCAAGCCAAGAGTCGTTAAGACCAATGACTCAGGCTGAGTTTAGTCGGTAGGTTATTCAGGTCGAGCCGCTTCGATTCGTCTAGAGTCCGACATAATCCTGTGGCACTTGTTTTCGGTGGTATTCATGAGGATTTACAGCCTATCCCCTCTAGAGGGCAAAATATGATTTTCCTACTTCCCACTAAATATAATTTGAGGATTTTCAAGTCAAAAGTGAATATTATTATTTGAGTTAGCATGTTCCACCTTACAGCACCTGATGCAAAGATAAAAAGCTTTGCATCAGGCGATATTGAAGTCAAACACGATCAACACTATTATAAAAAAATCCGATTGTTTCGCTTACGGATATGGATATCTATAACATTCTGTGGCTCTATTATGAGTTAGCTATTATAGGTATAGATAGAGAGATAGGTATTAGTCGTATAGTAAATTACAGAACTCGTGTTAATTTACAACTTAATTTACAACTTACAACAACGTGGCGCTGTACAAACTTTGTAAAAAATTTACTTCATACAAATGAATGTTAACTCGTCGTAACTACGCTGATTGACAATCATATACTGGCAGTTTTCTTTTGCCTAAAAAAATCTTATCAATGTTGTACAGCGGCATTCATTGTTATGCAAATGATAGCACGGGTGACACATTTTATACCGGCCGAGCCAATATTTCTCGGGAAAACGTCATCGAGAGTCGAAACAAACTTGTGTCTGAAATTGAGACTTCTTTAAAGAAAGTCTCAGATTGGGGTAGACTTAATTTGGTCCAATTTAACCCCACAAAGACTCAAGTCTGCGCGTCCACTGCAAAAAAGCTCCCGTTTGTCGTGTCTCCTCATTTTGAGAGCACTCCCTTAACCGCCTCAGCCAAAATTGGGATTCTTGGTGTGGACATATCGAGCGTAGTTCAGTTCCGTGGTCACTTAGAGGGTAAGGCTAAACTAGCCTCGAAGAAGCTTGGTATGCTCAATAGATCGAGGCGGTATTTCACACCGGCCCACCGTCTGCAACTTTATAAGGCACAGGTCCGGCCTCATATGGAGTACTGTTCTCATCTTTGGGCAGGGGCGCCCCAATACCAGCTTCTCCCTCTAGACCGGATTCAACGGAGAGCGATTCCCATCGTCGACCACCAGGAAACTTCAAGTCGGCTTGACCCTTTGGCATTGCGTAGAGATGTAGCTTCTCTCTGCATACTCTATCGCATTTATTACGGAGAATGCTCAGAGGAATTATTTGGACTAATCCCTGCTACTGCTTTCCGACATCGTTCCACGCGACAAACCTTCCATCCTCACCATCTCAATACTTGGCAGTCCACCACTGTGCGTTTCTCTAGAAATTTTCTGCCTCGCACAGCTAAACTGTGGAATGAATTGTCGCCTGCAGTGTTTCCGAACCGTTACGATATCCAAACTTTCAAGAAAAGAGCGGACTCCCATTTAAAAGGCCGGCAACGCGCTTGTGACTCCTCTGGTGTTGCGGGCGTTCATGGGCGGCGGTAATTGCTTACCATCGGGTGATCCGTCTGCTCGTTTGCTCCCTATCACATACAAAAAAAAAATCTTTGCATTGGAGTATGTATGTATGTATATATTTTTAGGAATCAGAAGAGAAATTCCTTAAAAAAAATAATTTGGCAACAACATAATTTTACAGAGGAACAAAATCAGCCTAACGCCTACTTTACGAATTACGCAACGTTACGCAACGCAACACGTAATAACGTTACGACCGGTCTACCCGCTCCGAATGCCCGACGATAAGTGAGTCGCTAGCCAACCGCAGCGGCTTTTATAGGCAGCGGCCGGCAACCTTACGCAACGTGTGGGGTAACCGCTTATACGGCCTCTCCTGACATAGTGTCGTCCTCGACACGAGCCTCGGGGTTGTCACCACTTTGTATGCTGCCATCTGCTGCAACTCCACCATCCTCGTCTGTCAGTCATTCATTCATTCTTATACCTGTATCATCATATTCAAGCTACGTCCACTCGTACGTTCAATACATACAAAACTGTATGTCTGCCGGACATAAAGTCCAATACATACAAAACTGTATGTCTGCCGGACATAAAGTCCAATACATACAAAACTGTATGTCTGCCGGACACAAAGTCCAATACATACAAAACTGTATGTCTGCCGGACACAAAGTCCAATACATACAAAACTGTATGTCTGCCGGACACAAAGTCCAATACATACAAAACTGTATGTCTGCCGGACATAAAGTCCAATACATACAAAACTGTATGTCTGCCGGACACAAAGTCCAATACATACAAAACTGTATGTCTGCCGGACATAAAGTCCAATACATACAAAACTGTATGTCTGCCGGACACAAAGTCCAATACATACAAAACTGTATGTCTGCCGGACACAAAGTCCAATACATACAAAACTGTATGTCTGCCGGACATAAAGTCCAATACATACAAAACTGTATGTCTTCACACTGAACGCCAAGGCCGCATCGCGGTCTGATGACGTCCCCGACGCATTACATTCGTCCGCACTTGCATCCGCTCAACATTTTGAGGCTCAGCCGAGTCAATCAAAGGTCTAACCTTCTCCCGACTCGGCCTAACCTGACCTTCACTTATATTGCCAAGATCGACGCAAGACGGTCCATGATCGAATTCAATGTGGAATGAACAGCCAAATCCGGGGTATGTGACCCGCCTGAAGACCGCGATCTGTTCAAGCGACGATGATGGCGATCACGACTAGGCGTTCCTTCTGACGGTGTGAAATCTTCATCACGCGTCCCACCATATGACCGACGTCGCGATCGGCGGCTCCTAGCGGACACCCCGTGACGGCCACGCGAACGGCGCCGCGACTTATCACGGGAACGACTTCGCGACCCACGGCCACTCCGACTGGATCCGCCAGCCATTATCACAAACACGAACACTAAAGTACGCAGAAGACTTTGTTCCTCGTAATTGTGGGCTAAGAGTTGCTTATCCCACTTCTGATTTTAGGAATCAGAAGAGAAATTCCTTAAAAAAAATTTGGCAACAACATAATTTTACAGAGGAACAAAATCAGCCTAACGCCTACTTTACGAATTACGCAACGTTACGCAACGCAACACGTAATAACGTTACGACCGGTCTACCCGCTCCGAATGCCCGACGATAAGTGAGTCGCTAGCTTTTTTTTTTTTTTTTTTTTTTCCTCGCGGGAGGAGGCAGTGAATCCTCATAGGGGGCACGCCACCACAGTGGTCGTTTTGACAACCCCCTGGTGCTCGGACGACCTCGCACCGGATACCACCGCGCGCCCGGTCTACGGCGGGTGGTTATGTTGGACTCTGACGGAAGGTCAGCCTACCAACTAAACACTGCCTAATGCCTTTGGCCGGGCAGAAAGCCTGGGGCCCTATCGGCTTTATCGGAACGCTCGCCCTCTCAGGGGAGGGGGCGAGGTAGCGCAGCCCTTAACGGTGCATACGCTTCAGGGGATAGGCCGGTTCCCAGAGTGGGTCGGTCAACTTGTTTGTGTACAGAAGGTACTTAGTGACCCGTGCTGTTCGGCGGCGCAGATGCCGCGTCCAGCAGGGTTTGCAATTTGCAAGTAATAAGATCGGGAGGGTCGGTGAGCGCATTTCTAGGGCGACGGTATGAGGGGGAGGAGGAGGGTGCATAGTTTGCAGCCTCTCGGACTAACGGGTTGGGGTGTACGGATGCCGCTTTGAAGAAGCGTTCCGAGAATTGTTTAAGGGTCTGTTGGATGGTGGGGAGGTCCACGTCCCTATGGAGATCGTGGCGTCTAACGTAATATGGAGCGTTGGTAGCTCGGGTTAAGAATTTATTCTGCACTACCTGGAGTTTGTGCAGGATTTTGGGGTTTGCGTGGGCAAAGACGGGCGAGGCGTATGTGAGTACCGGACGGATGCATACTTTGTACAGAGTGCGTTTGTTGCGCAATGACATTTTGGATTTTTGCCCTATCATATTACCTAGGCGGTAGAGGTAATAGCGGGCGTTTTTAGAGGTTCGCTCTATGTGAGGGCGGAAGGAAAGTCTCTTGTCGAGCGTGACGCCTAGATATTTGACAGTGCGCTGCCATGGGATGGCTTTGCCCTGTAGGCGGATGTGAGGGAGTCCGTAAGGGACTGTCCTGTTTCGCCGTTTGACGTCAAAGAGTATCGCGGAGCTTTTCTCCGGATTGACTTCAATGCGCCATCGGTGGAACCAGGTGCCTAACTCTGAGACTGCGTTTTGGAGGCGTGGGATTATGTGTTGCCGACTAACGCCTCTGCAATAGAGGGCCGTGTCGTCGGCAAAGAGCGCTAACTGAACGTTAGCTGAGGTGGGGATATCATTGGTGTAGATGGAGTAAAGGAGAGGGGAGAGAGCAGAGCCTTGAGGGACGCCTGCTAGTAGGGAGCGTGGGGTTGATAGGGTGCCTTCGTGTTTAAAACGAAAGGTTCTGTCGCTGAGGAAAGACGCGATAGAACGGACTAATCGGTCAGAGTCGCTAGCCAACCGCAGCGGCTTTTATAGGCAGCGGCCGGCAACCTTACGCAACGTGTGGGGTAACCGCTTATAATATATATATATATATTTTTTTTTTGGCTGATATAACGTACTATAATTAAATTGAAAAATTGCGTCATAATTTAACCAAAAAAAAAAATATCGAATTATGTAAACTTGATTCATCAAACAGATCCTCCACCATCGGTTGTTCTATTCGGGGTTATTCTTTTCGGATTTAATAATTCTTTTTCTCACACTTAAGGTTGGTCTACCAAATTGTGGGCCAGCAATGTTATTAATTGGCTGACAAGTTGTTAGATGCGGGTACGTAGTTCTAAACGATTTGGATGTCTGTATTTGGATTAGTTGGATTGTAATCTGACGTCATTTTTAGTCCGGCTAGAGCAGACCGGATCTGGCCGGATTGATCAAATCAGGCTTATTTTCACTTTTCAGTTGAAAATGAACTGTTACTAGTTAATAGAGTGAACAGATTTAGGTATTTTATAAAAAAAAAACATACTCGTATATAAAATCAACATTATTTCAAATCCAATGTTAAGATTAAACAACGAGCAAACAATTAAAATCTAGTAGTATAGATAACAAAAAAAAAAAATTACGATAGTACAAGTAGCTCAGTTTAGATTTCACTTTCACAGATAGATTAATTGTTTTAGTAACATTATAAAATCTAATATAATTAAACGTAATTGACTGTGATGTGATTACAATAATTATATAAGTGAAATATTTCAAAGTATTAACAAATAAGTCTTATATTTATGCTTTATTATTTTTCCAAAAATTGCTAGCATCGGATTTGGTCGCCGGATCCAGTATATTGGTACTGGATCCGGTAAACGTTTAATGTTGCCGGATCCGCTGATTTACCGGATCCGTTTTTCCGGATTACAATACCTAGTCTATATCAGTAAAAATAATCCTATTTAATAAGATTAAACGCTGTTCCAGTATTTTATATTAAACTAATCAATACAGTCTCCATGAATGCTTAAATAAGTCCAATTAATTTGAAACCAAAAAAGTCCAATTTGAAGTTGTAATACAATCAAATGCTAAATTGAATTTACGAAGTAACATTTTTATGAATTACAAATGAGATTGAATAATTGGACACACTTCTCAGAAAGTAGATTAATGAACGATGACGAATGAATGGTTAGTTATCTGTTTCCCTGAATTATGAAAACTTATTGTGTTTTGATATTTTAAATATATTTATATAGCATTTTAAACTTTTAATATAACTAGAGACTATTATAATATTGACTGTGTATAAATGATGTAAATAAGTCTCAGAATACAAGAGCCAACCATTTGAACATATTTGAAGCTTTCATGTAGTGGTAGCAGAAATAGAAATAAATACATATATAGTAATGATCGGATATATGTATATTAAAATATATCATTATTTCTTAGAGTTACACTAATTAGCCTAGCTCAAAGTAATCTCTGAAGGCATGTGTTATGGGATCTAGGGTAACGAATAGACTATAATAATACATGTTTATTTGATAGAAATATATATATTACCTTTGTTCAATCCTTATAGTTAATATTAGTTATTGGTGGGTAGTCAAATAATTAGCTCCTACTAATAATGTCTGTCGGCCATTTTGGGACCGATGAGTCTTCTTCTATCTGCGCGTCGCATGAGGTAGACGTTCTGCCTTCTTTCTTCTCGTGTGAAGTTAAATGGACGTTCCATGTGCTGTGAATAAACTCTGTGAAACGTTTTCATCAACAATCAACAATCCTTGATACTATCTATGCACACACGCCACCATCCTGGCCATAAGACCGCCAGCGTGTCGACCATTATCCTGGAAGAACTGGCAGTTAAGGTTAGTGGAGTATATTTTTCTACTCATTAATTTCTGGTTGTGCTGTAAGGATTGAAGATTTTTCTCATTACAAACTTATATTATACAGTCCACAATTAACTTACCAGTGTTATTTCGGATTTGTGACGTATATTGCGCACAATTTCTTGGTCCATTCGAACCCTGGATACTTATTTATATAGACGTTCTATATTTATTTTATTATTCATTTTCATATATTTCATAAACATATAATTTTTCATACAAGTATATATTTAACAGAAGTATTTAAAGTTAATTATATATACCTACAATGCCTCCTAAAAAAGATATATCAACTAACGAAGAAGATTCCGATAAAAGTGTTATTCCTACTAAATTAGCCATATTAATTAATAAAAAAGAAAGGCTTTTTCAAAGAATGCAACTTTTGTATGATAGATCTAAAAATCTTATTGATTCTCAATCAATCGAATTATTTTTAATGCAAGCCTCTGAAATCCGTGATTTGCGAGGTTCCTTTGAAAAGATAATTTATGAGATTTATGAATTCGAGCGCTCATTAAGCCCTACAGCTAAAATATCAAATAATGAACTTCAAAACTTTGAAGATTTATATTTTGCTGTTAAAATATCAGCACATAAATTCGATACAAAATCATCATGTCAAAATTCCATCAGCACTGAATCTCGACCACGTCTTCCAAAAATTGAATTATTTGTGTTTGACGGGAATATTGAAAACTTTAATACTTTTTACGAGACATTCTGTTCATTGGTGCATAATCAACAAAACATGCCTAAAATAGATAAATTTCACTATTTGTTGTCGTGTACTAGGGGCTCCGCCTTGAATATAGTTAAAAGTGTTCCAATATCTGCTAATAATTATGATGTTGTGTGGCAGAGTTTGCTCGATAAATATCAAGATAGTCGAATTTTATTAGGAAAATATTTAGATAAAATGTTAAACTTTTCTCCACTAAATAAAGAAAATTCTGCTCAACTAAATTCGTTTTTAGAAACTTTTGAGCATTCATATAAGGCCATTGAAGCTTTAAATATTAAAAATTTACAAAGTTATATGTTTTGCCATATTGCACTTCGAGCACTAGACCCTATTAGTAGAAAATCTTTTGAACAAAAAATAGATCAGAAGTCAATACCATCCTTTTCTGACCTTATAGCGTTTATTCATAACCAAATAAAAATACTTGAGCATTCCACTTCTTGTTCGAGCATTCCAAATACATCACAATACAGACGCCAACCGATTTCACCGCCAAACAAAACTGATAAAACTAGTAGTTATAATAAATCGTATTCGCACGCATCTTCAACCCGTTTAAGCTGTTGCTCACACTGTGGTAAAGATCATATGATTTATCGGTGCAATCAATTCCGGCAATTACCTAATATACAGAGAATTAGCCGTGCTAATCAATTAAAGCTATGCCATAACTGCCTTAAGCCTAATCACTCTAAATGAATGTAAAAGCGAATTTAAATGTGTCATCTGTCAGCGTCCGCATCACGTGTTATTACACTCGGAGCCTGCTTCCCGTGACTGGGAGCCGGCCGGCGGCGGCGGCGGCGCGTGCGCCTCCCCGCTGCCACCGCTACCGAAACCGGCCCCTACTACACAGCCGTCAGCTGATAAGCAAGCGGCCGCTATTGTTCATAGTTGTCATGCGTCTTCGCTACATAGCAATAACTATGCAGTTATATTAGGAACAGCTGTCGTACATGTTTTAGATCAGTTTGACTGTTATCAACCGTGCCGTGTTTTAATCGACTCGGGCGCTCAGTCAAACTTTGTAACCATAGATTGTTTGCAGCGCTTAGGCTTGTCAAAGCGCAGTTGTCCCTATAATATTTATGGGCTTTCAGGTGAAAGTGTTAAAATACATGGTATGACTTCCTTTACAATAAAACCGCGTCATTGTGATAACCCAACATTTAATTTAGATGCCATAGTATTAAATAAAATTACTTCTGACTTGCCAACGGTTCAGATTCCTGATGAGCTCGTTAGTGAGTATAAAAAATTATTTTTAGCAGATCCCAATTTTAATATAAAATCCCGTGTTGATATAATCCTTGCCAGTGATGTATTCCCTCACATTTACGACGGAGAAAAAATAATTTATAAAAATAACTTGCCTGTTGCACTGCATAGTGTGTTTGGGTATGTGGTCACGGGAAAGTTATCACTGCAGTCTTCAAATGACTCGAACTTTGTAGCGTCTACTAGTTCATTTGTGTCATTCAGTCTGGAGACAGACAAATTAAATGAAACTCTCAAACGTTTTTGGGAAACTGAGTCTTTGCCGTGCGAAGTCTCGCTCAGCCCCGATGAACAGCTGGCTGAAGATATTTATAATAGAGGTCATCAACGTGATAGTTCTGGTCGTTATGTATCCCCATTACTCTTGAGGCCCAATCATGAATCCCTTGGGGATTCATATAATCTAGCTTTTAAGAGACTCACACAGATTGAGCGGAAGCTTGCCCGTTCGCCTAACTTAAAACAAGCTTATTCGGACTTCATGAAAGAGTACGAATCACTTGGACATATGGAATTGTATGAAGGTCAACAACCTTCAAAATATTATATACCACATCACTGTGTTTTACGCCCGTCTAGTAGTACCACTCCGTTACGCGTCGTATTTGATGGTTCTGCAAAAACGAGCAATGGAAAGTCTCTTAATGACATTTTGTTAACTGGTAGAAAATTACACCAAAACATTGATAAAATAATTACGAATTTTAGATTATATGACGTTTGTTTTACCGCTGATGTATCAAAAATGTATAGAGCTGTCCTTATTGACCCTTCTGAGCGAATATATCAGCATATTCTTTGGCGTGACTCACCAGATGAGCAAGTACGGACTTACGAGTTAAAAACTAATACTTACGGACTTCGTAGTGCACCGTACATTGCGATACGAACCTTGCATCAATTGGCAAGTGACGTCTCTTCTTTGCAACCAAATTCTAAGGCTGCTGATTTGTTGGTTGAGGGTTTTTATGTTGATGACGTCATGTGGTCATGCCAGACCACCACTGAGGCCTGTCAGTTACAGGATGAATTAATGCTGCTTCTTAAATCCGGTGGTTTTGAGTTACGAAAGTGGGGGAGTAATTGTCCCGAGTTATTAAATCGTATGAAAGCTGATCAAGTTTCAGCGATCGATTTTCAAGATGATACGTTGTCATCTTCACTTAAAATTTTAGGTCTTACTTGGTTACCTTCATGTGATAGTTTTGCATTTAATTATAATTTTAAGGACACCCAAAATACAAAACGATCAGTACTTCAGCTTCTAGCAAGTATATTTGACCCCATGGGTTTTATTTCACCTTGTACATTTGTGGCAAAATGCATAATGCAAGATCTGTGGAAACTTGGTTTAGGGTGGGATGATCAGTTGCCAACTGAGCTTTGTCAAAGATGGAATAAATTTATTTCTTTATTACCAGAGTTGTCGAAACTTCGAATCGAGCGTCATTTGCTTATACCAAAATTCACTAGCACGCAGATAATTGGTTTTTGTGATGCGTCATCACGCGGTTATGGTGCGTGCGTATACTTGCGTAGTGTGAATGATGAAGGAACGGTAAAGGCAAGACTGCTAATTAGTAAGACTAAGGTCGCTCCATTAAAGCCTCTTCTATCCATACCCAGACTAGAGTTGGAAGCAGCTGTACTGTTAACCAAACTTATTAAATTAATTAAGGGATATTTAAAACAATTTACTTTACATATCACTGCTATAAGTGACTCTAATGTTGTCCTAGCGTGGTTGCAAACACCGCCGTATAAATTAAAAACATATATAGCTAACCGTGTTAGCCAAATAACTGATATTATTTCTCCAAATTCTTGGTTTCATGTTAATAGTGAACAAAATGTAGCGGACATATGTTCACGTGGTGCTTTACCAGACAGGTTTGTTGAGATGTCTGTTGATTGGACACGGGGTCCTTCGTGGTTGTATGAGGAACCCGAAAACTGGCCTATTACAATTTATTATATAAAAAATTCTGATGTAGTTCCTGAAATAAAATTAAATGTCGATACTTTTAATTTTAATTCATGTGACATTAAACAACCCGCAAATGAATTGGAAAATATTTTTAATAAATATTCGTCTTTTAATAAACTCCAGCGAATAACAGCTTGGTGTTGTCGTTTTCTTAATAATTTAAAATTAAAATCTAAATCAAAATGTATTATTGGACCCTTAACTTCACTGGAGTTACGTCAAGCTCATGATAAAATCATTCAAATTATTCAAAATAATTATTTCAAAAATGAAATAATTTTATTAAAAAATAATAATTATGTTCCTTCTTTGCGCAAGTTATCGCCTTTCATTGATAGTGATAATTTCCTAAGGGTGGGGGGTAGACTGTCTCAATCTAACTTCCCATATAATACGAAGCACCCGGTCTTACTTCCGAAATGCCACGTAACTAATTTAATAATCGAATATAATCATAAAAAATATTTACATGTAGGTCCTCGTTCTTTACAAGGAATTTTATGTAAACAATATTGGATAATCAATGCTCGTAGAATTATAAGATCAGTATTATCTAAATGCGTTATATGTTTCAAGAATCGTCCTACAATAATTCAACCCCTTATGGGTGCATTACCAGCATCGCGATTAAAACCTAATAAGGTTTTTTATCATGTCGGTTGTGATCTTGGAGGTCCCCTTTTAGTGAAAGAAAGCTTACGTCGAAATGCTAAAGTGCATAAATCGTATTTATGTCTATTTATTTGTTTTTCGACAAAGGCAGTTCATTTAGAACTGCTGAATGATCTATCGTGCGAGTGTTTTTTAGCTGCCTTTGATCGCTTCGTATCACGTCGCGGGCTTTGCGCATGCCTCTATTCCGATTGCGGTACAAATTTTATTGCTGCTGCAAAGCATTTGAAAGAAGTTTCATCCTTTTTGAACAACAAAACTACTAAGGACAAAATATTAGATGGATTAACCCAGCGATGTGTAGAATGGCGACATAATCCTCCTAATGCAGCATCTATGGGTGGATTATGGGAGGCCGGTATTAAATCCGCGAAATATCACCTATACCGTGTAGCGGGTGATAGAGCTATGACCTTTGAGGAGCTTACAACTTTATTGTATAAGATTGAAGCTGTCATGAATTCACGGCCCCTATGCGCTTTGTCCGATAATCCAAATGAGTTTGAATCCTTAACAGTTGGGCATTTATTAATTGGTCAAAGTTTAATAGCAGTGCCTGAATACAATTATGATGATGTGCCTCTGAATAGATTGTCTCGCTGGCAATTCATACAGAAGGTATCCCAATCATTTTGGAAGCGTTGGTCAGACGATTATATACATACTCTCCAACAGAGAGCCAAGTGGTTCACTTCTCCCCCTAACATTAAGATAGGAGATCTAGTGTTACTTAAATCTAATCTGACACGCCCTTTGCAATGGCCCTTAGGAAGAGTGGAAGAACTCCACCCTGGTGCTGATAATACTGTACGCGTTGTTTCAGTACGTACACTTAACGGAATCTTTAAGCGACCCGTTAATAAGATTTGTCCATTGCCGTATGTTAATTAAATTTAAATACACAAATTTATTATATCCATAAAATTTATTATAATATATATTGTAATTTACATTATATTTCAACTTATATATACATTAGAATAATACTCACCCATATTTTACCTTTACTTAGACTACATACATAAATATATATATTTTTTTTTTCTTCTGGAAATCATAATAATGATTTCGGTGGGGGGTATGTTCAATCCTTATAGTTAATATTAGTTATTGGTGGGTAGTCAAATAATTAGCTCCTACTAATAATGTCTGTCGGCCATTTTGGGACCGATGAGTCTTCTTCTATCTGCGCGTCGCATGAGGTAGACGTTCTGCCTTCTTTCTTCTCGTGTGAAGTTAAATGGACGTTCCATGTGCTGTGAATAAACTCTGTGAAACGTTTTCATCAACAATCAACAATCCTTGATACTATCTATGCACACACGCCACCATCCTGGCCATAAGACCGCCAGCGTGTCGACCATTATCCTGGAAGAACTGGCAGTTAAGGTTAGTGGAGTATATTTTTCTACTCATTAATTTCTGGTTGTGCTGTAAGGATTGAAGATTTTTCTCATTACAAACTTATATTATACAGTCCACAATTAACTTACCAGTGTTATTTCGGATTTGTGACGTATATTGCGCACAACCTTATAACCACATATAGTAACGAAAGACGCTTTTAGGTTGTGTGTCAATCGTACTACCACTGTCCGTTCTGTTCATACATACATACATACACTCACGCCTTTTTCCCATGGGGGTAGGCAGAGATTACGTCTTTCCACTTGTTCATACTAGGAGTTATGCTAACTTCGCACTCTCTTTACTCTTATCTGAAGTGAGTACTGCACAGTTCAATACTTACCTCAGCTACGAGTAAATAACGAAAAAAACTTAAATAAATTTTGTTAAAAGCCGCCATTTTGATTTATACGTTATATATGAAATTGGCTTGTAATACGATATAGAATCTTTATTACATAAAATGTTTCTATTACATAAAACTTCCGTATACAAGATTGACAACATTTTATTTATCTATTGGTGCGTATGAGATGGGGATTACATAACAAAATTCCTAGACTGTTATGTTATGAGCAGGCTAATTCAGACTCAATAAGCCGACCCTTCATAAAATTAATTGGACAAATGCGCTTAAATGGACCGTGACATCGTTAGTAATGGGTTGGTGTTAGTATTCTATGTTTGTGTTTCACGGTTTGTCATTAAAGTCATGACAATACGTTCTGACCGTTTACCAATTGTTGGAAACTGACTGGTAGTCAAAGACATTACTACATCTATGATTTATATTTGACTTTTGACTGATATATCGCACTAATAATACAATAGTGTATCAACTCAAAATCGAACATTTTGCAGAATCAACAAAAAACTTATTACTCACTTCATGTAATAGTTGCAAATTGAATAACGGTCACATAAGTTTTTTAATTTATCCTTATTCTGTTTTTGCACTAATCGACCGACGGTCTTGATCACGCGTGAGGAATCAAATTTTGCGTGTGTTTATAGTATTATGTCAAGTAGGTACGACATTTTGAGTTGATACACTATTGTATTATTAGTGCGATATGTTTTTGATAGATGTTGTCACTAAATTAGAAATTATTGTTCGGTCTGCAACTGTACAAACTAACATAATATTAACTTGTAATTTCTTGGATTTATTTTATTATATTTCTAAATTGACTATTACGTGTTTTCATTATTCGTCCACGCTCATAGCTAACACCAATAATATACATACATAGCTATGAAGCCGCATACAAATCTAGCTACTTATTTCAGTAGAGATAATGGAACAATGTTCGAAAATATTCGAACGTGTTTATTTGTTAAAAACTTAATTCGATTCTCGTCATTCACAAACATCTTCGTCGTCACAAACGGTACATTTTCTACTTATTTGAGACATATTTTGGTCAATAGGCTTGTTGCCTAAATTTCAGTAGTTAGATACTAATATACCTTGATGCCTATTCTATACAAAATAATTATAATTTTTGAAAAAAAATGCTTATTTATAGGAATAATTTTGCATCTAATTAAATATTTGACATTAGTCATCAAAAACGCTCATGACTGTCATGGCGTCTTGAATGACGTCACGCCGTGCAAAACACAGCTGTTTTAGTATCGGAATATTCGGTATTGTGAAGTTATTTTAATAAAAAATGGATTCATCGTATTACAAGTACTGCATAGTGCCCAAGTGTACAAGCACAAGTATAAAAACACCAAAAAATTATTTATATACGTGCCAAACAATCAGCAGATACGTAAAAGAGTTGATTAGTCATCGAAACATTTAAATAATGTCTAAATAAAAACAAATCGACATATATTTATCAAATAAAGGTTTTAACTAAGAAATACAGTGAGTGATTAAACCGTTACCCAGTTCAAAACATCAGCTGACGAGTGAGTACCTAAACAGCTGTTACTACAGTGGCTATATTTGTATTTCATAAACGTCAAAGATCGACAGAAAAACATTTCAACAAAATTACGTTTTGATTTTATTATTCTAATTTTTACTATACTTTGAAACAAAACCTAAAAATGGAAAATGTCACAATACGTCAAAAACTGCCTAGAACAAAATCAGATTTGGACTTATCAATAATGTCACAAGATGCACTAAATTCAACAGTTTTGGATTCTACTATGCTAAGCACATACAGTGAAATACAACAAAACACAAGTTACAATGACCAGGAGTATTTGCAAGAAATTGATAACCTAAAAATTAAACTTGAACAGGCGGAACAAGAAATTGACAATTTAAATTCAGAAAATACTAGCTTAAAATGTATAAATGAGAGACAAAAAAAAACAAATTAACATGTTGAAGAAGCTTACCTGCGACATAGGCAAGAAAATAAACACTATGACACCACTGAGACATAAAATAACTAATTTAAACACACAGTTAATCACTAGAGTGTCTCCTCTAAATATGTATAAGACTGTTTTGTTTAATACACCACAGAAATACCACAAAACACTCAGCAATTATGAGAATTCACAAAATGTGACACAAAGTGAAACAAATCACATTACATCTTCACAGTGCATGGGTGCTATGTCGCCGTCGAAGGACGTTTTATTGCATACGCGTAACAACAGTGACACACGACATACGACTGCAATAACAGAATCGCAAGATATTCTCCTTAACAACTCAAGAGATGGAGCTACTGGGTCTCAATATAACTTGTCAAAATCTACTGTAGTCATATTGGGAGATGAACATGTACAAAATTTGTCAGAAAAAATAATTGCTGCAAGAAAGCATTTAATAAATGACACATATTCCATTACCACTATAGTGAAAACGGGAGCTAACTGTTCTCAAATTTTGACTAGTTGTAATGACTTAGAAAATAAGTTAGGTAAAGATGACATAATAATATTAGCATTAGGGATGAATGACAAAAACCCCTACTTATTGTTTTCAGAGTTGGGGATTGCGCTATATAAATTAAGACATTTTAAGGTTTTCATTATTAATGTACAATATAATTCATATTTAAATTTGAATTTGTTAAATTATAATATAAAATTATTGACTAAAACCTACCCTAATTGCAGTTTTATAGAATTGAATTCACAATACTTTTTGACAAATAAAAACCAATATCTAAAAGAGCTATGTTTAAAAATTAACTTTGAAATTGATTTTATTACATACTATAACAAGTATCTTGCACCAAAACAAGTAAAATACCTATTACAAAATAATAAACAAACAAATTATACAAAAAAATCAAGTCATAAACAAACTTTAATTCAAAAAACAATACCATCTTACTTTAAACGTTGTGATACTAGTTTAGTTCATGATAAGTCGGATGTAATTAATAATGACATGTTTTTTCGTACAAAATTTTCGCACCAATTCAATTTCGCACCAATCACTCAAAACGGTAAATCAATAAAAACTACACTTTTAGACTATTTTCCTTTAGTAAATAAATCCAATATTCTAAAAAAGTTTTTTCGATAAGAAGCAACAAAATCATTTAAAGATTTTGCACCAAAACATTGCTGGCATATTGAGTAAACAAGATACCGTACAAATAGCATTAAAATCCTTAAAAGATAAACAGCAAAATATCGATGTTTTGTGCTTTTCGGAGACTTTCATCAAATCTGGAAATGAATCAAACTTAAAAATAAATGGTTTTGCTTTAGCTGATTCGTATTCCAGATCTAAACAAAAACGCGGAGGAGTCTGTATACTGTGTAGAGAAAACATAAAATTTAAAAAGCTAATAATTTTTAAAGAGTTTTGTGAAGAGTTTTTATTCGAATGCTGCGGTATAGAAATTTTGAAACATAAATGTATTATTATTTGTCTTTATAGAATACCCAATACTAATCCTCTGATTTTTCTTAATAAATTCGAAAAATTACTAAATAAGCTACAAACTAAAATTAAAAAGAAAATTATAATAACAGGAGATTTTAATATCGATCTCCTTAAGAGATCTCCAGCGTCAGAAGAATATAAGAGGATAACTGAAAATTATAATTTCCAAATCCATATACTCAAGCCAACGAGACGTAATGCCTGTCTTGATCAAATAATAAGTAATGTAGCAAATGCTACTAGTGCAGTTTTACCGTTAGGACTGTCGGATCATGAAACGGGACAACTACTGACTTTGCAAACTGAGTATAAAGAAACAATTAACAAACAGTATTTTACTATTAAGAGAGACCTAAGCATCGAATATATGAACAAGTTTTTGGAATGCGTCCGTAGTATTTCTTGGTCAGACGTCCTCAATGAAAATGATACTAACAAAGCATTCGATAATTTTCATAATGAATTCATTTTATATTACGATTTATGTTTCCCTAATAAATTAATTAAAATTAACAATAATAATAAAGCTTCTACTTGGATATCTAGAGGTCTAAAAAAATCTGCCAAAACTAAACGACAATTAAGATTTAAATATTACAAAACTAAATGCAATTCGGATAAGCTAAAATATTTGAAATATAACAAATTATTTAAGAAATGTATTATGGCAGCTCAAAAGCTCGTAAATGAAAGTTTTATTAATGGTTCTCAAAATATTTGTAGAGCTTCCTGGAAAATTATTAATAATACAATAAATCAACCAAAAATTAGCTGTGACAAATACAAACTAATCCATAATGACATAGAAATTAACAACCCATCTGACATTGCTAATATATTTAATAATTTTTTTATTGATTTGACAAATAATGATATTAAAAGTGACTTACATAAACTTGACATTGGACAAAATAATAATAGTATGTTTCTATATCCAACCGATGACGAGGAAATCCTGAAAGTTATAAAATCTTTGAAAAATACATTGTCTACTGGCTACGATTGTATTTCAACTAAAGTTGTTAAGCACTGCTCACATTTGTTAGCACCTCTATTGAAACATATTATAAACTTATCCTTCTCACAAGGCTTATTTCCTGAAAAATTAAAAAGTGCTGTTGTTAAACCTGTACATAAAAAGGGTGATAAAAAAGATCCAGCAAATTACCGACCCATTGCTTTAATATCAATATTGTCCAAAATTTTTGAAGGAGTCATGCACAAGCGAATAACGGAATTTATAAATAAATATAATATTTTATGCTCCGAACAAAATGGTTTCCAAAAAGGAAAATCCACGATGTTGGCAGCATACAAACTTATTAATGAAATAATTAGTAATCTCAACAACAAAATTGGAGTCACAGCAATATTTTTCGATATGACCAGAGCGTTTGACTTTGTATGTCACAAACTATTATTAAAAAAATGTGAAAGATATGGTTTACGTGGAACAGTTCAGGAATGGCTTTCAAGTTACTTAAGTAATCGTACTCAATATGTGGTAATACCGACGTATAACTCTAATATGGAGCAGGTATTTATAAAATCGGAGTTGTTAAGACTCAATGATGTTGGTGTTCCACAGGGCAGTATTTTGGGCCCTTTACTGTTTTTACTTTATATCAATGATCTTCCTTTAGTTAGTAAATATAAGAGTTTTCTCTTCGCTGATGATTTTTCAATTGTTATCCCAAATAACGGAGACTCGGATTACAGTGAAGAAATAAATAAAACTATTGCTGCCATAATAAACTGGCTCAGTGCAAACAATTTAAAAGTAAATATTAGTAAAACAAAATATATTCAATTTTTAAATAAAAACGGAACAAAAAAGCAACTAAATGTGAAATATAATAATTTACAGTTGACAGAATCGGACGAAGTTAAATTTTTGGGTTTACTATTAGATAAGTACTGCTCGTGGAAATCCCAAATTGACCATGTTTGTGGAAAAATAAATCGGTTTAGGTACGCTCTATGGAGGCTGACAAAACTTACCAATATACAAACTACCTTAAAAGCATATCATGGCTATGTAGCTTCTAATTTAAGATATGGGATCCTGCTGTGGGGCAATTCTGTAAATATTCAAAGAGCATTTATCGCGCAAAAACAGTGTATCCGTGCTTTAAAAGATGTACCTCCATTAACTACCTGCAAACCATTGTTTAAAGAGTTGAATCTTTTGACACTTCCTTCAATGTACATTTTCGAAGCGTGTACTTTTGCGAAACAAAATCTTCATTTATTTGCAAAGAAAAAAGATATATTGAAGTTTACAACCAGATATCCGAATAAATTACTTTTACCACATATAAAGACTGATATATGTCGAAGAAATTGTTATTCTATGGTGGCTAGATTATATAATAATCTACCATCGGAAATCTCGGATATGCCTACTAATTTATTTAAAAAACATTTGTATAAATGGTTGGTCGAAAAATGTTATTATTCTGTTTCTGAATATTTTGAGAATGACAGTCAAATTTAGTTTATATCCATTTACCCTATGTACCACATATTAACAATTGTTGTATGTATATGCACCTTATTGTAATTGACATAATTTTATTTTGGTGGTTTTAATTATTTAACAATTCTTTTACCTTAAGTACGCACTTACCACTGACATTTATAATTGTTTATTGAATATGTATGCACATTCTTATAATTGACATACTATTATTTTTATAATTATTTAGACTTAGATTTAGAAATTTTTAATTACTTGACATTGTTTTTTTAATTATTGTAAATTATTTTGTGTAACTTTTGCAAGCCAGAAATGGTAGATGTGGCCTGTTCTTTATTATAATTTATGATCTTTATTGTACCTACATTTGTGCAAATAAAATGATTTGATTTGATTTGATTTGAAAAAGTGGCTGACATTCGCGAGAAGGAATGATGCCCATTCTTTTTCGCACTTCCACAAGACACTTGGGAATGACATTTTGACTTTGACGTTTCGCACGGCGTGACGTAACACTTTTTAATTGGTGTTTGCTGTCACG
Source organism: Scirpophaga incertulas (assembly GCA_036419045.1). Taxonomy (NCBI): domain Eukaryota; kingdom Metazoa; phylum Arthropoda; class Insecta; order Lepidoptera; family Crambidae; genus Scirpophaga; species Scirpophaga incertulas. Next base: position 6,440,436 of record CM071644.1, read on the forward strand.
TGACTTATGGCTTATTTTGTGCAATTTTATTTTATAAAAATATAAATAATCAAAATTTATTATTTTATAAAACTTTGTTTTTTCATAATTAAATGATCATCTTAATAGTTATGCAACCTAATGCATCAGATTTGTTCATAGTGGATACAAGCTTATTCACACAGTAATAAGTGTGTGGATGTTTGTTACTCTTTCACGTAAAAACTACTATGTGTGTGTGAATCAATTTATTTTCTACCTTTATTTTCTGTGAAAAGATCGGAACTATTGCGTGGTTAGAACTCCTTATTAAAACCTTCTTATATACATCAAGCAGTAATAAAGTTCCACATAAAATAATTGTAATTAATAATAATCCTTAACAATGAGGTATATGGTAAAAAATCGTTTCACCGGATACCACTGGTGAAATTCTAACGTACAGAGCTATCATACAAACTTAATAACTTCGTTGATTATTCCGACATGTTCAATCCATAACAACGTGCGATACAAAATTCATGAACCAATTACTCGGTTAGACGCGTGTTAATCAACTGCTGGTCTAGACATGAATCCCATGATCGCGTTACTGATCGAACACATTCGTACCGTAGCATCAATCCGCAGGCCTAAAACTGAATAGACTTACAAATATTACGGCGCAGATCTCAGTCGAACAGAGGTGAATTGAAAAAAGACCAGTTTCATTACAAGGTAACTTCAATATATGGATTTGACTTCATCTTCACTGCCGAACTGTCATTCAAAATGACAGTTCGGCAGTCGATATTATGTAAGTAATACGAAGAGCAACTGGTTTTGATGGGTGACACAAATCAGATCCCCTTCATAGACAGAGATGACTTATTTGAAATGCGATATGAGAGTCCGATCGCAGTATCGCCAGTTACCGAAAAAATCATTTGCACATACCGTTGCCCGATAGACGTAGTGTATGCCCTGAGAGAAGTTTATAAAGTTATCTATACCCACAACAAAGCAGTGAGGTCTCTGACCTGCAGCATGGCATCGGAAGCACGGCATAGAAAGTTCGATTCTCATACATTATTCCTGACCTTCACACAGGAGGATAAGAAGACGTTCCAAACGGAAGGGTATGGAACCGGACATAATTCCAGCCTGCTGACGATACATGAGGCTCAGGGACTCACATACACCAGGGTAATAATAGTATTGAGAGGGAATGAACCCAGAAATCCGGTCCATGACAGTGTTCCTCATGTAGTTGTCGCAATATCTAGACATACTGAGTCCTTGACGTACTTTTATAGGGAGCAAAGGGAGGACGACGCCATTAGACATTTTATCGCCCTCAGTGATATGGCAACAGATAAAGACCTCGCTGACTATAACACGCAGATGATGTTCAAAGACCAAAACAACGCGGCAGCGGTCTAGATGCTGCTTAAATTCTATGTGTGTGCGAGTGTGATGATATCTGAGTGCTTGTATGTGTGTAATGTGTGCATTATAAGAGTGTTTGTACGTGTGTGTGTGTATGTGTATGTATGTATATCTAACTTACAAAACTATATTATATAAATTCATAAATAATTGTATACATAATTAGGTTAGGAGCTGCGCAACTCTATATGAGTACCTATAAGTTATTTTAAGACAATTGTTGTATTGTAAAGATCACTAAGTAATTAATCATTAAGTAAGTAAAAAGAGCATGGACCAAGAGTCCGTGGAGTTAACAATTAATAATAATAATAAAAAAAAAAGTAATACGAGGGCAGTCGTTGGATCTATGGCTTTTTGAAATGCTCTAGGTCAATGTAACACACATTTTGCTCACCCTTTAAAGCTTCAATCACTCTCAAAGAAAGGTGACTTACATATGTTCTACGTGATAATAACCAATTACTACAACCAACAACCAGATGTGAAGTTCGAAAACAAGGAATTTATAATAAAACCGCTATGTATAAAAATTGCCACAAGTACTAACAGAACTGGATAACATTGAGTTCAAACAAAAATTGAAACAGTTTTTTGTGGAAAATCCCACGTATTCATTGAATGAATTGACACTCAAAATGGCTGAACGTATTTCTTGCCAAATGATGTATAATTGTGATATTTTAATATAAGTATAATTAATTTAATTCTAATAATATCTACTGACTAACCTGTGGTGACGAAAATGTTACTAACGGTAAAAATAGTAAGGGATGTCTAGGATTAATGCCTTTATTCGCTTATATAGAAGTGCACTATTGCAACGATTAGAAAAAGGAAAAGAATGTGTAGAACCTATGCTACAAGCCGAGTAGGCCAATTCTAGCTGAAACGCACGCTAATCGGTTATGTTTAAGCAATGGTTTATTATAGTAGAACATATTAAAAGCGAATATCTCAAAGTACTACCTAATTAATCTTATAGTAAAGCTCATGCACTCGTTTCAGTTTTTTTTGTCATTAGACAATACAAACATGTTCTGCTTAGAGCGCAAAACAACGTGCTTATTTACGACATCACATTAGAAACCTCTAAATTCATCAGTGTTTCTCTACTATATTATGCATGTATACATATAAACCTTCCTTAAGAATCACTCTATCTATTAAAAAAACCGCATCAAAATCCGTTGTGTAGTTTTAAAGATCTAAGCACACACACATAGAGACAGACAGACGGCGACATTGTTTTATACTATGTAGCGATATGTAGTTTTCGTGTAGTTGGAAGGAATGACGTTATCTAGTTAGTTTTATGAACGTGTATTTAATACAATAGGACTATATGATGCTTAAACTGAGGTTTATTAATTATTCGCGTGCAATGTGTGGTTATTGAGGATGAAGCTTATGGTATTATGTAGCAGTTTGCTGTGATCCTCGTATGTAATATAATTTCCTGTCTTAAATGAACACAAAGTCTACAACTTTTACAACAAGTTTTATTGTGGAATGCGTTACCTTTAAATATAAGACAAGCACAAAGCCTTCCCATTTTCAAAAAACTTGTTAAAAAACATTATTTGTCACTATGATTTTGTATTTTATTGGTATATGTATGTATGTTTGTATATATATATATATATATATGTATGTGTGTAAGTGTATATATGTATTATAGTATGTATTGTTATATTTATAGTATGTCATTAAGTTATACATCGCCATCTTCCCACGAAATAATTGATTTAAATTCATGTCCATCCTAAGGTTACCTGGAAGAGATCACTCTATGTAATAAGGTCGCCCTTTGTACAGTTAGTTTTAAGGATTCATTATCTGTATTTTTTTTTCACTATGGTCGATGTACAAAAAAGTTATATAAATAATAAATAAATAAAGTCGAGAGGAACAATCATGACAATATTATAAAAATATTGTTCTAAATTTATTAAAAAATAGATCAAACATGAACCCTCTAACAATTGTCGATAGACTTCGAAGGTGAGATTTTCTATGAAATTTATAACTTACCTAGACCACAAATCTAGTAGTTATTTTATTTACTTGATAATATTAATACAAGTCTGTCCTATACATTTTGATTTGTCTACAAAGTTAATTATTAATACTATTTATTGTAATAAATACGGAAAAATAAGAATATATAACTAAATTAGCAGTAACCACGACAACAATAAAATGTTAAAATGACATATAAATATAGTTGCTATACGGCTCGAAGAATCGATAATTAGGATACGACCTACATTTTGCTATATTAAAAACAAAGGGCCTTATAACGAGGCTTGAAGTAACCCAAAGTAATGGAGACTATACTCGGAGTTTTTCTACATTATCGTATTAGAAATTATGAAATCCGAAAGAAGAACCAGAGTTACCGACATTGCCGCAAGTATTGTGAACCTTAAGTGGCAGAGGGTAGGGTATATTTCTTATAAAGACTTGCGGTCATTTAGGTGGAAAGGTGGAGAAGAATGGCTGGCATATACCAGACACCGCCATATTATTAAGCCTCCAACGAAGAGAGTCGATGATTTGGTTAAGATTGCAGAAGGGTACTGAACGCAAACAGCGTCGGACCGATCGCTATGGGAATCCTTGGAAAGGCGTAATAGGCTAGACGACTACAACTGATTATGGTCGTTTTTATACTATAATAATCTGATTTGAGCAATTTATATCTCATGAAAGTATGTCAATATAGAAATTTCAGTAATTTTTTTTATTTATATTGTTTTTAGGTTTCTAAAAAATGTGCAATTATTTTTTACGTAATTCTAATGAAACGAACACATTTCTAGCATTCTCACATTAAATGTAACATTTTTTATATAGAAAGTATAGCTATAAACGTACAAATAAAAAAGTTATTTTGATATTTGTTTATTCACTCATACAAATTAGGCGAGTTTACCTAACTATGACGTCACGATTGCAGTGCTTTTAGTATGGAGCGTTTTTGAGCGACCCGCGACAGCGCCGCAAACATGGCGATGTATCTTCAAAAGTAATAGGCGCAGGTGTACTGTTGGTTCTACAATATTTCTCAGTTAAAGGAGTGCTCTTATTATATATATAATTTAAAAATTTGTCGTTTACCCTATTCCAACTGAATTTTGTTTATTAACTTTATCCGTGGCTTAAATGATTGTGAACTTCCGAACTTGGTACTTTGACAATTGCCCGCATACTATTTCTTTTTACTATTGTCTCAATTAAAACTGAGCTTATCTTTAATTGTAATAACCCAACAAGCTGCATTGTTATGTGGGTCGCACAACATCCCGAAGTTCAAGGGTTATCTTGATTTAGGGGAACACATGGGCCAAGTATGGTACGTTTGTCTCAAATAATAATGATGACATAATTTATGAAGCTGGAAATAAGGAGGCAAGGTCGAAATGAACGGCAAGTATCGATTAAGAATTATCGGATACCTAATATTAAAGGTATCGATTTTACCTACGGCTGGCACACGGCCGGCAGTGTGGCCGCACCTAGGAACAAACGAATCGTTTGAGATATCGATACCGTTACTCGATACAGTATCGCTCGTCAAGCATCGACACTTACTCGGTATCGATTAAGAAGTAATCAGATACCTAATATAATATGTACCGATTTATCTTACGGCTGGCACACGGCCGGCAGTGTGGCCGCACCTAGGAACGAAGCGATACCGTTGAAGTATCGATATACCGTTTCCCGATACACTAGGAGGTAGACTCTGTACCAGGGTCGTCTGCATGGGTACCTCCGTCTTACCTATTTCCGCCGCCAAACAGCAGGGTTCGCTTTGCTGTGTTCCGGCGTAAGGGTAAGAAGGCAGTAGATTACTGGGTACTGTGACTTTACATCTTAATGTCACAAGTTGGCAACGTACACTGTGGTTCTATGAGGTTTGCAGATTTGCTGCGAATCCGTGGGAACCACATGTACTATAGGCGACTGTTACGCACTTACCATCAGGTGGGCAGCCTGCTTGTTTGTCAACTTTAGCAATAAAAAAATACAGTATCGCTAGTCAAGCATCGATACTTACTCAGTATCGATTAAGAAGTATCTGATACCTAATATAATATGTATCGATTTAACTTACGGCAGGCACACGGCCGGCAGTGTGGCCGCACCTAGGGACGAAGTGATACCGTTGAAGTATCGATACCGTTACCACACAAATAATATTTAATTTTTTTTACCATACTTCTATATGATTTCAATTTGTATTTTATTTATGGGCTTGTGTTTGATTTTATATGTAAGTATGTATATTTGTATACACGTGCATGCATATTTATATAAATATAAATTGTGTTTTATTTTATGTAAAATTTTAGAAATTTATTGACAAACACAAAACCCTTAGGTTGTAGCAGAATGTAGTTGTACCAGTGCTTTGTTCACATCCATTTGTGAGCAATTCTAATCACTGAGCTTACGACCCTTTTACACTTCTAAAGCACACACAGCTTTTGGTTTGAGACTGGGTTTTTTGTTTTAAGATATAGATAAAATGTCATTTTAGTTTCTTTGTGTTCCTTTATTTGTGTGTGATGGAGATGTTTCGTAATTATTTTTTTTATCTATCTATCTAATAAGTAATGATAAAATGCTGTTGTTATCGCTATTAAAGAATAATGAAATATAACATCGTTCAATGTACAGTCAGCAACAGGTCAGGCATTACATAGCTCTACGAAAGCGGCCGCTATAACAAGCGGTATAAGAGCTGTCCAAAGGTCAATATGTAAAGCCGGACGTGTTGCTGTGTGTACTTCAGCATTTCCTCAGAACTAAATAAAAAGTATGCACATGTTAAAGATGGTGTTAGCTGAATAATTTTTATGTATTAAAAAGAAAATCGATGTAACTAAAAACCGAACGGAAACACATTGTGAAAATCATCACATTGTTTTCTTTTTTTAAAAAGTTCATGTCTTACTATTGAGCCGCTTCAGAGAAAATTTGTAAATAAACATTAAAAAATGTAATTTTTTTATATGTTTTGTAATTTTAAATAATACCTATTGATAATTTAGACCTATAGCGTAACTCTTCCGACTTCTTCTAGAAATTTCTTAATTTAGATCGTCTTAATCACCTTAAAGAGAATTTCCCATATTTCAAATACAATACAAGAACAGAGAGATTTATACAAAATAATAATTGTAGAAATCTGTCATGAATTGAATTTAATTTGAGTCACTTGTTTATAGATACAATTTGGGTCACTTTTAAGTCAAATCTTCTTCGCGTGAGAACGAGCATTTAATGCTAAATATATGCCATGCATACTTTATATTTTTTTAAGTTTCTATAAATATATAAAAGGAGATAATTTTTTTTAGGCCCACTAGAAAACGGCAACGTTTATTGATATTACTGAACTCTAAAATATCAATTTATTATTAAAAGCAATTGCACAATATTATGAGTAAAAATGAAACGGGAATAATAAAATCAATTATAATTAAACTTGGTTAATGACTTTTCACGTTTGAGGTAAAGGAACTTTTTTAAATCAAAATGAAAGATGATTTAATATATATACAAATAATGTATAAATATAATAATAGATAAAGGATAGTGTATTATTTCTATTTTATTTTATTTAAAAGTATTGAACTCTCAATAAATATTTTAATACTATTTTAGATTATTTTAACTATTAGTTCGTCAGTCCAATATCTTCGTGAAACGGAACGCGTCATCATTTTTAACAACGACAGAATGGTACCTACACTGACATCTAATTGACGTCGGTTTGTTTTCAACCGAATTCTGTGTTTACGTTTCCAACGGCTTGATTTCGTTTTCTTTCCCGTATCCAGTATTTAGAACGCAAAAAAATAATACGATTTCGGGCGTTTGGTAGTGGCCAAAGAAGATTGTTTTTTTCAAGAATAAAAAAGTATTAAATAGCATTTACGTAAAAAACAATTTGAATACAAATCAAAATAAAGCTACTAAATACTAAGAATTTTTAGGTTATTTAATCTTCATGTTTTAATTGATTTCTCAATATTCCCGTTAGATAAAAACAAGCTAATGTTCCTTATGATATCTAGGGTTAATAAGAAATTATTTAACGTATGTCTCATTAATAAACGTTACATTTTGTACTGGGCCTATTCTCCATACAAGAAAAAATTATCTCCTTTAATTTTTTATACGTAAATGATAGAAGATAGAGGAAACTTAGTTGTTAGTGAAGAAATTCAACAAAAGATATATGCTTGTCTGCTTTCTGGGTACACGTGAACAGATCTTACTGCGGCAAGGCATTGTTTAGAGTTATTGATTGCCTCGGCCCCCTAGCTGCTCGACAGTTCGACACATTGCAAACATTCGTTTAGTAGAGGTACCACTATTAGTTATGTTGCGATGTGACTTCGCTATTCATTTGTCATTCTGACGTTGGCAAATCCAGTGATAAAAATATTGGACGTTTTCATGATAAGTCAAATATTTCGACAGCCTTGTACTCGGAGATATTGGTTGATGATTTATTCATAAGTGTTATCTCAAAAATTTGCCTGTAATTTTGCTTAAACGTTAAAATCCTGACGATTTGCGTAGCTGATTGGTTAGTACACCGGTTTCCAGGTTTTTCCATCTCTGAGGTCCCGAGTTCCGAGTCCCGATGGGGTCAGATTTTTATGTGATGAATGCGAGCATTTGTACTTTAGTTGCTAATATATGTATATTTCTATGAAAAATATTTATATGTCTATAATATATGGATGTCTATCCGTCCGTTAGCCTATATCCCATAACACAAGCCTTATAATGCTTACTTTTGGCTATTATAATTGATGTGAGTGTAACAGATTTTTATTTATTTAAGTACGAGATTTAAGATCAGGTGATGTGATACAGTGTAGTTAACCAAATCTATCTCATATATATAAAACAAAGCCGTTTCATTATCAAGAAATTATTATGAAAAGAGAACTATTAGTACATACTATGCATTTGACAGTTCACGTCAGTAACATTTATTTATCCAAACTGTAATAAATAAAGTCACATTGCACAGATCAGCAATAATAAATCGTTTTGTATGTTTGTTTACTATAGGTCTGTGCCCTTTTTTGTTGCTTATATTTGTATTCATATTTCATTATTGCTTTCTCGTTATATTGCCGGCAGTTCCCGACAAGTAATAACTCTATGACAAGGCTGGCTGGCTGATATTAAAGGAAGTGCCAGTCACATTCGGAACTAAGTTATTCTCAGCTATGTTATGTTCAAATAAGCAACGCTTCGACTTATTCGGGTCGTGTTTTACATAAGTCATCAGAACAGTAGAGTAGTAGGTAGAGCTCTCAATAAATGTAGTCGTGTCAAATATAATAGCAAAACAAAATTTTTATATAACCTTCTAATAATTTCTATATGGAAAATATATATCTAACTTTAAAAAGGAAAGGCGAATAAATAAGAATACGAGTTAACTAGAACACTGATGTATTGCAATTGTTTCATACAGAAATTACAGCATACAAAGAACTCTTTATTCAAACATAACAGCATAGAACAACGGACATACACAAATAAGTTACACATAGTAAAATCATTGTGTCCCTACCCTAAAAGTATTTTAGTAAACATTCTACAAAATACTAAGTTATTAAAAAGGTATTTAAATACAAGATGCAAAATGAATTTTAAAAAGTTTTATAGTTACAAGATGATTGATGACCCTATTAGTATTTCATCCTATTTAGTATCTGTATTTCAGATAATTGTATCTTAGATAAGTTACATCTCCAATTGTTGTGACTTTGCACTTCCATCGGAATTACCAACGTGAGAATCTGTCTACACTCATTGAGAAGTCGTCATATATCACTGCTCGGGGTCTCGTTAGCGACACGGGAGGGATGTCGAGGCATTAATAAAATAGTCGCCGGTTAATCTCGGACGACATTTTACAAATATAGGGTATTCTTCCGGATTGATGACCACATGGAGGTAAATGCAAGGTTTTTAAGGAAATCTTGAAAGACGGGGAAGCTTGGATTATGAGAATCGAGGATATTGTAAATCTAGATAATGTGATGTAATACTGAGAATATACCTACGTATATAATAATAGTGTAAGAACTATAAATATACAGCGATATGTCACTATATGTATTAATAGAAATAAGCTGACATTATACAAAGCTTGTATACGCCCGATACTTACCTACGCTTCCGTAGTGTTCGCCCACGTCCCTAAGTGCCGGTTGCACAAACTACAGGTAGTCCAAAACAAATTCTTACGCCGTGCCCTGGGTGCCCCGTGGTACTCACGTAGCATAGATTTACATTACGATCTCGACCTTCAGTCGATCGAAGCCCACATAAAAGATTTAGCCACTCGCTATTTCAATAACGATCTCACCCACCCCAATACTCTCATTCAAAAAATGATTGATTACACCCCCATAGATAGCGTCTCGGCTAGAGCCCGCCGCCCTAAAAACATCTTGTGTCCGACCCACCCGACCCCATCACAGGCGCAAACCAATCCCTCCCGCCAGCCACCAACCGCGTCGTCCTTCACGCCACACACCCACGTCTCTCGCTCACTCACCGCGCTCGTCGGCGAGCGCGATGACCCGGACCACACCTTCGTCAAACATATACCCGGTACCGTCACGTACCGGGTAGATTCTCACCCTCCACTACACGACGAACTTGAGCGTTCGAGCCATTAGACGGCGCGCTCAAGCCGCCTCGACTGCCTTTGCCTCGATCCTAACGACACCGGCTCGCCGGTGTAGTTAGTTGGCTAGGTGTCGAACCTTCAGTTCGTGCGCCTTCCACAAATACACATCATTGCAAAGCTGAACATAGCCATCTGAGGCTTCAGCATAGGTCCGTCCAAAAAAAAAACTATATGTATTATTCACCGCTAGATCTCAAAAGATTAAGTGTGAAAAGATAAAACAAAATATTGCTTAAAGAATAAATAATAGTAAATTATAAGCACTCTTTTTTATGCGGCCTAATCCCTCCAACCCCTTATGTTGACATAGTCACCGTGGCACTTCGTTACGGTATTCATAAGGATTCTCAGCTTCCCTCTCCAGAGGGAAAAAAACTGCCTACTTTATTTTCATTTTGCAACACTAGTAATAAGTTTTATTCGTCCCTACAAAAGGTGGCAACCCTAATTCTTGGAAACACTGAACACCCGCATAGCACCTGCGCCATCTTAGAGCCCTTTCTGATTAGTCGCGGCTCGGCAACAATAAGTTATGATCGCATCAGCACGCATGGTTTACGCGGTAATCAAAGCGTCTAGAGCACTTGTGTGTTTGTAGACACAGAGTTCTTCGTAACATGATACACGATATGATAAAGTGGTTGGAATTTGGCTAACGTGAGCGTGATTTCATGATACGCGGTAAATTGAAATAATCTTTACGTGTTACTTTACTGGCTATGATCAACATTTTTTGATACATAAAATATTTGTTTTTTGTATTTATGAGAATAAATTATATAACATTGCAAATTTTAAATGTACACATCAGCGCGTCAGAATATACATGTTACACACCTCTTAGCTTTTATGTCACTCGTAATAGTGACTGTTTTTGGTATAGTGACAAAAGTCTTTGCAAACCAAAGTATATATTCATATTTGATTATAATAGTTGCATGATATCAGCTAACGCAGTTTTGTGGAATGGCACAAATGTAATAAATAAATTTATGAAGAGTTTCATATCGAGTTTTTTTACATACATATACATACATAAACTCACGCCTTTTTCCCATGGGGGTAGGCAGAGATTACGTCTTTCCACTTGCTACGGTCTTTACATATCTCTTTCGCTTCATCTACTTTCATAACATCCTCATACATGCTCGACGATTGCGGGTACTTCTGACCTGGGCTTTTTTGAGGACACTTTCGATTTGTTCGAAATATGTTCGCCTAGGTCTTCCTCGTCCCGTATCTCCACTCACTCCAGCTTCATAAATCATTTTGGTCAGTCTACTTTCATCCATCCGTTCCACATGCCCAAACCACCCAAGCATCCTGTAATGTATTTTTTTATTTATTTTAATGAAATTATTGGACCTTTACAAATAAATCACTAAAAGTTTGAGTACAAGATCTTTATTCCACAGGGAATTCAAACAGAATTCAATTCACTAATGTTTACTTTGCAACAATACTTTATACAAATAAATCACTAGAAATAGAAGTACAAAATCTTCATTTCACATGGAATTTAAACAAAATTCAATTCACTAATGTTTACTATGCAACAATATTTTATACAAATAAATCACTAGAAATATAAGTACAAAATCTTCATTTCACATGGAGTTTAAACAAAATTTAATTCACTAAGGTTTACTATGCAACAATATTTTATACAAATAAATCACTAGAAATATAAGTACAAAATCTTCATTTCACATGGAATTTAAACAAAATTCAATTCACAAATGTTTACTAGGCAACAATATTTTATACCAATAAATCACTAGAAGTATGAGTACAAAATCTTTATTTCACATGGAGTTTAAACAAAATTCAATTCACTAATGTTTACTAGGCAACAATATTACTGTCAATTCTATCAATTCATATACATAGAATGACTTAAAAATATCAAAGAACTTAAATTAATATAGGTACAGGCAGGGTTTATAGGTCCGTTTGATCGATATTGGTTTTAAGTTGAAATTTATAATGTAAAAGATTAAAAGACGGTATTCCGAGGATAAAAAGAAATCAGTATTCCGGTAGTCCTTCAGGAGTCCTTCAGGAACTGGTCCAGGCAACTGGTAACCGTGGTTAGATGGCCGTGTTTGGGTTAGTTTACTCTCTGTCCTTGGCTTACCAAGTCGCCGTCTTCAATTAGGATTTAAGGTAGATCAGCGGTCTATTTAATGCAGCTGGGTCACTTGGAAGTCCCTGGGTGACGAGAGTTAATGTTCAGCCCAAATATAGTTCCCTTTCTTTCGGGATGATTGTCTTTTTTTCTCTAATTTATATTCGGTGAAAGCAGATCTATTTCGTCAGTCTATATATAGACTCCTTCTCTTTTGTAGCAGAGCTCGGCCTCAACAGCCGAATAAAGTATTTTCAATTATTTAAATTAGAACAGTGTTACTTATTGATCACAGCTATTGATCCAAACCAAATATATCCGCTAATCACTGCCACAGACTAGTGTGTATCCTTTTTTTTTTTATTAAGTTTTTAATTTTTTTAGTTAGGCAAAGGACACAATCTATGCTAGCCCGAGCAATCTAGCCTGACTATGTTAATCTGTAGAAGGATTAATATTTCTTTATTAGTCCTCACAGCTAGGTCTAGTTTACAGACTCAATTGCCACAGACAAACATTTGCCTGAGGAATAATAAAAATAAGGTTAAACGACTACACTTATGATGATCAATTGCGATTTAACTTTTCATTGACATAAGACTATTCTTTTAAACTACTAATTGTGACATTATAATATTTTAATATTTTTTTAGGGGGAGTGTGTGGGATTACTGATTAAAATACTATCTTTGTAGACGACGCTTGGCTAGACTTGGCTGCTTAATTTGCGCCATAGATAATGGTGTTAGGATCATGATTAGCGGTCCACTCTATGGAACTGTCCATGTCATCTATTAAAATTGTCAATGTCAAAGCAACAATTCGACGTAAACATAACCAATGCGAGATACAATTGTAAAAGTGATTTTAATCCATATGAATAAAAAAAATGTATTTAATAGTACTTAAAATCAGTGAGAAAAACAGTGTTACAATCCCTTTCTCTATTCTTGTCAGGATATCCTCTTTCAAACCACATTTCTTTCTAATCACTTCATTATACAATCTGTCACTCAGTTTTACTCCTGCCATACTCCGCAAAGCTCTCATTTCTACTGCATTTATTCTGCTTTCATGTCGTTTCTCCCATACCCAACTTTTACTTCCGTACATTAATGTTGGGACCAGCACGCCCTCATGCACTGCTAGTCGCGCCTTTTCTGATATTTTCTGACTACTCAGAAACGTATGCATAGCCCCATTCACTAGTGCTAGTGTTAATGTTAGTACCAATAATATTACCATGGGTATGGGTCAGTTTGTTCAAAATGGCTGTAATTAGATAAAACATTAGATTATACAGATTTATAAAATTGTAAATTACCTGAATGTTCCAAAAAAAGACGTAAATTTTAGCTATATATCTCTTTATCAAACTCAAATCTCTGGTTGAATACAGTTAGAAAGGAGGGGCTCGAGCCTACCCTAACTACGTTAGGGCGATTAGGCCTTAGTCAACCACGCTGGCCCAGTGCGGGTTGGTTGACTACGTATACCTTTGAGTCGCTTCGCAGATGTACGCAGGTTTCCTCACGATGTTTTCCTTCACCGTAGGAGCGTCGGATAAATGTACATATGAAATTCGGAACGAAAAACACATTGGTACACGGTGGGGACTAGATCGCGGACCTCCCGATTCTATGCGGCGCTATATGGTATGGCATGATATGGTATGGTCATGGCGCTATATGGTAATCTTATAACCACAAAATAGTTGAGTAAACATTAAGGCTACTAGACAATCGACTTAAAATTATAAAAATGGTATATACGTTAAAGAAAGGGAATATTTAAAATAGCACGCACCCTTCTGGATGGCAGTGACCCTCCTCTTCGGCGACGGGCCCGTCTTTTGTCCGGGTTTAAGGATTTAAACGTAATCCACACATTCCACAAACTATGACGTGATCGCGAAGCTGGCACGACTATTTTGAAATTACTGGAATACATGTCCAGGTTTCAATAATATTAAGCCCTTACATATGAAATTAACGTTTTTTCGTACTGACCACTTTGATCTGAAATATAGAGATATTGATCAAAGTGGTCAGTACGACAAAGAGGAGTCTTTGGTTAGGAATCCCATATTCAAATTTATCAACAGTACATTTGAATTCATTTGTTTTTCCTCATATTTTTCTTTTTAGGCTTTGCTTATTATCACACAATGGAATACATGAAATATCGGTATATTTAAGAGTTACTCCACCGCTAAGATAGACGAGCTACAATTGGAATGTATGCGACATCCACTGTATTCCCCGGACCTAGCTCCAGCAAATTACAATTTTTCCGGAATTACGACAATTTCTTACAAGGAATAAATTCAATTCCGATACAGCAGTTCAAACCGTCTTCAAAGAGTTTATTGATTCTCGCCCCCATGGTTTTTATGGTAAAGCGATCAATGAACGATAACGAAAGTGTGAATAGATAAAAACGGCTACAAAAAAAGACTTCATAGGTATTCCTTCCGTACAAAACTTCAATTTCATATGTAAGGACCTAATATTATTACGCGATTAGCGAGGAGAACAATGTCCGTTCACGCGGCGGTTATTCTATTGTTTGGCGGTATCTTTTTCTAACTGCTCGAGTAGAGATTTGAGTTTGATATTAGAATACGATCTTATAAAAAAGAAAGAAAGAAATACATTTATTTTGGACCACACAACGGAATAGGTGACAACAATGACAAAAACAATCAATAGGTACTTAAGGAAATACTTACTGTTTTACTGCTTATTGCTTACTGCTGCGTGATACCAAAATTGTGGCAAGCTCAGTGTAAGCAGCAAGCATAGCCTGCTGCACTGGTATTCTGCTTGCCACAGTGGTGACATCAGGCACGTGAAAACAATTCTTAATAAATAGGTAGGTACATACAAACAATTATAAATACGCGGTCTATGCCAGATATACTGTATAATCTGTGTAATGGGATGACTCAAAGGACATGTAGCCACGGCATGAAATAAAGATCTTATGCGGGAGCGGGAGGTATTAATTTCGGTAGCGCCGCCGAATGGTTGGCAATGTGAAATATATTCAAAAATATTTATATTTGCTAAAACTGTACTTTATTGCTAAACGTAGTTCTGTCGAGGCAAACATCAATAGACAGAAATTCTCGAAACCAGAAAGCCTCGAATCGGAGGCAAAATTTATTTCATTCTTATTCATATCCTACCGTTACGACGCTAGGGATGTCCCTCCATAAATAACAATACAATTATAGTGTGATGTATGTTTGACTAGAATTCCATTTACTATTCGATACTCGCGTAAAATCAAACGGAAAAACTATAGTTTATACAAGGAAACGCTTTTCCATCATCTCACCTAATGATAAATGATAATAAGGAAAAAGGTATTAATACAAAAACGCTATTAACGTTGTTGGTTACGCCAACTTTTAATATTGCATTATCACTAGAGATCGGATAATCGGATGCATATTTACCTAAAGTTAGTTTAAGACAAAGTATGGAAACGGCTTTTTATTGTTTTGTTAAATAAAAATCCCGGGATTGCGGAATTGGATAGCCGGATGTTTATTTATTTACCTAATTTAGTTTTTGACAAAGTATGGAACTACCTTTTTATTTTATTTCCATAAATAAAAATCCCGGAATTCCGTTACTGTAGAACATTTTGGTAATGCAAAACTAGTCTCGGTCTTTTGAAATTAAATCTTTTTAAATTAAAACAATATCACTACGTTAACTTTGCAGTCCCGTATTTTCCCGGGGTTTTTATTTAACAAAATGTATTTTAAAAAGCCGCTTCCATAATTTGTGAGCCAAAAATTAACTTTAGGTAAATATGCATCCGATTATCCGATCTTTAATAATATCACATAGGCCACAATTTAAAAGGTAATACTGACGTCCGCGAATTCGAGAATTAATAGATTTTTTTTATTTACTTGACACTTATTGACGTATTTTATACAATTCACACAATATTATCATATCGTAGTTTTTGAGTGAAAGAGTAACAAAAACCCATACTTACAAATTTTCTCATTTATTAGGAAGAATTGTGTAAATTGTCCAAAATATTTTTTACCGTGGGAGAGCCATGTTTCGGCACGAATTGGGCCGGCTCGACCGGAGTGATACCACGGCCTCACAGAAAACCGGCGTAAATTAGCGCTTGCGCTGTGTTTCGCCGAGTGAGGGAGGCCCAACCCCCCTTCCTCCCTTATTCCCTTTTGAATGGCCGGCATCTTTTACTACTCTAGTGTTGCGGGTGTCCATTGGCAACGGTTATCGCTTACCATCAGGTGGTCCGTTTGATCGTTTGCTGCTCTATCCTATAAAAAAAAATATGACGATAAGTGTCAAGTAAGTAGGAGAAAATCTACCATCTGTGCAGACGAAGTTGCGTGCACTAGCTAGTTTAATATATTTGGCGCGACTAACTGTCATTATGGCTATAAACATAAAATCCCAATCAATAAGTAATAAAATAATATTGAAACAAATAACTTAATAATACTTTTTTTCAGGATTGGTTTTTTGGTAGGTCGAGAGGGATGATAAATAAATTAAAAGTTCCACTCACGGTACCCGAAGTTATAATTCTCTTCAACACTTATCACTAGTATTTATACATATATATATATCAAAAGAATATAATTCAATCAGCCAGGAAGCAGAAGCGAAAAGCAATATATATTTATAAAAGCACAACAACAGAGAAACACAAAGATACAATTATTCAGAAAGCACGTATATATTAAGCGTATTACTGTTTACAATTCCCGTTAGCTAACTACTCACTAAACCACTTTGTCTATGACTATCTAATTAGTGGGCAAGGCTTGTCGACATTGGCTTATCGATAAATGTATCGACAAGTCGATATTTATAGATGTCTATAAATAGTGTAAATATAAATAATGTAAATAATTATAAATATATGTATATTATGATTTAAATTAAATAAATAAAAATATGTAAATAAATAATATTTTATTTTGGTGTGTGTAGTGTAATATATAGGAAAGATTCCTACAGTTTAAAAAATGGAAGTTGAAATAGAATTTCTTTGAAAATGCGTTTCGAATTCCATAGAGCGAGATTATTATATTAAATTTAAATAAGTCAAATATGGAAAATAATTGCATTTAGTACTGATCAAAACGAATTATAGAGCAAATGTAATTTAGTAGCGAGCGTGAAATAACGATTAAGATTAAAAAATAATACGGGGCATATTACAGAAAACGGGAAAGTTTTTAAATTGAATTTGTGTGCGCATTCCTGCGGGAGTTTGGGGGTCAGGATCCGAGAATGGCTTATTGTGTCGGCTCACGTGCCAGACGACGACAGGTTTTAGACGAGAAAATAAATCTTTATTTCTGAAAGTATGAAAAAATATTGAATTCAATCTAGTCTAAAGTTGCAAAATAACTTTCTCCTTTAAAATGTTAGTGAACGTGAAATGTTTAAGTCGTTTTTTTGTAGCCCAATAATAATAGTTTTGATCACTAATGACAATAGTTTCTGTGCATCTAATTGGGTATAGTCTATAGCTGCATTTTTATGGTACATATAGATGTTAGACCCAGTTGGTACACTCCACGCAGACTTTCATAAAATTTCGCTTAAATGTCCTCCACGTGTTGGATCTGTATCCCCGCACACGCCTTATAAAGGACCGTGTTTAAAAAACCCAACAATTCTTACCATAGTAAGCGTTTGAACCAGTCTTGTTTGGGTATATACATCAACGCGTCATATTACATATGGATCTTAAGATAGCTCCTTTGTTGCTTCTAATTGCGACTCTCACAATCAAATCAAATCAATCTTAATTCAACTAGCAATTATAGACGTCAAAACAAATACAAGCTTTGGATAAAAAAAAACCTTGTATATGCATACGAAACAGGAAAAACAAAATTAACTCTACATCTGTTGAGAAATTGGGACTTGAAAGTTCGAAGCTTTGAGACAAGAGACTCTGATATATACTCGTAGATCTATAGATTTATTTCGAAGTGTAAATACAAAATTTGATATTAGGGGTAGAGGCTTTTGTCCAGCAATGAGCGACTATTGGCTGAAATGAATGAAATGAATAAACCTTAAAAAGTTTATTTTGTTCTATGTGTAAAAAAAATACGTGTTATTTCCTACTAATTGTAAACTTACAAAAATTTTACAACTTTTGTTTATATCTGTGATTTTAGCACCACAATCCGGGGGGTCTTGATTGGCAAATATTAAAAATAGTAACTCTTTAGTATGCAGATAAAATATAAAGTGTTCATGCAAAACGGGCTGTATGGGCCTTCCTTCGATTTTCTCCTTTTCACTTCTGGACGCCTACTTCTGAGTCCTACAAGGATTATTATATAAGTTACCAACTTGTAAAATAATACGTAGTCACAGTATAACTGTCAACCACTATGATTTTAAAGTCAAATACGTCAATTAATGACATATGTTCAATATCAGTTTGATTAGCTCATTGATTTGACAATGAATGAAAAAGTTTTTCCCAACCCTAACACTTGTGTAGAATGTTGGTGAAATCTTACCGCAGGATAAGATTAAATTCAGCTAACGACAGCCATCAGTGCAACAAGGCAATGTTCGCTACGATATCACAAGTTAATACTGTTTCTTTAGCGGTTTTATCTTTCATGTAACGACCTTTGAATAAATAGAAGCATTCGCATTTCAAAGAACAGCGAAATTCCAGTTTGTATTTTTTTACAGACTAATTCTTGAAAAGCTCTCATTTTGTGAGAGGATGCGGTGTGTAATGGGGATATGGTTGCTAGATGGTCTTTATTTATTTTTAAAGATATTTTACTTTTTTAATCCTACGATAAAAAAAATTATCATTCATCCTTATTTAATATTTGCTTGATCCTCGATCACTGACACTTTTTTGTTTGTTTGTCAAAAACCTCTGTCGTTTCGACTACAGTATTACATAATGGGTGATCAAAAATTTTATCATAATAAAATATAATCACATATTTTTTATTAATATGGAGGGTATGAATATGCTATATTTATTCTATTATATATTCATATATTATAATTAATATCGACAAATTCAAACTTTCTCGCGATCTTTCATCAAAAGTTGTAAATAAATGTTATATATCTGCTATCTGGCAATATTTCATTAAACTCTGCTTCTTACTGCTTTTCTCTTCTTACAAATAAATACACAATCACTTGTTTCGAACAAATACTACGTGTACGACAAAGTCTTTTTCTGTGAAAAACAGTAAAAATTTAATTGTATCTTTCAATAGCCCGATATACCAACGTGCGAATAATATCAAGCGGATGGACAGTTTTAATAATTGTATTTGATTCCGCAGTGTTCGATTTTCTTTATCATCTCACTTCATGTTTGACAACCGGTAGACGCGAAAATGATAAAACTCAATGGACAGTCATACAAGAATGTTACATTTTTAATTGTACAACTGTATTTATGGCTAAGTTAAGAATTACATTATACTCAGACCCTTAAAAACGAAATCAATGTGTTTTCTTCCCGTGTATAGCAATAAGCGTGGGTAGAGTTGACTAAGAAAATTTTTCTGAGGAGTGCCTGGAATCTTGTAATAGGTCCCTGTTATTTAATAGTAATAATAATGACTATTGTGCAAAGTAGTGTGTAGGCTCTTGCTTATTTGACTCGGCCCAGCACACGCTGGCGGAGTGCCCCGCGTGGGCCTCCGAGCGCCGAGTCTTGGTCGCAGAGATCGGGCGAGATCTGTCTCCGCCGGCATTGATTGCGGCAATGCTGGCGGACGAGGGAGGTTGGAGGGCTGTGGCCTCCTTCTGTGAAGCAGTGATGCTCTAGAAGGAGGCCGCCGAGCGGGGTCGGGAGATGGCCGATCCCGCTCGAAGAAGGCGGCGCCGGCGCTCGGGTAGCACAGCTGCGGCCGCCGCGCGGGTCGCCGGCGGGCGCGAGGAAGTCGCGACTGCTACGGCGACCCGGGATGGACCACGCCCCTTCCGTGGCCGGGGGGCGTCGTCGGTGGAGGAGACCGGGGGAGGTAGTAGCCTCCCCGAGGAGGGCTCCCCTCTAGGCAGGGGAGCGGAGGCTGGGGGTTCCGGAGTTGTTCCCTGTTCCCGGGAAATTTAGTCCCTGTTCCCGGGGGCTCCCTACATGCCTGAGGAAGGCCATCCCTGAGGTTTTTAGTGGGTAGGCCTCCCCCTTCTGGGGAGGAGAGCCCCACATAACCCCGGCTCGTCACAGCCGGGGTATGCAATTTGATGCATTTTCCTCAGGGGAACAAAAAAAAAAAAAAAAGGCTCTTGCTTATATATAAAATATTGTTCCTTATTTTATCCTCGTTTCTTTTCGTCTACCACATTAACAAAACTTTTTGGTAGCGAGCAACCCTAAATAGCGTTTTCAATACAATTTGCCTTCCTTTTTCGTAAATATACATTGTATAAAAATCTATATAATATAAACAATATATAAATCTGCCAGAAGTATAAAAGTTGGACCGTTATATCATTATGTTTCGTAAATATCTAGATTACATTGTTCGTTTTTTTATCACAAAAACAAAAACGATTTGTATTACTAATGCATTAAAAAAGGTATTAAGTAATCTTAACATTAAAGTAATCGTAAAGTTTCTTTTTTATTTCAAATTAATTTATTTGGAGATGTCTTACATAGAGCTAGATTTAGATTCAAACATACTTGTTCATAGAACTATCGTAAAACTAAATTCACATTGATTCACTTGTTTTGTTAAATGCTAAATCGAATATCGCACACTCATTACAATGAAGTTGACATCATCCGCCGCTATTTCGGGACTAGGAGAATATTTAAGTGGGCTACAACAGTTAAATTTTGTATTGCAGCTGCGAGTGGTACAATACTTCAAGAATAGGTTACTGTGACATACCTAGTAGATTAATTGTATCTTGAAAATTAATCGTGTTAGGAATATTATTTCGATATTTGCTAAAGTATGACATTTGGGGTACGAATGCGGAAATTTATAATAATAATAATCCCTCAGGGCAGCTTGTGGCGAGCTGGCGGTGAGTTGCGTCACCGAGGGTACCGATGTGCTTCAGGGGGGCGTATGCCACCCGCCTCTGTCTTGCCTTAACCAGCCGGACAGAGTGGAGTTGCAAGAGCAGATGCTTGAAGGGTGGAAGTGTAATAATGTCATAACGCCGACGGCGTCTCGATCGCTGTCGCAGACACACCTCTCTACACCCTTAGCCGTTCACACAAATGTTGCTCTCTTCGCACCAATATTGATCTGCTTTTTTTGGGGGCCCATTTAGTGAGCGGCGAGTCACCACCTGCCATATAAATCAATTAGGAGGCTTTGAGAAGGCAGGTGACCGGAGTCTCTTCCATAGCCCGGTTTTTCATTACCACCTAAATCGAAATGCAATAGGCCACAAACGTTTTGGCCACTAATGACAATAGTTTCTGTGCATCTAACTGGGTATAGTCTTTGGCTGCATTTTTCGCTACACGCACACTTTCATTAAATTTTGCTTAAATGGCCTCTACGCGTTGGATCTGTATCCCCGCGTACACCTTATAAAGGACCGTGTCTTATGATGACGCGTTTTTCCATTCCAGTCGTAGCGCCCTTATGGCCAAGGCTAGGCTGAGTTTAGTCGGTAGGTCTGTTGGGTCGAGCCGCCTCGATTCACCAGGAGTCCGACATAATCACCGCATCGCAACTTGCCATTGCGGTGGTATCCATGAGGATTCTCAGCCTCCTCTCCTAAGGAAAAAAAAATAACAATGACATTTTTATCTTTTAATATTATTAATGATCATATAGAAAGTAGAAGACGGAAAGACATAGCGTTGCACTAGCAAAACATATAATCAGGAGACGTATTTTTGAATCATTAGACGTGAATTTGGAATTCGAATACGAATACAAATCGTGTGCGAAATTATTATCTACTGCTTACAATTTTATAGATTTTTGAATCACTCGAATTCAGTGTTGTCATTAAAAACAAATTCTTAGTTAAATTCCGTTTCACGCAGAAAAATTCAAAATCACAACAACAAAAACAAAAAACCGGCGATGACCCACACGTGAAACGGATCACTGTCAAGGTCACTTCAGCGTTGGATATTTTACTAGTGGAAATAAAAAACGAGTGGGTTGAACCACTCGTTGCACAACGCACGAAATGAAAGTTCAGAAATAGTGAATTCGTATACGAATCTCACGATTTCGAATGCGAATTACTTGTCTATTGTTTCAAAAATTCGTCTCCTGAGCGAGGGACTACGTTTTCCCTCTCTTGCTATTGAAATAAAACAATGAAATATTTCTATTCAGCCTGTTCTCTATTACACAAAAAGCATCATAGAGTTATGTGTTTTTGCAACTCTGCCTAAATCAGTATTTTTACTGTTTGTATAAGAACATCATCAGAAATCGACATAATGAGCAACCCGATCAGGAAATCTGATTACAAAATAGTAAGCAGCTTAATTCCAAAGTCACCAACATAAATGTAGAGTCTATAGACAGCAAACCTTTGTATCAGTTAGCCCGCTCGTGAAAACCCCATCAGGATAAAATGTGGCTTTTAATTAAATTAAGCAATACAAACGCTCTCATGAACTGGCGTATCCAACGTAATATTATGCTTTCAGCGGGAAAATCCACAATCTCTGTCAATTTATCGCAACGGACCACCAAAGAAAAAACCATTACCTAAGCTTAAACGAACGAACGCATAATATTAATGAGCTCGTGGAGAATTTTCCATGGAGCACTTTAATCCATTAGGACCTTTCGTGCCTCGCTAACCCCTTGCTCCATAATCCTTATCATCTTAATATAGCAGCGTTTAATCCGCTTATTTCCTCAAGCTTACCTGTATGTGTGTATTAAGGAGCGAATATCTTAAATTCATGTCGTTTGAGAACAATCTTTCTTAACATGAATGTTCCCGCTTAGTTGATCTAAGCGTATGTGGGTAATAAGACGATAAAACAGTTTTTGTAATCGTCGAAAAAAACAAATTCAGGTTGCAATCTAAAGACTTTTAGTCTTACCTCACTGCAAAACAATGTTTTATCACTACAAGTCTAGTTTAGGGTATTATAGAATCGAACTTTATAATACATTGTGATACATGCCGAGGTTTGCCCGCAGGGCTACAGTATGGGGTTCTTCAAAAGGGGAGTAAATTGGTTTTTGAAGGGTCGGCAACGCGCAAGTGACACCCCTGGTGTTGCAAGTGTCCATAGGCTACGGTAACCGCTCGCCATCAGGCGTGCCGTAGGCCTATTTGCCACCATCGTGGTATAAGAAAAAAGACATAACACAGTAAGCTATGCCCGCGTTTGATATCTAGTTGACGGCTGAGAATCGGTGTTTTTGTCATCAGACAATCATACACCGACCCTTCTTGCTGCTTGCACACACGTCCATTTACCACTGGAAATTTTGTCTTATGTATTTCATGTAATACATATGACTGTGTGTATTGTAGTACATAAACTTATTATCTTTAAAATTACCTATATATTTTTTTATAATGAAAAATTTTCCGAGTACCAAATTAACGAATTATCCATCAAACCTGTTAAGAGATGATGATTTATGAAGCTGGAGTGAGTGGAGACACGGGACGGGAAGACCTAGGCGAACATATTTCGAACAAATCGAAAGTGTCTTCAAAAAAGGCCAGGTCAGAAGTACCCGCAATCGTCGAGCATGTATGAGGAATGTTATGAAAGTAGATGAAGCGAAAGAGATATGTAAGGACCGTAGCAAGTGGAAGGACGTAATCTCTGCCTACCCCCGTGGGAAAAAGGCGTGAGTGTATGTATGTATGTATTATGTGCAATATATATACCATACATATATTTAAAATTATGTATATACATTGTATATAATATTACAATTCTGCACAAATAATGCTACAGATTACAAAGGCATTACTATAAGAATAAAATGTATGGTTTAAAACAATAAATAGGATTTTCAAGTGGTTGTGAAATTATTTGTGACTAATCAAGCTAATTTTGACTTATATATGATTTTTTTTGTGACTAATAAACATAATTTTGATTCGTTGTAGGAACAATTCACCATCCGTATTCTAGTATGCTAACAATTTTATTTTCATTTAACGGACCGCCAAAAAATCCTTCACTACAATAAAAACTTTTAGCTGTTGAATTTCATTTTCATATTGTAAATTTTGATGAGTTGGTGAAAAATGGTAGACGAGTACAGTGACGTCACGAGCTTCACAAGATTCAGGTTTTTATGAACATCTATATAGTCATACTATAAACTATATAGCTTATTTAGTAGATGCTGGAATATATATATATATATATATATATATCCGTGTATATATCCGATATATACTCGCAGTATCAGAAATGCTGTCATCGTTTCAGAATTTTTTGAGATCCTGCCATCAATGTATATTTCGCTATTCAAATTTCATGTAAACAAATAATCGATGCTCTTGTTGTGAAAGAAAACACTGTAAGGAAACATAAATGTAACTCCAAAGATACTTACAGATGTATGTAAAGATTAACTGTCTCAACATAGGGTAGTGTCGCGCCCCACTATAGGGATGTATATGAGCTGTGATGATGAAAATAGCTATAATCATTATAATAATTTATTTAATAACTTTTATAGTCAATTTACATTTTTTTTTAGCTTAACTTATATGTATACACGTATTATATAACTATGAACATACCTGAACTGGATTAACCTGTCTCTCCGGCTTGTAGTTACAAAATAAAAATATGGACACTTAAATCAAATGCAAAATGAATAAGAGAATATATCTGATTAATAAATAAATTTAAACAAACAAAGAAAGAGATAAAAATATAAATAAAAATACAAATTATTTAGTAACTAGTAATAGTTTCTCTGTATCGTCATACGACATAACTTGAAGTGCTTCTTGAAGAAGTATTTTAGCTTTATGATAGGTACAATTAAACATACATAGCTTGGCGTTTAATCTGTTATATGTATAGAAAGGTCCTCCCTCGTCAATAAAGCCAGTAGGGTCAATAGGACCAAAGGCTAGGCTGAGTTTAGTCGGTAGGTCTGAGTGGTCGAGCCGCCTCGACAGCACCAGGAGTCCGACATAATCAACGCATCCCTGCTTGCCTGTTGCGTTGGTATCCATGATGGATTCTCAGCCTCCTCTCCTGAGGAAAAAAAAAAAAGGTCCCAGGAATACATAAAATCTGGCCAAGAAAGTATGCTTAAATCCTATATTTTGAGCACAAACAATATCACAACAGTTTGTGTCAAGGAAATTCCATCTCAATTAACATTGATTATAAGAAAGACTTCTGCTTAATTGGTATCAATGAAATAACCAATAACTCTTCACATATGCGCAATACGCTCGTAACATTACATAGGGAGTCCATTATCAGAGGGCGAGCTTGAGTCGAACCTCGGCGATTCGTGACCAGAATCTGTACAGCTAATCCCCTTGCTATTTGTCATGTTTCCAGGTCACAGCGCAAGTGGCCGTTTATTGTGTTGTCTGATTTGTTTGCCTTGCCTATTTACTTTGAGTCCAATTGCGATCCCCCTGTGCGGTATAACAACTTTCTATCTCGATGGAAGGGATTATAAGTTTACTAGGGATTCGTTGTAAATATTGAAATACTAGCTTTTGCCCGCGACTTCGTTCGCGTGGACTTCAGGTTCGTCCCGTCTAGTCTAGTAATAAGTAAGAAATACGGTAACTATAATATATACTGTAATAATATATACTGTAATAGATAAGGATTAATACTGTATTGCTTAAAATCGCTTCGTAAATAAGCCATTATTTCTCGTACAAAGTAAAGGATAAAAAATGGTTATTGTAGGTTATCACGGACTTTTTTGTAGACCTTTTTAAGTTGTACAATACTGTAGTAAATTGTTTTGATCTATCTTGTAGGTTTCAGTCAGCGTTTGCAATGTAAGCGCAAAAAATGTGTTTTTTTTACGACCTCACATTAGAAACCTCAAAAATTGTAGCCTATGTGTTATTCTGATGTATAAGCTATATTGTGGTAAAGTTTCATTCAAATCCATTCAGTAGTTTTTACGTGAAAGAGTAACAAACATCCATACATCCATACTTACAAACTTTCGCCTTTATAATAGTAGTAGGATTTGTAATACGAACGGATTCGGATTGAATCTTTTTCCCCGATTTATAAAGGAGGGTTGATTTTCACGCGTTTGCTATTATATTTTTTTAATTCTTCGAATTTAGATGTGAAGGCCTAAATCCTAAAAATTTTTAGGAAAACTCCAATTAGATTATATCTATTATCTTTGTTCTTTGATGGTTCCATTATACTGTCTTATCACCTCTTTCTCTCGGTTTTCGGGGCATCTATTCTACCTATCGACTCAAAGTCTCACAATCTTTTGACGTTGTTTAAATTTAGTGGAAGATCAGATCCATTTAATTTATTTTCAAACACTTCATCAGATTAAAAATAAGCCAGTAAAGTAAGACATCATAGTCCTCTGCTATCTTATTCTTAGAACTTTTATGTATTTGAATATATCGAACAATTATTTTGTAATTACTGTCCATTATACGTGGAATTAAGTTACTCTTATCTTCAAACATATACTCGTAAATGATGAAACCCTACTAAATTATTAGAATGATCGCAAATGTTTCATCTCAGTTAATACAAAGATAATCTTTGGCTAAGTATTTCCATTAGAATGCTGTGTGAGCGCCTTACCATCATCTTTAATCTCCCAAAGTAAATTGAGTAGAAACGTTAATTGGCACTTCATTGGTATATCATTTATTCAATATCATATCAGAATGAGGATATACGGTACAGTAAGACTCCGCTTAATGCTGTTTCGTTTAGCGCTGTTTCGGCTTATGCTCTTTTATTTCAAGAAAGCCACTAAAACTGGAACTATGGACCAATTTGTCCACTTATCAGTAACTTCTAACATTTGCCTTCTTGACAAAAAGGCAAGATATTGGAAACAGGAAATAGCCTGAATAATCTGAGTGACGTCGAATTTCATTTGTTTTCATAAGTACTGAGCGTATATGCGTTTACATTGTTTGTTTTATTTTAAGACATAACTGTTTGCTTTTATTTTTATTCATAAAATCATATTAAATATAATCCCGAACTAATTTTCTATCTATCTTCTCCTAACCCCATTATTTACATGTTTATATAGTTTCCTTAAACGTTGCTTCGTATCCCTCGCGTTAAGCGAGGTTTTACTGTATATCATATATGTGTACATCCTAACTAATAATATAAATACGAAAGTAACTCTGTCTGTCTGTTACGCTTTCCCGCTTAAACCGCGCAACCGATTTTGATGAAATTTGGTACAGACAATCTTTAGACCCTGAGACAGAACATAGGCTATTTTTATTTCGAAAAAAAGAGTTGAAGGGGTTGAAATAGAGGTTGAAAGTTTCTATGGGATTTCTTAATTTTAAAAGATAAAACCATGAAACTTTATATTTAAGCACTTGATAAGAGATCAATAAACATTTGTTCTAGCATTTTTGAAATTTCGACCAGCTAGGGGGTGAAATAAGGGTTGAAAGTTAGTATGCAAGTTCGTCAAATATCACGTCATAAGAATAAAAAAATCGTTTGTTCTAGCATTTTGAAATTTTTACCAGTGTGGGGGTGAAATAGGGGTTGAATTGAAGATAAGACCATGAATCTTGGTACCTTAGACATAAGGGACCAGGATTGACAAAAACTAATTTAACGCGGGCGAAGCCGCGGGCGGAAGCTAGTACAATATACATATCAAAATCATATATTTGCACTACGAAAGAAATTATTATTACGGCCGACATAAGAACTATCTTAAGGTTAATATGTATGATGTGTTGTTGTATATAGATAACATTCATTTAATTTCCTGAATCAAAATGCAAAAGCCTTGTTGTGTCAGCTATTACTGCCAGGATTCGATATTATAAAAGCGCGTATTAATGCAAGCGTATTTATCTATACTAATATTATAAAGCTAAAGAGATTGTTTGTTTGATTGTTTGTTTGATTGTTTGTTTGTTTGAACGCGCTAATCTCTGGAACTCCTGGTTCGAATTGAAAAATTATTTTTTTATTGAACAGCCCATTAATCGAGGAAGGCTTTAGGCTACATAACATTACGCTGCGACTAATAGGAGTGAAGAATAATGGAAAATGTGGAAAAAACGGGGAAAATTATTCCGTTTCTGCGAAAAACGGTTCTACTCGTAGATACCAAAAAATATGTATGAAAGAATTATTCCTCTTAAAATGATCTAAAAAACTGTCCGCAACAGTATATCTTTTAATGTTAACTCACTAGGATCGTTTTTATGGTAATCAAATTCGGATATGTCGCGTTGTCAAGATCGGGTAACAGCCGAGGTGGTTGTTTGCAAAAATAAATATGATGCTCAAAATAATTATTCCACGCGGACGTAGTCGCTGGCACAGCTAGTGTCATAATAAACACGTAAAAGTGGAAAACAAGGTTCCTGTCACTCATAGCACGTCTAATTCCATTTATGTATTGAATTATTAAGTGGATGATAATACAGTGGCTTTTATCTCGAAATTGCAAATGTGTGCGATAACATTGGACGATATTTCTATACCAATTCTATTATGATTATTGAAAGTTATTGCAAAGTGAACTCGGATCAGGGCGTTACTTTTTTATCTTTTTCTTTACAACCTTTTTACGGAAGGCACTGACAAAAGTACTATCGCATTAGGTTGTCAATTTGTATTTACCACGAAATATAAATGTACCGTGATATTAACCAACGGGGTTGCGAAATAATTGTGAAATTGATTTCTAATCTTCTCTCAAAATTCAAATATCGCTCTCAATCGAAATATTGAATCTCGATAGTGCCTGCAAAAGCCTTTTTTTTTTTTGTTCCCCTGAGGAATATGCATTAAATTGCATACCCCGGCTGTGGCGAGCCGGCGGTTATGTGGGGCTCTCCTCCCCAAAGGGGGAGGCCTACCCACTAAAAACCTCAGGGATGGCCTTCCTCAGGCATGTAGGGAGCCCCCGGGAACATCAAGCCACTTCCGGGAACCCCCAGCCTCTGCTCCCCTGTCTAGAGGGGAGCCCTCCTCGGGGGAGGCCACTACCTCTCCCGGTCTCCTCCACCGACGACGCCCCCCGGCCACGGAAGGGGCGTGGTCCATCCCAGGTCGCCGTAGCAGTCGCGACTTTCTCGCGTCCGCCGGCGACCCGCGGCGGCGCCGCAGCTGTGCTACCGAGCCCGGCGCCGCCTTCTTCGAGAGGGATCGGCCATCTCCCGACCCCGCTCGGCGGCCTCCTTCTGGAGCATCACTGCTTCACAGAAGGAGGCCACAGCCCTCCAACCTCCCTCGTCCGCCAGCATTGCCGCAATCAATGCCGGCGGAGACAGATCTCGCCCGATCTCTGCGACCAAGACTCGGCGCTCGGAGGCCCACGCGGGGCACTCCGCCAGCGTGTGCTGGGCCGAGTCGAGGTCGGATGCACAGTGGTGGCAATGTGTCGATCCCTCCCGACCTATTCGACGCAGATACTCACCCAAGCAGCCGTGCCCGGTGAGTATCTGAGTCAATCGGTAGGTAACCTCCTCCTTCCGTGGAGCCAAGCTTCGAGGTGCGGCAGTACGGCACCGACGGCCCGCTGGCGCGCGCAGATCCGTAATTCGAGCTGCGCACGCCAGGCCGCCACAATCCGTCGGTGCCATTCCCGCTTAGGCACTTCGTGCCCGGTTCCAGGGCGCTCCCTCCATCGCTCCCCCGGTCGACACGCCGCGACGCATACGTCGCCGTGTACATGTCTCGGCCAGGATGAACTCCATCCCTCGGTCCCCCGAGATTGGGCAGCAGGCGATGTAATGCGCCCGCCACCCTTTTGGCTCGGGGGACCAACCGCACGAAATGCTCCTCGAAGCGCCTGCAAAAGCCTATGTTGAATGTTTTATTTTGTATTTAAAACAAAATTTAAATATTGAATTAAATTATTGTTGTAAACTAAACTTACATTTCCACGCATGTACACAGCGACACATCAAGATAAACAGTTGAAATATGAAAATAGATTATATGTCGTAGAGAATAGATGTGTTCTCAAGGACAACATGTATAGTCTGCCTTGCAGCTGTGTGTACAACCCAAGATCAATTTAATTATATATTCCGTCATTGTACACATAGCAACACGCCAGACTTTACATATCGACCTAGAAATCGGTCTTACAAAACGGCGTAAAAGCCAGTACCTAAAACTTTAAACAATGAACTCACAGTGCTGTGAGATATTGCATCAAATATGTTTTAAAGTACCTATCATCGATTAAATTTTGTAAATTACGCTATTATACTCAGTATTATTAATTTGTTACCAGTAGACTTATTACTGCTAGAGCAGTGCCTCTGTTTCAATATTGTTTTGACTATGGCTATGCGGTCGTGGCAAGGCTTCTGAATGGCAAACCTGTAGGGAAATTTATTTTAATGTATAGTCTATCTTTCCACGGCGCAATTTGTAGAACTTTGAGTACAGATTTGTTTCAATTTGCTTTTCATAATCTAGTATAATAATTTACTTAATATACATATATAAAAAATAAATCTATTTATTTTTCAGAAACTTATTAATATGTGATCTTGAAGTATGTTAATAGTCTCCATATTACTATTCAATATAAATAATATTTCAGTAATAAAATAAACTGGAAAGATGATGTGTAGGCCTGCTATTATCACTTCACTGATTAAAACCGCTGTGCAATCTAGATGGCGTAAAAGCGGTATCCCTGTTTCAATACTGTTTTAACCCTACTGCACGCAATTACGTTAAGATCATTTTTGCCTTTGAAGGCGATTAGCAAAACATCAGTATGGATAGGGTATTATTGAAAAAGAGAGGACAGACCTCACGCAATGAAACTATATAGGCTACTAAAAATCTAATGTCCTCTTGTGTTTCATATTATGGAAACATTTGTAGGCTATATTATAACAACAATTTATGAGCGGCATAGCCTCTATGATGTAGGTTGAAATTAACGATCAGACTGAATGCGGTGACAAGCATCAATCTCACCTATTTGGAAACCTTGTCATCTCTACGCTCATATCTTATGATTTAATTTTGTGTACACATATAAGTACCGGGTGTTACAAACGACGAGAAATTATATTTAACCATCCATTATCCATCCAGAAGCGAAGATTCTTTGGTAAAAATATTAGCTAATTAAGTTGAGCACTAGTTAACTAAGTAAATTAAATTTTAATCGTAAGTATCGACAACCCCTTTTTTTTTGTTCTCTTGAGGAAAATGCATTAAATTGCATACCCCGGCTGTGGCGAGCCGGCGGTTATGTGGGGCTCTCCTCCCCAGAAGGTGGAGGCCTACCCACTAAAAACCTCAGGATGGCCTTCTTAAGGCATGTAGGGAGCCCCCGGAAACGCGAAGCGATTTCCGGGAACCCTCAGCCTCCGCTCCCCCGTCGATACAGGGGAGGCCTCCTCGGGGGAGGCTACACTACCTCCCCCGATCTCCTCCACCGACGATGCCCCCCAGCCATTATGACAAAGGTAACTGAACATTTTAAATTCACAATTACAATTTAGTTGTTTATTTATAAATGAAATGAATCACTGATATGGAAGAAATATTGTTTAGAGTTTAAGTAAATTTCATCTATATAAATCTAAAAACTGAAAATTTGCGCTTATCTTTGTTTGTATACTGTGCCAATATCTAAAATAAAGATTTTTTTCTAAAACATATTAATACTTGGCCTGCAGAGACCGGCCATTGTGGCATTAACAGATTCCGGACTAAGTCAGCATATTGTAGCTGAAAACTTGCATCTAAGCTATTCAAACCAAAAAGCAAACGCTATCGGGGGACTGATTGCTCAAGATTTAGCAGGAATCGAGTCACTTCTGAGCGAGATAATCGATTTTTGTTATTTTTTTCTTTTTTCCCTCAAGAGAGGAGAGGTTGAGACCTTACTTGACTAGGCAGGTTACCACCTCAATCAAGTGTCACGGGGGTTATGTCGGAATCCAGACCGACCGGCGGCTCGACTGATGTGACCTACCGACCAAACTAAGCCAATAACATTGGTCCTAATGACTCTGCGGCTTAAAGTGAGAGCGACCTCTCCTCAGGACAGTGTGCGGTGCAGTTATTGTAACAATTTCCTTACGGAATCGATGCCTTAAAGCTGTTCAATTACAGCAGCAGTTTCATATTATGCATAGGGTGACTTTAAGAAACTGTACAATTAGAAAACGGTAGAAGGAACTTGGACTGGTATTGCACAAGCCAGCAAATGGACCAAAATTAACTGCAGAACATCGAGAAACTAGCCATTACATTTGACGTGAGCATCTAAATTGGTTATACTCTCAGCATAGTAAAGTTCTTATTTCTGATGAGTGTAAAATTAAACTTTATGGTAAAGACGGAAGAATCAAGGTCTACAGAAGAGATGTAGAACACTTTACACAATGCAAGATAAAGTTGTCTATGGTGACGATTCGTGGACAGTGGGGGAGAACATTAACAGGACTGTCCACGCATATTACCAAACTTGTTCGGTGGAGCCCGAGTGGAGACGCGGTGCGACAGGAGGGGCTGCCAAGGCGCCCCAACATTTTTTGTTGTAACTATACAGCAGACGGATGACATTTATTCTTTGTTCAAATAATGTTAATATAACCAGCAGAAAAATACAGTCCATATATTCAATGTACCCTGGAACCGTAACAATGACGGTCCTTCGAGCCGGTTTGAAAATCTCATATTAAACGACATAAAAAAGGTCTTAGATAAGCAAGTTAATATCTAATATATATCCAATTCAAATTTTATTTTACCAGTTCTGCAACATGCTGTATACATAAAGAAATCTGTGTCATCCGTATAAGGTCAGTTCATATAAACGAAAAGAATCGTTCTAGTCAAATAAAACGTGTTCACTACCTCGCGATTCCTATTTAGGTGAAGTGGTAATATTGTGACATGATAATATTGAATTTGATTCGAGCTAGATCTACTGAAATTAGCGTGTACCTACTCCTGAAAATAGTTAATTGATTCGAAATTAATCTGCTAGTAAGATTCATAGTAAGATTGTAATATAAGGCTGATTTAACATTAATACATAAAATAAATCAATGTTAAAATGCGGATCCAACTTGCCTGGGCAGAGTTCGGGAAATTACGCGGTATATTCTCGGTCCTCAAGATGATGAGAGTCCCCAAAAATATTTAGGTCAGCCTAAAGCCGAACAACAATCAATCGTAGATATTCAATACTTTATTCCCGACTGAATAAACTCAGCCTGTACCTACGTTCTAAGAACCATATACGCAAATCGTGAGAACTTTATTCCTTAACCACAATGACATAGACTGTTCCAAATTATATAACACTAGCTAGTGCCCGCGACTTCCTCCGCGCAGAATTAGTATTTCGAATAGTTTATATTAGCGTGGCGTACATTTTTATTACACTTACAAACTTTCGCGTTTGTAATATTAGTAGAGAAGTAGAAATAAAAATGGTTTGCTGTTACAAGTAGGTAATCCATACTAATATTATAAATGCGAAAGTAATCTGTCTGTCTGTCTGTCTGTCTGTCTGTTCCACTTTCACGCTAAAACTACTGAACCGATTTAAAATGAAATTTGTACACAGATAGTCTAGAGCCTAAGAAAGGACAGAGGCTACCTTTTAAAGCAGAAAAGGGCTGTAAAGGGTTGAAAGGATGGGGTGAAAGGTTGTATGGCAGTATTGTAAAAATCACTGAACCGATTTAAATAAAATTTTATACACAGATAGTATACCCCGTATATACCAATAGTAACCGAGGACCCAAGGAAGGAAATAAGATAATTTTACCGACGGAAAACATATCCTTCCTGTAGGAAATTCGAATATAACGCGGGCGAAGCCGCGGGCGGAAAGCTAGTATGAATATAAATTAATGATAATAATAATACATATGAGTAATTAGTTTTGTTTTTTGGACGGACCTATGTTGTAGCCTCAAATGGCTATGTTCCAGCTTTGCAATGAGTGTGTTTTGTGGAAGACGCACGAATAGGAGACGAATTTTTAAAACAATAGAAAACCAATTAGCGTTCGATTTCGTGAGATTCGTATACGAATTACCGAATTCACTATTTCTGAACTTTCATTTCGTGTGTTGGTTTTGATTTCTACTAGTAGAATATCCAACGCTGAAGTGACGTTGACAGTGACAAATTTACTCTGGTTAATGTAAAGTTTGTAAATAGGTACATAATAATAAGTAAATATTGTTTGAGTACATATATGTCGCAGAAAGCAAAAATCGGAACGTCAAGTTGATAATCGATATCGACTTGGGTGTATTCGATTTGTGTGTTGGCAACCCTACGGCTTGACACTAAGGCCGATGACAACCAACCTCCGAGCGGGCAGGCACCAGTTCGCGAGCGGACGTCAAGCCGAGCGGGTGTGTCCAACATACAACCGACTTCACCACGTTCCGAAAGTAATCCATTTCCATCTGGGCCGTGTGTGATTATTTTGATTGTTAATTATTGGACATTGTCCTTAATAAATTAAAGAGTGTACCGAAACTCGTATTTCGTTTGATTTCACCATGGGGGATGAATAACGCTCGCATCGATTTTTAATGTTTCTGCGTGAAACGGAATCTAATTAAGAATTTGTTTTTAATGACAACACTGAATTCGAGTTATTCGAAAATCTATAAAATTGTAAGCAGTAGAAAATAATTTCGCGCACGATTTGTATTTGTGTTCGAATTCCAAATTCACGTCTAATGATTCAAAAATACGTCTCCAGAAGGTTCGACACTTGCTTGCCTGCTAACGACGCCGGCGACCGTTCCGGAGCCGTTCGGGTCGAAATAAGAGAGTCGACGCAACTTGAGCGCGCCGTTTAATGGCTAGGACGCTCGAGTTCGCCGTGTAGTGGAGGATGAGAATCTACCGAGTATATGTTTGACGAGGGTTGTGTAGCCCGGGTCGTCGAGCTCGCTGACGAGCGTGGTGAGAGAGCGAGAGACGTGGATGTGTGACGTGATGGACGACGCGGTTGGTGGACAACGGAAGGGATTCGTTTCTGCCGATGATGGGGTCGGGCGGGTCGGATAAGTTGAGTAATCGGTGCATAATACAATTTATATAAATACTAATAACAACAAAAATGATAAGTACCCTCCGCCCTGGTACCACCTGTGTTACCTGTATCACCGTCCCATCGCCAGTCAAACTTGACATTCCACAGTATTATTATAGTATGATAACTAGAGATCAGATAATCGGATGCATATTTACCTAAAGTTAGTTTAAGACAAAGTATGGAAACGGCTTTTTATTGTTTTGTTAGATAAAAATCCCGGGATTGCGGAATTGGATAGCCGGATGTTTATTTATTTACCTAATTTAGTTTTTGACAAAGTATGGAACTGTCTTTTTATTTTATTTCCATAAATAAAAATCCCGGAATTCCGGTACTGTAGAACATTTTGGTAATGTAAAACTAGTCGGTAATATGAGCTTAAAAAATACCACGTCCTAATTTAGTAATTTTCAAACAATATCACTACGTTAAATTTGCAGTCCCGTATTTTCCCGGGATTTTTATTTAACAAAATGTATTTTAAAAAGCCGCTTCCATAATTTGTGAGCCAAAAATTAAGTTTAGGTAAATATGCATCCGATTATCCGATCTCTAATGATAACTTAGATCGACAATATCTGGCCATAACGCATGACAGCACAGTATAGGTAAAGAAATGAGATAAATGAAGTTTATTTTATTACTAGTAGGTAACAATCAATTTGAGAGTTATCTTCACAAAGCTAAAACTAATAATGTTAAATAAAATTTGATAGCAATAGATTTACATATGCAGTATATAAAGTATATAAGTGTGCAAGACAAATGGGATACATGTCACGTAAACTCAAAGCTGTTTTAGGACCTCTTGTCGCAGAACGCTCACCTTATGAAGTATCACTCCGTCAACCGTTGTTTCTCTGCCTGTCATGACCCTTTTTATCTACAACGCAGGTATGAAAATGGCAAGTTAAAATTAATAGTGAACATTTTTTTTGTACGTCTCTAATAAAGCGAATTTTGTAATATGTATGTAATAAGTATAAAGTTACCCTAGATCCCATAACACAAGCCTCACAGAGCTTACTTTGGGCTGGGCTATTCGGTGTAAGTGTAACAAATATTTATTATTATTAATTATATAATAACCATAACCATTTTTTATGCTTTAATAAAAAATGGTTATTTACGAATTGATTTTAAACAATACAGCATTAATCCTTATCCAATTAAGTACCTTAAATAAATTGCGCATTTATCATATATGCCGAAAAAGCTGTGAACGTTGTATATAAGGACATTTTGTAGTAGGTATATTTACATAAGCATTGCACCCGTGCGAAGCCGGGGCGGGTGGCTAGTAATTTTCTAAAATACGGTCGTTCGGTTGAATATATATGTAAATAGTTTCATTGAAATGATTGATGTGCCATATCAATTTAGTGTTTCATTTAAAAGATGATGATGATTGATTTGAAGTCCAAGTGATGATAATTAAGTATAATATTTAACTAATCTGATACTTGTTATAAAATGTTCTTTATTGTGATCAAAATCAACCAGATACAAAAATAAAGCTAAAATCAGACATTACGAGTTTAGGCATACCTGCTATATACGATAGTTTCCTTGATCTTTTATTGTATATGGCAAACACATTGCAATTTACATACTTATTTATTATGCAATAAATTTGATGAATAAAAGATAAATAGTGAAGAATATTTTTATTTTAGAGTCTGGAGTAATAAGAAAGGTTATTATCTTAATATACACGTTATAGTAAATCAATTTCGTTTTCTTTTGTTAAGTAAACAAAAATTTTATTACCTTTGGAGAGGAATAGTTGAGAATCCTTTTAAGCACCACGGCAACCAAGTGGCATAATGATTATGTCGGAATGCAAATCGATTGAGGCGGCTCAACTAGTCTGACCAACAGACTAAAGTCAGCCTGAGCCTTCACCATAAGGGCTCTATGATTTGAATGGAACGAGGACCGCTCCCTCAGGAGATGGCACGGTCAGCGCTGTCCATGAAGAGGGCATATGCGCTTGAAAAAGGCGCGGTACATCAACATTGTTCTAGCCTGAATAGATGAAGCCTACTAGTGGTGAAGCAGATGACGCCGCTAGCAGAGCTTGAAGACCCTGTGTTAATTGATCGGGGCGGTCGTCTGAGTTCGAGATAACTAAAATTATTAAACTCGGCTCGCGGTATTTTCTATGTACTGTTGTAAGTTTATAGTTATTGAGTGTTATATTATCTGTGGTTAAAACGATATATATGTAATTGCTTTTGATTAACAATTTAAAATAGTGCGTTTAATGTCAACAATGATTGACAGTTAATGTAAATTCAATAATGTTAAACTTTGCTCATACATCTATGTGCCCCTTGTTAAAACTTTAGTAGTTTTAATTTTGAACTTAAATTAATGCAAAGTATGAAATGAATAACAAATGTATTTAGATTAATTGAGAAGAGAACTATGACTCATCTTGACAAAGCAGGAAGCAAGATTACTCGTTCTATTATCTTTAATTGTATTTATCGTGATTTACTAGAGTGAAAAAAATATTTTTGTCACCTTTAAGTACGAGTAACCATTATTGGCAACGCCAAAAATGGACAAGAATCTTCATACGAGTAATGTCACGAGCGTGGTGTTTGTTTGCGCCGACTCTGTCCTTACCTTACTGATGGTGACACTATCATAGCAAGTTAGTTGTATTACGACAGTATGTTAAACATAATTGGTTAAAAAAATTTACCTTTATAAAGATCATAGCTTCTACAGCACGAAAATATATATTATCTAGAGCCGGAAATAATTTATGAAATTAATATATTAAATTATACTTTTTTAATTTTGGTGATGCTGTACAGAATCGTCTAATCCAAATTTTTAATAGCGAGTACATTGTGAAAAACCCGAATAAGCGTAAGTGTTTTCCGTAAATAAGTTTATTATCGCATTTTATTTTGCTGCAATTACTAATTTATGGTTTTCGAATTTTTTCCTTTACTACATAAGATATTGCTAATTTCATGATTCTAGATATACAGGAAAAACTGTACAGGTTTTGTTCCCTTGCAAGTATCAAATATGTGGCATAACCTGAGCATAGATGGTCGAATATTTTGTTTGCGTCTTAACATAATTTTAACATCAAAATCAAATAATAGGGTTGTTAAATATCTAGTTTTAATAAGCAATTTGAAGAAACCCTCAGACTGAAATGTTGGTCGTTAGGATATCCAAATCTCATTACAATCTCAAAGTTTTATAGATGTTTTCTAACAAAAGCTTATGACCCGGTTCTTGAAAGTAAGTGATTCATGAATAGCGATCCATTAACAACTGTCATTTCACTCTTTAATCTTTCAATTTGTTGACGCTCTTCATTCACACCATAAATAATCTTTCAAAATAATTGTTTACGCCTCTTTACTCGTGTACTGAAATCGCTTTTCACTGTGATACAGATGATCTCACGCCACGGAATTAGAAATCAGTTGTTTGTATTCCATCGGCGAGGGAATTGTGTCGGACTGGCCCCTTGATTGTGTAACCAAAAATATAACACGAATTTAGCAGTGAAACTAAGTCCATTACTGCTTTATCAAAGACAACTAGCACAATGTTTTGTACTAACTCTGTAGTGGATATATAAAGCAATGGCGATAGATTTCTTCCTAGAAAATTATCAAGAGATCAATGAGCGTGGATTAAAAAGACATGGAACACGTGTCATTTGGCACCCGAGATTTATCGTTCGCGTCTGCTGACTCACTGCTGCTTTTCTGGGGTATTTTAGCCTATTTAAATGTATTTAATGTATTTTGGAATTAGTCAACAATATATCAACATTCATATAAGATGTTAGTGCAACAAATAATTTATTTTGTAAAAGTAATCTTTTTGACTCGTTTTAGCTTTCAGATTGTTGTCTTATAAATGTTAGTTCGTTAAAACTGTCGAAGAATTTTAATGTCTATTATTTATTGAAATCAAGGTTACCTGTTGAGCTTTTTGTAGCTTGAGATTTTTTTTATTTGTTTAAGTTTTTTATTCATATAGTATTTCGCTTTTTACTCCGCAAAAGTTAATCAGTAAGTAATAAAATGTAATACAAGACTCAGATTTTTTAATATATTCAGATAGCTTAAGACCTTTATTATGGTCGTATGGAAAACAGTATTAAATATTTCATTTTTTTACGTATTTCATACATAGTAAATATTTTAACACAGTATATATTAAAATACTTAGAACATTAATGAAGTTCTTTCTTCTTTCATCATATGTGGGCTGTGATGATGAACGAAGTTATATTTATATTACATTTATTATCATGGTATCCCTAACATCATTGAATACATGAATGGAAAAATTATATAATATTATCAAAAAAATATATTGTAAATAATATTTTAATTTTCAACGGTTTTATAAAAAAAGAAATTATAATTATGATGAGTAATGAGTAATAACTAATTAGGTAGTTCCTAAGGAATGATATGATGCAAAATATATACATATAGCTTTCCACCTTAGTAGCCGTAGCTTTGCCTGCTATATATTTTATTGAAAGAAGAGTAATGACGGGGAACAAAGAGTGGGGCTGTAAATAGCATCATTGATTAGTTTTAATCAATAAAGGCGCGTCTGGTTGTGCATGGAGTCATGCTTTTTCCTACGCTTATACTGTGAATGCTGTGTGAAGGGTAAACGCAAAAGTATAATTGCAGAGGAAATGAGAGCTTTGAGATATATGGCTGAAATAAAGGATAAAATTTGTAATAGTGTTATAAGCGAAATGTGTGGTTTGAAAGAAGAGGTAATAGAAAGGAATAATA
The DNA here is from genome assembly GCA_036419045.1 of Scirpophaga incertulas. NCBI lineage: Eukaryota > Metazoa > Arthropoda > Insecta > Lepidoptera > Crambidae > Scirpophaga > Scirpophaga incertulas. The sequence goes on from CM071644.1 coordinate 6,480,752, forward strand.
AAACTTGTGAAGGGAACGCTTAGATGGTTTGGAAACGTATAAAGAATGGACAAAATACGACTGATGAAAGATACATATAAATGGGCCAGTTGGTAGGGAGCCGTTGGGTACGGTCCCGGGACACATGGCGGTCGAATCGCGAAAGCGCACCCCGCCATGTGCCCTGCATGGGCCCAGAGAACCTGGGGGGTTTTTAGTGGGTAGGCCGGCACTCTGCCGGAGAGCCCCACACACGGCCGCGCCTAGCCAGCGCGGCGTCAAGGTGAAAAAGGAGCATTTTCCCCCCTAAAAAAAAAAAAAAAGAAAAATGGAGCCGTTGGGTAGACCCCCTATTTACCTGATATTGAATACGTACATCCTATAACTTCCAAAATTTTATAAACATATCTAATATGTTTTTACTACATAGGTACTTTTATAAATAATGTATATGCTGTTAGAAGATAGTATACTGCTAATAAATAGGTACACCGCGGATACGGCGACCCGGGAGGGACCACGCCCCTTCCGTGGCCGGGGGGCGTTGTCGGTGGCGGAGATCGGGGGAGGTATTGTAGCCTCCCCCGAGGAGGGCTCCCTTATATCGGCAGGGGAGCGGAGGCTGGGGGTTCCCGGGGGGTTCCCGGGGCTCCCTACATGCCTGAGGAAGGCCATCCTTGAGGTTTTTAGTGAGTAGGCCTCCCCCTTCTGGGGAAGAGAGCCCCACATAACCGCCGGCTCGCCACAGCTGGGGTATGCAATTTAATGCATTTTCCTCGGGGGAACAAAAAAAAAGTTTTATAAGTAATGTATATGTCTTTATATTAGAAGATCTCTCTCTCTCTCCGTGGCATTTATTATTCCCATCTGATGGTGGGGTCTGCCTTTCTGGTTTTTCTCCTCCACTTCGCTCTATCGGACGTGTCTTCCTCGGAGACATTGCAGGTCTTTCCTCACAACATCTGTCCATCTAGTCTTTGGTCGCCCTCTGGGTCTTACCCCTGGGATTTCCAGATTGGACACAACATTACCCACGTACTCAGGAGGCCATCTTATCACGTGCCCAAACCAACGTAGTCTGCTCTCTTGCAGCTTGTCGGCGATGTCGCGTACACCGAGACTGCCGCGGACGTACTCTTTATATTAGAAGATAGTATAATATAATAAGTAAGTGTCAGTATAGTAACTATCAGTGTATGTTGAGATATATTATCGTGGACCCCCATTTTCATATGATGGACTCCCTTTGATTTCGCTGACGTAGACCACTTGCAGGTTATCGTAGGCTCCTAGGGGTCGATAGACCCCTTTGGGGTCTAGATGATCGCACTGGGCCAAATAGGTGATATATTGAAACAAGGTGAGGTCAAGAGTACCCATAACTGACGAGCGTGCATGAAAGCATTAATAAAAGTCGAGGAAGCTAGAGAAGTATGTTTGGATCGTAGCTAGAGGAAATTTGTGGTCTCTAACTACCAACTTGTGAAAGAGGTGTGAGTATATATAGGTCTATGTATATCGATTTTCCCATAGTAAAGAGAAATTATCCTTATACTAAATTTCATTAAATCAGATTAATCCGGATCCAGATTAATCCGGATCCGGATCAGATCAGGATCCGGAAATTACTACATTCGCAACATACAAGCTTTCCCTTTTTATAATATTAGTATATATATATATATTATATATATATATATTATATATATATATAGTACATATATTTAACTTATTATCGCCACTTGAATTTATATCTAAAAACATTAAACCGCAATTTTATGGTAGTGGCCATCTTGAATTTATAATACATTCATAATTATATAACAATCACAACTATTGTTGCTTAACAGATTTTAGAATCTACAGGACGAAAATATAAAATTGAAATATCTGAGAAGTCAATATGAACTCCTTATATGAGCTCACACTGAGGCGACTCTACCCTAACTTGGAAGTTTAGGCCTTGGTCAACCATCCTGGTCTAGTCTGGATTGGTCGACGTCAAATACACCTTTGAATTTCTTTACAGGTGTATGCAGATTGTCAAACGGCATTTTCCTTTACCGCAGAAGTACCAAAAGTTTCACATTAGTAAATGGCAGGATCCACCTCGATTCTAACCAGGATCAGACCACAGACTAGTGCAAATAGCACAGAACAACCGACGAATAAGCGTTATGATTATGATTAACCTAATATATTTCGTGCACTGGCTTTAAAAGCAACAACATATTGTATATCCAAACATCTACATATTTTATTTAAACAGTCATAATAATAATCTACTGCTTAAACTGTAAATATTTAGAACGGGGGTTTTTAGGTCTAAATCACTATCATAGTTCCATCAAACAATACATTTTTAACAAATTTTAGCACACGTCATCTCTGGTCTATTTCGGAAGTTTGTCATAAAAGTCGAATGAGAATAACTGCCGTTAATGTAGGTTGCGGGCTGACAACACAACAATAAAAATTACGCTTTATAGCACTCCCTAAGCTATTTCTGTCAGCGACGGCTCTGCTCGTAGGGCGTGAGGGTCACGACCTGCTTACTTATGGCCAGTCATAACTCATAAATTGATAGTCTTTGTAGCTAAGAGTGCTTCAGTTATGTTGTTCGGTTTTGATATAATATCTTTAAGTAGAGAGCTACACTTGGAAGATTTTTCTAAATTATCGTCCAAAGATTACAAATAGTAATTTACAATAATTGGTATACTTTTATTCTGCATAAATTAAAGAACAACGATCAAAAACTGTTTTTTCCGTACTGAATACTTCAAATACAAGGTATGTCTTATTCAATTATGTACAAAGAGACATCTAAGAATGTTATTCTAATAGATACAGCGTACATCGAGCGAGCCAGAGACAAATTAAATCGTTCCAATAAATTCCTTTGCTCCAACTGCTTCTAGATATATACGATACTCGTACAAGTATGTAGATATCTACGTTTCCGATATGCATGCTCACTAGCTGACACATTGGATCGAAGACAATTTGCATTTCAAGTCGCAATGGCGTTTTGAATTTAGATATGCTAATATTACTGCAGAATATATAGTTGGCTTCTAACTGTTTTAATTTTATGACTGACGCCTCTTCTATTCGCGCCCGGCAGTCTGACTCAGTAGTTGCATCGATGATGATGTCATTGGGTCAGTAATTATAAATCGAGGCGACGCAATAACGTCATAGCGTTTTGGTAAACAGTCAAGTGATAAAATATCTAATGTGGGAACAGTTATAGCAAATTTATTGCTGAACTGACTTCGTTATGAAGCTGGAATAAACTTAGAAGCATGCTTTATATAGATCAGCTTAAGTTAGAACACTGAAAGTAGGTTCAAAGTTGCTTTTAGGTACTGTCTGAAATATTTAATTATGCGATCTTGGATTTTGTCCATAATTATATCAAACTATATAAATAGCGAAGTTACTTGAATCAGTGTTTCTTTTGATTTGTTGTCATTTGGCGAAGTTTTATATCAGATCAAGGCTTAAGTTTGTACTGAACGGACTAAGATACAAGAAGGATATATAAATGTTTTCACATTTATTTCAATCAAAATATTCGAATCAGACGGAATTCCCATCATTGTTTTCAACGTGACATTCAACTTAAATTAATTTGGTTATCGAACACTAGTTACAATCGAATGTTTCAACCCCTTCTTCACGTTTTACTTTGTTGAGCCAAATTAAGTCTTATTCAGTGTTAACAACAACGTCATCTTCTTTACAAACTTCAAATTTGTGTTTCTGACTTTGCTCTATATTTAAAAATATTGCATATTAGTTTCGAGTTCGGTTCGAGTCAAATAAAAGATTTCATTCGACCCGGATTCGAACACTCTCTAATAAAATACTAAGTCGCGAACATAAATAAGAAAGTTGCCAATATTTACAAACTTAAACATTCCTAATATCCTTTTTATAAAATTGCTATCTGATTTTGTTAAGAGCCTCTAAATCTTTGGTATCAGACCAAACGAAATATTAAGATCCTTAATTTGTATCAAAAATGAATAGAGAGGTCCGTTTTTGGGGATGTTTTTTATATAGGAGACCTGTGTAGAGTTTATACAGCCACCATTCATGTACCCAATAGCTTCAAAAACATTAGTTGCCACACTGTGATATTATTGTGTAAACATAGGACTTCATTGATTGGTAATTTTTAGAATATAGGCGAATATACTAGACTAAATTTAACACAAGCAACGCTACAAGTAGAGCTTGGATATTCATTCGGGATTTTAAATCTTCATACATCGTCATAACATTATATATTAATAATTAAAAATGGTAATAAAAGATCTGATTATTTTAAAGTTAAATCCATGAAATGCTGCAATGTAATTTTTGGATTGGCAGTTTAATAAAAGCGGACGTCACATACTTATAATGTACTAGTCGAGCCTTACCACAAACGGATCAGGATACATTTCATGGTGGTCCTCCTTTCTTCACCCAAATCACGTATCGTCTATAAATTTCAGCATTCCATTGTTCTTTGGACTATTGAATACGGGACCACGAAATACGTCTTTAATTTTTCGTAATTTCTTTAATATTGTCGTCGTGTTTTTGATTTTAGTCCTCTTTTTTAGAGAAATATTATAAATAAATGTAATATTTCACTAATCATATATGCCTAGTATTCATAATATAAGATTTATAAGTACAGCATGTATGTATTAAGAACAATATTTTGTATTGTTTTTATTATTTTAACCGCTATACAACATCCAAAATACTGAGTACAAAAATAATAATGGAGTAGAAGAGAAAGAAATTGCAATCAAATATTTAATTAACATTACAAAAGGATATCGACTACGAGACCGTGCAGTAATAAATAATAATAATAAAAAAGTATGAAACAAAATCAATATAATAAAAACCTAATGACTAATCCTGCGCAGACGAAATAAGAGATACCAACATATACAATAAATGTCAACATCCTTTTGTGAATTATGTGAATGATGTAGACCTCTTTGCAGGTGCAAGGGGTCAGCAAAAAAAATGAGGGGGTCCATGCAATGAAAATGACGTTCCACAATAATGAATCTCAACATACACTGATAGTACCTATCTACTTACGTTATGTATACTATTTTCTAATATAAAGATATATACATCTTATATATAACTTTCTAGTGTCACAATGTTCGTTGATGGCTTGACCGATTCTCATGAAATTTTGTGAGCATATTGAGTAGGTCTGAGAATCGGCCAACATCTATTTTCATACGTCTTAGTGATAAGGTTTGTCCACCCTTAACATTATTTCTAGAAATTACTTAAAAATTATTTATATCGCAAAACAACGTTTGCAGGGTCAGCTAGTTCCGTGGTCGGGGACTATCTGCGCGACAGGACGATCGGCGTGATGGGACGGGACGGGATGGAAACGTCGAGGAGGGTCGAATGCGGCGTTCCGCAGGGGTCGGTGTTGGGACCCCTGCTATGGAACCTCGCATACGACGCGGTCCTTCGCACCAGCCTTCCTCGCGGCGTGAGTGTCGTCTGCTACGCTGACGACACTCTCGTCGTGACGACTAGGGCCGACTTCGGGCCGGTGCTCAGGCTTGCCGAGCTTGGGGTGGCATGTGTCGTGCGGGCGATCGCCAGCTGGGTTTACAAATAGCGCCTCACAAAACCGAGGCGCTATGGTTCCACGGCCTTCCGAGGCGCCGGGAACCACCCAGTTGCCGGATCCGGGTGGGTGACGCGGTGGTCCCGGTGGGGCCGTACATAAAGTACCTGGGCCTCACCCTGGACCGCCGCTGGAGCTTCGAGGAGCATTTCGTGCGGTTGGTCCCCCGAGCCAAAAGGGTGGCGGGCGCATTGCATCTCCTGCTGCCCAATCTCGGGGGACCGAGGGATGGAGTCCGCCGCCTGTACGAGGGCGTCGTGCGATCCGTGGCCATGTATGGGGCTCCCGTGTGGTCGCAAGACTGCGCGAGGTCCCCCGCTGCAGAGCTCTGCTACGGAGCCTGCAGCGGATAATGGCCATACGGATCGTACGAGGCTACCGTACAATCTCGTACGAGGCGGCGACAGTTCTGGGACGCTCCCCCCCATTCGACATCCTGGCCGACATGTACGCGGCGACGTATGCGTCGCGGCGTGTCGGCCGGGGGGGGCGATGGGGGGAGCGCCCTGGAACCCGCGCACGAAGTGCCTAAGCGGGAGTGGCACCGACGGATTGTGGCGGCCTGGCGTGCGCAGCTCAAATTACGGATCTGCACGCGCCAGCGGGCCGTCGGTGCCGTACTCCCGCACCTCGAGGCTTGGCTCAACGGGAAGGAGGAGGTCACCTACCGATTGACACAGATACTCACCGGGCACGGCTGCTTCGGTGAGTATCTGTGTCGAATAGGACGGGAGGGATCGACACATTGTCACCCTGCGCATCCGACCTCGACTCGGCCCAGCACACGCTGGCCGAGTGCCCCGCATGGGCCTCCGAGCGCCGAGTCTTGGTCGCAGAGATCGGCGAGATCTGTCTCCGCCGGCATTGATTGCGGCAATGCTGGCGGACGAGGGAGGTTGGAGGGCTGTGGCCTCCTTCTGTGAAGCAGTAATGCTCCAGAAGGAGGCCGCCGAGCGGGGTCGGGAGATGGCCGATCCCGCTCGAAGGAGGCGGCGCCGGGCTCGGTAGCACAGCTGCGGCGCCGCCGCGGGTCGCCGGCGGGCGCGAGGAAGTCGCGACCGCTACGGCGACCAGGATGGACCACGCCTCTTCCGTGGCCGGGGGGCGTCGTCGGTGGAGGGGACCGGGGGAGGTGGTAGCTTCCCCCGAGGAGGGCTCCCCTCTAGAAAGGGGAGCGGAGGCTGGGGGTTCCTGGAAGTGGCCTTTGTGTTCCCGGGGGCTCCCTACATGCCTGAGGAAGGCCATCCCTGAGGTTTTTAGTGGGTAGGCCTCCCCCTTCTGGGGAGGAGAGCCCCACATAACCCCGGCTCGCCACAGCCGGGGTATGCAATTTAATGCATTTTCCTCAGGGGAACAAAAAAAAAAAAAGGGTCAGCTAGTTATTTATGAAAGTACATATGAAGTAAAAAGGAGATAATTTTTTCTTGTATGGAGATTAGGTCCACTACAAAATGTAACGTTTATTAATGAGACATACGTTAAATAATTTCTTATTAACCCTAGATATTATAAGGAACATTAGCTTATTTTTATCTAACGGGAATATTGAGAAATCAATTAAAACATGAAGATTAAATAACCTAAAAATTCTTAGTAGTTAGTAGCTTTATTTTGATTTGTATTCAAATTGTTTTTTACCTAAATGCTATTTAACACTTTTTTATTTTTGAAAAATACAATCTTCTATGGTAAACACAGAATTCGGTTGAAAACAAACCGACGTCAATTGGATGTCAGTGTAGGTACCATTCTGTCGCTGTCAAAAATGATGACGCGTTCCGTTTCACGACGATACCGGACTGACGAACTAATAGTTAAAATAATCTAAAATAGTATTAAAATAATTATTGAGAGTTCAATACTTTTTAATAAAATAAAAAAGAAATAATACACTATCCTTTATCTATTATTATATTTATATATTATTTGTATAATATTAAATCATCTTTCATTTTGATTTAAAAAACGTTAGTTCCTTTTCCTCAAATGTCAAAAGTCATTACTAAGTTTAATTAATTGATTTTATCATTCCCGTTTCATTTTTACTCATAATATCGTGCAATTGCTTTTAATAATAGATTGATATTTTAGGGTTCAGTAATATCAATAAACATCTAGTGGGCCTAAAAAAATTATCTCCTTTATATATGTTTATAAAATTTTGTAACTTGTAGGATGAAGGCGTTCAATATCAAGTAAGTAAGGGGTCTACCCAAACTGATAAAGATGGCAAATATTATGTAGATGATGAAATAAACTCAACTTATCGTAGTAAATACGATTATTTCAATATGTGTTTTTCTACACGGGACACAACATCCGCAGGTGACGTAATTGTTACATTCACATAACATTCGATATACAATACAATATTTTCGGTCATTATCTATTTACAATGCATGAGTCAATTTGCAAGTTGCTAATAGAACAATGTGTCGTTTTGACATTCGAAGAACAGTCCACAAACTCAGACATTCGTGGAATTGATAATACGATGGCCAAACTTGTGGATATTCTTCAATGTTTTATAATTGGTAACCATTTATTTATTTTGCGTTTTACTGTTATTTTACATCTATTATATTCTTATATAAAAAAATTATCGCAAAATGTGTTGGTAAGCGCATAACTTAACAACGCCTGGACCAATTTGGCCAATTCTTTTTTTAAAATGTTCGTTGAAGTTCAAGGATGGTTTTTAAAAATTCGAATTATTGCCGGAAAAACCCTAAAAAAAGCCCTTTTTTTCCATACAAACATCTAACTAAAACGTACAGTGAATTTGAACTTTATTGTTATTGTATTTTTTTTTCCCACGGGGGGTGGTAGTGAATCCGAGTGAAAAAATAGGGGGCGCGCCAGCACAGTGGTCGCTATGACAACCCCCTGGTGCTTAGACGACCTCGCACCGGATACCACCCGCAACCGGTCTACGGCGGGTGGTTATGTTGGACTAGCAGAAGGTCAGCCTTTTTTTTTTTTTTTTTTTTGTTTCCCTGAGGAAAATGCATTAAATTGCATACCCCGGCTGTGGCGAGCCGGGGTTATGTGGGGCTCTCCTCCCCAGAAGGGGGAGGCCTACCCACTAAAAACCTCAGGGATGGCCTTCCTCAGGCATGTAGGGAGCCCCCGGGAACAGAAAGCTTCTTCCGGGAACCCCAGCCTCCGCTCCCCCGTCGACACAGGGGAGCCCTCCTCGGGGGAGACTTACTACCTCCCCCGGTCTCCTCCACCGACGACGCCCCCCGGCCACGGAAGGGGCGTGGTCCATCCCGGAGCAGAAGGTCAGCCTACCAACTAAACATTACACACTACAGCCTTTGGTCGGGCGAAAGCTTGGGACCCTATCGGCTTGAACTAACGCTCCCGCCCTCCAGAACGGGGGCAAGTCAATTTGAGCTTTATTGTTATTGTATAAAGTTCATATTGCAAGCACTTACTGTTGTCTTACTGTATTCCTAACATCAAAGAGTCAAATTACGCTTTATTAACACTATATAAAGTTGAAATTCCATCATATCTATGAAAATAGTATGCGTGTGTGCGTTGGAGCACAGAATACATCGTTGAAGAATTGACTGTCACGTTCCAAAATTGAAGTCACAAAATGTTATAGTTCATTTGGACCTTTTTCGCAATTAATTATTAAGGGTGACGGTTCTGTACAGGAGAATTTTTTGCCCTGACTATAAAATAAGTAGGAACAAAAAACTGCTACTTTACAAATATTTCTGACAGGGCGAAGTCTGTCGACTCAGATACTCACCGGGCACGGCTGCTTCGGTGAGTATCTATGTCGAATAGGACGGGAGGGATCGACACATTGTCACCACTGCGCATCCGACCTCGACTCGGCCCAGCACACGCTGGCGGAGTGCCCCGCATGGGCCTCCGAGCGCCGAGTCTTGGTCGCAGAGATCGGGCGAGATCTGTCTCCGCCGGCATTGATTGCGGCAATGCTGGCGGACGAGGGAGGTTGGAGGGCTGTGGCCTCCTTCTGTGAAGCAGTAATGCTCCAGAAGGAGGCCGCCGAGCGGGGTCGGGAGATGGCCGATCCCGCTCGAAGGAGGCGGCGCCGGGCTCGGTAGCACAGCTGCGGCGCCGCCACGGGTCGCCGGCGGGCGCGAGGAAGTCGCGACCGCTACGGCGACCCGGGATGGACCACGCCCCTTCCGTGGCCGGGGGGCGTCGTCGGTGGAGGGGACCGGGGGAGGTGGTAGCTTCCCCCGAGGAGGCTCCCCTCTAGAAAGGGGAGCGGAGGCTGGGGGTTCCTGGAAGTGGCCTTTGTGTTCCCGGGGGCTCCCTACATGCCTGAGGAAGGCCATCCCTGAGGTTTTTTAGTGGGTAGGCCTCCCCCTTCTGGGAGGAGAGCCCCACATAACCCCGGCTCGCCACAGCCGGGGTATGCAATTTAATGCATTTTCCTCAGGGAACAAAAAAAAAAAAAAAAAAAAAAAAAAAAAAAAAAAAAAAAAAAAAAAAAAAAAAAAAAGGGCGAAGTCTGTCGGGTCAGCTAGTATTATATTAGACGACCTCAGTAGCCGAGTACACCTGTTTCAAAGTGTCGCCATGTCTGAGGTCCCGGATCCAAGTTCTGGTGGGGTTAGATGCATGTATATGTGATGAATGCGAGCATTTATGTCTTAGTCATTGTTGTTAATATATGTATATCTCTATCTAAAAATAATATACAAATATTATATATGTATGTGAATTTGTTACCCTAGATTCACGTAAGCATTGTGCTTACTTTGGGCTAGACTAATTGGTGTAAGTACAAGAAATATTTATTTACTTAAATATTTATATTTTCTCATAAATGTAATTACATTAATTACATATAGTTATTTAAATTGTACATGTTATTGTATTATAATATTAAAAGACCTTCAGAGTGGCCTGGAGACCTATTTTTGAATTACGTATGCGACTTAGAAATCACAGATGTGACTAATAATCACCGATTTTCAATAATTCTTATTTTTTAATATCACTTATGTGACTACCTTAGTCACGGATGTGACTTCATTTCGAGTGTCCTCACTCACTCGTAAACAAGTCATAATTGTGGAAATGTTATCTGTGTTTTGTTTAGAGAACATATATTGACAAGAGTCTGAAGTTGTGTTGATTTTTCAGTCAGTCAGAGTAAATAGTTTTTTTTATCTCTGTTATAAATTTCTTTCTACTTTTTTCATTTGTAATTCAGACATCTGAAAATATGAAATTGGTTAGTTAAGTAACTTTTACGGTTTACTGTAAGCATGTAGATTATAAGCAGTAAACTATAAGTATTTACTAGAAAATAGCTACTTAAATGTAAGTACAGAATAGAACCAAAAGTACTTACATTACTTTAGTTTTCTTTTTTCTTCAGTTGGATTTAAAATTAAATAAGGCTCAAGCAGCAAACCGTCGTTTGAACATTGTTGATTAACGCTCTACCGCGACTTCGGAGCAGACGAAGTCGCAGGCACCAGCAAGTATCTAAAATATCAGACTTTGTGTATACATTATTTATCATTCATCAATATAAAACGTTCCAAATTTATTAATAGTTGAACCGTTTACCGATGAATCACGAAAGAAACAAAAATATTATTTTTCAGGGTTTACTTGGTTTGGTATATTTAAGTTGATAAGTGATCTACTTAGTTCAGATGAAGGGCGAAGTAAGCTGTAGTTAAACATTAGGTACGCAACATTTATTATTATTGTGGCTATTTCAATTCGTTTTGTAGAGGCAGAGGGAAATGAAAATAGAGTGCCCAATAACTTCGGCTTACAGCGAAACAATTATGTCTATTTCCGAATGCTAGCTACCTTCTCCGGTGCATTCTATCGGCACGTAGTATCTTCAAATGAATAGATAAATATAAACACAACTATGGCCATAAGTTGTATCCACTAGATAAATAATGGGAGAGATTCCTGCGGCTTGGTGTGAATGACCTTTTACAAGAGCCCTTGTTTTTGATCTTAGGGCGCGTTTGTGTTTCTGATGAATACTAACACTGTTTTAATGTCAATGGAATATTTGACGGATAATTATGTTCTAGTACATTTCTCTCCTCTGTTTATTTATTGTTGCTCTTATTTTGTAGTAATGTTTGCTGTTGATTGAAGTTTTTGATTGTACAATTATAGTTTATGTCGAATATTCATTATTTACATACCATCTAAATTAAATAAAATTGAAACACAAACTGATGCACAAGAAGAAATAAAAAAATCACTAAACAGTTTTATATCAACACCTATTAACACATCTTTATATATAAAAATGAATCGCAAAATGTGTTGGTTAACTCATAACTCAACAACGCCTGGAGCAATTTGACCAATTCTTTTTTGTTAATGTTCGTTGAAATTCAAGGAGGGTTTTTACAATGAGGAAAATTCGAATAATTATCGGAAATAAAGTAAAAACAGCTCTTTTATTTTCCCATGCAAACGTTTTCTAACTAAAACGTACAGTCGAATTGAGCTTTATCGTTATTGTATAAAGTTCATATTGCAAGCACTCACTGTTGTCTAAGCAATGAAGGTGTGTTCCTAACATCAAAGAGTCAATTTGCGCTTTACTAACGCTACATATAGTTGAAATTCAATCATATCTATCAAAACAGTGTGCGTGCGTGCGTTGGAGCACAGAATACATCGTTGGAGGATTTAATGTCACGTTCCAAAATTGAATAGCCACAAAATGTAATAGGTCATTTAGACTTTTTTTGCGATTTGGTTGGCTATGCGACATTATCTATAAAATAATTAGGAACAAAAAACTGCCACTGTACAAATCTTTTTGACAGGACGAAGTCTGTCGGGTCCGCTAGTTAATATATAATAACACACCACAAAAATCATGTACAAATAAAAGAAACCGAGAAATGATGCAAATACACATTACAATCAATCAATCTGGCCAAGTGTGAGTCGGACTCGCCCATGAAGTGTTTCGTAGCAGCAAGTAACATATACGAATTATGATATATTAAAAAAAAATAGTTTTTTTACTAGATCTCGTTCAAACTAATTGTCGATAGAAGCATGTTTTTTTAGCTTTATCCTTCTCTTATTTTACGTTACAGAAGAGAGGCGGGCGGGGAGGGTGCAGCCACAAACATAGAAATCTCACATGCACGAACACCCAGACCGGAACAAATTTTTGACGGTCATACAAAATATCTGTTCCGTGTGGGAACTGAACCCGCGACCCGTTGCGGAGAAGCCGATTACTCGATCACTGCGCTAAACGTGTTGTCAAATCTTGGTTGACGTCAATGGTTGTGACATACATTTTACCACTTTACCACTTTGGAAGTGTCTATCGCTCAAGCTATTGAGTTTAGAAAAAATGGTATTGGAAACGTCAATATTACTTTTTAAGACCTATCCACAGATCCAAAAAAAATTAAGTTTCCGTTCTAAGTATGGGGATCCCCCGCGGGTCGCCGGCGGGCGCGAGGAAGTCGCGACCGCTACGGCGACCCGGGTTGGACCACGCCCCTTCCGTGGCCGGGGGGCGTCGTCGGTGGAGGAGACCGGAGGAGGTAGTGAGCCTCTCCGAGGAGGACTCCCCTGTATCGACGGGAGAGCGAAGGCTGGGGGTTCCCGGAAGTGGCTTGATGTTCCCGGGGGCTCCCTACATGCCTGAGGAAGGCCATCCCTGAGGTTTTTAGTGGGTAGGCCTCCCCTTTTGGGGAGGAGAGCCCCACATAACCGCCGGCCCGCCACAGCCGGGGTATGCAATTTAATGCATTTTCCTCAGGGGGGAAAAAGAAAAGTATGGGGATCCCCCAAAATTTGTTCTTTTTTTATTCTATTTTTGTGTGAAACTCTTAATGCGGTTCACACTACTACTACTTACCAAGTTTCAATAGACAAACATGAGGAATCCATAAGGGTTCCGCTTTTTGCCATTTAGCTACGGAACCCGAAAATCGTCATTTTTGTTCGCCTGACAAATTGTAAAATTTGCAAATTGCACAGATTAGTAAGATTTTCCGCCTTTTTCTTAAAGACGTCTCGTCGTGACGTGACGTCGATTAAATTCAGTTTTACTTACCAGCATACTTTGATTATTAACATGTAACAATAAATACCATACAATACTTAAAAAGAGGATCGCTATGGAACAAAACATACAATCACACTGCTATATTTGTATACAGTTTAATACAAAAGTTGAAAATGCGTTCCATTTGACCCGATTTTGTAAGCTCGGTCAGATTGCCGCCTACGACCGACAAGTTATTATTGAAGTTCACAGGTGATCTCATTTCATACCAAACGCAGTTTAGTAGAATTAAATTCAATCCTTTTGTATCCTTGCTATTCTATTCAAATGTCTTCGCTAGCGTTGATTCATAAACGCTTTATTGCTTATAAATGTGCGAACATATTTGATAGAATTCTTAAAACAAATTCTTTTGTCATTTATTGTCAATAATGATCTTAGCCAAACGATTTTGAAATTATTCAATTGAATTTGATCAATATAAATTGGCAGTACTTTAACTCTGTTCTTAAAGTCGACATATACTGAACTTTTCAAAATAAGTATTTTGAATTACGAAAAACGAAAAATAAATAAGTTCCCCAATAAATAAGTATTTTATAGTTATGAAATAAAAGTTTGATAAATAATTTGTGTAAATCTATACTTATAATAAATGTTGAGAGGTCAATTTTGCACTTGAAATACATTTCCAAAATAACTATCAGATGGTGATTAGGGATCGATACTGACGCCAAAAATGCAATATGTAAAATTTTTGTCTGTCTATATAACCGTTTAGAAACAAAAACTACTCAACGGATTTTAACGAAACTTAGTACAATTATTTTCTATACTCCTGAGCTGGTTATAGTATACTTTTCATCATACTACTATCAATAGGAGCAGAGCAGGAAGGGAAATATTGGGAAAATGGGAGAAGTAACTTTAAGCTTTCGTCGTATTTTTTCCGTCCGCATTTTTTAAGCTTATGTCTCTTTTATGGTTGACTCACAATAACACGTGTAACTCCCGATTGCTCAGCAGTTCGAAGCTTTCTGATTATATTTGTCTACTCTTACGTTTATAACACTCTCAGTCATTAAAAATGCTACCTAAAATTACGATTCCATGCGGACGAAGTCGTAGGCACACCTAGTTGATAATATAATAGCTATGTCAGCTATACCAGTATTTGCCCATTTTACATTTATTTTAAAAAGTCTGTAAAAGATAGATCGATCACATACAATATCCGTTGCATTTGAAATGGTTGCCAATACGTCAGAGAACTATTGTTTTATCAACAGCACAGATTACTTAAAAGATACTTCGTAATTAATAGTTCCAATACTCCAAATTAATTTGACAACAATAATATATTTTTATGTTCCCCAGAAAGATCTTTTCGTTCTCCCTAAAATAGTATCAAATGGTTTATATACATATTATATAATATATATTTGATATTATAGATTCTTCTTTTTTCTCTGTTCGTGCACCATCGACTCTGTGGAAACCGCGGCCACTAGGGTTCTCAGGTTATTTTATTGTTTAATTTTGGAACTAGTTAATGTATGTTTTTACAATCCTTTATTTCTACCATTGATCGGTTTCCCAACAATTTGGTTCTTCGAGGCGGATCGTAGAAATATACCTATATCATAAAAAAACTTTCAAACGTCAAAAGCTTCCAAAGTTTATAAAAAAAAACTGAGTTACAATAACATATTGCAAATTTTGTTTCACTCGATACTATGCGTAATTATGGCTATCGATTTTCATTTAGTCATTAGGACAATATATATTACTCGTAGTATATTATGCATAACATATTTATCATTATATATACTATTATAAGCGGTTACCCCACACGTTGCGTAAGGTTGCCGGCCGTTGCCTATAAAAGCCGCTGCGGTTGGCTAGCGACTCACTTATCGTCGGGCATTCGGAGCGGGTAGACCGGTCGTAACGTTATTACGTGTTGCGTTGCGTAACGTTGCGTAATTCGTAAAGTAGGCGTTAGGCTGATTTTGTTCCTCTGTAAAATTATGTTGTTGCCAAATTATTTTTTTTTAAGGAATTTCTCTTCTGATTCCTAAAATCAGAATTGGGATAAGCAACTCTTAGCCCACAATTACGAGGAACAAAGTCTTCTGCGTACTTTAGTGTTCGTGTTTGTGATAATGGCTGGCGGATCCAGTCGGAGTGGCCGTGGGTCGCGAAGTCGTTCCCGTGATAAGTCGCGGCGCCGTTCGCGTGGCCGTCACGGGGTGTCCGCTAGGAGCCGCCGATCGCGACGTCGGTCATATGGTGGGACGCGTGATGAAGATTTCACACCGTCAGAAGGAACGCCTAGTCGTTATCGCCATCATCGTCGCTTGAACAGATCGCGGTCTTCAGGCGGGTCACATACCCCGGATTTGGCTGTTCATTCCACATTGAATTCGATCATGGACCGTCTTGCGTCGATCTTGGCAATATAAGTGAAGGTCAGGTTAGGCCGAGTCGGGAGAAGGTTAGACCTTTGATTGACTCGGCTGAGCCTCAAAATGTTGAGCGGATGCAAGTGCGGACGAATGTAATGCGTCGGGGACGTCATCAGACCGCGATGCGGCCTTGGCGTTCAGTGTGAAGACATACAGTTTTGTATGTATTGGACTTTATGTCCGGCAGACATACAGTTTTGTATGTATTGGACTTTGTGTCCGGCAGACATACAGTTTTGTATGTATTGGACTTTGTGTCCGGCAGACATACAGTTTTGTATGTATTGGACTTTGTGTCCGGCAGACATACAGTTTTGTATGTATTGGACTTTATGTCCGGCAGACATACAGTTTTGTATGTATTGGACTTTGTGTCCGGCAGACATACAGTTTTGTATGTATTGGACTTTGTGTCCGGCAGACATACAGTTTTGTATGTATTGGACTTTATGTCCGGCAAACATACAGTTTTGTATGTATTGGACTTTGTGTCCGGCAGACATACAGTTTTGTATGTATTGGACTTTGTGTCCGGCAGACATACAGTTTTGTATGTATTGGACTTTGTGTCCGGCAGACCTACAGTTTTGTATGTATTGGACTTTGTGTCCGGCAGACATACAGTTTTGTATGTATTGGACTTTGTGTCCGGCAGACATACAGTTTTGTATGTATTGGACTTTGTGTCCGGCAGACATACAGTTTTGTATGTATTGGACTTTGTGTCCGGCAGACATACAGTTTTGTATGTATTGGACTTTATGTCCCGCAGACATACAGTTTTGTATGTATTGGACTTTGTGTCCGGCAGACATACAGTTTTGTATGTATTGGACTTTGTGTCCGGCAGACATACAGTTTTGTATGTTCCAAATTCCAAATTCCAAATTCCAAATTCTTTATTCACATTAACAGACACGAGACACAATATAAATTAATCTTACAGGTACAGGGACACAAAAATAATGCATGCAGAAACTTAAAAATAAGAATAGAATTAAGGTTTAAGTGAAGTCTCGCGACTGCTGTGTGAAAGGGTACCTAGATCAGCATGAGGTTAGTGAAACTAACACTATCTAACCCTAGTCTAACTAACCTAGTCTATGTATTGGACTTTGTGTCCGGCAGACATACAGTTTTGTATGTATTGGACTTTGTGTCCGGCAGACATACAGTTTTGTATGTATTGGACTTTGTGTCCGGCAGACATACAGTTTTGTATGTATTGGACTTTATGTCCGGCAGACATACAGTTTTGTATGTATTGGACTTTATGTCCGGCAGACATACAGTTTTGTATGTATTGGACTTTATGTCCGGCAGACATACAGTTTTGTATGTATTGAACGTACGAGTGGACGTAGCTTGAATATGATGATACAGGTATAAGAATGAATGAATGACTGACAGACGAGGATGGTGGAGTTGCAGCAGATGGCAGCATACAAAGTGGTGACAACCCCGAGGCTCGTGTCGAGGACGACACTATGTCAGGAGAGGCCGTATAAGCGGTTACCCCACACGTTGCGTAAGGTTGCCGGCCGTTGCCTATAAAAGCCGCTGCGGTTGGCTAGCGACTCACTTATCGTCGGGCATTCGGAGCGGGTAGACCGGTCGTAACGTTATTACGTGTTGCGTTGCGTAACGTTGCGTAA
This sequence comes from Scirpophaga incertulas, assembly GCA_036419045.1. Lineage (NCBI taxonomy): Eukaryota > Metazoa > Arthropoda > Insecta > Lepidoptera > Crambidae > Scirpophaga > Scirpophaga incertulas. The sequence continues at coordinate 6,498,545 of CM071644.1, forward strand.
TTCGTAAAGTAGGCGTTAGGCTGATTTTGTTCTTCTGTAAAATTATGTTGTTGCCAAATTATTTTTTTTAAGGAATTTCTCTTCTGATTCCTAAAACTATAATATTGTTTATATATTTATCTAATGCTCATAATCATTATTATGAGTAATATAATACACAATAGTGTAAAACTAAATGTGAAAGGAGAATACTCATTTCACATTTTGTTTATATTCTTTGTATCACTTAAAGGTTGTCGTTGATAGCAGTCCGTCTCTATATGTACAAATGTACTTAAGATATTAAATAAATAAATGTGCTAAAAACTAAAGAAGCTTTGCCAATCGCTTTTACGTATGATAGACAAGGTTTCATGCTTTATCAGAATTTAGAACACCTTCCCACCGCCCCTTTTTTCCCAATGGATATAATAAAAGCTGCCTAGGGCCGCTATCACTTAAATTGCCGCCGACAAATAAACACGGCAAAAATCCCAGATATCTCAGAAAAACAAAAATAAAAATATGGCAATTCTTTTATATTTTACTCATTTATATAGCTTGTTAATAATTCGAATTGTTGACTAAGATTTATTTAAATGTAGTACTTATCTTTAAAAAAATAGTGTTCCTTCTGTCCAACCAAGCAGGGAAAACAGACCACAGGGGTAATTTTACTATTAAATCGGCAATCGCAATTGATAAGATAAATATGTTTAATTTGTAGCCTATTTTTAAAAAAAATAACTGTCTGAGAGTACTGTGTATAATTTTAGTTGAATCCAGAAAGTAGCACTCAGAGAACATAATTCTGTGTTTCTTGATAAATCATATATTTATTAAATAACCACCCTGGTTATGATTGTATGATTGAAATACAAGTTACATACATAAATACAGTTAAATGCTGAAATTATTTACAATATAAAGGGTAAACAGTAATTTTCTGTCATTACATTCAAATGTTTAAATAGACTCAAATTGTTATTTGACTCAACCCTACTGCTATGCGGGTAACCTATAAACAGAAACGATAATTGTAATTATGATAAGATCTTAACTTTGCGATAAGGAGCATGTGCTGTATAATAAACATTTAAATTAGTTGGAACAGAAATCAATATTTTTTGTGGGCTGACACAGTGTCAAGCCATATAAATCCACAGGTCAATTTTGTCACTATAATTGGTATTTTGTAGGCTTCTTTCTAGATGCCTTTTCACTTTTTCATTCTAATTTATTTCTATTTAAATTGCGTATAACTTACAAATAACCTTTTCTTTTCTAGATGACTTGCGCAGCTATTTCTAAACACCTCTCTTTTACTTTTTTTATTTATTAATAGGATAGGGCAGCAAACGAGCAAACGGATCACCTGATGGTAAGCGATAACCGTTGCCCATAGACACCTGCAATACTAGAGGAGTCACAGATGCGTTGCCGGCCTTTTAAATGGGAATATGCTCTTTTTATGAAGGTTTCAATATCGCATCGGTTCGGAAATACTACAGGCGACAATTCATTCCACAGTTTAGTAGTGCGTGGCAGAAAATTCCTGAAAAACCGCACTGTGGTGGACTGCCAGGCGTCTAGGTGATAAGGATGAATGTTGTGTCGAGTATAACGGTGAGGGAAACTAGCAGCAGGAATAAATCCGAACAATTCCTTGGAGCACTACCCGTAATATAAGCGATAGAGGATACATCTCTACGCAGCGCCAAGGAGTCGAGCCGACATGATATCCGGGCAGTCGACAATTCGGGTCGCTCTCAGTTGGATGCGGTCCAGAGGGAGAAGCTGGTACTGGGGAGCCTCTGCCCAAAGATGGGAACAGTATTCCATATGTGGCTGAACTTGCGCCTTATAGAGTTGCATTCGTTGTGGGCCGGTGTGAAATACCGCCTCGATCTATTGGGCACACCGAGCTTCTTTGAGGCTATTACTATTGCTATTTTTTACTTTTATAGTCCTTACATATTATGTTATTATATATAAATGTACAAATTCATATAGTGAGCGTCTTTCTATCTTCTTTATCTGCCTATAGCCGTGCTGGAACGGGCCATTAATGGTGTTTAAAGACGTCTATTCTATTTACTCAAATATTTCAGAAAGATCATGGCTCTCATGTCCTCTGATGGTTAGATACAATATAGCGGATATTTGTCATATGAATAAATAAATGGTTTGAATAACTAAAAACAAAGTTATTACGCATGGAACTCATAAAAAAAAATTGTACTTTGAGTTTGACGATATTTTGGTTCTTAGGCTAATACATATAACAGACTGAAATAAAAGTATGGGGCGCTAAAATTAACTAAAGATTCCGAACAGATTCATTTATATTTCTATTTATATCACATACGTAATACAACAGGCAAAATTCTGAACTCAAGCCCTGTTCAACAATTTGAGTATTATGGAAGGTGATGACTTGTTTTTGTGTCGGTCCGTATATTGGTAATAAACGCCTGCTTAATAGAATGCGGGGTTTGTATGGCGTAAAAACACAACACGGTGTCTCCATTAACGAGCACATTAAACAGTATATTTATGACACTCCGCCTAATAATAACATATTATTTCATGGCTTATATTAGCATCTGCCTTTTGACGTGTTTTGGTGGTTTATTGAAGGTATTCATGCTGCTTTGACCGTATCAGAGGCCGTATATATCAGATACCGTATCAATTCAATTTATTACATGTTACAACCTTAAAAATAATAAGTAAATATAGTATATTTTACATATATGTGACGAAGCCATTGCAATATTTGCATTACTTTCAAATTAATGTAATAGTTATCAACACATTTTGTCAACAAATTTAAAATCTACATACATTAACGATGTCAAGAAGTACGTGTTAAATAATAATTATAAAGAGTATTTTATTTACAATATCTAAAGAAAATTAATTAAATTTATTATTAACTAATATAAGTATAATTTAATATAATATCTTAAATAAGTTTAAATATTCGTCAATAGTATAGTATGCTTTATCGATCAATAACTTTTTTAGCGAATGCTTAAGTTCTGTTTAATTTGTTACTAAAATATTTTTTATTAATGTTTACCATTACTAAAATATTTTTGTGAAAAAATGCAGTTGTCGAAGATAGTAATTCTGTCAATCACTTGATTATGAGAAAAGGTGAATGAGATCAATTGAAATTGTCTATTAAAAATAGATTAAATATTAAAAGAAAAAATAAAAGCGAATTTGAAAAATCTAAAAACGTGACAATAGTATCGATTTAATTAATGTAAACGCTTCGAGAAATATTCTAGTAAGGGCAGTTTTATTGCGGTTTTTATAAGCCAACTTTATTTACCTTCACACATACTCGTTTTGTGTAATAAAAACAACTGGTTTTGATAGACATAGGTGAATGCTCAATTGTCAGCAACAGCAGTGTTTTTATTTACTGAATTATTACATATGTAGCTTCCTGTCCACGGTTTCGTCCGCATTATGTCGGATTTTACAAAAAGAAACGAGAAAATTTGTCATATGTTCTGTCCCAGGTGGAGACCTTTTTTTTGCGGGTGCGGGTGAAATTAATTCATGTAATTCCAACGCACTCTCTTCGAAATGCAACCTATAGAAAACCGAATGGCAAGCAACTCTTCGACGGTGTTCTACACTCTGGAGGCGTGAGTTTATAAGTGTTTCGTCGTCGATAAGTTTTCTAGCTCGCCTTTCTACTGAGTCCAAGGCAGCCAACTGATAGCGGGTGAAGCCGTCCCAAAGATAGCAGCAGTACTCCATGCAGGATCAAACTTGGGTTTGATATAGGTTGAGCACCTGTTCTGCAGTGAAGTAGCGCCTAACTTTGGATAAAATGCCAAGCTTTTTAGCTGCAGTTTTCGCCAAGGACTCAATGTGTCCCCCGAAGTTTAGGTTGGACGAAATATCCCTGGATAAAACAAGCTGTGTTTATCAGATTTTTCCACAGGAAAATATATTTAATATGTTACTCTAAAGGGAGTAAAAATAGAGGATTATTTTTTTTGTCTGGATAGGCTCATACTCGTAAACTAATGAATTGAATTTGATAAAAGTTTATATAGAGAAAAAACGTAGAGAAAGACATGGGACTTTCACTTTCTTTCGGACATAGGTAAAAATACCTTTTGTTCAGAAGAATGATAAAAATAGTTCAGTATAACTATGGTCGAAGAAACGGAGAAGAGTATAACAACATTTTTACCGTATGATAATATATCTTCCTTTTTGACAAATCCTATATAAAGCGGGCGAAGCCTCGTCCGGAAAGTTAGTTGTAAATAAAAATTACATAAATCGAATGGCGTTAAACGTTTACGTTACTTTATCTGAAGTTTGTCTACCTAACGGCTATTATAATCTACTTTGAAATAGCAAGCCGGCCAAAGTACGATCTTTATGGGAGGCGTAAAGTTGAAATTTATGGATGACCAGGTGCTTAGGGCTGTGTAAGCGGGAGCTAGTTCATAGTCTCGGGAAATATTGCCAATATTCCCGAGACTGCTCTGGTGGAACTTATTAACTTGCTGACTTATAACTAGGGTGCACCCTAGTTATAACTAGCCAGACACTATAGGGTGCAGTGTATATTTCAGGAACATACGATTATATTTTAAGATAAATGTAAATATTTGTTTATTTAACAATTAATGCACGCAATAATAATAATACAAATAACATAGTAAATATAATGTATTAAGGTACTGCTTATTTATTGTAAAAGATAAAATACAGAATAACTAATATTAGTTATGGTTGGGTCCAGATATATAGATATATCCATATGGATATATCTATATATCTGGACCCAATTAAATGATGTTATATAGAAATAATTATACGTATGATTAAAATCGAGAATTCGAAATTAAGAGGAAACATCGTAGCATATTATCGTACATAGTCCCCTGTTTCCTCCCTGGAAAATATAACAAGAGTATTTTATTAAAAAAAAATCTAAGATGAAAAATCTCAGCTATGTATTTTCCCAATGTTATTTTATTTATATACATTATGTAATAAAAAAAAATAATTATCAATATTCGAAAATTTATAATAAATGCCACATTTTTCGGTGATTTCAGATACCTAGTAAATAATTTACACGTGACCATTCAAAAAATCAACACATATGGAAGTATATCAAGCTTTCCTTTATTTATATAGAAAAAAGAAGCATTTAAATCAGATCTATTTTGGATTAATTATCAGGGGATGATGAAATCAACGTGTTTATTATAAGATCAATTATGTATTTCATCGTTAAATATTTATAATAATAAGGATGGATGGTTGAAGGTATTTCCTGTCTCACAGTCCATAAAAAATGATTAAGCTGTTCCATTTCTCTTAACTTTTCCCCTGACATCATCATTAATATAATGGATCAGAAAACGTGTAAAACATGCAACACGAAACATAGTTGCTAAAACTTTCTACTTTGTAAAACCGTTCCGTACTTTCAAATTCAGTGTAATGCAGCCAAAACCTCTTAAGAGTGGCAAAATGCAAGCGAAAACGTACATAATCCGCTCCCAGAGGCAATCTTCGCCCACGTTCTTTCGGATTACAGCCAAACCGCAAGTGGACGACGCATTCGAAGTTTCGCGGGATGAGAGTTGCTCAAATATTTATTAAAGCTTTCAGTTGATTATACAGTGGTTAGGTTTTATTAATTCATAATTATTTTAATTGAAATATCAATTGTCTAGTATAGAAGCTAATGTAAATGCAATAAAAATAAAAAAACAAAACCAGTCATGTGGGAGTAAGACACCTTTTTTTTTTTGTTCCCTGAGAAAAATGCATTAAATTGCATACTCCGGCTGTGGCGAGCCGGCGGTTATGTGGCGCTCTCCTCCTCAGAAGGGGGAGGCCTACCCACTAAAAACCTCAGGGATGGCCTTCCTCAGGCATGTAGGGAGCCCCCGGGGACATCAAGCTACTTCCGGAAACCTCCAGCCTCCGCTCCCCTGCCTAGAGGGGAGCCCTCCTCGGGGGAGGCTACACTACCTCCCCCGACGACGCCCCCCGCCCACGGAAGGGGCGTGGTTCATCCCGGGTCGCCGTAGCAGTCGCGACTAACTCGCGCCCGCCGGCGACCCGCGGGGGAGTAAGACACCTATTAGAGATTAAATAATAGTTTATTTTGTTTGTGATGCAACTAAAAATTTAATTAACGGTTTTCTGATTATTTCTTTTATTTTTCCGTTATTAAGCATATGACATTGCTTCATGACAAATTTAATGATTTGAAGTTATCGGAAAGTACCTTATTGCATGGCAGCGCTTAAGAGTATTAGAAATCGGAAAATTAAATAGTTATGTAAATACAAACCTACGGTTTTCCGATATTTTCATTTACTTGTGCTACATTGCTTTATGTCACATTTTATTATTCTAGGTCAACGGAAAGTATCCTATAAATTTTGATTGAAAAGTTTGTTTTGTGATATACATTTACGGTTTTCGGTTTTTTTCACTTTACTTTTACTTGTGTTATATGACATTGTTTCATTTTATGATTTTATTATTTTCGATGAAATTCTCTCGCCAATATCAAAATATATATTTTTAACCACTAAAAAGCTGTTTGTTATTTACGAGCGACTACTTTTGCCTCTAGCCTAGACTCGTGAGATTATTCAAACGGCCCAACAGAATCATTTTCCTTGTCCGATTCATTAGCAGTAAGATTTGAAGTGTGCGCTTCCGAATTTTTCCGAACGTTTAAAATCCATTTTTACATTGAAAAAGATCGCTCTATGTCTGAGGTGAGGTTAGCAAATTTATACACTTCCTCCTCCTCGTCATTAGGAAGATATTTTTTCTGCTCTGGTAGTGTCCAAATCAAGATTTCTACCCATGTCTTTTTTCATTTTATCTTCTAAGCTCTCGCAATTTGCCCACCTCGAAGCTAATCTCACAGCATCAAATATTTCAAATCATTCCATTAGAGAAAGAAAAGAAATGTCTTTTGTTCTCACAAGCTATGTTGTCGAACTACAAATGTGGCAACATCGGGCGTATTGGAATTTTGCAACTTCGGACATCTGATGTCATTGATGTAACTTTGGCAACGTCACGCGTGCAGTAGTTTAAATTGTGTAAAAGTAAATAACTTTTTATTTAAAAAATCACAGGACTTTATCTGCTCTTAAAATAATTTCGGGATTTGAGGCATATCCATTTTCTTGTTTCGCTGTATGAAATCTGTGTAAATATCTAATTCCGACCACTACCGATCAGACCTCCCCGCGATTCTTTTACTCCATTGAAACATCATAAGTTGATAATAGTATTTAAAAACATAGTAAAGCGAGTCATGAATTTCCCATATAATTCAATATTATGAAGTAATAACATTGTAGCGCAAAACTTAGTTTCTTAAAAACGAAACTAGTGCCAAGTATAACAGAATGCACACAGGAAAACGTAACACGTGCACCATTACGTCAGCATTTAGTAAACAATGGGTATTTGCAATAACGTCAACTTGAATAAATTAATCACCTATGTTTCCAGAAACAGCTCTGCTTTTTAAAAATAGAACAGATTATTTATGGATCTTTACTTTGGATTATATTCTGTTATTATATTCTGGATTATTTATACCTGCTATTTGTATCTACTATATTGAATTCTATTTTTTTTTAATTTAATTTCACAATATAGGTTTTCATTTGTAAAAGAATACCACGGCCACTTTCTATCATCGCTTGCCATCGACAGGGAGTTCATGCCCACACACTGGAGCCTAAATGGTCCCGCACAGTGCGGTTCCAAAGGAATTTCCTCTCGCGTACACTTCGTTTGTGAAATGAGCTCCTTGCCGAGGTTTTTCCGGAGGGCTACAGTATCGGGTTCTTCAAAAGGGGAGAAAATTGGTTTTTGAAGGGTCGGAAACGCGCGACACCCCTTTTTTTTTGAGGGGGGGAAATGCCACCTTGTGCACCATGACACCGCGCTGGCAAGACGCAGCCGTGTGTGGGGCTCTCCGGTCAAGGGGACCGGCCTACCCACAAAAACCCCCCCGAGTTCTCTGTGCCCATACGGGGCACATGGCGGGGTGCGCTCTCGCGATTCGATGCCGCCATGTGTCCCAGGGCCGGCTCGATCAAGAGTTGGTCAAGCGACCGCCAAAGGAGGGACTGTCCGAGAATCCCTGGACAGTCCCCCAACGCGCGACACTTCTGGTGTTGCAAATGTCCATAGGCTACGGTAACCGCTTACCATCAGGTGGGCCATAGGCCTGTTTGCCACCATCGTGGTAAAAAAAAACATGACATATGTTTATGGGCGAGATGCGATCTTAAAATATAACTATATATACCTAGTAAATAATTGACACAAAATTGTAATTTACTTAAACTAACCTACTACATCGAGCAAAGCAACTTGTAGCTTTGATTTTAGTACTGTTTTGGAAAATTTGGTAAAATAAATGTACAGATTTTGCCAGTAAGTTGCCAATTACAGTTCATTGTCGAGAATCTTCTTAGGAATAATCTACAAATGTACCTTATTTGTCAGGTATAAGAAACTGGCAGGACCTGTAAAAACACATTCTTTCACCCACCACATTATGATATTCACAGACAGAAGATGCATATCCCGGCAGGGTTCAGTTTTACCTTGAGCTTGTCCTCATATGGCTTCTAATAGAGATTTCGATCCCCGGTTTGAACAGTCTGGTGACTTTATTCAGTGACGGAGGCACTCACAACTTACAACCCTACTTTAGAAATACATTGACAGGTCCCGTTGGGAGTTACAAAATACGGAGGGATCAGTTAAGATTAAAAATTGTAGGTGAATCGGTAACGGGGATCGAAAGGGAATCCAGCGAATTCCGATTGACCGTCCTATTCTGTAGGTGACACTGCAAGCCATGTTCAACTAACAGCGTAGGTAAAAATGAAGCTACAAATTCATAAACTCAGATTACAAATAATTGTTTATGGTCTAGAAAATTATTTTGTTTTCTGAACAGCAAAATCGGTAAATATAGTAAAATATCACGCTTTTCTTGGATGGGTATACGATATTCAATATTACGCTGTTGTAAACAATGCTATAAAACGTAGCTGAGCACATTTTTTTCTAGAAAGCCTTATTTGAATGATTTTGTATGTACATCATTAACCTAATTTTTTTAAATAGACTTAACATTATGATATTGCAAATTACTTTTTGTCTAAGCGGTATGGTCACCCTAATATAGTTCTTAGCAGATATGAAGCACGGCAAACGAGTCGAGTGAAATTCGTTGAGAAGTAGGTATTACATAGCGAAATCCTCTGGAAGGTCTTTCTGTCTTCAGCAACTTTTTCAATTTAGTTTAACAGTTTCGATGAAAAGAAAATTCTCATTTCACGACTTATTCTATTATTCTGCGGTTTCGTTGATGAAAAATGTACGAAAAATTATTATGTCAAGACATGATTGCACTTTTATTAAGTTTAAAAGGATTGGCTAATCCTATAAATATATTTGCAAATTGGCAATAAATAGGTTTGTACTTTGAAATTCTTGTACTTCTTCTTTTGGTTCTAGTTTAAATCTAAAATAGTTGTGTACTATGCTCAGCAAAAATATCATTTAGTAACTTAATGGTAGAGAAAATTTTACATTTTAATTTTCAGATTATATCTTTACAAATACATTTAAAAGTAAATAAGGGAAAATAAATAATCAATGTTAGTAAAAAGCTATAAGTAAGTAGATTCAACTTTTCTGCAAGTTATTCACAAAATGATTTCTCTTTATCAGTATGAAAAACGCTGTCCTTTTTCGTTTTATTACCTTGTTTCATGCCCGTCCAGATTTAGCGAGGGTTCTTTATATAAAACATTTCAATGAGACACATAATGAAATATCCGAAACCCTTTCAGGGACTTTTAGATTCGCTTTTACTATGTATTACTATGTACATGATGTAAATATAGAATCAGTTTAATACTCAAATTTTATTATACGTTAGCTACAAAAGTAGACAGTGCATGTGAGAAAAATATTTGCCGACAGTATTGACACACATGTATATATTCCCCGCAGGGTTAGATAACGGTATAACTAAAACTAGCTCCTTTACCAGTTTTATAAGATTCCATGTACAAGGGCGCGACATTTTTTGTGTCCATTCAAATTGAACAGGTAGAATTGTTGTATCATTCCATATATGGCTCTAACGACATACGGTTAAGGAAAGGGAACGGGAGATAGGTACAACATATTTACTACAAATAAATATATTTATATTTTTTTATATTTATAATTTTATATTCAAAGCTTACTTATAATAATATACTAATAACAGTAACATTTAAAAATACGTATGCCACACTCAAAGTTACGCAATTATAAACTATATTACTATACTAACAAGTACGTTCAAAACTCGATTCTAATCGAGATCCTTATCATGATGTGAGACCTAGTGTTTCAGATTCACAATAAATGTAAATAATATAGTACAATGCTATATAACAGTCGCCGAGTAGAAGTAGATTTACTAGAAAATCTCCTCCAGATAGATTTTCTTTGTAAACATATATTCTACTCTAAGTTCTTGAAGTAGACTTAACATTTATTTATTGTTGCAATTTATTTTCCATCAAACGGTGTGGTCAGTCTAATATAGTTTTTAGCATATATGAGACAAGACACATAAAACGACTATGACAACAGCACCAAATCGACTACAACTACAGCACCAAGTCGAATACGACTACAGCACCAAGTTGACTATGACTACAGCACCAAGTCGACTACGACTACAGCACCAACTCGACTATGACTACAGCACCGAGTCAACTACGACTACAGCACCAAGGCGACTACGACTACAGCATCAAGTTATCTACAACTACATCACTGAGTCGATTACGACTACATCAACAAGCCCCAGGTGTAGTAATTTACCCCAAAATTGGGGTAAATTACCCCACCGTTCCATTTCCCTCACCGAGCAGTACAAAAAACAAAATTGCAACATTTTACAAAAAGGCCGCCGGCGCCGCCGCCATCTTAAAATTTCGGAGTTTTGTATTTTTCCAAATATCTGCACCATATACGGAGTCGGATGATGGTTGTCCCGCGATTCCAGCGCACCCCGATCTGGGAGCTATAACATTCAGGGGAAGAAAGGGAGCGGTGACCCATTTATTTTTAATCCGTCACTGCGCACAAAATGTAGACCACAATTAAAATGGATACAGCTTTTCAACTCTCCGCAAATTAGAGGTAGATAAACTTCGCAATACTATTCATTAGCAATTCTACTATATTGTAGTGAACTTATTGTCGCTGGTCCATGTCGGTGTAAACATTCGGCAATCACATTTGTATTAAGGTTTCCATCACGAACATCGTTTGCAGACAACACGTCCTCAAGCACCCATTGCGTGGAATGCGACTACGCAAGGATTGCATGAATATAGGATATGTTTTGCAGGTTCTGAAATTATCCACCATATATTTTCACCAATCATCACAACGAAATTTAAACTCTTCGGTTGGAGAATAAGGTGTTAATCGCGAAGCAAACTTTCTCATATGAAATTGTAGAAGTTGTCCTTAATTCAACCTTGAGTTGAACGTTTCTGTGTATGTATCTACTTTCCTACAATAACCACTCTAGTCTGATGATTTCCACTGCAGTAATTCGTGGTTAGCCAGATCTAGGGCCATTGTTTAGATTCTCTCGCAGTTTGAACATTTTCGTTAGATTATTAATATTACGAAAAGCGTCCATTGTTACACACTTTTATATGAACAATGGACGAAAATAACTAAATAGTGACAGATATGTGTGACAATAACTAAATAAAAGAAACAGGTGGCCAATAATTTTCATCGTAAAGAATCGCAATGAAACGAGTTTCCATTTCATAACAGTTTGGGGATCAAATTCAAAACTAATCCTCGTAGAAATAAAAGAAATCTGCTGTTGCAATATTTAGACAAAAAAACCTTGTAAGTTCGCTTATGTATAAATGTAAAACTTTTTATGACAATTACAAAAAGCGTCACAGATGTATCTTTTCATAAAAAAATAAATTAAATATTTCTAACACTTACACCAAATAGCCTAGCCCAAAGTACGCTCTGGAGGCTTGTGTCATGGGATCTAGGGTAACGGATAGACACACATATATAAATATATTTGATAGAAATATGTATATTAACAAAAATGACTAAAGTACAAATGCTTGCATTCATCACACAAACATCTGCCTCTACTGGGATTCGAACCCATGAGATGGCACCTTGAAACCGGTGTACCAAGCAGTCAACTACAGAGGTCGTCAAAATTACTCTTACGAAAAATATAAGATGATAAAAATCTTTTATATGATTAAATGCTTAGACTGTGTAATTAAAGTTAATTAAATTTTATGTAATGACAACATATTGTGTGATTGACAATGATATTAATAAATGGGGTTCAGTAAATTATTGATGTTTGTTATTATAGCTAACAGGTAGGTATGTGCAGCGGATATGTATAACGTGATCTGACATTTATTTCATCTTGTAATGGAAGTTCGAGCTCCATATCCATTTCGTGTCATGATTTTCTAATCATATAAGTAATTCAGTTTGAATCTAGATTACTTAACGCTACCCATTCAATTATAAACTGGTAATACGACGACCTTAATCTGGGTTTTGGATTGTTCCAATTAAATACGGCAATGGTATAAATAAATAAATAAGACAATTAAAGGAAAAGTTTAAAAACAAAAAAAAAATCCTCTGTATTGATTGATTTGTAGCCAATAGAAAGATGAGACAGTAAGAGAGATGGGTAGTTCATGGACGAAACTAATTAATTAGAGCTGATATTTGGACTATGATAGTGGCAGTGGTGTCAAAAGAGTGGGATCAAATTAGACACTCAAGACGGGAAGAGACGAAAATACAGCCCTTGCTGGATTTATTAGTGGCTCTTTCTAGTTATTACTGGAACTGGTTTTCCGCTTTTTAAAGTGATTGACCTTATCGCCTTAACGGTCACTACTTCTTTCTCTTGCCCTGTTTCCAATTTTATCTTAATAATCTCTTTTTCCTAAATCTCTTTTTCTCCCTTAGTCTCCTTAACAGTAACTTAAAGCAGTTATTAACCGTGACTTTGGTTTTGGGGTTTAGGTTCTAGGGATTTCGTAATTTCCAATGGAAGTGGTCTAATTTCGATACCATATATCATAAGTAATGACAACGTTTATCTTATTTTTAACGTGGTTTAATCTTTATTTTTATATCTAGAACGAAGCTTCACCGTGATTTTCAATATAAATAGCATAAACGTTGTTTCCTGTGGGTGTGAGCATAACAGCTCAGCGGTAGTAAACGAAACATTACGTTCATTCTCATCTAGTTGGAATTCTGAGTTTCGAAACAAACTCTGCAGTATGTTTATTAAAAGTTTAGTGGAATTTTCCAACTCATATAACACTGTTTTAAACGAACTGAAATTATTTATAGGAAAACGGTGGGAAACATGTAAAAGAAAAGTAGGTAATGATTTATTATTGTATTTGCAACGAAAATTATTAACTACTTCTAAATCTTATAGAGAGACACAACTACAGTCAGCAACAGATCAAGGTAGGTATACATTTAAACCACGAATACAACTTTTATCAAATTGGGAATAGAGACGGTTTCAAAATCAACATACATATATACTTGCAGGCGTATGTACATAATTAGATCAATACTTTTGTAATTCATATTTATCTCTGAGTGTTGGTTGTTAATGTATATTTTTTAATATAGTGGATAGGAAATATAAAACATTAACCAAACACAGCAAAAATGCTAACGGCCTGCCTAATGGTAAGCAATCACATTAGCCTATGGACGCCTGGAACATGAGGGGCATCTCGAAGAACCCGTAATACTGTAAGGGTTCTTCGAGATGCCAGGGATGCCAGCCCAGGGAAAATAGTTGGACATAATAGGACCGTGCTCAGGAGGAAATTTCCCTAGAGCCACACTTTGTGATGCTCAACACTCTATCGGTAGCGAACAGTGTGATGAGAGAATGGAAGATATCATGTCAAGTAATTCTTCGGAGCACAACCCGTCGTTCAAGCGGTAAAACACACACAAAGAGACAGTCTCTCTCATACTCATTGGCTTTATTCCACTTGACTTCGTAATAGATAGTGTCTGTGCGTTTTTGAATAGAGTTAAATGTTTACAATTGAACATTAAAACTTGATATTTGAGTCGATATAGATTTGTAGTTCTAATTGGTGAGTCTAGGTTCGATTTTGCTACGTGAGTGGGAATGTGATCTTCTTTTTCAAATTTTATATCCCCATTTTCAACTTACAGCGCTCTTATAGTAAAAGAAAAGATTAATATACTATGGTTATTAGTACTAAAAAGTATTAAAACAAGTACTGTTTACGTTGTGTATTTTTGAAGGCGTAGTATTTTGATTGTATTTATTCCATATTAATAATATAAAATTTATTTATGAAAACAAAATAGGAGCCTTTTACAAAAGCGAATGCTATTATTATGACAGGCAACAAAGCAACAAACAAATTCATTTCGGAGAATTCATTTCGAATACATTCACTATATACCTACGAGTATATAGCTGACGACCGGAATTAGGGACTTCAGACCTCAAGCAAATAATTTTGCGTCTGTTATTTCCCAAAATTAATTAAATAATAACTAGAAAAGTTTTATAGAAATATGCCTCTACTTTGGCCAACTAGATTGGCAAGGAACTTCCATACAATAAAAGTGTAGTATATGTTGTTAATTTGTGATATATATATACAAACTAGCTGGCCCAACAGACGTTGTCCTGTCAAATGTCTCAAATGTCAAATGTCTCAAATGTCACGTTGTCTCACGTTGTCTCAAATGTTTTTAAATAAATAATTTAGCTGAAAAACAATATCTATATGACCGTATTGTGAATCTAAACCATTCTCAAGCCCCCTGGAATACACACAAAAAATTTCATCAAAATTGGTCCAGTCGTTTAGGAGGAGTTCAGTCACATACACACGCACACAAGAAATATATATATTAAGATATATACATATTCACGGCACCCAGTCATTAACTAGCAAACAGGAATAGAGGCAATGAGAACACTGTTTTGAGGCAGAAATAGATAAGATCAAGATATCAAATAAAAGATTCTGGATTTGTAGCCTTAGCACTAAAATTCCGTGAAAAGGCCGTGAGGACCGGCCTAGCCACTAAAACCCTCCAGGCCCATGCGGGGCACATGGCGGGGTACGCTTTCGCGATTCTACCGCCATAAAGAGTACAGGGTCCTGGTTTACAATTTACCGTCTGGTAATATGCAATGAATAGCATAAAACTCACGCATTCAACACAAATATCTTTGAGGTAAATAATTCTTATAATTAAACAAAAATGTGCGGCGTGATCTATATGGTTAAGATGAAGACCAAGAACTTTTTCTATCAAATGAAAAAAAAAATTCATTGAATAACAAAGGGCATATAGGTACGGCCAACAACATGTCAAGCGATACATTCGCCATTGGAAAACTACCGCCATTACGTCTACATAAGAGCTATGTCAAGGTAAACATTAAGTATGACGTGTTCCTGTGTGTTCAACAACTTTTCATTTAATGAATCTACGACCGAATATTTCTAATATACTTATTTTAGAACTGTGACATTACTGTTATGAATACATGACTTGCATAGCTTGTAGGTAATTACGAGTATCGAATTCGTTTGAGTCATGTTAGAAGTGAATATTAGCACATTAAATTTGTCACTATGAAGTGATAAATATAATCTTTATATAAAAAGTATTGACTGAAGGTTTATTGGGATTATATAATAATATATAGTGCTATAGTTAATGGATATTAACATATTTTTCTATAATCGTACCACTCGCCATAGACATGGAGTTTATGCTCATACACTGGAATCTAAATGGTCACTTACAGTGCGGTTCCAGAGGAGTTTCCTCCTGCCTAGAGTCCGTTTGTAGAATGAGATCCTTGTCGATGTTTTTCCAGAGGACTAGAGTATGGGGTTCTTCAAAAGGGGAGTAAGTAGGTTGTTAAAGTGTCGGCAACATGTGAGTGACACCCCTGGTGTTTCAAGTGTCCATAGGCTATGGTAACCGCTTACAATCAGACGGGCCGTAAGCCTGCTTGCCACTATCGTGGTATACATAAAAAATATATATTTTGTATAATTTATGTATATAAAAACGAAAAGTATTAGATAATGTATTAGATTTGGATGTACAGTGCTCGATTCCTTTTTTATATTGACATGTATTATGCATCTGCGCAAGAAATAATTTCATTGAACTATTCCTTCTAACCAGACACATCCAGTTGTATTAGACGTAAAAATTTATATTATCAAATCTAAACATAGTATCAGTTTTAATATAATTTAAATCAGACAGATAATCCTAAGATTAATTAATAAATAATAATATAATAAATAAATATTTGTTACACTTACACCAATTAGCCTAGCCCAAACTAAGCTCTATAAGGCTTGTGCAATGGGATCTAGGGTAACGGATAGACATACATATATTATACATATATAAATAATTTTTATTGAAATATATATCAACAACCATGACTAAGGTACAAATGCTCGCATTTATCACACAAACATCTGCCCCTACCGGGATTCGAACCAGGGACCTCAACCGGTGTATTATCCACTCGACTATGGAGGTCGTCGAATTTCGTCGTCGAAAGTCGTCGAATTATAGTAATCAGTGGTCATACAGTTTCATTGTTTTGCCACCAATATTAAGAATAACTTACTGAGAAATTAGGATTCGGATGTAAACGTGGGGAGGCTATTCGAACCCACCACTGACCCAAGCCAACATAGCTATTAAATTATAATCACTACATAGCATAAAACAAAATCGCTATCCGCCGTCAGTCTGTCCCTATGTATGCTTAGATCTTTAAAACTACGCAACGGATGATATGGTTTTAATAGATATGGTGATTTTTAAGGAAGGTTTATATGTATAATACATGGATAATATAGTAGAGAAACACTGACAAATTTAGAGGTTTCTAATGTGATGTCGTAAATAAGCACGTGATTTTGCGCTCTAAGCAAAACATGTTTGTATTGTCTAATAACAAAAAGCTGTGAACGTTGTGTATAAGGACTTTTTTTTTCCTCAGGAGAGGAAGGCTGAGAATCCTCACAAGGAGCACGAAACGTACCCAGGATACCCCCGCAACGGCAAGTGTCACGGAGGTTATGTCGGACTCCACGCGACCGGAACGGTCCAGCCACGTGACCTACCGACTAAACTCAGCCTGGCCCAGGTTCTAAAACCATATAGGCAAATCGTGAGGGCGACCGCCCCTCAGGAGAGGGGCGATGCAGCGCAGGCCCATAAAGGGGGCCCAAAAGCGCTAGAAGAGGCGCGGAGTCAAAGTGACGCCGGCCTTATCATGAGGGATGTATAAGGCATTTTGAAGTAGGAATATTAACATAACCATTGCAACCGTGCGAAGCCGGGGCGGGTCGCTAGTTAGAACTAAAAATGTGTAAACATTTGGTAACCTTAATGCCAGTTAAGGCTGCGGGCGGACTGGTCTAAAGGACACGCGTAGGAGTTCTTAATTGTACAGGTTAACTAACTGAGCATTTTCGCATATAGAAACGATAATATTTAATCTTACTTAATACCTAACATACCTATTGGATAAGTTTCCGTAGTAAAATTAAATAACTGTATACTTATTTTAATTTTGCTTATTACAAACCAAATAGTGTTGCGATAAGTGGCTCTGTTCCCAGATGGTTACATAGGGCAACGAAGAATATCACTTCTTTTTAAAATACCGGCTGCACGCGCTTATTCGATGTTTCTGTTGTTCAAAAGATGAACTCACCAAAAGAACTAGGTTTTTTTATGTTATAACAATGAAAATTAGATTAATAGATAATTATGATATATTGTAGTATCTATTATATATTATAGTATCTATTTATATCTATAGTATTAGTAAATAGGTGAAAAACAATTTCATTAATTAATAAATGATAATAATTTAGGAATAAAATTGGTAATATTAAAATAGTATCCCCTTTCTTTTAATAGTTTTGATTTCACACTTAAAGTACATTTAGGTCAGAAGTAAGGCACGACACAAAATATCACGAAATATATTTATTAATTAACACCACAACACAAGCTCAACTCAACAAGCACATCGACGTCTGTACGAAGACTGACTCACGAACGTAACGTTGATTTATAGAACCTTCCGACTCGGTCGGTAAAGCCGGCAATGAGAAACCCAGTCATTTCAAGACTGTTATTTGACTACAATAATTTATTTCCTCATCGATAATAGTCAATTGATATACCAACAAAACATTATACAATTTTATTATTTATTAAACGCTAACACATTAGGTCTTAGTCCGTAAGTATACTGTAAGGAGATAAATAAATATTTTGTCTTATCGTGAGGTACCTGCTAAATTCAACAAATGCGTTCTGTCACTGAACTTACATCTCTATGATCAGTAAAGGAAATACGAATCAAATTTTGTACATATTACTTTTGCTCTAATCAAAAATTATATATCCTAGTATCTGTCAAAAGCAACCAAAACAACAAAAATAGTTTTGCAATGTTCTGCGCCAAAAATTAAATTGATACATTAATATCATATAAGTATTCTCTGTTTGTAATATCTTAAATAATTTTAATTGACTTTTCTTATGTTCAGAATAAGTATAGATAATTATGTCGCCAATTGAAGAAAATACGAATCAAATTTAATGTATTTAGTACATTTTTTATTTGGTCAGAAATAAAATATCCTAGCAACTGTCACAAGCAACCAAAAACACCAGAAAGAGTTTTAACAATGAGTTTGCTATCGATTTTGTTAAATATTTCATGTACAGTACCAATAGAAGTAATATCAATCTAATATGAAAAGATAATATAATTACATTACCGCTAGAGGCGCCACAAAAAGTGTTATTACAAAAATGTACGCTTTCAAATGAACTGCAAACGAAAGCTATACCAGGCGCGGACAATTCGTCTTTCTTAGTAACGCGAAATAGTATCGAACTGAAATATATATATTTTTTTCGGATGAAAGTCCTATTCCGGTGCCTCTAAATCATGTAACTGAACCCCACTCAGACGGATTCGCGAGCAATAGCTAATATTTACATAAGTATGCGGTCGCGCGATCAAAAGGAAATAGGTCTCTCAGCTTTCATCTATTATGGTACTTTTTTCATATTTGGTGCTTATTCGGTGTATTTGATGATCCTTGATGATCAGTGATCCTTAAAATAACATAGAAGTTCATTTGCATATATTTTATCAGATAGTAATACCTTTGATTTTTTAATTAAAATTATGGTAAAATTGATACAATGGATAATATATTTTCCTATGTATGTGTCTTGTAATTATAATTATTAAAGACAATGATTTCATTATAGTTTTTTAAAGACAATTAATTCACCATTATTTAACTCAATTATTACTCGTATATACATACATGTCGTTATTGCATTAATTATTGTTGTTATTAATGTAAAACTATGACTGAATAGTCATTTATTTAATTTTCTTTTAAATATTGTACCATACAACAATTTCAAATCGTCTGGATAGTAAACACATTTATTTGAGGCTGATGTTTACGTATCGAGCCATTCGGACGAATCAGTGTAGTCTGCATCTGCCCTTACAGTTTAAATTTTAATGTCATCACCAATAATTGCTCATATTTCTGAACAGTTTTCATTAAGGTAACATTAATAGCATATGCTATGTAGCGGAGCGAATGCCACCCTTGTTTCTGGACCTCTGCCAAAATCATAATATACTAGTAACAGCATACGTACATAGTGCTAAGTTTGGAATTAATACTAAAAAAGATGTCGAATTCTACATCCAATATTAGTTTACATAGTGTAACGGGAAGTTAAGAAAAGCATCTTAAACCAATCGTAACATTTAAGTATAGATATTTGCCGAAAACACCTATTTCTTCATGCAGTCACGTTTTCATCCCACCATCTCTAGATCCACTCACAGTAAAACTGTATATATACATAGTAATGAATCACCGAATTTTTGTGTCACTTTTGTGCTGCTTAACCTTTTTTTTTTTTTTTGTTCCCCTGAGGAAAATGCAATAAATTGCATACCCCGGCTGTGGCTAGCCGGCGGTTATGTGAGCTCTCCTCCCCAGAAGGGGGAGGCCTACCCACTAAAAACCTCAGGGATGGCCTTCCTCAGGCATGTAGGGAGCCCCCGGAAACATCAAGCTACTTCCGGGAACGTGCTGCTTAACCCTCTTAGCATATGCCAATAATATAATATTTGTATTTTTTTATTAGAAACCGGTGGTTAGAGCTTGTGTCATTCAATAATTTCTCTACTCATATAGGAAACTCTACCTAACGTCTTTATGTGACTGATCATAAAGTTGAAATTACTGGTTACATGCAGGGTGATATCATAGTCTCAAAGGAACTTTTGATGAAACGCACTTTAGACTCGTATTCTATAATCAAACTTAAAAGTGTTAGTGTA
This sequence comes from Scirpophaga incertulas, assembly GCA_036419045.1. Lineage (NCBI taxonomy): Eukaryota > Metazoa > Arthropoda > Insecta > Lepidoptera > Crambidae > Scirpophaga > Scirpophaga incertulas. The sequence continues at coordinate 6,519,144 of CM071644.1, forward strand.
CATACACTACCACATAACGCCATTCCTTTCTGACTATACTCAAACAGACATTTGAATTTGAGTCTCGTTCTGTAACACGGGCCTTTTTTTTGTTACGCTGACGAAAATGCATTGAATTGCATACCCCGAGAACCAAGGCTTTCTTTCCCAGAAGAGGTCTATCCACGACCCCGTCGCATACACTGAACCACCTGAAGGTGGCAGCCGGTTATCTCCGGCCATCCTCCGACCTAAAATGGGTTGGAGACCGGAGGTCGGAGGCTAAGCGACAGCCACACACCCTCTTAAAAATAAAAGGGGCTTCGCTCCTTCACCGCTGCCGCTCGAAGCGATTCACCAAGTTGGACTAGGCTAACCCACGCCTTCCCTTTTGGGGAGGGCTTCTTACCAGACTGTTAGCCGTAAAAAGACGTTGTCCAGGGTGCACGACGAGGAGGTTGTCTGACGTCGCATCCCTGTAACACGGGTCTAAGTTTCCTTTCGTTATGTCACATCAACCGTCTTATTTGTTGGAAGTTAAGAGCTGTACGATGTGATTTCTATTAGTCATAACTTTTTTGCAACACAACAATCTTCGCCATATTATGTAAACAAAACCGTAATACAAACAACAAGATTTCATCAGAAAAACGAGTGCCACAGAGAGGACCTAATTGTCATGTTTTTAACATATATTGACATAATGAGGAAAGTAATAATAATAAGGCAAAAGAAATATATAAAGATATATTTATAATTCCTATATATCAATATTTCCTATTTCTATATTAGTTATATTTATAATTATAGTAAGTATTTTTAAGTTTAAATAAAATTATTTGAACATTAAAATACTTTATTATAATTGCCATAAACACAAGATATAAAGCTATTATCACGTATATAGCCACCATCATGAATTTCGTCCTTTCTAAATATTTTGCCAGTTCAAAGTAAAAATCTATTACATCACGTATCGGAAATCGTGCTCGGAATCGGGCTGCCCACATTCCTGGAAACAAGTAGGCTGGGTTATCTGGAACTATATGAAAACAGTCTACACAGGCCTAAGAGCTTAAATATGAAAAAGAAACTATTCAAAAAGGCACATGGCAATGGCAATGGCACAAGCCAAGTATTTCGCTGGCATTAGCCTTAAATTCACTGAATCAGAACCCAGTTTCTACTAATAGTTGGTGCCTTAATTGTTAATTTTGTGCACTACGTTAAATAAAATGGTAATTGCAAGTGGCTAAATTTGATGGACATTTTATACCAAAAACGAGGAGACTACAAAACCACATTGACCATCCAACTCGTGATCGTGACTAGGCCGTAAATGATGATGGATTTGCAGACAAATATGAGGGCTCTATGTCGAAGTACTACGGCTCTTGCTTAGGACCACCCACCACCACTAAGATAAAAAGTGAAGTCGCGACATTTTCAACGATTCTCTTTGAAATCTGACCTTTAGTTATTAGTAATGTTTCTTATTGTACCAGGATTATGCGAACAGAACAAGAAAACTACAAAGCTTAATACAATGTTTTTATTATAGATTGAAAGCACCTTGTTTTGTTAAAAGCTGGCGGCTTTTTAGGTAATTTCTCAGTCACCATCCAATCTTTTTAATACGGCCTGGGGAATAAATCAATTCATTCTACTGACTCCGGAGACGTGATTCGTATTAATATTCTTTTTCCAACTAAGTAATTGAATTACGTATTGGGCAGAAGAATGAATTGGTATAATAACGTATATATTTGTTAACATAGGTGCCGAGACTTGCCAAGGAAATAAATATATCTTATACGAACTGTGCCCTCGTCGAAACATAACATGAGTACCTGTTAATCAAGAAAATGTAACTGCATACTTGAAGTTATTTGACAGCTCATAACTATGACAGATTTTGATGTAGTCGTTTCTGTAAAGAAGTTTAGCGTTGCAATTACCCATAAATATTAGAAATAACTGAAGGATTACAAGTATGTTGCTGGTTTTTAAATGGGAGTCCATGGAAAGTTTCAAGAATGTATTAGTTTGGAACCTTCAGCAGACAACTTTAGAAGTTTTTGAAGAAATGCACAGTTGTAGCCTGCCAGCGTTTGAAGTTGAACGGATGAAAGAAATTTGTATAAGCAAACAATAATGCCTTTCAAGTTATTGCTTATATTATGCCTTACTGCATACAACAATTTAAATAACAAAACAGCTCACAACAGTATAACGACTGTTCCATTTCTAGACAATCTTTTATTTAATAAGTACTCCAACAAAATCGGCTGTTCTATATGAAATGCCACCGTTGATCAGATGAAACGTTTGAAATTCATTTTTACGAGCACTTCCCGGAGTACCGATAAAGAAAAACTCGGGAGCCATTCCTAGAATTGTAGGGTAGCAACGTAATTGAATTTTATGTTTTCTGGTACGGATATTAGCCTCTTAAAAGCGTTTCCTGATGTTTTACGGGTTAAATGAATTTTTGTATTCGGAAAATACACTCGGTTGCATTTTGATCGACTTTTTACATTCTTTTCAAAATAAAATGGCTACTTAACTCAATTCCAGGTTGACTTATAACATATCGTTGAATTTATAAAATAATAGCGACCCGGTCTTTTGCAAGGCGATGTGCTTCTCTCTACTATACAACAGTATAGTAGAGAGTCTTATATAAAAAAAAAATATTTGTCATACATATATACTCTCTTAATTACTCTATCTATTGCTGAGAACTGAACCGAACAGTTATTGTCTTAAAAAAAAAGAAGATAGCCGTATCAATGTCTTTGAATTATATCTACTTGTGTGTCGACGAATGTAACTCACTTATAGTTATCGTGGTTTCTACAAGTCTTTGATTATTATTATTATCGATCATAAATGTATAAACTAAGTTTGTAAAAGGAAAAAGAAAAATAAGTTCAGATCTCAAACAACCCTTTACTTTCATTAAAATCGGTTTAGTAGTTTGTAAGTTTATTCAAACAAACATTGTTCTTAAAGAACTTAGAATATAAAGAAAACTGAAATACAGACAGAATTACTTTCTAGTTTAAATTATTATTAAGGATCAGCAAGGACTTCTCGATTTTTTTTATTGTCAGCTTATGTTTGCACAAATAATTTATTACAGAAACAAAACCTTTGCATATATTTTGACGATATTTTTTTATCTGTGACGATAAATATCGAAGCACATTGTGATTCCCCTTTGTTTATATTAAGCACCTGTACAAACGACACGGCATTTGTAACGACAAATTGTATAATATGTCATGAACATGGAATTCTTCTATCTTTAGACACTCGTCAGCTTGTGTCGAAGGATTGTTGAAAACAAATGAACACAATTTCGACACGTAACAAATACATTTCTTTTTTCCCTGATCTTAATTTATCACAGCGACGGTTATGTAACAAATGGGAAACAAATAATATATATTTGTTGTGATATCTCATGAGAAACTTACATAATATAATTGTGAATAATTTTATCTTTTCACGTTTTAGTAATAGCGGCAGATGGAGTATCTATTTAATTAAGTACAATTGTATACTGGTGTAGCATGCGTGCAAAATCAGGATATATTTACTTATTGTAATAATCATTTCAATTGACAGACTGGTGGACTGAGGCCTCCTCCAATAATTTCCATCAGCAAATTAAAAGTCACTAGATTTTATGGTCCACCAATACTGCGTTCCCGGTACGTTGTGGCTCTTTCAGCCCCAACAGCCTTTATTCCGTCATACACTCTGCTTACCATCATTTAAGGTATATTGGACAAAGAAATTACTAATATATTTTCTTGTTGCTTATCTATACTATAATATTATAAAGAGGAAAGATTTGTTTGTTTGTTTGTTTGTAATGAATAGGCTCCGAAACTACTGGACCGATTTCAAAAATTCTTCTACCTTTGGAAAGCTACATTATCCCCGAGTAACATAGGCTACTTTTTATCCCGGAAAAATCGACAGATCCCACGGGATGCACAATAAAGGCTTCGCTCAAAAACTACTGCACAGATTTCCATGCGGTTTTCATCAATAGATAGAGTGATTCTTGAGCAAGGTTTTGCGGCATTTTTTATCTCGGAAAAACGGATAGTCCCGCTGGAAGCGCGATAAAATCTTCGCGCCATAAACCGACTTCCGCGCATATGTAGCCGTGTGCAAAAGCTATGACCGTTAATCCTCTATAGACCCAATCCCGAAATCCACGCAGGCGAAGCCGCGGGCAGAAAGCTAGTATCAGATATTTATAAGACACGCCTTTCCTTTAGCGCCGAGTCTTGGTTGCAGAGATCGGGCGAGATCTGTCTCCGCCGGCATTGATTGCGACAATGCTGGCGGACGAGGGAGGTTGGAGGGCTGTGGTCCTTCTGTGAAGCAGTGATGCTCCAGAAGGAGGCCGCCGAGCGGGGTCGGGAGATAGCCGATCTCGCTCGAAGAAGGCGGCGCCGGGGTCGGTAGCACAGCTGCGGCGCTGCCGCGGGTCGCCGGCGACTTTTAAACTACTAAAGTATATTTTTTCAGTGGGTAAATCTGGTGAAAACAGCTAAGTTTTCATACAATTTGATACGGGGAAAAATATAGAATATATCTTTCCTTTTGGAAAATCTATCATCCATTTTTTTTTATTTTTACATGTCATCTATGTGGTTTTTTAAATTTTTTGGTGTGAAATTTGTAATACGGTCCATATTGTCCTTATAATTTTTTTGTTGTGTTGTTTTCGTACCTGATGTCACTACTGTGGCAAGCAGAATACCAGTGTAGCGGTACATATGATTGTTGTATTGTTTTGTTTCGTTGTTCGTATCGTTGTGTGGTCCATCAATCAATGTATTCTTTCTTTCTTTCTTTCAATAAATAAAATCAATAGAAAGTTAATTTTCGTTGGTCCCAATAAATTACAAGAACATGGTTATCCTAACATGCACTTACGTTGACCGCCACATACTCTGCCTAATAATACCGACTTTATCTCTCCGCATACTGCACGGAATCGCCTTTCGTTTTACGCCGTAGATGGAAAAAAGCAATCAACGTGGCCTAGACGGTGCCTAGAATAATAAATAGGTGTAAAAACGGCTCCTAAACTTGGTATATTAGGTTTTATTTGTTTCTTACCTAGACTGACTTTCGCAAAGTTCGGAAGTCGATCTGAATGAAAGTTTATTTTGTTGGCACAAGTTTCTGTTGTTACTGAAATGTTTATCGAATATCTTAATCCGTAATAACACCAGTTTTTCGACGTTTGTCTAACAAGTATGTGTAAACATATTTACAATTGGGTAGACGACAATTTTTTAAATTCTGTATATAATAAGAGTACTCTTTTAAGTGAGAAATATTGTAGAACCAACAGTACACCTGCACCTATTACTTTGGAAGATACATCGACATATTTGCGGCGCTGTCGCGGGTCGCTCAAAAACGCTCCATACTAACTGCAATTGTGACGTCATAACTCAGTAAACTCGCTTAATTTGTATGAGCGTATAAACAAATTTTAAAACAACTTTGTTATTTGTACGTTTATAGGTATACTTTCTATATAAAAAAAATGTTACATTTAATGTGAGAATGCTAGAAATGTGTTCGTTTCATTAAAATTATATAAATAATAATTGCTCATTTTTTAGAAATCTTAAAACAATATAAATTAATAATTAAACTGAAATTTCTATATTGACATACTTTCATGGGATATAAATTGCTCAAATCAGATAATTATAGTATAAAAACGGCCATAATCAATTGTAGTCGTCTACCCTTTGTGTTAAAAAGAAATATTAGGACATTTCCTTACTAATGTCATAAACGCGAAAACGTTTCTATAGACACATGTTCGTTACTCTTTCATGTAAGAACTACTAAATAAATTTTAATGAAACTTTATGGTAATATAGCTTATTCATAAAAATAACATATAGGTTATAAAGATGTACGCAACGCTCATGTCTTTCTTCACCGCAGTAGAGTTCATCCATATCACCTGGAACCGATCTTGTCTAGTACAGTTCGGATTCAGCGTTCATTCCTTCCGCGTACATGCAAACTCTGGAATGAGCTCCCAGCTGCGATGTTTCCTGAGCGCTACGATATGTCTAACTTCAAACGAGGCTTAAAAAGAGTATTTCTCTCCAGGTAGGCAGCGGCTCAGCTGTGCCCCTGGCACTGCAGATGTCCATGAGCGATGGTTACCACTTACCATCAGGTGGGCCATTTGCTCGTCTGCCACCGTATGGAATAAAAAAAAAATGTAAATACTGATCCTGCGGAGACGATGTCACGGGCACCAACAAGATTTCCATATAATCGTAGTCCCCTGTTTTCTCCCAGGAAAATTACAATAAAGCAATATATTTATTCCTAAAAAGGTATGTATTCCATCGTCACCCTGTGTTATCTTATTTACTTTTTATAAATTGTTTAATGAAAGAAATATAAATATTGAAAAATCTACAAATTCATTGTAGATTCAGATTGTAGCAAATGAAATTTACATGACCATAAAAAATCTAAATAAATGACATAACTACAACTTCTTTTCGTTTCTTTTTAATATAAACGTAATAGATTTTTTGAAAATTTGATATGCTGCCTCAGAGTCATCAACCATGCTAATAAGTAAATAAGAACAATTGTTAAATAGTAAAAAAAAGCAAAGTTTTATGTAAGTTAAAATTAACCTGTTTGGCGGGCATCAGATCCTTGCAGCTACTTATTTTAAATTACTATAGTATCCAGGATTCTGTACAACTTTCCTTGAAATGTAATAAAGGGTAATGGTATATTTCTAGAATATTTTCATATTCAAACATGAAGATATTTTTTATTAAGCTGTTACGATCATGATACGGGTCAAACAACACGTTGCTGAAGTTAAACAGACGCCAGTGTCTGCAATTTGTAAACAAGGTATTGAAAACAATTACCTAAAACAAACCACGAAATCACACACACACAACGATTCAATACTGTGGTCCTACATGAGGCTATTCTAATATTGAAACATTCTAAATTATATAGAGATAATAGTTGGAGCTTACAGCCAGATTTGGACCCTATTATAAAAATAATAAAATCACAAATCCGACCACCAGACTGTCAAAACCGAAGACAGCTCCGTTTGCATACAACGAACTAATAAATATAGGATATGCCGGTAGTTAAATAATAAATTATATTTTTATCTTCACTCTATGATACCCAATATCTTAATCATAGTGCGGCTACAGATGCTCGAAAGTGTTCGAAACGTCAGACCAACTAATTAACATGTTTTAAGATCGTAAATGCGTGAGCTAAATCCCTATTTCATTTTAATCTCCGATGCTCGTCCTATTAAAAGACAATACGAACTTTCTTTTGAGAAACATATTACTATCTCAAACCATTCAGGTGAGACAATGGGATCTGGATCAGATCCGCGCAGCTTAATTTTTTTTTATTTGTTCAAATTGTTAGGGATTATGAATAAATGGAAATAAAATGAACCGAATAAAATATTAGACATTGATGTTTTCCGTTGTTCACTAGATGAGCTTGCCGAAATAATTATGTTTTTCTTGTATTATACTATTAAGATAAGATTTTAATTATTGAATAATCTTAATAAAATAAATGTGTATATGTATGTACGAGTATCTTATCATATTATTATTAGTAAATAGTTAGGTAAAAGCAATATTATTAATTAAGTAATTAACTGATAATAATTAATGAATATAATTGTTCAGATTTGAATATAAATTCGTTTTTTGAAATAGTTTTACAATGATACACTATTGCATCTTAATGCATTGTAAAACTTTGTAAACAAATAAACATTATAAGCAAGTCTTAGTTCAAAAGTTTATTTATTTATTAATCTTCTTACACTAAGAGGTAGTGTAAGAAGATTAATAAATAAATAAACTTTTGTTAAAGCAGCATTTTTCTACTATACCCTACAATGTAGTGCACACAGTTGAACCTATATATTAATGAATATTATCAAATCAAAATATTAACAATTACGTTAGAAAAACTTTAGCTGAAAAATTTTGCAGACATAAAAGTTGAATTTCAAGCGAGAGTTCCAATCGAATCTCCTGGGAAACGCTCAATCACTTGGCCAGAAATCTGAATTCCATAATTATGAATTTGGCCTGCATCGTTTTGCATGCCATTCGCTACTATATGTATCACTGTATCAGAGCCCAATACAATACGAAACTGTAACAATATTTTGTTGAAACTGAATACTACATAGATGATTAGCTTTACGGAAATTCCTTATTATAAGATCAAAAAGATCTTATTTTCCTTTAATTAATATTTTGCTTTGCGTGTTCAAAAATGTCTCGATTTCATACTTTCCTTACATCGATCTTTCTAAATTTAACACGTAAAGGTGACTATAAAAATATCTTTCTCATATAAGTCCTCACCAAAATTAGATCTTGTCAACGTTCGCCTAGTGCTGATTGCTTGAATTTATTCTACGGAGGCTTATTATACTCGTATGTCGTTTCACAATGTTTTCTTTCTCTGTTAAGAGCATCTGATATATATGTATATTTATATCTAACTGCACTGGTGAAATTTTATCTGTAATAATATATATTAACTACAGTAGGAACAGTGCATTGATTTGTAGCAAATTTACAATCTCTACATAGAGATGTATTTAATATCTTGTCTCGATAATTAAGACGAGTTAAAATATTAACGACTTCACAATGATATGAATAGCCTAGGAAATAAACTAAGCATGAATGAAATTATACAGAGTATAACAGACAGTTTTATTCATACAAACGTTATTCCGAAGTTATTCTAATTCCCACCCATGTATTGTAAACCTACTGCAAGTTGATTTGTGTTGATTGAAGGTGAAAGGATTTCAATAAATTTATTGGATTTTAGTACAATAAAATAAGTGGAACGATTAAATATAGTAATCAATTTAATATAGTAATTTGTTTTTTAATGGAACCCATTTTCTAAGGCGACTGTTATATGACATATTATTTTATAGATCTCTCAATTTAAATAAGAATATAGCTTATGTGAAGATGGCTTACTTTCTATTTTGCATATGTAAGCCGCCTAAAGATATTTAAACTGTAACCAGGTAACTCTACTACTGTTTTATTGTTGTTTTTATACTATTTCTTGATTTTTGTTATTCATTCACAAGGGCGAGATGTTGCTGAAGGTATTCACTGCTTGACTCAGCAGTATATGTGATATATACTGCTGAGTCAAGCAGTGAATACCTAGTATTGTACCAGTATTTACAATAGTATACCATCATACATCTAAAGAAATTTACAAAGAAACTCATGTTTATCCTAATTTATGCAAGGTAACATATTTCGTAATATATTTTTTTGTGTATACAGTTCCGGTCAAAAATGTTATATACATACATACATATATGTCACGCCTTGTTCCCAATGGGGTAGGCAGAGACCACCTCTCCCCACTTGCTACGATCCTGGCACACTTCTCTTGCTTCCTCCACTTTCATGAGCGTCTTCATGCATGCTCGTCGGTTGCGAGTACTCTTGACCCGGCCTTTCTTTAGGACATCTTCGATTTGATCGAGATATGTCCGCCTAGGTCGACCTGCACCGATTAGTCCTATTATTCTTACCTTGTGTATCTCTTTCTTTAATCTTCCTTCATTCATTCTATGAAATGTTATAAAACAACAGTTATTCACCAAATTATGTATAAGAGAATAACAATAGCAAACGAAACCAATTCAACAATACCGTAGCCTTGTCGAAAACAATACCACATCATACTTTTTATATTTCGTTTAAATTGCGCTGTTGCCAGATGGTGAATTTTGACAAATCGAAACCAAAGATAATCTTCTTTTATTAGTCGAAAAATATTTCAAGAGTTGTTCTCGCTTATACCAAGTACTCACCAAGCATAAGGGTTGAATGAACGTAGTATAACTCATTTTTTATTTCCAAGACTGATATTGTATTAAGGCTTTCCCCGACCGAAAGTGGTATCGGCCCTCGGCACTTTTTTTTAAATAATTTATTACTTGAACGGTATTTTCTTAAAGTCAGTTGATCAATTTATAAAACATACTGTCTACTTTTCTACTACAAAAGTGAAACAAGAAAAGCTAAAAGTAGCTGCTTTAAGCACGTTAGTATTTTACTGCTAGGCATAGACATTCGAATTCTTACACGCTGGTGATTAGAATTGTGTTTTTAAAAACAATAATTAATTTATTATAAATTTAATTATAAAAGTAACAATAACAGAGTTATCGATCTAAGAAGATATAAAATAGGAACGGGAATTAATGTATTTTTTTACTAGAGAGGAGAGAATCCTTATGGATACCCATGAGGATTCTCAGCCTCTCCTCAAACTATCACGTGACACGGTGATTATATCGGACTTCAAACCGATCGAGACGACTTAACCGAAAGAACTAGAGTAGATAAATAAGGTATGGAACAACAGGAATACAAAAACAACTCTTAGAGACGCGAGTATACGTACTCAATACTTTGAAGCATTGACAATATTTAAAAATGACGAGTAATTACTTATTATGCCGATAAGGTTCCAGACCTTCTGCCCGACCAAAGGTTGTAGGTAGTGTTTAGTTGGTAGGCTGGCCTGCTATAGTCCAACATAACCATCCGCCGTAGACCGGTTGCGGGTGGTATCCGGTGTAAGATCGTCCGAGCAGCAGGGGGTTGTTAAGACGACCACTGTGGTGGCGCGCCCCCTATGGGGATTCACTACCGTCCCCCGTGGGAAAAATAAAGTAATTACTTATTAACAATTAGATAACAACGCCTATACTAATGAGGTTCGGTTATTGTATTACAATAGTCTCTTTTAAGATACTAGAGAAATTGTTTTGAACTCCTTGGTTATTTCTTCCAAAAGGATATTGTTCAATTTTGGCCTAAGAACCGATGTGAATATAAATTATACTATATTTTTTATTTATTTTTATATTATTTGAAAAATATTTTAGTATTAACAATACACTTCAAATAAATAAATTCCAAATAAAAAGTTGGGTCATAATTATTGATGCCGTATAAAATGTTTTCCGTCAGCCAGTGCTGCCAGTTTCGGAAGTTTTCGCGATTTCGGTAAATACGGATCGAATTGAAAACCTCCTCCTTTTTGAAGTCGGTTATTAAAATTAGTTGATAACACTTTATTCATTTAAATACCTAAATTGACTAGCTAGAAAAAAAAATAGTATTATATTTTTTTAAGCGAAATCGCGAATTTCTAGCTTGGCATTTAAGTATTATAGTTTTCGTAATTGGCAACACTGGTGTACTTCGTACCTTATCTGTGTCCGTTTCATTTAATTTTTGATTGCTTTGCGACTATTGTTTCTTTTGTGATTTTCTATGCGTTTCATGGTTTTATTCTAACAACTTTGGCTTGATTACGGACTCCGATTACATTGCGTAGGTACTTGGTAGACTCGGATGTGTGTGACTGGATTTTGTAAAATGATAATTGTCAAAGAGTTATCTTAAACTTGACTAGGTACTATCTCTTTTCCTAGTATCTAGTAGAGTAGTCCTTTCCTAGTTCTAGAAGAGAACATATATGTATAGCTGTACATAGTATTGTTAATATTACTTTGATGTTACTACTCTGATATTTCACGCAAGGTTGGTTATTTTTTATTTATAACCTCAAAATATTAACTTTTTTCGTAATTATTTTAGTTTCCTGAAGTGTCCGTTCGTGAAAACTTATTTCATAGGATTCCATATAATTTTAAGAGTTTATATAAGTCACTTTCGATTCGAACGGTTCTTAGGCAGAACATGTATGGAGCCGGAAAAATGTCCTTTGGTCAGATTAAATAAAATATAAAATAACGTTTACTCTGACACCACTATATGCAAATTTACGCAGTAGTCTTTATCAGTCACGCATAATTTAATAATCAGAGGTTTGTTTGAACTGTGAAGTTTTGTATTATCTCTGTTACGAGTAACTGGCTAAATCAATTGTGAACTTTGATCTTTTTAACGATGTATAAAATCAATTATTTTAATATTGTAGTAAATTTTGTTACAATTGTAGTGATTTATGTTTTCATTTAAATAAACGGTCAGTATCAATAGTAGCGTTACACTTTAGTACCAAGGCGCAATATTTTTTTTTCATAACTGACAAAGTAATAAGCATCGAACTGCTTGTAATGAAAAAAATCCTGGTGTTAAATTACATGTGATACTAACCAGATCGATGTAAGTAAATAAAAAAACATATGTCAGCTTTTTATTGAATAATATTATGATTTTTAAATGGAATCAAATGAGACAAATTTAAATTAAAACGAAACAATTTTCATTATATACAAGCTATTTTTTATTATATTTTCACACTTGCACTTTGTAATATTATTATGAAGCAAATCTTCCATGACATTACTAAAGCACCATGCAATCACATTCGAACTAAAAACAAAAGAAGCTTTGACCTGGACATACACACATTGCGAGTTAATTAAAAGTTTGCTAAAAAGCTTCCAAGTTCTTTAAATATTTAACAAGTAAATCATTATAGTTAGAAAAAAATATTAAGTTATTAGTTTATCCAAATATGAACTCCAAAATCCAAATCAAAATCCAAATGGTATATATATACTACTCGCCTAAAAATGTAATCTCCGTGTAATAATAACCGTGTCAACGTCCCGCCATTCTTGTCGAATACAATGACATGGTATCATTGCAAGTTACGCAATATACGATTATAGCTTCATTGATATGAATTCTTTGTTTGTTTTTATTAGGCGGCGTTACATTTCGTTAATTAGATCAGCAAGAGGCAGTTGGAGCACCCTAACCATACACCCAAATCAGTTTCTGACCGCCTTCCGCTCTGTTAGCACGCGTCGCTCCGCGCGATAATTTTTGTATGTCCCGAACCGACATTGAAATCTGAATGATGTTAAGTTAAGAAGTTTGGAACTGTTGTGTAAATGGTGGTGCCACAATTAGATGTTCTGAAGTTTTGAGGAATTCCTAAACTGATCCCGATTTTGTGTGAGTTTTCACAATCATATTTCTCATTTTTCCCTAACTTAACAATATTTGTTTGTTTATGGTTTCCAAAACTGATTTTAATTCTTTGTGCATTAGATATACATTGTCTGTCCAATTTAAGGATGGTAACAATTATGAGATACATTGGTTAATTTAAAGATTGAGTTTAATAATATAATAAAAAATAAATGATTAATTATTATAAATTTATTGAAATCTACGTTTAATTAGTATTTATTGAAAATTTACTTAAATCGTTAGGCAACATTTATCTATCTATAATAATTATAATCTATAGGTTAGTGGGCGCACTGCATAAAATTAAATACGTGAGATTTGTAATGTTTTCTTATATTGTGTATGATACATTCCTTTTGTTATATGTATGCCAATTGTATAATCTTCTAAATTTCTTTCAATGTACATGAGCAGTATGATATGTACATATTACGTACTGCACGTGTAACAAAAATTCCGCGTAGCACCCCACATTCAGTTAAAATAAATAAAGTTCGTCTGTTCGCTCTTAGTTATTTGTAAATATTTATTTTGTTTATCGAATCTGGAACACATCGTTACACGGAATTAGGCGGTTGCATGTTGCGATGCTAATAGCGCAGTTATTGTTAATTTATTGAGATAAAATTATTAAAACACAAATGAATTTTAAGTAAATTCTTTCATTATCTTTGCGCGAGATTTCATTACTGTCTTCTTGCAAGACTGGGGATTCTAATATTCCCCCTTTGCCACATTCGTCGAACGTTTCTGTGGTTTTATGATCTCCGGCTAATATTACACCAGATATGCATTACGTGAACCAAATGAACGGAATATTTCGGGAATACCTTGGGTAAAATGGTTTTTATTGTAAAATGTTAAAATATTATAATTTATTTTTTAAAATGGTTTTTAAAATTTATATTGTAAACGATTTTTTCTTGTTATTATTAGGTTCCATTCCATTAATGATTCTTATTTATAACCTACATTTAGGATTGTTAAATAGTAAAGACCGCGTTTTTAGGATTTAAAAACTATACATGTAAAAAAAAATTCTGTTTTATAATATTTTTTTTGGAATCAACCAATTTTGGTGTTACATATTAAAATCATACACTTAAATACTTAATCTGAAATCTTTAAAAATATTCTTTAAAATATATATAATTTATCTTTAAAAAATATTCTAATTAGATAATAAGTTTTTGGAATTATCAAATAAGCAAAAATTTGGAAGTATTATATATAAGTTTCGAATCATCCAATTTTTGTGTAACTCTTTCAGGACGTCTATCAGTTGATTTACTGTTCAGTCTTTTTGTTCAGATTTTGAATGTATCATTCACAATTAATAATTCATTCTGCTTCACACTTAGTTTGATTAATATACCTAAGTTATATCTATTTAGAGTATGTCAAAAAAAGGCATTTGACAATAACTATAATAAGATAATAATTATACTTTTATTATATACTACCTGACCCGTGCCCATTTCGTTGGGAATAATATTAATAATCCCCGAAGCGAGCACGAACGCGAACCGAATTAACCCCGAAGCCATCGCGCTTCCGCTGCTTTGGCTTTCACACTTAAGACGATGTGTTTACTTATTTTCATAAATATTCATAATTTTTAATAAATATGACCTAATAAGAAAAAATAAATTATCTATACTAACATTAAAAAAAAACACTTTTTGTAACTCAACTATAAAATATAGACACATCGTCGTCGGCATGTAGTTTTCTGTAGGCATTTTCAAGCTCCACATCTTTTCTCTAGAACTCAAAAATATATCTTTCGTAGTTAAGACAGCGTTCGTAAGAAACGCTTTCATTCGAACGTTTTTTCTTCGATTCACTTTGCAAAACGGACTACTATGTAAAAGCCTTTTTATGTTTCGGTTTTTTATATAACCTATGACACCGAGCAATAATGTGACTTTATAGTGGTGAAAGAATTTTTAAAATCGGTTCAGTAGATCCCGCGATTGCCCCTTACAATTTAACAAATATACAAACACACAAACTTTACTTCTGTATAATATTAGTATAGATAAATATTAAAATATCACAACTACACATCACACAGTGGGCTGAAAATTGGCCCCCATAGACATAGGCAGTTTGAAAAACAAGTGTCGGTTTTTTTTGCGGATATTCCTTCTATTAGCCACCACTATGCGCAAAATGACACCCGAGCTGATTCTGCGCGGAAATTAAGTTTTTTTTTTTAAATCATCGATATATTTTAACACTTTTTTTTATTTATTTTGGTGGATTTCGATGTTACACTTTTAAAAATATCTGACAATGGCATACAATCAAACATATAATATGATTTTTTAATAAATAATAATTATGTTGGTAATAGTGGTTAAATAAATATTTTATTCAATAAAAAAAAACGGCAGTTACGATTGTCATATGAAGTATGCCAAAAAAAACAGAAATAATTAGTACTATAACCACCTGTAAGGATATTAGTTTAGGAGAAAATCGGATTTTTCATACCAGCTCCATACAAATTTTTCGTAAAAAACGTATAATTCGTTAATTTCCGCGCAGAATCAGCTCGGGTGTCATTTTTGCGCATAGTGGTGTCTAATAGAAGGAATATCCGCAAAAAAAAACCGACACTTGTTTTCAAACTGCCTATGTCTATGGAGGCCAATTTTCAGCCCACTGTGCATCATTTGGTAAGAACATACGTTCAGTAAATTGGAATGTCGTAAACTCATTCTATGATAAGATTTTCCACAAAAAACCGTTCCAATTTTTGTTTGAACTCAATGTTATCCAGTTCTGTTAGCACTTGTAACGATTTTATTGTAAATTCTATATACTATAATAATAAAGATCATTATTTTTTTCTGTTTTTGTAGTTTATTATTTTGACTCCATAATGTATGATATTATGTAGCTTAACCTTAATATAATAAGGATCAATGCTTCTTTTTTGCTTTTGTAGTTTATGACTTTTTGTCTTCATAATTTGATAGTATATAACTTTACCCGATAAATGGGTAATGCAAATAAAATTCAAGTGGAGCCTGTGCTCAATTCTTAGTTGCTCTTCGCCAAATGTCTTCGGCTTCATAACCTCTAATTCTTATATAAAAAAATATATATTCAATTGTGAACTCAAAGCTCTGAGATTGTGAAAGAAGCTTTGTCCGCCTACCACGTGTTTCAGCGTTTTCTACGAAAAAGGCTCAATCGATTTTAATGTCAAAATTTCTTAGATTCAACGTTTCATTAAGATTCAGAGACAATCTCTCAATACGGCATAATATTTAAGTTCTCCGGGTCTCAAACTATCCAAAACCAAACTAATAGCTAAAAACTAATTATATTATCTATCGGTATAAAGAATAAAGATAAATCTACAATGATCATTTACTGTAACAACAATGGCGAAATTATATGAACTTAAGTATTTTAAGTTTATTTGCCTTGACTAGAGATGAATGTCACTTGACCTACTCAGAATAATGACGTCATCACTGACATCATACCAGTGTTAATATGTAGCCGTGTTTGTGACAGTCGCTGCGGTAATATTTATTACGGCCATAGATTCTATGGAATTAGTACATATCGTCAAGGATTTCTTTAAATGAGGTCAAAATCGGTAACTGGCAAAGGAGTTTCGTTTGATTTTTTATTCAACTTTGATAGTGTTTAGTGAACGGTTATAACTGATTTCCGGTATTTGATTATGATTTCCTTACTTAAATAGTGTATTAATAAAATAAGTATCTACATATATTTTTCTAGATACTCATTTTAATACGTGAACTATATGTTACTAATAAAAATTTCCCACTAATCCTGAGCCAGGATGGAAGCCTAGGATTAACCATTTGTGACTTTGGCAAGAGGTGGCCTAAAACAAAAATGAAACTATAGTTGCAAATGAAATTGTTTGTTATTGCTATTTTTTAATAATATACTGTATTTTACAAACAGCTTCGTCATGATAAAATATATTTTCTAAGCAGCTTCAATTACTCGTTAAGGTCATCAGAGAATTTAACTCTTGAATTTCCCCAACATAGCAAAAGCTTCTACAGTTCCTCTTTTACTGTGCAGGCCATTCGGCTGTGGAACTCTCTCCCAGTTTGTATTAGGCGTGCACAAACGGTACATTCTTTTAAAAACCAAGTCAAGGAATACTATTTATCTCTTTAGCTTATACGATCGTTGCGCTACTTATTATCAGCTTGTATTACGTATTATATTTATCAATTTTAGATTTCATAGCGCGTTTCATCTTCATACATACATTTATTTTAAATAAAAATTATATCATTAACATAAAGTAATTCTGTATGATAATGCTTATTGGCTGTTCGATAATATTCTGTATAATAATATTTTGCTTTAGGTTAGGTAAGTCGGTTAGCTCATTATTATTTGATTTTAAGTATAATGTTTTGTCAGTATATTTTTAAAAATTATTTGTTAATATGTAAGTATCTTACACCCCCGTCTTTCCAGTTCTTTATATCTCTCCGTCCGTAGGTTGTCTGGAAGAGATCGCTGTTTGAGCGATAAGACCGCCAATTGTACAAGTAATTTTAAGTGTATTTTGTTATTTTCTTCTCTCTGTTTTGTGGTGTATGTACAATAAAGTGTTATCTATCTATATATCTATCTATATTATTGTTCGTACAATTTTATTGTTGAAATTAAATTCGATTAAATAATTATAATATAACTCACCCGTAATTTAAGTATGGAGACTAGTAGAAATATTAATATGACGACCCCCGCAACCCAATGGTTGGTACATACTCTAGTTTTAAGGTGTCGTCTCTGAGGTGCCGAGTTTAAGTCCCAGCGGGGGCATATATTTGTATGATGAATGTGAGCATGTGTCCCTTTGTCGTGGTTGTATATTTTCCATGAAAAATATTTATATATGTAAAATATGTGTATATTATTATATTCATATTATATAGTAAATTCAAAAGATACGAGATACACAAGGTAAGAATGATAGAACGAATCGGTGCAGGACGACCTAGGCGGACATATCTCGATCAAATCGAAGATGTCCTAACGAAAGGCCGGGTCAAGAGTACTCGCAACCGACGAGCATGCACGAAGACGCTCATGAAAGTGGAGGAAGCAAGAGAAGTGTGCCAGGATCGTAGCAAGTGGAGAGAGGTGGTCTCCGCCTACCCAACTGGGAACAAGGCGTGACATATAAGTATGTATGTAAATTCAACCTATACGTAATACATGTAATTGTATTATGCTACTGAAAAGACCTTCAGAGCCTCTTGGCTGTTCTTCTCGAGAATACTCTCCCAGTTTCCGAACAGATGTAGAGTTATTTTCTTTTCTTTGTATATTTTTTATGTATTTTCGTTATTGGTCTATTTCAACATCTTTATGTTTTTGTAATTATTTAAATTTAGTTATTTACCTATATAAACTAATATATTTATTTTTTAAATTCTATACATTAAAACCCATCTCTTCACTATGC
This sequence comes from Scirpophaga incertulas, assembly GCA_036419045.1. Taxonomy (NCBI): domain Eukaryota; kingdom Metazoa; phylum Arthropoda; class Insecta; order Lepidoptera; family Crambidae; genus Scirpophaga; species Scirpophaga incertulas. Next base: position 6,537,708 of record CM071644.1, read on the forward strand.
AACTCAAAACATATCACTATAGATTTGAAATTTCACAATCGAAATTCACTATTCCTAGTAAAGGTTACTATACCTAGTACACTTTACTAGTAACTTAAGATATTATATCTTAATATAATAGCATTTTATTAAAAATTAAATATTTCTTTACATCACCGTTTGACATTACTTTTCAAAATGTGTTTCTTATTAGTGAAATGGTGCGTCAATAACACCTTATGTTTATTTTTTGTCAAAACCAAACAGTTTTATTCCTGAATAATAATAATATAGATTTTTAAAAAAATCAAGCGTGTAATTTTAGTTTTCATCAAAATTGAGTCCATAACTCCATTTTGCTATTCCTCTTAGTTTTGGGTTTCGCCATCCACACTTAATTTAAAAAATCATTTCGTATATACCTATTACAGGTGTACGCAGCATTATCAAAATTATATTCAATAATATAATAGTTAAAATAATAGTTAAATCACTGATAAGCTAATGGAATCATAAAATAGGTAATCATTTATTGTCTGTTGCAGTCTAGAGCAATAGAGAAATTATCGCTAGAAATTGGGAACAGTTACAGTGTCATAAAACCCAATATTGAACGAATGTCGAATGAATGTTGATCATAAAGATAATATGTATATTCATTCATTCTAATGTCGTGTCCAATCGTCGGTCCTTGATTGCAGTACGCTCGTACACCATGTAATTGACAGGGAATCTAATCTCGTTCGGACATCGGGGAATTGAGTTATTAATACAGAAGCCTGCAAATCACCTACCTATTGGATATACAACTATCGGGTGTTGTAGGTTGTATAGAGGAGCTATATATTACGTTTGTGTGACGTTGATGCAAACAAGAAACCTGTTTAAAAATCACTATAAAATTTATCGATTAAATGTGGTAGATTATAGCAACATACATTATATAGTAAAGTCTAGAGCTTTTGAAAGCTTCTGAAATATTTATATTTGTTACATTATTTTCTTCCTTGATTTGATCACAAAATATAGTGGGCAATAGCCATGAGTTTCTTTTCATAAACTGTACGTTACTGATTAAAATAATAATTGTAGGCAAATATTCCTGACTTTTATCGATTTTTTAACTCTAATACTTTTTCGTACTTTTAATACCGGCAATTTGTTAGTATAACTACTCCAAAAGATTATACGATATGGCAGATGAAGTTGCAGACTGCTACAACTGTCTCTGTATTGATAATTATGTAAAGAACTTTTATAGCGAATACATAGATTATTTATATGGGTAATAAAATTTTAAGAAAAGTAATGACAGAAAGCAAAATGAATGGGATTAATTTATAACCTACTAGCTTCCGCCCGCGGCTTCGCCCGCGTGAAATTAGTTTTTGTCAATCCCGGTCCCTTATATCTAAGGTAACAAGATTCATGGTCTTATCTTCAATTCCACCCCTATTTCACCCCCGCACTGGTAAAAATTTCAAAATGGTAGAACAGACGATTTTTGGTTTCTTATGACGTGATATTTGACGAGCTTGCATACTTACTTATAACCCTTATTTCACCCCCTAGCTGGTCGAAATTACAAAAATACTAGAACAAATGTTTAATGATTTCTTATCAAGTGCTTAAATATAAAGTTTTATGGTTTTATCTTTTAAAATTAAAAAATCCCATACAAACTTTCAACCCCTTCATCCCTTTCTTTTCGAAATAAAAAGTAGCCATGTTCTATCTCAGGGTCTAAAAATTGTCTGTACCAAATTCATCAAAATCGGTTGCGAGGTTTAAGCGGGAATGCGTAACAGACAGACAGACAGACAGAATTATTTTCGCATTTGTAATATTAGTTGGGACTGACAGTCTGTGACATCTATCTGTACATGGTGGCATGTTTTTTCTCGTTTATTATATTGCTAGGATTTATATTTTGTAGCAATGTATGATCTCTTGACAGCCGACGAGACAGACAAGAAACCGCTTCAGACTTTAGCTTGTGTTAGCTTGGCTTCGTTCTGTTCAACACATAGAGCCAACAAAGACGGCCATTTATTTTATACGAATATAATAAATAGCTTTCTGCCAGCAGCTTCGCCCGCTTTATATCGGGTTTTCCAAAAAGAATGATATATTTTGCCGTGGTGAAAATTATCGTATGATCTTCACCGTGTCTCCCAGCATCCTTATATCAATTTACAGTAAAATCCGACTAATTGTTTTTAAAGAATTTTCCCACAGAAAAAATATCCCAATATCAATTTTCATCAATGTCGGTTCAGTATTTATTGAGCCCTTTAGGGTTAAATTTTTACGAACTTTTAATGTCGTAACTAACTAATCAAAAATATGTTTATCAATGGACAGCAGTAAAAAAATATATCATGCTTAGCATATGTATCTGTAGACCACACCACATGTATTTGTATGTGTAGACTTCCGCTCAAATTTATTTTTTGGGACACCTTGGTGTGAATTTTCTTTTCGTTGTGCTGTGAATGTCAGGTACTTGTACTATTTTCGTCTTGACGTCTAAACTAGGCAATCTAGGTAAAGCAAACATCAGACTTCCGTTAATCGACATTAAAATTCACAGCAGAAGTTCGACGTCCTGTGATTAGTCATAATCTGTAATTGGGCACCCAGCTCATTTGGACAGAAAATGTAAACAAAATGTTAAACTAGTATCTTATAATAGCTGCAGATATTTTGGGGTAGCGACTCGACAATCAAACTGAAGCTTCAGTGTTTATATTATGAACAGGTGTTTCGAAATATTGTATATTTTGTTGCTTCGGGAATAAGTGTTAAAAAATGAAACATCTTTAGGACTTTACCTCGCGTACATTTTAATATTCAAAATAGAAGTCAAGGAGAAAAAATCTTTATTTGAGCCTTTGATTACATACGTCAAATTAAAGCTGATTTCACAGTTTTGCCAACTGTTCTTTTGCCTACTGTTCACTGTCCCTTTCTCATCAAGCTGTTTTAATTATCATCATCATAGCTCATCATACGCCTTAGCGAACCTTAGTGGAACACCAATTACTCGGAATCACCCCGGAACAGTTCGACCAACTACGCACCGAGTCTTAACGCCTGTGGGGATCACCCTGGACATAGAGGTGATCCCTCCACGAAAGGGCCGCGCGTCAGGAGCCACCTTAGCGCACAAACATCTATCCCACTGTATCTTGAACCCGGGACATTACAGAAGGTGACCTTGAAACTTGAAACTTTGAAACATTATTTTAAAAAGATTTCGACGACGACGAAATTCCAGAAGAATCAAAGAACCTTAACCTTCTAACCAAAACACAACAAATAAATTAAACAATAGAGTCTCCCTACTGTAAGCAGCCAGAGTTTGGAACTATTTGTGCATTTAATCCATTAATGGATGTCGACGAATTTAAGTGGAAACAGCTATATACAAAAGACACTCGGTACACAACTTTGCTGTAAATTACAACCCACATTTTCCTTCTGCTTAAAAGTACCGCTTCGCTCTCGCTAACGAAACCACTTTTCTTCATTTGCAATTCGTCCCGTATAATTATCTAACTTTTCGGCGAAAAACTGTGTCGCCCCCGAATAATTTTCGGTATAACATTATTTAAAATTCGCACAAAAACCTTGGCATACACAGCGTAAGCTGTTTGCAACAGTTTTGACTCGCATTTCTGTGGTCGCCGCCGCCGTTCCACTTGAAATTATTAGCATCACAAATCACTTCGTAAGTTTTTCTTTGGCTTAGGACTAGATTACACATTTTAAGTAGACAGTACTAAGCAGAACTAACTTGTTTTTTGACCGGCTTCAAAAAAAGGAGGTTATCATTTCGACCCATATGTATGAAATATTTCCAGATCTGCCCAGTTTTCGTATATGTTATATCAGCGTCTGAACAAATCTGCCAAATGTCAAAAGTGTATGTATGTAAGTTTTTATGTTTGTGTTCGCATATCTTCGGAACTAAAAGTCCGATCTAAGTAATTCTTTTTTGTTTTACTAGGTATTATTCAACTTAAGGATACTGCAAGTTTCGTCGAAATCGGTTGCGTGCTTTTTGAGATAGGATTTCTTTTTAATTCTTAGTTTGTGTAGGCTCTTTTGGTTTTGATTGATAAAAGAGCTAGATTGTATCAAGTTTCAGTGTATTAAGTTTCATGTGCTGAGCATTGCTGTAACGACCATTCTTGGTCATAACAACATAAGTTGTTAAAGTTCTTAACCACCTTCACAAAAATGGTTTCACAAAAATAAAGTTCAGTCACTCCTTCATAGTTAACACCCAAATCATCACTGAAAACGAATAAGATTTGCCTGTCTAATGGTATGCAGGCATCATAACCTATAAACCCTGTAATATCTACGTTTCACTCTTTTGACTAATCAGGAAGGTCCTTTACAACTTTAATAATAACATACACGGTCATTCTGCTTGTAAATTTTTTCTGTGACCTCCTTTTGTAGATGATTTGATTTTACCACTGTATTTTACCATATATATTTTTTAAATGATCAGTAACCAGTAAGAAATAACCGATGTATCTCTTATATAGGTTGCAAGTCTTAGGTACGACGTCTTTTACACTATATAACATGGTTCTAGGTATTATCTTCACCTTGTGAGATAAAATCATTTGTATTCTAGCAGGATTTCTTCGAATTCTTTCCCTTACTGTTTTGCTTACCTTTTTTGTTCGAACACTGCCATTTTTTTATCACTAGCGCGGTACACAAAAATTCGACGATGGAGTGAACATTCGATGTTGAATTCTGGATGATTGGATTGGATTGTGAAAATGTAATATATTTTTTTAATTGTAACGTTATTTATGGCAAGACTAAGTATACTTAATTTTTCTGTGTTGAAATAACCGATAAATTTTAACATTATAATTTCGTTCAATTTCCCTATCATTAATCTCCTCAATAAGAATACACTTACCTTCAAAAGAAGGGATGCTTGAATAAATCGGGCGAAAGCATTTATTAATACATGACTCAGCTGTTCCAGATCCTTTTTCATATATTTTTTACATCTTAAGTTCCTCTTATAATTTTATACGTTGTAGTGAATATTAGTAACGGTTTAATAGAAAATTACATATAGTAAATTGAATACTGAATATAAATTGAAGACTGAAACTGCGTTCTATTACCTTAACAATTTGATTAACTTAAAAAAGAAAACAATAATTGAGCAATCTGATAGTGATATATCTTATACCCAATCTTCATCACCATTAACAAACTCCGAACAAATTAAATTTACATCAGACTGCCGTGAATTAAGTGAAGAAGACAAATGAACAATCATACATCACACATAATATTTCTGGGTTAGGTTCCCGTTAGATAGATCATTTTTTAAAGTTTTTTCGCTTGTAGGACACTTAATTTCAATAAAACTATCCTCACAGATCTCATCAGGTGATCCTGCTATCATAAGATAATTTTTGGACAGGATTAAACCACACTTACAATTTTTTTCCCTATTTGTTATCCACTGTCTTTCTAATTTTGTCTTCTAATATTCTACCTCGTTTCATAGCGGGTGTATCTGGAAGTTTTCCACCCATTATTAAAGAAATTAATGTGCCATCAGTGATTTTGCATCGACTGAATTCATAGGCTCGTGAAGCAGTTACCCTACCATGTCTTAGCTCATACCAGAGGTTACTTATGTGTTGATCTCGTGTTTCTTTTTCAATATTACTGATATCGGTATCAGTGACTACCACTTTTTCTAAAAAGGTATCACAGGCTTTTTCCTTATATTTTCACACTAATTTATGCATAGGCAAACCATCCGCTTGCTCAGAAACAAAATGAATTAGATTTTTGAGTAATTCACATTTGTTAAGTTTTCTTTTATTTCCTTGCTCTAAAAAGTTTTAAAAACTGAATTATTAGATGGTAAGCTAGGCAAACCATTGCACAATTATTTTGAAGTTATATACTTCAAGGTAGTCCCGACCCTGGAAAATTAGGATTTCTTACAATAGCATTCAATGGATGTACAGGATGGCACCTCACTCCTGCGATGCACCCATATCAGAACAGCTATGGCTTGCTTACAGACTCCTAGTGAAGCCACATAATCATCACATTCAATTGATTTCACTGCTTCTTGCTGTCCACCATTAAAGTTACTCCATACAACTTTGTATGCACTTTATGTTTCGGGCAGATCTTTCCTTTTACTATACAGACTTCCTTCGTGTTTAAGTTGTATGTAGCCTACAGCATCATCACAATAGGATGCCCTGAAAGACCTAAAATAAAGAAACTAATAAATAAATATACGATTTAATATAAAATATTATTTCATAAGTGAATCGCCACTCAAATGCATAAATAAACTCTAAATATTTAAATACATTACATATTTTACAAGATTTAGTTCATGTTATTACTCAATTACAAACGTTTGCCACTCTTATTGAAAATGCTGCTTATATGCTTGCATTAGTATAATATTTCTTTGATATTCGACATGTTAAATTTTAAAACTACTAACTACATAAGATTCTTCCAAATTCTTGTGATTAAAATCCTTCTCTTTTTTTTTCAGGTGCTGTCTCTAGATGTAAGAATGGAATTTTGGAAGATCCTCATTATTTTCTGCGCTGGCTTTGTTTTCGTAGAATCGAAATGGAATAATAGAAAAAGGGAAGTAAGTTCATCACTATGTGATCCAGTTCAAAACAACACAAATAAAGTACACTGCTATTGCAGCCCATTGGCTCACCATCCGGAGCTGATAGGTTCAGCAGAGTGCTATTTAACTGTTAAGGATGTAACAACTGACGACTCAAGTTGGGACAGATTTAAATTACTCCAAAATATTAGCCGACTTACTCTGACAAATACTAGAGGAATAGCAATGAACTACATACCAACCAACGCTATTAAACATACCAAAGCCATATCAAAATTAGATGTAAAATATTGTAATATTGAGAAAATTGAACCATATGCTTTTGCAAATCTTAGTTTAGTTGAAGAATTGTCACTACGTGATAACCAGATTAAAGTATTAGCAATGAACGCATTTACTCATCATGCACGAATGAAGACCCTTAGTTTGGACCAGAACAATATAGCCGAAATCAATAGAAATGTTTTTGTGGATTTACCATCCTTGGAACAATTATTTCTAACTGCCAACAAAATTACTACAATACATGATAAAGCATTTGTACACTTAGAAAATTTGAAGGAGCTTGAAATTGATAAGAACAGCATATTCAGTTTAAATAATGAGTCATTTTCTGGATTATGGAATTTAGAAAAACTTGAACTGAGTGGAAATAGTTTACAAGTTATCGGTGACAATACATTTGCTCCTCTAGGAAATTTAAGGTTATTAAATTTAGCTGAAAACAAAATACAAATGTTGGATGAACGAGCCTTTAATGGGCTCGGACGATTGCAGTCAATATCTTTGAATCATAATAAACTATCTGCCTTAGTAAATACAAAAATCTTCGAAGGATTAGCAAGTCTAACCTCTTTAAGTTTAAAAGACAATGTGATTACAGTAATAGAACCTGAAGTGATCATACCTATTTTGAGTAACTTCTATAGGAAGACTTCACAACTAAATATCGAAGGTAAATATAAGAAAATACACTTATGACTAATTTCAACAATAACTTTTTAGTTTAAACCCTTTTTTTCATTTATTAAGTCTATATTGGTGAAATAGGCCGTTAGTAGCACGAAAATCAATAGTTAATTTCATTGCAATCATCACAAGTACGAGTATGTATGTTCATTTTTAATCTCACTAATTCATAGTGTTGAAGCGTGACTCCTTAACAAACAATTTTTGCGAAACCTTTATAGAAAGGTCTAGGGAATATAAAATAAATCCTGGTTTGTTATCATTATGGTATCCAGTAAATATTTATATATATATATATTATATATATATATATATATATATATATATATATATATATATATATATATATATATATATATATATATATATATATAACACTTTTGCATAGAAGAGTGAGAAGATAATGTCACTAAAAGCCCGGTTGTAAACTAAAGCGTGCGAGAGAGATGACTGTGTGTTTACTATGTACGCATAGATATAAAATCTAACACCCTCGCCGTCTCGACTATCAGCGCGCTTACGTTTGCTTGGCTGTTCAAAAAATCGACCCCATCGCAAGCCGAGCTTTCGGTTTGTATGGTTGCCCCACCACAGCATATCTTCAAATTGTGAAATCATGATATCTAATTAGATGATCGTTACTAAGTTATTATTGCCATAGATATGAAATCTATGGCAATGTAAATATTTGAGATTATATTGTATATATCTTTTTTTTGTTTTAGAAAATCCATTCAACTGCAGCTGTAAATTGGACGTCTTTCGACCCTTAATAAATAAGACTCAAAATTCACGTCTAAATATAGATATACAAAATCTACAATGTAATCCAATAGACGAAATCAAACAGAAATGGGACATACTTCAAGAAGCTACTAAAAACACTGGTCAAATATTTGAAGATATCCCTCCCCAGGTTGAGAATGCTGCATATGAATACTATGACGAGACTGAACTAAATGGCACCCTATTTTATTTTGACATGAGATCCATATTAAACTGTTCTGGAGATGAAAATATTAACATACCAGAAAGATCTGCAAATACTGTAAATACACAAGATGGTAATATGATCAAGACAATAGTATCTAGCAATGATCTTGCAAATACCAAAGATATTACTAGTCCAGAAGTAAGTGATTCAACATCAAAGTCAAAACCACATATAAAGAAAAATGTTGCTATTGAAACTACAAATAAGGGTGTACTAGATTTATCGTTAGCTGAAGCTACTATAACTGAATCGAAATCTGAACCACAGGGAAAGGACAATAGTGGTAATAATAAAAATACAATAAGGCTTGATAATGAAACTTCTAAGCAGAAGCCTATTTCAAACAAAGAAAATGTCTATACAACAAGTAGACTTGCAACTGTATCTGCGAAACCAGTAGAACAAAAACCTTTCGATGATCATGACATGGCTTCAGATGAAGCGAAACCAGACAGATTAAATGCTCATCGAAGTTTTGATGACTCGAATGATTCTCCTGAATATAAACATAATAGTGCAAGTAAAAACTCTAAATATTTATTGCAGATATATTTAACAGTTATTAGTTTTATAGTATTCGTATTATTATAAGTTAGATTAAATAAAAACTCAGTACCTACCTACTATGCTAAGTTACTATCTCACAGTCAATAAAAATAATTTAATTGTAAGAAAACCTCTGTACCTTTGAAGTTTGCTTTAAAAATACAATATCCTAAACCTTATAATCATTCAAGTTAAATGCACACCGTGACCTTCTGCTGTTGACAAGTTGTGAGCTTCGAAAAGCTTTGTTATTTGCATTTGATAGTTTTGCATGATGTGTCATGTCAATGTAAATGTTTAGCTAAATGCTTGTTATGCGGTACATATATGGCGTGTCAGTGAGATATAAAACTTCCGACAAAGATTTTATCAGTTGATACAATATATCCCTTTTAGGGATAAGCCCACCCATGTACACATCCAATCACTACATATTTTTTTACTGTAATGTCTTTTGTCCAATAAAGAATATATATACAAAACTCAGGTCTGTGTCAGAAAAGTAAGGTGGTCTTACAAGCTGGACCGATGATTTGTTGTAGATGGCAGAAAGGCATTGGATGCTAGCAGCACAGGATGCGTCGGTTTCAGTCACATCATGTCAAGCAGTGGGCGCTACATGGATGAAAAGATTATGATAAATGAACATAAATCTAGTTAAGTTACACACTTCAAATGTCATGCGACAATGGAATTTTGATAACTTTAATACTAACATGTAAATAACTAAGATATATTCCAAGCATTTCATCACTCATATGTCATTAATATTGGCATTATATTCAAACAATACGCTGCTATGATTGAGCGTAATTTATATTTATTAGGATTTATTTTTTAAGAGTAAATTTCTACATCCCTGTTAATAAAACCAAAAGTTATTGTACTCTTTCCTAGATCTGCGATTGCGTCTCTAATCTTGCTGCCTTATGAACGGTTACAATTTCTAAAGCAAAGCGAGTCGCCTCCTCCACACCATCAAGACTTCCGAGATAATCGTTCGGTTTGCTATAATGGACTTAGTAGCTTTTGCAAATATACTGGAATTCTAGCACATTTTTGTTTTTTAAGTATAGTGCCGTACATGGATTAAACGTAGTCGCAAAAATCATAGAGGACATCCTGTATTCCAAAAGCGGTGATTGAGGGTCATCTCTGCAGAAAAAACGTTGAACGTCCCGGTCCTCAGATCGAATTTTGATTTGCGGGAACATTTCCCTAATGTCTGCTGTAAGAGCGATTCTACCTTCCAGAAATCTCGAAACTATCGCAAGCAACGGCTGCAGCAAGTCTGGACCCGATAAAAGCATAGAACTTAGACTCACCCCGTTACATTTCGTGGCCGCTTCATGTACTACGCGTAATTCTTTTTATGATACGGGTTTTTAGATTACTGTCCGGAATGCAGCTTAAATTGTTTCGGTATAAAAGACCAGTTTGAAAACTTCCTGAGGGTAAGCGCATCATAGTTTTATCTAGGACCCCTATAGCACATTTGTCACTGGGACTGCTATGAAGTTTCTTTTCTATGCCGATCGAGTCTAATTTGTAGTCATTTTTTACAAAAAGGCAGCAGGCGGCGGCACCGATTCAAAAGAAGATGCCAAATGTCCATTCCAATAAGACACATCGGTTGCGCATAATCGTAAGTTACAACGTTAGCTAAGTCTGAAAGGTTATATTGTTGAACCGCACTAAGTTTGAGCTTAGGGATAGAACGAGCACGAATGTCATAGGTTTCGAAACTATAGCGGCCTCGTACCTTGATGTTAATAAAGGAAACACCCACCAATTTAGTGAGACCTCCGATATAGTTTATTCTTAGTGGGTCTATGGGACTTTCATCCTCAAGTGCATTAATAAAGCGTCATCTAATAAAGCGAACGTATCAACACTACCTTTCTTACCGAAAAGTGTCACGGGAATAATTTTAAGTAGTGGTTGTCGCTTACTAGTAATTCGAGTAGCGTTACGCGCTACAATGGCTTGCACCTGTTGAATGAAGGGGGCTGGCAGATCGGACCTAGGCTTGTGGAGTAATGTGTGATGTCCGCGATTAGCTACGCAGCCATCTGCTACACATTTACACTTTTTACACTTACAGTTTCTATACTGGTGAGAGCCTTTCCTTAAACATTTGTGACAGTGTTTGTTATCCATGACCCACTGCCACCGATAATCAAAACTAAGCGATATTAAAACCTTTACAATCGCTTACCTTGTGAATACCCGTAAAACAATATTTATTAAATCGGAACGTTTTGGTATAGAAGACGAGTATGACGAAACTACATTTGGAAAAATTTTGTATCTGGTCTTAACAGGCTGACATTGACTTTTAAAAAAATTGGCTCGGACGTGACAATGATGAATTTTGGTTGTAAACATGCCTCGTTATCTAAAAAATCTCATAGAATTCAAATTTTAAATTTACCTGACAAAACTCTTGCCGCTGCATAATCAGTTCATTTAGATCGAAGAAGTTCTCTTGTTATTGCAGTAGGCGAACAAGATCGATACAATTACAAACGCGAGCAAATATATTGAAATCGCGTGAATTTTTATACAAACCGAGTTTAGAAAGAGCTCTAACCAGTGTAAGCTGGTAAAGTATGATGACTTCAGGCAGAGCGAATCTACCCTCAAGTGCCTGTATAATTTGCTTAGGGTCGTCAGCAGCCACCAGATGGCTGCTGACGACCTTGATGGCTTCTTAGCAGCGCCGCTCAACGCTACGCTAAGTCTAGAGAGATATTTTCGCTGGGAGAGAAGTGCGCCTTTTTTTTTTTTTGTTCCGCTGAGAAAAATGCATTGAATTGCATACCCCGGCTGCGGAGAGCCGGTGGTTATGTGGGGCTCTCCTCCCCAGAAGGGGGAGGCCTACCCACTAAAAACCTCAGCGATGGCCATCCTCTGGCGTTGTAGGGGGCCCTCAGGATCGAGTGTCGCCTCTGAGGACCCCTGGCCTTTGCACCCCTGAGTGCGTTAGGGGAGCCCTTCTTGGGGAGGAGTGATCTTGCCGCCTCCTCCCCTCCAACCTCCTACTACGTCACCCCCCGGCTATCCGGGGGTGAGGTCCCTCCCGGGTCGCCTCCACGGGCACGAACTGCGTCACGCCCGTCAGCGACCCGTGGCGGCGCCTCAGGCCAGGCTATCTGGCCCGAGGCCGCCTTCTTCGAGCGGGATCGGCCATCTCCCGATCCCGCTCGGCGGCCTCCTTCTGGAGCATCACCGCTTCACAGAAGGAGACCACAGCCGTCTAACCTCCCTCATCCGCCAGCATTGCCGCAATCAACGCTGGCGGAGACAGATCTTGCCCGATCTCTTCGACCAAGACTCGGCGTTCGGAGTCCCAAGCAGGGCACTCCGCCAGCGTGTGCTGGGCCGATGCGCAATGGTGGCATCGTGTCGTGTCCTCCCTCCCTATTCGACTCAGATACTCACCGAAACAACCATGTCCGGTGAGTATCTGAGTCAAGCGGTAGGTGACTTCCGCCCTCCCGCAGAGCCAAGCTTCGAAGTGCGAAGAGTACCGCACCGACGGCGCGCTGACGCACGCAGCCCCCACGCTCTAGCTGCGCACGCCAGGCCCTCTCGGCCCGTCGGTGCAACTCCCGTCTGTGCATTTCGTGCGCTGGTGCCGGGGGACTCCCCCGTCGTCCCCCCGACCGACATGCCGCGGTGCGTTGTACATCACCGCGTACATGTTGGCCAGGATCTCGAAACCGCCCCAGAGATCGTACGGTGGCCTCGCACGATCCTATAGCCATTGTCCGCTGCATGCTCTGGAGCAGAGCTCTGCAGCGGGAGGACCTCGTACAGTCTTGCGACCACACGGGGGCCCCATACAAGGCCACGGACCGTACGACGCTCGCGTACAGGCGGCGAACACCATCCCTCGGTCCCCCGAGATTGGGCAGCAGGCGATGTAAGGCGCCCGCGACCCTCTTGATTCGGGGGACCAGGGAGAGAAGTGCGCCTGGGTCTAGTCATAAGACTTTTTAAAAAGAAACGAGTCGGCGACACGTCCATCGAATTTAAAAACGTCACAAACCTTTGTTTAAAAGCAATAGTTGTTGTATCTCTTACATTTTAATTTTATTTGTTCTATTTCATTAGTTCTCAGCAAAATTCAGTTATTAATTAAAATAATTAAAATCGCTTTTGGAAACCAAACTGGTTGGTCAATTTATTTTCTTATTAAAAAAGATATTAGTTTTGAATGCAAAACCCTTTCGAATAATTTAGATAATAATATATATAAATATATGTCGATTCGCGTCGTCAATTTCCTTTTCGAAACTTTCCATAGTTTAAGCTTCGGTCGCAAAAAAATAATCAGCACAACCGTTGAATTACGATATACTTGATGACTATTCGTAATAATAAACGAAATTGACTATTATCTAGGAAACGTTTATCGATCTAAAACGTAGCGATCTCAAGATGGCGTCACAGATTAGTGGCGTAAGCATTCGTAGCGTAAGCATACGCGTTCACTTGACACATCCGATGCGTTCAGGAACTGTGACAATAATGTCAAATTCCCCACTACATAAAATTAAATGTCAACAAAACTTCACTTCCTCTAGTTACGCCATCTATGATTTCACCGAGGAAACATTTGCGTGACATTTTATATGAAACCAAAAAATAATCATATGGCTATACTCGTATAATGAAAATATTTTCATTATACGAGTGTGCTGCGATATATACATATATATTTTATTATCTACTTACAGACTAAATAAAAACTACTGCTAACTAACCTTCATCGGCGTACGCAGCAAACGTAAATGTAACTTTTAAAACGCGTAATATTTTTACATGTGTAATAATGTAGGATCAGTTGGGAAGAATGAGAAACAACTAATTACTAAGACATTAATTTTGCGAGAAATAAAATGTGCGATGCGACGTCGTTTTTTTATTAAATAGATATTCTTTTAGATAATAAGGAGGAACTTGAAAAAAAAATTAATTTAGCTAGCGCGGTTGTTAACGTGATGTTACTTTTTAATAAGTAGATACGGAGGGAATATTGAAGAACGTTTGATGCCCTTAAATCGGGCATAGACAGACAGACAGTAATATCAACAAATAATATAACTTTACTCGGCAAATTATTATACAAATAAAATAGTCGCTATCATTTTGGTTTATTATATTCAAAACGCTCATAGATTGGGCAAGAACTTATACTTAGTGAGTGCTAAGAATAACTTATTGTAAGTTGTTCATTGGTTATGACTTACGGCGCCGAAACGTGGACATTAACGGTCGGGTTAGTCCACAAATTTAAAGTCGCGCAGCGGGCTATGGAGCGAGCTATGCTCGGAGTTTCTTTGAAGGATCGAATTCGTAATGAGGTCATTTGACAAAAAACCAGAGTAACCGACATAGCTCGCAAAATAAGCTCGCTGAAGTGGCAATGGGCTGGCCACGTTTGCCTGATAACCGATGGAGCAGACGAGTCCTTGAATGGAGACCGCGACTCGGCAACCGTAAGGTAGGACGCCCCCCCGCCAGGTGGACTGACGACCTCGAGGTCGCTGGAGGGGACTGGATGCGGAAGGCGGAGGACCGGGTGTTGTGGTGCAAATTGGGAGAGGCCTATGTCCAGCAGTGGACTATGATTGGCTAAGTGATTGATTGAAATTGTTCATTTGTTTTTAAAAATAATCTAATTATAAGATCTTACAATTATAGTCAAGTACACTATTCGAATATTCTGATGAACTTATAAATGTTTAATAGAGTTTAAATTTTTTAAAGGACCTTTATACCTACGGTCCTGTGAGAATTACTTATATAATAATACTTATGTATTTATGCTTAGTACTTACTATAGTACTAAACTCTACACATTTGACATTAATTTAAAACTATTACAAAAAAAAATACTTTCATTACAATTCAATATACATTACTATGATGATTGATGACAATCTTGATATTTTTTTTTTATATTATTCATTACAAATAATATAATAAAGCCGAACACTATTATATAATTTAAAATCATAGAAAGGAACTATGAGAATTCCTCGGAGTCACTCACATTAGAATAAGAGTGAAGAGTAGTCGTAAGTTATACGTAAAAAAGGCATACTGTTTTAGGACTTATGAAATAATATTTATTAGTGAAACCTATAAGAAGTGGAGATGCTGTAGGAAAAATACAAACACTAATCAAGCTAGTTTTATTCCCAAACTTAATAATTATTTTTTGATCTTTAGTATCTATTAGCCCTATGAGGAATACTACGAATTAATATATCGAACGACATTTATTGTGGCTACCATTGTGTGATCCAAAATAAACGTGTTTCTTTCTTCATATCACCACACATCCAATTTATTGCCCCGACAAAAATAAATAAAATAAATATTTTTTATACTTACACCAATTAGTCTAGCTCAAAATAAGCTCTGTAAGGCTTGTGTTAGGATCCAGGGTAACGCTGTGTCCCGCGGTTTCACCCGCTGACGATTTGTACATACATACATACATACATACACTCACGCCTTTTTCCCACGGGGGTAGGCAGAGATTACGTCTTTCCACTTGCTACGGTCTTTACATATCTCTTTCGCTTCATCTACTTTCATAACATTCCTCATACATGCTCGACGATTGCGGGTACTTCTGACCTGGCCTTTTTTGAGGACACTTTCGATTTGTTCGAAATATGTTCGCCTATTCCTCGTCCCGTATCTCCACTCACTCCAGCTTCATAAATCATTTTGGTCAGTCTACTTGACGATTTGTATTGTTTGTATATTTCTATAGTAATCTAGTACTAAATATAGCCTATGTTACTCAGTGATAATGAAGCTTTCTAATGAAAAAAAAAAATTAAAATCGGTTCAGTACTTTTTGAGTTTATTCGTTACATACAAATCTTTCCTCTTTATGATATTAGTGTAGATAAAATAAAATAAATAAATATTTGTTACACTTTCACCAATTAGCCTAGCCCTAGCAAAACTAAGCTCTACTCTAGCTCGCGGATAGACATACATATATAAATATTTTTTATAGAAATATATATCAACAACTGTAGATAAATACTTTTGATAGAAATTTATATCAACTACCGTGACTAAAGTGCAAATGTTCGCTTTTTTTTTCCTTAGGAGACGAAGGCTGAGAATCCTCACAAGGAGCACGAAACGTACCCAGGATACCCCCCGCAAACTCAGCCTAAGCCTTGGCCATAAGGGCCTTACGATTCAATATAATCAAATATAACAAAATAAAGAAACTAACACCACCTGTGCTTATATAATGTAAAGTGTGTGTAACCGAACGAATGTTGTATTATCTGTGTAATAAAAAAATAGTTAGTTGTTTCTAAGCTAGCACTGCATTTTATTACTTTCATCACGTTAACATCTGCCTTCACTTCGAACCCTTTTTTAAATTAATGATAAAAAAATACTCGAAATTAATTTGTATTTTTGAATAAAAACACTTATAATAAAAGCTAGAGAGAGAGAGATATTTGCGCCATCTATGTATTCTTAGTAGTACCATTGGAAACTAACTTCGCCACAAAGCACACCCATTTAGCTTTGCTTACTTCCTACGAAAGCACATCAGACAATGACGTGACATTTAGTGTGGATAATTTTGTGCAGATGACGCAAAGTAAGGAAATTAAAATATTTTGTATATTTTGTTAACTTATAAATTAATTTATAAACTAATTACTTATCACTTTTCAATGTCCTTACTCCTTAATACGACATCATACTCAAGGCAATGGGTATTTAGTCTGAACTGGTGTAGTATTGTATTTTGTTTCGAACTATCTTCATGTATCTTAGCAAGTTTAATATATATTTTAATTATATTTCTGCGATAAACTCAATTTAAATGGTTATTACAGTGTCCACAATTATATCACCTTCATTTCAGCTAAGGAACTTCATTCAGGAATCAAGATAAAGTTAAATTCGGTATTTAAAACAAAGGTTAGGTAAGGATTTTAAATAAAATTATAGCAATGCTTTGTTCTTATAATATGCATATGATATTGAATTTCAACATACAGATATAACTATTGTTAAACAGATGCCTAAGGAAAATTGAGAAAATTGTGCGAGCTGCAAGTATTCTAACTTTACGCCCACTCGAGGCTTCGTTCGAGTTATATCTTTTCTTGAAGGATAGAGATATTCTCCCATGATAAATACTCGTACTATGCTGCCTTTTCCATTTTTTTAAAAAAACATTTTTTTTTTACCGTAGTTGACATACCTATTCGTATCTCCATACTACTCGATGCTTAAAAACTTATTCGCTTTGCATATATCTATAATATTATCTATTAATATCCCATAACATTATTAGTGAATGAATGAATATTAATTAATTTTTAATTCTCGCAGTGTTATTACTACAACACACTAGGGTTGACTGGAAGATCTCTCTCAGTGATAAGTCTGCCTTTGGACTAATTAACTTCTTTCCCTTTTAGTGTTTTTATGGTCTTTTTTATTTTGTTCAATAAATAATTTATAACATACAGAAAGTGGCAGATGGAAAGAGAGCGTAGCCCAAACGTAGAATCGGAGCAGGAAACGACGCATTCACTCTCTTGCTATTGTTATAGAACTAATTGAAATTACGCTAATTGAACGAATTTGAAAAGTACAGTTTGGATGCGCTTGTTACAGTTAGACAAAGTTAGACGATATCTACCTATTGGTTTGTTGACTCGAAGCAGACGAAGCTCGAAGTAGCTATAAGCCAGAGTTTTTCTATTACTTCTACTTCAAGTTTGATCAGGATCTAGGTGAAGTACCTTGCAGGTCGTTTAAGCGTGGGTGCTTAATGCGGCACGTTCTTTTGAACTAGCTATCCTTATAAGCCTATCCTATTAAGACTCGATTCCCATTTAATATAAAAGATTTGAAGCCGTATGCTTGGCTTTAAAAAAAAGCAACCTGGAATTATAAGGGCTATGAACGTTGCCATACCGACGTTGGTTGGTTGGTTTACACGTAACTATTTCATTATTTCTAAATACGATTTAATTGTCTGTAATTTTCGAACATGTCAATGTTTGAGAACAGTTTAAGAAAATGTGTAGGTAATTAAATTCTTTGACTATACATTTATTTGAAGCTCCCACAGCTACGGTAACATTGCGAGGCAACCTGCATAAATGTGCGAAGAAAGTCAAACGTATTTTTGAGCCAGCGTGGTTGACTAAGGCCTAATTGCTAAATAACAAAGCACACACGTTATATTTTTCGTAATTAAAACTTAGATAGGCACAAATACCGTTGTAATTAGCAAATTACTTCGAGCCAACTCTATTAGAAGTTAATTTTCGCCGGACTTTTTGCGAGTAATTAACTTATCGCGGCAAAACGTTCCGTTCATTCAATTAAGGGCCGACTTCACCATTCAGTTCTACTTTAATTCCTTCATCATTCAGCCAGTGTCCATTATCGTAAGCGTAAATTACGAGTACAAATTTATTTCGAGAATCAAGTTAATTTCGCATAATAACATATACCTATTTGTTGAAAAGTGGAGCTTCCGAACTATCATTTTTATAATTAACTAGCTTTCTGCCCGCGGCTTCGCCTGCGTGGATTGGGTCTATAGAGGGTTAAGGGTCATAGCTTTTGCCCACGGCTACATATGCGCGGAAGTCGGTTTATGGCGCGAAGGTTTTATCGCGCTTCCCGTGGGACTATCCGTTTTTCCGAGATAAAAAATACAAATGCAAAACCTTGCTCAAGAATCACTCTATCTATTGATGAAAACCGCATGAAAATCTGTGCAGTAGTTTTTGAGCACCTTTATTGCGCATCCCGTGGGATCTGTCGATTTATCCGGGATAAAAAGTAGCCTATGTTACTCGGGGATGATGTAGCTTTCCAAAGGTGAAAGAATTTTTGAAATCGGACCAGTAGTTCGGAGCCTATTCATTACAAACAAACAAACAAACAAATCTTTCCTCTTTATAATATTATTATATAAACAAACAAATCTTTCCTCTTTATAATATTATATATTAGTATTAGTATATTAGTATAGACTAGCGACCTGCCTCGGTTTCGCACGGGTGCAATGCTTATATAAATATATAACAAAAGACAATACTGTAGTACATTATTTTGGTCTATATCGTACGTTCAGCCAGCGTTTTTGCAATATAAGCGCAAAAAAACGTGCTTATTTACGACATCACATTAGAAACCTCTAACAGTGTTGCTCTACTATATTATGCATGTGTCATACATATAAACCTTCCTTAAGAATCTATAAAAAAAACTATTAGAAAACCGCATCAATATCCGTTACGTAGTTTTAAAGATCTAAGTATAGGTATATAGGGACAGACAGACGGCGGATTTGTCGGCGGACGGTGACTTTGTTTTATACTATGTAGTGATGTTAACAAAATAAAATAGACTACCTATCTGGTAGTAAATGGTTTCAGTCGTCTATTAGATATATAGGTAGCTGTGAGATTCGTAGCGAATCGGCAACCTCAATTAGATAGTATTTGTTTTCAATTTGTGATGCGAGATAGTAAGTCACAATATATTCACTGAACACCTTACCCTTCAAACTAAAACCATTAAGGCAACCAGGAGACGTATTTTTGAATCATTAGACGTGAATTTGGAATTCGAATACGAATACAAATCGTGCGCGAAATTATTTTCAACTGCTTACAATTTTATAGATTTTTGAATCACTCGAATTCAGTGTTGTCATCAAAAACAAATTCTTAATTAGATCCCGTTTCACGCAATAAAATTTAAAAATCACGAAACAATATTTACTTATTATTATGTACCTATTTACAAGCTTTACATTAACCAGAGTAAATTTATCACTATCAACGTTACTGCAGCGTTGGATATTCTACTAGTAGAAATAAAAAACGAGTGGGTTTAACCACTCATCACACAATGCACGAAATGAAAGTTCAGAAATAATGAATTCGGTAATTCGTATACGAATCTCACGATTTCGAATGCGAATTGGTTTTCTATTGTTTCAATAATTCTTCTCCAGTTTACATCCAATAAACGTATATCGATAGGCCTCTCGATACCGTGGATAGCTCAGTTTGGTAAAATATTTGTCGATATGATAGATAGTGATTCAACCATTGATAGGTAGTGATAGATATTGAAACCAACATGATAGATAGTGATTCAACACATACAGCCTTCAGCGAATATGTTTAATCAAAATAGGCAAAGACTTCGCAGACTGCGACACGGCCTTAGCGAACCTACCAATCAATTACCAATTCAAGCCATCGCAACCCTTGCCTCCCCCTACTCGACAGACTTCTTCTTAGCCACGAGTAGGTTCCCATCAACATCGGGGTCGGGAGATGGCCGATCCCGCTCGAAGAAGGTGGCGCCGGGCTCGGTAGCACAGCTGCGGCGCCGCCGCGTGTCGCCGGCGGGCGCGAGGAAGTCGCGACTGCTACGGCGACCCGGGATGGACCACGCCCCTTCCGTGGCCGGGGGCGTCGTCGGTGGAGGAGACCGGGGGAGGTAGTGTAGCCTCCCCCGAGGAGGGCTCCCCTCTAGGCAGGGGAGCGGAGGCTGGGGGTTCCCGGAAGTTGCTTGATGTTCCCGGGGGCTCCCTACATGCCTGAGGAAGGCCATCCCTGAGGTTTTTAGTGGGTACGCCTCCCCCTCCTGGGGAGGAGAGCCCCACATAACCGCCGGCTCGCCACAGCCGGGGTAAGCAATTTAATGCATTTTCCTCAGGGAAAAAAAAAATACAAAAAAAGGTTCTCATCAACATAGGCCGGAGCCATTTGGGTGTATCGTGCCTCTTCTAACGCATATGCTCTCTTTAATAGGCCAGCGCTGACTGCGACTCTCCTGAGGTGCAGTTTTCCTTATCACGTCAAGCCATAGGGTCGTTACTTAGGATTAACGGCTTAGGCTGAGTTTAATCGATAGATCTTTTAGGTCGAGCCGCCTTGATTCGTCAGGAGTCCGACATAATCACCGTAGAACTTGGGTGCCGTGATATCCATGAGGATTCTCAGCCTCTCCTCTCCCGAAGGGAAAAAAGTCTATTGTAACAACAATTGATAGTATCGATATGTTAATGCCAAAGGATCAATAATATTTCTTAGGAATATTACATGATTTGATGATATTACATGTTTTGATGTTTGAATCTTGACACAACAATAGATTAATTAATGTGATGTAATGGCATAAGATGGTATACTAATAAAGGTGTTTTTTTTATCAATGCTGATTGATATTACAAAACAGCAATAGTAAACATACCCAGTTGATTCTACAAATGGTCATTAAGTTGTAATTCACGATTAAAGTTAAGACATACACGATATTAGACTTTAAGGTGCATTAGTAACTGCAACTTACTGTAACTGCTCTGGTGTAACTCTTGATGGTGAATGGATTTTTTTATAATTTTACTTCTTCAATATTAACGATTTTCTTGCTTATTTAACTACTGTAACCAGCTAGTTAATGTTATTAATTTGCCTTTCAATATAGTTTAAAATATTTGAAATGCGAATGAATTTGTGAACATGTTTAAGCTGCCCTGCTGTAACATGCAAAAACATTTCGTCGTCGTTACTCCGGCGAGCGATACATACATAGATAATAAGCAAAAAATATGAGCATCCAAAGCTTCATACTTATATCAAATCGACGTGTTTATGCGTACATTCAGACACAATATGAGTGGAGCACGCAACGCTACATCGTAAGGGAAATTGAAAACCATCGAATAACATTAGGATTTGACTGGGTCCGTAAAATATAACCAAAGCGGCACGGAATGGTCGCACTAAATAAAATGTTTTGGCACAAAACGGATATGCGACGAGATTTATTTATTTTTATTAATACGCGCCTCGCCTATGGGCAGGCGATACGAAGGGTGCTCGATTGGATCCGATATTGATGCCTCAATCTGCTCTGATTGTTATGTTTTTCAGGAGACTGAATTAATTTTAAAGCTACCAAGCGATATTTCAGCATAATAGAAGGGATTATGGGTTATAATTATTTGTGTTGTGTTTTTGCATTTGCAAACCGCGGTAATAACGAAGAGTAGGCGATAGAATTTTCAGTATTACTTTGTCATCATTTTCTTTTCTATCGATCATATGATTATCTTTAAGTATGATTGGTTTAGTTAATTAAAAACGAACTAGTGATCCTGATTTCGATTTTATTAGTAATGTTAGTTCTTAATTTTTTGATTTTTGTTTGCATTTTTGTTTGATTTACTAAATCAAATAAAAGCACGTAATACGAGTTTGTTCATAGTACTTGCTTTTGTTAGATTGTCCTCATTGTGTCATGTCAAACGTTTTCTAGTTTTTGAAAGTTTCTCCACTACCCCTCACTTATTAAACTTAATTCTATAAAAAGTTACGCAGCACTTTATTTAGATAAATTATAATTATACCGTTTTGTTCGGATGTTTTAAGATAAGTATTTTTTTTAATAAATAGACACTGGGTTTGAATAGAATGGCGTTTGTGAGAGAAAACAATTGTTTAGAAATGTGTCAGGATGAAAGTAGGTTTGGTCTCTCATATGATTCTATGACAACAAATTGCAAAGAACTCGTTCTTAATATTAGGATTCGAACTGGGCCTATACTATTTGGTGCATTAATGGCACTTTAGGGAAAGCTGTTTTCTCTTTGGTATTGGTAACATTCTCCGATAATTCATTTTATTTTAATCTTTATTGCACAATATACATATAAATAAAGTATAAAAGACGGACTTAATGAAGAATACTACTAATTAAAAAGAATTATTTTATTTATTTATTTATTAACACTTTATGTACAATTTGTACAAAGGCGAACTTAATGCCTATGGCATTTTCTAACAGTCAACCTTAGGTGGTGCAGAAAGAAAAGTGTAGATGTACCCATGACACAAATGAAAAAACATATATGTATATATCTTAATATATATATTTCTTGTGTGCGTGTGTATGTGACTGAACTCCTCCTAAACGACTGGACCAATTTTGATGAAATTTTTTGTGTGTATTCAGGGGGCTTGAGGATGGTTTAGATCACAAATACGGTCATATAGATATTGTTTTTCAGCTAAATTATTTATTTAAAACATTTGAGGACAACGTGAGACAACGTGATATTTGAGACATTTGACATTTGAGAAACATTTGACAGGACAACGTCTGTTGGGCAGCTAGCTAGTATATAATATATATAATAATAATAAAGTAATTATTTTAAATCCTAATAACATAGATATAATTAATAATAATATACTAATACATATGACGATATCATAAATAGATAAAATTTAATGATAATAAACCAAGAAATTGCCACATTATATTTCCACAATTTATTTTTGAAACTCAATCTGCTAGTAGACTTTTTAATTTCAAGAGGCAAAGCATTCCATAGCAGAATGGATTGAACTACAAAGGAGGCGTGAATTGTTTCGGAATGGTGAGACGGGCATTTCAGAAGCAAATTGGATGATGATCGGAGAGACCTATCATGAGAAGCACATAAGTATTCAAAAATAGGACTCAAATAGCTGAATTAATGCGGAATAAAATTAAATAAAGCGTTATCTACCAGATAATGTTTATTATTATTATTTATCAGATCAATCTCGAGTTTCCGGTTGCCCGTGGTTGATCTTGCCACGTACCTACATGACCTAGTGGAATATAATGTATATGTTACTGTAAAAGCTCGAACTACTGTAAATCTTAAGATTAGTGAGTAAGTCTTAGGATTTACCGACATGAATCGGTAAATGTAAGTAATTCAGAAAATGGAACGATTTTTTCGGGCTTTTACCATTCGAATATAGTATATGCTAGATTTTACCGCTGTCAGCTGGTAGATGTTGGTTTTAGGAATAAAGTAATGAGTAATTCTTAATTATTTATTTCAATCAACAATGAGTCAAATGTTAGATACATATTATATAGGTATCAAACGATAGTAATTAAATAACTAATCCTAATTCCCTATAGCTACCAAGACAGTGTTAGCTCAGTCTCTCTTGCTTTCCTTGATTGACTACGCTGACGCTGCGTGGATTAATTTATCTGAGGAACTACTTGACAGTTTGGAGCGGCTGCAAAATGTAGCCATCAGGTTCATTTTTAATCTGCGTAGGTTTGACCATGTTTCTAATTGTCGCTTTCAACTCAAATGGTTACCTATTCGCCAGCGCAGAGACTTACATGTTTTATCCCTACTTACAATATTTTGTATCTTCCAACATCTCCATCCTACCTTAAATCTTGTTTTCTTTTCGATCCCATTCGTCATGTCGTGCCTTGCGTTCTAATTTTAATCTGACTCTGGATATACCGCCCGAAGTACCGACTATTTTCATATTCTTTTTCGGCTTATGCCGTCCGGTTGTGGAACTCTCTCCCTGAGGGTATTAGGGGAGCGCGAACGCTGGAGTCCTTTAAGAATCAAGTCCGTGTTCACTTCCTGTCAAAGATTCCTTAACTTAAACTAGTTATACCCTATTGTCCTGTCCAATTACTGTACCCATCCTATATTTAAATCTCCTTTTAATATTTCCCTGGTCCTAGGTTGCCTGGAAGAGATTGCTGTTTAGCAATAAGGCCGCCTTTTGTACATTTGTTATTTTCTTTTTTTTGTGTGTGAATATTTTATGAATACAATAAAGGGTTATGTTATGTTAATTAATATTTAAATTATTTAAATTTTGAATAATAACGCTTACGTTGACTAATAACTGATCAGTATTTTCTATTTATCATTTAACAACGAGTTGATGCGCTGAAAGCATGATGACACGATTTTTTTTCAACATTTACCGTGCCTTTAATGTAAATCCTAAGATTTGCCAAGTGAGTGGTGGTAAAAGTTCGAATCGCATACTTTTTTGGACATTAACCGTAAAGGATTGGTAAGTCTTGGGTTTTACTGGACTTGGCTTGGCTTTTACAGTAACATATATATTATGACAGAAGACTAGGTCAAGAGTAGGTACCTGTAGCCGACGAACGTACACGAAAGTATTAAAGTTGAGGAAGTTAAGGAAGTATGTTTGGATCGTAGCAAATGGAAAACTGCCAAATATCTGCCGTTTCTGATAGAAAAGAAGAAAAGTATGCGTATGTGTAAGTATAGTGCAGAAAAACATATAAGGCAACCTGTACAACATCTGTGAAGAAATTCAAATGTCGACCATCTCACGCTGGACAGATGTGGTTTGAGTAGGACTTAATAGCCGATATTCCTTTGAATGCATTTAAAATTTCAATAACACTTCGCCAAGGAATATTGAGATAGAGTTATCCCATATATATAAGATATAGTAAGTAGATGTACTGTATGTAATCGTGTTAAGAAGGTACAGTTGTACATTGAACTGTTTATTCCCGATCGGTCAGTTTTTTTGAGTTAACATATATCCTTATTAACTCTATATACAATAAACAATACTACCTACATCATAGTAGGTAGTTAATATTAGATATAGATTAGACATAGATTTCAATTAAAGTAGAATGAAATCTTTCTAGTAATCAAATAGAATTAGGATTATTGGTTATTCCAATATGCAACATAATTTTGTAAAAATTTAACAATTCTTCTATTAGAGCATTAACAAATTCACATCCTGGGTCGCTACTAATTTTAGTTGGGTGTTCCATAATAGGAAAAACAATTATTAGAGCCTTTGCTACTTCCGGTGAGTTTTGATGCCACCAAAAGAATATTTAATTTTATTAATTTATTTATAGGCTTGTCAAATAAAAATATGAAACATTGTATGTTTCGTTATCAGTCGAGCTTTACTTACTACTTTTAATTGATTATGCACGCCTCAGGGATTTTTTACGATTTTGGTAATCTTAGAAATTGTTATCTGTAATGTTTGAGTTATCTCGGAGTATATACTCGTAAGATGCCCTGTACCTCAACAGAGCCATTCCCTTTCGAGCTTGCCGTCCGTTCGTACACTTCTTGTAAAGTAATACAATTAAACGCAAAAAATTAACTAGACGACTTTTGTTCCTTTTATAAAGAGAACGTAATTTTATGATAATTAATAAAGAGAAAAATATACTTCACACTTATTTCTGACAGTGCTTAGATTAAAAAATAAAGAAAGTTTATCTGTAATGCAGTCAGCAAATCAACGTATGCAAACGAACTACAAAAACAGATTCTATTACATAAGGAATAAAGACTCAAGATTGTTAACTTATAGTTTGACTTGCAGGCGTGTATACAAAGTAATATATACATATTTCTGCATATCAAGTATAATTTAAAATGAGCAAGGTCCCCTATGCCATAGAAATATATTTGACAGTATGATTAAGGCCAGGATTAAGAGCTGAAAATAAAAGTTAATGAGTTAAAACTTTGTAAATAAACCAACAAAAATAACAGTTGAAACAGAGGACATAAATTACTGGAATTTCGACCTGGCCCTTGTGATTGCGAGGGGCGTGAAAAAAAATCAAATAATTTCACATCTGCTACAGGGTGTTGCCGTTAAATGAATAAGGTAATTTAGGAAGGGACGATTCCAAAGATTTACATATGAACTCCTAGAAGTTCTATATGATCATGTTAATAATGACAGAAAATTAATTGACGATTTTGTTTAGACTTTGCTAATTATGTTAAGTTTGCAGCTATAAACAACACATATAAACATACTAACCTGCAATCACGGACTAAAATAAATACACATTCCGACGACCTCCTTAGTCGAGTGGATAGTACACCGGTTTCAAGGTGTCGCCATCTCTCAGGTCCCGGGTTCGAGTCCCGGTGGGGGCAGATGTTTGTTTGATGTATGCGAGCATTTGTACCTTAGTCATGGTTGTTGATATATATTTCAATAAAAAATATTTATATATGTATAATATATGTATGTCTATCCGTTACCCTAGATCCCATAGCACAAGCCTTACAGAGCTTAGTTTGGGCTAGGCTAATTGGTGTAAGTGTAACAAATATTTATTTATTTATTATTTATTTTATTACTAGCTTTCTGCCCGCGGCTTCGCCCGCGTGGATTTCGGGATTGGGTGTATAGAGGGTTAAGCTTTTGCCCACGGCTACATATACGCGGAAGTCGGTTTATGGTGCGAAGATTTTATCGCGCTTCCCGTGGGACTATCCGTTTTTCCGAGATAAAAAATGCCGCAAAACTCCTCAAGAATCACTCTATCTATTGATGAAAACCGCATAAAAATCTGTGCAGTGGTTTTTGAGCGAAGCCTTTATTGCGCATCCCGTGGGATCTGTCGATTTTTCCGGGATAAAAAGTAGCCTATGTTACTCGGGGAGAATGTAGCTTTCCAAAGGTGAAAGAATTTTTGAAATCGGTCCAGTAGTTTAAGCGTGAAGAGGTAACAAACAAACAAACAAACAAACAAATAAACAAACAAACAAACAAACACACTTTCGCATTTATAATATTAGTTGGGACTAGCTTTCTGCCCGCGCTTCGCCCGCGTGGATTTCGGGATTGGGTGTATAGAGGGTTAAGGGTCATAGCTTTTGCCCACGGCTACATATACGCGGAAGTCGGTTTATGGTGCGAAGATTTTATCGCGCTTCCCGTGGGACTATCCGTTTTTCCGAGATAAAAAATGCCGCAAAACTCCTCAAGAATCACTCTATCTATTGATGAAAACCGCATAAAAATCTGTGCAGTAGTTTTTGAGCGAAGCCTTTATTGCGCATCCCGTGGGATCTGTCGATTTTTCCGGGATAAAAAGTAGCCTATGTTACTCGGGGAGAATGTAGCTTTCCAAAGGTGAAAGAATTTTTGAAATCGGTCCAGTAGTTTAAGCGTGAAGAGGTAACAAACAAACAAACAAACAAACAAATAAACAAACAAACAAACAAACACACTTTCGCATTTATAATATTAGTTGGGATAGTTGGGATTCCTGGTGGTCCTGACATAACTTAAATTTGACTATTTACTACAAACTGCAGCTAACGGACTTATACTACTAATTTCCTTAAATATAGGCATTTCGAAGAAGGTTTTTTTAAGAAATATTCGTCCAATGAAGTTTTATTATACTTACATATACTGTATTGAAGGCGCAAAAGGTATCATATAGAAGAGGATCGCAAATGTTTTCTTTTTCGTAAACCAGGATTTTTTAATCTTTTAATTTAATTCAATAAAATAATTCGTTTTATACGATTAGGATGGGTATACAATGCCACAGTGCAAATTAGTTCTTCTAATCTAGTCAAAAGCTAAATTTAAAAGTATTTTGAATACTAAATACTTTATTCTCAGTACAAAATTTGTCAAAGCTTTAACTGACGACATAGAAATGCTAACTTCAAAGCCACAAAGTGTGCTAAGAGAAATATAATTAGGTTGAAGACGGAATGGATTGCACTTTGCTCCGCTTCAAACTGTAGCAACAAATATTTTTAGTATGAAAATGAACCTTTGCACCGGGTACTAAGAGCGTAAGTTGCATTTCTGTTAACAGATAGTTTTGTCGAGTTCTAAACGACCTTCATAATAAACAATTCCTTTGATATGCTTTGATAAATTCCCTCACACAATGAATCTGGATATTTAGATAAAGATCACTAAACACTTTAGAATAACTTAGACAACCTCAGCGTAGGGTTAAGTTATAACTTCATTATAACATTCCGAACAACCGTAGCCCAGTGTGGTCCAGACGGCTAAAACTTCTTCTTGTTAGTAGGCCTTCCCGGACAATTTGACTTGTCGGTGGATCACACTGAACGCTCTTGCATTGTAACGTCTATACTATTAGAATAATCTGGAAATTTCTCGGAACTTGCAATTATATGTAAAGTTTTAATCTTCTATTAACACAAAGTTTTTATTAACACCCAAGCCCAACACAACTTTGTGTTGATTCCATTGGGAATCGCGTATAGTATTACTGTATGTGCAAATAGGTTGTATTCTGTCTGTAATGTATACTGTAGGAGTACTGTAAGTGTTATGCTTGATATGCTGAGGACTACGCAAATGCTATTAGCTATAAATCATAATCTACTAGAAAACTAATAGATGGACAGATATATTTATTACTTTATAGATTGATTTATATGTATCATTGACTTCTCTGTTGCTACCTACCTATGTAATGTTTAAAATGAGTCTTTGGTGTAACTACAAATAAGAATGTCTCAACTTTACCTTAGAATAATATTATACTTCCAATTTAACTGTGTACAAATTCATTTAATACTTATAAATCATCTTATGTGTATATTATGTAATCTTGTTGTATCACTAAATTGCACTGTTTTTGGTTTATAACTTTCACTTTTAGCACTTTTATTGGACTGAACACTTGTAATTTACTTTTCTCTTTACTTTTTACTGTATATTTGTTAAAATGTCTACTGCTACTGCTACTTCGAGCCTCCTTTTTCTTTTTTTTTTGTTCCCCTGAGGAAAATGCATTAAATTGCATACCCCGGCTGTGGCGAGCCGGCGGTTATGTGGGGCTCTCCTCCCCAGAAGGGGGAGGCCTACCCACTAAAAACCTCAGGGATGGCCTTCCTCAGGCATGTAGGGAGCTCCCGGGAACATCAAGCCACTTCCGGGAACCCCCAGCCTCCGCTCCCCTGCCTAGAGGGGAGCCCTCCTCGGGGTAGGCTACACTACCTCCCCCGGTCTCCTCCAGCGACGACGCCCCCCGGCCACGGAAGGGGCGTGGTCCATCCCCGGTCACCGTAGCAGTCGCGACTTCCTCGCGCCCGCCGGCGACCCGCGGCGGCGCCGCAGCTGTGCTACCGAGCCCGGCGCCGCCTTCTTCGAGCGGGATCGGCCATCTCCCGACCCCGCTCGGCGGCTTCCTTCTGGAGCATTACTGCTTCACAGAAGGAGGCCACAGCCCTCCAACCTCCCTCGTCCGCCAGCATTGCCGCAATCAATGCCGGCGGAGACAGATCCCACCCGATCTCTGCAACCAAGACTCGGCGCTCGAAGGCCCACGCGGGGCACTCCGCCAGCGTGTGCTGGGCTTTTTTTCGACTCGACACAGATACTCACCGAAGCAGCCGTGCCCGGTGAGTATCTGAGTCAATCGGTAGGTGACCTCCTCCTTCCCGTGGAGCCAAGCTTCGAGGTGCGGGAGTACGGCACCGACGGCCCGCTGGCGCGCGCCCCCATCGCCCCCACTTCGAGCCTCCTACGTTTTACACCTTTTTTTTTTTTTTTTTTTTTTTGTTTCCCTGAGGAAAATGCATTAAATTGCATACCCCGGCTGTGGCGAGCCGGGGTTATGTGGGGCTCTCCTCCCCAGAAGGGGGAGGCCTACCCACTAAAAACCTCAGGGATGGCCTTCCTCAGGCTTGTAGGGAGCCCCCGGGAACAGAAAGCTTCTTCCGGGAACCCCCAGCCTCCGCTCCCCCGTCGACACAGGGGAGCCCTCCTCGGGGGAGGCTTACTACCTCCCCCGGTCTCCTCCACCGACGACGCCCCCCGGCCACGGAAGGGGCGTGGTCCATCCCGGGTCGCCGTAGCAGTCGCGACTTACTCGCGCCCGCCGGCGACCCGCGGCGGCGCCGCAGCTGTGCTACCGAGCCCGGCGCCGCCTTCTTCGAGCGGGATCGGCCATCTCCCGACCCCCTCGGCGGCCTCCTTCTGGAGCATCACTGCCTCACAGAAGGAGGCCACAGCCCTCCAACCTCCCTCGTCCGCCAGCATTGCCGCAATCAATGCTGGCGGAGACAGATCTCGCCCGATCTCTGCGACCAAGACTCGGCGTTCGGAGGCCCACGCGGGGCACTCCGCCAGCGTATGCTGGGCCGAGTCGAGGTCGGATGCGCAGTGGTGACAATGTGTCGATCCCTCCCGTCCTATTCGACACAGATACTCACCGAAGCAGCCGTGCCCGGTGAGTATCTGAGTCAATCGGTAGGTGACCTCCTCCTTCCCGTGGAGCCAAGCTTCGAGGTGCGGGAGTACGGCACCGACGGCCCGCTGGCGCGCGCCCCCATCGCCCCCACTTCGAGCCTCCTACGTTTTACACCTGCCAACCTGTTGCTGCGTATCTACCAGCCTGCTGCGAAATACCTGCCAGCCTGCTGCGGAATACCTGCCAGCCTGCCGCTGAATACCTACCAGCCTGCTGCTGTATACTTACCAGCCCACCGATACTTTGTTTGCCTAGTACCTGGTACCGCCTTCCTTTTTCCTTCTTTGTCATTTTTTTTATTGTTCTTATTTGTAATTTTAATTTATTTCTTAAGTGTAGGCCGTGCTGTTTTAATAATTCTTTTAATATATTAGTGTCTTGTATTTATCTTTTTCTTATTACCTTTTCCTATTTTGATCCGTAGCCTTCCGCTACGTGATACCATGCAGAATCTTTGTACGATCTGCAGCTAATCTGTCTTCTTAGTGAGGTTGTATTTAATAGTGGACATGATTGCTATGTAAGTGATAAGCCAATTTCTAAACGTGCCCTTGGTACAGCTATATATATTTTTAGGTGTGGTTTAGATCCGTTTTCGAATTGCTTCATGGTGACGACAAGCAACTTACAATACTTCGTTAGACTTTTAAGAAATTCATAATATATATATATATATAGGTTTCATACAGAATCCTCGAAGTCGCATGCCGACCTTACAAAATGTCTATATTACACTTTTTCTTTCTAATAATTGGGACTTGCTGAAAATATTTTCCAAGAATCACATCCAGAATTTCTTAATCTGTGCAGTTTAGAGTCCGGATCGGTTTATTGAACCGACATCTGGTGCCGTTAGCATAGGTAATATTCTTTGTCGATCGCACTTATATAAAAATGAACCCTCCAATGATAATAAAGTGAATGACCCTAGATCCCCTTTGTAGCTCTACTAATATCAACGAAGTCAATACGAATTTACTAAAGGGAGACTGTACTAGCATAGTCTGTGATATCTTTCCCTCTAATTTATTGCTATTTCTACCGCGAAGTAGTAATGTTAGTATTGTAGTGTACACGTTTAAAAATTTATCACCATCATTATCATCATCATCATTATCACAACCCATATACATTCCCTCCGAGTGTTATGAATCTACCTTATGTCGTAGCAATTAGACCTAATCAACGTTGGCACAGTAACGATTCGTGGATGGTACAAATTTCTTCAATACCTTTACATTTGCACTTTGAAAACAGTCATTGTTACAAACAACATAAGAGCTCTCAAGATCAACATATCAAAGTTTTGCGTCAGGCTAGATCAAATTGATAGCCTAGCCTGACGCTTTGCTATGTGTACACAAGACACTGGTATAAGACAGGACCTATTTTGGACTTGGACTAAGTCAGGTTCACAAAAGAACGCTAAGATCTTCACATATTATGTTCGTGAGCGCGTGTGGCATGTCCATAAAAGTAATATTCGAACTTGGACCTGAGTTGCCAACTGAATAATTTCTTAACACATTTCGCCGACTTATTTCCTGACGCGGCCTTTGATCTGATTATATAGATTTAGCAAGTTTACCCTAAAGACAAAAATAATAAAAGTAGCAAGTCGAGAAAATAAAAGGTATAAGCAGAAAAGCAGATAAATTCCTTATAGGTATCTCGGTATCGCGTCAATCCAACGAAGGGTTAGCTTAGGAGGCTTATTGTGCTTGAATTGATAGCTGTGTGTCCATATTATGATACTTAAGTTTTTACGGACGATTATGAATAAAAACAAATTACTGAATATTGTAAAAGAGAATGTTTTTGTAATAATTAGCTAACAATATTATCAACGTGTTTAAAACTTAAGAATAATTCTTATAACTATACTAGCTCCAAACAATTATTTCTAGCTGTTAATTGATTGTAAGTATGTAGGGATAGGGATAATTATTACTACTATATTTTTAATAACAAAAAACAAACCATTCAACATTTTAAATCAATGTACTTTAATAATTTATATTTATAATTCTATATATTAAGCGGTAAATGTAAATTTAAAAAAATAGATAAATAGATAAACGTATTTACGTGAAATGGATGCAGTCTACAACATGAGGAAAAATTACTCAAGTATCCCAATAATGTTATATTTATGTTCAAATGAATTATTATATCATATAAAAATGTTAACAAGTTCAAAAACAAGTGTGTAAAACATATGTCCAAATCTAAGCCACAAATAGACATTATTTTGTGTTGCGACTAACTGGTTGTCCCTGCGAATGCCAGTCGAAATAGAATTTAAACGTGTTTAAATTAAATTTCTGTGTAGTAGTATTATAAAAGTTATTAGGGTTTGTGGCAACAATAGTATTTTCAGATAAGTATAACAGTACAGCCTGAGAATACTCAATTCAAACTGCTAGT
Organism: Scirpophaga incertulas; assembly: GCA_036419045.1. Classification (NCBI taxonomy): domain Eukaryota; kingdom Metazoa; phylum Arthropoda; class Insecta; order Lepidoptera; family Crambidae; genus Scirpophaga; species Scirpophaga incertulas. Next base: position 6,571,238 of record CM071644.1, read on the forward strand.
TTCGACAATCAACAATTTCGTGCCAATGTATAATTGTGGTGGGTCAAATTCCGAAGAAGAAGGCCAATAACCGCTTACCACAGATCTGCAACTGTAAGTTGCAGATGGCGCGATGTTATGCCTGGCAAATACAATGAATTTCATAACTGGATAAAGTCTACAGTATCATTATTTCATCCGACAAAGGTCCATTGCTGAAATGGGCCTCCACGAAAGGTTCCGAAGGCCTGCTAACGCTGCGTTTTCAGACTTATGCTTGTAACTCGAGGACCAATTCGCTTTTGCTGGGCATATGCCAGTGAATCTGGTTCATCTGCGAATTTCATCACTTTAGATCGATCATACAAAGGATCCGCTGCATTTTAAAGTGAATTTGAGCTTACTTATAAGGGTAATTGTAAGTGGCTATCTTCTGAAAGCGAAATGACGTGTGGAGTTTTCGTATAGTAACTTCAATATTTGGTTGTAACGATAGTCTATGTAGCAACTCTGAAGATAAACACGGCCCAGGCTCGACGCAATCTTTGTCATAATCTTCAATTACCAAACATAGTAACAGGACAGACTCTTCAATTTTCTGTAATAGCGTATGTATGTTGTCTATGGTTCTCTATCTACCTTTTGAACACGTTTCGTGATAACTCTCGAAAATAGTTTGTAATCTCTATGACTCAGGTACATGATGTTCTATAGTTCTTCAGTTTGGTTCTATCCCAGTTTCTAAAGAGAGTGCTATTTCGTCCCTGTGATAAGTGGTTTTGCCTTCGGGTAAGTTATACTCGTCTATAAGGAGTGTACTTAGTCAAGTTGTCCTATTCAATAATCAAAAACAGCAAGGTAGAATATACAGTATAGGTACTCATTATAGCTGTAAAAGCTTGTTGAAATATCGTTGTATCATATTTACGATTATAATATATTTAATTATATTTGACCTAAGTAAGCCTATGTTAAATATTTTGTTTCGACTTTGACATGATCTCATCAGTCTCCCAATCTGAACACAATTGCTACGTGGTAAGCAGATAAATCGGAACAATAACTAAGATTTACGAATCATTCCGGCTTCGTTACATTCACATCTCCCAACGGGCAAGATCGTTTGCCCGTTGGTGCGTAATACTGTACATGTTATTATCTGGCCGTCTCCCTTAAGGGATGGTCAAGAACTCGTACTGTTTTCGACGGAATGACATTAATCCTTTTGTGATAAGCTTCATATTTGCAAGGGATTTTTCACCATAGATTGGAATTTCGCATTGATTTGGTGTTGGTACCTCTATCTTAGTCTGCGTAAAAAGGACTGTAAAGTGCCGATTCGTGGTTCAAATAAACCTTTTCAAAAATTGAACTTATTCGATTTCACAAATTTACAGTTTCTGGGCAAAGGTCAATTAGGCTTCGCTGGCTGTGATAAAGCCCAGGTTAACTCGGATGAATTAAAAATATATTTAGGCGAATTGTTTACATAAATGTTCCGTGTTGATAGACATGTAAACATAACTTTATTCACAATGAGACACATGATAAAAAAAAACATTACTAATAATCAGCTCATTAACAATTAACGTTCTCACGAGTGGAATCACCTTAAACTGCTCGTAGATAAGAGCGATTACGCTGGCCCAGTCAGTCCACTTCATAACATCTTCACAACGCTTACTTTGTGCGTAGGATAACTTTTTATATGAAATTTTGATATGGTATCAGTTTGGTAAAGCAATATAAATTTCATGATGTTATAAAGTAACCCGTCGTACACTTGTAAAGAAATGACGTAGCGTCTTAGACGTTGACATGTAATTATGTGAATATTAATTGAGAAAATGTATATTTTACTTTATTTGGCAGTTTCGAATCATGAAACTGGGGTGAAAAGGCTAGAAGACATTTTGCTGACTTTTAACTTGGCTGTACGTTTTTATTTATTATGGTTCGCAATTATTTAGCTATTAGTGTGTTGATCATAATAGGAATGCTCCATAAGAAACTAATTTTAGATAGAAAACATCATCAAAACAATATCTAAACAATAGGTTTAAAAAAAATATTTTAATTATTTCAAAGCAAGTGCCTTAAAGAACGATCATCATAATTATAGAAAGTTAATATCTATTTAATAGTTTTGATGATGTTTGACGTCGATGTCAACCAAGAAGGATAGTTTGATTCTAGGCTTGTCTCCCCCGAGGAGGGCTCCCCTGGATTATCGCAGGGGAGCGGCTGGGGGCTCCCTACATGCCTGAGGAAGGCCATCCCTGAGGTTTTTAGTGGGTAGGCCTCCCCTTTCTGAGGAGGAGAGCCCCACATAACCGTCGGCTCGCCACAGCCGGGGTATGCAATTTAATGCATTTTCTTCAGGGTAACAAAAAAAGGCGATCTATCGTTGTCAATTCATCGCGCTCTAATCCTTATCAATATTATAAAAGCAAATGTCATTGTCTCCGTCTATCTATGGTGTATTAAGGCAAAACTGATAAACAGATTTAGATAGCATTGTTGAGATAGAGTCTAGAGCCTGAAACAAAGAAGTCATTGGCTACTTTTTAATGCTAAAAAAGGGTTGTAAGGGATTGAAATGTTGTCAACCAATTCACATGACTCTGTGTGCTTGACTAAGGCATAATCGCCCCAGCATAGCTAGGGTAGAACGCCCTCGCTGGGCACGTATATGAACTATGATGATACGGAGTTCCTTTGAGTTTTCCAATTTACATAACATAATAAGTAATCTTAATGCTACCTATTTCAATCAAATTAAAATAAGTAAGCATTAAATTCATTTAATTTTGTTCATCCATACGAATGTCAGCTAATGCATTGTTAATATTAACTTCAGAATCAATCTAATAATACGAAAGTGTTGGAATCAAAAATCTTACATCTCCGTTTGTGAAGACGTAGATGACGCCCTGTGTACATGTCTTTCCTTCTCTCCTCTATTACTTGCCATTGCTGCACTCACTCCCTTGTTCAACATATCATCATGTACACAATCCATTTTTTTTGTTCGGTTTTAATCTCCGTACATGCCCATTCACTTCCATGTTCGTAACATTCCTAGTAACATGATACATACTTTGTATGAATTGTATATTCATATTATTACACACTGCCATGGCCTACGTACATTGTACAGGAAAAGCAAAAGATCAAATGCGAAGAGCAGTGCACAGCGAGGATTAAGTGGATGAGCAGTAAGAGGAGCATAGTGTGATGGGGGTGACTTAACAGTATAAACGATGTTACCTCTGCATCTCCAGTAAATAAGTCATTAAAGATTCGGTGTATGTTCCTCACGAAAGCAGAAGTTTTGACAGTATGCTTTTCACTTGATCATAGGGTTTTTGACGTGACAACGTCTATTAAATTGGTACGGCGTGGAATCATTCTCGAAAACACCGTAACGGCCGAATCTGACGCCACACGGAGTCTACGCCTACTTTACCCCCACCCCTAGAGCGCCCGAAGGCATACTCGGAAACGGCGTAACGGCCGATCTGACGCCACACGGCAATGTAATAAAAATATAAATGTTATACATTACTTTATTTTCAATAATTTCATTGCACCCAGAAAAAATTACCATGTAATAGACGTTGTCACGTTCAAATATCGGCAGTAGACGGAGTTCTACAGACAACCAATTTTTTTATCTCACAATGACTAGCTTCTCATTTTTCATCAACCTTTCGTAGGTTTTTGCTAAAAAAATCATTTACAAGCGTGACCGTCAGTTCTTAAGTTCTTCAGAAGTCCAAGTGAAGATGAGAAGAAGGAGCTACTTTGATAATGTTAAAAATATTATACGCTTTTTATTCTACAATTACACTTGACAAAAACTACAATAATACTTACTATACAATTTACTAAAAATACAATAAAAAAAAAACAAAAAAAATATTAATTCATAGCTCGTCTTGCTGCCCACAACTCATAAATGTCGTTTATTTCTGCGTCTCTTAAGCCTTCTAAGAAATTTCACGAGGGCTTTCCTTGTGTACTTAAGATAATATTATGGAAAAAATCCTCAACACAATAGCTAGAGAGAGCTGCGACGGAAGCCGGCGTCGTAACAACACAAGAAATTACTTAGGAATATCTCATAGAGTTCATCTCGTATGAAATAATGGAACCGCTAAGTGGCTCTCTGCTATGGCGTTTACTTGGAATATTATCATTGTGTGGGTATCATTAAAATTTATAACGAACGTCTTTAGACCTATAATGACTTGAACATATAATTTAATAAACATTTAGATAGTTCTATATTTCATTCATGTACATGTAACAAACAATCTAAGTGAACACAAAGATTTAAGATCGAATTGTAAATGCAAACTAAAACTCAAAGTCTTAGGCTCATATTTTAAAATTAACAATTTCTTTCTAACTGTACTCAAGCAGCGATTTGAGTTTAAGTTTGATTTTAGCGATTTTTAATGCGAGCCATAGAGTATTATTGATAAATAGTGTGTCTACAGGCATTCTATGTTTGTATTTATTATAATTTTAATTTAACTGTAATATATTCTTTTAAAACTGTATGACACGGCATTCCTAATATAGGCATGTTTTCAAAATAAATTTTTATTAATAATATTATGTAATGGAAAGTGACTTCATGAATTATCAATATTGAAGTCATTTCCAAATTGACGACTCTGTATCTATTTAATACAGGGAAAAAAAAACAGCCTTGCTGAGTTTCTTGCCGGTTCTTCTCAGTACAAGGTCTCCCGCCGTAGATTTGCGAACCGATGGCGTAGCTTTTCGACATTCACAAGTGCTTGTAACAGCCCAGACTGAATATATGATTTTGAATTTGAAATTTTTATTTTTAAAGATCATAATTTTCACGCGAAATGAGGAAATTCAAATACTTGACATTGCACAATACCACTTACTTAATGAAAATACTCGAATCTAAGTAAATAATTATCGATATTAATAAATACGTCTGAAATTTGAAATGTACTGATATTATTTGTGTATTTGAATACACGTGATAGGCGCCACTAAGTGAATGCGACAGTTGTGGTTCTAACTTCTATAATTTGTTTCGTTAGAAAATATTTCACTTTTCAATTACTATTAAACTGAAAACATCACTATTTTGTGTTGCCATTATAATGATGTATATTTTTTTAAAGATAAGTTTGATTTGTTTAATTGTATCGCAGTATTCAATAATCTACATCCTATTACTATATTACTATTATAAAGGCGAAAAGTTTGTAAGAATGGATGTTATGGATGTTTGTTACTCTTTCACGTAAAAACTACTGAATGGATTTGAATGAAACTTTACCACAATATAGCTTTATACATCAGAATAACACACAGGCTACAATTTTTGAGGTTTCTAATGTGAGGTCGTAAAAAAACACATTTTTTGCGCTTACATTGCAAACGCTGACTGAATCCTACAAGATAGATCAAAACAATTTACTACAGTATTGTACAACTTAAAAAGGTCTACAAAAAAGTCCGTGATGGTATATGTTTATCTCTTAGGAATAACTCACAAAAGGAAAAAGATCGTTAAATGTAGTTTATAGGAGCATACTGCAGTAGCTACCTATAGGCCTATGATTAAGGGCTCTGCAGTGCTTAGTTACCGTATTTCTTACTTATTACTAGACTAGACGGGACGAACCTGAAGTCCACGCCAAAACGAAAGTCGCGGCAAAGCTAGTTCAATATAAGTTGTTTATTTATATGTTTATAAAATCAAAATATATTGAAGAATTTTTTGATGAATAAAAAGGTTTTAAATAATTTTCAGAGATTACATATAACCTAGTTTATTCGAAGTTTCCACGCTTATTTTTTGTAATATACCACCCATTATAAAAGGTATAGCTAAATTTTATTATAAGCAAAGATGTTGGAGAAACATAGAGTACAAAATCATTATTTATTAATCACTGAACAGTAACATGCATAGAACAATGAAAATATAGCGTCAATCACTTCCAACCGCAATCGAATTTAAAGACTTTCCCCTCGCAATAAGGGATGATATAGCTCAAGAATATGTTCCCACGATACACAGGAGGAAAATAAAGTGTCTTTACGATGTCGTTAATTTTTATACGGGGGCCCATTTGCAAACATTTGTTACTTCAAACAGAGAGAAATAACAATAGCAAGAGTGAAACCTTCCTCCTCCAAGATACTGTGATATTTTACTCTTCTAGTTTTCTCTATCATTTCTATCATTGTAATCCTTAATACAATCATACGTGATTGAACCTCCGAAGTAAACAGTTTGATGGAAGACATCTATTTTTAATTTTTATTGTCTATTTATGTTATATGTTTAATTGTGTTTGTAAACGGTCCTTTATAAGCCATCTGCGGTAATATACATCCAACGCGTAGAGGTAAATTAAGCGAATTTTATGAAAGTGTGCATGGAGTGTACCAATTGTATCTAATCTCTATCTCCACAATGATAAATACAGCTAAAGACTATTATTTTATTTTATTTTATTTTACTAGGATTGCTCTAAAACAAGAATGCGTTTAATTACCTCCTTCAAAAAAAAATCCAACAGAACATTTTTGATGCTATGGATACCATCATGAAATATGTCCACATCTACATTGAGACTATTAAACAACTTACTGGCTCTAATCCTAAAACTATTCTGTCTGAAACTATTCTGTCTGAATTGTACGCCTAGAAACTATAGTCATTGCAGGGAAAACGTTTAGGTATTTACTGTTAAATATCGATTTTGGTGATAATGAAATCGGGCTTTGGAAGAGACTTCGATCACCTGCCTTCTTAGTCTCCTTATTGATTTAAATATGACAGGAGATGACTCGCTTTCATTAAATGGGCTCCCCAAAAAAGCAGACCAGTAATGGTGCGAAGGGATTGGTGTAAATGTCTAAGGGTTTGGTGAAGTGTGTCTGCGACTGCGATCGAGACGCCGCGCCGTTGGCATTATGGCATTATTATTACACTTCCTCCCTTCAAAAATCTGCTCTTGCGACCCAACTCTGGCCGGTCGGTTAAGGCAAGACAGAAACGGGTAGCATACGATCTCCTGTAGCGTATCCGGACTCTGGATATTGCATTTCACTATAGGACAGCTCGCCACAAGGTTTCATGAGACTAACAGCACTGAGGAGGCATTGAATGTCCCACCAGCCGATTATGAAATCGTCACTTCCCTATGCACATATATGATCAATATTCCAATATCCGATATCCGAATATTGACATATCTTATATGAGGTTGGCACTCGTATTTTCGACTCCCTGTTACCTTGTGTTCCATCCTACTTTCGCTCGTTTTGTACTCTGGCAACCTCTAATTGAGACTGCACTTAGCCTTTTTTTTTTGTTCCCCTGAGGAAAATGCATTAAATTGCATACCCCGGCTGTGGCGAGCCGGCGGTTATGTGGGGCTCTCCTCCCCAGAAGGGGGAGGCCTGCCCACTAAAAACCTCAGGGATGGCCTTCCTCAGGCATGAAGGGAGCCCCCGGGAACTTACCAAGTTACTTCCGGGAACCCCCAACCTCCGCTCCCCCGTCTATACAGGGGAGCCCTCCTCGGGGATGGCACAGACTGCACTTAGCCTAGCTTAGATAATCATATACTTTGGTCAGTGCATGACCTGTTGGTTGTCCTAATTGAATAAATATTAATAGTGTAACAGACATAAATGAATGTGATAGATATTAATAGTCTGGCAGACATAAATACAACTAAATTAAATTCTACTGAAGGAATAACGCAGTGAGCAATAAAAACAGCCATATTTTATCAGCCATAGCTATTACATCGAACTAAATATAAATTATAGCTCACACATTCAACGCAAACATTACAACAAAATTGTAAATTTAAATATATTTCAAATAGCTGAATTCACACCCGGAAAAAATTTAACGAATAATTTCTATGAAATACCGAATAATAACAAAACGTAAATGTTGAAAGCTTGGGTAACACGAAGTTAACACTAAGAAGAAAGTGACAAGTTAACTTATACATAACGACTGCATTAAGTATACCATCTGGAAAGCTATGTAATTATAGTAACTCTTAAGTAGTAAATTAATGGACTTTTTAATTAATAAGGAAAATAGTGTTACACGCGTTAATGAAGTTTCTTTTATTCTGATGCCAAAGAAATAAATGTAGAGGTCTTTCCCTACTGTGGTAGGTAAGATGAGGAAATTCAACATTAGGTTTATTTTATACATATATACGCTTATTTTTATTGTACCACTATAGTAAAATATAATTAAAATGATAATACGGAAGTAGTTGAATCAATTTTAAATTGATCGATTTGTAGTTTGATAATCATAATTAAAATTATTGTTACCAATAAAATCAGCATAAATTTAATGCGATAGAAGACAGTAATTATAGAGCTATGATAACTTCAGCAGTCAAGTGATTAGTACGCCGATTTCAAAGCGCCACTATCTCTGAGGTTCCGGATTCGAGTCCCGGTGAAGGTTCGTGTTGAATAACAGCATTTATGCTTTAAACATGGTAAATATATATTGACATATATTTGAAATTTATATGAAAAAAATATTTTTCTATGTGTGATTAATATATCTATGTCTTCCGTTAGTGCGTTAATACACAATAACTCAAACCACATGTGAATAACATAAATAACTACCATTGTTTTGTTGATTATAATATTATTCCGGGAATTAACGAGAAACATGCATTTTACCTTTATTGGCTTGGTAGATGAAGAATCTTCTGCCTCCCACACGGAGCCAAAACACCGCTTCTCCAGTCTGCTTGCGACCACGGCCAGTGCAACCTGCGCCGTAAAGTCAAGCCAATAAAGGTAAAATGCATGTTACGCGTTAATTCCCGGAATAATATTATAATCAAAATGCAACGCGATAGTTTAAAAGTTAGCATTGTTTTGTTTTCGCGTTTTCGCTTTCTTGCATCTGCTACTCGGGTAGTAGCTGAAAATCAGCGATTCGTTGTAGTCAAATCGCTGAGCTCGACCCTATTTGCATCGCTGTGATACATAATTTTATGTAATCTCGCAGAAGGGTGAAGTGGAGGAGGAGCGGGAAAACTATCCTCACGCCGCTCCTCTCCGGTGTTAGACGGTTGGGCGGTAGAAGTCAGTATGCAGCCCGTCTTCTATAACCGCTCTAGGAGTAAACTGCACGTTGAGGTCGCTTCTAATAAGCGCATCCATAGGCGCAGGCGTCCAGGGATTGTCTCTATGTCCAGGGAAATCCACCATAGGCGGCGAGTTGTTTGAGCTGTCTTTAGGTGATTTGGAGTTCGGTGAGTATCTGTGTCGAATAGGACGAGAGGGATCGACACATTGCCACCACTGCGCATCCGACCTCGACTCGGCCCAGCACACGCTGGCGGAGAACCCCGCGTGGGCCTCCGAGCGCCGAGTCTTGGTCGCAGAAATCGGGCGAGATCTGTTTTCGCCGGCATTGATTGCGGCAATGCTGGCGGACGAGGGAGGTTGGAGGGCTGTGGCCTCCTTCTGTGAAGCAGTGATGCTCCAGAAGGAGGCCGCCGAGCGGAGTCGGGAGACGGCCGATCCCGCTCGAAGGAGGCAACGCCGGGCTCGGTAGCACAGCTGCGGCGCCGCCGCGGGTACGGCGACCCGGGAGGGACCACGCCCCTTCCGTGGCCGGGGGGAGGTATTGTAGCCTCCCCCGAAGAGGGCTCCCCTGTATCGGCATGGGTGCGGAGGCTGGGGGTTCCCGGAAGTAGCTTGGCGTTCCCGGGGCTCCCTACATGCCTGAGGAAGGCCAACTCTGAGGTTTTTAGTGGGTACCCTTCTGGGGAGGAGAGCCCCACATAACCGCCGGCTCGCCACAGCCGGGGTATGCAACTTAATGCATTTTCATCAGGGGGAATAGGTGTACCCTGCACTAAACGGGGAAAGTCCTACACACGCCTGCCGACTAGGTATGGTGCGTAGCAAGCATTCCACCTAGTAAAAAAATAAAAGGTTTATTTCCGATCAGAATTAAAAATTGGTTACAATAATATTTATGTCTGTAAGCATTATACAAATTTTAATAGTAAATACCTAGTATTTTGAAGCAATACTAAAAGAAGGCTGATAAGCGGTTGCATCGTATTTTAAAGTCAAATCGGCAATAGCAAAATATTCAAAGCGATGCTGAGGCTGTTTCGACTTGCAAATAGTATTGCTGTATGCTTATCCGCGGACAAAAGCTGCACGAAAAAGAAGGGAATCAATTATACAAAATACAGGCTGAGAATAAACATTCTTATTTTTCTATACAATATCCTATTAATTTCATTACATATTATTTTAGAAGTGTATTTTATTTGATAGACAAATGAGAACATAAAAAACAATTTTAAGCGGTAATTAAAGTAATAAAATAAAAGTGATTAAACAACTAAAATAATACAGTCTAAAAAAAATTGTTGCTCTTAACATGATTGTGATCGTTTAGATCTAGCATCTTGATACTATACGAGCCTACCAAGGCGTTAGATACTTCAAATAATAATATATTTCTTATTTTTACTATAGTTACTCAGCTAAGGCAATTAAAATCTTACTTAATATTAATACGAAAAATGCCTGATCTAACAAATTCATCTAATAGTTTCAACAAGGAACTTATTCGATGTTAATAAGAAAAATGATTATTTATTCTAATTCACCTAGCGAGTCCAACTAAGTGCTTGTTCAATACTAACACTAAAGATTAATCGATTTAACATATACCATAGCTAAATCAAATATTATCGAAGCTGTCAACTTAACAATGAGGGCTGTTGAAACTATTATCAAACGTAATTATTTTAATACTTTACAACTTATTGATTCAACATATTTATCTTCTCGTGGTAACTAATTTATTTTAATTTAACTAATCGTCTTTGTATAATTTTATTATTATATTTTATATTATTATCATAGTTGATTCATTCCATAAAACTAGCTGTTCGTTCTTGCGGAAATATATATCTATGTTTAACAAACTTCCGCAAAGTGTCATTGATTTGCCTTTATATAAATTTAAAATCCATATCAAAAAGAAACTCATGAGTAAAGGTCATTATAAACTAAATGACTATCTAAATGATCACACAATTTGGGAATAGGGACACTATTCATAGAGCCATGTTTGGTAACAACATTATTTATAATATTGTATAATTTTTATATGTGTATGTAAATATACATACGACTGAAATCGTATTAGGTATGATTGTATCTTAATTTTGTATTATCAATATCAATCAATACATAGTATAAAACAAAGTCGCTTTCGCTGTATGTCCGTATGTATGCTTAGATCTTTAAAACTACGCAACGGATTTTGACGCGGTTTTTTTTAATAGATAGAGTGATTCTTAAGGAAGGTTTGTATGTATAATAAATGCATAATATAGTAGAGAAACACTGATAAATTTAAAGGTTTCTAATGTGATGTCGTAAATAAGCACGTTTTTTGCGCTTATATTGCAAACGCTGGCTGAACCCTACGAGATAGACCAAAATAATGTACTACAGTATTGTACAACTTACAAAAATCCACAAAAAAGTCCGCGATGGTATATGTCTATCTCTTAGGGATAACCCACCATAACCATTTTTTCACTGAACCCGTGCGAAGCCGGGGCGGGTCGCTAGTTATATTATATTATTATCGCTTATGTCACGTGATTTTATAAAACACGGTCCTTTATAAGGCGTGCGCGGGGACACAGATCCAACGCGTAGATGCCGTTTAAGCGAAATTTAATGCAAGTGTGCGTAGAGTGTACCAACTGGGTTCAATCTCTATCTGCATCATGAAAAATGCAGCTGAAGACTACACCGAGTTAGATGCACAGAAACTATTGTCATTTGTGGTCAAAAAGCCTGTGGACTTCAATTACGGTTGGGATGAGAAGCGGACTATGGAAGAGACTCTGGTCACCTGCCTTTTCAAAGCCTCCTAATTTATTTTAATATTATTTATAATATATTATTATAATTATTAACATTGAAAAGAGGAGATTAAAAAATAGACCTTCAGAGTTTCTTGCCTGTTCTTCTCGAGAGTCGGAAAATGGGTCAGTTCGGAAATTGGGAGCAATTTCCGAATTGGTGTAGAGTCAATTATTTTTTCTTTGTTCGTACGTACGGACAAGGTTTTTGTTTTTTTTGTTTTGTTTATTTTGACGTCAATAAGTGCCTGTAAAGGTCTATGTTGAATATAGATTATTTTGATTTTTGATTTGATTATTGATTTAATTTAAGTCAACTAGAAGATAAATCGATATTACATTATTTTTCATTTTTTAGAGTGTACGGGACGATTCACTGACATGATTGGAGCTTGGTTAGGGTCAAAACCCATTGTTCAACGTACCTTAGATAACAACTAGTAAGTAGATTTAGTTACAACTAGTATTTATATATAACTAGTAACTTGATATGTTTCTTGTTTTTGATATAAAGTGAATGCTCACTATTATTATTAATAGCACAGGTTAATAATCATGTTATAAAAATAGTTAATATTATCTGAATACCGTTCCGTTAATACCGAATCAGGTTAATATTAATATTATTAATCACTAGCTGACCCGTGCCCACTTTGTTGGGCATAATATTAATAATCCTTTTTTAGTACAGAGTGTTTTGTTTTAATTTCTAACTGTAATACTAAAAAAAGTACTTTTTGTAACTTAAACATAAAAGTTAGACATATGCTGTCGTTGACTTTCTTGTAGGCATTTTCAAGCTCCACATCTTTTCTCTAGAACTCAAAAATATATCTTTCACAGTTAAGGCAGCGTTAAGACACTTTGCAAAACGGACTACCACGTAAAAGCCTTTATATTTTCGGTTTTTTATATAAACTATGACACTCAGCAATAATGTGACTTTCTATTGGTGAAAGAATTTTTAAAATCGATTCAATAGATCCCGAGATTACCCCTTACAATTTAACAAATATACAAACACACAAACTTTACTTCTTTATAATACTAGTATAGATAACACATAAGGAAGAAATTAATATTTTCACTATAGTAAATTGCAATTATAATTAGAAAACATCAAGGAAAGTTCAGGAAAGGACATTAACAATAAATAGTTATAATTTTTAATTGATAAAATTACAAAGGATAGATTTATTACCACAGAGACAATACGCTCACATAATAAACAATGCTTCTCGTTTGCGTTTTTATTTATGTATCTGCGTAATAATTTGCGCTCCGTCAAACGTAAAAGGAAAATGGCTGGAGAAAAAGATATACCCCCGAATTCCAACATAATGCTTTCGTAAACAACATTACTTATTGCTCGAAAACTCAATAGGTCGGACGTAAGAGGCGGCCAACTATAATTTTATAATAAACAATCCTTAACCCTACACCAACAAGGATATTTGCAAAGCAAAACAGCATGGGCCCGGCAAACGTGCCCCGAATACTCGCAGGATTAAGAATTTGAATTTAAAATTAAGGCGATAAGCCAAATGCTGCTTACATCTTGAGCCCGACATTGATTTTCAATAAGATATTACAATGTTATTTTTGATGGACCTCAGAGGCATGATTCCGTCAGTCCCTCGGGTGGGACAGGTAGCGATGGGATGTTGGCACAAGGTTACGGTTAAGCCTTTCGCAACAGTGAAATAAACTGTGTAATTCGATCAACCGGGGACTCTTTTATCGTTGGTAAAAAACTAATATTTCAGCATCGAGTTTGTAGCTCGTAAAAAAATGTTCTTGAGTTTGATGTTTCAGTGTTAAGCTGTAAGCTAAACAATTTAATCTCATTTGTTAGGTACTTAAGGTTGAAAGAATCTCAGTTACAGTTGATTATTCAGTCACATGCTGAGCTATAAGTCCATTTGTCCTGGATTTGGTATTTGGAGCAAATGTATTTTATTATTAATATTAGCTATGAACAATGTATTGAGCACAGATAATTAAAAGAAAATTCACACAGATTGTACTCCACACTATAACCGCCTATTTCATTAGTGTGGAATCACTAAAACAACTTATGTGACCGTATAACCGGGTTTTAAAAATGTCTGTAAAACATTCATTAGCAATGGGATCACGTTGAAAATCCGAACCGACTCCATTACCGTCTTTCGTATCGACGAAAAAAAAGACTCAATAAATGGCCCTATATATCGCGCTCCCAATCTATTAAAACCCGTTAAACGGGTTAGAAACTCGAAAAGTAGTAGTTAGTGTCCAAGAGGCTCGTTCAATAGATTCGAATAAGTGGTTCGTTACTCGGACTATATCCGGACTACACCGGAAAAAACTGGATTAAAAAAGGTTAAGTTAATGGCGTAGCAGTGAAAAGTGATGCAATTACCGGGAAATTGATCCGTTCCTTTTGTTCTACCTTTGACGAATTGGTGCCTATTTTATTCTGAGGCCCTTTACTGTCGCTCCGCAGTTAACCAGTAAACGCCTTATCTATTTGGCGAATTCCTTTGCTGAAGATTTTATTTTAACAATTCAGCGTTATTTTGTGTAGTATTTTTTATTAAATGTTCTGCGTCGATGCCCGTCTTCGGCCCAATTTAGGGATGAAAAGTCGAGCTTGAATTGCTCTCGCCATTTTTCATCTTTTGAGCGCAAGCTTCTTATGTATTGGAAACGTTGATTATGATAGATAGAATCTGTGCCTCGGAAACGGATTACAAAGGCTTTTTTGATACAATTATTTTCTCCCAACTTAAGCCTACAATATTCGACGTTCCTGAACTATTGCCAAATCTGGTTTTCATATAAAAAAATCTTATTCGAACATTGCTAAGCTTCTTACGTCAAGTTACTAAAAAGCTTACAATTATGTTGTCGTACATGTAATACTAAAATAATGTTCGCTGATGTTGGGATTCCTGGGCCTTTAGACAAAGTATTATTTGAATTCTTGGTAATTTGGAGATGAGTCTTAATTACATAATCATTCTATAGAATCTTCTCCTCCTTACCTCGCTGCAGCTGTTCCTCCAAGCAGCGAGATAGCTCCTACTGGCGGTGGTCCTGGAGCATCGTCATGACGGCTATTAAATCTGGCACTGCAGATGACGTGGATGGAGTAGCTTCCATTGCTAGCTGCTGAGCTTCCGTTCCATTCCAGGCTGGGTAACTCCGAACTGTCTCTGATCTGCTTATTGTTGACGCTGGCTTCTTGTTGTGCTGGATATACTGATCCCACTTCTAACACCAAATGTTACGAGCTGCGGTTCTTCACACTAAATAAAATGCGGTTTCTACCATAAATTATGCTTTTTCATTAATTTATATAATTATCAATTTGCCGTATCGTTATCGAATACTGACCTTGTCGGTATTTCCCCTCTGGAGAGGAGAGGCTGAGAATCCTAATGGATACCATCGCTACCAAGTGCCACGATGATTGTGTGAGGGTTCCTGATCAAGGCGGCTCGACCTGAAAGACCTACCGTCTAAACTCAGCCTAAGCCGTTGGTTCTAATGACCCTATGGCTTGACATGACAAAGAAAACCGTGCCTTAAGAGAGACGCAGTCAGGGCTGCCCTATAAAAGAGAGGATATGGGCTAGAAGAGGTACGGTACACCCAAATGGGTTCGGCCTATGTTGATGGAAATCTACTCGTGGCTAAGTAGAAGGTTGCCGAGAAGAGGGAGGCAAGCGATGTGACAGCTCAGACGCCGTTGCAAGCAGGTCTTGAAGGTCCTGCGTTAATTGATTGGGAGGGTCGCTCAGGCCGTGTCGCGTTCTGATGAGTCTTTGTCGATTTGGATTAAACATGTTCGCAGAAGATAGTATTGAACTGGCCCTGTCGTCGTCGGGGACTTCCATCCCTGCCATTCTGTGGGCAGGGGAGACTGGTCGGGGGTCTTGGCCCCCCTTCAGTGGCCTCATCGCCGACATTAACTAATGCCGGGGCGTTGGGGGGACGGGTCTTAGCTCCGTCCTGGTGGCTTAGCTCGATTGAGCTGTTTTATTTTTCCGTCCTTCACTCTTCGTCGCTCTCCGAGAGGACGAGGCTTCTTGGCTGCGCTCTTCTGTCGGGCGGGCGGGCATGGTACGGGGCTATGTTCACGAGATGTTGGTATTGTGAACTGGCAGCCCTGCGAAACATGTTGGTCGCGAGTGTCCTTATGTGGTCGTGCAAACTGGCCATCCTTAGGTCCCTGGCTATCACATCATTTCTCATGTATCTGGGTGCACGGACCACTGCTCGCAAGGGGCCCTGTCGGTCGACAAGCTCCGCTTATATAGTAACATGGAGGCTCCGCTTCTATCTTTAACTCCACTACTCGAGGCTAGAGGGCGCTACCAACAAAGTCTCGGTATCTTTCTCAAATATTCTACAATTTTCTTTAAGCTTTTTATAGCTTTGATGTGCTTGATACAGAAAGTTTAAAGTGCTCGAATCGCTTCTACAGTATACAAGGTTCCCGATTGTATCCGAATGTTCGAGAATAAGTTTATTAATTCGATAACGCAACAATACTTACTTACTACAGACACTGACTTCTTTGCCATCTTGTATTAAGTTGCATACTTTGGAGCAAACCAAAATCAATTTTTCCATAAATATAATTACAAGTTGCTTTCCGCTGCAGTAGTTGTTTTCATTATTCATGAGACCTATTTTTGAATTACGAATGCGATTTCGAAATCACCGCTGACTACTTAGTCAGCGGTGATTTTGAGGTCACGGATTCCTAAAAATCTAATTTTTGAAAGTCGATCGCAGAGCTGCCAACTTAGATAAAGTACACACATAAATGTAAGAGTTCGGTTCCACGCAGAATGTAGTCGCTGCCGGTTATTGCCGGCTTAACCATTATGGTTATTATATATATATATTATGTGTGCTACATTCATATATGTATAGACTGAAAAATCAAACAAAACACAGATAACATTTCCACAAGTATGACTTGATTACGAGTGGGTGAGGGCACTCGTAATGAAATCACACCTGTGACTAAGGTAGTCACATCAGTGATATTCAAAAATAAGAATTATTGAAAATAGGTGATTATTAGTCACATCGGTGATTTCTAAGTCGCATTCGTAATTCAAAAATAGGTTTCCATGTCATCGTTATAGATTTTTAAATATCGGGATTGGTTTGTTACATTCTACACGGGAGAATTACTGTTTAAGGAAATGATCAATTTACTTACTTGAGTTTGACATTTCATATCTTATTTTAATCATAGGTTATCATCATAGGTTAAGGGTCGTAGCTTTTGCCCACGGCTACATATGCGCGGAAGTCGGTTTATGGCGCGAAGGTTTTATAGCGCTTTCCGTGGGACTATCCGTTTATCCGAGATAAAAAATAACGCAAAACCTTGCTCAAGAATCACTTTATCTATTAATGAAAACCGCATGAAAATCTGTGCAGTAGTTTCTGAGCGAAGCCTTTATTGCGCATCCTGTGGGATCTGTAGATTTTTCCGGGATAAAAAGTAGCCTATGTTACTCGGGGATAATGTAGCTTTCCAAAGGTAAAAGAATTTTTGAAATCGGTCCAGTAGTTTCGGAGCCTATTCATTACAAACAAACAAACAAACAAACAAACAAACAAACAAATCTTTCCTCTTTATAATATTAGTATAGATATAAACGCGAAAGTTTGTAAGTATGGATCTTTGCTATTCTTTCAAAGTAAAAACTTTAAATAAGATTGAAGCTAATAAAAAATATATTAAAGTAGCTGGTATATATATTATATATTAAAGTACAATTCACACAATATCTTTATAAATTATAGCCTGTTATTCTGATGATTATATATTATTATAGCTATATTATTGTAATAAAGTCCAAAATATGACAATAAGTGTCAAGTAAGTAGGAAAAGATCTACTATCTATGCAGGCGAAATCACAGGAACCAGTTAGTATAATAAATATATTTTTTTATTAACTTTGATCTTATTTAAAAGTTTTCCGCTTTAAAGACAGACTCCGCGTATAATATGTCACTTACAAAAAAGTGGTTTTAAAACTGGTTAAAACAATTTATCTCCAACTAATAATCAGACACTTTATCAACAAGTGTATCGAAGCTGAAACATTCCTAAGAAGCTTACATTCCTAAAGAACCGTAAACGGTTTGTTCCCCGTTTAATGGTCGACGAAACAATTTCGACGCCTACTCAAACGGTTCAGGCAATTTGTTTCCTCATTATTCCGACCACGTCCGCCGCTTAAGAAAAGTGCAGACGACACGCAATGGCAGCTGTTAAATATTCACACCGATATATTTCATAGGTTCAATATCCTTCGTACAGTAGCGTGTTTCTAAGTAGCTGTTAACATTGTTTTCTTGGAGTCTCCGGGAAAATTATTTTATAACTGTGAGGCCAAGGAACCTGAAAGCATTCATATTTCATTATCATCTAAAGAGCAATGGAAATTTTTATCGAAGAACGAATCAAAACTGTGTAAAATTTGCAGTACGTATAGGATTCCAAATATAAAATCAAAATCGAAATCAAAATTAATTTTATTTAAATATGACTTTATAATTTTTTTTTTCCTACCACCCATTCAGGACGTATCTGATAAGAAGAATGTGCACAAGAAACTTTTTAGCTTTATCAAAAGCAATAACAACATTTACAATAAATTATGTCGTTATCATATAATGTACATATGTGTTTACAATTTATGTTGGAACACAAATATTTACACTCTAGAATGTAATATCTTCAAATCAACACCAAACATTGGCATCATTTAAATAATCATCGACTAATACTACACTAATAGCCCTAACTCATTAGCGGTTTTTAACATGTACCTTGAACTTATGAAGAAGCAATTCAGCTACACTATGTGGAATCTTGTTATGTCTGTACGTTGGGACCAATGTACCAATGTAATATAGTCCAATGTATTCCTATCGTGAAGCTTTAGTTACAGTGCAAAACAATTCCAATTACTTAAGAAAATAATGTACGTATAACGACAAAACATTGCATGTTTTATGTGTTATAAGTAGCTTTACGCCTGCGGCTTCATTGAGATTATATTTATACGACAGAGAGTACTCCCGAGGTAAAAATTATAATATGTCCTTTCAATTTCAAACCATCCCCATACCTTTTATAGTTTTATTTTTAAATAACGTCGCCCCTCACTACGAGTTTTATCCTGTGTCGTGGGTGGGTGCAGTCACAAACATAGAAATCTCATATGCACAAACACCCAGATTGGCACAAATTTTTGTGGGTCATGCAAAATATCTCCCGAGGGATCGACGGCCCCCCCAGCACAACGGGGGGGTGAGAGGGGCTCGCCGCGGGCGAGCCAATGACGCTGACGAGGTCGAGGTAAGTGTTCTCATGACCTTGTCAGGCAGTGACGCTGCTCTCCTCGGCGTGTCTTCCTCCTCGTCTGATGAGGGGGAGGATGCGTCGACGATTGATGCGCTCCTGCCAAGGCGTCCCTGAGGGGCATTGTCTGGTTTTTAGTCGGTGGGCCGCGCGCTTGGCTGGCACTCGGCCCCCAAGCGCGCGGAGAGTCCGACATAACCCCGCGGTGTTCCCGAGCCGCGGGGTATGCGTAAAGCATTTTCCAGACATTATTGAAAAAAAAAAGGTCACGCAATATATCTGTCCCGTACGGGAATTGAATCCGCGACCCGTTGCGTAGAAGTCAATTACTCGACCATTGCGCTAAACGTGTCGTCATATTACAAACATTAATTACATAAGAAGTAACTCAGCTTGGAATAGTAATACATGAAATAGTATTTCCATGTAGATTTGGGTCACACTTAACTTATATTCTAATTTTCTCTTAGTGGAGGCAACTTTTAGAATATTACGAATGGACGATTTGTGGGACCGTACAGTTTGTACGCCGGGTTCATGTCTGTAGAGGCAGTATTTTTGATGTATTGTGCCTTATTGAGCATTTTAGTTTTATAATAAACTCGTCATTGCACGATTGTTATGTTAGCTAGAAACATAATTATCTCACTATTAGATAGGTAAATAAGTTTTAGTAAGAAAATTTATGAAATTATTACATAGATTTTCTTTTTACAAATTGGTTTATTTATTAACTTCTTCGTGAATAAGCCTGTTTTATTTTGATGTTGGACAATGAGATGTATGACAAGCCATACCTCCTTCGCTTATAAATAACGAAATAATATTGTGAGTATTCAATCCGCCCACTTTAGTTTAGAAGCTTTAGTTCAAAGCCGGTTCCAACCCTTCTGCCCGACCAAAGGCTTGTAGTCAGTGTTTAGTTGGTAGGCTGGCCTTCCGGTGGGCACGGCTGCTTCGGTGAGTATCTGTGTCGAATAGGACGGGAGGGATCGACACATTGCCACCACTGCGCTAGCCTCCCCCGAGGAGGGCTCCCCTCTAGGCAGGGGAGCGGAGGCTGGGGGTTCCCGGAAGTAGCTTGATATTCCCTGGGGCTCCCTACATGCCTGAGGAAGGCCATCCCTGAGGATTTTAGTGGGTAGGAGAGCCCCACATAACCGCCGGTTCGCCACAGAGTCCAACATAACCACCCGCCGCAGACCGGTTTCGGGTGGTATCCGGTGCAAGGTCGTCCGAGCACCAGGGGGTTGTTAAGACGACCACTGTGGTGGTGCGCCCCCTATGAGGATTCACTACCGTGCCCCGTGGGAAGAAAAACTAAAATGGTCAAATTCTTAATAAAATATTCAATTGAACCAAATCCACTTGTTAGTCCCGCATCTACCCTTTTGCATATGCCGAAACACTACCGACCATATATTGCGAGCATCTGCTTAACAATCGGTCCATATCCGTGCCATAATTCACGTACTACGCGTCAATGTAACCTCCTTTAATTAATTCAGGGCACGGAAACTCGACAACCCGATATCTCTAAGGCCGAGTTTAGATTAGCTTAAACAGGGAAAAGTGTCAGTTTTAACATATGGCTTATAAAGTTTGATATCATAAAGAGTTTCACTTTACGAAAAACGCGCTAAGATAAAGTAATTAATCAGTGATTGTAAAGTTATTTATGGTTCTAATATTAGGTATTTCACAATGGTAAGCTTTTCCTGCCTATGATGAAATTACGTTGGAATATTACAATCGTGAAACTGGGTGTTAAAAACAAAAAAAACACATTTCTAGGGTGTTAGAAAATTTTGAATTTCGCGGGATTAGAACGTGACGCTACGTTTTTACTACATATTTGCTATACAATACATACAAAGAGAAAATATTTTATTATTTGTTTATGTGTATTAAATAGGCTAAATAGGCGATTAAATGCACAGCTGGTATAGATATAGTTTGCGATCCGAAAAAAACATAAGATTATTTTTATCTCAGGGAAAAGAGCCCATAGAATCTTCGTAGAATCATCCTATTTAAAAGCTAGTACAATTATAGGTGAGTAGTATTTAATTTTTCAGCATAATATTGACAATCAAGCACATCGCCTATCTTGCTTTCTTCTACTATCTTACATTCGCTTAATACATATGATTTTTGCGGGGCTTGCAACAAATCTAGGACGTAATTTGGAGAGCCACAGTATCTAGGGGTGATCAAATATGTGAAACAACTCGATCTTATTCCTACTGTATAAATTATGAAGGCAAGTTGAATAATAGCAATCATATGGACTGTCTTACTCTTACTTATCTCTCCAGATTGGAGTGAGGGACACAGGGAGAATTGAGACAGATATAAACAATTTGTAGGTAGTCAAGAAATGTGCGCGGCAGAGTGCTGTATATGCCGCGCGCATCCCCTACTGTTTCGGTCCGTAAAACTAAGACGGTTGATAGTCCCATGGGAAATTGGAGGGATAATTCAAGAGTACTTGTAACCGAAGAGGCAGTAGTATTCATGAAAATCTAGGAAGCAAGAGAAGTACGTTTGGATCGTAAGAAGTAAAAAATTGTGATCTCTGCCTACCTTCATAGTAAAAGAAGCGCGATTATATATGTATGTATTTATTTATTTACTAACATATTTTTTTTAATTTAACAGTTTATACAGGTAACCGTCACAGAGTTAATATTGTTCAGTAGATCTGCAATAGGTAAAAAAAGACTCGCACGATGTGATGGAGAGACATGTTCCAATATATAATTATTTATGTAGGCCTTCCATTTTCTCTTGTATTATAACAATTTATTTCAATAACATCATTTTTAGATAAAAGGAAACAATGTATTTAGAATTATAATTTTAAGGCTCGTTAACCGAGGCCAATATGTACCGAGTCTAAGCCTTAATGAAGCCTCGCGTAACAGGCGAATATAATGCACGGAAGTGGTTCGCTGATACATCCGAACCGTGCAAATCAACAGGATCGTGAATGAACGAATCTATTCTATGCTCAACACTCGATATTGGGAAAGACAATTTTAATCGCATTACAATTTCATAAGTAATTCTACAACTGTTGTCAATTATATAAGAAGTGTTGCGTGTTACTTTAATTTATTTATTTCAGTAATCCAATAGTGTTACTAATAATAGGTTACTAAAAATTAGAAATAACAAACAAAGTATTATTAAATTGGTTATATAAAAATCATAAAATATTATTCAAGATCATATATTAATTAATATATCTTATATATGTATAAATTATAAATTTTATTTTTTGATTGATTGTGTGAAGGTACGAGTATGAGTATGTTATCTTAGGATTAAGGGTAAATCATATTTAGATAATTATTTTTTGATAATTAAACATTTTCCTGAGAAATAAAATAGGTAGAATATTTAGGTTATTATAAGTTTGAATGGCTGATGACATTTGAAAATATTTCGTCTGGCAATGAAGAACCTGGAATAGTTTACATTTCTAAGTAGAATGTCATGCAAATAGTTATAAATAAGAGCGGAGGCTTTTCGTAATAATAATAATAGTGTATTTTATAACGAGGGTCTAAACCGAGGCAATATGAATAAATTAATATTGTTAAAATATTTTATTTATTTCAAAATAATTTTATGCTACCAAAACTATGCATTTTTCTCTGGTACCTTTTTTTCGAAAGCAGACACAGATAACAAAAAAAAAATAAAGGAGATAGAACATGGATTAAATATACTGAGAACAGCAAACTGGCACCAGATTTCGTGGTAAAATAGTACCACTATTATTGCGGAAAAAGCATAGAACTAAAACTACAGTGACCTCAAATCGTAATGAAGCGATTATAGATTTTTTTTCTTATACTTTTGCGTGAATGTTGTCAGTATGTATTTCTTTATGGGCTTGTATTTACATTAATATGCACGTGTATATATATTTATATACACACACACATACATATTTATATTTATAAGGACAACTTATAATTAATTTTATATAAAATCTTCGCAAGTTTTTGATAAATACAAAACTCGGATTGTAGCAGAATACCAGTGCTTTGTCACATCCTATTGTGAGTAATTCCAATGCGCTACGACCCTGTTACACTTCTGCAACACACACAACTTTTAGTTTGTACTGTGTTAATGTTTTAAGTAAATTTAATTTTAGTCTCTTTGTGTTCTTATGTTTGTGTGTGATGAAGACAAAGTTTTGTAAATAAAAATTTTATCTATCTATCTTATTCTATATTCTAAAAAATGAAACAAAATTGTATTTATTAATAATTTAATCAGAATAAATTAAAAAGTTTATAGAAGTGTTTGTTTATTCATTTTGATTATTCAACCATTACTTTTAGCTTCGTGTCATTAATTAAATTTTGTATGTTTGAGTGTGTTTCAGTCACTAGAACGGAATTGAAAAACCATTAATGCAATTGAAAACTTTTGTGTGATGAAGTATTTTTAGAGCATGAAAAAGGAGAAATACATATATTTAATTTACTCAAAAACTAGGTCGTAACTTAATTCATATATTTCTGTGTTCGTGACTACTTGTAATCTTAATTAATTCAACCTGTTATACCACGTCATATGTTATAGCTGTTTATCAGATAGTGTCTAACAGTGTATATATATGTACATATATTTTCGGCGCTTTTATATATCTATTATTTTATTCCGTATTTTGTATGTAAAATTTTAGGTATAATGGGTTACACCAAAGTTCATAAGCTTAATCTGTAATGTATATAGCCTCGTTATCCCCTCTCGTATTTATTACGAGGAGTATTTCGAGGAATTGCTCGGATTGATACCATCGTTCCACGCGACAAAACGACAAAATAAGGGTTCATTACCTTGATGGTAGGCAGTCCACATAGCGCGTTTATCCAGGATTTTCTATTTCGGTATTTAAAGAATGAGCGTATTGACATTTAACAAACTGCACTTTGTGTCTCCTCTGGTGTTGCGAATGTCTAGTGTGCAGTGCAGTAATCGCTTACTATTAGGCGATCCTTTTGCTCGTTTGCCCTCCTATGAAGGTGGATTTAGACTAAAAGAACATAGAGCTAGAGCTAGAACTAGAGCATTCTTTCGTTAATATCTAGTGTAAACTAAAGCTTGACGTATCTATTGACATCAAACGAACACCGAACTAGAACTAGAACAAGAATGTTCTTTCTTAATCTTTTGGTGTAAACAAGAGCTAGATCGAATGTTCTTTGCTCATTCGAGTCAATTCTTTGGTTGGTATTGGTAGTGCTTTGTTATGTCTGATTCTGACAGTGAAATAATGTGCAGACTCATTTATTGGTTTGAAGCAAAAACTCAAAAATAAAAGACGGAGGAGACGGGTTACAAATTTAATGCAACGAAGGACACTGGATAATGTAGGTGAAACAATGAAACAAAGCTGTATTTTATAGTGTTCATATGTCTGATCCCATAGACATCTGGCATTTTGGTAGGCTTCTATCATTAATAAACATTTCTCTTGAGACCAATCCATAATTTAATCGATACGATACGTAAACAATCGCTAGAACACAAGAACACTTTGATGAGACCGCTCAGTGGAGCGAGCGCGTCCGAACACGCTAGAATGTTCTAAGCAACTGTTCACGCGCTCTTGCGCCGTTTACATCGAGCGAGCGAGCATTCTTAGAATATTCTATAGAATCTTTGCGAACGCACTAAGAACAACGAAAGAATGCTTTACGCCTGTTTACACTAGAAGAATTTGACGTAGTGGGGATAGAATGAGCATTCGCTCGATTGGTGTAAATTCACCTTAACATAAAAAAAGTAATGTATTGTTGTTTAATGTAACCTAATACCTTTGTGTTATAGCAATGACTCTTGAGGGGTTTCTATAGAAAACCAGCATCGGGGGGTCTACAAAAATAAGATTTTGATATTGAAAATGCTATTGTTAACTTTGTGCCTCCACAGTGAATGATGCACACACAACAAGAATTTAGATAAATTACATACAGAACAGAAAAAAAACGGACAATATAATATTGTCAGTATATATAATAGTATTCGAACCTCATTTATTGCATTTAGTGTTAGGCGAAAACGTATTCATCACACAAATATATGCCTCCACCGTGATTCGATCTCAGGGCCTCAGAGATTACAACTTGTATTAACCACTCGTCTATGCAGGTTGTTATATAATTGACTAAAAAAAGATTATATGCTTTTGAAAAAGTAGAGTACACAAAAATGACCGATGCCACATAAGTTCACAAAAAAAAAACAATAAATCACCAATGAAATTATTTACTGAAACGTAATTAAACTGAATTAAACGATTTTTTAAGATATTGATAACTGGTGATAGAAAACAGACAGAGAGAAAGAGAGAGATTTATATTTCTTACGCTTTCAAATTACGTATTCCAGCGTCTCCAGAATTCCTTGGGCAGTGGTCAGGTTAATATCATGATCTGATGAACTGCCTATCGTTTTAGTTTTTGCTCAAAGTCACAAAATTTCCACAGCAACGAAATCATGTCACTACCTACAAGTAGGCAAACAGTTATCAAAGAAATTGTACAATATATATTTTAGGTAAATATAAATAGAGTATTAAGTTTTATATAAAATGCAAACTTTTAACTTAATCTAATAAATAAAGCAGATGTATATAATAGTGATAGAGGTTTGAAAGTTTAATTAATAGGCAAAGTATTTGTCTGTATGTTCTCTCCCTCCCGGTATATTCTGGCGTGTGATTTGAAGTATTCAAATTAAATTTGAGAATTTTAAATATAGCTATATATATTGTATACTAGCGACTCGCCCCGGCTTCGTACGGCTGCAATGCCGATATTAAATGTATTTAAGGTATTTAATTGGATGAGGATTAATGCTGTATTGGTTAAATATGCTTCGAAGATTAGATAGATAGATAGATATACTTTATTCAAACTGACAACACAAACAAAACACACACAAAAGAAAACATTATTTTTAAACATTTGACGACCTCCATAGTCGAGTGGATAGTACACCGGTTTCAAGGTGTCGCCATCTCTGAGGTCCCGGGTTCGAATCCCGGTGGGGGCAGATGTTTGTGTGATGAATGCCAGCATTTGTACCTTAGTCATGGTTGTTGATATATGTATATTTCAATAAAAATTATTTATATACGTTTAATATATGTATGTCTATCCGTTACCCTAGATCCCATAGCACAAGCCTTACAGAGCTTACCTTGGGCTAGGCTAATTGGTGTAAGTGTAACAAATATTTATATTTATATTATATTTATATTATAAAGTACTAAAATACAGTCTGGTAACAAATTGTACATTAAAGAAAGGTTTGAGTTTCAAATGTGTGCTGCAGTTTGAAAAGGACTTGGCTCAGTGCTGGTGCCCCAGTAATGAGGCAACACTGATTTTTAGCCAGATCCCTTAATTTTACCTTCACCAAGCAAACCACAAGCAGACTGAGCGAATAAGAAAAAAATAAATAAAAAGCTACTATTGCAAGACATAAATATTTAATGTATTAATTAAGGTTTACACTTACTATAAATTATACATACACAAATATTATATATATATATATATATATATATATATATATATATATATAATTAGCCATTATTTGTCATAAAAGTAATTTAAAAATATTTAAAAATGTTATTCTGTAAACCTTTTCAATTTGTACATTACTTAATACATTGTTTTTTGATAAATCTCGTAGAGTTCAAGCGGCGTTTGCAATGTCAGCGGAAAAATGTAATTATTTACGACATCACATTAGAATCTATACATATAATAAGACAGTAAAAATATTTTGTCTGTACATTTAGTATTTTTGACTGAAATGGATAGAGGGGCACTTAAATAGATTATTAGAAAGCAAAAAAAAATTTTTTGAAATTTTTTGTCTGTCTGTCTGTATGTTTGTTCACGTTTATCTCCGAAAGTACTGAACCGATTTGCTTGAAACTTTCACTATTTGCTTTGTTTTAACTCAGAATAATATCTAAACTTTGTTTCATCAAAATCGGTTCATTAAAAAAAAGTTATCGTCATTTTAATGAACTCAAGGCATGATAATATTGCGAATTATAATGTACACCATTCTTACATAAGTTACATGGGAAATTTAAAATCTAAAGACAATTCATCATCATGATACAATACATACATAAGATAACGTCTTTATCCCCTGCGGGGTAGACAGAGCCACAGGTTATAAGACCCCAAAGGCCACGTTTAGCATGTTCGTGGGCAGTGAGATGGAACAGGGAACCAAAATACGATGAAACGAAACCAGTTTTTATCAAAATAATATGATAAATGCGAAAGTTTGTTTGTTTATTACCTCTTCACGCTTAATCTATACATATAATAGAACAGAAAAAATATTTAAGTGTAAATCAGTTTCATTACGCATGTTAGTTTTTTCATAAATCACTAGATGGCGCTGTTCATTTAATCAATTTCTACAACGCGCTAATTGTAGTTTTTTTCTTTGAGTTTACTTTACCTCAAGGAATTGCTTTATTACCAAAAAATATTTAATCGGTAAAATCGTATATTAATATGATTTGTGTATCAATAACATTCAACTCGAAATTTACGCAGACGAAGTCGCGGGCAACAGCTAGTCTCAAATAAAACTGTATTTTTCCACTATTAATGGAAGTTGTTATACATAATAAACCTTCAAATCGCAACAAAATCCGTTGCATAGTATTAAAGATTTAATTTAAGCATACATATGAACAGAGAAAGCGACTTTGTTTTATACCATGTAGTGATAAAAATAGAGTCAGCGAGAGTGAGATAAAATAAAAGCTTGTTCAGGACGAATTACATCACAATAAAGTAATGAAACCGATCGAGCTGCTACTCCACATGGAAGAACCTCTTAAATAGCTCTATGTGCTGAGCCCTTAAAGACGTTGAAGGTATCATATAGATAGATAAATAAAACATAACTCTGTAAGAGCTTTGGAAATACCTTTGCACTTGTCGATTTCTACCGATGGCAGAAATCGCCTTACATAATATCAAATTATCAGAATAAGCCTTACCACAGTATCTTAAAATTAATAATCATTAATTTTAAGATACTAAGGTGATGCTTTCAATAACATGTCTATTTGAAAACAGAAGGTCGTTTTTTAAATTATACATAAATAACAAGTTGATATTTATTTATTTATTAACGAGACTGTCATTTTCAATAATTGTAACTGAATACTAATAGATACGTTTTGGAACCTATCTTGGATAACACGTAGCCAGTTGGCGGTCACAGCTTATGTCTGACTCCTGCCGTACCCGTTCTTGTCAATTGAACCCAAATTGTCGGATTCCTTCCTTATGTAAACTTTATGTTGGTGTGCGAAAACTGTGACTTATGGAAACTGAAGACAGCTTATGTCATGGTTAATAG
The DNA here is from genome assembly GCA_036419045.1 of Scirpophaga incertulas. Classification (NCBI taxonomy): domain Eukaryota; kingdom Metazoa; phylum Arthropoda; class Insecta; order Lepidoptera; family Crambidae; genus Scirpophaga; species Scirpophaga incertulas. Next base: position 6,600,013 of record CM071644.1, read on the forward strand.
TTTTTTTCCCCTCTTGAGAGGAGAGGCTGAGAATCCTTATAGACTGCAACCAAGTGCCACGCTGAATATGTCGGACCCATCAAGGTGGTTCGAAATGACCTACCCCCTTAACTCAGTTCAAGTCGTTGGTCTTAACGACCCTCAATTTGACGGGTTACGGGGGTGGGTTGACAGACGTCAAATAGTTGTTTTACATTTGTTTTCGTAAGTTATTTTTAGTAGTAATTTCGGTATGACAGCAAAATTGATTTGTTAGTTTAGTAGTTAATTGTTAAGTATTTGAACATGTGAACAACTGTTTGAATTTTTCATTAGATATCCATTAAGTGTTTAGTTAGTTACCAGTCGATTCATTACAAATTTGATTTTCGTTTCTGTTTCTGCAATAGATTCGTGCACAACAGATTATGCAGCAGCTCTCGTTTCGAAGTAGTTAATTGCAACGAGAATATATGCCGAAAATAGCTACAATAACAGTGTGTTGCCATAACGTAGGCGCAGCTCCGCAGTTATTTACGTCCGTCCGCGAAGCGAACATTTTATTGCATACGACTTTTTGAACAATGCAAAAACAACACTGCGCACATTTCGCTTAGGTGTGAAGTTTGCTTCTGCCGAGTTTTATGTTCCAATTTTTGCATGTGTAATTCAGATTAAGTATCTGTTGTTTTGTGATATAAAATTTTAATTATATATCGTATATTCCGCAATTTCGTATTTGTTTGTTTTATGAGTGAAAAGATGGGAAAAAATATTAGACGTTCGGGATTTCTTCTTGTCGTTCAGGTTTCGGAAGTTCCGAACAGACATTTAATTTTATTAAAGTATTTTATAATAATTGTATTTTAATAAATATTTTAATAATTGTTTATTATACGTAGTAGTAATGCAGACACAGGTATGATTTATGCTAATATGTTTAAAGTGATGTTAAAAGTGGTAAAGAGTTTCTGCAATAGAAAATATTACACCTCTCATGTTTCGGGAGTAAATGAAGAACAAACAAAATGTCAAGGATGTGCTGGTGGCGGGAGAGTCACCTGATCAATGACAAGTCACGCGTGTAGTCGACTTTGTTGACTGTGTTATTATTTAGATTTTTATAAGACATTTTCAGAATTGACAACTCGATTGAGATTTGACATTATCGGCATCTTCAATTGACCGTTATGACACCAAGTCTGCGTTTCAAATTCTAAACAGAGTACTTATAAGATTATATATAAGATTTTTTAGGACGCATACAATTATTTCCTGCGTTGTTTTTTATATATTTACAAAATAATGCAAAGTGATAAATAATCGTTTGTCGATAATCCAGAAAGCTAGAAGGAAAATAGTAAAATGCTTGTGATCAGAAGATGTAGTTAAAGTATTGTTAAGGTTGTTATAATAAAACAGATTCTAAATACGGGTCGGATTGCAATTTAGTGTAACTCTAAAAATAAACAGTTTCTAATCTTACTGATTAATTCATTCTGACTTCTTTTATATTTGGATGTTATTTTGCCTACATTAAATTTAGGTACTGTCTCGTAAATGTCAGTCAGGTAACCTACGCCTCCACAAAAGCGAAAACGTTTTTTCTAGGAATACATACCTACCTCATCGAGTAGAAAATGCGAAACACAAATTACACAAAACGATTCCACGTAAGTAAAGCGAAACTAATAATATTGTTATTCTTATAGGTAATTTTAATTAATCTACACAATTAACAATAACCAACACTAATTAACACACACTCTTGTAGCTTCTATTGTTATTCGCAGTTACTAAATGATTAGTTGGTTTTTTTTTTCCTTCCAACTACCAACTTAACCAAGTGTCACAGTAGCTAGGTACGACCGATTCGTGTCGACCGGGGGAGCGATGGGGGGAGCGCCCTGGAACCCGCGCACGAAGTGCCTAAGCGGAGTGGCACCGACGGATTGTGGCGGCCTGGCGTGCGCAGCTCGAATTACGGATCTGCGCGCGCCAGCGGGCCGTCGGTGCCGTACTCCCGAACCTCGAAGCTTGGCTCCACGGGAAGGAGGAGGTCACCTACCGATTGACTCAGATACTCACCGGGCACGGCTGTTTCGGTGAGTATCTGTGTCGAATAGGACGTGAGGGATCGACACATTGCCACCACTGTGGCATCCGACCTCGACTCGGCCCAGCACACGCTGGTGGAGTGCCCCGCGTGGGCCTCCGAGCGCCGAGTCTTGGTCGCAGAGATCGGGCGAGATCTGTCTCCGCCGGCATTAATTGCGGCAATGCTGGCGGACGAGGGAGGTTGGAGGGCTGTGGCCTCCTTCTGTGAAGCAGTGATGCTCCAGAAGGAGGCCGCCGAGCGGGGTCGGGAGATGGCCGATCCCGCTCGAAGAAGGGCGGCGCCGGGCTCGGTAGCACAGCTGCGGCGCCGCCGCGGGTCGCCGGCGGACGCGAGGGAAATTCGCGACTGCTACGGCGACCCGGATGGACCACGGCCCTTCCGTGGCCGGGGGGCGTCGTCGGTTTAGGAGACCGGGGGAGGTAGTGTAGCCTCCCCCGAGAAGGGCTCCCCTCTAGGCAGGGGAGCGGAGGCTGGGGGTTCCTGGAAGTGCTTGATGTTCCCGGGGGCTCCCTACATGCCTGAGGAAGGCCATCCCTGAGGTTTTTAGTGGGTAGGCCTCCCCCTTCTGGGGAGGAGAGCCCCACATAACCGCCGGCTCGCCACATTAAATTGCATACCCCGGCTGGTATGCAATTTAATGCATTTTCCTCAGGGAAACAAAAAAAAAAAAAAAAAAGGTACGACCGATTCACGCGGCTTGATCGATGTGATCAACCGACCAAACTCAGCCTAAAGCTTTTGGTCCTAATGATCTTGCGGCTTGAAGTGAGAACCACCGCTTCTCAGGAAAGGGTGCGGTGCATCGTCTCTGTCGGCCGAGACACTCTGCTTTTATAATCATATGGAGAAGTCTAGGCGATTCTATAAAGATATACTTATCTTTTAGTCCGCTACTCTTTGGTAGAGGGCGCCACCGAGACAAGGCTTGGTTCTACAATTTTCATGAAGTTTGTTTAACCTCCCAGAAAGTTCAACGTGCTCGAATCGCTTCTACTATATACTGGAATACTCCCTATTGTTTCAGAATGTTCGAAAATAAGTGTATTGATTCGATGGCGCAACAACATTATGCTTTTAGTAATAATTAGTGATGTGCCGGATATCCATATCCGTATCCGTATCCGCGGATATCCGAGGTAGAAGAAAGATCCGTGTCCGTATCCTGGTTACTTTTTGGCGGATGTTTTACGGATCTATTTACCTTATTAATTTTAAGTACATAGATAATATATTCTTTAAGACAAAGAGAAAGCGCACTAGCGACGCCAGTTGCCGAGATCTGGTTTAGTTCCAAGCAATTGGTGTCTAGTGCGCCTTACTCTTCGCCTTAAATAGGCTTATAGGTAGAAATAAAAATCTATTAAATTCAATACAGATATTTTTTTATTTCTTAAAATCAAATATTTGGCTCCTTTGCAACACAAAGTTATCTTAATAACTTTGCTGCAGTTATCATATTTATCATTAGTTATTATACCAATAATGTATAACTCCAAGGTGCTAAATCAACTAGCTTTTATTGAGATCAATATTATAATAAGTTATGAGATCACTTTTAAATTCGAATTAAATGATTTTCTTAGCAACTAAACTAGTACTGCGTAACACATACAGTGTTAATGTTATATTAAAATCACAATGACAATACCAAAAACAAGCATTATCTATGCAGTGTCACATTAAACTAAAAGAAAACAAAAGAAAGACCCGCTGCGCAATGCAAGTCGAAGCATGTTTCAACTCAAGATGGCGCGCACGGACACCGATTATGTAAGAAAGTTAAGATCCGTATGCGTATCTGCGGATCTTGACACCAAATATCTGTATTCAGATCCGTATCTGCGGATTTAGATTTTTGACGATCCGGCACATCACTAGTACTAATTAATACATAATAAGTATAGCGACACCACCAATCGTTTACGAACTTTACATCAAGTGTCAAAAACACAAAGTGCTCAATTATTTCAGGTATGTGAAAACTAGCGATATAAACCTTCCTCTTCAAACACTATCTATTAAAAAAAACTGCATCAAAATCCGTTGCGTAGTTTTAAAGATTTAAACATACATAGGGATACAGGGACGGCTGGCGGACGAGGGAGGTTGGAGGGCTGTGGCCTCCTTCTGTGAAGCAGTAATGCTCCAGAAGGAGGCCGCCGAGCGGGGTCGGAAGATGGCCGATCCCGCTCGAAGGAGGCGGCGCTGGGCTCGGTAGCACAGCTGCGGCGCCGCCGCGGGTCGCCGGCGGGCGCGAGGAAGTCGCGACTGCTACGGCGACCCGGGATGGACCACGCCCCTTCCGTGGCCGGGGGGCGTCGTCGGTGGAGGAGACCGGGGGAGGTAGTAGCCTCCCCCGAGGAGGGCTCCCCTCTAGGCAGGGGAGCGGAGGCTGGGGGTTCCTGGAAGTTGCTTGATGTTCCCGGGGGCCCCCTACATGCCTGAGGAAGGCCATCCCTGAGGTTTTTAGTGGGTAGGCCTCCCCCTTCTGGGGAGGAGAGCCCCACATAACCGCCGGCTCGCCACAGCCGGGGTATGCAATTTAATGCATTTTCAACAGGGGAAAAAAAAAAAAAGGGATACAGGGACAGAGAAAGCGACTTTGTTTTATACTATGTAGTGATAATACATGAATATATAACATCACTGACGATGTCATGAAATAATTGAACATTAATTTATTTCAGAGTCATTGAAAATATGATATTGTAAACGCATACAAATAATTAGCAAAACTGTCTCACAGTCTGGTTTTGTTGAAATGAGTTTTGATAATTGATTGCGATGGTAGGAACACACCTATTACAAGGGGTTCAATTCCCTTATAGAGAGCGTTTTCAATCTGCTTCGAGGCTGTCATGGGAACGCGCTGACCATGAAGTTGATATTTTATGAATAATGTATCGCGGTAAGCGGAACGTAATATATCACGACCTATGTTATTATCTGGAACAAGTTTATTTACAGACACAGATGCCTTGTCTTTTTGTTGTTTGCAATACGGATGCTTTTTCATATATTGATTCCGTTGTTAGTACTTTTTTTTCCTCAGGAGAGGAAGAATCCATCACAGGGAGCACGAAACGTGCCCAGGATACCCCTGCAACGGCGAGTCGGAAGTCAAGACCGGTCTGACCACGTGACCTATCGACTGAACTCAGCCTGTGCCTAAGTTCTAAGAACCATATAGGCAAATCGTGAAGGCGACCGCCCCTCAGGAGAGGGGCGATGTAGCGCAGACCCATAAAAGGGGCCCAAAGCGCTTGAAGAGGCGCGGGAAGCCAAAGTGGTGCCGGCCTTATCATGACGGAATTTGTTAGTACTTTATTAAAAAGTATTGACAACGAAGTACTTACAGTACTATATTAACAACGTTTTTTACAAGCTTTTATTTAGTTTCACCTGTCCCGTTGTCTGTCGTTCTGTAATCAAATCTTGCAACTTAAATTTGATCCACTTCCCGGTTTCCGATTGAGCTGAAATTTGGTATACACGTTTAGTTCGGATGACAATGCATGATTAACTGTGTGACGTCATTCTAAATCCAATATGGCGGCGTATCTAATATGGCGGACCAATTATTTTTAATGCACTCCTACAATATGGGTATCAAATAAAAGGGCTTGCCAAGAATAACTAGAAAAATAATGTGACGTCATTCTAAATCCAACATGGCGGCGTATCCAATATGGCGGACCAATTATTTTTAATGCACTCCTACAATATAGGTATCAAATAAAAGGGCTTGCCAAGAATAACTAGAAAAAAAATTAAAGAAAAAAAAACCTTTTTAAAAACAAACTTTTATTATTTAATACAACACAACATTTTCCTCAAGCTATCACAATGTAACACGCTTTTATTTATAAATGGGGACTATGATAAAGAGGGGGACGAGATTGAATAATTATGTATGGTGAAAAGTTTTAGTGTTAAAATTAAATAAATTTGTACAATATGGAATTATTTTGTCCTGGACGAAGACGTTAATTTTGCGTTAAAGGTTACAATCAAGTTACAAAGTGTAATATTTCTTTTTAGAGTTAATTTATTTTTAACTTTTTAGTTCATTTTTATCTAATCTTGTTGGCCTTGAAATTATCATAAACAATTTCGTATTACAGTTTACGTTTCACCAGTTAGTACAATGATTTTATTGTACTACATCAAATTATCTGCAACAGTGTTGTCCTTACACATTGTTTGTGTCATATAAAGTCGACAATTTTCTTCGATGGACGTTCTCACAACATAGTTCGAAAACACCGGACTTAACTACGACGTAGCCAACAGCACTGAATTTACGAGTCTGCAATTTTCTGTACATAAAAGAGTGACGTTCAATTTTCACTTGAATTTTGCAAGTTGTACAAGTGTTAACAGATTAATTGAAACATTTTTGTTGGCATGTTTGGGTACTACTTTACTACAGAGTACCTATGTACTTGTGAATTTTGGATGAGCTGATGCAAAAGGTTATTTATACAGTTAAGGATTACTTAAATGATAACAATGTTTGGGTATAATATTTTACTATAGTAAAAAACATAAAGAAACTGTAGCTTTTATAGATATAATGAAAACTTATTTAAATTTGTAATTATTATTATTTTTATTTAACAGACAACATGATCCATGGGTTAGTTACAAATTTTCTTATTTCTATTGTTATTGGTATGGCATAATTTATTTGCAAACAACATTAAATATTCTTATATCTAATTATAATTTTAGTCCTCCTGCTGCCAAGAAAAACAGATGGTTAAGCCTGTCCTATCAACAGGCGGACAAAATGCCAAATCATAGGAGATTCACAGCTCCCACTCACGGCTTTCAAGATGCTGTTGGTGCTGCCCCTCAATCTTTCCAGTAGTGAAGCTGTTTTTTTTTTTGCGAATAACGCAAGGAAACCGTCCGTATGCGTGTGTGCAAACATCTCCGACGCACTACAAAAACGAGGCAGACCCAGCAGCGCCCTGAAACCGTTATTATACTGAATACGAAGAGCATCAAGCGATCTCTTAGTGTAGCTAGTCCACAAGCTGCTCGTGTAGAGATTTTGACAATAAGCTTTAAACAGTGTTATTTTGACTTGATTAGTGCACCGAGCAAACCTGCGGGCCAGCATATTACACCTGACGCTAACGCTCTTCGTTCTCTCTCTATATCCAAGTTGTCCTTAAGGTCAACCGTCAGATAATGTCCAAGATATTTATAGTGATATACTCTATTGAGTGGCACACCGTTAAGTTTGAGTTCCGGGACTTCGCTCGGACATTTACCAGCGACCCCAAAGACCATGTACTCGCTTTTCCTAACATTATACACCAGACCGTGTTTGAGAGCATATCTTTCACAGATCTGTAACATTCTTCTGATTGCGCCAACTGTTGGTGCCAGCAGGGCCATGTCGTCTGCATAACTTATATTGTTCACACAGACATTGTCCATCCAACAACCGACATGCACGCTGCTCAAACCAGCAAGTAGTGGAAGATGGGTTCAGATTAATTATCTGAGGCCAGTTTCTGTTTGACGACAGTGTAAAAATAGAGAAAGGAAAAAAATTAGCGCTTGCTGGTTTTTTGCTGGATCTATTCAGTAAAAGATCTCTCGCCTTAGATTTGTGAATCAAATGCGAAGCATCTTTGACAAAAGTGATTGTAAAATTTTTATTTGAAGAATACATTTATGATCTTGATTTGTCGCATGACAAAAATAAGACTTTTTAATTAGTAAATATACCATAATCGCTAAGACAACGATATAACATACCCGTCTTCCATTACCACCCGAGGCGATAAACCTCGATAAATCTTAGCGATAAATCTTCTAAAGGTTTTCTCGTCTTGAGAGTCCCACACACGCCTGTTGGCTAGTAAGGTGTGTAATAGCATCTCACCTCGGAAAAAAAAAAATATGTACCAATGCGAAATTTTTAAAGAAGTTTCAAATTTTTAAAGAAGTCTCAAATCGATTGAATATCAATCCTAGCTCCATTTTTTTGCGAAATTGAACGCTATATTATGTATCGTGCCCGACAATGGTAACTCCCTCGGCATCTATCTTTTAATAGGGCATACCCACCAGTCTATCTAATCCTCAGGACTGGGAACACAATTTCTTCGAACCACCTTAAAACAATCTGTTCAATTAAAAGTGTCGTCACACGTAGGGTGGTCATGGTAGGCAGTCTAAGTAGAAAGAAACAAAGAATAATTTATTTGCCGTAAACATTAATATTACAATAAACACAATGTAAAAAAAGGGTATATTTTTCCTCCTACCTATTCGCTGCCTGCTTTTGAGATGTATCTGGAGAGGGCGACAAGTTCCATGTCCTTCTCACTAGCCGGCATCTAATTTATGATGACTAGTGAAACGATCCTCAACACAGTACCTAATTCAAGACGTTGGAACTCTCTAACAATGTGCTCTACGATGACACCGTCAATCATCGCAATGATCATCGCACTGCGGTGTTCGTTTCCACGTACTACCTTCCACAGAGCAACCGAAGAAAGCTGAGCTTAATTTAGGCTAGGCTAATTGCTGTAAGTGTAAAAAATATTTATTATTATTATTTATTACAGACACTTTTGCACATGTTAGTATTTATATGAAGTGTTTTGATATTGTAAAATTTAAAAACACACACTCACGCAACGTATGCAATAATTTATGAACCATATCTAGAAAATTGAAGGTAAATTAATGCGTTGATTTCCCCGGAAGAAAATAACATTTTGCAGTTAAACACACCCCTTTTTATATTTCACGCTACAGGTGCTCAATTCAATGGATGTCTTCCAGACCGATTCGCATTCAGACTTCGTTTTTCTACGAAATGTGAAACATTCGCCTCAGCAAATTAACTGGAGTGAGGTAAATTATGCTTCGGCACGAATATTTCCCGTTTGTACACACCATTGCCGCCGGTAAAGGGCTTCCGGCGTTTCTAATTGACACGAATAAAGAGTGCAAAGTAATAAAGGATTACAAGCACACCATCAGATTTGTTAACACGACCTGTGTTAGGTACACATTGGGCATTTGTGGTATATAGGATTATGTATGAATTTTACAGTTATCATGAACGACGACAATATTTGATTTTTGTCGATATTTTATATATATTATATAATCAGCCATTTTATGTACTTATTTTTATATTACTGACGCAATTTCGATATTCTAATGTGTTTTATCTTTGAACTATATACAATTTAAGTTACTGCGATTCTATCAGATTTCGTAGAAAATTATGTGTCGATAAGTCAGTCGAGCCGGCGGTTATGTGGGGCTCTCCTCCCCAGAAGGGGGAGGCCTACCCACTAACCGGGAACACCGGGAACGCCAAACGACTTCCGGGAACCCCCAGCCTCCGCTCCCCACCGATACAGGGCAGCCCTCCTCGGGGGAGGCTACAATACCTCCCCCGATCTTCACCACCGACGACGCCCCCCAGCCACGGAAGGGGCGTGGTCCCTCCCGGGTCGCCCGGGTCGCGGATACGGCGACCCGCGGCGGTGCCGCATCTGTGCTACCGAGCCCGGCACCGCCTACTTCGAGCGGGATCGGCCCCGGCCCCGGCCCCGACCCCGCTCGGCGGCCTCCTTCTGGAGCATCACTGCTTCACAGAAGGAGGCCACAGCCCTCCAACCTTCCTCGTCCGCCAGCATCGCCGCAATCAATGCCGGCGGAGACAGATCTCGCCCGATCTCTGCGACCAAGACTCGGCGCTCGAAAGCCCACGTGGGGCACTCCGCCAGCGTGTGCTGGGCCAAGTCGAGGTCGGATGAACCTTTAACACCTGACTTCTATAAATTTAAGTCTATACATTTTATATTACATTCAATGTGTTAACAAATGAACAGCGTGTAAATAAACATTTCATAAGAATAATATTTCTGTTACATTGTGATCAAACTGCACCCTTTATACAAAGGTTGACGAACATCAGGCTGAGAGGTACTTGACCCATTTCAGTTCTGGTTTCTAATATACACAATGAACTTAAAAGTCTCACCCCATTACTTAAGATGTCAAACCAAACATAATTATATTTATCATTAAACATTGAAACAAAATGCCAGTACCTATAAATTTAATATATAAAAATCATGTGACAAAGTATTTGTTATACAATTCCTCCTACGCGGCTAGACCGTATTTTTTTTTGTTTTGTATTAATGGTCCCTATTTTATCTCCAATATTTTTAATTTAATTTTGGTAATTAATAAATTATAACATTCTTCAGATTTAATATAAAAATATAGTTTCACTTTCTATCACCTACCCCTATATTTAAATAGCGATATTAGTATACATATTTACTTTCACCATAGGTAAACAGGTGCGCAACAGGTTTGCAAAATAACAATTAATTAATTATTATAGTACGATAAATTTATATGGATTGGTATAATTGATTATAATAATCGATATTTGAAATTTGAGGACACTCAATAACAAAATGCCTATAGCCGGGTATAGGCGCTTGTGGCACTTTTCTTCAAAAACTGGGATAGAACTCGGATGAAAAACTATAGACCTATCAAGCTCTTGAGTCTTGAATCATGACGCGTGCAATTTGACGACTTTCAACCTTTCATACATACTCAAGATATATAAGATTCAATCTTCTCTATAAGATTACACTGCAGCATCTGCTGCAGTATTGGCACTGTTGAACTATAAGACAGCTTTCTATTTAAACTATCGATATAAATAATACAACCGATATATAAAAACGCCGCCTTCAGGTGTAAAACTCGGGCCCGGTTCGTTTCCGTTGAATTGTGAGGCAGGATGTAAAATTATTGAAACTACTCAAAACTGCATTGGAGGATGATTTTAAGTTTTTGAACTGGAGAGTATTTGCCATCATTATCTACGACGAAAACCATCCAAGCAACACCATAACCTATGGACTATGGATGCCTAGCCTATGGATGTGCCAGATTTAAAAAAAAGTTAATGATTGCAATGTCAGTGATAAGACTGACACATATTTAAGTACTACCAGGAAATTGAAAGCAAACCCTGATAAATGTTGGAAATCACTTTCGGTTCCTGGAATACAGCTTAAAATTTGTTTAATTGGGGTTTTCTCTAAGGCAAAGATATCTTACGCTGCTTACTAAGCAAAAACGGAATATTTCTTTAACAATTATTTATTTTCAGCAAAATAACTTCACTCTCCCCATAGATCAGGATAACTCCGTAATAAATCATGAACATCTAAAACAAAGTTACATTTTTCAGTTTCCTATCAAAACTTTGTACTAATTCGAAAGTATCGTTAACAGAATCACCCTTTGGAACAGACAAATGAGCGATCCGCGAACAAAACTGTTCAACTTTGATAGGGACAAGCGTGCAAACACTTCATTCGTTACTCTATTAGTACCAATCTGACCCTTGCAAGGGTTGTCGAGAAAGTTGGGCGTAACCATTACTAAGTGTTCGAAAAAATGATGAATTTAATACGTACACAAGATACTGATAGGGGTATTTCCTAGAATGTTAGGCACGCGTGTATTAAACACCGTCGCCAATTTGTTAAGTCCTATTAGATGTGAGCCTAATGCCACTTTCGGGATACATCGCAGAAATATAATTACTAAATGGATAACTGTTCGTGCAAACGGTTATCAATATCTTGGGCTCCCCAAGCTCAAAGCTTATGTCATCAGTAGAGATCGGATAATCGGATGCATATTTACCTAAAGTTAGTTTAAGACAAAGTATGGAAACGGCTTTTTATTGTTTTGTTTAATAAAAATCCCGGGATTGCGGAATTGGATAGCCGGATGTTTATTTATTTACCTAATTTAGTTTTTGACGAAGTATGGAACTGTCTTTTATTTTATTTCTATAAATAAAAATCCCAGAATTCCGGTACTGTAGAACATTTTGGTAATGCAATCGCTAGTAGTCTGTACTTGCTCACAACTGCCGTCTCACTCACACTCATTAAATCGGAAGTTAACTCAGAGTGAGATACTAGACCATACTTACGCCCGGGCACCATTTCTGTTTTTTTATTAAATTATTTAATTGATTATTGTTTTAGTCAAACTAGCTCACTACTCGTATAACACTCTTCATGTAATAAATCGTACATTCATAAATCGCACGGGGAACTGAAACTAAACTTCATGTAAATATATAAATATGCATAAAGAAAATAAATACCACGTGCTAATTTAGTAATTTTCAAACAATATCACTACGTTAAATTTGCAGTCCCGTATTTTCCCGGGATTTTTATTTAACAAAATGTATTTAACAAAACGCCGCTTCCATAATTTGTGAGCCAAAAATTAACTTTAGGTAAATATGCATCCGATTATCCGATCTCTAGTCATCAGTCAGCATGTCTCGGCTGCTGCAGGACGCTTATCAAAGACGCTCATATTGAAAATAAGTGTCTTATCTTGAAAGCCTAATGAAATGTGGTTGCAGTAATTTGTTGTTACGCCCGATATTAGTATGAGCATGAATGACACTTGGATTCTTTTATCAGCCACATGTCTATTCGATATGTAAATGTGCTATGTTTATGAAGTCGAGAAGAGAAGATAAAAAAAATGCCTTCAGAGTTTGTTGCTAATTTTCTGAAAGGCTCTCTCAATTTCCGAACAGGTGAAGATCCGTGTACAAGTTTATGCAACCCTTAAGTTCTTTATGTCTTTAAATTGTATATTTGTTTGACTTTAATAAGTACTTGTAAAGGTTTATGTTGAATGAACACTATTAAAGTTTGATTTTGATACCGAACCGATAACTGACTATGTGTGAATACGTAATTAAAGTTATGTATAAATAAATTTCAATATTGCGAGTCTATTTCGAAGATAAAAAAAAACATTCGAGTTTCTGTAGTAGAAGCAAGGATTTAAACTTTTCCGTATTCACCAACAAAAACTCGGAACATAATGTATCCACTATCCCGAAATAAAGTTGGTAAAATTTAAATGGGCCCAACGGTGGAGTTGTCTAATTTTCACACGTTTACACCACACTGCCCAGGGCAACGAATGAAACATGGAACTCCTAAAAGTTTGATAGGCTTCGAGACTATAAATAATGTAATCAATACTATTGATATTCCTTTTATTAATTTGACTCAATATTTGTCGATATATCTTAATTTAATACAAACATACAATATATTACAAAGATTTCAGAACTGTTTTAAGGGCACTGTGTCTAATAAATTTGGTACTATACATTGTTTTTCAAATCTGCTATAGTCATAGTTCGAAAATGCTGAAAAACGGTTTAAGAGTATATCACAATTTTTTTCTTATAGCATAGCATTATATTAAGAAAAACAAGCAGACTGCTCACTTAGTGGTAAGTGGTAACAGTCTAATGAAGTCCTTATGGGATTATCGTGTCTGCTCTCTGGAGGTTGTGTCAGATAAAAAAAAAACGTTAAAAGTTGAGAACAAACACACAAATATAACACATGTACTAATTTCGCAGCAACTAATATAAGTCAAATTCAAATTCAAAATCATTTATTCAGTCTGGGCTGTTACAAGCACTTGTGAAAGTCGAAAAGCTACGCCATCGGTTCGCAAATCTACGGCGGGAGACCTTGTACTGAGAAGAACCGGCAAGAAACTCAACAAGGGCTGTTTTTTTTCCCTGTATTAAATAGATAAAGAGTCGTCAAGTTGGATTTCCGTTCAAGCCGTAGGGCCACTAGGGCCCAGGCTAGGCTGAGTTTAGTCGGTAGGTCTGTTGGGTCGAGCCGCCTCGATTCACCAGGAGTCCGACATAATCAACGCATCCCTGCTTGCCTGTTGCGTTGGTATCCATGAGGATTCTCAGCCTCCTCTCCTGAGGAAAAAAAAAAGTTGGAAAATGACTTCAATATTGATAATGCATGAAGTCACTATCCATTACATAATATAGGAAATACAATTAATAAAAATATAATTTGAAAACATGCCTATATTAGGAATGCCGTGTCATATAGTTTTAAAAGAATATATTAAAGTTGAATTAAAATTATAATAAATACGAGTAGTACCAAAGAGCAGACTCATCTCCGCTGGCAGCACCCGTTCACGAGCATGACGCATGAACCAGCCATCGCTTCGCTCAACCATGTTTTAGGGAACGTAACGACCCGCCTCACACGACGCTGCCGAAGAGATTTTAATGAGAGTATAATGGATATCCAAGAATTAATCACTGATAGAAATCAACACACAATAAATCACTGATAAGGGATCAGAGAAATGTCATAAAGAAGTGGGAAGGGCAACCACGACCAAAATTATGAAGATTATATTGCAGTTAGATCGCACCGAGACGGTTTGACCCCAGGCTGCCTACGAACTAAAGTCTGCCTTAAAACCTTGATCCGAATGGTCTTATGAGTAACCTCTTCAGGAGAAGGTGCGGTGCACACAGCTAGGTGTATCGCACGGGAGAGTACCAAAGCAAACAAGGCCGGAATATTACACTCTCATGAAATGTTTGAAGTATGTTAGATGAACGATTGCTCCTATTTTTATATTACATACCATATGAACGCACAAAATTTGATTCTCCTTTGCATAATCAAGTAGGCATAAACGGAAAATGCATTGTATCTCGGTATACAGATAACACAATCTCGACAAACACGCCGCCGCAATATTGCATATTAGCGACGAAATTTTCATCACCCTCCAATTCTTGAGATCAAAACGTGTCAAGCGGGAATTGACGAGATCAATAGCGCCAAGAAAGGGAACGACATTAAAATATGTATTCCGGGTCGGCTTTCACTTAAAACTCGGAGGACCTAATCTCTGTCATGTCGGAAAAAACTTGGCAATCCGATTTAACTCGTCGTTTTCTGGATCTTGTCTAATCGAGAAGTTGTGTCAGATTGTTCACACCGACCGTAGTACGGTCGCTCGACGGCGATGAAATGAAGTAGATGATTAATTTTTTTCCAATTTATGATATTTTAATTAAACATGTACTAATATAAATTTCTCCATTATATATTGTATTTTCCCCCGATATCTTCTTATTTAATGTAGCTAAGGTAAGGTGACTTTTAGAGCCAAATGGAAAGAAACGGAACCCTTACGGATTCGTAATGTCTGTACTTCTATCCATATGTCACAGGCATTTTTTTCGAAACTAAAAAAACTATACTTGTCGCCGTGAACTTGTGAACCTCCGACTAGCTCTTCTTTGCAGCAAATAAGACTCCAGAAAATGTGATTAATATATTGTTAAAACATTCCTTACAATTTTTATCATCGAACCAAAAGCTCTATCTCTACGCCAATTCTATGCACCGCCCCCGTTCTGGAGGGCGGGAGCGTTAGTTCAAGCCGATAGGGTCCCAGGCCTTCCGCCCGACCAAAGGCTTGTAGGTAGTGTTTAGTTGGTAGGCTGGCCTTCTGCTAGAGTCCAACATAACCATCCGCCGTAGACCGGTTGCGGGTGGTATCCGGTGTGAGGTCGTCCAAGCACCAGGGGGTTGTCATAGCGACCACTGTGGTGGCGCGCCCCCTATGAGAATTCACTACCAACCCCCGTGGGAAAAAAAAAACTACGCCAACTCTTGACATGTCAGGAACACCGTTCAAATTCAACCTTACCTGTTACATACTACCGAAGCTTGGTAAATAAATATTTTTTTTAAAGTTGAGTAAAAAATAGGGACTTACAGTTATAACCTGTAAGTAAATAGTAATTTATATTAACAGTCATACGAATTTCATTGTGTATTATGAAAGTTGTCTGTGTAAACGCTTCCTAAAAGCAAAGTTGATCGGAAGTTGGACTATCGACATGGAGCCGACAAAAAACACCCGAAACATCCCGTGACAACTGTTCGCGAGAGGCGACAACGATAATTCTAGTTTAAAAAAAAACTTTTGTACGAGTTTATTCCACTTGACGGCTAGCGGTTTGGGATTTAATGGCGGCCGGTTTAGTATTTTATGGGATTTGTTTTTATTTTTACTCATAAATCGTGTAAGTATCTGCCGTGAATAATAGTTTACGCTTGGGTTTGATTCGAAGTGAATATGAACAAGTCGAATTGTATTGTAGCTCAACTATGGAGAATGAGACTTATAAATCCGCTTTTGATAGAAAAATGTATAAATATTGATGCTTTTCGTTCTTATTATCTATATTTTCAAAATGACATTTGTCAGCCCCCTTAGCCGAGTGGTTTGAAGACATTTAGGTGTAGTTTCCATTGCGGCATCAGGTTGGACCCCTATCGGGACTCAGCAACGCATATGGTTATATGATGAAAACGAGCATTTGTGTCCTAATTATTACAGTTAATATAGAGTTCTATTATGATTTATATGTATTCATTTCTTTATTCGTTACTCTGGATATCACAAAATTAGGCAGTATATATATCACAAAATAATTGACGACCTCCATAATCGAGTGGATAGTACACCCGTTTCAAGGTGTCGCCATCTCTGAGGTCCCGGGTTCGAATCCCGGTGGGGGCAGATGTTTGTGCGATGTAATTTGTACCTTAGTCATAGTTGTTGATATATATATCTATGAAAAAAATTATATACATACGTATATGTATCTGTTACCCTAGATCCCATAACACAAGCCTTACACAGCTTAGTTTGGGCTAGGCTAAGTAGTGTAATGGCCGTTTTCACCAACCTTGTCTTAGCTTAGGTGACTCCTAAGAGACATGCTGTCTCACTCTTTTCAGTTAATATAAAAAGTGACAGCATGTCACTTAGGAGTCACCTAAGCTAAGACAAGGTTGGTGAAAACGGCCATTAGTGTAACAAATATTTATATTTATTTATAATATAAGTGAAATTATAAGTCAGCACTCATTTTGGCTTAAGTGATAATATTTTTTAAAGCAAGTTCAATTTGCACGTGAAATAAATCAATAAAATTAAAAAAAGTTCCAAGCAAACATATAACATCCTAATTTTCATGTACATTTTTTCCCTTATGACATGGCCGGCGCCACTTGGGCTTCCCGCACCTCTTCTAGCGCTTTCGGGCCCCTTTATGGGCCTGCGCTGCATCGTCCCTCTCCTGAGGGGCGTTCGCCCTCACGATTTGCCTATATGATTCTAGAACCTGGGCCAGGCTGAGTTTAGTCGGTAGGTCACGTGGCTGGACCATTCCGGTCGCGTGGAGTCCGACATAACCTCCGTGACACTTGCCGTTGCGGGGTTATCCTGGGTACGTTTCGTACTCCTTGTGAGGATACTCAGCCTTCCTCTCCGGAGGAAAAAAACAAGTACATTTTTGTCATACAATCAATTAATAACAAAAAATGTAATAATTAAATACAATATCAGTACCCGAGTCATGTTAAGAGTACCCATAATCGACGAGCATGCACGAAAGTATTAATAAAAGGAGGGAGGAAGCTGGAGAAATATGTTTGGACACTAGCAAGTGGAAAACTGCAATCTCTACCCTCTATAATTATGTATAAAAAATAATATAACGAGTACCAGCCGCTATATTGTGAAAAGAAAGAAAACAATATTTTATACATTACCACTCCTGTACAAATGCGGAAGATACAAATTTTATAGTCAACAACAGATTTTAACAG
Source organism: Scirpophaga incertulas (assembly GCA_036419045.1). Classification (NCBI taxonomy): domain Eukaryota; kingdom Metazoa; phylum Arthropoda; class Insecta; order Lepidoptera; family Crambidae; genus Scirpophaga; species Scirpophaga incertulas. The sequence continues at coordinate 6,617,710 of CM071644.1, forward strand.
TTACTAAATCTTGAACTTCTTCCGTATTACATACCTTGACCTCATCATTGTCTGGTCTGTTAAGCCGCAGAGCATATATAACTCTTCGCATGGCATGTACAGTAAAATTTTGAACGTAAATATCCGTCAATTCTGTAAGGTCGGCATGCGCCTTTGTGAGGGTTGAGAATGAAACCTGTGTGTAGTCTAAAAAACAAGCTGTTGAGTATAATAGTAAATCTGTTACGAAGTTATCTGAAAAGGTCATACAGGGTCACAGCTCCAGAATTTTATTAACGCTTGTTGTTTACATATATAAAGTACATACATACTGTTGTGGTATAATCTATGAATAAAAAGATATGGACATTCTGTGGTTACTGGACAGGATGTAACGAATTTTGTATTAAAGGCATTTTGGATTATTTGCATTAAATTTCAATAAAACTATTGCTGGTATTATTAGATCAGAAGTTTAACACAAACATAAAACATGGTGACAGCGGGATCCCTTGGTGCCCTTTGTTTAGATGGAGACATGGGAAAAAATTGGAATCGATTTCGACTGGAATTTGAAACATATGTAAATGCATATCATGATTCAGCCTCTGAAAAGAAAAAGGTAGCAATATTACTTTATCATGCAGGCCATGAAGCACGGGAGGTTTATGAGTCATTAAACTTAAATGACACAGAAAAGATTAAACTAGATATTGTGCTAGAAAAATTCAATAACCATTATGTGCCTAGGATTAATGTAACATATGAACGATTTAAATTCTTAACAAGGCGTCAACTCATTGGAGAGGCATATGAACATTACATGACAGAATTAAAAAAATTGTCTACTTCATGTGAATTAGTAGACCTTAGGCAGAGTTTGATAAAATATGTATTTATATGTGGTATATACGAGTATACAAGACAGTACGATACAGCAAGCATTACTGAGAATGCCAACATTAGATGTCTGTTCTGTGTTAGACTACTGTCAAAAATTGTAGTACATAAGCAAGTGGAAACTATGAAGGAGGATCCTTTTTTTTTTTTTTGTTCCCCTGAGGAAAATGCATTAAATTGCATACCCCGGCTGTGGCGAGCCGGCGGTTATGTGGGCTCTCCTCCCCAGAAGGGGGAGGCCTACCCACTATAAACCTCAGGGATGGCTTCCTCAGGCATGTAGGGAGCCCCCGGGAACATCAAGCTCCTTCCGGGAACCCCCAGCCTCCGCTCCCCGTCGACACAGGGGAGCCCTCCTCGGGGGAGGCTTACTACCTCCCCCGGTCTCCTCCACCGACGACGCCCCCGGCCACAGAAGGGGCGTGGTCCATCTCGGGTCGCCGTAGCGGTCGCGACTTCCTCGCGCCCGCCGGCGACCCGCGGCGGCGCCGCAGCTGTGCTACTGAGCCCGGCGCCGCCTCCTTCGAGCGGGATCGGCCATCTCCCGACCCCGCTCGGCAGCCTCCTTCTGGAGCATCACTGCTTCACAGAAGGAGGCCACAGCATGAAGGAGGATCCTAAGATACAAATTAAAGAAGAACCAATGGTAGACGTGTTAAAGAAATATGACAAGAAGAATGCTATTAAATCAATCGAATGTGGTTACTGTGGTTATCAACACCAATACGGAAAATGTCCAGCATTTGGCAAGAAATGCAGTAATTGCAATAAATTAAATCATTTTGCAAAAAAAATGCAAAACAAGGAAGTCTATTAACTTATTGAAGCAGGAAAATGAATGTAAGTGATGAAGAATACAAAATAAATGCATTTAGAAGTGATAAACAAGTAGACTGGTATATAGTTTTAGTGAAAGTCGGTGCAAACTTATTGTCATTGAAGGTAGACACTGGAGCTCAACGCAATGTGCTGAGTATTGAGCAATATTTGAACTTAAATTTAGATATTAAAAACTTAAGGGTATGCAAAGTTTTGATTACTTCATTCACTAATAATCGAGTACCTGTATTAGGATAATTAATAACTTGTTTTACAATTAACTATGAACCTGTATTTTAGTAATGTACAACTAGTTTTGTACCGAAGGATTTTCAAATTTATATGATATTAGCGAGCCGCCCCGGCGTTGCACGGCTGCAATGCTAAATACACTACAGGAAAACTCTGAACGTGGTATATAATAAATTATAGTTAAAAAACTAAAAAAAAACACACTTTTAAAATTGATTGAAATGTAATTATTTACGACATCACATTAGAAACCTCAAAGATAACAGTATTTTCCACTATTTAATGGGTGTAATAATTAGAGATCGGATAATCGGATGCATATTTACCTAAAGTTAATTTTTGGCTCACAAATTATGGAAGCGGCTTTTTAAAATACATTTTGTTAAAAAAAAGACACTCGACTTTCTTGCTCTAAATCTCTATATACCTACTCACAAATCACACGGGGAACTGCAACTAACCTTCATGTAAATCGTTTTTAAGCTCATATTACCGACTAGTTTTGCATTACCAAAATGTTCTACAGTACCGGAATTCCGGGATTTTTATTTATGGAAATAAAATAAAAAGACAGTTTCATACTTTGTCAAAAACTAAATTAGGTAAATAAATAAACATCCGGCTATCCAATTCCGCAATCCCGGGATTTTTATTTAACAAAACAATAAAAAGCCGTTTCCATACTTTGTGTTAAACTAACTTTAGGTAAATATGCATCCGATTATCCGATCTCTAGTAATAATACATATAAACTTTCCTCTTCAAGCACTCTCTATCTATTAAATACCGCATCAAAATCCGTTGCGTAGTTTTAAAGATTTAAGCATACATAGGGATATAGGGACAGAGAAAGCGACTTCACTACACCTATGTGTATTTGGGTTTGACGATAGACAGTAGATTCAATTGGGGAGATCATATTAATCGAATTTGTGAAAGGCTACGCGCAATCCTAGCCAAAATGTACACAATAAATAATCGTATTCCGTTTAAAACTAAATTAATGTTACACAATGCATTCTCGATTCGGTGGTTTCCTACGGTTTATCTAGCTATGGAAGAACTTACAAAACGTACTTGGATTCTGTCTACAATTTACAGCTCAGAATTCTAAAATTAATAATTCCACATAAATATAAAAAACAGTTAAGTGAATCAGAAATATTTAGATATTGCCAAACATTTCCTATAGATGATAAAGTAAAATACAACGTATTAAAATAACAATTTTTTAATAAAAATATTCAGTTTGAAGTGGAACATTCTGTATATACGCGGAGAATGGCTCAAAACAAACTTGTTACAAAAAAGGCAAGGAATTGCTATGGCGAACGAACGAATGCATTCCTTGTTCCTCGGCTTATCAATTCTTTGCCTACCTCCATCCGCAATATTTTATTAGTAACAAAAACATAAAAGTTCAAATAAAAAAGTATTATCTGTCTGAGTTGTGATTGTAACGTTATTGTATCGTATGGATTTCTAAGTAGTTAAAATTTGTGTATATTATGTTTACTTGCTGTTATGTTTTAATAATATAATAATGAGTGTTCACTACCTACCTAAATTGAGAACAGAATTGTCATAAGGGATCACATTCAAGCTTAAGTGATATCTATATCAAATTTTTAATACTATTTTATGTAATTGATAATAAACTTGTTTAATACTATTTAGTGATATTATTTATGTTATATTTGACTTGAATATGTTAAAGTCGTGGATGTCTCAAGCAGTTGGCTCACCGATAACATATTCAGATTAGTCACATTTGGTAACAGATTATGAGCATTGTAATTTAAAATAATTTTACCGCACAAGTGCCGCAAGTTACATAATAATATAACCCATAATAAGCATGGTACAAACAAACATTTTCCATGTCAACGTTGGCAAATCATATGTAACCTAAACCAACAATCAAGCATCTAATTGTTTGAATTTGTATGAAGATAACTGCATCCATGATTTCTGGAAATTTTGAAATAACTATTAATATGACTGGGGTAATAATACCCTTCCCAGATTGAGTGGGATCTATTAGTATGCCTGTTTCAGGGCGAAAGGTAACTATTTACATGCATAAACATAATTTAATTTTATATGTTCATTTACACGACATTCTTCGCAAATCCGAATTGGTTTAAAGGGATACTTTGAAAAATACTTTAATTTAACATTAGCTTAAATCGCTCGGTAAGATTTAAATGAATTACTAATAATACATACAGACATGCATACATATGTACATACATACATACATACATCCATACATACATACATGCATGCATGCATACATACATACACAGTTTTCAACTTGTTACGATCCAAACATACTCCTCTAACTTCCTCGACTTTTATTAATGCTTTCATGCACTCTCGTCGATTACGGGTACTCTTAACCTGACTCAGTATACCGTTTGGTCCAAATATGTTAATGGGTAATCCCATACCAATTTATATTTGCCTTATAAATTTCTTTCGTCATTCGTCTTTCGTCCATCTTTTCAACGTGTTCAAGCTATCTAAGCATTTCCTTCTCAATTTTTGTTACGACGTCATAAAATAAATAATATATTTTTTTGTAAACAGTTGAATTAATCGCCATCGTATGTGATTGGCACCACAAAGCCCGGCGAACGGTCTCCCCTCCCGCGGCATTTCCCCACAATACCCGTCTCGCTCGAGGAAATATTTTATCTTTCTTCATAAAGGAAGCTAACAATGGTGGAGTGATGTATTTAGGAAATAAATGTCAAGCCATCACTCAGTGTTCGTTCGCAATACACTGAAAACTTCGTTATTAGCGGAAAAAAAATTAAGAAAAATGACTTCACCTTATTGACAAAATCAACGAGGAACCAAACGTTGAAAATAAAAAAAAATGCATTATTATTGGAGGATGTCTTCGTAAGATTGCAAATTTGTTGTTGTTCTCATTTTGCAACTGTCATATTGCATCAATATCATTTTGTGCATTAATATTTTAATTCACTCAAGTAATATCATTAGAAACTCATATTTACGTCACCACCTAGAGCCCTATGTCTTTAGGTCTTACTTAATTACACTATAAACTTTTAATAATATTTATAATTAGTACAATAAAATGAATTTAACTTGGGCAAATGCATTTTTCTTAATGTTTCTATGTAATTTGATACTATTAAAATAATGCTAAACGCCTGTCTTCTTGCACCACGACAATGTAAGTTCTCCACACGTCATAAAATAATATTTGAAAGCGAAAAATTTTCCCTTTATTAGTTACCCTGTGCAAAGTTAGGACCGTATGTCCTGTCTTGACACGTATGCTTTTGGTCTGTTCTCAAAAATCAAGAACCAATTACGCAATCAACGATATTCATCACCAGAAGAGGCTATCGAGAAATATGATTAACATATATCTAACGTCATCACGGAGGAAACATATGAAAAAGTAAATTTTGAAAACAATAAATAAATTTTTGTCAATGCATAGTGTTATTTTTATTTATTATTTAATTACCGATAAATCTGCCTTTTTGAAACTATTAAACATATTAAACTAAATAATAACAAAAATTTGAAATAACGAAATGTTTTCAACCAATAAAGTATAGAATTTTAGCTAATATCTAGATTGTTTTGTTTTTATAATTTAAATTGAAAGATAGCGAGATTCAAAAGTAATCAAAAATTCGCTGTCGAGTTAAATGAATTACAAAAATTTATAGCTTATGTAAGTCTTAAATTGAAAAAGTTGTAAAGTAAAAGTACGAACGAAAATAGCGGCTATTTTATAGACCTATTATAATTTGTAGATCTACTACGATAGCTTAAAATAGGAATAAAACCGCAAAGCAAACTTTATGAACAGTGCTATAAGAGCGATATCTATTTCAATTTGTTTTAACCCTTCTCTAAGTGGTAATGGTAAGACTTCCACTAAATTGTATTTAACTAATACCTAATCTGTGGTGATTATTTAACATTCGATTATATTTTGTATTGTGTCTCAAATATGCAACTATATAACCTATGTAAAACAAAGAGTACATAGTAGATAAAAGTTAGACAGCTAAAAGAAACAAAATGTTTTGTTATTTAAATAAATGTTAAGAGGTACTGCTGCTTCTAAAATCAAAATTAAAATCTAATCACTGCTTGAGGACAGTTAGAACGGGATAGTGTAAACCCAAATAATGCTATCCCTTTCTAACTGTACTCAAACAGAGTTTTGAGTTTGAATTAAGAATACGATCTTAAGAGTCCGTGGGCATAATAGAGGTGTAAAAGTAACGGAAAAACACGTACCCGTATGTATTCGTTACTATAACAATCAATACTCGTTACTGTCGTGTCGTTACTCGTCACTTCTAATACCTCATAACATGCAATGTTATGTTAGAGAAATGAATCGTAATCATACGTTCAGTATGACGTCAGTTTGGTATGTAATATGTATACGAGTACGTATCAGCAAGAAACGTTACAATACATAATCAACGGTACATTGCGTGACTGAAACAGTGTATATTGCCATGATACGAAACATGCGAGTAACCAAAAGTATTTGTGAGTAACGTTTCGTTACTCGGTACTTGATGGCGTACCCGTAACTCGGTAACGTACATACGGTTTGCTACAGCTTTAGGGCATAATAATAATATCATTAAAAATAAATTTGAGGTTATAAATACATCTTTTCTAGATTTTTCTAGATTTCTAGATAAGAAAGTACTATTGTTAGATAAGTAAGTGCTGCGCAACTCACGTTAATGTTAAGTCACGGCATAGTATTATAAGATAATATGACGCTGTACGTACAGTACGTAGTAGATCCAAACGAGGACAGTTTAAAAAAGGCACGGACTACGAGTCCGTGGAGTAGACATATATAAAAAAAATACATCTTTTGACTTTATCTTTCAGAACAAATACAGGTATGAAAATTCTTTATTTAATATATTCAATAACATAGCATTATTAATACACAGCTACATATTATTTTCTCTCTATCAATACATAGTATAAAACAAAGTCGCTTTCGCTGTATGTCCGTATGTATGCTTAGATCTTTAAAACTACGCAACGGATTTTGACGCGGTTTTTTTTAATAGATAGAGTGATTCTTAAGGAAGGTTTGTATGTATAATAAATGCATAATATAGTAGAGAAACACTGATAAATTTAAAGGTTTCTAATGTGATGTCGTAAATAAGCACGTTTTTTTGCGCTTATATTGCAAACGCTGGCTGAACCCTACGAGATATACCAAAATAATGTACTACAGTATTGTACAACTTACAAAAATCCACAAAAAAGTCCGCGATGGTATATGTCTATCTCTTAGGGATAACCCACCATAACCATTTTTTCACTGCACCCGTGCGAAGCCGGGGCGGGTCGCTAGTAAACTATAAAGGTTTGTTCAGAATTCGGTTATGATCAATTTTTAGACTAGGAAGAGACAAGACTGCTTTCATATACAGTACACAAACAGTCCTTTGATGTTCTCACAACTGACATTCTGAACAACTGATGTAAATAAATAGACTGCATGTGTACTGCAAGCTACATCCACCATATTCGTGTTTGTATTCAATGGTATTGCATCAAATGTAGACTAACTTTCCGTTGCTGCAGAATCTCTCAAAGGATTTCGGTAAACAGTCACAGTTCTGTTTGTAAACAAACAGCTGGTTCGTGCTAGCTGGCAATAGAAGATTTTAAGTAAACTATTTATACACCTTTATTTCTCAATAACTTGTGCGCAAAAATGGAAGTTTGAGAATCATTTTATGACGCTCCGAAACATTTTTCTCTAAAATATACGAGGTTTTGGAACAAAAATATTCTTAAAGCCATCCTCGTCTTCAAGTGCTCTCCTGCAAAAAGCCTTGAAGCATCTAAGTAAGTAATACCTCGCCAAATTAAAAAGTTGCCATAACACTGTGAAATTTTGGGAGTGACTTTGGAAATTACGTCGTGAAAAAAATATATAATCCGATTTCAGACCACGTTAATGGATGTTGATTCTGAATAATCAATCAGGTAAATTCCGCAGGCCGCAGAGTTATTTACATCTCTGCCTAAATCGGGCGTCCGGTGGGCATTAAATAGTAACTAAGCATTTGCGAGTCTTATTATTCTAAGACTCGCAAATGCTTAGTTACTAACTTATATTTTATTTTCGTCAAGATATCCTCTGTATTATTCTGTACATGAAAATGAACTCTGTATAAGTGACGACACTAATATTGTTCACAAAAGTATAGGATGAAAAATATACATATTTCTGAATAGTATTCAACGTGTTAGTTAAATACTGATCAATCCAAAACTTGGCCATATTAAAATAATCGTATAAAATGAAATCAAAATCAAAATAATCTTTATTCAACTTAGACCTTTACAGGCACTTATTGACGTAAAAACAAACAAAAAAAAGCTTAAAAAATACAAAAACCTTGTACGACGTACAAGGACGACGTAAAAAACGTACGAACAAGGAAAAAAAATATTGATTCTACACTTGTTCGGAAATTGGGAGAGCCTTCTCGAGAAGAACAGGCAAGAAACTCTGAAGGTCTATTTTTTATCTTACTATACAATATAATATAAGATACAATCATACCTAACACGATTACAGTCGTATGTGTGTTTACATATATAAAAATAATACAATATTATAAATAATGTTGTTACCAAACATGCCTCTATGAATAGTGTCCCTATTCCCAAATAGTGTGATCATTTAGATAGTCACTTACTTTATAATAACCTTTACTTATGAGTGTCTTTTTGATATGGCTTTTAAATTTATATAAAGGCATTGTTAAACATAGATATACATTCTCCAAGAACGAACAGCTAGTTTTATGGAGTCTGAACATTGGAACGGCAAGTTTATTTTTGTTTCTAGTATTCACATTATGTAGATCACTGTTTTTATTGAATTTATTATAGTTTCTATATACAAAAACTAAATTATCATATATATATTGACTAGCTAAAGTTAAAATATTAATTTCTTTGAATAATTCTTTTAGGGATTCTCTAGCCCGTAAACAGTAAATAGCATCGTATAAAAATTACGACTTCGTTAAAAAATAACAAATTAATATTTAAATAAAAAAATATAACCCACACAATAGTAAAACCCATACCCATTGGGGTAGGAGATGACAGTTTTCTACTTGCTACAGTTGCAATTAACTTGCAATTATCAGTTACGGGTACTCTCAGATCTTACTTCAGTATAAGACATAATTGATCCAAGTATGTTCGTCTAATTATTCTCCTACCAACTAGCCCATTTATATTTGTCTTACAAATTCTTTCGTTAGTCGACTTTCGTCCATCCTTTCTACATGTTCGTGTCCAAACCATCTAAGTATTTCATTCTTGTTTTATGTCTCTACACCTTTCAGATCACACATTTCTTTTATCACACTATTTCGCAATTCATCCTCTATAAATTCACGCTTAAGATCTTTTTTTTTTTTATACCAAACGCGTGAAACGTCGGATTATTTTTTTAAGGCTACAATATGAAGCTTCCGTTTTTCGTCTTATAACAAATAAAAAAAAACTTATGTCACTTGTCCGTTATGAACTTATAGTGTGGTGGTGGATGTGAATGTGTTTTCTTGCTTTACTTGCCTTGGATAAGGTTAATCCAAATTAATACACACATTGATTCACTGTTACACTAATTAAGTTTATTAATTACACGAACGAATTGCACAGAAGGTTACAGTAGTATATTGCAAAGTATATAGGTAAATACTTATGTTTACAATTATTTATTATGATCTAGACTACCGCGTCACATAGGCGAATCTATCCGAACCCGAATGCGCCGGGACCGAATATCTCGATCTTCACTGACGTGACACTCAACCGGTCTCGCTCCGCGTTCGCATCGTTGTATTAGGTTTAGTTAATATAATTATTTATTTTGTGCATATGTGGTTTTGTATAATGTATATGTATTTATTTAATATATAAATATTATATATCGTAATATATATGTATTTATTAAGTATATAGTTATTGTAATAATATTTGATTTGTATATTATTATAAAATCCATACTAATATTATAAATGCGAAAGTAACTCTGTCTGTCTGTCTGTTCCGCTTTCACGCCAAAACTACTGAACCGATTTAAATGAAATTTGGTACACAGATAGTCTAGAGCCTGAGAAAGGACATAGGCTACTTTTTCATGCAAAAAAGGTTGTAAATGGTTGTAAAAGGTTGAAAGGAGGGATAATAGGTTGTATGGAAATATTGTTAAAACTACTGAACCGATTTAAATGAAATTTGGTAAACAGATAGTATAGAGCCCGAGAAAGGACACAAGCTACTTTTTTATATAAAAAAGGTTGTAAAGGGTTGTAAAAGGTTGAAAGGAGGGATAATAGGTTGTATGGAAACATTGTTAAAACTACTGAACCGATTTAAATGAAATTTGGTAAACAGATAGTCTAGAGCCCGAGGAAGGACACAAGCTACTTTTTTATATAAAAAAGGTTATAAAGGGTTGTAAAAGGTTGAAAGGAGGGGGTGAAAGGTTGTATGGCAGTATTGTTAAAACATCCTTCCTGTGGGAAATTCGAATATAACGCGGGCGAAGCCGCGGGCGGAAAGCTAGTATATTATATAATCTTAAGGTATACATTTAAGATTATATAACACTAGCTTTCTGCCCGCGGCTTCGCCCGCGTGGATTTCGGGATTGGGTGTATAGAGGGTTAAGGGTCATAGCTTTTGCCCACGGCTACATATACGCGGAAGTCGGTTTATGGTGCGAAGATTTTATCGCGCTTCCCGTGGGACTATCCGTTTTTCCGAGATAAAAAATGCCGCAAAACTCCTCAAGAATCACTCTATCTATTGATGAAAACCGCATAAAAATCTGTGCAGTAGTTTTTGAGCGAAGCCTTTATTGCGCATCCCGTGGGATCTGTCGATTTTTCCGGGATAAAAAGTAACCTATGTTACTCGGGAGAATGTAGCTTTCCAAAGGTGAAAGAATTTTTGAAATCGGTCCAGTAGTTTAAGCGTGAAGAGGTAACAAACAAACAAACAAACAAACAAACAAACAAACACACTTTCGCATTTATAATATTAGTTGGGATACACAAACTCATTTATTAAAGTCATTTCTGTAGTTTCGTACATAGAACGTATGTTTCAGTTATAGAAGTCTATTTATGTATATATACTTAGCCTGCCAAAATCATTATTCATCCTTTTCGAAAATCATTAAGCAAAAGAAAATGGGTTCAGAAATTAGATTGGATAAAGACTAGCTATTTTGAGTGAAAGAGTTATACTAATAAATGATCGTGGACTCCAGCGTTGATGCTGTCTTAATTCTCTCTGGGAAAGAGTTCCATCTACGGACGAAATTAGTCAGAAAAACACTAGGAAAGGCATAATTATATTAGCTATAATACGAGTATATGTTGTAATACTCTTTTCTATGTTATCATATTATTACTCCTTTTATTTTGTAATCTAAACTCTATATAATATTGTCAATTTTTTAAAATAGTATTTCACTTGTAATTCTTTTTCTTCTGTCAAAATATATAATTTTCTTATTCTTTTACTTTTTATTTTAAACTTTTATTTAAAACAATTTTATTTACAACATTCGTTATCAGCACGAATCATCAAAATGTGTGAGCAGTTTAATGGAATAAAATTACTAAATAGTAAAGATGGATATTCTATCTGGAAGTTTAAAATGCGTGCATTGTTGATCCATGAAGATCTTTGGAAATCTGTTGAGGGATACCCAGTAAGTGATATAACTACCGAAGACATGAGGACAGCGAAAGATCAGAAGGCTTTGGCAAAAATATCCTTGACTTTGGATGGTTCAGCTATCACACACGTACGGTCCGCAAAAACAGCCAAGGATGCTTGGGAGGCTCTCGCTAATGTTCACGAGGATAAAGGAATGGGTCGAAAGTTATGTTTAGAAGATTATACAGGACTCTGTCGCTGTACGACGAGTCTGTCGCTGCTATTCTATTAGAAGGCCTGTCAGTCAAATACGAACCTCTAATAATGGCACTTGAAAACTCTAATATAAAAGTAACATGTGATTTGGTCAAATCTTAACTTTTGAATGAAATGGCCAAAGAGGTCCCTCAGAATGACGTTTTAGCCATAAGTTTAAAAACATCACAAAGTAAATCTAAAAGACCAATTGTTTGTTATAAATGCCAGGACATAAGAGTCCTCAATGTCCACATAAAAAAGGAAAGAAGAAATCCAATGTTGGTTGTAAGGAGGATAAAAGTTCCTCCTTGTGCGCTCAAGAAAATTCCACGTTACTCACTGCGTTTGTTACTGATAATAACGACAAGAAAAGTGAACGATGGTATATTGATAGTGGAGCTACTACTCATATGAGCCCTAAATTGGAATACTTTGAAAATTATAAGCCGTTGCTCCGTAATGCTGGTACTGTCACTATCGCAAATGAAATGTCCATTCAAATGACGTTTCCGCATTTCGATATATTGTTGTGACATGTGAACTAGTGAAAGCCAAACTTTTGAACGAAGTATCGAAAAATGAAATGTCCACTCAAATGACGTTTCCGCATTTCGATATATTGTTGTGACATGTGAACTAGTGAAAGCCAAACTTTTGAACGAAGTATCGAAAAATGAAATGTTCCACTCAAATGACGTTTCCGCATTTCGATCTTTTACGAAGAATGGAGTTATGAAAACTAAGAAGCCTATAATTTGTTATACGTGTGGTAAACCTGTCACAAGAGTCCTGTGTGTGTCCATTCAAACAGACTGCAAAGGCTAAATATGTGACAGAGCAACCTGAAGAAGCTTCAACTTCAAACTCTGCAAGACAGACTTTATTATCTAATTCCTCGCTGCGAACATTGTTGGCCATAGCTGCTCAACGAAATTTATAAGGTTCGTCATATGGATATAGATACTGTATTTTTGGAGGAGAAGTTTTACATGCATCAACCTGAAGTTTGTAATTGTATCAAAAGGGGAGAGTAACAAGGTCTGCTTACTAAAGCGTTCACTATATGGCCTTAAACAAGCTCCCAGGGTATGGAACATTAAATTAAGAGAAACCTTAGCAGGAACAACTTCTTCAGAACATTGCATATTTATGAAGAGATTAAACGACAAGGAAACTCTTTTAATTGCAATTTTTGTCGATGATTTGGTTTGCTTATATCAAAGCGACATGACTTTTGACAACTTCAAGTCTGACCTACGTAAATATTTTGCATTTAAAGACATGGGAAATATTGAATTTTGTTTAGGACTAAACATATTGATGTGAAATATCATTTTATTAGAGAGAAAGTTAATGATAAAAGTATCGTATTAAAATATTTAAGAACTGATATGTTACCTGCAGACATATTGACTAAACCTTTAGGAAAGATAAAACATTTGAATTGTTTAAAAGGTATGGGCTTAACTTAGTATTTTTGATTTAATTATTTATAGTTGTAGGTTAATTTATAGATTTTAGATTAAGGGGGTGTGTTGTAATACTCTTTTCTATGTTATCATATTATTACTCCTTTTATTTTGTAATCTAAACTCTATATAATATTGTCAATTTTTTAAAATAGTATTTCACTTGTAATTCTTTTTTTCTGTCAAAATATATAATTTTCTTATTCTTTTACTTTTTTTTTTAACTTTTATTTAAAACAATTTTATTTACAACAATTATAAACGATAGAGCACTAATAATTGGCATAAGCTAAATAATTGAATTCCATATTTGTCATTCCATCGAGTCGATGCAAAGCATCCTAGGAATATTAGTATTATTAAACTAATTATTATATTATTAGCTTAAATGTTTTAATTAATACTTTGATGGATTTATATATTTATGATATATTCCTAACTTTATGATAACATCGACGACTTGTTTAGAAATAGATCCTTTATCAAATTATTAATATATTTTGTTATTATATTCCCAGGATTCGCAGGTTTGATTTGACAGGAACAAAAATACCGGATATTATTAAATTCTGCATTGATATTTGATTATATAAACTGAGGAAACATTAGCTAATGAAAAATTTACTTGCTACAACTTCAGAAGTAATTATCGTAAAAGCGAAGGTTTTGTAATTTGCAAATCTTGTAAAGTTCGTTTTTAAACAATACAGCTTTGTTGATGTTTACCGACACAGACACGTGTTTGAAATTGTTGAGCTATTTTAACAACCAATGTCAAGGACCTACCAAAGAATGCTCCGAGCTCCGAATAGGCAATATCGAAAAGTTGACAAATAGTTAAGATGCCTGTGACTTAATACTTAATAATACTCTAATTGAGCATTATTAAGTGATTCAAAATTAGCTTCTATTAATTATACTATGAGTTATTACTAATAGAATCATTTTTCAGATACTGTAGAATTTGTAAATTTTTTGTAAGTACTTTGAATGCACTTCACAATATTTGAGTAAAAACAACGGTTCAAATAAGTTAAATTATGTATTGGAGCGTGTTATAATCTTATAATAGTAGGCACCAACTTATATAATAACTGTAATATTCTTTTAATATATTCTGACATTAAAAAAAACTGAAATAATTAATCGGACTCCTATGAAAGAGTATGAAGTAACGAATGCACCTGGTCCAGGTGTAAGGTGTAACCTTTACACGTAGGAAATATTGTAAAGAAAGATCAATAGTACTTAATAGATGTGCGAAAATTGTGACCTATCCCATGGGATATAGGAGTGAAATATGTACGTTTTTGATTTCTTTGAAAGCCAAATAAGAACATTCGTCATCCCTTATACGTCCCCATTGACAGTTACAAGCTTACCATATGTCAGGGTGCTTAAGTCATCATTAAAATTTTATTTTTTTAAATCTTTTAAAGCCTTACACCATAATGATTAAGCTGGCTACAAAGTAATTTTCATGCATTGATATTATTTTTAACAAAAGAACAAAGTAGGAAACTTAATTCTAGCACTATTACTACATTTAAAACTAAATCTTAAACATTTATGAATAGCAAAAAACAGTTCTTGGCTATTACATCTAATTTCTTTCATACTACTCTGTCTCTTTAGTTGCGGGCACACTCCATTAAAATGTGATTAAATCTTCTTTGACGTTTCTACAAGTGTCACAGTACGGATGATTCAAAAGTGTTATAACATATACAAAAACAAAACACTGCGTCGACAGTTACAAAATAGGTACATGATATTTTTAAAACAAGGCGGTTATTTTGTAACTCATTGACTGATAGGCTATCGTAATCGAAATGGAAACTTGATGAGGAAAAACGGAACTTACTTATCAACGATTGGGAATTGATTTTTCAAATCTCGCCACGAGTCGAATGACGATAAATTATTAAACGTATAAAAAATAGGTACAATAAAACAGAATATTTTTTTGAATCGCGATTTGTTTTTACGTAGCAAATTGACAACGTGGTTAGTGTAACGAATCTAACAAGTTTCTTGTACACTATAGGTGATTGTTGTCACATTTTACCAATACAATATCTCTTTGGTAATCGTCTCGGTAAAAAGTTTTAGAGAAAATGAAGTGAAATTTTTTAAAAAGGTCAACCCGGCAAATGTGCAAAATGCGTATCCGGGGTGCAGAGGACGAGTGATAAGTCATACGTAGAAGGCACTGACACTGTACCTAAAGATTTCGATGTTCTATAATTACATAGATTATGTTAGAAAGATCACTTACAACAAGTTTCTAACCGTATGTAAAAAATAATCTGGATTTGCAATGGATTACATGTGATTTCCAAAAAAAAAGTAAGAACTGCCTATGTAATATTTTAAATTATATTTACGTATATAAATAAATTTATATAATACGAGTACAGCGAACATTAATTAAGGTCATGTTCTTCAAAAGCATTAGATACTCAACAGAATGTATTTTCTCAATCATTAGCCCGCTTTTAGTAAAAAAATACGGTATCTTGTTAAACGAAACATAAAGTTAACCCTTAAAGGATTCTGGATAATTTAGGGATTTAAAGAAGATATAATTTAGTTGCTTTGGTACCGAAATGTAAAACTGAGTTTGCACGCAAACAATATAGCTAGCTAGTCTCTCCTTTGTTATAATACGATATATAAAATTTCAAAAACAGACATGAGAATGTAAATGGTACATAATTAATGTTTTTGTTGAACAAAGTAAGTGTAAAAAGATAAAAGATAAGACCCTTATAGTCAGTGCATCAAAACTTGAGACTACACGACATACAAGAACAGGAATACTTAATACAGTCACAAAGAGATCTCTGCTTAAAAGGAATACTTGTTTCTTTCATCCGATCTCTATTGCTATGATACCGAATAAAATATCTTTTCATTTTATACATTTTGGTCACACAGATCTGAAACTATGTTGTGAGTATTGTCATAAACATACAATCTCACATGCACATACACCTCACTGGAGCAATTTTTTGTATGTCATACAAAATTTCTGCCCCGTTATGGGAATCGACGAACGGTCAATGATTCGACCGCTGCGCCAAATATGTCGTCAAATGTTGTATTGTACTGAGACCAATCTGATGGTGTACCGCGGATGGTTGCGGACTTGTAAAACAAATCTTAGCACAGAAACCAACAACCTATAGAACTTACAAACTGAATAGAGAAAATTCTACCCTCATGAGGAACCCTGAGCATCTCCGCTCAATTACTTGACAATGGAAACGGTCGACAGGTTGACGTTTTTGTAAATAAGAAATCACCAACACGTACGTAACAAATCAAATGGATTAAACACCGTAAATGTACGAAACGAAAACTTTCCTAAATAATGAACTCACCAAGGCTTGTTCGGCTACATGACATCTTAAAATTATGATAATGAGCAAAGTAAGAAACGTGAACGTGCCGAAACTTCTGGCGATAAATTATTAATTTTCCGAAGTTGGAAGTTGCATTCACGCCGCGGTACAAATTGTTTGTTGATTTAAGAACGACATATTGTTTTGGATCTCACGTGGATTTGACAAGAGGGATAGGAGGGAACGATGAATTGCAAAGCAACAAAAGCCGGATCAGTTGGAGCAGCGAGCGTCGGTCACTTTTGATAGCTATTTCTTTGAGCATTGCTATAAGAGTGAATGGACTTTAAATCAATTAATTTAAGCGTTGGGTACAAATAACTAAACAGTTACAGTTAAACAAGTACCTACTCTTCACCTGTTCGGAAATATTTTAACATGTTAGAAATTATTGTGAACATTTTCCATCAGTGTAGAAGCACTTGAATTATCTAACAATTCCCAAGATAGTATAACAATTTACAACAAGTAAATGTATCAGCGAAAAAACTTTTTAGAATTGCAATATATTTTTATTTTGTCAATGATCTAAATTAGAGGAATGATCAAAACGCATTAAGTAACAGGTAACAACTAGATTAATTAATTTTCGATAACTGTAAATATAAATATAGTTAAGGGGAACCACAAGGTATATTTTCATACAAATTCCGTGTTTTTCCCAGGAAAATCACAGTAGAGTAACAATTTTCAATTAATCTACGATTTGTTGCCGTGTCCCATGTTTTTCATAATGTATAATATAAAAGATATATAAATATTCGAAAACGTTAGGATATCCAACAAACTCGTTTAATATGATTATTTTAAAAAAAGCGAATACTGAATAAGTCCATTCTTTAAGCATGAAGTTATGGTTTACAAAATAATAGCTTAAACAAATACAAAATAAAACTATTATATAAATAAAAAGCAAATGAGCCAGGAAGATTAATTGGAGCAAAGAAACGGTGTCGCAGAAAGAACGACGATATTGTGTCATCCGTCAGATCGCACCGTTTTTAATAATAAACAGAAATTACTTTGTCTGAGGGCTGCGCACCCCCGCCTAGGGCTGTCAACTGAACGAAGAGCCTTTCATTTGAAACTTTTGTAGTGAACTCCCTTTGTGAGAGTGAAGCGAAATTTCATACACCATTCACAGACTGGCATTACTTTTTACAACCTCTTTTGCAAATATATTTTCATAACGTTGTTTGCAACCCTAACTAGCTTGTATTGTCTGTCCGCGGTACAACAAGAGTTAGTGCGCTGTTATTTCTACTCAGAAACTGAAACACTGAATTCTCGCATTAAACAACTAAATAGATTAATCTATTTAGTTGTTTATCATAAGTCATTTTTTTCTATTTATCGTGAATTTTATTATGCTTCGAAATTTAGTTAGTAATTTATTATTTCACGCGTTATTCTGAGTATTTATTGTAATAGTTCAAATCAAGTCATAAATGTACCAGATTTAATGATCACAAAAAAAGTGTTAAAAAAAACTTCTAACAGCAAACTCTAATAGATAGAAGTCAATTAACACAAAGGCTTTGAGTTGAAAAAGCTACTTGACTGAAACATAATCCGCACAAGAATCCACCTAACGAAGTCTCTGTTTTATCTCAACTCAGTTATTTGCCGCAGTAAAATTTTGCGAGAATGAACCACAGCGGAAAATTTGTGCGTAATTAATACAAATTAAATTAAATTCTATCTAAATTAAAGTAAAAATAATGTTAATTGGTCCCAATGTTTTTGTGGGGCGTAAGTCGTCACGGATGAAATCAGTAAATTGGCAACCAATTTACCGACTGTGGAAAAGCCAGTAAAATCACAGAAACAGAATCAAAGTTAACGTGGTATAAGTCATTTGTGTTTCTATCACTGGATCTTTACATTCTATCATTTTTCACGTATTTAATACTTTATAACTTTTTAAAGTTAAACGCCGCACAAATCACTGCGACTTAATTATGTTTTTTCTTGTTTTTGCACATAAAAATCTGTGATATAAAGCATGATCTTCCTCGTATCTATTTCTTGGGAATATACTCAGGTCTTTATACATTATGTATTATCTTTCATGGTCTTATTAGGTCTATGAAATCAATAGGAAAAAGAAAGTGTATCATTAATTTATCGTTATGAGCATGGTCTATCCTCTCCAGTTTAAATTCATCTTTATGTATAACTAGGGGTCCGTCCCGGCTTCGCACGGGTAGACATTACTCTTCGCAATGTATGCGATGAAAGACATTTTAAGGCAATTTTTTTTACACCTTCGGTTGGTTTTAATAAGAATTTCTAAAGATTTCTATAGTAATCCAGTACTAAATATAACATATGTTACTCAGTGATAATGTAGCTTTCTAATGAAAAGAAGAATTATCAAAATCGGTCCAGTACTTTTTGAGTTTATTCGTTACATACAAAATACAAATCTTTCCTCTTTACAATATTACTGTAGATAAATAAACCGGAAACAGGTAGCAAGCTTGAGCGAAATTTCTCAATCACTAAGCAATTGCTATCTCACCTTTATAAGTTCTCTACAATGTTATATATATTTTTAATTATTTGAAAAGGTTACATTTCTTGTGCTTATATAAATAGGATAACGGAAGAGAATTGGCAACTCAAATCGATGCAGCAGCATTCAACCGAGACAACGAAGCCAGTTTTGGAGCAAGCTTTTACTCAACTAGGGGCTATTGCAAAGAGCAAGGAATGATACTAATAGGAATCTAACAATAATAAACAAATAAATTCACATAAACAACTGTCAATTAATCATATCAAACTCCTAAAAATACAACATCTGCAATTTTGAATTGATCGTAAAATTGTTAATATGTTAAGATCCGCTCCAATAAATCTGTTCGAATTTTATAACATTTTATAACTGTACTATTTAGTACTGTTTTCTTAAAGTGTTTTTCCTTTATGTCACAGTATACAATTTATCAGTGTTTATTCTGCCCGTGGCTGTCATTTGCGGAGATTATGTCGTTAGCTCAAAATGCTTGTTTCTTGGTTGTAACGATTATCGCATTAGTTTGAATCTTGACGCTAAAATAGGTATAATAAAAAACTATTGTATAGTGCTGACGGCATAAAAAATATGTGATTCTTTTTGACAATTAATAATTTATAATACTGATTTCAATTTGACTCCCATAAATTGCACAAGTCGCATATATTGTGCGGATGATTTATTATTCCTATTAACCTGCACTGCTTCATCCTGTTAGAGTAAAAAACATTCACAATTATATTTTTTACAATTCACAAATATGTAATTCAATTTCACAAAAAAAAAAATTGTGGAATTGAATTTCAAAAGAAGCCCTGCAGAAGTTGAATATCTGGTACAATACTTCACATAAAATAAATATCGGCAATAAATAACGCTAGTATTCATTATGAAATTCCGTCTATTTGATAATAAATATTTTTTTACACTCACACCAATAACAGACAATCACGGGCTAGGCTAGCTCAAAGTAAGTATTGAAAAGCAAATAAGGCAAGTTATGGGATTAAGGGTAACGGATAGACGTACATGTATTATACATACATCATCATCATCATCATCATCATTTCAGCCAATAGACGCCCACTGTTGGACATAGGCCTCCCCCAAGGATCTCCACGCAGATCGGTCCTGCGCTGCAACCATCCAGCGCATATATACATAAATATTTTATATAGAAATATATATTAACAACCACGACCAAGGCACAAATGCTCGCATTTGTGATTCTTTGAAACCGGTGTACTAACCACTCAGTTACAAAGGTCATTATTTGAGACAACTATTAGGGTACTACGGGACTTTAAGCAAAGGATGAATTCTATAATTAGGTTTTTATTGTGAAACTGATTGATACGAGAAACTACTCGTGATGCGATACTATAAGATGTACGAGATTCCTGGAAGGTACATAGTTATTATAAACGTCTTAGCGTATCCTCGAATCGCCCCCGCTGTCACTCGCACCCACGCAGGCCGGTGCCAGATTAACCTGAATTTCCGCTCACGCTCGGTCAACGACCTTAGTGCCTTTAGTAGTAGAATACATAGATTACGTTACATTCAGTTATCAATTATATTATAATAACAAGTTAAATCATGTACACAACGTACAGATTACTCAAATCAAACATTAATATTTCAAAAATTAGTAAAACCTTTACACACCACCACACCAGGCACATCTAGTATCGATTTTGCGTTGTAACTGTGTTTTAGTGGCTACAGCGTTTTTTAATTGTGCCCAATTAACGTTATGACCTTGGCTCTGCCCGGGAAGCCAATTACATTAAAGTTCAAAAAAATGTTTCGGACAAAGTGTAATTCAAATAAAAACATTTTTATTTAAATTACTTTTGGAGCATAATTAATGTTTTGTTAGATAATCTAATATATTCTCCAAGTCTTCTTACAATGTTAATGATTTTGTTTACTAGACTACATATTTCCCGTACCTGTGCCCAAGAGACGGTACTAAATACCTCAATCAGCATAGTGTGTGTTTAATAGGTTAGGCTCATTTGCCGTAATGATAATTTTATTTATTTGATATATTAATCGGACTATCTGCTTCAGTCTCTCCAAAGGTGCCATATAGACTATCGATACATCCAAGTGTTGCAGTCACTGTACAAAAACGCCACAATGTCAGTCTGTCTTCCGGACCTGAACTCGAAACTAATACACCTCCAGCGAGGTGTCAGACAGGGCGATGTGATATCGCCGAAACTGTTCACAGCTACGCTGGAGGATGTGTTTAAGCTTTTGGACTGGAGAGGACTGGGCATTAACATCAACGGCGAGAACATGACGCACCTTCGTTTTCCTAATGATATCGTAGTCATGGCTGACACCATGGAAGACTTGGGCATAATGCTCGAAGACCTCAGTAGAGTTTCACAACAAGTGGGTCTTAAAAGGAACATGGACAAGACGAAAATCATGTCGAATCACCATGTAGCACCCACTCCTGTAAAGGTTGTAGAGCCTCCTACACTGGAAATTGTTGCCGAGTACGTTTACCTGGGACAAATAATCCAACTAGGTAGGTCCAATTTCCAGAAAGAGGTAAATTGGCGGATCCAACTCGGCTGGGTAGCGTTTGGGAAGCTACTCGGCATATTCTCGGCCCATCAACCGCAGTGCCTCAAGATCGCCTTTGATTCGTGCGTGTTGTCAGTGATGACATACGGAACCGAAACCTGGTCACAATGGACCTTATAAGGCGGCTCAAAGTCACCCAGAGGGCAATGGAGAGGGCTTTGCTCGGAGTTTCTCTGCGTGATCGAATCAGAAATGATGAAATCCGCAGAAGAACCAGGGTCACCGACATAGCCCGAAGAATTGCGAACCTTAAGTGATTACCACTTAAGGTCACATGGCTGGGCGGGGCACATGACTCGCAGGACTGACGGCCGTTGAGGCGAAAAGGTTCTAGAATGGTAGGCATATGCTGGACACCGCAACGTTGGTAGGCCTCCCAACAAGGTGCACTGACGATTTGGTGAAGATCGCGGAAAGGCGCTGGACGCTTGCAGCGCAGGACCGATCTGCGTGGAGATCCTTGGGGGAGGCCTATGTCCAACAGTGGGCGTCTATTGGCTGAAATGATGATCGGACTATCTATTATTATTGACATTTTTTGTATTATTACTATTATTTAGAATTATTTATATTATCTTTAAGACTTGACATTGTACAGCTACGAATGTAAATTGACTTCATTTCATGTGATTTATTATTACTAATAAGTGGATTGTTATTCTTTGCACTATACTCCATGTTTCCGCTGTCCGATGTAGTTAAACTTTTTTATACTGTAATATTTTCATATCACGCATCTTTATAAGACACGGTTCTTAATAAGGCGTGCGGGGGGATATAGATTCAACGCGTAGAGGCCATAAAAGCGAAATTTAATCAGTATGCTTGAAGTATCTCTCTATCTGCAAAATGAGAAATGTAGCTTGATAATATACCCAACTGGGTATATTCTATATCTCTCTCTATACATATATCTAACTAGATGCACAGAAACTATTGTAATATAGGTTAAAACGTTTATGGACTATTGCAATTCGATGGTAATGAGAACTGGGCTCTGAAAGAGACTCTGGTCACCTGCCTCCTCAAAGCCCCCTAATTGATATAAATATGGCAGGTGGTGACTCGCCGCTCACTAAATGGGCTCCCCGAAAAAGCAGACCAACATTGGTGCGAAGGGAGTAACTACTGTAATATATTATTATTATGCTCCATGTGGTGATTAAATTGGGGTTCGTCGCTACTAGGTAAAAATACACAAATTTTTATAGCTTAATCTTTCTGCATAGCAACAAAAGATTTACTGGCAGTCGATGCAAATGTGTGAACTGAGTCTAGGTGAAAAAATATATAAGTTGGTAATATTTTAAGGACTTTTGAACGTTGAAAGTCTAATAATAATCGAAGGCTATTGTCACTGTTAATAACGAATATTCAGAACCCGAAAATAGACGGAATAGATTAAATTTAGATTTAGATTTAGTATGTCTTTATTATAATGCTTACTCTTACATAACGCAGATTACATTGAAAATCATTCGGAGGGTAAAACTATATTAAATGAACACAAGCAACACAAAATATTCTCCAGAACTGAACTAAATTCATATAATCATGTTATTTATTAAAAAGAACGAAAAATAAGAACGCCTTTTTTTTTAGATTTAGATTTAGTATGTCTTTATTATAATGCTTACTATTACATAACGCAGATTACATTGAAAATCATTCGGAGGGTAAAACTATATTAAATGCAAACAAGCAACACAAAATATTCTCCAGAACTGAACTAAATTCATATAATCATGTTATTTATTAAAAAGAACGAAAAATAAGGACGCCTTTTTTGAATAGGTAAATCCTGTTAGAGACAATTGCTTTGAAAAACTATGTAATTATATCAGTTTAGTAGAAACATTAAGTCTGTAAGCTTTGTGATTATCTAGTTATTTTTGTATGCGAATTACACAGAGAATTTCTATTATGAAAATGTAACACATCTTCAGGATCTGTCTCGCTGAGAGACGAAACACGTGTCGACCTTGTCTGCTTGTTGGACAAGTCATCATCAACTGCGCGGAATCAGCAAACGTAACCAATATCCTTTGTAATACAATGGACTTCCGCAAAATAACACCTGCTACAATAGAGTACTGTAATTTATTTTTATAATATAATATCTGCCTGATTTTTCAATTTAAATATAATTTTCTAAATTCAAGTTTAACAATTTCAGTTTAATTTGCAACAGCGTTACCGCTTATGTCAGGACTTATTTAAGCGACTATTCGTCACGACGATTCAACAAGAAGTGACTGCCGTTGCTCCCTTCCTCTACAGCAAAGGTAACGAATGGTGTTACCAGGTTGTGTTTTATAAAATTAACTAAGATAATGGTATATTAAAGTAGTAAAATACGCTAATTCAAAAAAATCATAACACATATAATCTTTTTTGCATTATTCTAGAAAAGAATCTAAAAAAATATAAATCTAAAATTCTAAAAAAGATTGATGTTTGTTACTCTTTCACGTATAAATTACTGAATGGATTTTAATGAAACTTCATTTTAATATTTAATTGTAATCTATGTGTTATTCTGATGTGTAATCAGAATAACAAATAGATTACAATTTATAAAGATATACGCTACGTTAATACAAGTTACTCAATTTAATAATTATGCAAAGATGAAGTCGCGTGCACCAGTTAGTATTTTATGTATATTTATACATTTAAAAGTTAGAAACAAAGAAGTCAAAGCTTTGATCAATTTTAATGTATGTGTTTAATCACATCAAAATATGAAAAAAAAAAATACTGTAATAATAAATACGGATTTACAAACAAATAATACTTTTATAAACATACAATATAAAATAATATATGACAGCGCTCATATTTGTTTTGTAACAGTCTTAGCCGGCTATGGCATGAAATTATAGAGTTGGTAAATTTTGAAGTCAAGGCGTGGGTTTGGTTCATAGACTGAATCGATCTGGTAAAAGTTGTTGATATATTTATTGAGTAGCTGGACGGATACTCCACAACAATACAAACTAACCTTGAGATATTGAATAATTTAAACACAAAAAAAAGTTTAAACTTTAATATAAAGAAAATTACATGTTCATTCCCTTAATGTTTACAAAACATTTCTTATATAATTTATGCTAAGAATCTCCTTAGAGGACAAAATTCACATGGTATTATTGACTAATCCTGTATAATTTCTAAGCATATTATCAAAACTCATTAAAATAAAAATTAAAATAAATATTTATGACACTTACACCAATTAGCCTAACCCAAACTAAGCTCTATAAGGCTTGTGCAATGGGATCTAGGGTAACGGATAGAAATACATATATTATACATATATAAATAATTTTTATTGAAATATATATCAACAACCATGACTAAGGTACAAATGCTCGCATTCATCACACAAACATCTGCCCCCACCGGGATTCGAACCCGGGACCTCGGAGATGGCAACACCTTGAAACCGGTGTACTATCCTCCCGACTATGGAGGTCGTATTAGCATTCTTTCAGTGGTGAAATATTAAAAAGTGATAAGTACGTAGACTTCAAATTTTCAGTCTTTATTGCTCACATTCTGTCAGAGAATCTAATTTGAACATTTTAGATCACGATTGTACCTGCGATTTATCGCCCATATTAATCAAGCGTTGTTCGTTTCTCTTTTGATGAAAAGTCCAAAAGTGTGTGTTGCAAAATTGGATCCTTTTCCATTCCATCTCTGACAGTGTGACCGCGTAGCCACTATATAGACGAGTAGTGGTAGTTACTCTCAAACCAAAGTAATATGTACTGTTCGCTTTACATTGCTGCATTTTATCTTAACTGCCTAATTATTATTAAAGAGGTCTCCACGTTGGATTCGTGCTCGCACCGTTTTGATACATTAGTACATCTACACTACCGCTCAAAAGTATTTGGCCACCTGGATTTTGTATAAGTTATAAACAATGCATTAAACAAAAAACATTTATTAGGTTTCATTATGTGTATAACACCGCCAAATACAATAGGGTATTTCCCTCTATATTGGAAAAGATCTAAAAGCATATAACTATGATAGCTTATGCATTAAATAGTCGGAACCATAATGTTTAAGTACATAAAATAACAAAAATAATATAAAAATTAGTTTCAAAGAATTCACTTTTTTAATCTATGCGTAAAACAAGAGCGAAACATAGGCCGCCATGTCGTGACGTCATAAGGTAGGTACTGTAAACTTATGCGTGTCAATGTCATTATGAATGATAGTACGTATAAAGCCGCAAAACAATAAATAAAGAAGTTTGTAGGTTGCTTTTTTAATGTAAGAGAACGTTATAAATACGTAAGTTAAATTGAAATCGCACGTGAATCACACAATGGAAAGCAGTTTTGTAAAAGGATATAGTACGAATTTACCAAAAATAAATGCATTAATGGTCGGAAAATTCTTTGCTGCAAATCCCGACTTTTGTTCTGCCGAGTTACCGAGTATTAAAACATCGATGTCAGTATTACTCTTGTATTATTATTCCTTTATTAGTTGTTTATATATAAAAGAAGATAATAACTCATTTTTAAATTATGAATATAATAATACATAGCATCAAACATAGAGCTTTGTTTATTATTTACATGCCGTATTGACGGTATCGCTACAGAGTAACAACTCGTGCGGCGCCTTCGTCTAATTACGCGCGAAATTTGAAAATATTAAATTTTAATGCAATTTTTGTAGTACTTAACGAGTGTATAATTTTTTTATATTTTTAGTATATGGTTTACTGACACGCAAGGATTAAATTAAGATTCTCTTCAAAAAAGAGATTAATTTCCTATTATTGTTATGTCAAAAATAATGCTAATAAACAGTTAAAATATTTATGAAGTAGTTACATTTAATCCCACTTTTGCAAAATATATTTTATTAGGTGGCCAAATACTTTTGAGCGGTAGTGTACGTATACATACTATATTGTAACAAATCACACTAATTCGATTAGCTGAAAATGTACGTACTATTCTAGTTATGTGTGTTCATGTTATACACACGCACCTATAGAAAAATATGCATCAGTAATCGATTGTATTTCGTTTTGTGTGTCAAATCAATACATAGTATAAAACAAAGTCGCTTTCGCTGTATGTCCGTATGTATGCTTAGATCTTTAAAACTACGCAACGGATTTTGACGCGGTTTTTTTTAATAGATAGAGTGATTCTTAAGGAAGGTTTGTATGTATAATAAATGCATAATATAGTAGAGAAACACTGATAAATTTAAAGGTTTCTAAAGTGATGTCGTAAATAAGCACGTTTTTTTGCGCTTATATTGCAAACGCTGGCTGAACCCTACGAGATAGACCAAAATAATGTACTACAGTATTGTACAACTTACAAAAATCCACAAAAAAGTCCGCGATGGTATATGTCTATCTCTTAGGGATAACCCACCATAACCATTTTTTCACTGCACCCGTGCGCAGCCGGGGCGAGTCGCTAGTAAATAAATAAATGACAATCAATAAAAAGTTGACAGATATTCTGGAGTGACAATGAAAGATGCTTTTATCAATCGATATACCTACGTCAATCGACAGGTGTATGCTCGACCGCCTGATAGAATTAATTATTTACAATTGTGACTTGCCTTTAAGACTTTATAATAATACCGGTTCATTGGGCGTATATGCACTGAAATATTCAATATTAAACATCACATACCATTCTAAATAATGGACATGCTAATGAGTACTATGTCAATTCTAAGCGGTGGTTCAAATTTTCCAAAGAAATTTATCGTTTTGAATTGAGCAGATTTTGCAGTAGTCGACTGGTAGTTTTTTTATAGGGTACGGCAGCAAACGAGTAAACGGATCACCTGATGGTAAGCGATAACCGTTGCCCATAGACACCTGCAGTACTAGAGGAGTCACAGATGCGTTGCCGGCCTTTTAAATGGGAATATGCTCTTTTTATGAAGATTTCGATATCGCATCGCTTCGGAAAAACTGCAGGCGACAATTCATTCCACAGTTTAGTAGTGCGTGACAGAAAATTTTACTAGATACATACTTGTAATATATGTAGGTATATATGCCACTGGTTGATTAAATATCAATTTTAATATATATATAGTAGAAAGTTTGCAGTGTATTGAGAAAGGTGGGCCACAAGTTTCGACTATAGTCCCTGATTAACCCCTGACCGTTGGAGCCGGACATCGGGCTATCTTAATTAGCTGTATTGGGCAAGAGCAGACAAAGAATGGAGCTCGAGCGTCCTATATTGAGACATGTATACAGCCTTTGTAGCTCAATCTGATATACGATATATGTACACTGATGTTATATCCTATAAAACAGTTAAGATTTTTGAAATATCTTAATATATAAAATACTAGGATTAGAAATTTTCCTGAAGAGAAAATGCTTCTTTTGTGGCTTACCTAAATTTCTGATACTTACATATGATGCGCTGTCGAATTAAGATTTCCATCAAACGACGGCATATATACGCACTGATATTGTAGTCAAACGCAATTTTTTGAAAATGTTTATGGCATACTATTTCGTCAAATTTACATATAACTCGTTGTCATACTACTTACATCATACATACTTGAACGATGCAGAATGTTTAAGTTTATAATGACAGTTGCATCATAAAAATGTCATACAAAAAATACAGAAATTCAGCCTGATGGTGAACAACTTTCACAGAGAATAATATAACATAATAATGTATACATTAAAAAATAAGTACGCCAAATAGAAAATATTTATGAAAATTATTGAATATCGTTGACGTTCCTTCATAATACCTTTATTATCACCCGGTACAAATACTAGAACAAATGATAAGTATTTGTAATATTACAGTAATCATTTATTTCTAAGTTTTATTTGTCTTTTATAGATGTAATTTGATTTTAAGTTAACCAAGATTGTCGATAACGTGGAGGAAGCAAGAAAAGTGTGCCAGGATCGCAGCAAGTGGAGAGAGGTGGTCTCTGCCTACCCCATTGGGAACAAGGCGTGACATATATGTATTATGTGGGTGAAAATTTCATTCGCGTCAATATTTTTTTATATTCATTAATATTATAATTTTGTTTTGAATGTTTAAAAAAAAAGAAAAGTGACAAATAAAACCCAATATACATAAGTATTGCAATTAGCCGTTTTGAATGGATTCTAGACCCGGCTTAGTTAGGTCATTGCACTTAACTATTTATACTGTCAAAATGTTTACGAGTGGATTAAGGATGCACTTTTACATATATAAAACTATTAACCAATTTAAGTAGATAAGGTACGAAGTTAATAGTTACCTGGAAGGTCAAAGAAGACGAGGAAAATGAAACAAGGCCTAAACAGGCTTGTAGAAAACACTGCGTATTAACGTCGGTTCTTTTGGCAGTGACAGCTCGCCTGGACTAGTGAAACGAGTATAGATTCTTCGAAACCATGTCGCAACTGCAGTTTCTATTTTCAAACTTTCGTTCCTTGTACCAGACAGCGATACGTGTAGATAGTTTTTCATGCAGAATGCGCTCAGACTATAAACGTTAGCTATTTTTCGGTAGCCACAACTCTGTTCGCTTAGTCTACAGACATAAATACATTATCCGTGACTACGTATCTGCGGTATCTATTTTCAAGTTCCTGTTATTCGAGATACTGATATATATAGCTTGTCGTGATTTGAGTATTATTGAAAATGTCAAGAATGTGATTTGGTTTCTGTATTATCATTTTTCATATATACATACGTTACGAATAAATTGTATTGTGCTCTATTAAACATGTAAAAAACATTTTAGCAACGTTTCATGTTACATGTTTAGTGCAGTGGTCGAGTAATCGGCTTCTACGCAACGGATCGCTGGTTCAATTACCGCACGGGACAGATATTTTGTATGACTTACAAAAATTTGTTCCGGTCTGGGTGTTTGTGCATATGAGATTTTTATGTTTTTGACTGCACCCACGGCACAGGATAAAAATGCTAACGTGGGGCGACTTCAAAAAAAAAATATAATCACGCCTCTTTTCTACGGTGGAAGAGATCACAGTTTTCAATTTTCGAGCTTCCATTTAAAGCGCCATGAAATAAGTACCTTTATATTATAAAATGACCGATGTGGATATATTTTTCATTAAGTCTTCTTTCCTATTACCCGTAGCGTGTTAACGTTCCTCGAAAAATTGGAATCCAAAATGAAAATAAATTATTATACATATAAACCTTTCTCTTCGATCACTCTATTTAAAAAACCGCATCAAAATCAATTGCGTAGTTTTAAAGATTTAAGCATAAATAAGATATAGGGATAGAGAAAGAGACTTTGTTTTATACATAGTATAAAAATACTATGTAGTGAAGAGAATTTTCAATTTGGTGATGACTGAGTCACATGTCGGAGATATTAACGCCAAATTACTCAAATTGCGTACTAAGGTATGAATTTTCCGATTTACCACCGGAAGAAGAAATATAGTTAAATGTTAGACAGATGACACACCCTAGCTAGTAATATACATAAATAAAATAAAAACTATTCTCTCCTATAAATTTGTCATAATTTTTGCTATTCACTTTGTAAATACTATCAGTGTTTCAGGTCATCAGTTTTTGATTTACTACTTTTGAAACGATTTTCAGTAGCTATTTTTTTATTTTTTTGTCACCACTTCTATATTTATATTTATTTATGCAATAATAAGTGCAAAACAGGTTACAAGCCGTAGGGCCCTTATGGCCAAGGCTAAGTTTAGTCAGTAGGTCACGCGGTCGGACCGCTCCGGTCGCGTGGATTCCAACATAACCTCTTGACGATTGCCGTCGCGAGATTATCCTGGGCACGCTTCGTGCTCCTTAGTGACGGATTCTTAGCCTCTCTCTCCTGAGGGAAAAAAAGGTTCAAGCCAATTAAAACAAAAATAATCTATAGCGGACCCTTTTTTTTTTCGAGGGGAAATGCACCTTATGTGTTCACCGTGATGGCTAGGCGCGGCCGTATGTGGGGTTTTCCGGTCACAGGGACTGGCCTACCCACTAAAACCCCCCGGTGTCCTCCAAGCCCATAGCGGGGCGCGTGGCGGGGTGCACTTTCGCAATTCTCCCGCCACACGCCCACGGGCTAGTTGGATCTATACCGAATCCTAAAAACTAGGTTAAACCCAATATTACCCAATATATGTACATTCTACTAATTATATTATTAACTAGCTTTCTGCCCGCGGCTTCACCCGCGTGGATTTCGGGATTGGGTGTATAGAGGGTTAAGGGTCATAGCTTTTGCCCACGGCTACATATACGCGGAAGTCGGTTTATGGTGCGAAGATTTTATCGCGCTTCCCGTGGGACTATCCGTTTTTCCGAGATAAAAAATGCCGCAAAACTCCTCAAGAATCACTCTATCTATTGATGAAAACCGCATAAAAATCTGTGCAGTAGTTTTTGAGCGAAGCCTTTATTGCGCATCCCGTGGGATCTGTCGATTTTTCCGGGATAAAAAGTAGCCTATGTTACTCGGGGAGAATGTAGCTTTCCAAAGGTGAAAGAATTTTTGAAATCGGTCCAGTAGTTTAAGCGTGAAGAGGTAACAAACAAACAAACAAACAAACAAATAAACAAACAAACAAACAAACACACTTTCGCATTTATAATATTAGTTGGGATGTGCAGCAAATATACAACTGTCAAGTTGTATGATATGTTGGAATAATAATATCCAATTTCGGAATAAGAAAGATAAAATATATATAAACGTTAATATTTGTATATCACTTCTAAATATGTTGAATTGAATGTTGAATTGATTGACCTTATTTTCTTTTCAGTATATTATTATTAAACTTTTGTATAGTTCCAAACAAACTTACCACTTAGCTATTTTAAAAAGATATGGCGGCTATATTATTTATGGATGACACCATGAACCGAACTTTAATAATATGAAAGTGTGTGCTTTAATAGAAAACATTAATAGAAATAGTATATAATAGAAAATTAAAATGTGTCTTCCACTGCATATGCTATACATTAGTTGGAAATATGAAAAGTGGAAAATTGTCAGCGTTAAAAGCACCACTTTGTACTAATAAATTATTCAGGAGTGTTCAATAACTTAGCTTCTTGTAAAACGCTAAGTAAGAACGGGCATGTTTTTTTCATTAGCTCCCTATCTTACTTTATAATTCTATAATGGAACTAATATGCTAACACTCACTGAACTATATTGACCTAGAATTATTGATGATAGTGTCAAATAAACAAATAATATTGTGGTTATTAAGGAGGTTGGATCACAGACAACCTAAAAACCTTATCTTTAGATAGTACTCTAAAATTGAACTCAAATTAAATTCGCTGTTTGAGTACTCGAGCAAAGATTTACGTTTACATTTCATTCTGTAACTTTACTCATTCCGTGTCTATACAAAATTCTATATGCATCTTTTAACTTTCCGACTATTTTGTCATCATTGAACAAACTAATTCAACACAGAATAGCTGTTACAACATAGTTTTTTACAATAATGTGCAATCTTTTCAAGAGCTGGACAATAGTAAAAGTGACTTTGATATAGTCATCGTGACGATTATCTAGTTCAAACTGACGACTTCTGATTTCTTGAAATTATAAATTTAGGATTAATATTAATTAATACAAATAAAATCAGCCTAACCAGTCAGTAATTTTCGTTGAATAGTTGCTAGTTGTTAGTAAACTGTTAAACTTTCATAAGCTACTAGCTGACCCGACAGATGTTGTCCTGTCAAAAGTCTCAAATATCATGATGTCTCATGTTGTCTCGCTGTATGTAAAAAAAGATTTTCCCGCTTTTCTGTTGAATTTTTTTCTCAATATTCTTTGCTTTAAACCTCACGGAGCCCGAGACCTTTCCAACGAATGTAAAACCGTGGAAATCGGTTCGTGCGTTCTGGAGTTATAGCGTCAGGAAGGAAAACCCGACATATTTTTATATAGTAGATTATAATATCTACGCAAATACAGTAAGAATTTCCTCAAGTATAATCGTCACTATTGCATACAGATGGATTCTAGCATTCTGCAATCTCCTTATTATACCTTCGTTATATCAAATTTTCCTAAAAGAAAAAGATGGTGCTACTTGGTAGTAATTACTTAATGTCCTTACTTGGGTTTTGGGTTATCAAAATCAGTAAAGCCGTTGACGTAAAATCAGACATACTATTATTTTTACATAATAGAAATACATACATATACTGGCGCTTCTTTATCATTTACTTTCCACTTGCTACGATTTAAACATGCTTCCCTAGCCTTCCCAACTTTCATTAAGACTTATACAGGCTATTCGGTTACGTCATTTTGATCTGGTGTTTTTTTAAGATATCTCCTAATATAATAGTAGAGATTTAAAATATACGTTATTTATTATCGAAACACTTGATTACATAAATAATAGACTATTTTGTTGCATTACAACAGTTTGATAAAAATTACATGTTATCTATAAACTTATTGATTTTATTGTCTTCTATTTTAGAAGATTTTGCTCGATTTGACGATTGATAATTTTACATAGGTTTTTTGAGATTACTTGGTAAATAGATATCTTTTAACATAACACATTATCATAAGATTATTATATACTAGTGAAATGAATATGACAGAAGCAAATAAATATTCCAACGGGATAGACATCAATTCAAAATTCATTCACGACCTCATAATGTGATTTCTGAGTCGCGTTCGTAGTATCGGCGAAATTTCGGCATAGATCTGCTCTATTGTAATTTCCAAATCAATCTGTTTAATACCAACCGTATATCATGAGAAGGGTAAGAAGATCCAGACGGATTTAGGGTCTGCGGGGAAATCAAACGAAGGTTTGTATTGAAGGTCTAATTCGATACAATGTTAAGCATTAGTGCTGTTCCGCGCGATATTGTAATCAAACTTGGTGTGTACTTTGAAATGGAGCCTTTACATTACTGTGTACATGTACTTTGTCTGTTATTATTTTAAAATGTTGGTGACGTAGTAATAGTGTATTGAACGAGCACTTCGACACTTAACTTTAAAAACCTTATGTTAACCTTCAAAAATAATACCTATGACATTTCACGTGAGGTGAATTTATAAAGGATAAAGTGTGATAAAGGAAATATGTGATGTGAGAGGTGTAGTGATATAAATCGAGAAGAGAATACTTAGATGGTTTGGACGCGGACACGTAGAAAGGATGGACGAAAGGTGACTGACGAAATAAATGTATAAGGAATACATGAATGGTCCAGTTGGTCGTCCACTAGACCTAGACAAACATACGTGGACCAAATATTTGATATACTGAAAGTCAGGTCAATTACACCCCCCCGGGACCGGACGGGGTCCCGGGAAAGGTGCTAGCGCTGGCGCTCAGGGCGTTCGGGAGCACGGTGAGGCAGCTCTTCACGAGCTGTCTCCGCGAGGGCGTGTTTCCCGTCGACTGGAAGTCGGCCAGGTTGGTGCTCCTCAGGAAGGAGGGAAGGACCGGCGACGTTCCATCTTCGTTTCGTCCGATCTGCTTGCTGAACGAGGCGGGGAAACTCTTCGAGAGGGTTATCTCCGCTCGTATCAGCGAGCACCTGTCGCGCGCGGGTCCCGACCTATCGGACTGCCAATTTGGATTCCGGCGGGGACGATCAACGCTGGACGCTGTCCAGCGTGTTCGTTCCCTGTCGGAGTCCGCAGTCCGATCGGGGGGGGGGTGGCATTGGCGGTGTCGTTAGACATCGTCAACGCCTTCGGTACCCTCCCCTGGCAGGCCATTAGGGAGGCGCTCGTATACCACGAGCTGCCTCCCTACCTGCGGGCCGTGGTCGGGGACTATCTGCGCGACAGGACGATCGGCGTGATGGGACGGGACGGGATGGAAACGTCGAGGAGGGTCGATTGCGGCGTTCCGCAGGGGTCGGTGTTGGGACCCCTGCTATGGAACCTCGCATACGACGCGGTCCTTCGCACCAGCCTTCCTCGCGGCGTGAGTGTCGTCTGCTACGCTGACGACACTCTCGTCGTGACGACTGGGGCCGACTTCGGGCCGGTGCTCAGGCTTGCCGAGCTTGGGGTGGCATGTGTCGTGCGGGCGATCCGCCAGCTGGGTTTACAAATAGCGCCTCACAAAACCGAGGCGCTATGGTTCCACGGCCTTCCGAGGCGCCGGGAACCACCCAGTTGCCGGATCCGGGTAGGTGACGCGGTGGTCCCGGTGGGGCCGTACATAAAGTACCTGGGCCTCACCCTGGACCGCCGCTGGAGCTTCGAGGAGCATTTCGTGCGGTTGGTCCCCCGAGCCAAAAGGGTGGCGGGCGCATTGCATCGCCTGCTGCCCAATCTCGGGGGACCGAGGGATGGAGTCCGCCGCCTGTACGAGGGCGTCGTGCGATCCGTGGCCATGTATGGGGCTCCCGTGTGGTCGCAAGACTGCGCGAGGTCCCCCCGCTGCAGAGCTCTGCTACGGAGCCTGCAGCGGATAATGGCCATACGGATCGTACGAGGCTACCGTACAATCTCGTACGAGGCGGCGACAGTTCTGGGACGCTCCCCCCCATTCGACATCCTGGCCGACATGTACGCGGCGACGTATGCGTCGCGGCGTGTCGACCGGGGGGCGATGGGGGGAGCGCCCTGGAACCCGCGCACGAAGTGC
Organism: Scirpophaga incertulas; assembly: GCA_036419045.1. Taxonomy (NCBI): domain Eukaryota; kingdom Metazoa; phylum Arthropoda; class Insecta; order Lepidoptera; family Crambidae; genus Scirpophaga; species Scirpophaga incertulas. The sequence goes on from CM071644.1 coordinate 6,653,326, forward strand.
CTAAGCGGGAGTGGCACCGACGGATTGTGGCGGCCTGGCGTGCGCAGCTCGAATTACGGATCTGCGCGCGCCAGCGGGCCGTCGGTGCCGTACTCCGCACCTCGAAGCTTGGCTCAACGGGAAGGAGGAGGTCACCTACCGATTGACACAGATACTCACCGGGCACGGCTGCTTCGGTGAGTATCTGTGTCGAATAGGACGGGAGGGATCGACACATTGTCACCACTGCGCATCCGACCTCGACTCGGCCCAGCACACGCTGGTGGAGTGCCCCGCATGGGCCTCCGAGCGCCGAGTCTTGGTCGCAGAGATCGGGCGAGATCTGTCTCCGCCGGCATTGATTGCGGCAATGCTGGCGGACGAGGGAGGTTGGAGGGCTGTGGCCTCCTTCTGTGGAGCAGTAATGCTCCAGAAGGAGGCCGCCGAGCGGGGTCGGGAGATGGCCGATCCCGCTCGAAGGAGGCGGCGCCGGGCTCGGTAGCACAGCTGCGGCGCCGCCGCGGGTCGCCGGCGGGCGCGAGGAAGTCGCGACCGCTACGGCGACCCGGGATGGACCACGCCCCTTCCGTGGCCGGGGGGCGTCGTCGGTGGAGGGGACCGGGGGAGGTGGTAGCTTCCCCCGAGGAGGGCTCCCCTCTAGAAAGGGGAGCGGAGGCTGGGGGTTCCTGGAAGTGGCCTTTGTGTTTCCGGGGCTCCCTACATGCCTGAGGAAGGCCATCCCTGAGGTTTTTAGTGGGTAGGCCTCCCCCTTCTGGGGAGGAGAGCCCCACATAACCCCGGCTCGCCACAGCCGGGGTATGCAATTTAATGCATTTTCCTCAGGGGAACAAAAAAAAAAAAAAAAAAAAGGTCAATTACACCCGTGACGGACGTTTGTGCAAGAAAATATTAACGAAAGAAGTTGAGGAAGCTAGGAATGTATGTTTGGATCTTAGCAAGTGAAAAACTGTGATCTCTGCCTACCCCTAGACAGAGGCGCGAGAATAGGGAATTAATCTCTTTTTTGAAAAGAATCTTAATTTGATCCTTGCATGTCAGTAAACCATATAATAAAAATATAAAAATTTTATACACTCGTTAAGTACTATAAAAATTGCATTAAAATTTAATATTTTCAAATTTCGCGCGTAATTAGACGAAGGCGCCGCACGAGTTGTTACTCTGTAGCGATGACGTCAATGCGGCATGTAAATAATAAACAAAGCTCTATGTTTGATGCTATGTATTAATATGTTCATAATTTAAAAATGATTTATTATCTTTTATATATAAACAACTAATAAAGGAATAATAATAAAAAAGTAATACCTACTGACATCGATGTTTTAATACTCTGTAACTCGGCAGAACAAAAGTCGGGATTTGCAGCAAAGAATTTTCCGACCATTAATGAATTTATTTTTGGTATATTCGTACTATTCCGTTTACAAAACTGCTTTCCATTGTGTGATTCACGTGCGATTTCAATTTAACTTACGTATTTATAACGTCCTCTTACATTGAAAAAGCAACCTACAAACTTCTTTTTTTTATTGTTTTGCGGCTTTATACGTACTATGATTCATAATGACATTGACACGCATAAGTTTACAGTACCTTATGACGTCACGACATGGCGGCCTATGTTTCGCTCTTGTTTTACGTATAGATTAAAAAGTGAATACTTTGAAACTAATTTTTATATTATTTTTGTTATTTTGTGTACTTAAACATGATGGTTCCGACTAATTAATGCATAAGCTATCATAGTTATATGCTTTTAGATCTTTTGTAATATAGAGGGAAGTACCCTATTGTATGTTTGCTATACTCGTACAGATAGATAGAAAGGTGTTGTTAGTCAGGGTGAATATCTAATTTATTGTTGTTGAATCCCAAAAACTTAAAAAAGTGGATACTGATTCTCCTAACAACAATTTGTTTAAAAATAAAATATTTATGACCATTTATGATATGATGTCTCGCAGGTTTACATGTTATTCGACAAATATAAAAATCAAATTTTTATTAGTAAAATTTTGTATCATGTCAAGGAATCTTAGTCGTTTTATCATCATTAACGTCTTTGTATCAATGGTACCTATCAAAAGAAAAAAGTCAAAAGTATTTATTCACTCAAGACATGGTAAAAAATGGATATTAAATAAATATGAGTAATGAACAGCACGTATTACCAACTTGTGGTATGTGAATGTCAGTTATATAATATCAATCTAATGTTCTATGGCATCTTACTATACCTAACAATGTTATTTATTATCTATCAATTTAATTTTCCGATGTCATATATTTTTTCTATCAATTTAATTTTCCAATGTCATCTACTATACCTAAAATTACAATGTTATTTATTATCAATTTAATTTTCAAATGTCATCTTACTATAAGTACCTAAATTACGATGTTGCAATGTCAATAAATTTATTTAATGTGATTATACAATGTCAGTCTTAAATAATATTACCTATTTATTCTCGTAGGGGACAGATAATCTTTTACACAATAAAAACATTTGTTTACTAGCCAATTAAATAAAATTTTATAAGTTTACCTTTGTGTTCCTTAATGGTTTTGGGTAGTTTATTATATATTCGCACCATCATTGCATGGCTATTTCGGCTGTACAAATCTGTTTTCATTCGTGGTGCCACTAACTGTCCCATATGTCTATCATCAATTCATCATATTTATAATTGTCTTCGAACTTTTAAAATAGGTCAATATTGTTTTTAACAAATTTGCACGATTCAAAAATATATAAGCTAGGTAACGTGAGTAAATTGTTTTTCTTAAATATCGGAGCACATGACGTCCAAGGAGGTACATTAAATATTGCACGGATACATTTTTTTTACCAAAGTCATCGACATAGTCCACAGGATTAGCAAACTGAAGTGGCAGTGGGCTGGCCATGTTAGCCGTAGAACCGATGGCCGTTGGGGCAAACGTGTTGTAGAGTGGATACCGCGAAACGGCAAACGTAGTGTAGGACGTCCTCAGGCAAGGTGGAGTGATGATTTGCGCAGGACGGCTGGCAGGAGCTGGATGCGAGAAGCCGAAAATAGATCTCAGTGGCGTACACTCGAAGAGGCCTATGTCCAGCAGTGGACGAAGAGGGTCTGATGATGATGATGATGATGACATTTTTTTGTGCTATAAATAATCTACTATATATCATAAATATGTCTTCGATTGTATTACAAATATTTGGTAATGACCAAATGAAAATAATTTGATCTCAAATATTTGTGACATTACATAGCACCCATGTAGTTAGCAAAGATTGATTAGACACAAGATAGACATAATTAAAAAAAAATGCGAATTTCATTATGAGTTTAAGTATTTCTCCAAATATTATAACAAGCTCGCAACCTCTCGCCCCATTTACTGATTTGAAGAACAGTGTCCAAGCCCACAGTGCCACCGGCGTTCTAATCATTATAATAATGATAATTAATCAAATGTCAATGACATAAAAACGATCAATTTGAGCCTCGGCACACAACAGCCAGGCTCATCAGCACCCTTAAACCATTATTGAATTGTACGCGGGCGTTTTAATCATTATACGTACAGCCAATCCATCCACTGCGGGTGAAAAACATGTACTGTCAAGTATCTAAGGAATCGTTTCATAAATGCAATTATATTTTTATCTTTTAAAAGGATAATAAATTTAATTTTGAATGAGTCAAAAAGAATGTAAGTAGTAAATTCTTTACTATGTTTTTTAATATTAATAAATTGAATTATTGTACCTATCATCTATATATATACACACACACACACACACACACACATATATAACGTACAAGAAACGTAAACTTTTCCTACATAAAGAAGGAGTTTGGTACACTGAATATAGCAATTTTTTGTAAAACAATGCAATTTACAAATAGCAATTTAGTGAACAATGATATACAGTTTTTGTAATCATATTAAAAGTGAATCTTCGTGAAAAAAGTACAGCTACTGTTGTTTTGTTTATAGGGCGTAATTAATTAATTTATAATTTTAATCTATATAAACAATGTTGGAGAAGATATGGTCATTTATTTGTATTAATTAAGCTCCTAACCTACGTTATCGATTTCAATGAAAGATGGTATAATGATAGTATTAGTGAGTTTTCAAAGAGGGATGTATGGGGATGACTAGTTGTAAGGGATAGAAAATAGGATAGGAAAATTCGATACAACTCGGGTTAACCCGAGTGTGTAAAGCTAGTTATTTATAACTCAAAACGGCTGAACCGAATCGCAATAAAACAGATTTTTTTAGGGATGTATTTGTTTGTTAGTTTATAATAACATGACCTGTCCACGGCAAAAGAATTCCGAAACACATTGTAAAAATAATTAGCTTTCTTTGCAATTGTATTGCAGAGCAGTTTTTTTCATTTTGACAGTTTAGAATAATACCTCCATCTTTCTAAATAGCAGAATTGCTATTTTTGATGAAGATGAATCCAATAAGTACTTGATTCATTGATGATATCATTTAAAACGTTCCAACCTTTCTTAAATTATAAATGGTTTAACAAACACAACCTTATTTTATGTAGATACGAATAGAATTTGATTATATACTAGTGATTAATTCAATATAAAGCAAATAGCGTCAATTTACTTCTTACATATTGGACTAGCGTGATGTGAAATTATTTATGAGATTTAATCTCGGCTAAAATATAATGACATTATTTTGTAGCTATAACAGGGGACATGGCGTTGACATAAAATTGGCAACTCAACGAGAACCACCGCCCTTTATAACATTCAATTAATAACAACATCTACTAAAAGGGAGTTTCACCTTCATAAACAGCAAATCCGGATTTAAATTAACAAATTTTAATTTACACATGCACCCCAATTGATTAATAAACTAGCAGTCCCTTAACACTACGCCAAATTAAAACGGTATTAAGCAATAGGAACTGTTGTTTCCATTTGAAACAGTTTAAATTGGACCCGCTCCCCTGACACGGCCGTGTAACACGAGCCATCCAAAATTCAATGTATAATGACAATGTCCGAACTGATGAGGGTCACCCGTCCAATCTGGCCGGAATTCCAGTTAATATGACCGTTTTGTATCGGAGCCCTATCTTGGAAGGGAAAGCCTGAGCAATACGTGCGGCTCAATAGTTATTCCACCCAGTCCGCTTCGGAATATAAGCTGAACAAGATCATGCCAATAAAACCGGCAATGTTATTGATTAGAAGCGATGCGAACTGTTTTGTGTACGTTACATAAGGGAATGAATGTATTGGTGGAAGGCGACACGCACAAACCGTTAATAGTGGAACGCAATCCCTTTCAGATGCCAGAATTGGTGGTCAAGGGTATGTTCTTAAACTATCGTCATTTACCCATCCCATTGATTGTTTCTTTTATACTTTAATGAAAAACATAATTGTAACAAAGCTACAGCATATTTCTGTTAGAAATTTCTTCATACAGATACGGGTCAGAGACAGATAATCTGAACGGGTTGAAAAGGTACATAAAAGTTACAGAATTCACTTTCAGTTCGCTTTTTAGGCTTAGAAATCAGAACGTTTTCAGACGTGGCTCTTCCTGCATTTCCGTCTTCTATATATGGCACTCGTGAGTTAGAAAGGAAGATTTTAACATCCAGGAAATTAGCAATATATACGAGACTAGAAATACATGGAGCGCAACTTGCCACAACTCAGATTTCCCAAAAACAAACAATGTAGCGTAAATGGGATTGGTCACTTTCCGAGCTTGTGCTGCAAAAATTATTACAAACATGCATAAGCACCTCAGACTCTAATTGGGTTTTGATCAGTCACGAGGTCACAGCAAATTCGCTACTCTTATAGTACCTAAGTATAACAAAGTAGCCAGTGAGCAGCTATGTATGTTATTAGTAGTATATTTTGTGAGATATCTCATGATAATGTGAGGACATATATGAGATTTAATCATCCACATTCGATATATATATCCCCACTGAGGCATACGAGCCTACCCTAAACTATGTTGAGGCGGTCCTTGTCAATGGCTATGTCTGTTCTGAACCTGCTTGACAATCAATCAGATATTCCGACTGATGGTATGTGGTAGAAAATCTGGAACCTAGACAAGAACAACTTGTGACAAAATATGTAGTCACAAAGTTATTACACTGACATTCGAACCGAAGCAGCAATACTACTGTTTGTGAAATGAGGAAGACAGAAGTACCCAGTGTATGATATTTAGCAGTAAATGTTCACTATTTACCTCAAAACCCACACTTGTCAGTTACTCATTGTCAAGTACAGGTACCATAGCACGCACCAGTATTGTACATTATTAATAAGCTCTCTGAAAGAGGCTTATAAATGGAACCATATGTGTTGCAAAGTAAAAGATATTTCATTATACCTTTCTTTGGTTTCCGCTTTTATTCTTAGCAGTGTAACTTACCCTACTTGCTGCTTACATTCAGCTTTTGGTACAAAATTCGCAAAAAAACCATTCAATTCACGATCAAACAAATGTTGATGATTGGCAACACCTACCAGGCGATATTTAATTTGACTGATTTACGATAACGCGGATAATGCATAGCGGTATACTTACTCAAGGTAAGGTCAAGAAGTGTCAGCTTGATTGAAGAATCAGAGTGGCCGATTTCAAATCGAGCGTCTGATATGAATGACTATGCAAGTTAAAAAGACTATGCAAGCGGAGTAAAAGATTTTTGAGCGTTTAAATTAATTTAATAAGTAATCGAAAATTGTAACAACAGTTGCGTAATCTTTTAAATTTATTAGGTATTGTGTAAAAAGTGAGTTGAATGAGAAATATTTCTTAAGTAAAGATTATAAATGCGTAGACATGAAATTAATAAAAATGGATAGAAGTCGAGAATACGAATGACTTTTAAAGTTAATTATTTACTTATAACAATTCAGACCAAAGACAGCTTAATTATTGTAAGGACTTGTCTAACTTTGACTAAAGAGTCTGAAAGTTTCAAGTTACTCTATTTGTTACCCAATAATCTCTACTAGTGCTATTAACGCGAAAGTTTGAAAGTGTGGATGGTTGTTACTCTTTCACGGAAAAACTACTGAATGCTTTTTAATGAAACTTTAATGTATTATAGTTTATATATCAAATTAATACATAGGCTAGTATTTAAGAATATATTGTGTAATTTGTCCAAGATATGATGATAAGTGTCAAGTAAGTAGGAAAAAACCACCATCTGAGAGCTATTTTGGCGTGCGCTGCCAAAACCGCTAGAGTAACGCACTATGTAATGTAGAATTTTTTTTTTTCCTCGCGGGAGGAGGCTGTGAATCCTCATAGGGGGCGCGCCACCACAGTGGTCCCTATGACAACCCCCTGGTGCTCGGACGACCTTGCACCGGATACCACCCGCGCCCGGTCTACGGCGGGTGGTTATGTTGGACTCTGACAGAAGGCCAGCCTACCAACTAAACACTGCCTAATGCCTTTAGCCGGGCAGAAACCCTGGGGCCCTATCGGCTTTATCGGAGCGCTCGCCCTCTCAGGGAAGGGGGCGAGGCAGGAATGTAGAATGGTAATGTTTATCTTAAATAGTCCTTTTTTTGAGGGGGGGGGGGGAATGCGATCTTATGCACTATGATACCGCGCTGGCAAGGCGCGGCCGTGTGTGGGGCTCTCCGGCCATAGAGGACCGGCCTACCCACTAAAACTCCCCGAGTTCTATAGGTCCATACGGGGCACATGGTGGGGTGCGCTTTTGCGATTCGACTGCCATGTGCCCCGGGGCTGGCTCGACGAAGCTGGTCAAGCCACCGCCAAAGGAGGGACTGTCCGAGAACCCCTGGGCAGTCCCCCAGACAGAGAGATTTCACCACAATGTGCGCGCTTAGCCGGACGCGCACGCAGCCTCACGGTAGGGTCACTAGACAGGCAACACCGCGCTTGCGTGTGCCCGCCCTCGTCTACCAATCCGTCTGCGGCGGAGGGGAGCGGCCTCGACGTCCTCCCCCCGCTCCCTCTCCGCGGCCTCCATCTGCGAGATGATGCTCTCGCAGATCTTAAATAGTCCTACAAAAAAGACTGCTACCAGTATATCTCTATATCTTTAAGCTCGTTTAGACGAAGTGTCGTGTAAAATAAAAGTTGAAAGGCATGTCACGTATGCACATCGCGTATAAGTATTCTAGGTTTCTGTTATCTTAGAGATAGTTATTAGATAACTGGTGTTAAAAGGTTTGTTAAGAAGATACTGCCAGAGTATCTAGTTAGTCAAAACAAAGTACAGCTCAATCTGCTTCTGTTCTATTGAATAGAAACACACGATAGTCCCAGCGACATCTTTATATCTGCCGTCAGGCGATAAGTCTTCGGTGGTTCTATTTCCTTATAAAGAAGCGCTAAGAATATTATGGATTCTGTAGATTTGGTAGACGTAAATTTCGAAGACTAGTTTATTATTAGATACATTAGATGATGCTTTATTCCATCTCAAGAGTTATGATAGGGAGACTTTTTGGCATTTGCACTTAATACGCGATGATTGTATACGAAATAACGCGATAAATTAATTAACTTCTTTTTGGTTTGTTGTTTGTGATAGTATCACATTTGTTTGTCCATTCAACTGGCCTATATAAAAATGTACTAACAGGTGAAGTTTTAAAATATATAATATTGTTTTTTTTGTTGTTTTAAAAACTAAACATCACTTCTTAAAATATTAATTATAAAAAAGTGTAGAACAAAATGCAACGTGCCAGTTGTATATTCGGCATATTTGTCTTGTGTGTGTTATTTTGTTAACACCGTGTAGCAATCATACGACAAAATGGATTTTTCTATTCTTTCCTTAATCTTGATTTTACCTTTGATTAATTGATATTAATCAAAATATCAATTTGCAATTCTAAATGAGATGGCATAAACCCTTAATCTTGAATAATTATTAATGTGAACTTCTGCTTACTTGAAGGTTGCGTTGTTGCTGATTTAAAGGTTATCGAATCAAGTGGAAATTACAGCGATTAATTGGAAATTAGAGACTAAGCAATCTGTTAATTTGCTTCTAAACAGATTAATAACTAACGCGATAGAAATTATTTATTTATTGTAAATCAATTCTTCAATAAGCGGTAAGCTTTAAATTAAACTAGATTTGTAATTGGTAAACTACGTCTTAAACTAAATTTAACTTTAGAGTTGAAGAACATTCTGTTTTAATATTTTCAATTAGATTATTATTAACTATTACAAGCGGGAAATTATCTGGTTATATTGATTGTTATTCACATTCATGCGTCTACGATTATATTGAAGTTTTCGACGCTCCTAAGGTAAAGATACCATGTGAAGTCACCTAATCCGCATTGAATCATCATCGGTGATAAAGCTGACTTAGGGTAGGCTAATGCCCCTCGGTGGGAGACGTATAGGACGTAATAATGATGATGGTGACAGTAATGAAACTTTCCAAATTAATGTGCTGCTCATTTTCAATGATATGATTGCATTATATGTGATACTAACTGTGCCAGCAACTTCGTCCGCGTGGAATAGTTATTTTGAGCATCATATTTATTTTTTCAAACAACCACCTCAGCTGTTACCCGATCTTGACAACACGACATATCCAAATTTGATCACCATAAAAACGATTTTAGTGAGTTAACATTAAAAGATAGACATATACTGTCGCGGACATTTTTTTAGATCATTTTAAGAGGAATAATTCGTTCATACATTATTTTTTTGGTATCTAGAATCGTTTTCGCAGCGCGAAAGATGAATAATTTTCACCGTTTTTCAGATTTTCCATTATTTCTTCGCTTTTATTAGTCGCAGCGTGATGTTATGCAGCCTAAAGCCTTCCGCCATTAATGGGCTATTCAATAAAAAAATAATTTTTCAATTCGAACCAGGAGTTCCAGAGATTAGCGCGTTCAAACAAACAAACAATCAAACAAACAAACTCTTCAGCTTTATAATATTAGTATAGAAGATAGACATATGCTGTTGCGAGATGTTTTTTAGACAATTTTATGTAGAATATTTCCTTCATACATGATTTTTATGTGAATTGAACCATTAAGGCTACACACGCGACGGAAGCTAAAAAAATGGAGTTACTTCTCCCGTTTTCCAAAAATTTCCCTTCACTGCTCTGCTCCTATTGATTGTAGCGTAATGGAAAGTATTCTATAACCTGCCAAGAGTATGAAGAATAATTATACCAAGTTTCGTTAAAATCCGTCGAATAGTTTTTGTTTCTATAAGGAACATACATACAGACAGACAGACAGACAGATAAAAACTTTACTGATTGCATTTATGGCATCAGTATCGATCCCTAATCACCCTCTGTTAGTTATTTTGAAAATATAATTCATGTACAGAATTGACCCCTCTACAGATTTATTATAAGTATAGAAGATAAACATTTCGGATAATGCGATAATTGATAGCATAGAATATGGGAAATTATTATGATGATTCATCAAATTAAAATAAAATAGCCTTGCTAAAATGTTTTCCTATTGAGTTTATGAGATTGTGGATCCCCAAACTTTTCTGAGTGCTATAAGACAGCAATCTTTTGGGGGAGAAAACTTAACGTCAGACATAAACACATTTCATTACTTTGTATACCTAAAACACAACAGAAATTATTTAAATTACAATTATTTTTTTCGAATATGAAATCTACATTTTATGTGGAAAGTATTTTGATATTCATGTATATTTTTGTTAATAAATTAATTTCCTCTAATAGCGTTGTATAACGCTGTTTATTGTAACGCTTCCAAGTATAAATTAATACGTATTTTGTATTTCTTTAAGGACTTAGTCATTAATCTCACAGAGCCAAATCCACTGAACTTTCGACTTTAGTCTGCCAAAATATTAAAACATGGTATATTTTGATAAAATAACACGATGTTGAGGTTGTTTTTATGATACGTATTGTTTTTTTAAATACGTATTAATACTAATACCGTCGAATAAACATACGATGTGAAGATATAGTAAATTTCAAGAAGATACATATTTCCAATTAAGCATCTCGTATAACTACAATAGAAATTCACTTAAGGTTCCACTTAAGTTCCTCTAATTATATATAATTATCGCTAAGTACTGTGTAAATACTCAAATCAAAGAATTTTTCAATTTTGTCTTTAATTACCACTACATATCTTTTAGATAGATAATTTTTATTCTCTACATAGTCTATACAAATATGTACAAAATAAGTGATTCTATTTGAATTTTTATGTCAAAATTGTTTAATCGATTTAATAACAAATAATATGGTGTTTGAAACTTATGGATGGGCAGATTTTTTTAAGTAACTTTCTTTTCTATTGAGAAAGTCGATATAAGGACGTCGAAGTCGGGACGGGCGAAGCTAGTGACAATATAAAATGACTTTAAAAAGCGATAAAACCAAACAAAGCACAGGGAATTCTTTATATGTTATATTAACTACGACAGCAGTGAGATATTTCGTTTTTAATTATCCCCACATACAGTCAATAAGAGTTTCACTGAACAAATGTACTTACAAAGGTGAACAAAACAACAAAAGCGTGAATCTGTGAACAAAAGCGTGGAATCTCCACAAAGAACGTCACTGGCATGCTACTGTGACGCCAAATAAGTCTTCAGTCGACATGTGCTTTATCGCCGGGTCTCAGAGTATATTTTGAATTGATTAAGATTAGTAATGCTCAAATAATTTTTTTCTATATTTTTATTTAATTCCAAATAAGATCGAAAAAATTGAGTCATTTTTAAAATGACAATACACATATAATGATTACGTGTGGTTCAGCTACATCCAAAAATATATTTGTTAGAGACCTTTTGTAAATTAAAATGTGCGGGACGGTTGATCGTTAAAAACTAGACGTAGAATAGACATGAGTTACCACTGCTTAAGAGGAAATATCGTGGAATCTACTCCCCTATTTTATTTTTCTTTAAAATATATGACTTTTACCGACCTAATTTCACATAAAAATTTTGAAAAACATGTAAAAATAGTTTTTTTTCCTCAGGAGAAAACGGCTGAATATCCATCACAAGGAGCACAAAACGTACCCAGGATACCCCCGCAACGGCAAGTGTCACGGAGGTTATGTCGGACTCCACGCGGCCAGAGCGATCTGACCACGTGACCTACCGACTAAACTCAGCCTGTGCCTAAGTTCACCATAAGAACCATATAGACAAATCGTGAGGGCGACCACCCCTCAGGAGAGGGGCGATGCCGCGCAGACCCATAGAAGAGGTCCAAAAGCGCTTGAAGAGGCGCAGGAAGCCAAAGTGGCTAGCTAAACTAAGCTAAAAGCTAGGTTTTTCGGCGTGGGGTCGGGAGATGGCCGATCCCGCTTGAAGGAGGCGGCGCCGGGCTCGGTAGCACAGCTGCGGCGCCGCCGCGGGTCGCCGGCGGGCGCGAGGAAGTCGCGACCACTACGGCGACCCGGGATGAACCACGCCCCTTCCGTGGCCGGGGGGCGTCGTCGGTGGAGGAGACCGGGGGAGGTAGTAAGCCTCCCCCGAGGAGGGCTCCCCTGTGTCGATGGGGGAGCGGAGGCTGGGGGTTCCCGGAAGACGCTTGATGTTCCCGGGGGCTCCCTACATGCCTGAGGAAGGCCATCCCTGAGGTTTTTAGTGGGTAGGCCTCCCCCTTCTGGGGAGGAGAGCCCCACATAACCACCGGCTCGCCACAGCCGGGGTATGCAATTTAATGCATTTTCCTCAGAGGAACAAAAAAAAAAAGGTTTTTCGGCGTGTTTCATCTAGCAAATAAAATTCATCTAAGCAAAACATACGGGCAACAGCGAACACCTTTTTCCATTTGACGTCAAAGAAAGTATTTAATTGGTTACAGTTTTAGAGAAATAAACAAAGGACTACAAAACATAATAGGTACTTTGTCTCCATTTTCTGTCTGAAGTGCTGTTTGGACTCTACGGGCGAATTTAGGTGTAGATTTTGAAAATGCCTATTTTTCCATTGTCGCGACCTTAATGCTTCCTCTTTAAGCCGGCTGAACACATTGAGTCTAGTGTTAGACCAATACGTCATGCCAATAACGAGGTTGGTGCTTAAAATTTTTTGATATATAGACGGAATACCGACAATATTCCGTGAGCCAGCCAACATTGGCGCCAACTACCAACGTACAGCGAAACAAGGCCAAGTAGCGCTGAACCAATATGTATAGCGGGGCTTAAGGTGAATTTAATCATGGCCAACAAATTTTATATACATTAAAATAATGAGGAAAGAATAGTGGTAAAGCAACAAACTAACAACTAAAATAATATTATAGTTCGCAGAACTTATAAACAACTTTGTCCACACATGGGTTGACACAAATTTTTAGCGAATGTAAATCCACGATATTAGTTTTCAATAAATAAAGCAATTATGTTATTAACAAATTGCTCTTAATCTTACTATGATTGTATGACAGACAAATTATAGGAATCACACCTGTCAAAATAGGTGTTATTTATTGTTTTTTAATTTCTTATGTAGTACGTTCTTTATCTGATATAAATAAACGAGCATTTCTTAGCAGCTGACGACATATCTACCTGTTCGCGATTGCCTCTCGAACTCCAATTTGCCCTTAAGGGTTATAAAATCACTCACACAAACATAAAATGTCGGTTAAATACGTACTCGAATAATCGAAATTTGCTTACAATAATAACCTTTGACGAATTTAAAAATTAGCGACAAGTAAATTATTTTTGTATTAACATCAAAAGAGAATTGGTGGAGTGGCCGTACCTTATCCCTTAGACGAAATTAAACAATGTTACCGAGACAAAGGGAGTGGAGTAGCCCTTCAGTCACCCTCCTTTGTCTGGGCTCTGGTGCTGATGTTTCTTTTGGCAATTGGGACAAATTACAAGAATAAAGCGTTTACACAAATAAGATTGTATTCACTATTTGAAAGGTGTGTGTACTTGTTTTATCTACAGCAAATAGAAACAATTACTCCATAACTAACCAAAACAGTCAATCCATAAGGTTCGAAACACAGAATGTTCGTATGGTGAGGATAGGTTTTCTAAACACCGCCGGTGGAAGGCAAAGATTGAAAAGTCAACCGTGACACAAATACAATAACACATTACAACATTATTTTATTTGACATATTATATACCTCAACAGCAAGTAGGTCTCGACTTAGTACTGTGCTCGAGATAACGCGAAGCGCCCTCCCTCTTAAACTTTTTTAAAGGTTTCAGAAAAACACAGTTCTTGAGCATTTATATTTTCTTGCAATCTATGCTGATAAAAACTGTGAAGTGGTGAGTATTAAAAATAATAATGAATAAGAAATGTATGTAATACAAACCTTATTTAATTCTATGTTACAGGAACACCTACTACACAGATGTACGGTTTCTATTAGTTTTTACACGCTTTTTATTGACTTACTCTGTCCGTTTGTTTGTTTGTTTGTTTGTCATGATCAAATCTTGTAATCGATTTTTCGACCACTTCTACTGCTCCAATCGAGCTCAAATTTTTTTTACATGTGTATTCTAGATGACAATACAATATTCAATCATTTTCGAATCATAAAAATACATAATTATGTTGTAATAAATTAAAACTTTTTAATATGAGAATTGGTTCAATGAAGCAAACAGATAGAATTTGATATAATGCATATGTTTAATTCTAATACTACATTTTCTGAACAATTATGTACATTTCTTTATGTTTGTTATAATAATCACGAGACTAAAAAGTAGTAAATAAAAAAAAATAAAAAAAAACTTTTTAAAAAACACGCTTTTTACGCAAAGACTAAAAAACGTTTGAAAAAACTTTTGTTTGTTATAAAGACTAAAAACATTTGATCTAAAAAGTAGTAAATAAAAAAAAATTAAAAAAAAACTTTTTAAAAAACACGCTTTTATTAAAAAGACTAAAAACCGATCTAAAAACTTGAAAATAAAAATAAAGTCACGCTTTTAGAAAATTTGGGTACATATCAAGAAAAATTTCTGATGACAAAAAGAAATGTAACTCAAAAATTTGTCTATAAAATTTAGCAAATTAGTCCAAGAACTCAATGACTATAAAAGCGTGGGGTGTTCAAAATTAAACATTACTCATTTAATGGTCTTAACATTTACACCCCACGCTTTTATAGTCATTGAGTTCTTGGACTAATTTGCTAAATTTTATAGACAAATTTTTGAGTTACATTTCTTTTTGTCATGAGAAATTTTTCTTGATATGTACCCAAATTTTCTAAAAGCGTGACTTTATTTTTATTTTCAAGTTTTTAGATCGGTTTTTAGTCTTTTATTAAATCAAATCAAATCATTTATTTGTAAACATAGGTAGTATACCGGTGGCACAAACAATGTTGTAGTATCAAAAAATATATAGAAGTAGGTGCGCAAAAATTCAACATATCATAAAAAAATATCATAATTATATTAATCGCTGACTTCTTACACTTGAGCCCCTTAATCTCTGAAAGACAGGAAGTCGTGTCTCTTTTAAACAACCACATAAGATTGCTTTTGTGTGGACGATACGGCCGCGGGCGTTGCTTGAATATCTTTAATTTTGCCCCCTGACTTTTATTTAAGGAACATTCACGCCTATAACCTCAATTGTGATCACAATCCACGTTTATTTGCGAGATTCTATTGTGATAACATTGATTCGTAAATAGGTTCCGGGCAATTTGCTTGTTGCCTCAAGGGATATTTACGTAAACGGTAGATATCTTTTCTTTGTAATTTTGTAATTTGTAATATTTTTTTTACATTCTGTTTGTTTACAATATCAGTTATTTTTTTATCTACTGAAGTTTAAATGCACTGAAGAAGTATCACGTAGTGGAGCTTGCAGTTTTGTTATGTAAATTGATAATTAAAGATTAGTCTGATTAATTTAATAGTCATTTATCTTAAATTAATCAAACAGTTTCCAAAATATAATAAAAATGACTCTTAATGGTAAAATATGATTTTATTGTTTCAAAATGTTCTTTAGCATAAAAATTAAGTAATATAGTATGTAAGTTAAGTAATAGGTACCGAAAAGATGCGAAATATTTTGTGTTATTTTATTGATGTTATGTATTTAAATAACGTGATGTAACTATATTAAACAAACAACGTATTTTTGAGATAAAAGCTTTGTAATTAAGTTAAATCCCTTGCATGTAACGCGTTTATACTGACATGAAAGTAATCAGACACGATTAGCTAAAACTATAGATGTTGCATGTGGGCATAGTGACGAAATATGAAGATACCAAAAGTAATTATGTAATTATGTAAATATACTATCCCATATTTTACATTACCACCGCTCACCGTTCTGGAGGGCGGGAGCTTTTGTTCAAAGCCGGTAAGGTCCCAGGCCTTCTGTCCGAAAAAAGGCTTGTAGGTAGTGTTTAGTTGGTAGGCTGGCCTTCTGCTAGAGTCCAACATAACTGTTACGGGCAACTTAAGAAATCTGGTCCCTATGAATAATGATCGGCCTGTATCAATAAGGCCCATGTCTCATGGGCCATTTAATTAAAATTTCATCCCTAATCACTTTCACCACCCGTTCAGTATTAATAAAGGCAAATACGTTTTGGGCAAAATAATAAAACAAATGAAATGCAATGTTTTTGTTTATTAACGATATAAAACTTCGAAATTCTCATAGGAAGAAACATAAAAAAGGTAGGGGATTGGATACATCCGTAACAGAAATAGGAAGTGCAACAACAGCTACGTTTTGGTATGTCTCTTTGGTGCCTTCTGCATCATCAGCCCTATCCTAACTTATATTTTTAACTTCACGGGGATCACCACCTTTTGAAATTGCCTCAAGGTCATCTTCAGTTATTATCTCTGGCATCCCGGGAAATGATGGTAAGACCGATTTTAAGCCAACTTTGGGTTTCCAGCCAAACATAGCTTCTTAAAGACAGCGCTTGATGCCAGAGTGGTAAGCTCTATTTTTCTTCTTCTTAAACTGTACAATTTTTAACCCTTCCGACCATTTTGTGGTTTTGTTTGTCTCCAACTATGTAAAAACCATCTTTTCTATGTCTTGATTAGCTCTTTCTACTGAGCCCTGTGATTGATTGTGGCGGGGTTTGCCATGTACTATTTTTGGTTCATCCCACATTTAGCATAGTTCGACAATAACTTTATTAACGAATCCCTTGCCATTATCCCTGTGTAAAATGCCCGGCTTAGTAGTGAACCGCCCGGTCCAAGTGATAAATTAAATCTATTGCTTACGTTGATTTTTTAAATGGACCACGGGCTGTCGGCCATTATAATATAGACCGGTCTAAGTAATAAAAATACTTTAATTAATCAAATAGCCCGAGGCTATTGGGAACTATTCATAATACTCGGCCCTTATTAATACGGGCCTGTTAATCACGTTGCCCGTAACATAACCACCCGCTGTAGACCAGTTGCGGGTGGTATCCGGTGTAAGGTCGTCCGAGCACCAGGGGGATGTTAAGACGACCACTGTGGTGGCGCGCCCTCTATGAGGATTCACTATCGTCTCCGTGGGAAAAAAAAAACATATTTCCAATCCGATAATTGAATGAACACGATTGAATGAGTTTTGTAAACATTTGTGTCATGTGGCGATATCACTTACGAGTTTATACACACATCGCAAAATCGGTTCTTTATTTTTAGGGACAGTAAAAATCATACAGTGCCAGGTCAGGACTATATGTAGGATGACTTATAAGCTGTTTAAAAAAAAATGATCGTGTACCATTCTCTATTCACTCTACTACAATTTTATAAAGCAACAGTAGCCACAGATTGTGTCCAGATTGATTGATTGATTTATTTATTTGCTCCAAAATGGAAGCAGTCTTAAAGAGAAGAATAGATGCATATCTTAAAAGATGTAATGTTTAAATAATTTAATAAATGACCATAAAAATAGGTATATACAAGAAACATTTTTTAAAACAACGAAAATGCTATATCTTTATCCTTTATAGAACCTCTTGATCATAAAGAAATAAAATAATACTGCTTTACATTTTATAGTTGAACAAGCAGTCTCTAAATAGGACTCTTCGAGGTATTTGAAGCATGAAGGCGTGAGAAAAAAGGTTACACATGTTTTCTTTGCTGCTTATTCAAATAAAAACAACATGAACCGTAAAAGTAGTACCCAAGACTCACATGATTTTTCACTGCGAATAATTTGATACGGTAAAGTGTTTGATTGAAATTCATGTTAAATATATATTTATTTTTTATCTTTTTACAGATTTACCTTTCTTTCCTACACTTTATATAGATAAAAATTATATTTATCATTTATTATTGTTAGTCCATCTAGACTACTGTAATTGCTACATATAAGAGAAAAATTAATAAAAACCAATTATATGCTTTTAGCAAACTATAAACCTCTAGAACGAATTATGACACTTCACAATTCGTTCGTTATAGAGTTTGTTTACAAAATCTTTGCATTCATAAGCTTAAAGATATTTTTCTCAATTCAGTCAATGTAAGTAAGAAAGGAAGAAATTAATGCAATAATTAAAGTCTTGTATTTACTTGTAAATGCGATCTAGATAAAAGATATTATTAAAAGGTACAACTAATATGACGCGGCTTTGAAAAAAAATATTGCAGTCTATTGTATATAAGGGCATTGCGCATTGTAGGTGGCACTAAAGCCTCAAGAAAACTATTTTTTCACATTTTCACCCTGAAAATATCATTTTAATGGTAAACTTTAAATGGAAAAGTTATGTCTTATGTTATTATAAACAACTTTTGATAAATAACTTATTTGTATTACTTACCGTTTTCAAGTTACAGTGCAATACAGCGCTGCGTACACAACACAGTGCCATTAACGGTAATTTTTTCGGCGCTATTGAGACTTTCTCCTTTGGCGTCGGCACAGTTCTGACAAAAGCAAAACCGCGTTATTGAATTTTTCATACCTGCTCAACCTATAACTGCTACGAGTTGAACATGCCCATCGCCAATGTAGCTTAGTGACGTCATTTTACAGAAGAAAAAACAAGACTTACCCTTGTGGTAATTTTTTCACCACTTCTAAGTTGTAACTATTTGGAATATTCCTACTTGCTGTGAAAAGGTGCTCAAGAAACGTCCTTAGTGTGAAAAAGGGGATTAATTCCTCACGCAGAAATACTATTTTATGCACTCAAATCTGTCGTAATGTATTGTGTGTGTGTGTGTGTGTGTGTGTGTGTGTTAATGTAATGTGTGTCAATGTGTAATTTTGCTAAATTCATTTGAAATATTCCTACCTGTTGCGAAAAGGTGCTCAGATGCTCAAGCCACGTCCTTTCTGTGACACTCCACAGGAAGGACGTTAGCAAGAAGAATGTAACTAATTCGTTACACAGAAGTACTGGCATATTCACTGTAGCCAATGATTCACAAATACCCATTCTCATTTAAATGCTAGAAATGCAGTGCATTTATACCACTTGAGAGTGTTCTGCCTTAATTAATTAACTTTCAACCATTCCGTGATTAACGGCTAATTCTCAATTTATGCAAAACTACTCTGGATTTGTTGCTTTGTCTACTGTAGACATTCTGGGCTTGATTAAACCGCGCAAGTTCGCATTAATTTAAATAAATGAACTCATTTGTTCAACCTTTATATATTTTTAACTCTTAAGTACCTAAGCTTTAAATAAACAAGCAAACAGTACCCTATGTATTTGTATTCCTTTGCACGCGTGATTGACTGAGAAATCCGATTGTTTTACAAGGAATTGCAAACGTAAATTTTTAAAGGATGTTGACAAACGGATAGACAGAGGGACAACGAAGGGATTTTATAAGTGTTCTATTTATTTTTGATGCCGAGTACGGGAAGATAGTCTACACAAATATTATAAAGAGGAAAGATTTGTATTTTTGTATGTACGGAATAAACTCAAAAATTAATGGACCGATTTTAATAATACTATTTGCATTAGAAAGCTACACTATCACGAAGTAACATAGGCTATATTTAGTGCTAGATTATTATAGAAATCTTTAGAAATTCTTATTAAAACCAATCGAAGGTGTAAAAAAATTAGTCATAAAATGTCTTTCATCGCATACGCTGCTAAGAGTAATGTCTACCCGTGCGAAGCCGGGACGGGCCGCTAGTCGTTATATGTATTTGTACCGCCAACACACATATGGTAAGGACTTTTATTAGAATGTATAATTGTTATAATTAACACGTAACTATAATAAATACATATAATAGATTGTATTAAATTATGGATACCCAGTACAGTAATGGCTGCTTCTTATACGATCGCAAATCTCCGTTTGAGAAATTGCAATGTTTGTTACAAGAAACTGTTACATACCTAACACGTAGAAACGTGAGCATTGCATAGTATAAGTGTTTAAAGTATGGTAACTAAAAATAAAAATTTAGGTGTAACTTTTTGTGAACATTTGACTTTAGTATCCAACACGAAGGAGACATTGAAATATTTACTTAATCGATAACTGTATTATTTTAATACTGCGAGTATGGTACTCTCAATAAACGAAATTTGACAGCTAAGATGAACATACTTAATAAAAATCGGTAAATTTGACAAATATTCTTACAGACTGACATAAGTATTGATAAAACATGATTTGACGACTTCCGTAGTCGAATAATTAGTATAACGGTTTCACGTCTCATCTCTGAGGTCGGATTTGAATCCCGGTGAGGGCAGATGTTAGTATGATCAATGCGAGCATTTCAACCTTAGGCATGGTTGTTAATAGTGATGTGCCGAGTCGCTGTTTTGGTTGATCGAGTCGATTCGAGTCAGGGTATACGGTATTCGAATCAGGTTTATATTCCCTGATTCGAGTCCAGTACTCGAATTCTATGGTATGAAGTCTAGTCGAAGTCTATGGTATATTCTATGGTGGTATTCGAATATTTCTAGACTCGAGTCTAGAAATTCGAGTCTGGAAATTCTAGTACAGACCAGAACTAGAGTCCGATTTTAGAACATAATAAAAAAAAAAGTTGCAGCGTCAAACTTATTTGTAATATTAGGCCCGCGCCACTTAATTGCTTATGTAAACAGTTTGCGAGTACAAGCGAGTTAACTAAACTCTAATATTAGACTCCGGTCAGTAGGACTCGTGTAAATAGAATCGAGTTAGCGAGTACTAACCGATTCTTCCTGACTCGAGTACCGGAATCGAGTCCAGCGTACTCGAATCGTAATAAATTGGTATTCGAGTAGGCGAGTCCAAAGCAGGAATCGAGTCTGACTCGAGTCAAACCGTACTCGGCACATCGCTAGTTGTTAATAAATATTTCTGTTAAAAATATTTATAATGTATATAAATCTATCCGCAACCCTAGATCCTATAACACCAGCCTTACAGTGCTTACAGAAATATTTATTTATATTATACTTGAATCGATCGATGTAAGTGTCGATTGACATATCCACTCTCACTGAAGATATACGTAGGGTGCCAGGGTGGTGGAAGTAGATGATAATGCATCGTAAGGAGCCCTTAAACCGAGACCTAAGGCACCAGTCCCAGGCGCTGTATCTGGCAACCCTCTTAGCACATTATGGACTCGGTACTCGCAAGGTTACTCTAAGGAATATTAAGAATTTACACATTTCATAATATATGTGTTTTCGATTATACAATGCACTCTCTTCATCTGTAACTGTGAACATGCGCTATTATACGCTCAGTAAATTGCAACAGAATGTCAGAGTTTTGCCCAAAACACACAGTTTTTGTTTTATTACAACATGCAAACACACACAAATATATATTGTTTTGTGATATTGACAGCGATCGGAACTATAATATCTTCTATCTATATCTTTTAAACATGGCTAATTAGTAGGCCCCAGTTCTTAACCCAGTCGCCTGTTGCAGACTCACATGGACATTTGGTCATATTTGTCAATTCGTTTGTTAGTCTGATAGCGGTCTTGCCCCAAGATCTGGGTGTCTACAGTTTCATGTATCTAAAAATAATATCAACTTATTAAGATCACGTATGTCGGAACCATAGCATATCATGCCTTTTGTGCCTACGCCGATGACATTTGCGTATTTTTTCGTATGTTAGATTTTTTCAGATTGCCCAGTAATAAAAAAAAAACTAAACCGTTTACTTACGAGTAGCATTTATAAATTTTGAAGAAGCTTGGGAAATACAGTATGTTGCAAGTTAACAATCTTTTCACGACGAACGTTGCTATACTCATGTTACAATGGTCCTAATCACTTGGTAATTGCATACAGAACTTTTAATTAGTTTGTAGTTACTACCACTCATGTTGCACTCCTTATTAGTTAGCTGAGTAACTATTAAATTGATCATAATTAACAATCATGTCATAATGGCCCTTAATACTTAGCAACGACACAATAACTGTTACTTTCCATAGCATTCAACCAGAGAGTAAAATTTTCAATTCACAAAAACACACGACCTAACAAACATTCATTATTCGTCAGTGTAAAACGACATGAATATGACAGGAAAATAACAAATGTATGTATGTATATACAGGACGTGCACTACGCCAGCCAATTTATTTTAATTTAGCGTCGCTTGGTCGCTGCTACAAATAATTAAGTGGGAAAAATTCTCGACGCACCACAAGAGTCGCAATGTGTACCTACAGATTACACAATTATGGTAAAAGAAAATTACGCGTGGAAACGTGGAAACTTTTAAAATTAAACAAACTCGGCGACTTCTTAATTAATGAGTAATTCCGGTTGGGGCGCAATTTTCACGTGAATTCTTTTGCGGTCGTGCGTCGAGATTAACCTTTGTGTACACTTTCATTCTTGTTTTGTAAAATGACTGAAAAACTAGAATAGTAAGTGCTCAGGAATATACGGACTATAGGGATACACGTAATCGCATTGTTTTTTAAAAATAAGACTTATCATCGTTTTGATCGTCATAGTACATATTAGATTATTTTTTGTAGTGTTATGTTAAAAAAGAGTTTATAGGGAAGCAATCGAACCGATTGCAGCTCAAAATCCGTCAAATGATTAATAAAATTAACTAGTGTTACTTTAGCCAGAATTAACCAGAAATTAAAATTAACTAGTGTTGCCTTAGACGATTAGTTGATTTCTTAAAGATTATTCGATAATATGACGGTCCGATATTCTGATTGCTTAAGCTTTTTGGCTGCATTTTATTCTCAGAACTCACTCACAGGCGTATTTCATATAGTTATGAAATTACCTGTAATAATGTAGAAAAATAAAGACATATTTCATTTACTTGAACTTAATAATCTACATTTTTTTAAACCATTAAATGAAGATCGGTAAATCCGGGCTTCGGTTCTCCATTGATACCCGCGTCTACCATTAGATGAAAGAAAAACTATGTGCTTCCCATACCTACCTTTCAAAACTACTATAATTATATCATGATATGGGTTCGAATCGACTGCCTACAAAGTCTGTCATGCCAATTATTTTTGAAATACAATATACATTCAAACATAGATGTAAGAGTTTCCAGTTTTATCTATCAGCCCAAAAATATACGTATAAAATTTTTAATCAACAATAACAAAAATAATTTCTACCACTGCCATCGTAAAGTTAATATCGGTTGAAATCACCAATAGTAACAGCTTGAAAAGTATTTCATTCATAATGGAAACAAGTAATTTGAAATATTTTAAAGCTATAGGCTTACAAATAAAGCCGATTGCAAGTTTGTGTTGTTTTATTGGGAAAAAATGATCCTTTTTGGATGTCCGGCGAATGACTAACATGCGTGCTGCCGCGAACTGAGCACAGAATGGTGTACGGGATTGATTTCGAATTTTTACATTGCTGTTGATAGGTGGCCTCTGCCTACCCCATTGGGAACAAGGCGTGACATATATGTATGTATGTATGATAATTAACAGTGGACGAAGAGGGGCTGATGATGATGATGATGATGATGATGATGATAATTAACACCGACGTGATTACCGACGGTGCTTATTTTTAATTTTGCAGATTATATAACAACTATAATCTGCAAAATTAGAAATAAGCACCAATGGAGAACATGACAGTTTGAGAATCTAAGAAAAACTGAAAAATGAGTAGATTATGCGTACCGTGTACGCGTGCACGGACATAAAGAATAAAAATGGAGAGTTTGAAAACAAAACCAGTTGTGCTAACTATACTTAATGTGGGAGCAGGGCATGAGAAGGAAAGTGTAACGTTGTATTCCATTTGGAGAAGGCAAAATTAAAAGACCGCACTAGGCAACAAGCTTTCTGAAATAACTGAGGAACTAGCTATTTTAATCTCTGATTGTAGGAACAAATAGTTCCATCAAAATTATTCATTTTTTCAATTACATATCTTAAATTTAAATAGTAAATAGTATTAATAATTTAATATGGGAACACTCCACGCACACTTTCATAAAATTCCGCTTAAATTGCCTCTACGCGTTGGATCTGCATTCCCGCACACGGCTTATAAAGGACCGTATCGAATAAAGACGCGTGATATGAAGAAACATACTATAAAAAACTTAAACCAAATATGCTATCAGCAGTAAGGTAGGGCTCAAGCTACTGGTAATTAGGACTGCAGAAAGGTATCACCAGACAATTCGTGTCGTGTCGAGAAAATTAGGTATATTTGTCGTTTGGTGTTAGTATTCGTGTTTATTTAGAATGGACCGTTTTTACGATCATCAACAACGTCGCAAACGTATTCAACTTCAAAGTTATAAGCACAGGAACACGGTTAATATAATCATCGTTACCGTCATCATTTCTGCCCAAGGAGGACTTCAAAATGCGCCTGCGCTGCTAGCGTCCAGCGCCTTCCTACGGTCTTCGCCAAATCGTTAATATAATATATAATTCGAATTAAAAAAAATACAAAATAGTATCAACACCGACTAACAGGTCAAATCATTTACAATATAAATTCTGTTAAACAGAATGAAAAATCCGCAAAACGACTCTATTGATGGGTCATATTATTTTGTGACACTCTAAACTCAGCCTTAATTTCTGAACACGGATTGTCTGATATTAAATTAGTATAAACATAAAACAGTTGACCTCATTCAGTTGCGCTCACAAAATTACCGTATTTAGGGGATTAAGTACCGTCCAATGTTAATAATTCCGGATTTTGACCCCAAAAAACGAGCTATACATTGCTGACTCTTGTCCGCCACTTTGCCAGTGAATTTTGATCTTTAACGCAAGCCCCGCAAAGTGGACACTTAATTTTCTCAATTATTTGTGTGTGGCTAATTTTTATAATTTGATTCATTAGCATAGTAATGGTTCGGTGTGACTAAGTATCTAAGCTTTACAGCTAAAAGTGTTTTGGGTTTATTTTTATTAGGACTGTAATCACATTATATTTTATTAGTTAAAAGCAAATTATGATGATACTGAATATTTTTAATTTTATTATAATACTTTACTATGATAAATTGTCGCGTAGGGGATTGCTACAGAACTATAATAACAAAAAATGAGCAATAGAAAATATATGAAAGAACGGCTGAGACTTACAAGTAATTTAAAATTATAAATAATACTATGTACAGAACAGTCAGTAGCACTAAGATATACAGTTGAATTATGAGAATAAATTATATTACATTGTGAATAGAGGTGGTCTGAAGGTAAATATGTGGATATGACTTGACGTCGTGTGTAAAATGTATCTGACTAGAGACGCAATGCAGAGAATAAAAACTGCATGAGGACCGCGAACACAAACTGGCCGACGACGGGCAGTAGGCTACGTGCACGCTGAACAGTAGCAAAGACGTAGTAGAACGCGCTGATAGGAAGTTGATTACTACAGGAGTAAAGACGTCGTAACGGCGTAGATATGTCGTAACGGTGTAGACAACGCGTAGAGACTTCATTTGAAAAGAGCGCACAGGGCGGATGCAGATAACTTCGATTAATGAATCGCATAACGACGTTACGAACTAAATCAATCGTATGTTAACTATAATACAAATGTCTCTTTTTCGAAAGCACCATTCTGTAGTTCCTGCATATGAAAACATATAGAGGAAAATATTTTGAAAATCTCTAACAATCTGCTATTTTTGGTCCAAAATGTACAAATGAAGTGCCTCCTGAATCTTGACACTCGTAAATCCTGTTTGTAATCCTGACTAATGTTATGTGAAAGTAAATTTGGATATTTATTTATTCGTTACACTTTCAAGTCAAGATATATTTAGAATAATGTTTAGTATGAAGATGGTTTGAGATACGGGAAAGGACATGATAATCATACCACGAGAAGATACATATCTTTTATTGGAAAAATCCAGTAAATACGAACTTATTCTAAAGTAATATGCTATAGGGTTAGTCTGTTACATGGGGAAGGACGTAGGATATTTTTTATAATAATATAATTATAATGTATTTTTAATAATATATAAACTCTTTATTGTACACAATTAAACAACATAACAATAAAAAGAAAAAAAAAAGATATATTAGGAGGTACCAAGTTAATTGGTCCAAAGGTGGACTTATTTCTCAGAGAGATTTCTTCCAGCCAACCCTACATAGCTTTGTGAAATTTTAAAGAAAAATTTACGGGGACGCAATATTTTATATAAATATTGTGTTTAAAATATAAATCACAGAAGCGTCATATTTATACTAAATACAATACATACATTATTAAAATAGATATGATTAATTAATTTGATACACCCATACATAATCATAAATATATAAATATTTATTGTTTATCCCATAAACAAGGCCATTAATTAAAAAAATAATAATTTTTCGCTTGTATCATCAAAAGGAAAGTAAATAGGTTTTTGAAAGTTCGTGAGTGACACCCCTGTTGTTGTAAGTGTCCATAGGCTGCGGTAACCGCTGACCATCAGGCGGGCCATAGACCTATATGCCACCATCGTGGTATAAAAAAGAAACTTATAACTTTAAGCTACACTAAATTTAAGCGTCATAAATTAAGCGTCATTTATTTTTCATCGTTTTTTAACGCTAATGAAAAAATCTCAAAAGTACCTACTACTACTGTTGCTATTCTTCAGAATTTCATACATTATTTAAATTTAATAATATTAAAATATAGTACCACATAATTATTAGAATATTTATTCAAGTAAGACAAATTATAACTGCCATATTTCACTTTACACAAGGGGTTAAAAAGGAGTACACTTGGCCGATCGAGGGCATTCTGTGAAAAATCACTAAACTGTACGGTTAAATAAAGTAAACGTCTAGCTGTCGTTCCTGCGTTTTATTACATTAACTATTTAATTACCTATACGTGTGTACAAATTTCATAATAATTTCTCTCTTAGATATTAAAAAAAAGTGAAATTCTCTGAAATCTTCATACAATATGGCAATTTCATACCTTAGCCCCAATATATATATTATTATGTCACATTGTATTTGTAATCAAATATTTCAAAAAATATTATGAGTAGAAGGAAGAACATTAAAACCTCATTTGTAACTTATACAAACGTTTTTTATTTTTCATATTCAAGCCAATAAATAGCATTTGACTAAGTACCGTGATATCTATCCAACTATGAATTTTACAAGGGTAGGGCACTAATTCAAGCGATAAAGGACTGTAATCGCACGCACGGAGGACGTAAATAACAGTAATTCCACCATTGCTGATATGACTTTATTTATGACGATGTATCTGTGCGAGAACCACCAGTGATTGTGTGGTTAGGACATTATTCCGGAAATATGATTTTAGCTCAATATTCTGTGATAGAATTTAAGTTAAAATGGTAATGCATAACTAACGCAAGTGAAATTATTTGACAAAGTGTGTAACAAAATATAATATTTGATTTTTCGGAGTGATTTGCAAATGTTTTAAAATCTATATTAAAATCTTTTAATTTGTTGTAAAATCATTTTTAAAAATTTTAAAATTAAATGTTATGTTATGTTAAGTTTGTCGCGATTACTTCGTTTTGCACAGTGCTGTTTAACATTAACTAAAAAATCACATTGCTAAATAAATTGATGTGCTAAAAAAAATATTTTATCATATCAGTGACGAGACAGAGAAAAAAAAGTGATACAGCATTTTGATTGACAGTGATATTAGTTGCTTATTTTTACTTGTATGTTGTTTTTTCTTTTATGATTTCGAATTATTCTTACTTCATGCTCGCATTGCCTCAGACTTAAACTGCTTAAATTCCTGTTTTTTTTTTGTAATTCTAGACTATCTGTGTATTAAATTTTATTTTGCTTAGTTTTGATAATATTAATAAGGCTCATAGATGTATTCCTAATGCTTTACCATAAATAATAATTTCCCTTTAAAACAACTTGTGATTTATATAAAAAAGCAAAGGACATATTTTCAATTAACGCAATTTCAATTAATTAATTTAACTTACTGTAAAGTTCTCCATCTTGTTTGCTGCATTGTGGTTTTATTCCTGTTTTAAGCGATATAATCAATTGCCATTACGACAAATATTCTGTGGCTATTAACTCAAAGAATAAAATTGCTAGAACTTTTAATTGTGTAACCTACTTATTAAACCTCAGAATTAATTACTGAAATTATTGAAGTTAAGATTTACAGCAATATATAACATACACAAAAACTAGATTATTTTGTTTTTAATTTGTACTGCTTGCTATGATTGCACTTGTATTCATGAAATGTGGTGTGTAAATTGCTTTTTAAACTCAACCTAGCAAATTCATTCAGCGAATTCATAGCAAATTCATCTTGGGTTTATCCGGTATTCCAGGTAGACGATATGCATCATGAACAACGCTTTATATTAAGTAAGAAACATCTTTGTAATATAGTTAAGAATGTAAATATTGAAAAAAATTGTTTCACATTCTACTATTTTGATATTTTATTGATTAACTTATAGCCAATTCTTTATACGCGGAATGTAATATTTTTAACTTACAGCTAATTCCATGTATACATATATTCAATATTTTACCAACTTTAAAAATAGAGGAGGTTTTTAGTTCCGCTGTATTTTTACTATGTTTGTTACCTTAAAACTTTTGACTAGGTGAACCGCTCTTGATGTTTTTTCGTTTATAAAATGGTCTTTCGCTTGCGGTCTCATTTCATTCTGGTCCAGTTCTGCCAATGGCATTCACGAGAAAACCAAATACGTCTTAAATTCGCATTCCATTTGTACGCTGCAAATGGATAAATAACTCAATATAGCGCCGTTATTGAGTTATTGAGTATACTTAATTCCGATTTACATGAAAAAGTAATAAATATTACAAAAAAAGAAAACCCACTTTGAATTTTTGGAGTCGGTGTTAGTACTAACTCTATTAGGGCGATTAGATCTCAGTCAATCACGCTAGCTCAGTGCTCATTTTAAATTTCTTCGCAGATGTATACAGGTTGCCTCGCGTTTTTCCTCCACAGTAAAAGCATCAGATAAATGTACACATGACATTCTAAAAATTAAAATATTGGTACACGGCCGAATCGACCCCGGGCCTCTCGATTGGAATATTAATGTCGAGATCACAGCATCAATATCCACAATTCAATCAAATTTTAATGTAATGAATGAAAAAATGGGCTTTAGATATTTTGTATGACTGTAGTGACTAAATCAAAAGTCTTGTCGCATAGCGAAGTGCGTTTATAAGTTATGTTGATCTCATGTCCTTAATGCTAGAACTGAAAATAATAATACTAGAATTGTAAGGCTACAATAATACTAGATTGTAGCCTTACAATTAGTAAACAAACTGTAGCTTCATTATTTCTTTATATCTTCATAAAGTAATAATTGCTTCATTACATCTTTATAAAATAATCATTGTTATTGATTGTATTAATTAAAACTTATTTTTTATCCTAACATAAATTGACATGAATAATATTTTATGGTAATGATATTTAAAAATATTAACACATAATTTGAAATGATGATAGCATGATTAACATATAGAAATTGTATAATATCTATTGTAATTAATCATCCTATTACTATTATAAAGGCGAAAGTTTGTAAGTATGGATGTATGGATGTTTGTTACTTTTTCACGTAAAAACTACTAAATGGATTTGAATGAAACTTTACCACAATATAGCTTATACATCAGAATAACACATAGGCTACAATTTTTAAGGTTTCAGGAACCTGAAGTCCACGCGAACGAAGTCGCGGGCAAAAGCTAGTATTGTTATAATTTAAATTGATTTTATTTTTTACTAGCTTTCTGCCCGCGGCTTCGCCCGCGTGGATTTCGGGATTGGGTGTATAGAGGGTTAAGGGTCATAGCTTTTGCCCACGGCTACATATACGCGGAAGTCGGTTTATGGTGCGAAGATTTTATCGCGCTTCCCGTGGGACTATCCGTTTTTCCGAGATAAAAAATGCCGCAAAACTCCTCAAGAATCACTCTATCTATTGATGAAAACCGCATAAAAATCTGTGCAGTAGTTTTTGAGCGAAGCCTTTATTGCGCATCCCGTGGGATCTGTCGATTTTTCCGGGATAAAAAGTAGCCTATGTTACTCGGGGAGAATGTAGCTTTCCAAAGGTGAAAGAATTTTTGAAATCGGTCCAGTAGTTTAAGCGTGAAGAGGTAACAAACAAACAAACAAATAAACAAACAAACAAACAAACACACTTTCGCATTTATAATATTAGTTGGGATTTATTGTACTTACAATTAATGAAATACAAGACTATATAACGAATACAATTAAATAATGGTCTGTAAATCTATACTAATATATAAAGCTGAAGAGTTTGTTTGTTTGTTTGTTTGAACGCGCTAATCTCCGAAACTACTGGTGCGATTTGAATAATTCTTTTTTGTTGGATAGTCCATTTATGGAGGAAGGCTATAGGCTAAATAACATTACGCTATGACCAATAGGAGCAAAGACAGAGCGGTAAATGTGTAAAAAACGGGGAAAATTATTCATTTTTGAAGGCTTTCTTTGCGTGCGCTGCGAAAACGGTTCAAGATACACAAAAAATATGTATGAAAGAATTATTCCTCTATACATGATCTATGTGGGAAAAACCAAAAATCTGCCGGAAGTCACTATTCCACGCGGACGAAGTCGCGGCAAAAGCTAATTCGTAATAGTCTTTCGTAATTTAAATTAATAAAAATAGTATTTAGTGCCAATGACATTTAAAAACAATTGCTGTTAAGTTTATATTTTCATATGCCACAAGGCGAATCATTGGTGTTTCCTGTAAAACCATATTGTATAAATAGATAAATTAAAATTAGCTAAGGAAATGGGGGATATTTTATGTAGCTTTGAAATTCTTATTTTTGTTAGTTAACAAAAATAGCATATGTCACTTGCCAGTGTATTTTCCTCAAGGTATTTAGTGAAGAATTCCAGCGGAACTAACCGATAATATCGACCATCAAGCGTGCATAATTAGCCTGTAGCATGTAGTTGCGCTATTCACAATTTATGCATGTAACGCTATTATTACATTAAGGAAGTGATAATTTTTAGGGGATACGCTAAGAAAGCGGAGAAAGTGCTGTGTTGTTGTTTCATTATAATGTTAATAGGGGTTGGCCTGTATTTTTGGAGGCTAAGCGGTAATTTAGTCGTTAGGCCTTGGATTTATTCAGCGCAAAAGGACAATGGTACTCATTGGCCTAAATTGTGCCTGAATCTAAGATGTTTTGTTTCGAGCCATATCTGATGAGATTTAACTGTTAAACGTTGTTCAGTGAAATGTTGAAAATGCTTAGAGTTTTGGTTTCAGAAAATGCTTTTGGAAAGACGGTTTAGATTTCTCACCCTTATACAGTCACGCCATAAACATAGCGATTTCCGTAGACACGAAGTGTTTAGCTTATTATATCATGCTGATCCGACGGGTTGTTGAACGGCGGGTCGAAACCTCGTCACACTTTTGAACGATATCGATTTCGTGACGTAGCTTTCATATTTCGAATTTTTGACTTTAAGTGTCTTGCAATAAATGTGATATTTGAAGTGGCCCACCGAGTATAGGTTAGTAGAGAGACTGGTGAAGATAGCGGTTGGTGTTTAGGTTTTTGTGCTATTAGTAATCACTCTTATATTATCAAAACGTCCGTGGAAAAAAGAAACAGTGTAACATGTTATTGATAATTATTGTGTGTAAAGTGAGTACCATGGATGTCTTGAAACTAAGAAAATAAAGAATTATATTAATTAATGAAATGAAAAAATAAACACATCATTTATTTAAGATTTGTATATTAATGGATAACTTTCGTAAAGATTCAAAATTCTGTATTTATCAAAGATACTTACTTAACATTAAACATTGCTAAAAACGGAACGTTTAACTGTTCGAAACTGGCTTGAATTAACATTCTAAAACAACTCCAAACGATCCCAACAAAATGGTCCCTTTTAAACAAGCTTATAAAACTTATAATAAACAACGTTTTCCTTTAAAACGTCTGCACAAAAGAGA
Organism: Scirpophaga incertulas; assembly: GCA_036419045.1. Lineage (NCBI taxonomy): Eukaryota > Metazoa > Arthropoda > Insecta > Lepidoptera > Crambidae > Scirpophaga > Scirpophaga incertulas. The sequence goes on from CM071644.1 coordinate 6,685,852, forward strand.
AGCTATCAAACCTATTTTACTGTCGATTGCGGCGTCGTTATCTAGCGTGTAATCAGGAGTAGTAGAAGTGCAGCAATGGAGCATATACTCCGGACTAGCTGAAGAGCCTTTTGCGCATGTTTTATGTTCAAAGCAACAGTTTCAAAAAGGAACTCTATGACAGTAGGCTCGGTACCTTCGCGGAGTGCGGTTGTGTCACGTGATAATTCCCTGTGAAGTTTACGTACGCATCCGATAAGCGCTACAAAAAGTATCTAAGCGGTTTTCGAAGGAGTTTTTATGTTACCAGTTTCGTTAATCGTGTTTCAGAATTTTTGAGGTAAGTTTTCATCCCTTTGTTTCTATTAAATTGTTTTCTATTGTCGGTCGGAACTCTTTTGTGTTAAACTTTTCAAATGGTATTTAGCAGGATGTAAGATTGATTGTGAAACTTTTTAGGTCCCCGAAAATGAATCGTAATTAATTAACAGCGTTAACTGTGGGAACTCGATCGTTAGTTTGATATTTTTGGTAATAGGCGAACTGATTTAAAAAAATCTTACAAAACTTTTGTTCTTAATTCAAAGTTTGGTAAATTTACAATTTGTAAACAGCTTCTTTAAACTGATCAATAATTTTGAAAATATTTTAATGTTGGCATTAAAATACATAAAAGTAATATGACAAATAGTTTATTTCCATATTATTTTAAATGCATCTTCAATTAAATTTTACATTTATTAAATTTAACAAATAATAAATTTACATGTATATTAATACCCTACATAAGTAAAACGGAATCAACACATTATTGTTATAATATGTATGATTTTATTGCAATTGAAGCTCCTTCTTATATCAAATATATATTTTTTAAATTTAATATTTATTGTAATTAAAATATCTTTGATTTTAACATTTTTATTTTAAATTGTTTGCTCCAAAATATTTTCATTAACGGAGTATAATATATGTCTTGTTGTAGATTAGTAGTCTAGGTTAGTAAGTAAATTTTGCTGGAGCAATGAAAAATATAAGAGGCGAAGAGTATGAGGATCAATATTGTTAAAAGATGACCAATTTATGTGCAGAGGATTTATCAGATATAAACCAGAAATTTAGTTTAATAAAATAACTAAAATAATAACATTAAGGGTGCTGATTTGGTTTACTTTTAAATATAGGAAATAAATTATGTTTAAATGTGTGCAAGACAACTCAGTAGTTTGAAAAACACAGAGTAACTAACTATGATTACACAAATAATTACTTTATTTCTTTTACAGTTAGATTTGATTTTGTCAGAAATGAAATTAAATAGATTGTTGTTGATCTATATTATTTACGAGTCCCTGAATATAAACTTGTATATGGTGACCTATAATAAGAGGCCTAAAGCAACAAATTTGTAACCTCCATAACAAATTCATAACAAAGTAATTTTAAATTCATAGTTCACTTTTCACACCAGAACAGAGCAAATCCAGCGCTGTTGTTTTGTAACAAAAATAGTAAGCGAAAAATAGAAGAAACACTCAAGCATTCGTAGAATTTAGATGCGGTAAAAATTAGGTTAAAAGATCAAACAACATACACTATTCACGTAATATAAATTCCCGTTGTTAACTCTGAGTACTGAGTTATGTACGTATCCCTTCCGCATGGTCCCACAAGGGCCTCTCGAAATATATCTTGCTCGAAATTAAAGCACTTACTCCTCATTGTTATAGTTTCAAGATATAAATAGTACGTGTTTATTGTACATTCTAATACAATTATACATTTCTTGTTTCGTCTGACCGATGACATTTAAAGTCCCTTCCATATAAGGCATGAGTGGTAATGCTATATATGTTGCTTGGTTCAAAAATAAATATTTTTTGTTTTCTATAATTTGGTAGATATATATAAACTTTCTTGCACACTAGATTGTCACAATTATGTTATAAACATGGGTATATCTATATTAGTACAGCTAGCTGTAGAAAGCCATCTTTTCCACACAACCTTATATAATACAATATTGTTTATATAAATGGAAAATTACATAGTTGTAAATATGCGTTGTACTTCTTCATTTTACACCTAGTTACTATATTTATCTACGCATATTTGTAGAAAGTGCTCCAATTTCTTTCGTGTCCATAAACTAAGCAATCAACAGTTTTTTCAACAGTTCACCTCTTCTTTTAGATCATCTTCTCTCCGAAAATTAAATCCTCAAGCGTTCGTTTACTCTAGGAACAGGTCAAAATAATAATAGGTTAAATCAGAGTAGAGCCATGACACTCTATGCCGCCGACATATGTAAAAAATTGCTAGGTTTAACAAGATATTTTCATGAAAAACCCACTAGCTAGTTGTTGTTATCAGTAACGTTTTTTGAGAGAACATCTCAATTTTATTAATGTTGCGCAGTTTTTGTATTAATTGTTTAAGTGTGGACAAGAATTATATCTAATTAATTACCAATACTTTAGGTATTATATAATAAATAAAACGATATTAGACAAAATAAGGCTATATATGATTCAGATATTTAAAAATGTAATAAAATTATAAATATATTTAAAATGAACGAAGATTTGCTTAGGTTTTAGTAATACGTTATTGAATATTGAATGCCAGTTATTAATATTTAAATGGCAAAGGAAAAAAATATAAGGCAATTGTAATGCATACTTGCTCAATGCAAATATATATATATATAATAAATAAAACGATATTACTAACTACTATAATACGACCCTTTTGCACTTCTGCAGCGCACACAATTCAGTTTGTTTTGTGTAATTGTTAAGTTTGTATAATTTTAAGTTCTTTGTATTTGTGTGTGATGAAGTCAAGTGTAAATAAGTTTTATCTATCTATCTATCTATCTATCATATATATCCATACATTGCGGTCAGATATCAAAACGATTTTCATAACCATCAAACGTGAACGATAATTTGTCTAGGGGCCCTGTGGGCGTACTCTTAAAAACGATATTCGATATATCGTGGACTTCGTCGTGTCGTATCTTACTCTTAGTTACTATCCTAGACGAACATTCGCAAAATAAACGTCAAATTTACGATAATTACAACGATACCTCAAACCGTGTCGTATTACTTTTCGCAAATTTGACGTAAATTTTGCGAATGTTCGTCTGTCAAATTCAGTTCAGTTGTCATTTGAGGCTTTCTTATGTCAAAATTGATATCGTTCGTTCGATCGTTCGGTGGAATGCTTTAGACGATAGTAACTAAGAGTAGGATACGACACGACGAAGTCCACGATATATCGAATATCGTTTTTAAGAGTACGCCCCCTGACCTGAAATAGTGTAGATTCCTATACAAATTTGACATACAGTTAATCCGAATATCACCTTCGTCGCTTTGATTATTTGTATATTTACAAAGAGAAATAGAATGGGAGGAACTACCTATCATATAATACTTAGTACAAACTTAATCTTTTCGTACTAATTATTTAATATTTGTAACATTCATAATAATTTTTAAAACGTATTTTATATAAAATCTTCAATATACCGGGATTCTCGTTTTCCAACAATGACTTAAATAGGCTGTTTTAAAACTGAATATTTATGTATTTTTGTATAATTTATTATAATAGCTACATCAATATTTTAAAAAATACATAGATTATATAAATTTAAACCAAATGTTATTAAATTTAATTATATTTAATACTAAATAATTATTTATTGAATTAACAGTAAATAGACTCCAAACGATTGCAGGGTAAGTTATCCAATAGGCGGGCTGACAGTATCTAATTAAAGTAATTCTGATCACATTCATCTTGAATCTCACATCAAAATAGATATATCGGTGTATTTTTTAAATAAGTAATATTTTATCCTTGGTTATTATGTACTTAAAGCTGTATTAAATTAAATGTATAATTTTTTTTTATATAGAAGCATACATATAAACGTTCTATTTACAAAATTTTTGGCAACGAGACAATTTAAATGTACTTAGTATAGTGCATTTGTGATCATGAATAATTGTAGTTACACTGTTACAATATTTCGCAGCTTATAGGAAACTCAGTAATCTAAGCAGAATAATAGTACATTATGATACTAGTGTGCAAAGTTGTTCATTGCATACGAGGCGGTATTGGTCGCGCGAGCCGTAAGGTGAGCGCGACAATTTAGCCGAGGATGCAATTAACAATGCTCACGAGTTTCGTACGACGTTTTTCAACACAAGTTGAGGAAAAAAGCTAATAAAATGCAAATTTTTATTTATTAAAACAATTAGTTTGTTTTAAAAAACAAATGTACAATTTGTGAAGTGATACTGTACAGATTTTGCGGGCATTTTTACGGTTTGAGATATAAATTTACATTCAACAAACTTGCATTGAGGTGCAATAGTAATCAAAGATTCACTATAATTTTATTTAAATACATTATATTATCATATGCTGTTTTCTTGAATTTATAAAATTTTGGCTGAATGATAATTTGACTTGTGCCTGTATGCCGATGCCGCCATTACGCTGAGAGAAAGTTGGTTGTTGCCGTTCAAGAACATTATTGCGCTTTTATAACTTTTCTTCATTGATAAATACATATTAAACATTAGAATACATTTGTTCGAGAAAAAGAAAGTGCTACCAGACTAAATTAAGAATGCATTGTACGTATATAAAAACGTCTTGTAACAGGGAACAACCGAATTTTATCGGGTTATAAATATTGCACACTAGTGCGTAATGAAATTGCGCACTAGTGTGCAATATCCTAGTTTTTGAGATTAAAAACACGCATGAAACAGCCCCGTTATGAGAACGTGTGTTGAAAAATATATTACATATAGTAAAAAAAGCTCATTTGTACAACAATTCATTCAAAGTTGAGTAGTTTTCTTGAAACTAAAACGTGGTAGCCACCGTGAATTTCAAGGCATTTTTGTATTTCTTGTCACGACGCTGACTTTATATTGGCGTAAATCAGAGCAGAGTAAAGCAGAGTTCAGTTGACTAGACTCACTCTTTGAAAAGACTTGTAATAGTTTAGTAAATATGACTCGACATGACATGACTCATTCGTGTCGAGTCAGACACTACACAGACCAGAGACTAACCATCTAGGTAATGTTTATAGTTCAGATAGACAATTATGCAATACTTGGGTGTTTTTATATAAATTAGTAATTAAACTTTGATTCTTTAGAACCATATATGACTTTCTAATGAAATAGAACGACGTGAGAGCAAACATTTTAGTGTATGCACGAATTGTAACTAACTTTACTAATACACTATTATTCACTATGAATATTTTATGAACACTTCAGTTAATCCTGATAATAGATCAGTTTGATTGTTCAATTTCAAGTGAACTTGTTACTTTTGGACGAACTTTTAGAAATTGCCGAGTAAATACCAAAATTATTGAGTAAACGTTACGAGTATTATCTTTAAAGGAACAATAATTGTGTAACGACACTATATATTCTAGAGCTGCGTCTACATTCTAAATAACTAAATAAAAAATATTTAATTGACATTGACGACCTATATAGTTGATTGATTAGTACACCGGTTTCAAGGTGTAGCCATCTCTGAGGTCCCGGGATCGAATCAAAATCAAAATCAAAATAATATTTATTCAACATAGACCTTTACAGGCACTTATTGACGTCAACAAACAAAACAAAAAAAAAGCTTAAATAAAAAAAAAAAAAAACAAAAACCTTGTCCGTACGTACGAATAAGGAAAAAAAAAAAGAAAAAATATATTGACTCGACACCTGTTCGGAAATTGGGAGAGCCTTCTCGAGAAGAACAGGCAAGAAACTCTGAAGGTCTATTTTTTATCTCCTCTTTTCAATGTTAATAATTATAATAATATAATATAATATAAAAATACAATATAGTATAAGATACAATCATACCTAATACGATTACAGTCGTATGTATGTTTACATACACATATAAAATAATACAATATTATAAATAATGTTACCAAACATGGCTCTATGAATAGTGTCCCTATTCCCAAATACTGTGATCATTTAGATAGTCACTTACTTTATAATAACCTTTACTCATGAGTGTATTTTTGATATGGATTTTAAATTTATATAAAGGTAAATCAATGACACTTTGCGGAAGCTTGTTAAACATAGATATACATTTCCCCAAGAACGAACAGCTAGTTTTATGGAGTCTGAACATTGGAACGGCAAGTTTATTTTTGTTTCTAGTATTCACATTATGTAGATCACTGTTTTTATTGAATTTATTATAGTTTCTATATACAAAAACTAAATTATCATATATATATTGACTAGCTAAAGTTAAAATATTAATTTCTTGAACAATTCTTTTAGGGATTCTCTAGCCCGTAAACAGTAAATAGCACGAATCGCTCTTTTTTGTAAAAGGAAAATACTTTCAATGTTAGCCGCTGATCCCCATAGCAGCAGTCCATAGGACATAACACTATGAAAGTAGCTGAAATAAACAATTCTTGCCGTTTCAACATTAGTTAAAAGTCTAATCTTTTTTACTGCGTACGCCGCTGAACTAAGTTTGATTGCCAAAGTTTCAATATGTGGATCCCACTGTAGTCGTGAATCTAACGTAATGCCTAAGAATTTAGTATTATTTACCAAGTCAATGACATCACCATTCATATTTAAACTAGTATCAACCTGCCTTACATTGGGCAAAGAGAATTTGATACATTTTGTTTTCTTAGAATTTAAAGACAAATTATTAGTTGTGAACCAATACAGAACTCTCGAGAGAGCACTATTTACATCGTCATAACATTCCTTTTGTCTATCAACTTTGAATAGTAAAGAAGTATCATCTGCAAACAATACTGTCTCACACGATTCTGTAATGTAGTAAGGAAGGTCATTTATATATATTAGAAACAGTAGAGGACCCAATATTGATCCCTGGGGAACCCCCATAGTTATAGGCGAGCTAGCAGATTCTGATCTATTAATAACGACTTTCTGCAATCTGTCTGATAAATAAGATTTTAAAAGGCTAACAGCTCCATCCGAGACACCATAATGTCTAAGTTTACTTAAAAGCGTTTCATGACTCACACAGTCAAACGCTTTGGAAAGGTCGCAAAACACTCCAATTACATCCCGCTTGCCCTCCCATGCGTCAAAAATATGTTTCATAAGTGCAGTTCCGGCATCGGTAGTGGATCTACCTTTGGTAAAGCCGAATTGGCTTTCATGCATGAATCTGTTTGTTCTCAAGTGACCTATTAGTTGATTGTAAATAACTTTCTCGAAGATTTTGCTGAAAGTAGGTAATATGGATATAGGTCTAAAATTTGAGGGATCTTTTTTGTTACCCGATTTGAAAAGTGGTATTAATTTACTATATTTCATTAGATCAGGAAAGATACCCTCATCAATACAAGAATTAAAAATTTGTGCTAACAAGGGGGCTAATTCATCGATGACAGATTGAATTATGTGAGTTGATATACCCCAGAGATCTTCAGTTTTCTTCTTGTTAAGTAAACGGAATGTTTTCTTAATTGAAGAAGCATCAATATGGCTAAATTTGAATGATTCACTGCACCTATTCACACTTGACTCCAGGAGGGTGACGGCTAAACTAGGAGATGAGTTAAGATTACTGGTAGTTATAGCAGGAATTTGAGAAAAATAATCAACAAATGCATTCGCAACTGCATCGTCCGACTTGATAGTCTTATTATTAATTTCTAAAGAGAAAGAGTTCCCAGAGCTTCTACTTTTTCCCGTTTCCTGATTTATTATAGTCCATGTAGTCTTAACTTTGTTCTTTGACATATTTATTTTATTTGATATGTATAAAGATTTAGCACATAAACAAACATTTTTAAAAGTCTTTGAGTATTTTTTTACATAATCTAAAAAGGCAGGGTCGACAGAAGTAGTTTTTAAAGCATATAATTCAAAAAGTGTTCTCCTGCTTTTATATATGCCTGGAGTAGCCCAGTCACTAAATTTCTTTTTGTTGTTTTATTTTACAACCTTTTGTGGGAACATATTGTTGCTTTCCATTCTTACTAAATTAAATAAATTATTATATAAATTATTAGCATCTCCACCAACAGTAGGCAAAGATGTAATTTGAGATGTATTTTTTTTTTTTAATTTACATAACCTTCCCTGGGATATAGGTCTACAAATCAATTCAGTTTTAGGGCTAACATGATGGTGCTCAATACAGGCTAGTTGTCCACTATGGTCAGAGTTAATGTAGTTTATTACAACAGATTCAATTACTTTACAGTTACAAAAAATATTATCTAAGCAGGTAGCTGATGTGGGTGTTATTCTAGTTGGCTCGTTAAATACGTGATGCAGATCAAATGATTTATATAAATTAATAAACCTTTAGGACAGAGGTGATATATCTAAAATATTAATGTTAAAATCTCCACATACAATTACATTCTTATTTTTCCTGCACACTAATTGCAAAACATCCTCCATGGTGGATTCAAACTCTATATAGCTTCCAGATGGGGGCCTATAGATACACACTATAATAAGATTGTTAAGCTCCACACACGATATTTCAATAACTCTTTCAATGGAAAGTGATACAACATCTTTGCGTTCTTTATAATGCAATACATTGTTTAATATGATTAAAGACCCCCTCTTATTGCAGATTGTCTAATATATGAGCTTACAATACTATAATTATTATCATAGGTGATTAATTCATAGTTCTTAAGCCAATGTTCGGTAACACACAATATATCAACTTTTTCACATGTTAACAACAAATTAATTTCTAAATCTTTGCCAGAAAAGCCTTGGATATTTTGATGTACAATTCGTAGATAATGAGGCTTTTCTATTGTCTTTAAAGATAATCTCTGTTGTCTTATTATTTAATTTAAATTCTTTGGAACAGATTCCAAGAAATTATATTCTATATGTTGCTCAATAAAAGCATTGTCATTTTGTAAATTAGCAGCCAAGTTCTTGGCTGAAGTTAAAAAGTAATATTTTAGCACCATTGCTAATCGTTTTTTGTAAAATGTAGTCAGACTTATTCTATCCTTAATTAAAAGCAAATTATTTGTTATATCTGATAATGAATCCTGGTGGGGGCAGATGTTTAGGTGATGATTGGGTGATGGTGGCATTTGGAACATGGTTGATAATATATATTGGTGATGTAGGAGTATGTATATGTTTATATATATAATATATTAGGGTGTCCCAGAATATAAGGGCAATTTTTTTTTACAAATTAAGACACGCGTTCCCTCTTATTTGGTTCCATTTGACCTTAACAACTGAAATAATAAATATTATTGAAATCGGATAGTGATAACCCTGACTTGATGTCAAACTTTGAATATAAAAGTTTTTATAGAAACCATAGGGGAATATTTTAAGTAAATATTTATTTTGTAAATAAAACAATGGTACTTTGATTATTGTATTATATTTATTATCTATTACATACATATTAATTATTTAAAAGACATTATTAATTAAATTTTCTTCTTAAGGTATGTTTTCTGAGTCAGGATATACTTTTCTGTGTTCTTGTACTCAACGTAATAAATTTTGTTTTTGTTCCTCGTCCACATTGATTAAGCCATGATAGTCTTGCATCAACTAAACAGCTCTTTCACCCGTCTCATTAACTGCTTTCAGTGACTACACCTTCTTTTTAGCGTATTGAAAGGAAGCATTAGCAGGCCACGAAGTAGGACTCTCCATGAGAAAACTATCATCAATTTCGAGTCGCATTAAAAAGGATCTGCTATTCATGGAAACAAAGTCATGGATGTTTTTTTCGAAAAGAGGCTCGCTAAGTTCTTCTCTCGATGGAATGTAGTGTTTATAAGAGAAAAGAAAATCCATCCACATCGTCCACACCGATGGATTTTCTTTGGTCAAATTAGCAACTATTTTTTTTTTACTTTCTTGGTTAATATCATCGTCAAATAGAGACAAGATAGACACTTCGTCTGCCAAATACCACAAATGCTGGCAAAACTTCTGTATAGCCGCTTTTGATATAATTTTGTCAATCATTTCGTATGCTTTCACAGCCTTTTAAGAACATAAGTCTCGGTAGGGCGCTTTGGCCGCTGAAGTGCATTGCAGCCAAGGCTTGACATAAACGCGATAAACAGGCCGCCTAGACATCTGCTGTTTTGTCCTTATTTGACATTTTAAATTGAGAGCTAAATAACGATATTGTTAATGCATAAATAGCTCTCGCTATCCATCTTGCTTGGTGCATGGCGCCGAATTTTAAATTTATTAACTGTATCTCCGCCAAGAAATATTATGCAGAGCTCTATTAACTCGCGATAGTCATCTCTTACAATTTCTTTGGTCAATTCAGTTCTGTAATACTCTAAAAGTTCATCAATTTTAGAATCGTTTAGGCGTAATAGTGTTTCTTTGTGGCTGTGTATCTTCTCTACATTGATATTTTTCTACTTCGATCGGAAATTTTTGAATAAAGGGATATCGGGTCTTGTAGTGACTTGGCTGATTTTGGCCTCGAACACAGCTTTTAGTACCAATATGATGGCGGCAAGCAAAAATCAATATTTCTCTGTTCGATTTCTGTTCGAGAAGCACATATGCACGATTGATATTCGGCCTGTGTTAGAAGCAGTAGTATCACAACAGAGGATTAGTGCTTTATTTGAAGATTCCAGTCAACAATAGCATTTCAAACTGCTTGAGCCTGTGCACTTCCCGATGAGTTATCTAATTTTGGCACAGCAATAAGTTGTTCTTTATTATCATATGAAATAACGATTGGTAGACGTTTCTCTTTAGATTTGCGTACATTTAAAGCTGGCAACGGGTTTCTATCCCAGTGGACTGTTACAGTATCTAGTATATCGTTTTGAAAATTATATTCTAGACTCGCCTTTTCGTTCTTTTCTGCCAATTTTTTGTCCACTCCAGCTAATACACATTGTTAAATCTCTAAATTAAACTGGGGAATAAAAATAACGTTGCAGTTCGAACGTACTGGCTACAAATAAGTAGAGGGGTTTTCCTATTAAAATAGATCATCAAATTTTCAATCAATATCCCCAGAGTGACTGATTTACTCTTTCAGAGATTCAAATGATCTGTGAAATATGCTGTTATAATAATGTTAATGAAATGAAATGAAATAATACTGTTTAATTTTCAGAACACAACAGTTAGTGTTATTATTGTTGTTATTTTTACAACTTTTGTGTTGTATTGTGAATGTGATATAATGTGACCTCATGTAATCTTGTATGGTATGGATGTTGTTCTCAAACTATTTGTTGTTATTTTTTCAACAATTGTTTGTTTTGAGAACGTGATCTAATGTGAGCTTATGTAATCTTGTTAGGAATGTATGTTATGTTATTCCGAAACTATTTGTTGTTATTTTTTCAACAATTGTTTGTTTTGAGAATGTGATCTAATGTGAGCTTATGTAATCTTGTTAGGAATGTATGTTATGTTATTCCGAAACTATTTGTTGTTATTTTTTAATCTATTGTTTTATTACTTCAAAATATTTCCGTACATAATATGAAACATCCTGATATCATTTTAAAAGTAGTTTTAACCGTTATTAATGAAAGTTAAAGTGCCAAGAGAAAGTATGATTAGATCTTAGTAAGTGGAAAACCATATTTTCGAACTACCTTCATGGGTCTTTCTCATGAGGGTAGGCCCTGTGTATATGTGATAGTATATACATATATGCATTGGAATTTAATATTTTCACGGCAATGTTTGTATTTAATGAAAACTATATGATAAATTGTTGATGCTGGGCTTTGAATATTAAAAATATTTTGCTTGAAATTTTGAGAAGAATGAATAATTCCACAGTTTGATATAAAAATCTAATATTGTATACCTATTTTCATGTTAATATGAAGTTTTATCTATCTAATATCTTCTCCTGACTTTATGCTAACATAATATTACTTATTTTTTGTAATCAAGATCAATTTAAACACTTTAACTTAGAAAATAGCTTTTATTGCGCATTTACAAAGACAGTCAAAGTCAATGTCTGACTTGCAGCGGTGTGAGCTAAGTTTTTTAAAGTACTGTAGAGAACCAAGTGTTGAGAACCTTGTCTCAAGTGGCATTAGTAAACTAATGGGTTAAATGATATCAAAGGACATTAATTACTTAAAGCACGGGTATTCATGTGTTCTGAATTCGTCAAATTATATCTTTCCAGTGTCATTATAATCAGATTTATCCCTAACAACACCCGAGAGTCATAAAAGTTACTAAGTGTGGGTGTTTATAACATCTCTCCTAACTCTTCAGCCTAACTCTTCAGTGGGAATAGAAAATATTATTTACATTAACCTTATAAAGAAGTAAATTGATTTTGGGTGTTGAAAGTCATTATTGGTACTATTGATCCGATTTTGGATATAGTTTGGTAATTTTCAGATAGCAAAGCCGGAAAATTTGTATGTTTATTAAGACATTAAATCTAGAGTCCCACTGAATTGTTACTATATATGTATGTGCTATGCTACGTATTGGATAGATTAGTTAGTGGTTAGGCCAACTGTAAATTATTTATAATTATTAAAATAAACGCTATACTCAGCTACATACTTTATGAAAATTTATTTATTTATTTCATTTATTTGGGTAACTCTAACTAGGCAACAAATATTAAAAAAAACATATTTATATTGTGGTGACACAAGTTTAATATATAACTACGCAAATAGATAACAACAAAAATAACAAAAAAAAACAGAAGAAACGTTAATTAATTTTGAAACGTTAACTAAGAAAGGTTTGTTAATAAAATTAGACTCACTTCACAAACTGAGAACCAAAGAAATCAGCATAATACGTTTTCTTTAAGAAAAGTAATCAGGTATTGAAAATATCCAGTTTAATATGTTTGTGTAACTAATATTTTCGTACAACGAAGTACAATTCGTACAATGAAGTATTAAAGTATAAAAATTGGACTTAACAGCACAGGCATTCTGTGAGGCTTTATTACCTGTAAAATATGAAACTAATTGTGGACGGTGTACGATATCAGAAAATTAAATATAATAAAATGATATTTATTACTAGCATGAGGTATGTTTTATATGTTTGATTGTTTTTTTTTTTAAATACTAAAATTAAAAAAAAAGAACTAACTTATATTAATTTATAGTCCAATTATAGATCGCGCCAGTAGGTAGTGCTTTCAGAGCGTAGTTCAAGCAGCACTCCAGTGTTTTCAGTACCTATTAATCAGCTTATCACGAACTAAAAGTTCATTTATAGACGAACTCTATCGAAAGATACTTTATTTTATTTTTAAGTTATTCTGTGTGAAGTCTGCAATAATAATTCACCATAAGCCTAAAGTTCATAAGTTCATAAGCGATATTATAAGCGATATATATTCCCACAACAACATAAACTTAAAAACATGATATTATATTTTTCAAAAGCTCAATCGATTTCAGTATTACTGTTAGATATATTATAGTTTAAATTTCATAACCTTGTCGCTTCTGATTATTAGTACTTTACAGTGTTGAATCATTCATGACAATGTTTCGAATTTTATTTGTTGTTTATTTATGAATTCTTGTATTGGATTTCTGTTCTTGGAAATTTAGATCACTATCTTAATAAAATATTAAAATAAAAATTTGACTGTTTCATTCTGAGCTTGACTCTTTACATTGTTATACATAGATATAATGTACCTTTACAGAGATGTATCTTTACATAGGTATAATGTAGTTTATAGGCTGTAATGTAATCAAACTACACCAATAATATATTTATATATATTACTCAAAAGAAAATACGGAAGGACATTACTTTTCTCGTCTAAAAAAATAATGATAAGCGACATTTTCATACGAACGTTTTTAAACACAGAAGGAACTACCATAAAAATGTATTAAAATTACAAAATCAATAACAGACTTTATAATTTGTGAGTGTGTCCTTTGCTTTGAGTAACATATTTTTATGATATAATATTCCCATATTAAACTGATTAAAATAATGAAAATATAGACGGAACACTAAAATTAACCATTAATATTAATTCAAAAGATCACCTTTAATTCAAGAGCATCTAATTATTTTCAATTTTCTTTTACTTGTCAAGTATAGAATTAGATATATATTTAGGATGTTTCCATATATACTTTATATGGCACAGCGTCATAGAGCGATATTATATTATACGAATGCATGATCATTTTTTCAAGATCCTCCTCCGTGAGTTATACGAAACATTTTTTTCACCAACACAGTTTTAATCAAAAAAGGTTGTGTTCACGTACACATTTTATTAATCAGGGGTAGTTAAAATTCTAGAAGCGCCTTCTCTGAAACGCGCGACGTTGTAATCTGCATCTGCGGCAAAGCGCTTTGAAAGTATACACAATAGTACACAGACTGTACATGATTATTTTGACACCGCTCTTACTTCTCGGGTAATAGCGGAGGTTTTCGTAGCTCTAATGTAAAGCTTGACTTGTTGTTTATTGTACAAATTTAACCCTTTGTCACCTTTTACTAAGTGGTTCATGACGTGAATTCTTTCTTGCTTCTATGAATCTTCTGCAGTAACTGTTTTCTGACTACGTAGCTCTTCTGAAGTACGTCATAATTTTGGTCTATCTTTTCTGTTTTTTGACACTGTCAGAATATCTGTAAACCTTTTCTTTTTAAAGAATACACAGTTTCTAAGTTTATATTATCTGTAACGTATTTTTATTTTCAATATAGTAGTTGACGTTCGCGATTTGGTGTAATATTGTTCCTAAAACGAAATTTTCTACTCATTCACGTCGCGACGTTATATCACGTAGTCAGGCAGCTATTCAGATTTGTTCTCCGAAACCATGCTAGATTAATCTCCGAGTTCATAACTTTGAAATAATAACGCTCTAATTCATAATTAGTCCACATTTGTCCATTCAAGAGAACCGGTAACCCAACAAAACACCAGAGTCTAGTGTAATGTGAAAAGCATAGACAGATTTTGTTAAAATTTCATTAATGGTTTTTGAATGTAATTGTTGAAATTATATTGCTGTAATTTTTTGGGCACCTGATTTCACCACATTATTCAGTAGAATTCCAATAGAGGCCATACTTATACAAGTTATTATTTATCAGATGTTATAATTGTTAATTATTTTGTACTCGTATGTGTTATTTCTTCTAATTGTTTGCTGTTATGTGTGAGAAATAGTAAGAAGTAGTAAATAGTAATAGTAAGAAGATGAGTATTACTTTATTTTATTAATTTTGCTGTTATTTTCATTAATTTGCTAATCCCATGAAAAGATGATAGGATGCGTAATACACTACTCAATTTAAATTTAAAATAAAAACTAATGTTACTTTTTCCTGCAGAATTAAGTCGCGTCAGTTTCTGTTTGTAATTTCTTACGGAGTTAACTGCACTTAAACATTATTGGTAAAATTGGTCATAACATAATAGAGGTATTATAGGCCGACCGCAATCAACCACCACCAGTAAAGTTAATTGGTAAAGTTACCTCATACATTCGAATGACGTCTAATCATTTTCAACAATATCAAACGTCTCTTCAAACGAAAGCCTTCGTTCTAGGGTCTAGTTGCTTAGGTTATTTTCTTAATTTACTTATGTACACACGGTAAAAGTAAAAATAATTTATTCCCAGAAAATAAGTAGAATACGATTATAATATTCTACTTATTTTCTGGGAAATTAGCACCAACACATACGATAGGATACCCATTGCCCTTATTAGCGACAGTTTATTCTACACATTACATATTAATTACTATACTTTTAACTATATATATTTAAATAGTAATCAATACGTAATATGTAGAATAAACTAATATCTGTATTATTATATATTTAACTCACTAACACAGTACATAAATACAATAATGAATATACTATATGCATCCTATTACCCTTTCATTGGATTCAAACTGAATTTAAATGCGACTATATATTCAATATATAAAATTGCAGTTAATATTTTTAATCAAAAAATTCTAAGTGTATTTATTCCGTAGAAAGTACGTAATTTAATACTAGCGTACGATTTTGCGTGGTTAACCATATATCATTATGGCTGCTTTGTATTTTAATAAGTGCAACATGCGATAAAATTGAAAGATTGCATGCTAAGATACCACATAATAATTGTAAGAGTATAACAAAGAGGTTCCTTGTTTTTTTTTATATTTGTGACTTTTTATTTTCTTTTAAAATATATCGTTTTTAAAACGCATAATATACGAAATGAAGTTTTTCTCGTGGATGAGTTAAAACAAACGTTCATAAATAAATCATCCATGATTTACCAAAGAAATGCAGATTTACGCATGAAAAACCGGAGTGGGTTACTAGCAATATATAATTTACTTGCAATTCGCCACTATAATATTTAAAAATTGAAAATGGAACTTTAGCTGTAGATTGGAATTTTCTTCATCTGGTTGTCAACTGTTTTCATATTGTGGTCGTTTTGATAGTGTGGTCTTTTTAAATAAAACTGAACACGTGGCTGTTCCATTCAAGCTTTAGGGCCCTTACGGCCAAGGCTAAGGCTGACTTTAGTTGGTAGGTCACCTGGTCAGACCGCTCTGGCCGTTTGGAGTCCAACATAATAACCTCTGTGACACTTGCGGTTGCGGGGGTATTCTGGGAACATTTCCTGCTCCTTAGTGAGGATTCTCAGCCTCTCTGTCCTGAAGAAAAAAGCACGTGGTTGTTACTTTATAAAATCAAGCTACAATGTAAAGGGTATTATAGTACACGACCATTTGTTTACCGGAAATTATTGAAAAACGCCGCAAAAATAACGCTAAGTGCCGCATTATCTTACACCATAATACTGAAAGATCCCACACGGCTAGATAGAGATAAAAAGCGTATAACTTATTAGCCATCTTATATACAGTCCTGACCTGACATACGAGAAGTAGAGTGCGATATTTCTCCACTAAACCTAAACATCAAGAGCCAATTACACGATCAACGGTTTTTATCGGCTATTGACAGCTATGAGAAACTGAAATTAGTTTAATCGTATTATAAAGGACATTGAGGCAAAACGAGAATATTTTTACTGGCAATAAATTCGTAAGTGACAATCAATAGCGCTTTTTATTATTGATTCCGGAAAAATTGCGTGCGCCTCACATATTATTCATATAACTTTTACCTAGTGAATCTAAACTATCTGTTACTTAAAACTGCATGAGAATCCACTGATGAGTTTAAAAGGTCTAAGGCAACAGACAGCGGAAGTAATATTTTTTTTAATATTATATAAAGACAATAAATACGTAGTTATTAGTAGTGGATTAATTATACTTTGGCTTAATAAAATGAAAAAAAAAAGCTACTGGGATAAGTACTGGCTTATCTAATTTGTTATCGCGTCAACACAATTAATTGAAGACGAGAGTTCGTTTACTACCTAAGTTGACTTAGGTATTAAAACTTAACTTCCTACGCTTTTTTCGAATTTACATTTCTCGTTCCGATTATAAACAATATTAATTGGTTTTTTCTTATAATTCTGTAAACGTTTTAAGTCATGAATACTAAAGATATACAGACTCATACAGACATACAGACTCAAATGACACTAAGACACAGGAACAGACTTAAGTTACCCACTTCTAGATTAGCAATGCACTCATCCAGCCCCTATGTTATGTCCATTAAACTATATAATAAATTGCCAAACTCTATAAAAAACGAACCCAAAGTAAATATATTTAATAATAAACTGAAAGCTTTCCTCCTATATAAAACTTACTATTCTGTAAACGAGTACCTAAATGACCAACAAACATAACATGCATACATACCTCAACCAGGCTTCTTATAGTAATAAAATAATAACACACAACACACCTACAATATCCTTTCCATAAATATACTTTAAATACACAGATATATATAAGTGTTATACATATAACCATTCTTTAAGCTAAAAAAGTGGAAATATAATAAAAAATGTAATTAAGTATTTTATTTTAATAAAAAATGAATAATAAAATATACTTAAATACATTATACATTACATATAAATAATAATAAACAATTAAATATACCTACCTAAATGTGTAATAGTAAAATTTGAAAATTGTAATATTTATTGTAAATTAAAATGAATAATAAAATACACTCAAATACATTATATATTACATATAAATAATAATAAATAATTAAATATACCTAAGTTAATACAATTTTATAAAAATGGAATATTTATTATAAATTAAAATGAATAATTAAATACACTATACATTACATATAAATTATAATAAATAATTAAATATACTTAAATTAATACAATTTTATCAGTAATGATTAATACACATAAAAATAGTTCCTCGCTCCGGTTGATCAATATTGCTGTGCCCGACAGGGTCCATAATTGTACCTACCTCTAATTTTAAGGTCACCTGTATCACAATATGGAACGCAATAAAGTTATTGAGTATTGAGATATTATTACACATTTAAAGTGTCGTATATAAGTTACCAAGCTATAAGTTCCTTTAGTACATTAACAATATGCTTCGTATGTGTAATAACTGTCTCATGTTTTTATAACAAAACAAAGTGGTTGGGTCTCACTAATGTTGTTGTCTTTTGCTTGACCTACTTTTACTGGATATGGATAAGCCCTATTATTATTTATGAAAGCAAAAATAAATACTTTGATTATTTTGATAATTTTTATTTCACTTTATCTAGTATTCTACAAGCTGCCCTCGACTTCATCTGCGCAGGATTAGAATTTCGAGTACCTTTATATATTACTAGCTTTCTGCCCGCGGCTTCGCCCGCGTGGATTTCGGGATTGGGTGTATAGAGGGTTAAGGTCATAGCTTTTGCCCACGGCTACATATACGCGGAAGTCGGTTTATGGTGCGAAGATTTTATCGCGCTTCCCGTGGGACTATCCGTTTTTCCGAGATAAAAAATGCCGCAAAACTCCTCAAGAATCACTCTATCTATTGATGAAAACCGCATAAAAATCTGTGCAGTAGTTTTTGAGCGAAGCCTTTATTGCGCATCCCGTGGGATCTGTCGATTTTTTCCGGGATAAAAAGTAGCCTATGTTACTCGGGGAGAATGTAGCTTTCCAAAGGTGAAAGAATTTTGAAATCGGTCCAGTAGTTTAAGCGTGAAGAGGTAACAAACAAACAAACAAACAAACAAATAAACAAACAAACAAACAAACACACTTTCGCATTTATAATATTATAGTTGGGAATAATTTATTAGCCTATGTGTTATTCTGATATATAGACTATACTACTGTAAGTTTCATTAAAAGCTATTTAGTACTATTTAGTAGCTTTTACGTGAAAGAGAAAACAACAGGAAAAAGAGAGAGAAAACAAATATTCATCCATACTTACCATATTAGTAAGGATTTGCAATATTTTGTAGGTGAGTAGTATTACCGAAGAGATAACTTAATAAATAACAACCAAACAATAAATAAAACAAAAACACACAAAAATAAGCTAGCATCAGATCTTCGTACAGTTAACGACTTTTACATCTTTTCGAAGCGAGCATACAAAGTGCTAACCGAGCAGCTAATGTTTGCCAAAGTAGTGGATGTTTGCTTATACTCAGGCTGTGACGAGGCTGTTGTATTGTAAATAAAAGGGATTGGTGCTTTTTGTCGTGTGCCGAATGAAAAAAAGATTTTTAGTGTGAATAAAGGGACCGGCAGCTGAGATGGGACCTAGTAGTTGCGTTATCACATTATTTTACATTTGATTACGTCGCGATAAGTTTTCTGTCGGTAAAGAAAAGTGAATCAGGCTTCTTATTGGGTACGTCAAGGGTATATTAGGTCAACGAAAACGAAGTTTTTTCGTCTTTTTATCATTTTGTTACAACATAATTGAATTGAGGTGAAAGTTGAGATTGCCACAATGCCAGTTTTCAGAGTCGCATAAAAAAACGCAATGAATTTCATAATTTCCCTAATAAAATCCAGATAAATAAATCACAAAATTAACTGCATATACTATTAGCTTCATTTATATATTACAAGTGACAGTTTTACAATATCATATTAATTAGGCCAACAACAGATGTTACTTAATATGTACACCGTACATTAACTTTTTTTATATTTCAAATGATTTAATCGGGTATGTATCAAACGTAAGAGATTATATTCAAATCTTATCATATCAATATCAAAATTGACTGACGATAATATAAAAACTATATAATCATTTGTAACAGTCTAAAGTACAAGTGACTCCTGTGAGATTCTCAGCAAATCATCAAACAGTCTACACAAGAATCAGAATCAGACTGTGAACATTGCCTTCCAACATAAACTGTAAATTCGGTACCCAGTAATTTCACTGCCTTACTGGAACAAAGCAATGCAATGACTGTTGCTTTGCATTAAAGTACATAAAATGTCCAAAATTATATGTCAATTTATTTATAGGCCACCATGCCATGCATTACAAGGGGTATTGAAAACTATACATTTAAACATATTATGTGAAAAAAAAAATCAATTTACGTTAGAAAATCTGTAATACACAAGAATAAAGAAACAAGTACGTTACAGTAAGTCAATGAATACTTTATGTCTCCGGGACAGTTAATTCTAAGATGGCTGCCAGCGTAGAATCTGTGTGTTGGATTTATATGGTTATCCATGTTAAAGGTATCTAAATAACACTAACCAAAAAAAAAACTATGATTTAACAATATGTACTCATTATATAATTCTGCAGTACTCTATACATTAATTATATTTACAAGTGAAAAGAAGTAGCTCTCTTTGAAATTATTGACAAGTACCTTACAGCTAGAGTAGGAAAGTTATTAACTTCTCGCAAGTCAGCGCGCAGACGAGATTTTTCAAAACCGCTAAATATGTCTCCCTTTGAGGGCGCTCCCATTATTTGCTTCAGAGCTGTAACTGAAACGACCAGACTGTTAGGCAGTCTTCTGTACTTGCTTGGTGCTTCGTAGAGCGTTATTTTATACTTAGCAATCCTTACAACAATGTGGAGAGGTCATTATGTTAATTATAGTACTTACCAAAAGAAAGTGTTCGAGTGACGGCTGCGTGAAGATCGTGTATTAAGAATTTACAATTGTATTTTTAAATATATTATTTTTAAAAATGTCCCATAGTAATGAAAAAAGGAATGCTATACTTTTAAAATTTATCTCGCAGCAATTAACTGTGTTAATTATAACAACTCTAACTATGTAGATAAAAACTTTTTAGAATTCTTCGTAATGTTATATTCTAATTACCAATATAAAATATCATTTCTCAGAAAACGATTTTTTTACTGTATATTGCAAATAAGGTACAAAATAGTGACGACAAAAATCAGAAACTGTATTCGAGCTTATTTCGATAGAAATTAAAAAAATACAGTATAGGATCAAAAAACATTTTTTATAATATTATGGCTATGGAAATTTCATAGTTAAAGAACGTGAAAGTTAATTTTATATCGCTAAGAAGCTAATATAACGAGCTCAGGGCTTGTAAAATTGTATTATTTTCCGCATTTTGTTTTTGCCTCGATTCAACCCAGTCGCTTGCATACCCCTCGCTCGCACTAACATGTCTAATTAGGTAGAATGGACCGGATTGAGCGTTACATGAATTCCCGATCTAATAGTGACCGAGCACTTGACGTAAGCGAGGAGAGCCCTCGATCTCTACGATTGAACAACGGATACCAGAGCTCTTTTCCAGTTAATTCTTTGCAGACTCGAGAAGGGATTTTGCTAATTTATGGAGCGAACGTGTGCCGTGGTTGCCGGGATGCTGGTGATTATAAAATTTTTAGCTTTTTATTAAGTTTCGTTTTGTATTGACCGAGAACATCACTACATAGTATAAAACAAGTTCGCTATCTCTGTCCCTATATCTATGTATGCTTCAATCTTTAAGACTACGCAACGGATTTTGATGCGGTTTTTTAATAGATGGAGTAATTAAAGCGGAAGATTTATATCTATTACATTGTGGAGAAATACTGTTATTTTTGAGTTTTCTAATGTGATGTCTTAAGTGATTACATTTTTTCCATTTACATTGAAAACGCAGGCTGAACCCTACGAGATTTATCAAAATAATGTACTGTGGGCATCTTGACCTACATTTTATAATATATTTATAATCATATTATATCACACACACACACACACACACACACACACACATATATATATATATTATATATATATATATATATATTATTTACGTATTTATTATATAAGCTAAAATAAATATTAACAAAATATATATAATATAATTATTTACACTTATCAATAACTCACATCTACAATATATTATATCTACAGTGAAATAATATATATCTAAATAAATAATATTTATCTAGCCAGCCTGATTCGTTTAAGCCCGTTATTTGTGAGACGGCGCTTAGGTACTCGTATTGTCCGGCTGCGGCCGCGCAACTCGTCCCGCCGGGCAATGACAAGCAAAAATACAGTCGAGTTAGACATGACGTTGCGCGCACGTACCTACGTTGGTTTTGTGCTATTGCTTGTTACGAATTGTTAATGCTTATTCAATGTAATATATATCTTATTATCTCTTATTTAAAATAGTACTGTTAGTGTTGTGCTCGTATTAATTGTTCCTTCTGTATTTTGTGTGTGTGTGTGGTGAATTTAATAAATAACGTAACAGTGAGCAAGACTTTTTAGTTTTACATTCTCACGCATTCACCACCATCAGAACATTTACCACAGTACTAAGTGTGTACTATACACATCGAAAAGGTTTACAGAAAATTCCGGGATGCTTTATTTATCTCTTATGGATATCCCACAATAATACTTATTGTCATTTATTTTTTACGAAAATATTTTTTTTTGAAAGCGTGTTTTATTTTAGTTTTTTATTCTATAAAAAACTAAAATAAATGCGTTCACAATTTTTCTGTAGTGTAGCTAGTATCAGCATTGCATTCGTGCGATGCCGAGGCGAGTCGCTAGTTATAATATATTTACTGTGGAAATCTGTAGACATTTTTTGTAGCAAAAACCTAACTACGATATTTCGTGCTATAAGTAACAAACACACAACACAATAGTTTCGTGTAGTAAAAATAGAACTAAATATGTATGCTTTGCAAATATTATTTAATTTAGTTTCCTGAATAATTAATTAATCATTGTAAGCAAGCAATTGCTTATGTGATCGTCCGGTACAAGATGCTCGATTACGAATTATCGTAGCAAACAGAAGCAAGTTGGACTACGAATTTTCGTAACATTCGCTACGACTCGTTTATTGCTACAACTATAACTTTTGTAACCCAAACTATTTGTTAAAAATATGATCTCTGAAATCAAAGTGCATAGTATACTTTGATGAAAATCGTAATTACTTTGAAACATTATTAAATGATTATATATACATATAAACATTATTAAATATGCCAGAAACACGCTCATAACCCACCATAGGGGCTTCAATTATCATCATAACAGTTAATACTTTAGTATATAAAATACATTTTATCTAATAATAAATAAAGCAAGTTGACTTCTGTTACGTACCATCATTAATTGGATTTTTAAATTATCAACATTTATTAGATTTGAATATTGAATATTATTCCGGAAATTACATTTTATATCCTCGCCTTATTATTCAATTTCCTTTGAACAAAAATGAGGCAGATTATGGGTTAGTTACTAATTACAATCTGATCGATCGATAGAGCGTACCTGCTGGTTACCCCAACTTACTACTTGTATGATCTATTTTTTTAAACAACTTAATTCAGATTGTTCAACCCATTATTTTGGTTCTTAGTATTATGCGTCGATACATTACAGCTGTAGGTAATATTTGCTTCTATATTACGAGGCAGTATAAATCCAACTAACATCCTATGTGACTCGATTTAATTTTTTGTTTTAAATAATAATATCCAAAAATAAATCCAAACAAGAAGGTAGCTAATTCAAAAGAATTACGCAGCGTACTAGCTACCTTCTACTTGTTGATATGCAATTTGCTTCTCTACGTCTTTTGTAAATGACTCAGAGCTACAGAAAAAAAAGAACATAAATATGTAAGTTAGTTTTCATTGCCTTTTTTGTTATTATAAAAATGAGTTGTTTAATTTTTTTTTTCTAGTTAGCATGGTATTCACCGTTTCGTGTGACACAACAACTCTACATACATGGTCTTAAGATGGAAGGATGGGTGCTATGCACAGAAAAAGATCTGCAGATTTCCACATGGTATTAAAAGAAGAGTAACGAAACATTCTACCGTATTTTTTGGGAGTAAAGGTCACATCTTAAAACTTATGTACAAATAAGACTGCCTACCTGCAACCGTATGCCTATAGCACATGGTTTTTGTGATATGAAAACATGTAACATTTAAGGTCACGGTATTCTGTAGTTTCATTATCTATTCAAGCTGGAACACAGTAAAGGTAACACTGCTATTGAAATAGCTTTGATATATTCGTAGATAAACCAGGATCGATGTGTTGGTCTGTATATTTTTAATTTACCCAAATACTCGAAAGAAAAGAGTAAATTACCTGGAAAATATAAGTTACAAACTAGAAAACATTTTAGCTGAACGGAATGTTAATGCGCACAAAAAAATAAAACAGCTTTCAACTCCTTGCAAAGTTCCGTTATAACATATTTTTATTGCACTTTTGTAGCAACACGCGGAGAAAAAACTATAAAACGTAATGGAAAATATATTTTCACTCGAACCTGTGTTTACGTAGGCATACCGTGAAATGGAAAAGGTAATAAATTCTTGAAACAGTGTAAACTACTAAAATTCCAACGTTCGCATTTAGTTGTTTGTTTTGGCTTCAAAGTCAAAGAGAGCAGCAATACAAGCACATAGCTTAACCACAAACGTTTCCCAAATTGAAACGAGTATTGATCATTTGTTTGTTTAGAATGTTTTTATTAAGTTGCATGTTTCTACTGTCTACAGATGTGTCCGTACTACATGTAGTAATACGGACATTAAAACTACATTTTAAACTTCGCGATTATAACAGAATACTTGTGATGTCCTCTTCATTTTTAGCGCTTGGATGCGATTGGTATTTTTTGTGACCTGTCGAAAGCTTTTGACTGCGTAGATCATCAGAGCTTATTAAATAAACTGAAGCATTATGGTGTCTCTGATGCAGCGTCTAGATTAATTGAATCTTAGTCCAGCAAAGTCCAGAAAGTTGTTGTTAGTGGGACTGAGTCTGCAGGTACTCCTATTGTTATGGGCGTACCCCAGGGATCGATTTTGGGTTCCTTGTTTTTCTTGATATATATTAATGATCTCTCACACTTCACTGATACTTTGTGCAATACTGTACTATTTGCAGATGATACTTCTTTAATATTTAAGGTTGACAGAGGAAACGGCAATATTGACGTTGTAAATAGTAGGTACTCTTTCTAAAGTATTGCACTGGTTTACGATTAAGAATTTATCTTTAAACTAAATGTATAAAATTGTCATTACCAAATGTATGAAAAGTAAACACTATCGTTAAATTAATAATGATGTGACAGAATTTGTGGAATTCACTAAATTCTTGGGTATTACTTTGGATCTGACTTTGCAATGGGATTCACATATTGAGACCCTATCAAATAGACTAAGTTCTGTAGCATATGCTTAAAAAAAATAAGACACGTCACTGGTGTATCACGCAAATTATCATCACAGTTATCACGTACAAGACTAGGAATATTACACATTATTTTCTAATTGCTATCCAGCTGAGTTAGAAACGTCTAGTAACTTCTTTCTGGACATGAGCCCTTTTTTTCTTTTTTTTTTGTTCCCTTGAGGAAAATGCATTAAGTTGCATACCCCGGCTGTGGCGAGCCGGCGGTTATGTGGGGCTCTCCTCCTCAGAAGGGGGAGGTCTACTCACTAAAAACCTCAGGGATGGCCTTCCTCAGGCATGTAGGGAGCCCCCGGGAACGCGAAGCGACTTCCGGAAACTCCCAGCCTCCGCTCCCCTGCCTACAGGGGAGCCGTCCTCGGGGGAGGCTACTACCTCCCCCGATCTCCTCCACCGACGACGCCCTCCGGCAATGGAAGGGGCGTGGTCCATCCCGGGTCGCCGTATCCGCGGGCGCGACTTCCTCGCGCCTGCCGGCGACCCGCGGCGGCGCCGCAGCTGTGCTACCGAGCCCGGCGCCGCCTTCTTCGAGCGGCCATCTCCCGACCCCGCTCGGCACCTTCCTTCTGGAGCATCACTGCTTCACAGAAGGAGGCCACAGCCCTCCAATCTCCCTCGTCCGCCAGCATCGCCGCAATCAATGCTGGCGGAGACAGATCTCGCCCGATCTCTGCGACCAAGACTCGGCGCTCGGAGGCCCACGTGGGGTACTCCACCAGCATGTGCTGGGTCGAGTCGAGGTCGGATGCGCAGTGGTAGCAATGTGTCAATCCCTCCCGTCCTATTCGACGGTAGGTGACCTCCTCCTTCCCGTGGAGCAAAGCTTCGAGGTGCGTGAGTACGGCACCGACGACGCGCTGGCGCGCACAGGTCCGTAATTTGAGCTGCGCATGCCAGGCTGCCACAATCCGTCGGTGCCACTCCCGCTTAGGCACTTCATGCGCGGGTTTCAGGGCACTCCCCCCATCGCTCCCCCGGTCGACACGCCGCGACGCATATGTCGCCGCGTACATGTCGGCCAGGATGTCGAATGGGGGGGAGCCTCCCAGAACCGTCGCCGCCTCGTACGATATAGTACGGTAACCTTGTACGATCCATATGGCCATTATCCGCTGCAGGCTCCGTAGCAGAGCTCTGCAGCGGGGGGACCTCGCGCAGTCTTGCGACCACACGGGAGCCCCTTGCATGGCCACGGATCGCACGACGCCCTCGTACAGGTGGCGAACTCCATCCCTCGGTCCCCCGAGATTGGGCAGCAGGCGATGCAACGCGCCCGTCACCCTTTTAGCTCGGGGGACCAACCGCACGAAGTGCTCCTCGAAGCTCCATCGGCGATCCAGGGTGAGGCCCAGGTACTTGATGTACGGCCCCACCGGGACCACCGCGTCACCTACCCGGATCCGGCAGCTGGGTGGTTCCCGGCGCCTCAGAAGGCCGTGGAACCATAGCGCCTCGGTTTTGTGAGGCGCTATTTCTAAACCCAGCTGGCAACACTGAGCCTACCTATTTAGACTATTCGTACTAGGTAAAGGTAGGTACAATGTGAATATACTAAACCAAGCAACTAGAGCAACTAAATGGTGATTTGTCATAATTTACATCGTGTTCAAATGAATACCGATTTGTTGGGAAACATTACTGAAGTTTTCTAGCATTGTGCCTATGTCTTCGATTCTCCCAGCCTATGAAAATGATATTATCCACGAGGCCAATATGCTTTATGTTCTCACTATCGATGTGAATGTCCAGTCCTCTCTAGTCCAATAGTTCAAAACACGTCCTTTAACGAAAAAGTGAACAGTTTGTCAGATATAACCGTCCAATAGGATGGAATACCACACCCAACTATAGCTATATCGCTCTTGAGGCTTCTGAAAATTACCTATGTGACACCTCTGGAGAAACCAAAGCGCGAAACTTTCAACAAAGACTAGCCCTCAAACACTAAACATATTGGCAGACATAAGCTCATCGGCCTTTTGTATTACCTGTATGAGCATATGCTCATACTAGATTCGTTTAAATTCATTAAAATTCTTGAAAGTAGCTTATATAAATGTCTGTAGTTCTTAGGCAGGATTCATCCCACCTTCAGAGTTTCTTGCTTGTTTTCTTAAGAAGGCTCTCTCAAATATAAACAAGTGTTAAATAATCTTATAAATACTTTCGAGTCTCTATTCTGCTCAATAATCTCTTTATACTTTCTACACAGACATAATAATAGTAGGCATCTATTGGTTGTGATGATGATGATGATGATGATGATGATGATGATGATGATGATAAAGGTAATCAAAAAAATTAAAATTTTGTTTTTGAAAGTATTATTATATAATAAAAAATCGTTATAAACAAGTGTTTGATATATATTTCCTTAAAAGCTGTATAATTAATTTTATGACATAATTAATTTTATTACATAAAATTAATAGAAAAACAAACAATATACCCATGTTACATGAAATAATATTTTACAACTGAAACAGGTAGCCATTAAAGATAATTTCATTTTTAATATCTACAGAAAACACGTTAATTTATGCATTAATTGGATAAGATAAAATATATTAATTGAATTAATACCGCATTAATAATGCATGAAGTTAAATCCTATATTTTTATACAACACATTCAGTGCTTTGAGCAAAGGAAATTTGAAATTCAAATGCATGATTCCGAAAATATTCAATACAGTTAAGGCGATCTTATGAAATTAAGTCCATCTGCGCCCAACGAATTTAATCTAAAGAAAAATATTTCGGTTAAGGAAAATAATATAGACGCCTTGGCAGAGTACTCCGGCAATAAATGATGAGGCTAATATCCATCAGGGAAGTAGGGAAGGAAAACAACCCAGTATCTTAGAAACGTAATTTTTGCCATGAATTTTAAATATTCCAAGTTAAGAATAACTTAATACTAACTTTTACAGTCTGTGACTATTCAGAATATCTTAATTTGATTTCGTCAATATTTAAAAAAAATCCAAGATTAACATTTAAATGTTTCCAGACAAATCTTATGAAGATGTATAGTTGGTGAGATTGGAAGTCCAGGCTAATCTCCGGTATTATTAATCCGATTATAACTAAATTTAAAATGAGGGAAAGTCTGAATAAATAACAAGTAGGTAGATATTTTTTACACTCCTAGCAAATAGCGTAGAAGAAAGAAAGTTGTTAAGAAATCTAGAGAAAATTATGGACATATTAATTATACATAGATAAATATATTAACAGACATGTTTAAGGCACAACTGCCCGTATTAAACTTATCAATATCTGCCTCACGTGAGGCAGAGAGATTCGAACACGAAACGTCAGAAATATCATCAAATTGTCTGCAAAATTGTATAAGTTAAAAAAATCGTCATTTGTCCATTTACATATTTGTTTCCTTTAGTTCAAAGTATACTATTTAATGTTAAAATGCTTTGTATGTTTTCGTTTTATTAGAATTATGTTTAAAAAATCATTTATTTATACGATTTTGATATATGTTTGAATCAAATATTAAGTGAAATGTGATTATAATCATAATTAAGTTGATTTATAATTAAGAGGTCAAAATTATTATTCATTTGTTGGAACATATTCTATTCGTTCCTATTTTTGAATGGAATAAAATATATTCCCAATCCCTTAAAGTTTACGTTTTATGTATTAAATTTAGTTAATAACTTAACAATTAGTTTAATGTGTAATAAATACATTTGTAAAATTTGCATACAGCTTGCTTTATGAAATAAATGTAAAGTATAAAGAAATAATTAATATTGTGCATAAATAGATTAATTGTAAACGGAAATATATAAGTTTATTAGCACCTAACAGCTATTGACGCATCAGCATTTATCGAAAAACTTTCAAAGCCCTTAATGCAGGCAAGCGTTTTCGAAATAAATCATCAAAGTTCATAAAAGACCCGGAGTCATTATTTACATCAAATGTTTCAGATGGGACATAATTTATCAATGTCTAATTATAGTTGACGTTGATAAATCATATGGGGCTAGTTGATTTCTCGAACATATTATTCACGGCATAAAAGCCGCAACGCATTTTTGTGTGTTTATTAATTAACATCATTATTAAGTGCTTGCTTGTTGAAATAAGTGTGCTCTTAATTATTGGTAATAACTGATTACATGCGACCTTTGGTGAGGAGTCATTAAAAGTACAAGAGCTTTCGGAAAATATACATTATCTGAGAACTGAAATTATGTAACATTAATTGATTCATTTGAGCTTACTGTCTTCCTAGTAGATTTTCAGTTACGATATTCAAAGTCAACAAGAGTTTGTCTTTTTCTTAAGATATTTTATATGATCCAAATATTCATATACATAGGTTCGTTATTTACCTAGGCTATAGGACATGGCAAAGGCAAGTTGAAGCAGCCTTCCATATATATTGCCTCTGTCTTGAGTTTGAGAGTTTAAATGGATATCGTCTACAAACATGTCATTGGAATTCTATGATATCGCTATCATCATAAGCATTTGTTAACATCTAAAAAATGTAAATTATATTATTGTCCTAAATTATTATGATGATGTATGCTATCTATCTTGACCTGAATCAAAATTTGTTCGTACGAGTAGATTGTTTCCTAAACTACTGCAATCAATTAGTTTTATTATTGAATCACAAACAGGCTCACTATAATTATTACACAATTAAAAACATAAATAAACATTTATTGTAAACTTCTAATAAGCTAATTCTAAAAATAAACTAATCCTAAAAAGCAAAGAGATAAATAATATAAACTTATCTATATATAAAACATATATTAGCAAGTCAGCTATCGGCATGGGTCCCATTATACTTGCGGCGTTACCTTACTGCACCGCCAAAGGATATTTTGGACGATTACGCGCTAACGTTAAGGTCTTCTGTAGTTTGGGCCAGTTGGGCGGACAAAAGTATAATATTTTTTTTTTATGTCGGCTGAGTGAAAAGCGTCTCTACTGCCAGCGCAGCAAAGTCGTAGTCAGACGAGTATTTGCGGCGCTTACTAATTTGTATTCAAGCTTAGGAAATACAAAGGATCACATGTCTGCCCATCGTCAACTTATATGTTGAATGCCCATCTGACAAGCATGAGAAATGAGGGTTTAAAATAGTTTTTACTCTACATTCTCTTCTAACTTGCCAACATATCTGCCACGACAGTATTCCACTCCTCCTCTCTTGATAATGATGTCCTTCCCAAAACACAAATATATTTAACTCATTCTTTTTCGTTCACACAATTCTCATGCTCCCATCTGATGTCAAAATGATTATTAGCTTGCAAGCCCACGGGAAGCGAATATGGCTATTGAATGAATATTGGCAATAAATTGCAGATTTATTATGCTTTTTATCCGGTTCCCTTATGAGAAATAAAAGAACCCTGTAAATGCATGTAAGTATAAGTATCATCTTTATTATATTTATTTTAAACTATAAATTCAAGCCAGTCTTATTTATTTTATATATTTTAGAATATTTTTATATAAATATTCTTTTAATGTTATGTAAAATTAATAATATACTGTGTAAGAATGTGTGTGTGCAGTGTGATAGATGTTCACGTTTGTATCGGTACTCGCTCAACTAGCCTAAGGTAACTGGCAGAAAATGAAAAAAGCAAAATCGCGCTTCAAGTGTATGATTTTGATCACCCATCGTTGGTCCGACTACAGGCGTTGTTACTTAATTTCAAAAATCTTTTGCCGAGCGCACAGGGATTACCAACCTCCCCTTATTAATATGTTTATACTACTAAAATTTTCCATGGCTATGATGTAGAGTTCATTTTGAGAGTTTCACTGGAAGTAACAAGGCGAATTATTGTCATAGAAAGTCGTATTGACTTTAGTACGCGAGATCGCTTAGATTGGAGGCCATGGTCTATGCCGTCTACGCCTTTCGCAGACTGCTATCGACAACCTCGAGAGGGTGGGTGTCGTCAGGATTTATTTGATATCACCCTTAAGATATCGTCAAAGGCGACTAAAGGAAATACTATCTACGGGAGTGTTTATCCTCTCTACGTAAAACTCTGCCTTGCTCTAACGTCAAACTGCCTCCAGTAGCAAAGTCTTCAAAACTGAGATAAAGGACCATTTAGTTTTCATGAACGACAAGGATTACCAAGGAAAATAGAAAATGAATGGAACAAAACGCTATAAGTTGTATGGAGCAAGAGATTACATTAGAAGAAGTGAGAAATTTTAAGGCTTACGGATGAAATACCTCCAGAGTTATGGAGTTTTTGGAAAGTGAATGAATAGAAATTGTTTACTTTATTTGTTATTAAGTTGCTACGAGAGGAAACGATCTCAGATGAATGGTGCAACAATTATTTAGTTCCTATCTTTAAAAACAAGCGACAAAGGTTGCCAGTAACAAGACTGTGGCAACTATCGAGGATTGAAGCTCATGCCATATTATGAAAATGTGGAACGGGAACGAAGGACGAAATATTCACTTGAATTATGCAAAAAGAACAGACAGACACATAAAAACTGTCATATATTGTTTGTTGATTTAGAAAAAGCATAAGTTAGAGCCTGTTACTAGTTGTTGTGTTGTGGGTTTGTTGTTGTTTGTTGGTGAGTTAATTTGAAATAAAATAGAGCGTCGGGAAAATATCTGCCACTTATCTGCGCTGCTGAATATTAGCTTTCCACTTATGGGTACGAGGGTAGGACACGATGGTAATTAACGTACTCGGGTCAAGTCATAAGGAGCATTGTTGGGTTTTTAGTCGGTATGCCTTGAGCTTTAGCTGGAAATAGGCTGGCGCTAGTTTGCGGTGAACCCGGCATATTTTCGGGTCAATCCCTAGGCACGAGGTAAACTACATTGCATTTTAAAATTAAACTACAGTTGTTAAGGTAAGGCTATGGAGTGGTAGATATATATCAAGATAGATAGCGTTAGTACCTCTTCCACAAGGTGAACTGACAATTTGATTAAGGTCGCAGAAAGGTATTGGATGCTAGCAGCGCAGAAAACACTGCATAAATTATTGGGAAAACTTATATTCAAAATTGCTGTTTGTCAGTTGAAATAAATGAACGAAAAAAATGTATAAATCGCCTCTGACAGTTAGTCTATAAGTGGGTTAGGTACAGCTCATTACAGATCGTTAATTCGAAAGCCGGGAACAATGAAATACCTCCCTAAATTCCGCAGAACTCACAAACTCACTTATGAATTCCTTGCGAACACTTTTATCAAACTAGATAACCAACTTGGAAGTGCTAAACTTTCGTTCAGTTAAGATAACGCAAATTTAGTTCAATTCAATAAATTGTCGATAGCGTTGCAATGGAAATGTGCAAAAGTGTGACTTCTTTACTTTTAGTAGCAATAGTATTTTATGCAACTGCTGCTTTGTGCACAAAGGAGGAACATTATAAGATATTGTACACTTATAAAACGTTGCATATAGTACTGTTTTTATAGCTTATAGAGTATCGTAACTTCATCCATTTTTTTTATAAGCTGTAACTAGAAATGTACAAATTAACTACAGACATCGAATGAGAAATCTGTTACAAAGAGAATCGAATATGCCTATTCGATTTCTCTTTGCAACTCTCAATAAATTAAATTTAATAGCTAACATCAACATACTCATCAATCCAACTTAACATCTCTCAAATGCTCGTTTGAAGTTAGCTACATCGTCACGCTCTGAAAAAATTGGTAGCTGAGGACTCTTCCAAAGTCTGTACGTATGTGGAAGAAATGAATATTAAAACCGAACTATGCTAGATCATATCAGTTCCAGGTGATAGGGCCCTATTGAGAAAGCAAAAAATAATGGTGAAAGATGATGATAGCATGACTAGAAACAATTCCCCGGTGCCTTCATATAGATCCTTCATAGATAACACAGAGAGAACCAAAGTCGCTCCATTGAATGTCAGAGCCATGATATTGTGTTGTTTGAAAATACCTTAAATAAATACATTGGAACAATCTTACCTTCACAAATTTTTATCTTTTAGCCATTGCGTAAATGAGATTGGATTCAAGATTGTTTGATGAAAATAATAAAAACTAACAATATAAAAGGCGATGGATTCATCAAAACAATTTAGAAATCTACTTATACTTTAAACTGATAAAGGGTAATTGAAAATTGACAGCGGGATCGTGTAACTATCGGTATTATTTGATATATATGCAGGAGGTTCTGGTTGTGTAGGATTGGAATTGAAAAGAATGAGATCTCATTAGCACTAAGAATATCAAACTACCTGCTCGAACGGTCCGTCATGTTTCTATTGAGTCTACCAATATGTGTAGAATTAATTATAAAACAAATGTTACATACATTTGTAGCTGAATGTATGTGTGTAGTATTGGAATAAAAGATTTGGATATAACATACCTACGAGTATTTAATCACCGAAGACAACTATGATAAAAATGAGCTTAGAGACCTTTCTGCGCCGCGCCCTCTCCTGAGGAGTTGTCGCTCTCAGTACCAGTCATGAGTACTTTAGACCATTAGAAGCTTTGAGGCGAATTTATTAGTTTGACAAGAGTTAAGTTGGTAAGAAGACTGAGCCGAGCTATCTCAGTCTAGTCTAAGACTAAGTGACATTTGGCCACGGTATCCTGGAGACGGACTCCTTTCTGAGGATTTTCTACCTATCTTGTCCTGAGAGCCCACTAGTGGATTGGTGTGGTGGAGTGGTTGACTGCATATACAGCTTCGACTTTCTTCGTAGCTGTATACAGGATGCCTCACAATGGTTTCCTTTCTACTCGGCTAAATGTTTTTTTATGAATTTAGAAAAACGAAAACATATTGATTGCAATCTCAATCCCGAGCCCTTCTGATTAGAAGAACAACGACGAAACCATAGCTTAATAGACGAGTATTGTTACGTCTGCTTGGTTTTCGTAATTTAATTTGTTAGTTACTTGGTAATGATAATTTTGAAGGAGTCTATCACAAAAAAAAATAGTAAAACCTCTTTTAGAAATCAAAGGCATTGTGATATGGTATAACAATGGATCATTTTACAAGTGCAAGTCATAATTTTACAAAAGATATTGAATTATTGTATTATTTAATTTGTAATTTAATTAAATTTGTAAAATTACTCCTTCCATAATGCAGTAGGCAAATAAGTCTGCATATTTGTACGCTCGTGTTGACTATTGTGCTATTTGCATTATTTGACATAAGTATTAAATAAACATTAAACAAATCTTGGCGTCATAACAATGGATCATCTTACAATTGCATTTTAAAGGCTTTCATGATTTATTCTAAAAATATATAAATTGCATTCCTCAAACAACTTTTTCTGAATACAAATACGAACTTTGTCAAACCTCCAATGGAAACCATTCAATTAAACTTATTGAATTAAGCGCATAGTCGCCTGATGAATGGGCAATTCCTGTAAAGCTTTCACAAGCTTTTCACAGAAATAATTCGTTATGGACATCACCCCGGGTCACCCATCCGGAGGCTCGCAAAGTTTTATGATACCTACCGATTGATCGTTAGCAGTGTCAGCTTACTCGACCATGAAGGGTTGTGGGGTGGCCTAATGCGATTGTTACACGCCTGAAGATCCGATTGAAAACTTTTATCCTATATATTGATGGAGATTGAGTAATGGCGCTGACCCTTCGTATTAATATAGCTCGTTATTTATAATATTTCAACGAGAGTAAAAAATTTTCTGGTAGATTTGATAACTTAATTTTTGAAAAAAATCTTTCTACATTTATATATTTTACATAGTACAAGTTAAAAAACAATGTTTATAAGTTTTTTTAATTAAAATAATTACTTCCTTCTCTTCGATATGAGGAAGTGACAAGTTATTTGATAACTTTTTCATATGACTTTTATATAAACTAGTTATTTTATCAACTTAAACTTATGAACTTAAAGAGTCTTCATCGAAGAACGTAAGCCTACTCTAAGAAATTATGTAAGGACGCTTGGGCATTTGTCAACTACACTAGCTTAGTGCGGATTGGTAATTGCCCATGTTGTCTACTTTTCATATATTTCATCCAATTTTCGGAACTGACCCATGATCAAACAATCTTGTCTGAAATACGTTATAAGTATGCTTAAATGTCATATTAGGGACGTACTCGTACTATAAGATTTTGAATAAAAGTGCAGAAGAATCGAAAGCAGCGCTAAGTCATCTAATAAAAACTCAAACGGTACCCCATCTTATTTAATTCTAGCTGCAATAGCAATTATGGGTACCGTGACTTTACATCATATGTCACACGTTAGCACAGTATGCTGTCAGAAGGTAACTAGTCTGCTTGTTTATCAATGTAAGACTATAAAAAACATTAACTCCAAAATTTTGTTATTTTATGTTTGAAATGTTTAATTAATCTATATATAGGTAACAAATCAAAAAGACTACTTTATAATTTATGGTGGGCGAAACATCAATAAACATCTAGCACTACCAACTTTTAATACCAAAATCGGACGATGACAAGCAAACATTCCGAGGTTGTCCTTAACTTTAATCTCCGTAAACAGGATAGAACCGGATCAAATTAAAATTAACCACACAGGACAGCCTCAAACTCAAACAGGGCTATTTTTACAAAAGTATCAGCGTACGGTCCATTCGAACCCATTTTGGGCGAGTTTAATTTCGTTCTACGACCCACACGATCGGTTGCCCTTTTTATTTCTTTTTCAATCATGAAATGTGTACTTTTCACGAATCTACGACCGTGATCCTAAATTTCGTATTGAAAATGTTTAAAATGAATTTGTATATTTGGAAAGTTTATAATAACGCTGGCTAACATGTTCAGTCTATTTTATGCTATTAATTTTTTTTATAATTATTATTAGTAATATGTAAACGAGGTTTGTGCCCTTTTTATTACTTCCTTTTAGATTTTATATGAAGTATTAAATATTTTAACTATTCCACTTATATACTTAATAGCCTAATCATATTTTAAAACCTATTTTACTTACTAGGTAGTAATAATGTCTAAGCTTAACTTCACCGCCTTAATGATTCGGGCTTATTTTCCGTGCTTATGTAACTGTACGAATCCATTGCCGTGATCCTCGTGATACATTGCCGTAATGAGGCATTGGATGACATTATCCTCTTTCAGCTCTTTTTAGTATAATGTGCTAGGCATTTGTACCTTGTTCGCCAAAACACCGTTTCCGGTCGTGTGTTTCGAGCTGTTTCATGGATCTTAAACAATATGCATATTTCTCTAATGCCGAACCTATCTCTCTCATATACTGATTAACAGAGTATTCAGCGGATCTGTACTTATTTATCTGGGGTCTATCTCCCTCTTTGATCAGTTCTATTTTACCCTATTTCTATAATATGGAGTTGAAGTCTCTGTAGGATATTCTGGATTAGGGTCGGCTCTGAGACCTGGCTTCCTTTTTAGTACAATGTGGTTTTAAGAATTGTGAACCCCACCATAAAGACAACCTCCATACGACTGCATTTATATATATTTCTATGCATGCAAACGTCTAAGTGATTGTTTAGTGAGTTGAAGAAGCATGTATTGCATGAGAAATATTCTCATACATTGCTTCAACTTTTTCCATAGATCGAGATTGGGGTGTAAACATGAATGACTTTCAACAAATACCGTTAGATACCACCTGGCACCTTTGTAGTTCGGAATTAATATTGGAAGGTTTTAGATCATCTTCCAGCATATTGCGAGTTGGTGTGGAATACCAGAGCCACGTTTGTTAGTTGGCGAGGTGCACCGTGAGAAGGTGACGGAATTCAAATCAATTGGGATTGGATTTCATTAGGTATAATTAGGAATTATAATTACATTAACGCCATATATCTTTTTTATTAATTTATTTATGAAATTACTGATAAATTTTTCCACAAACCTTCTGCGTGATACTATTCTTTAGCCAAAAAGCATAAACTTGCTACAAATAAGCTTTAAGAAGGTAGCGCTAACATCTTTTTTTTTTTGTTCCCCTGAGGAAAATGCATTAAATTGCATACCCTGGCTGTGGCGAGCCGGCGGTTATGTGGGGCTCTCCTCCCCAGAAGGGGGAGGCCTACCCACTCAAAGGATGGCCTTCCTCAGGCATGTAGGGAGCCCCCGGGAACATCAAGCCACTTCCGGGAACCCCCAGCCTCCGCTCCCCCGCCGATACAGGGGAGCCCTCCTCGGGGGAGGCTCACTACCTCCCCCGGTCTCCTCCACCGACGACGCCCCCCGGCCACGGAAGGGGCGTGGTCCATCCCGGGTCGCCGTAGCGGTTGCGACTTCCTCGCACCCGCCGGCGACCCGCGGAGCGCTAACATCCTGACAACCGAACGCCGCTAACAGTATAAACTCATTTAACCCGACAAAATCTAGGGTACTTAAGATCCCAGTCCATATGCTAAAAAGTCTAGTGTCTTTTTGTGCTACATTGTTTCTCGTATCTAATCTTTCAAGTAACCAGGTTCGATCCTATATATAGAATCATCACGGTGGGTTTTCTTATACTTATATTTGGATCCGACCGATCAGCATGTATGTGGTATCAGTATTACTGCATACTTTATCAGTATTACTCAGACCCAAATGAACAGTGTTTAAGCTATCAGCCTTGTATACCCTGCAGGACAATGAGATATATCAAAATTGATGAAGTCTGTCTGGGTACAAGTAAGTGATTTAAAATAAGATAGAGAGAGAGAGTAAGGAAAATACACAATATATTCTTATTGCTACTTTTAACTATATTATATTTTTTGAGATTATATCCTAACATACGTATTACATTAGTGATTATCATCAATTCTTAACAACAACAAAAATAACGCAAAAATACAAAAATAACTTAGTAATTATATATTGTTATTTTGTAATGTGCCTACAAACCAATAACTCCTGATAATGTAATAAATAACACCTCGTTATCAGAATTATTAAAACCCAAAATGTTCCTTGCAAGCTAAGCTTTTATTATAAGTTTTGCATCTCTTCAGGATAATCATGTTAAACACATTCGATTCTTAAGACGTGCATGAGAAGACTGAAGGTACAAGAACGTGTTTTACCGTAGTACTTAATGTTAGAATTGTGTACTTTGACACAATATTATCCCAAGATACAAAAATTCTAATTTACAAACAAATAAAATATGTCATAAAGATATTTTTGCTTTAAATACTCTGGTATCGCTATGATGGATACTTTCCCGAACAATTTCTTTACATGGATTTCCATTCTTCAGCGTTTACGCGACCATTTTGTACCACCTACTTATTCTATGTCTATAATTTTCATAATTCTCGACGGATGTCCCAAAAACTATCGTAGAAAGTAATGTCTCGAGTCACGCACGTCAGCTCTTTTGCCACTTAAATAGTAATAAATCAATTTATTTGTTTTCGTTGCTTTCCAACTTTAGACAATTACGATACATTTTTATCAAGTTGGGGTACAATCAGTAACACGTCAAAAATTACATTTGCACTACGAAATCCATCACTATTACGAGCGACATAAGAGCTGTCAAAAAATAAACATGTAAAGTCTGACATGTTTCTGTGTGTACGTATAAATATCCTAATATCTTGTACAGAATAGAAAGAAAAAAAATCTATTGATGTATACCATCATTAAGATTATATCTAAAAATGTATTGACAATACTCATTTTAAAATACTGAATAAAAATAATTAAATTACTTTATTTTACATGACTACTATTATAAATCGATTATTATTCATACAATCACTGCCTTTTTTAAACTCTCTTTTGTGTAAACCAATATCAACTTAGTAACAATTTTTCTATGTTAAAAAATTAAAATAATATGTGAGCTAAATTCGAATGGCCAACTACCGCAAAAAAATTATCAAACACATAATTCGAATATCGCTTGGGCTATCAGGATATCATGAGTCAAAGCTTACCCAAAACTAATACTATTCAGACTACGAAAATTACTGCTATTACCGAGTTGTCTCAAGGATGTTTTTTTAAAGTCTGCCGAGTGTGTAAATTTATGTGACGCTCCTACAATGAAGGAATCTGCGAAGAATCTCAATGGTGTAAGTAACGTCAGCTAATCCATACTTAGCCAGCGTGGTTGATTACTATAGTCTTAGGTTAGGTTCGTGTCTCTCGGTGGTGTTGTATAAGCTTAAATGATAATAAAATCAGCCACATTTTTTTACACTAGAGAGCAACTTGCTCTATGGTCGCCAGTTCCCTCTGTCACTTTCTTAGATTTCTGCCTTGTGCACCCTTTCTTGGCGATTCCACTGCCGGAACCCACAAAACAAAGAGTTGTTCTTTAAGTTTTTGGTTTCAGCTTTTTGGTTCTGGAAATACCGACTTTGGGAACCAACCCCGTGGAAGGTCGAGACCAAAATGGAATATAAAGAATTAAAAGCTTTTGTGAAAGCATATCTATCACAAAGCACTTCAGAGATAGCTGCAGGCGTCGGGGTAAATGACAAAACTGAATTAATCCAGTTGAAGCAATTCAGGAAAGTAAAAAATCTTGAACGTTATTTTTAACCTTGTTATTTTGCTCAACCGACACAATTATGAGGGGACTTTAAATCTATTTATTTCTAATAAAAATGAATACTATATGATAATCGGAAGCGCTCGTCGCAATGACTGAATCCTAGAGACTCAGCCAAATCCTACCCTAAACGAAAATTGATTCAGAAAAAGTTACTTGAAGTGTATAGTAAACTAGCACCGGTGTCGATAACTACAGTTTTTTAAAATCTGGCCAAAACGATCAAGGCAGATATCTATTGTCAGCCACTGCAAACCATGAAGGAAGAATTAGCTGCTTAACAACCGAGATTGGTCAATCGCTCTAGGACACTACTGCTTCACGAAAACGCAAGACCACACACACAACAAACAAGCACTAAATTAAATGAGCTGCAATTGAAATGTGCGACATCCACTGTCCGCTCCAGATATGCTCCAACAGATCATCATTTGTTCCGAAGTTTGGACAACTATAAGGGAAAAAACTCAATCCGATGCGGTAGTCCAAACCGCCTTCAAGGAGTTTATTGATTTTCGCCCCCATGGTTTTTTTTAGTAAAGGTATCAATGATTATATATATTTTCCAAAAAAAATTGACTTTATATTACGTACAAAACTCCAATTACATATATATGTAAGGATCTAACATTTATTGTATTCAATTAAAACATGTGTAAGAATTTAAAAAAAATTGTTGTTATTTCCCCATAGTAGTTACTGTTATAATGTATTTTTTATAAAGTTACTAACTTCACTTTTTACAATAAATACCCAAAGGTTTTCTAAAACGGAAACACTTAAAACCAAAAGAGCACCCTTGAAGGAGTAATAAAAAGAATTTCAAGAGACTCATTGTACAATTGTTTTGTTGAACGTCGGAGTAACAAATGGGGTGTCCTATGTCAACGTGTGAAGACAAAAGGTGGACAAAATAATACAAAAAAATCATGCCTTTTGACGTAGAAGATCCAAAGCGTGAAATTTGTATCCAAATCCATTAATCTTGTACACAATTGCGTCTAATTCCCGTATTTCCTTCCGCCTAATAAATCAACCAAGTGTACATTAGGCTTGGACCTCCCTGCCCTCCCGCCGCCCTGAGCTTGTGAAAGGGCTTGTTGGGACAGCCGTTGCAAACTTGAAATTTTGGATATTCGAGTACCACAAACATAAGGCTAAATAGACAACGATAGTGTATGACGTGTTTAATGGAACAGTAATACCTCCTCTGGGACTGTTTCAGTACTTTCATCCAAAAAATCAATAAACTACGAATACTAAAATTTTGGGTACTTTTAATTAGAATTTACGATGCATCATACGTAAACCTCATATCCTACTATTTTACTATATTTATGTACTGGTTGATGCCCACGATTTCGTCTGCACAGATATGTATTTTATTAGCTTATATTAGCGTAGCGTTTATGTTTAGAAATTGGAGCCTATTTGTTATTCTAATTTATAAGCTTAGATTTGATTTTAAAATTTCATTCAGTTTAGTAATATCTACGTAAAAGAGTAACAAATATCCTTCCAAAGTTTGGCGTTTACAATATTCGTAGAGATAATATACATATATAAATCTTAGCATTTAATCAATCATAATAGTTGCAAAAAAATTAAAATCTTGAGGATTACAAAGTACATGGCACAGTTTATATGGCAATTTGGCGAACGGCAATCGATTCCAAATTTTCGATAGTATTGTTCTCACAATACTATCGAAAATTATTTATTACTAGCTTTCCGCCCGCGGCTTCGCCCGCGTTATATTCGAATTTCCCACAGGAAGGATATGTTTTAACAATACTGCCATACAACCTTTCACCCCCTCTTTTCAACCTTTTACAACCCTTTTCTGCATTAAAAGGTAGCTTCTGTCCTTTCTCAGCCTCTAGACTATCTGTGTTTCAATTAAATCGGTTCAGTGGTTTTAACAATATTTTCATACAACCTATTATCCCTCCTTTCAACCTTTTACAACCCTTTATTACAACCCTTTACAACCTTTTTTATATAAAAAAGTAGCTTGTGTCCTTTCTCGGGCTCTAGACTATCTGTGTACCAGATTTCATTTAAATCGGTTCAGTAGTTTTAACAATATTTCCATACAACCTATTATCCCTCCTTTCAACCTTTTACAACCCTTTACAACCTTTTTTGCATGAAAAAGTAGCCTATTTCCTTTCTCAGGCTCTAGACTATCTGTGTACCAAATTTCGTTTAAATCGGTTCAGTAGTTTTGGCGTGAAAGCGGAACAGACAGACAGACAGACAGAGTTACTTTCGCATTTATAATATTAGCATGGATAGTATGGACTAGTATGGATGACTAATAATAAGTTTTATAGGTTTAGTACTTAATAATTTTGCTATTCCAGTTCATTTAATTGACATCATATTTAGGGGACTACTGTGAAATACCTTCGAAAGAAAAAAGAATTATCAATTTATAATTATCTAAAAAATCATGTAACGAACAAAATTACAGTTGGATTGATAACCTCCTCCTATTTTGAAGTCGAAAGCTTTATGTAGATTATGCTTGTTTAATTATATTCTTGTCTGTACTAAATACAATGTCATTATAATGGTTTAGTGACAGCCTATAATTAAGATAGATTCAGTTGGTTGAGCGCCAAAACGTGTTCTCATTATGACTACATATAATATCGTTTCTGTTCATTCATTTGACATGTCGCATAAAGACTATAAGACAGTTGTTTTAACTATTACAATGACATTAATATAAACATATAAAATGCAAAAATTCCAAATAGTTAAAAAAATACATTGTTTGGGAATTATACACAATATTTAACAAATCTCTTTGTATTTATACACATCAAAAAACCTAGGCGAACATATTTCGAACAAATCGAAAGTGTCCTCAAAAAAGGCCAGGTCAGAAGTACCCGCAATCGTCGAGCATGTATGAGGAATGTTATGAAAGTAGATGAAGCGAAAGAGATATGTAAAGACCGTAGCAAGTGGAAAGACGTAATCGCTGCCTACCCCCGTGGGAAAAAGGCGTGAGTGTATGTATGTATGTATGTAAAAAAGAGACGAAAACGTAACCTAATC
The DNA here is from genome assembly GCA_036419045.1 of Scirpophaga incertulas. Classification (NCBI taxonomy): domain Eukaryota; kingdom Metazoa; phylum Arthropoda; class Insecta; order Lepidoptera; family Crambidae; genus Scirpophaga; species Scirpophaga incertulas. Next base: position 6,729,190 of record CM071644.1, read on the forward strand.
AAACAATAATCTATAAGAATTTTATCAGGAGCTGCTTTTAAATGTTTACAAAGTCATTTTTAATATCGATTATTAACAATAATAAATAAAAATACTGACCGAAATCGTCAATCGACAACGTGCTCAGAAGGTTGTGGCAGCAGTACCACGTTGTATGGCAATGCTGATCCGCTGTACCAGATAACTTAACCTGGGGCTGCACTCTGTAAATTTTGGGAATTTAATCTTTAACTTTCAATGTAGCTGCTTTGTATGAATTGTCAAAGTGTTTTAGTATTGGATAACCCATTTATAAAGAAAGGCTACACAATCAATAAGAGTGGAATTTCAAAGGAAAGTAAGTCCACGTGGATGGCTCGATAGTTCATTAATAAATCTACTTTACATTGTGTATCTATTTTCGTATCGTAACATCTTTATTAGCGAAATTAAAGAAGCAACGTTTTTGTTGAATAGAGAATAGAGTGTACCTTTTTAAGCACGTTATATAAAAGTAAATAAACGCCATAAATAGTATTATTGATGTTTAAAAAAATATATATTAATTTAACCAAAAAATTTAAGTGACTGCTCATAGTAATGTTCAATCAATATAAAAATGTATTAGCAACATGTGTGTGGTCATATATGCTTGTGTTTGTAAATGACAGAAAAAAGGAGATATAAGAAATACATCTTCAGAGTTTCTTGTTTGCTCTTCTCAAGAAGGCTGTCCCAATTTCCGAACACGTGTACAGTATATTTATTTTTATTGTACGTACAAGGTTAAGTGGTTCTTTGTGTTATCTTATAATTAAATTTCTTTTTACGTCAATTGGAAATTCCTGAATCGAAAACCAGCTTTAAAATTAACCAATGTCTTAATTTTATTTTGAAAAGATTTTATAAGTAGTGAAATTATTTTTTTTAAAACGTCGCCCGCGCTAAGTTTTTTATCCTGTATCGTGGGTGCAGTCACAAACAGAATTTCACAAGCATACACTCATAGTATTGACAACTTACGCAGTCGAGTAGTGGTGTTGGCAACTGGCCGTTTTTGATGTAAATACTTTTATATGACATTTATTTGTATTTTTTATACTTCTTCCATGTTTTGTATTTTTGACTTGTTTTTTTTTTGCTGTCATCGTTGTCAGATCCACATCCAAAGTTGTAAAGTTTATTTATTTAATATAATTATTGTTATTTAAATCAGTGTCTTCATCATTTCATACTTTTCACATCAATACAATCCACCGCTCGTTAATAAGTGGGTATACCGGTTTTAAGGTGTCGCTAGCTGTGAGGCCCCGGGTTCGAGTCCCGGTGGGGGCAGATGTTTGCGTGATGAATGCGAGCCGGTATTCCACCAAATTTATTTAAATATGTAGTGAATGCTACACAAGAATTCAACATTATTTTTGTCTTCTCCACGAGGGATTGAAAATCGTCAAACCTGCGCGTGACTGAAACCTAAATTTACTTAATGTAAATTACTAAACATATTTTTCATTTTGTCAAGTGAAAATAATTTACGGAACTCATTGAATTTTAGCTCATCTCGGCTATAGTCAAATAAATTCCTCAAATTAAAGACTTCATAACAGATCAAGAACAAAGTATAAGAGTTTTGGCATTCAAATTTGGTATTCAAATATTTATTTACTATAAATTATTTGTTATATATTATATATTAAGTATATAAACCGATACGAAATCGTTACAGAACCGATCTATAGGAACCTTTGAACTCTATTTAAACATTATGAAAAACAAATGAATACACCAACCATCTATTGCGAGCTTACGACGAAATATAAGGTGCCCTTTATAAAAGACAAGGCCCACAAAGAGATTGATATTTTCACGATTCTCTGGAGCACGAGCTGAATAGCGTGGGGAAAACGCGTTAAGCCAAGCACACATTAGTTTCACTTCATTTGACGGATCTCGCAAACAGTGCTTATCATACTGTGTAAGAATATACACGATGGGAAAATATACGGCGACGAATATAACCAGTCATCGCTTGCATGAGTGCGTTAAATTTGATATTCCATTTTTCTCGCTTATATGGTTCAAAATGGAGGCTGAGGAGCTCAGTGGTGCTTTGGCATGAGCTCTTGGATAAGGATTACTGAAATCAAGCATTGTTTCCACGCTACAAATAATCATTGACCAATCACAACTATCTTGAGCTACTCTATGGCTTGGAAGACATGGATTTTGTATGTTATCTCGAGTCAATAGTATAACATAGCACTACGCAAATAGAAGAATAGAGAATGCATTTATTTTTACTAAAATACCTATATAAAAAAGGTTTTATATTCGTCTTCTGCTATACTTGAACTAGTATGTTGATAATTGCTAAACTAATTTGATATATACGAGTAACACAAGCGTGGCCCCTTTTATGGGTCTGCGCTGCATCGCCCCTCCTCGGGTGGTCGCCCTTACGATTTCTCTATATGGTTCTTAGAACTTAGGCACAGGCTGAGTTTAGTCGGTCGGTCACGTGGTCAGACCGCTCTGGCCGCGTGGAGTTCGACATAACCTTCGTGACACTTACCGTTGCGGGGGTATCCTGGGCACGTTTCGTGCTCCTTGTGAGGATTCTCAGCCTTCCTTTCCTGAGGAAAAAAATAAAACACAAGCGCTTTAATTAATAGCCTATTTATTGGATTCGGATCCATCAATAGCTGAAAAGCTACTCGAAAATTTAAAAAAGCGGGGATAATAAAATATGGTAAAAAAAAACAAGCATTCTGTTATCGCTGTATATTTCACTTAAGCCACGAGTTTAATCTATATACGTAATAATATACATAATAAATTAACATATATACAACACATAATTAATTAATGCAGTCATATCTTCTAAATTTTATTTTTGAAAGTTTATTTTAGAAATGAAAATTAATATTAAAAAAAATGGGGCATTATTCTTACTGTCATTTTGTTGTGCTGTTACATTCGTTTCTTTATTTATTGGTGGTTTATTGGACACAAAGCCATGTAAGTTGGTATGTCTAGGGATTCCAGTACGTGTTCTTCGAAGTGCTACATGGCGATCGCCCTATCGCATGGGAAATCGGAAACAACTATTACCAGCTGTATGTCTTGCCATAATGCTATTGTCTCCGCATAATGCCCTAGCTACATTATGCTGTTTAAATTAGTTCATTACCTAATTGGCCTATTGTTAAATATAATTATGTAGAATTATATGTTGCTAACTTTGGCAATAACTTACTCACTTAGTTAAAAGGAATCGCTAAATATTTCTTACACTTACCTATTAGCCTAGCTCACAGTAAGGACTTGTGTCATAGGATCTATGGTAACGCATAGATATACAAATATTTTTGACTGAAGTATATATTAACAACCTTGACTACGGAACAAATGCTACCATTCATCACACAAACATCTGCCCTCACCAAGATTCAAACCCGGGACCTCAGAGATAGCGACACCTTGAAACCGGTGTAGTAGCCAATCGACTACCGAGTCGTTGGTTGGCCAGCTAGAATATAGTTTCCGGTTAGCGTAATTTTCGGTCGTCTTAATGCAACAAAGACGATCCTGTTAGTAATAAACTTATTGTCGTTCCAGGCTGTAAGTTACAAAGTCCGATGAACATAACGCTAATCGGTGCTACGTTGAAAATCGACACAACATTTGTATTCCACGCATGCTTTCGAATTCTCGCTCGAACGCTAGCACCGTTAGCTTTGTAAGATGGCAGCCATTACCGAAGCCACTAAGGCTTTGTCTCCTCGTAATTGCTTAAGGGTCAAACCGTGACATAAAACTAATAACCCCCTCTGTAAATTCTTTTCAGGTATGTACGGCATTAATGCTACTGCCTTTTATAATACAGTTGGCAAGTTGGTAAGTACCTGTTATATGAATTGGAGCGACGGTGCTGTTGTCTGTGGTATCTATAACTGAAAATTATGATTATGTTTTAAATTCCCTAAATTAAGCGATTTTGATCTCATATATTTGAAATGAAATGAAAGAATCCGTTTTATTATTTAATACGTTGATTTTTAAATGTAACACGTAAAGTTAAATCCCAACTAATATTATAAATGCGAAAGTGTGTTTGTTTGTTTGTTTGTTTATTTGTTTGTTTGTTTGTTTGTTTGTTACCTCTTCACGCTTAAACTACTGGACCGATTTCAAAAATTCTTTCACCTTTGGAAAGCTACATTCTCCCCGAGTAACATAGGCTACATTTTATCCCGGAAACATCGACAGATCCCACGGGATGCGCAATAAAGGCTTCGCTCAAAAACTACTGCACAGATTTTTATGCGGTTTTCATCAATAGATAGAGTGATTCTTGAGGAGTTTTGCGGCATTTTTTATCTCGGAAAAACGGATAGTCCCACGGGAAGCGCGATAAAATCTTCGCACCATAAACCGACTTCCGCGTATATGTAGCCGTGGGCAAAAGCTATGACCCTTAACCCTCTATACACCCAATCCCGAAATCCACGCGGGCGAAGCCGCGGGCAGAAAGCTAGTTTAATATAATTCTAATACGCTTACATTATAACATTCTTGTATATCAAAAGTATAAATGTAAAATTATTGGCAATTTCATTTATACATTTATACAAATTTAACAATTTTCCATAATGTGTCGTTATAATTCCAATGTGGCATATTTCAGCTATCTGCGATAACGAAGCAAAAATCTATCTGTACAATATTTTTTCTAAATAAAAATGCTCAATAAGAAATTTAAGACACCGTATACATTTTTTAAATGAAAAAATATATACCTATTTAAATTTGAAATTTCAAATGTTTATTAGTCCGATGCTCTGACGGTATAACTACAAAATTGTAAGGCGACCTATATACTTCTGGAAATAAGCTTATAGGCATATGTAAAGTCGACCAACCCACACTTGGCTTAACTCTTCTTGGTTAATTAGTTTTTAACAAATTTCGCACTACCTAGCTAAATAAAGCGAGCATCATGGTTTACACCTTCTGTCGAAATCTCGTGAGGCTATTTACAAAACTGAAGGAGAAAATGCAAAAATACAAAAATTTTGCGACTTTAAAAAACATAAAATTCCAGCATAAGATAGGGGTATGCATATTTACATTTATTCGTTTTAGAATTATCCCACTGATAAAGTCATAATTATGTTTACGTAAATTTTAAAAGAAGTTTTACAAAGAAATCTATAACGCAAATACACATAATTACTTGTTCCTGTATTTTACAATCTAGGACTATTGTATAATTATAATTACTCTATGTACAAAAAAGGATTTTCCGTTAAATAACAACATGATTCTACTTACAACTCTAAATTATAATGAAATATAAAAGAGTACAAAGCCGTAAGTAGAGTTAAATTAGTTAATATATTTCAAAATACATAACGAAAAAGCAATAATTGTAGTTACCCCTGCAAATATGCGATGTGTTTCGTGGATTAAAGAAGTAACCATGTTTTTTTAGATTATCTCGAAGTACATTAATCTGTTCCTAAATTAAATAACACGTGTAGTTGAAGGCAACTGTGACCTACGATTATCTCTGTGAAACTTTTTTCTAGACCTCATAATAAAAATATACGAGTAGGACATATTTTTTAAACTCCTGAAAAGTAGGTTAACATCACTTACTTTCTTAATCCAGGAACAGTGCGATTTGAGATGCTTGTGAAATTCCTGATTCTGTTTATCGATAATGTGGTAAAAAAATTCATGTTGTAGCAAAATAAATATGTTGCCCTGCACATTATTTGTCATTTATTTAGATATTCATCTCAGATGTATATAATAATGTTATAGTAATAATGTTCAAAAGTGATTTTACTAAAGAAAAATATTTTAAGGAAATATAAAAAAAAAGAAATTGCAGTGTTACAAGCAATAAAACCTTACATTTCATTTCTAATAGAAAAGCTTCAAATAGTTTTAAAATCTACCTTTTTCTTATTTATCTTAATATTAAAAATTTTAAGTAGCTTCGAAAAATATGTTTTTCAAAAAATCTAATTTGACTAAAATGGCTTTTGTCATAAACGTCCCGACACAAATTTGCTACAAACAATCATCACTTAAGCGTAAACGAAAACTAGAAGTGAATAAATATCCGAGTGCAATTAAATCTACGCAAAATTTTAAATTACCAATGGCTGTGATTCTATTCGTGTTTCTATCATAACCGCAGCAAATATTTCTACGTTGATTACCTGCTTTTCGTTTAATTAGCCAAATATGTTTCTGTTTATATTAGCTTGTTTGTTTACGGTTGTGTATAGATTGCGTGTATGTACAGTCGAAGCCATATCAAGCTCATTTATATAAAGAATACCACTTCTAATATGAGCGATATACGAACTAACTTTAAGTAAGACTGTTTTGTATGATCATTGAAATATGGTTTTAATAATTAAATATAATAGTTAGGGTAGAATTAAGTTATGATCAGAGGTCGGAATTAGGTAGTTATTTATGTACTTGCATCGACATGTTGATATTAATATGGACCTTCCCGGGATTTCTAATGGACAATCCCGTGCGGCCAACAATATTACAAATAAATAAGAATAAAAACCTCAGAGATAAAAGACGAAGAAAGATAATTAACATACAATTTTATCAGTTTATATTAATTCATAATACAAATTACTAATAGTCTTAAGCAAATTCTCATACGCATATTTCGCCTTTTTGACGTGACAACGTTTATTAAATTGGTACGGCGTAGTCATTCTCGAAAACACCGTAACGGCCGAATCTGACGCCACACGGAGTCCACGAACGGCGTAACGGCCGAATCTGACGCCACACGGAGCCACGCACATTACTCATAATAATTAATTTATGTATAACTTCAGAAGCAGAAAATTTAAACAAACTATTAAATAAAAATATAAATGTTATACATTACCTTATATAATTTCATTGCACCTAGAAAAAATTACCATGTAATAGACGTTGTCACGTTCAAATATCGGCAGTAGACGGAGTTCTACAGACAACCAATTTTTTTTTTATAAATACAAAATCCAGTCCATAGTCCATAGTCCATTCCGTTAAGCGGGAAGTGCTCCCATTTTGGCTACTGTATTCTTTTGTTCTCATAAGCTATGTTGTGCGAACTACGATTGTGGAAACATCACGCGTATTGGAATTTTGCAACTTCGGATATCCGATGTCATTGATGTAAGTTTGGCAACGTCGCGCGTACAGTAGCTTAAATTGTGTAAAAGTAAATAACAATTTATTTTAAAAATTTAATTTTTTGCTGCTCTTTAAAATTAATCTCGGGATTTGAGGCATATCCATGTTATTCTTTCGCTGTATGAAATCAGTGTAAGTACATGAATAATTCTACCTAATTCCGAATTCTAGTTATAATTGACAATATGACCAAATTACTATATTCGCGATTGAGTAGTTAAATAAGCTTTCATAAAAAAACGGTGAAAGGATCGCTTAACACTGACCAATTTTTTAGCTATAATAGGAACAAAAGTCGTGTGCAAATAAATTGAGGCACGATGTAAATTGTACTGTACGAGTACTTGTTACATTAGTACAAAAACAACTTCATACAGCTCGCAATGAACTAAAAAAATGTCGTTCTTAAAGCTTCGAATAATGTTATATGGAATTTAAGCAATGGTAAGCCCTATTGCATTTTTGCGAATATTGAGGTGTGTATAGAACTGATTGGGATATTTTTATTTAGACAAATACTTAAACAATCTATCTATTTTTGTAGGATATTGCCTTAATATTTTGCCATAATTTTCTAAATTCTGTTAGGCTTATATAGCCAAAAATCGACATTCATCGTCATCATCAGTTTTTAGTAGTTTATAAGTCGTTTACAAAGCTTCAATTGGATCAATAGGGTAATTTTATATAACTGATTATTTTGATGTGACAAATGTACTTCGAAATAAAAATTTTGCATAAATTAATTTTAAACCTTTTAAATTAAATATATAAAGTATGCATATGTAATTTAAAATATACATGTTTAACATAAGTAATTGGCCAATTTGCTTATAGATCTATAAAAATCATGCGACTTATCTGCAATCATGACATAAATAAGTTATTTTTAGTATATGTATTTCTCAGCTAATAGTGTTAATTTTACAACTTTATGTCTATCAGTTGGAATTATAATTTGGATCTTGGAAAAATTACACGATTCTTTATTCAAACATTTCTTCACTTAACGCCACATATAAAAACCTTCTTTAAAAATAAATATTTATTACGCATCACCTTTTGCCATTTTTATGGTATCTAGCAAATGGTATGAAATCATTAACCTTCTTCAACCCAACACCAGCAATCAGAATATTTTCAGAATAGTAATAAACTACACAGCAATCTGTTACGTTTGGAAACAAATAAAAAGTAACATGCACTTATCCCTCGTCGTAATCGTCAGAAAAAACGTTTTACGCGCCACGCCGATTCAATATTATTCCCACTCCAATCTTTGGACCATAACATAATGATGGCAAGAATCAGAATGACTGGATCCAATATCCTTGAGTGGTGAGATACGCAAATTTTATGTCCATATAATATTAAATATTTAAGCGAAAGCGCTCTCGGTTTTGGTGTTCTCGAGTCATTCAGTATCGTTTGCTTAGTTTTAGTCAATAAATTATTAGTACCAAATTTTCTTTTCGCTGAAACTTCAATAAATATTTGAAATAGATAATTTATAAGGCTAAACATACACTATAATCAATCACGTTAATTTCGGGTGTGATTTGAAATGCGAGGTCAGCAAAAAGTAGGTGCCCTTAACAAAGCTGAACTGTACTTCACCTGTGCATTCATAAGCTTGTTCATAAGTACAGTTTTGCTCTATAGGTAAGGACTTCTTAAAAGACTGCTTAGAGAAACATCCGTGATTCCAATCTCTCATATTTATTTGAGTCTGTATATTCCACTGTCTCTATGGATGTACTTATTGACGTCCACAGATTTAGTAATATTATTAATACATATAATCCTAAACATACACATACCACACACAAATTTAATACACAAACTTCACTTCTTATTTTATATTAATTTTTATCGTTACATAATTTCATATCTTCCTGAATTTGTTCCGTTAAATGTGATGAACTTTACCTGTGTTGTGTTTTGCTTAAATTGGGCTTAGTTAGTAGTAGGAAAGCTTATTGTTTATATGCATCTTTCTTTCACCACGTATTTATATACTTTCGTTTCATTTTTGTAATAATATCTGCAATATTTGATTTAAATAAATAAATTTGAATTGGATTGTAATGAAACTTTGACAGTAGATATCTTTAATGAAGTCATTTGTTATTTTGAAAGTGAAGGATTAATTTCTTTGATAAATGTGTAATAAGTGGAGTGAGATATAATTTGTGATATTTTTTTAATTTTACAATATATAATGAATTTATATATGATATATCTTTTTTCATTCTAGTCCTTAAAATATATTTTTGTGATGAAAATTTCTATTGTATCTCGTAGTGAAAACTAAAGTTATAAATGTCGTTAAGAAACGAATATTCTTCTGTCGTGTAATATTTTTTTACAGGAAGTATTTGCTATTACCTAGAAGACAGAATTATTAAAATAATGGCACACAAAAATAAATAAAGTGACTAAACAATACCTAAATATGTTAGAAAAAGTACATAGACCTTGATACATACGTTGGTACATAGATAAAGAAAGACGATGGAGACGTTTTCTAATTGTATATTTTTTATTCATATTTTGATATTAAACAAAAGCACGATACTGTAGTAGGTGGTGCTTTTATGAATACATTTCAATCTACATGTTCTTCAAGTCACGTAACGTGACATAGTTAGAAACAATCCTTCAAACTACATTCTAACTACATCGTTGCATTCCAGAAAAACTCGTCAACTCGACACAAGCGCCGCTCGTAGTCCCGAAGTTAGTTAATTTGCAACCCTTCGAGTTTTGAGCTGCCATAATTTAATATTGAACAACATTTGAAAGTACTCCACCTGCTTCGAGTAATGAAATAGTTACTGCCTCTGCTAACTTACATATCCTATTGCCACTTACGATCTGGAGTTGGCGTAGAAGTCTATTTAACCCTAACTTGTGTTTAAGGTAACTTGTGTTTAAGGTTAAGCGGTGTTTAGGTTTGAAATCTACTGCAAAAATCATATGTAACTTGATTCAAAATAAAAAAATAAATTATACAGCTTTGAGTGATGTCTAATTAGATATGTTAAGGTATAAACAATAGTAGTCTTTATACATAATCCCTTTTAAAAACGATATTTCCATAATCTATCAAATTCGAGATTTAACATCAGAATAAACTTTATCAAATAAATTTTTAGGAGCACTTATTGATATCAAGACAAACCTAAAAAAAGCAAAACGCTAACAGTCACTAAAGCTACAGAAGATAGAGAAAAAGAGAGATTACAATATCCCTTAAAAAGAAAAAACAAGATTCATGGTTGCTGGGTAAGTAGCATGTGTTTGCCATTTGATATCTATCATAGTTTGTTTTCATTGAATTAAGTTTCTCAGATTTATTTTATCGTAACAAAAGTGGCGTAAGTATTATTTAGCTTTTTTTATGTATCTCCTCTCATTTTAAGGGACAGAAGCAACCGGAATTGAGGCTATAGCTCAATAAGAGATATAACAACAAACAAAAAAACAATTATTAATTACGATAGCTATGACAAGTGTTAAGAGTAAATTTTGTTATATTCGCAATAATGTTCATATCAAAAGTAATACATTCTAGTTCAATAGAGGCTAAAATAGCAAACTCACTCCGATATATAGTACACGAAGTTTCCGAACCTCTTGTATAATGCATGCAAAATTAGTCTTACTCAAATATTTGTTGGAGTTATACGACAGTGTAAGTTACGCTAATTTAATTAAGTTCCCAGAGAATATTTGCCGAGGAATTTATAGCCGTTTGACCTTTTGATGGAATGCTGTACGTATATCCTTAAAAATATAGATATATGCGATCATTTTGGATCATTTGCTATATATATATATATATATATATATATATATAATATATATATATATATATATATATATATATATAATACCTATAAGATATAGTATATATATAAAATATTTCGTACCAGAAATTATAGCTTCAAATTATTCGTTTATTGTTTTTTTTTTTTCAAGAATCAATTTTCAATATTTGCTATATATATATATAGCAAATATTGAAAATTGATTCTTGAAAAAAAAAACAATAAATATAATATATATATAATATATAATATATATATATATATATATATATATATATATATATATATATATATATATATATATATATATATATAGCAAATATGAAAATTGATTCTTGAAAAAAAAAACAATAAACGAATAATTTGAAGCTATAATTTCTGGTACGGAAATATTTTATATAATCCCTTGCAAATATTTTATATATATCTTATAGGTATTATTATTAGGTAAGAATGAGAACTATAAATTAATACAAATATGTCCCTTTGAACAAAAACAAAAGAAATAGCTACATCACCCTACCGAAAAGTATACAAAATTTTAAACATAAATGAACTATGGCGTGGTCAAACATTCATCATTTAATTTGTAAATAGTATGAAAAATTTGCATTTTATTTGACTTCAGAAGAAACACTTTCACAATTGTACTGTTTATCTGTATATCTGTCTCGCTATACTAGCATTTAAACTCATTTTTGCTCCAAGATTTCAAGCTCCAAAGAGCGCGACAGCAATTGACTAGAATTCCAAAATGGCATTCGTGGTGGCAGTGATTTGCCAACCCGTCATAGGCTTATTACTGACTCAAATCAAAATCAAAATCAAAAAAACAAAATATACATAGATTTGTTACAGGATCTATCGAATAGATATACATAAATTATTCAAAATTTTGTGAATACTGAGAAATAACTGATTTACATTAGGAATTAAAATTATTGGTGATATGCTTCTCTACATGAGTGTAATATTCCTCAACATTAAACATTTATATAAATTAAAAGAAAACAATAAATTTCTATATGCAAAATAAATCATATACCTATATTGACATATATTGACATGACTAAAGAATTGGTTTCGGGTGGTTTTGATAGAAATATATAATAAAAATCATGACTACGACATAAATATTAGTATTCATCTCAGAAACATAGAACTTGAACCTGGAGACGTATTTTTGAATCATTAGACGTGAATTCGGAATTCGAATACGAATACAAATCGTTTGCAAAATTATTTTTTACTCCTTACAATTTTATAGATTTTTGAATCACTCGAATTCAGTGTTGTCATTAAAAACAAATTCTTAATTAGATTCAGTTTCGCGCAGAAAAATTAAAAATCGCAACAACTAAAATTAAAATATATGTACTCAAACAATATTTACTTATTATTATGTCCCTATTTACAAGCTTTACATTAACCAGAGTAAATTTATCACTGTCAACGTCACTTCAGCGTTGGATATTCTACTAGTAGAAATAAAATACGAGAGGGTTGAGCCACTCGTTGCACAATGCACGAAATGAAAGTTCAGAAATAGTGAATTCGGTAATTCGTATACGTATCTCACGATTTCAAATGCGAATTGGTTTTCTATTGTTTCAAAAATTCGTCTCCTGGAGCGTTAGAGGTGCTGATGCCTTGAATTCGACTACAAACCAGCAAGTCATGGAGGTGGATAATCAGATATGTATATCTTAAATAAAATCTACAACAGCTCGATCATCTAAGACTTATGTATCATATTTGATAAGTTGTTCATACACCGGAAATTCTAACTAAACCTTTTCAAGATAAGATCTTTTTCAAAATAGGAGATTGCACATAATTAATTAATAAATACACATTTTGGAAATCTGACTCTCTATGAGCATTTTATGGTAGTATAAGCACCTCAAGTTAACAAATAAATTGAAGTTACGTTAACTTGATTTTGTATCTCTATCTAATAGTGAACGAGAACGATTGAAAGCATAGATATTAATTATTTTGGATTAGATCAGCAAGATGGCATTTTCGTAATTTTTACTGACGGACTTTGAGATTGTCTTGGCCGTGGTATTAGGATCGCCTAAACATATAGAGAGTTGATACAATTGGTATTATATGTGAATTTATAATACGAGTATAATAAAATTACACTACAATTTTTTAATTCGTATGGCAAATGTTTTACAACTTAACTCCAGAAAAATACAAGAGTAGAAATCAACAATATCCATGCACATTAAAATATGCATATGTGGTAATGTTCTCTTGTGGTGATTGTATGAGGATGTATAAATCAGAGTCTTGCTCACTGTTACGATAATTACTAATAAGTTCACCACACACTATTACACACAAAATACAGAAGGTACAGAAGGAACAAAATTAATACTAGAACAACACTAATAATACAGTTTTTAAATAAGACAGAAGCAACACAGAATTAGTATTAACGATTAGCAAGCGTACGAGTAATCGGCTTGTCTTTGCCCGGCGCGACGAGTTGCGCGGCCGCAGCTGGACAACGTACTAAGTACCGCGCCGTCGCGGATCACGCTGGCTAGATTAATGTTATTTAATTAGATATATATTATTTTAGTGTAGACATAATAATATTGTAGATTTGAGTTAACGATAGGTGTAAATACTTATATATATCCTGTTAATACTTATTTTTAATTTATATATTAATATTATTTCTATATATATATACAGAATTGTAGGCCAATTAAGTTAAGGCCCAAAGTAAGTCTACGTACGTAAGGGACCTCAGAGATGGCACCAAATAATAAATAGGTCGTTAAATAAATGTAAAGTATAATTATTCAATAAATAAACATTCTCAATGTAAATTATAGAAGCAAACTTTGGATAAGCATACTAGTTAACAATAACAGTTTAAATCGCTATATACAAGATATGATAATTTTATTATAATAATATTCTAAGGCTACTATCGAGTTTTTAGGTGGTAATAAAGCTCTATTTGTTTGAGCACAACATTCGATGGAAAATGGTCACCACGCCCCTGTTGAGTGTGCTTACCACTAAGCACACTTAATGAGCTACTGCCCAAGACTCGTATAGAACCTCCACTCAATATTTCCGCCCTCATGATTCCCGTCCCATAATAGCCAGCTTTAAAGTTTCTTACGCGAGTAAACTTAAGAGTGGTTCATTAGTGAGCAGTTTTTACTTTCCAATTTGTGTTGTGATTTACTTTTGTAGATTAACCTAAAAGTGTTATAATTTAGACTGCTATAATTTTTGTAGATTAATTAACCTAAGAGTCTTTACCAAAGGTAGATCCACTACCGATGCCGGAACTGCACTTATGAAACATATTTTTGACGCATGGGAGGGCAAGCGGGATGTAATTGGAGTGTTTTGCGACCTTTCCAAAGCGTTTGACTGTGTGAGTCATGAAACGCTTTTAAGTAAACTTAGACATTATGGTGTCTCGGATGGAGCTGTTAGCCTTTTAAAATCTTATTTATCAGACAGATTGCAGAAAGTCGTTATTAATAGATCAGAATCTGCTAGCTCGCCTATAACTATGGGGGTTCCCCAGGGATCAATATTGGGTCCTCTACTGTTTCTAATATATATAAATGACCTTCCTTACTACATTACAGAATCGTGTGAGACAGTATTGTTTGCAGATGATACTTCTTTACTATTCAAAGTTGATAGACAAAAGGAATGTTATGACGATGTAAATAGTGCTCTCTCGAGAGTTCTGTATTGGTTCACAACTAATAATTTGTCTTTAAATTCTAAGAAAACAAAATGTATCAAATTCTCTTTGCCCAATGTAAGGCAGGTTGATACTAGTTTAAATATGAATGGTGATGTCATTGACTTGGTAAATAATACTAAATTCTTAGGCATTACGTTAGATTCACGACTACAGTGGGATCCACATATTGAAACTTTGGCAATCAAACTTAGTTCAGCGGCGTACGCAGTAAAAAAGATTAGACTTTTAACTAATGTTGAAACGGCAAGAATTGTTTATTTCAGCTACTTTCATAGTGTTATGTCCTATGGACTGCTGCTATGGGGATCAGCGGCTAACATTGAAAGTATTTTCCTTTTACAAAAAAGAGCGATTCGTGCTATTTACTGTTTACGGGCTAGAGAATCCCTAAAAGAATTGTTCAAAGAAATTAATATTTTAACTTTAGCTAGTCAATATATATATGATAATTTAGTTTTTGTATATAGAAACTATAATAAATTCAATAAAAATAGTGATCTACATAATGTGAATACTAGAAACAAAAATAAACTTGCCGTTCCAATGTTCAGACTCCATAAAACTAGCTGTTCGTTCTTGGGGAAATGTATATCTATGTTTAACAAGCTTCCGCAAAGTGTCATTGATTTACCTTTATATAAATTTAAAATCCATATCAAAAATACACTCATGAGTAAAGGTTATTATAAAGTAAGTGACTATCTAAATGATCACAGTATTTGGGAATAGGGACACTATTCATAGAGCCATGTTTGGTAACATTATTTATAATATTGTATTATTTTATATGTGTATGTAAACATACATACGACTGTAATCGTATTAGGTTTATTATATTATTATAATTATTAACATTGAAAAGAGGAGATAAAAAATAGACCTTCAGAGTTTCTTGCCTGTTCTTCTCGAGAAGGCTCTCCCAATTTCCGAACAGGTGTCGAGTCAATATATTTTTTCTTTTTTTTTCCTTATTCGTACGTACGGACAAGGTTTTTGTGTTTTTTTTTTTATTATTTAAGCTTTTTTTTTTTTGTTTTTTGTGTTGACGTCAATAAGTGCCTGTAAAGGTCTATGTTGAATAAATATTATTTTGATTTTGATTTTGATTTGAGTCAGTAATAAGCCTATGACGGGTTGGCAAATCACTGCCACCACGAATGCCATTTTGGAATTCTAGTCAATTGCTGTCGCGCTCTTTGGAGCTTGAAATCTTGGAGCAAAAATGAGTTTAAATGCTAGTATAGCGAGACAGATATACAGATAAACAGTACAATTGTGAAAGTGTTTCTTCTGAAGTCAAATAAAATGCAAATTTTTCATACTATTTACAAATTAAATGATGAATGTTTGACCACGCCATAGTTCATTTATGTTTAAAATTTTGTATACTTTTCGGTAGGGTGATGTAGCTATTTCTTTTGTTTTTGTTCAAAGGGACATATTTGTATTAATTTATAGTTCTCATTCTTACCTAATAATAATACCTATAAGATATATATAAAATATTTGCAAGGGATTATATAAAATATTTCCGTACCAGAAATTATAGCTTCAAATTATTCGTTTATTGTTTTTTTTTTCAAGAATCAATTTTCAATATTTGCTATATTATATATAGAGAACTAAGAATCAATTTTCAATATTTGCTATATATATATATAGCAAATATTGAAAATTGATTCTTGAAAAAAAAAACAATAAACGAATAATTTGAAGCTATAATTTCTGGTACGGAAATATTTTATATAATCCCTTGCAAATATTTTATATATATCTTATAGGTATTATTATTAGGTAAGAATGAGAACTATAAATTAATACAAATATGTCCCTTTGAACAAAAACAAAAGAAATAGCTACATCACCCTACCGAAAAGTATACAAAATTTTAAACATAAATGAACTATGGCGTGGTCAAACATTCATCATTTAATTTGTAAATAGTATGAAAAATTTGCATTTTATTTGACTTCAGAAGAAACACTTTCACAATTGTACTGTTTATCTGTATATCTGTCTCGCTATACTAGCATTTAAACTCATTTTTGCTCCAAGATTTCAAGCTCCAAAGAGCGCGACAGCAATTGACTAGAATTCCAAAATGGCATTCGTGGTGGCAGTGATTTGCCAACCCGTCATAGGCTTATTACTGACTCAAATCAAAATCAAAATCAAAATAATATTTATTCAACATAGACCTTTACAGGCACTTATTGACGTCAACAAACAAAACAAAAAAAAAAAAAAAGCTTAAATAATAAAAAAAAAAAACAAAAACCTTGTCCGTACGTACGAATAAGGAAAAAAAAAAAAAAATATATTGACTCGACACCTGTTCGGAAATTGGGAGAGCCTTCTCGAGAAGAACAGGCAAGAAACTCTGAAGGTCTATTTTTTATCTCCTCTTTTCAATGTTAATAATTATAATAATATAATAAACCTAATACGATTACAGTCGTATGTATGTTTACATACACATATAAAATAATACAATATTATAAATAATGTTACCAAACATGGCTCTATGAATAGTGTCCCTATTCCCAAATACTGTGATCATTTAGATAGTCACTTACTTTATAATAACCTTTACTCATGAGTGTATTTTTGATATGGATTTAAAATTTATATAAAGGTAAATCAATGACACTTTGCGGAAGCTTGTTAAACATAGATATACATTTCCCCAAGAACGAACAGCTAGTTTTATGGAGTCTGAACATTGGAACGGCAAGTTTATTTTTGTTTCTAGTATTCACATTATGTAGATCACTATTTTTATTGAATTTATTATAGTTTCTATATACAAAAACTAAATTATCATATATATATTGACTAGCTAAAGTTAAAATATTAATTTCTTTGAACAATTCTTTTAGGGATTCTCTAGCCCGTAAACAGTAAATAGCACGAATCGCTCTTTTTTGTAAAAGGAAAATACTTTCAATGTTAGCCGCTGATCCCCATAGCAGCAGTCCATAGGACATAACACTATGAAAGTAGCTGAAATAAACAATTCTTGCCGTTTCAACATTAGTTAAAAGTCTAATCTTTTTTACTGCGTACGCCGCTGAACTAAGTTTGATTGCCAAAGTTTCAATATGTGGATCCCACTGTAGTCGTGAATCTAACGTAATGCCTAAGAATTTAGTATTATTTACCAAGTCAATGACATCACCATTCATATTTAAACTAGTATCAACCTGCCTTACATTGGGCAAAGAGAATTTGATACATTTTGTTTTCTTAGAATTTAAAGACAAATTATTAGTTGTGAACCAATACAGAACTCTCGAGAGAGCACTATTTACATCGTCATAACATTCCTTTTGTCTATCAACTTTGAATAGTAAAGAAGTATCATCTGCAAACAATACTGTCTCACACGATTCTGTAATGTAGTAAGGAAGGTCATTATATATATATTAGAAACAGTAGAGGACCCAATATTGATCCCTGGGGAACCCCCATAGTTATAGGCGAGCTAGCAGATTCTGATCTATTAATAACGACTTTCTGCAATCTGTCTGATAAATAAGATTTTAAAAGGCTAACAGCTCCATCCGAGACACCATAATGTCTAAGTTTACTTAAAAGCGTTTCATGACTCACACAGTCAAACGCTTTGGAAAGGTCGCAAAACACTCCAATTACATCCCGCTTGCCCTCCCATGCGTCAAAAATATGTTTCATAAGTGCAGTTCCGGCATCGGTAGTGGATCTACCTTTGGTAAAGACTCTTAGGTTAATTAATCTACAAAAATTATAGCAGTCTAAATTATAACACTTTTAGGTTAATCTACAAAAGTAAATCACAACACAAATTGGAAAGTAAAAACTGCTCACTAATGAAACCACTCTTAAGTTTACTCGCGTAAGAAACTTTAAAGCTGGCTATTATGGGACGGGAATCATGAGGGCGGAAATATTGAGTGGAGGTTCTATACGAGTCTTGGGCAGTAGCTCATTAAGTGTGCTTAGTGGTAAGCACACTCAACAGGGGCGTGGTGACCATTTTCCATCGAATGTTGTGCTCAAACAAATAGAGCTTTATTACCACCTAAAAACTCGATAGTAGCCTTAGAATATTATTATAATAAAATTATCATATCTTGTATATAGCGATTTAAACTGTTATTGTTAACTAGTATGCTTATCCAAAGTTTGCTTCTATAATTTACATTAAGAACGTTTATTTATTGGATAATTTAATATACTTTAATATACTTTACATATATTTAACGACCTATTTATTATTTGGTGCCATCTCTGAGGTCCCTTACGTACGTAGACTTACTTTGGGCCTTAACTTAATTGGCCTACAATTCTGTATATATATATAGAAATAATATTAATATATAAATTAAAAATAAGTATTAACAGGATATATATAAGTATTTACACCTATCGTTAACTCAAATCTACAATATTATTATGTCTACACTAAAATAATATATATCTAATTAAATAATATTAATCTAGCCAGCGTGATCCGCGACGGCGCGGCGCTTAGTACATTGTCCAGCTGCGGCCGCGCAACTCGTCGCGCCGTGCAAAGACAAGCCGATTACTCGTACGCTTGCGAATTGTTAATACTAATTCTGTGTTGCTTCTGTCTTATTTAAAAACTGTATTATTAGTGTTGTGCTAGTATTAAATTTGTTCCTTCTGTACCTTCTGTATTTTGTGTAATAGTGTGTGGTGAACTTATTAGTAAGTATCGTAACAGTGAGCAAGACTCTGATTTATACATCCTCATACAATCACCACAAGAGAATATTACCACATATGCATATTTTAATGTGCTGGATATTGTTGATTTCTACTTTTGTATTTTTCTGGAGTTAAGTTGTAAAACATTTGCCATGCGAATTAAAAAATTGTAGTGTAATTTTATTATACTCGTATTATAAATTCACATATAACACCAATTGTATCAACTCTCTGTATATGTTTAGGCGATCCTTATACCACGGCCAAGACAGTCTCAAACTCCATCAGTAAAAATTACGAAAATGCCATCTTGCTGATCTAATCCAAAATAATTAATATCTATGCTTTCAATCGTTCTCGTTCACTATTAGATAGAGATACAAAATCAAGTTAACGTAACTTCAATTTATTTGTTAACTTGAGGTGCTTATACTACCATAAAATGCTCTTAGAGAGTCAGATTTCCAAAATGTGTATTTATTAATTAATTATGTGCAATCTCCTATTTTGAAAAGATCTTATCTTGAAAAGGTTTAGTTAGAATTTCCGGTGTATGATGATAACTTATCAAATATGATACATAAGTCTTAGATGATCGAGCTGTTGAAGATTTTATTTAAGATATACATATCTGATTATCCACCTCCGTAACTTGCTGGTTTGTAGTCGAATTTAAGGCATCAGCACCTCTAATGCTCCAGGAGACGAATTTTTGAAACAATAGAAAACCAAATCGCATTTGAAATCGTGAGACGCGTATACGAATTACCGAATTCACTATATCTGAACATTCATTTCGTGCATTGTGCAACGTGTGGCTCAACCCACTCGTTTTTTTTATTTCTACTAGTAGAATATCCAACGCTGAAGTGACGTTGACAGTGATAAATTTACTCTGGTTAATGTAAAGCTTGTAAATAGGTACATAATAATAAGTAAATATTGTTTGAGTACATATATTTTAATTTTAGTTGTTGCGATTTTTAATTTTTCTGCGTGAAACTGAATCTAATTAAGAATTTGTTTTTAATGACAACACTGAATTCGAGTGATTCAAAAATCTATAAAATTGTAAGCAGTAGAAAATAATTTCGCGCACGATTTGTATTCGTATTCGAATTCCGAATTCACGTCTAATGATTCAAAAATACGTGTCCAGGTTCAAGTTCTATGTTTCTGAGATGAATACTAATATTTATGTCGTAGTCATGATTTTTTATATATTTCTATCAAAACCACCCGAAACCAATTCTTTAGTCATGTCAATATAGGTATATGATTTATTTTGCATATAGAAATTTATTGTTTTCTTTTAATTTATATAAATGTTTAATGTTGAGGAATATTACACTCATGTAGAGAAGCATATCACCAATAATTTTAATTCCTAATGTAAATCAGTTATTTCTCAGTATTCACAAAATTTTGAATAATTTATGTATATCTATTCGATAGATCCTGTAACAAATCTATGTATATTTTGTTTTTTTGGAATTGGAGTGTAAAAACGTATTTATTACATTATGTGATCTATTATGTGATTTCTAATAGAAACAAAGGCTGACGTGGCATCTCCATTCCTTCCATTATCATCAGATCATTAGTTAAATGATCTGATGATAATGGAAGGAATGCAAGTCAGCCTTATGCATGATATAACTAGTTGTACCTAGGGGAAAGAAGGAATACAATTAGGTCAACAAATTATAGCAAATATGTAACAGCGTACCATCTTGTAAAAAAAGGTATTACTGAGAAACTTCTGTCCTACCTCAAAAACTATTTCTACCGTATTCCAAAAACTTTTATCCAAGTTATTAGGTCACGAAACATTTCTCGTCCATTGTTTTCCACAATGTCTATAAGAAAGCGATAAATCCGAATGAGTTTCGATACATTTACGACTGTTCCCGATGGAAACAGATTTTATTATCGTTGTCGATTTACTTTCTCGTACACATTTGTGCTAAAGGAGTATGTTTTAATAGTCCTGGAGACCGTAAAACGTAAATCCAGCGTACGTAAAGCGGTCGCGCTGTTTGCTATCGCTCGATGACAGTCGTTATACATAAAACCTAGGCAGTTGGCTAAGTATCCATGCGTGAGGCTGTGGCGTAATAAACGTGTAACTTTAAGCGAGATTTGGAACATTAAATGTTCCAACATGTAAGATAAATATTTGAAGATCGCAACTTACGCTATATTCCATTCGAAATTAGATTTGTTCTTCATACTCTCTAGTATAAAAAAGAAGAAATTTAAGGTTGATAATAAAGTTCACTTTGTCAGACTGCTCGAACTACGTGGTCTAACTGATTTATCTAGACGGCGCTAATTAAGAAGAGTTGCCACACAAATCTGTCCAGCCGTTTCCTCTTTTCAAACGTCTTATCTCTTTTACTACCTCTCATAACATAATATTTTTTTTATTTATCTGTATACATATGTGTTAATCGGGATTCGAACTTGGAACCTCAGAGATGAACATAAACTACTTACAAATCAATCTACACGGCACAGATATACTGGTAGTTTATACAATCTCAATTTAGTGTCTATCAAAGGAAGTGATATTTAGTTAATAAATTATTAAATTACTATAATACCATAATCTTCCTATGGAGATGACAATGTGTAATCAAATATCCTATATTAAATAAAGAAAAAAATTAATTATCTCGGAAACTTTCTTAAACATCATCATGATTTAATGTAAACAGAACTGTATTAAAATCCTGATTATTCATTCTGTATGTTAGGTTATTAAATGAACCGAGCGGGGTCGGGAGATGACCGATCCCGCTCGAAGAAGGCGGCGCCGGGCTCGGTACCACAGCTGCGGCGCCGCCGCGGGTCGCCGGCGGGCGCGAGGAAGTCGCGACTGTTACGGCGACCCGGGATGGACCACGCCCCTTCCGTGGCCGGGGGGCGTCGTCGGTGGAGGAGACCGGGGGAGGTAGTGTAGCCTCCCCCGAGGAGGGCTCCCCTCTAGGCAGGGGAGCGGAGGCTGAGGGTTCCCGGAAGTTGCTTGATGTTCCCGGGAGCTCCCTACATACCTGAGGAAGGCCATCCCTGAGGTTTTTAGTGGGTAGGCCTCCCCCTTCTGGGGAGGCGAGCCCCACATAACCGCCGGCTCCCCAGACCCGGGGTATGCAATTTAATGCATTTTCCTCAGGGGGAAAAAAATAAAAGGTTATTAAATGAAATCAAAACTGGGCTGCCGCTAGTTTTGACTTTGACCTAGTAGGTATCTTCAATATAGCTTATTTTGTGTTCGTTATTTAAACTGCCTACTGGAGTATAATAAGAGCGAAGAAAATAATTTATTTAGTTACTTGCTAATCCGTTACTAGAAGAATTTACTTCGTTATTTCTAAATCCGTTATTAAAGGAGTTAACTTCGTTAAGCGTTAAATTTCGATGGATTTAAAGCAAGTTAATAGGAATTGTTAATTTGTTAACATGATGAAAATTAAATGTTTTATTACAATCCTATAATGATACCTCAAAAATTGTTGTTACGTGAAATTATTAAGTTAGAAACAAAAGAGGATTTTAACCGAACTATGCTCTGCGCTACGAGCTACATGCTACGGGCGCTTGTTAGCAAACTCATGTTTTTCATGGCGCGACGCGATGTACATAGGTATTTGCTAACATATTTTTTATTTAAAAACACTTAAAACTGAATGCGTATTAAAAAGTAATTTATTTATTCATTTACACACAACGAAACTGCAAAAATCTAATTTTACACTACAAGGCATTTTCAACTTGTCTTTAAACAAAATTGCACATATACATATCTATATAATAATAAAGTTGAAATATACTTATATAATCTACTTTTGCGTATTCGAAACTTTTTCCTCAACCAAGCAATTGTGACAGCACTTTCATAGCAAGCACTGGCGCCATAAATGCCATTAAAACTTCAAAAACAATTCTGAAAAATGACGAGTCAAAGCTATCTTTAATCAAACATTCTCCTAATGCTAGATCACATTATTAGAGTTACTAGTACTGGGAAAGGACCATATGTATCCGGAAGCGCTGTGTAGCAAAAGTATAGACTGATGAGTCCTGAAACTGTGGTATGTAAAGCTAAGACAAAACTATCGCTTTAAAAATATCTCCAGAAAAAGGAATAATAAAGGCGATTATTTCACCAACGAGGGATTTCACTCCAACTACCGTTACGCACCCATAAACATTAAATAACGTTAATTTTATTGCATTGATAAATAACATGTTGTTTTGTATTATTAATATCACATTGAAATAGACAGACTTTTAATCTATCCTTATAAATTAAATGACGTCTCTCAGTACATACATGAGTTAAAGAATAAACTACATACGTATTTAAGTTACAGTCATATTAGACAGATGTCAATAATCAATATCTAGTGTTATATTACAATAATTGTATCCAGATTGTAACACATTTTTAGTGCTTGAAAATTTATTACTTATAAAATTTCAGTATATCCGTATGATCAAATGGTACTTCGTAACTGGGTTATACTTTTATTCTAGTATCATAGCTGAAAAGCATAGTTCAAAACACGCTTTATACATTTCCTATATTCTGTGGCGTAAAAATAGTGTTACACCAATAATAAATCAAAAGATCATATAGATGTAGACATCTATATGATCTTATTTCTTAGAGTAGATAATTAATTACGGAGAAAGCAGAGCAACTGGCCACTACGTAGCGTAAAACGATGTTTACTACAAGTATGCGAGGTAGATAATGCCACACAAATACTTGGGGCTCAGGGACTTCCTACAATTACCTTTGTGTAATTTAAGCTGGGCTCACTGGAACTATTTCCCGCCACAAAATAAATTAAACGCAGGGTTCCGCGGAGCACAAACCAAAAATAATTAGATGGAATACGAAATGACCTTATCTGTTTTCAAGGCCCGTTCGCGTTCAGCTTAATTGATTTGATGCCGAATAAATTGGAGTTACCCGAGTTAATCTAGGCATAGAAGTCCTGGCGTACTTATTTGTTTGGTGACGAACGTTGGTCGTTTTTGTTTGTATTAATATCGTTAACTCAAAATAGGTATTCATCTTATTTCAATTAAACGCGTCTTTCTTTATATGAGTGATTATTAAAAAAAACGTGTATCTCGAATAAAATATAAAATATTTGTGTTTATGTATTTTGATTACTTTGATCACTTGGAATGGTTACGGGTTACGTCGACACATTGTTAAAATGTGTGATAAAATATGACATATGGTTGGTCTCTTTGAATGCTGTCTTCATATCTTGGTAGACAAGTTATTTAGGTAGTTATTTACCTTGATAGGTGGACGATAGATCGTCGACAGTTGTTGTCACCATCAACACAGTTGTAAAGTATTAATAATGGTCGTGAAAAGTATTTTTCACTTTTTATTGTTGCAACACACACAATATTGTGTTATGGCAACAAGATTGTGACTGCTGTGATCCTAATTACAATACTGTATTTAATTATTTTTATGTGTATCATAATTGTAGTTTTGTATTTAATTATTTTTATTTACCTCAATTATTATGTCATTTATATCTTTATAATTACACCAATAAAAATTTTATCTATTTAATTATTAGTAAAAATGTTTTCTTTCGTAATTTTATATTCAGTTAATCATAATCCTGTCACGAGGTACAGACCAATACATTCTCACAAATATTTCTTTAGACACATTCAATTTATCTAACATGAAGCCCTATGATCGCTTTATAATGTTCAAACAAATGAATGTCATGTAAACAAAACGAAACAATACAAGCTTTAATTTTCTGACGTAAGTAAAATTGCTTGAATCATAAGAAAACCTCAAACACAACAAGCGAACAAATTCACCACAAAACTTTCTTCAGAAAAATGTACACACAAGTTTCCCAGCTGGCCATATATTACCATAAATACTCGTATTCAGCTCGTGTAGCAATTTACGAAACTGAAATAAAATGGCACCCATTTTCTATTAATTCGAAGGTGGAGGCTTGCAGGAGTAGATGTACAACATAGTGAGCCGTAACAATGTGATCGCGAAGCTAAATTGTTTCTCGCTCAGTCGACAGCTCGTAAACCACTATACATTATTAAATTGTTCAGTAAAATTCACGCTTATGGATGCCGAAGACTTGAAGGATTAAATTACTATTATATTTGTTAATGTTATGTCACAGTGTTTGAGTTTAACAAAGGTTTGTTTCTTTTAATTTTATTGTCATATTGAGTTTATTTCATTGTTTATTATTTAAGAGACAAACGTGTAAACGGATCATGTGACAGTAGGCGTTTACAGCTGTAGATAACACCACAGGAGCTACAGACGCGTTGCTTTGCAGTAATTTGTCATATATGCAATAAAAGCTAGAGAGTAACACTTGAAATATTAATATAGTCTTACATTTTGAATCCTTACTACACAATATAATATTATAAATCGGAAAGTGAGTTTGTCTGTTTGTTTGTTCCGCTTTCACGCCGTAACTACTGAACCGATTGCTTTGAAATTTTGCAGACGTAAAGATAAAAGTCCGGATTAAATAATAGGGTACTTTTTATCCTGGAAATATCGACAGATCTCAATCAATCAATAAAGGCTTCGCTCAAAAACCACTACATAGATTTTCATGCGGTTTTCATCAATAGATAGAGTGATTCTTGAGCAAGGTATTGCGGTTTTTTTTATCTCGGAAAAATGGATAGTCCCACAGGAAGCGCGATAAAACCTTCGCGCCATAAACCGACTTCCGCGCATATGTAGTCGTGGGCAAAAGCTATGACCCTTAACCCTCTATAGACCCAATCCCGAAATCCACGCGGGCGAAGCCGCGGGCAGAAAGCTAGTAGTTAATAAAAAGAAATAAGATACAGTTTAGGATAAAGGGAAATATGTACCTATATTATATTAAGAAAACACATTAACAAAGCAAAAAAGAAAGACACTCTCCTAATCTTCTCATAAAAATAATCAAATCTAATAACAGATTTTCTTCCAAATATGAGTGCGTACTGCATAAAACATAAGGCGCAAATAAACAATGCTTACAGTAATCGCACTCGCGTATCTCTTTACGCTTTCAAATCTTTTCTTGATACCGATTTTCTGTAAGCTGATATTTCACATCGACACATGGGTTTTTTCCTTATCGTTTACAACTTGCAACGTTAGAAATATATTTGAGGGTTTCTTTTTTATTTTTACAGCCATATATTTACATAACAAGTGCATGCCTGATGTAAAGTGATTACAGTCATCTATAGTGTGCTATAGATGATTGTAATCACTGCGAAAATCATGTGTCATGATATGACATGACACGTCATGTGTAACGTGTCTGTAATATCCGCAGCAAATCTTGAACCCTCATAAAAATCAAGAATTGTTGTTTTGCAGTACAAATAAGAAAAACGGTGCTAAAATAAATCATTTTATATAAGTTATGGTTCAAAATTTTCATGTTTTTTTCCTCAGGAGAGGAAGGCTGAGAATCTAATACAAGGAGCACGAAACGTGCCCAGGATACCCCCGCAACGGCAAGTGTCACGGAGGTTATGTCGGACTCCACTCGGCCAGAGCGATCTGACCACGTGACCTGCCGACTAAACTCAGCCTGTGTCTAAGTTCTAAGAACCATATAGGCAAATCGTGAGGGGATATTTCATGTATATTATTATGTATGTATATTGGAGGCTCAGTACTAAACTGTTATCACTTCTTGGAAAGAGAAGAAAACCTGAGTACTTATTTATCCCTTACCCTTGTAGAATGATATATTGTAATATAATATACTCTGTTTCCATAATTGGGTCGAACCTTATTGGTCTTGATGACCTGAATACTTACTACCGTTTTACTACAGTCTATATCCCTATAGTGCAATTAACTGCATTATTGTGGATCCTGTTGCTCTTATAGTGGAATTTGTAATCCAAAAAAATATGTAAATTTAATATAGATCAAGACAACTATTTATAAAAAAAATATGAATACTGAAATTTATAAGTATCAACCAAATTGGAAGTTATTGTGAAAAAAAAAACCGAAACGCAGTTATTGTGAATTATAAAAATAATGTTTATTCCATTAAATATAATCTGTGATGCTACACGTATATAAATTTGAAATCTTTACAGCTTCTATTGACTAATTGAATCCAATTCATACAAATATAAAATATTTAGAAAGAACTTTATTAAAGAACTTTGTCATTATAGCCACACATTGTTTGGCATAAATCACTTAAATTAATACTGGCACATTAGAATTAGACTATGACTAATACTAATGTCCAATTGAAGGGCAATTTAATACCTAACTGGACAAATAAAGTAAATATGTCACAGAAATATACATATGGGTTTTGGAACGTAATTCACTTACAGCTCTACGAATATTCTTCATCAGCCCGACAGTAAGTCTGAAATTCAAAATCTACAGAAAATCACTGTTTAAATTAAGTCTGTGATACGTCAATCACTGATTACTCCCCAGTCTCCTATTATTAGCAGCAAGTATTAATTTTCGTAAAACAAGAGACTTGAGTCTATGCGCGCTTCATTTTTCTAAAACTACAACATTTAATATAATTTCAAATAAAATGGATTATATATCAATAATATTTAATTATAGACGAAGCAAATCCATACTAAGCGACGATTAAATCTTTCACAAAATCTCGTGAAAGATATGTACCTCTATCAGTAATACAAAAATAAATTACGGGATGGAAGGAGATAGCGTTGAGCTAGTTGTTAACATAAAATTTATCTTAATCTCTCTTACATAAAATGCAACTAAATGTAATTACACCAACTGCCCGAATTTGAACGGTACAGTTACGACGTGCCAGTGCAATATCTATCTCTTGTTTGTATGTAACATCGACGGTATTTATAAAATCCTATTCCAGTATAACAAGCCAAATATAAGCAGAGGATGACAATAAGCCACACCTAGTATGTGGTATTATATTTTAAAGTTATTGTATACAACATTTCATTATAGTCAATTTATGAAATTCAGCCTTATGAAAATCGTGAATATTAGGACTGTCATGTATGGTAGTAACCCCTTTGCTTTCGGGTCACATTCCAGAAAAACCGGCGACCGGTAATAATAGCGACGGCGATCGCTTTGGAAAGCAAATATTAGAAAAGATATAATGTTAAAATATTACTATTTAATGGATTTTATCAATACAGATCTAATCTAATGTAAGAATTTTCTTATTCTTATGTATTTACATAGCTAAATATTTACAAAGAACTAATAAATATTTTTTGCACTTTAATAGTCTACAGTGTTGCCTAGCTTATTTTCACATTGTCAAATTATCGCAGCTTTCTACGAGATGTATTGACATTTTTTACTGCGACAGCCGCTGTTTTCTCGCATTAGCATGTAAAACTGTTTGCGGCTACAAAACTACCTATGTAAGTGGTCGTATTTCACTTGTTTCATTTTAATTTTATAGTTGTTGCTAGCGAAGTGTTGGGTTTATGTACATTTTACGTGTATGCTGATAAAAAGTTATAAGGTTTTTGAACAATTTACACGTTAGCCGTTTTAATCTTAATATCTTTGTTAATTAGTTTATATATTTTTCTTATTACAACTTATAATGTTTTTTTCTTTGCTAAGGATTCATGAAATAAACATAATATTAGATTGTAGGTAAAATTCATTACACCTTGCTTGCTTGGTGTTTGATATTTTAAAATATGGGAAGCCGGCATATCTCTTTACGAAAATCAAAACATCTTCTTTTCATTATAGATATGGTACCAGAACCTGTAAGGTATCTTTTAGAAAGTCATCCTCATAAAACTGTGGCTTTCACTGGCAGTTTCCGTTATCTAGCTGCCAAATGTTGGAATAATATACCTCCTCCTTTAAGACAGTTGACATCAAAATTTTCTTTCTAAAAATTTCTTTTACAAAAACAACGATTAGGTGTTCCAAAGGGGTATTCGGTAGCGGATTTCGCCATTTGAACGGCGGACTCTCATTTTTCGCTCGATCTTTTACTGCTGTGATAGTATTAAAATAATTATATATTCTACTTGTGTGCGTGCACGTATGTGTGTGTGCGTGTGTGCTATTATACTTGTATACGCAAATACGCTTGCTTATGAGCGCGCAAAATGATTTAAGTCACTATAAGACCTTTGTAATTTCCTGCTAAGAAACCCTCGGGTGGTAGCAGAATACCAGTGCTTTGCTCACATCCTGATGTGAGTAAATTTCAGTCACTGAGCTAAGACCCTTTTGCACTTCTGCAGCGCACACAATTTAGTTTGTTTTGTGTAATTATTAAGTTTGTATAATTTTAAGTTCTTTGTATTTGTGTGTGATGAAGTCAAGTGTAAATAAAGTTTTATCTATCTATCTATTTCGTCGACAAATTAGGAACAGTTCCTGTTCAACTGAACAGTAGGTCCGACATTGGCTGGATAACACTACAACTGAGAGAATATTATTTTTACACTTTTTTCATTAAGCGGGAGTACTCTACATCTTAACTAATCAAAATCAATTTTACATGTCAAAAATGCTACGCCATTGGATCACAAATCTACCACGGGGGACCTCGTACTGGAAAGAACCAGCAAGGGCTATTTTTTGCTCTCTGTATCTTTCCAGAGTCGTCAATCAGAAGTTCAGATAAATAGAATGAACTCAATTTCTTTACAAGTTTAAACACGTTGTATCTATAAAAGTTGTAATTTCATAGTGTTTTATTATAGTCTAAATATTTGGCAACGTAACTATAGTGTTATTAAAATTAAATCCAAGCATTGTTATTATTTTAGTAATTCTTAAACAATATAAAGAACCTTTTCATTTCATTTTCATAAGAGTTTTATAGACAATTGATTTAAATCTGTGAAAAGCTAAATCAGTAACAGTTTGTCGAAATTTGATGTATCTAATATTTCCTGTTCGTTGGAATATTAAAATTATGAAAATTCTTATGGTTCTTATTAACTTAAATTAAATTTTAATAAATGTATTATTTGTGAATATATAAATTAAAATACATATTTCTATTTACCAGTCTGAAATATTGTTTTGTAATATTTTAACATAATTATACATAGCTGCATAGCCACACTGGTTAATTGTTTTGAGGTACGAGCACTATGAATTTTCCGCACCTATATCGCTGCGCGTATCGGAGATTCGTTATAGAAATCGTTTCGACATCGAATATATGAAATTGGTTGCGAATTACGGAATTATATTTCATTCATAAATGTTTGCTTTGGCTACAGGCAAAGAGTTCCGATCGCCATTTCCTTATTATATACCTTAAAATAGATTGCCATATTGTTTGTTTGTTAAAATGAATAAGAGCCTTTTATCAGTCAAATTGTCGCTTCCATATCCTGTGGCAAAAATGAAGTTCGTCGACAGATAACTATATTGTGATTTGTGAACGAAAAATTTGCGTTAAAACATCAAAAAGTACACACGTTATATGTATACATAACGCACTTTTTACCACCCGACCCAAAATCGACCCGAGTAAGTTTACTCGGGTGGATTTCTCAAAAAAACGTTAAGCCTTAACTTAATTCTAAAATATCTTGCTGTCAAACAAACAAAATATTTCCAACAATCGACGTAAAAATGTGAAAATGTTATGTAAATGAGTGAAATAAATCGGGAGTCTGGAGCGAGCGTCTATCTAAGACGTCTTAATGGGCCCGGCCGACTGAAGTTCACAAAGCTTAGTGATTCACTGCCGGGATTTATTTATTTATTCTTTGAGCAGAGCGTGTAGCATAGCGGACTTAATGTATCAGATATTTTCTACCAGTTAACCTTCAAATGATGTAGGGAGCAAAAGTAGAATTGTCTCGAATTTTAAAACCCTAATAATTCTGTATAAAATTAAAATAAAACTTTATTTACACATTTTCTTAAAAATACAAATAGATCCGTTAATTGATACATGACATACAAACTTTTGGTGTGCAGTACCTTACAAGACAAAAAAAATAAACTGTTAATTAAACGTCTATGCAATTTGACCCATTGTGCTCGATTTATGCCGCATATTTTTTAAATTTATAAAGGAATTAAAACCAATAATATACTTTCCGTTGACCTATAATAGTGAAATTTGACATGAGGAAATGTTTGATATAGAAGAAATAAAGAGAAACATCTGAATAAAGTAAATTTGTAACTGCATCAAATAAAAGTAAACTAAATAATAAAAGTTTTCGAGACTCGCAGAGAAATCAAAATCTAGAGGGTACTTCCCTTTGACATAGAGTTTTGGCACGAAGTAATTTCATGTGGTACACAAGAAAAGGGTAAAATTCTAAAACTGTAAATTTGTGGTAGCAACCCAAAAAAAAATGTTTTTGTACTTGCGATAGAATCAAAATAGATATATGAAGCTTCCCGATGATCTAATATGATAAAATTTGTTATACACCATATTCACAAATTAAGGAAACAACCCGAAGACGGTATATTTATACGTGACTAACAAAAAATATATATTCTCTATTTATTCCTATTAAATTGATAGTCGCATAGGAATCAAAACCTGAGTGTTTCTCGTTGACTGAGAATCATAAACTATGACATGAATCAGAATTGTAGAGCACAAGTAAAGAAAAAATTGCGAAAGCCCATAAAAGGTGGTTATTATAAACTTATTTTAGGAACCCTCGGTGCGCGAGCACGACTTGCACTTTGGGAGAATTTTTTTCCAAGAAATTTGTTGGCACTATTACTCCACATTTTGCCACCTGAGTTTGAACATTGTACATAGCAATATGTATAAAGTATAATTGCCCTAAGTAAGAGTATGTTATGTACTTAAATGAGATGAATGTATGAACATCTAATCCTTTTTTTTTAGGGGGGAAAATGCTCCTTATGCACCTTGTCACCGCGCTGGCTAGGTGCGGCCGTGTGTGGGGCTCTCCGGCAGAGTGCCGGCCTACCCACTAAAAACCCCCCAGGTTCTCTGGGCCCATGCAGGGCACATGGCGGGGTGCGCTTTCGCGATTCGCCATGTGTCCCAGGGCCGGCTCGACCAGATAGATCAAGCCACCGCCAAACGAGGGACTGTCCGAGAACCCCTGGACAGTCCCCCAGAGTCACTAGACGGGCAACACCGCGCTGTGTGTGCCATGAACATCTAATCCTGGATGTTTCCTGGAATCTATACATAATTATACGTTTTATATGTGATTTAAAATTCTAACTCTGGTAGGAATCAAACTTGCGTCTTTTACCAATAATTAACACACACACCACACACATATATATATACTATAGCTACGTCACCGAGTCCTTTCCATTCAAGCAGTAACTATTCAATTATAAAGAAATTTCACAAATAGTTACATAAACACAGTTACCTTATTTCTCTTGGCTTCAGAAATTACTTGGTCTTGAGAATGCTCGACATAGTTATCAAATAATGTCTTAATTAATAAAGTACTACTTAATTAATCTCGAACTGTTATGAAAAGTCTCGATAACGCGCAGACAAAGCTTAGAGAATTCTTACATCCATGCTCAAGATATATAATTAATTACTGACTTATATTGTTAGGTACTGCGAATTTAAAATTTAGTCACAAGATAACAACATACACTGTACTTTTCGTGGGGGTCTCAGATTGGTTATCTTACAAAAACGACACACATATATATGTATTTTGTTAGTTTTGCAACAAATCTATGGCACACTATTTGTGGCAAAGTACCATGAGATTAATAATGCATGCAACCATGAAACATTAATAATTATAATCAACTGTAGAAAAGTCACAATTAGACCAATGACAATAAGTTAAAACTTGAACATTATTTTTCAATATAAATTCAATTCAATTCGGTCGGAATAAAATTCAATTTCTTTGCAGTACTCGTCTTTCATTTGGCGATTGAATAAATCTTACTTACCGCTTTAAACCAGTGCTTTAAGCGTAACAGATTATCGGATACAAAAGCACTTAGGCACTCACTTCCTAAAGAGCTTATTTTGTTGATGTAACATAATAAATGTAGCATCCGAAAGGAGCTGCCGTCTTATCTTTGTACCTTATTAATGTTTATGAGGTGCGACTATAGAATGTCGAGCATGCGATTTCTTAAATGTTGATAAGCAAGCAGATTACGTACCCGTAAATGATTAGACACGCCTATGCTACACGCGGTTCATATGACATTCCTATTCGCAACAAATCTGCAAGCCTTACAAAAGTACAGTCCAACTTTCCAACATGAGAGATAAGATGTGCCATATCCAGTAATTTTAGTGCCAATATTACAATTCAAACTGCAGTCGAGCGGTTGTTATATCGGTTTCAGGGTGTCGCCATCTCTGAGGTCCCGGGTTCGAGTCCCGGTGGGGGCATATGTTTATGTGATGAATGCGAGCATTTGTACCTTAGTTATGGGTGTTATAATATATTTCTACCAAATTTATTTATATATGTATAATATATATATGTATGTCTATCCGTTATCCTAGATCCCATAACACAAGCCTTACAGAGCTTACTTTGGGCTAGGCTAATTGGTGTAAGTGTAACTAATATTTATATTCATATTCATATTCATATTCATATTGATATTCATATTCATATTGATTTATTTTATTTATTTAGTTATAACTTTATTGTAAGTACATCGACCATAGAATAAATAATAATAAAAAATTACAGATAATGAATCCTTAAAACTAAATGTACAAAGGGCGACCTTATCACAAAGAGTGATCTCTTCCAGGTAACCTTAGGATGGACAGGAATTTAAATCAATTATTTCGTGGGAAGATGGCGATGTATAACTTAATGACATACTTACTATAAATATAACAATACATACTATAATACATATATACACTTACACACATACATAGATATATATACAAACATACTTACATACATATACCAATAAAATACAAAATCATAGTGACAAATAATGTTTTTAACAAGGCTTTTGAAAATGGGAAGGCTTTGTGCTTGTCTTATATTTAAAGGTAACGCATTCCACAATAAAACTGCTTGTACCGTGTAGGCCTTATTATAAAATTTGGTGAAGTGAGATGGTATGCTCAGCATTAAGTTCTCTGCCGATCTTAAGACGCGGGAATGGGTTTCATGGAGAAACTTAAAGCGATTTTTTAACTAAAAAGGAGTGTCAGGATTAAACAAAATAGAATAGAGAAGGGATAGGATACGTGCATTCCACCGAAGGCGAATGGGCAACCCACGAAATTCTGAAACATGATCATATTTGCGTAAACCAAATATAAAATCGTATGCAAAAGTTTTGGAGTCGCTCAAGTTTATCAAGTTGTTCCTCGGATAAATTGATATTGAATTTTAAATGAGATTTTAATAAATGTATTATTATCAAAACTTTGTTGTAGTTTAAATACGAGAATATTAGAAAACTCTACTCATTTGCTTCATTTAGGGAATAGCCACTCCGCAAATTATTTTCTTTTTCTTTCATTATTCAATGATTTATTAATTATTATTGATTGATGAATCTTTATTTAATTTTATTCATTGTTTATTCAGATAAAAATACATAATTTGCTAGTTACAAGGACTTCAGTGTTAGTAAAAATTTAACACAAATTTTATTACATCAATTCCAAATAAATTATCCTAATGGTATTTACATCTAATTATAATGAAATGAGTTAAAATATATAAATTATAATCTAATCATTTCTTCATTTATTAAAACTTTTTTGCAAAACATTTCATCAATTGTACAAATAGCGGACTTAATGCCAAGGGCATTCTCTCCCAATCAACTGTCTGTCGTAAGATCAGACCTGTAATATTGATATTGTCATAATATTTGTCTATATTTAAAGAAGTTGTATCATTAAATATAGAATATTTAATATAAATTACTTAAGTTATCAATGATCAAAATTATGACAGATGTGAAACCTTTCGCAAATTTAGAAGGTCTTTACTAACTTCAAAATATGACAAAGTATCTTTCGTTCGTATAAATTATGTCATCGTCAAGTAATAGCATTGATGATGTGGGACGGCTACATATTGAACCATTTAATAGGTGTCACAATTCATAATGGTCCCTCGTGCATTGTGTAACCATCTCGCACTTTATAAAAATTCGTTGCTTAGTTTGTGGAACGAGTTCCCCGACGTGTTCCCTGAGGATTACGTATAAGATTCCTTAAAAGGCGTGAAAATATTCTTAACAACGTTAGCAACTCACAAGTTTTTCCTTTTAGACAAGTATTTTTTGAAATATGTTTTGATGCAGTACCATGTTCAGCAGCGGTGGACTCATGTTGGTTGAAATAAAGAAGGTCTTTCTACTTTTGGCGATTGTAAAAATAACTAGCTTGTATTAATTTAATCTCTTACCTATTAGAAAGAAGAATATCGATTGCCGAAATTATCATACATAAACATACAACATTGTATATTATTCACTTAATCAACAATGAGAAACCAACTAAGTCATTGCCTCATCGTCATACCACAACAACAAAAGACGGTGCGGAATATTATGATGACATCATATAGCTAACAATAATTGCTTAACAAAGATTAACAAAACGAGGAAATACAATAACAACAGTGTGTACGGAGGTAACGATGGGACATTTACAAATAAAAGCCCCATCAATGCAGTCAGTCCCTCAGGGCAGCTTGTGGCGAAATGTCAGTGAATAGCGACACCAAGGGTTTCGATGGGTTTAGGGTGACGAATGTCTTGCTACCGTACGTCTTGCTTTAGCTAGCCAGCGTGGAGTCGCAATAGCAGATGCTTGAAAGAAGTGTAATAACGTCATAACGCTGACAGCATCTTTATCGCTGCTGTAGACACACCTCTCTACACCCTTAGCCGTTCACTCCATTGTTGCCGTCACGTCATTATTGATCTGCCTTTTGTGTGGCCCATTAAGAAATTGGCGAGATACCATTTTTTGTTTTTACCACCTCGCATATGTAAATATACTTGGAAACGCGGAGAAGACAGGGAACCGGGGTGTCACAGCCCAGTATTTATGGTACTGTCTGTGTCATGTCCAGCGTCTGCCATTAAATTGTGTTTTAAAGGGGTTTTTACATATGTTTCTTCCATAATGTTCCCACGGGTAGGGCCGAAATATTAGTCGCTTCTGGGGTGACGCCCATTCCCAAAAAGAAGGCTATATGCAACAACGGTTCGCCTGCTCCGTTGAGGTGCCCGCATGTGGCTAGACTAACCCGCCAGTCATACATCCTCTTGGCACGCGCTCCACACCGTAGGATTGGGGGATTTATTACAGAGGTTACCTTCCTCGCAGTCCAAGTGGCGAAGCTCAACTCCCGTTCCTGTGTTGCCGCGGGGTTACGGTCTGGGGTAACCCTTTCGGGATACACGCTGGTTTTTTGTCAGGGTTATTTCCCTTACCTAGATATTCAGTTTTATGGCGCTGATTGTTCGCCAGTGCCCTTCATACTCTGCTATTGCAGTCACGAGACAATACGACACTCGTATTAAGACTGCAACATTGCCCAGGATAGACGACCCGTGTAAGAATTCACACGGGCTCACCACTAGTCTGTACGTCGGCAGAACTAATGATGACGAGGACGTGTATGCATCGGACTGGGTGATGCGCGTCTGATAGTCCAATGTCGCATTTGGACGTACGCTGTCGGCATATCTCAGCTTTTTATAGATGTATATCTCCTAGGTAGATATACACCACTGAGGCCAAACATCACCTTCCTACCCCTCAGAATATATATAATAAAAGATTTATCTGAAACATCTTGATCGTCTATCGTTAGCATCAGGACAATGTAATAAAAACAAAACAAACTTCAAAGCAGTACGATCTGAAGACCTTAGACCACAAAAGAATAAGAAAATATAACAAATTAAAAAAGTTATTGACAACTCAAAATATTGCGAAGTTGAAAAATACACACTTTTAGGGGCTTCACTTAGGCGATATTTTATTTCATTTCAGTAGACACTTGGCCTCATCTCGTATCATGACAAACTTCATCAAGAGAAGGCACTTTCAACTTTAAAGCACTCGAGTTGTACTGTAGCGAAAATATACACGAGTAAAGAATTCAATTATTTATATTATAGGTACTAAACGCAGAAAGGGAAAGATAGTTGTTAAATTTTGTATCAATAGGTATAAACAATCTTTGGAACATGTAAATGGATGCGTAGAGAACATTTTATTCTATCCTATTAATATTAACTATATAAAACTAACAATAATATAGCTTATACATCAAAATAATACATAAGTTACAATTTCTAATGATATACCTACACCACGCTGATATAAGCTATTCGAAATACTAATTCTGCGCAGACGAAATCGCGGGCACGAATTAATAGGAGTACTAAGAGTACTCTTTTAGCGGAGATATATTGTAGAAATAATGATGTATCGTAGATTATTACTTTTGAAGATACGGATTACGAAGATACGTATCGCTGAATAACGCTCTATACTAATTACACTGCAATCGTGATCCTAATTTGTATGACATATGAACAAAATGTCCAATCATTTTATTACGTACAAGTATATTTTCTATTTAAAAAAATATTACATTTAATATGAGAAAGCTTGAACTGTGTTCAACTTATTCGAACTATATAAAAAGAAATTGAACATTGAAAAAATATTTATGATAAAAGTTTTAATTTATTTACAACAATAAATCATAATATCTATTTTATGAGATGAAAACTGCTCAAATGAGATAAATATACAATAAAAACATTCATATTCAGTTTTAGTGATTTACTCTTTAGGCTATTTGGATTGAGACAGCACAAAATCATGCCGAAATCAGTTTTATTCAAGTGTTATTGAAACGCTATTTGATTGCGATACTGGCTTGGACACGGAAGGTTAGCAAAAAAGAATCCAAAGAGGTTAGTCATTAGATTCTATTTGTATCGGAACTATGTACATAGCTCCTTAGGTTCTCTCAGTCAAGTTTTAAAAATTAGAAGACGAACGGAAAGTAACCTTCATGGACAAGGAATTAATTAATTTTGTTCAGATTCACGGCGGCAGAGCTGCCGGCGTCCGGCACGGCTTAATGTGCGTGTGTAATTTCGAAGTCCGACCTTTCCTGCGGTTTAGGGGGCCTGTAATACGTAATGGGTCGTGTAATTGTTGCTTGATAAAAATACGATCTCTTGTTACAAAGACGTTCTCGTAGTGATTTAATTTACAATTTTTTTATGGTATTTTTTTGGCATAATAGTTAATTCACCTGTGATGTCAATAAATGACTTTATATATAAATGGTGTAATTATTGCTGACAATTTTCTAATCTTATTTATTTCAATTGACAACTCTATACAAATACAAGGAAAAGAAGTACTCTTGCTGGCACCTTCCAGTGACAGTGAAGTTGACGTAAATTTGTGAATCAATGGTGTAATTACTTTGACCCTTAAAAGTAATTATATAGATATATATACTATTTTAGTAAAGGTTGTATGTATGTAGGTATGATTTTGTACCAACATACATATAACGGTTAAAACACCTCTTTATAATATAATTTAACTAAACACTTTTTGAGTTCTTGGATTATAATCATTAGATTAACTATTTCCTATTTTGACGTGTGATAATTGAAATGTTACAGAAGACATTATACAGAATTACTAAATAAAGTATGACCCTGCTACAATAATAATATAATATTATAATAATAATATAATATAATATTAGTAGTACAATATTATCCAGAAGACTTCATTATAAGCTATCCATTAGAATGAAACTAAACTAATCAACCATTTTGTTGATATCTTGTTTAATATAATCTGGTTGACATAATTGTCGACGCCCACTTATAACTGATGAACCCCATTATTTTTTACATCAATACATAGATCCACGTTTAGCCTGCTGTAAAACCGCGGCACTGAGCTGAAAATATCAGAAGACCTTTAAGGTCGACACCAATCATACACCACTTTCATAATTATCTGACAAGGATATACGAGTATTTGACAAATGATTGACAATTCCAATATGTCTGCATTCTAGAACCAATCTGACATATTTGCGGCTTCAGTATTTAGCTTCAAACATCCCTTTCCTATTCTTCCAGATCCAACTTCTAATACCAAGGTCAACCCAACCGACAACAAATTTCAAGATCCATAAAGAACCGGTAGTACCTGGAAAAAACGCCCTAATATTTTGAATCTAAATACTTGATAGCGTATTTGTATGGCGTTTGGATTTTCAGGGATTTCCAGCTTCTAACAGATAACTATATGTTATTTATAAGTCCTTTGTAGTCACGGCTGCAAATCTGTGGAATTCGTTACCGAACGCTGTTCAGAGACTTCTTTAATCACAGCATTCAAAATGCATCTAAGAGGAATTCACATGTAAACTAGACATTAAATATGCAATATTTTTTTTTAACTTTTGATGACCCCTACCCAAGTCAGTCCCTTTGAAGTGTCAAATGTTAACTAGAACAGATTCCGTCAGCGATAATTCGCCTTTGTTTGTGACATTTTAAGGGCATCTTTGTCGTCGTTGTATTATTACAAATACCACACCTGTGGATGGTTGGATGATATTTTTATTATATATAGTCTTATCATGACAATGCAGGATAAATTATGAAAGAGTGTTATAAGGGAAATGTGCGGTATGAAACGTGTAGTGAAAAAATTCTTGAAGGGACTGCTTAGATGGTTTGAGCACGTAAAAAGGATGGACAAAAGACGACTGACGAAAGAAATTTATAAGACAAATATAATAAATAATAATAACAATAACAGTAGTTCCATGCACGCTTACATTAAATTTCGCTTAAATAGCTTGTACACGTTGGATCTGTATCCCCGCGCCTTATAAAGACACGTGATTTAAGCTACAATAATAATTTATTTAATTAAGCCCTAAAGACAGACTACAATATTTAAATCAGTTACATTAAGATATAAATAGCTTATAAATTATCACAGTGGTTTAGTCCCCTGACTTTTATGCTAGGTCAAGCCTGTATTACAGAAGTCAGTGGTTCGATAACAGAAGTAGCATTTATAAACTCATGTACGGTGAAACAGTCATGAAACGGAACATCTGTGACTAAAATAATAATAATGGAAAAAAAATTGATAGAAAATGTTGTAAATTGACATTCTTGTCATTTACAGTATGTGTGTGTGTTAAATATGTAGACCATACACATAAACTTATAAAGTTACAAAGACACATATAAACAGGCCAGTTGGTAGGGGATGACTTAGACGACGACTTAGACTTAGACTTAACATAGTTAGACCAAATATATACTGAAGAAAGGTCAAGTCAAGAGTACCCGTAACTGACGAGCGAGGATGAAAGTATAAATGAAGGTCAAGGAAGGGCGAAAGAAAGAAACGAGATGTAGGGAAGTATGTTTGGCTCGTACCAAGTGGACAACTGTGCCTACCTTCATGGGAAAGAGGAGTGTCTGTGTGTTGTCATAAATGTTGTTGCAAAAAATCTTTTATATATTTATTACTTTAATTTGTGTTAGTAAACACATTAACACAAAAATATCAACAATTTATAAAGAATATTAGAAATAATCTGATACATTTTTTTACAAAAATATAGTTCACTCACTTCTTCACAGCTAACACGCCACCAAACCATCACTGAAGTCCGATTATGTACACTTTGTAGAGCAAAAATTAACTAAAATGATAGCTTTTTGTGGTGGTTTCAATGTACTTATCAATAGCCTGGTGCATAAACATTTTTCTAATAAATAGATTGACAGTTATTATATCATACTATTCCGCCCTCAGTTTCCTCCCTCTATACTTTTTCCATATAAGCGATACTCACATAAATTCTTTCATATTGTAGTGTAATATCAAATTACTCAAACCTGAAGCAGATCACTCCGATAACTCGAACATATCTACCAGTCTGTGGCTCCAGAACTTATATTCAAACGGGCGAAGCTATTAATCAGGGTTAATGGTGTCGTGAACGAATTAACAGTTAATATATTCGGGATCTAATTAAGCTTCGTAGTAAGTAAAGCAAATACGAAATTTATCGTTATCATCATTTTATCTAGTAGATGCCCACTGCTGGGCGTTGATAGTAATCAGCATCTTCCTACGATCCTCACCAAATCATCGACCCATCTAGTGGGAAGTCTACCAACTACGTGGTGTCCAGAATATACCTCCCACTCGAGAGTCAGTCTGGCAAGGAATGTGCCCTGCCCACTGCACATAAGGTTCGCAATAAAATTAAGAGAAATAATAACGTATTACATTTATTTACATAAAACTTCTTTGGCTACCAACACAACCAGCAAGTAAAGTTTCTATTCCAATTGCTTAATAAAAGTTCCAAATAGTACCAATTAATTACGGCACAGCTGCTTGACGTATAAGGGGTTCAAATAATTACCACGTAGCGTCAATCTGGATGGGTATATTTTTAAATAATTCTAGAATAAACGATTAACATAGTTTCGTTATAAATATCACAAGATGTGAAACTTTCAAGTTACCTACGGTGAAGGAAAACATCACGGGGCAATTTGCGATAAAATTCAAACGTGTATAAAGTTAACCAATCTAGTTGACGGTTGGGCCTTCGTCAACCACGGAGCCGTTCAAGCTAGGGTTAGATCGAACCTATCAGTAGGGACAGACATAAGCTGTGATGAAACGTATTTATGCAAATAAAAGGAAACCTTGTTTTTTTGTGCCATGCAAACGGCGTGCTCTTAAAGTGCAGTAAAGCAATTTTATGACTGTCTATACTTATCAATTGTATAATTACAATTCTAATAATTCATAAAAATATTATGCCAAAATTAATGTTCTAGTATATAAAATCATACCAGCTTCACACCTCTACACATTGACTAAGTGAAAATGCTGTTAACCTAGTTGGAAGTGCAACAGTAAAACTTCGCAGATATCAACTAGACGAGCGAGTTACCGACTAGATTCGCTGCAAAGTGCGAACAACACTTCGAATGTATCTGCGTTCTCGAAATACTGCCACGTGTTTGCGGCTTCTGAACTTGGCTTCAAACGAGCGAAGCTGCCGACTGGTGCCAGTGGTGACGTAAACGAGTAACGTGTTTAG
The DNA here is from genome assembly GCA_036419045.1 of Scirpophaga incertulas. Taxonomy (NCBI): domain Eukaryota; kingdom Metazoa; phylum Arthropoda; class Insecta; order Lepidoptera; family Crambidae; genus Scirpophaga; species Scirpophaga incertulas. The sequence continues at coordinate 6,771,868 of CM071644.1, forward strand.
CCGAACGTCGGCGCAGTGAATAATGGATAAATGGTCCAGAGAACTGATGGGCAGGCTTTCTAAGTTATAAGTGTGTAGCGGGAAATGAAATAATTAAGTATGATAATGAGGATATATATTTGGTGGGTATACCTTTCTGAATATATATATATATATATTATATATATATATATATATATTATATATATATATATATATAATATATATATATATATATATATATATATATATATATATAATATATATATATATATACATAATGTACGAGAAAAATGAAAAATAAATAAAAAAGCAAAATATAATATCATCGAAGGAAGATTTCATCGTATTTATTTCAGCCAGAGTAAAGCAACAGTGACGATCTCGATCGATCGATCGATATTGCTGTACTTCAGTTTGTGGTAGAAAAATTTTTGGATATAGTAATGTCACATGTTTGCAACGTACAGTTTAGTGTTGTAAATTTTATGTTAATCTCACTAGAACCACGTGTATTATAGCCGGCTATAACCAATTCATTTCGGCAGTCTTATTGTTTGTCTAATTTTAGCTCGTTAGACAAAATATTTACACTCGTCTTCACCACATACAAACATAGCTATACAAAATGAATTAAAATTATATAAACAACTACCCAATTACCAGCATTACCATACTAAACTATGTGCACTGCTTAAGTGTGAAACGATTATCACTCAGTGAGTGAAATTCACTCACATCAAGATATGAGCAGAGCACTGGTATTCTACTACAATTGTTGACAAATGAGAGTTTCTTTTTAAACAGAAAATAGATAAACATTTATATTAAAATAATTTTTATATGTATTTGTAAGGATGTATATACACTATAGAGCGCTTTAAATAACTTAACCAGCAAATATAACTCGCTTCTTTTTAACACTTACACCACACGCATGTCTAAAAACGAGAACAAGCGAGTGGCAGACATCTGCTGAGTCGCACTCCTTTGGGAGCGAGCGTTAAGCGCTCAAGAAAATCCGAAGTCAACTTATCTATTCTGCTTGGATACCAAATTAGCTGAGCAATATTTGCAGACAGACCAATCCTAACATATTCTTGTTTCAAAAATTGAATAAATAGTAAAAAAAGCATATAATTAAAAAAGGAGTGTGTAATATTTGTAATAATAAACCTATGTTAACTTGTTATGTCATTTTATTATATGTGCCGAATTTAAATTCATTGATATTAAATCCATTTTATTGAAGAATTGTTCACGGAGACCAGAAGTATCTGTCATAGATTATAGTCTAGGAGATATAAATCTGAGTGACTTAACACGAAGTACAGAAAATTGTTGATCCTCATCGAAGTTAACCGTAATCTGGATATTGGGTATCCAGCTTATACTCAAACGGATTCTTATACCACTACCTACTACCTTCCTTTCCGGTGGCTTTATCCACGTTATTATTTATAGAATTTTCCCATTAATTCACTACTGCTAATATGAATTTACCAACAAAGGGTGAACAAAGATCCTTACGTGGGTCATTAGCAAAATCACGATACCTATTTTTTTTTTTTTTTTTGTTCCCCTGAGGAAAATGCATTAAATTGCATACCCCGGCTGTGGCGAGCCGGCGGTTATTTTCCACTGCTGTAACTTAACCTTAGATCGAAAAAAATCCAAACATCAATTAATACAGCAACTAGTGTTTTGCAGCAGATCATGTTAAGAAGGTAGCCAACTAAACGGCCCTGGTCTTCCTCCAGGTTTTTATTTAAGGCATTATCAATATAATTGATAATATAAAAAAAGCTTGTTTGTCAATACAAACAAGCTTACAGCCTGTTCGAGATTTAAAGCGTTGCCTAGCAACGGAAATGTCATTGAGTAACAAGAATGTCAAACAATTCATTTTAAGAAGAGAAAATATATTATGGTTATTTTTTACAATCATTTTCATTTTTTTTTCTTCTAATTTTAACGGGGTCGATTTGGACCGCAATGGAACCGGATCCCAAACAAAGCCGAAGTGAATGTAGGTTTATCGACATGCCAGACAAATCTCTGTGATTTACGGTGTGTCTATTATATTGTTAAAAAAAAAGGTAAGTTGTTACAGTCGTGTATAATACAGTCGTTCCTGTGAGATTTGCAGTTAATCTGAAACTCCGCACAATGTACGTTGTCAGCATGTGATATTAGACGTAAAATTGCAGTACCCAACAGTTTCACTGACTATCTTATCCTTCATAGTGGAACAGAGCGAAGCGTAAACCTACTATTGTTTAGAGGCAAAAATAGGTAAGACCCAAACAGGTGACCGCAGAAATAAGCCTTCTGCTGTAATTGGTTATTCTTCAAATTGTGATTCTAATATCACAATTTCAAGAAATACCCGATCGACTAACGCATAGCTTGCTGCCCAAGCTTTGCGTTGGTTGGTGTTGATACAACATTTCATGTTGTACTATGTGACAGCCGTTGTCTATAGTTCTGTTGATCGTGTTTTTTTACTCCGTAACGTAGGTGCAGTTACAAACGAAAAATCTAACACACACGCACACAGACAACCCGCGACTCGTTGCGAAGTAGCCGATAATTTAATTTTATACATTTAAGAACAATCAAAATGGCGTTGTAGGCTTAAAATTAAATGCAAACATATATAAATAGATTCTATCTAATTTAAGACTAAAATTCAGTTGTGATAAATGTAATGTATAACTAAACTTAATAATATTAAATATTTGTACAACCGAACAATTGTTAGCTTAGAAACATATATGTATGTATACGTGTGCACATATATATGTTTTGTTATATATCGCACACACACACACAACACGTAATAAACTTAAAATTTATTAGTTTATATAAGTTTTCTTGTTAAGAAGTTGTTCGAGATGGGCGCTAATAACTGCGACACAGCCTTCGACTAAAGTAGTTATTAACGTTATATGAGTTTGATAACTTTATAATTAATTTTTTTATTATTATTATTATAGAATACAAACAATATGCTGAAAAAAAATATGTTGCGATGTTCACTAACCCATAAATTATTAGGCAATAAAATCCATCCACCATCATCATGATAAATCAAACTCAAAATAAAAAAATAATCATGTTTCGTGTTTACTAAACATGTCTATTCCAAAATGTAAACACGAAGGGACGATAGTGTGAGATGATTCTGTCAGTTCCCGACACCGCAAGATAGACAGGTCCCATTCGTCGGGGCGTTACGAAGTATAGCGTCTAAATCTGAGGGTCACGGGTCGAATCGTTCGCAAACAAATGCCAGTCGATAAAGCTGACGCAAGGCCGTACAAAACGAAAGAAAACCAACACAAAACTGATAAAATAAAAGACAATCTCTGTGATAGGTATATCGTTCCAGAAATGAAGGTTCATTTACATGATCCCATTTTATTCAAAATAACATTATTTCGTGTAATAAGAGCTAGTAGTAGTCAATGTCTTTTTTAAAACTAAGGCTTATATATTAAAATTATATGTTTCATATTATTTACTTGAAAATTACTTTGATATTGTTTGAACAAATGATCTAAATAAGTTGGTGAATATTCTTGCGAGTATTGAATACAGCGGTAACCGGTAAGTACAGAATGCCTTTACAACATATGATCAATGTTATTTGTCTCAGTAATATGTATGTGTTATTTTGCTTTCTTTCTTATATTTTAAATTGTATCTATATAATTATACCAATTGACTTGTTCAGCAAATAAGATTCAAGCCATCGTAAGAAATTTCCTTATATTCTGAGGTGTAGCAACTTTTGCAATAGTATGCTATGATCTACTCTGTCGAATGCCTTTGCGAAATCTTATTATATGACTACGGTGTTCACATCACTTTTTTGCTCCTTTGCTATACAATCCAACTACCTATAATGGTTTCAACATTCAGAACAAACTAAGAAACCAACGTAAATCTATAACACTGTCACACATGTCTAAGTTCTCGATTGAATTCCCTTCTCACTTCGAAGGATTCACCTAGAAGCCTCAACTACGACTCCCTACGCCTGGGAGCCGTTTGTCTCCATCTAAAAGGGCTAATGAAATAATGCTCCTGTGACAAGTCGAGCCATAAAAACCGATGTAAAATATCGCGTCTCGGAGGATCTGATGTTTATTGGGAACGTAAAAGTTCCAGTTAATGTTGCTGGCGATATTATGAATCTGGAAACTTACTCAACTAATACAATTAGTTGTAATTATATAATTAGCTATTAGTTAACATGGGTTCTGATAACTGATAGTTTTATTGAACATTCTTTTTTATATCAAACGAGAATTAAGTGATTGCCGAACTTATTAGGTGGATTAGAGTGGCTTATAGTACTTGTGCTTCGTATGAGAAAAGTAGCAATACATACTACAATCAGGGTGATAGTGTAAGCGAGTAATTTCATTGCCATCGCTTACTCAAACAAATAAATGCAGAATCATGGACCTAATTCTTTATGATATCACTTCCCGCTTACAAAAAGGAAATATTTAATAGCCCTTCAAAAAATACCACAAAGCAGCCTTAATTACCTGATGGTGTTGTACATCTAATAGGGTACTTCCCTCTATATTAGAAAAGATCTGAAAGCATATAACTATGATAACTTATGCATTAAATAGTCGGAACCATCATGTTTAAGTACATAACATAACAAAAATAATATAAAAATTAGTTTCAAAATATTCTCTTTTTTAATCTAAACGTAAAACAAGAGCGAAACATGCCATGTCGTGACGTCATAAGGTACTGTACACTTAAGCTTGTCAATGTCATTATGAATCATAGTACGTATAAAGCCGCAAAACAAAAAAAAAGAAGTTTGTAGGTTGCTTTTTTAATGTAAGAGAACGTTATAAATACGTAAGTTAAAATGAAACCGCACGTGAATCACACTATGGAAAGCTGTTTTGTAAAAGGAGATAGTACGAATTTACCAAAAATAAATGCATTAATGGTCGGAAAATTCTTTGCTGCAAATCCAGACTTTTGTTTTGCCGAGTTACCGAGTATTGAAACATCGATGTCAGTATAACTCTTTTATTATTGTTCCTTTATTAGTTGTTTATATATAAAAGAAGATAATAACTCATTTTTAAATTATGAATATAATAATACATAGCATCAAACATAGAGCTTTGTTTATTATTTACATGCCGTATTGACGTCATCGCTACAGAGTAACAACTCGTGCGGCGCCTTCGTCTAATTACGCGCGAAATTTGAAATTATTAAATTTTAATGCAATTTTTATAGTACTTAACGAGTGTATAAAATTTTTATATTTTTAGTATATGGTTTACTGACACGCAAGGATCAAATTAAGACTCTTTTCAAAAAAGAGATTAATTCCCAATTCTTGTTTTGATGTATTTTTAGTGCGCAATTAGTTCAATACGAGCTCATTCATAATATATTAACTACTTGACTTCTACAAATAAATAAAGCAATAAAAATTAATAACAACAACTTACCACTTATTTGTTTATACCAAGGAATTATTTAGACAAACAATATCCCAGCATATTTATACGATAAAAGTTAACGCAAATTACTATAAGAACAAGGTTTATTATTACTTTGAAGTGGTTTTATTGTTTGTCGATCGTGTGTTTTATTGCTTTATTGACGAGCCACCTCTAACCTAAAGTGAACTTTGCTAAACCGTTTCTCTCCTATTCCAATTTGATAAATTAATTTATTTTCCTTAATAGTTTTCTTTTCCTTAATCAATCTGAACTAATTTAAAATATAATAGATCCTTAACTATTAAATAGCAGTGTTTTAAATTTAAGCGTCATAGAAAATATAAAATTTTGCATTAGATTCTCTTTCGAGGTCCATGGCACGATATTCAGCGGTGGGTATAATCTATGTTGATATTTATTATTTGTATTTAGAGACACAGATATTACGCTGAGGAATATATAGAAAAGTATTTTTGAAAGTACACTCAAAGGTAACTTATTAAGGGCTAAGTGGAACGAACTCTTAGGTAGCGTTCGATTTGACCCCGAGGACCTTTTACGATGTTATGATATTGCAGTGAAAGTATATTTATTCCAACCCATATCTCAGAATAAAACTTGAGTACAAAAAACGGCCTCACTATCAATACAAACAGTTGAGAATCAGCAAATAGAAATTGTACCAATATAAGAACACTTTTACCATCTTGCAATTTTATAGATAGAAATGATATAGTAACAAGCAATTACTTAGTTTGATTATATAATTTTGATAAAACTGGAACTACAGAAACTTGAACAAGCTCAGCAAACAGAGAGTTTGGTAACGCTGTGGTCTCGGTACGCCATTGTTATTGGAAGGACCAAGGTCTAACCTTCTATTTATGATCGTATTTCTTTTTCGAATTTATATGTTGAATGCTGCTAATTTGAGGAAAATCATCGTGAGTCCTAATTTAATGAGGTAAGCTACTGTCTCTTGGTATGTACTCGTACATGAGGTGTGCTAATACTGATACAGTATATATTGTATTGTACACGAATTGCATGAATTAAAGTAAAAAAGTTCTCATATGCCTATTAATATTAAATAATAAATAACTATCTGGTGCCCACGACTTCGTCTACGCAGGATTAGTATTAGGTTTTTTTTTATAGGATAGGTCAGCAAGCGAGCATACGGATCACCTGATGGTAAGCGATAACCGTTGCCCATGGACATCCGCAACACCAAAGGAGTCACAAATGCGTTGCCGGCCTTTTAAAATGGAATAACGGGGGAAGGGGGGTTGGGCTTCCGGTACCCTCACTCACTCGGCGAAACACAGCGCAAGCGCTATTTTACGCCAGTTTTCTGTGAGACCGTGGTATCACTCCGGTCGAGCCGGCTTGATTCGTGCCGAAGCATAGCTCTCCCACGGTAAAAGCGTAGCGGTAGCGCACGCCAGAATACTTATCGCCCAGCGCACGTTACGTTACAGAATTATGAATTGTACCCTATATGTTATTCTGATGTATAATCTATAATATTGTAAAGTTTTATTAAAATCCATTTAGTAGTTTTTATGTGAAATAGCAACAAACATTCATTCATACTCACAAACTTTCACGTTTATAAGACTTATTAGTAGGAAAATTTCACACAAATTGTAGTCTATGTGTAATTCTGATTTATAGGCTATTTTATTTATTGTAAAGTGTTATTGCAATCCATGAAATTGGTTTTTACGTGAAAGTAACAAGTTTTCGTAGAAGGTATTGCTAAACCTTAAGCTACATTCCCAAAAAATTATTTACACTATAAATATTCTAAATAACAGTTCTGTACATCCACATTGACAAATCTCTACTCACACAGATAATATCAGTCAAATACTGTGACTACAAAAATAGCAGCGGCCACATTTTTTTATTTTATCAGCCTCTGTAGTGGTTCAACAACTATGTCCCGTGTTTAAGCATACACGACCCCGCTTTGTCCGCAAACACAATATATTGTCGAGGGCTCCGGTATTTGTCATGCCCGTCTCCTATTTTTTGTCACGCTACCTGAACTTGTTTGAGGAAAAATGTAAAAGTTGCTAAGAAAAACTTTACATCTACCCCTGTCCGTATTTCTACCCTTTTAACGCTTTCTTTGATTAAAATAATGTTAAGTGCACCCTTCTCCACTTTTCGAGTAAATTTAACGCATAAACTGGGTGTAAAGTGGTTGGTTTTTATGTCTTCATAAAATTGATTTTATGGTAAATTGTTTATTGATTCTGTTGTTTCAGTTTACGAGTTTACTTAACGCATGGTAATATTTAATAAACGATAGATTCAATAAAAAAATAATGCCATATACTCGAAAAGTGTAGTTTATCAGTTCCCAATAAATGAAGTATGCGAATACATAATTAGGTGCGTGCCTGTACTTATGAGTGAACATGCATTTCTATCGTTTGAAATATAAAAAATAATAAGTCTTGAAGATTTTTTTTCTTGTTTCGGACTCGGCATTGGTAGCCAGCTTTGTACGGACAACAACACATAAAGCTGTCAAAAATAATCAAATTTCTTTAATCGATTTTCAACATTGCGATTTATCTTGACTCAACTTTTATGTTGCTCAGAATAGCGGTGGTTTTTATAATGCAAACTGACTTGATTTGATGCTGACTGCACATTAGAAGAAAGAAAAAGTCAACTGATTTTAAAATCGGTTTTCAAGTTTATTTAAAATTCAATATTATTTATTTTCAAATTAACTTGACCCATATTTAGAAAGTTATATAAGGTAATAGAAGAAAAATATGAATAATATAATATTGACATGGCAACCAAAATCTTTACTTATTATGAACGAACAAGGCTCATATATGTCACTAACGCCAACTTTATACCACATTCTGGCAAACAAATAAATATTATTAGTATTGTCTATATCTCGCTTCTTTTAAGATACGGTCCTTTATAAGACGTGCGCGGGGATACAGTACCAACGTGTAGAGGCCATTTAAGCGAAATTTAATGAAAGTGTGCGTGGAGTGTACCAACCGGGTCTAATCTCTATCTGCACAATGAGAAATGTAGCTAAAGACTATATTCAGTTAGATGCACAGAAACTATTGTTATTACTGGTTAAAAAGTTTGTGGACATTGACATTTTGTTTGCATTTCGATTTTGATGGTAATGAAAACCGGGCTATGGAAGAGAATCCGGTCAACTGCTTTCTCAAAGCGTCCTAATTGATTTAAATATGGCAGGTGGTGTCTCGTCGCTCACTAAATTGGTCCCCCAAAGCACCAAACCAATATTGGTGAGCAGAAAGCAACATTGGTGTGAACGGCTAAGGGTGTAGAGAGGTGTGTCTGCGACAGCGATCGAGACGCCGTCGGCATTATGACATTATTACACTTCCACTCTTCAAGTATCTGCTCCTGCGACTCCACTCTGTCCAGTCGACTAAAGCAAGACAGAGGCGGGTGGGATACGCCCTCCTAAAGCACATCGGTACCCTTGGTGACGCAACTCACCGACAGCTCCCCATAAGCTGTCCTGAGGGAGATCAATTGCACTGATGAGGCATTTGTGGCAGTTAAGAGGCATTAAATGCCCCACCAGCGGGCGATGGGGTCGTCACTTCCCTACGCACTTATTATTATACAGTTTTAAAATATAAACTAAGCTTTTCCATTATTTTATCTCACTTCATTATTAATAATACCTTTTTATAAAGTATTTAACAGAATCTTTCACAGTGTCTTTACACTTCGATTTTTTAAACTACGAGGGATAAGAAATTGGATTACTTACATGTACGATTAAACGTATTGTAACATTCTGGCTTCAAAAAACTAAAGGTTTCTTTATAGAGAAATAACTTTCTGCAACGCACTTCCAGAAAGTGTTACCGCTTTTCATTTTATTAAATAAAAAGCACAAATAAAAAAAAGTATTAAGTAAATACCTAGATTTAATTTGTATGATATACTACTATAATTTAATGACTTCATATTCGATATTTTTTTTCTAGAAATATGTATATCCTATATATTTATTGTGTTGATATGTAAATAGATGTAATTGTATTGTTTTGTGTTTTTGAAAAGAGGAAATCACAACTTTCAGCGGTTCAGAGTTTCATGACTGTTATTATCTGAAAGGCTCTCCACTTTTTCCGAACAATAAAGTTACTCGGCAGTAACTTTATTTTTCCTTGTACGTATCCGAGTACATGGTACAAGCTCTTTGTGTTATTAAATATTATATTTGCTTGGCATCAATAATTGTCTATAAAGGCCTACGTTGAATAAATTTTTATTTTGTTTTATTAATTTGTGATTGGGAAAGGAATATTCCACCCATGCGAAGCTGGAGCGGGTCGCTAGTTGTTATTCAAAAATGATCTAAATTCTTAATAGTATCTTAGTAGCCCATACATAATTTAGTTATTTAAATTACTTTCTCTTTCTCTCTCTCTCTCGGAAATATCTCGATCAAATCGAAGATGTCCTAAAGAAAGGCCGGGTCAAGAGTACTCGCAACCGACGAGCATGCATGAAGACGCTCATGAAAGTGGAGGAAGCAAGAGAAGTGTGCCAGGATCGTAGCAAGTGGAGAGAGGTGGTTTCTGCCTACCCCATTGGGAACAAGGCGTGACATATATGTATGTATGTATGTAAATTACTTTCGTTTCAGTTCGATTTTGAAAATTTAATATACAATCACTACTACCTCAACACTTAGTTAGCTAAATTGTTAGTATTAACCAAACGTGTTAATTGAGCAATCAAACTGACCGCTTATTTTTCACACAGTTTCGACCAAACATTGAAATTGCAAAACGTTTCCCTTATTTGCCAATATATTGCTTCTCATTCAGCCTTGTACTCAATATTGAAGTAATTTCCGGGTCCTCACAACTAATCCACAAAACTGAATTTAATAACCGCATACAATATGGAGCTCAAAGTTAGTTCGGATAACCTTTGACGTCACATGCTTATAGCTAACTAGATTTCCTATTGAAGCAAAGACAAGCGTGGTCGAGCCTCGGGTGGAATAACTTATCGAAACTTTGTTACGACAATGCGGTGTGGCCGAAGTATCGATACGTCGGCGTTGTCACGTCCCTAAACTTGTATCGTTTGAATTGCAACACAATACTTGTTACAGATATTCGGATGTAGTTGAAATTACGACTCTAAACATGCCTTTGTACAGGTTTATTTGTAAACTAAATTGAATTAGAAATCTTTTCATATATGTGCTGACATTGCTTTTTTTACATATATATGAAAACATTAAAATTTTATGGATAACCTTTTCTACAAAAAACCTTTTTCTTTCATTTTAACGTGGACTTTAAACAAATAGCACGTACTAATCTTGAATGTAACTCAAGCAATGTACACAAAAACGATTTGACATGACAGTTTCAATCAAAGAAATAATTGATCAATACACCTAGATGAAGTATAAACAACATACAACAAAAAACGTAATAGGCGAAACAAAACCTTGATTAAAAGATTATTTTGATAAATGAACATGTTATGACTTTGTACTTAAATATTGTATGCCACCATGATTTCGTACGGCTTAATTATTACGAGCGATAGAAGAGATATCTGAACATTCATTGATGAGTTGTTATGTATATGTCGCAGCCAACTGGTTAAAATAGCCGTTCAATCAAGCAGCTAGCCCTTTGACTGAACAACGCCTTTCAACCATACGTCTAGTTTATTAATTGAATATTTGAGTCGCTGAAAACGTTCAACACTACAGCTGATTCAAAAGCCGCCGTGTAATTTAATTAGTTCAGCGCTCACCACCGCGGCGCTAGGTGCGTTTTGTTTTCAATATGGCGTCAACTAGCAGTGGTTTGTGATTGTCTCAAGATATTTTTCGGAAAGTAAGTAGTAAATATACGTTACACGTGTTATTAAGGACACAGAAATTATGAGGTCACGATCAGGTGTGATACGAGTGAATCAAAATTCAAATAAATATTCGAGGAGAAATTACGGGATTAAGAAATGATTCCTGCTTCGTAAACTTTTGAGTTTGTAATTTTTTGCTTGGTGCAATAAATAATATTATGATTAATCATTTGTTTTTCATTTTTAGTTATTTTATCAAAATTTTGGTCAACTCTTAAACTTTATTCCAGAATAACCTCCCAAGAAATCACAAAATTCTTCCTATTCTCTCAAATAAGGTACTAAACTAATGGTCACCTTAATTAATTCGCCATTTAACCAGTTGGCTTAGCGTCGCCTAGCTGTAATGTTGAACGTCGCAATCAACAAGTCGGCTAAACGACGTATAGCTGTGTGATTGAATGACGTCGTTCAGTCAAAGAGCTAGCTGTTTGATTGAACGGCTATTTTAACCAGTTGGCTGCGACATATACATGCCATGCACATAAATTGAATACATCAACTAAATTCACAATTCAATTATATTTAACATCATACTTAAGAATAATTGCGTAAGAATTCCTAACTGTATAATCTGTTATGCATATTTTACTTATCATACTGTCTAGGTTTAGCTAATACCGCTCATTTATTATTCCTCGGGTTAACGAAGCGAAACCGGCTTGTATTAAATATTCATCGATAACATATATTGATGTCGCACCAGCTCTATCGCGTACCTTTAATGGGGACAATTTACCCCGAATTTGGCAAAGCGATCACGTACGGAGTCGATATATGGTTAAATGCACGAATGAAAGTACACAAGGAGAAATAATGAACAAACGTTATGGATTTTTTATAATTTTGTATGTATAACTTTATTGACAAACGGCTGACTGCCGGAACAGAGAATCATTGTGGACGTAGAAATTATTAACACAGAGGTAGGTAGGTACGAGTAGATGAATTTGGTAAAGAGTCGTCTTCTTTACTCGTTATTATTAATGTACTTTTAAATTATCATTTAAAATGAATAATAGATATCATTTTGAAAAATAGCAGTCACTTATTAACTGCAATTTTAGACAATGGAAAGTAAACTTAGAGTCGGATATGGTTTTTGGTTTTTACACATAGGCACTGGTAATCTACATCACTCATTATTTTTACATCCATATACATTAGTATAACTTTGTATACTTAAATTATTTACTTAAAGTCAACAATCAAGTAACACTAATAACCTATTTAAGTGTTTTCATGCCACATTGCGATACATCTGCCATTATTTCATCTGAACTTATAAAGTAGACAAAGAAATCAACACTTACAGTCATGTTATTTAATGCAGTTAAAATTAAAGATAACATGCAATGCTGTGGCGGAGCGGACGGAGTCCGAATGCTTACCCATTATCTTTGGGGAAAAATAGAGATGGGTCCTGGCACTTTTTTTTTCCAAATTTACAACAATCTCACCTGATGTTAAGAGAAGATGTTGCCTAAGGTGGAACACGCAAACTCAAATAGTGCCTATTTACTCTTGCTTTGTAAATCTCTATTATAAGCATCGAGGAACAAAGACGCAGGTAGGGAATTCCATTCCTTGGCGGTGACCACATACGGATGGAGTCCCTGGCCGCATCTCGTCGTCCGATGGTGGAACTTGTACTGTACAACGAACCCAACAGCCCGCGGACATTACAATTATGTGTACAGCAGATTTACAGGCGTCTAATGTTTTTATTAGTTTGCCAAAAAGGTCGGCCATATATGCAAAATTCGGATGAATCAGTCAAACCATACGTAGGGCAAAATAAGTGTTATAAGTGGTCGCCAGGGCCGAAATCGGTCGAAGCATTCACCATCATTTTCACTTGCAAATATCTAATATTAAATATAGTATTTTGGTTACATTAGTAAAAACTGAATACTACAATTACATTTTGGTTTAAAAAATCCTGAAATTGCCTAATCGTCTTTTATCTTATTCTAAATTGAAGGTATTTGAACATGCACAAATAGAAGATACAACACAAAATAGTTAAGCAAAATTTTTATAAGATTGTTTAATAATTTACTGATTGTAATCAAGTTAAAGTTTAACGAGATGAACAAGAGGCCATGCATATCGTTGATTACGTTCCTAGTCACAAAGTGACTTCAGGGACCCTCCAGGAACTGTTCTGCTTGATCAGCTCGAGTGTTTCCTCGTCAAAGAGACGCCGCATAGGTACTCAAACATGCATTAAACTACGATGTTAATTAACTACAAGCTGTGCTAACCACAGATATATTTTAAATGCAAGTGCATTGTTACGAACAGCGTATGCACTTGTGAAGATTACCGAATTCATTACTTTTTAATATTAAATTTGGTCATATTTATTCAGTGCATGAAACATTATTGATTTGTAAAAATAACATTTTAAAACTAAATAGGCAACATATGTATGTATCTTATCAATGATTATATATTATACTAGCTGTGCCCGCGACTACGTCCGCATGGAATGTAATAAGAAAAAAAAGTTTTTTTTTTGTTTTTGACATTTTTATTTTTTTTCTAAAATAAAAGTAGCCTAAGTTACTCCTAATTACATAAGCTATCTACCAGTGAAAGTCCTGTCCAAATCGATCCAGCCGGTCCAGAGATTAGCCGCAACAAACAGAAAGGCAAACAGTTAGACAAAAGTTTTAAATCTATGTATTTTGGTATGTGTACCGTATATACATTCATATGCATGTAGTAGAAAGCGGTTATTTTAATATTACAAAAAGTCACTCCAATTTTATTTATTTGTATAGATTATATTTACCTGGCACACAAAAAAGACCAAGTTATATCAATTCAATTGTAATATTTTTTTGTGTTTTTATTTAAAAATTGTACAACCAAGAAATGATTTAAACATTATTATTTTATTTGGCATGTCATATTGTGCCAGTGCCTGATCAACTCTTAGGCTAATTTTCTCAGGGACAAAGAAAAAAAAAAGCTGCAGTCTAGGGCGCGAGGATCGGGGGGGCTGACTTGACTCGAATCGGTTCTTTTTAGGCCGACCGTAACTCACCTGGCGGGGGCGCGCTCAATAAAATTTATATAAATTAATGGAAGGTTTTTATATGGTATTTTATTTATAGGAATATATATATATATATATATAACTGCAAAAGAAAAATCTTAACGAAAAATCAATAAAATTATTGATACCTGAGTATTTATAAACAGTAATTTTTGGAGTTTGTGTCAGCTTATAATCCTTAGACAAATTAATTTACCTTCCCTAATGACATAGACCGTCGATCCGTCGTGACAATATATAACTCCGCGCCTAATTCCTTGAGACTCCTGTTCAGTTAAGGGATGCCCTTTCACACGTTGCTATCTACCCTGAACTAGAATCAGCCTAAAATCCCAGTGAACTGATTCCCGGCCAACCTAGATTTAACTGCCACGATCCGCAAGCACACAACTTATATTAGATTTAGTTACTGAATGAAACCATCACGATTTTCAACTCTTTGTATTTTGAATCTGATTAATACAGCCACTTTACCCATAATTACTTGACTGATTAATTTACTTCAATTAAAGCTTACGAACTACGCGATTGAACTACGTACCCTTCAATGCATATATATATGTATGTACATATATATATTTCTTAACTTCTGGTACGTGATCTGGACTAAATGTAGCTGTCGATTGACATCGCGGTAAAGTAACATGGTTATAAAAAATATAGAGTTACAATACAAAGAAACATAAAGTACATAAAAAAACTTCAAACTAACTAAGAATCACAACACTATGTTTGATTATAAGAAGATGCACATGTATTACGCGTAGAGAAGAAGGAGGTATAAAAGGCATGTTGAGTTTGTGACTGTATATGAAGTATTGAAGGTAAAGGTACGGTAAAGGTAAGGTAAAGGTAAATACTCAGGCGTATCGTGACGTAGGTTTTGACACAGATCTCTACCTGGCAACCCAAGTGGTTTGTTTAAGCACAACCAGCATCGAGTAGACCAACCCGGGAATAGTAGTTTAGAGAGATTGAAAGAAGAATATGTAAAAGAAGAGTGTCATAGAAAAATAAGCATGAAATTAAAGGATAAACATAAAAGTTTAAAAAAAGTTTTAAAAAGTGTGTAGCGAATGTTACTATTGATGTCTGTGGAGTGAGTGAAAGAAAGAAAAGAAAAAAGACAATGCATATTTTAATTAGTATTATAATTAAGTCAGGACTTATAATTTGTGATAAGATGAAAGCTTGGTTAGATTGGATTGTTACAAAATCCAGATCAGCAAATCCAACAAGCAAATGAGAACGTAAATGAGGCAAGGATAAAATATAATGTAGCAATTAAAGATATTTACAGAAATCAAAAGGAGAAATAGTAACATTGAATTGAATAACTTTTGGAAGTTCATAAGAAAAGCTACAGGTAAAACAATGACCTTGCAGTTAAAAGCCAGAAGCCAGAGTAGAGACATTTTAAAAGATGAAAATTGCATGCTAAGGAGATGAAAAGAGTATTTTGAACGTTTGTTTGAAACAGATGGCATTCCTGTAAGGTTGAATCATAGGATTGAAGAAAAATAGGAGAAAAATAACGTTAGCCGACGTGATAAATAGATAAGATGTTTGAAAGGAGAGAAAGCAGTACGGTATGACAAGATAACAGTGGCAACTCTTATTACCGTACCATTTATGCAAACTTTGTTGAAGAAAAACCCAAGTACCAGACCATAAGACTTAGGTACCCAAGCCCATCATTGTGGTAGAGCGAGTCCATCTAGTATATATCAAATCGTCAAAGAAACCGACAATCACAGTTCATGTTTGAGTAATTATCAAAAAATGTATATCAGCATCGAAATATTTGGAAAATTTATTAGCTAGCACACAATAAATACTGATTCTCCCAAATTAAAAAACGGACGTGAATGAAAAAGGTGCCCTCCGTGAAAAATATCCTTATTTAAATGATTCTATATTACGTCGGCCAGCAATAAATCCGAGTTCGCGCCGCCCTGCTCAAACAGTACTCTTTGAAGACGGGACAGTCAACTAACTTATGAGAAAGTTCAGTGATGAATTTGGAATTCATTTTTGCCCTTACTGATAATTTATTTTATATATTATCACAAGACCATTAAATTTGATTATTATTCATTTAGTTATTTCGCTACAAGATTGAACCAATTTATACTTTATTTATTAAATTATAAAGTAATATTTCAAAATTATATATTTTCTTATTCAATCTGAATCTCAATTAATATATAAAAAAAGTAGTTGTATTTTTTTAATTTTGTGGTTATAAGCAACATGCATCAATTGTAAAAATAACTATTTGAAAGCATTCTAATTTGATTTTCCAAATAATAAATACAATTTATCAATTATTTCATTCCGCTATTGCCAACTACGTTGACATATCATGACGGCCAGTGCAAAAGTAGAATAGTGTGGACCGGTAAATGCGTTATAAGCTTATTCACTGCTTAGAATAGAATAGAAATCATTAATTAACCACAACAATATATACTAAACAGATGCAATACATTAATAAATGGCAAATTAGGACCCGATCTCAGCATAAGCTGCAACACAGTATTAGTATTCTAATCGGGTAATATAATTTTAATGTTGACAATATATAAAAATGTACTACATAATAAATAAACTAATTGTATAGAACTATGTTTATATATAGTTAATTTAGACGTACAAAAACTTGCTAAATAAATAAAGTTTTTACCTCATGAATACGTTCATGAATGTGTAGGGTAAATTCAAAGCGAATGTCATAATAGTCATTTTAATTGCTAATATATCTTGAATTGTAAATAAGATCCACAACCTGGGCCTTGAGTAAATGAGACAGCTCTATTATGCAAACGTTCGTGCAAGACGCTTGCAAATTGGTGCGCCGCACCATACGAGAGGGCTGTCACAGATACGCTAAGGAATAGTGTTACTGGGTAGGCTATTCTGTCAGAATACCTCTTTTACTTAACTTTTTTTGTAGAAAATGGGATCACATTTATACAGCCACGTGAATTATTTAATTTTGAGATGTAATTTTGTAAGTAATCATTAGCTTATCACTTAGAAAAGACAGATACTGTTTCTTTATTATTCTATAACATATTTATTAATAAGCTAATATATATAAGATAATAAATAACATATTTGAAGATTTTTAATGCTTTATTTTGTAATTACACCTTTTATTATTGGGTTTAATCCCACTATAGCGTCTTCACGGTAATATAAATATCGATCTATAATATCTCTTTTTTGATATTACGGGCGGTAAATAAAACGTTATTTAATTGGAATCCTGTACAGAGGAGCTTTAACTGAATACGACGAAATAATCCTTATATTCTTTCTCCCGTTACTTAATTTAAACGAGCACCCATAAAAACAATGGTGAAACAGCCCTTTGTATACTGGTTTGGGATACCTTCGCCATTTTGATTAAGATAAACTTTCGATATGTTGCTTTAGGGCTTCACTCTCCGTTGTATTTCTATTTCTACTTGATGTTTAATTCAACCTTCGTCCTTATAATTATCTTAATCCCTTATCTTGGATCAAACTTTGATTATTACTCAGTCGGCGTAGTGCGAATTTCATAGAAGTATCTTAATAATGATGGCATTATGTGGTAGGAACACGTTTTAATTGCGCTTGAGATATGGTCGAACTTGGCTAACCTAGCAGTATGATTCTTAGTCATACTATGAATTATATCAGTATTAATCGAGATATAAAGTTTATACGGGAAATATCTAAGCATCCGTCAAATAAATAATAGGTATTCTATTGTATTCTCAAGAGTAAAGATCTAAGACCGTAATTATATTTAACAACGGCGCGTTAATTTTAATTCTGGAATAAACTACATGCTGAACCAAAGCAGTTTGCTTATACGAATCACTTTTATTTATGGAAGTCTGTTTATATTTTTACGGGAGCATCCAAATTATAATCATATACATAGTCATCAATAGTAATTTTTCTACCACAGTCCGTATTCAGACTTCTTTTAACGCTTATTTTATTCGTTCTGCGCAACCAGTTACAACTAGATGTATGTTGCACGACGCGGATCGCTAATTAACAACAAGTCGCTATTTTATGCACATCAAGGTACGCTAAGCGCGAATTCCTTTATTTCACATAACTACCAATCTGGAGGCCAAATTAGTATTTTCTGAGTTATCTAGAACTGGTTTAGGAGTCATTACTGTTTTTACCATTAATGATATTTCTTCCAGTTCTAGCGCCTATGTGTCTTCATCATATTGCATTATACAAAGACACATACGCATATTATGCGTGTCTTTGTATAATGCAATACAAAGTTTGGAATTGATATTATAACGAAAAAGATTCTACTTGTAAGAATTGTTTACATGACTAATTCGTAAAAGTATGACAAAAATCTAGTCTGTCAAATCTTTTATTTTTTGTTAACTAGTAAATGGTAGAGGATTGGGCTAAACAGTAGAATTCATAAAAATATAAAAGTCATTAAAATCTTATTTTGCTTAAAATGTGTTTCGTCGTTTTCTATTATTATTATTGTTTTGTTCAATTGTATTTTAAAGCCTTCTAAACACTATTAAATAGAATTATGATTCGGCATAAGCAATTTGAAAGAAATATATTGAATACTGTTATTAAATAATTACGGGGTGGTTATCGCATCACATAAATAGTGTCCATTAGAGAGTTCCACTGTTAAAATGTGGCATAATAGTTTTCAAACCCAGTATTTTACTCCGCTGCTTTTACCCATAAATTGATGTAATCGCAATGTTAACAAAAAAAATATGGTGTCCTGATTTATTGACCTTGTTCCATTTTTTCCTATAGCAAAATAATGAAAGTTGTTTGATAACTTAAAGACAATATTCAATATATTTTGTATACTGCTTGTTATATTGATAGATAGACAGATAGATATCGTTTGGTCTACAGACACACACACACAGCAATTATATTCAATCACAAGAGAAATTAAATAAGTATAAAAACAAATTTAGGGTACGAACAGGGAAATAAACCCGTCCTCCATACAGAATAATTGAGGTTCATGTGTGAAACAATAGCGCAAAAAGGTCCATAGCTCAGCATCAATATTTGCACAAGAGCGAATATCTCTAATTTTTAGCTTCATCTTCATCTTAATTTTTAGATTCTTGTTAATCTGTGACCACTAGCAAGTTAAGCATCTATGAACAACTTTAGCGAAAGCAATTAGGTGTGGATAAAAATAAATATTAAGTGGTAAATTTTAATACTTATAAAAAGAAATGTTTCTCGAGCGACTACAAAGTACCAGGAAAGGAAGCAATGGCCACCATAAGGAGAACCGCCTAACTGATGAACCGGTCTGAAGACGAGAAGTAACTCAGGAGACACTTTCGAATCGAATAGTATAAAACACTTGATTAATATTGAAATTGAAATATATTTATTATATTTCAATTTCAATTTATTATTGAAAAGATATATATATATATATATATAATTTTTTAATTCAATGTATGTATTTGTGTAGGTATTAGATAGTAAATTTGTAATAGTTTTGATGATGTTGCCAACCCTACCAAATAACCCAATCCAATACGAATGCATCTGAATTCGAATATAATTTGCGGGATTGCGATATTTTCAAATGTACCACCCGTACTACTAGCGTTTACGTAACAGTACCTACCCGACTACGACTATTTTTGGAAAGCTTCAACGGAATGAAACTAATGATGCGAGTACTTGCCAACTCATTAATGAAGAGCTATCAATTACACACCAAAGAGCATAAAATAGTTCAAAGCTTTACGTTAATTGATCCTAATTTAAATTCGACAACACCGTCTTAAGTCAAATTTGCGAAGCTTGGATTCCAAATTACGGATAAACTACCGGCTTATCTGTAATTTGGAATCCAAGCTTCCAGAATCTTATAATAATGTTGACATACGCTGTTTATATTTGAGACATAGAATTATATAATTCTCATTGAAGTATTAACTTTTGTATTTTGCTTTGATCATAAAATAATAATATTTCTATTCACTTCAACCGTAAAAGATACGAAGACTTTCAATCCATATATCGATCGTTTTGCCATTGGTGTATTTGTTTTTATATAACCACAGTTACCTGTTACATATTGTTCTTGTAATTGTTGTAATAAACCTGTGACATGCACAAAACTTATAGAATCGTTAATCTATGATGACAGTTGTCCTTTAAAATTATACGCTATATATACACTCGGTGTCAAATCTTATTCAAAAATTCCTGAGCCTTATGTAGAGGATAGTGTTAGGTATCATTAGAAAGGTAACAAAAAGGAGTATCAAAACACAATTAAGTTTAATCTTTTTTTTTTATTAAAATTATACAAAAATCATTAAAATTTGAAAAATAATAAAAATTCTTAATTAAGTCCCTGAACCATACTCTCGCAAACGCACTGACGAGCTATTAAAGCTTAACAGGAGTAGCTTGAGCGTGATGGTTAGGGCTTTGACCGGTCACTGCAAGTTGAATAGACACCTTCACAACATGAAACTTAAGGACACTGACACATGCAGAGTCTGCGAACAAGAGCGTGAAACACCAATACACCTCTTGTGCTACTGTGAACCGCTGATTCACAAAAGAAACAGACACCTGGGGAAACACATCCTTGACCCAGATCAAATAAAAACAATCCGAACTGGGAACATCCTATCTTTCTTGGTCAGTGCCCAGTTAAGGGAGCTATTGTAGGGCCTACATAGAACCTACATAGGAGGCTGGTCACAATAGATCTTAATAGGTCGCAGTGATGCACATCAGCCCCGACTTACATGAAATAATAATAAATAATTAAGTCCTAATTAACAATCGATAATTTACAAAAAAAATGTACAAAAAGTGTCTTAAAATTAATTTAAAATCTAATGTTACCCCCCCTTGCCCTGATAACGGCTTCCATACGGTCCCTCATAGACCTCACCAACTTCAGGAACTCTTCTTGAGGGATAAGACTCCATTCTTCAATCACCGCGGTTTGGAGATCCTGTAGAGTCGAAGGAGCCGGATCCCGAGATCGAACCTTACGCTTAAGGTGGTCCCAAAAATGCTCTATCGGATTCAGATCAGGACTTCTCGCTGGCCACTGCATCACAGAAATTTGGGACCTCTGCAGGAAGTCACTCACGATGGCTGCAATTTATTGTAAATGTTGTTATTACTTTTGATAAGGCTGATACGTTTCTTGCGCCCATTCTTCTTATCAGCTAAGAAATACGTTCTGAATGGGCGGTAGGAAAAAAATTTGGAAGATTCTAAAGAACTTTCAATAAAATCATATTTGAATAAAGTAAATTTTGATTTTGATTAAAATCTAAACAGCATTGTGGCTTAAGTAAGTTTGGCGGAGTATCCTTAACTAAACACGAATTTTTTGGGCGGAATAATCAAGTTCACCTATGGTGGTGTTGACAAGACGCTCCTATAAAAGATGCCAGTTGAAATTGTTACACCAAGCCTATTCCCATGGGATTCCAAATATCTGACCAAACTTCAGAAGCATTTCGCCTCGAAAAAGAACTCACTTGGGATCGGTCTAGTTCAGAAAATGTTATTCGTGTTAAGTGGGAGAAACAGTATTTTCAGTCTTTTGGTTACATATTTATAAAGCAATACGTCTATTTACTTCATTATTTATACACTGGAATTGTCTCTCTGAGAGTATTAAAAGAGTTTCCAAGTTAAAGTCCTATAAAAACCCAGTCCGTAATCATTTTCTGTCAATAAATTCTTATTACAATTAAGCACATCAAATGCACCTACTCCATATCTACCTACTCCTTTTGTCTATAATTTTAGTTCTTTGGATACATTATTTATTAATATTCAGATACTGATTTATTTAATCTTAGCTTTAGTATCATACTATTGCAATGCGTAAAAATTTTTAGTTTATTACCCCTACTGTATACAAACATTATGGGCTTTATACTATAGCCTGTATATAATCCATTACTAACGGAATATAAAAAATGAAATAAGCAAACAAAATCATTCGAATTACGAAACTTGATAGTTTCGAAAGCGATGGTTTGACGAATGCAAAGTTCTTCCCAAAAGCAAGAATAATCAACGTTGTTTAATTATTACATTAACTGAAAGCATTATCATTACAGAACCAAATAACTTAAATACAATTTTAATGTATAAAAAAACAACTTGAAAAGCATGAAAATAGGCGTTTTATGTAAATAAAGAACATTTATATTCTTTACAACCCATCTATTGGAAATTTGTGATAGACAAATATTTGAGCTGAAACTATTTTTTTTTATATTGCAGCAACTTCAAACTAAGTATAAAAAGAACTAATTAATGACTGAATAATAATTATCGCTTAGGACCTGACGGGGCTTTGTCTCGTCCGCATTATAAACAATAAAAATGCAACTTCTCATATACTATTTTGATCTTATCATGAAGTAAGTTTCATATTTTAAATAACAATATTGTTTTATATTATGACAAATATTGTTTTGGACAGTGATAGTTTAGTTTGATTATTTTCATATTGCCTTTGTGAGTGAAAAGAGCTTACTTTTAAGTTTTAATAATATAAGTTCATAATGTTATGTTTGTACTTTATCTCAAAAATCCTTATTCAAGTTACATTATTATTAGCGTCAAACGAGTTGTGTGAATACATATATTTTGTTTTAATTAAGCCCTCTGAACTGTTTTATACCACTGGTTAGTAGCGCGCTATGATTGACATAATATCTTGAAAGCCACAGAAGAACGCGGTCTTTTTGCAATTACAGAGCATTATCTCCTCACACAACAATCAGATATATAAGCCACAAACCCTTATTAACCGTATTAAGAAGAGAAAACAGTTATGTTATAAAATACAATGCTCCTATACTATACAACATATAAAACGGATCATTTTGGAAAGATTAGTAGTTTATATAAAACCGCTGATATAAAACAATTTCCAAGTGTTACGTCATTTTTTGCAGAAATATTTCCAATAAAAGATGTAAAATCCAAATAAAGATAATGCTTAGGAAGTTTAAATGTACTCTACCAAAGTAAAAAAAAAAAACATCACTTTGATGCTTTTACTAAAAAAACTTTATTTTTTTTAGAAATATAATTATTTTCAATAAAAAAAAAACAAATATATTTATATAAATTATATAATTATAAATAAAATCTAAAAATAATAATTAATTTAATTTCAGTTTGGTTTATGGCAATCAAATCTCTACTAATACATAATTATTTATTAGAGACATTGTATTTATTTGTTTACTCAATTCTAAGCACTCTATTTCGTATAGTATACGAGTATGATAAAATTGTAAATGAGGAATTAATGCAAAAATGCATTTTGTTATGTTGATGACATTGGTTTTCTATTTATGCCTTGTAATATGTATTTAGTAACTATTAAAATTAACTATTAAATTAATTTTAAACTAAATTATTTTTCGTTCGCCATTATAAAAGTAATAAAAAACAATTTATTAATTTGGGCAATGTCAATGTTAATTTGTCAACTAAACCGTGGTAATAATGAATAAGGACAAATTATATTCCTTTTCGGAATTATTTTCATCATGAAGGTGATAATTTTGTGTACTTGAAATTTATAATAAGGAAAATATTGTAATACATGTTGTATACATGTATTTTACAGATAATTTGTACTTCTCTAAACAATTTTCAAGGATGGTACAACCTAATTACCCACACTTAGAATTTTGTGCATAGACAAACTTTTTCATATTGTTGTGCTGTTCTATCACAATTTTTACTATAGATTTTAAAAAAGCACATATTAAAACATATCGCTCATCCAAAAGTTTTTGCGATTTTTCAGGAGAGCGTTTTAAAAGTTTGTCATTGCAAATATTGTGTATTTCCAATCATTCTATCGATATATTTTAATAGTTATGTTGAATTACTTTATTATCTATAATATTACATAAAAAGTTTGCGAGAAACCTCAAGATAACTATTAAAAAATACCAAATGAAACAAACCGGACGTACATTTATGACATTTTGTAATTTAAATATTACAATTATGACATTATACCAAGTTTGGATATGGGAATAAATCATGAATTTAAACTACATAATTCTTAATTTGTTTTATTTTTATAATACATTTTATGAACTTGAAACGTAAACTTTTTCAAAAGCATAACAAATTTTTTTTTATAAAAATCTCAACATAATAAAACAAAAATAACTGTTATTAAACAATTCTAAGTAAATCTAATATTTTATGCTTTGTGCTGTAACTTCTTGATGGAACTCCATATTATGATCTTAATAAACCACTACTTTTCACTAGTTACGTTACCTTACGAATAATAGGCCAAAACCATAACGACAGTGACTCTCTCTGTCGGAAACTAATGGAACAAAAATTCTGTCGTTTTTACCACAGATAAAACGTGCAAAACACGAAGTTATTGTATCAAAAACTCATTTTCGACTTTTTGGTAATTATGTCAATATTCTTTTGGATGAGCGATATGATGACACAAAATTATGATAGCAATGATTACATATTCGAGTATTCTACAAGCGATCATCTCGTTTATGCAGCAAATAAGCGCTGTAATATTTTCACCAGTAAAAATATTATTGAGCCAAACATATTTATGAATGCTCAAATGTAATAACAGCAGCAGTATAAATTCATGGTTATAATGCGAGAATAATTCTCAATATTTGATGTCCATACGTATTGCAGTACATAACTATAACAAATAAGTGTGACGCATATACATACTTACAATAATAAACATAGAAAACATACCCCAATGCGGAGCTGTGAGAGGCACTGGTCTATGAATCGAATGATTCCCGTACCAATGAGATTTTCGTTTTGCGAATTTCATATGTACATTGATCTGACGCTCCTACAGTGAAGAAAATATCGTAGGACAGCCTACATACGAAGAAATTCAAACATGTATTTAGACAACCAATCCGTACTGGGTCGACGTGGTTGACTAAGGTCTTATCGTGTATAATTTATTATTCAAATAAATATACTTTTCTTAAGTTCATAATGTACTTTTATTCATATCAATCAAAATTGACAAATCTCAAAATCCGACAAAGACAATAATAAAATCGTGTATTTACAAGGAGTTTGTATAGCTACTACATTACCCCCTCTCCAGTAACTTCTGAGTTACGAAACAAAACAACTAACTAGGTACTAAGTGCAATTATTAAACCATTTAAATTATCTACTATAATAATATCTCATCGAAATCAAAATATTATATTAAAGAACAAAACATTTCTCTAACATACAATTAATTATACATATTTATCCGGTATTTTGACCTTCCTTCCAGTTCTAGTTATAATTTCTTTAGGTGTTTGTTCTGCCTTACTAACAATATCTTTTGTCTTATTCAAAATAAAATTGTCATCGTGATCTAACAAATATGCAGGTTTTAATCTATCTATAGAAATATTTACATTTTTATTCTTAATATTAATAGTGAAATACTTGCTAAAACGTTTAACTACTAAAAATGGACCCTCATAAAACGATTCTAACGGTAAAATTCTTATCTTCTCTAAGGGCAGTAATAAAATCGTGTATTTACAAGGAGTTTGTATAGCTACTACAGTCTAATCGCCCTAACATAGTTTAGGGTAGGCCCCTAAGTGGGGCTGTGCTAATGATACAAATGCATTAGCGCACATATATTATATCTAAATTCCTACATAAAAATCCTTACTAATATTATAAATCGAAAAGTGAGTTTGTTTGTTTCGCTTTCACGTCGTAACTACTAAACCGATTGCTTTGAAATTTGCAGACGTAAAGACAAAAGTCCGAATTAAATAATAGGCTACTTTTTATCCCGGAAAAATCGACAGATCCCACGGGATGCGCGATAAAACCTTCGCGCTATAAACCGACTTCCGCGCATATATAGCCGTGGGCAAAAACTATGACACTTAACCCTCTATAGACCCAATCGCAAAATCCGAAGCAGCGGGCAGAAAGCTAGTACAACATAATACAGTGATTCGAACCAATTAATAAAACACGATATATACAATACTTACCGACCCGCCCCAGCTTTGCACGGGTGCAATGCTTATGTAAATACACGTTAAAAACCTCTAAATTGATGATCAGTGTATCTCTACTATATTATACATGTATTATATATATAAACCTTCCTTAAGAATCACTATATCTATTAAAGAAACCGCATCAAAATCTATTGCGTAGTTTTAAAGATCTAAACATACATAGGGACAGACAGACGGAAAACGACTTTGTTTTATACTATGTAGTGATGTTGACAATCTGAACAAACAGAACAGAACAGTTGACAATATGACCGCTTATACAATACAACAGAAAATGTGTGATTCAGCAGATGGATTTACAATTTTTTACAAAAATAATGCACGCATGTGCTGTACTGAATGGATGTTCACTAATCTGGTCAGGTTAAATAGTGGGACAGGTACGAATGTAAGAACTCTGCTTATTTATTAGTTTTAAAAGTAATCTTTGGTTATGTACAAAACTATTCATCATACGTATCTTTCATTTCCTTGAATGTGTATGTTGATGTTCGCGTAGAATTCATTTCCGCTGAAGCTACCCGCGTTCCGAATCTGCGCCTGTACCCAATTGATGACGCAAGGGAAATATGGTTTTGGAAACGCACTCAGAAACTATATTTCGTTGGGTGTATAATGTTAAAAAAATAATAATTGTATTATTATGTATTATTCACTTCATTCAAGTAATGCACTTGTGTCTGATTGACTTAGGTGAGTGTATCTTATTTATTTAAATCTATTAACTTGGATCGTTTTGGATAACTTATGGAGTGGGCAAATTTAACAAAAGACAGTAAGGGCCATTTTCAGAAATCTGTTACTAAATTATCATGTATAATTGTCATCGTTATTAAAAATCGAACACTAATGGCGTGAATTATAATTAGGTATTAGAACTATAAGGGTACTAAATTACAAATGATCAACAGGAAGGTGATAAAACATTTGTTTTTACATTAGAACTCGTAACTTTATTATTTATCGCTTATGAAAGTGATTAACGTATATAACGGCCTACGACAAACTGTATTACTACGTACGAGTAGGTTGTAGCACTACAATGCACAATACAGCTACAGAAAACGTAGCTGCTACGTAGATCGTAACATCACTGCACAGAAAGAAGAAACAGCTTAAGGGTTATTATCTTACCCGAATGCTAATATCATTTGACTAGGCGGCCAGTGCTAACCGAGTTTGACTTCTACTTCAGCTCAGTTTAAATTAGAGACAGTTTTTCGCAACCATGAATAGCTTGGCACGCGTAATCCTTTTTCGATTCTCATTTTTCTTGATACGTCTTCTGTAGTTGAATCCTCAGGCATAATTCCAGTTTATTATCATATCACTGGTTATTGGCTCCTAAAGATGCTCTCATTAATAACTTAACACCTTAAGACCGCTCGGTGGATAGGGGCATGTGCCTACTATAAGTATATTAATGCGATTAGACTTTAATCCACTGCTATAATTCTGTACGGGGTTTGAATTTATTTCCCAGGTACATATTTGTTGCACCGAAATGTTTTTATTTGCCGTAGTAGGGTGCATATGTACATATGAAATTCAAAAAACGAACAACTCTTTAAAGCTGTCAATTCGATAGATAGTTTTAAAACCACAGCGCCACTGGCGCTAAAATATATTCTTGTTCAATTAATAGACAACGTTAGTAATATATACATTATTATTATACACATAGCTCTGCTAATTTTCATCCCACGCACATGAAAACAATTTCCACAGCGCAACTTGCATAGAACATTCTAGAAATATATCCGCTACGTAACTTAATCAAGAGCTTTATATCAACATTATCAACTGTTGCTCCAGCAGTTCGGTTCGTAGTTGTAGACGTCAAACTATCGCAAAGTTTGCCAACTCCGGCACGTAGAGAACTATGGAGATTATTCGAGGACTTTAATTAGATCATTTCCAACAATTATCTTGTGAACTACGCGCTTAATAACCGGAAGATGTTCGACATGTTATAATTACTGAAATTGGTAAAATCCGCTCGCTTCCACTGTTTGAATTAATCTTGAAATTTATCAATTTAATTCGATAAAATGATATATAGTTACTAAATTATTTATTTATATTATGTAATAATACATTAATTACTGATTACTTATTCGAAAGATTTTCAAAATTTCTCATATAAAGTTATGACAATTTCAGCTATAAAATTAGAAATTAATACGAAATACAATAAATTAATCTGATTTGATTGACTATTACACTTTTAATAATATTGATTGATTATATCAATTTAGCTCTTGACTACAAGTATAATTTGTTAATTTTGTACAGAACTTTAACACTTGTATACTCAATTTAATTATTAAATTCATTTTAAAAATAAAAGTTTGAATTTATTATATTATATTAAAACTCGTTATTATTTTATAATGTATTTTGATTGAATTTAAATTTAAATGGTATATTGATTTTATTAAACCCAAAAAATAAATTGTCTAGTTATTTCGCTAAATAAAGTTAATTAAATTAAGTATACAGTACAAAATCAGATCATATATTTTATTATCTATTGTTATTGTATGTATTCTGCAAATGAAAACATTGATTGAAAATTTCAATGTTAATTGTTAATAATATTTATTAGTCACTTTTACAATATTCATTGTAGGCATGGGAAAATGGCAATCAAAATTTTAAATAAAATTGAGAAGCATGATAATCTAATAGAGTAGATGTAATTCGAATTATTAAGGAGTGAATATGGCGCCAATATGGAGAGTCAAGAAAATACTTCAATACCTGCCCAAGTTTAAAGATAAATATTGTATGCTATATTCATATATTTGCAAATTCATACTGTATTACATTTATATGGGATTTGTATTGCATTTGTAAGGGAAAAGTATTTTTTTGATTTGTGAATTTTCTGGTACTGTAACCTCAGTTGGTCCCATATAACTTTTTCATCAGCATACAAAGCAGGATAGATTAGCATCAAAAAAAGTTCTTGTGAAAAATGAATTTTTTCTTGCTAGCCGTACATTTTTTGAAAGAATGGGATGAAATGAAAAAAATGATGAAATTGTTTGAAAAATTATGGATATTCTCCTAAGACCAATTTCTTGTAGCTGCAACGATTAAGGTATATATATATATATATATATATATATATATATTACATAAATATACATATACATGTGGGAACGCGGTTTTGATTAATAAAGCACCTTATTTCAGTAATATTCTCGTTATATTTTTCCAACACCTTTTTACTTCTTTCATTTGTAATTTGTAGCCACCTTGACTCCGTATCCGACTGACTCCTTACTTAAACTGCTCTCCCACACACTCGGTCTTTCCGCTTTCTTACATCGTACAATCATTCTTCGTACATCCATAAAACAATTCACTCTAACATGCTTTCATTCATACGTCATCTCAGCATAATCAATACAAATACTTTTATTTCATTTTTTTTTCCTACATACATATAACTAAATCCAACAGTAGAAACGTACATACATTAACTTAGTTTACACATATGTCTCTCAATATCAAAAAATATTGGTGACATCTAAATATAATCATCATAATATAATCATCATTTCTCTTCATCAACAACTAAAACAAGCGGTTTGCTACACCAGCTTGGGCAATTCCTCGCTAGCAGTAAATCATAATTAGTCTTGCTGGTTCGCCCGTTATTTATGCGAAACTATTAGCCTTTACTTATTTGCATAAAACTATTTATGACTTAAAGTGCCCTCGTGGTGCGAGTGACTGTTACTGGTGTTATTTAATTGTTATATCAGAAGGAATAAACGTCCAATCAAAAAGACATACTAAGACAAAGAACGATAAATATATTTAATTTATCGTGCTATGTCGAATTGCTAACATGAAAGTTGACTTGATAACTTTATTAAACCTTTCCCGAATTATATCGATTATTTGTTCTTGATACATTCATTATAAGGATATGTCAAAGGATTTAAAAGACACAAGGTAAACAAAACACTTAATATTCGTATGTACTTATAAGCTAAAAAAATATTTCAGTGTGTGATATTTTGTCTACTTCCGATTTTATAAAACGTAATTATACTCTTTTGAAAAGAAGAATATTATAGAAGGACATATTTCATTTCAATGAATAATAAATAAATATTTGTTTCACTTACATTGATCACACGGCACGGTCAGCACGGTCATTGATCATCTAAATGAATAACACAAAAAATGTAGTTTATAAATAAATGTTATTTTTAATATATATGCTTAGATATCAGTTAGCCGTCTTTTATCAGAAAGTATGCAGCAAGAAAGTTATCATAATCTTATATAATTTCATGAAATGTTGTCAAAACGTAATCACATCAAAAATGATTTTAAGAAAAAATCACTCTGGCTTAATTTTTCGCAAATTACAAAAGAAGACGAATTGCTTTCCTCTACTACACTTTCCAAAGCTCTAAACTCCCACAGTAAGACGTGTTTCTCGCAAACACGCTAACACTAAACAAAGCTGTACGTCACTCAAGCTTAATACAAATATGCTTTTATCACCAGTTAATATTTCTTAATGCATTATAGCCGATTTTAATGCTATCGAGAGCAGGCCATAGGAATTATGTAAATTTACTGAGTGCTCGCTGTTGATCTGGGATCGGTAAGTGTGCGCGCCAAATACCTGCGCTTATTGCGATTTGCATTTGAATAATATCAAAGTAATACGCGAAATTATATTTGTGGACATCGACTAGCCGGATTCTGCGTGGAGATATATCGTCATCGATCAATTTTTAATCTATAGAGAATTCTATGACATTACTTCTGCATTTGTCATTACTTTAACTTTGCCCCTCGGCTTATTCTGGTAGAGGACTTTACTCCAGAACCAACCTAGTAATGTATCTTGCATTCCCCTTTCTCTTCGAATTCACTGCGTTATTCGCTCAGCTTAAATAATATATGAACCTCATTGATTCGCTCTGGCAACTTAACATAACATTCTTCGATAAGCCTGCTAATGATTCCGCTCTCTATTAAAATAGATAGAAAGTACCAAGTCATTTTTTTTAAACACTAGCACAATGCAACACAATACTTAAATAACGAAAAAAAATTTATCTGACAAAAAGGGCCCTTTTAATTTAAACAATACACTTTCAAAATATTATGTAATACGTTCGTATTTCTATAATTAATTTAATGGAGAAATTTTACCTGCTGTACGTAGGCCTATCTCAAATATCACCACACCGATCGGTCCCGTGTTGCTATCATCCAGCACCTTCCTGCAATCGTTAAATTGTTAGTCGATCTTAAAAGTAGCATACCAATGTTGCGTTTCCCGGCTTAGCCATACCACAAGAATTTCATGAGCAATATGCGCTAACTACTGTCTCTTCTTGTAAGCCCTAGTACTTTTATGGATTTCATCTTTTCTGATTGGTTCAGGCAGTAAGACTCTGAGTTTGACCCTCTCTCTTTGGGACCCCTTGATAATCCTTTTACTAGATGTTAGATTACTATAGTAATGAGCTACAATAATAGTTCCAGAAGTACATATAGTAATTTCAGTATGATTCATCCAGTATATTCCGTCTACATTCTAACTATGCTGGCGGTGACTACTAAACAAACCCAGACTAACTTATCAACAACCTGAAAAACTACAACAATAAAGGGAGCTTCAATAGTGTAAGCATCAGAAGAATTGATTTTTAAATAAACGTAGTCATTTGGTGATCGTACATACAGAACGCTACACTGGTATATTTAAATAATTTTTCGCGAAATCGCGACGATATAACAGTCATCATAGTTTAAACAACATTATAGGGATGGATGTACATGTAACATTTCAAATAAAAGCACCAGTATGGTGATAAATATGTTACTGTTAAATCGAAAAAGAGTTTCTTTTGCGGATGTCTCTTGGCCATTAAGCTCAGAAGCTCCGAATCAATAATAGCAGACATTAATGTCTTATCTAAAAAGTGAAGTCTATTTCAATATTCCAATAATCATTACGCAATTGAATCTGAATAATCGGCAAAAGTTTTTTTTTTTATCACCTTCTAAACACTTCATATCGCCAAGAACGTCATTAAAACGATATGTTTTAATTTTGATTTAATCATCCTTGAAATAGCAAAGTATAAACTAATATTAAAGCATTTTATTCATAATTGTTTAGATGAAATAAAAAAGCAGATAAGTTTCATTATAAAAAAATCCATTTTTTGTTAACAAGAACCGACCAATTTCACAAATAAAATATTTCAAGCGAGTATTTTATTTCGAAATATAACACTACCTACCCATCTTGGATCCTGACAAATTGTACGTATTACATTTCCACGACCTTTTTTAGTTCGGGACATTAATTGAGTAAGGTTGCCTTTTGGCGAATAGGCCGCCACTTTTCAAAACGAAGTGTTTTAAAGGTCTCCGTAATTAAGTCAGCGTTATTCGAGTCAAATTAACATTCCGAGCGGGCTATGAATTGATAATTATTTTCTGAATATTTCGGACATATTTTTATCATGGTGTTATGTCAAGTGGTTCTGTTGCGAATTTACTAGTGTACAGACACTAACATATCGTGCTTAACATTTGCACTACGAAAATCGACACTATTACGAGCGAAATAAAAACGGTATCAAGATCAAGTTTTAGAGTCTGTCATGTGCGTAATTACTTACTTTAGATAATATATCATAGCTGAAATAATTTAAGCAAATGTAAGATCTTTTCAGTGGAAATAAAACTTATAAATAAAAAATCAAAGCAACCAAAATGAAGTACCACTAAAGTATCTTATCTAGCGGCTGAAACTGAAAGTTTATTATATTTAAACGATACGCTTAGCTCAGTGGTCAATTAATCGGCTTCTACGCAACGAGTCGCAAGTTCAATTCCCGCACGGGACAGATATTTTGTATGTCCTACAAAAATTTGCTCCTGTCTGGGTGTTTGTACATGTGAGAATTCTATGTTTGTGACTACACCCACGATACAGGATCCTAGTGTGAGGAGACGTTTTAAAAAAAATATCATTTTTTACATTTGGCTCCATTGCTATTTATTAAATTAATAATTAAATAAGTATTTTAGATTATTTAAAAAGAAAAAAGTTAAATACACATTTACATTCTTAAGTATGAAATCAGTTAAGTATGATTTTTAAGATATTAACTAAAACGATTTAGGTTGTTATGACAGACTAAAATAAAACCGTGATAGATTAAAACATCTGAACAATTTCAGGTTTTCATCTCCAGCCGTTAAGATAAATTAGTGGAGTCTGCACCAGGTCCTTGCAGCTCCTATCTTTTATCATTTTCACAAGTTGCCCGGGACTCGAATTACTTTCATTATGGGAACATATTTCTATATCAAACCTCAAACTTTTTTCATTTTCACAAATTATTCAGATTTAGCTTACAAATAAACTCTCAAACTGTGGCTGTTCGATATATTTTTGAATTGTATTTTGTTAGTATTAATCTTGTTGTGTGCCGCACAACGATTTTCTTCATCTTCTGTTTACAAAAAAATAAACTTATCTTAACAATTTAAAAGTAAGGGTAATTTTTAAGAAAATAACAACCGAAACAACCTATATACGATTTACCGAACTGAAATCAATTAGAACACGGAATGGTTAATTATCTATAGGACACCAATCGCACGTCCGTTGCGCACGAACCCGTAGCAAAGAGTGGCGGTCGAGGCGAGCTGTTGTCTGGCGGGGCTTGCGATTGCGCCACCGGTTGTGACGTCACTGAGTAGAGGGGCCGGGCAATGGAGAATTCTCTAACACCGGCCTCTCCTGACAGCTGAACGTCCTCGTCAGCCAGGTTCTCTCCGGTCTGGGCATCTCTGTTCACCGCAGCCTGGTCTTCTTGTTCCATTGTTTATTATTTTTTTTTTGTTACTTTGTAGCCCATCCACTCTAACCAGATCGCAAGCGTATCGGAGCGTAGAACAAGCCGCATTATCGAGGCGCGCGCGCGGGGTTCGCCACAATGTCGGGGCAAAACAATAGCCACGATGTCGGGGCGAAACAGCCACAATGTCGGGGCAAAACAATAGCCACAATGTCGGGGCAAAACAATAACCACAATGTCGGGGCGAAACAATAGCCACAATGTCGGGGCTAAACAATAGCCACAATGTCGGGGCTAAACTATGGCCACAATGTCGGGGCGAAACAATAGCCACAATGTCGGGGCTAAACAATAGCCACAATGTCGGGGCTAAACTATGGCCACAATGTCGGGGCGAAACAATAGCCACAATGTCGGGGCTTAACAATAGCCACAATGTCGGGGCTAAACTATGGCCACAATGTCGGGGCGAAACAATAGCCACAATGTCGGGGCTAAATAGCCACAATGTCGGGGCTAAACTATGGCCACAATGTCGGGGCGCCACAATGTCGGGGCTAAACAATAGCCACAATGTCGGGGCTAAACAATAGCCACAATGTCGGGGCTAAACTATGGCCACAATGTCGGGGCGAAACAATAGCCACAATGTCGGGGCTAAACATAGCCACAATGTCGGGGCTAAACAATAGCCACAATGTCGGGGCTAAACTATGGCCACAATGTCGGGGCGAAACAATAGCCACAATGTCGGGGCTAAACAATAGCCACAATGTCGCGGCGACACAATAGCCACAATGTCGGGGCTAAACAATAGCCACAATGTCGCGGCGACACAATAGCCACAATGTCGCCGGCGCAGGCCAGCGCGTGCAACAGCTGGTCGCGCTGCGCGGCCACGTTGTTGCGCCAGCACGAAGCGCCAGTGCCGCACGCCGCCGCGCCTCTGAATCATATGTTCTGCGGCCGTTTGCGTCAACAACTATAAGAACATGGCGGTAGCCATTCGATTCCGGCAATGGACCCAAAACGTCCATATGAGGGGTATCAAACGGTGCATCAGTTAGGGCCTTTACTTTAGCATGGCTCGGTCTAACCTGACCTTCGCTAATGCTTCTGCCAAGGTATTCAATTTTCGTACACAGAAAAGCACACCTTTTTAAATTAATCGAAAAGCCCACAATTCAATTGATAGCGTCACGTATGCTTTCAAGATCCTGACTACCCAAGCCCTTAAGTACGCGGAAAGCAGGTTTACGTACACAATTGAAATGCCTAAGTAAATTAGACGAAATAAGCGATATGGTCGAGCCACTATCGATTAAAACATCAACAGGTACCCCCTGTATAACGGCTACAACTCCATCACTACTGAGGGTAGATTCATTTTCGCGACAAAAATTCACGTTATTTTTGTTATGGACCTCAGATCAGATCAGAGATTTTTGTTTAAGCACATGTGTCAACTTTGTGACCAATCTTTTTGCAAAAAGAACAAGGTTCAGACTTAGTCGGCACAAAGACAGGTTTGGAATTTGAACTGGCACTAGTATTGGCGGTAGTTTCATTCGCTACTCTCTTAGTACAATTAGCTTGCCTATGCCCCGATAACCCACACGTAAAACACTTGCCGTCCTCAAACTTACCTTTTCTCGGAGTAAAATTAGAAATCGACTTACTCTTCGAATAATGAGTTAGGTGAGCATTAGTACGCAGTACACTTTTATTTGCGTTCGGTTTTACGTAAACAGAGAAAAACTCGACCAAGTCATTGGGCAAAAGCTTAGCGTTTGTAGCCGACGCCCGTATTTGGGGGTCTGTTACACCACGTATTACTATCGCTGAAATCAATTAATCAGAAAGACCCCGCACTATACGCAATCGCAGCAGTGAGCGACGAGCATAATCGGCATTAGTAGGGTAATTGTCCGAGATTGTACTCATTACTTCGAACAAAATGTTAGCGATATCCGGAGTCTGGGACACAAAGGCTTAAACTCCTTTTTAAGTTGGTCCAAGTGCGTTCGCTCGTCACCCACTCGTTCAACCACGTACGTGCATCGCCCCTTAAATAGTTACCTATACGAGATAGACACTCATGATCGCTCCAATTGTTTAATTGCTTTGCGCGATCTACCTCCTCACACCAAGTCTCGATATTATGTAAACTGGGGTCAAAGTCCGAGCCTCCAATACTCTGAGGCGGGCGAGCATCGCGTCCATCTCGCGCCGCAGCCGACTGTCGAGGATCGGGGTGCGGTTACGGCGCGAAACGTGACGTGGCTTGCGACTCCTGCTACGAGTAGTCTCACGTCTTTCACTATCCACCATTTCTGCAATAAAATTCAACCAACACCAAAAACCAGATAGAATCACGCAGATCCTATCCCGCTTCTGATCTTAACAATTTAAAAGTAAGGGTAATTTTTAAGAAAATAACAACCGAAACAACCTATATACGATTTACCGAACTGAAATCAATTAGAACACGGAATGGTTAATTATCTATAGGACACCAATCGCATGTCCGTTGCGCACGAACCGTAGCAAAGAGTGGCGGTCGAGGCGAGCTGTTGTCTGGCGGGGCTTGCGATTGCGCCACCGGTTGTGACGTCACTGAGTAGAGGGGCCGGGCAATGGAGAATTCTCTAACACTTAGTATTCTGTATTCTATTCGATTTATAACGTATCTTCCCCAGTACTGGTGAAATATCACCATCACCATCATAATATTGTATTGTAACTTCAGAAACAATACACGAGACAATAGAAGCGTGTGAAAAAGACATGATTAGACTTAAATGAATCACAGCTCATATGTGTTATTATCAAAGGGCACGGTCGTATACTAATTTACGATGATTCGGCCTTAATCAATCACGTCCAGTGGCCCAATGCGGATTAATGACTTCACATTCACATATGAATTTCTTCGCTAGTGTAAGTAATTTGACTACAATTCTTATCCGCCGCAGCAACCTTGTAATAATGCATATATGACATTTAAATGATGATGACGATAGGTTGAGCGCAGAAGCCGATTAGGCTTCTACGCAACGGGTCGGGTTCAATTCCCGCACGGGACAGATATTTTGTATGACCTACAAAAATTTGTTCCGGTCTGGGTGTTGCTGCATGTGAGATATCTGTTTGTGACTGCACCCACGACACAGGATAAAAATCCAAGTGTGGAGCGACTTTAAAAAAAGTATGAACATTGGTACAAAACAACATAAATACCACATCTCTTCCCGTTGGCATGTTATTAAAAAACAACGCAATTAAGTAATTAATTTTTGAAATAACATCAAAGGTTATATTTTTATGTTTTCCTTTATATGGAGAGATCGTCCAATAGATGTAATAGTTGTAACCATCGCTCTTTGTTGTATTTTAACAATTTCCATCTGATTGGTGGCTTATTACAACTTGCAATATCAAATTAAATAAATCAATTCTACACTCGATTGACAAAACTGCATTTTAAATGACTTTGTAAATCGTCACAGTGTATTTATTCATAGGTGCTTTTGAGAACTTGCAGAAAAGGCAATTATACTTAATTCACTTTTAAATCTAATAAAGTCTTGCTCTGTTTTGAATTAAATTTATTGACCATTGGTGTAAATAAAAAGATGAAAAATTTGATGTGGATAACTAAAAAAGGCGAGCTGTGTTCTCGGTACAAGTCTTCGAATCGATGATTCGGAGAGAAAACTGTAAATTTTTTTAGAGTTGTTTCCAACTTACAGCAATATATGACTTTCACAACTTACATAGCGACAATTCTTATGTAATTTTAAATAAAGATCGTTTGCATAGTACATATTTAAGCGTTGACGTGTTACTAGTATTTGTTAAATGCCCAAAATAATATTAGTTAAATATCTGGCTCGTATTAATTCTTAAGCAGGTGTCCATTTATTATTCTGTGCCCGTTGTATATAGTTATTATATAGTTGTATAATGTTCCTATTGTTGTTGGGTTTGTAATATTCTTGTACTAGTTTTAAGTAATATCTGATGAGTAGTGTAAGTTGTGTCATGCTTTGGAGGACGTCAGAGGTCTGCGCATATTCACGGTGATGGAAACCCCGCTGTCGTTCTAGCGGCTTCACTGAAAATCAGCGTCACAGTGTTCTGTGACTTAGAGCTGAGTGGAGTCGGTTTTGGTCGCTTATATTATTATTATAATTAATATTTTGTTAATTTTGTTCCTTTTTTAATAATTTTTCTTTCTTTCTTTCTTTCTTATTGATTGAAGATCACTTAGGTTTAATTGCTATCCGCGGGTCGCCGGCGGGCGCGAGGAAGTCGCGACCGCTACGGCGACCCGAGATGGACCACGCCCCTTCCGTGGCCGGGGGGCGTCGTCGGTGGAGGGGACCGGGGGAGGTGGTAGCTTCCCCCGAAGAGGGCTCCCCTCTAGAGAGGGGAGCGGAGGCTGGGGGTTCCCGGAAGTGGCCTTTGTGTTCCCGGGGGCTCCCTACATGCCTGAGGAAGGCCATCCCTGAGGTTTTTAGTGGGTAGGCCTCCTCCTTCTGGGGAGGAGAGCCCGACATAACCCCGGCTCGCCACAGCCGGGGTATGCAATTTAATGCATTTTCCTCAGGGGAACAAAAAAAAAAAAAAAGAAAGGTTTAATTGCTGTATTCCCTTACTTAGCTTTTACAATAACTACAGGCAGAAAGGAAACGATGACACAGAAAATCTAAATCGACAAACAGACAGAAAGACAAACTATTATGATCTAAATGTCAGTAACATCAATCTATGAAGAGCTGAATATCACGTAAGCGGTAAACGGTCTAACGTTATTTAAACAAAGATCTATTTAAGGTGCTCAAATATTAGTAGAGGACGTCTTATTTCATCTGCCTATAATGTTGTTGTTTACGCTGGAACCAATTTTGTCAGGAGGTCCGGCGACCCGGGCTGCTAGATCCCCCTGGGTCACCTTATTTGCTATTTATGAACTAACCGGGTTTCGCTGTTTGTACACAAGTTACTGTGGGTTCCTTATTTTAAATTTCCTTGAGGTATACATGTGTTATATGATAATTACAAAGTGTCTTTTCTAAACGGTTTCTTGAGATTTTGTCATTCTATTGAACATTGATAATATTGATAATTAAATACAATGTTATATGCTGTTGACGATTGCTTGTCATATTTGTTTCATGTGAATAGGTATTTTGTATGCGTGTGAGAAGTTCTGAATTACACCTGATGGAATTAAGCTAACCTCATTTGCAAATAGTACACCCTGACTACGAACAAATAGGATCTGGCGCTCCCCACTAATCTGCACTAGGCTAAAATGGTGTGAGACTACCCAAAACACCTAAGTAGAGGAGCAGTGTCTAGCAGTGAGCGTATGACATAATATATAAATAATATATATAGTGTAGTTATTGATACATTTGTATTGTCATCATCACGACCTTACCGAGGGACATGAGCCTACCCTATGTTAGGGCGATTAAGCCTTAGTCAGGCACGCTGGCCCAGTGAGCATTGGTGAATTACCTAGATGTTTGAGTTTCTTCGCAAGTGTATGCAGGTTGTTTCACGACGATTTCCTTCACCATAAGAACGTTAGATAGATGTACATATATATAACACATTAGGATCGACCCAGACCTCCCGATTCGAAGAATAGTGCCGATACCTCAGCACCACCGACAGTCGACTAATTTTATGTTTTTTGGATA
Organism: Scirpophaga incertulas; assembly: GCA_036419045.1. Classification (NCBI taxonomy): domain Eukaryota; kingdom Metazoa; phylum Arthropoda; class Insecta; order Lepidoptera; family Crambidae; genus Scirpophaga; species Scirpophaga incertulas. The sequence goes on from CM071644.1 coordinate 6,812,032, forward strand.
AATTGAAAATTTATTACTGTACATTACTTATACGCAATGCTGCTGTCTTAATAAATAAATAGTTACCATAATTCAGTGGCGAGCGGTCAGCCGCGCTGTACGGTCGCTGCCGCTGTGGCTTTCTTTATGTGCGCGTATGTTATCGAGGTTTTTCTTTAAAAATGACGTGTTGTTTAATAAAGTGTAACAGTTGCAATATTGTCATAAATGAAGTTCTTGCTTTTGTGCAAACGAAGATTGACGTTATGGACGAGAAAAGCATAATTCAGATTTGTTCCACTGGGTTTTCCGTTGAAGATATTGTGGAAGCAAAAAAGTTTTTGTTCGAATCTGTGCCCGGTACTAAATATACAGTACGAAAAAAGGAGGGAAAGATTGTGCGTGACCTTGGTGATATAATTAACCTGCTGAAGCGAGTAGATCCCGATGAAATCCCAATTTTCGTTGCCCGAGACTTGCATAAATTAACCGGTCTCATTCGATCACGTAGATGTTACGCGATTATTGAAGGATATTCTGATCATACAGAAAGAACTAAGTGACATAAAAAAGCAATATATTAGAAAGGAAGACCTGGAGGACCTCAGAAGTAGAGTGGAAAATATTAACTGTGCGTCCGTTGTAAACAAGGTTGATTTTTTCAACAAAAGAAGGGGTAGTCAGATGTTTGACAATTACTCATGCAATAGTGGACCTGTAGGGCTACCTCATGTATCACAGGTATCTGAAAGTGAAATTTCACATATAGAAAAACCCACTGAGATATCGGAAAAACAAAAAAGCCAATCTCATCTACATAACAATGTTTCGGGTAACTATGGAATCGGGTGGGGTCAACGGCGATCTGTTGATCGAGCGAGCGATCGATCAGTGACGTCAGTAACTGAGTCGGTGACAAAAGCAGACACTATTGAACTGCCTACTACTGTGCGTTTGAAGCAAAATGACCAAGACATGACTCATTCATCTCCACAAAAGTTAACAAATGGAAATAAGCCGACTATGTCGGAGGTTTTATGTAGGGAGGGCGACTGGAAAAACGATGATAAGCGAAATAAATGGCAAACTGTTAAACTTAAAAGGAATAAATATCGTTATCGTGGTATGATGGGAAAGGCCACGACTTCACCAAATGTAAAATTTAAGTCAGTGGATATAAAATTGCCAATATTTATATCCAATGTGTCAAAAGCTACATTAGAAGACGATATTCTATCGTATATTAAAGGAAAAACTAGTGAAACTGTTACTTTATATAAAATTAATATGAAAACAGAAAAGAGCTACAATTCGTATAAACTATATGTGCCAAAGGATAAACTTGATATATTTTTGGATGACAATTTTTGGCCTCATGGTATAACTTACCGCCGTTTTGTGCGATCGGCACCTGCTGGAGGAAATGCATCAAGTTCTGATTAAGTGCATATATTAATAAATGTTATAATATAAATATTAAAACATACGTTATAAAGGAAAGAATACGAATACACACACATACGAGTATATTTTTATTTTATATTTAAAAACAAAAAGAGTACGTAATATTATAAAAATAGAGGATTAATTTGAAATACATAAATAAATAGTGATACTTCAGTAAAATAGCATACATAATAAGGAAAGTGCCTTACACAATGACAAGTACAGAAATATGTAGTACAAAAATAGTTAGTTTTAACTGCAAGTCTGTAAAAACTGCAACGGAAAGTGTTAGATATCTGTGCAGAAAGGCAGACATACTGGCTTTGCAGGAGACATGGTTGTTTCCGCATGACATTGCCTACCTCGGGTCTATCAGCAGTGACTTCGAGTACGCGGGGACATCAGCGGTGGACACGTCTACAGGTATTCTTAAGGGGAGGCCCTACGGCGGTGTCGCTTTACTGTGGCGCAAGGGTCTGTTTCAAGCGGTATCTGTGTTGAAATGTAGTACTCCACGTATTATGGCCATAAAAGGTACACTTACTAACTTTTCCATTATAGTGTTTAGTGTTTACATGCCTACTGACTGTCAAATAAATTTTCCTGAGTTTACAGACTGTTTGGGTGAGATTAGTGCGATAGTGGAAGGTAACACGGATGTGGAATCAGTTTATATTTTAGGGGATTTTAATGCGCACCCTAATGAACTATTTTGTACGGAATTAATGAATTTTTGTAAGGAACAAAAATGGATTTGTGCAGATATGGAAAGATTAGGATTACACTCTGACCATTATACTTTGTTTAGTGAAGCTCATGGATGCCGAAGGTGGTTGGACCACTGTGTCGTCACTCAGTCTGCCCAGACAACTATTACAAACATAGAAATTGATTTCAATGTGTATAGCTCTGATCATTTGCCGCTGATTGTTTCGTGTAACTTAAATACCATAAAATCTAAGGTCTATACAAATAAATCAATGAAAAGTAAGGTCGTATGGGGTGAAAGAAGTGATGCGCAGGTTAAAAAGTTTCAGGAAATATGTAACACTCGTTTTAAAAATATGCATTTTCCGAAAGAATTTCATATATGCGCGGATAAAATTTGTGCATCTGTTGAACATAGGTGTGTACTTGATAAAATGTATAACGATATTGTGACGACACTGTCTGACGCTGCCTTACGGACGTTTATGAGGGCGAAAGGCCCCCTCCACGAGGTCCGGGCAAGCGCTTATGTGGATGGAATAAACACGTTGCTGAAGCCCACCGGGAGGCCAGACTTAGATATCGACTTTGGTTATTACATAACAGACCGTCCTCAGGAGGTATTTATAACCAGATGTGTGAGACGCGTAAAATTTTCAAAAGCAAACTTAGGTGGTGTTTAAAAAACCAAGAACAGATCAAAATGGATATTATTGCGACACACAGAAAATCTAACAATTTTGCAAAATTTTGGAAATGTACAAACAAGCTTGAAGCTAGGTCTGGTCTCCCGGTGAGTGTGGGTGATCAGAGTGAGCCTAAGGCTATTGCTGATATTTTTGTAAAGCATTTTAAAGCTCTATCTCCCCTCGAACCGTCGCATTCTGTGCTCGGTGCTGACGCCGATCATGACACAGATCTTATTCGTTTTTCAGCTAAACAAATAGCGGCTGTCATCAATAAAATGTCAAGAGGCAAATCGCCTGGCCATGATGGGCTCAGCATAGAGCACTTAAAGTGCGCAGGGGTCCATCTTCCTAGAGTGTTAAGTTTATTTTTTTCATTATGCTTGAGTCACTCTTATCTTCCTAGTGGTCTTATGCGAACGAATGTTGTTCCCATACTTAAAAATAAAACCGGGGACATCTCAGATGTGAACAACTATAGGCCGATCTCTTTGGCCTCTGTTATTGCAAAAGTACTGGACAGTGTGCTTGACTCACATTTGGATAAATATTTGAAATTTCATGACGCTCAGTTTGGATTTCGAGCTGGGTTATCAACTGAGAGTGCCATTATGAGTCTCAAGCACACTGTCCGGTATTACACAGACAGACAAACACCAATTTATGGCTGCTTCCTGGATTTATCCAGGGCGTTTGACTTGGTGTCTTATGACATCTTGTGGGCTAAGTTGAGAGAGCAAGGCGTTCCTTACTATTTAATTAATATTATTAAATATTGGTATGTCAACCAAGTTAACTCGGTTAAATGGGGTAACACATTTTCTGAAGAGTATAGGTTACAGTGCGGGGTGAGGCAGGGTGGTTTGACGTCCCCTAGGCTCTTTAACCTGCTCCGCCAAGGCTGACGCCCTGGCGGAGCGAATGAGGGAGGCCCTGGAAGGCACGGGCGCGAAAATCACGCGCCCGTGCAAGATGGCGGAAATGCGGGTGATGGACCTCGACGAGTCCATCGCCCAAGCGGATGTGGCATCAGTCATATCCGCTGCCGGCGGGTGCTCCCCGACCGACGTTAGGGTCGGGGAAATACGCGCTGGGCACGCCCGCATGGGGACCGCCTGGGTCAGGTGTCCGCTCGCGGCTGTCAGGAAACTGACGTCGGGGCGGCTCCTGATCGGGTGGTCCTCGGTCAGGGTGCAGGCGCTCGAAGCACGCCCTCAGCAGTGCTTCGGGTGCCTCGAGAGGGGGCACGTTAGGGTTAATTGCCCTAACCGGGTGGACCGGAGCACTCTGTGCTACCGGTGCGGAGAGCCGGGGCATATTGCCCGTCTCTGCACCGCGAGTGCTTCCTCCTGCCCGGTCTGCAAGGACCTGGGCAGACCGGCAGGCCACCGGGTGGGCAGCAGGAGATGCTGCCCACCCAAAAGAAAGGGGGGGGTCGCCCAACCTCCCGCCCCGGCCCCGGGGGCGAGCGTAGCGATGGACGTCCAATCTTAACATGGACGTCCAAAGCACAGGGTGCAGGGTGCTCCAGGGTAACCTCAATCACTGCCGCGCGGCGCAGGATCTTATGATCCAAACGCTCGCGGAGGGTGAGGTTGCCCTGGCGGTCGTCGCAGAGCCCTACTCTGTCCCGAACCACCCAAGGTGGTTTGGGGACGACCAGGGCTTGGTCGCCATTTATTGGGCGACCGACCGACCGCACTGCACCCTGCTCGCTACGGGGCCGGGTTACGTGGCCGTGGAATGGGGGTCCACGGCCACGATAGGCTGTTACATCTCCCCGAACTGCGGCCTCGCCGCATTCGAGGCATTTCTGGACGGGGTAGCGAACTGCGTTCGCTGTTGCGCTCCCCGTCCAGTCTTCGTCCTGGGTGATTTCAACGCCCACTCGCGAGAGTGGGGCGACACCCGGGACGACGTAAGAGGGGAGACACTCCTGGAGTGGGCGGCCGGACTGGACCTCCGGCTTTTAAACCGGGGGTCAGTCAGCACCTGCGTGCGGTGGCAGGGGGAGTCGATCGTCGACCTGTCATGGGCGACTCCCTCTGCGCACCGCATGGTGTCAGGTTGGAGGGTAGCGGCGGAGGTGGTTACACTCTCCGACCACCGGCACATCGTGTTCGACGTGTCGGTGGCCCACCGCCGCCCTTCCCGCACACTCCAGGAGGACAGCCGTCCGCGACGTTGGTCCATCAAGCGGCTGGACCGGGATGCGGCCCTAGCCGCTGCCCACGTCGCGGACTGGGCGGAGGAGGCACGGATTTCGCCCGACCTCGATGTGCATGCGCGGGCCGCCTGGCTCCGGGGCACGATGACGTCGATCTGCGACGTCTCCATGCCCCGAGTCAGGCCGCCCCGGCGGCGCTCTGCGTACTGGTGGAACGAGGAGATCGCGCGGCTACGGGTTGTTGTAGTAGCCGCGCGCCGCCAGTACCTCAGGGCCCGTCGAAGACGGCAAGCCTCAGTCGACGGAGTCCTGAGCGCCAGAAGCGCGTACGGAGCCGCGGTCAAGGCGCTCGGCGTCGCCATCGCCGACGCCCATGGGGCGCCCGTACCGGATGGTACTGGGCAGGCTCCGACCGTGGGTCCCTCCGCTGACGGAGACCCTGGACCCTCTCGTCGTGGGAAGAGCGGTGGATACGCTCTTCCCGAGGGTCCAGGACAGTCCCCCCGCCGCCCCGTCGCCCGGCCCTTGGTCGGACGACCTCCGGGTGACGGAGAGCGAGCTCGCCGGGGCCGTTTCGCGGCTCTCTGCGCGCAACACTGCCCCGGACCGGACGGGGTCCCGGGAAAGGTGCTAGCGCTGGCGCTCAGGGCGTTCGGGAGCACGGTGAGGCAGCTCTTCACGAGCTGTCTCCGCGAGGGCGTGTTTCCCGTCGACTGGAAGTCGGCCAGGTTGGTGCTCCTCAGGAAGGAGGGAAGGACCGGCGACGTTCCATCTTCGTTTCGTCCGATCTGCTTGCTGAACGAGGCGGGGAAACTCTTCGAGAGGGTTATCTCCGCTCGTATCAGCGAGCACCTGTCGCGCGCGGGTCCCGACCTATCGGACTGCCAATTTGGATTCCGGCGGGGACGATCAACGCTGGACGCTGTCCAGCGTGTTCGTTCCCTGTCGGAGTCCGCAGTCCGATCGGGGGGGTGGCGTTGGCGGTGTCGTTAGACATCGTCAACGCCTTCGGTACCCTCCCCTGGCAGGCCATTAGGGAGGCGCTCGTATACCACGAGCTGCCTCCCTACCTGCGGGCCGTGGTCGGGGACTATCTGCGCGACAGGACGATCGGCGTGATGGGACGGGACGGGATGGAAACGTCGAGGAGGGTCGAATGCGGCGTTCCGCAGGGGTCGGTGTTGGGACCCCTGCTATGGAACCTCGCATACGACGCGGTCCTTCGCACCAGCCTTCCTCGCGGCGTGAGTGTCGTCTGCTACGCTGACGACACTCTCGTCGTGACGACTGGGGCCGACTTCGGGCCGGTGCTCAGGCTTGCCGAGCTTGGGGTGGCATGTGTCGTGCGGGCGATCCGCCAGCTGGGTTTACAAATAGCGCCTCACAAAACCGAGGCGCTATGGTTCCACGGCCTTCCGAGGCGCCGGGAACCACCCAGTTGCCGGATCCGGGTGGGTGACGCGGTGGTCCCGGTGGGGCCGTACATAAAGTACCTGGGCCTCACCCTGGACCGCCGCTGGAGCTTCGAGGAGCATTTCGTGCGGTTGGTCCCCCGAGCCAAAAGGGTGGCGGGCGCATTGCATCGCCTGCTGCCCAATCTCGGGGGACCGAGGGATGGAGTCCGCCGCCTGTACGAGGGCGTCGTGCGATCCGTGGCCATGTATGGGGCTCCCGTGTGGTCGCAAGACTGCGCGAGGTCCCCCCGCTGCAGAGCTCTGCTACGGAGCCTGCAGCGGATAATGGCCATACGGATCGTACGAGGCTACCGTACAATCTCGTACGAGGCGGCGACAGTTCTGGGACGCTCCCCCCCATTCGACATCCTGGCCGACATGTACGCGGCGACGTATGCGTCGCGGCGTGTCGACCGGGGGGGCGATGGGGGGAGCGCCCTGGAACCCGCGCACGAAGTGCCTAAGCGGGAGTGGCACCGACGGATTGTGGCGGCCTGGCGTGCGCAGCTCGAATTACGGATCTGCGCGCGCCAGCGGGCCGTCGGTGCCGTACTCCCGCACCTCGAAGCTTGGCTCAACGGGAAGGAGGAGGTCACCTACCGATTGACTCAGATACTCACCGGGCACGGCTGCTTCGGTGAGTATCTGTGTCGAATAGGACGGGAGGGATCGACACATTGTCACCACTGCGCATCCGACCTCGACTCGGCCCAGCACACGCTGGCGGAGTGCCCCGCGTGGGCCTCCGAGCGCCGAGTCTTGGTCGCAGAGATCGGGCGAGATCTGTCTCCGCCGGCATTGATTGCGGCAATGCTGGCGGACGAGGGAGGTTGGAGGGCTGTGGCCTCCTTCTGTGAAGCAGTAATGCTCCAGAAGGAGGCCGCCGAGCGGGGTCGGGAGATGGCCGATCCCGCTCGAAGGAGGCGGCGCCGGGCTCGGTAGCACAGCTGCGGCGCCGCCGCGGGTCGCCGGCGGGCGCGAGGAAGTCGCGACCGCTACGGCGACCCGGGATGGACCACGCCCCTTCCGTGGCCGGGGGGCGTCGTCGGTGGAGGGGACCGGGGGAGGTGGTAGCTTCCCCCGAGGAGGGCTCCCCTCTAGAGAGGGGAGCGGAGGCTGGGGGTTCCTGGAAGTGGCCTTGTGTTCCCGGGGGCTCCCTACATGCCTGAGGAAGGCCATCCCTGAGGTTTTTAGTGGGTAGGCCTCCCCCTTCTGGGGAGGAGAGCCCCACATAACCCCGGCTCGCCACAGCCGGGGTATGCAATTTAATGCATTTTCCTCAGGGGAACAAAAAAAAAAAAAAAAAAAAAAAAAAAAAGGCTCGTTTAACCATACATAAATGAGCTTAATTGTTGGTTTGAGCCAGCGTGCATGTCGCGTTGTGGTTGGACAATGTGCTATTGTGACCAATATAAGTTATGCAGAACGACATGGCCCTGCTGGCACAACAGTTGGCGCGATTCAGAAGAATTGTACAGAATCTGTGAAAATATGCCTCTAAACACGGTCTGGTGATAATGTTAGGAAAAGCGAGTACATGGTCTTGGGGGTCGCTGGTAAATGTCGAGTGAAGTCCGGAACTCAAACTTAACGGTGTGCCACTCAATAGAGTATATCAATATAAATATCTTGGACATTATCTGACGGTTGACCTTAAGGACAACTTGGATATAGAGAGAGAACGAAGAGCGTTAGCGGTCAGGTGTAATATGCTGGCCCGCAGGTTTGCTCGGTGCACTAATCAAGTCAAAATAACACTGTTTAAAGCTTATTGTCAAAATCTCTACACGAGCAGCTTGTGGACTAGCTACACTAAGAGATCGCTTGATGCTCTTCGTATTCAGTATAATAACGGTTTCAGGGCGCTGCTGGGTCTGCCTCGTTTTTGTAGTGCGTCGGAGATGTTTGCACACAACGCATACGGACGGTTTCCTTGCCGTTATTCGCAAAAAAACAGCTTCACTACTGGAAAGATTGCGGGGCAGCACCAACAGCATCTTGAAAGCCGTGAGTGGGAGCTGTGAATCTCCTATGATTTGGCATTTTGTCCGCCTGTTGATAGGACAGGCTTAACCATCTGATTTTCTTGGCAGCAGGAGGACAATTATAATTAGATATAAGAATATTTAATGTTGTTTTCAAATAAATTATGCCATATCAATAACAATAGAAATAAGAAAATTTGTAACTAACCCATGGATCATGTTGTCTGTTAAATAAATAATAATAATAATAATAATAATAATTACTTTTTGATCAATTTCACCAGAAATGTTTAAGTTTACATTAATATATTCATAAAAACTGCTAGGTAAGAAATCAAAAATTAAGTAATGTAATTTTTGTTTTTATCTTTACAAATGACGGTGATAAAAACAAATAAAATATAAAGATGTATTGAATGGTTCATTACAGCTTTACACTGTGTTGTTTTTTGACACAATGTTTGACACAATTTCACAATTCACAATAATTTTATAATATTAACTAACGGATGTTGAATAAAACACTTGTACTGTTCCACTAATTTTAATTATTGTCGACCTGACCGGTTTCGCTTTACAGCATTTTCAAAGGTTAAAGCAAACACAGCTGTTCGTGTTTACGCTTCTATCTAAAAATTTGAATTTGAATTTTTAGATAGAAGCGTAAACACGAACAGCTGTGTTTGCTTTAACCTTTGAAAATGCTGTAAAGCGAAACCGGTCAGGTCGACAATAATTAAAATTAGTGGAACAGTACAAGTGTTTTATTCAACATGTATAATAAGTTCCACCAAGAGCCAACAATCAACTCAATACAGAATATTAACTAACGGACCCGACAGACTTCGTCCTGTCAAAAAGATTTGTACAGTGGCAGTTTTTTGTTCCTAATTATTTTATAGATAATGTCGCATAGCCAACCAAATCGCAAAAAAACTCTAAATTACCTATTACATTTTGTGGCTATTCAATTTTGGAACGTGATATTAAATCCTCCAACGATGTATTCTGTGCTCCAACGCACGCACGCACACTGTTTTGATATATATGATTGAATTTCAACTATATGTAGCGTTAATAAAGCGCAAATTGACTCTTTGATGTTAGGAACACACCTTCATTGCTTAGACAACAGTGAGTGCTTGCAATATGAACTTTATACAATAAAGCTCAATTCGACTGTACGTTTTAGTTAGAAAACGTTTGCATGGGAAAATAAAAGGGCTGTTTTTAGGGTATTTCCGATAATTATTCGAATTTTCCTCATTGTAAAAACCCTCCTTGAACTTCAACGAATATTAACAAAAAAGAATTGGCCAAATTGGTCCAGGCGTTGTTGAGCTATGAGCTTACCAACACATTTTGCGATTCATTTTTATATATAAGATTACACATTTTTGTGTACTACAAACAAAAATCAAGTTTGCGTCACAACATCCTGAGTAGCGTGTTCATATAAATAGAATGCAAAGTCGACCCAGCATGTACACATTAGGCAGACATTCTAAAATCAACCGAAAACGGAGACTAAATCCGAAAAGTTAATGTGGCAGTGGACAAACAAAAACAGCTCTCAGTTTCCTAAAAAACGAAAAGCGCAATCTTTTGAGCCTGAAATTTCAATTTTAACAGACCAAGCTCCGGCTCAACTTTAATCCTCTCGCAAGCTTTTAGCGAAAGTAGCTGCATAGTTTTAAATCTGTAAAGCTGACAGTGAAACGCTCTAGTTTGTCATGAACTCACAATTAATGCCTCCCTATATTTAATTAAGCCTAACTTCCTGTACACTGTTCACTAGATAAAGGTAATATATTCAAATGACCTCGTTATGTGTGAAAATGAGGCTGGAATGTGCTGTTTGCATTATTTAAATTGCAATTAACACTGCTATTATTATACTTCATTGGTAACTTATGTAAATTTGCGATGAGAAACTCTAATGGCTAGACTTTAATATTAATTTCAATGGATCCAAATTTTAACTCTAATTGTTTTCCAACACAAATTATCATTTAATTTAGCAAAGAATTACGAACACAAAAACATGTATTCGTTTCAATTTATCTAATTATTCGTTCGTTTTAAATATAAATACAGTCAAATTACAAGTTATCATAAAGTACTGCTACCGTAACCATAAGAAAATCGGTTCCAGTTTTAAATTTACTTTCTTTGTAGATATATTCATAATTAAGCAACCTGCCCACCTGATAATAAATGGTTATAGTCGCCTAACATAAGTGAGGTTTCTGTGAAATTCACATGAAATCCGCAACCTCCACAAAAACCACATTGTCACAGTTCACATGTGATATAAGATGTGAAGTCACAGTACCATGTACTTTCGCTGCCAAACTTACTTCACACCGTAAAAGCAAAATAAACACTGCTATTTTCGGCAAAACGACAGAAAAAGGTGAGACGGACATACCTAAAACGTAAATGACTGGTTACCGATTAAGCGTTATCATTACCAAGTCAGTCATAAGATACACACTGGTGAACAGAAGCCACCCATAAAATTCTCCACAGCGATAGGTTCTGCGCTGCTTGCATCCAGCACTTTTCTGGAAATTTCACCAAATCCTGAGTTCACCATATACTTAATAAGCCTTCCAATGCTGCGTTTCTCGCCATATGTCTGTCACTGGAGGATCTTTTCACCGTAACTTCTCCAAATCAACATACTCTTATTCAAATTTTCCAACTGATCGAGCACTTTTTTGTTCCTAAATAATAATATAAATGCGAAAGAAACTTTGTCTGTTTGTCTGTCCGTTGCACTTACCTTCTGACTTTCTTCGCCACAACTTCTGAACCCATTCAAACGAATTTAATCCTAATAAAGGGCTCTAAAGGATTGAAATAGGGGATGAAATTTTGAATGAAACGTCATTTTTAAAGCTAGAAGTTTAAAACTTATTTTTTTTTTCTTAACATTTGAATGTATAAAAAAATTACACTAAAGAGAGTAAAAATTGAGGAAGAATGTTTTTATTTGAGTGTACTCACAAATTATTAACCCGATTTTAATGAAAGTTTATATATGATCATTTTGAATGCAGTGAAACATATATTTTATTTCATTAAAACAAAACAATCTTAACACTATTTTCTACTTGTTGCAGGGAGCAATGGAACAGCTGACAAAGTACCTAATAATAATAGCTTCATTAATGACAGTTGAGTTAACAATCACTGAAAGTAAAAATGACACCAAACCCAAGATCGACAGGCGCTACTACCACGTCCCGCTGTTTATTAACGTCTGTGACATCAAAGATCGAAGGTCCAAGGTTCACTGCTACTGCGACAGCAATAAACCCAAAATGGCTACAAAAGCTGACTGTTGGGTCTTCAGTGGCGGCATAACAGAAGACGATCCGATATGGCCCAGCTTCTCATCCCAATCGGAAATAGAGCATTTAATGTTTAACGTTAGGTCTGATGACGCCCTTACCTTTATACCAGCTAAAGCAGTCGTTAGACTGGATAGTCTCAAACATATATCAATACAGTTCGGAAGTATAAACACTATCCCGCCTTACGCCTTCACCAATTCATCCACGATCAAACAAATCGTGTTGAAGTCTAACAAAATAACGACACTGGACAAACATTCTTTCTCGCAAATGATGATGCTATCAAACTTAAGCCTAGAAGACAACCTGATATCAGAATTGAGAAGAGACGTGTTTTTCAACCTCCCTAATTTACACATTCTACATTTATCTAACAACAACCTAAGCTTGATCCACGAGGGTTGCTTCAAACATTTAAACAATTTGATCGAGTTACGATTGGACCATAATTTTATTTCCGTTATCACAAAAGAAACGCTGGAAGGCCTGGAGAACCTTTCTAGGTTGAATTTGAGAAATAACAAGTTGACTATGGTTGGCAATTTGGCGTTCAGTGAATCGTGGAGCTTAAAAGAATTGATGCTTGATAATAACGCTATAGAGTATATATCGGATCGGGCGTTCGGTGGGCTCACTCAGCTGAGGAAGCTAACAATGTCGAGTAACAAATTGACTGCATTCTACGAAGACATTCTCGAGGATATACGAAGCCTTATAGTGCTAGATTTAAGGTACAACCTACTGGACACAATATCCTACGAGTCTGTTCGTCCGGTCGTGGAAAACGACAAATCATTTTCGGCAGCAGTATATCTTGAAGGTAAGTTACATTTGACTTGAATTATTCACTACTTTAATTTACTATTTGGACCGAACGGGCTTTTATATTGCAAACATTATTAAAAAAGTTGCCTATAAATAAATAAAACTGGATATTGTGTATAATAAATAAAATACACCCATTTACAGTACGGGATTCATCTGAATATTCCAAGCAAATAACAGCCTGGTCCCGTTATTACGCCAAGCTTATATAAAGTGTTTTAGTATTCCATGAATTATTAAGTTTGAATATTATTTTGCTTAACATCGCCGCATGTTAAATTTGTTTGGAGCAACTCAATATTCCATTGGTGGGCCATCCAAATACTATACTTTACAGATTATATACAGAAAATAAATAAAATTCATTGTCCTCTCGAATTAACGTAACTCTGGGCTGAATTTCTATTGGATTATCTTTTGGAGCGTTATATTTATAATGGCTTGAATTCGATTTTTATTACTTTGTCTAGTCATTATCATTTCAGTTCTCGACGTGACTTTAATGCCAGAATAATATTACAGCGTGTTGGAAAGTTTATAAGAAACTAGTCACTAATAAACATGTGCATGTCCCACACATTCACTCTACAACCAAATTGACATGGGGGCTTACAACTTTGCTCATCTAAACACAATATAATTAATTAACTTTCCATTGGCTTAGACGAAATCGATAGCAAGAAGCAGACTGGGAGAAATAGACTAACAGATTTGTATGTCGGAGCTGTTTCAGATTTTTTTTTATTAACTTTACATGTTCTAGTTTAACCTTTATTTTGTGTGTCAAATAATATGTTACAAAGCAGCAACCCATTTTTTATTTTCCTTTAACTTTTAGTAATTATTCCCAGTTTTAACCTGAACCGACATATCATTGCTGGATGTAACATATGACAAGATAAATACGAGTGAATCTTACTTATCTTTGTATCCATATATTATACATAGAATATATATAGACATATCCATATTTTTTACATTTTTGGCAATAGTATTCATGATTTAACTACAATTTAAATAAGTCATTAAAATATTAGCTAGCAATATTTGTTTAAATTTTGAATAATTTAAGTGACACCCAAGTGACAACTTGCCTCAAATTTCTTTTTATAATGAGTATCATTAAAATAAAATTTATTACTTAACTAATTAGGTTGAACTTTTACTTCTTTAACTATGAGATCAGGAGACTTCGTAGGGCGAGATTTTGTTACATATTCGCTGTTTATGTCCGTTAATTGAATTATTTATTAGTCAAAACTTCAGTATTCGAAAACTTCCTTTATAATAGAAATTTTTAAATATGTAAATATAATTATGTAAAGCAGTGTTTTTTTTTATATAGCGTAGTATATTTATATAGAGGGCTACGTAATTTTTTAACTAAAATATTTGATATGTTTAGCAAAGTTTGTCATTAAAAATTGCATGTAGTGTTCACCTTTATAATTTGTGACACTTAAATTGAATATATTGTATTATTTTATGTATGTATTAGTGTTAACAGATACTGGTGTACCTTAAGTAAATAAATAAATTAATTAAATGCTGAATGTAAAACATGCACCTTTGAATCCAGAATTGATTTTAGCAATTTCTTACGCCATATTTTTTGCTGTTCAGTAGTGTTATTGAATCAATACATGTTATAACATAATTTTAACTGGTGACCATTTTTATATTAAAATAATTGAATTATCAGATTTGTTAAAGTTTCTTATATAATTTATTGAGAGTAATACGATTTAAGAAATAATGTACAATATATATTCAATGCACTGCAAAAATAGACAACACATTTAATATAGCTAAACTTGCTCTCGCAAAAGCCTTCGTCTACGAAATACCAAAAACTCAATTCCAGGCCTAAGATAAAAGATGATTTACGACCCCGAAGGTGTAAAATCACTATACGGCTGTAAATCCTACTATATCGATGGCGGCCGATCTGAATCATAAGTTATGACGTTGTTACTCTATATATTTTGTTAATATTCCTACTTACCATTCGATGTGACACTACTGGGGCCAACTTTATTTCCGCCGTTAGATATAAAACAATTTTATAGAAGTACAGCGAAAGTATTATTACTCCGTCTCACGGGAGTGGAACGATATGTTGTTATTAAAAAAGAGAGAATCACTGTCTGAAAATCTGTACTTACTTAATGTAATGTAACAACTTAAATTGTATGCACTTACTTTCTTTATAAATATAATTAGAGGTTTTACAAATCGGTCTTCAATATGATACTACTGGGGCCAAATTTATCAGGGCCAATGTATATGAAACAATTTATAGAATTACGGCGAACGTAAACTGCGACTCACGTGAGTGGAACGATATGTTGTTATTAAAAAAGAGAGAATCACTGTCTGAAATAAGACTGTCGAAAAGAGAGAAATCTGTACTTACTTAATGTAATGTAACAACTTAAGTTGTATGCACTTACTTTCTTTATCAATATAATTAGAGGTTATACAAATCAGTCTTCAATATGATACTCAACCAACGCATATAAACAATTTTATTTTAGTACGGCGAACGTTATATTATTGCGTTTCATGTGAGTGGAACGATATGCTGTTATTAAAAAATGGAATTAACATGATTATATAATCACTGTTTTGAAATCTGTATTTACATTTAATTTTCTTCATAAATCTAATTGGTCATTTTACAAATCAGTATCCAATGTGACACTATACATTTAAAAATTTTATAGGAGACTATAATTTATGTGTTGTAGATAATAATCTTAGGACGACTATATAATCATCGTCTAAAAATCTAAAAATCTGAACTTGTATCAAAATTTATTTTTAAAACTAATTGGTACATCTCTTTATAAAAGCTACTTGATGTGTCTGTACTAGGGGTGAGCTTATTACGGGCGTTGTATTTAAAACATTTTATAGACATACGATAAACCTTATAATTGGGTCATGTATGAGTAGAATAATACGGTGTTCATAAAAACTTCGATTTTTTTAATTAAAACTCCACGGACTTGTGGTTCGCGTCTTTGTTGACTTTACCCTCCTCATTATTTATTCCATACACAGTTTCCTGAAATGCAAGATAACTACATTTTTTATTTCAGTAAAATTATAACTGATTTTGTCGTTCTAAAATTGATTACACATGCGAAAAATGAATAAGAAATCACCCAAACTTCTTAATTTTGTGTCTATATTTTTCTCCTCTCTAAAAAAGTGAACTCTTTTTGCGTGGAACACCCAATATACATGTATTAATACTTATTTATACTCTCCAATTAATATGTATTAATACTTAGAACTCTATTACATTTCAATGTGTTGTTCTCGTTCAAAGATAATTTTATAAAAATGTTATATATCAGTTATAACTAGAGATCGGATAATCGGATGCATATTTACCTAAAGTTAATTTTTGGCTCACAAATTATGGAAGCGGCTTTTTAAAATACATTTTGTTAAATAAAAATCGCGGGAAAATACGGGACTGCAAATTTAACGTAGTGATATTGTTTGAAAATTACTAAATTAGCACGTGGTATTTATTATCAAAAGACCGAGACTCCGGGTTCATTGATACAACTATGCATACGTATTTACATGAAGTTTAGTTTCAGTTCCCCGTGCGATTTATGAATGTACGATTTATTACATGAAGAGTGTTATACGAAAGTAGTAAGCTAGTTTGAGTAAAACAATAATCAATT
The DNA here is from genome assembly GCA_036419045.1 of Scirpophaga incertulas. NCBI lineage: Eukaryota > Metazoa > Arthropoda > Insecta > Lepidoptera > Crambidae > Scirpophaga > Scirpophaga incertulas. Next base: position 6,828,351 of record CM071644.1, read on the forward strand.
AAATAATTGAATAAAAAAACAGAAATGGTGAAAAATTTTATTTAACAAAACAATAAAAAGCCGTTTCCATACTTTGTCTCTAGTTATAACTTTAAAATATAGCACCAATTTTATACATTACAATAAGTTTGATTTTGAAATTTAAATTATATTACTATTGACAAAGGTTGGTCGTTCAGAAAATTGCAGATCACTTACAATTCTATTAGAAGTTCAGTGATGTAGTATTGAACACGTACAAGGCATGTTGCCTAGGCAAACAAGACCAAGAAAAACAATCTCGACTCAAGTTTTCTCTGTTTCTTGTCTTGCACTGGCTAATAGAATTTGAAAGCTTGTGGTCCCATGTAAAGAAAAAGTTTACAAATAAAACTTTACTGTCAATGAGGTGGAGTACTTATTTAATAAAATCCCTAAGTGAGTTTTCTTAAGAATTTCAAACAAAAAGCAGGAATTGTAAATTTAACACAGATAATATTATAATAGCATATTTATATAAAACTTTTTTAAGATCGTTATTACGTCAAGAGTTAACATAAAAAACAGCTGAAAACTCACATTTAAGTTACGGACATCGAGCCATCTTCAAATTCGCTTTGTCTAGAGTTCCCGACTCTGTTTGAAATATGTGAGCTCCTAAAAGATCACTCCAGACTACTTGACACTCGTGTCACGCGTTTTGGGCCGTGATAAGGGAATATGTTATGTGATATGCCTAATCCGGAACGACCACCGTATATTTGCTTAAATCAAAGTGTTTGTAGAATTTTCACTTCCTCGGTGTTAATTAGATGCTATGATTTACGTGAAATATAAATCACATTATTGTTTAAACCAAAAAAAATTAATCATAAAAAATATAAACCAAAACATAAATTAAAATATACATCACCTACACCATGTGCTTGTATGTAACACAGAGCTCTGGTTATTTTAGAGATTAGCAATTTAAATACTGGAAGTTGTAACATGGTTTTCAACATACAGTTTTCTTATCACTACGACTGCGTGGATTAAGTTCTCTTTTGCCTTACGATGTAGGTTTTTTTAGTCTGTGAGACACATTCTCTTGTCATTGACATGTAATGATAATCCTTTTATATTATAGGAAGGGACCATATTAAATCATGAAAAAACCCCTATTTCTTTATTTAAAATGAAAATGTTGTATTCTTGATAAGCAAGAACTGTTTGATAACCGTACTGTATTATATTTTCTTTGTATACAAAGAAACATAGCGCGTTGTTTGCGGTATTTTAACGTTCAGTTCTTGATTAAGAGTATGGCGCAAAGTTCAGACGCAAAATTAGACGAAAATACAGTAGTGAGATTGGATATAAATTTATAAACAGAATTCGCAAATCTAGGCCGCCAATTAATTAGTAATATTTTAATGCGAATTTATCAGTAAATTAATTCTCTCTTTGTCGTTTACCGGCATTTACGGCTGCTTGCTGCTGTTGTTTTTATTTGTTAGATGCATGCTTATAAAGGAATTTTCGGAGCCATAGGCAGTTTCTACCTCGTATCAAGCAAAATTAAACAGGAACGCAAATTTGTGTAATAACTCTTAACCTGCAGTTAGGAGTTACGTATATGGGAAATATGTAAATTTTGAAAAACCATTATTTTACAGATTGTCATAATTGTAACTTCAATTTAGTATTTGAAATTTAAAAGCCATTTTCGATTTTAAAGTTTATACAAATAATTTAATTACACCCATACAATAGAACAATAAAGTTTTCTACTTACATAAGCCGCTCTCATGATTAAAATTCAATTTCTTTGCCTAGGTGGCATGCGTGAGCATTTATTTATTCAGGTGGATTGGCACCCGAAATTAGTTTTTTTGTTATTGTGATTGAATTTTTAATATTATTTCTGTATTATCCTTAAAAATATTTTTATATTTTGTGAGAAGTTTCGGAATTGAGCAGTCGATGTTTGTATGTAAAATGTAGACCAACAAGTAACTCGTCGATTCAACATATCTGCAACACCCACAAACGCACAGTATATGCTGCCAATATCTTATATATAAAAATGAATCGCAAAATGTGTTGATAAGCTCATAACTCAACAACGCCTGGACCAATTTGGCCAATTCTTTTTTGTTAATGTTCGTTGAAGTTCATGGAGGGTTTTTACAATGAGGAAAATTCGAATAATTATCGGAAATACCCTAAAAACAGCCTTTTATTTTCCCATGCAAACGTTTTCTAACTAAAACGTACAGTCGAATTGAGCTTTATTGTTATTGTATAAAGTTCATATTGCAAGCACTCACTGTAGTCTAAGCAATGAAGGTGTGTTCCTAACATCAAAGAGTCAATTTGCGCTTTATTAACGCTACATATAGTTGAAATTCAATCATATCTATCAAAACAGTGTGCGTGCGTGCGTTGGAGCACAGAATACATCGTTGGAGGATTTAATGTCACGTTCCAAAATTGAATAGCCACAAAATGTAATAGGTCATTTAGACTTTTTTTGCGATTTGGTTGACTATGCGACATTATCTATAAAATAATTAGGAACAAAAAACTACCACTGTACAAATCTTTTTGACAGGACGAAGTCTGTCGGGTCCGCTAGTGTTATATAAAATGTAGTCACAGTACCCATTGGAACACAGCAATCCAAACATTATTTTGCGGCAGAAAAGACGAAGGAACCCAAGAAGTATAGTGTCCCTTCCGGTAAAAAAATCAAAACTTGTCATAGTACTGTTTTGTTTATCTTACATATTTTCAATTACAAAGCATGTTATTTGACGAGCTATTTAGCCGAATAGTTAGTACACCGGTATTAATAGTAAGTGAATACTATTGAATAGACTAAGAAAACTAACTTGGATATTTAAATATCTTAGAAATATTACAGATAACTTACTAATAATATACATTTTCAACACACGTTCTCATAACGGGGCTGTTTCATGCGTGTTTTTAATCTCAAAAACTAGGATATTTCACACTAGTGCGCAATTTCATTACGCACTAGTGTGCAATATTTATAACCCGATAAAATTCGGTTGTTCCCTGTTACAAGACGTTTTTATATACGTACAATGCATTCTTAATTTAGTCTGGTAGCACTTTCTTTTTCTCGAACGTATTCTAATGTTTAATATGTATTTATCAATTGCATCCTCGGCTAAATTGTCGCGCTCACCTTACGGCTCGCGCGACCAATACCGCCTCGTATGCAATGAACAACTTTGCACACTAGTATCATAATGTACTATTATAAAACTATTGCACAATCGATTTTATTATATTGCATAACTGTATGGGGTGGTACTTTTAAAACAAAACTTATAAACATCGAACGGGCCCAGAGAAGCATATTAAAAGTAATGCTCTATAAGAATAGATTATATAATACAACTAATCTGTACAGAGACGTCAAGGTTCTCACTGTTAGGCAATTGTACATTTTGCAGAGTATTCTAAGAGTATATAGAAACACACCAATAGACCCAAAAATAATCGAAAAACGTAACCCTTACTCTGTAATAATACAACCTAGAAGTAGAATTAAACTAGCATGCAAACAGTACGGCAGACAAAGTGTTAAAGTTTATAACAAAATAAATCGGACTTTAAATATCTATAGGCTAACTTATCGAAAATGCAAGGTAACCGTTACTAACTGGCTACTGACACTAGATTACGAGCAATCGGAAACGTTACTAATATAAGGTTAATGATAATGATCACTCAATATATGTATAATAAATGAAATGAACATGCTTTAGCTCCTAAATCTCATAAACACGTCACACTCGCAACACACACACACCCACCCACGCACACACGTAAGCACACAGACGCACACACAACATACACACACACAAACACACGACATGACACCCATACATGAACTCTTGTTTGTCCATCCTCTTAATAGGCATAATAACTGTTTAACTGATAACCATTGTTGCTTTTGTTTATTGATTGGTTATTTGACGTAAGAAAATATAGGTACTATCGAAAGAGCGAGACATTCCTAAGACAAGTGTAATACTTAAAAGGAGTGCCTCATTGTAATTATAAATACCGAATGTGTAATTAAATAAAGAATCATTATTATATAATAGTGCCACCATCTCTGAGGTCGCAAGTTAGAATCTTCGTGGGAGCAGATGTTTGTATGTACAGATATACATACAAACATCAACATAGATATGTTGGGATGTATGTACATATGTCTTAGCCATTGTTGTTAATATATATTTCCATTCAAAATATTTGTATAAGTATAAACTATGGTTTACCAATTACTCTATATCGCATAACACAATTCTTAAGTACTAACCTTAAGCTAGGGTATTTGCTATGAATGTAAGAAATTAAAAAAAAAAACTTCAGCATAATTTACGATGGGAACTAAAAACCGATATCCAAAAACATTTGTCTCATTGAAAAAACACTATTTCTAAACTATTGCTGCGAAAACCCCGATCGGTCTATTTGTATTGGACTCAACACGCAACCAACGGATTGTTGAAGTGGATTTTCACGGCCACTGAAGCCGGGCTAGTGGAAATAAATTACATTCATCCAGCCCGTTCGCAGGGTTGCGGAATTAGGTCTTGAGAACATTCAGATAATTTTATGTTTATGTCGATCCATTTGTACTGGGATATTGGGATGTTAGCGCGACCTTAATGTAACTACACAATCAGAATTGTGGACAAAGTAATGTCTGCGTGTTTGTCATCCTGTACTATATATACTTACATATTGTATGAAAATGAGGTTAGCAACTCATCTCGCTAAAGAAATGAGTGTTACGTTATATATGTACACTTTATTTTAATAAATTTTGTTTCTAGGAGTACGTTCCTTTAACACTATAGAGAATCTACGTAGATATATTTATATTGGACAGACAAAGCTAAAGTTTTTATTATTAATGGTGAAACATCTACTTAAGGCCCCTTGACTGCCATAAATGCCCCATCAGTGCAGTCAGTCTCCCTCAGGGCAGCTTGTGGCGAGCTGTCGGTGAGTTACGTCACCGAGGGTACCGATTTGCTTCAGGCCACCCGCCTCTATCTTGCCTTAACCAGCCGGACAGAGTGGAGTCGCAAGAGCAAATGCTCGAAGGGTGGAAGTGGAATAATGTCATAACGCCGACGGCGTCTCGATCGCTGTCGCAGACACACCTCTCTACACCCTTAGCCGTTCACACCAATGTTGCTCTCTTCGCACCAATATTGGTCTGCTTTTTTGGAGGACCCATTTAGTGAGCGGCGAGTCACCACCTGCCATATTTAAATCAATTAGGAGGCTTTGAGAAGGCAGATGACCGGAGTCTCTTCCATAGCCCGGTTTTTATTACCACCTAAATCGAAATGCAATAGGCCACAAACGTTTTGACCACTAATGACAATAGTTTCTGTGCATCTAACTGGGTATAGTCTTTGGCTGCATTTTTCATGGTGCAGATAGAGATTAGACCCAGTTGGTACACACCACGCACACTTTCATTAAATTTCGCTTAAATGGCCTCTACGCGTTGGATCTGTATCCCCGCGCAAGCCTTATAAAGGACCGTGTCTTATAAAGATACGTGATTTAAGCTACATTATATAATAATAAATTCTGAATAAGATCTAGATTGGCTTAACATATCGAGATTTTCGATTTCCCAACGTTTCAGTTCGGTACAGCGCAGTCCAAACCTAAAATTATGTAGAATCGTTAGTCGTTCGTTAGTCATTTAGTCGACATTTTTTTCGTAAATATAAATACCAAACGTATTTTTACACCTTTTTTTACAACGTATTTTACTAAATAATTATTACAAATTTCGGATCAATTCTACGAATTAGGTAGGTAATATAAATATTAAAAAAAATAATTTATAATATGCCACTTAAAAATACAACCTACAATTAATATGGACAAAGGCTGTCTCATCGCTATAAGATGGTCTTATCTCTTCCAAACACCTTTGTTTAAATTAGTGTACTTAAAAATGTAAAAATAACATAATGCTGTTAAGGAAGTTATATTGAATTAAATGGAATTTGAATCACTTGATCTTAAGGGCGCAAACTTATTTCTTTTTTTAAAATGCAAATAACGATTTGATTAGTCTAGCCTACTTGTATTAGATTTTGAAATAAAGAATTCTTATGATTCAACAATACTGATTGTATACAATCGGTTTTATATATAACGTTCATAAATTTAGTTAAACACTTATATGTTAATTTAATTGTTAAAATACATCGCTTGGTAGAGCTTTTATGGAAACGTCGCACTATGGAAAATTTAGATCTGTTTCAAATCAAAAATCGATATCTTCTTAATTTTTCAAGAAAGACGCTTTTATTTGCACTTTTATAGAGTATAGATAAAATTCAGATCGTATAATTTTTTTGAAGTATAAATACCTATATAAAAAAATATTAAAAGAAAAACTTTTGTCTTTATTTATTTACTTTGGAACAATATTTATATTGTAAATAAACATGTATTATTGCAGTATTATATTGTAAAACAATGGTAATAGACCTCTTTATATATTCCCGTAATGTTTTGAAAGAAACCAGTTTAAAATATTGAAATGAGCAGACCTGAAAATTTAATTTAAGTAAAATTATTACATTATAGTAAAGTTTCACTCTAATACTATTGAAAAAAAAAATTAAACTGTGTCAGTAATATCATTACTAACAACAATTTTTGATCTGCCATTGTTCTACCATTTTCCGTAGTGCGTCGCTAGTCAAGTGGAATTCTTAGCGTAGAAAGACAAATTATGTGATGTCGATCAATCCGCACTGTCAGGTCAGCATGTTTGACTTACGTCTAATCACCCTATTTTAGGATAGGCTCGTGTCCTTTATTAGGGACATAGAAGACCACTATACACAGTACGTACATGTGGAAGCTGACTCCTTCCGGGAGTTTTAATATATTCCTGATATATCTAAGTTTTTTTTTTTCAATTAATGAACTAAAGGGAAACAATTAATGTATCGCCATTGCTTTCAAATATTTTGCTAGATCTTAAAGTGAATAGATAGCCGAACTTATTTTAAAGATATTCCTCTAAGGAGTTCACTTTAACTTCGGAAAACTCCACGGACAAGTTCCAAGTCCGTTCAGATAATCGTCAATTCACGCAAGGAAAGCGGTAGTATTATCGCCATAAAATATTTCGAGAACTTTCTCGTGGCCCATAAAGAGGAGAGACTTATAGCATTTCTTTTTATTTGCACTATAACTAAAATTTTCAAGATACTATCTTATCCTTATAACATATTTTTTTATATTAATATTGATAAACTATCATATGAGCGATGGTATGTGATTATAGTCGCCTATAGTACGTGTGAGATTCGCAGCGAATCTGCACCCCCTCAAGAACCACACTGTACGTTACTATCATGTGACATAAAATATGAAGTCAAAGTATCCAGCAATTCACTGTTTACCCTTTACGCCAGAATACAGAATGCAAAAAGTGCAATTTTGCGGCATAACTAGGTAAGACGAAAGTACCCAAGCAGGCGACCCTGTTATAGGGTTTCCCTCTGATAACTCAATTTATTTCTACACGCCGTTTGAGGATTTATTTGTCGAAGAGCTTCTAGTTTTTTTAAGTTGATCAAATTCATTTGTGGTAGTCTTGGTCTGAGCCTCTCCAATGTTTTACTATCGATGCAATAAATAATATATATGTGTAAAACAATGTCCTTACTCCGTTTTTCAGGTTTCCGTTCTTTAAATAACCCATATTTATTATCACTGAATACAATAGATCATACACAAAGTGCGGAATAGAAAGAGATAGCGCTAGTATTGCACCATTTGTCCGCCTTACTTCGCGAGTGCGATATCTACCTCATGTTAGTAAAATAATGATTTATTTTGACCTCGACTTGAACTTACATAATCTGCAGTTCCGTGTTGCGGTATAAAATTGTAACGACATGCACTAAATACAGAATATGCTACTGTACTGGTGGATGATGATTTCCATTCGATTTGATATTATGTGGACTCAAGTGAAAATCACGCTCAGGGTGAAAATGCTTGGCTAAATGGTTACGCAGCTTCTTATATGTATGTCAAAGTATAGTTAGTATATATAAAGTAGTATTTTTTCATATTTTTTTTATTTCATAGAAATGAGGCACTCCCTATGTACTTAAAAGAAAAATGTGTTTTCTGTTCGCTTCAAATACCTTAAATACAATGGCTCGTTCATCTTATTTATTTTCATTCACTTTTACCACGTGCAACATACACCTTAACAGTTTCCATCTTAAAATGTTGTCCAATTCCAAACAGCTATTACAACTGATCTTAAACTATAAAAAGTTTAGTCATTTCAGTGCATACATCAAATGATTTGGGTGTGATAAAGTTTTCAAAACAGCTGTTGAGATATATGAACGTCAACTTTAACGCATTAATATAAGACTCATTTCCGTGTGTAATTAACGTGACGATAAATCTTCGGGATGATTAAATTAATTCACAAAGAAGAACCATTTCGGTGTAATAACACCACACGCATTAACAATAGCAAACAATAAGACATAAAAAGGGTTATGAATAATCAGAGGCGAAGTGCGCACAATGGGCATATAAAACGTCTAATAAACAAACAAGAATTTTTGCGTGTAAAAGCCATTCCTCGATGTGGGGTAAATTTATCGAGTCCCTTTAGGAAATATAGGTACGGGCTGGCTTGCTGATTTACAGCCGCGATCGTGGGAAACGGCAAATAAAAGGATTAAATGCGCTCGATACCCTTCCCCGTAGCAGTTTTCGTGTACTCGTTCTTGCTAACAGCCGATAGACAATTAATTGGCCAAGTAATTAACAGAGAAGATATTTTATGCTTTGTAGGTTGGTATAGAAAATGTTGCATTCGGGAATTCGTACTTCATACATTTTTATTCATTCACTAAATGCTTTAACTTTTATGATTTTTGTAAGAGATTGAAAAAGTAGTCCTGAATCAAGGATCAAGAACGGATTCTATGGCATAAGAAATCAAAGCATGTATTTATTTTTATAAACTTTTATATATATTATAGTCACATTGTCTAATCCATTCCGACTGGTCACTAGGACATTAAAAATAATTCTCATTATTCTGAGTGATTACACGGGTGACTTAATTTAATATTATTTAACAGTACATACAATATAATATTATATTTGCATAATATAATCTAAATAATAATTTCAGTTTAACAAAAAATTATGCCAGATAAAGAATTCGTTTGGGTGTGTGATAGATCCCTTAGATAATTAATAATAAATTAAAAGAATGGTATGAAATTGTAGAGCGCAAAGAAAGGAGCAAACTTGCACAGTAAAAATAATGTTAAAAAAGAGTAATTGAAAGCAATTATTTTATGGTTAATAAATTAAAATGACCGAAGACTGATCATGTCTTTTCAATATAAAGCTTAGGATACTCTAAGGATACACTGTATCATTATCTAGTCGCAGATTTGGACAATCTCAAGACACCAATCTGCAATGCTTAAACTAATAAATTTTCTCTTTTCACTAGATAACTCAATTTATATGTATTTACCCGACTGGCTAAAAGAAAATTAGATACAGGGTGCGCTGCTAACGGGAAAGTTTTAGTTCTGCACTGCGAAACCCGCTGAAAAGAAAATTAAACAGACCAATAATCACAATACTTTACCAGGATCGTACACATTATTGTGTTCTGGTTGGAAGGGCAAGATAGGCGGTGAAATTACGAGTACTCAAGTTGGCAACTTATACTTTCTTTTGTAGGTTGTAGATTTGCTTCGAATCTCACAAGAATCACATGTGCTAATAGGGATTGTAACTAATTGTTATCAGGTAGGCAATTTGTCAATTTGTAGTAATCAAGAACTAAAACCATCAAGGTACAAACGCCAACCCAATAAACTACCACAATATCTAATTTTACATTAAGGTGAAAATCGGTTATACGGTTATGTAACAGCTTTGTATACTTTGATGTGCTGGTGTCTATACCAGTATGTGGATCTCGCTACTAATACTTCAACACGATTTTTTAAAGAGTGTTTTGATATTTTAATAAAACAGTAAAATATTTCGTGTATTGCGGCTTTTGCGTCAATTATTCATTTATTAACAAAAAACGTCAAAGCTTCGTTATTTAATTTTATCACACTTCACTGTTAAAATTAAACAAGGCAAACAATTTAAGATTATTTTTGTTCTTTCCGAACATTGATTCTGTATATAAACAAATGCCTCATTCGCAAGACGTTTTCGTGACACGCCCAACTAATGAGATCGGGGGAAGCGAAGCTTTAAATTTCAATTGTTTAAGGCTGTACAAGATTCATTATTATCTACTTTTGTGATTTAGAAATTGAATTAACGAAACTCCTGTTTCTCGACTGTGTGAAGGGATAAGCTTACAGTAACTCTGTTAAATCCCAACTTTCTCGAGTCGAATATCCTGATAAGGAAAATGCTGCCTTTCTCCTGTTATTTTAGTTTAATTTATTCTCTTCTATTTTTATATTTTAAAAAGATTTAAGTATTGATTAGTCTTTTTGCAGATATAATGAATAAGTGTCCGCGTAAACTTAAATTTGTGATCATATTTAGAGTCACCTGGTAAAATAGGAACAGCCTGTTTTTTTTACGATTGATTCGAGTAATCAACAGGCGTGTGTGGAACTCTCCCGGCAGATGGCCGAGCATAACCACTAAGCTATCTCGATGTCCTGTTTGTGTCCTGTTTGTCCATAGTTAGGGTCAACCAGGGACTGGGAAACCCAATTATTTCGGGGTTTTAGGTCGGGTCTTAGCGCTTTTTGAATATCACCCTGGGCATAAGGATAATTCATGGACGAAGAGGCCTTTCACAACGTACATCAGAGGCCACATTAGCACGCAGGCCTCACCTCAGGCGGTCATGGAAGACGGATGTCATAGAGGAGCGGCATAAGGATCATTTTCGCGCTCTTTCTTCGCTCCGCGACTACCTCCCATTTTGTCTCCCAGCCAGTAACTCAAAATTTGAATACCCCTTGGGATTTCTTTTTGATATCCCTTATGCGCACCGTGTGATCGTACATACAGCAGTACTAAAGCTGATTAATAAATCGCTTAAACAAATAAACATAATATCAGATTCAGTTATATTTGATAGATATCAGTGCGAATACGAGTATGACGTATTATAAAAAGGAATGGAGGAGGAAGAAATTTTACACCGAATCTAAACTGAGCTTTGTTTTTATTTTGACTGTCATTTGAATTTCACGATATCAAAACTATGATATGTTCTCTGTGTGAGATGTGATACCCACCGTATAACTGTTATGTGCTGCCGCTTGAAACCATATAGAAATAATCAGGACAGTTGATATTGATTGTTCCATACTTTTGAGCAGATGTTTTTCAAACATTAAAACATTTTTACAGCTTAACTTGTTCTTAAAATATTGATATAAATTGATCAGAACTAATAAGTAAACTGAAGAAATTTTTAGTTAGGAAGAAGATATTTCTCTCGTAGTAAAAATTATTACGTCTTTCCCCAGGTTCCAAATTATCGCCATACCAATTTACACAAGAATCAAATAAGCAATATTATTGAATTCTCCTATAGATAAAATATTTTCACGCAGTAAAAATTATGCCCATCCCCAATACATAGACAATGAATTTCATCAAAATTGGCTTAGCAGTTTTGAAGTAAAAATGAATCAGGGAGGCAGTTTTTTTTCCATTTATATTGATTGAATAAGTATTTATAATATTGCTGCTAAAGTTACTTTTCTTTAAAAATACACAGCTGAGTACACACCGAGATCTTTGGATTTAATAATACACTGTTTAGTGAGTAAGTTCGTATTGGCAGTTTTCTGTGCGGATTTGGGGTTACGTTGTGGGTCAACATTTATCATGTAAATAGTATACCTCCCCCTAACTAATATCCGTGTGAGTTTACTCAAAGGAAATGTATTCATTTGTATCTTATTCATCCTTTGTCTTATCGTTATGATAAATTACATGCACAATACTCGTACCAGTCCATATTCTGTATAACTGTATAATGTTATGTTTATAAATAGAATATAGGGAATGAAACTTGTATGTATATATACATATAGTTGTGACGAATAAAATGAAATTAATTTATTATATATCTTCTTCTTCCTGCCCTTTTCCCACCTTAAGTAGGTCGGCACAACATGTTTTCCTCTTCCATTCTCCTCTGTCACTCGTCAGCTCAACATCCACTTCCTTTACTCTCATATCAGAATTCACACATTCAATCCATCGCTTTCTTGGTCTACCTCTCATCCTAGGTCCATCTATATTCATATCCATCATTCTTCTTGTTATATGGCTTTCATCCCTCCTCATTACATGCCCAAACCATGCTAACCTACTGCTCCTTCTCAGTCACTGGCGCTACTTTCAAACTTCCTCTTATAGTATACTCATTCTTGATCTTGTCCATTCTTGTAACCCCACACATCCATCGCAACATTCGCATCTCTGAAGCGTGCAGTTTCCTTTCGTCCTTCGCTTTCGTTGCCCAACATTCAGATCCATACATAAGGACAGGTCTAACGACTGCTTTATAAACTTTCCCCTTAAGCTTAAGGGGCAGTCTTGGGTCGCATACAACTCCAGAGACCTGTCGCCATTTCATCCATCCCGCAGTTATTCTATTCCTTACAGCACGGTAAATATCGCCATCGTTTTGGAATAATGATCCAAGGTACCGGAAATCGGAACAAACCGGAAGAGTTTCGCCGCTTAAGGCAATGTTCGCGAAACTGGATGCCTCACCGAATGGGCAGAACAAGTGTTCGGTTTTCGTTCTGCTCACACGTAAACCGACATTTTCCAGCTTTCTCTGCCACTCCTCCAGCCTGCTCTGGACCTCGGATACATTTTCTCCGACAAGAACAATGTCATCGGCGAACAACATACACCAGGGTGCCTCTCCTTGTATGTCAGCTGTAAGAGCATCCATAACAAGGAGAAACAGATACGGGCTCAAAGCCGACCCCTGGTGCAAGCCGACGGCCACATTGAACTTTTCAGTTACTCCGGCTTCGGACCTGACTTGTGTACTCGCTCTTTCATACATACTTCTAACAAGCTCTACATACTTCCAAGGCACTCTTTTCACATTCAAAGCCCACCATAGAACCTCTCGGGTACTCTATCGTATGCCTTTTCTAGGTCAACGAACACCATATGCAGGTTTCGATTCGCACGACGATACTTTTCGCATAACTGCCGAAGTGCGAATATGGCGTCCGTTGTCCCTCGTCCGGCATGAACCCAAATTGGTTCTGGCTTATCTCACTCTCTTCTCTTATTCTTCGCTCAATTACCCTTTCCCAAATTTTCATGCTGTGTGACATGAGCTTTATTCCCCTATAACTGTTGCAATCCTGTACATCACCCTTATTTTTGAAGATTGGCACAAGTGTGCTATTGCACCATTCGTCAGGGATCGCCACTTCTTGCAGCAATTTATTGAAAAATAAAACTAGCCACTTCCATCCCATCCTGCCTTTAATAACTTCCATACTTCCACTGGTATACAATCTGGGCCAACTGCTTTTCCATTCTTCATTCTTTGTATTGCCATTCTCACCTCATCCATACTTACATCTCTCACCATGTTCATATTTGGGTTGGCCTTTTCCAACTCTCCATTCCAATCGTTCTCTTCATTCATCAATTTTTCAAAGTACAACTTCCATCTTTCTTTTATTGCCTGTTCATCAGTTAAAATCTTTCCTCTTTCATCCTTTATACATTTGATATTCACAATGTCTCTTGCATTCTTCTCTCGCTCTCTTACTAATCTAAAGAGATCTTTTAAGCCATCTGAGCTGTCTAGTGCATTGTACAGCTCATTACATGCCCTTGCTCTTGCAATAGCAACTGCCTTTTTAGCTATCTTTTTGCATTTGACATAGTTTGCTTTTTTGATCTCTTTAGACGTCTCATTTCCATTTTCCACTTTTTTCCATTCTTTAAAAGCGTTCTTCTTTTCTTTCAGACTCTTTTGTACATCTACATTCCACCACCATGTCTCCTTTTCGATCGCTCTTTTCCCTTTGGATAAACCAAAAACATTCTTACCTGTTTCTCTTATGCAGTTCGCTAATTCATTCCAGCACTCTTTTACGCCTATTTCCGCCATATCCTTCAAATCTATCATTTTTTCTATCACTTTCTCACGGAATACCTCTCCTAACTTCCTGTCACCAATCATATACCATTTAATCCTTGGCGGGGGCTGGTCTTTCTTTCTAGGCTGCTTTACTGTGCTTTCAAACTCAAGGAGGAGAAGCCTATGCTGCGACACTACGCTTTCTCCTGGTAACACCTTGCAATCCTTTACCGAGTTTAGCCTACTTCTTCTCAAAAGAAAATAATCAATTTGAGTAGAGTGATTCCCGCTTTTTAAGTAGCAAGGTGCTGATCTTGTTTTTGGTAGTAGGTGTTGACTACCGCCAAGTCAAATGCTAGCGCAGTTTCTAGCAAGGATTCACCCTCACGATTTCGGGCACCATATCCCCACCCACCATGCACTCTCTCGTATCCTTCATTCGTTCGTCCCACATGTCCATTAAAGTCACCACCTACATAAATTTCCTCAGTCACGGGTATTCCCAATATCATTTCATCGAAATCCTCCCAAAATTTCTCTTTCAAAGACTCGTCACATCCAGTCTGTGGCGCATACACACTAATTACATTCATCACTAAATCGCAAAACAATACTTTTACAGCAATAATTCTATCACTCACTCTCTTCACATCTGTCACAAACCTTTTCAAATTTCTATCTAGCACAACTCCCACACCATTTCTCTTTCCATCACTCCCACAATAGTACATTTTATATCCCGCTCCAATCTCTCTTGCTTTCGTCCCCTTCCACTTCGTCTCTTGCAAACATGCTACATTTATCCGCCTCCTTTCAAATACATCTGCTAACTCTCTTCCTCTACCAGTCATTGTACCTACATTCCAGCTTCCAAACCTCATTCGAACATCCTGGACTCGCCTCTTACGTTGCGTCACCCCTCCTTGGTGCAACAACCCTAGTCCATTTCTCACACACGCCGGGTGCTGCGTCTGCGCGTCGCCTCCGGGTACGCCCTAGCATGAGCGCACTCTCTGTTATTACTTTTCATGTTGCATTGGGGTTTGGCAATAATTTTCTGATCGGCCGCCTGCCTGACATCAACCCTCCTTGGAATGCTATTGTTATAAGGACAAGGATATAGGATTGGGATAATCGAGGGAATAATTGTGGGATTTTGTGCGGGATAAGGTGCTATAGGATACTGTTGATAACGGAGTGGATAGGTGGGACATACCAACAGTAGCTGGGGAGACCGGGGTCGCATACCCGCATATTTACTTATCAACTACTGGATAGGTAGTTGGGTAAATACCCCCTGGACTTATAATATATAATTAATTATATATATAAAAATATATAATATAATTTATTATAATATATAAAAATATATAAAAATGATTCAATACAATGAATGAACTGATAAATAATAACAAATATTTCAATAATTTAGTATCTATATACAAGGTATTCACCGAGATTCACGGTTGACCTTGTATTACAGTATAAATACCTGAGCGTTGAGTGCTCTCCGCCCTCTATCTCGAAAAGGGTTGAGCGTATAGAAAAAAAGTTGAGACAAAAATTGTGGCAATTTTTTTATATTCAATTTTCATAAAAAGCGTTGAAGTGATTAGAAACATAGAAACGGAGATAATAAAAAAAACGATTTTCGTAACCTTTGACCTCGAATAACTTACGACGCAGACACGAGATAATATGAGACTTTTGAGACAACTTTTAGAACGCTAAAATAAAGCTGTATACGAGTTTCCAGCTTATTATCTCAAATTCCGATTCTCGGATTGATTCCTTTTTTTTCCTAAAGTAACTGGACTAACTTACCATCATGTGTGGAAACTACTTGTGTGAAAATATATAACATAAAAATATACTGTTCATTCTTTAAGCATAAGCATTCTTTTGTTGTTTCAATAGTTGTACTTTTTCATGTCAACAATTCTAAATATTTTCTTGAGGTAAGCGCACATGTTCTTATTCTGTCGTATAACAATTTTTTATTAGCTTTTTATAATATATTTTATTAGCTTTTATAAGATAGAAAGGATTTTTAGTTATTATTGCAACTTATCCGATTGTTCTGTAAACTGCTGAGGTAAGTACCACCCCGGGTACTCGAGTCTTCAATACCGCTTACCTCTTCCCTTGCATTGCTTTATTATTGGTGTCCTCTCATTCAACTTCTATTACAGTTGTATTATTCTCTAGAAATCTCAAGCTCGGGACTAATAACGAGTACCGTGACTGTGCAGATAGATACCACTATACTGCACATTCCAGTCGTAAAGTAATCATGCGTATCGATTGATTTTCATGCACTCATCCTATCACTCTTGCGATGTGGTCTGCTGGTATTTAAGTCTTGTGTTTAATTGATCTCAGTGAGTTTGCTGGGTATGACGGGTTGAAGAACCCAAGAATATGCTGCTTTAGAAAGCTGCTGTCCTATACAACCGACAAAATTAGTGCAGTCTTCGTGCCGGACTAGGAACCCGCAATAGATTTCATCGAGTACATATGGGAAAGAACCGCAGGGCCTTCTGTGCGTGTCAGATCTTCACACAGCTCATGTTCTTGCTGTATACTGTGATCTGCCCTTTCTTTGTATATACGCATCTTCTGCATAAGCAGACACCTAGAACAAAGGGTAAAAAGAAAAAGCCGGTAAATCACGAATTGATCGAGTCTTGTATACTATCACCTACCATCCAATTGAATCTCCAAGAAATCTGTAAGTGGATAGACAGCTTCTTGAATGGTACGAGTTTTAAAGTCGTTACTGCTGCTTGGAAACCATATCCATGAATGCTAGCATTCTACAAGGTCCGGCGTTCTCCCCAATTCAGAACCTGTTTTGCACATTGACGACATATTTTCCATGTAAGTGTGATAAGACATGATATGTGTCATATAAATGGCAGCATGCTCTAGAAGTCTAGAGAGTAGGTACTCGATTTCTGACACACATTACGACCGTGTTTTGTAAGACGGAATGCGAGAGACGTTCGGGTGTTTGGTATATCGAATACTCGCATATTTATTTTTACAATTAAAACCCAGTATAACTACAAGTTCCTCCATCATACACAAAAAGCCAATGCAAGAATCGTTATCGACCAAGAACAACCAAGCGGAAATTGACCTAAAGATTAATACGTAAGTTAACTTCACAATTTATTTTATCCAAGTCGAGTGCCTCAGTCTTAAGGTCGTTCATATCGTTCGGCCGTGGAATATTTTATTAATCCTCGGCAATTTTTATTCCTTAAGGAAACGTTTTTATTGTTTGGAATAATCTTAAATCGACAAATTTTCGTTACTCAGTGTATTTTATGAAGTTCAAAATTATAATAATATCGACGACCGAAATGATGAGAGAAATTTAAGAAATAGACGAACATTTTAAAATACCTTTAAAATATCTAAGGAAAAGACGCGTTGCTGATCGTGTATATATTTGCTATTTATACAACCATATAATTATATCATCCTGAAAAAAATATATCAATGCAACATAAAAACATCGTTGGTGGTCTATAATTCTTTAGGTACAGGCTTAACGCCAATTATCTTTTGCTCGGCGTCTTATAAGCACAGGAAGTCTATTCTCCGTCCCTTACTTCCACCTATTGATATAACAACAACAAGATATCTTGCAAAAGAATTATATTAAAGAAGTTAATGAACGTTGGGTCATTTAATCGGAAGGCCAGAGGTTCCTTTACCAGTAAATTTTTCATTGTTCGATTTTAAAACATACATATATGCGAGGAACAAACTATATAGAAAAAAAACCCACTATATCATTCATACACTACGTAGTTACTACGTAGTACCTTCTAACCGCCATATATACAAAACATATAATACTAACCATATTTCTTTATTTCCATTTGCAAGTAGTTTTTTGTTAGTGTAAGCCTACAATTTAGAAAAAAAATCTTTCGAGAAGATATTAACTGTGAGAAGCTTAGCCCTCGACCCCGCTTCCCAACAGTCAATTTCGTAGCTCTTTTATCTTCGTCGGACTTAGAAACCTTTCCGAGGTCCGTTCCAAAACTGATACGCCACCTGCACGAGTGTTAACCGTTTCTTAAAGGAAACCTATATAAAAACGAACACTAGATTGTTACCTTTTTTAACAAATACAGGGAAAGGTTGGGCGAGTTTTAAATTGCTTTCTTTATCAAATCTTAAAAACTGACACGATAAAAAGAAACTTGCATAATAAATTTTATTTAGAAGGCTACAAAGTTTATATTAAAATGACCTGTCAGCTAATTAAACAATTACAAACGTCAATTCTGTTTCATTTATATGTATTTATTATGCCCATTTAAATGTAAGCTGTCAACGTAAAAGATGGCGTAGAAATCTACAATGAATAATATACCTAATGGCCGACTTTTTCCGGCCGACCGCACCGGGTGCATAAAAGGCTAGTTACGGCACTGCCGTGACTCAAACCGGGACCTCAGAGATGGCAATACCAGTATACTAACTATACAAAAAATACAAAAACTTTCTAATTTGTGTAAAGTATAGAAATTGAATTGAAAAGAATTGTGAAAAATAAAACCGACTTCAAAATTATACCCAACTAACTTACCTACGTATACTTAGAATGAATTTAAAAAACTAAAAAGTTAAAATAAATACGATAACTTCTGTCTTAAATAAACTAATTTTGATATACCAACTAGGTATTTTTTTAAGTTGGTGCCTGCCCGAATTATACGAAAGTAAAAGTGATGAAATTAAAGGATACACAAAGCATCTAACCAAACACGTTTTTCTTTCTTTCTGTAGTTGTATTGTGTTTATTCTTTCTAAACTTACGCAAAGTACGATTGATTCGGTTTACTTTTTTTGAAGTCGATTAATAAAAAAATCCCTATCACAAAAATAACGCAACCGCAAAAATAATTTCGATGAAACTTGCAGATCAATACCTAGTAAAACAATTATTATTTTTTACTAATTCTAAGGACTGCGTCGTGAAAAACATCAGTTTTGTCTATATTGAGAGACAAGAGCAGATAACATTAAACAGCCCTAGGCAGATCAGCCTTAATTTGTGTAAAATTACGTTAAATTTTTACTTTTACTTTAACAAGAAATATTCTCAGCTAGTTACATGAGTCTAGAACTATCAAAAAATGGTTCACAATTATGACTCTAGTCCGTGTACTTATTCATTCTCAAACCACAGAACGAGGTCACACTTAGACCCGCGAACCCCTCAACCTTTACAATAAACAGCCTGTAGTGGATTTTAATAGAAATAATACTTTCATTGACGAAAAAAGGGAGTTTGACCGAGTATGTTTTATTATATGTATTCATTATATATCATTTTATGCACTACAAAATATAATTATTTTGTAGCTAACACATTAAACCTTTCATTTCATCATAAAGCAGTATCAAGAAGTAGCCTTGTGCCTTCTATTAATTAAGTAAGTAAGGCCTTAGTCTACTGTGATGGTTCTGCTTGACTGGTCGATTGGTCGACCTTTAAATTTCTGCGTTTTTGTAGGTTGCCTTAAGAGATTTTTATTTACTGTAAGAAAGTCACCAGGGCCTCGCTAATTAGAAGATCACAGCACTACTGACACTCTTACAATATACTCCATTTTTTCAGTCAAAAAGAAACTTCTGCTGGATAAAGCACCCTCCCTCAAGCATCTGCATGCCGATCGTTATAAGGTTTTAGCCTATCTTCCACCACATCAGTTCGAGGTGGGTTCATTAGGAGCGCCAGAACCTCGTCTGTTGGTCGGTAGGGTAAACCTCAAGAAGATGATGATGACTTGGGTCTCGTTAGATGTACAACAAATTATTTCCAAAGACACGTTATAAAGCAGGCTTGTCTTTTCTCTGTCTCTGCCTCCTTTCAGTAATAAGTTCAATTTACTTCAGTAATAATAGCAATCCGTAATTAGAAATTTAATTGCCATAGATGAATAAAACTTATCACAATAATCAAACACAATTAGATACAGTTAAGCAAAAATGTACCATTCCAAAAAAATTGCAAAATATAGTTTATTACCTCAAAGCAGTTGTCAAACTATATATTTTCAAATAGATAAAAATCTTATTTTTACATCGACATTTTTAAAATTTAACATTAGCTTACAACTTTACATCAACGAAGAAATTATTAATTAAATTTTAGAAATATCTGGTTGAGTGGATCCTTTGTGTCTAATGTCGTCCAATTTCTAAGTAGATACAATAATCTAAGAAACAATAATAAAACGAATTACCATAAACGAATGACTGATTCGACTGCCTAACCAATAGAATACATATAATAATCCTTACTATATTGACGTTAATATTGTAATATATGTAGTGCCTAATAACTTATTTATACACGTGCTACATGACAACCAAGTATTAATTTAATAATCGCAAGATACTGTTACCACGCTTATTATTATTGCTAAGGTAACGTTCCTTTGAATATCCATTGCTACCCTTAATATCACATCGTTATTTCGATTTAGACCTTATGAGCTGTGGCATAAAATATGTTGTGGTAAATCTGCTGAAAGATATTTATTATTTAGTAGAAATTGACTTCAAATATACTTAGGTTCTGGTAATGTCTTTTTTATTTTCTTGGTACGATAGTTCTATTTGAAAATTTCATATAATTTTAAAAACATATGACAGGAACGCTCTTACGTTATACTACACTATAGTGTGGGATGAAGTAGTTAAAGGTAGAAATAAACTTACCCGCAGGATGATAATATAAATCTATTGCTGTTAAATTTTAATTGAAATTGCCAAGCAATGCAGCTACCTTAATTAAGAAAATTATAATTATCTTCTTAAGACAGCAGCGTAACTAAACATTTACCAACTTCAATTAAAATTTGATAGACACAGGGATACATAAGTCGGTAGTCTCCTAAACCGCTAAGACTAAGGAACCCCTAATTGTCGGACCATAATAAGGCTAATAAGAATATCAAGAAGCTTTATAACAATGTCACCCAGTAATTTCACTGCTTATCTTACTCTTCTTATCAGAACATAGCAAAGCGATCACTGCAGGTAAAAAATAGGTACTGAGGAAGATTTTTCCATCCTACAACTATTCTATTCTCTAGTTAAACTGGTTTCTGCAGACCCAGATTGGATTGCCAGTGTGTCAAAAATTGTTATTCTACCTACAGAATTATCTATCTAGAATCTATTCTATCTATTCAAGACTACTACTTTACTAACAATAGTAATTTAATTACTAATGTTTAAGTTAATTGCTATTGTTTATTGCTTTTACGAATGACTTAACAACTTTTGTTTTCTTATCGTCAGATTAGATGAACGCTCAAAGTTTCTGTACCGTCATTATAAAACAATGTTCAATATTTTGAAGCTTTACCTTAGGAAAAATTCCTAAAAATCTCTTTCTTGAAAATCCAAATTGAAAGAAAAACTTCACAAAGCCACAATATTAATCACCCTTTCAATAGAAACCATTTATTAAAAAGATAAGGTAGTGTTCAAGGAATTTTATTTGGTCCACAAACTGGTTTGAAAACCTCAAAAGTGATGGCTTTGTAACTTTCTAAAGTGGATTATATAAATGTGTTATCAACAACCTATTAAGTGGAAAGTCAGAGAGGACAGTTTCGGAATGGTAATTTAGATTTCTGTTTCGTTCTTGTCGTTTTCTCTTATCGTTTGAATCAACTAAGGCAAACCTATAACATTAGAAACATTAGAAATTTGGTATCGATAAATATCAATTATTAAAAATTGTAATACGAAATTAATATTTCTAAAATAGGTTAATTATAATAGTAAAAGTAAATTGAATTTAACAATTTTAATCAAATCTATTAGTACAGTGCTAGGGTTAATAATCAGTAAGAAACTTAATTTATTTTTTTTCTAGAGCGGTAAATATAACTCAGATTGTAACAACAGAATAGAATAGTGAACATGCCGAAGTCCGCCATTTTGGTCTTGACCCTTATAAAATGGCGGAGTTCAATATTTTTAATATTCTTATTCACTGAGTTATATTTCTCGGTTTAGAAAGTATATCAGCTTAATTTTTTTTTTTAAATTCATGATACTCAATCGTCTGTCTACAAAAACTATCACGGTGCTTCAATAAATCGCTACTCTCCACACTGTAATAATTTTTTATACTTATATGTAAATATATAAGATCATAGATTGTGTATTTATTTTGGACAAATCCATGCTATTTTATATTTGGCAAAGTTTGATGTGTATCTCTGCAGAACCGTCGCAAGAGATACGACTTTTTAGGTCTTCATAAAATATATTTTCTCTCTCCCATTTCAATAAATACGTTTCATAGATCACGATAACCGATATAATAGATTCGATCGTTAGTATATCGAAAGCCTAGAATGAGCTGGTAAAAATCAACATTAATATCTACAAATCTAACTACTTTATTTAAGAAGAGAATTTCTGATTTGTACAATGTCGGATCCTAATACTTGTGTAATTTATAATTTAATTGTGTTGTTTATTTTCTCTGTTACTTCAACTATACACTATTAAGTTCACATTACACATATTTTTTTAGATTCTCCTTTTTTATGATTCTCTCTGTATACGTGTACTGTATGAAATCAAAAATCTAAATAATCTTTATTCAACATAGACCTTTACAGGCACTTATTGACGTCAACAAACAAAACAATAAAAAAAGCTTAAAAAAAACAAAAACCTTGTCCGTACGTACGAATAAGGAAAAAAAAATATTGACTCGACACCTGGCAAGAAACTCTGAAGGTCTATTTTTTATCTCCTCTTTTCAATGTAAATAATTATAATAATATAATATAAAAATACAATATAGTATAAGATACAATCATACCTAATACGATTACAGTCGTATGTATGTTTACATACACAAATAAAAATAATACAATATTATAAATAATGTTCTTACCAAACATAGCTCTATGAATATTGTCCCTATTCCCAAATAGTGTGATCATTTAGATAGTCACTTACTTTATAATAACCTTTACTCATGAGTGTCTTTTTGATATGGATTTTAAATTTATATAAAGGCAAATCAATGACACTTTGCGGAAGTTTGTTAAACATAGATATACATTTCCCCAAGAACGAACAGCTAGTTTTATGGAGTCTGAACATTGGAACGGCAAGTTTATTTTTGTTTCTAGTATTCACATTATGTAGATCACTGTTTTTATTGAATTTATTATAGTTTCTATATACAAAAACTAAATTATCATATATATATTGACTAGCTAAAATTAAAATATTAATTTCTTTGAACAATTCTTTTATTGATTCTCTAGCCCGTAAACAGTAAATAGCACGAATCGCTCTTTTTTGTAAAAGGAAAACACTCTCAATGTTAGTCGCTGATCCCCATAGCAGCAGTCCATAGGACATAACACTATGAAAGTAGCTGAAATAAACAATTCTTGCCGTTTCAACATTAATTAAAAGTCTAATCTTTTTTACTGCGTACGCCGCTGAACTAAGTTTGATTGCCAAAGTTTCAATATGTGGATCCCACTGTAGTCGTGAATCTAACGTAATGCCTAAGAATTTAGTATTATTTACTAAGTCAATGACATCACCATTCATATTTAAACGAGTATCAACCTGCCTTACATTGGGCAAAGAGAATTTGATACATTTTGTTTTCTTAGAATTTAAAGACAAATTATTAGTTGTGAACCAATACAGAACTCTATGTCAGCTTAGTGTTTTTATTTTAAAGTTTATATTTGTTTTAGCTATGAGTAATTATAAAATAGTTTATTAAATACGAAAATATTAAAAACTTTACCTTCTTAAAATACGTACAATCCTCGTCTTTATTTCTTTTCATCTTTAAATAGCTCTTCTAAAACATTACATATTATTTGTCCGTTTTGGTCAGCTTTGAGCCAGTTTTGTGTCTACAGAAAAGCAATTTGGCGCTTCGTAAAGCTTCTACGACATAGCTGATGCATTATTTATTTTGCGCATTTCCGCATTGACAACAATCTGTGTTAGAATCTCGTATTTACAGATTTAGATTACAACATGTTGTACGTTCTACTACTGTGGGGAAATGCTGCGAATATGGAGGTGTGACAGTAAAAAAAAATTGAAAGTGCAACTTTAAGACCGAGGGAAATAAATATACTTAAAATATCAGCCCAGTATATTAATATATATATATATATATATATAAAAAGTGTGTGTGTGTGTGTGTATATATATGTGTGTGTGTATTACAAATTTGTTGAATGATTAAGTTACTTGGGTTGATTTGTTATCAAAAGTATAATTATAACAATTGGTAATTGGTTTATAATTCAATTGTTATTTTAGTGACTTAAAAATACATATTTACTATAAAGCATGATGCTTTATTCATTAAACGCATGTCTGTATGGATAAAAATCTCATATTTGAAACGCGTATTTGTAGATTCAGATATGAATGGGTACAAGGCACGTAGCAAGCGAGAATAAAAGGTAATTTTTCTTAGTCCGCGCGAGGCCGTGCCGGCCGGACTATCTGTTCTCAGCAAGCTGCAGCCAATGCACATGATCTCGAATCGTACGAAGAATGCAAATGAAACTGAAATATAACGTCCGATTTGTAGGAATAACCTGGTCAGTTAAATAAAACTTACATCAGAAATAAATCGAACATATAACTTCATTTAGGTATTTCACATATAGGTCTATAGCAGAAAGTAAATTGCATGTTGAACAAAACTAATGCAAATCGAAACTTCAAATCTTATATTAAAAGTATTTGTGTCACAATTGGTGTTTTTAATGTTTATATGATTTTAGTGTACAAAAGTAAAAAAATAAGGTTCTTATACAAACCATACAAACAATTTTTGGTAACATAAAGAAACAAACATTAAATATCAAAAAGATCATATTGCAATTAGAATCCAACACGATAATTGTTTGGTAACCAAATTCTGCATAATATTGCTCACCGACCTAATTAGGGCGGGAGTACAATACCTTCTCAAAAACTGATTTAACAAAATTGAGGGACCACTCTAAGGGCGCTCGTAAAAGATCGCCTTATAAAAATTCTGTGCTCGGAAAATTGTAGTTGCTCAAATCCTAATCCACCCTTTTGTTCCAGGTAACCCTCTCAGCTGTAATTGCCGATTGTCGTGGGTATACGCACTCCGGAATGAGACCAAGGACAATACCCTGAAACACGCCTTAGAAAAAATATCTTGTATTACAGATCCCGTAGCAGATAGACACTCAAACAATGATAAAAATGAAGAAAGTGAAAAAGAAAATGTTCTCTCGGACGATAGCTACGACTATTATGACAAGAACACTGATTACGATAGCAACAATGAGGCTAAAACTCAAACCGCAGCTAAAAAGCTTACCGAAATACCATTAGACACATTGCCATGTCCAAAGGAAATTATGCAGTCTATTGAGGAGTCCTATGGACACCCCGTGCAAAACGAAATAAGATTGAAAGCGTACTCTTCTGCCGGCAGAAATACAGCTGAAGTCACGTTAATCGCTTTACTCATGAAAATAATCTTAAAGTTATAATAACTTCGGATGAAACAAAGGTATTTGTGATACTAGATGTTAATAAAATATGTACTTCATGTAAATTTCTCGAATAACCGTTGTTTGAGTTGCGACCTGTAAATGTTGACCTCATAGCTGTAAGTACTATATTACACAAAATGTTAATAAGTAATACACTCATTAAATTTACACATTTCATACAAATTTTCGGTTAGCATTTCTATGCTGACGTCGAGACAACGAATGTCGATATTTTGTGTGAGGAGAATGGGTAATTTAATGTTTTGAAATTAATTGAACATGGAAAAGGAATTTCATTTAACTTTTCGAAACTTTGTCTCTTAAAAGCCTTGTCTTATGAAATTCTGTTAAATGTCAAAACAAACAAATCTTCTGTTTAATAATATAGATTAACTATAGCAATTGTATGATTTTATATTGTTTATTACATATTATTTATATATTGTTTTTGATACTGTATTTATTTCGTATGTAAATACTGATGAACGATAACATATATATATAAAAAGATAAGATCATTCCATTAATATATTTTCAAAAGTTTATGACATATTGAACTGTGTTGTAAAGCAAAGCAAACACTTAGAAAACTACAATTATATTATCGTAGCGTAACAAACGAAATTGAAAGTTTATTTCAAGAGCATTTACGAAATTCTTTTCTAATTTAATAATTAATATCGCACGCATAGAAAAGAAAACAACTATACCATTTTAAGCATCTTGAACATCTAGCGTCATCTATTGAATAAACTAAGACAACAGTACCTACATTTTCTCTATTGACGAATGCTCCATAATTCTGTATTGACAAAAGACATGACAAAATATTGAATGACGATGATCCTTGGTACTTAACAGGATGATATTTCGTTACATTAATTATTATAGAATTTATATTAAAAAACATGCGATTTATATATCTTACTTACTTTGTTATGTCGCTGTATACAGACCGCCACAAAGTAAAAATAATAAATGAGTATCCCAAAGTTTTGCCGGGGCTCGAGAAACACAAATAAGCCCTCCATAGCAAATTTAACTTTTTATACATTCCTAAGCAGTTACGGTGTTTACTTCATAATCCATTATTCGTGAATTTTTTCCAAATAACGCAATAACTTTAAAGTTGTCTCTAAGTATCGTATAATTTCTTTATTAAATTTATTTCGTGGATTTGTTATGCAACTTGTTCGGGTTTGAAAACAAAATACATGCTGTATTATATGTCTATTTTTGTTGGTTAATATTTCAAATAATAAAGTAGAAATAAGCGCTCGTAAGCTTATTTAAAAATATGCGCGTAAGTTCTTACATAATCTTCACTTTATCTACATAAATTAATATTTGCACAATAATATCAACGCGGTGTTCAGATTTTAGAAGGATCACCTCCTGTTATAATGTTTCTTGAGAATTTTAAAGTCATTTTAAATCTCAGTTCTAGTATTTAAAGAGTAGCTAAACGGCTATAATTTACACGTGCGCTATATAAATTAAAAATCTATGTTCAATTTATTTAAAAGAATCATTTTATGCATTAAAATAATTAAGGCTAAGTAATAAAAATGTGAGCTACCTATCGTAATTATATAAATAAATATGTATAAAGTTATCATCTTAGACAGAAATTAATAATATATTGAATTGTAATATAGTTGATGTAATGGATATGCTTGTAGAATTTCTTAATTTAGTGTAATATTTCTAGAGTGTTAGATCTAAGGTTCCAAACATTTAGATCTCACAATAATGTATAAATAACAACACTGTACAAATAGAATATCGATAGTTATTAAGTTGTGTATATTTAAAATACTGTAATCGAATTTTGTTTTTATTGTGTATTTCTACAAGTTGTGTAAAATGTGGTTTTTGTCTCTACTCTACGTGAAAAGTAGACAAAATTATGTTCGTTCAAAGTGTTTAAAATAAATATTTTGCAAATGTTTCTTTTTGTAATTATTAAAATACATATTATACTCACAGATGCAAAATCATAATTCTTCTACGAGTGCTTATTTGAAAATTAACTGATTATTATTTATTAGAATAATAGATTACGCACTTCTTGGTTATAGTTCAAAGATATTCTAGTATTATAGGATACTTACCAATTTGCTTAACTGCCTATTTAATTGCTTAACATGTTCAAAAATAGAACTCGCAAAACATGTGAACAACAGAACGACGTGTCACACAACACAATCCTTTGACTATAAATAGGGGTAGCCGAGGCGAGCTCTCCCAGTCACCGGCGTGATTCGACAAACCTTTTTATCGCCATAGCGCGAACTCGAACTTACCATCTTTTTTGCTCCCAAAGGCTTGGAGAGGCTTTAGTCATAAATTAAGTAGTCGAATCCTTTGCTGGGAACGAGGGGGCTTTGTAAATGAAATCTGTTTGAGTCAGGCGTTACTTATCAAATTCGCTCATCATTTTCTACGGGGAAATTATAAAAAAAAAATTATAAATAGTTACTCTAAACTATGGGCATCATCCAGTAAAGGACGACAGTCGTACCAGCAAACTTCCAATAGAGCGTTGAATACTTGATTGATGAGTCTAAATACTGCTTTTTTGTTGAGGAAATTTCTTTCACACTTTCAGTGTGGGGAGAGATTGACAGACAGCGTTTATAATCGCGTAGCGCAGTCGAATCTGGGAGAAGATTTATTCGCAACGCGCCCAAAATGCATTGAGCTACCTTTTGGGCACATAGGATTAAAGTGAGAGGATTGGTGATCTGATTCAATGGTAAAATGGTACGTAGCACACATGTCACCTTGCCGAAACCGCTATGGACCATCCTTGACCTGTTTTTCTTAAGCATGATGTGCTACAGATGCGATAAAATCTGATACATCTTAGAATATATATGCTGTATAACAAGTTAACAAATTAATGTAAGTTAAAGTAAATACAACCAAATCTCAAATACTAAAGATTGATTTTGAAGTGTCATTGACTATATATTTGTATGACAATAAAGGCGAACAATGCAGTTAGTTAGGGCATGGACACAGCATGTTGAAGACGTGGGCTCTTGTTCAACCCGAGCGGATATTGTGTTTGCGTTATATTTTATGATATAGAATTATAGTATTAAAAGTCATAAGCTACCTGAGATTAACAAATAATTTACTCAAACCTTTAATAAGCAATGTTTGAAGTGACATAACTGTGACATCAATCATCTATCAAGCTGAGTACGTGTTAGGGCCCCAGTTACGTTGTTACCGTCTACTGGAATGATTAATTGTGGCCCTTAGGGAACTGAACGAACTCTTAAGCTGAGGACACTTGGGGGCATAGTAATGACTATATACGCAATCAACACAGTTGATAAAAATCAAATTAGTGGTATTGTTGATGTTAAAAGGAATTACGTAAATTAATGTAAGATACAGTAATTGTAGAAATATTAACAGCAGCAGTCAAAGTATATATATAATATTTAATAATGCATTAGAAAACCTATTAATTTACACACGTAAAAAATAAAAGAATATAAAAATACGTGAAAATTAAGAATTATAATAGACATTTAGTAAGTCAAGCAGCGCAAAAGCTAATGGTAGCTTATTAATTATCTTTTTTCATATGGCTTGAGAAGTGAAGATCAAAGCAAAGAACATAACTTTCAAGTTATTTCATATATTTATTTATTTGTGGTATTCTAGAGTAGGTTATTATGTAATAAAGCTTTACAAAGATCAAACAGAGTTTATTTTTTAATTTATTATAACAAGCTTCTATGTAAGCAGAAATTAGTTCGTGCAGAATATTGAAGTACAATGCTTTAGTTTGTTGTGTTAATAGAGATTGGAATAAGGCTTTATGGAAAAATCTTAGGATTATCCCGCGAAATGTTGCCTTTTCATTTTGTATAAGTTCATTTTGTATGAGTAATTACTGAGTTTGGTTCTACTTTTCAGAGTAAGTTTGCATTTTCGTAAAAAGGATACGTTACAATATATCAGATACTCGTACTAATTATCTGCAGACAATTCTTTCAATTTTTTAACGCGAATAGTTCCACATGTGTTCAATGTCTGATATATTTCTCATGATTTTTTTTTTCTCCCCCTGAGGAAAATGCATTAAATTGCATACCCCGGCTGTGGCGAGCCGGCGGCTATGTGGGGCTCTCCTTCCCAGAAGGGGAGGCCTACCCACTAAAAACCTCAGGGATGGCCTTCCTCAGGCATGTAGGGAGCCCCCGGGAACATCAAGCCACTTCCGGGAACCCCCAGCCTCCGCTCCCCCGCCGATACAGGGCAGCCCTCCTCGGGGGAGGCTCACTACCTCCCCCGGTCTCCTCCACCGACGACGCCCCCCGGCCACGGAAGGGGCGTGGTCCATCCCGGGTCGCCTTAGCGGTCGCGACTTTCTCGCACCCGCCGGCGACCATTCTCATACTTACATATTTTCCTGTGATGCTCTTAAATTCCATTTGTCACCATTTTAAGTAGATTGTTGACATTCCTAGCATTGCAATATTAAGGCAGTAGATACTAATTGACTACAACTTATTACTTAAAATGTTCTTTCAAATTTGACATTAATATCAAACTTTTGTTGAGCAACGTTCTCATCATCAGCAGCGCAAATACGATTATCACAGTTCATATCCCCACCAAAGGTTAAAAGTGTGCCTTTAATGACTTGAGGTACTCACGCCGGCTCAGATTGGGCAAATAATTAGACCCAGAGTTAGGATCCAGAGTAACCAAGTACAATATTTCCTAACCACAAAACTCACCTTTAATCCACCTTGTTTTTATTTTAGGGGCAAATAACAACACTAGTAAACAGTCTAGCTAATAAATAGTTAGCTTAGCTTATCTATCTGGGACCACCTGGTGCGTTGGTTACATCAGGAGTGATTCATTTTGTATACTTAGCATCCTTAATAAATAAACGAAACTCTAGTTAAATGTTAAAAAAAAAACAACAAAAAGAAGGACAAAAGAATCATCATGCCGAACCGAAAACTGGTTAGTTCCAGCGCAATCAATTACTTGGCTATCTGGATCACCGCAGCATTTAGAAGATGTTTTGTTTCCAGCTAATCTTGAGGCGTACGTCGACTTGCTAACTACAAATGTTTGTTCGTAAATGTTCGTAACTAATTAGGCCGATCACGTGACTCGTGTACTAGTTGTCAACTCCGCAGAGGCCGTGACAATTAATCATTCGAAGTTCTCACAAGACTGAGGTGGTAATGCACGTCGCATAGTTGAGGGATGATTGATGAGTTAATAGATATTATGAAATTTCGATTTTTTTTTAATACACCTCATAATTCTATAAAAACTTAAACAAATAACCAAGGAACTAAAAGTTATAAGCTATTAAAAATTGAACGCTATCTCTTTCTAGCTAAACAGATATGATGGACATGGCCTTTACAGTAATTTGAAAGAGTTATAATGAAGTATGTATTTATCTAATAGGAAGGATTTAAAGTTTGCATATTCTCTCTTAAAGTTTCATCTTTCGGTTCATTGATCCTAGCAGAAGCCATCAAATTCAAAAGCTGTGGCTAGAAATTGTTGTCGGGTTCTTCTGAGTTTCCAATTTCATATCCACATATACTTCATCAATCAAAACACCATCAGGTGATCTGCACATACCTACGAGGAAACATAATGGTGTAAAGTTAAATAAGACTAGATAAATGTTATAACTAGAGATCGGACAATCGGATGCATATTTACCCAAAGTTGATTTTTGGCTCACAAATTATGGAAGCGGCTTTTTAAAATACATTTTGTTAAATAAAAATCCCGGGAAAATACGGGACTGCAAATTTAACGTAGTGATATTATTTGAAAATTACTAAATTGGCACGTGGTATTTTTTTTCAAAAGACCGAGACTCCGGGTTCATTTATACAACTATGCATACGTATTTACATGAAGTTTAGTTTCAGTTCCCCGTGCGATTTATGAATTATTACATGAAGAGTGTTATACGAAAGTAGTGAGCTAGTTTGACTAAAACAATAATCAATTAAATAATTGAATAAAAAACAGAAATGGTGAAAAATTTTATTTAACAAAACAATAAAAAGCCGTCTCCATACTTTGTCTTTAACTAACTTTAGGTAAACATGCATCCGATTATCCGATCTCTAGTTATAAACTCACTTAAAGTGTGTGGTGTGGAACTACGGACAACAGCTTATCACGATATCCAAATCAAACTTCTTTACTCGATTTTCAACTAAAAATTAAATAGACAATTTCATTATCAATTAAAAAACACGATTTGTATACCTTGATGTGCTCGCGTCTGTACGTGACTTTCTGATGATTGATAGAGCCGTGAGCGATCGAAGCACAGAATGAAAATAATAGCATTCGACTTTCCTTTCAGAGGGCAATTTATCCCTTCACATCGAACTGACTGGTTCTTTGGCTATTGTTGAGAAGCCATGTTTGAAAATGAATTTATTAGTTTCGCAATAACATAAAAACTGTGATCGATGATAGTAGTCAGAAAACATATTTTAATAACTAATTAATGTCGTAAATAACAATTTAGAACAGAATATTATACACATAATTTTGCATAAGAACTACAAATAACTTCATTAGTCAATTAAAACACAAAGTTACAATTTCGCAAGATATTACGTCGTTTGAAAATATTGAATTCCGCCATATAAGTATGTACGCATTTCCTAATGATACGTAAACTAATGAAGACAAATAGTTATAAATACATACAAGTCGATAGTATGAAACGCATTTCAAGTGTAGGCATCACTAATTAATGAATGATGATTGTATAAACATTCCTACGCAGGAACAATTAATCACAATCAACTGAGAGCTAATTACTGTCTGCGTTACTAACCAGGTAATGAGATACAGGATCTGGATGATTGGATTAAATTCAGTGCCTATCAACAACAATACTGTATTGGTTAAAATCATCATTTTTGATAATTTAGAACTTGTACCTTTCTTATATATGATCCTAAAAAACTGGTACAGCTATAACTTGCTTTACTTTTACGCATAAGACGATGTATGCAGTGCTCTGTTCAATTGTTAATTATAACAATGCTTATGCAAATTGCTTCCGAGTTATATTAGGATACGTTAGATAAATTAAACTGACACGTGATAAGAAAATTACTACACAGTAGTTCATCCAGGACTGGAGACACGCGGGCATTTGTACGAGAACAACGTAAGTATGCCTGTTCATTTTATTAGTCAGCTATAACAGCTATAATTTCCTAATTATCTGATTTTCCATTAGCTGAATTTTCTACTCTTATATTTGTTAGTACCGAAATTTTAAAACTTTATAAATATATTATATATAAATATAATACAAGTACTTTAAGTGCACAACAAAAAAGTTAGCCGAAGAAGTTGTCCCTAAGAAATTGGTTGAAATCAAACAAGGAATTGTAATAATTAATCAAGATTTTTTATGTCTCCAATAAATATCTGCTTATATCAATTGTGCAAAAAGAGTAGTTATATTTCTTTTTAATTCGCGCTGTACTCTTTTATTTTAAAATAATATTTACTACTGAGACCTAAAATCTATATTTATACCAAAAATAATGCGATGTCACAAGGCCAACGCCCGTATCAATCATTTTAATGGGAAATATTAATTGTATTTTTTTTATTTCTTTCGCAAAAAGATACAATTCTCAAAAAAATAAAATAAAATAAACACTTTGACATCCAATGATGAGACAATTAATATATAATAATAAATAGTAATATATATTTCTTACATTTACACCAATTAGCCTTTTTTCCGCGGAGGAAAATGCATTGAATTGCACACCCCGAGAGCCGATGGTTATGGGGATCTCTCCTCCCCAGAAGGGAGAGGCCAACATACTAAAAACTTCAGCGATCCCCTCCACTACGCCTGGGCGCAAGCGCATCCTCCCAAAGGAAAGCTTCATCGCGCCCGAGACCGTGGGAACCCTTGCGGACAAGAACCACGACCCCGTCGGGGTACGGCAACAAGTCGCCCACACCATACCACCCGAAGGTGGTCGCCAGATACATCCGGCCATCCTCCGACCCAAGAGCGACAGCCACCCCCTCTTCAAGAAGAGGGACTTCGCCCCTTCGCCGCTGGCTGCTAGAAGCGGCCAGGTTTAACTCGGCCATCCCACGCCCCCCGTCTCAAGGTGTCTTTTGACGGCTAATAGTCTGACAGAGGACAGACTATTAACCGTCAAATGACGTTGCCCAGGATACACCACGAGGAGGATATCTGATATCTGACGTCACACCCCTACACAAATTAGTCAAGCCCAAAGTAAGTTTTGGAGACTTATGTCATGGGATCAAGGGTAACGGATAGACATACACATATAAATTTGTTATATATACCAACCATGACTAAGGTACTAATGCTTGCATTCATCATACGAAAATCCGCCCCCACCGAGATTCGAACCCAGGACCTTAGAGGTTACTATCCACTCAGCTACGGAGATCGCCAATGAAAATGTTATAAAATAGAATCAGAAAATAATCTATCATGTCTCAAGCTGCCAACGATGTTGTGCGCGTGCGACTCTATATACATATATCAGCTCTAATATCAACGCACTAACGAAACTAACTTTATAAATAATTTAAATACCACAAACATAAATATTTAAATACATAATTACTATTAAAATCCACATTTATATTTGTATCAGAATATTTTTACTTTTACAACAACTTTTACAACTCTATTCTATAAAATTAAAGTCCGTTAGCATGTAACTTTGGTATTCCTAGTGTCTGCTTGTTGAGAACGAAAAACCTGACCCTATTATTCTTTAACATTACAATATTATACATTGGAAGTAATAACCACGTTGTATTCTATTAAATTTATTTTTTGTTTATTTGTGTAAGTCAAAGTAGAATTCTACAAGGCCAGAGTCATATCGATCATGAATTATAGGAGCAATTTGAGAGTTGAACTACTTTCAAGGTGTCTGTGTAAAAGCCATCAACGGCTAAGCTTTCAAATTTATATTAAATTTTGTACACACATTAACGCTTTACATGTTGGCCTTGAGATATTTTATATCGCTCGTAATAGTGGCGGTTTTCGTAGTGCACAACTTGACGTGTTGCCGACTGTACTGTAACTTGGCAAAACTTATAGTGTTTATGATTTTTATGAGTTACATTTGGTCCTCTAACGATGGAGAAAAATGCAATTAAGCTTGCTACATTAGGCATTTTATTTCGAAAAGTAATAAGTCGTAATACGAAGCAACGATTTCCAGCCTAAGCACGAATAATAATAAAGTTTAAAATGCTTATACCTATCTCATTAAATTAAAACAAAAACTAAAAATTTAAGAATAGATAATTATGTTTATAATTCATTTCTATAATGCCATCAGACTAATTATAGCAAAAACATTGTATGATTATTGTACAAGTTAGAGATTCAAAGGGTAGGATAGAAATCGTAGTAAATACTCGCAACAGTAGATTAAGATTTTCTTACTTGAAATGAAGCACCAAAAGAAAATTCATTCACCCCATAAGCCTTCAATCCGTAGCCCATACGATGTTCAGTTAATAATAATCTTGCCAATTTACTGTATCAGGAGTCTGTGAAGTTTGGACCTGATCTTGGACGGGCTCCAGCTTGGCAGCATTCGGCAATTTGGATACGGCTCGACTCTGGCCGTTTTTTATCAAAACATCACTGAGATTAGGGTCACGGCAATAAAACGAATCCGTTTCGCCGCGATTGTATCGGCGAGCGGCATTTATTGTACCTACCATTGAAATTAGTTCCGAATCGCGACGAATTGGTCCTTTGCCGAGAGAAATCTGCAAAAATCGAACCAGTATTATGAACCTTCCTCCGTCGACATTGCGGGCATTTTTCCCTAACCTGCAGCTAATGTCGCTCTTAAGTAGGTTTAGTTCCTAACACTCGTTGCTGTAGCGGTTGGGAACTAGTACACCAAGTTTCAAGTTGCTAGCCTTCAACTAAACCACAGGATTTAAGTTCCCTGATGGTTACTTCAGGATACGTCTTACTCAATTACCTCAATTTACATTCTTTAGCAATAAACAAAAGAGCTGTATTAGCTACTTTCTTACTTATTATATGTATTTTATTATCGGGCTCTTATCTGATCTGATATAAAGTTGCAAATCTACTTCTGGAGTGAAACAGCAATGTTCGTATTGCTGTGTTCCAGTTTGATGGGTTAGGTAGAGAGTAAAATTACAGGATATTGTGACAATACATCGTAAATTACAATTTGTTAATGTCAGCAATTGTGGAAGCCATAATATATATAAAATCAAATTATCATGAAAACTGCACATACAAATGAAAGCTTTCTATCATAGAAACTAACAATATACCGCATTCAGAGATAGAACACATGTAGATATTCAGTCGGTATGAACAGGGAATGATTAAACTCATCATTAATTTGGACAAATGTACAAAAGGAATTTTGCAGAAAAACGTCTATTTCAGACAATATGTCTAGTGCATAAGCTTTGGTAAAAATCAATAATATTATATAATAATGAATTGAGTAAATAATTCTCTTTGATAAGTGCCATTCTTACTGGGAGATCATGACCAAAACGATACACGATTTTTATTCGTGGGGTCACGTATGTGATGACGTAAATGGTTTTGTGACTTGCTTTCTTTCATTAAAGAAAAAATAATAATTTTTATTTGCTTGTACTTTACATGCAATCTCAAATTACAATGCCATTTAAGAATGTACCCTGTACCCACTTCCGTAACAATAATACACCATAAATGTTATATAGTTCAAAAGGGTGATAATATTATTTTATTCGTAATATAAGTAGATTATGTAATTATATCCTTAGTGTCACGTGTTTCTAGTTATCAAAATGATTAAGAAATAAGAACCTTTGGAGATTTCACCTAATAAGGCAAATTTTACTAGTATCTCAAAAACTATTTGACTTAAATAATTGGGACTCCACAATTGCCTCGTAGAGCAGATTTTCCCTATATAGTTTTGTTGTTTGAGAACATCTCAACTCATTTCAAGTGTGCAATTCACTATAGCTGTCAGATATCATAGGTACTTTTCTCATATCTCTGACCCATATCAATATTCTTCTATAGAATCTTGTGTGCATATAAAACAAAGCCTGCCACATCCGAAAGATTACTTGTCATAACTCATCTTCTCGTGGGCTTAAGACGCACCCGCTATGGGACACACATAATTTCCGGAAGGAGTGAGAGGTTCCGTAATTTGTCAAAAGAGGGAACCTAATAGAGATACCTCGCGCGTTAAGCCTTTGATGCCGTCTACCTTCTTAATTATGGAGGCCTGTAAGCTTCGCCTGAGAAATATATGGGCTAGTGTTCTTTTAATGTCCATTTAATGTCCATAGATTTTAAACGTGTGACTTGTAACGATTAAAATAACGACATATTGTCTCACTAACCAAATGTGAAAAAACAAAGCAAGTATTATTTTCGACTTGGGCATGAATTGAATCTCGAAACCTTAACCACTTCGGCTACCTTCCAACCTGAGTCCTTTCCCACTCAGAATTTCGATGTAAGATAATACACCTTTAACTTTTTTAATCCGGAATAACCTTTATTCATAAGAAATGAATAAGAAGAATCTATTAATAAGAAAAATGGTTAAGCATTGGTATGAATAAAGCAGACACGAACTTGCATTCTCAACATGTCGTAATAGTTAGAGTTGTATATATCAATTAATATTAAGTAATTACGACTAATTGACAACAACAATAACATCAAAGAAGTAAATTTATAAAAAGAAATAAAAATAATCAAGTGACTTATTTCAAAAGTACCTAAATCTTAAAAATTCGTACCTAATGTCATGAGTAAGTGATCGCCATTACATTCAACAATCACTTCTATTTCAATTATATACCTAAATAAATCCATAAAAATAAAACCTCTGTGATAAACATATTAATGTCTAACATATCAGGCAAACTATTGAAATTAGCAAGTTAAAATTTATAACCATGGATGCTTCGTAGGTTAGCACTAAGACCGGTTTTTTTTGTAATTCACATTTAAAGCGGGAGCTTATGTAAAACTCCGTCGTTATTGAAACTTATATATATTGGTGTTTAAATATTATATTTAGGTTTCTACCTAAATATTCATCTTATCTCTATTCAATCACCTTAAGGATATTAAGGAGCGTCGATGTCGCTGTGGTCTCGGCACTGGTCTACAAATTGTATGATTCGGGGACCCAGGGTCGATCCTGCCAAGTAAGACATCATGAGGCAACCTGCATACACCTGCGAAAAAATTCAAATGTATGTATGGGCCAGCGTGGTTAACCAAGGCCTAATTGATCTATATCATACTTACAATAGGCTCGTCTTCCTCGATGGGGACATATATGAGCTGTGATGACTAAGAATTACATATTTCTAGATTTATGGAAATCAATTCTCGAAGAGGATAGAAAAGTTCGGCTAAATTAAAAAAACAGGTTAGTGTAGTTCACGCGGGCGAAGTCACAGGCGAAAAGCTAGTACTAACATAAATATCATCGCAATAGACCAATTTTTTTGTAATTTCATCCACCAACAGAAGAATAAATTAATACATAAATGTCACTTAAATTATATCCCCAGAGCTAATGGAAACCCTGGATTTTTGTCAGATGAAAGCGGTATATTAAATCAAGAATGGCGGATCAAGAATGGAGTTACTATGAGCATTACAAAAATACTAAAAATACGTGCCCACGCAATATTTTAAAGCAACGACATGTTGAAGAGACGGAGATTGTGTTTATTGAAACATGTAGGCAGATAAAAGAATGTTT
The DNA here is from genome assembly GCA_036419045.1 of Scirpophaga incertulas. Taxonomy (NCBI): domain Eukaryota; kingdom Metazoa; phylum Arthropoda; class Insecta; order Lepidoptera; family Crambidae; genus Scirpophaga; species Scirpophaga incertulas. The sequence goes on from CM071644.1 coordinate 6,866,972, forward strand.
CGAGGCCATACCAAAGTAAAGCTATTTGTATTCCTGGAAAAAATAAGCCTGTACTCGAGATAAATGTTGATTCTCATTTGTTTACGGGAGCCCAACCCTATTCCGAGCCCGAACCAATACGGAACACAAATTAAAATTGCAACTTTGTCAACGCTTTATAAATAATTCATAGGGGTTTCTTTATTAAATTCCGCGGAACATAATTTATAACTAGGTCAATAAGGGTGGTCGGACCGTGCCTATTCAACTGAGATGAATAAAGGTCAAGGAAATATAGCCGATATTATCTCCTCGACCAATATCTTGCACCTAACAAATTGCTATATTTGTAGAAATACGTCGACACAATGTGGTACAAATTACGACAGGGGTGGGAAGCGGTTTTGTCAAAATTTTCATGGGTACCTTTTAAACGAGAATCAGTATTTATCATGTGTGGAATGGTTTTATCCATATAACTCAATAACAGATGATATAAAAAAAGCCGATATTGCGATTGGAATTTCCATCGATTTTAGGAAAATAATGATCTGAATCTTATGGATTGAACGCTTGGTTCTTACGGACGGTTTGTAGGAGGAACAATTGCTTCTGTTTGTCGTAGTCGATACAAGTAACGATATCTATCCACCCACAAAGAACAAGAGGGCTCCGAAGCGGATAAGTACCCTTACTACTAAAGCTTGTCTAGCTTGAAGCGGGCGGTCACTTATGAATTGATCAATGAAGAACCCTCCCACTGCAATGTAAATTCCTTGTATTGATAACTGTAAGATTTTACTGCAACGTTTTTGTTCTCATAGATTTAAAAGTTATTTTCTTCTTTTTTCAGTATTTTATTAAATTTAATAATGTTCTACCACACATGAATCGCCCACCACCCACTACCTTTATTAATGATATTCAACTCTAAAATTACGCGCTTTGGGTCTGGACATAGACTAACGGAGATTAACCACAATACAGGTGCAAAAAAAGTGATGTGATTTATACTCTAAGTCTTATGGATTCTTTAAATTGTATTCTGAAACCAAAAGAACAAAGAGGTAATAAGAAATCTGCCGTGGGAATGTAAGTAATTAAACTGTACTATTTAGTTAAACTAATAATTAACATCTTATATATATTCATAAATTTTCATGTTAACGTAAAATGTTTTCTAACAATATTCAATAATGTTCAAGTATTAGTTCAACTGCTTTCGTTTTAGTATTAAATTAACATTTATTTATTTAATCTCATTGTTAATAAAAATAAGTACAAAACAAAAAACGTCTATTGAAAAAGAATTGCCAAACATTATTACAGTTTCCTTGAGACCCCTTTACACCGCTCCCATAGAAAGAAATATTTCGCGATAGTCAGTCTCTTTTGGAATCTCAGTAGTTGTTACAGATAATGTCATCTCTTGTCAAAAGTCCTATTCTTTTCAATGGTTTTTTGACTTTAGGAAACAGCCAAATCAAGTGAGTAAAATGCGTGTTGAACCATAGAAGTTTGTTTTGCTAAGAATGTTCTGAAGCATTGTTATAATGAAGCTACCATTTTTGTGAAAACCATAAGTCTGATATTATCCTTAACATAGATGACGTTAAGCATCCCTGTAGTAACTCTGATAATTGTTCGACCCTCTAGCACTTATGACTTACTGTCTTACAAAAGTCAAAGAAAACAGTTTTGGAGCTATACAGAGTTACATTGAATTTGCTGTGCATTCGCCGAGCCTTGATTGGTCTCGGTGACTACGAACACTTCCACTGCGACGACTGAATTTTGCTTTAAAGCTCGTATCCATACAAGTAAGATTCATCACCAGTTTCTGCAAAAAAAAATATATGCAGCTGATGAAATCGTTCAGTTATTTTACGTGCACAGAAGTCACGACTGAGACTATATAATAAAGTAATTCCAACACTGTGAGCATGAAAGTTCAAGGTCAGCCAACAGAAAAGCGCTTAACTTATTTTTTCACTACTTAAAAATAAAAAAGATAGGAAACTTTATGAAAAGTATAAAATAATTATTACATTTTTATGTTCACTAATTATCCACGATTATAAACGAGTTTTGTCAAAGCAACGCTATATAAATTTTCAATTGGGATGGCTAGTGTTCGGCTATTGATAAAAGCGTTATTAATTCACCAACACATCATCTTGAAGATCAAGGTTCAAGTCTCTTTCAAGTTGTTCCATATCTTCGTATTTAAACATGTATTTTTTGCTTTTCAATAATATACAAAGTCACGAGCATAAAATATTGCGGTCGTAGTTTCATAAAGTTTTGAAGCTCCAACTAGTCGGTAACATTACTGCAATAAACTACCGCTTACCTCTGTTTATGGAGGACATGCAACCTCCAGCACGCACTATATGAGAAACCGATCGAACACCACACACTGTAGCCAACCAGCTATTTGCGATGTACGCCGCGTTGGAGTTTATTCAGTACTAAGTGCAGATTTGCTTGACTATCTGCCAAGCCCTTGCATCAGCGATAAATGTCAATAGCGCAAAGCAATTTACAATGCATTGTAGGCAATCCAGTGTCTGCTGCGGTTTGCTTTTACGCGAGAGATGTATTTGGAATATTTTAAATTTCCCTATAGATTCTATTTAGCAAGCACGTCTACGTTTAATTCGTTTATATTATAAAATAACAAGTACCATATTTGTTTTATATTGAATGACATTTCTCAAATCTTGCTTATTATAGAAAACAATTCTTGACATTAATACCAGTTTCTCATTCTAGAATTTCGTACGTTAATTTATTACTTACTCGTAAATATCTTTAATATATGTGTAAAAGTTTATTAAGGTTAGTTTTGATAATTGTTAAAAAAAAATGACTGAAATGTTAGTATCCAAAAAGCTACTGCTATAAAATTGTTTATGATCAACCGCCATGTCATAAATAACGAACGAGGACGACGAATTAACGACGACTAATAGACACTGATGTACAAAATCTTACCAGTGATTTACACTAGAGAGAGTTATTACATGGAAAAAACTTAATGAAAAACTAACTAAGACTGGCACTTACTTCGTCCAACGGACATTCTGGCTGCGCAGAGAGGTGAGGCCGCCAGCTTAATGGGATCCATGCCGCAAGCTGATCTGCTAGAAAGGTTTTCTTTTTATAACTAGTGTATTTTATTGATAATCTTATATCTCTTTGTTTCTGAAGACCAGTTTATTTCTAGTTAGTACCTATTTGATAATAAGAAGTTCCAGTGGTCCAAATTGTATGGTACCTATTTAACAAAATACTCAGATTACTATCAGTGACTTAATTCACGGTCCAAAATAATGGAAATAAAAATTTAATTTGGAAATTGTCAATCAACCTTCGATTAGAATGTTTTTTCATTGAGTCTTATCATTGAAGATTAAAATGAAAATGTCTATAAAAATGACAAACCATTAGACTGTAGGGAATAAATTTTAAGCAAATTACTTATTTGTATGATACCAACACAATAGCAAGAAAATTTTTGTGCATCTTATGATCTTACTTTTACATACACTATGGACGCTCTTTCCCATAATAGCACTTGATATTAAGTGATCGATATGATAAAACAAACTTCTAACTCTACAAGCCCAATATCACAAAACATAAATCTAAATACAGGTTTAGGTGTTTCCGTAATTACATAAGATAATATACAATTGAAAATCTTTGTTACTACAAGTTCACACGGGCATTAAACAAACATTTCAAACAAAAGTTATAATTTTTTACGCACCAACACACTCTCCCATATCTCCCTTTTGGTTTTTGCGTGAGGTCTTAAAGAGAGTAAAATGAAGAAAATTCGAATATGATTTTTTTTTATACATTATTGTATACCATTATTATTAGCTTTTTTAAATTTTTGTAAAAAGTCCGTTACTATATACTTTACCTTCTCTGCTCGAACAGCTTCATGTAATCGCTTATATACTAATTCGTGCTACATCGCTTAATATTATTGTAGTGCCGTCTAACCGAACGGCGTGCCCGGCATCCATACGACATTTTTTAACAAATAACTTACATTTTTAAACTTGTGATATCTTTCGAATAGAATGTTCAAATTGAATCATTCAAAAAGTTATGTAATGACAGACTTAATAAGAACTCATTTTGACAAGGATTGAATCCGAAGTATAAATAAACGAGCTTTTATAGCGGTGGTATTAAATATATGTTTTTTAAAATTAAAAATTGTGACATAACTATAATAAATATATATATATATATATATATATATATATATATATATATATATATATATGCTGCTGCTATATTTTTTGTAGATAATTACGTACTACGTTCTGCAAAGACGAAGTACATTATTTTGTTCTATATCAATCAATCTATAATAGTTTTCGCAGCGCACAGGATGTAAGAAAGTTATTTGGTAATTTTTCACACCTTGAGTTACATTATTAGAGTTTTAGTGTGGATCTCAAATTTGTTGATAATTTAATATAACGTATATTCTGCGAAAAAGATGTAACTTTTTAGTTAATTAGTCAAGTAGTTGCGGAGCCTATTCAGTACAAACAAACAAAAAAACAATTAAATCTTTCCTCACTCAAATCAAATCTTTCTAGTGTAGATTAATTCCACTATTGGCATAATATCCTGAGAGGTTTGTTTGTCTAATACAATTTCACTACGAGTTATGAGGGTTCAAAAAAAACGAGGCAGCGTAGAAAAGGTAATGATAATGGCTCTTATGTATTGTTGGGCTCGTCTTGACAGGGCACTGCCGTAACCCTATCATTAAAGTAGGTAGTAAGATGACATAGTTTGTTCTCCTGTAAGATATCATTTTTATTCGCAGCTTTTTACAACTCTTATAAGAAAACTGTTGGCTTCTATTTGATTTGTCTGAAAGTTAAGTACATAACACCGAGAAAAGTACTTTCTTGTCGTACTTTTAAATAAGTTTGATAAAATTTTAAAAATCATTTTTATATATAACTGGAAGGTCGGTGGTGTTGAGATTTTGGCACTGATTCGGGCGGCCCGGGGTTGATCTAGCTGTATACAATGTGGTTTTCATTTTTCTAATTTCATAAGTACAATTACCTGACAATTACTGAAGGCAACTTGCATACACCTGCTAAAATATAAAGAAGGTTCATGTAATCGATGAGTCAGCATGGTTAACTAAGTCAGTCACCCTAACATAGTAAAAGTAGCCTTAAGCCCAATGGTAGGGATCTGTATAAACTGTGATGACAATATAATTGACTGTGACTTTGAATATGATTAAAATATGAAAAGCACCACATGATTCGAATAGTACTTGAATCTGCTTTTACAACAAATCATACTGATCGTGTCCAACATTCAAACCTGTAATCAATATATAAACGAATATATATATATATATATATATATATATAATATATATATATATATATATATATATATATATATATATATATATATTGATGCGACGCTGGATTGTTTCTATATATAATAAGGACAACCTGTAAACACTTGAAATTTTAACTTCTATTTGAACTTGATCAATTTACAACGGGCGCACGTGGTTGTATAAGGCTGGTATGTTAATATACATATATGTATGTACATATATATCGGTGATAATCTGTACTTATAGTTTGCAATTAAATAAAAATACTATTAAAATGTTTGTCTACAATAAAATTCATTTTTACATAACGTCATTCAATTGAAACGCTTATCAGAAAATTTTCGCAGTGCAATATCTTAAAACCTTGCTATTTTAAAGTCAGCCTCTATTTCAATCTCTTTGTAAGCAGAATAGATTTGTTCGGCAGAAACGAGAGGCTGATCAATAAATTGTGTTTTGCTGTTCAAAGCTAAATTTACTTGTTCTCTAGCCACGTTTGATGCTCGTTTTGTAACGCTTCATATACTTTTCGTGTGCTAGATAGCTTTGGCGCGGCCGCTGGGATCAAAGGTTTCGGAGGAATTATGTATGAATTTGATAGTCACCATTCGCGAAACTATTTCTTTGGTAACTGGAGTGTGGTTAAAAAGAAATAAATAAGCAGTGAATCACGTTTTGTGATGAATGGGATTGGTGTTCGTCATTTATTTATTTAGTGGCCGCATTCAGGGTTTGATGGTTGTGACTTTAATTCTTATCTATCTATATAAATATATAACGGGAATTAACACGACTTTTACATACATACATTATGAAACGTCAGAAGATAAAATATGCAAGTAAATATGACGTTAGTTCCCGTTATATATTAAATGGCTTGTCTATGTCATTAACCAGCAGGTCCAACTTGCACGAGGGTTGGGCAGGTTATTCAAAAATAAGGTCGACATACAATTCTACTTAAAATCTATAATCAAATAAATTACCACACAGCGATCTCCACTTAAATCACAATACGATTTATTTGGATAATGTGATCGGTCATCCACGTGCAGCCGACCGCGTGCTCAGTCATATAAACATGGCTGCTCAAAGCTCCCATTTTCACTGCATACATGTCATATATATTCCACTATTCATCCCTCCTCACTTTATCGTAAGCCTTTTCCAAATCCACGAAATGGATTTTTATCAGTTCCTCAACTTTATGGTTTAGCCTTGGCTAATCCCTTTCAAACAAACTTTCAAAATACTCTTTCCATCTCCTTACCATTCAATCTTCATGGTAGCTGTTTTATCTTCAGCTATTCTCATAGACTTCCAAGAGAACTTAATGTTATTGTAGAAGTCGTCAAATAGCCTAGTCTCAAATGTCTGTTCCTTTTATTCTTTCTTTCTTCTAACAATATCCTTACTTGCATTCTTCGAATTATTATAATTCCTCCTTGCATTCCGTGATTGGCGTTTGTAGCAATCCAATCTAACCAAGCTTTCTTTTTATTAGAAATTGCTTCCCTTGCAGTAGGATAATGTACTACATATTTTTCACTTAGACCTAGACAGCTAAACATGTTACTTCATGATATCCGTGTCCAATCGTGACGCGTCCAAAGTAATTGTGATTGGAGAATAAAGGTGAGTCGAGAGGAAGCTCACAAAAAGACTGATTTAGTTGCCAAAGCAACGTATGTGGAAGTAACTACAGAAATAGTTTTGATTTGATTCGTAACCTCATTTCGGAAGTTCCAACACATTTTTTGTTATGCATGAGCTAAGTTTTGGCTCATTTGATGTTGTTTAGCTTCCGGAGTTGGACATGTTTTGTGTTTCTAACTGTGTTATGAAGCTCTTCATTACAAAAAAACTTTTTTTGTTATGTAATATTTAAACATATATATATATATATCATCCAGTGAACATATTAATGTGTTCGTTGAATGCTAGTAACCTAAACCTATTTTTCATAATCCTGAAACATTACATGAATAGAAGCAAGAATTTAAATATTTTATCAACACTGTTTGATATAATAATTTGTAATGTGTCCAACATCAAACAATTTTAATGAATATCACACCAAAACAAAAAAGGCGTTTAATTAATAAAGAAAATAAGGTTTGGTGTATCAATTCATTCGCCCGGACCTAAATGTTCAACGCTGGCTCCCTTCCAACTCACAATCTCGGTTTCGCAGATAAAAAGAAAGGAGAAAAAGCCTGGATTACGGGACTACATAAAGGAAATTACAGTTCAAATAATGCGGAAATTTTATTTTTCCTATGCAAGGAACACTAGCACACGGTGGCGGAAAATAGGGTAAGGTAAAAAAAAATATTCACAAACAAAATATTTGCATTGTCTCTAGTGAAGCTTTGGGATGGCGCTGGCTAAATTAGCAGGGATGTCTAGAAAGTAAAGCAAAGATTTTCAACTAAAAAATGTTATTTCAGGAATTGTTGTTACATAAGAATAATGTTGTTCCTTGTTGCTGATTAATTTATAAATATTCATTTTCATGAAAACACAAAAAATATTTGCATTGTTCCTATATAGTAAACTATTGGAATAGCGCTAGTTTAGTTGATAGGAATATCTAGAAAGTAAGCCAAAGAATTGCAAATTCTGTTTTCAAATGAAATGTTTTCAAAATGTGAATTGCAAATATAGTAAGAATAGTCACAGTGCATTCTTCTATAACCATCCTCTGAGATGTTTTTATGGAATATGTAGAAAAATTACTTCTTAAGTGACACCAAATAGAATCAAATAATCAACCATAGAAATAAGGTCCAAAACGGGGTTTCCAAAGAATTCCAATTCCACACAATTCGAGCAAAACTGATTTTCAGTATACAGAAATTGCGAGATACGTTAAACAATTTAAAATTATATAAATGTACATATATTATTTTTCATATCGTTAAATCTGCCAGCTTCATTTTTATTTCAAAAATATATCAACGAACAAGTTTTTATGCAGCTGAAATGCTGCAATATGTACTCGTGCATTTAAGCGACGGTTTCGCGGTGAAAGAAAACAACATACAGCAACCTGCATTATAAAAACAACATACAGCAACCTGCATTATAAACGCGAAAGTTTGTAGGCATAAGAGTTTGTTATCGTTCTCGTAAAAACTACTGAATGGATTTCAATGAAACTTTACAATAAAAAAGCTAATATATCATTATAACAATAGATCGAATATAATACTTTTTATTATTACTATTTTTTTTTTAAGAAATAGTCAAAATGTTTGAAACATTAAGAAACAGTAAAAATTGTAAAATAATAAATAACATTATTGTACCTTTGAAAAAATTGTAATCATAAATAATATTGACAATAATGATAACAAATTGAAAATAATAATAGTAATAATAAAAATCTGTCTCTACCTATACGCTTTTATTTAACAGTTACGTACGTAGTATGTTGGAATTCGCAAGTACTGTTTGGAATCCATCACAACAAATTCATCAATTTAATATAGAAAAACTACAAAAAAAGTTTCTTAGATGTGTAAATTATAGAGTTTGTAACCATTATAAAGATTATGAATCTTCTCTCGCATTTTATAAAGTGAGAAGTCTGCTACAACGTCGCCACTATCTAGATGCTACCTATTTATTTAAGTTACTCAACAATATGGTTGATGCTCCTTCACTATCAGAACAAGTTTACTTCCGTATTCCTCGTAAACAGGAAAGAAACATTAGAAGAAAATTTTTATTCAGTGTTAAATTTACTAACACCCGCTATGCAAATAATAGCTTTATCAAAAGAGCTTGTACCAGATATAATGAGAGTTTTAGTGATGTGGATATGTTTTGTACTAGTTTAGGCATATTTAAGAATCTCATTTTACAGGTTAAGTTATAGAGATAAGATTTTTCTTTTGCTTTTAAAATACATTTAAATTAACTATCCGTCATGGGTTATATCACTCTGGTTAGGTATATCATGCTGATAATTCATGGATATTGTTTAGTAGTTAATTCGTTTAGTTTGTATATTTAGTGGACTAAAGGTTTAGATATAAGTCATATAATATATTATTATCATTTATGTAACTGTTTGTCCATAATAAATAAAAAAAAAAAAAAAATAATAACTAGCTTAAACAATTAGCAACAAATTCTAATGTAATTAAGTAGGTAATATGTAAGATTTCTAAATTATAATTAATCTTAGTACTTAAACACAAAAATGTAAATACTAATCATAGATACTAATTAAACATTGTTAGTCTTAAGGAATAGTTAGAACATAGATATAGATGTGGCTATGACTGTGAGGTACAAGACCATCTGTCCCCACAAAACGGAGAACAATACCTTTCTCCTGATCGACAAATGATATGTTACTTGTAGAATAAATAATATATAAGGAAATGTAAAAAAAAGACTAATACAAACAAAAAAGAGAGCGGATCAAAGAGTTCGCAGAAAATCAAAAAGAGAAAAAAAAAACAAATAGTCTACAATTTATAAAGATATAAATCACGCTAATATCAGCTACTCGAAATAATATGAATAAGTCGCTCACACTAGCTAGTAAAAAAAGTCTCCAGCTCCGTTAATTGGCCATATCTTGGCATGTGTGTATAGTGTCTTGCACCTACCTGTATCGCCTCAAAGATAACGCCAATAGACGCCTCATCGTCATTTTCAGGCGACAGACCAATCATAGGCTTTAAAACATACGCATATAAACACTATCTCGATTTGCTCAGTCGGTTACATCGGGCTCGTCAGTCGGTTTGCGTAATACGGACACAGTGAGTGTGGTGTGTGACGGTGCGTGGATATCGAAAAATATGTCGGTGGTTCGAGAAAACTGCCGCATCACGGAGCTTGACAGCGCAGCTCCAGTCCGCCTGCGACCACGGCCGGTGTAACCTGGAGACCTATTTTTGAATTACGAATGCGATTTTCGAAATCACCGCTGACTAAATAGTCAGCGGTGATGAGATTGAGATCACGGATTCCTTCCTCAACATCCAATTTAACCCGTTAGTCCGAGAGGCTGCTAACTATGCACCCTCCTCCTCCCCCTCATACCGTCGCCCTAAAAACGCGCTCACCGACCCTCCTGATCTTATTACTAGCAAATTGCAAACCCTGCTGGACGCGGCATCTGCGCCGCCGAACAGCACGGGTCACTAAGTACCTTCTGTACACAATCAAGTTTGACCGACCCACTCTGGGAACCGGCCTATCCCCTGAAGCGTATGCACCGTTAAGGGCTGCGCTACCTCGCCCCTCCCCTGAGAGGGCGAGCGTTCCGATGTAGCCGATAGGGCCCCAGGCTTTCTGCCCGGCCAAAGGCATTAGGCAGTGTTTAGTTGGTAGGCTGACCTTCCGTCAGAGTCCAACATAACCACCCGCCGTAGACCGGGCGCGGGTGGTATCCGGTGCGAGGTCGTCCGAGCACCAGGGGGTTGTCATAGCGACCACTGTGGTGGCGCGCCCCCTATGAGGATTCACTGCCTCCTCCCGTGAGGAAAAAAAAAAAAAAAAATAACATCCAATTTTTGAAAGTCGATCGCAGAGCTGCCAACATAGATAAAGTACACACATAAATGTAAGAGATCGGTTCCACGCAGAATGTAGCCGCTGCCGGTTATTGCCGGCTTAACCATTATGGTTTATCTATACATATAATAAGACAGTAAAAATATTTTGTCTGTACATTTAGTATTTTTGACTGAAATGGATAGAGGGGCACTTAAATAGATTATTAGAAAGCAAAAAAAAATTTTTTGGAATTTTTTGTCTGTCTGTCTGTCTGTATGTTTGTTCACGTTTATCTCCGAAAGTACCGTAACCGTAACCGTAACCGATTTGCTTGAAACTTTTACTATTTGCTTTGTTTTAACTCAGAATAATATCTAAACTTTGTTTCATCAAAATCGGTTCATTAAAAAAAAAGTTATCGTCATTTTAATGAACTCAAGGCATGATAATATTGCGAATTACATTCAACTCGAAATTTACGCAGACGAAGTCGCGGGCAACAGCTAGTATATATATATTATATATATTAATATATATATATATATATTATATATATATATATATATAATGTATGTGCTACATTCATATATGTATATTGTATATATAGACTGTAAAATCAAACAAAACACAGATAACATTTCCACAAGTATGATTTGATTACGAGTGGGTGAGGGCACTCGTAATGAAATCACACCTGTGACTAAGGTAGTCACATCAGTGATATTCAAAAATAAGAATTATTGAAAATCGGTGATTATTAGTCACATCGGTGATTTCGAAGTCGCATTCGTAATTCAAAAATAGATCTCCTGGTCGAAACGTCAGGCAATAAAATTCGGTACGTAAACAATATCGTGTTAATTCCCGTCATACATTTCTATTAAAACATACGGTCAGAAATAAAAATTATGAAGCTACCTAGACGTCATAAATCAAGCGATCTACCCTATCAGTATTGTCTACAATACCTAATTAATTATACGATCTCAATTTTTATATTTTGATTGTATATGTTTGGCTGTGAAATTGTCTTGTCGCTAGTACATAGAAACTATTAATGTATGCAATACATGTTAATTGAAATGTAATTTTTATGATTATTGAATCTCACAATATTTTGCCTCCAAAACTATACTGAGTACCTATTAGTTAATTTAATGAAAAGACCAAGAGTTCTATAAAGTTTGTTTACTTGGTTATTAAATAATAAAGAATAACTTAGTATGGATAAAACAAACTTTTAAGAAACTCCGTACAAAACGGTTTCATAGTTAGATACTTGTAATTTATATAATTTATCTACACAAGTATTAATAATAAAGGTAAATAGTGGTGAAGCTACAAGTACACAATTAAGATCCAAATGAGGACAACCTAAACAAAAGCGGACCACCTGGCCGCGGAGGAAATAATGTGCCAATAAAAAAAAGAAAGCACTTAGTTTAGTTAGTGCAGGCACGGGCCTTTTATTTTATACGGGCCGGAGACGCTTAAGAACTGTGATGACAATGTGCTTTGTTCCATTTTTTAATAAGAATATTTCACTTACTGAGCTATAAACCATAGTAGGTACTTTCGTATAAAATCGTTTTCACTTAAGAAAGACCCGAGTAAAGCAAGGTAGTAACAGCAGAAAATGGATTGAAACTTAGCCAATATTTGTTTTCAGATCGACAGGTATTATTAATATTTAACGACCTCCATAGTCGACTGGTTAATACACCGGTTTCAAGATGTCGTCATATCTGAAGTCCCGGGTTCGAACCCAGCGGGGGCACATGTTTGTGTAATGATAAATAATACTTTAGTCATAGTTTTTAATATGTATATGTCTATTCAAACATTTATTTGTGTATAATATATTGTAACGTTGTTTTTTACACACAGTTCTAGATTGGCGTATAAATGCTTAATCCATAATTCCATAACATTAGTACATTGTTTTCTTATTGATTTCAACTGAAATACTAAACTGCATTTGACAAATTATTTGTTATTGTTGTACATGAAAGGTGGACTGACATTGACATTTGCCCTCACATATTACCGACGCGGTTAGCAGAAGGGATGCCACCTACATTCAGACACTTCTTTCTGTACTGGATGATTGAGACAGTGCAATATATAAATCTGTCTTACTTAATAACTGTTTATTAACAGTGGCAAACAGATGTTAGTATGCTTTGCATTCCTAAAGGAATGCAGCTGTAATTCTTGAAAGAATTTAAATTCTCTTTTAATGTTGAGTTGAGTCTGTGAATAGATAATTCACCTTGAGCTTAGGTCATAGAATTATTTGCTATGAACATTTAAAATTTAAAATTCTAAATCATAATTAAAGTACTTAATATAAAATAGGTTTATTCGGTAAAATAATATTATTTGTTATTTCTTGTTAGGGAAATTGAAAAGCGTGAACAAATAAACAGTAAAGATATGTATTAAAAATATATCAGTACAAGAAAACATAACATTGGGAATTGACATACAAACAAAAACTTAATTTAAATATAGACGTTTCTGTCTACTTGTTGACAATCTGACTGTTCGGTGGCCAGTTAGTTCCAACACTCCTCTTCACTGAACTGTGACATCTTCAGGAGAGTCCCAAACTGCTCCGTAGTTTTAATAATCTAGGACCAGCTAGAGTTTTTGTCAAAAGATCTGCCTCCATGATCTCAGTTGGCATATACTTTATTTGTAGGAGGTTTTCTTGTATGCAATTTCGTATGAAATGCATTTTTAGGTCAATGTGTTTTGATTTGGACGTGACCATGGCGTTCTTGCTTAATTTTATTGCAGCTTGATTATCACTCATGATGACTGTGATATTATCATAATCAGGTTGAATATCTTTGAACAAATTTTTAAGATGGATAGCTTCTTTAGCGGCTTCAGTGAGTGCGATGTACTCCGCCTCTGCGGTTGACAGGGCAACGCATTTCTGTTTCCGAGAAGACCAGCTTATAGGAGCTCCAGCATATTTAAAGCAATAGCCCGAAAAAGATTTTCTGTCTAGTTTACACGCACCCCAGTCTGCATCTGCCATACCAAATAACTGTTTTCCAGTTTTTCGATATGTCAAACCCACGTTTTTTGATCCTTTCAAGTATCGTAATACTCTTTTGGCGCTGGTGAAATGTTCCTTTCCGTAATAGTCATTGAACTGGGATAAGTAACTTATTGCAAACATAATATCGGGTCTTGTTGCAACTGCGACGTACATCAGTGTACCAATCAAATTTTTGTAAGGCAATTGCTGATCGCATTGTTCCACTTTTTCTAAGTATTTTCCGTTTTCTAATGGAGTGGAAGTTGGTTTGCAGTCTTCCATATTAAACCTTTTTAAACAGTCATTTATTAGCTCTTCTTGACTTAGTTTTACTTCACCCTCCTTGTAGGTAAAATTTATTCCAACAAGCCTTTTGGGTATTCCCAAGTCCTTAAGTTCAAATTTTGAATTTAACTCCTTTATTATCTGGCGTAATTTATTTGGACACGAGTAGGCGATCAGGATATCATCGACATAGATGACTAATATTGTCATGTCTCCTCTTTTCTCTGGATGTCTAAAATATAAACGCAAGGATCTGCTTCTGAGCTTTGAAAACCTAAGTTCTTTAATTCCATGTCGAGTTTCCTATACCATTGCCTCCCCGCCTGCTTGAGTCCATATAAAGCTTTCGTAAGGCGACAGACTTTCTTGTTAGGGGTTTCTTTTATGTCTTTCAACATTTGTACTGTTTTGTCATATAATGTCAAATCTTCCTTTGTACTTTCTTCAACCATAATCTCTAACAAATATTCTTCTAAGTATTCAGGATACTTCATGTAAACATTTTCTTCTAAGTGACCATTAAGGTAAGCAGTTGTAACATCCATCTGGTGTAATTTCAATCCTTCTTCCATTGCGATTGCTACAACTGATCTAATGGAACTTAGCTTGGCAACGGGGGCATAGGTTTCATTATAATCAACACCAGGGCGTTGAGTGAATCCCCGAGCTACTAATCGGGCTTTTCTTATGTTGCTATTATCTGGCCCTACTTTATTTCGCAGAACCATTTTATAGTCTACTTCTATCATGTAATCTTTTTTCACCTCTATCTTCCAGGTATCATTTTTTACGTGTGCCCTTATCTCATTTTTTATTGCCTCGTGCCAGTATTCACTTTGTTCCTCTTTATTAGTTAAATAGGATGTATCATAAATATTTCCTTCAATCAGGCGAAGATCATAGTCTTCCGTCCATTCAGGTGGACGTCTCTCTCTCTGTGGCCTAGATGGCCTCCCATTCACGGGCGTTTCGATAGTTTCAGATACATCATCTGGTAAGTCATCCGAGATAGTATTAGGTATTTCATTCTCCAAATTCTGACTTTCTATTGTATCCATATTTTCATTATTTTCTACGAATTCTATTTCTATTTCTTTTTCAGAGAGTTTTTATTTATATTATTATTTTTTTACATTATTTTCTAGGTGCTGCTTCTCTTCAATTATTGTATCATCATAATTCTGACGTTCTTTTGCATAATACATATTTTCTATAACTTTTATGTCTCTGGTAATTACGATATTATTTTCTTCGGGTATGTAAACCCTATATGCTTTTGCCGTTAACGAATACCCCATAAATACACCTTCTCTCGAGTTTTGGGTCAGCTTTCCTCTTTTGTTCTTCTTCAAAACAAATGTTTTTCTGCCAAATACATGGAGATGATTTCCAGACGGCTGACGGCCTACCCATCTCGTGTACGGTAAATCGCCATTTAATGCTTTAGATGGGCTACGGTTTATGAGATAATTCGCTGTGGCAATGGCTTCGGCCCATAGCTTTTTAGGAGCATTAGCTTCAATTAAAAAAACACCTAGCTTTTTCCAATAAGGATCTATTTTTCCTTTCGCTTACTCCGTTTTGCTGTGGAGTATACGCTGCGGTTAACCTTCTTTGGATGCCGTTCGCTTTTAGGAATTCGTCAAATGCCTTGTTCCGGTATTCTGTACCATTGTCGGACTGTAAATATTTTATTCTTTTATTGTGAAAATTTTCAACTTCGTTTTTGTATTCTTTGAAAATTTCAAATACGTCACTTTTCTTTTTAATGAAATAGACATGACAGTACCGAGTGTAATCGTCAATGAATGTGACATAATATTTAGAACCCGCTGGAGTTTCACATTCGAAAGGACCACAGACATCGCTGTGTATAATAGTCAATGGTTCACTTGTCCTGGCATTTTCAGTTTTAGGAAAAGGCGCTCTGGTTAACTTTGCTTTTATGCAGGTTTCACATGTTTCGAACTTTTCGGCGTTTTTAAATTTTAATCCATGCATAAGTTCATGATCCATCATTTGTCTCAGATCTCTTTCATTAATATGTCCCAATTTTCGATGCCACTCCATAACATTACTCCTTGTCTTTGATAAGTAATGTGCGTTATACTCTTTGTCAAATTCAAGGTAATAAAGACCATTTTGTCTTTGGGCTGTCAGCGATACATTTCCATTCTTTTCAATGACATATGCCTTATCTTTCTCAAATACGACCCTATTGCCTCTGTCTGTAATTTTTCCTACGGACAGTAAATTTGCTGACACATCTGGAACATATAAGGTCTCACTAAAAATGTAGCCTTCGTTCCCTGTACTTACAGTAACATTTCCTTTACCTTGAATCTCACTTGTATATTGATTTGATGCCAGCCTTAGGATTCCTTTTTCTGGATTTATATTTGCGAATAGTGACTTTTCGCCGCACATATGTGACGAACAACCGCTATCTAGACACCAACTTGTTTTATTAGGGTCTGAGTTTGCGATATTTAGACAAACATTATAAGTTTTATCATGTGGCTTACATTTCTTGTTGTCGGCCTTCTTTTTGCTCCAACATGCATCAGTAGTATGACCAGTCTTTTTGCAGTTTCGGCAAAATTTATTATTCTTCTTATAAGTATTCTTTTTAGAGTAATAAGCTTCGCCACTATCGTCATTACTGTGAGCATTTTTCCGGGCTTCACTCTCTTCTAAAATCTTTATTTTCAGCTCTTCTGGATTCGGCAAATTGTCACGAGACTCAATTGCGATGCGAAAATTTTCGTAATTGGTTGGTAAGCTATAGAGCATCATTATGCTTAGTAATTCTGGATGTATTTTGATGTCCATATCTGCCAATTTGTCGACAACATCCATAAACTGATTCAAATGTTCGCGAACGTCTTCACTTTCTGACAATTTCTTAAGAACGAGTTGTTTTAAGAGAGTAGCCTTTCGGGCAGGGCCTGTACTTTGATATATGGTTTTGAGTTTATCCCATACTGCTTTGGACGATGTGCATGTTTTAATCTGCTTTAGTTCCGACGGTGACAATAATAGTAAAATCTCAGCTCTTGCCTTTAGATCTTCTTTAAGAAACACCGTCTTTTCTGCCGCATCTGCACTTGATGGCAATGTTTTCACTCCACTTACAATATCCCAGTAGTCATTTTTTATCAGCACGGCTTGTGCCTGCATACACCAGGTATCATAATTAGATTTTGTTAGCGGCTCAATATTTCTGTAGCTCGACAAACTGGATGCCATCTGTTTTAATATCCAAAACCACGCTCTGCTACCAATTTGTTAGGGAAATTGAAAAGCGTGAACAAATAAACAGTAAAGATATGTATTAAAAATATATCAGTACAAGAAAACATAACATTGGGAATTGACATACAAACAAAAACTTAATTTAAATATAGACGTTCTGTCTACTTGTTGACAATCTGACTGTTCGGTGGCCAGTTAGTTCCAACAATTTCTCATTTTTTTTATGATTACATCTTCTGAAGGGCAATTAGGTCCGGATGTCTATGTTTTCATTTAGTCTATGGCTGAATTCTATTGTATGGAATCGTTTGTCAATGCTTTCTTTCTCTTGTTGGTGCCATTGTGACCCTAAACTTTGAGAAGTGGAGATCAGCACGCTTCAAATCTTTTCATAATTGAAGATTAATTAATTAATTAGTTTATTTTCTTTTTACCCAAATGGGGTGCATTTTTCTACTTGTATAAAAATATCATTCTTAAACCCGCTAATAAACGGTAAGTGTAATTGTCTTGTATATTGGATTAGCTCGTGGTAGTTCTCCATAATGGCCGATGCCAATTTCAATTTTTTTTTCATCTTTTCCAGGGTTCTTCCAATCTTTGGTTATTATCCGATTATATTTTCAACATATGATCTATTTGTTGCTCATGGTTCCCACTAGTGGTCAAACATTGGCTAGTTGAGTAGCATACCTACTGCGTGGCACATCTTCTATGTGCACGCATCTTCGAACTTACAAGTGGTCAAGCCGTATCTGTTCAAGAAAAAAGTGGAGGGTGTCATATTGGGAGTGCATCGTGAGAGATTCCATCCGCTTTCATCACGTCAATCCACCTCGAGGTAACCAGATGCCCGGCTGGAACGTGAGTGCATACCTCCATTTAACGATTTAGTACCTGTATTTTTAAATTTCGTGTGGAACGGTTGGCTACAGCAAGTTAATAGATTTAAGTAACATTTTGTATTTGAGAATTAGTATTTCATTAATCATTTTCTTTCTTATAACTGGTAAATTTGTTAAACTATATAAAAAGATTTTAATAGGTTACTAATTTTCATGAAAAGAAGAATTTATCGACTAACTAATTTTAGATGTTATAGATTGCGTTGTGAATTACTTAGTATGTTACATTTTTATGCTACTTTGTAATTGCTAATATTATTCTTGTTATTAATATATACCAGTGACAAAGATTTTAATAATAGTATATATTTACATGATTTGTCTACAACTTAAGAATTCTTAAATCTTAATCAATATTTTAAATAAAAAAAATACATGCATGCTCATTTTGGTAAATTCTTTGTGGTTTTATTTTGCATCCATCTGAAACTCTGATTGAGTTAGTGTGATGGCGCCCTTGTAATAAGTTGTTCACACTGCTCACCAGGCTACATCGAACCAAAATCGTCTGTCCACGCCTTGAGTACAATTGTCGCTGATATCTTGCTCTGCCACTAATACTCTTTAGCTAGTCAATTGTAATGGGCACATTAAATTAGTACAGACAGCTACAGATTGCGACTCCTACAATATGTATATCTATTCGTTACTCTGGATCCGTAACACTAGCCTTACAGACCTTACTTTGGGCTAGGCTACTTGGTGTAAGACGTCGTCAACGTCGTCGTAACTAATTTCTGTGACGATCATTCTTAAAATAAGGTGTGGTCCATCACCCACATAGCCCAATGGTACCATACCATTGGGCTATGTAGGTAGGTAATAATATATGGCGGTCGAATCGCGAAAGCGCACCCCGCCATGTGCCCCGTATGGGCCTAGAGAACTCGGGGGGTTTTAGTGGGTAGGCCAGTCCTCTATGACCGGAGAGCCCCACACACGGCCGCGCCTTGCCAGCGCGGTGTCATGGTGCATAAGGTCGCATTTCCCCCTACAAAAAAAAAGGTAGGTAACAATATATCTAATCTGTATAATGTACATTATGAAGCACGATGAACTAAAGATACATTTTTAAATAAGAATTTATCATTTACTGAGCTATAAACCATCACGCACAGATATCTCGCACAGATTCCAGGTTTTCGTCAACCGATGCCTTCGCAGCATCCTGGGTACTTACTGGTCAGAAAAAAATCCCAACGAGCAGCTTTGGGAACGTTGTGATGAAGTCAATCAGCACATCAAACGCCGTAAATGCCACACTCTCCGAAGGGATCCAAACCCCCAAGGTAGCGCAAACGTGGTCGTCCAAAACAGACCTGGCGGCGGACTGTCATTGGCGAAGCGAAAGCCATTGGAAAAACCTGGAGCGAAATCAAATGCGAAGCTCAAGACCGTGCGGGGTGGAGACTCACTGTGGACGCCATCTGCCCCAGTTAGGGGACAAAGGACCTTAATGAATAATGAATGAGCTATAGACCATAGTAGAGTTAAACAAAATCGTTTTAATTTAAGAAGAATCCTGGGCCAAGCAATGTAGTAGCAGCAAAAATGTATTGAAGGTTTATGAAAATAAATAAAAAATGAAAATAGAAGCAAAATGTTATTTTTGAACAGCACTTCAATTCTGGCTGCATATACAACGTCAGTATTCCGCGATATTGGACTTTCATTATTCCAGGTTTCAGGCCAATGCACCTAAAAGTCAGCACCCGTTAATGCCACGTCACAGATGCACCGATAACGTCGCTATAAAGTATTACACCGGCCTGAATAAATATTAAAAATGAAATCATACTTTTCAGTTGATTGTGCGATTTACCGGTACAAAATAAATACGATGCCTCGGTGCATACTCGTAGTAGTAACATTGAATATCCATTTTAACAGAGATTTGTTTTCAGAGCGACAAGTATTATAACAAATTGTGCACGAATTTATCAAAATTCCGTAGATTTTTCACGACAGTTATTCTTAAGAGGTATTAATATATCGATTCACTGTATGTACATTTTGGAGTACGTTGAAACATGGTAGTAGCTGCTCTAAGGTGAAAGAAGGATTAGCAGAAATCACAAAAAGTCATTGGATGCTAGCAATGCAGCAGCGAGAGCAGTATGGAAGTCCTTGGAAGAGGCCTATTATTAGATATTGATAATTAACCATTGACATATATTCTACCGATAGACAAGAACACTAAAGGATAAAGTGTGTTCAAATATTGGTGAATTTTAGAACTATAATCAGCCAGATCGCTAAATCTATGTGACCTCGTCTGACCATAGAAAGACAACTGCTGGATCGCTTGTCGAAGTATAGATTTTGTTCAACCAAAACGTCGTAACCGCCGCTTACTTATGACGTTTTGCCGAGCGCAGTGAAGCATGACGTTAAAGCGCTTTGTATCAAAAAATTTTCACCGCAGAAGCGATACCAAATTTAATAAGCACATTGTACTTCATACACTTATTATTTTTTATAATAGAAGGAATGGCAACATAAAAGAAAACAAAATATTAGGACTTTATTTAATTATTCTACAATATAAATTTGTACTAAACAATAAAAAATTACGAACTAAACATTTTATAATCATCCCGGCTATATATTAACCTAAAGTCGCCGCGTACGCTTGGGAATGGAAGAACATCTGTATGGCTTTACTCTATGATTTTAGCAAGCACGTGACAGCGCGGCGTGAATAAATACAAAATATTGTTTACATTGTATAATTATAATATAATTATATATAATTATAATTTCCTTATTTCCACTTAAACAACTAGGTATTTCACTAACTTAAATTTTCAATAATTATTTTTGGTTAGATTACTATTTAATCACTGCTTTAATTATGTTTATTGTCGGCCTACGATGCACACTGCGCGAATGGCGACGACTCACTGAGCGAGGTGCAGAGTGTACCCTGCACTTCACTTGAACGTAGTGAGTGTTCGGGCGGGCGAATCTAGTACGTAGACTTTATATCATGGCAGACTTTATATGTTGACCTTGAGATAGCTCTTTATTTCATTTAGTGGTGGTCACAATAGCGGTGGTATTTTGTAGTGTAAATATGTATGACTTAATGTGTTTTACGATAACGAAAAACTGTTTTTATAAATTAAATTAAAAAGTCATTATCTACCTTTTATGTTGATTACATTTTAAACGGGACTGTCGATCCTCCTCCAGCACATAATTTCATTAAGCAAAACAAACCGTTGGAGTTTCACCAAAATAATTGTTAGCAACTTCAGTTAATCAACATTCCAAAATTTTACGTTTACTTAATCTCGAGCTGTTTATGATTCACGACAATTACACCCGAGCGATTGTTTCATACTAAGGGAATCTCGCGCCGCCATTCGTGGTAATTTAATTTAATGTGCTTCGATAATTAATGCTTTTATTCATTATCCACTATGTACAGAAAAATCAAAACGCATATTAATTATATCACGGGTCAACACGAATTTTGAGTCTGAGTTCTGTACCTCTGATTTTGGTTACTTATGCCTAATTAGCAATCATGGGTATGGTCAAAATTCCAAAAGCGCTGGTAAAAATTCTAAAAAGATTGAATACCCAAACCTACCATCAACGTCTGCTCCAGTACCCCGCAGTGAAAATTTCCCTGTGCCTTCGAACCCAAAGCAGAAGGCGCAAAAGCAGTTACCGCTATCACAAATATCTAATAGTAATAGCGGAGACAGCGAGTTCGTGATCACATCATCACCGTCTGCTGAACCACATCTTATTAATTCAGAAGAGTTTGATGACTTAGTAAGAGATTTAAATCTACCTAAACTTAAAGCAGAAATGAACATGATGGGTGACTAAATTTGCGGACTCATACGAAAAAGTTCCAACTTACACAGAAGAAATACCAAGTCTGTTCATTTTTAAAGTCTTTTTTGTATTTGTGGGTTTATTAATGCTGTCTTGTATAATTAAAGTCAATAAAAATAAGTGAATTCAAAACTGTTTTCCTTTTACATGTAATTAAAATTAAAAAATAGAGCTTTTACATAAAAATTTAACATTTTGTTTTAGTAACTACAAAAGCAAACTTTATTTATTATAAATGGAGATTCTGCTTTTTTTCGATGTATACAATCAATAATAAAAGAAAATATTCACTAAATAACAGACTCAAAGAAAAATGAGCTTATTTTTTTTGTCTTGTCATTCAATAACCTTAACACCGTGGAATAATATTATAAACGCTATAGTGTGTAAGTATGGATGGATGTTTGTTGAGTAACAAACATACATCCAAGACATCCATCCAACATCAATAAAAGAGTTTTTACGTTAAAATTACAGAGTAGATATTAACGAAAATTTACAAAAATATATCTTATCTATTAAAATAACACAAGGCTTTAAATAGATATAAGATAAAAGCTGGTGCCCGTGACTTCGTCTGCTTTTATTTTATTCAAGCTTAGTGGACACCACAGCTGAAATCGAAAAAATTATATCTAATGATATGAAGGTTAATTACGTGATATGTCTCAGTATGTATTGTTACAATATCTTATAATGAACTAGATTTAATGTTACCGAGGATAATGAAGGTTGTATGTAGAACATTAAAGAAAGCAATGATTCTACCCTGCTAGAAGAAATGAAGAAGCCGTTCAAGCAATATTGGTTAATAGCAGGAGTGTAGAGTAGGCGGCAGATAAAATCAGTAAGAAAATGATAGCTAATTTCACTTTGTCGCTAAGCACAATTTTGTCAAAAAACGATACCATAGTATTTAATAGTATTCTAAGCTGTGTTAGTAAAATTGGCCGTAATTATCGCTGTTGGAAATTAGCAGGAATATTGTAATTACAAGTGACGCTTCATCTACTTATGAAAGCTATAGAGCTCTTGATTTAAGGATACAGACAAGGTCACGGTCTGTCCGAAACTAGTGCTCTCAGTAATTTTATGAATAACCTACAAGGATTTCCAAAAAACGCTGTCAACTATTTTTCAAAAAAATCACTGAAGACAGTTATATATTGACACTTATGCATTCTACTACGAGTACTAGGAAAAAACACGTGGTGTAATTAACATGAAAGTAGGATTAATGCTGTGGAGATGAGAAGCTTGAGAAGTATAATTGGAGTGAATCTGAAGGACAAAGTCAGGAACAGTGTGATAAGGGAGCGATGCGGCGTAGTTGAAGATGTAGTGACAAAGATAGAGAAAGGGATGCTTAGATGGTTCGGCCAAGAATGAATGAAGGAAGATTGACGAAAGAGATACACAAGGTAAGAATGATAGGACGAATCGGTGCAGGTCGACCTGGGCGGACATATCTCGATCAAATCGAAGATTTCCTAAAGAAAGGCCGGGTCAAGAGTACTCGCAACCGACGAGCATGCATGAAGACGCTCATGAAAGTGGAGGAAGCAAGAGAAGTGTGCTGGCACACTTCTCTTGCTTCCTACGATCCTGGGATCGTAGC
The DNA here is from genome assembly GCA_036419045.1 of Scirpophaga incertulas. Lineage (NCBI taxonomy): Eukaryota > Metazoa > Arthropoda > Insecta > Lepidoptera > Crambidae > Scirpophaga > Scirpophaga incertulas. The sequence continues at coordinate 6,890,842 of CM071644.1, forward strand.
AAGTGGAGAAAGGTGGTCTCTGCCCACCCCATTTGGAACAAGGCGTGACATATATGTATGTATTTATGTATGTAATGTAATTAGTCCGAGTATTATATCTTTTATTAAACTAAAGTAGTTCACGACTTCATTGTTTGATATGTTGCCAATGTACACTACAGCATATACAGGAAAAGACGGAATGATTATTTTTAGACCAACATTACGTAGTAATATTTTTAGATCAACATTACGTAGTATAAAAAAGAATTTATATATAATTTGCTAATTAATTTACTCGTATAAACCAGGAATTACTAGTCTTGGCATCTGCTGCTTCTGTATTTACTGGCATAATTACGGTACTTTTCCAAAAATAATACGATTTGATAATTAAAGCTAAACAAACTTCAACACTTATTTCCATTATATATTGATCTAAATATCTCTTATTCGCCAAGTTTCCAACGCCTAAAAACTTTCTCTTACAAAGTTTCAATGTACGCTCCATGTTACCCAGAAATTACTTAAATACGTACGCTATTATATAATTAAATGGATATAGCGGAGTGAAATATCCAATCAATCCAGCATTTGTATTATTGTCATTCTAATTAACTTTAACAGCGATTACGTGGGACCGAAAAAAATTGCTGAAATCACAGCGTTTTAATCAAACCGTGAATCTTCTAAGAACTCTCACAATGGAATATTGTTGACATGTTTGTAGAAATGTTTAATTTCATTACTTTTTATCTTGTAAAAATTTGGAGAATGCTCAGGTGTTCTAATTCGGCGCGTAGATGAAAAAGTATTATTAATTTGCATATTTGGTTTTAACGACGTTTATATTTGTAGGCGTAGATTTTTTTTATGCTTAGTCGTAAATATTTCAATAAATCACATGGCAACGTATCAGATTGTTCTTGTTGATATTATGAATGCACATGGGATAAATCGATTGTGCACGGTGACGTTCTCGCCAATGCTGTGGCAAATTAAAAACACGCGGTGTTGGATATAGATATTTATATCCCTATGTGTACCTGGTCCCTTTCGTCCGTGTGTATAGCAACAGTAGATTAGGGGAGCTTAATGAAAATACATTTAGATGAAGTATCTAAACATTAGCAATAGATTTGTCGCTCATTACACATAGATTTCAAACAAATTGTTGAAAAGTGAGTGCTTATTTACACTTTTACTAAGTTGATAACTTAGTAAAACAATCATGACTAAGGTACAAATGCTCGCATTCATCACACAAACATCTGCCCCCGCCGGGATTCGAACCCGGGACCTCAGAGATGGCGACACCTTGAAACCGGTGTACTATCCACTCGACTATGGAGGCGACAGATGACTTTAATTTTTAACAAAGATTCTTTTAATTCTTCTTGAACTCATGTATTGGTTTCTGCGACAATAGAACATAAATTCACTGGCGCTCCGAATGGATGTTTGTAGTGTAGATCCTGAAAAATTTAATGAGATCTCGCAACGTTGTTAGGTACCATCAGGCAGGCCGTAAGCGTTTTTGCTACCGTTGTAGTATAAAAAAAAAAAAAAAAGGTCCCTCACTAGATGGGCAGACGATTTGATGAAGTCTGCAGGAAGGCGCTGAACGCTACACAAACCAGGGTAAAGATCCTTGGGCGAGGCTTACTTGCAGCAGTTTGCGCTTACTGGGTGAAATGATAATGATTATCATACCAAATATCAGTTGAATAATAATTCTGTTAATGTTTATTTTAATCCAGAGCTCTATTCTATTTGTAGAATAATTAATCTGAACAGCAAGACGAGGTTATGAAAAAAAAGACATTGCTTTATTTTCATCACTTTCCATTTTCCTCCCACACCCTGTTACAAGATGGAAAACTACGAGTATATTTAGTTAGGCAGCAAAACAAATATCCTTGCGATGAGATTTAGATAAGTACTTACGCCAATAACAAAGATTATTGGCTTGTATTATAAATAAATATTGTTTTGTAAACTATTATATGGTTTGTGACACGCGATAAAAAGTAACCCTTAAACGATAGAAAGCAAAAACCTTGAAAGGTCAATGTAATTGTGTACGCTAAGCGCTGGGTGAACTTTATGACTTTATCTGAAGGTAAATATTTTTTTATTTTGTGAATCTTTTATATTATTTTCTGTTTAGTGGAATCATTAATAGGTATATAAATATTTTATATAAAGCTACTATTTCATATAAATGTATATCTTTTCATTGTAGTACGTGTTAAGTTTATATCTTTTATTTAATTAAGACTTATAGTAACTCTTTATCTTGACATTTTATTTTAACCTTATAATTATTTGATGACTCTTGAATCTTACAATTTTTTGACATAATATGATTTATTGATTGTTAACTTGTCGATCATTCGGACGGTCTCCAATAACTCGTAACAATATCTAGTAAAAAACTATATTAAAAATATGAAATTTTTATCAAAGCAAAAATTATCAAATTGAATCTATTGCGTAATTTTCATGAAAATAGTAAAGCAACCACAAGCAATCGGAAATGCTAGTTTGTTTTCTAAGCACGTACACTTGATGGATCTCTGTGTCTTACTTGTTAAATAATATTGAGTTGAGCTATGGGGCTGATAAGTCAGCTTGACATGAGCTCCACGTCTGTTCAACCTTGAGACGTCATTCTTAATCTTTCAAGCTCTCTCGAGAGCTTAATAAAATATTGTCAAGGCTTGTGAGAAAAATATTACGCAAATTAATTTTTCTAGTATAGGTGTCGTCATTAATCAGAGTAAACATAAAAATTATGCAATGTATAAATTAAAATAAAATAAAATATTAAGACTTAAATATATATTTTTTTACAATTTGTTGGTTTGAGAGGTATGAGTGGTGGCATCGCAATTAGGACCACACATACCCCATTAGTGGCGGTAAAATCGCGAGAGCGCACCCCGCCACGCGCCCACAATAGGCTTGTATCCACTATGAACAAATCTGATGCATTAGGTTGCATAACTATTAAGATGATCATTTAATTATGAAAAAACAAAGTTTTATAAAATAATAACTTTTAATTATTTATATTTTTATAAAATAAAATTGCACAAAATAAGCCATAAGTCACGTGACAGCAAACACCAATTAAAAAGTGTTACGTCACGCCGTGCGAAACGTCAAAGTCAAAATGTCATTCCCAAGTGTCTTGTGGAAGTGCGAAAAAGAATGGGCATCATTCCTTCTCGCGAGTGTCAGCCACTTTTTACGTATCTGCTGATTGTTTGGCACGTATATAAATAATTTTTTTGGTGTTTTTATACTTGTGCTTGTACACTGGGGCACTATGCAGTACTTGTAATACGATGAATCCATTTTTTATTAAAATAACTTCACAATACCGAATATTCCGATACTAAAACAGCTGTGTTTTGCACGGCGTGACGTCATTCAAGACGCCATGACAGTCATGAGCGTTTTTGATGACTAATGTCAAATATTTAATTAAATGCAAAATTATTCTTATAAATAAGCATTTTTTTTCAAAAATAATAATTATTTTGTATAGAATAGGCATCAAGGTATATTAGTATCTAACTACTGAAATTTAGGCAACAAGCCTATTCGGGCTCAGAGGACACCGAGGGGTTTTAGTGAGTAGGCCGGTCCGTTTGACCGGAGAGCCTCACACACGGCCGCGCCTAGCCAGCGCGGTGACATGGTGCATAAGGAGCATTTCCCCTCGTACAAAAAAGGACCACAAATACCCAAAAAGATAAGGAGAGCACAGGGGAGTTTTAGTGGGTAGACCTGGAAATCGTGCTAGAAAAATCCCACACACGCGCCCCTCCTAGCCTACGGGTTTGGTACGCATTTAACTTCGAAAAAAATAGTTGGAAGGTCTGTGACTAGCTACCTATCATTATGTCTGTCATTAAGCTTTAACAGCATTATAGTGTTCACCGATACGATCAGGCAATTAAGCATTTTTGGTTCAGACAATTAGTGCGTCTATGTCTGAGGAATTACCAAGGTTATTACTATCGCTGGTCTTATCGTCGCCTAGAACTAGATAAGCGTAATAGAGAATAGTGCTTTTTAAAAATTATACAAGTTAATACACAAAGTTACGTTCAAATAATTAGAAAAATAATAATTTATATGGCTTAAAAGTGATATTAAAATACACAATAAATTGATTTCAGCTTAATTTATTATATAATGTCACTGTGAGTTCTTGTGTAGTGACACACACAATTATTTATTAATTTATTAACGCATCGACCTTTAATAAAGTGAAATTGTCTATTTGATGTAAAGTTAAAATTTTGACAGATTCGAAATATTGTTTTCAAACATAAAATCGAAATAGATCTATACTTTGAAGGGTCATTTTTACCTCTTGATTCAAATTTGCTTTGCTTTCTTTCATTATATCTGCAAGACACTTCCATCACATATATTTATTAAACATGAATGCCAGTTGCGGAGCGTTTTCCTTTTATACTGGTTTGATTATGTGGGTCAATATATCCCAAATATTTTGCCGTGAGAGAGCCATGCTACGGTACGAATTGGGCCGGCTCGACCGGAGTGATACCACGGCCTCACAGAAAATCGGCGTAAAATAGCGCTTGCGCTGTGTTTCGCCGAGTGAGTGAGGGTACCGGAGACCCAACCCCCCCTTCCCCCCTTATTCCCATTTAAAAGGCCGGCAATGCATCTGTGACTCCTCTGGTGTTGCGGGTGTCCATGGGCAACGGTTATCGTTTACCATCAGGTGATCCGTTTGATCGTTTGTTGCCCTAAGCTATAAAAAAAATCCATTTATACTGGTTCTATTATGTGGGTCAATATATCCCAAATATCCATTTATACTGGTTTGATTATGTGGGTCAATATATCCCAAATATCCATTTATACTAGTTTGATTATGTGAATCAATATATCCCAAATATCCATTTATACTGGTTTGATTATGTGGGTCAATATATCCCAAATATTTTGCCGTGGGAGAGCCATGCTACGGCACGAATTGGGCCGGCTCGACCGGAGTGATACCACGGCCTCACAGAAAACCGGCGTAAAATAGCGCTTGCGCTATGTTTCGCCGAGTGAGTGAGGGTACCGAAGGCCCAACCTCCCCTTCCCCCCTTATTCCCATTTAAAAGGCCGGCAACGCATCTGTGACTCCTCTGGTGTTGTGGGTGTCCATGGGCAACGGTTATCACTTACCATCAGGTGATCCGTTTGATCGTTTGTTGCCCTAAGCTATAAAAAAAATCCATTTATACTGGTTCTATTATGTGGGTCAATATATCCCAAATATCCATTTATACTGGTTTGATTATGTGGGTCAATATATCCCAAATATCCATTTATACTGGTTTGATTATATGGCCTTATGTTAAAATAAATATATGTAGGCTATAGGAGAATGGACATTTATCATGTGCTTAATAATTGACGGTTTTATACAAAAGACGAACATATTAACCACCCGGCCCTCATAATCCTTTATACAATTGTATAATCAGTAGATATAAAATAAGACGAGTGTCCTTTTTTATTAAATTTGTGTAATAAAATATTCAATAGCCTCGAGAAAATTCATAAAGCTACTGTAAAAGAAAAAATTTAGCGAGGTAAGTATTTTTGCATCCAAGTTCTTCAATTGTTCACCGAAGAAAGTTAACGTGTTCTTAAGTAAGCATAATTGTTTGAAAACCACCGAGACGTGCGGTTGACGGCCATGATTGATAGGCTTTTTCTGTGGCCTTAGGAGCACTGGATGTGACCGTTTGTGAATAAAAAGGGCTATATTTCAAATGGAGAACTACAAAAATTTGTTATTCTACTAACTGTGGTAACAGCATAATTTATTTAATAATTAATATAAATATTTTAATAATTTAAAATACATTTATTGTATTGCTTTTTGACAGATATATGTAATAGGTGTCTGCTTTTGCATTCCTGTTTATACAATGCACGCAATAAGAAGCTCTCGATAGAAATGTTCCCCCGTTCTCACAACATTTTACATTGCTACTGATATACATAACGTGATGGTATATAATCTGTAGATAGACTATCTGACAAAGAAATAATTTGAAATCCTACTGGAGTTCTTTATTAATATTGATTATGTAAGTAGGTGAGAGATGGCGCTATTTATAGCGCCATATCGCTAGTCTGCTGCATGAGCAATATCTCTGTTTCAATATTATTTTAATTCTTTATACGTAGGGTAATGCAGTTACGCCTACCTCAAGCAACACGAGATTATGTCGGACTTTCCGTAAACCAACTAAAATTCTAACACATGGGAGCTACCGGGACACCCGGCCACCCTAAATATACACTTTGATCAGCGTCTAATCACATCTCCTCTTCTAAAAGAGAAGATTTTGTTCTTTACCGCATGAGCGGTGTCCATTTAAGCGGTCCGCCATACCTGGCCTGTCATACCCGGCATACATATATCTGACCACCCTCTGCCCCCTCCATAGAGGCCTCTGTCCTACTATTAATCGTTGCCCAGGTTGAGTAAAGAGGTTACCCGTCAATACCGCCTTCCGCGAGCCTATTATTAGGCAACAGTCAATATCGGCAGAGGATACGTAGACCGCGACATGTCCTAAGCGATCCCCCTAATCAACTCACGCAGGACCTTCTAGACCTGCAAGCGGCGGCGTCTGAGCCGTCGCCTCCTTTGTCATCGGCAGCCTTCTGCTTAGCCACGAGTAGGTTCTCAGTCAACATAGGCCGGTCGCACTTTGGTGTACCGTCCCTCTTTCAGTGCATATGCCCTCTCCATGGGGCAGCGCTAACCGTACCTCTCCTGAGGTGCGGCTCTCTATCACTTCAAGCCAGTAGGGTCATTAGGACCAAAGGCTCAGGCTGAGTTTAGTCGGGTCTGTTGGGTCGAGCCGCCTCGATTCACCAAGAGTCCGACATAATCACTGCATCTCTACTTGCGTTGCGGTGGTATCCATGAGGGTTCTTAGCCTCCTCTCCTGAGGAAAAAAAAATGTAAAGAGGTTGTCTGACGTCGCACCCCATATTGTTTACACCCTTTTTTACAGGCCTCTGATCAGACTAGGCTAGTACATATCATTATGGTTATATCTAATTAATTTTTGTTTATAATATTGTTTTTGAAACCCTTATAATATTGTTTTACTTTTACCGCTTATTAGTACTTTTGATTAGTATAATTGGATAACACGTCGTTTCCTGCGTCCTTAATAAGCTGTATTATATTTAGACATACACGTGGAAATTGTAAATTTTCGTGCAAAGATTCGTAAACGATGTGGAAAACAGAAAACACCTTAACCAATCTCTTTATAAATAAGCTTGTTTTAATTAACCAGTTAATGTAAAATTAACATGTTATTAACTTGAACAAATTATGGTCGTTAGCAAGCGATTAAAGAAGTATTTTGGTACTTCTTTATTTCCTTTCCCTGATATGAGCAAATTCTAACAAGACTTAAAAGGATCATTCTTTTCATCTTATTTTCTTACCTGTGTTCCTGGTATCGTAGATTTCCATAAGCTTTAATACGTCCATAACCACTCCCATAATTATCTTTTACCAATAGCAATAACTAAATAAAATTATTATTAAGGCCAATTACTACTTTGTAATTACATTTTAAGATATCCTCATATACGTCTCCATCGACTGTTATCGGTTCTAAAAGCAAAGTTCTGTCGTCCAAGTAGAAACTATCTGAATGCCGAAAGACTACTCTGAGAGTTCATTCATTCGCCAAACTACTGCCATCCACATCCACATCTAACGAATAACAACATCAGGTTTCAGCTAAACATTCGTAAATGAAATGAACATCTTGAATTCATTCAAGAAGCAACAGTTCGTAGAAATCCCAACATAAACGAACAGCGGAGCGTCTTTAAACGCAGTCTTTTGTGCATCCAAGTTTATCCGTAAAGTTTGGCATAGACGGTGTTCTTATTGAGATTCGTGTTGAATTGAGACACAGCTTTCATGGAAGTTTCTCCGCGTATTTGTATAAAGATACGACGAATGAGGACATAAACTATACTACAATTTTCAACAGCGTCCACGAAACAGTAACAAGTGTATTCATTTGTCGATTGATATTTCTCCGTTCTATCGTCTAAGAAGAAACAAAATTAGTATCAATTGCATTTGCATTTAAAGCAACTTTAAAAGTAAAGATATGAAATATTTATTGAATTTATTTTGTCTCCAATGTGTGATGTGTACGTGCAAATAGTGCTTCTAAATGTTTTATATCAATTGATCACATCAAATGAAGAATTAGGTATTAATTACATTCTAACATTTCATGGCACCAATCGTAACATTTTGCGACTGTTCCCTAAATGTCACTTCCTCTAATAAGTACCTACGAGAAATTCTCGAAATCGGAGACGCTACAAAGGGCTGTTGAATTAAAAAGAAGACCTAATTTGCCGCTATTGCTGCCCTGAGAGCCCTAATCGTTACTCCCGCTACTTATTTCTTTACTTTGTTGGATGAAATTCGCTTCATAAGTTATAATTTTCTTAGTCCAGCAATAAAGGACAATTTATATAATCTACCTAAAAATAATTAAGTTTTTCGTAAGTAACGATTTCTTTTCGGTTTTAAAGTTACACTACTGTTATATTTTGTAAATTGGAATGTTTTTACTCTTCATTTAACTTAATTACTCTTCATTTAATTATACATGTGTCATTCATATGTCATAGTTTTTATATACATATTTACTCTTAAGTAAATATGTAAAAACTATGATGCGAACTTTACAGGACTTTACAATCACAAAGAAACCGATTCTTTCTTAATATCGATTACTTTAAGAAACTATTGTTATATGGTTTGACATTGAGGCTTCCTTATGAATATAATATTTGGGCTGACCGTTTGCAATATTGGAAACTAAGTTAGTGTAAACTTAGTACAATATTCTAACAGCACAAATATGTTTATTTCTATATTCTATTTATTTCAGTTGCTACAGATACAGGACAATGAAAACTAATCACATGCTTACTAATAGATGGAAAACATGGAGAAAATAGTAGAACAACGATAAAAAGGGAGATCAGCAGTGCTTTTATTAGACATACACAACAACTGGGGTAAATTTGTTTCCAAATGGATTAAAGCGCAAACGCCCTAGTATAATCAAGTACTATGCTGCACAATACTTTGACCACTTGGCAACCTTGTCAAGCCAGACTGGCTGTGACAAAATATTCCAACCATATCTTTTTCATAACTCTACCATTCACAGACATCGCTTCTTTTTCATCTTTCATGCACTTAGACGTTTTCGTTTTTATTCGATTTATTTCTAAACCTATATATTGAGATATTTTTGACACATTATTTTAATATTTTACAAATAATAATATTTTTGTATAAAAGCTCGTTAAAGTTAGTCGACTTTACAAACTCATAGCGTCACGGTTGCAATGTATTTGGTAGTAAAGCGCGTTTTCGTGCGATCCCCGACACATTTTGCAGACATGTGGTTATATCTTCTAAAGTTATTATGACAAATATGCTATTACTTCTACAAAATTATTAATTTATTCTAATCTTGACACGTATACATAAAAAATTGCCCGTTGCCCTATTCCATTTATAAAATAGCAAACCTCAACAACATTATTATATCATTTACTTAACTTTAAATAAATTGTATTTTCATTATGTATTCAGAACTATACCCACACTATTTCTTTTTCTATCTATACTACAATAAATTACGTTAAATTCAACTATACTGACTGCAAGTATACTATGATAGATGACACAAAGCCTATCTGTACTCGTTTAGCACCGTTTTAACCAGTTTATTTAGTGAAATTGCCTCATTAAGTGTGAAAATGTAGTCACGTAGTACAAAGTCGCTGAGCGTGAAAGTACCTGAAACAGTGTAGTGTCGTAGATCCGATGAGGGAACACAATAAACACGTTTTAGCGTCGTGCGACAATGGACAATAGCGTGAACGCCATTCCAACATTTTAATGCTTTTCTAAAAATAAAGTCGTTAATGTTGAAGTTGTTTCTGTAATAATGCGAATGCAAAAAAATATGTATAGCATGTTTGGATACTTTTAATCAATCTCATATGTTCATTTATTTTTTTCTCTTTTAACTTATAACTTCTGTTTGAGAAAAGAATTCATTTAAAATGAAGGCATGTACACAATCAGTAAGATACATATGTATGTATATTATATGCCTTCGGATTACATCAATTATTCACATTCATTAATAAACTGGTAAATTAAAAGATGCCCAGTCCAAATGTATAGTTTTTATTAGTAATGCCTCTTGCCTTGGAAAAGGTTTTATTACCAAAGATATTACCCAGATTCCATATATTTAAGCCTGGACCTACATTTTGATAACGACACTAATGTTATGACTATTAATTTTTTGTAGTACATGAGGTATGTTAATGCTATTTCATAATTAAATACTGATATGAATAATTTCAGTATTTATAATTTCCTATTTTGCTCCTTTTAAGGTTATTTCAATTATTTATGTAAATTATGATTGTTCATTTTTCAGTGTAATGACATAAATTTAAGAATAAGTTTTCAACTTTATAAAAATATGGACTATATAAAATCTCTCAATTACAAAACTAGGTAGGTAGCAAAATTAAAAAATTAATAATTAATATTACTCGTGTGCATTGGTTTGCCATCGAAGCGCTTCATGTGATTCCAGGGTAGTAGGTACTAAATGGATGACATTCTTTCCGGTAGTAGCCTACGGACTCGGCTAATCCCTGCTCTCAGAGACCTATTAGGAATACCAAGCGTCCGTTTTCACTCTTCTTACCCTGGATGAACATCGCGAGATGAGTCTGTGCAGTTGCATTAGGTTACTGTACACAGAGGCCTCGGAGACGCTGCACCAATCGCCTAGCCCATATACTATCTTAGCCAATTATAAAACGCTGCTACGCCATCGGGTACATAATCCCGTAGCTGTATTTGGGTCGGATCGCAACCGATGAGACTTCGACAGGGGGCGCTGGGGAGTCCAGATGACCCTGCAGATTAATTTGATATCAGAGCTTACTAAGTAAACTCGCTATTTTCATTTTATGTGATGTAAAAAACCTGTCATAATTGTACATGATCTATATGTTTACTTTTTCATAATAAATTATTTATTATGAACCCTGCTGTTAAAAATGAATTAAGCTCAATTAGGAAACATAGCATAACAATCATTATTCATGGATTTTTTTTGTTTACTATACTATAATTCGGCACGTTGTTCATTTGTAGTGCCAAATATTTGACAGACGCTACGAGTAATATCAAAATATTAATGTTGAAAATTTGTAGTGCCAGATATTTGACAGACACTACAAGTAATATCAAAATATTAATGTGGAAAATTTCGTATCCAAATAAATCTCGTTGCGCTAAATTAATACTGTCTAGACATTTATGTAATATAGAGGTACATTCATATATTAAATACATATGTAGCTTTTACCTCTAGACAATTCTAGCTAAATTTAAGTTATTTTTATTTTTAATCTACTAGAAGCGTAGGTACCTTAGTCTGCTGATCAGAGTAGAGTCGCAAGAGAACTTGAAGAGTGTAATAATGTCATAACGTATCGTCTCGACTGCAATATAATCTTATTGCTCTTATTAAAAGATTCTTCCTACCTTATATTCTATGCTGTTATATTTATATTATATTCTATGTTAGAAATATGAACATAATAAACAGATATCAATTTAAATATTAATTGATTTATTTCTGTTACCCTCCACAGGCACAGACATTTTCGTTGCTCTTTTACGCCTTTGACAACTATCTATTGTGCCACAAGCTTACATCATTCAATATTACTGGGAGAAAAGAATGACGCTTAGGTAATCGTAGCAATTAAAAACATTATTGATATAGTGGTTAACCTAAAATAAAATAATAAAGTCTATTGTCAAAGAATTTCAATTTTTTCGAATGTAGCCTCTTATTATAGAGTCACAAAATTGTATGTACAGGTGAATATTTAAGAACAGAAGCAAAATTATTCTATTTGAAACGTTTTGATTTGACTCATTGTCTTATCTTAATAAAAGACGCCGTTTGCGGCATTCTAATGAAAATATAAAGAAAAATGTAAACTTTGCAGCTAGTATTCTTTTTCTGCGACGTCTAATCCACCGGAGTATTTTCTTAAAACATTTCCAGTGACGCTACATCGGCAGCCGGCATCCATTCGGCTAATTCGCCGAGCTTACTAAATTAATCTTCGTACAGATCGAGACAATGGGGCTCTATTAGTTACGTAATACAACTCGTCTGTAAGTTGTGCGTTTTAACGACATTTCCTTGTAATCATAACCCCATTTTTCTTGTTGACTTTCCTGTTGGGTCCCCTTTTGTGAGGGTATTTCAATCTTAATTGTTTTATTATTATTATATACAGCTAGATTATTTTTATACTAAAAAGGTAGTAAATAAACAGATAACAAGATAGTAATGATCGTAACAATAAATAAACGACAAAAGCGTCACTGCAATGCTAATATGATTAGGATGTACTCTAGTGATAATTTAATTCACGACCCCTTTTATTAAACCTTACTTAACCAAAAACAGTTAAAGTTAACAAAAATACTGTACTTTCTCTCTCTCTTTTCAGTTTTTTTTAGGATTAGGATTTCGGAATATGCTGGTCGGGCAGTCAGAGGGCGGTCCGGAGAAATTGGTTTTCCGAGTCCCTGGATGACCCTACCTACTAGGCTAGACTAATAGGACATCGAGGTGGTTTAATGGGTATACTAGCCCACACTCGCCTCTTGATTTACCAAATCTATTGGTAAAGTGCATCACAGCATTCCATCTGGTAAAAAAAAAACTATTTCGAGACATAATCTTAATTATCTTTAACTGAATTTACCTGTACATATTTCAACATTACTAAGCACATTTGAAATCGTTATTTGTGAGGACTAATCTTCTCTTGTTTATGATTTTATAGAACTGTTGTTTTATGTGTATTGTTGTTTGATTTACATGCTATTATATACATTTACATAAAGCTGTCTACATCTCACAACAAAACAAAGCTGAGGAGCAAAACATAACTTTGTTTGGTTCCACGAATTTTTATTAGAATACCATTTTATGTTTCAAATATAAAGCATCTTCATATTCTATCATAGCTTAAAATAAATGTTATTTGAAATGGCCAATTTGAATATCATTCTTTATTAGAATTCGTAAATATATCATTTATAGCTTGTGTAATGTGATTTTTTTCTTGAATATATTGAATGATTATTGAATTATTAATTTACTGCGAAGGTTTTAAATAACAAGTAAATACTACAATGAATCTTTCTAAATGCATTCACTGGCCTTCGATTTAACTCGATATCTACCAACTTTAAGAAATAACATTTAATTTTGAAAACAGACTCATTAGTTACTGTCATATATTATAAAAAAACGTTATAAAATTGTATTACCTACCTAACAAACATACTTATCCTACTACTATTATAAAGGCGAAAGTTTGTAAGTATGGATGTATGAATGTTTGTTACTCTTTCACGTAAAAACTACTGAATGGATTTGAATGAAACTTTACCACAATATAGCTTATACATCAGAATAACACATAGGCTACAATTTTTGAGGTTTCTAATGTGAGGTCGTAAAAAAAACATCCACGCGAACGAAGTCGCGGGCAAAAGCTAGTTTGTTATAACTTAAGATTACATAGATTACAAGCAGCATGGAAAACCTTCATCATAATCAAACCTGAATCAATTAAAGTGGCATGCTTCATCAAAATAAATTAACTTTCTATATATTCATAAAAAACCCTGATTCAAATTCTGAATAATTCCAAGTCTTGATATGTTTATTTATAATTTAATATTGATATTTAATATGTGTACGTATATTGTCATATTTATCAAGTTTCACGCAAGACAGCTCAATGGTTCGTTCAATAGAGAGAAAAATAATGTCGTTTCGCTCCTTAAACTGGAAGTTATTGTGCAAAATTCTTAGGGATCCACCGCTTTTAGAAAATTTTCTAGTGAACGGACTCACAGTCAAATGAATTATCTTGACTAATGGATAATTCAAATTTTATCAACTAACACAAATTACATTTGTATATTTACACTCTAATAATAAATTAATTTTCAACTCATTACCCGAAATATCTTTAATATATTGATGAACGAGCCGCAAATATCTAGACCTATTTTAATCAATAAAACGTCAACCTATGTCAAGTAAAGGATATTAAGAAATTACATGAACATTGCGACTTCTTTTTTCTATTATAAAACAGAGATCTTTGCTACTAATATTAATTCATTTAGTTTAACGGTCTAATAATTGTGTTTAAAATGTTTTTTCAAAGTAAAATCCATTCATACATTAATCTCATTCATAATTGCATACACTATTTTATGCTTATGCTTCAATTTTGTTAGTCTTTCAAAGTTATATTATATGCCATATCAATTATATTTAAATTTTGTAATTTCACTCTCATTTGAATTCAGTTTATAACGAAATATTTTTGCATTTGTATTTATTTATCCTATACCGACCAAGTAGTTTTATATTCCTAATATAAATTCCTAATATAAATACGAAGAATTGCGAACCTTAAGTGGCAATGGGCGGGGCACATTGCTCGCAGGACTGACGGCCGTTGGGGCGGAAAGGTCCTGGAGTGGCAGGCATATGCTGGACACCGCAACGTTGGTAGGCCTCGCACAAGGTGGACCGACGATTTGATGAAGATCGCGGGAAGGCGCTGGACGCTTGCAGCGCAAGACCGATCTGCGTGGAGATCCTTGGGGGAGGCCTATGTCCAACAGTGGGCGTCTATTGGCTGAAATGATGATGATGATATAAATACAGTTAAAGTATTCCAGAGTAATAAATTAATTATATCAAACCGTTTTTTTTAATGGACTGATTATAAAATATCAGTTTACGAAAAATATCAATGAGTAAATACTATTTGAGATTTTTTCAAGTTTTGTTAATTGCCTATATTCCTCCTTTGAAAATAGGAAATACTACCTCTTTTTTGTGCTCTCAATATTCTTTTTAAATTCTGTTTCGACTTCAAGGAAACCTTATCTTTGATTAAGTCAGCACAAAATAAAAGTCTCCTTCTGTTATCAAAAAAAATACCAGCCAAAAGTGATAATTTAATGTTTCTCTTCTAACTCGGCGTCATTGTGTTATTTTGGGAAATACGAAATTGATAAACTTGTTAAACACATTTTTCACTGAACTGTTATTTTAATCGTATACGAAATAAGTTGGAAGTTGAGCTCAACTGTTTGCTCTTACGAAACTTCTAAATATCACTTTCTCAAATAGCTCTTATTGATTTTAGTTCTAGTTATTTATACCAATACTATACAAATTTTACGGCGTTAATAAATGAATTGACAAACAACTATGAACGCTAAACGAAACGGATAAAATTTGTTCACGACTTCACGCTTCTCAAATACAGATACCGAAATCAGGACATCATGAATTGATACGCGATGAAGAAAATGCGCAAAAACTTTAAATACGGAATATAGTAAAACTAACATTAGCATTTTATATTATTTTCATTTTTTCTTTCATTTATACAATCATATTTGTTCTTATTAGAATATTGGCGTACATACCTATATTGACGAGAATAGCCTCCTTGAATGAAATACAAAGATATGATTTGTAAAGATATTAAAACCTCTCACTGTATTCTAATTGTATTATTAAAAATAGACAAAAATTTTCAACAGTAAGTAGTAAGCATATAATTTTAAATAATTACAAAATATAATTTTAAATATATTGAAACTGTAGTCATTTATGGAATTTTAGAAACTGAATGTCATGTGCAAATTTGAAATGGACGAATGGTTTTACAACGTTCTTCAATTTTATATTTCATGCAGAAGACAGCATGAGCAAGATACCAGGAAGCAGCTAGAAAAAGGGAATGTTCCAAAAAAATACTTTTTGTAGAATTGTAATTACATTCCCGTTCCATTTTACATTTGTACTTAAATTCACCTACCAAATGAACAAATTCCAAAATCACAGCTATCTCAGAATAGTGCTACAAATAGACACAATTCGCGTTTCCTCGCATCTTTTCCGTCTGTTATTTTATCTTAGCGAGCGCGACGGGCACTTTGTTTTCCAATTTACTTTTTTCTCTTTAGACAGTTAACTTTCCCCTGAGACAACCTTAAAACAATGTTTCTGCTTAAATAGCAGCTTTCAAAGTTTACTGTTTGAGGAAAATTTTATGAAATCATAGTAAATACTTTGGTTTGGTAAAGTGACAGCAAAGCGTCACGTTAAGGTGTAGTTAACATTTTGTGTTCTAAAACTTAATTACCGAAATGTCACGTTACGCTTATAGAGCTTATCAGCTTTAGGAAGAGTATAGTAAATTAAAAATTACTAACACTTAATCTTGTAAAATAGAGTTAGTTAAATTGGATAATAAGGAGGTTTCGGTAAATAAAAGAGTCGACTGTGTAAAACAGGAAGAAATAATTAAAAG
Organism: Scirpophaga incertulas; assembly: GCA_036419045.1. Lineage (NCBI taxonomy): Eukaryota > Metazoa > Arthropoda > Insecta > Lepidoptera > Crambidae > Scirpophaga > Scirpophaga incertulas. The sequence goes on from CM071644.1 coordinate 6,907,423, forward strand.
TAGATTAAGACTGTGCCGCACAAAACTTGCAAAAGATCCGAGTGCAACTCACCGATCTTCTGTAACAGCCGGGCATCTGGCCTTCAACTTTATTTTAGTGCAAAACCTTTTATTATGAACTGAAAAAGTTACAAGAAAGTATGCAAATACACTAGTACTTACAATGGTAACTAGGTAACAATTCACATAACATTTAATAGTTATAATAGCTGTAATTCAAAATTATAATATTGTATTAACTCTCATATAGCACTTTGTTTGATCATTAAATTACTTTAAACATCGTAGTACTATTGTCTTCGATCATATATTTCTGTAGATACACAATTCCATAGAAAATCAAACAAAATATCGACCCCGCGTCTATACATAGAAGAATAGATGTATATTATAGTAGCAATTTTGAAAAAAATTCTAAAGTGTCATATAATTTAAGCCAATTTAAATCTTAAGTACTTCATTAATGAAGTATGAAAATAAATGCTTGTTAAGGTCGTCACATATTATCTTCTAGTTTCGATGATATAATGATGCCGTGAAATCAGAAATGAACAACACATATTTGAAAACAAATATATTGGATAATAAGCCCTTAGTCCGTTGCAATTAAGCACAAATTCATTTCATATAATAATGCTCCTACGTTCCATTTGACTCCGAATATGGTGCTCGCGTCTTATCGCATCCTACTTGAACATAGACAGCAGTGGAGATGCTTAGTTTTTTTTTTACACTTATCTTAACAGTACGGAAACTTTTTAAATTTTAAACATAAACCAAGAAGTATGTAGAATTGGGTGCTAAGGAAAGTAAAGATTTTATTAAGACAGGGTTTCTCAACCTTTATTTTGCCGAGCCTTACAAACAAAGAAAGCGGAAAACTAAAAATAAAGAAAGAAAATCACAAAAAATGGTATAGGCGACTCCATCATTCCACTGACCTTTTTCTGAAACATTAGCTCTGTGCTATTTTTTCCTATGAGTGAGCCACTCGAGACAGAAAGAGATAGATGCGATGCGTTACGCGTCGTCGTGGCATGGTACGCAAGCGTTTTAAATTGATATTTTAGTAATACATAATATGAATAAAAGTGTTTTACTCATAAAAAATGCGCTAATAAATTAAGATAAAGATATACTTATTGGAAGTATGACATTCCATCCTTCTTTTGCACTTTACGTGTGTCATTTTTACAAGTATAAACTACGCATTTCGGCATCGCTGACGTTATCAATCGCGCGCGGCCACCGAATGAATGAGAGCGAAACAAGGCACATTTACTGTTTGTGCCTTGTTTCGCCGGTGCCACTTTCTAGACGGTAACTGTGTATCTACAGAAATATATGATCGAAGACTATTGTTTTATAATTTACCGGCCCACCGTCTGCAACTTTATAAGGTGCCACATATGGAATACTATTCTCATCTTTGGGCAGAAGCAACATTATTAACTTCTTTGCATGGACTGCATGTAATGGAGAGCGACTTGAATCATTGATTACCCAGATATTCTTCACAAAACCCATCCTCTTGTTTATGAAGAAACCGGATGTTCATCGGGCGGTTCGGTGTTCGTTTCCTTGTCAAAGCAAAAGGCATCTTCCTTAGTTTGGTCAATGATAGGGATTATAGCCCTAATAGCTATGTACCACAATCTCACCTAAGTTTCTCGCCATAATAACAATATTATTAACACCATCCTTAAGCACACTCGTTTCAATTTTATTTAATTTTTTTTCCTTATGAGATGAGGGTGAGAATCCTCATGGATAACACCGCAACGGCAAGTAGAGATGCGGTGATTATGTCGGACTCCTGGTGAATCGAGGCGGCTCGACCCAACAGACCTACCGACTAAACTAGCCTTGGCCATAAGGGCCCTACGGCTTGAATGGAGAGGTAATGTTTTGATTTATGACTATATCGCATATAGGGTCTGGAACGCGTAAATTAATCACGCTATCGAATTTTTGTTCACGTTTCACAAAACTAAGTGAAGGTAGTTTGGACGTATATTTAAGGCGCGGTAATTTGGACGTATATTTAAGGCGCGGTAATTTGCACACTCGTTTCAATTTTATTTAATTTTCTTTTCCTTAGGAGATGAGGGTGAGAATCCTCATGGATACCACCGCAACGGCAAGCAGAGATGCGGTGATTATGTCGGACTCCTGGTAAATCGAGGCGGCTCGACCCAACAGACCTACCGACTAAACTCAGCCTAGCCTTGGCCATAAGGGCCCTACGGCTTGAATGGAGAGGTAATGTTTTGATTTATGACTATATCGCATATAGGGTCAGGAACGCGTAAATTAATCACGCTATCAAATTTTTGTTCACGTTTCACAAAACTAAGTGAAGGTAGTTTGGACGTATATTTAAGGTACGATAATTTGGACGTATATTTAAGGCGTGATAATTTAAACAGATATCTGATCGGCGTGAGCGATATCTTGCTGTTGTTGGAAGCATGTTCTCAACATGGAGTGAAGCCAGAGACACTTGCTACTCCAGTATCGTCTTATAACGTTTCATCATCATCATCATCATCATCAGCCCCTCTTCGTCCACTGCTAGACATAGGCCTCTTCGAGTGTACGCCACTGAGATCTATTTTCGGCTTCTCGCATCCAATTCCTGCCAGCCGTCCTGCGCAAATCATCACTCCACCTTGCCTGAGGACGTCCTACACTACGTTTGCCGTTTCGCGGTATCCACTCTAGAACATGTTTGCCCCAACGGCCATCGATTCTACGGCTAACATGGCCAGCCCACTGCCACTTCAGTTTGCTAATCCTGTGGACTACGTCAATGACTTTGGTTCTTTGACGTATCACCTCATTTCTGATGGGTTTATATTTATATATTTATATGATTATAAAGTTTATCCTAGCCAAAATATAGAGGTAACAAAAACAAACGATCATTAGTTGTAATCGTACAATAGCAATAAGACTCCCGATTACTTAAAAAAATTGACACCTCAAGATATTTCAACTCAAAATCCTTGATTTATTTGTTTATTAGACTCGTATAAAAATTATTGCTTTAATGTTATTGCAAATATGTATTGCTCTAATGTGTGTTAGTTAAATAATGTGTATTAATATAAAAATATTAAAATTAATAACCTTATTCGAAATGATCTCAATTGAACGCAATATAGTGCTTCATGCAAGTTTTCAATAAAAGCACTCGTTGCGTGGAAATTTCTTCACCGCCAATTTTATAGATTGCTTTATAAACTTGAAATTATTATGACGTACATAGTGATGCATTAATAGTCATATATTTTATTGTATTGTTTGTGATATCTACTACACAACTTGAAATGTCCGATAATACGAGTACCATTCAGCAAAGCCCTATTATACTAAGACAAAAAAAATGAAAGTGTGGCTGACTAATTTGAATTTAAGTAATTGGCTAATTTAAACTTTAAAGTAAGTATTAATTACGGTATATAAGACTTCAAAGTTAAATGTAACGTAAGTCATATAGACAAGATGTCCGAAGTATCGCAGTACACAAAAAAGAAAGGTGAATTCGTCAACGCTACTTAACAGTCGCAATAAGCGAAATCACAACACACCCTCCGGCCTTCGACAATACCATCAGAATAAAACAATCTCAATTTCAAAAGAAACATGAACAAGGGCAAGTAAAATGAATAAAAAGGAAAATAAACAACACACAAAACGAAGTTAGGCAAAACAAACGCGATACAACATGATTGAATGAAAACTATGCCCGCTTTTGTTTTGAAATGGTAAAGGTTGTGTGATTCTTCATATTTAGAAGTTTGAGTACGTTATGTTCAGTTTATGCTTCGCTTTATATTTGTATATTTCATTATATTTAATTTTTAATCTCACACAAACTTGTATCACTTTTTATAGTACTAACAGCAGAAAATATATGAAGTCTGTCCAAAATAGAATTGTTACTATTATGTGTCCGTTACATATGCGAGAATTTAATGAAATTGTACGCGGAATGTTCGAACTGAGTCCAATATCTATCTGCTCATTGAGAAATATAGATAAGATGCACAGGAATCCTATCCTATTCTAGTGATAGTATATCCAGGATGGTCCACCAGGAACTTAAGAATACTGCTCAAATAAATTAATAAAGAATTCGTTTATTTCAGGCAATGAAATCCCAAATTAACAAGAACTATAGTGCGTATAAAGTGAATGGATGTTTTATTATTAATTTAAAAACCAAATGTTTTCTTTATTAATTTAATAACCAAGAAATCAAATTGAATATTTTTTACATACACGTTAAAACAATTAAACTAAGGAATAACATAGTTTTGAATGGAATAAAATGTTGACGAAAAACGCAATATAAATATGTTTTTTAAAGTTTGAAGTAAGCTAATTATGAGATTCAATTGTAATTAATTGTAAAAAAATCTTGCACTTCAGAATTAAAAAGTGATGCAAAAAAATATATATTCCATGGCACTTCGTAAAGTACTGTTTTAATAAGAAATACCGATACAACAATTACTATCAAATATTTATTATATTTTGTTATTGATATTTATAATATATTTACTTATTATGACTCACTGAACAATTATTATCATATTTGTTTATACGAAGAGGGATAGAAATAAATCTTAATATATAACCGGTTAAAGGTAATTATAACATTTACAAATATACAACGGCTTACATCATAACAAAAACAAATTATCAATGAATGTCAATATAATTTACAAATACACCATCAAATGAATAGATAAATGTTTAAGTGTTCAGAAATGACGAAAACAAATAATAACAATTTTTCAAATACTAAATGCGATTGTATTTATTTTGATTAACTATCGAGTCAAATAAAATTGTAATACTTTTTAAATTATACAAGAGGTTCATATATTGCATATTCAAGTAAAAAAATAATTAATTATATCAGCGATTATACATACATAATTAGGTTGAAGGAAAAAATAATTGTATGGGAAATTTCTACATAAATTTTACGATTTCAAATCAAAGATACCATAACTATAACATGATTTTCTTTGCAATTGATCTAAGCGTAACATACTAACGTAAAAGTTAAATATATACCAAACACCTTGTTTAATAAGTTTGCAGATCAAGCATAATAATAGAATATGATCAAGTGATTTTAGTGTGAAGCGGGTAGCTGTAATAAATACTCCTAGCTGTCTAATCCTGGGGATTCGCCCACGTGCATTATCGCTTACTATAGTTTTTCCTTCGTATCCAAGGGCGAAAGTTATTTTTAACATGAAATATTAAGCTTATATTCTTCCACACGTATCTGTTCTTATTTTTTATCAATGTCGATCTATATAAGTGGTACAGTTCGTTTTGTGTAGTTATAATATAATTATATTTAAGATTTGCAGCATATATTGAAATGAAATATTGTAGTATTAGATTTAATTTTTTGATGCATTTACCATATATTTATATCAATGCTTAAAGGATTATTTCAACAATTAATAATATGACAATAAAGATCCTGGATCGTTACCTGATACTATAAGTTATCAGGGACACTTTTCATGTGAACCTTTTGTTCATGGTACAAAAAAGACCCGATGACTTGGCCAATATTTGCTGGATCATAGTAAATACATTCTTTTAAAAACCAAGTCAAGGAATACTATTTATCTCTTTAGCTTATACGATCGTTGCGCTACTTATTATCAGCTTGTATTACGTATTATATTTATCAATTTTAGATTTCATAGCGCGTTTCATCTTCATACATACATTTATTTATAAATAAAAATTATATCATTAACATAAAGTAATTCTGTATGATAATGCTTATTGGCTGTTCGATAATATTCTGTATAATAATATTTTGCTTTAGGTTAGGTAAGTCGGTTAGCTCATTATTATTTGATTTTAAGTATAATGTTTGGTCAGTATATTTTTAAAAATTATTTGTTAATATGTAAGTATCTTACACCCCCGTCTTTCCAGTTCTTTGTATCTCTCCATCCGTAGGTTGTCTGGAAGAGATCGCTGTTTGAGCGATAAGACCGCCAATTGTACAAGTAATTTTAAGTGTATTTTGTTATTTTCTTCTCTCTGTTTTGTGGTGTATGTACAATAAAGTGTTATCTATCTATCTATCTATCTAAATAGAAACATTTTGGTACTTCTCTTTTTATTATAAGAGAATAACAATGATACCTAATTGTATTTTTATAAGTGTTAACTAGTAACACCCACACGAAAAAATACAAGAGAATAGCTTGCGCAATTTTATTTCTCACGAACTATCTAGACATTTACAAACTGTACGTAACAAAAAAAAACCCTGCCACACATTTTCAGCTTTAATAAAACTTTTTTTATTAACACTCGAATTGTGGAGGCATAAAATGTGAAATAACCTGATATCTCACTCTGCCACACAATGCAAACATCTCGACTTAATTTAGCATAACCGCTGACATCTCCACGCTAACTCTCTGCAAACGTCAAACGCGACTCTGCAACCCTCTGCCAACTTGTTACAACCCCCTTTGTGTAGCCATCAGTCGAACCTAACCCTTATTGCGTTCGTATTAAGGGACACCGAAAAAGTTTCGTACATGTCAGGTGAAATTCAAATTTTATGTAAGTACTTCACTAGTAGGGTGACTATATAACAGTTCTTCCAAATAATTTTAACATTTATCCAAGTGTTCTTGAATTATTAAGAGTTTCGAAGGCGAAAGTAGATTTGTTATTTGAACTGAGTTTGGTAGACTTCATAAATTGTATGAACTCCGACATACGGTATACCTTAATTTTTTCTTATCATATTAGTTTTTTATACTTTTTCTGTACGTCTCACGTATCTTTTATATCATTTTATGTAATTTGTGCCACTTGCCTTTTTTACAGAGATTCGAAGGTTGATGTTGAAAGACAACAGATATTTATGCTATACATTAAAAGGGTAACGAACAATGAGTGAAAGAAACTTACGCAACTACTTAAAACATCTTACACTAATTTCTATTTGTGACATTGCACCTTAATAAATGCTGTATAAATGTAAAATTAAGAAATAACGCAAACAAAATATTCATTTCGGACAGGGCCGGAATCTCGCCTAAACCATTTGGCCACGGAGCACTAATTTACACCAAAATAGCCATTATTCATTGTCAACATTTAATTTGAACATAATTATGCAACTTTACATCGAGGAAAAAATAATTTTGTAATCGTGATTACGTTCGCAATAATATGTTGGTTCTTCCGTCTAGATTTCCCACCAATGAGCTTATATAAGAGACACAAGTAACATAGTATTTCTGGAAAATAGATGAGCTCTATCCAATCCAACTCCGACAACGAGATCAACACTACATAAGTGACATTCTTCTTATATGACCCATTAAACAAGCTAGTGTCTATAATCAACTTAAAATTAGATTGGCTTAGCCAATTTAATTATAAGAAATTAGACAATACGATCCATTCTATCATTAGAGTATCTTGAAAGATAGATACGTACGTATATATTATTATTCTAAGATATGTGTATTTTTAATTAAGCGTTTAGGGAAATTATTTTTTGTTATATAATGTTTTCATCTTAGCACTTATGTAAATATTATATTGAATAATAAGGAAGTGTCACATAACACACATAAACCATTTCGAGAATGTACAATGCTAAATAATATGCGTATTAAAGAAATATCAAATACTTAAAGTAAATAATATATTTCATAAAGAAAAGAATTTATTATTTACAAGCTGTGATGTCACCAAATTTAGGACCTTTTCCTGCACATTGTGACACAATATCACACTTCGTTGATCCTCTCTCTGTCCCTTGACGTGTAACGTAATTTGTGGATGGTTACTTATCTGTTATATAAAAAATGTTTTGCGATAAAAAATATCTACTATTTATTTGGTAATTTATAAAATGATCGCAATCATATAGACGAGATAGAGAAAGACTGTGTTTTTCTAAATACATAAGGATATTATAATCTGCCCCTTGGATATTTTAAACACCACATTTTATTATTGAGAACCAGAAGTTACCTAATGTATATGAATCCCTAAAATACTTCTTATCTATATTCTACTTTTTGGCATTATCGCAAAAAGTTACATCTCCACTTGAGATTAATTTTAAAAAACTGAGAACTTTTGTGCCTCCTTAACCTTGTTGGCAAACACAGCTATGCAAATTTCTATCAAGCAGCCTTTCTCACTGGCTCCATCCAGTAACACCCATGTTACCAGACCGATCCAGACAAATAGGGTTAACGCAACCCAAATACAACACTACAAACTCTGAATCATTATGTAGCAGAAATTATAGTTCCCGAAATATTACGTTTTATTATGAGTACATCATATAACAATAAATTTATTAAACCAATCAAAGAAAATCACAACAATAAATATCAAATTTACATTTTTTTAATATATATTCACTTATAAATGTGATTATATATAATTCAAATTTTATTTGTACCTTATCCGACATTTCTATGATGAATAATCACATCGTGACGTAATCTGCACACGCGAAGAATCTCAATATACAGAAGTCGATCAATCCACCAGGGACAGGTTGATTAAAGTCTTAATAACCTTATCTTCGGGTAAGTTCGCGTTTTTTAGATGGAACGGATGTGAGTTTTGATAATAATGATATATAGGTAGAATACTGGAATATTTCAAGTTTGTCCTGTTTACTAGTAATTACTTATAAAATCATGGTCACACTACACACATTAGGTAGACATAAAGCGTTAAGTTTGAAGAATTTATGTGGCACACGTCATTAAGGGCGGTATTGCGAATTAATTACGCCTACAAGACGCGACCTACGAGTACGTGTTACTGCTTTCCTGGCTAGGTATTCAAAATAAGGCCTGCGACTGTGTCTATTAACCACAATGCAAAAAGAGTTTTATTTACTTTTATAAAATATTTGCTTTAATATACGTAGAATACACTCGTATCAAATTAATTATGCGATCTGTCTCTAGCATAAGTTCGTTGTGCATTGAGTTGGTTGACCATAATATATAGGTTCCTGGTAGAGGACTTTATTTTGAATACTTTGACAATTATTCAATATAAGGGCTTCCACTCAAAATCAAATCAAATCAAAATAATATTTATTCAACATAGACCTTTACAGGCACTTATTGACGTCACAAACAAAACAAAAAAAAAACTTAAAAAAAAACAAAACCTTGTCCGTACGTACGAATAAGAAAAAAAAAGAAAAAATATATTGACTCGACACCAGTTCGGAATTGGGAGAGCCTTCTCGAGAAGAACTGGCAAGAAACTCTGAAGGTCTATTTTTTATCTCCTCTTTTCAATGTTAATAATTATAATAATATAATATAAAAATATGACACTGTATTTAATAACAACAATGCATTTGCTTTTTAAAAATAAATATATTTCCTTTAATATTCATTCAATACTCTTGCAGCATTCAAACTAATTATGCTAACTGTCTTTAGCATAAGTACCTTGTATATTTAGTTTAAATCGTTCCGTAGTACAGCAATCTATATTTAAAGACATTATATTTATATTCCCTCACAAATAGATAATATAAGCACCTCAAATTTTGTTGTTATGAGCTGCTTTTAAAATTAATAACTCTGGTTATAAAAATCTAAAAATACACGGAAATAAATAAAGCCAAAATTATTACGCAGTAAAGTATATGTATATACAAGAAAACAAAAATGATAGACCATTTCTAGATATTTTATTAATGCAAGTTTGTTGCTTCATATAAAATTATGATTCAGTAATATAAGCTTGTAATAAAGTTATTTTTACATAATCAATTAAAAAAAATCTCATTTACAATGTTATTACTATTTATTTATACACTTTATTATACAACTCTTATAACACATTTTTACAATAAATAATTGTTAACTATTGAAATTTTAAAATAATCCGATTATTTTGGGAGACAATTAGATACTTTATAAATATACAATATAACTTGACCAAATTACAGTTATTATTCTATCGTCCATAAATACATTATTAAAAAATAAACTTATTTTGAAACAGTTACTTGTAGCGATCGGAATCATGTCTGTCACGTTTACTCCTACCAGCGTAAAGGGGGACAGAAGCACCATTACGAAGCGTTCTAAAGATGCGGAGGTGTTCACGTATCTGCAAAAGATTAACTGCCCCGAAACTACCTGAGCTGGCATTCATCGGAGTGTATCGTACGCGCCGTGACTTTGCGCATTAATTACTTCTGCAGGTCATGTTGTGGCTCATTAACCACAGCACCTGATCGGAGACATTTTCTTTGAAACGCCGAGCAAACAAACGAGTTAGCTAAGTCTAGAGCGAAGTGAAAATGTAGAGGGTTGTGTTACTTTATTTAATGGAAAGATGTTTGTTTCGTATTTGGCCATTTCGCATTTTCATATTTAAGAGTATTGTATAAAAATTACATGTCCACCTCATCATGACTCTATACCAAGCTTGAAACTTTGTGCAACTAAACTGTATAACAAAGCTACTACTTTATAAAAGCTAAAGCTCCGAAGCCTTTTATTCGTAGATTTATAACAAACATTAAAAACACCTTCTGAGGTTAAACTGCCCTGAACAAGTTCTATGATTTGTAAGTGGTTTCTTTATTGAACTTTCTTATAATTAAGGCATCAATATTTATTTATTGGGCTTCCCACGTTTCTTGTAATGTGAAGTTAACTTCGAATAGAATCGGAGAAATTTTCCCAAAGCCTTACACATACGCACTATCTTATGTAGTTCCAGGTCCACGAATACCAAAATAACAATTTAGAAACATGTTTCTTTCTTGAAAACAGTTTTTGTTAACAGTTATAGAATAAAATTATTCTAGTTGGTTAATGCAAAAATATGTAAATTAGCAAATTACACGAATTACAATTTAAGATTTAGACGAGGCTCTCTATTATAATTTAGAAAATGCTAAAAATTCAATGCTAATGCTACGGTAGTCAGGAATATTGAATTCGCAGGAAAGTGAATTCCTCAAATGCCGGCATCGAATCTTATTACTGAACTTGCTATGTACAACTTGAAGAATTCACGCCACATAAATTATGTAGGCTGTAACGGATGGTGTTACGAATTAATTACGTTCGCATAACGCTCCTCATTATATGAGTAATGCGAGCTGATTTGGTTGGCAAGTGTTGTTTCTATGTACATCGTTGATATTTGTGTGATAAGCGTCGGGGCAAAGTTGAGTAATAGATATGGCTTAAGAAACAAAACTTACACATGCTGTTTTTCTTCACGACTCGAGATAAATGAACGTTTAACATAAATACATAACGCGTACTTGATGATGCTATTGGGAGAGTCGGTAATACGGTTTGAAACTTTCAGGTCAAAACGTGACACAGTTATCAAAATTCCGGCGAGAAGCAGGTCATACCCACTAAACCACCTCAATATCCATTCTGTCCTCACTTAGGGCGATCTAGGTACTGGAAGCCCAATTTCTCCAGATCACTCTTGGACAACCCGGTCAGCTACGGGTCGGGTATTAACGCCTTATCGTGTCGGGTAATAACGCCTTACCGGGTCGGGTATTAACACCTTACCCTGTCGGGTATTAACGCCTTACCCGGTATTACCGTGGACATAGAGGTAATCCCCAGACGGGGGAGCGACCTAAGCGCACAGGCCATAACTTGGGTAGTCATTGATGGGCTATAAATGCTCGCTCTCTACCACCCAGCCTCGGATGGGAGCAGCGTCAGAGTCGTTTTCTCGCTATTTCCGCTATCTCTTTCTGAGAAATAACATTATCACAGGAGGCTACGGACTCCCATTCCCTCCCGCCCCACCGCTACCCACCATCTTTGCAACGATTATTGGTAGCGAGAAGTCATAGCCACCCTACGCCGCGCGTAGCTCGTGGCGTGGTATGTCCAGGCAACGGCAAAAAGCCTAAAGTCTATACGCTTAATAAATAGGTACTAAATATTTCTATGTAACTTTGGAGTACATTATAAATACGTTTGCTGTAACATCTGATGACATTTCATGATAATCGAGTGCATGTTAATTAAAAAAGTCGTCAATTTCTGAACTCTAGCGTAATATTTTATTTACTATACTGATTATTATCTATTTTATAATTCAGATATTAAATTATTTTATATAAACTAGTGATTATAGTAGTTGCGTTATAATCAATGACTTAATAAGAGACAAAAGTTATAATTAACTTTTATAAAAATAAGTTTGTTATATAATTGTAGATTTCTTGCATAATTGTCGTGTAATTTCTGTATAATCTGATTCTACAGGAGTCTATTGTTTGTATTGGAGGACGACATATTTACCGCCCCGGTCGAATAATCGGCTACTACTCGTACGAAATAGATCGCCGGTACGTTTCGCGCACGAGTCAAATATTTTGTATAACCTACAAAAAATTGTTTCTGTTTGGGTCTGTTTCTGTGTTCTGTGGGCTTCCCTATATACTTCCCTAGCTTTCATTAATAATTTAATACACGCTCGTCGGTTACGGATATTCTTGTATTTATAAATCATTTATTTAATTGTTCGTTATCGCTCTTCTTTGAAGTAATCAAAACATATTTTTTTACTTTATAGTTTTAATGTATATATTTTGTAATTTTAAAGTCGTTCGTCGTAAAGTTTTATTTTTTATTTTTAAGTTTTTCGGAACATCTACCACATTTTATCTCCTGAAGATTATCTGTCAGAAAATATGTCAAATATAAAGTCCACCTGAGTACACTAATATCTACACATAAACTATAAATAAATTAATATAAATAAATTATATTACTAACGTCCACAGAAGTTGTATTCACTACTATTCTCTAAGAAAAATCTCGTGATAAGAGTTGCCTCTCAACTTGTACAATAACAAATCCTTACCGTTGAATAACATTCGTTATTTGAAATCTTTTGTACATTTCCATCAAACAAGTCTTTACTCCAAAGTAATTATGTATTGAAATAAGCACAAAGAATCATTGTGTATTGAGACTTATAATGAAGGATAATTTTTTCTTTTCGGTCAAATAGCTCCAAAAGGAGCACTGTCTGCTGTTGAAATTTAATTATGAGGTAATGAACGTACATTGTGAGAATTTCATTATTCCAATGTTGTCCGCGAGAGGAATATATTAATTAACAGTCAGCAATTTGACATTCGTCGGCCGCATATAATTTTTCAATTTTGAACTGTACTTAATCGAATTAATGCGTAAAATCTGTTAAATATTAACCCAAATTTTTTCAGTCGGTACTTCTTTACTTTTTTGGGAATTGATGCAATGGGAAGCAATTGGTTAATTCTTGGTTATTGTTGTGAAAAAGTTTTATGTTACTGTTCTTTTGGCAAACATGGAATAATAATTCTGATCTATTCATTTGTAAAGTAAGTATTAAATTTACGGGTAATGAGTATTGAATGTTCGTATTTATCAGTAACGGCAAAGTCTGTCTGTCTGTCTGTCATATAATTGAAAATTTATCTTAACGCTCTCCATATAACACTTCCCCTGATCAGAGATTCTTGTTACCTTAGAAAAAGGCCAACGAAAGACGTCTTGAGGTAGCTACCTCAACTTGTTACAGCTGTAATACTTGAGGCTGATCTTCATTTAGATAGTTATGATGGGATCCTTTTTTTTTAAGAGGGGAAATGCACCTTTTGTACCGTGACACCGCGCTGGCAAGGCGCGGCCGTGTGTGGGGCTCTCCGGTCTGACAGGACCGACCTACCCACTAAAACCCCCCTGAGTTCTGAGGCCCATGCGGGGCACATGGCGGGGTGCGCTTTCGCGATTCTACCGCTCCGGGCCGGCTCGACCTAGGGCTGGTCGACGACGACACATTGGTCGCAGCGAAGCAGACATTCTCCGTTCGTGGCAGGAGGTTGCCTCGCAGGACCCAATTGTACCCCAGGTTCCATAGCAGGGGACCCAGTACAGAACCCTGGGGCACACCCGTCGCCATTCTCCACGCATGGACGCCACCATCTGGCCCCTCGTAGAAGACTGACCTGCCCTGCAGGTAGTTCTCCACGAGGGCGCAGAGGTACGGAGGCACTCGATGATACTTGAGTGCCTCCTCTATGCACTCATGGGGGAGGTTGTTGAATGCGTTGCGGATGTCTAGCGATACCGCAACTACAGCCTCACCCCTGGCTGTGGCCCCCTGTGTCCACCTCTTAAGAGTTATGATGAGATCCTTTTTTTTTTTTTTTTTTTTTTTTTTTTGTTACGCTGAGGAAAATGCATTGAATTGCATACCCCGGCTGTGGCGAGCCGGGGTTATGTGGGGCTCTCCTCCCCAGAAGGGGGAGGCCTACCCACTAAAAACCTCAGCGATGGCCATCCTCTGGCGTTGTAGGGGGCCCTCAGGATCAAGTATCGCATCTGAGGACCCCTGGCCTTTGCACCCCTGGGTGCATTAGGGGAGCCCTTTTCGGGGAGGAGTGATCTTGCCGCCTCCTCCCCTCCGACCTCCTACGACGTCACCCCCCGGCCATCCGGGGGTGAGGTCCCTCCCGGGTCGCCTCCACGGGCACGAACTGCGTCGCGCCCGCCAGCGACCCGTGGCGGCGCCTCAAGCCAGGCTATCTGGCCCGAGGCCGCCTTCTTCGAGCGGGATCGGCCATCTCCCGATCCCGCTCGGCGGCCTCCTTCTGGAGCATCACCGCTTCACAGAAGGAGACCACAGCCCTCCAACCTCCCTCATCCGCCAGCATTGCCGCAATCAACGCTGGCGGAGACAGATCTTGCCCGATCTCTTCGACCAAGACTCGGCGTTCGGAGTCCCAAGCAGGGCACTCCGCCAGCGTGTGCTGGGCCGAGTCGAGGTCAGATGCGCAATGGTGGCATCGTGTCGTGTCCTCCCTCCCTATTCGACTCAGATACTCACCGAAACAACCATGTCCGGTGAGTATCTGAGTCAAGCGGTAGGTGACTTCCGCCCTCCCGCAGAGCCAAGCTTCGAAGTGCGGGAGTACCGCACCGACAGCGCGCTGACGCACGCAGCCCCCACGCTCTAGCTGCGCACGCCAGGCCCTCTCGGCCCGTCGGTGCAACTCCCGTCTGTGCATTCCGTGCGCTGGTGCCGGGGGACTCCCCCGTCGTCCCCCCGACCGACATGTCGCGGTGCGTTGTACATCACCGCGTACATGTCGGCCAGGATCTCGAAAGGGGGGGACCGCCCCAGAACCGTCGCCGCCTCGTACGAGATCGTACGGTAGCCTCGCACGATCCGTATAGCCATTGTCCGCTGCATGCTCCGGAGCAGAGCTCTGCAGCGGGAGGACCTCGTGCAGTCTTGCGACCACACGGGGGCCCCATACAAGGCCACGGACCGTACGACGCTCGCGTACAGGCAAATGATGAGATCCTAGTAGTCATGTGGGGAAATGTTGGGAATACAAGCGGTTACATTAATTTAAATAAATTGCCTTGTACCTTATGCCCTAAAAAAGCACCAAAACATGTTATTTCGTTTTACAATTTTGGTAAACAGCTTATTGATTCTTCTACATATAAATAAGTAATAAAATATCATGACATAATGCTCGTGTTGGCTATTATCATATTGTGTTTCAGACTTATGAAATATTCGTCATTGATCATTTAGTTAGTACAACAAAAACCCATTTTTGAAAGGCATTATGAGACTGAAATATCATTAAATAAAAAGAATCTTATTTTCGTCATTCCTTTCTAAATATATAAGTGACGAGATCAAACAATTTATCAAATATAATTCTACTTCATATTATCCATTTCATAACCAATGTTATAACAAATAAGATAGGTATTTTAATGTTGTATTGACAATTACAACAACATTCGTATTGACAATAACGAAAAAACTGTCATTATACCGTAGGCACCCCACTGGGGCACGGCTGCTTCGGTGAGTATCTATGTCGAATAGGACGGGAGGGATCGACACAGACGCTGGCGGAGTGCTCCGCGTGGGCTACAGAGCGCCGAGTCTTGGTCGCAGAGATCGGGCGAGATCTGTCTCCGCCGGCATTGATTGCGGCAATGCCGGCGGCGGAGGGAGGTTGGAGGGCTGTAGCCTCCTTCTGTGAAGCAGTGATGTTCCAGAAGGAGGACGCCGAGCGGGGTCGGGAGATGGCCGACCCCGCTCGAAGGAGGCGGCGCCGGGCTCGGTAGCATAGCTGCGGCGCCGCCGTGGGTCGCCGGCGGGCACGAGGAATTCGCGCCAGCGGATGCGGCGACCCGGAAGGGACCACGGCCCTTCCATGGCCGGGGGGCGTCGTCGGTGGTGGAGATCGGGGGAAGTATTGTAGCCTCCCCCGAGGAGGGCTCCCCTGTATGGGCGGGGAAGCGGAGGCCGGGGGTTCCCTGAAGTAGCTTGGTGTTCCCGGGGGCTCCCTACATGCCTGAGGAAGGCCATCCCTGAGGTTTTTAGTGGGTAGGCCTCCCCTTTCTGGGGAGGGGAGCCCTACATAACCGCCGGCTCGCCACAGCCGGGGTATGCAACTTAATGCATTTACCTCAGGGGAACAAAAAAAAAAGGCACCCCACAGTATTTCTGTCGCTTGTAATAGCAGCACCTTTCCTAATGCAAATCAACAACTCGAGGAGATATTGACTATACTAGAACGCGTAACTATAGAGGCTGTTGGCGATGCTATCATGTCGGTTTGGTTTAGATTTATAAAAATATTGTAAGGTAGATTTGTAAGCAATTTAAATTTTCCGTTGGTGTGTCACCAGCAGTCTGCGACCGTCTGCGTTAGACAACCATTTGATTACTCCAAACTTTATGTATTTTCGTGCTGTTTACTTGCAATAAACCTTTATTTCTACCACTCAATTCGCCTATTTTGTATTACGGGACCTAGAAAGTGTATAGAGGCTCTCGCAGTTTTTATTCGGATATAGTTAGGTAAAAACTGAAACCGGAGTGGGCCAGGCCAGGTGGTTCTAATAAATATTTTTTTTTTACTTTTTAATGCATAATTAAATTGATTTTTTTTTTTAATTTTAGTTGCTATTGATTTATTTCTTAAGTTTACGCATTAAACTTAATTGGTTTTAATGTAATATTAACGACATCCTTTTAATGTAATTGACACAAACATACTGAATAATTTTCAAGAAAACATCATATTTCAATCTTAAATAGTTCTGTTTAACAGCTAGGTCTACATCAGACCCATAAGTATTTATGTTCGCATGTTGCCAAAGATTCGGAAAGACCTTTTTATTTTTGTTCCGCAGAGAAAAATGCATTGATTGCCATATTCCGAGAGCCGGTGGTTATGAGGGGCTTTCATCCCTAGAAGTAGGAAGCATACCCACTAAAGACGTCATTCTGAAGGAGATCCTTAAATGGGTCCCCTGAGCGACATCCATATCCCCTCTTAAAGGAGAAGAGAGGCTTCGCCCCTCCTCTGCAGGCCGCTATAAGCAGCCCGCTAGGTCATCCCACGCCCCCCCTATCGGGGTGGCTTCTGCGAGACGTTGCCTAGGGTGCACTACGATGAGCTCATTTGACGTTTCTCTCCAAGGATTCTGAAAGAACTACGTTAAGGCAACATGTCCCAATCTCACGTTCACATTAAACAGTTGGGACCACATCAATTCCTTGCAGCTGCATCCTTCTGTTCATGATTATTTCACAACCCACGATTTAGCAGAACTTTCATTATGGCATCATGTTGTAAACTAATAAGGTCTGCTTCATCTCTTTGTAGCTCTAATTTTTACCATTTTACATGCACAAACTTTGAGTTTGTAGCTATAGGTATAGCTTTGAAGTTTTATTTTTATATAACATTATTTTTATTTTTTTTTAGTTTTCTATAACTTTCTTAATTCGCTAATAAAAATCTTTAAAACCCGCCGAATTATTCTCTATAAAAATTATATGAGATTACCCTGGAAATATGAAATACCAAACCAACGATAAACATTAAAATAACGTTACAAATATACAACCTTCAACAAAACAAAATGTATTTTTATGTAATAAGTTTACCATCAAAATACATGAAATAAAAATTTATATAATATTCTTATACATAATTGCCTAACTTTCAGTAATGAAAATTTATAGTGAACTACAGCCTACTTCCTAAATAGCCTAAGTTTCATTGCTTATCGACTTTCCTAAAAGAAAAGTTGTCGCAATTTATTTTCAAAGCTGAACTTGTTTGGAGAGTTTTTATTATATCGTCTCGATATTACCTAAAATATAATTTTGATAAATATGATCTTAGTCTTTGTTATCATAATCTAGTTGAACGTAGAATACTTGTTAATGCCTATTTTAAACGGTTAAGATTTGAAGGATCGACAAAGTTAAAATAGTACTACTTACTATAATTTTTTTATCAGCACCTGGAAATATTTGTGTGATTCGAGCCATTGGTAATACACAGCCTTCTCTTAAAATTACTTTTGAGTTAACTTTGACATTAATAGAGGTTCTCTCTAAAGCGAAGTAGGGGACATTACTTCTCGACAAAGAAGAAAGGCCCAGTGAACGAGAATCAGAGCAGGGCAGTAAAAAAATCCGAACAAACTCAGTGTTATAAAATATTATCATACGATGAAGTCTCGCTATAAATTGCTTTTTACGCAGTTTCAACCTTTTCAGGTAGTCTTGAAGAACAATTGGCATAAGGCTTTTAGTTGAGACTACGATACGATTACTACGATTATCTCGTAGTACTCGTATTAGTCATAGTCTCGGCATATACCACCCACTATGTCGTTAACTTTGTGTGCCAGATTCAGATAATTTATCTTTTCATCGGATGCGCCATTTAGGAGGTTCTCATCACTTAGCATATTGACATTCACTATGTACCGTATATACGTGACTTCAATCGCTCAATCAACACGTTATCAAGCTTGTTTGCAGAAAATGTCCTATCCGCAATGATGGACCGGTTCTAGTATAAGCGATCGTTGTCAAGTACTAGCTCCAGGCGAACACTTGTAAGATGTAACCATTTCACCTATAAGACCACATTTTGAAGCTTACTCGAGATGGAGTATTTTAGCTGCCTGGTTATGGCTGTGCAAATATTCCATATTGGGCAATACAGGACAACCAGCCAGAGTAAGGCTCCAGACTAGCAACAGGCTACATATATGTCCTTTATACTGTCTTCCAGGATATATCTTCTTACCTTATATTATTATAAGATATAATAAATATATTAAAGCGATAGCTTTAAATCACGCGTCTCAAGTCCTTTATAAGGTGTACATGGAAATTTAGATGGTCGACACCATTAATGCGAATGCGCGTAGAGCGTACCAACTCACTGCGTTCATTTAGGGAATAGACCCATATTCTCTATCTAATAACCGAGAATTACAGCTTAATACTATAGTAAGATGTACAGAAACTATTGTGATTGCATTGTAATAAGAACCATGCAAAGGAAGAGAATCCGGTTACCAGCCTTCTCAACGTCTCGTAGTTAATATGACATTTGGTGACACCGCATTTGTTTAATGGATTCCCAAAAAAAGGCAGAACAATATTAGTGCGAAAGGGGCAATATTGATGCAAACAGTTAAAGGTGCAAAAAAAGATGTATCTGCTGAAGCGATCGAGATGCCGCGGCGGTTATGATATTACTACATTTCCACCTTCAAGTGTCTATCCTTGCGACTCCACTCTGGCTGGCCAGCTAAAGCAAGACAAAAGCGAGTCGTATACGTCTTCCTAAAACATATAGGAACAGCACTGGTGGGGCATTTATTTGTCACATATATGCTCCACCAGCAGACAATGGCGTCTTCATATCCCTTCACAATATAATTATTTTTACCGTGCATTATGATATATATAGCATTTGTACGAGTACATATGTATACTGTTAAAATTATAAAAGAGAGTTGAATATAACTATAAAATATAAATATGAATTTTGAATAAAGTTCGTAACATTTATTGATAGAGACATTTCCCGTGTCCTAGTTACGTTTGTGAACTTGTTAACACTTATGTCGTCACCTCCTGAATAATAATATGATAATTACTAAGTGCTTATTTATCGTAGAGCCTTGAAACACCAAATATTTAATAAAGCTCTAATAGTTTTCATGAAGGACACTTATATTTGTTCTGTATTTCCATTAATTGCGTTGCCGAAAGCCTATTAATATTACAATGGCTTACGTGTGCCGAGGAGTTGGACACAAATTACTGTCCACTGATCCTAAGCTTATTAGTCGTGCTCAAACTCGATAGCGGTAACTTAGTGTCGCATGACCAGACACAGTGTAGTATTGGGGAAGCATAAAATCAATGCAATTCTGAATCAAAATCGAAGCTTCAAACGTGTTCTAGATTGATTTATTTGCATCTGCAAATACATATATGGAAACGTTATTAAATTAAACGAACAGGATAGTTTAAATGAAAAATATGAGACTGAAAAGTTGTTTACTCGTATAGCGACTTTATGCTAATAATGTTATGTAGATTACGTAAAATCTCTTCGCTTTTTACGTGAAATTTGAAATAGTTTTTTTCAAACCATGTTTAGATTTGTTCAAAATATATCCATTCCTTTTAGATCGATGGCGTATTGGCGTATTGCGAACATGTAGATAATAACATGCTCCCGTTGTTGTGAAAAATGTGGAACTTCTGCATGAAAAAAAAACGCAAGCAGTTTCGGCAGCCCTCTTGAGATTAACTTAACACTACCTAAGGAAATCTTTAACCTCAAAATGAGGGCTATATGGTGGCAGATACATCAGTACCTCCCAAACAAATCAACTTTTGTTGAATGGCTAAAGATGTGTTTTGTGTAGCGTTATCGTGATCGTAAAAACCAAACCCTTTCCTATTCATTGATTCCGGTCGCTATCAACTGTCGCTTTAATCTCATCAGTATTTGGTAGCAGAAATAATAATTGATAGTTCTGTTAGGTGGTAAAAGTTCGCAAAGAACAAACCTTTTTTTTTAGTGAGTTAATGTGGCACCCAAAAATAGCAAACTCTTTTGTGTATCCTTTCTTTAATTGAGTTAAAATTGTATTGTGGCCAATTTCCAGTTGTTTGGCTACATCATAATTGTCAAAAATGGCGTCCATTTAATCCATACGTAGGCACACAAAGTCAGATCTATTCTCACATTGAAAATTCCAAGTAAAAAATGCTTAAACCAAATATTTACTTCTCTTACTGACACTGTTTTAGTTCAATAAAAACATTAATTTTAATAAAGTTTTGAAATGTAGGTATCTAAATTTACAATTGAATACACTCATTTTCACAGAAGGAAATACAAATAAAAAACTGCTGGAAACAAGTTATTTCTTACGTGAACCTATTGATTGTCATCAAAATTAGTCAGATACAAATAGTACATAAATAATTAAAATCTTATAATCATCAATTATCGTGAAATAATCTTGTAATTTTAGTTAAGCATAGTCGACGCCTCTGTTACAGGAGAGAAAAAAATATATTTTGCTGATTTGCTTGTTAATTCCAGTCCAAAGTATTAAAATAACTATTACAATCAAATAAAATCGGAATTGGAAAATAAATAATTTACTTCTTTGATTCAATCTAATGAAATTGTTGTGTAAATTATCGCAGAAAAATTTGTAATGACCATCTAAACATATAATGTATATAAAATTGTACAAGGAGCAACGCATTTGTTTTGCATGTTTATCGAAAACTCTACCTTATTGTGCCAGTTTTAGTAGTGAAAAAATTAAAACTTAATATGTTGCTGATCGTATAATAAAAAAATGTTGTAACCTAATAATATTAAAAATTATATAGTCCGAATTGAGAATTTAATCTAAGATCAACCCTATAAATAGAGATAATATTAAAATAATAAAGGACTCAATAAATTCATTAGGTTAATTTTTATTTTTAATAAAATAAATTTGTACTTGTTAATTTATCATTAATAACACTGACCTAAATTACTAATATAACAACGAATCTAATTAAAATTTATCGCGTATACAGGTTGGAAACGATACGTATCCCACTTATTGTATACCATTATTTCATTATTTCTTACCAAATTTACAAAAGATCTGAGACTTGTTATGCTGCGAACCAGTAAGATATTCAATCATGTAACCTGTAGCTGGCCCACTTTCGCTTGATGGATGCTAACGACTGTCATATTTCGATAGCAACCCTTGGCAACGGCGTGCCCTCGGCAGGAAGAATGGGCTTTACAACACAGGCCTGCCGAAAATCGACAATATCAACGTAAAATCGCCCGAAAGGTGCCCTTAATACGGCCCTGTAAATCACTGAGTCATAAGAACTTCCAACTTTCGTTCAGATGTATTAATGTGCGCCACTTTCGTTAAAGTGGGTACTTATTTTTCCAATAATTAATAACAATTACAATTATAACTTTACGTGAGCAAAAGGTGAAATGAATTATATGTTTTATTCATACGGTTATTATAATATACTAAAAATTTAAATACAATTTTATTGATCTTTTGGAAGATCAGTTACGGTGATACAGTAATTGAAATAAGTATCATGTTATTATGACTTGCTCAAATACCATGTTATCACCTGTTCAAACACCATATTATCACCTGCTCAAACACCATGTTATCAGTTGCGCAATACATTCCACAAAGGGACAACAACCTATCCCAACAATCAGGCCTTCCTTGACTCCTTGATCTTTTCCCGACTTTTCTTCAGACTTTTTGATAAAAACAAATTACTATAACACATTAATCAACATTATTATTGAAGCATTTACAATTAGATTCATTTGCATATATAGTAAATTACGTTGAGCTGTTTCTTTTTCTGTTTTATTCTATCAATATAATTTGTTGTCAACAATATGAACAACAATACTAGCGTGACTTTTGTGACTTGCACTCTTCCGACTGACTGAATACTGGACCCAACCAAGCCATATCTAATTATTACACACAAATGCGCAACTGTGTTCCGCCACGAGCTTGCTTTACTGCTATCTATTTTCAACCAGTTATCTAATCATTACACCTTTTTTTTTTTTTTTTTTTTTTTTTTTTTTTTTTTTTTTTTTTTGCGGGGGAAAATGCACCCTTATGCACCTTGTCACCGCGCTGGCTAGGCGCGGCCGTGAGTGGGGCTCTCCGATATAAGACCGGCCTACCCACTAAAAACCCCGGTGTCCTTCCAGCCCATATCGGAGCGTGTGGCGGGGTGCGCTTTCGCGATTCTACCGCCACACGCTCCCAGGCCAGCTCGACCTTGAACGGCCGAGCCTTCGCCAAGGGGGGGATTGTCCCAGACACCAGGACAATCCCCAGGTAGGGAGGCATCACAGCTGCGTGCGCGGTAAGCCAGCCGCGCACGCTGCCTTCCCGACAGGATCACTAGGCGGCAAGCTTTCACTCGCTCACCTTCACCTGCCATCTACCTGCGGCCCAGGAGCCTAGGAAGTTAATTCCATAGACTCCAGGGATGCCGACGACTCCGCTGGAGATTGCGGTGGTTTCTCCTTCGCGGCACTAGCATTTAGTGCCGCCATTCTCGGTATCAAGCGCCCCCTCACCGGAGGAGGGTTGCAATTAGCTCCCCCATCCGATGGTTCGAGGGGCGCTTTGCGTCCTCACACACGGCACATTTGTGTGCCGCATTACATTCCACCGCTTTGTGCCCCTCCTCACCACAACGGAAACAAAGCCCGCTGCGGTCCTTCGCCGAGGGGCAACGTTGGTAGGGATGACCCAAACCCATGCACCTGAAGCACCGCATGGGCTTCATCTGCAATGGTTGGATGGAGACAGCACTCCACCCAACCTCTGCTCGCTCGGTTTTGGCCAAGCGAGCGGCCACCTCCACCGGGACCGTCGCGAATGCCACGCCCACTCCCCGGATCCCGGTGTGTACCTTACCCACCTTAATTTGTGGGCAGTACAGCCTCCAACTTGGGCCAAAGTCTGGCCCAACTCATCGGCGGACACCGAGTCGTCAATCCCGACGACCTTTATGTCCGCCGATTTGACTGGCCTGGTCACCCTGACCACATCCCCCAATACCTGACCGATCTTCTCGGCCAGGGCGTCCGCCTGTTGCGGGGACGTCTCTTTTGGGAGCTCGATCACCCGGGCTCCCGTGATCCCCGTGCGGAATCGGGCTGCACCAATTCCGAGTTCGCCAAGGCTCACTTTTGATTTGGCCTTGGCGATGACCTCCGCGTATGTTATTCCTTCGCCACCGCTTCTGGCTCCAGTGCCAGAACTACCGCCAGTGTCCGCGGGGCTCTCGGCACTCTGGGGGCGGACTTCGTTTGGGCCGATTTCTTATCGGCCTCCTTCGCCACCGTCTTCTTCTGGCCCTTGCTGCCTTTCTTGACCACTTCGGTCCAGGGAAGTTCCTCATCCTTCTCATTTGTGGTCTCTTCGACCGGCGCCGCGGGCGTGACTGACGCCGGCCTACTCTGAGATTTAGCCTTCTTGCCCCTCGCCTTCTTCGGCAAATTCGCCGGGGGGGCAAGGGTTGCACCAGCTCGGTGCCCAGCGCTCAATGACCCTGTCTGAACAGGGTCTTCCTTACTGGTGGCCTTTAAAGGTGGCCGCCTCGATGGAGCCGGTCCGATACGGCCGTCTACCTCCAGACCTTCAAATCTGGCCGACACCATAGTGCCAACCATCTCCAGCATTTGACGCTGGAAGTCTTCAAAAGTTTCGAGGAACTCACCCCTTGTGAGTCCCTCCGCCAGCGCTGGGGTCATTCCCTCCTCCATCCCGGATGACTCCTTCGTCCTCACCTCCTCAGCAGGAGCCGCCTTGGCCTGCTTCAATTGGCTTATCTCCTTCTTGAGCAATTTCATTTGCTCGTCTACCTTCGCTATCTTGGCCATCAACTTTTGATTGATGGCCCTCAAGCGCTGCACCTCCTCCGACTCAGCCCTATCGCCCATCTCGCAGACGATGTCCATCATGCCGATAGTTGCCTCCTTGATGGCTCTCACGTGAGTGCCCTTCAAATTCTTTGAGCTCTTTACCGCCATGTAAAGAGCCCTCGCCATCCTGAGCCTTGCTCACCAGCTCCTTCGTTGAGAGGGACTTGTTTTCCGGTCCCCCTCATCTTCCCCTCCAGACGCAGACTCGTCTCCGTCTTCCTCCTCATCGGAGTAAGGGTACCCTTCCCGAAGTTCTCGCCGCGCTTGGGACAGTCCCACATCGTGGGATCCCCCGCGTCCACTCGCGGAACGTGCCACCTTGGGCGCATATGGCCCTGCGATTTCCGTTTGCGAAAATCGCCACTCCTCTATCTCCTCCTCCGTGTACCGTAATTGGCCCTGTCGCTTCCGACCAGCGCCAACGGATTCCACCACCGACGAATCCACACTCGGTGGTCCGCTCGCCTTTGAAGATCGGAGTCTAGCCGACCTTCTAGGCTCGTCCCCATAATGGGAGACCTTCCTTAAAAAAGGGACACCTTAGTTATACCTGAAAGTTACACCAAAGAAAGAAAAAAAATACAACACAAATAAAAATAAAACACCTATAAAATACACTACCCCTAAAAAGAAAAACAAACTACACCTAGAAAATAAATTTACACCAAAAAATAAAAAAACCAATCAAAACATAAATATTAAATATTACCACCAATTGCGACTCGGTCTTGACCACCGCTCGCACTTGACCGTCAATCGAGTTCCTTAGTGAGTATAAAAAAAACAAAAATATGTTGTCTAAGGTTTACACCTAATAACATGAATCATCAACGTAGTCTAAAAAAAATCTTCAATTTGATATTAAAATATTAAACAAAAAATCTACCCTAACAACCAATATATCAAATTGTTAGGTCTACAATAGACCTACAATATGACGTAAAAAAACAACAAGAAAAAACAAAGAAAAAAAGTTTATAAGACAAAAACAAAAAAATAAAATTCAAATTTTTATCCTAGTACAAAACGACAAAATTATAAGAAAAAACAACTTAAAAAATAGCAAATATAAACTTAAAAATCTACCACTCACCACGACGGACGCAGAAAAAATTGACTAATTTTTCCTGCGAACAACCGTAACAATCAAACAACACTACAAAGAGAAAAACACAAAAAACCACAAAACTGCTCCTCACAACTGACGCGGGTTCCCCTTGAGAACTCTCGACGGGTACTCCCACTGTTTACTGCCATCTATTGGATGATGTCACAAACAAAAAAGAGACAGTAGTCAAATCCGCAATCTATAATCATGGTATAACTTCAAGCATAAGAAGTAAAATTGCATATTTACATTACAATGACTACGTATAATAATTAAGGTTTTAACAAATTTAACTGGTAGACGACTCTATACCAGAGTTGTCTGCTCGGGTACCTACGTTTTAAATTTTAGTTAAAAATTGTAGTTCATATTACTGTGCTAAATAGAAATAAATAATAATAAATATTTCTCACACTTACACCAGCCGAGCCCAAAGTAAGCTCTGTAAGGCTTGTGTTATGAGACCTAGGGTAACGGATAGACATACATATATTATACATATTATAAGAAGATCCACGCTATTATTAAGATAGTGACGTAACTTTTTACAAAACACTAGATGCTTAAGGCTCTGAATTAATTTATGCAAATGAAACTCAACTAATATCTAATAGAAAGTTATAGAGAGTAATTTGAAAAACATGTGTTCACTCATCGACTAAGTAAATGAGACTGGCTGTCGCCACGAAGCCTCTGAGCTCGATAGCGCTCGGATAAATTCGGCTGCTGTCGAACGCTCGAATGCTACATAGCACACGTAGCGCCATCTGTTTCTTGTTAGCGACAACACGCAAAAAATAACGGACTGCAATGCCCGCGTCAATAGTTTGCACTCGCTTTTATACCCTCCGTAGACCTTTTTTTTCATATCTTCTACAATATATTAATAAATTTGATTGAAATATATCATAATAACCATGACTAAGATACAAATGCTCGCATTCATCACGCAAACATCTGCCCCCATCGACTCGAACCCGAGACTTCAGAGATGGCGACACCTTGAAACTGAGGCCACCAACTACGGAGGTCAAATCACTGAGTACTGTGACTTTACATGCCAACATACATTCAGGCTTATGGTCATTTTCAGTTATCGCTATATGTATAAGATCAATTAGTTTATTTATTTATTAATTTATTTTTGCACACACGTGCATTAAAGGTAAAATAGATTTATAACATTGAGCAAAAAGTGCTGCATATTTGCCCTAAGAAATTTCTTCCTGCAGACCCGGGTAGACAGGTGAACTTAACGGGTCAGACATTGTGTGCACCTGCTTTCTAAACATACTAAATATTACCTGAAAATAGATATAAATAAATATATGAGCATCACATAAATAAGAGAATATATATACATACAAATTCAAATACATATTTATATACCTACACACATACATAATAATATTACAAAATATATCTATGCTACCATACTTATTTACTATATATATATATATACATATATATATACATATATATATATATATATATATACATAGCTAAATAATGGTTTTTATGATTCGTAACATTGTTTCAAATAATGTTCCTTAAGGGATACCTTGACTGTTAATTAATATTTATATATATTATATAAATAAAAAATAAACATATGATTTTAAGTACTAGTAAATATAGATAATTTTACTACTTTCCTAAATCTTACCTAAAAATACATAAAGTTTTCTATATTCTACTAATGTTATAAATTCAAAAATTTGTGAGTATTGATGTATGTTTGTTATTATTTCACGCAAAAAATTCTGAATGGATTTTAATAAATTTAGTTTCAGGAACATAAGATAGAATCAGATATAACATTTTACAACGAAAATATATTTTTCCTATTGGAAAATCTGATATAATGCAGACGAAGCCGCAGGTGGAAAGCTAATAATAAATATTGCCAAGAGAACATGATGACAAACCTACCAACCCCAATATTAAATAGCGGGAAATGAAGAAAAGTTATCAAGAGGCTCTCAACTAAAATTCTTGGTGCTGTAGCGAAAAGCTACTGAGGCGTTGTTAATAGTTAAAAATACTGCAGTATGGAAGTTATTGCCCGCTTCGGCGGGAAATTAGGCCACCCCCTCTCTCTGCGGCTGAAGTATCACGGTTCCGTCTTTTTTACTATTCTTTCTTACTCGTTTTTTGTACAACGGTTAGAAAGCTGCATTTATACTGAAACAAGTTGGTGTATGACAAAATACTTTAAATAATTCATCTTCATTGTTAGTTACAAATAAATCTCATCTTCTTATATCACCAAGTAAGTACTTATATATATACATATTATATTACTATTGAGGGGAGGCCTATGTATGTCCAGCAGTGGACATACAACAACTAAAAAGATTTCTATATAAGCCTCTATTTAGAGCACATTTAAAAAAACAAGCAGTTGACTTGAGTCAACAGTAAAGTTGACCCAAGTCTCAAATAAACACAAAATTTCTCCTAAAACACAGACATAAGCAAGAAGGTGCCATGTGTCGATGTACTCGCTATTGTTTTGTAAAAAGGCGAAACAAAGTTAATGATCGACAAGCCGTTAGCTCAGTTTTTGTCGTGTCGCCTCGTTGGCGGCAGATGTAAAACGCATTAATCAGCTCCGGACGCTAGAGAAACGAAACAAATCACTTCTTAAGTTTCCAAATGGATTTCGCTTTTCGTTCCGATCGCTTACGTATAGGCTTATTGAAAAATCATTATGATGCTTTTCAGTAGTGCTGTATTGTATTTTGTATTTTTTTACAACTTCTATAAGCGTTTATTTCACCTTAAGTTAGTTGATCATAAGGCTTTCAACTTAAGCTTCACCTTAAGTTGAAAGCCTTATGATCAACTAACTTTAGGTGAAATAAACGCTTATAGAAGTTGTAAAAAAAAAAAAGCTTCACCTTATTTGTACGTAGCTTGAGATGATGATGGGTGATCGGACACAGAAATTGCATAACATAACAGTAGTAGTAAAAATATATTATGTTACAATTTTATGTTCAACCACTCATCAAACTGAGAATAAACGTTTGTACCATTTAATATATCAAATCCGGGATGATCAGAACAATACCTTGAGTTGCACCTTTTATTTTTTTGTTCCCTTGAGGAAAATGCATTAAATTGCATACCCCGGCTGTGGCGAGCCGGCAGTTATGTGGTGCTCTCCTCCCCAGAAGAGGGAGGCCTACCCACTAAAAACCTCAGGGATGGCCTTCCTCAGGCATGTAGGGAGCCCCCGGGAACACCGAGCGACTTCCGGGAACCCCCGGTCTCCGCTCCCCTGCCGATACAGGGAGCCCTCCTCGGGGGAGGCTACAATACCTCCCCCGATCTCCACCACCTACGACGCCCCCCGGCCACGGAAGGGACGTGGTCCCTCCCTCCCGGGTCGTCGTATCCGCAGGCACGATTTCCTCGCGCCCGCCGGCGACCCGCGGCGACGCCGCAGCTGTGACCCTGAGTTTCACCTACTAAACAATTAAGGTAACTAAAATATTTCAATTAAATCGACTTAATCAATGAGCCATAAATGAGACCTTAGCCTTAGCTTATTATATATATACAATAAAAAAATATCATGCAATAATAAAGCCACTCAAATTTAAAACTCATTAGATGCATAAAATATAAAACATATCTTAGTTTTAATTACAAAATGAATCTTACACATGTAGGAGTTTATGTTTTTCTACAGGCGTCTTGGACGCCTAATTAGAAACATTTCAAAAAAGCATCATTGATTTTTTGAAATTGGGAATAACACTTCGTCTTTCTCGGCTTTTTACTTTGCCCAAAACGGGCAAAAATAAAAGTTGTAACACGTCCCGTATTCAAGCAGATATTTGAGTCTTAATCTCGTTCTGTAATACAGGCCTTAGATTTTTCTAAGCGTTTCCCACTATTTATAGATCGGCTGTCGTAATATGAGTAAGAAACGACTTAAGTGCTACCAGACGTTAGTCTACGCACGAGCTATCACGCTGAGTTATCGCGCGCTAATAAATTATAATTCGTCATAGTTCAGTGGGATTTGGTGAAGAATATTATACCCTGAGCTTATGGGCAGCTCATTCATAATGACGGACGAAATGAGATTATCTTTTATCGTCTATTCGTTCGATATGCTAATCATTCATTTACGTGTTGTATCTTAATAAATTAATATGTTCGTAACATGTACAAACAAGACAAAAACATACAAAAAAAAATACTCAGTAAGATAAATAAAAACACTACTAAAAATGGGAAATGAAAATTTATATAACTTTACAACAAATTACAACCAAGTGAAACAATAATAGATTACGATCTCCGTGATCGAAGGGTTAGTACTCCATTTTCAAGATTTCACCTACTGAGGTTGCGGATTCGAGTTCTAACAGGGTAAATTATTTTTTATGAATATGGCCATTCGTGCGTTAGTTATGTTTGTCAATATATTTCTATCAAAAGTATATATCTATTTGTGATCAATATACCCGTATTTAGTAAATCAGATATAGCTATGTGTGTAAATAAGCATATTATAATAACATTGTATTAAAAAAAAAGAAAACAAGTTGGTCTGATGTTAATAAAATACAATTAGTAGCGCCAATTTTTTAAAGTTATCACTTTAAAAAATTGGCGCTACTATTGATAAACAATTGGACTATTAATAAATTAGAACATGCAATATACTCGTATAGCTCTATTTATGGAGATTACCTTTTTTTTATATTTATTTACATAATATAATACATTAATAAAATTGTAAAGGCACAACATAAACTCTTGCGAGTTTTTCCGTGCGCCAGTGAGCCGTTAGGTAAACTTATTTAACAATTAATCATAGGTAAAACCCGACACCAGTCCCTCCCTGTCATTCTGTATAGAGTATGACAGGGATAGACCGCCGCCAAGCCTAGTCCCATGTTTAGAGATCACGCCAGAGTCAACAGTTTAACACCAAAATCTAGTAGCCGAACTCTATCTGTAACTACACGTATGTACACACGCTCCACCTCCTCGCTCTTTATCATGCTCAACACAATGTCTTCCTTTTCGCTTACACTAGGAATGTTCATTGACTATCACTGTTCGATATACCCGCACCAGCCAGTTTTATTGACAATACCGATTTACAAGTCGGACAAGTTTGAAAAATTAATAAAATACCTAAAAGGGTTAATTAAAAATAAAACACAATAATAGATATACTCGAATTTATTCATTTTTTTCCCGCTATAACAATATCAACAAGAAATACTGCAGGTGCCGTAACAACGCCGAGATGCGATGCTATCTGGATACGCATAGTGTCACAGTATGTGTACAGCATCCAACATCCATCTGCTAATTAAGCCACTACAGCAATATTCTAATGTTCCTAATGTTCTAAGCTTCCAGCTTATCTGGACACATTTAACTGTAGACATGTTATAATACATATTGTCTTCTGAAAACAGAACACGACTTTACCATTGCTCTTAATAATGTTACATCTTAGAGGTGTTCAAAGGAATTATATTTTGAAGTAATATCTCAGAATTTGTTTTTACTTACCTTTGTAAAACGCATATAAAATATAAAAAAATATATTCATAACTTTAACTGTAACATTATGTGACCTGTATTACCTTTTATTTCCTTATATCTCTCTATATTATACAAGTCGATGTGGATGGCGAACCACGAAACTATGAAGTAATAAAACTATTAGAAGTAGTTAAAACTACTCAAAGGAATATCGGACTCGGTTTTAATGCAAACTTAGACTGCATTATGGGATTTTTGAGAAATCAATATTCTTAGCAAGAAATTAAACAATAATTTGGACAAAGAAAACACAATACAAACTATCGAATAAAACACTTATTACACCATTCGATAGTGTCGCTAATAAATAATAAATCCTGGAAAGCAAAAAAGTTAAGTGCTTTATAAATGGAACGTTAACAACTTTTAAATATGAACAAATTTCAAACAAACTATTTAAAGTGATAGATAATTTACCTTTGCCCCAAACCGATCAATAACCCTTTCAACAAGATGAAGCCTCAACCCTTAATGATCACATTACTACTATATGTAAATACATTTTGTGGTATCATTCTTATATATCAGATTTTTTTACAGACTTTTTGTAGTCCATAGTTAATATATTAAAACGCACGGCTTTTACTTGAATTCCATTCGTTTAAGGACAAACGAAAACATCAAAATCGAAATTACAATCAAAATAGTATTTTAGACTTTGTTAGTCTTCCGTCGTCGGGGAAAGATATAAAAGAAAAAGTATTGCGAACCAGTTCAGAGGTGATATTAAATAGTTATTGTAAATCCATGCTTTTTTAATACTATTTATAGGAGAATTATTTACCTTGCTTACATGTAAAATGTATATTCTTGCACGAAACCAAACGCGTACTGTATTGGAAACCACGTAAATATATTACCCGCTTATAAGAATTCCGAGATCTGCTTGTTTGGACTTGGATTTTACTTCTTTTATTTTATCTAGATATAAACTTGCTGGGTTTCGTTTTTATTCTATTTGACTACATATAACATTGATTAATGTCTTTAAAGTAATATTTAACATTTGATATTTTATGATATGATTGACAATTAGTTTTGAGAGCTA
The DNA here is from genome assembly GCA_036419045.1 of Scirpophaga incertulas. Taxonomy (NCBI): domain Eukaryota; kingdom Metazoa; phylum Arthropoda; class Insecta; order Lepidoptera; family Crambidae; genus Scirpophaga; species Scirpophaga incertulas. The sequence continues at coordinate 6,940,099 of CM071644.1, forward strand.
ATACTTAAATAGACCGTATGACTGTAAATTTATTATTGATATTAAACGTTAGCACTAGCTTTTATCATGACTTATTCATTACGATGTTAATAAATATATTGAATGATAATGATGACAAAAACTTTTTAAGATTTTAGTGAAATGAAACACTTAATGTGTGAGTATGACGCAATTATGTCCCTGAACTCAGATGGAAAGTTGTACGACTTTAACCCGAATAGCATAACTTCCTCCTAGATATAGCTATTTACCCAGGACGTTTACCCAGATGTTATGGCTGTTATTTGCTTTTCATGTGACGGGGCACCTTTTAAAATCTCCTATAGTGAGGTGTTACGTTCCAGATAACCAAAGACACTCGCTAAAACGCTTTTTATAAGTGTCTAGGCTTGAAGTATTTATTTCAAATGCGTCAAAATGGAGAATAAGGTTGTGAGCATTATATTTACCAGTGATATGGGCCTTGCGAATCAATTACGAATGGAAAGTTACATTACTCCAATAATATTATGTAAAACCACCCACTCTAGATCTAGATCTAAGATCTAGTTGCATTCTTTTTAATTATCTATTCTGTTTGAATACTTTTTTATATTATTTCTATAAGAGATTTCACAATACACCTTTTAACATAATTTATGATGGAACTTATGACGTCATTAAACATTTATTAATGCGAATGAAGCTTGATATCTGTTCTGAAAAAAATGCATGAATAATGAATAAAATACTGTTTTTTATACTACGACAGTGAATAAGAAATATATACAAAATATGAATATAACGTGTAGATATTTGTTCGTAAAGTATACTATAAATATTCCTAAACTCTACCATTCTTTTACGTTCTGTGGTCGAAGTTACAAATATGTCTAGACGACAACAGGTTTCATTATATATATGAACAATATTTTGTAGCGGAGTACGCATATGTTGTACTTACTAGCATCTAAAATAGTGGTTTCTTATACAATATGGTATATTTCATTCACAAATATTTTATTATATTGTTCTAATATAATTTATTAGTATGAGTGACATTATGAACTGAGACTAAATAATTGTATTACAAACAATATTTATTAAGACTTTAAAAAAAATTGAACATAGAACATTTATTAATATTTAACTGAAGTCAATTTTCAATGTGCAATATTTTCTAACTCTATTATAATTTCTTTTGAAATAAGACAGTATCATTAGAATTATTAACAGTTCTAAATAAAATCATCTATATACGTCTTACAAAACCTGAAACCTGTTTTGTAAATTCAAAAAATATCATTTATAAATACTACAAAAGGCAAGGGCCCAAAAATGGATCCCTGTGAAACACCAACAGTTATAATAACAGTTTTTGATTTCTAACCATCAATTGACCACACTCTGTAATTGACCACTAACCTAGACAACTAATATATAACGAAGTACCCCGGGTACTGTTAAAAGCCATTTTGTTTAATAGTAATTAACGATTTACTCGACCGAAACATACTTTGAAATCAGTGTAAATTGTGTAATTTTATAAACGGTGTTCTATATTATCAAAAAGCAAAAGCGATTTTTGTAATGATCGTAGAGCTATACATTAGTCACTAGAAACATACAATCTTATTTTTTTTTAACCCGTGACATGGGAAATAAATTACAAAGCTGGTTGTGACCAGTATTTCTTTTGATAACCATGAACGTAAAACGTGAACATAATCAACATAAGTATAACATTAAATAGTTGTTGTACTAATAACCGCATTAGTGCTTCAACTGCAAATATTTGAACATTGTTTAATTTCCGTGACCGAGATTCTAGCTCAAACCGTATTATCTAGCTGCGTCTGGCTTGTAAGATAATTAGAATAATTCATATAAAAGGATTAAGGTTGCTCCAATGCGAAGTCGACACTAACGATCTGTCAGAACGAGTCATACGTGACGCAATAACGAGCTAGTTTATTCATTATCACAAGAGTTGATTGAATTTTACTATATTGATTTTAGTAATGATAATCTTCTTATAGTAATAATTTTTAAATATATAGTGTGCTAAATTGATAATTTTCTTTACAACATGAAGAGTAGGTATGAATGCTTTATACTTTTCATTTACAAGAAGTTTATTATTAAGGAATAAATTAGCATCCACATAGTTTGTAAAGCCTAAACTTATTCTATTTCTTCTAATTTTTTATCATTCACAATCCCTTTAATGCAGTTTTTTTTTTTCGAAATCGGCCAAAAGTAATTAGATGTAGAGAAGTATTATATTCAAAGTTTTCTTTCAAAGTTTCACTTTGAACATGTATGATAAATAGAGCAACATCTGATTCGTGGTAATAAGAACGTCCCACTGACTTCGGGTTACTTTCATTGTCCCTGTCTAGTGCAAACTGCCTATAAAGAGGTGTTAAAGGGCTGGACTGGAGTTCAACTTCTTCTTGTGTACATTGAAACAGAGCTTGTTTTACGTATTTTTTTATTACATGTAGTATCGCGAGAAACTCGTTTACGTTTAAACTTGGATAACTCAGATATAATACAATCAGTATCGATAGATGATTCTAAGACGTTAATAGAACATCCATCCTTATTTGTACTGCTTGTTACAATAATAATTAAAAAATAATAAGTAAAAAACCGCGACAAACCCGACCACCATAGTCGAGTGGATAGTACACCGGTTTCAAGGTGTCGCCGTCTCTGAGGTCCCGGGTTCGAATCCCGGTGGGGGCAGATGTTTGTGTGATGAATGCCAGCATTTGTACCTTAGTCATGGTTGTTGATATATATTTCAATAAAAAATTATTTATTATATGTATAATATACTAGCTTTCTGCCCGCGGCTTCGCCCGCGTGGATTTCGGGATTGGGTGTATAGAGGGTTAAGGGTCATAGCTTTTGCCCACGGCTACATATACGCGGAAGTCGGTTTATGGTGCGAAGATTTTATCGCGCTTCCCGTGGGACTATCCGTTTTTCCGAGATAAAAAATGCCGCAAAACTCCTCAAGAATCACTCTATCTATTGATGAAAACCGCATAAAAATCTGTGCAGTAGTTTTTGAGCGAAGCCTTTATTGCGCATCCCGTGGGATCTGTCGATTTTTCCGGGATAAAAAGTAGCCTATATTACTCGGGGAGAATGTAGCTTTCCAAAGGTGAAAGAATTTTTGAAATCGGTCCAGTAGTTTAAGCGTGAAGAGGTAACAAACTAACAAACAAACAAACAAATAAACAAACAAACAAACAAACACACTTTCGCATTTATAATATTAGTTGGGATTAGTTGGGATGTATGTCTATCCGTTGCCCATAGCACAAGCCTTACAGAGCTTAGTGTGGGCTAGGCTAATTGGTGTTAGTGTAACAAATATTTATATTTATTTATTTTATATTATATAAAAAAATTGATAACAATAGATACAAATAAAAGTAGGTATTTTATTAATGTACGTAAGTACTTGCACTTAAAAATATTTATTCTTTATTGTACACTTGAAAAACCAAACACATAATAACTTGTACATTTACACGTATATATTGCCATCTTCTCTTGAAGACATCCAGAGAAGCACTATCACGCACGGAATGAGGCAGCCTATTTATATTCCATAGCCGTGGTGAATGATTTGTCATAACAGCTAGAGGTATGTCGAGACGCGAGTTACATAAAATCTGTATGATGACAAAATATGTAAATAAAATCATTATGTTCAATTAGTGCTCCACCTAAATGCTCGAACCAGCTCAGGGGTCATGACCCCCATACAGACATATATAAACACATACTATTATGACACATATGTATACCTGTAGACCTTTCTTCTATGATATGATACGTAATATGTGTGTATTCGAATTCTACTGTGTATAAGAGCCTGATAAAATTGTGAATTTATATAATGTGTATCATACACAAAACACGGTTATGTCTTCGGAGCCCCCAAATTGGTAAGGTGAGCACGTATACGATTTTCCTAAAGCTCACCTCGGCAGCATGCGATAACCAATTCCACATTCGGGATCTCGATACATTTTTGTTATTTACGGTCGATTTTTAGACTGTGTCGTTATTACTGTAAACTGTATGTCTTGCTCCAAGTGAACAAGGCAAACGTTGCTCGGGAAACGTTAAAACATAACAAAATATACTTAGGTATGTTCGTTTGATCGAATTGTTCAGAATAGAATTCAGATAGCCATACTATGTGACAAGTTGAGTAGTATGTAAACTGTTAGTCATGATTATCGAAATACATCAGAATTTTAAAACAAAAACATCCTAGTATAGAAAGACGATTTTGAATCTATCAGATTATTTATATCGTGTAAGTAAATTGGAAAAGTTTAATTATTGGACTTTATTATATATCTGTTTGAAAAGGTATTTATATTATATAAATTATTATTATATATGACGGAAGGTCGGCGGAAGGTTGTTTTTTTTAAAGGGTGAAGTCAGCATTTCTGACGTCACATTCTTGGTTATTTTCCATCCTCCTGAATGAAAACTGTACAGGAAATAACTTTTATTCAGCGATGTAACAATAACAATATGACTCGCAGAGGTGTGATCCGTCCGACGACTAGTGCGCAACTGAACTGCACTCACGGGTTAATCTTCTGCTCTCGAGAGGGGAGGGAACTGTTCGGGGGTCTTGTGTCCCCCTTTCAGTGGCTGCACTCCCGGGCAATCAATATTGCCCGGGCGTTGGGGCGGCGGGGATGGTCCGCCTTGGTATGGGCGCTCTTTTCAGAGTTGCTCCTGACAACCGACTAGCAGCTGCATCCTCTGGCATCCTTCCCTTCCCAGCCTAGCCGTCAGTCACTTTCCTCTGACGGGGAGAGGATGAGACTACGCGGGAACTGTCTCTGATCTGGTGGCCTCGCATGGTAGGGCGCTATGCACAGAGGTGATGGTGGTGCGAGCTAGCGGATATCCTGAACATGGTGGTAGCCAGCTTTTTGATGTGTAGGTCTATCGGATCGATCTTGAGATCCCGAGCTGACCACTGGATGTTATGACCATAAAAGGTCAGGCATCTCGGTGGTTTGGCCCGGCCGAGCAAAATCGCCTAAGTTTTCGCGGGATTAGCTACAAAACGCCAGGTACTGAGCCATGTCGGTAAGAGGTCCAGCTGACGCTGTAATTTCAGCGCAGCATGGGCCGCCTCGATGGAGGACACGATGAACGCAGCATCATCAGCGTATAAGGCCAAGGTAGCTCCTGGATTCACTGAGATGTCGTTTGTGAACCAGGAGTAGCAAGCTGGTGATAGGCAACTGCCCTGCGCTACCCCGGCCTTGATCGGTTTGTTTTCTGAGGGGATGAACTGAACTGCACTAAGGGCGTCGTCCGTATTTATAGGCATCGACCACGTGCTCGACACAGGTGTTTGAGTTTTTAGGTTACGTTTTGAACTTGTAAACTAATAACAATAGATAGACTGATAATAATTGAAACATGCTAATAAAATTAATTAACAATCAGAAATAAAACAATTCGAACATTACAATAGTTTATAAACAGTGATTTCATGATCATAATGTTAATAAATTTTTTAATCTAGTTGTATCTGCATCTTATCACGTTGACGAGTAACTTCAAATAATGAAATTACAAGAGTACACGTAACTGACGAGCTTGCCGTATACCTTCATACGAGATACATTAATGATATGATAGATACATAATATATATACATTAATGAAAGTCGAGAAAGCTAAAAAAGTATATTTTTACATAATTTTATTCAAAATAAATCCAAAGAACCAGGGTCACTGACATAGCCCAAATGATTGCGAGGCAGTACGCAAAGCACATTTGTCATAGGACTCGACCGCTGCTGGGACACAGAAAAGTTCTCGAATGGTAAGCGGTGGTGTTAGCTTCCCACAATATAGGTAGATCATTTGGTGAAAATCGCAGGAATACGCTGAATGCTAAGAGCACAGAACCGACCGATCCGAGCCGAGATTTATGAGGGAGGCCTATATTAAGTAACGGGTCTATTGGCAGCAATGATAATGATGAATGATGATTTTAATTGTGTAATGAATTGTATGTTATTATGTTATTATAAGCATCATTTGTTTTATGTGTTACCCTAAATTAAAATAAAAAGTTTCTTCTTCATATTTTGACAACTTTTAATAATAAATTTATGATCTTAACTCATCAAAATATAATCAAACTCTATTGATTATTATTTCACAAAATAATGACAATTGACGGAATATAAAAGATAATCCTGAAACTACTTTTAATTTAATTAGCGACCGCATCGCCCACACGTGCTGTGCTCGCGACTTCGTCTGCATGGAATTATTAATTATTTGCCAAGTTCCTTACTCTTCAGATTCACATTTTGTAATGACTTCGAAAATTTCACATATTGTTACATGGCAGGATCGATCGATCTTCCGTATTATTCGCTTAGTAACCCCGTGCTGAGACCACAGCGCCACCGACGTTTTTATTATAATTAAAGATCAAAACTTTAATTTAAACTTAATATAAATAAAAGCCGGATACAACAAAAAGGAGTACCCGAACGAACGTTAGGTAATTCCCAGGAAATTAATGACAGCCCAGTTTCAACTATTCATTGCCTAATCTAGCTTAATTAATCTCCGGGCAGGACCGTTCGCTCCGCCTTTCATCAGGCAGGCAATAGGAGCTGTGGCAGAGACCCGAACTGAAAACAATAATGTCTACATAACGGAAATGTCTTAGGTAATGCAAATTGTAAAGCTTTGGCAATTATTCTCAGTCGGAGAATCAATTGACGTAAGCTTTACATTTTGCAATATTAAGCGCTGTAACTGAGCTAAATCATACCAATACCAATAAACGACATACGTTAGCTATTAATATATCAGATGCACAGAAAAGGAAATACTAAACCCCAACTATACAGTTCATAATTCGCTCATTTCACTTTCACAAATATTGATCAGCAACAATCACTAAATTTAATAATGCACGGCAATATACACATAATAACTATTATTGTTAATATAATAAATAGGCCCTCATACTATATGCATATTTATCATATTATTTTTTGTGCAAAAAATTCGTTAGCCATATTACTAATGCAACTCTTTCACACAAAACCATTCTTTAAGTCTAAGCCTGAATCTACGGTACTGCAATAAATAATGGGAATTGAATATCAATTGAAAGGATATTTGCACGATTTCGCTGAATTGGCATTGAGTAAGGGATTGATATCCACATTATCCGACGTAAAATATGTTATTCCCTGCCCATTATTTACCTGAATTAATTTAATTTTCTCAATATGTCGGGGGAAATGTTTGGGTTAACCAATAGTTTATGTCAGCTTTATAGCTAAACTGTTTTCATTTGCTTTGTCTGCGATATTTAAGAATACTCTTCAATTAACTTTGTAGTTATATTGTTATAATATATTTATATTAACTTTAAGTTAATAATAAACATTAAGATAACCTTTAATAGAAAAAAAAACTTAATTGAAATCGGTTCATCCGTTCGGGAGTTCGGGAGCTATGATGCTACAGACACACAGACAGACAAACAGACTCGTCAAACTTATAAAAGTTTTGTGATGTACAAGTCATAACCTTTCATTTGATACCCCACTTGAGCATATTTGCAGACATTCGGTTTTTCTTCCCCACTTTAACCCCCATAACTTTTAAACGGCTAAATCGATTTTCATCAAACATGTCTAAGAAATCTCGCCCGTAAAACACCTGTAATTTAAAAAAAAAACTAAATTGAAATCGGTTCATTCGTTCAGGAGCTATGATGCCACAGACAGACAGACAGACAGGCAGACAGACACGTCCAACTTATAACACCCCTCTTTTTTTGCGTCGGGGGTTAAAAATCAGTTGATGCAATGTTTTGAAAAGAGATTTTATTTCAGATTATAAATTTAATAATTTATGAAAAATCACCAGAAAAGAGCTACAACTTAATTAAAAATTTAGGGACCTCCGCATTTTCCGCATTGTGACGGTACTTGGAGAACGAAAAAAGTATGCCAGTGGTATCGGAAAATTTGTGCATCACGGAGACTTGACAGCGTAGCTCCATTCAGACTACGACCACGGCTAGAGCCACCAATATATTATCTTCTTATATATAAAAATGAATCGCAAAATGTGTTGGTAAGCTCATAACTCAACAACGCCTGGACCAATTTGGCCAATTCTTTTTTGTTAATGTTCGTTGAAGTTCAAGGAGGGTTTTTACAATGAGGAAAATTTGAATAATTATCGGAAATACCCTAAAAACAGCCCTTTTATTTTCCCATGCAAAAGTTTTCTAACTAAAACGTACAGTCGAATTGAGCTTTATTGTTATTGTATAAAGTTCATATTCAAGCACTCACTGTTGTCTAAGCAATGAAGGTGTGTTCCTAACATCAAAGAGTCAATTTGCGCTTTATTAACGCTACGTATAGTTGAAATTCAATCATATCTATCAAAAGAGTGTGCGTGCGTGCGTTGGAGCACAGAATACATCGTTGGAGGATTTAATGTCACGTTCCAAAATTGAATAGCCACAAAATGTAATAGGTCATTTAGACTTTTTTTGCGACTTGGTTGGCTATGCGACATTATCTATAAAATAATTAGGAACAAAAAACTGCCACTGTACAAATCTTTTTGACAGGACGAAGTCTGTCGGGTCCGCTAGTATAAAATTATACACCTATTACATGTCTCTGAGAATAATGTAACCATTTTATTAAATTTGCGTATCATCCTTGATTATCACACGCGCACGCAAATTTTTGGCGTACACGAATGCTTGTGAATCGAAAGATTTATATTAATTTTCATTGCAGCTTTATAGGCTGTTCAATTAATATACAGTACATCAATAATCAAATAAAGCTTCGTAAAATGTCCATAATCTTAAGTTTTATAAGCATATTAATATTATCTAACCTTTATAAATCTGACATGCTCTAATATATATAAAGAATCAGACACAATCAATGCTAAAGCCCTGTGAAATCCCTACTTTTTACTAGATTCATATATATCTTTTCTTGTCACCATCTACTACTGAATCCTCTCTTTATGATAGGAGACGAGTAGATAAATAATAGTATGCCAGAATCCATAGTACTACTATATACTAAGGGTAACATATAGTAATTATTTGATCATCATTTCACTATAAACGGAATCAAACGGGTAAGTCACAAAATATGTAAGCCCTCCCAACAACAGAAATATGTTACATTAATTCAACACTAGCAATTCAATTGAATGAATTATTGTTCTGAATACATGAAAAATTTAAGAAATCGATTCTACAATCTATATATAGTTATTTATTACCAGAAGCTTCGAAACAAATTAAAATAATCTGACCGACTCAATGAGCGACCGCCATCGCCACTTAAGAACGCGAAATTTCTCATCAAATAATTACCACATAATTTCTCCTGGATTCAAGATTCTTTGAAGTACATTAAATAATGTATTCGACCAAATTATTTGGTAATAATGGTGAAATGAAAATTGAGACATGGCCTAATAAAGTTGACGACGCGAAGTTCGCTTATTGCGGTTATCTCATTAATGTGGGGAGCTTAAGTAAAATTGAAGTTTCTGCGCTCCAACCGATTTTGGCTCACAAGTGAGGCAGAAAATTTTCAAATAATTTTATTAGCTACTATTCGCCTTTGAGCGCCAATCTATAACTTATATTAAAAGTTAAATCGCATGTCGTTTCGGTTTGATTACTTTGATAATTTGGAATAGTTAGTCACTCATAAATTAAATTACCCTCTCCGAATTTTTATTAGAATCAAATTTTGATAAATAAACTAAGAAATATCTTAACTCTAACTGGGTCGTTGTAATGCAAGGTTTTATTTCCTAGTACTAGTAGGCATATCAAGCGGTGATAAAGCTAGATGGTGTTGATATTATAGCGGTGGCTTTGTGGTCTCACTACTGGACTCCTAATTGGGAGATATGGGGTCAAATCTGTCATGTATCAATATTTTCGTTCCCTTAATTTCATTTATACTTTCATACGACGCTGGTACGATGATGAAAACAGCGAGAAGCAACCTGCATATATCTGATAATAAACTCAGATATTGGTATGTCACGTAGTTGACTGGGACCTGGATACTTTTCAATAAATAATTAAATATTCGGTAAATTCCAGTTGAATTGGACATATGAAGACAGGTAATCTTACACAAGATTACTTGTAATTTCGTTTAATACAACCGACAACCTACACGACAGTGGAGAGAGGCACCTTCTAAGCAGACAGGCGTGATTATGAGACCAATCAGCAACATGGATCTGAGATTAATAAGCCTATTATAAGTCGAACAAGTCGGATATACCTATAACCAGACTTGACTTAAAAGCAGGCATATGCAGCAATAGAAATGATAGCGCAAACTATGTCAGCTGTCTACTTATTTTATCGCAGAAACCAGCTGTGACGTCGCCACGTTGACGTTGAATTTTTTATTTGTACCATTATATATTTTATGTGTACGTGAATAGATGTTTCGTTGCGCATCAAGATTGTTAAGTACCGGGGTTTTACGATCATCTATGCGGCTTTATGAGATAATGCCGTAGACGTTATCATGGGTTATTGCATTAATGATCTGAGATTTGATAGCAAGTTTTAAACATGCGTCTTTATTAATTTTCAAAGCTGAAAATAGATTTTCAATAAGGATCTCTTCATGGATTGATCCTGTGCAGCTGGCATCCAGCATCCATCTTAGTTCTAACGACGACACTGTATTTCCCGATATATACCTGATACACGAAGATCTTTTCGCTCTAAAGATCGTCAATTCTACGGACCACGTGTCCTGCCCACAGCCAGATAAAATGCTTAATACTTTAGGCTATACTTATTTCATAATCACTGATTCAATTATATAGAAAATTTTCAAAAATATTAGTTTGGTGGCATCTTATTGAGTTCATCTACTTTAGGCTGGACTTTATCTTTAATCGAATACAAATTAATTTGACACGCATTGCCTCGCAAAGAGTATTTTACTAAGGAATCCCATAATGAACTATTCAAGTCACCTCATCTCATAAAATATGGAAATAAGATAATGAAAAACTAAACATATAGTCCCTGATATCGGTAGTGTAGTTACTACTGATATTTATGTGAAGAAATAGAAGACTAAAAAAAATTTTAGAGAGTCTTGATACTTATTATTATAGAAAGATTTTCCAATATTAATGCAATATCTCGATTACCAAAACTCGCCTGCCAGACAGAATTATTCGATTTTGAGAGTTCTCAGCTTTGATGTGAAAAGCTTTCAACAACGAACCGAATAAAGCAACAATGGAATAATTATCCGAAATAAAAAAACACCTAGAGACTGAATATTTTAACATTATAATTGTCAATTGAATTATATCGTGAATACGAAATTGTTTTTAAATCGCTGAAGTTTAACGATAAAGACAAAAGACAACAGATTTGCATGTAAAGTTAAATTATTGCTTCAAATGCATAATCAAATTTACTCTAGCTGAAGTGAACGATTGAAAATCAAACGACAGTTTCAATTGAAGTAGAAATTATGGGAATAATGAAGAAAATTTATGAATTTTACGAGATTTAATACTAGTATTTCTAGCATTTTTTAAAGTGATATGTTGACAAACAAGCAAACTGCCCCCCTAATGATAAGTGGTTACAGTTGCCACAAACAAAAAAGAGACAGTAGTCAAATCCGCAATCTATCATCATGGTATAACCTCAAGCATGAAAAGTAGAATTGCATATTTACATTACAATGACTGCTTATAATAATTAAGGTTTTTACGTACCCTTTACATCTATATCGATGAAGCACAGCAAGACGAACACTGCTAATTTGCAGCAGAATCAGATAAGATGGAGGTACCCTGGTACAGAGCCTTCCTCCGGTAGATATCAGTAGTTACTAGATACTACATTAGTAACAGTTAATAATGATTCCAGCTCCGCATCAGACTTGTATATAGACCTTAAAACAGCTTTTATGACGCTTGTTGTAGCTGCTATGCAGTGTAAATATATTCTTGCTAACTTAGATTACACCTCAATCAACCATGTTGCGCTAAGGACAAAATTGTTTTAAAAGATTAGCATTAGGTATACATTAAAGTAATATAAATTATACAATAATGAAACTTAAATAAAATATTTGAAATAAATCGCTGTCGTCCGGCAACGTCCCCATAAGGCTAGCAGCATTGTATAGCGATGCTGATTCGCTGCGCTAGATATGATCCAGCTTTCTGGTCACATGTAGCCTCGGTCAATCTACAACTGCACTCTTTGAAAACTCTGTAGGCACTTTCCCTCCAGGGCCCCAGAGTCTCCGCCCCAAAAGGTTCAAATATGCAACCACTATGTATGTTTGCATACTTGCGCCGTTTGAAAAGTTCAGCCGAGTTAGAAGCAGACCCAACCTTAACTGCGGTGCCATGAAGATGGGACTGCGTTAGAGTATCAGCACATGTCACGTCCCAAACTAGTGGTCGTCCCATCTTCCATGGTACGAGGGTCATGCCGTCGGGTCTCTTACCGTCGTCACGGCTAATGCCGGCCGGTTCTAGAACAGCCGGTGCTCCCGCACTGGCTAAGGCCCTACGGATGACGTCGTTAAGGCTGGCATGGCGAGAGGCACGCCCCGCGCTTCTGCTGCAAGATAGGCCGTGATGACCTAGTTGGTCAACATGATCACCACAACGACAGCGATGTGGCACAATGCAGGTCGCTCCCAGGCGAAGAGCAACTGATAAACAGATTGTCGTGTCATTTAAAAAGGTTCCTAAATTGTAAGAAGGTAGAGCTTGGAGCCATTGCCCGGATTCCCACTCACCGCTGGCAATGAGGCGAGCGCGCTCTACAGGGCTGGTTGCCGTATGGTATATAGGTTGTCCCGTACCAGCCTGCAAAGCGGCTCGTCCCAAAGACGCTGTGAACTGGTGTTTACAGGCAGGTCGACATTTGGGCAGGCTGCGCTCCACGCATCTATGGCCTCTGTTATAAAAGGAATATTAAGTGGCTGGATTTGTGATTTCATAATGTTCCCTCATTAATTCTATTGAACTGTGTATAGAAGACAGATATGCGGGGAGTGAAACGCTGGTTACTTTCCTGATGCCTATAGCACCGTGTCTTATCGGCAGAGATGCCTGGGTCCACGAGTGATCGTTTAAATTTATATTTAAAGCTGAAGTTGGAAGGTTATAAATAATTTAGTCTATAAAAATAAAATTATTCAAGGTCAAAAGTGTACAATTTTGACCAGCCAAAATTAACAAAAACGACAAAAGTGTAAAATTTACATTTTTTCTATATAATTTATTATTTTCAATTGAATGGAACGTCCATGACGTCTGGACTACATCGAAGTACATACTACGTAAAATATGAATTTCTCAAACTTTCAAATGACGATATCTCATAAACAGTGAGTCGTACAACATAATCATTTGTATGATTTTTGTAGAAAATTGTATAATCTACAACTTTGGTCTGTACTATTTTTTCGGTAAAAATAACCGGTTTGGAGAAAAATGAAAAAAATATAAATTTCGCACTTTTGACCTTGAATAAATTTTTGTAGAAGAGGAATCTGTGGGGACTTTTAGCATTTTGTTTCTAATGATGCAATGAACATATCTCCCAATTTAAAGCTCTATGCGAATTTTTCCGAACTTATGACGTTTTTTTTTGTCTATTTTAACTGGACTAGATCCTGAGTCTCTGTCAGGGCAGAAAGGTTCCGCAGGAAAGTTAAAACAGTAAGACAAGTATTTAGGATACCATGGGATTAGTCTTGCTGTGATATCCCTATAGGTATCGTAAATAGTGATATATCAACTTATGAGTGTCTCCACAGGTTGCCTGATTGATGTTGTCCTTCGTCGTAAAAACGTCAGATAATTTTCAACAACGTATTCAACTTTACATATTGACCTTGAAATAACTGCTATGTCACAGAACAGAGAGTAATAGTAAAACAGAGATTTTAGTAATGTAAAAGTAATATTTAACCAAAAGCCAAAGAGTAACAAACTATATTCAAACACAAAAAGATTTGTAGAGAATCAAAATGATAATGACTGAGTTGCTAGATTTTTCTTAATATTAAGGCTTTTCATGACAGGTTTGAAACTCGAATATGTTTTTTTAAACTTTTTCTATCTATTTACTACTAATAATATATAGATTTATAGTAACAATATTTTCTAAGTGACTAGATGACTTTCACTTATATGTGTTTCGTTAATTATTGTGAATTTGTTTACATTTGTTATATATATATATATATATATATATATATATAATATATTATATATAATATATATATATATATATATATATATATATATTAAATGAAATATGAATCAATTTATTGAGATCAACGAAGATTCATTCAGATTACAGATAAAATAGGTTAATATTTTGTGTACAAATAAAATCCAATTAAACCCTAAACAGTTAAGTCACAAAAACAATGAATGATTAATTACTTTATTATCTACTCCATAGAGATTTTCAATTTCAAATAATCACATTAGTTCGCTTTATAATTGTGGCGAAAAAAACTCAACTACAAGTATTTCCTTCTGATGCATAATAACAAATCTTTGTCACATCGCTATGCGAATACCAATTGGATTTGAACCAATTCAAAATAATGTTCTGACATTATAGATCAATTCAATCTACATCACGCACTAAGGAGCGATGGCTGTCATTTCTCATATGGCGAATAGAACCAAGGCTTACCAAGGCTGAGTTTAGTTAGTAAGCCATGTCAGTCGGGCCGTCCCAGCTGATATGGAATCCAACATAATCTCCATGGAACTTGGCTGTAGGGTTGCAATAGACAGGTTTCATGCTCCTTGTGAGGATTCTCAGCTACTCTCTCCTCAAGGAAAATAGAGGAAACCAATTTAACGCTGACGCGTAATTATGGTTTTATTACTACAAAGTTTTATATTATTAAAAATGACTTAATTAGCATATAAAGAAGTTAAGAACGACGAAGTCGCGATCGTCTGCGCAGAATTAGTATTTCAAGTAGCTTATATTAGCGTAGCGTATTTATTAATAAATTGTAGCCTATATGCTATTGTGATATTTTAACTATGTTATTGTTAAGTTACATTAAAATGTATTAACTAGTTTTTAAGTGAAAGAGTAACAAACATATATATTTACAAATTTTCGCGTTTATAAATAAATATTTATTCATTTATTTAAATCCATACTTTCTAGTTTATTTTATCATATCAAGTGAAAACAACTTTAATAAAATCTCTCCGGTAGTAATTAGCTTTGGATTTTATCGTGAGTTGCCACCAACGCGATAATATATGACAGGCAGAACAACTTGCAAATAATCACGACCTTGCAAATCCTCAAAAGCGAAGCCCGGATAAAGATTCCGACCTCGATTCCAACTCACCAAGTGTACAGCGAATAATAGAAACACATTAGAATAATGGAAACATAGGTTGAACAATAACAGCCAGCGCAAATCGGAACATACGGAAAGTGATAAATAGTGCGCTACGCGTAAAGAAAAGCCGGTTCCGATACGTTGATCCGATACATTTATGATCATAATAAATCAGAGTACCCATTAATTATACGTGGCCGAGGGATATTGGTTCATGAAGAGTGTGTATAAATCGTTCGGACGTTGATTAATTATCACTTTTAGCAGACGTTAGTGTGTTCCTTTAATTTTAAAATTAATTTGCAGTTAACAGGTGACGTTGGCCGAGTTTGTTCTTTATAGTCTGCACTACAGAGTATATTTTAACGCCTGAATTGGTTATTGCTAATCCATTGAAACTATCTTAAAGGGATCATCTGACGCACCATTAAACCAGACTCGTATATATTATACACTAGCTTTTGCCCGCGACTTCGTTCGCGTGGACTTCAGGTTCGTCCCGTCTAGTCTAGTAATAAGTAAGAAATACGGTAATGAAAATGGTTATTGTGGGTTATTCCTAAGAGATAAACATATACCATCACGGACTTTTTTGTAGACCTTTTTAAGTTGTACAATACTGTAGTAAATTGTTTTGATCTATCTTGTAGGATTCAGTCAGCGTTTGCAATGTAAGCGCAAAAAATGTGTTTTTTTTACGACCTCACATTAGAAACCTCAAAAATTGTAGCCTATGTGTTATTCTGATGTATAAGCTATATTGTGGTGAAGTTTCATTCAAATCCATTCAGTAGTTTTTACGTGAAAGAGTAACAAACATCCATACATCCATACTTACAAACTTTCGCCTTTATAATAGTAGTAGGATATATCTGTATGTGACTGACTTTAGCGTAAAGCTATGTCGGTCTCATACCAACTTAACTTTCTTGTAATATACTAACTAGTCAATATATATATTCTATACCTATAGGATTTTTCTTAACAATTTAGATTACGTCTATATGTTACTGTGAATATGGTTTAAATTTAAGTGATAGCCCGCGTACTTATCCCGCCACCTGAACACACTTTCGTGACGATCACGTTATATTTTCTAAGCAATTTTCATTCCATGCTTCCATAACTGCTAGAGTTACTCCAAGCCAGTTATGCCAACTTCATTCATAACGAAAGCAAGGATAAATATGGATGCATATACGCTGCCGTGACAGGTTTGTACGGCAACCTTATATAAATATACCTTTAATGTAATACCTTTTTCACTTATTTATTATACTATTCTTATATTTTCAATTTTCACCTAATATATTTTAACTATAACGTATAGTTAAAATATATTTAATTGATAAGTACATATGATTTGTTTATTGTAATATTAGTAATATATGCAGTCTTTTATTTTTCATCATCGTCACTGCTGACATTCATCCTAAGCGAAAGAGAGGAACGCCGGTCTATCGTAACTAGAACCCACCTTCTAGCTATCTCACCATTTGTTTCCATATTGCATTATTATGGTCCGACTTATTGTATTTAGTTGTTGACGAGTCTAGTGACTCTACCACGAGTTCGAAAAATCATTTCATTAAATTTCCATTAAGGGCGTAATCCAAAGTTTCCATAGAAAAAACGAAACAATAAAAAATGTATGTAAACTCATGCTAGCTACACTGATGAAGGTCGTCATCCATCTTTACGTTAAAGTTAATTATTGCCGACAACAATTATTATTTTAATTTAATATTAATAACCAGCAAAGTAAATTATGTGCAAATCCTCTTATTAACATATTTAATTACTTATTCAATAAATATACTCATTTATATACATTACTAAAATATCAAATAAAGACTTACGACTTACAATTTATTAAAGTCGACTTTACTTACATCTGAATTTTAGTGGTGCGCTTGTCTAGCCATAAAATAGCAACATTTGTTAATAAAAGTCTATTTTTTATCATCATTGATTTAATGGCGGCAATTTTTATACGAAAACTTTTGTATTAATATCTAATCTAATAAATTGTAATTTTGTAAATGTTACAAAAAATAATTGAATCATTTTGCCGATGACAAGGGCATTTAGCTAATAATTTGTCACCACATCAGCAGAAAAAATTATGGTATCGTTATGTAAAAAGAAAAATTAAGCTCGCTTCCACTGTCGATTTCATAATTATTTATTACTAGCTTTCTGCCCGCGGCTTCGCCCGCATGGACTTCGGGATTGTGTCTATAGAGGGTTAAGGGTCATAGCTTTTGGCCGTTTTTCCGAGATAAAAAATACCGCAAAACCTTGCTCCAGAATCACTCTATCTATTGATGAAAACCGCATGAAAATCTGTGCAGTAGTTTTTGAGCGAAGCCCGTGGGATCTGTCGATTTTTCCGGGATAAAAAGTACCCTATTATTTAATCCGGACTTTTATCTTTACGTCTACAAAATTTCAAAGCAATCGGTTCAGTAGTTACGGCGTGAAAGCAGAACAAACAAACAAACTAACTTTCCGATTTATAATATTAGTAAGGATTTAGAGAGATAATGTTCAAAAACTCTGTCGTGTGTAACTTTACAATAATATAGCTTATATATCAGACGAACTATGTGTTCATTTGATATATAAGCTATCATTTATAAAGATATACGCCACGCTAATATAAGCTAGTCGAAATACTAATCTTGCGAATCCGAATGGAAAGTGGGTTTCCGACGTTTCAAAATAACCAGTAAGTATATATAAAAGAATTTAAAAGGAAAAGAAAATCGATTTTTGAAATAAAATTAATGATATATACTCAACAATGTCGTCATTTACATTTCTACACCATATTTACACGCAATTGAATTCGTAAGGGTTTGACAATTCAATACCTACTATTTCTGTATAACAAATTTATTATATAAATATCACCTTATGTCATCGTTTCGAATCCCTTTAAACTTCTGTGTTTCATTGCAACAAAGGTTGTCGCTAAAGAAACAAAAATCCGATCAGGGTCTGACAAAGGAACGCGCAACAAAATAGCCGGCGGACGATAAAACCTCCGTAACAAAGAGTTTTGTTGACATACGGGTGACCAAATCTCCTGGATAATATTTCAATATTTCGCTTCATAAATTCTATCCATTATTCACAATAATAACAACCATTCATATGGGGATTTCGATAATGCGAGCTATGGCTCTGACAAATGTACGTCATATTTGGTGTTTGTAATTACGTATCGGTGTAATAAAACATTCTGTACTATCTAATGGGCTTAGGTGCTGGATTAGAGTGATTTAGTTGGTAATCCGATGTACGCTCATGTAATATTTCTCTTCATCCTGAAACTTCCTAATCGGATTGCAGTTTAGGCAGCGAGCGAGCTTTTATGCTAGCGCCGGTCTGTTGCGCTTTATTTCAGTGAGAGCATTAACAAGACTTTTGTGTTTTGTTGGTATTTTTCATTATATTACAACAATACTAATCATATCTGTAACCATTTTTGCAGTGTCTGCTAATTAACGATCATTAAGACATTTATGTACTATTTTCTCTAACGATCTTCATAGCAGTAAGGAGCCGAAAATTAAACATTATTTTGGGATACATCAGTAACTGACATTAATAAAAGTTCGAAGGGATATGGAGATATCGCCTTAAAAATACAATTTATTCCATATTAATTCCAGTTTTCCATTTTTTCGCAGAAGAATTATTATGGTGAAATTCTTAGGTCTTATAACAACCATGGAAATAAAGAGAACAGTGGACGCACTACTAATAGTCCACTGTATTGATTAATAAAAACATTGCTTCAACTTGAACTCTTTTAGATAAAAATGTGTCACGGACAGAAATTAACTAATCCCAACTAATATTATTAATGCGAAAGTAACTCTGTTTGTCTGTCTGTTACGCTTTCCCGCTTAATCCTCGCAACCGATTTTGATGAAATTAGGTACAGACAATCTTTAGACCCTGTGACAGAACATAGGCTACTGTTTATTTAATTAAATAGAGGTTGAAAGTTTGTATGGGATTTCTTAATTTAAAAAGATAACACTTTAAATTTAAGCACTCGATAAGAAATCATTAAACATTTGTTCTAGCATTTTTAAAATTTCGACCAGCTAGGAGGTGAAATAAGTTTGAAAGTTAGTATGCAAGTTCGTCAAATATCACGTAAGTAAGTGTCTCTTGGACATAAGGGACCAGGATTGCAAAAACTAATTTTACGCGGACGAAGCCGAGGGCGGAAGCTAGTTACAAAATAATATCGAATTTCCCAGAAACACACACCAAAATATTTCAGGACACCAACTTATTTAGCACTCAGAGATGTAACTTAAGTTTCCTATAGATAACCTGTTACTGGATCTAGTTTACCGATTCCTATTGTGGTATCGATCAAAACCATTAGATTTTTTTTAATTACAATTATTTGGAAAGAGTTAAAAATAGTTTCCAAATAATTATTAATAAATTCAATTGAAGAAAATCATTATTACATTGACGCAGAAATTATAACACAAATAGTAAGTTAAACAATCGAAGGAATCAACATTATAATATCTTTGCTTGTGAATTTTGCAACAGTGTTGAAATTACAATAAGGAATTAAAATTTTGTATTTGATACATACATATTTCGTTCATATTGACCACCAGATAAAAGCCCTGCCCATGCCGAAAAGGATTCTGTGTCTTTTCATATTTATTAATGAAAAAATATTACATTCTAGATACAGCTCCATACCGCCTTCAGCGAACACTCACAATGAAAATCGCCAAAGACTTCACAGAGCGCGACACGTCTTTAGCAACCCTCCCAATCTCAATTACCGCAGGGCCTTCCAGACTTGGTTAAGGGATAAGGGAAGGGATGCGGCGGCTTAGACGCCGCCATATCCCTTGCCTTCCCCTTCTCGATAGCCTTCAGGGGCACGATTCTCATGCAATAGAAAAAAGTTCACATTCGTAAAAAAGTTCGAAGTTCGAATTTTTTTCGAATGTAACACAGTTTGTCTATTCTCAGAAGTTCACAATCGAACTAGTTCGCATGAACGTCATTCGAACAAAACGAGTGATACGGACCAGTAGAAGTGGACATTCGAATACGAATTTAAATCAAAAGTTGATTGGATATACTTTTTTTTGTGTTGATTTGACTTTACATAAGAAATGGACTAATTTATTGTAGATTTTATTGGTGATTTAGTTCAAGAGTTAGTGGCAGCGAATGCAGAACCGCCGCGACGAAGTGTTTCAACAAATGTACATCCATTTGATTTGAGCAATGCAGAGTTTATTAAACATTTTTCGATTAAATAAGAACCTCACATTAGAACTCATCCAAATGATTGAGCCAGTGATTCAACAGCGAAAAAAAATAATTTAAAATAGATATATATATATATATATATATATATATATATATATATATATTATATATTATATATATATATATATATTATTATATATTATTATTATTATATATTTATATATATTTTATATATATATTATTATATATATATATTATTATATATTTTATAATTATATTATATATATATATAATATATATAAAGTATATCCAATCAACTTTTGATTTAAATTCGTATTCGAATGTCCACTTCTACTGGTCCGTTTTGTTCGAATGACGTTCATGCGAACTAGTTCGATTGTGAACTTCTGAGAATAGACAAACTGTGTTACATTCGAAAAAAATTCGAACTTCGAACTTTTTTACGAATGTGAACTTTTTTCTATTGCATGAGAATCGTGCCCCTGCTTAGCCACGAGTAAGTTACCATCAACATAGGCCGGAACCATTTGGGTGTAGGTACCGTGGCTCTTCTAGCGCATATGCTCTATTTTATAGGGCAGCACTGAGTGTTCCTCTCCTGACGTGCGGTCTTTCTTGTCACGTCAAGCCATTGGGTCATTAGGACCAACGGCCCAGGTTGAGTTTGATCGGTAGGTCTTAGAGTCAAGCCGCCTCGATTCATCATAATTCGAGGAGTCCGACATAATCACCGTCGCACTTGATTGCAATGGTATCCATGAGGATAATCAACTTCTTCTCTCCAAAGGAAAAACAAAATAAAAACGGATATTGAGCGGATATAAATAGTACTTCAATAGCTATTTATGCAACTGTTGTATAATCAGGGGTATCAAAACACGAATGTGGGTTAGTATCACAGGAGTGTTTTAATACCTAATTATAACAGTTGCATACAAGATTTTATCTACAATCATGATGTGAATCCTCTATGAAAAAATGGCGGGAAATAACACGATAAGACGAGAATCCGAAATTACGAATTAGTCTACAATTTATTGTTCTTTTTTCAACATTTTTGCGATCTGGTGAAAATGTGATTAAATGAGAATATTCCTTTTTTTTTAAATTCATAATATCACGCGTTTGGATGATATAATGATCATAATATCATTGAGTGTTTTTATGTTGGCAATAAGCTAATTGTTATAGGTATAAAAGAACCTATAACAAAACCTATAAAAACAGAGGATTAATAGCTTGATAGTAGATAAAAAAAATATAGGTGATTTATGTTATTAACTGAAAATGAAACTGAAAACACTTTGAATTCTATATGGATGAAGATGAGGGATCAGGGTATTGCTGTAATACTAAGTAGGTATTTACGAGATTCCCTCGAAGCTTCGGAACATGTCCGGTCAGTATGTTTCAGCCATTATGTGGCTTAATCTATTGCCTTGAACGGACTCTGTATCCTGCGGGAGGTAGACATGGGTTAATAATAATCATGATGAAATTGCAATTTTATTTTCTCTTGTTTACATTCAAATTAGTTTGCCTTGGATTCACTGCGGTGATAAAGATAACAATGAAGTATTACATAAAGTGAGCCATTACAAGGTAACCCGAGTTTTATATCTCACTAAGCATTATTTATGTTAAAATATCAGAAGGTCATTGGATATGGTCATGAAAAAATATTTATAAACTTATATATAGCTAGTTTTATGACATTAAAATGATACATTTAAAAAACAGCCTTATTACACAAACAGATAACCTAGTGACGAATTAATCGAATAAGTGTTTATTTCTATAGTATATATTATTACATAGAATATATTAATAAAATATTATTTCCAGTTATTTTTCTTTCCATTTAAATAAAAAGATCGATATTGAGTCTAGCTAAAGCAATCACAAATTTGTTAAGATTTATTAATATCAATAAGATTTATTTATTATAGATTTATTTATTTATTATATTTATTTATTTATTTATATTTATTTATTTATTAATGAAGTGATTAGAAAGAAATGTGGATTGAAAGAGGATATCGTGACAAGAATAGAGAAAGGGATGCTTGGGTGGTTTGGGCATGTGGAACGGATGGATGAAAGTAGACTAATCAAAATGATTTATGAAGCTGGAATGAATGGAGACACGGGACGAGGAAGACCTAGGCGAACATATTTCGAACAAATCCAAAGTGTCCTCAAAGAAGTACTACAAAGTAGAAGCCAGGTCAGAAGTACCCGCAATCGTCGAGCATGTATGAGGAATGTTATGAAAGTAGATGAAGCGAAAGAGATATGTAAGGACCGTAGCAAGTGGAAGGACGTAATCTCTGCCTACCCCCGTGGGAAAAAGGCGTGAGTGTATGTATGTATGTATTTATTAATATCGGAATTATGGTGTCAAAGATACAAGTCGCTCCACTCATCATTACACATAAAACGGAAGCCATTTTAAAAATAATGAGCTAGATAGGTGTGTCAATAGTTACCACGCAGCTCAAGAAATAGAAAATGAATATTTTGCGTTAAGACCTCGATTATATTAGTGCCCTGTACAACTCCTTTTACTTAATACATGCTTTAATAAAAAGTGGAATTCAAACCGTAAAAGCAAACTTTCTGCCCCGCACTACCAAACTATGAAATCAATTGTCACCCGCGGTATTTTCAAACCGATGCAATATCCAAACGTTCCAAAAAGATTGTATTCCTACTTAAAAGCTAGTATCTACGGCGGCGTAACCGCTTTTTATCAGGTACAATGCGTTTGCTCGATTAGTCGGGAAAAAAACAGCAGCTTAATCAGGAGATTAATTTTTCTTTTACTTATACACTTTTCTAACTATAGTTTTATATCATAGCACTATAAATCACAATATATTTTAATACAATATATATTCATACTTAAAAATGTTGAAATATTTGCGTATTAAACCAAAACTTATTAGCAGTAATATTTTCAAATACCCACATATTGTCCCGCAATGTACAGTCAACAACAAATTTTACAGATATACTACAAAGACCGCCGTTATTAAAAAGCCGAGCGAAACTTGTTCTAGTCGCACTTATTCATTTAATTATCAATATCTAAATTGTTTATCTTTAAGATATGCATTATATTTATTATTTTTAAAATTTCATTTTTGACTTATCAATAATTTCTAATTATTTGTGTCTGAATTGTTAATGGTTCGAATATTTTGTACTCGCTAATTTGTCGAAACAAAAGAAATTGATTAAATCATTTTTATAAATATATACTAGACGTCGCTTGCTTGCCGCGGGGTGCAAGCACCCCGCGGTGGGTGGTCCATCCCTTCTGTGTTTGAAAAAATTGTGGTCTGTCGAAAATTGGTGAAAAAAGTCTTCTTTTTTTCAAAAAGTAGTAAGTTATATATAAAATTGTTTACGTTTGAAAATACACTAAGGAAGTCATGGCGTTTGTGGTCGCGTGTGTGCCGCGAGGTGCACGCACCTCGCGGTGGAGTAGTCTATCCCACCTCTGAAAAAAAAAATTGGCGGTCGGTCGAAAATTGATAAAAAATTGTCTCCATTTATGTCAGAAGAAAATAGAAAGTTTGTGCGGTCGTATATACACTAAGAAGCTCACGGTGAGGGTGGTCGCGTGAGTGCCGCGAGGTGCACGCACCTCGCGGTGGTGGGCCTAACATACTACTGAAAAAAAAAATTGGCGGTCGGTCGAAAATTGGTGAAAAATTGTCTTCATTTAAGTCAAAACAAACTGAAAAAGCGTGTGCAGTTTAAAATACACTAAGAAGCTCACGTCGATCGTAGTCGCGTGAGTGCCGCGAGGTGCGCGCACCTCGCGGTGGTGTGGTCTATCCCACTACTAAAAAAAAAATTGGCGGTCGGTCGAAAATTGGTCAAAAATTGTCTCCATTTAAGTCAAAACAAACTGAAAAAGCGTGTGCAGATGTAAATACACTAGAAGCTCACGTCGATAGTAGTCGCGTGAGTTCCGCGAGGTGCGTGCACCTCGCGGTGGTGTGGTCTAACCCAGTATTGTAAAATAAAAATTAAGCGATCGGTCAAAATTTGGTGAAAAATTGTATCCAGGTATGTCATATGAAACTACAAAACTGTGTACGGTCGCAAGAACACTAAGAAGCTCATGGTGAGCGTGGTCGCCTGAGTGCCGCGAGGTGCACGCATCTCGCGGAGCGCGGCTCACTATTGCGTTTATCAAATAAAATCTTGTACAGTTGCAAAGCGGCACAAAAGCATATCGAGGTAAGTAAAAAAAAAAGAAATTGTCATTTTACTATACCGCACATTTGGGTCCATTCTACTCTTAAAATCCTTTCATTTGATACCCATATAGTGAAAAGCGCAAAAAAATGTCAGTCGCCATGTTGGATCTGCGGCCATATTGAAATTTACGAAACGTCACTTATAGCGTTGTGTTCTACTCTTCAATACCTTCATTTGATACCCATAAAGCTTGGGTTGGAAAGCAAAAGCGGTCCGCCATTTTGAGAGCAGCGGCCATTTTGAATTTTTTTTTCATTGTCTCAATCAATGTCAATTGGGGAAAACTTGTCTTCACTTATTTCACATGAAACTACAAAACCGTATACGGTTGAAAAAACACTAAGAAGCTCACGGTGAGTCTGGTCGCTTGAGTGCCGCGAGGTGCACGCACCTCGCGGTTGTGGTCCTCGTACTGAAAAGTGAAAAATTGGCCGTCGGCCAAAAATTGGTGAAAATTTGTCTCCATTTAAGTCAAAACAAACTGAAATACCTTGTGCAGTTGAAAATACACTAAGAAGCTTAAGACGCTGGTGGTCGCCTGAGTGCCGCGAGGTGCGCGCACCTCGCGGTGTGTGGTCTATCCCACTGCTGAAAAATAAAAATTGGCGGTCGGTTGGAAATTGGTTTAAAATTGTATCCATGTATGTCATATGAAACTGAAAAACTGCGTGTGGTTGTAAGCACACTAAAAAGTTAACGGTAAGTGTGGTCGCATGAGTGCCGCGAGGTGCACGCACCTCGCGGTGGTGTGGTTTATCCCGCTAATGAAAAAAAAAAATTGGCGGTCGGTCGAAAATTGTGGTGAAAAATTGTCTCCATTTAAGTCAAAACAAACTGAAAAAGCGTGTGCAGATTAAAATACACTAAGAAGCTCACGTCGATTGTAGTCGCGTGAGTGCCGCGAGGTGCGCGCACCTCGCGGTGGTGTGGTCTATCCCACTACTGAAAAAAAAAATGGCGGTCGGTCGAAAATTGGTAAAAAATTGTCTCCAATTAAGTCACAACAAACTGAAAAACCGCGTGCAGTTGTAAACACACTGAAAATCTCTGTGGCGCTGGTGGTCGCGTGAGTGCCGCGAGGTGCACGCACCTCGCGGTGGCGTTGTTCGCAATGCGTTTTTCAAATAAAATCTTGTACAGTTGCAAAGCGGCACAAAAGCATATCGAGGTAAGTAAAAAAAAAAAAAAAAGAAATTGTCATTTTACTATAAATTACATTTGGATCCGTTCTACTCTTAAAATCCTTTCATTTGATAACCATATAGTGAAAATCGCAAAAAAATGTCAGTCGCCATGTTGGATCGGCGGCCATATTGAAATTTCAGAAACGTCACTAATGGCGTCGTATTCTACTCGTCAAGGCCTTTCATTTGATACCCATAAAGCTTGGGTCGGAAAACAAAAGCGGTCCGCCATTTTGAGAGCGGCGGCCATTTTGAATTTTATTCAATGTCTCTAACGTGGCTGTATTAGACAGTCAAAACCCTTTCATTTGATACCCATGAAGCATGGGTTGGAAAACAAAAGCGGTCCGCCATTTTGAGAGCGGCGGCCATTTTGAATTTTTTTCAATGTCTCTAACGCGGCTGTATTAGACACTCAAAACCCTTTCATTTGATACCCATATTGTAGGGATTACAATACAAATGATACTTGGCCTTTTTGGACCGGCGGCCATATTGGTTTTTCAACGTTGCCACTAATAGGCTTCGATAGTGCTATGAAAATCCTTTCATTCGATACCCATGTCACCGTATCGGGATTGAAAACCGCGAGAATATAGCAAAAAGAGGATATTAACCATTACAAAATGGCCGCCAGCGCCGCCGCCATATTGAAAATGTCAATTGTCAATATTTTTCGGTGTAGTAGAATAAGCTCCACATCGGTCGAGCATAACTGCAGGCGCGTAACTGTCATCGGTTTGCGTCGAAAAATTCGCAAAGTCGCCGAAACCGAAATCTGCCACAGCGCCCAGTGTTGCCATATATCTGGCCCAAAATGGTGGTAAAAATGATCAGCGACGCCCGATCGACCCGGCCATGTGAAAAAAAATCGAAAAACACGCGATTTACGTTCTCCCCAAAATCTGGGAAATTACCCCTAAATCGGGGTAAATTACCCCACCGTTCGATGCGGCTCACCGAGCACTACAAAAGGTCACCCAAGGTTGTCAGTCGAAAAACGCCGGCAAGCGCGCGAAAACCGCGATTTCATTTTTTCCAAATCGCAACTTTTTACAAAATGGCCGCCGGCGGCGCCGCCATCTTGAAATGTTGGAGTTTCGGATTTTTCCCAATATCTGCACCGTATAAGGTGGGATGACGTTTGTCCCGCGTCTCCAGCTCACCCCGATCTGGGAGATCAATTCGGGTCAAATTCGGTCTGCGAAAAGTTTCCAACCTCCGTGGAGGCCAGTGTTGCCAGTGTAGAAAAAGAAAATACCAGAAAGTCATAGAGGCCCCGCCGTCCTATAGACCCATGGTATGGAAAAATTCCAAAAGTCGTTATTTCGATTTTCGCCTTTCGGGGCCCCTAGGGGAAAAACTACCAAAAACGGTAGAAATTTTCTCCCACCTGGCAACACTGCTCGCCGAGCTCCACCCCCGCCCGGAACATTTCACCCCGGTCGGAGGCCGCCATCTTGGCGAAAATCCGGTCCGAAAATCGCGTCAAAATTGGCGATCCAAGATGGCCGCCGGCGCCGCCGCCATATTGTCTATTGCAGCGCCCGCAAATTTCCCGAAAGTCGAGGACAGTCCCGACCACACGAAAAAAGAAAATCCCAGAAAAAAACAAAAACCGCGCCGGTCGACGGTCGCAAACACGGGTCGAAACGGGTTTTTCAGTCCAAGATGGCGGCGGCGCCATTTTGTTTTCTCGCAGTTTGACAGCGGCACCGCATCCCTGCTACAGTAGTGAACACCCCCACCAAACGCCGTTAAAAACGAAGGCGATTTGGAAAAGTTGACATTTCGCGCGGGCCGCCATGTTGGTTTGGCCAAAATCCCTTTATCCCAATCTATGAACTAAAAAATCTAAAAAATTCCACCCCAACATCAAAACACTCAAAACACCCTCTAAACACCCTAAAAACACCCCTGATCAGTCAGTGAGTGAGTCAGTCAGTGGTAATCGAGCTTTATATATATAGGAGATATATGTATGTATGTAACTTGCCAAGCAGCAAAATAAACACTATAAAGCTTATGTTATAAGATCTTGGGTTACCGGTAGGTATATATTTATATATATACTTATGTATAAATAAATATATTTTTTTGGAAATATATTATAATATATTATGAACCATCTTCGACCTCATCGTCACATACCATCAGGTGAGATCGAGGCCATATGCCTGTCCATAATACATAAAAAAAATTTAATTACTTCTCGAACTCAAAGATGGCGACAACTTGAAACAAGCTCGCCAATATTGTAATCTTATGTACATTATGAATTACTGGATCTGGATCAGATAATAATTACCCAGTGTGTATAAAATCTATACTGGTTCCATCCAACCTACTGGTTACCAACAGCTTACTCCTTTCGAAGCGTATAACAGGATCAAACGGGAACGTTTCACTAAGCTTTAGATCTAACAGTACTCTTAGGCTTGTATTCTAAAATCGAATAGCTTCTGTTGAACTCAAATCTGCTTGAGTACAAATATAGTGCTACTTAGTCTTCATAGCGCCATCACTTTTTAATTTTGCTTTTGCTGAGATTAGAGTTTGATTTTAGAATACGATCTTTAAAGCGTCTGTTACAAACTGTTTGTGTTTTTATTTATCCTTTTTCTATTGCTATAAGGTGCAATTTAAATATGAAGTTTAGAGGAGTTGAAGGAGTAATAAAACCTTCATATTAAGGTTCATATTTACATTATCTTCTGTTATCTATTGTTTAGTGTTTGTATGAAGTTTTTTGCTTAAAACTTAATTTGAAATTCGAAAGTTCAGTGTTCGATTATACATCTAGTCAACTTACTCCCATAAACATATTAACTTCCTTCCATTTTTGAAAAAATACTTTTTAAATAATATTTCATATAAATCATTTAGTAATATTTCTAATAAAACAAGAAAAATATTTGAAAAAAGATGATTAATATGTATTTGGCAGTGTCACGTATTCTACATTAATTCCCGTTACATTCTATAAAAAGTTTTGATTAAGAAATCGTAAAGTATATTCAGTCCAGTAGCGTAGGCCTAGCGAAGGCTGGTTTGGTTTTACACTTTCAATTTTTCCTTCAATATAACAATTTCAAATTGTGTATTGGTGTATGTCAGGTTCAAATATCGGACTTCAATTATACTGAAACCACAGCACTATATAAAATTTTTTTTCTTTATTTAATGTAGTTCTATTAGTGACAATACTCTGGAAGTCCTACTACATTTGCAATATTCCCTTGCGTTCTGGCTGTTTGACAAGGAATCACACAGTTTGTTGAAAGCACGGGTTCAACTTCCGCACTTGTCTTATCTTATTTATTATCGTTTATACGTCATATTAGCCAAGAGAGATCTCCTCAATAGGCCTTCCCAAAAATCTACACCGATTGTTCTGCACAAGCCAGATGCATAAGTCGGTATCTTTCGATATCATCATTTTATTCCTTAATCGTATATATCGTCGGTCCATTTTAAGGAAGGCTGTCGCTAAAAATCTGTCAATTCTATGAGCAAACCCATCTCTTCTAGTAGCCTTTTCGTCATCTTACAAACCCATGGCGGGAGATACCTACGGCACCTGCTTCTGTGTTTGTTTTGTGTCCTATACCTCGCGTATTAGTGCTCGACTTTCTATCAATTGTTTCATTTGTCCTAAAGCCCCTTTTCCCAGTCTGCAATGCATGAAGATATGCGTACTTCCTGCAAAGAAGTCGTCCCTTCACTACCAGCAATAGGCAACGGCATAAATTGTGTAATTGAACAGTACTTCAAGGGTCTACGCCGCCCGCTCGCGGTTTTCAAATACGGTATAACATTTACGCCTTTTCCATAATCCGTCTATATAAACGCCGTATTAATTTGATCCTTGGCGGAAAAATGGTCATTCAGCAATGTAATATGTTTTAAAAGAGAAAACATTGGAATACTAGCGTGATGCGATAGAAAAAGTCACCCGCTTAGGGAACGATCTCTGCCTCACAGAACATCGCAATCTAATTTTAGTTAAACATGTCACATCGAAAACTAACGCGATATTTACCTTAACTTCAAAAAAATATGGTAAGTATTGCCTTATTTCTGAAGTTCAGGACATTTATCGAATAAAAAAGAATCATTCTCCTGTACCTACGTGTGCGAAAAAAGTTACCCAAATTTTTTCTGCACGTGTGCAAAAAAGACACAATTACGGGCAGGCGTAGTGTAAAATAAATTATCAAATTAGAAGTAATAGTAAACACACGGGACACTGTTATAGGCCTGAATACCGCATACTAAGCGAAATTACCGCACACCTTCGAGTTTTAACGATTATAGTCGCTTTCCGCTCACTTAAACAGGATGTTATAGCGTTAATAGCTACCGAAAAGTACACAGGCGGTGTACATATGTAAATAATGTCGTTTGTAATAAAAATAATGTTGAAAATTTCAAGAATTTTCAGAGACAACGTCGCAACGTAAACTAAGCTAAGAGCTATTGCTAAGCGTTTATTTAATTTCATTAATATTTGGTATTATTTTTATTTAGTTTATTTTTACTCTTTCGGACTACTATAAGAAACTAGAAACTACTACTACTTTAGAAATTCCATATCTGTCACTAAACTCACGAAATTATCGATAATTTTATCGTATAAAACCGAATTCCTAAAATCTGTAACATATAAATCTAAGAATGACAGTAAAGATACCTTAATCCAAATTTGCATTCTGATTTTGGAAATAGTGCGCAATAAAATTGCATATATGTGACAAAAAAATATATATTAATGGACCTTATTTCACGAGTAACAAAAATTACAGATACCGCTAGAAAATGTATTTCCCTAATATATACGTAACGACGATAAATCAATTCGAAACACTCTTCACTAGTAATCGATTTTATTTCTTACTTTAGAATTTAAATATTGAAACTACTGTTGCTTAACTAGATTTTGATTACCCAATATTTATAACTTTCTCAGTAAGTTTATTATGTATGATAGTGTGAGCAAGTTTTATGGAATTCTGACAATGTGTGGGTTTTTAAATTTATTTTTTTGAAAATTCTACATTCAAGAAGAGACTTCGAGAGTGAGAGATTGGTAATAATATTCATACATAACCTGGAGCCATCTTTTAAGTTGAAAGCAGAACTATAGACTATTTAGGGACTAAATAGGATAGTCATGACGAAGATTATTCTATCGTTCCTAAAATGCTGGATAATAGCACAATGGACATTATAGAGATAAGGCGTCTTTTTTTTTCATCAAAATAATATACTAAAGACGATTATTAATTTATTATAATATAATAATATTTTAAATGGAAGAGATTAGTATTTTCGTATATTTGTAACGCTAATATCGAAATAAACCTAAAACAAGTGGCAATAAAAGAAAAAATAGATTGATCTTGAAAATTACATGTTATAAACTATCAGCGCGAATGTCATTATTTCTGATGAGAAACTGACACTAGGTATGAATATATTTATATATCCATATATAGGTTTGAAATTGTGAGTGGTCGAAAACTCCGCGTTGTCTCATTCTCGTCTTTAGCTGAACAACAGACAAAGTTGAACAACACTATTTATTTTAATATAATATGCTTGATCATTAATCATTATCTACAAAAATAAATAAAAAAGAACACAAATTAAATACATTATATTGAAGTCATTAAACGATGCGTTTAAATAGTTATATTATAGCACAAAGAAGGAAAAGTTGTTGGGCAAATATTTGACACGCGACTCCTCACGACAAGGCTGCGCAAAATAAAGGTTAATATGTTAAACGGTTCTAATATACTCAGATAGCTTTTGTTTATGCGTAGAAACAAGGAATAGGACGGAATATCGTTAGTATTGCTTTTTAAATGTTGCTGTATTGTTTTTGTTAATAAGGGGAACATGCGGTATGAAGACAGATACAGATACAAGGGAACACTCAGATGGCTTGAAGACGTGGAAAGAAAACGAAACCCAATTGATGAAAGAAACTTATAAATCAAATGAAAATCAAACATTTATTCTTTAAATAGAATTTTTTGGTTAGACGCCGTTGGTTCACAAGTCTACGAACGGGGACCTTATACTGGAAAGAACCTGCAAGAAAACCAGCAAGGGCTATTTTTTCTCTCTGTATTTTTACAGGGTCGTGTATTAGAAGTTAGCCTCAGATAAATAGTCTAATGGCCGTTTTCACCAACTTTGTCTTAGCTTAGGCAACTCCTAAGAGATATGCTGTCTCACTCTTTTCAGTTAATACAAAAAGTGACAGCATGTCACTTAGGAGTCGCTTAAGCTAAGACAAGGTTGGTGAAAACGGCCATAAAGCAAATACAATAATATAATACTTTGGTGGTTGGTTGGTTCTCTAACTATCTTACAGGCCGTCAGCAGTGTATAAAGTTGAATGACACTTATTCTAAATGGTCTCATATTACTGCTGGTGTGCCTCAAGGCGGTGTGTTATCCCCTTTACTATTTTCCATCTTTATTAACCAGTTGACTAAAACCATTTCTGCTCCCTTTCATCTGTATGCAGATGATTTGCAAATTTACCGCCACGCAAATATGTCTGACCTCTGCTGCACAATCCAAAAGATCAATGAAGATCTTCTTTCTATTAAGAACTGGGCGGATTCTTTTGGACTACTCGTAAACCCTATAAAGTCACAAGCAATTATGTTGGCTAGCAACCGTATGATTAAAAAGATTGATTTGAAGGTGCTTCCTGAAATATTATTCAATGGGACTAAGATACCTTTTTCCGATAAATGTAAGAATCTGGGGTTGATTATTGAGGGTAATCTGTCTTGGTCGG
This sequence comes from Scirpophaga incertulas, assembly GCA_036419045.1. Taxonomy (NCBI): domain Eukaryota; kingdom Metazoa; phylum Arthropoda; class Insecta; order Lepidoptera; family Crambidae; genus Scirpophaga; species Scirpophaga incertulas. The sequence continues at coordinate 6,973,151 of CM071644.1, forward strand.
CTCATATTAATAATGTGAGTCAACGTTTGCATTTTTCATATCACTCGCTCAAGCGCTTACAATATTTCCTACCATTCAAAACTAAAGTTATGCTCGCTCAGTCCCTTTTACTTCCTATTCTCGACTACGCTGATGTCTGTTACTTAGATGCAACCGAAGAGCTACTTAATAAGCTAGAGCGCCTTCAAAATTTAGCCATTCGCTTTATATTCAGTCTGCGTAAATTTGACCACGTGTCTGATTATCGTAAGCAGTTAGGGTGGCTACCTATTCGCTTGCGTAGAAATCTACACATGCTTTCCCTTGTGTACAAAATTCTCCACTATCCCCAGTTTCCAACTTACCTTCGAACCCGTTTTAAATTTTGTGCCGAAAGCTCCCGCCCCAAGCGATCCTGTGTTACTAAAAATATCCTTGAAATTCCTATGTCCAATTCCGTATTTTTTCAAAAATCCTTTTCCGTTCGTGCTGCCAAGCGCCCCAAGCGATCCTGTGTTACTAAAAATATCCTTGAAATTCCTATGTCCAATTCCGTATTTTTTCAAAAATCCTTTTCCGTTCGTGCTGCCAAGCTGTGGAATAGTTTGCCCGCTTCCATTCGTGAGAGACCATCCCTTACATCTTTCAAATGTCTTCTGAAAGAGTACTATCTGTCTAATTAATTGTATTATATTATATAATTATTTTATATATGTGTATATATATGTATGTATGTATATATGTATATATATATATATATATACATGTGTGTATATATTTATTTATGTGTAAGTATGTATATGTATATATATGCTTAATGATGTGTAATTTGAATAGGTTTTAAACAATTAATTACCCCTGCAATTTTGACGTCTTACACCACTACTTGGGTTGGCTGGAAGAGATCGCTTTTAGAGATAAGTCCGCCCTTGTACACTATAAATACCTATAATTTTAATTTTTATTGTACAATAAAGTATTATATATATATATATACAAAAGGCCAAGTTGTTAAGGGGTGACTTAGACGAACCCGAATACAAGATCCGCGTATCCTAAAGAAATGCCAGGTCAGAGTACTCGTGTGGGCATGTGGCGGTAGCATCGCGAAAGCGCACCCCGCCATGCGCCCCGATATGGGCTGGAAGGACACCGGGGGGTTTTTAGTGGGTAGGCCGGTCCTCTACCGGAGAGCCCCACAAACGGCCGCGTCTAGCCAGCGCAGTGACAAGGTGCATAAGGAGCATTTTCCCCCCGCAAAAAAAAGGTCAGAGTACTCGTAACCCTTTCATTACACGCCCGCCATCACTCTTACTTCCGACTCCTGACTACTTTTCATGGGACAGCGCTGCACCGCGCCTGTCTTGGGGGACAGCCGCTCTCCTTACAAGTCACGGCTTGTAATGAAACCAAGTCTTAGGCTGCATTTGGTCGGCAGATCGCATTGGTCGAGCCGTCTCAATCAGTGTTGAGTCCAACATAACCACCGCAGCTCTTGGCTTCGGTGGTATCCATAAGGTTTTCCAGCCTCTCTTCTCCAGAGGGAAAAAAGGGTACTCGTAACTGGCGAGCGACCATTAAAGTATTAGTGAAATTTTTAGGACCATATAGCACGTGGAATTATGGACTGTGATCTCTGCTTACCACCATGGGAATGACATATGAGTGTGTAACGTACTAATTGTATTTTTTTCTTATCGTTATAATTTTAAATTACTAGAATAAATATCATTGATATCAATAAGTAGTAATTGTAGTAGTTTGTGAAAAGATTTTATTTGTAACACACTATATAAAAACTAGTAGGTTGTGCGAAAAAAATTCTGTGCGTGTAATATTACATGTGACTTTACCGTAATTGTCTTATTGCGATGTACCCGATCAGAGGCAATTCTCACCCCCCATTATACACGATTTATCGACATTGGCAAAGCATGGGTGCTCGATAAGAACATGCGTAGTTGTATAGATGAAAAGGTTTGTAATATTCTATTTTCAAAAAACTTAATACTGATTTAATAGATTTTTGATAAATCGTATGAATTGAAATAGATTACATACATAAGATTTTTTTGAAATATAATTATACTATACTTACCTCTTATTTTATTAATATTAGCTGTAAATTTTACTCAAAGTTATAAAAATAAAATAACTTAAATTCATTACTAAATTAATATATTATTAACCACAATCGAATTCCATCGAGTATATATGTATTTATATCTAAATAAATATATACTCGATATTAGTATATAATATAGTTATATCATCATCATCATCATTTCAGCCAATAGACGCCCACTGTTGGACATAGGCCTCCCCCAAGGATCTCCACGCAGATCGGTCCTGCGCTGCAACCAATATAGTTATATGCTTAACATGTATTTATATCTAAATCCAAAACTAAGAAATTGAAATAACTTTCAACTTAGAACAGCTCTGTGTATGTTTAATAAACAAAAATGAATATTAATTTAAAGGCTTTTAGATATAACATATTTGTCTCGATCGTAGGCTAAACTAAATGTTAACGTTAAGATATTAAGTTAATTTTCTTATAAAACTGCAAAACACACCCCGCCAAGATAGCCTCAACACGTTTTATCTAACGAGAGATAAATAACCGGTTATAAATAACCGATGATAAATCGCAAAAATATGGAGTCGCGTCCAGATCACAGTTGCGGTTTCCGCATTGCAGCTCGCTCTAAAACGTATTAAAACGGCTTGTTTCCCTGACGCGACAAGAAATACTGGTCTGCTTACAGCCTGTGTTTTTTCCTACTTTATTATTTTTCTATCGTATGCTAATGCTCTTTTCATTAGTCGCTTAGTGGTTTCATTGCTATTACTACGTTATTGGGTTTTGTTCAGTGCTAGATAAAAACGTTTCTTTTAACGTTTTAAATAGTAAGGCATATAAAAAAGTACGATATAAAAAGTATTCATTATAAATTAACCGTTAGGCTGCCGTCAATTACGGTTCAGAACCCCTTACGCAAACATCCTTTTATTTGTTACGCTGAGCAAAAATGCATTAAATTGCATACCCCGGCTGCGGAGCGCCGGCAGTTATGTGGGACTCTCCTCCCCAGAAGGGGAGGCCTACCTACTAAAAACCACAGCGATGGCCGTCCTCAGGCGTTGTAGGGGGCCCTCAAGATCGAGTGTCGCATCTGAGGACCCCCGGCCTTTGCTCCCCTGGGTGCGCCAAGGGAGCACTTCTTGGGGAGGAGTAATCTTGCCGCCTCCCCCCCTTTAACCTCCTACGCTGATCCAATGTTTACATTTACAGCCATTTTGATAAATAAATTTTATCGCCTAAACACTCATTACTATGCCAAAATTCTATAAAACACAAAACACTACGAAGAAGCCGCGGACTAAAACATTGAAATTAAAATAAAAATATCTATAAACCGAAGAATTGTGGGATTTTTTTCGTTTTTAAAAACTGTTAAAATAATGTTTTACAAAGTAACAAAATAATCAATAATAACAAATCGTATTACGTTGACGTACATTTTCAAGCATCTTTTACTTTATAAATTGATCAGCACATATCTTTCTGTCTGCACGAAACGGCCTTTTCCTCCGAAGATAAATAAACAATTCCTTTCAGAGATGGTAAGGTAGACAAATGGGGTATTTGTCCATCAAATGCGCCATTAACTTGGCCCCACTGCACCGGCCGACAGTAAATTGAACATCGTAAAACATTTGATCTGAATTCGGATGTAACAATAAACTTACTTTTATAACCTCGTTTCAATCATGTTAGGACCTTCATAGAACATCAAAGTTATGTTTAATTCAAAGTTTCACAAGGTTTTTAATCTCTGAATATCGTCATCATCACTAATATTCATCCCCATTTAGTCTATCCTAAGTTAGTCTGTTTATTCCTTAGCCAACTATAGTGGTTTATTTCACATTAAATTTAGAGATTTATCTCAACTGTTTCTAAGTGCTGTCGCTATATTTTATTTACAGTAACAGCATGGGATATGACATCGAACAACAAGTTAATTTTATTCAAATAAATTTCTATGATATTACAATGTTATGTATCTTTTCTTCCTGAAGATACTATTACAACCTCTTTTTCTGTTCGCGCCAAGCCAAAGTAAACTGGTAGAAAGTGGTAAAAACATTAAACTCGCCATTGTAATACGAGCAATGAAACAAGATATTATAATTGTTTATCAATTTTATGTAATGATGGTTAAAGAAAATAATTTGAATACAATCTTTCTTTGTTAAATACTTTATCAATCAGATATTCATAAGTATCCACCAATCACAAATAAAAACGAAAACACACTTTTGAATGTACGACAATTTATAAATGAAAATAATACACAGACATTCACTAATCGTTTGTACAAGCAAAGCTGTATGTTCCAAATCTTTGATTAACAATCCGGAACTATAAGTAAAGAGCTGTAATTTCTTATAATAATCTCTAAAGTGTTCTAAAACTTATCTTATTAAAACTGGACTCTGTTAAATCTAAATGCAAATCAGCTGAAGGATTCTGTGAAACAATTTATTCAAGTCGCTTTCTCGCCATGATATAGACGAATATATATCCTCACTCAACCCCACCTTTAACATCTCACCGTGTTTATTTAACAAAATAAACATTAATATTTCAGTGTGGCTTGGGCCCTGGTTTTCTCTCATTTGACATTCCTTTCTGGCCAGGGTATTTCATTACGCATTCCGCAGTTTGTCCCCACACTATAAGGCTGGGATAACGCGCCCTGGAAGAGACGTTGAGGGGTCACAGACTAATTACGCCATCCCTAATGAAAAACATAATGCGTATTTTTTTATCTGCGACGAATTGTGTGGCCGCACAAAACCCCGTGTCGTTCGCGGCTCGAATCGGAATTTTAATAAAATGATCACAATGCGAGCCTGTAATCTAGGTCACGGCATTTTATGAATCTTACTTAGTGACTAGTGATTACCTTGATAGTTTTACTTTGAATACACATAAAACCTTACAAATAATGATCTGTATATTGACATGCAAAATAAATTAGTATATTTCTGATTCGATATTTTGAATCAATGCAACTCGTTACTTTCAAATCTTACTCTCCCTCTCTATCTCTCTGTAATTTTTTTCGAATTTCTTTCTTCATCTCCTTTTATCTTGCAGCTAAACAGTGTAAATCATGACTTACAGATTTCAGTTTCCCGAACACAAAAATTAAATATGGTGAACGTCAATACTAATGGGTCAAGTTTGATCCAATTAAGATTTTAAGTAGGTAAAATTCAATAAAGTTACGCTTCATTATTCTAATGAAGTCATTTACATCAAATAAATTTACATAGAAAATTTTAATGATTTCTCAAACATACTGTCTATCTGAATTCACAATTCTTAATGTGAGTTCCGACGAATTATCTTATTTATGTCTAAAATCCCAACTAATCCCAACTAATATTATAAATGCGAAAGTGTGTTTGTTTGTTTGTTTGTTACCTCTTCACGCTTAAACTACTGGACCGATTTCAAAAATTCTTTCACCTTTGGAAAGCTACATTCTCCCCGAGTAACATAGGCTACTTTTTATCCCGGAAAAATCGACAGATCCCACGGGATGCGCAATAAAGGCTTCGCTCAAAAACTACTGCACAGATTTTTATGCGGTTTTCATCAATAGATAGAGTGATTCTTGAGGAGTTTTGCGGCATTTTTTATCTCGGAAAAACGGATAGTCCCACGGGAAGCGCGATAAAATCTTCGCACCATAAACCGACTTCCGCGTATATGTAGCCGTGGGCAAAAGCTATGACCCTTAACCCTCTATACACCCAATCCCGAAATCCACGCGGGCGAAGCCGCGGGCAGAAAGCTAGTCTTATATAAAAAAGAATCGCAAAATGTGTTGGTAAGCGCATAACTCAACAACGCCTGGACCAATTTTGCCAATTAATTTTTTAAATGTTCGTTGAAGTTCCATGATGGTTTTTACGAGAAAAAATTGAATAATTATCGGAAAACCCTAAAATAGCCCTTTTTTGTTTTTGTATAAAGTTCATATTGCAAGCACTCACTGTTGTCTAAGCAATGTAGGTGTGTTCCTAACATCAAGAGTTAATTTGCGCTTTATTAACGCTACATACAGTTGAAATTCAATCATATTTATCAAAACAGTGTGCGTGTGTGCGTTGGAGCACAGAATGCATCGTTGGAGGATTTAATGTCACGTTCCAAAATTAAATAGTCACAATATGTAATAGTTCATTTGGACCTTTTTTGCAATTAATTATTTTTTATTCACTACGCCCTACCACCAGGGTGGCAGTTCTGTACAGCAGAATTTTTTGCACAGCCTATAAAATAAGTAAGAACAAAAAACTGCCACTTCACAAATCTTTTTGACAGGACGAAGTCTGTCGGGTCCGCTGTAAACTAGCATAAGTCAACAGTCCATAGAGTGACAATTCGAATTTCAATTTTGAAATGTACACGTTTCGCCGTAAATAAATAACCCTAAATTTATAGTTACATTTATCATCACAGCTCATATACATCCCCACTGAGAGGCACGAGCCAAGCCTAAGTTAGGGTGATCAAGCCTTAATTTACCACACTGGCTCAGGGCTGATTGGTCAATTCCACATTCACCTTTGAATTTCTTCGCAGATATAGGCAGGCTACTTCATGATCTCCCTTCACAGTAGGAGCGTAAGAAACATTAAGCGAACGTTAATCCTCCCCTCCCAATTAGAACCCCAGTTCCGATACCACAAAGCCAAAGAAAATATAGTACAATTTTAGAGAATCCTGAATTAATAACATCACATATTTCTATAAATGCATATAGGTAAATTATTATAGTTCTCGTCAAAAATATAGTGAAAACGAATTTGAAATTAGAACAGTTAGAAATTCCGAATAATATGAATTCCATGCAGTTTGAAATCACAATATGGCATTCCAGTCGTGCGGGCGAAGCCTAATATTCTATTGTTATAGCAGTATCCATTGTGATTAGCACGAACTGTGTATGATTAGTTGATACGTCGTTCGCTTGTTCCTAATAAAGACTGGACAAACACCACATGTAATTTCGTAGGACTATGAAACGAATGACTGGCAGATATCCTTGTTTTGTTATTCTCATTTGGTGAGAAAACGTGTTTGGTTATGACAGGAAATGAATGGGATACGCGACTAAGAAAATTGTTTGTTTGCTGTAGAGTATACTCTTGAAACAATTATGAGGTACGATTCGATTTGTTTCTTATTTTAATTTATTGCTATATATATATAAACATATTTCAATATCAATTCACCCAATTCTCATTACAAATCATCAAATGCTATGGAGCGCACTGTTAAAGCTGACAGATTTTGAATAGAATTTCGTCTTTATCAAACCCTACAAATACTACTTTTTTTTAGTCGACTTACTGAATATACAGAATAACACTCGGTAGTAGTTTAATTGAGTTTGAAGTTACTCATTTAGTCGTCAGCAACGTATATATACTGATTTCCTCTTCCGCTTGATGTATTACAACTACTGGCATTCCACAGGGTGACACTCTGTCTCCACTCTTATTTTCTATTATTATCAAATCTATTACGCTTCCACAATCTTCTTGCTATAACTAGTATGCACACGATCTCTTGGAGTAGATCTCTCTTGGAGGATTAGAGTTAATGTCACTGTCTTAAAATTAATACTAGAACTAATAACTGATACAATAATTATTGGCAGTAACTGGTTCAACTTGGGTTCCTTGTTATGAATAATTTACGAAACAGTGCATATATAACTTGGGAATTTATGTTAATAATCTTTCGTGGTATATACAATCGTTAAAAACTTGTAAGGATCAAAACTAAAATCTGCACCGCACCCTCTCCTGATGAGAGGTCGCTTTTACTAAAATCCACGGGATTATTATGACCAAAAGTTAAGCTGAGTGAGTTTGATCAGTAGGTCACATCAGTCAAGCCGCCTCGCTTAGAGTCCAACATAATCACAATAATCACGGCCGTACATGGTTGTGGTACTCCTGAGAAAAAACTAAAACCTTACTCGCACGGTCCCTTTTCACTTTGCTTGCTGATTTTTTTTTGTCTGTCGAATTGAACACTACTATTTCTTGTTAGCATCGAGCCTCAATTCTCCTCTTCTTGTTCAGCCAACGTTACGTCATTTCTATACGTTCCATGTTCAAAACCTGGCAGTACCGCGATTAAGCTACAAATAGCGACCTCGCAACGAATTCTCCACACCATTAATTTTTTCCTACAAGTTTCTCGATTAGTGAGAAATTCAGGAATAACTCGCTTCTACTTACGACCTTATCGACCATCACATGTGATGAAGGCCGAAAGCTTGCCTGTAAAATATAAACATAAAATTTGTAGTGATATGACGGAAGTAAACATATTCAATATTAAAGCGATATTATTTTGTTAAACACATTACACGGAAGCGTTTCTCATCAACTCGTTTGCTATTAACAGAGAATGGGGAATATTTTAATCAAATTACATTTTTCCAACGACATCGCTGACATGGACCGAAAATTTTATCACAGTCATGTCACTTTGTTTTATTACTCCTTTATTAAAGCTTTCCTCAATAGCGTTGTATTGAAGTTCAATTAATCAATGTGAGGCGCTAAAAATAAGATTACATTCATTTTTTTAATACATGAGAACAGATTCATCTGTTTTAACTATTTCTGGTGGTGTGTAGTGTAGTGGTGCTTACATTTCTGTGTTCCTATGTATTTAAGGATAAGCCAACCTACAAGGTACTGCGTCTAGACAAAGTAGGTAACAAGTACACATGATAAAACGAAACACAGAGATTCGTAACCAAAAATGTCTGTTTAGCTTTACTTATTTTTGGGTAAAGCAATAGTGCTTCCTACTTGTAATACTGTATTTTGGTTTAAAATAATAGTGAATTTTTTTGTTTTTTTTTTATACCACGATTGTGGCAAACAGGCCTACGGCACGCCTGATAGTGAGCGGTTACCGTAGCCTATGGACACTTGCAACACCAGGGGTGTCACTTGCGCGTTGCCGACCCTTCAAAAACCTATTTACTCCCCTTTTGAAGAACCCCATACGGAAAAATACAAAATTCTGATTACCATAACTTTACACCTGATTGTCACAAATTGGAAACGTATCTTTACTTATCATACGTGTGCTTGGTTCTCAATATAGTTGAAATACAAAAATTTATGTTGAACTTGTGAACTCTTTTGTCGCTAATAATAGTATCCGGTTTCGAAGTAAATATGTAACATTTATTATATGGTTGACTGAAGTCGTGTTGGCAATAGTGAGGTTTTATTGAAGAATCTTAATTTTTTTCTTCGCATTCCCCAACAGAACTCGAGAATCAAAAGTTATAATTTTCAAATCGTTTCGCTTAGTATCACCGACACATATTTTTATCACCATTTCAAATAATGTCAATAAACAGCATGTTGTTGATGCAAATTGTATTTTACTTAAAACTCAAATTTCCAATTACGTCAGAAATCAAAATTTGATACCAATAGTGATGCACAATCAGCCTAATAGAAAGATCAACTTATTTCGGTTCTATGACCAAAGCTGACGTCCTCATTTTTTCATTTATAATAATTATTTCAATTTATACAACTGATTTTATTTATTTTAATTATGATATAGTATTTTTTGTAGCTAACTGCTACAAAATACAAATAAATACAAATCATAACACAAAAGTTGGTAGTATTGCAGCCCGCAACGCTATCTACGTGTTACTCAATCCTATTACTATTATAAAGGCGAAAGTTTGTAAGTATGGATGTTTGTTACTCTTTCACGTAAAAACTACTGAATGGATTTGAATGAAACTTTACCACAATATAGCTTATACATCAGAATAACACATAGGCTACAATTTTTGAGGATGTGAGGTCGTAAAAAAACACATTTTTGCGCTTACATTGCAAACGCTTACTGAATCCTACAAGACAGATCAAAACAATTTACTACAGTATTGTACAACTTAAAAAGGTCTACAAAAAAGTCCGTGATGGTATATGTTTATCTCTTAGGAATAACCCACATTAACCATTTTCATTAAAAATAAATAAATAAAGCTTTATTTCATTCCACACAAGAATTATGGTTGAACCTATTTATATACTTAACAGTTTTTACTTAGTGTCTACTTATTATTATTATTATTATACAAAATACTAAAAAATAATAAAAAATTGTTATTTAATCTATGTTTACTGTGTGGACCCCCTTTGGGTAAAAGCCTCCTCCAAGGCGTGCCAGATATCCTTATTTTTGGCCTTAGATATCCAATTTCTACCGGCTTTCCTTACTATTTCATCTACCCAGCGGGCACAAGGTCGGCCTCTGCCTCTTGTACCTCCTGGGCCTGACCATTTAACCACTCGTGCAGTCCACCTGTCATCTCTGTACCTGGCTACCATTTTCATTACCGTATTTCTTACTTATTACTAGACTAGACGGGACGAACCTGAAGTCCACGCGAACGAAGTCGCGGGCAAAAGCTAGTTGACAATAACACAAAAACACAGTCGCCAGCCGCTGTATAATATTAATATTATAAAAAATCATTTCAGTTGTGTAACAAAGTGGAACACAAACCAAAATTATATACTATTTAAATAACTAAATAACACAATTGAAATAAAATTATTAAAGAGATTAACAACCCTGCAGCTTTCGAAGATATACTTTTTAAAACTATTTATATAACCACGAAATAAATCTATATCTTTAAAAGATTCGTTAAAATTGTGCATCATTCGACTAAGCGGAACAGCAGACCGGCGTTAGTGTGACACTTCTATTTACTCTGAGTGTGACACGCGCCAGTGGCGAAAAGTCAGCCTGTATGTACAGAACGCAGTTGAGCATTTCTAGGCACTGCTAGATAGTTAAACAATGACGTTCAAATTTCGTTGTCTACTATTCAATGAAAATAATAAGACAATGTAAGTTTGAACGTTAGAATGACAAACTATTAAAAAATATTTTTCCATAACATTTATGTTAAATAAATAGTTTAAACATAAACATTTATTCCAATCAACAGGGATTGTCTTCTTATTATATACTTTTATAGGAGTGATCTAAAATAGTTAAATTTACCTTCATAGTGAAATAATAAAAATTAGGAATACAAATCATGACGGTTTTAAAACATTTATACGCATTTATTAGGACGCAAAAAATCGTTCGACAAGAAATCAGATGTAAGCTAATTAATAAAACTCACGGAAATCATAAAATTAGTCTAGTATTAGTCAAACTGTTTCAGCTAATCTTCATAATCTGTTAGCTGAATTCTTGGCAGCTAAACTTTGTGGGTACCCTCAAATTCGTAGTACAGCATATCTAAATATCATTAGGAAAGCGATGATAAATAGCATTCAGCTTAAGACGTTATTGAAGAAATCGAACAATTGAATTGAAATGAAAAATGGCGCTCATTACAGTAACTTGGACAATTAGCCGTTGAACTTTTTAAAAGCTGGAACTTAATACCATTATTTGACGCTATTAAATATTCAAGTGTAATTAGAGGACTGTTATTTTTAATGACAGACGAAGTAATTTTATTACGAGCCGTGATAAAATATGTACATGGTTTACTTTTGGCACCCAAGGAGAAAAATTTAATCCTGCTTTTGTAGGCCGGAGTAGAGCTATAGCTTGGTACTATACTCCATAATAACTGATTATAAAGTAAGATACAAATTATTTTGTTGAGTGTCCTTTAAGGCACTTGCTTTACAATATTGTAATCTTGCCTTATTCTTAACAACTTTAAAGAAATATGTAAAGAATTATAGTTCGAATATTGATACGTAGCCATTAATAACGATTTAGCTCCACTTTGACTATGAATTTGCGGGTTTTTTCACTCATATTTAAAACATAGATTAAATTTAAGCGCCATAGATAATATTGACTTATGAAAACGAAAGTGGATGGACATGTAAGGAGACCGAAGAAAAAATAGGCTGTGTGAATGATGACATGTTAAAGAAGAGAGTAAGTGTCGAAATGTCTCCTGTTCCACCAAGAAGTAAGAGCCAAAGCGAACACGTCGTAATTATCTAGAACGTTTTAGGGCGGCGAAATTATATTTAAGGGGCATATTAGATAGACTCCAGACTAGTGTTTGTCCAAAACCAGAAAATGTAATACTTTCCTTTTTTAAGTGTCTTCGAAATGGAAGCAAAATTTCAATGACACCCTTATCTATCAATCAACACACTAGCTGCACACACATACACACCAGTAAACATTACTATAATATCAATAGTTTCGCTGAGTGAAAATATACATTGGAGAAGTGTGTGTGTTTGTTTACACTTGTGTGTCGGCTTTTAAGGTGAAAAGGAATTCGATACCGAGGTCCGAGGTAAGTGTGTGTGCGTGTTTGTATGAATGTGTGTATGTGTGTGTATAAATAATATGTACGTCTTTAATTTTTCTTTACGCTTTCTTAAGTGATATCTTGCTAAAGCAATCTATACTTCAGTCTATAAAGGAGAATGCCCGTTGTAGTATGGACTTTAGTATCGCCAAAAATGATTTTGTACCATAATGATTTTTATGATATATTGTAGATTTTTAACTATATATTCAATTATTAAAAACTATTTGACTCTATTTCGATGGGTAAAATAGAAATTAAACACCAAAGACTTTCAAATTACGAATTTCTCCTATCATCATTTTTGATAATACCTATTTAATTGTAGAAGATTAAAACTATAAAATGATTAAGTCTATCTTATCCAATAAATATTACAACTATCCAATAATTCATATAAAATAATTAATTAATTTAAAAATAATTGTTTTAGCAACATTGATATTAGCTATCTGTATAAAGAAACTCTTAAAGCAGAATATTGTCTGATGCTTTTGCTTAAATCCTTTGCTTTGTGAAATCTACAAATGTTAGGTATTTAGTATAGTAGACAGTTTTGAAAATAATAATTTTCACCTTGTTTTTTTCTATCTATTGTGATTCCTAAACAATTGCGCATTATCAGTTTTTCATTACGCTACCTCTATGCAACATGATGTACAAACAAGCTAATATTTCTGAGATCAGCTTGATGAGTATGTAAAACCATGTATATTTATGTATAGACAGATCACAGATTGGAATCATAGTTTTGTAATAGTAATGCATATTCTATATAGTTACATAAAAAAAACATCTTTGTTTTACATAAAATAAATTCAAAAACGGCTGGATTAATTTATCTAATTGGCAGATTCGTCTTTGTTACAAATAGCAGAATAATGACTAAAATATTAGAGAAAGCAGAAAAAAGACTAAAGAAAATTAATTGTTTTGGTATTCCTTTTACCCTTTCACGAGAGGACAGTAGAATGTATCGAATATATTTTTGACCAATCGATCCGATCGTTAATATATGGCAATACCGAAGAGACTATTTATCAATGAAATTAGAATATCATCAATAAAAATACACGGCGAATGAAATGGAAGTGAAATAATTACTAATTATTATGTGGATTTATCTCCGGCGAAGTTTCGGCTTGGTATATTGCAGAGTTTTGTTAAAAATTGTTACTTATTTTTTGGTATTAGTTTAGTTAAGGCACAAGGACGAGTAAAGGTGATACTACGAATGGGCATACTCCTTTCGCTGAAAATAATTAAAAAGTCCTAAAAACAAACTTTAATATTATTTGATTTGAATCGTCCGCGTGGAATTCAACAAAAAGTTATTTAGTTTATTTTGGTTTCTACGTTTTTAAGTGAGCGTGAGCTGCGCGGTACTGGGCAGTACTTGGACATTGCAATATTACTTTATTATTCTAAAATAAAAGATTTTTTCTTAAATAATTTAGCTAGGAGTAACTTACACCAGCTTTTACACCAGCAATAATCAAAAGTCCCGTCAAAATCGGTCCAGCCATTTCAGAGATTAGCCGGTGCAAACAGACAAACAGACTGGCGTCACTCCAATTTTACTTATATGTATAGATTACTTTCAAGGAGTTTCTGTAACCAAAAACAATTTCAGAGTAATATATGGTAAGTGTTATTGTTTCAAACATTTTAATGCGATTTAATACAACGTAATATAATAAATAAGACGGTACGTTTGCAACAGTACCTCCGGGATATATTTTTGCGTTCAACGACTAAAGTTTTGCCGTTCGCTCCGCAGCAGAAAACAAACAAAATATTCTGTTAAGAATGACGATGTGAGGTGTGTCTTACCAACGAAATTTACAGGTAATAATATCTTACTTACGCTACACGTGCAAACAACGAGTCCTTCTGTACGCTTATCTAGCATGAAAATGGGTCTTTATAAACATCTCAGGGAATATGATCTAATAGTTGTTTAAATTCCTTTTCAACACACTTCCTCATAAAGTGGCTCTAATCCCATGGCAATTAGGCACATAATGACACCTATAATCAAACTGTGACTTTTTCATCTCTATTATTCACGAGTGAGTAATAGTTTTTTTTTAATATTATTGGCTGAGTTACGCTTACATTTGCGCTATAAAGCTATCCGCGAAAAGCCCAAAAAAAAGAAACCTCATTTTTTAGTCTATGGCCGATGCGCGCGAATAGTAAAACTGATCAATTTTTCCCGCCATTACGAAACATTTTTCACAACTCATCTCGTTTACTCTTTTGAAGTTATTTAGTTAGTTATTAATTAAGATGTCTGCAAATACAATTTATGAAGAAAATGGTTTTTTATTTAAGTTTTATTTTATTCAGAAGTGTGTTGAAAAACGTTGTATGATACACGTGTGTATTGATGATTACCGTCCTCGGCTTCTTAAGACCCTCGCCTGACGGTTCGGGCCTCAATGCGCCTCACCGGTAACCACCAACATTACACACTTGTACTATAATGTACTATTAAATGTAGTATGAAAAAACAAGTTGAAAGTTAACTTAACAACTTAACAAAAACAATCAAAAGATTTGTTATTCACGACTAAATTATGATAAATTAATCGCAAACAACATTAAGATGAAAATGCTTTTTAAACTTTAAGGAACTTGGCAGATTGCTCTCAAACCTAAACATTGCACATTTTACGATCCCAACATCTTAAAGAATTGAAGGTCTAATCTTACGTCACAGCTGGTGTATTTCACAGTGTAGTGATTAGTAATAATGTTAAACATACAATGAATGCAGTTGATAAATTCATATGAATAATAGAACATTGCACAAAAAAAAAACAATACCAAAAAACTTTTATATAAATAAAAAAAAATTATGTGTACAACTCGAACAAGTAAAAAAATGTATGAACTTGCTTAGCACTAAGTTCCAAGCGATGGTATATTACCGATGTCCTTTCCGCACTTACCGAGTGGATTCTTAAGCATCAGTTTCTTTGGATAATCGAATCAGAAATGATGAAATCTACAGAAGGACCAGGTTCCCGACATCAAGGCAAAGTACACACTTATAGGACTGACTGATTGGGGCGGAAAGATCTTGGAGACGCAGGCATATCTGGAACCGCAGTCGGTAAAACTTTGAGGAAACATATGTCCAATAGTAGACGTCTCGGCTAAATGATATTCTGATATTTTCACCGACTTATGATCAGCTTGTTTGAGTAAAAAGTTGCCACGGCGAGAATGTATTACTTTTCCGGACGCAAACTTAAAAACACTTCTATCCGATTAAAACTTTGAAGGATCCTTCGTGAATAAGGAAGGACTTAAAAACATTTTATATTCAGACTTTTTTAGTTTTTTATTAAGCTTGACTGGATATATAAGCTTTTGATAATAGAACAACTGTTTTAGCTTACATAACTTTACTCATAGTCTTCTAGAAAGTATTTTTAAAAATGATGATTTCGTAAGCGCTGTACAATAATTCAAGGTTATTCACAACACAAACCACACAAGGTGTAACAGTAAAATTGAGTTTCTAAAATCCCTAGTGATATTCATTCATCACATGTCATCACCCTCATTGCAACCTCCTCAACGCACGAGCTTTTAACTATGTTAGGCCGATTAGGCCTTAGTTAATCCCGCTGGCCTAGTGCTGATGGCACGACTTCATATACACCAATGAATTTCTACGCATGTGTTTGCAGATTGCCTCACTAATTTTTCATTCACCATAAAAGCTTCAGATAAAAGTACATATGAAATTCGAAAAACGGAAAACCCATCAGTACATGGCAGGATCGACCCTGGCCTGATCTATTCTAATCGAGCTACAAACCAATGCCAAGATCATATACGCCTTCACAATATGGATCATTACATCCATTATACCAGGGTCATCCAATTGGATATCTTCCCTTAGCTGCAAAGCATCAATGAGCACATATGCTGTGTTCTGATTCTTCATGATCATCAAATGAAAACAGCCAGTGTTGGATATAGGCCTCGCCCAAGGATCTCCATACTGGTCGGTCCTGCGTTGCTAGCGTCCAGCGCCTTCCTACGGTCCTCACCAAATCGTCTTCCCATCTTGTGGGAGGCCTATCAGCGACACGGCGTCGGGCATGACCTTTCCGCACCAGTAGCTGTCAGTACTGCGAGCAATGTACCCCGCAATATACCCTTAAATTTCGCAATTTTTCAGGCTGTGTAGGTGACTCTGGTTCTTCTGCGGAACTCTGAGTATATATACTCGGATTTTTCTCTTTGTTCTGGTTGCACGGGCGAGATATAGCAATAAATTACTAGATACCACAGTACATATATCAGATAATCTTGATTTTACATCATATGTCACAAATTGGCAATGTACTATGTTTCTTACATACTATATGTTGTTTTTTGTGAATGTTGCAGATTTCCTATGAATCTCATATGAACCACATCTAGTGTAGGTGAATAAAACCACTTTCAATCGGTTAGGCCGCTTGCATGTTCGTCAATATAGTTCAATAAAAAATATAATGTTTTGTCAAATTGATCTGCTGTTTTAAAGCTAATCAAGCCAACTAATAAGTTGATCTTAAAACTTCCTTTAAGGCTAACAATCACGAAAGTGACGTTATCTCTTTGAGGATTATCTAGAAAACCTAAGTATTTCCAAAGTCACTAGGCCCTGAAACAGGATCTTCAGCCTTGTGTACTTTGAACTAGTTTAATTTTATTTATTAAGGTCTTCAGTTGCTTCAAGTATTTTAATTTAAGGCAAAGAGGTAAAGTTACTCTCACTTTGCATTTTAATTAACAGTTCACACAATAACGAATTGCGTCTAGCAGGCGGACCAATCGTAAAATATCAAGAAAATTATGTTATAATGTAAATTAGAATATGATTAAAACTTCCAACTTTACTTAACGAGTAGGTTAAATATTCTTTGCATATTTTTAAGCACTATTAGATTTTTAAATTTGTAATTTAGGTTGTAGTTTTGAAATTGTATCGATTTAGCAGCGTGTTTTGTGTAATTTCACATTTAATCGTTAGAATCACATCGAGGTAGTAAATATGACAATATTGTTATAAATAGATAAATTTACTTGCTTGCAAAAATACAATCATTAATTCAATAAAAATCAATATATATGGCGTAATCTATGGAAATCCATACGGGGCGCTTATTGCTAATCGACCGCGGGCCTTTGCAGCGAGTCTTCCGAAGTGTGCAGGCGGCTTGCTGTAAAAGCGAACACGCCTTGACGTACAACTAGATCCATCCAAGCCATAGAGCCCTTCTGGCCAAGATTGAAGCTAAGTTTAGTGGTTAGATCATTCCGATCGAGCCTAATTGCGACTTAAAATATTTTGGCCAGTTGGCAACTTTATATGTAAAGTTAAACATGCATTTAGGCAACTATAACCAATCAGGTGAGCAATATATTCAATATACCATAATTAAATAAACCATAACTATGGTGAATACGGTGAATAATAATAAAACAAATTTTAGAGCAATTGTGACGTAAGAAAACCTTCATAAGGCACAGAGAATAAAGCCTCCCACCAAAATAAAACAGGTACCATATTAAAAGCCACAAAGGAACGCAGCAACTTTTACTACGAACACACAGAAGATAAGGCCCCTATCGTAATGAATATGATACAAGAATATGCATGAGCAGGACACGCAAGCAGCCCTGACACCGCGAGCGAAGTGGTAGCGTACAGAAATCTACTTGAAGTTATAATGATCAAAACTTAAGCGCTGCTCGAAACTCGTTCGGATTAATTAAGCTGCTTAACGTTAAAATTATGGCTGTGCATTAACGGAAATTCGACATCGAAAAGGCCTTGACACATCCAATTAAAGCAGTGACACGGCCACTCGATTGTACGATTATCGATCGAATCGTATTGTAGTTGTTTGATTGCTCGTTCCGTCATTAGGCATGACTCAAATTCCAACTTAAATTGCTTTTGTTGTTTCAAATTTTTCCAACCCACTAATTTTCTCTAAAAATTGGCTCCTCCGTTTAGCGCTAGTATAAAGGAACGTTCACATTGTGGCTTTTTTTTTACCATGTTGTGTATTTTTGTATCAAATTATTTATTATATTGGTCATGTATCAAGCATGGTATCAATAGTTATTTTTTCGTAACAATGACATTTTTCGGTATGGAAATGGGCATCATAACCCTGAGTCATGTGATAGTTTATCTTTACCATTTATGTAATATTGATATTAAAATATTTTCGCAATTTTTTTTTTACGAGAATAGTGGAGCAATCAAGATATATTGAGTAACAAACGTTATTGCCGAAACGACAGCAGGCCGTAAAGCTACGGCCTTTTGTTTTTGTTGTGCTGAGGAAAATGCATTGAACTGCATACCAACGTCACTGGTAGTTATGTGGGGGTTTCCTCGCCAAAAAAGGGAGGCCTACCCACTAAAACCTCAGCATTGGCCACCCTCCGACCATCCGGAGGTGTCTTCTCTCCCGGATCGCATCAAGGGCACAAGCTTTGTCGCACCTACCAGCGGTGCTTCAGACCGCATGTTATCTGGCCCAAGGCCTCCTCCTTTGAGTGGGATCGGCCATTTCCCGATCACGCTCGGGGGCCATCAAAGGAGGCCCCTTCTGGAGCATCACCGCTTCACAGAAGGAGGCCACATCCATCCAAAAATAACGGCCCTACGGAAACTCAGATTTGTTCTTAATAAATCACTCATAAATAAAATATTGAAAATAGAGAAATACACAACAATTGAGCAATTCTTATAATTTAACATCGATTACCTACTTCTGTCGATAGATTATTTGCTTACCGCTAAATCAACACAACGGAAAAAGCTTGGATAATGGTCGTGCACCGCAATATCTAATCCCGCCTCATCGAGTATTTACCAAACAATACTGCAGACGTGCTCGACAAATAATTAATGATGATCCGATTCAAAATTCAACCCTCTCTCCCATATTTGTCTGAAGATTCCCGGTGCGCCGGGAATCGCAATAGGACGCCTGGTGAGAATGACAAATGGAATTCCACCCGCACTGTGATATTCTGTTAATGCGTTGTCTTGCACGATACCGGAAAAATAGTAATTTGCTTAAGAGCCTAATATTTTACCTGTCGGATGGAATAACTTTGTTGCCGAAGTTAAGAGTGATTGGTCTGGCAGAAACGTTCTGATGTATTTACTTGACTGTGAGTTGTTGCAAATTGTTTATTTTTTATTACATTTAATTTGTACTCTAGGTTCAACATATTACGTAATACTTTTGCTGATGTCACAAACAAATGTAATTTACTTTACAGATAAAATTTTTGTAAAATGTTAAAATAAACATCATACGACAAACATCTTTCGGAAATATATTGATACAATTTTGATATGGTTTTGTATATTTATTACGTATGATGAATACTGCTGTCGCTTTAATTGAATCATATATAGGTTTTTGTAATATTATAATTTGTGTAATATCATATAATTTCACTACTGCTCGAATCAATTAATCACAATAACCGGCATAAAATTCGTCAACGGCAAAGCAATATTTATATTCAATATTACATGTTGTTCGTAGATCTTCTAAGAAAATACAATTATCCGAATCTTGAGAACTCAGTTGTCTATGTTATCTGAGCAAATTCGTATAAATGTCTATTGGCTTCTATAATTGTAAATTCGCAGTGTTTCGCACAATTCATAACGGATCTCTGGAATTCAATTATTAGTTTTAGTATCTCTCTTTAAAATTTTGATTAATATGTCGACTATCAACATATATGAATTCATAAAAAATAATATTCACTTAATGATCCAAACAAATTGCTGGGATATCACTCGAAATATTGCAGTTTGCATCTAGCGGATTTCCGAAAACGACTTTTGGAAATTCTCCTATTAAGAGTATAAAAATTAGAGTAATCTGGTGATATCTAAAACAGACAATTTTGAAGGTATATTGACAAAAAAAATAGTAGGTATTTACCTCTTTTGGTAGAAATTAAGAACAATATATATGACGTTTTCCAAAAATTTAACCTCTAAGGGGGTAAAAAGGGAAAAACTATGTTGTTTTAATCTATTTTTGTTTGCAGTAAATTTACTTATCGGGTATATCTTTGTACAAGTTAATAAATTTATAATGGCATTATTTCAAGCACCATTGCGAACGAGGGCAGAACATTTAAGATACTCTAGGAGAAATCTCTAAAAGATACTTCATCAATTTCCTCTTAAGATTGGGTAGGACTGCTTGTGACATTGCAGTAAGTAGCTGTCTATCTATTACCGTTATCACGTTGCTGAAAAGGCTGGCTCTTAAGCTTTAAAATTGCGTCTTAGGTTATCTATTATAGAAAGATCAACTTGCAAATATCATAAAGCAAAGCAATCTTGATAAAGAATTACGTGAAGTAAAATTAAAATCCTAAGATTAAACCAGTATGGTACATAAAAGAATCAATCATTTATAAAACCTTAAGCACAACAATATAAGAAACAATTCAATTCAATTCAAAATCATTTATTCAGTCTAGGCTGTTACAAGCACTTGTGAAAGTCGAAAAGCTACGCCATCGGTTCGCAAATCTACGGCGGGAGACCTTGTACTGAGAAGAACCGGCAAGAAACTCAGCAAGGGCTGTTTTTTTCTCCCTGTATTAAATAGATACAGAGTCGTCAATTTGGAAAATGACTTCAATATGGGTAATTCATAAAGTCACTTTCCATTACATAATATAGAAAATACAACTAATAAAAATAAGAGTATAATTTGAAAACATGCCTATATTAGGAATGCCGTGTCATACATATTTAAAAGAATATATTAAAGTTAAATTAAAATTATAATAAATAGTACCCAGTAACCCAGCAAAGAGCAGACTCATCTCCGCTGGCAGCACCCGTTCACGAGCATGACGCATGAACCAGCCATCGCTTCGCTCAACCATGTTTTAGGGAACGTAACGACCACACGACACTGCCGAAGAGATTTTAATAAGAGTATGACTACCCATAAGTCACAAAAGGATACAAATTACCAAAAGCAAGTAACCCGTGTACAATATCACAACTATGAAAAAAACAACCGCAGGACACGCGCATACAATCATCTAAGAACCAGTTACCAGTAACCAATATTTCTTCATTTATTGGTATGACAGTATAAATATATTAAATAAAAAATTATCAGGAGTCGACCAAATAAAGAATAAACATTAAGAATGAATACGTGAAAATAATATTATGACACCCACAATGACCAAGCAAGCAAGAAGTGCTAGATTATTCCAAACACACGATGATCAATAGAGACGGTATAGATCATCAATTTTTAATGTGTGTGTGTGTGTAGTGAAATTACATACAATTTATGACCAATGCTACTATAGCTGAAATCTCGGAAATAAAGCTATTTACTAAAGTAGCAATGAATGCAAACTATAACTGTAAATAAAACACTGCAACAGTGTTGGTCACCGAAAATAATTCGCCAGTTGGAAGCCGATGTAATTCGCCAGCCAACATCCATTCCGGGCATCCCGCGGCCACTGGCTCTATAAATTGCTTATCTGTCGCTCCAACGAAACAAATAATAAAATAAAAATAATATTTGTACGATTTGTGTAAGGTTTACGACATTGAAATAAGTTACGTTTGTGATAAAAAAAAAACTGATAAATAATCTGTCGATACAGTATATTAAAGTTCATATTGAACGGCAGAGATTTTTTTGTGATTTTGAACTTATTTCCGTAATAAAAGCAGTTAAATAGAATTTCAGGGCATGCATGAAGACGCTCATGAAAGTGGAGGAAGCAAGAGAAGTGTGCCAGGATCGTAGCAAGCGGAGAGAAGTGGCCTCTGCCTACCCCATTGGGAACAAGACGTGACATATATGTATGTATGTATGTAAATAGAATTTTGTCTTTACAACAGGATATCAATATTTTTATTTAAATATATTTCAATATGAACAAAAATTCAGGTTATTTTTTAAATTAATAATTTATAACCCAAAGAGTTATTTTTATTACTAGCTTTTGCCCGCGACTTCGTTCGCGTGGACTTCAGGTTCGTCCCATCTAGTATTGGATAAGGATTAATACTGTATTGCTTAAATCGCTTCGTAAATAAGCCATTATTTCTCGTACAAAGTAAAGGATAAAAAAATGGTTATTGTGGGTTATTCCTAAGAGATAAACATATACCATCACGGTTTTTTGTAGACCTTTTTAAGTTGTACAATACTGTAGTAAATTGTTTTGATCTATCTTGTAGGATTCAGTCAGCGTTTGCAATGTAAGCGCAAAAAATGTGTTTTTTTTACGACCTCACATTAGAAACCTCAAAAATTGTAGCCTATGTGTTATTCTGATGTATAAGCTATATTGTGGTAAAGTTTCATTCAAATCCATTCAGTAGATTTTACGTGAAAGAGTAACAAACATCCATACATCCATACTTACAAACTTTCGCCTTTATAATAGTAGTAGGATTTGAATAGAACGATTACATTTATTGTCAATACAAGAAATATACATATAAGTTATCGACAGATTTGTTTATACGCTGAAATTAGGCGACTTAAGCAACTGAAGCCATCATCATTGCAGCCTATTTAGCCGACCGATCCAAAGCTTTATTTTGTACTGGGTTTCATCTACAAATATAGGCTACCACATTCATATTAAAATTTAAGAGATTGACTTGTGAGCCTATCTGAAATCACTCAGCTATAAACGGATTTCAAGTTTTTATACTATATTCAAGATTTTGATACATAAATATATCTGGATTGAATATTGAGTTTGGAGAGGACTTGCCAAACTGCCATAAAACGATGCAACATACCTTTTTTGTATTCTACGAGTATATGCGTTGTTTGCCTAAACTACGATATTAAATACTGCAACTTAATTAATATACCTTTCTTTTTTCCCCCTGAGGAAAATGCATTAAATTGCATGCCCCGGCTGTGGCGGGCCGGCGGTTATGTGGGGCTCTCCTCCCCAGAAGGGGGAAGCCTACCCACTGAAAACCTCAGGGATGGCCTTCCTCAGGCATGTAGGGAGCCCCCGGGAACATCAAGCCACTTCCAGGAACCCCCAGCCTTGGCTCCCCCGCCGATACAGGGGAGCCCTCCTCGGGGTAGGCTCGCTACCTCCCCGGTCTCCTCCACCGACGACGCCCCCGGCCACGGAAGGGGCGTGGTCCATCCCGGGTCGCCGTAGCGGTCGCGACTCCTAATTAATATACCTACTCGTAAAGTCCCTTCTATATGTCTCTTTAGTATAAGCAATATGTAGTATAAGTAAGTATAAGCAAAATGCTTTTGCACAATGTATAACAATATAGAGCCCTGTTATATAAAAATAAACACAATAAAATAAAATAAACAGAGAATACTCAATAAATTACTATCTATACATTTATATTCAAACATAGAACCTTATAAAATATTTAATATAGTCCAAACCAAAGTGTGTGTTATGCGAAAATTGTCAAGTACATAGTTGAAATATTATTGTCTTTCTTATAACATTTAAAATTTGCGGCAAATTTTAATACGAGTCTCGATAATGAAAATCATTGGCCGTTATTGAAATGTTCTGTTACTCTTCTTTTGAATGCAAGAATAGACGTTTCGTGGAAGGTTTTATGTGCTGTGATTTTCTATGATCATAAGCGAGTTTCAAGGAAATTCAACAAATATTTTCTCGAACCTCGCTTATGTGGAATCAATTCCTGTATAGTAACAGTAAATTATTAGTATTCTGAGTTCAAACGTAGTCAAGAGAATTTAAACGACAGCTCTAGACCCGATCGACTACCAACTGCAGTTACTCATAAATATGTCATCCGGGAAAAATGGCGGTATTCTAAAACTGCGGAGTCACTCTTGAAATTCGAATCCAATACAAAATCAATTTCCAAGTAATTTTGCACATGTTTTGTACTCTGGCAGTAGCGCCACATTGAAAGTGGTGACAGAATGAACATAAATTCGTTCGGTTTTGACAGCCTTTTTTGTTTATATATATATATATATATATATATATATATATATATATATATATATACTCTTGAACCTAATCTTAATTCAAGAGTATGGCAGATACCTATTATATTAAATAAATAAAATTCAAATTTTTATGTATAAGATTGATATTACGTCGGCGTATTGTATTATTAAAACAAAACATTATGTTAAGATCAATTATATTCAAACAAAATATTCATGCCATTTTTTTCTAAAAGTGCTTGTCATTTTGTAGGTATTAGTAATATCATCGCATTGCTATAGAAAATTTAAGATTTCTATTTAAAAAATATACAAGGCGTTTTAGCAGTACGCCCCTTCCGTGGCCGGCGGGCGTCATCGGTGGAGGAGACCGGGGGAGGTAGTGTAGCCACCCCCGAGGAGAGCTCCCCTGTATCGACGGGGGAGTGGAGGCTGGGGGTTCCCGGAAGTAGCTTGGTAGTTCCTGGAGGCTCCCTACATGCCTGAGGAAGGCCATCCCTGAGGTTTTTAGTGGGTAGGCCTCCCCCTTCTGGGGAGGAGAGCCCCACATAACCGCCGGCTCGCCACAGCCGGGGTATGCAATTTAATGTATTTTCCTCAGGGGAACAAAAAAAATTAAAAAAGGGGGGGGGGTTTAGCAGTACTCTTTTGACGTTATTGATAATCTCAAACGAGTCTCAAACGAATATATGACACTGAAATAGATGGAAATCTGAAGGTTCAAAATCAACAGCTATGCATTAACACCTTCCAGTCATATTCATTCAAATTTTACACCTTACACATTTTTAAACGGTTTTTATTTAGCTCAGCCCGGTTCATTCATTCTTGGGTCAAATTTAGTAAATCAAATTTCACCCTCTTCCTGTCAACCGATTAATCTGAAATTTTGTATACACTTTGGATTTTGGTGACAATACAATTATATTTATTCATTATCATTATAAATCCAACATGGCCGCCGCTACAAAATGGCGGACAATTTAGGTTTTATTAATCCCATCAATATGGGTATCAAATGAAAGGGCTCAACAAGCAGAATACAATATACTATAAAAAAATTAAATCCAAGATGGCGGCCGCTACAAAATGGCGGATAACGTAGGTTTTATCAATCCCATCAATATGGGTATCAAATGAAAGTGCTCAACTAGTAGAATATAATGTACTATATAAAATTAAAATCAAAATGGCGGTCTCTACAAAATGGCGGATAACTTAGGTTTTAAAAGAGAATAATGCGAAATAAAAACTAAAAACTAGAAAATAAAAATAGGTAAAAAACTTTTTAATTTAAACGGTTTTATGTTAAACATATATTGCAATGTTTAAGATAAATGTACTAAAAATGTACTAAAAACCAAAAAATAATAAAATAGATACAGTCGTGGGAATTATAAACATATGCATAGACTAGACTAAAATAAAATCGTGGGGCACATCAATTGTCTACAATCGTTGTGTTGTTTCAATGTGCCCCACGGTTTTATTTTAGTCTAGTCTATGCATATGTTTATAATTCCCACGACTGTATCTATTTTTATTATTTTTTGGTTTTTTTAGATGTGTAATTTTTCACCTTACAGCGTGATAAAAAAACTAACTATTTAAAGAATTCCAACCGCATTCACCCAACTTCTTGCTTTAATCTCATTAGTGGGTAGAAATCGACTCGAAGAATTGTGTACTGTGACTTTATATACTAAGTAGGTATGTCAAATACTGATACTGTGATTTTTCTGTATAACATAAGTTTGCTACAAATATAACAGGAAGCATATGTACTATAGGCGCCTGTAACAACGTACCATCAGGTGGACAGTCTGTTTGTTTGTAACAAACAAAAACCCATCTGTGAATCCTAACCGACTTTTGGCTACAATATTTTCGACACGTTCTTATCTTGTTTCTTCTAGTTATATTAGTACTCAAATTCCTGCTAAGATCAGTACTTAGATTATGACAGGTGCTTACTTATGAACTGTGTAGTAAAATAATGTAAAACCGAAATGGACCGATGAATAAATAACCACGTGGATAAAGTTACTCGCTTAAATATTCAGCTCGCATTGGTTAAGTGCAGATCAAGCTAAAATATCGGAGTGTAATTTTAGCTCTAATTCACATAGTGAGAAGGACCAGTTTTCTGGAGCCTAAAACTGCTGACTCACCAACACAGTATTGACGGGTACGTCACGTTGCATCTAAGCGGCTTTGGTCCTTGCTATCCTTCGCCAGCCCTAAATATGCTGACACAACATCGCTCGTGGATATTTGTAGTTATCTTGTCGGGACTTTGAAGATAGTACATAAATCATTGACATTATGGAAATGCCGTCATCCAATGCTATTATCTCCTCTTGGAATTTAATATCGTAATATTAGCCGTACCGGTGGTATGTAATTATCTTAACTTAGGAAGATTCCTTAACGACTGACTAATGTCGCCTGAGCCTAATTTGTAGGCATTTAAAAAAAAACTTTGACATTCAAAATGTGCTGATTATTGTCAAAAGAAAGCGTTTTAGAAATGTATGTTTATGATATACTAACACAACATTCTCGAACGTGTCAAATTCTTAACTTTAAAGTCCTACTTTTAGTTATAATATTTTGCTAATTTTCAAAATTTACAATTTTCTTTTGTGATATTTCAACCTACATATAAATTTGACTAATATGGGTACTAAAATGTATATAACTTGGGATAATAAAGGTTTCAATCTCCTTACACAATCCAAAAAAGTTTAATTTTCAAATTTTGAAACTCATGTATAATTCAA
Source organism: Scirpophaga incertulas (assembly GCA_036419045.1). Classification (NCBI taxonomy): domain Eukaryota; kingdom Metazoa; phylum Arthropoda; class Insecta; order Lepidoptera; family Crambidae; genus Scirpophaga; species Scirpophaga incertulas. Next base: position 7,000,406 of record CM071644.1, read on the forward strand.
TTGATATTATAGTGTAGGTGACATTCAATATGGCCGATAATATTATCGGCCATATTGAATGACTTGATATTGAATGAAAACAACTATTTATACTATTTAATACTAAACACTAATTATCATTGTATTACACATGAGTTTCAAAATTTGAAATTAAACTTTTTTGGATACACTATAATTATCAATTGAATTATACATGAGTTTCAAAATTTGAAATTAAACTTTTACTTTTTTTAACTAAGTGCTGAATTCTTTTTTCGCGGCATAAAATTTTATTATTCGCGGATCTAATAAATAGTACATAGGTAAAAATAAAAGGATTCCAATTTGCGATTTCTTTATCAACATTGATTCGTATATGGAACGAAGACTTATTTTTAAGAGGCAAATTGAAAATGCGACTGCTGCGAATCAGTCTGAATTGAAAAAGCTTTCAAAAACTGCAAAGCAAGAGAAAATTACATAATTCTTCAAACCATTACTTATTATAAGCCTTAAGATAACGAATCAAAATATTAAAAAACTTCAATTATATTGAATTTTTTATATTTTTTTTTTTATTATTTTGTCACCTAGGAACGTATCCCCATACAAATTACCATTCAGTATTCACGGTTTCTGTATTCGCGGCATATTTATGGAACGTATCCCCCGCGAATAAGGAACTTTTACTGTATTGCAGTATAAAATTAGTATAGTAGTTTATAGTCTAATTAATCAAATGTATTGTAGGTATATTTCCAGTTTAAATTGTACAGTCAATACACGCGTCAAGTACACTTCCAGTACAAAAACAGCTATTATTCCAAGCGATATAAGAGTTGTCTCAAGGTCAACATGTAAAGTGTATGGAATTGTGTATATATGATAGTACAAACAAAGTCACAATAGTTTCGTATGTATGTACATCGAAGTAATACTCGTATGAATTTGATTTCTATTTAATAACAATCGTAGCATTCAATACACAATTGCCCTAACTGAACTCCATATCAACCTCCTCCATATCAGTTCTATTTGTTTTCAAAATCTTTTACATGTATACTTTGAAACAAAACACAATACAATACTCTATCTCGACATAATAGAAGTTTCTCATGTACCTATTATTGTAACAAATGACAGTTATTGACCTATATTTCACAAACGATATGAAATCTATAAATAAGCAATAAATACGACAGTACAATATTGCCGCATGTATTCCATTAAATCGAGTGCCAGGATGTTGATACAATAGGTAATAAAAATGTATCTCGGAGCGTTTTGTATCGATCACGCTTTTTATAAATATTTCGTGTGTCAATTGTATCACATACTTCCCTTTTTAAATTATCACTAGAACTCTTAAGTATCTTGACTGACCTTACAATATAATTTCTAAATTTAATGTAGGATTAGCTATTAAACTACATAAATAAGTCAACTAAATAATCAAAGTTCTTTTGGTGTCCCAAATGTTATAGCAAATATGATATCGATTTATTTTTACGTGACTATGTTAAATCCAAAAGGGAGGATAATGTGTTTATCAAAATATGTATGCATGTTCCACCAAAGTATTTAAACTATTGAACCAATTTTAATCATTACAAAATAAAGGAATTCCAGACAAATGGTGTTTTTTTTATTAAAACAAAAGTGATGAACAATATATGACCACTCAGGGAATAAAATTCATGCGTCGTAGCATGAAAATCTGAAAGAAAATTATAGAAAGACGAATGAGAGTAGAAATTAAGCTCATCACGAATCAACTTCGATTTATACCAGAATAAAGAACATTGAACGCTATTTTAAGTGCGAAAAGTACACAGGTGCTTTAAAAAAAGCATACGATTTTGTACTCCGAACTACTTTTATATAAAAACAAATATTAGCACCCCATGATAAAACATATGTCATGTCCCGTATATCGCTTTATCATGTTATTCACGGCCTTACGTGCTAGACTAGGATCCTTTTAGTGGTTGCCTTCCTTGTTTACCAATATACAGAAGTAGGGATGAGAAAATCTACAAAACCATTTATCAAGTCTATTATTTATAGTATATAACTTTAGACCACAGACAAGCTCGAATACGTAAAAGGCCGGGATATCGTCACGAAATACGCAATTTTTTGCAGCACAGTATAAAATAATTTCACTACCGTTTAAGCATTACAGATTAATAAAAAATATATAGATTAGTTGGAGTTCGCACAGGCTCTTTCTGGTATTACTAAACACTTCAGACTTTATTTATTTAAGCTTAACGTAACTATTTAACTGTTATTTGTTTCTCTACGAAACAAAAAAGTACAGCAAAGCGATTCTTCCAAGAATGTCACTCCAAATGTCAAACAAACACCTCAGGGAAAGGGGATTTCTCAGATGTAGGTAAATGTAGAATAAACCACATTACAAATATACCGCATAATGGCCGCAAATTACAATAAAAAGTATATATACATAATATGAATTCAGAGAAGACTATTCTTTGGAATAGAGTATTCCAAATAACAGCACATATATTATTTTTATAGTAAAACACCTTGTAACCACAGACTACTAAATATAGATTACTATAAGCACATATTAAAAGCCTTTCGCAATAACACTAACTTTTACAACACGATAGCCATCTTTATAAATAATAGAATTCATATGATTTATAATATATTTTCGTTACAACTTCTTTGCATTTTCATTGCTTTACATTCTTTATTATTAAGATTTTTTTTTAATATCGGCACTGGCAAAGAAACGCAAACTGAAAACTAAGTCTATTATAGGATACCATACATCTATCTAACTTATGTTTAACATTAATAAATAATATATAAATATAATGATAAATATTTCTTACACTTACACCACACAGTCTTAGCCAAAGTAACCTCTGTAAAATCAAATCAATCAAAAATCAAAATCAAAAATGTATTCTTCATATAGGATTTTACAATCACTTTTAAACATCAAAGAAATATATAATAACTATGACTTAGGTACAAATGCTCGCATTCATCGAGCAAACATTTGCCCCCAGCGGGATTCGAACCCGGGACTCTTAACTTACATCACTCGTTTCTTTACTCTTGTTACAATGATTGTCCTTTTTATACAAAGTGCTATTATTTTTAATATTACATACTTTCATACACAAATTATGTTAACGTTGTTGTTTTGTTTGTTGGTTTTCTTGCAATTATGCAGTAATTCTGTTCTTATTGCAATAGTATTTATATTTCATCTATTCGAAACACTTCGGTTAGTTCGCAAATAAGTACAGCCAAAGCGATTTTTTTTGCTCACTTACCTCTCTTAAGTATGTTAAGACGATTAGGAGTTAGTCGACCGAGCGAATGTCGATCGATTCATCTAACATTCCCTTTAAGGTTACCTTACTATATTTTCATTCGCTGTAGAAACGTCAGATAAATGTACATATCTCCCCGAATATAAGACCAATGCTGAGACCACAGCGCCGCCGACGTTCATTATATAAATAATTGTAAATGATGACTGAATGGAGGAGATAAACATTTCTCGCCTGGTAGCTCTATTTCCAAAAGATATGGAGACATTTTGTCTTTTCCCTGTTCTCATGCTCGTACAAGGTTATATAGTTCTTTGTTTTTTTTTATATATAGAATAGAGCAGCAAACGAGCAAACGGATCACCTTATTGGCACTACATCTTCTTTCATGTCGCACATTTGCCCTCTCACACTATTTTGCAATTTATCCTTCATTATCTCTCTAGAGTCTACTCTACTCCTCTCATAGCTCTGATTTCTATTGCACTAATCTTGCTTTGTGATCAGTGACCAGCACGCCTCCTCCACAAACAGACGCGGCTTTTTTAAATTTATGTTTTCGTCGCGAGTGAAAAACCTACTAAAGAATATAATATTTACTATTGTGATGTGCTAAAAACCCCGGCGTCGAAGGAGTTAGTGTTAAAAGCGTTATTTGAAAAAGAAACCAGGTGGCCGCCATCTTTCGGGATACAAAGCTGTCTGAGAGGAACACAGTAGTTGCATGGTTGTAGTTAGGTTGTAACTACAACCATGCACCAAACAGTTTATAACACAACAGACCATAATCAGTCAGTCAAAAAATTTCTCGTCTCGTCTCTGTTGGTTGGTGGGATGGCAACCAGACTCACCAACTCATCAACCTCGCTTCATGTGCAATGTTTGCTCAATCTCTACGAATCGCACTCTAACGAGACTCCATTTAATCTCTGCGAACCTAACAACTACAGTTCTTTTTTTTTTCACGCGACAGTACGAAATAGACATCATAACATTGCTGTCATTTAATAATAAACTCTTCATTCAAGTATAACATTAACATAAAATTTTCTGACAAACAAAAACGTTCACAATCTCACATATACAAAACATCATAATGCAGGGAATATCATGGCGCTCCCGCATTTTTTTAAGGTTGTCGATGCCACACAAAGTCCCCGTACTTAGATTATTTATATGGACGATCCGAAATGTATACTTTACTACTTTTTATGTAATATATAGGTATAACATCTTTCGTAAACACTGTGGTTGCCATAAAGTGTTTAGTATATACAGTCCGACTACGTACATTTACGTGATAGGTACGGTACGTGATACGTACTACGTACGTTCTTTCTTGCTTTTCAAGAAGAAAGTAAAAGAGCACTATCTTTCCTTAACGTAATTAACTATCCTCTCAGTAATTTTGCTGTATTATATTAAACCTAATCTAAGTTTGTATATATCCATGTATATATGTTTATATATGTATGTATTTATTAGTGTATATATGTATAAGTATGTATGTAAGTATTAGGTATGTGTACTTTTTGTTATACAACTATTATATATATTTGTACACGCGACATTCACGTTTCTCAGTATTTTTATTTCCTATCACAAGTGGGTTGGTAGAAATTTCATTAGAAATAAGCCACACCTATTGTACTGTCTATAATTTTGTATTTTCCTGTTCTTTTCTTTTGTGTACAATAAATTGTTAAATAAATAAAATAAATACATTTGTTCGTTACTGGAAAAATACGGTTTGATATAAATAGTCCGACTTGGGTAAATACTGACTTATATGATTATTTTAAAACTATTTTCATTAAATTGGAATTTTCTTCTATTATATTACATTTGGTCAAACAATGTTTCCGAAAATACCATTCATTGTAATTTGTAGTTCATTAACATAAAACGTGTTCACATCCACCCCATTCGTATCCGTTGACTTAAAGCGATTACGCAAAAGAACATATGTTAATATTCTCTCGAGAGTGTAACATTACTGAGGACGCATTACATTTCGGCCGCGAAAAAAGAGGTGTATCACAATAAATAATACTATAATAAACATCCCTTGCGGCGGACGGCGAATATTTCACAAGCATCAGGCCCATGAGCGGCGCCTCCATAGGGTTACCAGATATAATATGTCTTTTTATTCTACCCAAGCGACATTGTGCACATGTTGACCTTGAGACAGCGCTTACATCGCTCGTAGTAGCGCTCGCTTTCGTACGGAAATATAAATATTGTATTCCTACTTATATTATGAACGCTATTATCCTACTTATTATGGAGTGAGTGGATATACGGGACGAGGAAGACCTAGGCGAACATATTTCGAACAAATCGAAAGTGTCCTCAAAAAAAGCCAGGTCAGAAGTACCCGCAATCGTCGAGCATGTATGAGGAATGTTATGAAAGTAGATGAAGCGAAAGAGATATGTAAAGACCGTAGCAAGTGGAAAGACGTAATCTCTGCCTACCCCCATGGGAAAAAGGCGTGAGTGTATGTATGTATGTATGTATTATGAACGCGAGAGTTTGTATAGATACATGTTAGTTACTCTTTACTCTACTCAATGAATCTAAATAAAACTTTACAATAATATAGCTTATATGTGTACATAACAATAATGCACAGTACTACTGGTGCTAGCAATTTCGTCTGAGTAAGATAACTATTGCGAGTAGGTAATATTAGCGTGGCGTAGAAAAGAACCAACATTATGACATTAAAATTATCACATAAATACTAATCCTGCGCAAGCGAAGTCGCGGGCATCAGCTAGTTGAATAATAAGAAAGTAGGCATCTCGCTCAACACAGGGAAATCTTTATCAAAACGGATGTACAAAGCTAAATATTATGTGTAAACTAATGAAGATAATAACTAATTAATAGAAGCAGAAATCATTTATTTGCTTTTCAATATATTATATCGTATTTTACTTCTCAATTAATTGAAGATAATACAATGTCAAGGTCATATTAAATAAAATTAGAGATACAAAAGGGAAAAAATAATGACCATAATATCGAACAGAATAAAAATCATAATAATAGCTAAATAGAATTGAATTATGTAGCAAATTAAAAACGATAGTAACTAATTACATCTTTTATTTAAATCGTGCACTTTTTTGAAAAAGTCAATTATCAACCTATTACAGTTCCTGTGGATTATAATTTCCAGAAACTTGTAGGTATTGAAAAGAAGTACGCAACTGGTGCTATGATAATTTTGTTACAAATTAATAGAATAAGGAATTACTAAACAAAAACATAAATTATCAAATCCTGTTATTCTAGCAGGTACACTGGAAAAAATCTCTGAAATTCTTTACCATATCTGGTACATTTGCGATATTCGGTAACCCTACATCTACATTAATATTGCACGTTTAAGACAAAAACTTGGCAAAAATCGGAGTGCCCCTCGTCCATAAAGCTTTGTATGGATTACTCGGATTTTTATTGCTTCCCGTGGCCGACGCCGCGGTGTTCGCCGTAATGGACGCGGCACTCAATGATATTTTTATAGTAGCAAGCACACTCATTTTGTATTTTAGAACGGATAAATGCGCTATCAGCTGCAAACCACTATTCATCCTATCATTCAACATATAAATGCGCTATCAGCTGCAAACCACTATTCATCCTATCGTTCAACATATAATGCGCTATCAGCTGCAAACCACTATCATCCTATCATTCACCATATAAATGCGCTAACAGCTGCAAACCACTATTCATCCTATCATTTAACATAAAAATGCGCTATCAGCTGCAAACCACTATTCATCCTATCATTCACCATATAAATGCGCTAACAGCTGCAAACCACTATTCATCCTATCATTTAACATAAAAATGCGCTATCAGCTGCAAACCACTATTCATCCTATCATTCAACATATAAATGCGCTATCAGCTGCAAACCACTATTCATTCTATCATTCAACATATAAATGCGCTATCAGCTGCAAACCACTATTCATCCTATCATTCAACATATAAATGCGCTATCAGCTGCAAACCACTATTCATTCTATCATTCAACATATAAATGCGCTATCAGCTGCAAACCACTATTCATCCTATCGTTCAACATATAAATGCGCTATCAACTGCAAATCACTATTCATCCTATCATTCAACATATAAATGCGCTATCAACTGCAAATCACTATTCATCCTATCATTCACCATATAAATGCGCTATCAGCTGCAAACCACTATTCATCCTATCATTCAACATATAAATGCGCTATCAGCTGCAAACCACTATTCATCCTATCATTCAACATATAAATGCGCTATCAGCTGCAAACCACTATTCATCCTATCATTCAACATATAAATGCGCTATCAGCTGCAAATCACTATTCATCCTATCGTTCAACATATAAATGCGCTATCAGCTGCAAATCACTATTCATCCTATCGTTCAACATATAAATGCGCTATCAGCTGCAAACCACTATTCATCCTATCATTCAACATATAAATGCGCTATCAGCTGCAAACCACTATTCATCCTATCGTTCAACATATAAATGCGCTATCAGCTGCAAACCACTATTCATCCTATCATTCAACATATAAATGCGCTATCAGCTGCAAACCACTATTCATCCTATCATTCAACATATAAAGACCAAAAGTGATTCCAAAAGTGGTCTGTATAGACCCCTAGCGGTCTATGACAACCTGCAAGGGGTTTACGTCAATGAAACAAAAATTTGGGGATCCATGTAATGAAAACGGGGGTCCACGGTAATGGATCTCAACATACCCTAATAGTACCTATTTACTTACATTATACTATCTTCTAATATAAAGACAAAATCCTTACTAATAATATTATAAATCGGAAAGTGAGTTTGTTTGTTTGTTCCGCTTTCACGCCGTAACTACTGAACCGATTGCTTTGAAATTTTGCAGACATAAAGACAAAAGTCCGAATTACATAATAGGCAATTTTTTATTTATTTATTATTGTTTTGGAAGACCGACAGCACATAAAACATAATATTTTTTTTTTATACAACAGTTGGCCAATATTGGGTCTTCACGTATGGAAACATACATTGAAATAAGATTAGGTGTGAACAATTACTATTAAATATTTAAGATCCGAACTAATCATCTTAAAAATCCTCACTAAGTACACGCCTCACTGTCGCCAAGCTACAATTATATATATCCCGGAAAAACCGACAAATCCCACTATATGCGCAGTAAAGGCTTCGCTCAAAAACTACTGCACAGATTTTCATGCGGTTTTCATCAATAGATAGAGTGACTCTTGAGCAAGGTTTTGCGGTATTTTTTATCGCGGAAAAACGGATAGTCCCACGGGAAGCACGATAAAACCTTCGCGCCATAAACCAACTTCCTCGCATATATAGCCGTGGGCAAAAGTTATGACCCTTGACACTCTATAGACCCAATCCCGAAATCACGCGGGCGAAGTCGCGGGCGGAAAGATAGTTATTTATAAAAGTACTTATGAAGTAAAAAGTTTACTATAAATGCTTATACAATTTTGTAAGTTGTAGGATGAAAGGTATTCAATATATCAGGTATTGCAATTCAGGGTCTACCCAAATCCGAAAAACATGGTAAAGGGTCTACAATAGACAAAAGTTTGAGAAACTCTGATAGACAATAACACAAAAGACGACGTTCGTAGTTGGATGGTTAGTACACCGGCTTCAAGGTGTCGCTATCTCTGAGATTCATATCCCGGTGGGGGCAAATGTTTGTGTGATGAATCGCATTGGTTTTTAGTCATGATTGATAATATATATTTCATTCTTAAATATTTATACATGTATAATATATGTATGTCTATCCGTTACCCTAGTTCCCATAACACAAGCCTGTCAGAACTTGGTTTGAGCTAGGCTAATTGATGTAAGAAATATTTATTTACTAATTTCCTTTGTCAATTACGAGTGGTAGAAATTCTATAACTTCACCATTCTTATCTTCATCATTGTGTTCTATAACTATGTCATCAACATCAGATGCAATACCTACTGCTACCTCCTTTTTTCGAATCCTTACCACTATTCCAATGTAGGTTGTTGGGAACGCCATAACTTCGCTCTTTTATTGACAAAATCTATTAAAGAGCAGTGTCACGTTAAGGTATAAGGTAAAACGGGCTGGTTTCCGCAATTCGACGTCTAAGCGCCTATTTTGCGTGTGTGGAAATGATGTTGCTATTCTCGCCAGCTTAGCTCGTCCAGAAATTTCAATAGGTTTTTTAACTTACCGAAAACCTCCGGCAGTGAGCTCGGCTGTCCGAGATGTCTTACCCGGTAGTCCACCACACCTGGACACTCCATGATCACATGTGCAGCCGTTTCTTCTGCCTCCATGCATGCTCTGCACATGGGGCTGTCAGTGAAACCTAGGTTGAAGAGGTGTTTGTTAAAAGGTCCGTGGCCAGTTATTGCCGCGGTTATCTGATTGAGTTGTTTCCTGTTTAGTTTAAGGATGTTCTTTGACAGTTTTGTGTTTATTTCTGGTAATGAAGCCTTTGTTTGCTTGCAGTCTTCAGTGTTTCTCCAGATCTCGCTATGGAGCTGCTTAGTTTTGTTTCTTATTTGATTTTTAGACCATTGTTTGGGGAGAGGCACTATTGGTTCTGGTCCGTAGACCTTCATTCCTGATCCTCTCCGAGCTAACTCGTCCGCCTTGTTGTTGCCGCACGAGTTGCTGTGACCTTTTATCCATTGTAGGGTGATGAGGTTATCCTTCCCTGCCATCATCAAGACGTGGTGACATTCGTGGATTAATGTAGAGGAGCATTGGTTGTTTGACAGTGATTGTAATACAGTGTCACGTTATGTCCTACTCGTCCAATGATACATTTAGTCGTCATCCAAGTATATAAGCTTGCTAGCTGGTGCACGCGACTTTTTCTACTATATGAACGATAGATTTTTTCCTACTTTTAACACTTCTCATTATATTTTGGATAATTCACGCTATCCCTGCTAATACATATTATAAGTGCGAAAGTTAGTCTTAAGGAATACTTAATAATAGTTAATAATGGTTAATAGAATACTAGCGGACCCGACAGACTTCGTCCTGTCAAAAAGATTTATAAAGTGGCAGGTTTTTGTTCCTACTTATTTTATAGATAATATCGAATAGCCAACCAAAATTGCAAAATAGGTCCAAATGAACTATACCATTTTGTAAATTTGGAACGTGACATTAAATCCTCCAATGATGTATTCTGTGCTCCAACGCAAGCACGCACACTGTTTTGATAGATATGATTGAATTTCAACTTTATATAACGTTAATAAAGCGCAAATTAACTCTTTGATGTTAGGAACACATCTACATTGATTGGACAACAGTGAGTGCTTGCAATATGAACTTTATACAATAACAATTAAGCTCAAATTGACTGTTTTGGTTAGAAAACGTTTGTATGGGAAATAAGGTCGTCTGGTTTTAGGGTCTTTCCGATAATTATTCGAATTTTTCTTGCCGTAGAAACCATCCTTAAACTTTAACGAACATATTAACGAAAGAATTGGCCAAATTGGTCCAGGCGTTTCTGAGTTATGCGCTTACCAACACAATTGTAAATGTAGATGGGGGCTATGACTGTGGGGGACGGGACCATCTGTTCCCACAACACGGAGAAAAGACACCTCCTCCAACCGAAAATTGATATGTTACTTATAAATAAGGACATAAAAAAAAATTGGTTGTCTGTAGAACTCCGTTTACTGCCGATATTTGAACGTGACAACGTCTATTACATGGTAATTTTTTCTGGGTGCAATAAAATTATTTAAAATAAAGTAAGGTATAACATTTATATTTTTATTTAATAGTTTGTTTAAATTTTCTGCTTCTGAAGTTATACATAAATTAATTATTATGAGTAATGTGCACTTGCACACTAAATACAATAAGCATATGATTGCACATACATATGAACATACATTCATTCATCTTCATACAGAAGTTTATAGTTACAATAAAATTAAGCGTGGACTCCGTGTGGCGTCAGATTCGGCCGTTACGGTGTTTTCGAGAATGACTCCACGCCGTACCAATTTAATAGACGTTGTCACGTCAAAAAGAATAGACCAATTTTCATATTACCTACCTATTTGAAACAGCGGCACGTCCCGGGTACGTCCATAGGTTGACATTACTCTTCGCAGCGTATGCGATAAAAGACATTGTATCGCAATTTTTTTACACCTTCGGTTGGCTTTAATAAGAATTTCCATAGTAATCTAGTACTAAATATAGCCTATGTTACTCAGTGATAATGTAGCTTTCTAATGAAAAAAGAATTATTAAAATCGGTCCAGTACTTTTGAGTTTATTCGTTACATACAAAAAATTATTTAAAGTAATGTATAACATTTATATTTTTTTACGTTGCCGTGTGGCGTCAGATCGGCCGTTACGCCGTTTCCGAGTATGCCTTCGGGCGCTCTAGGGGTGGGGGTAAAGTAGGCGTGGACTCCGTGTGGCGTCAGATTCGGCCGTTACGGTGTTTTCGAGAATGACTCCACGCCGTACCAATTTAATAGACGTTGTCACGTCAAAACTATCACATAAAAAAATAGTGCGGACCAAAGGGTCCGCAGAATTTATTTCATTATACTAAAAAAAACTAAAAAAAAAACGCGAAAGTTTGTAAGTATGGTTGGATCTTTGTTACATTTTTACGTAAAAAGTAAGTACTGAATGGATTTTAATGGAATTTCACAATAATATAGCTTATACATCAGAATAGTAGTACATAGGCTACATTTTCTAAACATATTATGTTAATTGTGTAAAATATGTTGATAAGTGCCATTACTCAATACTTACCGTCATATTCTGGAAAAAGTCTACCATCTGTGCAAACGTCGCTGGCACTAGCTAGTATCGTTATTAATTATAGAAAGAAAGAAGAAAGAAAGAAAGAAAAATGCTTATTTGGTACACTAACAATATTTTTAATCCATACTAATATTATAAATGCGAAAGTAACTCTGTCTGTCTGTCTGTCTGTCTGTTCCGCTTTCACGCCAAAACTACTGAACCGATTTGAATGAAATTTGGTACACAGATAGTCTAGAGGCTGAGAAAGGACAGAGGCTACCTTTTAAAGCAGAAAAGGGTTGTAAAAGGTTAAAAGGAGGGGGTGAAAGGTTGTATGGCAGTATTGTTAAAACATATCCTTCCTGTGGGAAATTCGAATATAACGCGGGCGAAGCCGCGGGCGAAAAGCTAGTACTTAATATTTAGATACAATATATATGGTATAGGGAAAAAGTTTCGATAGCGGAGCTTAAAAGAAATCCCAATTCATGCGTCTAACACTCACAATTTATTTCTATAGCAACAAAAATGTATAAAAAAACACAGATATAAAATCACCATAGAGGTACAAAAGACATATAGGTATAAAATACATTCATATAAAAAGTCCGCAAACGGTCGCAACATCTACGCCACGACCACGCATATTTTGTGGGGCCTGTTACATCATTTGTGTCGGCACTAGCCCAGCCACAAGGGTAGCCGTTGCTCAATACAAACCACTCGAAACACCAATCCTGCGCAGACGAAGCCGTGGGCACCAACCAGTATACATATATACACAGATACTCACACATATACATATAAATAAATATATACATACATACATATACGAAGGTAAATTGTCTATTAAGTTTAACTAAACATGTCTGTATCCTGCTACTTTTTCTATTGTTTGCAGTATCAATGCATGCGTTTTTAATTTAGCTTCGAAAGTGTTGATTGTAACACTCGTTGTGTCTATAGCATATATACATTTTTTTATATAAGCTATATTATTGTAAAGTTAATTGAAATCCATTCAGTAGTTCTTACTTGACAGAGTAACAAACATGTATCTTTACAATTTTTCGCATTTATAATATTAATAGATATATATATATATATATATATATATATATATATATATATATATATATATATATATGGATGGATATATATATATATGTATGGATGTTTATTGTCATCCCAACTAATATTATACATGCGACAGTAACTCTGTCTGTCTGTCTGTTACGCTTTCCCGCTTAAACCTCGCAACCGATTTTGATGATGATGATGATTTGGTACAATCTTTAGACCCTGAGACAGAACATAGGCTTCTTTTTATTTCGAAAAAAGGGATAAAGGGGTTGGAATAGAGGTTGAAAGTTTGTATGGGATTCCTTAATTTTAAAAGATAAAACCATGAAACTTTATATTTAAGCACTTGATAAGAAATCATTAAACATATGTTCTAGCATTTTTGAAATTTCGACCAACTAGAGGGTGAAGTAAGGGTTGAAAGTTAGTATGCCAGTTCTTCAAATATCACGGCAACAGAAACAAAAAATCGTTTTTTTAGCATTTTGAAATTTTTACCAGTGTGGGGTGAAATAGGGGTTAAATTGAAGATAAGACCATGAATCTTGGTACCTTAGACATAAGGGACCAGGATTGACAAAAACTAATTTCACGCGGGCGAAGCCGCGGGCAGAAGCTAGTTAATAATATTAGTAGGATAAGTCGAACTACTATTGCTGAATAAAGCGATATCCCTAAAAGAAAAGTTTTGGTAGTTTTTAAAACAACTATACAGACATACTTAATGTATAGATTCTGTTCTATTTGATTACAATTTATAAAACTGCAATGTCCTGAAATGTCCATTATGATATGGGATTTTAAGAACAATTTTTATTGAATTTATCAATGTCAACACCATGCCCTTTTTCCATTCTAGGTGTACCGGTTCAACACTTTTTTTTTTTTTTTTTTCTCTATCATACCAACATTCTTCTCAAACATATTCTTCTTTAAGCAATCCATTATTACATTCATGGATCTTCCACTACCCTTTATGTTATGCTTTATTTTTTTGACGTGACAACGTCTTAAATTAGGTTGCGGCTGGGAGTCACTTATGAAAAAGTGTAACGCTCGGTAACGTTACGATGAGTCACCGAACGAGAGAGAGGCCCGCCGAATGCCTTGCGTCTCTCTCCCACTCAACTATGATCGGTCTGCCGCGCGCGCAGCACTAGAGAATTAGGCGCATTGAATCGGCGCATGCTTGTGTCTCTGTCTTTGTCTTTCTCGAACGTTCTTGGCGTTGGAAAAAACAAGAAAGCGTCATAATACAAGTTCACACGTGTGGTTAAAGTATCGTCAGCTGTGTCTGTAGTGAAAATGTGGAGTGCTTAGATTCGTCATTTACAACAACTACAACAATAAAGGTAAATAATTGTACACTGATATTTCATTATCGTAAACTATGATTGATTGATTAATTGTTAGATTGACACAAAAGTTGAGAAACTGAGTTTATAGGTTATGTCATACTATTGATAAATGTTGATAGTGTTAAGTAAATTATTAGTTTAAAATTAATTAATTAATTAATTTGTGCAATTCTTATTTTCATTCAATTCCTTGTTCCTATTGTGCAATTTAATTATATTCATATCAATAAATATTCTACCGAGAAAAAGACGTTGTCACGTAAAATCTTCGCCCGTAAAACCGACTTTACAGGCAACCATTTTTTTACAATTAAAACTTTATCTCTATCCTAATCCCATCATATAAGCTATCCGTATAAAAGCAACTTTGATATCTCAAAATTTCATGATCCTAAATTATTTGTATACGAATTGTAACGCGAATTAAAAATGTTTTGAACGGAATGCGAGCTTAATTATTAAGCAACGCTAATATTTTAAGCCACATAATAGGCTGTGCTCGTTTTTGTTACAATCTTGACAAAGAAATGGGTTGGGCCGATGTGATATTGCGATATAATGAAAAATAGCGATAAGTCACTTACGGTAACTTTTTCGTGTACAAGAAAATATGTTAGGACAAGGTCGTTGCTAATTCTTGAAATAAAATATTACATTCACCTAATATAAGAAATTATGTTCTCTTTTGTTATCGTATGTTTACACAAAAATAAAAATAAGGTGACTGTGTCCATAGTTTTGAAATAAAGTTAACAAGAAGAATTTAGCACAATTCTTGTACAACAGGTAGGCCTAAAGTTAATGAGCGGACTCAATTCGTTATTACACTGAATATTATCGGTTCATAAACACATTGCCGCAAGACGAAACTCTTTGCTTCGTACGTGTTGCCAGTAATATGGCGCTGAAACCTAGCCGCACAATATAAGGGTACTCAAAATCACCGCAAGGACAATAGTAAAGTAAAAGACAATAGACTTACTATATATACAGAGCACACTTTCCTAATGAATAATGTTGAAAAGCTTTGGAGCATTAAAATTATAGAAACAAATGATGAAATTAACACTTTAGTCGAAATAATTTTTGTTCCATTTAATTACTCGTCAAGATGTCACATTTTTTTACATTAAAAGTATATAAATTGCTAGCTTATTAAGCTAGTAATTAAGTTATAAACATAATTTGGCCTGTCGCCAACACAGATGGAGGTAAACTAAACAATAACGATTTCTCGTTATAAAAGTAATGACCGTCGGCTCCTTCCGTAACACTTAAAGGCGGGATGTAGATTGTGTATTATTTTATTTATCTGTGATATAAGGAAAATTTACAATCCTTGACTCAAATGTATAATGTAATACCACTTGGCATATATATTTAAAGATTTTAATCAGACAAACCTATTTTGGCGTATTAATTATAATTTATTATGTGCTTATAATATTTAGGTATTTTAAAAGGTTCATACTCCGAGTTTCCTTAATTACTATTTGCCAGAAACTGAATTGAGTAAATTTATTGTAGGTGTAAAATAATAACTCTAATTCAAATGACAATCTTTTAAATATATTATCTGAATATAAAACGTTTTGTTCAGTCACAGTTCTTTAGATCCTTTCAGATTAGATTCCTTAAAAAACACAAATATATGTACTCCATACACTACGAGGTGATAAGATTAGCACATACCCAAATACATAACATACTACAGTTACACGGCTTCCATATCACTATGTATTATCTCACAATGCGGCTCACAATGGCATAAATTCCAAGCGGATTGAGACGAGTACTATCTGTCCGCTTGAATGGAGTTATCTGTTCAGTTTGCTGTTGAATCCTGGGCTCACACACTGGCGAGCTGTCCATTGTCCTCAGTATCAGTCCAAAGCACTTCCTAGTTAATTGTCAGAAACGTTGCCCCAGTCTGCATTACCCAGCATAATTATTGATGCTGACTAATTATAGTGCTCGATTCCCTGTCTTAGAGGTTAAGAAACTAGGATACGGGTTTTGTATCTCGGTACCAAGTTATCGTTTGTACGTCGCAATAATGAGTTACTAGATTCAAAATGAAAACCTATAGGTCATCTAGAAAATTGTCGTTTTTATTTGATATGAATATATTTACTTTTAAGGTAAATTTCAACACTTGCGTTGTATTTTTGTTACGAATCGATAATAGAACGAATTTTAAAAATAACTACAGCTTTATACACAATACTTTTCCGACTTTGCACAACTTATTTTGACTGGAAAATAACATTTCAATTATTTTCGATGATAAAATAAGTTTTAAATTTACTTGAATGATTGTTAAATATTACTGTCGAGAGGCCGCTATATTAATAATGAAATCATTGTTTTAAATACTAACATCATATTTATTTTAAATAACTGAAATATAAAAACAAACTTTCTTAAACATTTCCTTTTTAATTCTTACACAATGTACAAGCATATTTTAAAATTGAACAATTATTTCTTTTTCATATTTTTCCATAAATCGTCATGGATGATAAATAATTATAGAGGAACATTGTACATCAACAATTACTTTAAAGGAGTATGCCCATTTGTAGTATCACCTTTACTCGTCCTTAGTGCCTTAAAGCCAAACTAATATCAAAAACTAAGTAACAATTTTTAAAACAAAACTCTGCAATATACCAAGCCGAATTCGCCGGAGACAATCCACATAATAATTAGTAATTATTTCACTTCCATTTCATTCGCCGTGTATTTTTTATTGATGATAATTCTAAATTTCATTGATAAATAGGTCTCTTCGGTATTGCCATATATTAACGATCGGATCGATTGGTCAAAAATATATTCGATACATTCTATTGTCCTCTCGTGAAGGGTAAAAGGAACAATTAATTTTTCTTTTAGTCTTTTTTCTGCTTTCTCTAATATTTTAGTCATTATTCTGCTTAAGAGTTTCTTTATAAGATAGCTAATATCAATGTTGCTAAAACAATTATTTTTAAAATTAATTAATTATTTTATATGAATTATTGATAGTTGTAATATTTATTGGATAAGATAGACTTAATCATTTTATAGTTTAAAATCTTCTACAATTAAATAGGTATTATCAAAAATGATGATAGGAGAAATTCGTAATTTTGAAAGTCTTTGGTGTTTAATTTCTATTTTCCCCATCGAAGAGTCAAATAGTTTTTAATAATTGAATATATAGTTAAAAAATCTACAATATATCATAAAATCATTATGGTACAAAATCATTTTTGGCGATACTAAAGTCCATACTACAATGGGCATTCTCCTTATTTTTATAATTATTAAAGAAAATATTATTATTTTCATTATCTTGACACAGAGAAGCCTACTGCGAGACATAGGCCTCCCTTTGTAACTTCAGCGTTGATTACATCCAGCACCAAATCGTCGTTTCACCTTGTGAGTCACCACCTACAAACATCTGCCGGCATATGCCTGTATTCCAATCCAAAACATTACTCAGGCCTCCTTACTGCCACTTAAAGTTCAGAAATATTCGGGTTATTTCGGTGACCTTGGTTCTTCACAGAGAAAAACTCCGAGCATAACGCTCCATTGTCCGTTGCGTGAATTCGAGTACGTACCTACTTGGTTATGTTTTGGTCAAATATATCCAATATTAATGTGAGTAATTTTTTTTTAATTTCCGTACGATACTGGAAAATCCGGCAAAGCAGGTAGCAAAGACAAGTTTCAAGACCATGTGATCAAAGTATACATTATTTATGAGTATGATGTCGTAAGTCTTTCCAAAGTTGGAAATTTTATTGCGTTAACTTACTGCAAAGTTATCATTTATTATTTTTATCAACTTAAAAAAAATAGCTCGTTGCTACCATATTTCAGACCGCACTGCTGATAGCCAACTGACGTATAAGGAGGGCGACGAGTAACATTTTTTGTTAAAGTGTGGACGCGTTTCGAACGACAGGATCTCTATGTATTTTTTTCCTGGTTATATATGCTTTTTATTTTATACACATGACTTTTTAATTTCTGTGTATGTTTACTAACAGGAACTTGGTTCTGCAGAAGCGATTACTCTGTCACCTTCCAATGATTCCTGGTAAATATAACATAAACATCTTAAGATCATCCTTGTGATATTTTTTTTGAGGTGTCTCTTATAACCGAAAATCGGTTTCCAATGTTCAATTTTCTTAATACTATCTAACATAATGGCTAATATTGACTTTACCCAAATTGATCTTATTGCAGCTACATAAATTTCGTAGCTCTACACGTAGAGCTACGATAGTTTTGAATTATACTAATCGTAGTCACGCTACGCTTGCTACTATTTGTTTTGATGCAAAGGTTAACATATCAACTTATTATTAAACATCGCAAATAATAGTTTTTTTTTAAATTCGGATGTAATTCGATCCCACATCTTCAACATGCCTTTTTGACTCCTTATCACAAATTTTGTCACCAAGAACTATCCGCCACAATCAAAAATTTCAACTGCATTCTCACGTTTTAGATTGTGACATCAAATTGAACCTTATTCCCTATTAATAAGTATGTTTCACTTAATTATTTATACAGACTAATTGAAAATTTATTAAAAGTTACATTTAATATTTAGCATTTCATTAAAAAAATGCTAAATAAATATTATTATCGTCTAATACACTATTAGTAGAAAAATTGTCGTCTGATACACTATTTATTTAAAGGACAAATGGAATTCACCAAGATCTGATGGAGATATTTTTGTAGACACTAGTCACTTCATGATGGTAATCAATAAAATATTTAATTTAGAACCTGTGACAACGAACTGACTGGTAGTGATATTTAGTATTAGACAAACTATCGATAAAATATATAAGTATATATTTTATACGTATAAGTTTCAATATAAGTATTATATTTTATACGTATAAGTTTCAATATAAGTATTATATTTTAGGCGTACATCGATATTAGTGAAAATGAATCGTTAACAGATAGGCTACAATTTATGAAAATGGATATTGGACAATTTACATAATATCTCTATATATTGTATCCTTTTTTTGAGGGGAAATGCACCTTATGTACCGCGACACCGTGCTGGCTAGGCGCGGCCGTGTGTGGGGCTCTCCGGTCTGAGAGGACCAGCCTACCCACTAAAACCAGTAGGGTAGATGACTACAAATGATTATGGCCGTTTTTTTTACCAAAATTATCTGATTTGAGCAATTTATATCTCATGAAAGTATGTCAATATAGAAATTTCAGTTTAATTATTAATTTATATTGTTTTTAGATTTCTAAAAAATTTGCAATTATTATTTACGTAATTCTAATGAAACGAAAACATTTCTAACATTCTCACATTAAATGTAACTTTTTTTTATATAGAAAGTATACCTATAAACGTACAAATAACAAAGTTATATTAAATTTTGATTATACGCTCATACAAATTTGACGAGTTTACTGAATTTGAAATTTTAATTCATGACGTCACGATTGCAGTATTTTTAGTATGGAACGTTTTTGAGCGACCCGCGACAGCGCCGCAAACATGTCGATGTATCTTCATAAGTAATTGGTGTACTGTTGGTTCTACAATATTTCTCACTTAAAAGAGTACTCTTATTATATATTGAATTCAAAAAATTGTCGTCTACCCAGTTCTCTAGGCCCATGTGAGGCACATGGCGGGGTGCGCTTTCGTGATTCTACCGCCATGTGCTCCGGGGCCGGCTCGACCTAGGACTAGTCGAGCTAACGCCAAGTGAGGGACTATCCGAGAACCACTGGACAGTCCCCCAGACGGAGAGACATCACCACGGAGTGCGCGGTAGCCAGACGCGCACGCAGCCTCGCGGTCTATATATTGTAACCTACGTATTATTCGGATACCCAGTCAATCCGCGTAACACAGAATATCGTCGACCCAGGCACGTCCTTTCTGACCCTCCCGACTCATTGACGCTGGCTCTTCAAGCCTTGCGAGAGGCGGCATCTGCGCCGCCATCCCTTAGTTAGTCCATACTTCGCAGCTTGCTGCACATGTACGAGTAGGCTCCATCATTTCAAGGCCGGACCCACTTTGGCGTACCGAACCTTCTTTCGCGCATATGTCCTCTTCGGAGGGCAGCGCTGACGTGCCCTCTCCTGAAGGTGCGCCAACCATTCCATTCAAGCCGTAGGCCTCGACAGCATCCAGGAGTCCGACATAATCAACGCATCCCTACTTGCCTGTTGCGTTGGTATCCATGAGGATTCTCAGCCTCCTCTCCTGAGGAAAAAAAAAATATTCGGATATATAATCTATAGTATTATAAAATTCCATTCAAATCCATTTATTAGTTTTTAAGTGAAAGAGAAACAAACATATATCCATACTTAGAAACTGTCTCGTTTATAATATTAGTAGGGACTGTGTAAATTGTCCAAAATATGACGATAAGTGTCAAGTAAGTAGGAAAAAATCTACCATCTGTGCAGACGAAGTCGCGAGGCCAACTAGTCTACAATATTTTTGTCTACAACGGTACATATCAATTCAATATTAACCAAGTGCGAAATCTAGATAAATCAAAATAGTATGTAGCCTGTCCCCCGCTGTCTATAAAATGAAGTGGAGCTGTTCAACTATTAATATGGATTCAGAATGATATATTAACCTGCGATAAACTTTAATGGACTTGGGTTGAATGGCGGCAATCTCGCGCCTGTCATTTTGTCAACGTATATTTATTTGCGGAATCGGTCGGAAGTTTCTCACTTAAATAGTTTAGATATCAGTTAATTTTGTTGCTGAATGAATTGTTTAACTAACAGTTTTAGAATAATTAATAGCAAAATAAAAGGCTACGAATTAAATATACATATATGATATTTCTACTCTCACACTAATTAGCCAAGCGCAAACCAAGCACTGTAAGAGTTGTGTTATAGGAACTAGACTAATGGATAGACATGTCAAATAATTTTCGATAGAAATACATATTAATAGGATGACTAGGATACAAACTCTCGCATTCATCACACAGATATCTGCCCTCACCGGGTTTTGAACTCGTAACATCAAAGATATCGACATTCACATAAATGAAATCTTTATAGACACTAACAAAAGTTGAGTAAACATAGAATGACCTACGTCTAACAAACCGTGAAAGAAGAGAACATTCTTTTTAGCTAATAGCGTTTAAAATGAAGAGTGATAGAGCCTACATAATCATTCGCATCAGGATACACCTTGACCTTACCTAAGCCAACTTCTGTGACTTGATGGATCGATGTACCATTCTTTTACTCTTTCCAACACCACACACTGTTAGTGGTAAAGTGTGTCCTCAGTGAAGAGCCTTAATACTTTGATTCATCAGGAATTGAATGTGCAGCCTCTCATCTTAGTCCGTAAAGCAATCACTATCTACGACCTAGTCAATTATACACAAGATGCCCTTCAATAACATAACCCTGTAAACTTCCAGTCTTAGGTATCAGATTCTGCTCAAGTTTAGTCTCCTGTAGTTTAGGGCATTCCAAAGTTATAATAAATGTTCGAAGCTGATCTCTGCTTTCTGACAGGTCGTACAGTTTTTGGCATGCCATGTGACATAGCATTGCCAAAAACCGTTGTAAATCCATTGTTAGCATCCTAGTGCCCAGCGGCCGTTATTATACGAATCGATTCTTGTCGACGAAAAGTATCTAGCTAGATTTATGCTCTCGATTACTAGTTCGGAAAAATACTGTTTTGGTGGCGATTATCTAGATTGCTTTTTGTCAAGTCTGTCCAGCACCGATCTACACTTGATATTTAAACACGCTCGTATTTTACAAAACAATTGCCCGAATCACTGCCAATAAACAATCGGACCGATAAATTAACAAGATAGAACAATAAAAAAGTCTGTTGGAAACTCGACGTGCATTGACCAGAGCGACTAACGATCCACTTAGGGAGATTTATAGGGATAGGCGGTCTACAAAAACTACGGGTCCCGTCTGCGTTAGCTAATGGCGGGCTGTGATGCGCGAAAAACTGGTTCGCATGCCATGTGCCTGTGAAAACTACATTTATGACGGTAAAAACATAACGCAGATGTTTGGTGAGATATTTTTATTGAGTACCGTTTGCTTTAATTTCTTTATATTGTGTAGTGATAAAAATATAACAATTTTATTATTATAATGATAAATTTTTATTATAATAATATTACAATACATCATTATATCTAAAATATTGTAACTAATGGATAGTAGATAGTAAGCTACACGTTTAGATACTTCGGCCATTAGGCAAATTTTGTATTACAAAAAAGATGTAATCCAATAAAACAGTTGATAAACCCTATTACAATTACAGAAGGTACATTTTGTAAGAACACACCACAGTAAGCAGGGTATGGTCAATTAAGTCAATTAATAATAGCCATGGTTGTAACTATTTTTAATTATTATTTAATACCCTGTAATACCCATGTTTATGAACCAATAAATGAATTGAATTGAATTGAATAAATTAATAGAGCTCTCCACTTATGATTTCGCGATAGCCACGTCCACATACGTCTCCATTTCTTGTTACCATATATTTATTGTTTTTTACAGAAATATCGATTGCCCATCTGATGGTTACAGCTAACAAAAGCCTAATTAGTATATTTGGTTACTGTGAGATTTATTGAATCTCCCACTCATATGAAAATCACAGTAAGTTGGTAACATATGACATAAGATTTAAAGTCACATAGGAACACTGCTATCGGTTTTTATTGCGTGCGCTTAAGGGATGTTCGTTTCCCAAGTTACAGTTAACCCGACCAACAATACACGTTTGAATGACTGTGAGAGTCGTAAATGAATATGATTAAAAAGAAATATATCCGGCGTAGATATTGGAACCGCTAAGTTATAGCCAGTAAAACAAAACGTAAATCTATCACGAATATTATATAGAGGAAAGATATTGTTTGATTTGGAACTCTAAAGTCGGAAACTACGAAATCAATTTTGTTGAAAGTTGGTAATTAACACCATATAAGTAGCCGAATGGATTCTGATGTAGTTTGTAATGAGTATGGTTAAAGACGCGAGCAAAGCCGCGGCGGAAAGCTTGTAATCATAATATGACGTAGTGTTATTGTGTTCGCAATTCATTCATTTGCAAAAAAACAATAAAACGTTTTTTACAATGCGCAATTGGGCTGGTGACGTATCTATATTACATATCGATGAGCCGTTTTATCGATTACAACAAAAATAAAGCCGCTGCATTCTGTGTACCTACCATGATTTTATTTCGTTTCGTTTGTTTAGTTGTTGTAACATGTTAAGCTCTCGACTTTTATTAGGCTTCTTGGTGTATAATTTCGAATTCGTTAAAGTCACAACCTCTTAGCAATTATATTTAGCAACTAGCGGACCCGACAGACTTCGTCCTGTCAAAAAGATTTGTACAGTGGCAGTTTTTTGTTCCTAATTATTTTCTAGATAATGTCGCATAGCCAACCAAATCGCAAAAAAAGTCTAAATGACCTATTACATTTTGTGGCTATTCAATTTTGGAACGTGACATTAAATCCTCCAACGATGTATTCTGTGCTCCATGATTGAATTTCAACTATATGTAGCGTTAATAAAGCGCAAATTGACTCTTTGATGTTAGGAACACCTTCATTGCTTAGACAACAGTGAGTGCTTGCAATATGAACTTTATATAATAACAATAAAGCTCAATTCGACTGTACGTTTTAGTTAGAAAACGTTTGCATGGGAAAATAAAAGGGCTGTTTTTAGGGTATTTCCGATAATTATTCGAATTTTCCTCATTGTAAAAACCCTCCTTGAACTTGAACGAACATTAACAAAAAAGAATTGGCCAAATTGGTCCAGGCGTTGTTGAGTTATGAGCTTACCAACACATTTTGCGATTCATTTTTATATATAAGATGACCGAACTGATAAACTCTGGCGCAGATGGCACTGTTCATCCTTAAACGATCAACCCGCATTTTGTATTTTAGTAGATGGCAATAATATAGTGCGTAATACATACTCAACCGTCAACGTCTATTTTATGCTTCCTTGATCTAAGCCTTCCAGGAATCAAAATATATATTTTCAACAAAATAATATATATAAAAAACAGTGCTACTAGATGATATAACGTGATCACCAATCTGCATCTGCGTACCTTTTAGTAGATCCAAAGTACGCAATAGAACTCATATGGAACTTGAGACAGACCGCACGTTTGTTTGTCCCGCCTCAGAGCAGTGTCAATTTTCCCCTTCTTAGCGCCCGTGGCCAAATAAGATGTTTAATACAGTGAAACTAGACCTGCTAGCTATCTAAGCAAAGACAAACATAATTACGTTGGCCTATTTAATAATAACTAAGTAGTAAAGACGGCATCGGTGTGATGAGTAACTTGATTTTTTATTACACGTACACATACTAGCGACCCACCCCGGCTTCGCACGGGTGCAATACTAATACTAAATACATTACAGAAAAACTGTGAACGATGTATGTAATAAATTATAGTTTAAAAAAACTAAAAAATAACCACTACATAGTATAAAACAAAGTCGCTATCCACTGTCTGTCCGTCCCTATATATGCTTAGATCTTTGAAACTACGCAACGGATTTTGATGATTTACATATTTAGCTCCCGTACCTTTTACTCTGTAGCTTTCTACTACGCAATTATAAAAAAATAATGAAAGGGCAGAAATATTCATTGATTTAAAAAAAAAAGTATAATTAAGCATTTTAGTAACGTGTCGGCAAAACATTTAGTTTAGTGGCTTTAATTAAATATCAAGTGTAGATTACTACTGATATTAAATTTAAAATTACTAACTTGACATAAATGCATGTTAGCGAAAGATGGAGGAATTCTAAAACTGATATTATGATAAACGAGTATTCTTCATCATTTGCTTTCGCCGCTTTTTCTAACATTTGAATATTTTTTTTGCTATAAATAACGAAGAGAAATCCAGCAAGTAAGTAATCGATCATTCCATCATTAACTCGTTTTCGAGTTGTAATGTAGCCTTTTTCAAAATCATAACAATGCTTCAAATAGCCTGGTTATCACATAACATAAACATCTTATGTAACACAAGATGTTTACAATAAACCAGTTCCTGACAGCTGAGTTTAATTAAATCATAATGATTGCCCATAAACGAATATAGGCTGTAGCATATTAATCAAAATCATAGTAGCTCTCGACATTTGATCTAATATATTATCTCTAAACGTCTCGGAAATAAGAGCCAGTTTCCCTCGACAAGCTTTGTGTATACCAAACCTGCTCGCTCTCGGGGGCGGTTATTACATTACCTATTTTCGCATTTAATTTAATAACTTCGCGTGTATGTTCCCATATCATGTGCGGGAGCCCTGTTCGATATTCATTAAAGGGATAAATACCCGAAAAGGTCAAATTTAGTTTGCTGGTAAACAGGATTTTAAATAGATAGTTTGACCTTTGTGTAAATATACAGTGATTTTTAACTAATGATATTTTTCATCATCATCATCACTTAGCCAATCATAGTCCACTGCTGGACATAGGCCTCTCCCAATTTGCGCCACAACACCCGGTCCTCCGCCTTCCGCATCCAGTCCCCTCCAGCGACCTTCTTCAGGTCGTCAGTCCACCTAGCGGGGGGGCGTCCTACCTTACGGTTGCCGAGTCGCGGTCTCCATTCAAGGACTCGTCTGCTCCATCGGCTATCAGTCCTTCGGCAAACGTGGCCAGCCCATTGCCACTTCAGCGAGCTTATTTTGCGAGCTATGTCGGTTACTCTGGTTGTTTGTCGAATGACCTCATTACGAATTTGATCCTTCAAAGAAACTCTGAGCACAGCTCGCTCCATAGCCCGCTGCGCGACTTTAAATTTATGAACTAACCCGACCGTTAATGTCCACGTTTCGGCGCCGTAAGTTATAACCGGTAGGACGCACTGGTTGAAGACTTTCGTTTTTAAGCATTGCGGTATAGGCGAAGAGAAGACCCGACGAAGCTTGCTAAACGCTGCCCAGCCCAGCTGGATCCTTCGATCGACTTCTCGCGCGAAGTTGTTTCTACCAAGCTTGCCCTAGGTAGATATATTCTTGAACAACTTCGAGCATCGATCCATCGACATATGACATGTCCATTGAACATAATCTTGGTTTTATCCAAGTTCATGCCAAGACCAACCCGTCGCGAGGCTCCATTAAGGTCATGCAGCATCTCGCTTAGCTGGTCCAGCGACTCTGCTACTATGACGATGTCATCGGCAAATCGAAGGTGTGGGATGTGTTCACCGTTCACATTTATACCCCGTCCAGTCCATTCCAGTGTCTTGAAGACATCCTCGAGCGCGTTGGTGAACAGTTTCGGGGATATAGCATCCCTCTGTCTCACCCCTCGACGCAGCTCGATCGGATTGGTCTTATGGTCATGGAGCTGGACGGTCATGGTGGCGGTGTCGTATAGGCATCTCAGCACCTCAATATACCGCCAGTCAATACGACATCATTGCAGAGCATCCAGAACCGCCCAGGTTTCGATGGAGTCGATGGCTTTCTCGTAGTCCACAAAAGCCAAACACAGCGGTTGATTGTACTCTTCGGTTTTCTGTACAATCTGCCGAACAGTATGGATGTGGTCTACGATACCGAAGCCTTTTCGAAACCCGGCTTGTTCCGGTGGCTGGAACTCGTCGAGTCTTCTAGCGAGGCGATTTGTGACTACTCTCGAGAACAACTTGTAAATGTGGCTCAGGAGTGAGATAGGTCTGTAATTCTACAATAAGGTTTTGTCACCCTTCTTGAAGAACAGAACTACCGCACTCCCGCTCCACGCTTGTGGTATTAAGCCTTGGTGAATGACGGAATTAAAGAGACTAGCTAGCTCTTTCAGGACTGTAGTCCCACCGGCCTTGAGGAGCTCTGTTGAAATTCCGTCATCACTCGGCGCCTTATTGTTACTCAGTTGTCTGAGAGCTGCCTCAACCTCGCCCGGGTCGACTCCAAATCCAGGATTTCCTCGGTGTAGTGGCGCGTGAGTGGGGCTCTGTGGTCATCGTCGCTAGGTCTCGATGGTTTAGTCATCCGTGATGCGTATAAAAGCTCTCGATTTCCTCGAGAATCTCGAACTTAGAGGTGACGGTTACGCCATCCGTGGTCCTAAGTTTCGCCAGATGGGGTCTACCTAATGGCTTAGCGAAGACTTTGGTGCCTCTATTTCGCTCAATAGCAGCCTCGATATTACGAGTGCTGCAGCGTCGGAGGTCACGTCGCGTCAGCTTCCTAATTTTCAGGTTTAGGGACCGCCTATCTGACGAAGACATCTGGGCGTCCTGCGTTTCTCGTCTTTTCTTCATAAATTCGAGAGTCTCGGGTGAGAGCTTGGACTCCCTATTGCCGCGTTTTCCGGGCAACAACCTTCGAGACACATCCTGGAGCGTTTTGACCACTGTGTCGGTTTTTTCATCAACGTTCCCCGTGGTTTCCCAACGTTTCCTGCAGTGCGAAACGATTTTGGAGTTCCAACTGGAACTTTTCGGAACCTCAGGCTATTTGGGACAGCGTAGGTCGGAGAGTAGGTCTCATCATCCTAACTCTTTCGGCCTTTAGGTCGATATTTAGAGAGCCTCAGACGAGTCTGTGATCGCTACCGGTATTAAACCTAATGAGCACCGAGACGTCTTTAAATATATGCCGCTTGTCTGTGATGATGAAATCTATCTCGTTCCTTGTCACATTATCGGGGCTCCGCCATGTCCACTTTCTGTGAGGCTTCTTCTTAAAGAAGGAATTCATTAAGAAGAGCCCCTGAGACTCTAGAAAGTTAACCAGCATTTGGCCCCTGTGATTTCGGCGCCCCACACCGTTAGGTCCGATTATCGTTTCGCCGCGTTCTTGTACTCCCACTTTGGCATTGAGGTCTCCCATTACAACGTTGTATTGAGCTTTCCTAGTACCATGTAATGCTTTAGCTATGTCTTCATACATGGTTTCGGTTATCTCATCAGAGTATGTCGAAGTCAGCGCATATACCTGCACCACCTTCAGGAATTTCCTGTCGGTGATCTTGAGTAAGAGGTACGCTACCCTCGTCGACACACTGCTGACTTCCACAACGTTGCTAGTAAGACACTTGTTGACTAAGAAACCGACACCGCCCTGATAAGGCCTATCACCTTCTCGGAAGTAGAACAAGTCGCCTGACTCGAGGGTTATCGTGTCCTCTCCCTGTCTTCGGACTTCAGATAACCCCAATACGTGCCAGTTTATGCGACTTAGTTCTACCTCGAGTTCGGTGAGGTGTTGGTCCAGCCGTAGACTTCGTCCGTTGTACGTCGCCAGGGTAAATTTTTGAGGTGGTGGTAGCCTCCCGTAGCCCGGTGATTCTTAGCACCCGCTGTCCCGCCGTTACCTCGACCGCTACCTTGGCCGGGAATAGCGGGACTACCGGGAACTGGGGGCAGTTGGTTTAGTTGTGGTGTCATGGTTTTTGGGAGGTTTTGGCCTACTAACG
This sequence comes from Scirpophaga incertulas, assembly GCA_036419045.1. Classification (NCBI taxonomy): domain Eukaryota; kingdom Metazoa; phylum Arthropoda; class Insecta; order Lepidoptera; family Crambidae; genus Scirpophaga; species Scirpophaga incertulas. The sequence continues at coordinate 7,029,537 of CM071644.1, forward strand.
CCACGCTGGCCAGACGGGTTGGCATAGGGTTTAGTTTCGAGTTTTCCTTCTCTAAGCAGTGGTTCTTGGCACTGCTGAATTTTCCCTTAGTCGCCTTCTACGACACCCACGGGACGAGATGGGGTGGTGACCTTAGTATTCTTTACGTCCGTCACCACACGGACATTTTTAAGTTGAATTTATTGTAAGAACTATTGTACCGTGTTTACCCTAATAAAACATTATAACATTAAACGCTCTGTGACCAGTTACTAACTTTTTGCTGATTTAAAACCGCACACCATAACAATAAGAATATTGATATAGTTTTGTTCTTATACAACATATATGATATTGACCTTCAATATGCCATTTCATCTCTGACCTTAACGTCAATGCATAATAATTACTCATAATAAGTTTATTCCAAATTTTGTAATTTTAATACACGACATTCTGTAGAATTAAACGGTCTGCAAAAACAACGATCTACAAATTGCCTGCCACTCCAAATTTGCACTGGTCCTTACTGATTATAGCAATATAAAACAATAAACTTAATGCGTATTGCAATAACTATTATTCCATTAACCCCAATCAACACGACATTAATTAATGCGTTAATTATTATAGCTGCCAAGGAAACATGCGTGATATTTGTAGCAAATAAAAAAAAATAACAGCCTACCTAGCACTAACCTGAGTATATCGGATCATGACATTTGTTTTTGCACCGACAGCTATCCCTAAGTTAAAGCGACAATTAAAATAAATATTAACATGACATCGTCTTCGATACTTATTTGGTATTAATATTTTATAAATATTTATAAAAATATAAATTGTTATTGTATCATCTACTTTAATTTAGTGCATAGTTGATGAATCAAGATTTTATAAAATTGATTTTTTAAATTTAGTAACAGACTTCGTTCACCATACTTGATCGTGCCGATTTACCGCGCAGTTCGATATTAATAAGCACTGGTTGATTGGCGCTAGGGATCTGCTTTATTACACAAAACAAACTTAAAATAAATTCATTTATCATATTCAATTCAACTAGATACTACTATTACATTTACTACAAATAATGATGCCAATTTTATTCATTCTTTTTCATATTGTTAATTGTCAAAAAGTAAGAATCGTAATTAAATTCTTAAATATGATTCGATAGTATAATTTATTCTTTTGTTATTTAAAAATACCTACTTTTTGAAAATCGTTATAAATCAAATTGTCAAACATGATTCCTGCAAATAGAGAGATATTTAGATACAAAATTGAAATCATTCATGCCATAACTGAATAATTTCATAAAGAGTATATACATATTATTGCGTCCTATTGTTTGAGAGCTTTCAACATTATTGACGGTGCAAGAAGAATCAGTTAGCTCGTTAGTTTCAAGGTATTCTTTGTAAATAACAAAGAGAAAACGTGAAATGTTGCTTTACCAAAACGACCTCAACTAATATTGACAGAAAGAAAGTCAATAGAAACGTAGGTAATAATGCTGATTTGGTGAATTGTTACCAAACTGTATACAAAAGCTGGACTGGAAGCTTTGGATGAAGCAATAACAAATCGTACCTTGTCATTTTCTTTTTGATAGAAATGTGAGCTAAATAATTAATAACATTAAATAGATCACAGAGAATTTTACTGTAACCTCATACTTAATAATATAATTTAAATTTGTTAGTAAACGATATTCGTTTCAAATCATCTTATTAATCAGATTTTATAGTTTATCTGTAATGTCATATATTTTTTTTATGTGTGTCTGGGGGGATGTTTGGCCCCTCCAATTAGTCTGGCTGCTGACTAGGGGTGTGCAAATAGTTCCCTAAGTATGATATATAAAAACCAAGAATGAGATTATAAGTACCAATATATTATTCTTTTTGAAACTTTAAAGTATCTATCTGGTAAGGGCAAACGCCGACGGAAAGTGTCTGGTAACATTTATTTACTCAAAAACATATGTAAAATCAGCCCTGAAACTTTAAGAAAAAGAGATCAGTATTTATTTACCTTCAGCACCTGGTACCTATGAATTGGCCGTCGACCCAAGCTAGGCGCGGGTCGCCGACGCACGAGCAAGTCGCGCCCGCGGATACGGCTGCCTGGGAGGGACCACGCCCCTTCCGTGGCCGGGGGGCGTCGTCGGTCGAGAAGATCGGAGGAGGTATTGTAGCCTCCCCGGAGGAGGGCTCCCCTGCATTGGGGAGCAGAGGCTGGGGGTTCCCGGAAGTCGCTTAGCGTTCCCGTTCCGGCTCTCCGCAGCCGGAGTATGCTTTGCTCAGTATAACAAAAAAAAACCGGTAGCAGTCCGAGAGTGCCGGCAGAAGTGAAAACTTCAATATTAACGTTGTGTTTAATTATAAGTACAAAAGTACTATCATTTATGAGGTAGAATACAATGTTTATTTATTGCGCTATCGTAAACAAATATGAGAGACATTCGCGCAAGCGCCTTTTGCCGTCTAAACGGAGCAGCACACTCAGGCACGGTAGAAAGAGTGGGAGATACTAGTTCTTCTCCCTTCCCCTCGATCTTACACTTTTTCGATTAGCAACACGTGAACCTGACGCGAGTTTGGAAGTTTTTACCCATACAAAAAGTGCTCAGCGCCGCTAAAGAAGTTTTCACTTCAAAAAGATATGCGCAGACTCAAACTACTAACACTATTTTATTACTATTATTTGTGAGAAAATAAGTAACGTTTGGGGGCCTGGGATCTTGTTCTAATATTGCTATAACTTATTGCCATTTTCTTCATAACATGTCATTGAGAAAGATTGTATTTTGAAGTTTTTTGTTCAAATCTATATGCTAAAATATTAATTATACCGAAGCAAAGTTAATACTCTATTAGTTAAAAAATGTTTACAAGACTTAAATTCGACGCAGATGCACCTCTTTCGAATGAATTACTTGAGAGCGGTGGGCGGAATGGCGTAACAGGAGGAAGTTCGAACTGTCACAGCATTGCCGCTTTGAGCTCAGACAATTTTACTAAGTGCTTTTGTGATGATGTAGACAGCTAAAACCGAAAAGATACCTATGACGAATCTATCAAATAAAGGATCTGGAATCATAGATAACATGTAAACTTCGAATAATATTTAGAAATTCTCATGAATCCGCCTGAAATTTTTAAAGTGAATTTAATAGTTTATTAAAATATAATATCCATTTGTCATGTGTCTTGAAGCAATTGTTAAGCCTGTCAATAACATAACAATATAGCATTAGTAACTGCTTCTATTTATAATTCTAACTAATTTTTAACAGTATATTGTATATTCGGTAAATACATAATTATCGATTTTAAAAAATTTAAGCTGAAGGTTATGTCATGAGTTAACATAACTTTAGTGATCTAGTGGGAATGTTAAAAAACCAGGCCAATATTTTTTTTTGATACGACTCCAATATTACGGTTTTAGGATTTTTTTATTTACTTGTTACGCGATATTGTTTAATGTTTCTAAGTCAACGGTACCCTACAGGTTTGATTTCCTCGCGAGTATCAAACGGTTTTCCAATTCTTTTCTTTATTTGTGCTAAATGACTTGCGTCATGCCGAGTTTCAACAATTCTAGGTCAACAGACAGTAATCTACGGGTTTTGATTCTTCGCGAGTATTAAAAATATTTTTTTTTATAATGTTACAACAAATTTACCTACGTACAAATAAAACATCGCAAGCGCCGGAAAGTTGTTAGCGCTGTCGACGTCACACAAAGGAAAGTGTATGGATTACATTACATTGATGTATGTTTAAAGTTTCAAAAGTTTTACATGCAGGGCTACTTTTAAAATCTGATTTCAATAAAAAAACACTTTTTATGCAAGTTTGACATGTGTCCTAGTTACATGACAGTATCGCCACATTGAAAGGGAAACCGATTAGAACTAAAATTTGCTTAGTTTTGTACATCTTAACTCTCTGTTTGAGAGGTCAACATTATTATTGAAATGGTGTTGAAATTAAATACAATTTAGTTTGATAAACCTTAATTTCAAAAGTATGTCTACCAACAGAAATATTTTATGAGTATAACCTAATTTCGTGTAAGTTAGTAATATCTATCAAAACTTTAAATGAGGAACATTCAAACTCCTCCATTTTATGTTTTCTTTGTTTTTATTTCAACAAATATGTTCAAATGCTATTTGCTTCTCAACCAAGACACGAAAGTATAATTTTTCTTAATACTTTACATTTCAACATTTTTAATTGAATTTCCCACAGGGCCGTCGAAAACGGTCAATACACGAGTGTCCACCCGACGGCGGTACTTCATTAAGCAGCGATTAACTAAAATCTATCTTTCGGACTCTGTCACGTCGCTGCCTATTATCGGCACAATGATTGTAATTAAGCCGGAACGGAATCGTGCGCTATAATAAAGGCGTAGTAATTATGTTAAATTTCCGCAAATTCACTTTAAAACACAATACATCATTGTAATAGCCGCTTCGACTTGAGGCATTCGCCTGTTTGTGGGTTATTAAAAAGTTCCACGAAATTCCTTCGTTATTGGTGCTTCAGAAAATTGTAGGAGTAATCTGTTTTCGCGGCCAATGTTCCTGGTAATGAGCTTTCTATAAGATGTTCGCAGTAATCTTGCACGTGTAACATTTCAGAAACAGGTGAACCAAATCCTTCACTCGACATAAATATTGAACAAAAAATTAATTTTACTCTGTTTAATATTTAAACATAATTTTCTGTTCAAATGGATTGACAGATATATGTGATAAGCGTGTTTATTTATCCAGTGATAAATAAATACCACCTGAATACCATGGTTATATATGAATTTCTTTTCCAACATCTTGCCAAAAAAATGACAATATTAAAAAATGCACAAAGACATAGGTATAATTAAATTAAATTATGCTGTAATTGTAAAAGTTAATTTATTGTCATACTGTAATCATGTTACAAAATGGGAAGGAACTGTTCTCTGAGACACAGCGCAAGCTACATTTTTTTTTTTTTTTTTTTTTATAGGATAGGGCAGCAAACGAGCAAACGGATCACCTGATGGTAAGCGATAACCGTTGCCCATGGACACCCGCAACACCAGAGGAGTCACTGATGCGTTGCCGGCCTTTTAAAAGGGAATAAGGGGGGAAGGGGGGGTTGGGCCTCCGGTACCCTCACTCACTCGGCGAAACACAGCGCAAGCGCTATTTCACGCCGGTTTTCTGTGAGGCCGTGGTATCACTCCGGTCGAGCCGGCCCAATTCGTGCCGAAGCATGGCTCTCCCACGGTAATCATCACATCAGAGGGCAGGGCGACATTGTCAGTTATTTATAATGTAGTATCAAATAAACGAATTTTTACTTTTTTTTTTTTACTTTACATACAAAAATAACAAATACATTTTGGAATAAACTTTAAAGAAATCGTAACGCTTTCTCATAAGGTTATGAAAAACATCAAAAGAAGCTAAATAATATTACAACGCAGACATGTTATGAATAAACGAATAAAAGCCTAAATACATCATAACGCATATTATTAAAAAAAATATATACGTCATTCGTTAAATCGATAGGAAATTCAACCGAGCTTCCTCAGATATTTTGTTCTTGTGCAAACAGAGAAAGACCTCGTATTTCCTTTACGTATACCGACGAAGTTCTCAACAACTGTAATTTATCCAGCGGAATTAGTACACAACTCTATTAGAGGCTGTTTCGTAAGTTTCCAACACTTTGGCAGTTGTTATGGAAACCATTAAGATATTCGTCATAAGAGCACTCTACTATTGGAGAAGCGATGGAACGAGTGAACTCTGCGTAAATGGAGTTACAGTAACACTTTATAAGGAATTATTAATTACAAGCTATAATTAAAGGCATAAATAAGTTATTTGAGTTCTTAATACATAAAATAAAATGTGCCTGACGACCTATTTTTAGGTTATTCTGAATAAGGTAAGATTTGAAGGTAATTTTCGTTTTTCGAATTTCATATGTACATTTATCCGAATCGCTTTCTTTGAACGAGGGCATCGTGAAGCAACTTGAACTACGTATGTGAAGTTAGTTTAGCTCGACTTTTCTCCGCACGTAGCCTCATGATTGGGTCAGTGTGCGTCCTGTGCTTGTTTATTTCTCTCTTACTCCACGTGTATGTAAAGTAGACCACACCACCGGCACTAGACCAGCGAGGTTGACTCTGTTAGTGAAAAAGTCACTTCAATAAACTTACTTCATTGATGTAATGACGTTGTAAAAAGTAGTTTTCATTGATTGATTGGTTTCAATTCACCGCCGATTCGGGTTTTGGAAACCGTGTAATTAAAAGTTTTCCTAAGTTTAAAAAGCAAAGTATATCGATCTCTAGGGGTTGTCATAGCAACCTGCAAGGGGTCTACGTCAAGGAAAAAAAAAGGGTCAATGATATGAAAATGGGGGTCCATAATAATGGATCTCAACATACACTGATAGTAACTATTTACTTATATTATACTATCTTCTAATATAAAGACATTATTTATAATAGTACCTACGAAGAAAAAAAAATATTATATATGCTAAGGGGTCTACCCAAAACCATTAAACATGACAAAAGGGTCTACTACACAAAAAAGTTTGTGAACCTCTGGTATAGGCTGTATTCCGGAAGAGTCAACAAATCAAATTAAAACGAAAATTGTAAATTGTACTGTCTTACAGTTAGGTATATATATGTTAAGATTAAAGGCCTGAGGTATTGTGTATGGCTTGTTGTGGCTCGGAGCGAATGGTTATGGCAACCACGTTTTGTAAAAAGGGAGATCATACTCTGTCCTGGTGGCTCCAATGAAAATCAGCGTCACAGTTATCTGGCTATTAGCTGCAGAGTCGCATTTGGTCGCCGTTTGTTGTTAATTTTTTATTGTTGTTAATTTATTTATTGTATTCTGTAATATATTGTACCTGTACTTTAGCTTTAATATGTTAAATTGGCGCCAAATAAAAATATTTTCTTTCTTTCTAAAATAATCATTATTCAACATAAGCAGACACTTATAGACGTTAAAACAAATTTAATCATAACAAAACAAAAACCTTGTAAAATGCATGCGAACAAATAAATAAATTATATAGACGGCTTTTAGAAAGTGGGAGAGCTCTCTCGAACAATTGATAAAATTAAGAAATTCTGAAGATAATCTGAAGCCCATGACAAGGCCTCACATATTTATATTACTTGATACTGAAGTGTGAATTAAAATAACGAGTTATATCTGTCTATAAGAAAAACTATGTTATACCCATACAAATAGTTATTTAAAGAGATCTGTTTCAAACACCTAAGCCATAGTCGAAAAAGTTGATATTGCGGGACGTCTGCGCTGGCCTAAGCTTGCCCTTAGCACGTACATAATTAATGAATTACAGCGAAACGTAAATCTAGCGCACATTTATAGAACATTGAGAAATTTATAGCTAACTGGTGTACTGTTCGTGTCGTAAATTATAATTTCAATATCTTGAATGTGAAAGTTAAATACCTTTTTGTTGATTATTTGCTATGTGAATAATTATAAGAAATGTTATTGGAAGAAGTCTCCGCACTTGCCTAATCGAGAGGTCAATTCTATTATAAAACAATATATTCTTGGTTTATATAATTTTATATGTACACTTATCTAATTCCCCTATATTAAAAGACTATTAAATTCCCCTAAAAAGTATGTGTATACAGCGCCAGAACTTATGCGTACGTTTGCTACATTTACGACGTCTTCTTGTACAACCATCTCATGAGCAATTTTAATTATTGTAAGTGGTCTTCCATGATATGAAGTAAGTTTGTGTATTTACACATAGCAACGCATTGGACTTCGTATCGATATTGAAACAGCTCGTATCTCACTCGTAATAGCGGCGGTTCAGCAGTTGGAGGTAAATAATTACAAGTGTATTCTTCACCTCTCCTTATTTGTACTGAACTGACGTTCACAACTCACTTAGCTTCTGCAAGTACAAATACGGTGAAGGAGAATTTAGCAGTCCTCCACTAAATCAGGACGGCATTGCGGACGAGCGTCTATTAAGTCTAGCACGAGCAGCGCGACGAATCCAGGTCGGGTCGAGGTAACTTTCATGTCTACTTGTTCTTCTCAAAATTATATCTCGTATCCTCAAAAGTCATTGTAATAAACTGTGAATCCAAATCGAATTTTCGATAGCGATGACACCACATTTTATTATTGCGACTACGAACTACAGGTGCTGATTTCACCTTTTTGAATTTATAATGTTCAACGATCTATCGACCCAGCGCTCAGTTAGCCATAAACCTATCAGGCAAGCTTTCAACTTGATTTACGAGATCGAACCAGGCATCCCACAGCTTTCTGCTAGGGACGTATTGATCAATCATAGATCATTTCTTATCGCCTGCTGAAGATGGGATTTAATCGATAAATTATCCAACTCATAAATTTTCAGTTATTATGAGGGTTCAAGTGCGCTGAACGTAACTTTATACCCTTTCTCTTTTACCTGGAAAATTTAATTCAACAGATCTATTGGTGTGATTTACGACTGTCGGCTTCGGAATATCTTGCTTTGTTTATCCGCGATACATATTTTTTGTATTGTTTGTAGGTAAATTACGGACATTCAATTCAAATTCTTTTCATGTAAATTTTATTTCTATTGGCATAAATTATCTATTACAATCTAACCTAGTTTAGTAAAAAAATCCAATTTTCTTAACTGACATTTTGACAATTAGCTTCTAAGATCGAGCTCAATCTTAAGATGTGAGGAAAATTTAAGACTACAATCTCAGCCATAATTAGTTATTATTAAAGTACCACACATGAAACGTCGACTCATTAGAGGAAAATTGATTAATAACTTAGATTTTTACGGTTACTCTCGCCGTACCGCCGCAATAGAGACGGAAAAAATCCTTGAATTCTTCCTAAAATTAAAATATTTTCCATCATATATCAAACTATAACACTTTTATGACATAAGAGCAATAGTAGCTATTTCATATTACATTTTGATCCAACCATATGTAAGTTTTTATTGAAACAGGAAACAGAATGTCTAAAATAGCTAGATTTTTCATCTATATTTTTTTTTACTATATTAGCTACAATTTTGAAAAAATAATTTACGGGTTTTAAAGTTATGGTGATAGCTACTTTATTTTGTATTGTTGCTTTATTCTTACACAAACGAGGAAAATGTTAGAAAGGGAAAAGAACATTCCACACAAAACGGCTCATCTTATGTTCACTTAATTTTGTGTTGACCATGCTCTATGATACTCGTATAATGCCAGAGCAAGACAGTTTTAGAGTAAAAACTGCATTAACATTTAGATGTAAGTTTCAAAACATTACTCCTCCGTATGAAATAATAACGAAATGAAACGTTAGTAACTTGACATAATTCTAGAAGTAAAATACATAAACAGGGACTAAATAAACACGGGCCAAGGAAATAAATAAAGCATTTTCAAACCGCGTCTATATGTTGGTGACAACCTCGTCGTAATAATATTTTCATAACACTCACACTTGTTGAGTAAACCTGCTCGCCGGAATCCTTGACAATGGGAAGCTTGACCGCCATTTTGATGTGACTGTTACACAAACATGGCGGCGACACATAACGTTGACATGTTGACTCACAATAAAACGCTATCCTTCACTGTATGATTACAAAGAATATGTAATAGCTCACGGAAATAAAAACATGTGTAATAAAATATCGGTTTTTTATTAAAGCAACATAAAATGTGTTGCTACTGAAAAATTGGCGTTTTGTTAATAAATATTTTATTTGATGGTACAACTGATTTGAATATAATTTATTATTTTATAGCTATATATTGACAAACAAGCAGCCTGTCGACATAACGATAAATGGTTACAAGTGCATATGCTTCCTGTAAGATTCGCAGCAAAACTGTAACCCAAGCAAAAACATTGTAAACATATAACACAAAATGTAATGTCACTGTACAAACTAATTTCACTGCACATTTTTCTCTTAACACTGGAAAATAATAAATAAACACGCCTATTTTGCAGGGAAAAAGTAAGGTAGCTAAACATACCAATACTCTGGTATAGTCTCTCCCCGGTGGGTGGTAAAGAAATATTAGTAAGTAGGAAAAAGTAAATGATACAATTATTTTTTCATTTTGTTTCAATAAACCTTTTTTCTATTGTCTGGATAATTAGTAACGGCCAGATGCGCCATGTTTGGCTTTTAACTATTTTAAAAAAGTGACTGTAAAAATCAAAGTAATATGTGAGAATATGTCAATCCACTATTACGTTACTCCACTATTATAAAACTGAAATCTTATAATGTAAGAAAGCTTGGTGTAACCGAGCCATTTAAATTATATAAATAAACACACAAATCTATATCACAATATGGACAAATAAACCATTCAGCTACTTCATGGTGTGTTATTTTTGTACAAGCATGTGTTTAAATTTTTGTCATTAATATGCATTTGATTCTCATCAACCTATTCTTGAATTAAGAATTCTTGTAGAAAGAATTCTCGTAGCAATTAAATATCATGATGGTTACATCCACTCTGTTAAGCAAATTTTTTTGTGACAAAATAAACACATGCAAATGCAATGACTAAAGTCATAGTAAAGGCTGCATGCGTGGAGCAGACATAAAAAAAAAACTTCTGAAACAAAAATACCAGAATAAAGCGTGTCCCAGACAGACGCGGCCTGCGGTGGCGATCTGCTGTTGCCTTCTTGTTTGACCGTGATAACAATACACTGCCGCGGCCGCGGTGGCGGTCATTCTAACCTACGGCGGCACATTAGCTCTCGAGTCTCACCTGCGAGTGGACGTTAGTAATGGCCAATCGTAACGAAGTTTTGCTTTTATTGGCGCTGGAAGAAGATGAAAGAAAAAGGTATGTAAGTTCAAAGAAATAAAAGCACAGTTTAGAAAAAAAATATGTACTAACGTATTTAATATTTTGGTTATTCTTTTCAGAAAAAGAGAATTGTGGGTCCATGACATTAATAAAGAACGGCAGCAACATGGGGAATTCTGGACATTATATCCTCTTCTAAGAAAAGACGAAAATAACTGTGTTTATAGGCATAATTTCACGCGGTACACGCGGCCTGTTGTAAATATTTGCAACTGATCGCGTAATGGCCGCCTCAAGTCCGCGCGCTCATTCACACAGAAGCGGTGGCGGAGGGGGCGGGGCTTGCAGCCGCGGTGAGCCGCGCTGTGACCGCGTCCAGCCGCGTGTGTCTATGTCGTTCCTAGAACTCTTAAGTCATCCAACTGACCGCCACCGCCACCGCCACCGCAGGCCGCGTCTGTCTGGGACACGCTTAAATGAAGCTGTGGCATCAGCGTCGACTAAAGAAACCTTTTAACTAAAATAAAATTAAATGAACATGAAAAAATATCTCAAAAACTTTAACGTAATCAACGTATTGAAATTGCTGACTTTATAGTTCAACTGTTAATATTGGGTATCCGTTTGTATGCAAATAAAGCACACAGGATCTATCACATACACAGCACACAACAGTAAATTTAGGACCGCACTGTCCTTATTTGCATATATTAACTTTGCGTCATAGACTGGCGTTTAAGGCCGATCTTAATAGTTCCATTCAAGATGGCAGTGCTCTGGCGGATTTAACAAAACACATTTATCGTCCTTATTTATCATCCTGCTTATTATTGGATTGTAAAAGAAAGCGTCTAAGGAGAGCCTGGAATTGAGGTTAACGTGATGATAAAATAAGTGATAGTGAACCTTTGTCCGAACACAGAAATGCTATTACTATCTATAATTTACCATTACAACCTTTGGTGAGATGATGTTTTTTTACATACAACTCAGAAGCTTTCTTTTTCTATCTAAATTTTAATATATGGCTAAAGCTAACAGTTGTACTTTCTCTTTTGATAGATACTATTATGTAAATTACGGCCCAAAAAAAAACTATTTCTATATTTCTCACATTCTCTTTTAGCCATCCCATATAATATTAAGTGACTAATATGGAATCGGACTTCTTGTATCAGTAATAGAGAACTTCTCAGTAACATTTCTGCAAGGAAAGGTACCTTAACTTACCTTTTCAGAGTATACCGATAATACTTAAATTATAAAATACCATGAAAATATTTAACTTAAGCGGCATATGGCAGCAAGCTGTGAGAGCTGTGGCACACAAAAGCACGGCACTTCAAATTGTAAATCGCACACTCTATGTCCCTCCGATCACCTCAACTAACCTCTCCTATCTGAATCTAATCAATACTTGTAAAACGATAAAAGTAAATCCAAATAAAAGACTATCAAGTTAATTATATACAGTTATACTAAACAGTTACGTGAAACCAACTACTAATTCGTATCCGTGTAATATAATCTTATAGACCCTTTGTTGAATATTAATCAATATGTGCCATCATATTGACGACATTTATGTGGCTTTTACGAGTATAGTAGATATTTGCAATGATTCTGTAATAATCTTCATTTATCTATCCTTCCGGATCAACTCCAATCGGATAATGTCATAAGGATTCACCTATTACTTGCTCCTCCCAAAGTTCCGAACTCGAATCATTGTCTGTTTCCAAGTGACGTATTTTGAAGCATTCGATTTGTATTGTAGAACCGGAAGCCAATTCTGCGTTAGATCAATAGGACTACATGAGATTTATATTTCCAGGGCGAAGTTTAAATTAAATGAAAGTAATTTTTATATACTATTACACCCTCTTTTGAAACTGTCGTTATGTAAATAATAAATAACTTCTTTCGGCGCTGTAAAGTTTTTGTGATCTACCTAAATCTGTTTTATCTAATTAAAAAGCTGTGAAGGAACACTTCTGTAGCAATGAGGGATTACGTGTCATTAGATTAAAATCGTTGATTGTTTCCAACTTGCGATTCCTTCAGTATTTCAGTACTGAAGTGATTACATTTCACGGCATGTCATCAGCTTCATAATAACAATTCGATATGGCATTTCCGACACAGCTTTACGCGGTAATCTTACGTTGCGACCAATAATTCTTTTCAATGCAGAAATATTGCACTTTATTCATAGCTAGCTAGTGTTTGTATTGACTATAATAGTGCTCTGTGAAAAATGGAAAGGAAACTTATGGCTTAGATCTCGTGTAGGTAAGGCCTCTTTAAATAATAATAGTAAATTTACCTGAAACTTTGAGTGTTTTTAAAGTGGCACATTTAAATGTTTCAAAAACATTTTTATTTTTATTTCTTTCATTTTCTTTCTTTTTTACATGAAAGTGTATATCGATCATTCTCAAAGTGAATAATCGATATACACTTTCATGTCAAAAATAAAAACAATTTGATGTTTGATTTGACATTTTTTAAATAAAAAGCTTGACAGTGTGACAAACAGTGTTATAAAACTAGACTAAATACCATACTACCTTTCAAACTATTGAGTTGTATAATCAATATAAATATGAAACGAGAATATGAACGAGTGAATAAAGATTTAGATAGATATTTAAATAAATTTATATAACCTTAAATAAACTTTAACTCATTTTATATTAATTTTTCTTTATCATCTCTCATAAAAGTAATAGCAACAAAATACTTATAGATCAAACAAAATACGCCTTTCATTGCTGCTACGTTACTAGTTCAACCATTAATGAACTGAATTCAACAGAAATACGAAGAATCAATATGTCCTGTTCTATGACGTGGAAGGAAAAAACGCTATCTCAAACGGTCCCGAAACAAATATTGGCGGCAGTCTCGGTGTTTATTGCAGGAGTAAACGGAAAACGCCCTGACCGCGTCTTAACAGTCACTAGTGTACACGAATGTAGGGTTGACATAATATTTTAATAAATTGATATTGAAAACATTTTATAAAATTATCTACATAGGCTTCATGTGTCATCAATCATCATGTATCTACTTATCTTGGTAAGCATACTCTAGCAAGTGATGCGGAAAAATAATAAGCAACAATAATAAATTGAGATTATGAAATTAACTAAAAATGGCTTCAATACCTATCAAAAGACTTGAGTCTACCCTTACTAAGTAAACCTTAGAACTGTAGTTAAATAATTAATCATCCGCAAGGAAGTCTTAATGAAGCGACACGTTGCGCAATGCAAAGTAGAGCATTCTCGTGGTCAGTTATCAACTAGATGGACAGACCTTGCATAATTTATGGCATCTGGCACAGTCAAGAAATGAAGTTATAGGAAGTGGAAGGCAGAAATTAAATGAGCAGTCAGCAAGGAAAGTATTATCTGTAATCACGATCACTTCATCAAGTGTGTGACTGAATAAGAAAAAAAAGTGGAAGAAGTGTCATAATCCATAATAGAGGTGACATGAAACAATGTGTGCTATATTCATTTGAAAATTATAACATACACTATAATCTTTACTTACGAAATTGTATGCTTCATACTTTGTAAATTATATTATAAACAATATAATTTAAAGTATGAAGCATACAATTATGTATATGTAACGTTTCCATATGAAATTATACATGAAATGGTAGAATCAGCACGTATTTGGCATCAATAAGCCAAAATAATAAGGCATAATTTTTTTCAATGTATTGTCCCTATTTACAACTTATTTCATTTACTTATAAGCTATAGAAACTATTTATTATGACGACCTCCATAGTCGAGTGGATAGTACACCGGTTTCAAAGTGTCGCCATCTCTGAGGTCCCGGGTTCGAATCCCGGTGGGGGCAGATGTTTGTGTGATGAATGCCAGCATTTGTACCTTAGTCATGGTTGTCGATATATATTTCAATAAAAATTATTTATATATGTATAATATATGTATGTCTATCCGTTACCCTAGATCCCATAGCACAAGCCTTACAGAGCTTACCTTGGGCTAGGCTAATTGGTGTAAGTGTAACAAATATTTATTTATTATTTATTTATTTATCATTATCTTAATTTTTAACAAAAAAAAAAGAAAAATAATTCTAATTTCTGTTTACTGTTGAATCTAATTTAACATAAAAACCTCAAAAATAGCTGCTATTGTTTGCGTCATAAGTTTGTACTTTATGGGTCAAAAATAAGAAAACTTAAATTTTGTTATCTTTAAAAATTATATTTATTTGCTTGTTTAATGTTTGTTGATATGTGTGTAAGAGTTATATGCAATTTACCGACTTAGATTTTAAATATATATGAAAAACGTTGAAATGTAAAAAAGCTAAAGTACTAATGATTGATAGTTTAAATATTTACATAAAAAAATTCTGAAACCATGCACAGCCTACGGTTTACTTTATTGTTATTTCCAGTCGTTCGATTGACGACTTTTAAAAGATGACAACCCTTAAGATCTAGAGCCTTATACAAATATTTGTTTGGATTGCTTTAAGGTATGCAAGCCGAAATTATTGTTAGCATTGCCTGTTTGCTCTTATTTGTCAAAGTTAACTAATTTAGTACATGAAATGAAACTATACCGTTTCAATATTGTTTAATGTGTGTATTTCAATTGAGATTGTTTCTAACTATCATATTTCATTAGAAAATTTAGGCAGAAACTCATTTTATATGGAAATTAAAAGGTATTCACTTAATATTTTTAACACTTATATACGCCCGTAATACAAACCTTAGTTCTGCTTCTAACGACCTCTTCGAATTGCCCCCTTACCATTTACGACACGGCTTTACGATATACTTCAGTCTTTCTTTTCTGTTATGCCCTTTTTATGAAATGCCCTCCTTCTAGAAGTAAAAATCTTATAATTAACTTTAGCTTTTCAGAACAATCACGAAAATCTTTGGCAATTACAATTAATACAAAGACAGTAATTTTTCACGGATTTTCACCTAAAAGATTTTATGTAATATATAATCTATCTATATTTTATTTATGTGTTATGATTAACCTTGCCATAAACATTGTTACAAAAATATTTTTATTGCATAAAATATATATGACTTTAATGTGTTTTAGTAATTAAAACATTAAAAATAAATGTAACTTTCAAAAATTATCTCCATTGACTGCAATAGAGCCCTTTTATCATTGAATTTACAACAATTATCAATAGAAGCACCCGTTCCATGGGTATATTCTTCATTGCCAATCTTATGGATTGCTTTAGTATCTAAAGTCATCATAGTGTTTAGAGCAAGTCATACTCTTTAAAACTGTGAATAAATAATAAAGGGGATTAAGATAGGAACTTAGATGACGGCTCGTTTTCAGCTTTGATGAAATCTGGAACATTCGTTTCCAAGCTTAGGTTAGTCTTGCTGAAAGGACCATCCTTGGTTATAGAACATGTATTCTTACCCTTAACAAAAGTTAAGCCGCTGCTTAACCACCTTTCTTGAGAATTTTATCTTGAAACACTTGTGCTATTTTTTTTAATGCCTTTTCACAAAAAATTACTAAGACATTCGTATCTAACAGCCAACCAAACCATCACTAAAGTCGAATAATATCCAAATAGCACAGAGTAGACTCTGTGGACTAATTGAGAAGTTTTAAGCTGAAAACGGAATTCTGATTGTTAAAATATTGCTGAAAAATAAAATAGTTCTAATATATATTTTATTTATATTAAATCGTAACAATATTTATAGCCAAACTAAGTAAATTTATATAATTTAGTAAATTATATAATTCGATTTGTTATTGAATCATTTTTGATACAAGGACACATAGCTACGTGAAATTAGACTTATGTCGCTCGTCATAGCGTAGGCTTTTGTGGTGAAAATGTAAAGCATTACGTATAGTTGACAATATATCATTATATCTGCATCAACAAAAAATTTTTTTTATGTAATTTACCCCAGGCTTTCCGTCCGCCTCTGTGCACTAGTAATTAGTGTTATTATTGTAATATTATTTAAAAAATAAAGAATTCACTGTATATTAAATCAGGCATTTCTAATGTTAAAAGGTATTACGAAACGGTTTTGACGCCACTGCTGCTGACTAAAATAAAAAGGCGGGAAATAAAAGTAGTAAAGGTGAAATGGTCACTAAGCACGGACTTATTACGTCAAGCCGTTAATAGGGCCATTAGCACCAACGGCTTAGGCTGAGGTTAGTCGGTAGGTCTTTCGGGTCTAGCCGCCTCGATTCATCAGGAGTCAGGCATAATCACCGTGGCACTTGGTGCGGTGGAATCCATGAGGATTATCAGCCTCTTCTCTCCAGAGGGAAAAAAAATTAAACACGGGAACAGTCCGTAAGCAAGAGTCGACGCGGGGAGTCTAAGTGTAGTGTATCTATAGTTATCAAGTATTATTTGTAATAAGGAACAGTAGTTTTATTTTGTTATATTTACATTAGTAAGTACATGAAATATGTTTTATATATATTTCGTATACGCTACATTCTAACCTATCAGCATTTGTCCTATCACAGTGGGTTGAAGGAAATTTCATATAAAAATAAACCAGTAAGTCATGAGAAACCCACTGTTAGGCGTAGGTTTTCGTCAAGGATCAGCATAGATCAGTGTGGAAATCATAAGAACAGAAATTTTTGGTAAGCTCGGAATATTCGATAAGTTACTGGGATCGTTGTAAGAACAAAAGGTCTTGAACGTAGACAAACATTCAACAGTAACGTAGAATTTATTTTCCTGATAATAAAATAAATACAATTATATTTATATTTTCTAGACTAACGTATGTTTTCGCCTCACTCTGCTTAAATATTGTCGAGCTCGCCTTTTTAAATTTTACGCTAATATTAAGTAAATTTTTATAATTTCGTATCTCACGGCGCCTAATGAAGGAACATAATGTAATTAAAATGTGTGCGCGCCACACGTTCACACGCTGGCAACATTTTTTCCGCATCCAGTCTCCGCGAGTAAGCTTTTTTATGAAATTGTTTTCAGCTCGAAAAATTTCTCCTCAGGGGAAAGTTGAAGCGTTTTTATTCAAGTTTCATATTCTCGTGAACTTTTAATAGCTGTATAATGCCGGCGCACTCGACCCGCTCCGTACTATTTGAATATGTCCTATTTATTTTTTTAATGGTTATGGTGAAGAGAGTTCTAAACTGTTCTAATGTGATTTTAGGGAAATGTCCTGTCTTCGGATTTGTTAACTTCACAAAGCTTGCATTGGGAACAAGAGTTTTAAACTATCTGGGAGCCGAGAGTTCTTGCAACAAATACACCTTAGCGTCATTAGCTGCAGAGAAACATAAACATAAGCGATCGATAAAGTTAACTTTAGCCGATATACTTCGGGGGGGTGTATGCCACCCGCCTGTCTTATCTTAACCAGCTGGACAGAGTGGAGTCGCAAGAGCAGATGCTCGAAGGGTGGAAGTGTAATAGTGTCATAACGCCGACGGCATCTCGATCGCTGTCGCAGACACACCTCTCTACACCCTTAGCCGTTCACACCAATGTTGCTTCCTTCGCACCAATAATATTGGTCTGCTTTTTTGCTGAGCCCATTTAGTGAGCGACGTGTCACCACCTTTTTTTTTTATTCCCTGAGGAAAATGCATTAAGTTGCATACCCCGGCTGTGGCGAGCCGGCGGTTATGTGGGGCTCTCCTCCCAGAAAGGGGGAGGCCTACCCACTAAAGACCTCAGGGATGGCCTTTCTTAGGCATGTAGGGAGCCCCGGGAACGCCAAGCTACTTCCGGGAACCCCCAGCCTCCGCTCCCCCGCCAATACAGGGGAGCCCTCCTCGGGGGAGGCTACAATACCTCCCCCGATCTCCACCACCGACGACGGGATCCCGGGTCGCCGTATCCGCGGGCGCGATTTCCTCGCGCCCGCCGGCGACCCGCGGCGGCGCCGCAGCTGTGCTACCGAGCCCGGCGCCGCTTCCCTCGAGCGGGATCGGCAATCTCCCTACCCCTCTCGGCGGCCTCCTACTGGAGCATCACTGCTTCACAGAAGGAGGCCACAGCCCTCCAACCTCCCTCGTCCGCCAGCATTGCCGCAATCAATGCCGGCGGAGACAGATCTCGCCCGATCTCTGCGACCAAGACTCGCGCTCGGAGGCCCACGCGGGGCACTCCGCTAGCGTGTGCTGGGCCAAGTCGAGGTTGGATGCGCAGTGGTGGCAATGTGTCGGACGTGACACCACCATCTGCCATAATTAAATCAATTAAAAGGCTTTGAGAAGGCAGGTGACCGGAGTCTCTTCCATAGCCCTGTTGTCATTACCACCGAAATCGAAATGCAATAGTCCACAAACGTTTTGACCAGTAATGACAATAGTTTCTATGCATCTAACTGGGTATATTCTTTAGCTGTATTTTTCATGCTGCTGATAGATATTCGAGGAGACTAGATTCGAGGCCTGCGTCGCAGGAGCCGGTCCAGTTACATGAAAATAATATACATTTCTGCTAGTTCACGGCTTGTTTCTTTGTAACGGAAATACTTAATTAATACTAATTAATGTTAAACGGTAAATACTAAACAAAAAATGCTAAAATACAAATGAATTACATAAAAATAAGTTAATTCTATTATTACAGGATAGGAATGTGTGCGCGTGTGTGTTGGTGGGACTGTATAAACCTACACAGGTTTATACACTCCCACCACACACGTCTACGTAAGTAATATTAATATTGATGAGAAATAATAGCCACCGTGGTCATTGTGGCTATATAATCTAGTTTACTCAGATAATGACTGCTTTAACTGGTATGCAGAGAGATTCTGAATGTCTTTTAACTTCAAGGCTACTTTGTTATATACAAAACAATGGGAATAGTACTAGGATTTTAAAAATTATTTGGTTTGTAAGGGTTTTGAAGTCAGCGGATGAAATAGATTTTTTATGAATTTTTACTATATAAAGTTGTCGAACTCGAGCAACTTCGCTTTCCTTGTACAACAGCTCATCTGTGGAGAATCTGAAGGGCTTGCGAAACATAACTTTCAGGGCTGCACGCTGTGCTCTTTCCAAGTCTATTAGAGTTGTTTTGCTATAGCTGCACCTATGTACATGACTTTTACGCATCTCATTATTTCTCGAAAACTCTAATAAACCTTTTGATGATTTTTAAACTTCTAATGAGCAGTATTGAAACCAACCTAAGTACATACTCTAAAATCTTCAGCTAATCACACCTCATTATCTCTGAAATAAAAAATAAACGTACAAACCACACCTCAAAGCCTCGAAATAAAAATTCAGCAAAGAACATTTCCCTATTCAACACAATACACGCTCATATAAAAATTAACCGTATATTCTGTGCGCGTTTTAGAGCCGCTTTTAAAATGGCCGAGTCAACACCTGGCTCTCCCATTACCCCTATTCCAGGGTTGACGGTACAGTTTTCGCAAGAAAAATTGAATTTAATATCAATCGTGTGATACGGCGTTTATGCAGTAAGCTCACACGATGTTTATATTAATATCGCATTGCGAAACATTAGGGACATCTGCGCCTGACGTATTTTCAGAAAATTAAAATGCTCGTACAAGACAAAAAGAATGGATAGCGCACATATTTACGTCAGCGACATAAATGTTAAAAGATTATAAAAAGTATTGTTGTTGGTAGACCCTGCTTTGCGGTGGCAGGGGGAGTCGATCGTTGACCTGTCATGGGCGACTCCCTCTGCGCACCGCATGGTGTCAGGTTGGAGGGTGGCGGCGGAGGTGGTTACACTCTCCGACCACCGGCACATCGTGTTCGACGTGTCGGTGGCCCACCGTCGCCCTTCCCGCACACTCCAGGAGGACAGCCGTCCGCGACGTTGGTCCATCAAGCGGCTGGACCGGGATGCGGCTCTAGCCGCTGCCCACGTCGCGGACTGGGCGGAGAAGGCACGGGTTTCGCCCGACCTCGATGTGCATGCGCGGGCCGCCTGGCTCCGGGGCACGATGACGTCGATCTGCGACGTCTCCATGCCCCGAGTCAGGCCGCCCCGGCGGCGCTCTGCGTACTGGTGGAACGAGGAGATCGCGCGGCTACGGGTCGTTGTAGTAGCCGCGCGCCGCCAGTACCTCAGAGCCCGTCGAAGACGGCGAGCCTCAGTCGACGAAGTCCTGAGCGCCAGAAGCGCGTACGGAGCCGCGGCCAAGGCGCTCGGCGTCGCCATCGCCGACGCCAAGGCGCGGTCCTGGCGCGAGCTGCTGGGGGACTGGAGAGGGACCCATGGGGGCGCCCGTACCGGATGGTACTGGGCAAGCTCCGACCGTGGGTCCCTCCGCTGACGGAGACCCTGGACCGTCTCGTCGTGGGAAGAGCGGTGGATACGCTCTTCCCGAGGGTCCGGGACAGTCCCCCCGCGCCGCCCCGTCGCCCGGCCCTTGGTCGGACGACCTCCGGGTGACGGAGAGCGAGCTCGCCGGGGCCGTTTCGCGGCTCTCTGCGCGCAACACTGCCCCGGGACCGGATGGGGTCCCGGGAAAGGTGCTAGCGCTGGCGCTCAGGGCGTTAGGGAGCACGGTGAGACAGCTCTTCACGAGCTGTCTCCGCGAGGGCGTGTTTCCCGTTGACTGGAAGTCGGCCAGGTTGGTGCTCCTCAGGAAGGAAGGAAGGACCGGCGACGTTCCATCTTCGTTCCGTCCGATCTGCTTGCTGAACGAGGCGGGGAAACTCTTTGAGAGGGTTATCTCCGCTCGTATCAGCGAGCACCTGTCGCGCGCGGGTCCCGACCTATCGGACTGCCAATTTGGATTCCGGCGGGGGCGATCAACGCTGGACGCCATCCAGCGTGTTCGTTCCCTGTCGGAGTCCGCAGTCCGATCGGGGGGGGTGGCGTTGGCGGTGTCGTTAGACATCGTCAACGCCTTCGGCACCCTCCCCTGGCAGGCCATTAGGGAGGCGCTCGTATACCACGAGCTGCCTCCCTACCTGCGGGCAGTGGTCGGGGACTATCTGCGCGACAGGACGATCGGCGTGATGGGACGGGACGGGATGGAAACGTCGAGGAGGGTCGAATGCGGCGTTCCGCAGGGGTCGGTGTTGGGACCCCTGCTATGGAACCTCGCATACGACGCGGTCCTTCGCACCAGCCTTCCTCGCGGCGTGAGTGTCGTCTGCTACGCTGACGACACTCTCGTCGTGACGACTGGTGCCGACTTCGAGCCGGTGCTCAGGCTTGCCGAGCTTGGGGTGGCTTGTGTCGTGCGGGCGATCCGCCAGCTGGGTTTACAAATAGCGCCTCACAAAACCGAGGCGCTATGGTTCCACGGCCTTCCGAGGCGCCGGGAACCACCCAGTTGCCGGATCCGGGTGGGTGACGCGGTGGTC
The DNA here is from genome assembly GCA_036419045.1 of Scirpophaga incertulas. Lineage (NCBI taxonomy): Eukaryota > Metazoa > Arthropoda > Insecta > Lepidoptera > Crambidae > Scirpophaga > Scirpophaga incertulas. Next base: position 7,051,793 of record CM071644.1, read on the forward strand.
CCGGTGGGGCCGTACATAAAGTACCTGGGCCTCACCCTGGACCGCCGCTGGAGCTTTGAGGAGCATTTCGTGCGGTTGGTCCCCCGTGCCAAAAGGGTGGCGGGCGCATTGCATCGCCTGCTGCCCAATCTCGGGGGACCGAGGGATGGAGTCCGCCGCCTGTACGAGGGCGTCGTGCGATCCGTGGCCATGTATGGGGCTCCCGTGTGGTCGCAAGACTGCGCGAGGTCCCCCCGCTGCAGAGCTCTGCTACGGAGTCTGCAGCGGATAATGGCCATACGGATCGTACGAGGCTACCGTACAATCTCGTACGAGGCGGCGACAGTTCTGGGACGCTCCCCCCCATTCGACATCCTGGCCGACATGTACGCGGCGACGTATGCGTCGCGGCGTGTCGGCCGGGGGGCGATGGGGGGAGCGCCCTGGAACCCGCGCACGAAGTGCCTAAGCGGGAGTGGCACCGACGGATTGTGGCGGCCTGGCGTGCGCAGCTCGAATTACGGATCTGCGCGCGCCAGCGGGCCGTCGGTGCCGTACTCCCGCACCTCGAAGCTTGGCTCAACGGGAAGGAGGAGGTCACCTACCGATTGACTCAGATACTCACCGGGCACGGCTGCTTCGGTGAGTATCTGTGTCGAATAGGACGGGAGGGATCGACACATTGTCACCACTGCGCATCCGACCTCGACTCGGCCCAGCACACGCTGGCGGAGTGCCCCGCGTGGGCCTCCGAGCGCCGAGTCTTGGTCGCAGAGATCGGGCGAGATCTGTCTCCGCCGGCATTGATTGCGGCAATGCTGGCGGACGAGGGAGGTTGGAGGGCTGTGGCCTCCTTCTGTGAAGCAGTAATGCTCCAGAAGGAGGCCGCCGAGCGGGGTCGGGAGATGGCCGATCCCGCTCGAAGGAGGCGGCGCCGGGCTCGGTAGCACAGCTGCGGCGCCGCCGCGGGTCGCCGGCGGGCGCGAGGAAGTCGCGACCGCTACGGCGACCAGGGATGGACCACGCCCCTTCCGTGGCCGGGGGGCGTCGTCGGTGGAGGGGACCGGGGAGGTGGTAGCTTCCCCCGAGGAGGGCTCCCCTCTAGAGAGGGGAGCGGAGGCTGGGGGTTCCCGGAAGTGGCCTTTGTGTTCCCGGGGGCTCCCTACATGCCTGAGGAAGGCCATCCCTGAGGTTTTTAGTGGGTAGGCCTCCCCCTTCTGGGGAGGAGAGCCCCACATAACCCCGGCTCGCCACAGCCGGGGTATGCAATTTAATGCATTTTCCTCAGGGGAACAAAAAAAAAAAAAAAAAGACCCTGCTTATTCATTAGTAGATGTGGATACTATTAATTTATTGATTGTATTAATTATTTATTATAAATATGACACGTTATTTATTTTACTTATTGAATTGTTTATCACAACTTTTTTAAAAATATAAAAGACTTTTGGAAGTTTTATATACCTCATATCTGTCATAGTAGTTTCACAGCAGCAATATCTGTCAGAATATAGTTACGATAAAATGCATCTGATATTTCTCCGTCATCTAGTATTGGTAATTTTATTAAGCAGTATTTCCGAACTGATACGATATCGAAACCTTCAAAAAAAGAGCATATTCCTATTTAAAAGGCCTATTTGTGACTCCTCTGGTATTGCTGGTGGGTGTCTATGGGTAACGGTTATCGTTTACCATCAAGTGATCCGTTTACTCGTTTGCTGCCCTATATTATAAAAAAAAAATTATATCAACCTTATTATATTTGGTTGTAATTTATTACATTTTTTTTTTTTTTTTTTATAGTATAGGGCAGCAAACGAGCAAACGAATCACCTGATGGTAAGCGATACGTTGCCCATGGACACCTGCAACACCAGAGGAGTTACAGATGCGTTGCCGGCTTTAAAAGGGAATAAGGGGGGAAGGGGGTTGGGCTCCGGTACCCTCACTCACTCGGCGAAACACAGCGCAAGCGCTATTTTACGCCGTTTTCTGTGAGGCCGTGGTATCACTTCCGGTCGAGCCGGCCAATTCGTGCGAAGCATGGCTCTCCTACGGTAAAACATTCATAACGATTCTCCAACCCCCACGCAAAGCACAGTGTACATTGCTAACTTGTGACATACAATATAGTCCACATTTCCAGTCCACTTTACTGAATAATTTCACTGCTATATTTTACCCTTCAAACAGGAACACAGAAATGAAAGAACTTTGCAGTAGAAATAGGTTAGACGGAGGTACACAGTCGACCCTGGGAGTCCCGCTCCAGCATCTTTCCTGAAAATTGTTTTTAATAACAAAGTACGAAAAGTGCATTGTGTGTAAACCTTTTACACCCATATATATTTTTTTATTTATTATCACAAATGCCGAATATTAGAACCAGAACGAAATTTCAATTAGGCAATTTCATTTTAGGGACCCATGGGGGCGCCCGTACCGGATGGTATTGGGCAAGCTCCGACGAGCTGCCGGAACTTGTATCGGCAGGGGAGCGGAAGCTGGGGGTTCTCGGAAGTCGCTTGGCGTTCCCGGGGGCTCCCTACATGCCTGAGGAAGGCCATCCCTGAGGTTTTTAGTGGGTAGGCCTCCCCCTTCTGGGGAGGAGTGCCCCACATAACCGCCGGCTCACCACAGCCGGGGTATGCAATTTAATGCATTTTCCTCAAGGGAACAAAAAAAAAAGGCAATCTCATTTAGAGTGACACGTGTGACCTTCAGTTCAATAATCGATCATAAAACTTTCAATCGCTTAAAGACTCGATTAATAAATTCTGTTCGACGTTTCTACAGACTAATCTTTGCAACATTACCTAGTGATCTTTTTTAAATGACTCCTAAATATAATTTGAGCATTTTCTAAAGATAAAGACTGTAAAACAAGCTTTCCCGCGTCCATCAACATATTTTGTAAAGCTCAGCAACTACCTGTTGGTACATAATTTACATTAAGCGAGCACAGGTTACGCTCGTTAAAAAGTAATCTGCAAGACCCTGGTCGTAAGCCTCGCCAGCTTAAAAATCTGGTTGCTTTTAACGCATTTTTCGCTGCTAATTAGCAAAATTCGTCGAGAAAAGTGCAGTAACAAAATTATTGCTAATAGCTTTCGTTCGTTTTCACAAAATTCTGTTTTGTATGCATGAATTAAATAACTCTTATGACAATCAGACATAAACTGTACAAACACGCTTAAAACTGGCTAAGATATAAAAATGTTATATAATTATAGAATAAATCGCTAGAAATTTCATCAAAGTGGCCAGGGGGGCAATCGCACTAACAAATCGCAGCTGAAACGAAAACAAATCGTTCCACTCAACCAATCCGAGAGCTAGAATATCACGTCATCGAACAGATGACGTGATATTGTGGCGTTCGGATTGGTTAAGCCGAACGGTTCGGTTGCGTTTCGCTTGCGATTTATAAGTGCGATCGCCCCTCTGGTAGTTTTTTAGTACCTACTAATATTATAAACGCGGGAGTTTGTAAATATGGATGGATGTTAAAAAGTTATAAATTTTAATTTCAATAATAACACTATTGAAATGAAACTTTATAATAATATAACTTATACGTCGGAATAACACACATTGATCGTCCTATAATTAGGGCTTCGCAGTGCTGCTTAGTTATCGTATATATTTTAACAATATTGTTACATTATTATAGTGCGACTGTAATATTTTAATATTGTCAAGCGGTTATATTTTTCAAATGCGACCAAAAATTACTTGTGTGATAATCTTAATTGTATAATGTGTGTTCTTTCTACGCCACGCTCATATAAGCTACTCGAAATTCAAATCCTGCGTAGACGTAGTCGCGGGCATCGGCTAGGTTCTTATAAACAAAAACACTAAAATAAAATTCATTTATATACGTATTCACACTAAATCTGTGTAAATTAAAAAGTTAATAAAACTCTTATCACGAATATTCTCGTACTTACGAGTAATTGGTTACCATGCTATGATTTCCCGTCATAATCGTTTTAAACTCTGCACGAATTAAATTTCCACATTACATATCGTTGACATTTCAAACGTTTCTTGAACAGAACCTGTATCGTGCCGAAAACTTTTAATTGCTACAAAATTGAATGTGTTAGCTTGAGGCAATGAATTTGTACATAACACTTGGATTAAAAATCATTGGAGACGACTTATATACCGTTACTAAACAGTAATTTACTATACAGTAACTTCCTACACAGTGACACTTTACAGTACTATACAATAACACTTTTAATTATAAATTTACTTTTAACTAGATATACTGTAAACTTTATAACACAGAAATTGCTAAACCATTAAGTAGTTTAATATTATGTGAATATAACTAATCCAAGATATTACTTACCACTATCAAATTCCAAATTTGACAATATTTATTATAGTTTGTTTTCTTTTTCTCTATCGCTTTCTTTTACCAACAACAAACTCATCATGCGTTGTACCTTGGTTCACTTGGTACAAGGCATGATAAGTTTATTGCTGCCTAAACGCAGCACTGTGTGATGTGATGGCTGTTATCCAAACCTGGATCCGAGTAGGGGAGATAGCGCGTGCGCCGGCTACTGGCTGCGGCACAAACGATTGGACAGCGCTGCTGCCGGCCAAAGAATACTCGGTGGTTGTATGGTGGATTTTTTATCAAACAAAGTATCAGCGCGTGTTTGCTTTCTCATCCAGGGATACCAGACATTAAATACATTTAGGTGAGTGTGACTATTATATCGACCTTCATAGCAGTGATTAGTTGTCTTGCGCTTAGCTTCCTTAACAGACACGATAATCTCTCCGATTAATTATGATCATATTGTATTGACTAGCGATTTTAACATGTCCTGCGAAACGAAAACCTAAATAATAAAAAACTTACTTTAAACTGTTCAAAAATACCATTAATAGTATTCTTGAACAGTGTAAATTTCAATTTTTTTGTTACAGTTTCAAATTATTTTACCAGCAATCACTTATTAATTTGATGTGCTGTTATATGAATCTCGTGGATGTTGGAGCATTCCGTATACCTGATTTGAATAGTAATGTTTTCTTGTCATGCAGAATTCATATTAAAAAAGTAAGGTCGATTCCGAAATTTTGAAGTTATAGGTTATTTAAAAGTATAGATTTGGGATCTCTTTTATTTAGAATTTAATGTAAATGCATGGACGCGAATGTTGAGTGATGATTTGATTCTATGGTGGACACATTTACTGCTTGTATTTTACGATTATACGACCGTCTAGCAAAACTGTCCTTTTAAATAAAAATTCTCAGCGATGGATCACGTAATATTAGGGAAATTATAAAATGAAGTAATATAGTCCAGTCGCAGTCGTTCATCTGGGTCAGAGTCTCACATTACTCGTAGCTAATACAAAAGACTTAAAAGCATTTTATCAGCAACTCTTAATAGTAAAAATAAGGCATAGTTCAAGCACCATATCAATGATTTGATGATTTGATGATCCTCCGTCTCATTTACAGGATAAAAATTTACTTTAAATAATTTATTTATTGTTACTAGGTGATAAAGAAACGAAACTTTCAGCTTTAACATTTTTCAACTTCTACAGATTTGGTCAGAATACTTTTAATTTTCTAAGCTAATTTTTAGCCCAGATTTGATGATCTTCCGTCTCATTTATAGGATAAATATTTACTTAATACTCTTTTTTTATTATTACTAGGTGATAATGAAAGGAAACTTTCAGCATTAACATTTTTCAACTTTTCACTTTTTGATTCCACACCGTTAATAAAAATGCAGTAAGTAAAATTACAACGAGCAAGTACAAAAGGAATAATTTAGTCGTAAGTTGCTCAAAAATCTAAATTTATGGAATCAAGATATTTAATTGATTAAGTCCTCTCTTTTAATCTTACGATGAGAATATTATATATAATTATCTTCTATATAAAATGCAGAGTTATATCAGTGTGGATATTGGAGTGAGATTGTGCGATACACTGATTCTTTCAAAATTAAATAATGCTGATGCTGTGTTCGGGGCTTGCCTTTTGGCACGTTCTAAAAAATTAATGCAACGTGTTCAGAATGCTTGCGTTAGATATTGCTATCCAATTCCACGTCGAGCACACAATTCATTGTATATATATTATATTCATAAATAGGTTTGGATTCCTTAGCATGGCATCACAGCAGGGTACCTTGAGACCAAGTGGGTAACATATCTACTCTCACTTTGTATGAATTCTATTGTTATAGTGAAGTCATAAATTAAAATCGAATGCTGATAAATACGAGTATGATGGTATAAATATCATCATTTATAGCATATTATATTGTGTCTGCAGTATATATTTGCACCTTTGCCCCAGGTGGTGAATACGTCTCTTATGACGTCAACATTTCCTGATGTCTGGAAGGTGGCAATCATCAGATCCTACCTAAAAATGCCAACCCGAGCATTGTGAAATACTTTCGGCCTATCAGTATCCTTGTTTGTTTGTTAAAAAGATCATGACAAAAATGGTAAGTGTGCTCACTTATCAATTTCCTCGAGAAAAATTACATTCTGCCTTTACTTTAATCCGGTTTTAGGAAAAATAGTAGTCCTGTTACCATTGTCTTAACTGATAACACTGCTCGTACTGCTAAACTTTTCCATTAACTTCTACTACATAAACATGTCGCAGTTCCTATCTAAATGGACCTCCTTGCGATCACAATACTGTTGTTCGATCACAATTGTGCCAAAGTATGGAACTAGGATTAAATGACAGCATTTCTAACACATCTGATCTCACCCCTGTAAATAGAGGAGTGTCTCAGGGATCTATGTATCTTAGGACTTGTTTTCATTATGTTATATTGCGCGAAAAAAATTGCCTATACAAATGCAAATATTAAATGTATGCTAATGTACAGGTATATGCCTTTTTTAGGAGTGACGATTATGAAAATGCCGTGTTCAGTTCAAATGATGATTTTTGTATAATCATTGAATAGTTACCAAATGTGTCATTGCCATCATTTGATGGATGGATGGCTGATGGATAATTAAATGGGTTGAAGAGAGTCGCAACCTTTTGGTTACTGATTTATACCAATCTCAGATACGAGCTTAATCAGTTCGGAACTGTTCTTAGCGTTTAGGTACCCTTTATAAAATGAAACCTTATCTAACAGTGGAACTCCGCGTGCAACTGGCTGCCTCCGTGGGAAAATTAAATGATATAGAGACGATCTATAAACCACGCTTGTTGACCCGTATCTATCAGTTCATTCAAAGGGTACAGAATGCTTGCGCTCGTTTGTGTTGTGTGATACCGTCTAAAACTCATGTGACCCCATTTTAAAATAAACATTTTTTAATAAAAATGAATTTTAGGTAAAAATTACATTTTGCATACTTGTTTCAAATACTTTTCTGATTTTTACCTGATAGTGAGTGTGTTGAAAGAAGTTGTATCTCGGAGCTCACCATAACTTCTTATAATACGACTGCTTCAGAGGTAGCTTTAATTATGCAACTTCTAAGGTATGAAACAATCTGACTCCTCCAATAACGTCGCTTACAAATATCATACCTTTAAAAACTGACTGAAAGTAATTAGCTTAAGCGCTTCACATATATGATATTCATTCTGATATGAGCTTGATGGTTTCTTCTTGATATCGCCATAAGTAACTTTAGAAGCGTTGTGGTCTGCAATTATTTCTATCGGTCTTATTGAAAAATAAAGTAATTGACGCAACTGTCTAATATTAATATCTTGTACGATAGTCAACCTAAATTACCCGAATAATTTTGTAGCGTTTAGTTTAATTAATTTAAATTATGTGGTATATAAGCTTAATAATTTCTGTAATGTGTTGTTTGTTTTGAGAGTTCTATGTTCACACCACAACTAGTGCATCGATCGAGATACATTGTCCAACAAGTTTTTGTTCATCCATCCATGTCACTCCTTAAAAAATCTATCAAATTTTACGTTTTACACTAAATATATTTTTATTAAAATATTAGTAAAAGTGGGAATTTTTCTAATTGTTTTATGCAATTAATCTTTAAGTTCAGCCAAAAAATGTTTTTGTTTTATTATTACAGTTTTATCACAAGGGACTAATATGTAACACCAAACAATAAAAATAGTTGTAGAGTATATTGAATGAACCTGATTTCGCCTCCAGTGGATTATACTCCAAGATCCAGCTGTAGAGGCGACAACAAGGAGGCTACGTCAACTTTATTACATATTAAATCACCGCTTATAAAATGTTGTATCCGAAACTTTCTCAGGTATGTTAATTAATAACCATTTGTGCTCAAATGAGGAACCGTGTAAACGCGCCGTCTCCAATCTTGGAGTAGTATATATATACATAAGGATCATGTTATCTGTCAACTGATTTTCAACTTAATGTTGAATGCACAGAGTTCAATATCAATTAGAAATAAACATTTCTTGCACTTACACCAGTTAGCCTAGCCCAAAGTAAGCTGTGTAAGGCTTGTGTTTTCGGATCTAGGGTAACTGATAGATATACATATATTTTACATAAATAAATATTTTTTTATAAAAATATATATTAACAACCACGACTAAGGCACAAGTGCTCGCATTGATCACACAAACATCTGCCCCTAACAGGACTCAAACCCGGGACCTCCGAGATGTTGACACCTCGAATCCGGTGTACCAACCACTCGACTGTGGAGGTCTTCGGCGTCTACATTTTAATATAACATTGGGTGCATCTTATTGTACAGAAAAGATTTTTAACGGGAATATTTGGAACATAAATGAGTCAATTGATGAAAAATCATTATCATTAGCACAGCTCATATACGTCCTTATTAGAGGGTGCGTGCCTGACATATAGGTTAGGGCGATTAGGCTTTAGTCAACCACTTTGGCCCAGTGTGAATTATTGACTACATACCTTACCTTACCTTAGGATTTCTTAGTTAGTTTCTTAGTTAGTTAGTGCTTGTTTTTCACGATGTTTTCCTTCACTCTAAGAATGTCAGATAAATGTACATGTACATAGATGAAACACGATTATCAAGTAAACATCAAAAAAATTGGTACGTAATAGAAACGATCCTGTGACCTACGAAACTTCCGCTTCGTAGACCAGAGCAGAGTCCACAGCGCCACCGACACTCCCAGAAATGATGATGCAAAGCTTTTCAATTACTTCCAAATAGTAATTTATTCATTTGATAATCTCATTAGAATTTTAATAGATATAATCATTTAAAATACGAAATTTAGAACGGCTGCATCGTCCCAGTCTCCTCCCGTAGACCTGTGAACCATTGCCGTAGCATCTACTAAATTGTGAAAAAAATATTCACTTAGTTTAGAAAAATAACTGTCATCAATGTTAATATAGCCTTAAAATCAACCAATATTCTTAAACTTTGGACATTAACATTCTCACTACCCAATTTAAAATTATAAATACATCATTAATTTCGTTAATCGCGAAATGCCTTTGCCTCTCAAATTCACAATATCAAACGAGAAGATAATTTCGCAACATTTAATCATCATTTTTATTATGTCAGACACAATAAAAATTTACTTTCGTCATGAACCACCTGTGAAACCTAACGAACTCCTTTTTTTAGTTTCCGCCAAATTTAACCCAAGTCGGTAGGAAAATTTTCAAGAAATTTAAATAGGAGGCGAGTAACGAAACGTTTTGTTAAGGCGAAGTTATTACGAGCACGGAAATGAGAAACGAGACGTGTTTTTGGGTCATTGGTCCCTTTGCAGCAGTTAGAAATGAGCAATAGTCGTCATGGCAACGCACGGGCTGCTGCGTCATCTAGCTAATATTTGGCATGGAATAACTTATTTGCTCTAAGAAGTTAGCGAGTAAAGTAGTTTATACGTACGAAACATACGCCAACCCTATTTATTTTATAAATGGTACCTACATATCAAGGTCAAATGATATATACCTAGTTAGGTACATATCATTTGATCTTACACTAGGATTTTTATCCTATTTCGTTAGTGTGTCTATGGTTGAATAGTATTGTTCAGTCAGGGCTAGCTGTTTGATTGATGCTAGCTGTTTGACATGTACATGTCGCAGCCAAATGGTTAAAATAACCGTTCAATCAAACAGCTAGCCATGTACATGTCGCAGCCAAATGGTTAAAATAACCGTTCAATCAAACAGCTAGCCCTGACTGAACAACACTATTCAACCATACGTCTAGCTTATTACTTGAATATTTGAGTAGCTCAAAACGTTCAACACTACACAGCTGATTCAAAAGCCGCCGTCTAATTTAATTAGTTCAGCGCTCACCACCGCAGCGCTAGGTGCGTTTTGTTTTCAATATGGCGTCAACTAGCCGTGGTTTGTGATTGTTTCCAGATATTTTTCGGAAAGTAAGTAGTAAATATACGTTACACGTGTTATTAAAGACACAGAAATTATGAGGTCACTTACAAGTGATACGAGTGAATCAAAATTTAAACAAATATTGGAAGATAAATTACGGGATTATGAAATGATTCTTGTTTCGTAAATTTTGGAATTTGTAATTTTTTGCTTCGTGCAATAAACAATATTATTATTAATATTTTGTTTTTAATTTTTACTTATTTCATCAACCTTTTGGTCACCTGTTAAACTTGATTCAAGAATAACCTCCCAAGAAATTACAAAATGTCTTCCTATTCTCTCAAATTAAGTACTAAACTAATGGTCACCTTAGTTAATATACCATTTAACCAGTTGGCTAAGCGTCGTCTAGCTGTAATGTTGAACGTTGCAATCAACAAGTCGGCTAAACGACGTAAAGCTGTTTATACTGTACATACACATATTACAAAAATAATTTACACGCTTAGGTAATTTAACTTTAAAGAAATATAGATTTTTCTACGATACAGACTCCAATATAAAGCTCTTTAATAATTTTTAAACCTAATCATTATTATCATCATATCCCATGGCTGCAAGTAAAATTAAATGATCCACCTTATATCGACGGGTGAAAGCCTATTTGGTTTAAGCGACATTTTTAGAACTTCACAGGAGAGCGTTTCAAAGTTTTCAATTTCAGAAAAAAAATCATTTAAAAAAAACGGTTTGTTATTTTTGCCTGAAAGTGTTACAAATTAGTTTCGTTTTAAAAGCCTCAAATTCTGGTTTTATTATTCACGTTGTAATAGTAAAAAATTTGAAAAAAAATGTCGCTTCACACAAAAAAGCCCATAAATACAGTAAGGCAAAATGATTTAACCGCCACTTTATTCTGCTGACGGTTGCAAGCAAAATGGTTTAAGTGTTTACTTTGGTTGTCTTTCAGAGTACGGCTAAGTGCTTTAACCAACATTCTACCAATTAAATAGAATAAATATATTTGGCTTAAACTCCGAAATTAAATATTTCAGGGTCAAATCATAATGGCTTAAACAACAATTTTAAACAACAGCATTTGTTTTAAATCGCATCTGCTTGTATAATTTTACTAGCTTTTGCCCGCGACTTCGTCCGCGTGGAATCGTGACTTCCGGCAGATTTTTGGTTTTTCCCACATAGTTCCCGTTCTTGCGGGATTTTCGGAATGGTCGAGTTTCCGCAGAATTTTTAGTATTATTATGTTGATACAACTTAAACAAATTATTTCGACCAAATTTGGTACCATAAAAACGGTCATTGTGACTAAACCTAAAAGATAGACATATATGCCGTCGCGGACTTTTTTTTTAGATCATGTATAGAGGAATAATTTCTTTCATACATATTTTTTGTGTATCTTGAACCGTTTCGCAGCGCACGCAAAGAAAGCCTTCAAAAATGAATAATTTTCCCCGTTTTTTACACATTTACCGCTCTGTCTTTGCTCCTATTGGTCATAGCGTAATGTTATTTAGCCTATAGCCTTCCTCGATAAATGGACTATCCAACAAAAAAAGAATTATTCAAATCGCACCAGTAGTTTCGGAGATTAGCGCGTTCAAACAAACAAACTCTTCAGCTTTATTATATTAAGTATAGATAAAGAATGGTGAATGATACCATGCAATTATTTCTCATTTTAAAACTTCAATGTTAGTGGAGATGATGGTTTTTTTTTTTTAACATTTTTATGGGCTTACTCTTGGTCTCAGGCTAGCCCGAGGGCATAGACGAGGCCTACGATGGAGCGAGTTTGCCCAGATAATGCCTGTGCACTCGATTCCTAAATAGTGGTTTTTTAAATAAAAGATCTTTTATCATGATTTATTTAATTTTTATCAAACCTCCTACGAAAATCATCCTCCATATAATTATTGTTATAATCAGTTTCTTTAACAACTAGGTATTTATGTTACACAGTTTTCAGTATTCTTTGAAGAAATAATAATTGATATGTCCTCTTTCCTTTGTCCAATGATCTTTCTCCTATTTCTTGTTCCAGAAATCTTTTTCCCGCATTCTTTATCCGATATTTCCTCTCTTTCTTTTTCCAATATATCCTCAATTTGATATGTCCTCTCTTTCTTTGTCCAATGATCTTTCTCCTATTTCTTCTTCCAGAAATCTCTTCCCACTTTCTTCATCCGATATTTCCTCTCTTTCTTTTTCCAATATATTATCCTCAATAGATATGTCCTCTCCTCTTCCTTTGTCCAATGATCTTTCTCCTATTTCTTCTTCCAGAAATCTCATCCCACTTTCTTCATCCGATATTTCCTCTCTTTCTTTTTCCAATATATTATCCTCAATAGATATGTCCTCTCTTTCTTTGTCCAATGATCTTTCTCCTATTTCTTCTTCCAGAAATCTCTTCCCACTTTCTTCATCCGATATTTCCTTTCTTTCTTTTTCCAATATATTATCCTCAATAAATATGTCCTCTCTTTCTTTGTCCAATGATCTTTCTCCTATTTCTTCTTCCAGAAATCTTTTCTCGCTTTCTTCATTCAGTGATATTTCCTATCTTTCTTTTTCCAATGGTATGTCTCTAATTGAGTTGTCATAAGTTTCATCCTGTCTTTCATTACTTTGATTTTCATCAATATGTTTAGGACTGGTTTTAATGGCTTTTATGTCGGCGTTTATAGGTTCTTTACGGGATTTTGATTTAATCTTATTTTTTTCTATTACTATTGACAAGTTAGCAATATTATTTAAATCATTTTCATCCTCTGTAATATGTAGTTGAATTTCTTTTTGCGTATCTTCATTGTTTATTTTCTCTTTCATACTTTTTTCTGCATTTTGATAAATTCTCGTGTCTGTGTCTAGTGTCTGAAATACATAAATAATATTGATTATTTAAACAAAATTTAGTAAACAAATCAAGTACTTACCATAAACAGCAAGATTTTGTCTGTAATCAATCCTAGTACGGCGCACACAAACACTCGTTCTCACGGTTCACAACTGACTGAAAGTGAAGCGCCCGCACAGGGGGGTGGGGTATTTATTAGTGATGAAACGGATATCCGGTAACTATCCGGTATCCGGCCTATCCGCCTATTTTTCACTATCCGGCCGGATACCGGATAGTAGGGCACTATCCGGCCGAGTACCGAATACTAGATGTTTCCCGCGATACCGTTCGCGCTGAGTGCTTTACGCCCTAAACTCGTCTATATCGCGCTTTTCTGTGGGAATACAAAAGTTTTTAAGCCTATCTATATTGTTTCTCGTTGTCTAATCTATCTCTGTATCAAATTTCAGCAAAATCAGTTCTTTAGTTTAGGCGTGAGAGAGTAGCAGACAAACAGACTGAATTTATAATATTAGTAACGGATTATTTTGCACATACACACACATATATGAAACGCGATAAGCGGCCGGATATCCGGTGGCCGGATATCCGGCGCTCCGGCCTCGTAGTTAGCCGAATATCCGGTATCCGGTATCCGGCCAAATCACTATCCGTTTCATCTCTAGTATTTATACATGCGCGAGTCAAAGGCGCCGGTGCCAATAATTGTATGATTCGACGTTGCAACATTGTCACATAATAATATTTCATGAATGAACGGGCATAGATATCACTATTTTGAGTTTTGATAAGTGCTTCAAGTAACACAAGGTAAGCTTGAGATGCGTTTGATCGACACTCAATTAAATTATAGAGTGCGAATAAATTTTGCAACGACATGCTAGTCAAGTTTTACATCCAGACGATAATGATTTAAACAACATGTTATAATGAAAGTACATAACGGCAAAAAGGTTGAAGCGCCATGTTATATTTTTTTAGATTCAAGCTAAATGTTGTAAGCGATAGCCTTGATGATTTTTTATGAAAGACAAAATGTTTTAAGCGATCGTTGCTCATAAAAAATAGTTGCAGGCAAAATGCTTTAAACGCCATTGAGTACTATTGTTGGGAAAGCAGAAACAGTTTAAGAGGTATTTAATCAAATATATGTACGGTCATACCACTGCCTCTAAAAATGTTATTAATTTTTTGGCGTTTCATACATCAGTGTGTTCTAAAATGAGGCCGAAATTTTCATTGGTTTAAGCGCCAAAAAAGTGCTCCGATATTTATGGGACCCAGCTCAAACGACGCAGAAAAATCCGCTGATTCGAAATATGTATATAACCCTAATATCACCTTAGGTGTCGCTTAAACCAAATAGCCTTTCACCCCTCGATATGATCTTGAGGGCGCCACTATTCCCTTAGTAATAAAAGTTATTTACGTATCGCTGGCTGTACTTCAAATAAATTATCACACTTTTATTAATTTACTCTCTCTCTCTCTCTCTCTGTACACATAAAAAAACATTGTTCTCTTAAAAATTGCTACGCTACTGTTAAATGCACGAAACCCTTTTAGCCATTACGGCTATTAGTCAGCCGAAGCCCGAGCGGAACGTTCCGCGGCGGAACCGGCTCGCCCTTAACGGCAATGTTAACTTATACCGCAGCGTTCATCCACTTTAATTAATTAAACTGAGCTTCAAACGGGAATCCTGACTCTTAACCCATTTTAGTCCATTTAGGACCGTGACTGTAAGCTGTGCTATAGAGGCGACTAGTAACCCTTTTAGTCTTAAACTACATTTGAAGTGAATAGAATTAGAAAACCCATTTTTAAGTGATTCGTGTGAAATTATATGCATCGGTTATTTAGTTTATTTAATTTGATTGTTCGTAACGTTACGTCATTCTAGCGTAATAAGAAAAACCATCGATATGGAGTAGCCATATAACAAAAAACCGATGACAATTGCTGTCAGATATATTATGGCTGTTTATGTTATTCCTTTGCGTAGAAGTAAATACATATTTTAAAACTAACTAATAAAACTAAGCCAAATATTTGTTGCAGTAAAGCTGGTGTAATTTTAATGACATACGTACTGATAATCAATTAAGAGTAATCGTTAAAATAAAGGTTAAAATAAATTACAGTCACATATTTTAATATTTAATGTTTACATTACATCAATATATAATGTAAGCGATAAGAAAAGAAAAAAATGTTGACAACAAGAATAAAAGTAATCAGGACGTGGCTGTATAGATATAGTACATTTTGCCTTCTCAGAATATGATTATCAACCAAATACATTTAAAGATAATGAAAATTCAAAGTCACATAAATAAATTATTTCATAACTACAGCACAGTGTGAATGTGTAAGGTTGCAACAAAACTTAGCCTATCTTGTCGTTGATTTCTGTCATAAAAAAAAACAAATATGTTTCACAATTTCTCTTTTCTATAAAAAAAAGAATTATGATTGTGTTCGATTGTTTTTAATAAAAATAAACCCATTTTTGTCGTAAGTATATTTAATAGTTTTCTTTCCGCTGGTGTCCATAATCCTAATAGAATGCTTTTGAAAGATGATTAGACATCGGCTGGCCTCAAGTTCTCGTCCGACTAGAAACCCGTTATTATTTTTTAACTACATTCAATATCCAATTGTCTTATTATTTTTTATTTGCTTGTTAGCTTACAAAGTCTTTGCCAAAACAATTAATTTGGGAGCAAAGAGATAAATACATTTATCATTCATTTCTGGTATTAGTATCATTCTGTTATCTCAATTCTCCGTACATATCTCTTTTAAGCTAGTTTCATCTGTGAAATATGATGGTAATAGATGGTAAAGATATGATTTGAATTCTTTCTACGCTACTTAGCAACGCTTCCCCTCCAAACAGCCTAGATCATTATCTACTATTCCTACTAAAACATTTTCATGAAGATTAATATTAAGTTAAATATCATAAAGCACGTAAGTACAATAGCAGCTAAAGATCCTGTCTGACCAGAAAAAGGACTACATTAAGAAAATATTTTTTTTAGTTATTTCCCTAAATCAAATGTTCAATAATTTATAACAACAGTCTTTCCTAACGAATTAATCGTTGATGAAATTAATTTTTATGAAGATTTTTGGGAGTAACTTCAAGCTAATATTTGATTTTGTACTTTTTTAGTAAAAGTTAGTTATGAAATAGAGCAAGTAGTAATAAATTCGTATATAAAAAAAATATCTTTTTACATATTCTCACATGTAGAAATAAAACAAAATAGGTTTTTAAATCTTGTTCCTTATTGTGCTCACGATAAAACCTCCGCTAAAGGCTATTTAATGTTGATTGAAAAACATCCGTGGAAAAACTCATTAAGTGCCGAGGAAAAATCATCATACCAACAAGCTTTATCAAGTTGGTAGAATGCTCCTTTTATTAAGTTTATTTTTGTTCAGATACTTACACGAGCGCTTTTTTCTAATTAACAATTTCATTTAATATATTTATTTGCAATGGAGAAAGAGTAATGTTTTTCAACAGCTCTCATAATTAAATTAAATTTGCCCAGTTTATGTTTCTATGGAGCGGAACGTAGTCATACAACATGGTAGATAATGTCTTTCTCTCTTGAAGCAGGAATTTGGTATCTCTTTTTTATATACAGAAAGTTACACTCATTTTTATGTTAACGTTTTTATTGTGTCCCAATGTAATATGTTTGTTGATTAAGATTTTTTTATTTAAGGTGGTATAAAAAATGCATTGAATTGCATACCCGCCAGTGGAGTTATGTGGGGCTCTCCTTCCCAGAAGGGGTAGGCCTAACCACTAAAAACCCACCGATCCAACAGGATACACACCTTTGACGCGAGCGCTAATCCCCAAGGAGAGCTGGATCACGCCGGGTCAGAGCACATCGATCCCGAAAAAGAGCTGAATCGCACCCCGACGTGTGGCGACTAGCGCCCACTCAGAACCGCCACAAGGGCGGCCGCTGGACTACTCCGGCCAACCCACGTCGATAATCGGCCGCTAGCCCTGAAAAGGGCCCTTCCCCTCGGGGTGAACCCCGCCAAGGTTATTTTTTAACGAGGTTTCCTTCCTCGTGGCCTCCGCCCAAAAGAGAGGCAGCCCCATCCCGCCGTTTTTGGCCCACGCCGGCCGAAGCCGGTACCCCCCATATCTGGGGGGCGTTCCCCTATCCGCCACCTGGGGACGTGCCTGGTATAGGACGGCAAACCCACGCATGTGATTAAGATACACCAGGGGGATCTATGGCTCACTTTGATAGCCAAAGTGTTTGACGACCACAAACCCTAGATAGAATAAATTTAGCAGCTTTACTCTTTAAAAAGCGAAGGTCATACTAATAGGTAATAGGTGTCTTACCTCTATCCGAGCCCATTGCAAAATGTAATAAAGTAAATTTGTAATAACAAAAGGGCAACATGTATTCTCAATCGGTTACCGCACAAATAATTTAATACTCATCAATATTTTATATTATATATACTTATTTATTTGTATTAGTGTTTTGAATTAGAAATGTGAAATTCCGTTGATTAATTTTATTTGATAACCTTAAGCAGAGTGGTTAGTACACTGGTTTCGAGTCCTGGTGGGGGCAGATGTTTGTTTGATGCATTTGTAGCTTAGTCATGGTTGTTAAAATATATTTCTATTCAACATATTTATATACGTATAATGTATGTATGTCTATCCGTTACACTAGATCCCGTAACACAAGCCTTACAGTGCTTACTTTGGGCGGTAATTGGTGTGACTGAAAGAAATATTTATTTATTTAAAATCCTCAAGTTCAATACAACTATCGTTTTCAAAAGTTATCGTGGCAAGGCACTAATATCTTGCAATTAATAAAGTGTTAAGTTAATGGCAATTACAATTTGAAGTATATTATTTTTATAGTACCGCTACTTTGCAGAAATGTCCATTTTTTAACACATTCCATGCTCCCCACTCAGATACGAGCAAGCGTCCCGTTCATTTTGTAGTAGGTAATATACCGATCCGAGTGTTCGGCACCCAGCATACTGTGTGCCGACCACTCGGATCCGAAAAATGTGATTTTTTATTGAAATAATAATAATAACAATATACATTCATCCATATTTTCAAACATTCACATGTACTTAAACAAAATTCGCCTTAAAAAGTTTTGGTTCTCAGCTATTATTTTTTATTTTTTTATAAGCAGTGAATGTGTTAATTCACTAGCAGATACTTTTATAGAGAATTGGCGCCAAACGAAGGACTTTCATTTTGCAAATAGTATATATAATAGTATATATGATAATATATAATAAATACATCATAGTAATGATGTAGTTGCTTTTTGCGAATTAATATAGAAATATTAATTCGCAAAAAGCAACTATTTCTCTTTATCGTTACTCACCATTAGGTTAAATAAATCCACGTCATTTTAATACACGTAGGAAACTATTTCACCACCTAAATCGAATTTATATATATTAATTCTAATACATAGCGAACACAGGTCCTTTCAAGTCATAAAGGAATTCACTTATGATAAAATTAGTGAAACTGAAGGTCTGAAGTGGAATAATTAATTGCTTGAGCTCCCACATTTAACGTGTCACCCGCAAACACGCATAAATATCGCACTACATTAATTTGGTAGTCATTACCAAATAAGATCACAAGACGTCAGTTAATGGTGTGAATGTATGTTAGAATACTCGTTTCTGTATATAGAGGCATATACACATACAAAATGTATGGTCGCGAAATAATACATTATGATACAAGTGTGTAACGGTAATCATCAATACACACGTGTATCATACAACGTTTTTCAACACACTTCTGAATAAAATAATACTTAAATAAAAAATCATTTCTTCATAAATTGTATTTGCAGACATCTTAATTAATAACTAACTAAATAACTTCAAAAGAGAAAACGAGACGACTTGTGAAAAATGTTAGTTTTCCTATGCGCGCGCATCGGCCATAGACTAATAAATTTCGTAATGGCGCGAAAAATTAATTAGTTTTCCTATGCGCGCGCATCGGCCATAGACTAAAAAATGAGGTTTCTTTTTTTGGGTTTTTCGCGGATAGCTTTTTAGCGCAACTCAACCAATAATATTAAAAAAATCGGGTAGGGCTGTACCGGGGCATACGGCCGTTAATTTTAACGTGAAACGTCTATGTTAGGGAATCGCTTTTAAAGTAAAAGATTGAAATAAAAAAAAAACAAGATTGACGGTGTTTTAAGTATTTTAATAAAAAACTCAATGTCACAACAACGAGCTGACTATATAAGTGAAATATTCACACCACATTTTTGTTTCTAAGACTAATAGTTTTTTAATTATTAAAGTACGATGATATAGATCTTTTCGTTACGGTCCACTTTTTAAACCTGGTACCCGTATGTATCGGCGCAATTTTAAAAACGTTTCACGTCAAAAACTATTACTCACTCGTGAATAATAGTAATGAAAAAGTCACAGTTTGATTATAGGTGTCATTATGTGCCTAATTGCCATGGGATTAGAGCCACTTTATGAGGAAGTGTGTTGAAAATATTATTTCCTAACATAACTGACAAGCATGATTACAAACGATGCACGATTTTACGCGACTATATATACCAAGCAGACAACACCGATAGAATACGGGCCATAAGACCAATTGACGTAAGACAAACTATAAACTATTTTAAGCAAAACGTATGTGAGTTTGAATAGTTTCTGTGTCATAGATATTATCATAATCATTTGTGGGAACAAAAGTCATTTGATTTAGAACTGGCCTAGGGAAGTATAACTACTACCTACAGAAGTGGGGACCTACAGAAGTTCGCTCCGCTCAATCCCTAGTAGTATGCGCGAAAACCATGAACCCATTACTGCTGCTGTGGACCTAAACGTGTAATCGTCTCGACAGCGATATATAAAGCAAGATTCGGCTATTTTTTTTTGTTGACAACCCCTTTTACTATTTTTAAAAATAAAGTAAAATTATATCTACAGATAGACTTTAGTGTTATACGCAATGTTTAGTTTAATGTTAACAATAGATCTATTTATTCTTTATTTTTATATGATAAGGCATCAAACGAGTAAACGGATCACCTGATGGTAAGCGATAACCGCTGCACATAGACAGTTAGTTAATTAATTAATTATTCTTAATTCCAATCGACAACAATCAGAACCATTGATAGTTATATATTATGACTATTATTTACTGTACTGTATTTGAACAACAAGCCATGCCTATGAATTATTGAATAGATTATTTAAATCTTACCACTAAATCCGTGCAATTGGTCTACTCAAATCAATTTACTCAAAAGAAAACACATAATAAGCCTTAAAAGTTATGATTAGAGATCGGATAATCGGATGCATATTTACCTAAAGTTAGTTTAAGACAAAGCCTGGAAACGGCTTTTTATTGTTTTGTTAAATAAAAATCCCGGGATTGCGGAATTGGATAGCCGGATGTTTATTTATTTACCTAATTTAGTTTTTGACAAAGTATGGAACTGTCTTTTTATTTTATTTCCATAAATAAAAATCCCGGAATTCCGGTACTAGACCATACTTACGCCCGGGCACCATTTCTGTTTTTTTATTCAATTATTTAATTGATTATTGTTTTTGTCAAACTAGCTCACTACTTTCGTATAACACTCTTCGTATAATAAATCGTACATTCATAAATCGCACGGGGAACTGAAACTAAACTTCATGTAAATACGTATGCATAGTTGTATAAATGAACCCGGAGTCTCGGTCTTTTGAAAATAAATACCACGTGCTAATTTAGTCATTTTCAAACAATATCACTTTATTGCAAATTAAATTGTTAAATTTGCAGTCCCGTATTTTCCCGGGATTTTTATTTAACAAACTGTATTTTAAAAAGTCGCTTCCATAATTTGTGAGCCAAAAATTATCTTTAGTTAAATATGCATCCGATTATCCGATCTCTAGTTATGATTATAATTAATATTAATTTAACGTCTCATAGAGTGAAGGATTTGCTTCGTTTTTCTAGAAAATGTTAATAGAATTTCTCAACAAACGTGTATATTTATTATAAGTATATTCAAGATAAGTGGAGCTTATACTAAACATGGACAGTCGCCAATATAAATATATGACTGTGGACAGCCCTACGAAAATATGCTGAATAATGATAATAAGTATGTGGCTATGCTACCTCGATAAAAATATGCTTTGTGGCCGGCATAAACAACGTTTCACTATCCTAGGTTAAATAAAGGACTGGATAGCGCAAAAAATAATAGCATATTATATTCAACATTATGAGACTGCTGTTAGCAGTATAAAGAAATATCTACTATGAAATTATATTCATTTGATTATACAGACCGGATATACCGTCGATCTGCAAAAAGGAACTTTAGCCGACTGTTATAGAGTCGTAAAACTTATAACGTGATTTAATAATTCACGAAGAGTGCCATTGTTTTACAAAGCCTACTAAGCGTGCTAGCATATAATAACGATTTCCCGTTGTCACTTTAATCATGTACTTCACCTAATTGCACTATTTTGCACTATAATTTCCATTGTTTACGCCAAAATCCTGTTTCGCACTTGTTGCCTGCATGCGCTCGCTAGTAGATTGTAGTTTGTAGTTAGTGTGTTGCAACGTAGTGGCTGGACTGTCGCAACAATAACAGACAGACCTATACAATAACCGCGCCTTTGCATTTTGACGTGAAACGTCTTTAAAATCGCGCCGAAACATACGGGTACCAGGTTTAAAAAGTGGACCGTAACGAAAAGGTCTATATCATCGTGACTAAATAATTAAAAAACTAATTGTCTTAGAAACAAAAAAATGTGGTGTGATTATTTCACTTATATAGTCAGCTCGCTGTTGTGACATTGACTTTTTTATTAAAATACTTAAAACGCCGTCAATCTTGTTTTTTATTCCTATTTATTGTGAATGCACCTAAACTGTGCCAGTCATAATATTGAAGAGAAGAGATGAACTCAGTGGGTAATTCCTATATGGTCGACCTAGAGTTCTCCAAAAGCTTAGTGAAAACGCGATAACACTATGTTTTGACATTTAACTAACAACGATAACAGGGCCCAGCACGTTGTTTATATGTATTTTTTTTCCTAACAGTACTTTTAGACTTTTCAGGATCAAACTCATTTTACACTTATTTTACATATTATCTGATTTTACAATCAAATTTAAACTGGAATAATCTAGGAATGATCTACCAAGATCCACAAAATCAAGTGCAGAGCGATCTCTACTCTCGTATCTCGGATCTCTCCCCATCGAACTTGTACCTCGACGCCATTTCTACTGCAGTAGTCGCAATGGTGTCTTTCTTTCCAATTCTTTTTTATTTCAGGTTTCATTTCTCCCATTAAGATATTTGGCCCAATCATATTAATATATTTATGTGAAATAAGCAAATCAATACTTCACTTTCATAAACATCATCTAATGATGAGCCAACAGATGTACGCCTATATTACAAGACCCAAAGTCAAATCTCTACTTCGAGCCATCACAAAACTTTGTTAACCTTAACTTTGCGCTATGTGAACTCAATAGTACCATCCCTTTGCATCTTTACGTCAGCAGAGATTTGACCTCGACCTTGAGGTCTACAACTCTTGACTGAAATTATGATAACGTTTATGAGAGCGAAGGATTAATTTGCTTATTTCAGAATGTTATATTAATGAAATTCACCAAACAAATTAATATTTGGTGATTTTTATTTTTTCCCAAAACTTGTATAATTTACGTCAGAGGCTCCCAAACTATTTTGTGTCGTAGTCCCTTCGCTATGTTTTTCGGTTTTGGGTAGACCTCTACTTACCTGATATTGAATGCCTACATCCTACCACTTACAAAAGTATATAAAAATTACGTATTTTACTTCATAGGTACTTTTATAAATGCCTTGTAAATGCTTTGTAAATGCCGTTGTATTAGAAGGTAGTATAATGTAAGTAAGCAAGTATTATCAGTGTTTGTTGAGATCTATTATCGTGAACCCCCATTTTCATTTCATGGACCCCCGAATTTTCTTTTCGCTAACGTAGACCCTTTGTAAAAATAAAGGTAGTCTTAGATGATACGTCGTTGAGGTCGATATAAACCCCTTTGGGAATCACAGCTCTACGTTAATAATATTCCATACGTCAACCGTTAACTTGCAAAACTTAGTGTATTATCTTTCAAAACTTCAATCTTTCAAAACATAAAGAAGATAAAATATTTATTCTCTAACTTTTAAATTAAATGTATTATTATTGAGTGATAGGTTCTTAATTAAAGAAATGTTTCTGACATTGACTTTGTTATGTTAAAAGTTATTTCGAAGCTGAATTCGCATAACAATAAAATAATAAAGCAACTTCTGTAACTTATTGTTATTTATCAAACTACTCGTATAGCAGTGATTGCCAATATTAATTACTCGTGACTATTAGGACCTGCTCGAAAATTAGAAATCAAATTAAGCCGTGCCATTCTAGAAATATCAAATTACAACGAAATTTCTGTTAATTATAAAAGTTTAGAAACTTGTAAATACTTAATTTTGTTAATTTTATAAGTCAAAATCAGTCAGTAATAAAATTTTACAAATACACATATGTACATTCTACTAATAAAAAAGCAAAAGTCAGAAAAAGTCAACGTTGTATCCTAGTTTGTATTGAAGATTTGACACAAGAGAAGTAATAAAGGGAAAATAATCTTTCTATAGAACTTATATCAGGTCATGAACTTCTGTACCTGTACAAACTTTGCACATTCTTCGAATCATCTTTTCATGACTAAATGTTTGTGTGAATGTTATACTTAATTAAGTCAGTTCAGTAGGTACTGTTCGTGTTCCTTGCTACTAACACACCTTTTTTTACGCGGTTGAATGCTGTTACATACCGTACCTGTCAATGGCTAATGGCGTCAATGGCGTGTGTAGGACTCACCCGGCGGGGAGCAGGGCATACCCACTTATGGTGTTCGCCGCCTGTACACGAGCGTCGTACGGTCCGTGGCCGTGTATATGGCCCCCGTGTGTGGTCGCGAGACTGCATGCAGCGGACAATGGAGATTACCGTACGATCTCGTACGAGGCGGCGACGGTTCTGGGGCGGTCGCCCCCTTTCGAGATCCTGGCCAACATGTACGCGATGATGTACAACGCACCGCGGCATGTCGGTCGGGGTGACGACGCTGACGGATGAGGGAGGTGGGGACCCGGGAGGGACAACGGCAAAGGCCGGGGGTGCTCAGATGCGACACTCGATCCTGAGGGCCCCCTACAACGCCCAAGGACGGCCATCGCTGAGGTTTTTAGTGGCTAGACCTCCCCCTTCTGGGGAGGAGAGACCCACATAACCACCGGCTTTCCGCAGCCGGAGTATGCAATTCAATGCATTTCCTCAGCGGAACCACAAAAAAGGGCATTAGTGGGTATGCACCTCGATATCCACTCTGTCTGGCAATCAATTCACGCAATCTAGGTACTGAAAGCCCACTTTTTCCAGATCAACCTTGGACAACCCGGCCAGCTATGGGTATTAACGCCTTAGGGGGATTACCGTGGACGTAGAGGTAATCCCCAGACGGGGAAGCGACCTAAGCGCACAGGCCGCACCTTGGGTAGTCATTGATGCATAGAGGTAATCCCGAGATGGTGAGCCTTTGCATGCGCGCTTTAAGAGCCGCCTAAGCGCACAGGCCACACCTTGAAGTTACTAACACATCTAGGTTTATGAAAATGAATAATGATATATCAGCGTTTCTAAATATTTACATCAACATACTTATCAATATATAATTCTAATTATTAGACGTTCTCATTGTTAGGTATTAGTATTATGTATTTTATGACAGCAGCAATTTGATTTTAACGATTCAATTTTCGTAATACGCTTCACACCATTTCGTTAAAGATAAAACAAATGTTCATAATGATATTCTCATGAAATCGCGAAATAACGAACATTACGAAGTTCTTACGTCTCTTCAAAAACTAATCAGAAGTTACATTTTTAAAATGTCTTTGTCGTGAAAAATAACTTTTTTTTTATTGTGCTAGATTTATCTATACTAATAACTACGCACTGTCTAACAGCCAATGACACTATTACAACATGAACTGTCAACTGCAGAAGTTGCGGTCCATCACCGTTATTATCTATGCAAATATTATATACTTACAGCAAATATTGTATTATTTGTTTGTTTGTATTCAAAATGCTCCGAAACGAATGGAACGTTATTGGTAAAAATTAATATAGGAATAGCTTAATATCTGAGTAATTTTTACCATACAAATAAAATATGTTTTTCTTGTGGGAAAATTCGATAAAAAAACAGATTCTAATGAAATTGGGTATTAGAAAGGTTGCAGATTCGGGGATGGACATAATATAATTTTTACTGCGGAAAATCCCAATATAACATAATTAAAGCAGAGTGCGAAAAGCTAGTAACAAATAAATATTTCTACTTAATATTTTTCCTAGCTCTGAAGCCAAAGCAACACTCATGACATTCACGATCGTTTCGTTAGAACCATGAAATATATGAGGATGATTCCGTAATATGAAATCATTTTCCAACATTGCCGTTTAATATCGAAACGAATTTGATAACAAATCGAACGCAAATTGACTTTGTCTAAGGGTCCTGATCTTTCTTATAATCTAATATTTTTCTGCTATTCTTGACGTAGATGAATACAACAAATTAGTCTGCATTTAAATCGGTTCAACTGTTCTTGTTTTTCGAGTGATGTTACCAACACGACTTTGTTTTGAGTAGACCCCAGCAATTGCAATTTCTAATTGATATTGAATTTTATACCTATTAAGGTATAAAATTCAATATCAATTATATTAATTCAATATAATTATATATAATATTAAGTTACTAAGTTAAATAATTAGGAATATAGATTAGATTTAATGGGCTATTGTCCGTGAAATTTCCACTATCGATTTTCTCCTGTATATATAACAGCACATATATAACAGTAGTGTTTTTATCCCCACTAGCAGACGGATGTGTTCAGTGTGAAACGAGTCAGCTTAAATCATGAAACGGACTTTGAGCTCTAGTCCATCCTTTCCTTTATCTTTTACATTTACCGCTAGACATCGCTCGTTGGGATTTACATCCTTCATGCACGACAAAAACCAAAGATGTCTACATTCTCCGTAAGCAGGTTAAAGATATATATATAGTACAGATCAAATGTATTTAATTATTCAGTCCCTGAATTCGATCCGAGAATGGACTATGGACCCTACTCCAGGTTATTTGAACCACATACTTACTACATTTTAGATGCGTACATGTGCATGCGTACATGTGATTACCCTTTTTTACAAACTAAGTTTATGCATCGTACAAAAGGACAGAAATTACGAAAGTATTTACGAGCTGCATTTTCATCCTCCAAGAAATGTTGTGTCACGACTTACTCTTAGCCAATAGATATTATAATGGAGTTTCGGTATTGTAACAAATTCAACACTTAAATCGCCATTAAGAATAAGTAAACTTAAGAATAAGTAAACTTGGCTCAAAAACAGCTTATTCCGTCTGTTTGGTAGAATACTGTAGATTGAGCATTGTTCCTAGTAATGCAGATATTCAAGAGCAATAGTTACCTTGGTAACCATTATATGTTATGTTGCATGCTAGATATGTTGATAGTACAAGTACTATCAACATATCTAGCATGCAACATATACATGTACATATACATATACATATACATATACATATACAACATACAACATATACATATACATGTACAGTTTCATGATCATCATCATTTTAGCCAATAGACGTACACTATTGGATATAGCTTCTAAAGCTCTCCATACTGGTTGATTATGTGCATCAGCTAGCATCCAGCGCCTTCGTGCTATCTGCACCAAGTCGTCTACCCATCTTGTGGGAGGCTTACCAAGGCTGCGGTATCCGGCATATGCCTGCCAGTCGAGAACATTTCCTCTATAGCGGCCTGATACGATCGCGCAGAGAAGCTCCGAGCAGAGCACAGTTAATGCTCTAGTCAAGATATAAATATTTGCACGTCAGCAGTTTCTGAGACGAGATACTGACAAACTAAACGTGAAACCTTTTTAAACCTTGAAACCTTTTGATAACGTAAACTTTAAGCCAGTCACGTTATTATAATCAATCAACAAAACATTAATGAATTAAAGGAAGAAAACCCTGCATCTTTTTGGTCTTTCGAGACTGATTCATTGAAAACTACTCGTAGTTGTAGTCGCAGCCCTTACATACATCAACATACTCGTGCCCTTGTTGCACACTAATTGTTGGCACAATTGGATATCTTCACCCACTCTCATCATATCTATGCTCATAACACGCTTCACACAATTCATCCATAGCTTCTTCAGCTTTCTGCTTCCTTTATTTCCATCCATATTCATGCCCAAAATCTGTGTGACTTGTGCTTCATTCCTCCTTTTAATATGTCGATACCACGTTAATGAATTTCTTCTCAATCTCTGTCACTGGTTATCAACATTATTTAGGTAACTATATAGTAAAAACGTTCATATTTCAAACTATAATATACTCACTCCTGTTCTCCCCAAAATCTTCAGCATAGATGTAGTACATTTCGCCAATTTGTATTAAGCCCCAGTGTAGTCAGAGAGCCGATTGCCAATGCAATGATATGATTGCAGTTACTTTTCTGACCGGAAAGTATTGAGAAATTTGCAAGTAATTATTTCAAATTATTAAATAAATCCAAAACCTTCGATTCCTCCGACAGCAAACAATAATCTCTCGGGAACGTTGATCTTCACTTTCAAATATTAGTCTATCGGAAGTATTATCGATATCCAAATAAGCATCGGCTTATTATACATGTAGTGAACGCTGATTGACCCCAAGGGAAATATATTAAATTATAAAAGTATATTAAATAATTTTCTGATTACAAACAAATATTCAAACAAAATCGTGGTTTTTGATTTTACAGTTCTGCACTCCGTACTAAAAAAGGGAACGCTTACCCACTTCATAATTACCACTTTGTTCTCTGTCTGTTTGTTCGTTTATAATTTTTTTACGGAACGTGTGAAAATAACTTTGAAATTAATATCAATCAAATCAACATAAAATTAAACTCAAGGTCTGCAATCCCTTGCAACGGAGAAAAAAAAGTAAATTCTAAATCGATGAAATCGACAGGTTTGCCTTTTATGTTGCATTTTTTCAAGGATATTGAACTATAGTACCCTAGTTAAGTACCCTTAACGATGTAAAGAAAAAAAAAACGGATAACTCAAATATGTAGAAAATTTTGGGTATATTTCCAAATATACCCAACAATTTCCAAATATAAACAAATTGTAAAAAGTATATTGTTAAAAAATACACATTTTTAGTGGATGAGGCTCACACTTATCGGTTCAATAACAAACTCATAGCATTAATTATTTTTAAACATAAATAAAAATCTAATTACTTTTCTATGAAAATAAATAGGTATAGATATCCCAGTTAAGACTAAAATGATGACACCTAGCTACCACAATGTCTTAAGATGTAAGTCATGCCAATTATGGCATATAGAACGGAAACCATTTAAAATGAGCCTTTCAAGAGGGCTCAATTTCAGTGAAAGGCTAGGGTATGCTCGCAGTTTGTCTACGAGATTGAATCAGAAGCTATGAAATCCTCAAATAAACCAGTTACACCGACATACTCTGAAGAATTGTGAACCACAAACGGCAGTTATCAGACCGCATTGCTGCCTGACAGCCGTTCAGCATACACCGGAAGACGTAACTCTTACTAGGTAAATGGATGGACAGACGGCCAGATAGCCTGGAATGAGGCGCCGCCGCGGGTCGCTGGCGGGCGGGACGAAACTCGCACCCGTGGAGGCGTGGAGCTCACCCCCGGATGGCCGGGGGGTGACGTCGTAGGTTGGAGGGGGGGAGGCGGGGGGATCACTCCCCCGAGAAGAACTCCCCTAGCGCACCCAAGGCAGCAAAGGCCAGGGTCCTCAGATGCGACACTTGATCCTGAGAACCCCCTACAATGCCTGAGGACGGCCATCGCTGAGGTATTTAACGGGTATGCCTCCCCCTTCTGGGGAGGAGAGCCCCACACAACCGCCGGCTCTCCACAGCCGGGGTATGCAATTTAATGCATTTTAGCTCAGCGTAACAAAAAAAAAGTACTATAGCCACCAGTGGGCGTCGTTTGTCAAAAATGATAAGAAAGAATCAGTAAGTTTCAATTATCAACAAATAATCTAGTTGACCAAGTATTATTTGATAACCCATTTCATTTATTAATAATAATAATTATGTGTGAGCGCAGTCAACGCGGAAACACATAAATGAGCCAGTGTTAGACCAAGCTCCGAAATAATTTATTATTTTAATTGTATAATTACAAATCTATTGTAATTTATGCACCTCATTATCCTTGCACGAGATTACAACAACCAAAATGCAAACTTTAACATAAAAATAACAATCAAACCAAACAAAACCATTTCACCTTGGGCCAATTATTTTAATTTTCTGTTTCGTTGCGTAATTTGATAATATATCACATTTTGAACGGGCCTCCCAAATTACATCAGTAGGCCGACCCTCATCACGACTAGAGCCAAACAAACTCCAACTAAAGCGAGCTAGAGGATTACTTTCAGGCAATGCTCGTTATAATTTTTTGGTGTTTGCTTTCTCATTCGGAGGTGCTCTGTTTCCGACCTAGTTCCTCGTCAAAGCCTATTTGACTTATACGCTTTTGGTAAAGTATATAATTCAAAGGAATAAATATGTTCTTCTAAAAATTACCAGAGCTTTTATAGATTGTATGAATATAAATATAAAAGAGCTGAATAGAAAATTTCTTATTTAAAACCTCTGATTTCGCTATGAAACATATTCCGATATTAAGGCGAAACAAACGGAACAATAGACAGTTGAGATGGGAAAAGTCGCAACTGGTATCCGGAACTACCGTAGTCAAATAGTGTACTATTACATGGAGAAAATGGGACATTATGAACTCCTTCAAAGAACGGCTGCTTCGAAAATAGACATGGAAAAATCTTGGTAGCTCGCTAAAACACCTACTGTTTTTATCACGTTGCTTAAGCCTCGGTTATTCATTGGTGTAAGTATTCTATTTATTTGAAGAAGATAGTTATGGCCGTATAGTAAAAGACACATTGAATATTAATATAAATTTATTAAAAGTTTATATTTTTATTGCTGAATCATTTCGATTACATGAAAAATGTACGGATTTGGGTAGATAAAGCTATTCCTACGGTGGGTACTTAGTTTTTCAAGCGTCGCTGTTCTATTGTCAGCCAGAGGGTGTTTCTCACCAAGGTGTGGCCTGTGCGCTTAGGTGGTTCCTCAAGCGGGCATACAAAGGCGTCTGGGAATTACTTCAATGTCCCACAGACGTTAATACCCCACTCGAGCTGGCCGGGTGCTCCAAGGATGATCTGGAGAAATTGGATTTCCAGTTGCTAAATCGTCCTAAGTGAGGACAGAATGGACATCGAGTTGGTTTAGTGGGTATGCCCTGCTTCCCGCCGGGTGAGTACCACACACGCCTGTTATTTAGCCATTAATAGGTACGGTGCATAACAGCATTCCAGGAGTGGGATGGCCGGGTCCAACCTGGCGGGCCGCTCCTAGCGGCCAGTGGCGGACGGGCGGAGCCCCCCTTGTTCTTTAAGAGGGGGTGATTGTCATCCAGGGTACCCATTTTGGGTCGATGGATGGTCGGAAGTAACCGGCGGCCACCCTCGTGGTGTTGTGTAGTGAGCGCTTATCGCCATACGCCGACAGGGTCGTGGTAGTGTCCGCAAGGATTCCCATGGGCTCGTCAGGGCGCGATGCAACTCTTCTTCAGGATCGAACGCTCGCACCCAGACGTAGTGAGGGAGATCCCTGAGGTTTTTAGTGGTTAGGCCTTCAGGTTTTTAGTGGGTGGGTAGGTTATATGGGGTTCTCCTCCCCTTTTGGGGAGGTGAGCCCCACATAACCACCGATTCTCGGGGTATGCAATTCAATGCATTTTCCTCAAAAAAAGCTTGAACGTATAACAAAAACACTAACACGGAAACAAGTGATTATTATTGATCTGATTAGCATATAAGTTATAGATTTTTTTCAATATCGCACTATAACAGTGTTATTACATACCTCTAAGGAACTAAGTACCTAAATAATAGATAAACTATTGTCTTTAATAGTTTAGTTGATTGTATCTCTCCATGATGTTCTAATGAAGCAAATAATCACATTTAAGTAGTTATTCATTAAACAAATCGTATAAATATATAGATATTCCACATAGTTTTCGCAATTCCTCGCGGAACAAGAAAATCGGGCCGCAAACCCCGTATATTTTTATTTATGACAAGCGTCTAAGTGAAGTAACAAGAATTCTCGAAAGTGGAACAAATCAAATTGCGATTCAACCTTTTATTGCGTGATATATGTGGAGTAATAAAGCCTTTGTTAGCGAGGAGATCATTATTCTCACTGTATGTCATATTTACTCTATACCTGTCACTCTGAGTTAAAGTGCGACCTTTTTAATTTTAGGGCTACGTGCTTCTATTGGAAGCAATTCCTGACAAAGTGACGTATGAATGATAAAATATGACTTTTGGAAAGTCGATGTATACTTGTATATTCCATCTCATTGTGTTGTTCAAATTGGAAAACATGAAATATAAGTTGAGATTTTAATTCTTATTTCTTTACAGGAAAGATGTTCGTGCCGATTCGGATCCTTTCGAGTAGTTTATGTCTTATATTTAATGTACCGTCTTCTAAATTATTTTATCGACTGTTAGAGTATTTATCGACTGGTAGAAGATGCCGTTCTTAAAAGTGTGGATACAGGTCCTTTATAAGTGTCAATATCTAAGATAATAAATGTCGGATTTATTTTTAGAAAAATATCGAGTTTAATAATATTAATCTAGATAAATCGTTTATTTAATTCTACACGATACACTCAATTTATTTAGTTACGGATAATCAGTTTTTAATTTAAACATCTACAGTCACACATCACGTATGCTTACCAATTTAATCGTACGTTTATAAATAACTATATAATAAATCTAATATCTTACTTTTGATGAAAATGTTGTAGCGATTAGCCTTTTGCTTCGGTACAGTGGCGCCAGTAGCCATGTGGATCCACATTACTTACTAAAATATATTTACGTGCCCATTTATATATTTTTTTCTCACACAGACGTGGCCGTGTGGCACTGTGGGTGCCAACTGACAACCAGCGCTGGCTGTCTGGCTTGGGCACGTTTAACGTATTACCTATATAGCCATTATTGTATCATAACTAATTTCGTGTACATTACGTCTGTGTGTCTGGTTGACTAAATAAGTTTATTATTATTATTATCCGGCCAGTGATCAGCCGTCAAACGAGGGCCTTTTAATATTTTTAACGAGGCTCTTCGCTGTTAGGCCATTGTTATTATTTTGCACTCGCTTTGTTGCACTCAAATGTCAATTTACAAACTAAGCGCAACTCGTTTGAAGGCTGATGCCGGTTTCTGCCGCTTACTTCTATAATGGCAACATGACGTATGATATAAGTTATCTATATTGAGAACATTTAAGTGGTCAACCCATTTTATAAAGTTCTACCATTATCTCGACTGGCTATCTGGTTGAAGTAGGTCCTTTAATTATCACTTCTATCTGCGAAGGCTGTTAAGAGCGAGTGGGAAGCTGCAGCTCGTGAGCCCAGTGCCATGACTGTTAAGGGCAAGTTGCTATTTACTCGCGTAGCACCCTATAGTGCAGCAAATTCACTTAATTTTCGCCTCGTCTTCAATCACACTGTAAAATTATCTATGTTATTACAATTACTCCCGCCCTCTACTAAGGCCTAAAGTTTTGGTAGAACCAACTATGATCATTGATAGCTTAAGCGCCGACAAAATATTTACATTTTTTAAGGAAAACGTCCTTAATAAAATCTATTATTTTAGATTACAGACTAAAAAGTCTTTGCTTTATAATATATATAAATCAATCATTTTTTTTATATTCACAACAATTTGTGCTCGTGCCTATTTCAGGTATTTTATTAAAAAATCCTAATGACTTATTTTATCTACCGCCTTTCAAATTATGAATTCTATATAACCCCGCTTTACTGTACTCAAAGTTCCCGTCAATAAAAGCCAGTAGGGTCATTAGGACCAAAGGCTTAGGCTGAGTTTAGTCGGTAAGTCTGTTGGGTCGAGCCGCCTCCATTCACCAGGAGTCCGACATAATCAACGCATCCCTGCTTGCCTGTTGCGTTGATATTCATGATGGACTCTCAGCCTCCTCTCCTGAGGAAAAAAAAATAAAAAGTACTCAAAGTCTAGTCTACGAATTAACGGCGACTCGTCCGAGTGCTGAACCCGGAGTCTACTGCTTCTACCGCTATAACCGCGAAATAACGTGCGCTACAAAGTTATTGTAATCGTGTTAAACTATATCGCTGTTTCGGCTGGCTACCTGGTCGACGCTGGTCCTTCAAACTACCGCATCCATCTTCGAAGGCTGTTGAAGGCGAGTAGAAGAACTGCAGTACATGGGCCCGGTGCTGTGACTGCTGATGGTGAGTTTCTGTTAATTTCTGTAGCTACAGGGTACAGCAATTCCCCATAATTTCTTATTCTTCTTCAACTACATTATCAAGCGACGTATGGTGTTACATTATCTATTCCCGCTCCGCTTTTACGTGTTGGTAGAACCTATTTTCTTTATTGCTAGGAAAAGCGCTAACAATTAGCCTTGCTAAAATACCATCACTGTAACACTTGGGCTATGGTATTTATAATTATGAACAGACATACTTACAACATAATAGCATTTAAATAAATTGTTAGAAATCTATAGTAACTTTAGTTATGAATACACTAAAGTCCGTTTCTATCATCTTATCATATCATACAGATAAGCGTCAATATACGGCAACACCTGTCATGATAAATCGCCAACTGTTGTCGCGCAAGAATATAGTATGAGAGCTAAGAGTAAGAAAGAGAAAAAAGAAGTATTTAATTTTTTGTTATACAGAAGACTTACCGTTTTGTATAGAGATTTTAAGAGACATATGAATAGACATTAAATTAACTAATAAGATTATTTTGAAGGCACGATTTAGGTTTACATAAAACTATGGCCAAAAATGTGCTAAATCATACTAAACAAAATACATAGTATGACCTATTACCGAGATGGTTTTATTTTTAATTTAAATTAATAAATTGTAAGACTCAAATTTCTGCACTGTAGGATCGAAAGCTAATGTAAGCATAAATAGTTTCTAAAGCGCTTAAATCAAAAGTTATATATTTCAATGCAAGTACGCAACATATTAAAATTCAAAACTTTCCAAATTGCAACAACAACATGTACATAATACATTACCTACTCGCGCAAAAACAAGGATCCAAGAATCCTTATTTTCCTGTAATTCAGTATTTATATCAGAATTCCATTTCACCAGTGGAGGTGTTGAGTTGGGAATTTTGCATGTTATCATATTAAATGTTATCTATTTAGGATTTTCTCTTGGGAGGCGAGAAGAGGTGTTGAAATGCTAATTTGGTTTTTAGTACGTGTGGAATTAATTGGATATGAATATTCAAGCAAATATTTAAAAATTGCTTCTGTTTTAACAAATAAAAGGATATCCAGAAAGCTCTCACAGTTGCTGCAACAAAATGTTATTAGGTATTTAGGAAGTGTATAAATATGTAGGACTTTTAAAAAAAGGCAACTTTTTAACCTTAACTACTATTACAGATTACGTAATAGACGTAGATTCAAAATAAAAAGAACAAGAACAAGATCACTCGAGCATCTGTTAGTAAGTCACAGACGATTTCAAATGATTCTGGAGTGAAACAAATAAATAATTTATAACAGAGACTTTAAGATTTTATTTATATTAAGAAAGAACAAAAACGTGTAATCGCACCAACGACTATTTATTGTCTTTAAAAATGCGTGATGTGATGTGGAGTGAGTGGAGATACGGGACGAGGAAGACCTAGGCGAACATATTTCGAACAAATCGAAAGTATCCTAAAAAAGGCTAGGTCAGAAGTACCCGCAATCGTCGAGCATGTATGAGGAATGTTATGAAAGTAGATGAAGCGAAAGAGATATGTAAAGACCGTAGCAAGTGGAAAGACGTAATCTCTGCCTACCCCCATGGGAAAAAGGCGTGAGTGTATGTATGTATGTATGTAAAAATGCGTGCTCTTACGGAAGCAGGTAAGTGATCCTTAGAGTACCCTATTTTTAACGTGTTCTATTTATTTATAACAAGATTAAATAATATAGTTTCTTAGAGTTTCATTGCACACAAAGTGCCATTTGTAAACAAAATAAAGAGAAGAAACGGATTTTCAACAATTATTATTGTTGAAAATAAAATAATAAATAAGAAAAAAACTTGTTTATACATAAAGTCATAAAGAACAGTTTGTTTTATAATAATTGTAAACACAGTGTTCACATTAATTTGCAAAACTCACGATTCGCTATTGCACACTTTGGTTTTGTCAATAAACGCACACTTTAATCCCAACTAATATTATAAATGCGAAAGTGTGTTTGTTTGTTTGTTTGTTTATTTGTTTGTTTGTTTGTTTGTTTGTTACCTCTTCACGCTTAAACTACTGGACCGATTTCAAAAATTCTTTCACCTTTGGAAAGCTACATTCTCCCCGAGTAACATAGGCTACTTTTTATCCCGGAAAAATCGACAGATCCCACGGGATGCGCAATAAAGGCTTCGCTCAAAAACTACTGCACAGATTTTTATGCGGTTTTCATCAATAGATAGAGTGATTCTTGAGGAGTTTTGCGGCATTTTTTATCTCGGAAAAACGGATAGTCCCACGGGAAGCGCGATAAAATCTTCGCACCATAAACCGACTTCCGCGTATATGTAGCCGTGGGCAAAAGCTATGACCCTTAACCCTCTATACACCCAATCCCGAAATCCACGCGGGCGAAGCCGCGGGCAGAAAGCTAGTTAAATATATATATGTTTAGGATATTATTTTAATTTGTACCAATATTAAAACAAATCTAAAATTACCTAACACATTATAGTAAATAAGGCTGATTTTACCTATGAGTATCTTCGCAAGCGTATGCAGGTTATCTCGCAAAATAACACTTCCTCGTTTCGGATAAACTCACAAATTAAAATTTGGATAACTGAAATAGAAAACACAATAAATCAAAAAATCATATCAATTCTGAGAATACAACGTCACCGAGGCTGTACACGCGCCACAGACACTAAGAGACTCAGTAAAGTCTGTGTATTGTACTACATTTACTTTTTATAAAATTTCAACAGAGTTAGTTTTACACCATTCATATTTGAACGGGCGAACGTAAGCGACTTTTGTTGATGGCCCATTTTTATTTACACAGCCGAACCCACTTTAGAAGGGAGACATAGTAATGTTTGTCTCTGTAATGTATTTTACAATCTCAGCACAAACACAGCCTTCGCTAATTACATTAGGGATTTGGGCCAAAAACAAGACAGTCTTTGGTCTAATACGAATTGTTTGAGGATCAATTATCCATTCACTGTTGTCTTAGGACTCAACGAGGCTTATACATGTCCATTAAAAAGCGATTCGGTACGGAATAGCTTTCGACCTAACCAAAATGTCAGTACTTACGTAATTGTTAAGCTTAATTATATGTAACAGGTTAAAAGTGTTTATTTTTAACACTTTTCAAATAACATTCTCAAACTATTCAGATTAATAAACACATTTTTCGACTTTCAGTATAATTATTATATTATGATTGTATCCAGATGACTTTAGAATCCACGAAATATTCTGTCTCAAGCTAGTTTTAATCGACTTGCTGTTGACCAAAGTTGTTTGTTGGCATTCAACCAATGTCACTTAGACCGTTTCTCAATGATAACGTATTCCATTTTAATAATGGCAACCTGCGCTTTTATCCTCACAGACTTAAAGATTCAGTATTTAATTTACACCTTGCTAGTATAGGGCAGGACATACAACAGACATTGATCCATTAACGTACTCTGTAGTCGAGTGGTTGGTGTACCGGTTTCAAGGTGTCGCCATCTCTGAGGTCCCGGGTTCGAATCCCAGTGGGGGCAAATGTTTGTATGATGAATGCGAGCATTTGTACCTTAGTCATGGTTGTTATTATATATTTCCATCAAAAATATTTATACATGTATAATATATGTATGTTTATCCGTTACCCTAGATCCCATAACACAAGCAACTACCGAGCTTAATTTAGGCTTTGCTATTTGGTGTAAGTGCAAGAAATATTTATTTATTAATGTGAACTTGTGCAAAGTTTATCAAATCAGAATATATACTGAGAGTCAAAGTAAGAATTGACATACTAACTGACTTTGGAAGTTGCTGAAACTGTATATCTTTAGATTGGTTTGAAAATGTTTGGTAAGGCTTATATTAAAAAAAAACAGTTTTTGAATGTACACAATGTCCAATCACTGTGCTGAGGCAGGGTCGTTCATTAGCCTTACCCACTTCCTTGATACTGTCACTTTTTAGTAATTAATTAATTTCAAATTTATTACGAAGAGGACGACTATAATGGTTGCAATAGATGGATAAGAGATAGAATATGTTGACAATTCTCGTCCACAATAGCCATTTTTTTAAATACATTGTCCTGGAGGATTTTTATCCTGTGTCGTGGTTGCAGTTACAAACATCGAATCTCACATATATATACGCCTAAAACGAAACAAATTTTGATAAGTTATACAAAATATCTGCCCCATGCGGGAATCGAAGCCGCGATCTATTACGTAGTAGCCGATCACTCGACTGCGCCAAACGTGACGTCCAAGCTCGAAAGCATTAAAGCAAAAATAAAGCGAAGGATTGGCAATGTATATGAGCTAAAATCTGGTTATTATCAGAAAATCAAAAGGACAGGTTCTGGATTACTCTTACTTGACATCAAAGTACTGATCACTTGAGAAACACGAGCATTTATATAAGAACCGTCCGCAAAAGTTCTGCAAAATTGAACTGAAATTGTGCCGACTGCATTTGCTGAATACACCCGGAGAGGTGACCCAATATGCTCATGGAAATCTCTTTATTGTAATATCTGTATTTGTATTGTTAAAAGTTTTCACCTTTCTTACATTTATGTTTAATAAACAGAACAAACTTTCACTTTTGTCAAATTATTGTGTAACATTAAAATTCAATATACAAGAAATATGACAGCATCCATTCAATAAAAAAGACTCCGAGGAAGTAATAGTTCACAGAATAAGGATCTACTCAAAGGCTTACATCGTGAAGACTTGAGCTAAAGCTTAGCGCTTGAATAATGCACCGTATGATTGAACGAAATCCCTAATACAGCGACGAGCGCCGAGATCAAGTCACTTCAGATCACAATAAACCACCCTTAAATCCTCGAACCATCCGCGGAATGTGACGTCCTTGCTGTAAATAGTTGTGACTTGCGACCATTGATTCACAATAAACAACTAGATAATGCGCTGCTACCCGACTTCCGGTCAAGGCAACAAACAATCTCAACAGACTAGCTGCTCTCAGACCACCGTTATAAAACGTCTACATATATTTTGCAACAAATATTAATTATTGTTACATTCTATTAGAATCCTTACATGTCTCAAGTACTCCTGGAGTTGTGGAAATTATTTTTATACGTTTATAACGTTTACAAACACTGTATAGTTGACATTTGCGTTCTGAGAACTCTACCCAAAACGAAAACGATTTGCTTATTAGACTAATACTAAAAAGTGTTATCTTAGTGAATAAACCAAACAAAGAGCTAGAAAAAGAAAAGAACTGCAGACTGCCTCAATCATTGGAGATAGCATAAATAATTTTTAAATAGGAACACTTACTAATTTAAATATAATTGTGATTAAAATATATTCATATTAGAAATTTGTAAGTACATGTTACAAAATAAAACTTGTCGCAATGTTAAGAATTTTATACTCTCATTAATATGAAATATATACTCTCTATGAATTTTATACTCTCAATAAACTCATTAAATATTTTCGAAAGAAAAATAAAACAAATATATGAATACTTATAAATTGTAAACTATCTTTGTTGTTTAAAAATAACTTAAGCTGCTAGTTAACTGCTAGTTAGCATGAAAACGGACCGATAAAATTGAATGAATGGATTTGGCAAACTGTTCAAACATCTTCACAACTATGTGACACGTCACTGAAGTCTCAAAATTGTCCAACTATAAAAACTGATATTCTTCGTAAAATCAATTGACTATTACCTCCGATCAAGCTAACCAGGGCTAGACAATTGTCCAAGTCAGTTGTTTGTCGTTTGTTCTTACAAGCAAGGTGATGACGATAAATTATCAAAATAAAACTAAAAGAACTTTGGTACTTTTGAATCGGATATTTATAACGCGTGATTGGGAGTCTAGTAGCTTAATGTGCATCATCGCTTGCGACCGAACAAATAAAACATTCCCATCGCTTTTCTAGAGAAAACCGCTTTCACATCTACCGCTGGAGTTGCGAAAGAGCAATTACAATTTGGGAAACGAGGATTACAATTTGCGAAATGGCGAGCCCGCTCTAGGTTATAGCTGGTGCGCTATCATGGAGAATAGAGGGTCCATTAGGGTTACTATTTCACATATCCCAGCAATATTGTACGCCGGTGGTCCCGCCATGTTTACGAGCTAGGTTCTAGACGTAGTTGCTCCTTGTCACGAGCATTTATCCTTATTTGAAATAATATTAACGCTCTGTGTAAATATAGCGAAATATTAATGCTCCCATACTATAACAGTAAATACTTTTCTCACTTATACTTTGACATCTATCCTGTAAAACAAAATGGCGTATCTAATGTTATGTGCTTGATTAAAGCCAATAAGCAACTAGAATTGCCGCGA
Organism: Scirpophaga incertulas; assembly: GCA_036419045.1. Taxonomy (NCBI): domain Eukaryota; kingdom Metazoa; phylum Arthropoda; class Insecta; order Lepidoptera; family Crambidae; genus Scirpophaga; species Scirpophaga incertulas. The sequence goes on from CM071644.1 coordinate 7,092,082, forward strand.
TCCCTTTATATTACATGGAAATGACTTGGAGGAAAATACTTCGGCAAGTATTCCATCAGGCTATTCTGAGACAAGAGCTTTTTCAATGCAGTAGCCATCCAGTCATTATTGGGGGCCATAACCTGGAAGCATAAAAGGAAAGTTGTGAGATATTTCAACAGAAATTTTCGTTAGCAGAAATCTTGGGCTTGATATTTTTTTACGAATAATAGATGTTTACAAGCTATCATCCCCTCGATGCTTTGACCGTCTGGAGATGAGAATTAATGGTGGTATAAAGTGATCAATTTATCATTCTGACCGTGACATAATTTATAAAGGAGATAGGTGCATTAAATTTTTCGGCGGAGTTTAGTAAAAGTACGATATTTCAGTTGGCTGCAAATTCCTTGGGGAACCGGTGAACTTACAAAGTAATATATTTAAAGTTTCTTTATGTTTCCATTCGGGACGGGCAAGAAGATCGCGCAAGTAGTTGTAAGCGTGAGTCTGAAAGTGCAATCGAGCTGCTTTCTGTGCACGTAATCGTTTAAGAACGTTTCAGTGCCACCCTTTCCCCCTACATGTGTAAAATCACGCTTATCGTCTCCATGAGCTTCGATCCCTTCAAAAACATCCAAATCTCGCAAATTTTTGATAACTCCAATTCCAATTAGATTCAAATAGTCAGAATAAAAATGCCCGACCGAGTCTCTAGAGTAAAAACAATATTTTTTCTGGGATCTCGTGTCGTGGGTGCAGTTACAAAAAATCGCACATGCATGCACCCAAAGTGGAAACGAATTTCTGCAGGTACCTGCGACCCGTGGCACAGTAACCGATCACTCGATCGCTGCACCAACTGTGACAGTGAAAGCATAATTTCGTAAGGCCCTTTAATTAATAGTAACCCCGAGATGGCGATAGTAATTATGAATGTTAATATCGTAAAATAATTATTGTGTGATGGAGTGGTGAAGGTCAAGCTGAACTACAAGCAATCAATGGTATTCCTGCGTATCACAAAAAGCCTACAACACTTAATAGAAATATAAAACACAAGTTCATATAAGTAATTAATTGTACCAAAACTTTGAATATAACGAAATATTTAATATATATATCATTTTCATACGCTTTTTTAATTGTAGTGTAAAAATGCCATAAACCTCGCCACGTTGCCATCTTTTATATAAATGCGTAAAAATCTCGAACACATGTTTCATAAATCCTTGTATTATGGCGAATGTTCGAGATCAAATGATAATCACGTTAACATATTGTGGACGAGCAATAAAAAAGCGAAATGGCCGCCATGAAAAAGGCCTACTTTTTATAACGCAATATACGATGAATAATACTAGTATATTACCTAGCAATCCTTTATTTAAAATACAGCTACAGATAAAGTCCGCTCGCACTTGTATCATGAGGTCAAAATTGCTTCTCTTAACATTCTAAAGGAGTAAAGACGCAAGCAAAAACTAGTAAGAAAATAAATCTAACGGACAGAGGGTAAGTCATGAGAGGCAGCGATTTAGAATTTTACTCTAATATTTCTATACATATGAGGCGCAATATAAATAATAGAGCCCATATCGTATTAATACAATCAAATGAAATTATCTCCTACAAAATTTATCTAGTGCATTAAATTTCATTACCAAAAATACTACATACTTTTCATACATACATGAAGTTGCCACAATCTGATATTGAACTTTATCCGTTTAGCATTATATTAAAAACGCTTTAAAATAATATTGTATATGGCAGTCGAAGCATCGTTTGTCAACTCTAACGTGAAGTTAGTTGTGATTCGCCGGCGCCGCGTGAGTGCAGATAAAAGAGGTAATTTATTATTTCTTGCTCAAAAAGTATGTTTTTCGGACTTTACTTATTGCCCATTTATTTAACGTGATCAACATATATAAGAAATCTTTTATTCTCAATTTAATCTCAGTATATGTAGGTAACAGATAGCATTGGTGTTCGAAACTAACCTCAACTTTAAGTGTGTTTATAAAAGTGGTTTATAGAAATTGTTACGATGTTTTACCTTGACCTCCCAACTAACTACGTACCTTGGACACTGACCAAGGTACATCATATTGGTTGTACTTAGGACACGAAACTAATAATGCTTTTTTTTATTTTTTATTGTGTAGGAAAAATGCCGCGAAGCAAGCAAAACAAAAAAGAGCTCCATTAGATACCGATAAAATTGAGAATGCAATCAGATTATTGAAGGAGAAGAAGTTAACACTTCATGGTGCTAACTTCTTCTCCTTCAATTTTCAAATTCATTTCAATCATTTTCAAATTCCGAGAACAAGTTTAAGACGCTATCATAGCTATGCTCTGAAAGTAGGTATATCGGTAGCGGAAATACGCAAAAATCTAGCAGTGAAAAGAGTATTTGATGACGAACAAGAACGAATGCTAGCTAATTATATTAAAGACGCAGCCATGCTTCAGTTTGGTTTGCCTTTAAAAGAAGTAAAGAAACTGGCATATCAGTTCGCAAAGGTCAATCAAATCAAATACTCTTCTACATGGGATTCTGAAAAAATGGCAGGAGAATATTGGTTGCGTTTATTCAGGAAACGTTTTAAATATGAAATCTCACTTAGAAAACCAGACGCTACGAGCTTAGCTCGTGCTTCAGCATTCAACAAACACACCGTTGCATTGACATTCAATAATTACCGAAATGGCCCGATAAGGAGGATTTAAATTTGTACACATACAAAGATATAAAACAAAAGATAAACACTCCAAAGAAAGTTAATTCAAAAAGAGAATTCTACCATGTCCCAGAAATGGCAAAATATTGGGATTTTTGTTAGAGTGTATTAATTATTCTAATTATTATTAAATCTAAGCTTCATTCACGTGATCTCAGAATAATAATTCAAACTCTGAGGAAAAAGACAAAGTTTTTTGATTATTTTTAAGTTCTTTATAATCGAAATAAAATATTATTGAGATAAGTAAAAACTTATTAGATTTAAGATGTGATCTGATGTGATGCTATTGTTAAAAATAAATTAAGACTGTTAATTATTATAATAGTTTACTGAATTATTGCTGTTTACGTTATCGCAGACATTAATATAATTAAAAGTTAAAGTTCCTACAGCAACTCCAGGTGTTTATTTTCATTTAAACCTAGTATGTCCAAAGTACAACTCATACGGTCTAAGGTACATCAAGTCTGTTGTACGTTGGACAGTTTTCCCTTTTTTTTCTAGCGGCTTTTGTTGTCAGCTTTATGAAAAATTCTGAGATTTTATTAATGAACTATATAGTTGAATAAAGGATCTTTCTATTATATGCATATTTGGCAGATCTTATTCTCATCATTTATTTAAAAATACGAAAATGTTAAAAACTGGCCCAAGTACAACAGGTTCCCCTATATGAAATATAAGTAAATCATTGCCCATAACTCACTCTTTCAAAAAGTACATGAATAGCAATCATATGTTTACCTAGAGTTCAATAAAAGCACATACTATGTATAAATGACAATAAATTACATTTTATCTGTATGTAAAATGTAATATTCTTTCATAGCGGACAAAAATATGTCAGGATTGAAACAGTTAATATGTAAAGTTTGTATTTTACACCAAACTACGAAAACATTTGAATTTTTGTTATTGAAATTTTGCACAAAATAAACAATTCAATTCAATATCAAGAACATAACAAATCCATCTTATAAGTAAGTACTCTTGTAAGTTTACCAACTACAATAAACTTATTTCTTCTCTTAGTTATTATCATTGCCGCCCAAGTCCCAGCTCACTGGGTCTAGTTTCAGTTATGAACAGCTAATCCCATTAACGCTTAAGCCTGTCGCACAACAATTGACCCGCGCATAAAAGAAACATTCTCGAGGCGTCAAAGAAAAATCGTAACAATTTATTTGGCGGACCCGGCTGAATAGCGCGAATTTTCTGTCCGCCATTACGCCTCGCCGCCTCCGAAAGACGGACTCGCATTACGCAATTTCCTCTACTAATTTTCATTTAAGAAATAAAAATGTTTTTTATATAAACTTTGTTATGTGAGTCCTTGGCCGTTGCTGTAATTATTGCCATGTGCCACACAGATTTGCTTCAGTAATGGTTCATTTTTAAATTTCGTTCATAACTGAGTTAATTTTATTCAAAAAGCGAAATGCTTGTAACGTTTCTAAAGCATATTTTAATAAATTATTAGTTGTTTACAGTTTTATAGAAGCACCACAGTAGCATATATTTAAGTTCAAAATCAATTATTTAAAGTTCTATATCTAAAAATTATGTTACATTTCGAGCATGTCATTTTTTTAACGAACATCTTAACAAGAGACATGAAAATGTTTATTATTTTCACAAATATATTGCACTATTATTTTGTTTATTTCATAATTGCATGATATACGAAAAAAAACAATAACTTTCGAAAAGTGAAACTAAGAAATAAAAATTTTATGCTTGTCATAATTCTATATATTTAAACTATAAACCATTCTCACCTAAGGGTTGCATAAAGGGACTTTATATGAAGTCGGCAAAATAGGTAATATACTAAATATGTTGCCAGTTGACACATCATTACCATACACTGATAAATCGGTCATTAATAAAACATTAAGGTAATGCGGCCTACATATATGTATCAAAAGATTTCCGAGATCCATGCCACTTTTCAGTTTTATTCATTTAACGAGGTAACTAGTACAAGGATTTGTAGATTTTCTGAATATCTTGATCCATACATAATTTGGAAAATTTCCACATGAGCTGGATAAATTACGTAGTCATTTTGTATTAAGAACTTTTCAATGGAAATGTACTTGGATTGTCAACTCCAAAATTAGGTTAGAAATTTGATGCAATTCTTGTTAAAAATGTTAATGACATAACTTCCTCTGGCGGCAGAATGATCTTAGATAACCATACTTAATAAAAAATCTTCAGTGAAAACACGAAAAAAGAAATAAGCAAGAAAAGTTCTCAACTATCTTCAGCAAGACGTTGAAGTGTTACCCTTTCAGTCACAGATTACATATTTAACACTATTAAAGATTCCATTGCTTGTTCAACGTTACCTTATCAAGCCAAAGTAGACTTAGTATAAATTAATAACTACATATCAAGTTATCATAATTAAATATATATTTTATATTGATAATAAACATTAGTGGCCTATTAACAATTACTTTAAAAAGTTTTTACATTTTTACATATTTAATTATTTTACTTATATTTTAAAGCTTTACCTTGAATAAGCTCACTACAAAAAATACCCATTAATAATTATTATGTAGCGTCAAAAAAATTGATTAAATTGTCTAATTTTGACTATATGTTGGTCTAGTAGTAATAACATTCTCGCTATTTCATTCTTATCCTTCTAAATTCCAACAAACAACCTCACATCTCCAAAATTTATCAAACATTTGCTTTAATAAATTTGAGGGTGTGAAACACTTGCCAGATAATGAAATACGTTAAAAGTCAAAAGAGGCTACAATTATTGATGACTTATTTCAATATCAGTTAATACAATTCGTGAATATTTCAGAGGTTTTAACAGACCGAACATACCAAGAAACTAAATTAATGATTCCTAAAGCTTCAATGTCCTAAAATACAAAAGCCATACAGATCTTGTGAAAAGCCGAACATTTGACTCTCAGATCCATAGCAATAAGACCAGTACCTCATCATAGCATAAGAAAACTATGTGAAAAAAAAATAGAGCATGGATAATAACTCATTCAAATCATAGTAGGTAGTGTGTACAAAAGGCTACTATGACTAAAATATATATATAATCATTTTATATATATAATATATGATATTATATATATAATATAGGTTAGTATATAGGTTGCAACGTGACGCCATCTCTGAGCTCCTGAGCTCGAGATTCAGTGAAGCAGATGTATGTTACGTTATATAACTTGAGCAGATTAACACACCTTTACTAATTGGTACAAGTGTAAGAAATATTTATTTATCACTGTGAGACTCATATATAAATGATATAAAAAACATATTATTTACTTATTTCGTTTCTCCGAATTTCTGAAGACTTCGTTACTGACTTATTTCCAAAATTAGAAACCTTTGCGTTTAAGCTTGTTATTGTTACAACGGTTATTGCGATCTTAAGGATAAACAGAATTTCAGTAACTTGTTTATAATTCTTCATTTTCCCAGAATTTGTAACAATCTTTTTAATTAAATAATACATATTTATTTGACGCAGATAATTATTTTCCCTGATCCCATATTTTGAATTCTGAGAAATATGAAAATAGGTTGGTAAGCCACTAACGGTGCGAATTGCGCGTCATAATCGAGGTACATAATTGTCGTAATAGATAATTCTTGGTAAAAGATAACTAGGATCATCTGCTGCGAAGTGTCCGTCGTACCTACGTCTGATAAAAAAAGTGCTGTGCTCTAGTTTGAAGGTTAGGGATAAGCAATGGCATTACTGAATACAGTGGACTTAAACCTTATGTGAAATGTTCGCAACATACTTGTGGTTCATGTGAGGGTTGGAGATTTCCAGCGAATCTCACAGGAACCACATGTACTAGAGGAAACTGTAACTACCTACCACCAGTAATCTGCTTTTTGTCAATGTATTGGTCGAGGAAAAAGTTTCGTCACGTGCTCTATGAGCGTTTATGCTTATTTATTATTATTTTATAAATATGTATGCCCATTTTGTTAGAGAACTTTTGTCATCTTGTTAACAGTGACAGATTACGTTACTATGAACATTTTGACATTAACCTGACAATATATATAATACTTTATTGTACAATAAAAAAATGCCATAAGAATACTGAAGAGACCGAAATAAGTGGAAATCTGTGGGTGAAAGGTCATTGCTATACCTATATAATTTTTTTGTGGGTAAAAATAAAAGAAAAATAATTTATTTGACTCCACAAATCATTTAACATCATTTAAAAAATGTATGGAGATTTCCTTCTACGTTTTCCTTGTTTATTTTGTACCCAAGAAAGCAAACTTTATGAAATTTTAACGCACACGTCAAAAGACATTAAATTAAGTAATAGCTTAGCTTTAAAAGCAAGAATTCTATGTTGTCACAAAATACACTGCAATCGTAATATCATGATGTGCAGCCTAATTGGTGTGAACCTATAAACGAAATTGACAATAATTTTGTTATATTTTACGATTATATGTAAACTTTAAATATTTTTGTGTTAATTTTAATGTAAGAAAGCTTGTCATGTAAAAATTAATTTTATAGCTTCGAAATCAATTTGTCAAAAAATTATTAAGAGTTTTTAAATAAAAGATATAGTATATTTGAAGTTTTCAATTTCTTCATCGCAGCAAAAATAAGATACATTCTCGTGGTCAAGTCTAACGACATTCACGGTAGACGCACGACGGTAACGCAATTATTCTAAATCCATCACCACACACAGCCTATTATTATACCACTGTGTCAAGCAGAATACCAGTATAACAGGCTTTGCTTGCTGCTTATACTGACTTTGCAACAGTTTTGATATTATGCAGTGGTATGTGTTATTATGATGTATTGTTTCGTTCTATTATTTTTGCAGGTATCGTTGTATAATCCAAAATAAATTTATTTCTTTCTTACCTCTTAAATAATTATTCACAAGATTATATACAAGAGTAAACGCAATTGCGATCAAATCAATATAAATTATAATATGGTTTTGATAATCCCTCCCGGCGACTTTTCTCATAATCCAGTTTATAATATCACCGTGACAGCTCTTTATTAAAATCGATGAAGCCATATCCGACTTGGAAACTAGCGTCTTTATGAAATATCGCAGCTCCATTCGGCAGGCACTCGATTTCGCTGCACACTTACCTATATGGCGTGACTACGGTTCCTATATTGTAGTGAGAAGCGTACTATATTTTATTGAAAAACGAATACAGTTTATGGAAATCAAACGGCGTCAAAGGCGCTTAAAAATATCAAAGATCTGTGGTCTCAACATAGGCCTTCTAATCCACCACCAAACCACGTGATTAACGTTTAGTAAATATGTTCCTATGAATAGTACTTATAAATAAGTTGTATAATAAATCGAAGTTCCTAAATACTTTAATTCATTCTTTGATCAGAGGGAAACTCAACCCATAGAAAAACTTCCACACAACCTTCCATTCCCTAGGTTAAGGAGGGCGGAAGCAACGACCTCTCGCTGCCGAGCGTGGTCGTGGCCATGCTCCGCGGCAAGGCGGAAAGGGAGGCTGTCGCCTCCTTTTGCGAGAACGTCATCTCGCAGAAGGAGGCAGCGGAGAGGGAGCGGGAGGAGGATGTCGAGGCCGCTCCTCTCCGCCGCAGACGGATAGGTAGGAGAAGGCGGGCACACGCAAGAGCGGTGCTCGCCTAATGACTCTACCGTGAGGCTGCGTGCGCGTCTGGCTACCGCGCACGCCGTGGTGATGTCTCTCCGTCTGGGGGATTGTCCAGGTATTCTCGGGCAGTCCCTCCCTTGGTGTTGTCTCGACCAGTCCTAGGTCGAGCCGACCCCGGAGCTCATGGCGGTAGAATCGCGAAAACGCACCCCGCCATGTGCCCCGCATGGGCCTAAAGAACTCAGGGGGGTTTTAGTGGGTAGGCCGGTCACGCGCGGTGTCACGGTTCATAATGCATTTCCCCTCAATAAAAAAAAAGTTAGGTTTAGTTGTTTTTTTCAGCAATTTCAGCTTCCTAGGGCTAAAAATTTTGATGGTTATGAATGTATGAATGACACGTTGACGAAGTTAGGGTTAACTGGATATCAGTAAATTGTAATTTACAATTTACTGATAATCCAGTTAACCCAAATTATTTGTAAAGTATAAAAACCAAAACATTTGAAACTTTGTTTTTACTTAGTTTATTACTAATATCATGCCCTGAAAAGCTTATATATCTTATATAATCTAAAGGCAAATAAAAAAATAACAATGCTTAAACGCTTCACTTGCTTTATCATGGCGGAGGCTATCTGAATACTTAATTAGCATATTCACTGTAAAACCTTGTCGAACGTTTAATGATAAATTGATTTAAATTTGTACGATCTTTTGAAGAGATTAGACAGAGCTTGGTCGTTCTTCCAGTCATTTATCATGACTGGAAGAAATTCGTAGCACTTACATTCTTTTTTTAATATTTTTGTCACTATTTACCGATAATGCAATATGACCTTCCCTTAAACCACGACAAACATTTCAAAGCCAAATCTGCCCCAACCGTTCCCGAGTTTTAGCTACAATAACACACATGAGTTAATTTCAGCGTATCCACTAAACATATTTGGTGAAATACCAATAATACATATTGAAGGGTAACATACCCGTCGGCAAAGGAGGGTCTTTCGACTCGCCGGTTCTCCGACCGCAATTAATTGTTTTTACTTACATTCAAACTCTAAAAAGGCATGCGCAATAGGTACATCTGAACAGTCTGACATTGTAAAATATTGAAATATCCATAATTATTTAGAATCCTTTTTTTTTTTTTTTTTGAGGGGGGGGAAATGCGACCGTTGTGCGCCATGACACCGCGCTGGCAAGACGCGGCCGTGTTCTCTGGGCCCATACGGGGCACATGGCGGGGTGCGCTCTCACGATTCGACCGCCATGTGACCCGGGGCCGGCTCGACCAAGAGTTGGTCAAGCCACCGCCAAAGGAGGGGAACTGTCCGAAAACCCCTGGACAGTCCCCAGACAGAGAGACTTCACCACGGCGTGCGCGCTTAGCGGACGCGCACGCAGCCTCACAGAATTATTTGAAATCCTGGGCAACTAATCAAATTTGTAAAAATTGGACCTGCAAGATCTGATGCAAACCCTACTGGTTCATACAAACAGTTTAAGATAGAAAATATATTCCGTATCAAAATTTGTTCCGAATCCTGAATAACTTGTGAAAATTATTTAATATAAAAATTGGAATTGCCTAGGTCTTAAAGGTTTTATCCAAACGGCTTCAGATACAAAATATTAGTAATATAATTTTCTTAAGCTCCAGTCTGAAAAGGAATTTTATACTGAAAGGAATTTAAATTATATTTATACTTATATTCATTTACTAGCTTTTGCCGCGACTTCGTCCGCGTGGAATAGTGACTTCCGGCAGATTTTTGGTTAACCAACAACATATTTATATTTATATTTGAATAAAGATTAATATTATTATGTTGATACAACTTAAACAAATTATTTCGACCAAATTTGGTACCATAAAAACGGTCATTGTGACTAAACCTTAAAAGATAGACATATGCCGTCGCGGACTTTTTTTTAGATCATGTATAGAGGAATAATTCTTTCATACATATTTTTTTGTGTATCTTGAACCGTTTTCGCAGCGCACGCAAAGAAAGCCTTCAAAAATGAATAATTTTCCCCGTTTTTTACACATTTACCGCTCGTGTTTTGCTCCTATTGGTCATAGCGTAATGTTATTTAGCCTATAGCCTTCCTCGATAAATGGACTATCCAACAAAAAAAGAATTATTCAAATCGCACCAGTAGTTTCGGAGATTAGCGCGTTCAAACAAACAAACAACAAACAAACTCTTCAGCTTTATATATTAAGTATAGATATTAATTACTACTAATATATTTTAAAAAATAATATTACTACTACTATTATAAAAGTTACATGCTCCATTAACTTAATATTAATTTAATTTACAATTTCTACCAAATAACAAGGGCGAAGGGAGATAACGGTGCAAGGTCTGTTTGGAATACAGAAGAAATAATAGCCACTGTTTTCTACGTATGTTCTTTGTAAGTGTCTGTTATATATGATGTGATACTTTTTATAAAAAATAACTTGCCACTAATAAATTTTGAATATTAATAAAATGTTCAATTGCAATATTGGTTTTATATAGTACATTTCTAATATATCTATTTCTAATCTAGACTTGGTATATTTGATAATTAATAAAGAATTATATTTGTTAATTTGTTTTTTTTTCATAATATTTACACTTTCGTTTCGATTTGTAACTTATCAGCTATGCAGGTTTATCAACAACTCAATTTTTATTTTACTGAATAATGAAACTGTTTAAATTAACGAAGAATTGTCGTTTCTTACCTTTTTAGAACTATATAGCAAGTTAAAACTATTTGCAGTTGGAGAACCAGTGACTTGAAATACCTCCTTTTGCTGACGGGTACTTTTCAATAGATATGATTGATATTTCATCAAATATGTTTAATGGATACACTGAAAACAATAATTCAAACCCGTTCCTGGAAACTAGGCTCCGGAACACTATGATCAGAAGGGTTTCGCAGAATATTCCAGACAGACGATCCACCTTAGCTAATAAATAGATAATAGATAAAGACAATTATAATCACTACTTAAAAATGTTACGTGTGTATGTTACATAGCACTTAGAGTAGCGAAAGCTGTCTGTAACTATTTTATTACGCTCTACAGAAAGAATGTCTCTCCGTACGGGCGTCGTCTAATGAGTAATGACACATCAATGTGAATTATTACCAATTTGTCTCAAAGCAATGCCTAAATAATTGCGAAATAATTATGACAATTGTAAAACAAACAGGTATATGCTGTATACGTTTAACTGGAAAAGGATTCATATTTACATATTAGTCCTCACAACTATTGTTGGTGACAGCTCCACTGCTACCCAGGAAAATAACGAGTAAGATATAGTGTCGTGGATGCGGCCTTCTTGGATCCTGATAGTTCGTTTATGGCAAACATGACGTAGTCATGATTGTCTTGGATCTTCGTCGGAATCAGAGAAGACTGCTTCAAAACTGTAAGAACATACTCGTATATGTAAATATATAAGTAATAATAGTTAATGTAAATTAGTCGTAATACTTACTCATGTAAAACTTTCATTTTATATTATATGTTGTATTGTAAAATGTTTAAATAAGTACCTACCTCCAGTAGCGGTAGTGCGCCAACAGTTAAAATTTAAAATGTTGCGAGTACCTACGAGTTACGTGCTGATAAGACTGAGAGCAACCGCACGCTCGCTACTGTAATTTCTTGAAACACTTCATATTCACTATTCCTCACGCCAGCGATCCATCGCTTACAGCTATAATGAAACAAATTCGACTGCAACAGGCAATCATATTAAAATTACAAATCTATTATTTAGGACTTAGCAAATCCACTGTAAAAATTGACCATGTCTAAGTGACAATTTGATGGGACATGTTGTAGTATCAAAGGTCGTTCAGAATCTGAGGTAGCTTGTGAAAATAATAAAATGTCGCCGTCACAGATATTGTCCAAAATTCTTGGTAACTTGTAAAAAAGAAAAACTGACCCAATATAGTACTGTTTCATCTGAATGTCTGAGATAAGGCCAACCTTAACGAAACTTATTTGTAAGTTTCTTCCTCGGGTTAATTACTAAAATAATTGTAATTAACCCGAGGAAGACAGCTAGGAAGTTGATGTTGATAGTTTTTTCCATATCGAGTATATTTTTTCATACTCCTACATTTATATATATATAGTATTTATAAGTAAATAAAAAAAGTCTGAGAAACGAAATCATTACTGATTTATTAAAAACTTGTGCTAAAATAAAACAAAATTGATTAACATGTCAACATGGTATGTTAAATTCGCTGGTTCGAGACCCGCAGGTGTTGAATATTTTTAATACAATACAAAGTTACAAATAATACAAATTTCTAATCTTATCCGAATTCTGGAAAAATAGTTGCAAGGTCTCACTTTACTATCTAGGTACCATCAAAAAAAAGGGCATTACAAAATCCCTAAGGATTGACGCATACTTAGTTTCCAAAAGTTTCGTAAAGTTCACAACTATAATACAAAGGATTAAATGCATAATTCATGCGATAATCCTACTTTATCTTTAAAACAGCCCCGAACTCTTAATAGCAAGGGGCAATTACGAGGCCCTCGAGATTACTGAAGTTATTTCTTTTATAACAATTTACTTCGCGAGTCGCATGTCCGAAAGAAAGAAACTGGAAAAGTCTACGCAGAATGTTATTTTTGAGTCAAGAACATTATTCATAAAATCTTTTATTATAAAAACGTATCGTAATCGTAAAAACTTTTTCTCCGAGCTAAGCTTTTGCAGATTGATAGACTCGCAGCAATACATATGATACTCACATTGTTGACATAAGAAAGAAATTGCAGAATGTTCTAGAATAATGATAGCTTGTCAAACTTTGCATTGTAGTAGTTTTCTACTTCGAAAAAATACCTATTTTCTCCATAAACAGATGGTGTTGGTGATGGTGATGGAAGATTTATTCATCATTCAACCGAGAAACGCTCTCTACTGGACTTATGTCCTTCGCTAAGAATCTCCGCAGCGATCGGTCCAGCACTTCTAGCATCCAATGCTTCACTTCTTGAAATCTTCGCTCCTTATGGAAGGTCTTCCAACGAGTTCCACAGCATGTGCCCGCCACTTTTCCACATCAACGACCGTCATTTCTGCAAACAATATAACTTGCCTACTGTTAATTAAGGTTCACAATTCTTCTTTGTCGGTATCCTGCGGATTTCACAATTTCTGATTGAATTACTCAGAGAAAATTAACCGTCTTTAACACCCTTTGACTGTTTGGAACTTTCTAATAAAGTTTAATGTGAGTGTATAGTTTTCAGACCTATATATCAGTGGAAACATGCAAGAATTAAAGACTTTCGACTTGTCAAACTGGGCCTGTAAATACGAGTATGCCGCGTAATTTCCAGAATACTCATTAGCTAAGTTAGATGTGACGACTTACCTCTTTCTGAAAATAGTACCTAACTACTTAGTCAACAGCTTCTAGTTTAGAGTCTCCAACCTTCACAAGAGTATATGCTACATAGGAATTTAACATGATATTAATTTTATCCAGGTTCATTTTAAGATCAAATTAGAAGGAAATTCTACTGAGATCCTCGAGTATTATACCCAAATCTACCATGGTCTTAGCCGTGACTACGATATTATCAGCAAAACTTGACGCACCTTGTCTTCTTCTCGCAATAGAAAATGATACCCAGACCTTTTCAATCCAAAAATTTTAACACATCCTCCAACACAGCTGTGAATAATTATCAGATATCAAATCGCCTTTTGAGGCTTCACTTTGGTCATCGTATAATTTATACACCACCAATCCACTCTACTACTCTACCACCTCTGGAGAGATCGAGACACACTTTTAAGGAAAAGATGACAATATTCCAAAGACCTTCCGAAAAATAATGAATTTTTTATTGACATTTGATTTTTTTTTGTGAAACTTGTTGCAAGACAATAATATTCGATACAAACGAAAAAAATCTGTAAGATTCTACCAACATGAGATTCTGCGTCAGCCTCTTAAACAAATTCCAAAGAAACCGGCGTGTTTTTACGTATTTTTATCGTACCCCGCATTCGGCTGAGAGGTATCATAAAGCTAGCTAATTGAAATCGCCCTTTAACGCTTGTATAGGAAGTAAAAATAAATATTTATCGGTTTTGTTGAAAATTAAACAATTTTGTTATTAGCTCCATTTTTGTTATTTCCTTCTACTACATTGAGCAAAAAATATTTCGGACGTGTATTAATAGCAAAATTCACGATAACTTTTTAATTTTCGCCAGAGATTCTGTATCTTCTATCGTTAATAAAGTCTCTTATCTGAGAAGGAATTAAGTAAAAAAGTTTACTTCATTTTCAGTTGTTTTGGATAACGTATAATATTCAAACAACTCACAACTACATAAACGTTACTAGTATTTAAAATAAGCTTGTATTAGCAAGTATTAGATGAATCATTAAAAAATCTATTGTAGATTTTTTTCCCCCACGAGGAATGGTAGTGAATCCTCATAAGGAGTGCACTGCTATTGTATAATGTACGGAAGTGAAAATTGGGTATGGGAGAAACGACATGAAAGCAGAATAAATGTAGTAGAAATGAGAGCTTTGCGGAGTATGGCAGGAGTAAAACTGAGTGACAGATTGTATAATGAAGTGATTAGAAAGAAATGTGGTTTGAAAGAGGATATCGTGACAAGAATAGAGAAAGGGATGCTTGGGTGGTTTGGGCATGTGGAACGGATGGATGAAAGTAGACTGACCAAAATGATTTATGAAGCTGGAGTGAGTGGAGACATGGGACGAGGAAGACCTAGGCGAATATATTTCGAACAAATCGAAAGTGTCCTCAAAAAAGGCCAGGTCAGAAGTACCCGCAATCGTCGAGCATGTATGAGGAATGTTATGAAAGTAGATGAAGCGAAAGAGATATGTAAGGACCGTAGCAAGTGGAAGGACGTAATCTCTGCCTACCCCCGTGGGAAAAAGGCGTGAGTGTATGTATGTATGTATGTATGTATGCTATTGTAGGCGTCTAACCCCTTGGTGCTCGAACTACCTTGCACCGGATACCACCCGCGCCCGTCTATGGCAAGTGGTTATGTTGGACTCTAGTAGAAGACTAACCTACCAACTAAACACTACTCGTACCTATAACCTTTGATCAGACAGTAAGGGACCTTATCGGCTTTGAACTAAAGCGCCCGCCCATCAAAGCGGTGGGCGGTGCATTATTGTAGATTTATTCGTGAAACTACTCTTATATGTAATTAGTCACTTTTCCTATTACCTACCTTAAGCCTACCTTACCTTACCTTTTTTTAATTTTTTTATTTAAATAATATAATATTTTTTACAAAAAAAAACTATATAATATCTGGGGCTACCATCAGCACGTAACGTAGTGGTCCACGCATAAGACAGGTACTTGTTTATAAGCGGCACCGACATTCAATGTAAAAATATGTCACAGTTGTGCTTGTGACAGATTATAATTATTTTTGATAAACACGTCTTCAACTACGTACCCCCTCTTTCACATAGAGGAATCAATGTTAGTGGGACAGGTGAACGCAGACAATATATAATATATATACAGACATACAATATTTTCCATTCCATTCAAGCCGTAGCCAATAGGGCCAAGGCTAGGCTGAGTTTAGTCGGTAGATCTGCTGGGTCACTAGGGGTCCGACATAATCAACGCATCCCTGCTTGCCTGTTGCGTTGGTATCCATGAGGATTCTCAGCCTCCTCTCCTGAGGAAAAAAAAATGCAATATGTTTTTTTTTAATCATTTTAATGTTTATATTTTTGGATGATTGACAGAAGTATGTAAGAGGCTTACTGATCGGTTATATTCACTCTTTATATAAGGCATAAAACATTATTATGAGAATAAAATTTCTTTAGGTCTTATAAACATTAAATATATGAATTCCACAAAAGAAGTTGTTGTTATTTGACTTTATGTTTAACTTTAATTAATTTTCTGATAAAAATGCAATTATTGAGGGGGGTTGTTGTGTATTCAATAATTTTTCGTACAAGAGTTTTTAGTAGTGATTGTTATTTTTATAAATATAGTTTAGTTTGTAAAATTTAATATGATTTTCTTTTCAAATTCATAAGAAACAAACATACAATTCCAGTTTTAGTTCAAACCATAGAAATCTCACTGAATTCACTAGTTCAAGTGTTAAAGTGTTAATTCTACTATTTGCTAAATTAACCAAAGAGGCCTGGGAATTTTGTTACATCATTAATTATGCGTAGTTCCCGGTAATTATTCATAATTGCTGCTTTTACGTGAACATATATATAAAGTGTATATACAAGAAGTTTCTGGGCCGAATGATTATTATGATTAATTATTACATATTGAATCTTTATTATCTAAATTCATTCGTTAATCTTGATCTTGTTTTGGAAAAACAAGATTTGTAAAATCCGTTATATATTATAAACAGAATCTTGATATTATTATTTAAATAATTAAATATAAATTGTAAATAAGTTTAAGTTTCGTAATAATTATAATGCGTCACGGAAACCTCAAAGATAATTATTATCCAAAAGATGAATTCATTGTCATCTAAAAATAACCATCCAAGTGAATAATTTGGACAAAATTGAAAAAAAATTGAAAATCGATTAAAAAAGAGCTTTCTTTAAAGTCATATTTGAATAAAGTTGATTTTGATTTTTAATTCTGAATAAACAAACATGTGGGATTTTCTTAGTCTTTATAGTAGTTTTAACTCCCTACTTAGAAAATTATAAAATAATCTCAATTTGAAGAGAAATCACACACAATATTAAGATAAAAGAATATTTATTAAACCCAACAACCCCACAACCCAAACAATAAAAACATATTAAACTCGGAATGAATTATTAAGAGCCTTACTGTTTGCTAAAGATGTCTATTTTCAATTGGTATTTACTTAATTCCACACTGAACATGAATTGCCAGTGCAAAGAGCGATTATATATTTTACAAGGAATACCCGAAGCGGAGTTTCCATGTTGTTGTACAATTATAGACGAAGGGAATCATCAAAACTTCGCGAATAGGCAGTTACAGGACTACTTACTTTCCAGACCAACTTAATACGACATTATAACTCTCCGGTTCACGATAAGATTGTAATTTTCAAATTGATGGCTGCTCCGTAAATAAGTTGGGACGTAAATCAGTAAGACCATTACATGTGTACACCAGTGCAGTGAATTGACTACGCTTGTTCTATTCCGCCAGTATCTGGTTGACTAAATATTGTATATGGTGATAACTGATTGTGTAGTCATTACAATTTAAAAGTAAGATATTTCTTTTTCCTCACGAGAGGAAGGCTAAGAATCCTCACAATGAGCACAAAACGTGCCCAGGATACCCCCCAACGGCAAGTGTCACGGAGGTTATGTCGGTCTCCACGCGACCAGGGACCTATGTGACTAATAATCACCGATTTTCAATAATTCTTATTTTTGAATATCACTGATGTGACTACCTTAGTCACAGGTGTGATTTCATTACGAGTGCCCTCACCCACTCGTAATCAAGTCATACTTGTGGAAATGTTATCTGTGTTTTGTTTGATTTTGCATGTAGCATATATGAATAAATGAATGTAGCATATATATATAAACCATAATGGTTATGCCGGCAAAAACCGGCAGCGGTACATTCTGCGTGGAACCGAACTCTTACATTCATGTGTGTACTTTATCTATGTTGGCAGCTCTGCGATCGGCTGACTTTTAAAAATTGTATGTTTAGGAATCCGTGATCTCAAAGTCACCGCTGACTATTTAGTCAGCGGTGATTTCGAAGTCGCATTCGTAATTCAAAAATAGGTCTCCAGAGCGGTCTGACCACGTGACCTACCGACTAAACTAAGTCTGTACGTGAGGGCAAACTTAAAACTAAGAAGACTGTTTAGGACTTATGAGTTTCGGACCGCGGAAAAGGAAATTTAAAAAAGCAATAAAAAAAAAAAAAAAGATTTTGGACATTACGGTTTTCGGCACTTGACTGTCACTTCGGATTTTTTCACGGCATTTTTATTGAGTTATATTTACGGCGAATTAATAATTGATCATTTACATTTACATTTGGAAAAGTGGTCGGCCACGCGTTCTCCTATTTTTTACACTACAAGTATTGTAGTTTATGATATATATTTATAACCACATACGGTAGGGCACATTAGTACACACAAAACACACGTTCAAGCCAAGCCAGAACTACGGACCGGTAAGTAAGCAATATTATTATATAGTTAAATAATATAACAAATTACGGGCGTTCGGGAAAACGCAACAATTTTTGGTAGCAGAGCGTGGTTTTCTTTTCGGTTACGGACCTGTTATTTTGTAAATTCTTTGATATGTCGGACGTTATTCAGCGAAATTCGTCGCATATTGCAATGGTTGGTAAGCGCATTTTCTCTGGTGAGTAGACCAGACAGGGTTGAGGCCTTGAAAGAGCGGGCTTCAAATGCGAACAGATACATGGCGGATCTGGATCAAGCTTTACAAATGTTTATGATAGGGCTGACATGAATCCAGACAATGAAACTTTGCAGGCAAGGTTGATTCAAGCTCAGGCAGACTACAAGCAATGCTTAGAATATTATGACAGCATTATTCAGGCGGTAAGGACACTGGATCTGGCCAGTAGTCCCACGGTTAAGGGTCAGTCAAGTAGTAATGCCTCAATTTATACTAGATTGCCGGATTTAAATTTGCCCAAGTATTCTGGTGGTATGAAACTTGGATGTCATTTATTAACATTTTTGATTCTTTGGTACATTGTCGGATGGATATATCACTCTCACAAAAATTAAGTTATCTGTTGAGTTGTCTATCGGGAGACGCTCACCAGGTTATTTCACATTTAACCATAACAGATAACAATTATGAGACTGCAAGGGCGCTATTGATGGGCAGATATCAAAATATTAGGTTAATTGCGGATGCCCATGTGGCAAAGATATTAAATTTGCCTTATTTAAGGAATATCATGTTTATAAGGGATGATTTTTTAAATCCATTAAAGGTGGCCTATAATTGTTTGGAGAAATTAAATTTACCAGTAACGGAGTGGTCATTCTTGTTGCTCCATATTGTATTGAAGTTACTTACCCTCTGATTTAAAATTAAGATTTGAACAAAAATATGGAAGCGGAGATGAGGCAAGCCCGTTGCCTAAATTTATTGACCTTTTGACCTTCTTGGAGGAAGAAGCACGGATTGTTGACAATGTAGGCTCACCTCCTGCAACGGCTACCTCAGGGCCATCTGGGAGGCCTGTGTCCAGTCAGGGAAGACCTGTATTCAGTCAGGGTAGGATTAGGCCACCCACTCGGGGGACTAGGGTAGGTATGGCTACATCGGACCATACTATTAATAATAGGTTGCAATCCAAGCGGGTTGGTTGCACCTTTTGTGGCATCATAGGCCATTTTATATCTAAATGCCAACATTTTATAAATTGTTCCCCTCAACAGCGGAGGCGTTTTGTGCAAAATCACAAGTTATGTTATTTTTGTTTAGGGGATCATCTTGTTAATAGTTGTGCAGTGGCACGGCCATGTATTCATTGTAACGGCAAACATCACGGGATGTTATGCCTGAATAGGAATGGTGGAGTTAGGCCTGCAGCGGCACGGATTGGTTCTCCTTCAGGAGGGGGTCAAAGCGGACAAGTACGGACTTCACCTCCTCATTCTGGACGAGCGTCGCCTCGACGGGTGGACGTGCGCGCGACACCTCCATATACGGGTGGGGGTGGCTTTAGGCCTACTTCACAGGCATCTCCACATACGGGTGGGGGAGGCACCGGGCCTATGGTACAAGCACCCTATGCAGCGGGCATAGGGCATATTCAAGCGGACGAATCTCGTGACGTCACTGCGGAACAGTATGCGTCTGCGGCCTCGTATGCAGCGAGAGCGAGGGGTTTCTCACCACCACTCGCGGAACGGCCGCGATTGAGGAACACGCCGCCATCTTTCGGTCATCCGGTTGGTTACCGGACACCGGATGCCAGTTGGCACCTGACTCGGGCACCATTGGGGCGCTCGAGACCCCCTACATATAACCCTCTGGCGCTGTCGGCAGCCCAGGTTTTTAATCGGGTGAATGCTTCATTTCATAGCGACGTTCAAGAATAGGTAGTCGCCAAATGCAACCTTTTTAAATACTATTTTATTGCCTACCGTTGCGGTAAGGATTTGTGATATTAACGGTTTTTATGTTAGAGCACGGGCTCTAGCGGACACGGGTTCGCAAGGTTGCATGATAACAGTTAATTTGGCGAGACGGTTAGGCCTATACATATTTAATAATAATATTTCGGTTCGTGGCATAGGTGATGTGCTCGTGTCACATGTTTATGGTCAATGTACCTTTAACATTGTTGGAGAATCGGTCTCTCAACCTGTTATTACAGTTACAGCACTAGTGTTGCATGATATTTTAGGAGAACATCCACAGGTGGAATTACCTTCGGAAATTTTGAACTCGGCTTCTCACCTGTCTTTGGCTGACAGAAATTTTTAAATATTGGAAAAATTGATTTGTTGCTTGGTACTGATGTGCTTGGTCAATTATTGTGCACACGGACGCACTATAAATTTAAATAATAATGGCTTGGTTGCTATACCATCGCACTACGGATATATGATTATGGGCCCAGCATATGATACGGTTTCTGATACGGTTTTTACGGGCGTTTCTCTTTCGGATTTAGTACAGCGTTTTGGGAGACAGAAGAGGTACCCACGGTTTCACGGAAGGACCCGCTCGACGAAGAATGCGAGCGCCATTTTATCGAAAATGTTTATCGGTTACCGAACGGTCGTTTCGTTACTCGGTTGCCCTTTGTGAGCATTCGCAAACCGCTGGGGCAGTCCTACCTCACTGCTGAGAAACGCCTGCTTTCTATGGAACGTCGCATGAAGCGAGATACAGAGTTTCGCGACAAATACATTGAGTTCATGCGGGAATATGAACAATTAGGTCACATGTCCCTGGCACGGAGGGACTACTCATCGGAAGAACACTATTTCATACCACATCACGCGGTTTTTAAATCGGATAGCGGTAAGATACGGGTCGTGTTTGACGGGTCGGCCCCTTCCTCTAACGGTGTTTCATTGAACCAAATCCTGCACTCGGGTGCTAAACTACATAAAGATATTTCGGATCTTATTTCGGCCTTTCGTAGACACCAGGTGGTCTTCGCGACGGATATACGCATGATGTTCCGGCAAACGGTGATTGATGAGGCTGATAGACGGTATCAGCTGATTCTTTGGCGCGAGGACCCGTCTCACCCATTACGCGTCTACGAACTGAACACAAACACGTACGGTTTGAAATCTAGCCCCTGGATGGCTATGCGGTGCTTGTTGGAACTCGCTCAACGGGAACGCGTTCGATTCCCTCGTGCGGCGGACGTCTTAGAGTCGGAAATTTTTGTCGATGACGTTATCACGGGTGGATCTTCGGAACAGGAGGCTTTAATTTTACGTAACGAGCTCATAGCGTTATTGGCAACGGCTGGCTATGAACTACGGAAATGGATTTCGAACAGTCCACGTCTCTTAGAAGGACTACCAGCGGATCACGTTCAAGATCCATTGTTATTTGAGAATCCGGACTCTCCTCGTTCAACATCGGTTTTAGGTGTTCAGTATTTACCGGTTCCTGACATCTTTTCCTTTCGGGTTTTAACAATAACGGAAAAGATATGGACTAAGCGGCTAGTCCTGTCTACGGTTGCTCGTATCTATGATCCTAACGGGTGGATCGCTCCTATAATATTTTGGGCTAAATGTTTTCTACAACGGTTATGGTTGGCTGAGCTTAAGTGGGATGAGACCCTACCTACTGAACTCTTAACGGACTGGCTCGCATTTATTGATCAGTTACCCACTATCGGAAGGGTTGTTATACCTCGTAAAATACTTCCACCGGGGAAGTATCATGCGTCACTTCACGGTTTCTGTGACGCCTCGGAATCGGGTTTCGCGGCAGTCGTATATCTTCGGACGATACAGCCAGATGGTTCAGTAGCGTTACATCTAATCACGGTGAAGAGCAAGGTGGCTCCTATACGCAACCGCCAAACCATACCCAAATTGGAGCTCTCGGGAGCTGCGTTACTTACTCGGTTATTGAATCATGTTTGTGATACACTCGGGAAGCACATTAACATAGGCAACGTTTATGCGTGGACTGACAGCCAAATTGTTTTGGCGTGGCTCCAGACCTCGGTACATAGGCTGGAAACATTTGTTGCGAATCGGGTTTCGCAAATTCAAAACTCGTCAGTGAATCTGAATTGGCGGCACGTACCCGGCGAGTTGAACCCCGCCGACGTGGCCTCTCGCGGCTGTTATGCCTCCTCGTTGGTGAGTCATAACCTTTGGTGGGGACCTGCTTGGTTGACGGCACCGGAGTCGTCATGGCCCCTACGGTTTTAATCGGATCGGATCCGCTGCCCTGTGTGCGTGTCATGGCTGTGGAGAAAGAAATCGTCACAAACCCTCTTTTACTGCGGTTTAGCTCTCTTAATAAATTACTGGCCGTTACGGGATGGATGCGTCGGTTTATAACGAATACTCGCAAACCGGTTGTAAGAAATACATCTTTGTTTCTGACGGCAGGCGAACGGCGTGCTGCTCTCATGTTTTGGGTACGACGGGTACAATCGGAACGGTTTTCTGACGAGCTTAAATCGTTACGGACGACGGGTCGGTTAAAGGGTGCCGTACAGAAACTTAACTTATTCATTGATGGCGAGGGATTACTTCGTGTTGGCGGACGGCTGCGCAACTCGAAGCTGCCGTATTCGGCTAGGCATCCCCTTTTGCTGCCCAAGGACGGACCCTTGACGCAGTTGATAGTAAGTGATCGGCACATTACTAACTCGCATGCAGGTTGTACGGCACTGCTTGCTATTCTTCAGCGGGAATTTTGGATACTATCGGCGCGACGGTGCGTCCGATCGGTTATATTTAAGTGTATACCTTGCTATCGGTTAAAGGCTAACAACCATGCAGCCTATGATGGGTGACCTACCTAGCGATCGGGTTAGTGTCACCAGACCTTTTCACGGTGTCGGTACGGATTTCGCTGGTCCTTTTATTGTCAGGGCTTCTCACTTGCGGACCTCTAAGACTTACAAAGTTTATTTATGTGTATTTGTTTGTCTGTCAACGAAGGCAGTACATTTAGAAATAGTATCTTCGCTTAGTACGGAAGCGTTTATCGCGGCGTTCGGACGTTTTGTTTCACGGAGGGGGTTACCGAGTTTGGTACGGTCGGACTGCGGCACAAATTATCAGGGTGCTGACAGGTATCTTAAGGAGGTCCATGATTTTTTAACGAACATAGTACGGACTTGGGACAAGCAATGGCTACTCAGGGCATTACGTGGAAGTTTGATCCTCCTGGATGTCCTCATTGGGGAGGCATCTTTGAGGCTGTCGTGAAGGTGGCTAAGACACATTTGAGACGTGTTATTGGGGAAACGGTTCTTACGTTCGAGGAACTTACTACGGTCTTTTACAGAGTGGAAGCAACTTTAAATTCACGGCCTTTATGCCCACTCTCTTCGGATCCCAACGATATGGAGGTTTTGACACCGGGTCATTTCCTTTCGGCCAGCCCCTTGCAGCTCTCCTCCTGAGTATCCCTTTGAATGTACCACTGAGTCGACTTTCTCGCTTTCAAATGCTGCAACAGATGTCACAAAATTTTAATAAACGGTTTTATTCGGAGTATTTGCACATGTTGCGCAGCGGCTGAAATGGACAGATAAAACGCTCCTGCACGGGTAGGGGATCTTGTCCTGATTAAGGATTCAAATCTTTCTCCTCTACGTTGGCGTAGAGGACGCATTTTGAAGCTTTATCCAGTCTGACGGTGTACCTCGGTTTCAGAGGTCTCGATCGGCGACTCTGTGATGCGCCGTGCGGTGGCAACCCTGTCCCGTCTACCGGTAGACTAGCGAGATGAGGGTTGCTCATCTCGGGGTGGGGGATTGTTTAGGACTTATGAGTTTCGGACCGCGGAAAAGGAAATTTAAAAAAAGTAATAAAAAAAAAAAAGATTTTGGACATTACGGTTTTCGGCACTGACTGTCACTTCGGATTTTTTCACGGCATTTTATTAGAGTTATATTTACGGCGAATTAATAATTGATCATTTACATTTACATTGGAAAAGTGGTCGGCCACGCGTTCTCCTATACTACAAGTATTGTAGTTTATGATATATATTTATAACCACATACGGTAGGGCACATTAGTAACACACAAAACACACGTTCAAGCCAAGCCAGAACTACGGACCGGTAAGTAAGCAATATTATTATATAGTTAAATAATATAACCAAATTACGGGCGTTCGGGAAAACGCAACAAAGACTATCTTCTGGTCTGGCAGTAAAATAAATATAGAGAAGACTGCAGCTTAAAGTAGGTTTTTTTGCTTTTTTATATTATGTGTGCTTATTTTGGGATGTTCTTGTCCTGGTGGCTTGAATAATTATTGCCTACCCATCTGATATGTAAAAAAATGCAAAATACATATAATAACTGTATTGTTTGTACTGATGTACGATCAACAACACCTTTACAAGCGTTATATTTTATTAGGAATGACATAAAAGCTGTCTCAAAGTCAACGTGTAAAATTTAACGTGTGTCTAAATGTACATTTAGGACTTCATTCGAAGTCATTCGTATCGTAGAAGCAGACACCCGTGTAAATATCTATAGGATATCGTACAACAACATTTAACACGACCAATACGATGATGCATTTCAATCATTCTTCTTTCTCCTACCACTGTCCCATACTACGTCACGTCTTCTGCACCAACTGGTTTCCTTTTCGACTCTGCTCCACCAATGATTCTTCATGAGTAAATCCATTTATACCTTCTTCAAGTCTTGCCTTACCTTATATAATCCACACGTTTACCATTTTTTTGTGACGTTTGTTACATCCCTCTTGACATGTCCATACTATTACAAAGGATATTGTTTTTTGCTGATTCCGCGCAGTTCATGATGACTTGTCCAACAAGCAGACAAGGTCGACACGTGTTTCGTCTCTCAGCGAGACATCTTCAGGATTTGTTGCCCGCTCGGTGACTCACCAGCGGCTGGCTTGCGGCGCCTTGCACGCTTGTATTTATAGGCCGAGGGGCTTGGCCCCTTCTCTCGGTAGGCGGGGCTACCGACCATTGGGCAACTGTTTGTATAATAGGCGAATGTGTAAGATTTGTTTGTTCGTTCAGCAATGTAATATTAAAAAAAAAAAAAAAAACAATGTCCTTTGTAATACAATGGACTTCCGCAAAATAACACCTGCTACAATAGAGTATGTCCATACTATACTAACCTACTATTTCTCAACTTGTCTCTCACTGATACTTCTTTCAGGTGTACCCTAGTGTGTTCTTTTTTTTAGCCAATCCAGTCTGGTGTCCAGATGAATGATCTGCATTCATCATCAATAATTACCACCGTAAATAGAAACACCAAACTACATTTCCTCAGACCATCTTTTACAGTATTAGTGGCTTTTAGTCACCATCAGATATTCGACTACATACTACAGCCCTCGTTTCACTTTAATTGGTTTACTTAGCTTATTCGGTTCTCGGTAATGGTTAATCGTCAGTAAAACAAACTTTTCATGCGACCATTAAACTTACCGACTGAGTTTCGCGTTGCTTCATTTAACCAAAATATTATAGGCAAGTCGTAAATAACAGGCGCCCCGAGTTGAAATCTTAATGTGTTTGACAGGTAAATAATTTAATCATAATTTTGATCAGTCGGCCACGTGCATTGATAATAATTCCGAAACTATTGTTACTAAACGAAACTTCACTATCATTAGTCTTAAACTAATAACGGACTTAGTGATAGTGAAGTTATATTTAGTGATAATATTAAATATACTATTATATCTTCTCAGCTGCATATGACACGATGAGTCCCGTATTTTAAAATCTAACTTACTCAAATCGCTGTTAGAGTACAGTTACAAGGGATGATTTCAGCCCACGTAGTTAAATCAAACAGAGATTGGTTTGAGTCTCATTCTTTAATTCGGACCTTAATCTTTAATGCTTAATTAATCTTAACCTTTAATTCTTTCTCATAAAGTCTCATTTTTTAATTCGAGTTTAATCTGTTTGAACTAGAGTAACTTACGTCCACCACGTTAGTCTAATGCGAGGTCTCGTCTATATAAATAACCTTTAAAATTTTTCGCAAATGTACCGAAGTCGCACGATTCGTCATAATCTTTTGTCATATTAGAGCTATTACTGCTACTAAAAAAATGTCAATGATTGCCCTATTTATTATCATTTACTCTAACGCAGCACTGATTATATTATGAAGTCTTTATACAAGTTTGACAACTAAGACAAGATATGGCTGTATGGTTCTAAACTTTTGCCTTTCGAATTAAAAGAATATTTTAGAACTCTCTTGAATTGAAAAAATAATATCGAACTCTTGAATTCTCTTTACATAATAATGAAGTTACGGAGTAACTAGTACCAAATCTGTGATCACTCGTTTACTGTGGTTATTGCAGATATATGATTTGTGAATAATTTTTATAAATAAAATTATTAAGTATATATACTTAAGTATATATACGTAATATATTACATACATACATACTAGACATAGAAAAAGTATGTTAAAAAACGTTAGTAGCGTTTTTCTATATACGATTAGCTTAACCCAAGCTATACGTTGACCCCTTTTGCAACAGTTGCATAAAATATATTTTTTAATATTATACATCTATATTAAGTTGATCAAAGCTTTGACAACCTTTGTAGTTGAATACTTAGAATGCTGGTTTCAAAGTACCTATCAATGTCTCATAGCGTTTAAATCACAGTTAGAGCAAATGTTGGTATGATGAATTTTTATTTTTATTCTTTAGTAAAGACTATGGCATGGTTATTACATGAGTCGCATGATTAATATATGTATGTTTATCCGTTATCTTAGATCCCATATCAAAGTCAATACAAAGTAATATTTATTCTGGTTATCAAGTTCAAGACCTGAACGAAAGTTTAACTTTCGCTATAAAGTGAAATAATGTTCAGTTCACTCTGTTAGGTACAATCTACTTGTTTAATCTTATTTAAATAGTAAGATTTTTTCTTTTCCTTGTTATATTTAAACTTTGGAATAACAAACTTACACTAATCTCCGATGATTAGCGAAACTTAACTATATTAGCTAGTTATCAGTGTTTTGCCGCTAAGACTTAATCTACACGCCCAAGCTGCGCTGAACTGAAATATTTTAATTACTAATAGCAAACGGGGCGTTATAAATTGTTGAGCTTAAGGGAAAAAGTTTTATCTGGCTGTGGCTTACGCGGCGCGCACCTAGCCAGATAACGACTTCTCGGATTCTTTGACAACAATCCCGTTTCACATCGAGAATTTTTCTCATTTAGTAGGCACGTAGTCCGGGCTGTACTTTATTCGGTCCCTTTATCAGCGTATCAGTTATTAAGATCCAGGGCGTAAAATGTCGACTTCATTTGTTAGCTAAATTCATTTCCATGGCTAAATGGCTCTAGGAATAATGGTTAATACTTTATTTTCTGTAAATACAATGTCGCAAATGACAGACTTTTTAAGAAAATAAGAACAGTAAAAGTTGTTCACAACTTATACACCTGCATAAAATATAAAGGTATCATGAATGTTTTTTAAAAGCTACATTTTATTAAATTACATTTTCCTTATTTAAAAACCTATTATATCTCCAAAACAGAAGAATTCCCCGAATATTCAAACTCACAAACATTACCTCTTTATAATAAGTAAGCAAGCACCATATTAATATGTACTTTTTGACATTATGAGTAGTCGTCTGGATGATTCTGACCTACTTCCACAAATAAGTTTTTGCGTGCCACCATACATTGCAATGTCTTAAATTATTACATGTTCCTTTTCATCGTACCAGCTATAGTCGATGCTCATTCACTATTAGATCAAAAAATACATATAACACTATGGCCCGAATTACAAAATGAAACTCAAACATAAATCTCTGCTTGAGTTAAAAAAAAAGCTCTATGGAGGCACCATCCCTTTCAAACTGTACTCTAGCAACGATTAGAGTTGACTTTGATTTTAGAATACACTCCTTTTATATGTTTTAATTTATTTATGTATTTTACAGCCAAATTATACGCATACACACTACACAAAGCGTAACACACATTAACACAAAGTAAAAATAAAAGGAATTTTAAAAATAGAATTACTTTATGAATTAATGTTAGCGAAGTTTACTATGGAAGGACGTAATCTCTGCCTACCCCCGTGGGAAAAAGGCGTGAGTGTATGTATGTATGTATGTATGTATGTAAGTTTACTATGGTTAGTACGTACGTCACTTTCCGTATTGCTTTTTGCACAAAATAACATAGATTGTTAATATTTTTTGTTTAATTGCATATGATAATGCGTCTTAGTAATTACGAGCAGTTCTGTGATTGGCCTTATATTTAGATACCATATTTTTAGTATCGCTGTAATAGTTTTTATTACGTAGGAAATAGAGGCTAGGCGAGTCTCGAGGGCAACATGAGACATCTAACTTACTGCTGTACCTATAGATATCTAATTAACAAACAATATAATTAATTCATCAATATCCATTCCCATATTATCTTATCTTTTTGAGCATATATCCTTTAAATGGGATGATACCAACTTATATTCCAATACAGAATTAAAATTTCATCATTGTTTTAAACAAAATACAGTATGCAATCCGTAAAAAAGCCTTAGTAACGTTTTTGACTTAAAATCCTTTTCTTTTCAAAACTTATTGAACATTCCATCCACGGTCGAGACAAGTCTGCAACCGTTTCCTCCGGGACATTATAAGTTCCTAAATTGTCTAACTTTCTCGACAAATATGGAACTAAGCAAACCCGTGACCTATGTATTAGTATCGCTTTAGAAGTAGCACAAATATAATTTTTTTGAAGACAGCGACAATTTGTTTTTGTTTTATTTATTCAATAACGCTTCATTAAAACATTTATTACTGTATTATACACCATTTATTTAATTTTTCTATTAGATATATTGATAGTTATTTTATATGTTCTACACACACACAACAATTATTATTAATTCGAAAAACTTAATAAATAAAACAAATGTATGGAAGGAGCAGGAAAATAGAACCATCCGACATACAGAATAATTGATGTGCATATGTGCAGTAGCAGCACAAAAAGGTCCATATTTCAGCAATATTTGAACAAGAGCAAAAATTGCTGATGTTATAATAAATTAACATTATGAAATGCTGATATTTATTTGTTTTCAAATTTACTAATAGTTTTAACATCATAATATTCTGCGATAACGACACGGGTAATATTTACTTCGTCAAGTAAAAAAGCTTACTGTAAAATATATTTGCTAAGTTCTATCAGGTGCCCCCTATCATTCCTCTCATCCATCAATCGGGCAGAATCGGCGAGTTCTATCGTATCAGCCCCCTATATCAGTCAAAGGACCCAATATATCAAGTTTCTAACCTAAGGTGTTTCGTCTCGACGATGATAAATGAGTCAACATGTCAATCAGAACGCATGTCGCTATATAAATTTTAGTCACAGGAAAATACAGCGCAAAATGTAACTAGGGTCTTGCGGATAAAGTTGAGATTGACTTAATTAATAGTCCCTTCAGGAAGAGAGACCAATAAATAGGATTTGGAATACGTCACGATAAATTTCCAAACAAGTCGACAACTTCACATAAACATGTCATGGGCAGGATTGCGCTCATTTAGGGCGGCGTTCCGTTGAATTACGTCTAACGGGCCTGTCGACGGTCTGGTTAACTTAAACCCACCTTTTTCGCAGAATCCTCTTTCGTTGGCCTTTATGGAAAGCAAATTGGATTGTGCCTGTCTGAAATCTGAAATGTGATATTTAATGTTAATGCTAAGCTCATATGCCACTATACTACAATATAGGCTTTATCAAAGTCTTACATTTTACTAATGGATTAAATAAAATGCTTTGTAACATAGACCTGTATAGAATACCGCTGCGCCATTTTAGTCTAATCCAGCTCATGGCAAGGTCGGTCGGTCGGTCCTAATTGTTTCTTTTCTGTATATCTTATTACTGTGGTTTTAAGGTTCCGTATTGCGTACCTACTACGGTTTGGCACTCCCGTACCAAAAACCTGAAATCCTTATACTCGTAGGATCACTTCGTTGACCGTTGGTCAAGACCTCTTTGTCAGAAGTGCATGCAGCTATCAACTTGAAATTAACTCCAAATCGGCAGTCTGCAATCTCTTACAGCAGTGACAAAACCAAACTTCGAAAATATACATAATTAAAAGACATGGTCTTGATGCTTCAAGTCCAAAGCTATTGTTGGCTATTCAGGTTTGTCAGTACAATTAAAGTACCGTTTGCACCATAAAATAATTTCATTATTTTAAGTATGAATTATAAAGCAAACACATTTGGTAGCAAGCAAATCCAAAAATATGACATTATAAGTTACAAAACATTAATATCACAAATTACACAAACTAATGATATCAAAAAGTAGCGCGAGTTCGATTCAACGTGATCGAATATTTCTAATCTTATTCCTAACATCGATGATAATCGATGAAGTCGATATAAAACGGAACAAAATGTGAAGGAAAACATCGTTAAAGAACAAGCATACACCTCGGAGTCACCGGATTTTGGGCGTTTAGGTTAGCGAGATTGATTAAGAACAAATCCCCCAAAAATAGTAAATGTTGGTGACAGGTGCTCCATGGTGGGGACATCTATGAACTGTGATGATGATGATGATGGTTGCTCGAATTTTAATATTTTGTCACTGCGGTCAACAGCATAAAGTATACCTAAAACTTAAGATTATGTATGAGACAAGACCTACAAAAAAACATGTGTATCGTATAAAGATTGTAAATAACATTCCGTTCAAATTCTATTGTATTCCCCTATTCAAAACAAAATATAAATTGGTTTTTTATTTGTACCATACCTACGCCACTCGAACGCTTGCTATTACTAAACAAAGAAGAATGGGTAGGCATTTATTTGACAAACTGTTCATTTAAGACTTCATTAATTTGTAACAAAATTTCAGCGTAAACAACAAATAGAAGAGATTAAAAATAAACGCTAATTTAAAGCGCCATTTATTTGTTTGAGCTGCGAGAACGTCTGGCTTCATTGTTAAGATTTCGAGTCTGACGCACAGAATTGTAGAATGTTAATTATATTGATGGCGAATGAGCTTCTAGGCATTCTTATTGTATTTTGTTTCAACTTTTAACACAAAAGATGTTATTAAATATTGTTTAATCTGATAGTTTAATGAAGTTAATGCAACTTTCAGAAAGAGGTTAATTGAAGAACCTACTCGGCTGGAAAGCATTCAGAAAGTTCCGATGTGTCTTCTCAACACATTTATCGCAGTACCACAACAGGAAAATCTTTTTTTTTTTTTTATAGCATAGGGCAGCAAACGAGCAAACGGATCACCTGATGGTAAGCGATAACCGTTGCCCATGGACACCCGCAACACCAGAGGAGTCACAGATGCATTGCCGGCCTTTTAAAAGGGAATAGGGGGAATAAGGGGAATAAGGGGGGTTAGGCCTCCGGTACCCTCACTCACTCGGCGAAACACAGCGCAAGCGCTATTTTACGCCGGTTTTCTGTGAGGCCGCGGTATCACTCCGGTCGAGCCGGCCCAATTCGTGCCGAAGCATGGCTCTCCCACGGTAAATAATCGTAACGGTAATCTTTGAATCGTGCATGTTGCCAATGATGATATATGGAACCGTAAGCCTGGCGGCCCCACGGACCAAGAGTCGCGATGCCAAATGGACTGAAACAATATCCGCACCGAGACTACTGTATGTATTTATTTATTTTCAAATTTCCTACCCCTACTACTTATTAAAGTTCGTAGAATATATGACGGGCCCGATGTGTCTACGCAAGTGGCATCCCACAGTTACATCCGGCCCCTATTCGACAGAATATTTGTATTGAATGACAACTTATTAATTATAAACTAGTGCAATACATTGTACTATTCAATCATTACAGTATAGAGGTATCATCAAGATACCTCTATACTGTCTAACTTTCTGAAACTGTTAGTTTAGTTTGCTATTAACTTCGGGAACAGTATTTACCGCCGAATCGAAACGTTTAGGTTTGCACATCAATTGTCAGAACGCTACCTTAATTCGCCCAATTGTGACCTTTGTATTCAAACAATGGGCCACATTCCTTCAATAGACTTCAGGGGCTTTATTGTGTGAACGATTTTAAGCAAACTAGAACCACCACATGTGTATACAGCAGCCGAGACGAACAAAACACTTTCGATGAAGTTAACAAAGGAGTGCTATGTGCGCAACTAATATAGGTGGAATATAGGTCAACATAACTAGGTATTAAAATGATGTGGGTTCAAAGAAAATTCATGTATTCAATAATCTTTACATAGTATTAAACAAAGTCGCTTCCCGGTGTCTGTGTGTATGTATGTAGCTATGTATGCTTAAATCTTTAAAACTACGCAACGGATTTTAATTCGGTTCTTTATTTAATAAATAGGTATATTCCAGAGGAAGGTTTATATGTATAAAACATGCACAATCTAGTAGTGGAACACTGTCAATTTTTGAGATTTCTAATGTGATGTCGTAAATTAACTCACATTTTTGCGCTTATATTGCAAACGCTGGCCAAACCCTACGAGATAGACCAAAATAATGTACTACAGTATTGTCCACCTTAAAAAGTTCAACATAAACATTCCGCGATGGTATATGTCTATCTCCTAGGGATAACCCACCATGCGGCGTGTCGGCCGGGAGGGCGATGGGGGGAGCGCCCTGGAACCCGCGCACGAAGTGCCTAAGCGGGAGTGGCACCGACGGATTGTGGCGGCCTGGCGTGCGCAGCTCGAATTACGGATCTGCGCGCGCCAGCGGGCCGTCGGTGCCGTACTCCCGCACCTCGAAGCTTGGCTCCACGGGAAGGAGGAGGTCACCTACCGATTGACTCAGATACTCACCGGGCACGGCTGCTTCGGTGAGTATCTGTGTCGAATAGGACGGGAGGGATCGACACATTGTCACCACTGCACATCCGACCTCGACTCGGCCCAGCACACGCTGGCGGAGTGCCCCGCGTGGGCCTCCGAGCGCCGAGTCTTGGTCGCAGAGATCGGGCGAGATCTGTCTCCGCCAGCATTGATTGCGGCAATGCTGGCGGACGAGGGAGGTTGGAGGGCTGTAGCCTCCTTCTGTGAAGCAGTGATGCTCCAGAAGGAGGCGCCGAGCGGGGTCGGGAGATGGCCGATCCCGCTCGAAGAAGGCGGCGCCGGGCTCGGTAGCACAGCTGCGGCGCCGCCGCGGGTCGCCGGCGGGCGCGAGGAAGTCGCGACTGCTACGGCGACCCGGGATGGACCACGCCCCTTCCGTGGCCGGGGGGCGTCGTCGGTGGAGGAGACCGGGGGAGGTAGTGTAGCCTCCCCTGAGGAGGGCTCCCCTCTAGGCAGGGGAGCCGAGGCTGGGGGTTCCCGGAGGTGGCTTGCTGTTCCCGGGGGCTCCCTACATGCCTGAGGAAGGCCATCCCTGAGGTTTTTAGTGGGTAGGCCTCCCCCTTCTGGGGAGGAGAGCCCCACATAACCGCCGGCTCGCCACAGCCGGGGTATGCAATTTAATGCATTTTCCTCAGGGAAAAAAAAAAAAAAAAAAAAAAAAAGGGATAACCCACCATAACCATATTTTCATTGCATCCGTGCGAAGCCGGGACGAGTCGCTAGTACTTAATAAAACGGATTTTCATTGGGCTTTTATATGCTTATATAAAAGCCCAATGTAAAAACCTATATGCATATATTATAAAATGGACTTTTATGTAATCTTCGTTCGTTGGTTTAAGTTTGGACTTATTTATTTTATAATATTTACAAAAATTGTTCATAAATGAATAAACAAAAATTGTATACCTAAAATATAAGCCTTTAAAATACTTGCCTATCTTCTCGAGATAGCTTTCCTGATTCCCGACCACCTCGTAGGCAGTGGTTTTAATTTTTCCTTGTACGTATATTAAGTAGAAAGTTAAGTAGGTTTTTGTGCTGTATTACTGTTAAATATATATTCATGTCACTAAGAGTTTCTAAAGGCCAATTATTATTTTAATTTGCAAATGTATAATATAATTTATATCAATATATTCAAAATCAAAATTTATTCTTCAAATAGGATTTTACAATCACTTTTGAATGTCAAAGATGCTACGCCATTGGTG
The DNA here is from genome assembly GCA_036419045.1 of Scirpophaga incertulas. NCBI lineage: Eukaryota > Metazoa > Arthropoda > Insecta > Lepidoptera > Crambidae > Scirpophaga > Scirpophaga incertulas. Next base: position 7,126,877 of record CM071644.1, read on the forward strand.
GTATTGGTTTCTTAAATAATTAATCTTCCGATTAATTATTTATATACTTTGTTACCATTCCTTAGTTAGTTGAGGCCATCTATTTGATTAACTTCGTCATAGCCAAAGTACCAAAAAGGTCTTAGGGATGTTATTAGTGTGAATTTGTAAAAAGAGTTGTATATCCTTTTTACCTTTTAAAATGAAAACATCTACTTCTCCGGTAGGCTGTTCAATATCTAAAACAAAAGACCATTACTAGCCAACCATCCGCCATTTTACATTAGACTACCCTCCAATAGCCTTTCAATCGCCTCTTCAATTACTAGGATCCTTTAAGAGGGATTGCGCTATTGAATTAAAAACGATCTGAGCACTCTCAACTTGATCCAGCACTCCCTAATAAGTTACATTATCCCTTTGAACATCGATAACTAATTATACTGTAATCCTTTGAAACGATAACTAATCCTGGCAATAACAGTATAGCAAAGTTGTCGCAATATTTCTCTAGCAAATCCCGTGTGTGTTCTGAGCATGCAACCGCACGATGTCTGCGGTCTTTGATCGGATATACAAAATAGACGACATCGTAAAATCAACTTTAACTACATTGACATTAAGAACTATATCAGAATCACAAACAGTGTCTACACATGCGTGCATTCAACGCGTTACACTAACATCTCGCGGTATTGCAGATTCCTTACCGGAACATCCACTTACTCTGTCTGCAAATACTACTCGATCGCTTCGGCTTCGGTTGACCCTGCAAACATGAACCTTATTTACCGTAGCAGTTGGTACGAATAAATATTAATCTGAACAACCTTTGATTGAACATTTGTAACTCAAGTTTTCTACGAAATAAAAAATATACCGAAGATGCAATATTTAAAATATAAGAAGTTCTTTTAATTGTGACACTACAAAAAGGATATTTCAAAAATCATCCAATAACAATTATCAAACATTATTCTGTAACTATTTGTCCAATAGGCATATTGTAATTTGATTATAACTGTACAGTCGAATCCAATGGTTATGCTGCAAATTTAGTTTATGAGGGTGGCTTTCTGATTACAAATGCAATCATTTGACTTCCAAATTAGAACGCGATGCAAACGACACAGGGTTAAATGTCGTTTACCCGTACAATATTTTTATGATAGCGCACTGCAATGTTCCATTATTAATGACACTTAACTAAAAATGTTACAAAAATTTCATTTGAATAGTTAGCAGCTGAGCATTCTTCATCTTCATCTGTACATTTATTGTATTCCTATAATTGTAAGACAGCTACATCTTCTTTGCTTTGAATATTGGCAAAACAGATATGATGGTCTGCGCGACCTGTGCTACTTGTGCAACTGTATGCTGGCTGGTAAAAGATATGCATATTTCCTCCATTGAAGCCAGAAGGTCCTTAAGACCAAGGCTTTGGGCAGAGTCTAATTGGTGAGTCACGTTGGCCGGGGCCGCTTTATTCGATATGGACTTCCACATAGTCTCCACGGCACTTGGCTGCGGGTATCTTGTGATGGATTCACAACCAGGAACCAGGAATGTTCAGAACGAATGTTCAGAAACTTCACATGACAAAGATCAAGATGCTCAGGTCCGTAGGAATTACATACAAGGCTTCACAGAATGACAGAACTAGATATGATTTTTTTTTCCTCAGGAGAGGAGGCTGAGAATCCATCATGGATACCAACGCAACAGGCAAGCAGGGATGCGTTGATTATATCGGACTCCTGGTGCTGTCGAGGCGGCTCGACTACACAGACCTACCAACTAAACTCAGCCTAAGCCTATGGTCCTAGTGACCCTACTGGCTTATATTGAAGGGAGCCGCACCTCAGGAGAGGACTTGGGCAGCCAAAACGTGAAATCCAGCCTGATAGTAGGGCACGACCAACAGTTTCCGCCGTCATATCCTTGATTGGTATAACCTCAGGCCATCGTGTAAAGCGGTCGATAGCTATGAGGCAATAGCGGTATCCTTGCGACTGAGCTAAGGGGCCTATACAACTAAGAATCTCGCGCGAGGTAAATTGAATGTACCCAAAGGTGCAGACACATGGCGATTAACTTTGGCCCGTTGGCAAGGCAGACAAGATTGTGACCATTCGCGGCAGTCTTTACGAATACCGGGCCACACGTATCGTTCTGCTACCAATTGTGCTGTTGCGTTGGGACCAGGGTGACTCAGGCTGTGCAGGCAATCTAAAATTTACTTCCTAAGAGGCTTGGTGATAAAAGGCCTTGGAGATGCTGTACTGATGTCACAGTATAACTCGTGACGACTACCATCAAGTGCGATCTTCTTCAGCCGTAATGACGATCCATCTTTGAGAAGATTGGCAAGCTCAGAGTCCGAAGTTTGAGATTTTGCCAATACTTCATAATCGATGGTTGGATTTCCTCGATACGAGATAAGGTATCAGCAACCACGTTATCTCGGCCACATATATGACGAATGTCAGTCGTGAATTGCGATATGTAGTCGAGGTGACGGTACTGGCGTGGCGAGCAGTTGCTTTTACGATCGCTGAATGCAAAGCTAAGAGGCTTATGGTCAGTAAAAACCGTAAAGTGCCTAGCTTCCAGCATGTGGCGGAAGTATTTTATGCCTTTGCTTACTTACGCTGAGCTGGGCTTAGCTTGCGCGGAAAGAAAGCCAACGGTTGCCACACGCCATTTTGTAACTGCTGCAATGCTGCTCCTATTGTAATGTCAGATGCATCCGTCACTAAAGCTACATGTGCATCGCAATCAGAGTGTGACAGCAGTGCAGCATTGCAGAGATCTTGCTTACACTGCTCGAATGCTGTCAGTATAGCCGAAAAGTTCACAGAAAGTCGCTTGAGGTAGTATGACATTGTCATGCGAATAGACCATGAGCATGTGGTAATAATTACCCTCAACTTACTAGACAAGAAAATATTAAAACAAATATTTTCATGGGAAATTAGTCACTTACCATCAGATAAACACATGATTTATCACAAAGAAAAATGGGGTGTGATCTTAATACAATTATAAGGATTTGAATTAACATTTTGATACGACACAAAAGCACACAACAAGACGTTTTATACATATGTCTTATTAATATCCGCGTCGACGTCAAAGATTGTTAAGTTACGCAATATTCCGAATATTTATTATATATTCGATATGTTGGCAATGTTTTTCCCATTTTAATATCGTTTCGGATTATTCTTGACATAACCAAACTGTTGACTTCCATCAAAAACTTTTCTTAACAAATCAGCAATTGTAAATTGAGTTGGACACTTAATAAACTCAGTATTACAATAATTTTGTTTACAGCGTAGAGATTTGCAAATTAATGGATTTCTGCGAAACTCCTAAACAAAAGGCGTGATCGAGATTTCTAAACAGAAACTACAAGTTTATTGAGTACTAACAAAGACGAATGTAATAACGAGTTATTTGATGTTAACTATAATTAAATTCCCACGACGTCTGGACAGAATTATTGAACGTGCTTCGTTTGTCGTTATTAGATTTCAAAATTAAGGGTTCAGATTTATTTCATACAACAGTTACAGACACGAGTTAAAACGTAGACTAAATTATATACTAGTACAATTTAAAAAAAACACGTAGTTTTCGTAGAATCTTTCACGTACCATTGATCCACCTATGTACCGGTTAATTTATATGATTTTTGTATTGTGTTCTGTCTTTTATTAAGTCTTTTTGCTTATATTATAGTTAATGCATGCCGTGGCGACCTTTAACTAAGATAGCACTTAGCATAGCTTTAGTTGTTTTTTTTTTTGTATAGGAAAGGGTAGCAAACGAGCAAACGGATCATCTATATATCGAGTAAGCGATAACCGCTGCCCATAGGCAGCGGTTATCGCAATACCAGAGGAGTCACAAATGCGTTGGCGGCCTTTTAAATGCTCTTTTTTTGAAGGTTCAATATCGTATTATGGTGTCCATGAACATTTTGTTAGTGTACGACTTGTTGGTTGTCCTATATAAATAAAAATAAATAAAAAGTCAATCATATAGTCCGAAAAAAAAAACAGAAAGAAAATGGGAGTATTAATAAGAATCAGCCGTCGTCAGCTCTCGGGGCAGCTCGCGGTGAGTTGACAAGGAAATGGTTTTCAATATTTTTCCTTCATAACACTATTTATATATGCATACTAGCTGTACCCGCGACTTCGTCCGTGTGGAATTTAACAAAAAAATTAATTAGTTTCCTTAGATTTTTTTTTAGTTTTTGCAATTTTATTGTGTAGTATCGTGAGCTGCCCGCGGTATCGGACTGTACTTGAATCGGCTCAAATTAATGCGATCAAGAAGCGTAGACGCTTCGCAATTCACTCTTTCAAATAACTCCAATACCCCTTTCTACTAGAATTATGCCTGCTCAAACTGACTCTTTCATTTCCTACCTTAGACTAGAAGAACCAATTGATAACCTTGAACGACTGAAAACCTGTCTATCAGACAAATTTTTGGACTAAGTAAATAAGATACTATTTACTCTATTGTAGCAGGTGTTATTTTGCGGAAGTCCATTGTATTACAAAGGATATTGTTTTTTGCTGATTCCGCGCAGTTGATGATGACTTGTCCAACAAGCAGACAAGGTCGACACGCCTTGCCCGCTCGGTGAGTCACCGAGCGGGCAACACATCCTGAAGATGTCTCGCTGAGAGGCGAAACACGTGTCGACCTTGTCTGCTTGTTGGACAAGTCATCATCAACTGCGCGGAATCAGCAAAAAACAATATCCTTTGTAAGATACTATTTCTCATTATCGCTCTAATCTGAAACCTGCAACAGCGTCCTGCAGACGCTAGTTACCCTTCCTTCATAAAATTGATATTATTCAATGTATGTTTGTATATACGACTTTTTTATAATCTATCTATTGATTATATTGAAATTACTTACATAATGTTTATGTTTGTCTAAAAATATGTTAGTTACAGTTAGTTTGAATGAACACAATTGCATTAATAACTCTGTGATGTACTTTGAGTTTTGTCACTACAAGCATTTCGTAGACAGTCACAGGTTGGCTGGAAGAATTCTCAAATAGAGATAAATCCACCTTTCACAAAACATTTTGTAGCTGTATCATTATAGTCAAAATATGTGTATATAAAATGAAAGACACGTGTGCCATCGCAGCCGTTGTGCTAGGCTCTTGATAGCAATCTGGGTCGGGAGCGAGTTATTTAAGAATAATCCCGCCGTTATGAAAATACGGACTGAAGTAAGTGATGACAATAATGCTAAAAGTACTCACAGATGGTACCCCAGCTATCCTGTCAGCACGCAAATTCCGTTGAGGCTTGAGGTAGATTTTCCGGGTAGGTGACGTTCCACAGTAGGCGAGATGGCTAGCCACTTAAATTTGTTAGTCCTTTTCACATAAAGTAAAAGCCACACAACACAGATATGATGCACTTGGGATTATGAATATATGTTTCAATTTTCGAATTGAACGGATTAGATTTTTTTTTTCCTCAGGAGAGGAGGCTGAGAATCCATCATGGATACCAACGCAACAGGCAAGCAGGGATACGTTGATTATGTCGGACTGCTGGTGCTGTCGAGGCGGCTCGACCACTCAAACCTACCGACTAAACTCAGCCTAGCCTTTGGTCCTATTGACCCTACTGGCTTTATTGACGAGGGAGCCGCACCTCAGGAGAGGCACGGTTAGCGCTGCCCCATGGTGAGGGCATAAGCGCTAGAAGAAGGCACGAATCTCCAAAGTGGGACCGGCCTGTATTGACGGGAACCTACACGTGGCTAAGCAGAAGGCTGCCGATTAGGGGACGACAAGGGGGCGACGGCTCAGACGCCGCCGCTTGCAGGTCTAGAAGTTCCTGCGTGAGTTGGTTAGGGGGGTCGCTAAGGACATGTCGCGTACCTACGTCTCCTCTGCCGGTAGTGACTAGTGTTGCCTTGAGATAGGCTCGCAGTTAGAGGTGTTGACGGGAAGATTAGATATGCGTGTATTCCAGCCAAGTGCGCGATTACAAAGCTGGCCGCTAACCCTACCCTCTTGAGCTCTCGCCGAGGCGGCCCAAGTTTTTTCATAATACCCTCTGTGTTTCAGGTATTTACGAATTGCCTTTAGCACATCTGTCAATCACTCACCAGGCGGGAATATTAGAAATTATTAAAAGAATGAGAATATTGTTAGAAACGAACAACACGTGATAATTAGAAACTAACTACAATTATAACTACATATAATCTGTAACTATATTGTTTGTATGTATGTTGTAAAAAATTTTAAGTCAAAATGCTATTGAAATACTATGTATCAAAATAAGTATTAAAAAAATAAAAAAAGCTGTTCAAGGTCACGCCTCTATTACAGCTATTTATAAATTTAATAACTCTGTTTACTGTGTTCGAATCGCTCGTTCCACAATGAAATACGCGCTTTATTGCTCTACATTAATGATTTAATAGATTGCAATGATAGACACTTATGACCTAATTTCTCCATTCAATATTGCTATAAAAAGTTTCTGAAGTTTTCGTATCCTATTCTAAAATCAAATTCAATCTCAAATTTCTGCTTAAGTATAGTAGAGAGTAATGAAATAATAATAATAGTGCGTATGGAAGTGACGACCCCATCGCCCTCTGGTGGGACAATTAATGCCTCACAACTGCCATAAATGCCCCATCAATGCAGTCAGTCTCTCTCAGAGCAGCTTTTGGCGAGCTGTCAGTGAGTTGTATCACCGAGGGTACCGATGTGCTTCTGGGGGACGTATGCCTTGCCTTAGCCGGCCGGACAGAGTCGCAAGAGCAGATGCTTGAAGGGTGGAAAGTGTTATAATGCCATAACGCCGACAGTGTCTCCATCGCTGTCGCAGATGCACCTCTCTACACCCTTAACCGTGCACACTAATGTTTCTCCCTTCGCACCAATACTGGTCTGCTTTTTAGGGGGACCATTTAATGAACTCTAGTCACCACCTGCCATATTTAAATCAATTAGGAAGCTTTGGGAAGGCAGGTGACTGGAGTTTCTTCCATAACCTCTGCGCGTTGGATCTATATCCCTGCGCACGCCTTACAAAGGACTGTGTCTTATAAAGACACGTGATATAAGCAACAATAATAATAAGTGTACAATGAAAATGGTAATTAAAAATAGCGAAATGTCCATCTAACGGGATTATTCGGATCTTTCTTTCGTGTCACATCAAAGTGTAACATTTAAGTGCAAACGAAAATAAGCGTAGTGGTCGTTAGGCAAAAAGGACCACTATAATACATACTCGTACCTAGTACATTACTGTAATGTGGTGCAGTATGAAATACGACGAGCATATGCTAAGAACAGCGAGAACAAAAGGGACAATGTATCACCCGCTTAACGTTTTGATTTATATCGACCGCTCAGAGAATAATCTCGAATTTGTTGCATAACTGAATATTCAAATGTCCGCCGTTATTGAAATTGGGAATCCGTTTTAATTGGTTGTTTTTGAGGGCAATTCTTTCTCAATTATGCGACCACTTCATCGAGTGATTCGGTATTGATATTGAATCGTTTTGCTTTTCATTTACATTGCTAATCCAGAGCACATTGCAAACATGAAAAATCCTTTAAAGATTCTTAAAAGCGTGCACTGGTTTCACAGGAAATCTCATGGCTCACCACACTTGATGGTAGCGCTGAAGGTAGGAGAGAACTTCACCTGGACTCGTCGACAACTGATATACTGACATATAACTTCGGTCTGTAAACAATAAAGTAATCTATACAAGCGGTGGGTAATCTACTTAGGTTACTCCTGCAGCCAACTGAAGCGAGGCTAAACTTTTCTCATTTTTTTATTGTCCTATTGACTTCATAGCTTGTTATAAAAGCGACCGCAGGAGGGAGCGCGGGGCACTACCTTCACTATTACTATAGCAATAAGGTAATATAGACGATAAGGTAATGGAGTTTATCTCGATAGTAAACTTACCAGCCAGGTTGTAAAAATCACAGATTAGACAAATAAATTGCATATATTCCGTGTATGAATGAATTTCGACAAGATAAAAATCATGTCAAATTCATATATAGCAGTTAAACTAATGAAAGCTGGAGACTCTTCAGTTAACTATACTAGAAGTTGATAATGAGGATGTTTACTTAGGACAAATAATCGAGTTAGTTGAATCCAACTTTCAGAAAAAGGTCAATCGACAAATCTGGCAGACACCGAAACCTGACCGCATGCAATGGCCCTTCAAAGTCGACTATAAGTCACCAAACTGACAATGGAGAGAACCTCTTATGCTCAGAGTTTTTCTGTGTAATCGAATCAGAAATTATGAAATATAGAAGAATAAGAGTTGTCGATACTGTCCCACGACCAGTTGTAAGTGATCATTGCCATGGCACATTGCTCGCAGAAATAGCTGTCATAGGGACGGAAAATCAATGTTGGCAGACACCACACAAAATGGCTGACGATTTGATTAATATCATAGGAAGATGTTGGATGTTGGCAGCGCAGGATCTTTCGATATAAATAACCTTAGGGGAAGCCTATAGCAAGCAGTGGGCGTTTCTCAGCTGACATGGTAATAAAACTAATGAAGCAGACTCAGAAACACTACCCAATGACATGTATACACATTTTTATCTTATTCATAACAGCTAGAAGAATATTTGAATTCTCAAGATTAAACGCTGTCATGTCTCTTAGCAAGATCGTAAGCTTATATTTTCTATAATATTATGTAAAGTAGTTCCTAGTGTAAAGCTTCTCCAAATCAAGTTTCATTTAATACCGGCCATAATATATTCTCGTAAAAAACCTCTTATGTAGCCTATCTGGGTACAGCGGAGTTTTAATAAAATTCAAAATGGCGGCCAACGAAAACTATCGCGAAATGGCGGCTGTTTACGCTTGGTGAATACTCTGAGCACCCATGCTGCATATTTATGATTTAATCAAGCTGCCAGATGGCTCCGACACATTACTGCTGTCTTACCCCCACATGTTCTCTGCCCACTTCTTGGAACCGAGCCTAAGATTTCATATTTGGCAACCGAAGTTTTATAGACGATAAAACTTGAGACCTAATTAAATGGTAGATGATAACATTAATGTTTCACTTAATGAGCACCTAAACCATAAAATTTTGTCATTGTACTGATAATAAAAACTTAATTTTGATATCTTTTAATTAAAAGATATTTATGTTTTTATTATATATACTTTTCCTACGTCTGTTTGGATCTTTTTCTGCTTCGTACTGTCTGTTTCCTTTTTACGCATGTTAAATACGGAAAGTATTATTTGGCTATTCACATAATGTCTACAGTTCATGCCAAATGTATATTTTCATTTAACTAGCCCATTTTTTACAATTGTGTGCTCATGGCGCCAAAGCCCAAGAATTCTTACTATATTTCATAATATTTTAAATTAAAAAATGATTTTATTTTTAAGTTTAAGAATGATAACTTTATAATTTTTCTATCATTCATTGAAATAAAGAAAGCTCATAGAGAAAATCATATTTGTTTTCATTCAGCCATAACAACACTAAACAACAATTGCAAAGAAACGCTTAACCACTATTAAAAATCCAAAACTATAACTGTTACAACATGAAAACCAACCAAAACTTTTGAAATTAATTTTAAAATGAACACAGCGCGCTCTTCAAAATTACTATTACTAAATAATGAAATAAAATACAAGCTTTAAAAGAACAAAGCCAGTACCACACCGCGGAGGCAGTTAAATGCCCTTGAAAATGGCTTCTAAAACAGACTTACAAAGAATGTTCTCCAATTCCGACCCAGAAACCAAACCTATATCATTTAAAAAGAACAATCCCAGCGAATGGCCTCGTTAAAGTAGCTATATTTTTTGTTTATTACTTAGAAAAGCGCTCCGTCTGAATTGCCTTCATATAGTCGTAACTCGGATTTTATTTCGCCCAGTTTAATATGCATTATCGAAGTAACTCTGACAACTAAAATACCTACTGTAAATTTTATAGCTAGCTCATTGTTCGTGCTAAAAGCGAGAGATGCACTTCATAAGTTTCTGCGAAATGTTATTATATTACTGGCTGGTTTCAGGATAGGTGACGCGGATCTATTGTGCAAGACGTATGGTTAACTTTCAAATTTAAATTTAATGTTCATAGCAACCGACGAACGTGGAATAATAATATACGACGCACTTCCAGTATACAGTTTGATTTACGTTAGGCTATATATATGAACCTTGGATAGTTAAGTCTTAATGACCGCAAATTTAAAAGTGTCTACACAAAATTTTGCAGATTTCCAGGTCAGTCAACACTAATAGTGTTATAACTAACATATAAACCAAAGTGGTGGTGTTATATTACATAGAACTCAAAAACGACTAAACTGATTTAAATTATTACATTTTTCTTTTAATATTTCTTACACTTACACCATCAGCCATAACTAAGGTACAAATGCTCGCATTCATCACCCAAATATCTTCCCCTAACGGTAATCGAACCCGAGGGGCCTCAGAGATGGTCAATCTTCATCAAGAATAGCAAAATGACTATTCAAATATTGGAAAAAGCGGAGGAAAATAAATTATAAAGGAAACTATTTATTACTATTTCTAATATCAGGTTTTTTATTTTATTCCTCAGGAGAGGAGGCTGAGAATCCTCATGGATACCAACGCAACAGGCAAGCAGGGATGCGTTGATTATGTCGGACTCCTGGTGCTGTCGAGGCGGCTCGACCACACAGACATACCGACTAAACTCAGCCTAGCCTTGGCCCTAATGGCCCTACGGCTTGAATGGAATGGTTGGCGCACCCTCAGGAGACGGCACGTCAGCGCTGCCCTACGAAGAGGACATATGCGCGAAAGAAGGCTCGGTACGCCAAAGTGGGTCCGGCCTTGAAATGATGGGGCCTATTCGTACATGTGCAGCAAGCTGCGAAGTATAGACTAACTAAGGGATGGCGGCGCAGATGCCGCCTCTCGCAAGGCTTGAAGAGCGAGCGTCAATGAGTCGGGAGGGTCAGAAATGACGTGCCTGGGTCGACGATATTCTGTGTTACGCGGATTTGAATTTCGAATTCATTAAAGTACAAAAGTATATTTTACGTGACTGAGCACTGACGCTAATATCCATAGATATATGACTAGTGTTTAGCTACTCTTACCGCTATATTGAGATTTATCAAGAAATATATTTATTAAGAAAAAAACTGTAATCAGGGTATTTCTACTGTCTTAATAAATAATAATATATTACTGTATACTCTAAATAATTAAATAATATTTGCCGACCTTAAATCAATCAAACCTATCGACATTGCAAACAAAGCCAAACAATTCCTTATTCTTAGAAAGAGAAGCTTTGTTTGTTGAACAAGTCCATAATAGCAGGGATTATGAAGAGTAAGCCTCCAACGTATCGACTACAAGTCACTAATATTTAAGATAATTAGCATGGATATAATGGTTGTGTGTTACTAAAATTAACATTATATTATCCACCTACTTACTGATAAAGAGATTATCTTACTAGCTCATTAGTTAAAATATATAGATGAAAAATCCCGACAATAGAAACCAGAATTCTATGTATTTCGACTATATCGTGAATAGAATACATTTAATAGCGTATAGATAGAAGAAAATTAATGTATTTTTAACAACATTATCTATACCAGTGATTCCCAATGTGGTCCATAGCGATTAGCGATGTGCCGAGTACCGTTTGACTCGAGTCAGACTCTATTCCTGCTTTGGACTCGCCTGCTCGAATACCAATATATTTTGATTCGAGTACGCCGGACTCGATTCCGATACTCCAGTCAGGAAGAATCGCTTCCTACTAGCTAACTCGATTCTATTTATACGAGTCCTTCTGACTCGAGTCTAGTATTCGAGTTCGGTTAACTCGTTTGTACTCGCAAACTGTTTACATAAGCTCCTATGCTCTACGTCTTTATTCAATGTTTATTATCTTTTAATAAAAATTACAGTATTATTATTTTTATGTCATTGTACTTAACCTAACCTACACGCTGTTTGAAGCTAACCCCTTACTATTAGTCCGTTTTGTTCTAAAATCGGACTCTAGTTTTGGACTGTACTAGAATTTCCAGACTCGAATTTCTAGACTCGAGTCTAAGAATCGGACACGAGTCTAGAAATATAAACATAGAATTCAAGTACTGGGCTCGAATCAGGGAATCGAGCCCTGATTCGAATACCGTATAAGCTGAATACTGAAGCTGAATACCAAAACAGCGACTCGGCACATCACTAGTGTATTATTTCTTTCCATTATTATCCACTTTGAAGGATTTTCTTGTTTATATATTCAATTAAAAGACTTACATTAATTCCCATAAATTACATGCCCGCTAAACCTACAGTTGGGTCACAATTCTCAGGCGCCGCTTTTGACTCCCCTCTACAACACAAAATGACAAATGCTGTCGTGTATCTATGATTTCAAGTTCTATAAAATTGTAAATCTTTATTTTTACACACGACAAAGTCATATAAACGTATAAGTCAAAGACAAAAAAAATATACATCATTAAGCAAGCACCTATACCTACTCGTACTACCTCTAAAACTAATTATTAAAGTATTGTGGTAAAAATATATTTAATATGCGTATATTTAAATTCTTTACGTGACTTTTTGTCACATGCAGGTATGTTATCATAAGTTTTACCAACAATCTCGAGACTGACAAGAAAGCAGATCGGTTTAACAATCCCTGGCTGCGAGCTGTTTCTTGTTACTTACAAGAACCTCTTTGAGGTATCAAGTTTAAACTTTGAGAGATAACTTAAAGGAACATGATGTCTCATGTATAAATGAACTATTTAGGATATTATATAACCGAAAGATTAGTTTTGAAATTTGGAAATATGAAATAAAAAAAAATATTATTAGATCGTAATTTAGTTTATATGGTATTTAGTATATAGGTACTTTATTATATACGCAAGTGGATTAGGTTATATAGCCATATTGTGCGTCAACAAGTAATTATCTAATAAAATTGCCTTTCTATTCCGAATAAAGAATTTTATTTGTAGGATTGCTATGAAGTACTTGATCTACGTTCCTATTGAGATAAGCGATTACGAAGCTGAATTTCTGTGAGAGCTTTATATAACCTCAAAATACCGGGGACTATTTTCTGATAACAAGAAAGCTTTTTGAATACCTCTCAACTACCCTTTTGTTGTACACTGAGCTTAAGGCTACCATTAACTCAATATAGAAAGTTCTGCAAAAAACTTAATACGGTGATTACAAAAACTTATTGTCTTACGCAGAACTTAAATTCTAGAGTCTTACAAACTTCAATGGCTACTAGTAACACGTCAAAGAGCTATCTCCTATCCCTTCTTAATTCTTTGCTTGCCAATCCTATCCTATTAGTATACCCCCATAGTCACATGTCACATCTTGACCAAAAAAATTAGTTTTACCAAAGACTCTATACTCTATACAGCATACGCTGACGGAGTACCCCGCTTGGGACTCCGAACGCCGAGTCTTGGTAGAAGAGATCGGACAAGATCTGTCTCCACCAGCGTTGATTGCGGCAATGCTGGTGGATGAGAGAGGTTTGAAGGCGGTGGCCTCCTTCTGTGAAGCGGTTATGCTCCAGAAGGATGCCGCCGAGTGGGAGAATAATAGTTCATATGACATGACACTATGAAAATAACTAAAATAAACCAACAAGTTAGTGATGTTGAAACGCTAAGTTTCAACATCACTAACTTGTCTCACTTTTTTTACGATTCTACCGCCATGAGCTCCGGGGCCGGCTCGACTTAGATCTGGTCGGGCCAACGCCAAGGGAGGGACTGTCCGAGAACCCCTGGACAATCCCCCAGACGGAGAGACATCACCACGGCGTGCGCGGTAGCCAGACGCGCACGCAGCCTTGCGGTAGGGTCATTAGGCGAGCACCGCTCTTGCGTGTGCCCTTTCTCGCAAAAGGAGGCGGCAACCTGAATCTAGTGTTATACCTATGAATTTAGTATTATCTATGATTTCGACAATATCGTTATTTATTTTCACAACTGTATCTAGAGTCCTAAAATTCGGTGAAAAAAAAATTTTACATTTAGTTTTCTTAGAGATAAGAGACAAATTATTGTACTTAATTAGTGTACTTTTCACAACTTCAGTGTTTTTACTTCTTGTGTCAACTTCATATAACAATGAAATACGAGTATCATTTGCAAACAGTACTGTATAACATAAGTCGCTAGAAGTATGGACGATAAGCAAATACTCGTATAAATACATATACGAGTAGTACTGTTATAACGTATAGCTGAGGATATTGTCTTTGAATGTCAGTTTGAATATTACGACTGTACAGATTCCGCGCACATTAAGGCGGTATATTTATACAATTCACATTAATTATATTAGACAATTCATAGTAGACTCAACTTCTAAAATATTAAACTCCACTCAACTCACTTGCTCCGATGATTGTAATAAATGTGTCACAGATATATATACCTACAACCACCTCACTTTGCATATCTTAAGAGTTAAGTGGGTGACACGTTTATTGATCACAGTCCTTATTACAAGTATGTAATAAGGACTGTGATCATGTAACTGACTCTCTCTCTCTCTCTCTGTGAGTCAGCGTCTGACACATCCAACATCAACAAACTAAAAAGAATCGCACATAAAGACTCATCGAACGGTGTGAGTTTGTCTACAAACCAAATAAAGGAAAGGGAACAGATACCAAAATTGATTCAGTATTCATACAACCGCCGCTACCCGTAGGTACCATGGTACGCTGGTTTTAATTAAATAGACAACTCTGAACTGAAGAGACGCTTCGCCCTCTACGTACCAAACTCCAGCGCGGTATGTCCGTTCCGTGATCTGTTACTAGTCATCACAGTGCTTGTCAGCGCATCGGCCGGTGGGAGGCAACTGCCTAGATTTACGACCTCAACTTACTCGCCGCTTAATTTATGTGCCCCAAGTTCTTCGGGCGCAAATAACAGCTCAGGGGATTACCTAACTCGCAGCGGGATGTGTCATACGCAATGAATAGTCCTAGATTAGGGCCGGGGTACGAGTTATTAACGAATTCTAAGCTATGGTAGCTATAGTTGTTGCTATGTTTTGAGTTAGTGCTAATTTATTTAGATAAATATTCAAATTTGTAACAAATATACCTCAGTGAAATTCTTGTATAATTCGAATCATATTTGTATTTCTATATATCTCGATTTATTTCTATTGTTATGTTTACCAACTGTAATTTAGTTAAAAACTGCAAAATTTAATATCAAAACATTATTATAGGGAGAGTTGGGAATCTAATCCCTTCGAACGCAACACCTCGTATAATTATCGTAGAACTTCACGTAAATTGGTTTAATTATTAATTATACCTCAATGTTTACAGTCCTTCGAAATTAGATCTTCTGATTCCGGAGACAAAGTCTTGAATAGTCACATTTTTTAAATCTTTCTATCTTAGCAATAGATTATTTTTTGTATATCTACACTAATATTATAAAGAGGAAAGATTTGTATTTTTGTACGTAACGAATAAACTCAAAAAGTACTGGACCGATTTTAATAATTCTGTTTTCATTAGAAAGCTACATTATCACTGAGTAACATAGGCCATATTTAGTACTAGATTACTATAGAAATCTTTAGAAATTCTTCTTAAAACCAACTGAAGGTGTAAAAAAATTTGCCATAAAATGTCTTTCATCGCATACGCTGCGAAGAGTAATGTCTTCCCGTGCGAAGCCGGGACGGGCCGCTAGTTAAATATAAAAAGCAAATAAAAATTCCTGCTTCTTACATCGAAATGAAATCAACATTCTATGGTTCGTTGCAGACACAATCTATAAAGATGCCTATAAATAACATTTATATAATAGAATCTTCCTTGACGTTTGGGCCTGCATCACACAAGGTTCATTCCTGTTTTCCATAAAAAATCAAACACAATGCCCAGTTCAATGTCGCATTCTTCTTAAGGTGCCTCTCCAACTAGTGAAGGTCAGCAATCAGCTTGGTCAGTCCTCTCGGTCTCTAGCAAGTTCGGAATAGGTGGGCCGCCTTAGCATCCCAGTCCACTGCCTTTTTCGCAACCATGACATTTTCCTGCCGCCTACCCTTCTCTTTCCTGCAACTTTGCCCATCATTATTAGTTGCAGGAGGTCGTATCTTTGGTGTCGGAGCACATGACCAAGATAGGAGATCTTCCGTTTCTTTACTGTTAATATAAGATTGCGATTTTGGCCAACCTGTTGGAGAACGCTGTCATTGGTCACTTTTTGGGTCCAGCTGATGGATAGTATGCGTCTATACGTCCACATCTCAAACGCTCTATTCGTCGCTTAAGGTCTTCTTTGATGGTCCAAGCCTCACATCCATATAATACAATGGGCCAGATGTAACACTGAAGTAACCGAGTGCGTAACGCGATGTTGATGTTACGACTACAGAGAATGTTTTTCATAGCGTTAAAAGAACTGCGAGCTATTTCGATACGGGACTTTATCTCTAGCTCACTATCCCACTTCTCGTGTAACCATGTCCCCAAGTATTTATACTTCTGCACCCTTTCTAGATTTTGGCCTGAGACTTCAATATTAACAGCGACATTTGCATTTCCAGAAATGACCATATATTTTGTCTTTTCTACGTTCATCTTAAGACCAGCTTTATTGCTACACTCCTCCAATCTCTTCACCATCAATTGTAGGTCGGTTGCTGAAGATGATATCAGTACTGTGTCATCAGCATATCGCAGGTTGTTTATATTGCGGCCGTTGATCTTTACACCACATTCCAAGTCATATAAAGCTTCGTTATTATAGCTTCTGAATATAGGTTGAAGAGAATAGGTGACAGAATGCAACCCTGCCTTACACCTTTTGTATTGGAACAGCATTGGTTTCTTCTCCTTCTATCTTCACGGTGGCCTGTTGGTTCCAGTACAAGTTCTGGATAAGTCTCAGATCTTTATCATCGAGATCAATGTCTTTTAATTGTTCAAGCAGGAGATTATGTAAAACTCGATCGAAAGCCTTTTCGTAATCAACAAAGCAGAGATAAACGTCCTGCTGCATATCTCTACACTTTTGAACCAAAACCTGTAATGCAAACAAAGCTTCTCTTGTGCCAACACCGGATCTAAAAACCAAATTGACTGTCCCCAAGTTGTTCATCACATTTTAACCTTATGCGTTCATGTATGATTGAGAGGAGAAGTTTCAGTACTTGACTCATTAAACTTATAGTCCTGAAATCCTCGCACTTCTTGGCATTGGCTTTCTTTGGAAGTGTGATGAAGACAGATTTCAGCCAGTCGTTAGGGATTTGACCTGTATCATACACCAGGTTTAGTAGCTTCACCAACCCGTCCAAGTTTTCTTCATCCACCAATTTAAGTACTTCAATGTGAACGTCGTCCGGTCCAGATGCTTTCCTGATTTTGCCTTATGTAATGCTTTTCTAACTTCATCTTTTAGAATAGGCAAGCCTTCATCTACGCTAGTGATAGCATTAAAGGTTCTGGTGTTATCTGCGAACATGTTTTCAATATAGTGTTCCCATATCAGTTTCTTTTCGGTAATTCCTACGACCGACAATTTTGGGCGTCCACTAATTGGTGTGTGGTTTGCTTTTTTCCTACCATGGACCTGATTTCTTTATGCATATTGAATGCGTCATGTTTCTTATGAAGCTCTTCTAGATGGTCGCATTTGTTACTATACCAGGTGTTCCGGGCATAACGAACTTCTCTCCTGATTTCCCTGTCGATTTCATTATACAGGTGTTTATTATTTTTATGAAGTCTTCTCTTTTCCATAAGCTGGTAGATTTTATCAGTCATCCATGGTTCCTTCGCGATCCACTTATCTGGGTTAAGGATCTCTTTGTTGATTTTATGCACTCTAGTTTTCAACTGGTGCCATTGTTCTTCAACAGATCCATGTGATTGCTTGGCCTTTGCTGCCCAATCATTAATCTCTCTACTCACATACAACAATGTCGCATACACTACACCGAATTTTCGTAGATTAAATTTGCCTTTATAATGGCACGTTATATAATGTGGCTCAGACATAACAGTATTATACTAGATTCATTTTTCAACTTCAAAGGCAACAATATTTGTGTTAATAAATTCAATCTGAATCTACCAGCTGTTCGGAAGTTGTGGGAATCATTTTGAGAACACTAGCAAGCATCATGAAAAATCTAGAATTTTAACTCAACTTACTTTTATATATACATAACTAGAACGATAGTCTCAATTTGTATAAAAAAGTTATGGTGTCTTCTCGTAAATGTATACCGCCGACGACACTAGATATTTAGACAACAAAGAAGATATGTAATTCTAGACAACTTAAAATTCATTTAACCTGTGTAAATTTTGAATCACGCCCATTTAGTGATTCACTTCAGTATGCGTAAACGTACTATAGTGCAATTTCAATATACTGAAAGAAATTTTTTATATACATACACGAGGTAAATAATTGCACTAGCCCATCGAATCGAATCGCATCAAATAGAAACTGACGCATCCGAATTCGGACAATTGGTTAATGCCAAAATAGCATATTTTTTGCTCGATTTGACATATTTTGCGAAACTAAAAATCTTTTTTCGTAGTTTCGCTCAGTGGGCGTACTCTTAAAAACGATATTCGATATATCGTGGACTTCGTCGTGTCGTATCCCCACTCTTAGTTACTATCGTTTAAGAAGAAGAAAGAAAGAAAGAAAAACGTTTATTGGTCCTAACAATACATATATAAGTTACACATATACCAATGTTTAAAATTAGCCCAATAGGCTTGTTGCCTAAATTTCAGTAGTTAGATACTAATATATCTTGATGCCTATTCTATACAAAATAATTATTATTTTTGAAAAAAAATGCTTATTTATAAGAATAATTTTGCATTTAATTAAATATTTGACATTAGTCATCAAAAACGCTCATGACTGTCATGGCGTCTTGAATGACGTCACGCCGTGCAAAACACAGCTGTTTTAGTATCGGAATATTCGGTATTGTGAAGTTATTTTAATAAAAAATGGATTCATCGTATTACAAGTACTGCATAGTGCCCCAGTGTACAAGCACAAGTATAAAAACACAAAAAAAAATATTTATATACGTGCCAAACAATCAGCAGATACGTAAAAAGTGGCTGACACTCGCGAGAAGGAATGATGCCCATTCTTTTTCGCACTTCCACAAGACACTTGGGAATGACATTTTGACTTTGACGTTTCGCACGGCGTGACGTAACACTTTTATAATTGGTGTTTGCTGTCACGTGACTTATGGCTTATTTTGTGCAATTTTATTTTATAAAAATATAAATAATCAAAAGTTATTATTTATAAATTTTTATAAAACTTTGTTTTTTCATAATTAAATGATTATCTTAATAGTTATGCAACCTAATGCATCAGATTTGTTCATAGTGGATACAAGCCTATTAGGCTATTGCCTCAGCATATGCCACAGTGACAGATGTGGCACTGTGGCGCTGGTATTCTGGCAACGCCTACAAACAATACAATTATACAAGGCACATGACATCAAAAACAAACAACAAAAACAAACAAAACACGATTCATCGTTAAGCCAATAATGCAGGCACACAAAAAGCAAACACAAAACACAACAATATAGGGTATATGGTAAAAACTTTAAAACAATGAAATAAAAAGAAAGGGAAACAAAACTGTACGAATAAATTCTCTTTACACAAAGTTATTATAAGTCTGTGGTCATTGTGGTAGCTAGCTACAAATAAGATTAATCTGTGATTATGTTTTATATCAAAGTTTTTTTCTTAAAATTCATTAAATTACGATATCATTCAGCAACCATGTGCAGCATTAATTATAAATTGTTATTATGCTAAAAATAAAATATGAAATACTATAATACGCAACACAGAACAACCATTGTAATACAAGATATGAAAAATGAAAATCAATCTGTAAGTATATTTTTAAGATTTCTGCAAGTGTAATAAATACATTTTAACAAGCTTATTAAAAGAGGTAATTGTATTCAGATCACGCATAGGCGGTGGGAGATCATTCCAGCATCGCGAAGCAGCAATTCTAAAGCTTCCACGAAATGTCACCGTTCGATGTTTTGTTATAACAAATACAGTCTTCTTGCATCGTCTAGCAACATATCTGGGCTGATCCCGCGTCCACGAGTTTGTCAAAAAGGTATCGAGGTTTCCCAGACTTAAGCACACCAAAAAGTAAAGCAGCAAGGTGAAGCTTTCTCCTTGCTTCCATTTTTAACAAATTGGCAGAGTTTAAATATGGAGTAATATGTGAACGCCTGGGCACATGGAAACAAAACCGCGCGCAAGCATTTTGTATGCGTTGAACGAGTCTACTGGTTCGAGCCATGATACAAGGCCCGAACACAGTATCACAATAGTTTAACTTTGATAAGACTAACATTTCACACAATTTTATCCGCAGCTCCGCACTCAAGTACGGCCTAATATTATACAAAAGTTTCAGTCTATAAAAACAGCTACGGGAACACTCGGCAATGTGACTATCGAACTTTAATTGCTCATCAATAATTAGTCAAACATTTCAACAGACAATCGAACGAACGATATAAATTTTGACATAAGAAAGCCTCAAATGACAACGATGAATTGAATTTGTCAGACGAACATTCGCAAAATAAACGTCAAATTTACAATGATTACAAACGTATTACTTTGTACGTATTACGTAATGATTCAAACCGTATTACTTTTAGCAAATTTGACGTAAATTTTGCTAATGTTCGTCTGTCAAATTAAATACAATATATTTTAAAAACAATTGTATATAAATATTATATCCCGTCCTGTGTCCCCGCAAATTTTTTAAATCTCACAAAACCATCTAGGGTTGGCCGGAAGAAATGTCTCCGAGAGATAAATCCGCTTTTGGACCAATTAACTTAGCACCTGCTAGTATTTTTATTGTAACTTTGTTTTATTGCGTGCAATAAAGAGTTTATATATACATACATATATTACGCTGGTGTGTTAAAATAATAAAATCATAACACCAAACATGAATCAACAGATTAGGCCATTTGATATTAACTATAGAAGCACTTCAATTCAATATTATGTACTAGGATCTTTAAATCCAAATTGAAATAAACACGCATTAGAAATTTGAAAACAAAGAATTCCCTCAAACGTACGTACAAAATCTTAAAATCTGACATGACAGCAATAACCAAGAGACGGACCCCAAGTATTTGGATGTAATAATCATTATCGCTGTTTATTTCTTTGTTTGGGGTGTCCCCGTCGGTATTATTATGAACCCTTCATGAAGTATTCATTTTGGCGATTTTGCTACGCTGCTTTTTATTATGATGTTTCCACAATCGCTTCATGTTTACAGATGGTAATTTTCGTAAGTAAAATCCATTGTACTTATGTATCCTGCCATTTTTGTATTTCATTTGTACATTTAGGTGCTTTGTAGATCGCTTTTCGAATAGGTTCGCTACAAATGGCAAAACTAAGTGAATCCATGATATAAATTCATAAAATTCAAAAAAGGCTGCGTTCACCAGTAGCTCCCAGTGTCCAGCGAGTACTCGTAATAGCAGCGCGTCATAGCCGTGACTGCCCATCAAGTATCACTCAACCCACTTTTGTAATAGTTCTGCGAAATACCCGCAAATGAGTAAGTGTGTGTGGACTGGATAATAAGCGGAGAGAAGCTCTTCTCGCCTCCGAGGCACTTGAATGAAGTAAAGTCAATTAGCATAATTTCTATCTGCTGTACAGACGGGGATTACGAGGAAGCTGACAGCTATATGCCCCTCAACAACCGCTTCACGCGACTCGAAGAAAGTGTTTAATAATATTACAAAAGAGGTGCACAAAATTATGATGTATTGATTGAACGAGGTGATGAAATCAGAGGGGCGATCGCACTAACAAATCACAAGCGAAACGCAACCGAACCGTTCGGCTTAACCAATCCGAACGCCACAATATCACGTCATCTGTTCAATGACGTGATATTCTAGCTCTCGGATTGGTTGAGTGGAACGATTTGGTTTCGTTTCAGCTGCGATTTGTTAGTGCGATTGCCCCCCAGTGCACCATACAAGTAACAAACTAGACGAGTACTAAGAAATGATTGGTGATTTAACTGAGAAAGAAGAGAGAAAGAAAGCAAAACGCCCTTCGAAACCAGTATACCCCTCTTGAAACAACCGTCGCCGCGCAGGAGCATAGGTTTAAAGCAAATGACCAAGGTACATTAATCGATTATATTGACGGTTATACCTATGATGCAGGTGAACGAATTTTTTTCAGGCTAACTAAAAAAGTATGTGATCTACTACAAATATCTAGCAACAAAGCACGCAGGACTGCTCACTCAACTTCCTTACAGTTCATTCTATAAAATCATTTATAATTTACTAGCGACCCGCCCCGGCTTCGCACGGGTGCAATGCTTATGTAAATATACCAAATTTTTGCAATATAAGCGCAAAAAACGTGCTTATTTACGACATCACATTAGAAACCTCTAAATTTATCAGTATTTCTCTACTATATTATGCATGTATTATACATATAAACCTTCCTTAAGAATCACTCTATCTATGAAAAAAAAAACAAAATCCGTTGCGTAGTTTTAAAGATCTAAGCATACATAGGGACAGACTGACGGCGGATAGCGACTTTGTTTTATACTATGTAGTGCTTCTAATCATATCAAGTATCGATTTTGTCGATCTTGAAAAACAGAACTTCCAGGTATCGAGCAGGCCCATAGACCTGTTTTACTGTAAATTCGCATTTAACAATGCTCTTTGAAAGTTAAAATGGAAAAGTTAAGAAAAAGCAGCTTAAAACTTGCGCCGCCTATTTACTACAAACAAATACTCTCCGCCTAAGTACTGCGAAAAGTTCTTTACTTCTGAGAAAAGCCACACTATCCGTAAACATCAACTCTAAATGTTCACAGGAAAAAATGTAAATAAACCCCGAAATACATCCACAGAAATAGTTTTATTTCAATGCGCGAGTACTTCCCTGAGTAACAGCCTTCAAGCTTTTCTCAAGAGGGCGGAAAATCAGGACTCACCGTTCACTTCACAGCTTGGAACCCAAAAGGCGACTGATGTTACATTATGTAATGTATACACAACCAAGCATCAGACTTTAAATGTTGACTTTGAGGCAACTCTTATGTCGCTTGAAATAACGGCGTTATTCGTAATGAATATATAAAGCTTGAAATGTACTAAGGCTACATTCAGACAAACGAGAGCCCTGCATTCTTTTAGTCTCATTTTACCCGCGGAATCAAATCAAAATTAAAATCAACTTTATTCAAATATGACTTTATAGAAAGCTCTTTTGAATCGTCCAATTTTTTTTTCCTACCACCCATTCTGGACGTATTTTTCAGCTGATAAGAAGAATAGGCGCAAGAAACTTATCAACTTTATCAAAAGTAATAACAACATTTACAATAAATTATGTCGTTATCATACAATGTACATATGTGTTTACAATTTATAAGGGAAAACAAATATTTACACGTTAGAATGTATCCTCAAATCAACACCAAGCATTGGCATCATTTAAATAATCATTGACTTTGTAATAGCTCTTACTCATTAGCGTCTTTTTAACATGTACGTTGAACTTATGAAAAGGCAATTCAGCTACACTATGTGGAATCTTGTTATAAAAAATTATACATTTGTCCATAAATGAGCCTCTAGTTTTTTGTAGCCTGTACGTTGGAACGGCAAGTTTATTTCTATTTCTTGTGTTGAAATTATGCATTTGAAAATTAGTATGAAATGTGTTACAATTTTTGTATACATAAATCAAATTTTCATAAATATACTGACCCGCTAAAGTCATTATATTAATCTGTTTAAATAAATCTCTAAGAGAATTCCTTGTAGAATCTGAGAACTTTTCTAAAATAAACCTAATAATTTGAACACAGTATCCTACGTATGTTACCCTAATATCATAAAATATTTTCCGATCAAATAAGAACATTAATATAAAATAAATAAACTCCAAAAAAGTAAACTTGCTATTGGAACTTTATAAAACTAGATGTTTTATTTTTATGGAAATGTTTGAGATTAATTTTTATAGTTGCTTATATTGTATCTTATTATCGTAATCATTTTTTCTAAGCCTTTTTTTATAAGTCTCTGTAAAAACCATGTTGGTTAAAGATCATTTGATTTTATAATAAAACGGTGAAATTGTTTCTGCCATGATAATTTTCAATGAGAATTGACACTTATAATATCTAAACATGTATGAATACGTACTCGTAGCAACACGTACGACTTTACACGCTGACCGCGAGTACAGCACTTATGTCACCTTTTTTTCTGAAGCCAAGCTTCTATTAATATTTTATACATTTAGTGTGCAGCGGTCGTACGTGTGATTATATGTACTGTATATTATATGTACTATTATGCATTAAATAACTATTAAAAGGAAAAAATAAAAGTAAACCTTTAGTTTGTTGCCTGTTCTCCTCGAGAAGGCTGTTGCAATTACCGAATTTTTATGAAATTTGAATGTGTATTACAGCAGCAGTCAGACTACATTTTGATCTTGAGACAGCTGTTCAGCGACTGATCAAGAGTTCTGACCGCCCTAGGATAATTGTAAGAACGCGCCCCCGCCAGGTGTGTTACGGTCGGTCTAAAAAGAACCGATTCGAGTCAAGTCAGGGTTTGTTTTACGCGCGTTTTTTTATATTTCAAAATTAATAGTCCGCCCCCCGATCCTCGCGCCCTAGTCTGCAACCTAATTGTGGGCGTGTGGCCATAGAATCGCGAAAGCGCACCCCGCCACGCGCCCCGATATGGGCTGGATGGACGCCGGGGGGTTTTCAGTGGGTAGGCCGGTACTTTACCGGAGAGCCCCACTCACACTTGACAAGGTGACAAGGTGCATAAGGTGCATTATCCCCTCGCAAAAAAAAAAGGCTGCAGCCTAATTAGCCGTCAGATGCTTTATAAAGCTCAAATACGGCCGCATATGGAGTACTGCTCACACCTCTGGGCTGGAGCCCCCAAATATCAATTCGACCCTTTTGACTCCCTGCAAAGGCGTGCTTTCCGTATCATCGGTGATCCCAATATTACGGCCTCAACAGAGACCTTGGAGCAGCGAAGAGACTTTGGCTCTCTGTGTGTTCTTTATAGGCTCTTTAACGGAGAGTGCTCTGAGGAATTATTTGCAATGGTGCCTTCACCTTTTTACCATCGCACCACCCGCCACCGCAGTAGAGTTCATCCATATCACCTGGAACCGATCTTGTCTAGTACAGTTCGGTTTCAGCGTTCATTCCTTCCGCGTACATGCAAACTCTGGAATGAGCTCCCAGCTGCGATGTTTCCTGAGCGCTACGATATGTCTAACTTCATTTTCTCTCCAGGTAGGCAGCGGCTCAGCTGTGCCCCTGGCACTGCAGATGTCCATGAGCGATGGTTACCACTTACCATCAGGTGGGCCATTTGCTCGTCTGCCACCGTATGGAATAAAAAAAAAGCCTAAGGATTAATCAGGCACTGCAGCTGTTGCGGTTTTACAGTACAATAATGTAAAACTGTAAAATGTGTTTGTAGTACAAATGTAAAACTTAACTTATTACTGCTGCTAAGTAAACAGCTCCTTTTGTTCTGTTATTTTTGTTAATTTGTTTTGACTTCAGAATGTGCTTGTAAAAGCTAATGATGAATAAAGATTTAATTTTTTATCCCTATTAATGTTATAAACGTAAAAGTTTGGATAAGTAAGGATACTCTTTCACGTAAAAACTACTGAATATATAACAAACTAGCTTTCTGCC
Source organism: Scirpophaga incertulas (assembly GCA_036419045.1). Classification (NCBI taxonomy): domain Eukaryota; kingdom Metazoa; phylum Arthropoda; class Insecta; order Lepidoptera; family Crambidae; genus Scirpophaga; species Scirpophaga incertulas. The sequence goes on from CM071644.1 coordinate 7,152,825, forward strand.
CGCGGCTTCGCCTGCGTGGATTTCGGGATTGGGTCTATAGAGGGTTCATAGGTCATATCTTTTGCCCACGGCTACATATGCGCGGAAGTCGGTTTATGCCGCGAAGGTTTTATCGCGGTTCCCGTGGGACTATCCATTTTTCCGAGATAAAAAATACCGCAAAACCTTGCTCAAGAATCACTCTATCTGTTAATGAAAACGCATGAAAATCTGTGCAGTAGTTTTTGAGCGAAGCCTTTATTGCGCATCCCGTGGGATCTGTCGATTTTTCCGGGATAAAAAGTAGCTTATGTTACTCGGGGATAATGTAGCTTTCCAAAGGTGAAAGAATTTTTGAAATCGGTCCAGTAGTTTCGGAGCCTATTCATTACAAACAAACAAACAAACAAATCTTTCCTCTTTATAATATTAGTATAGATTAATGAAACTATACAATAACATAGCTTATACATCAATAGCACATATTAAGCTACAATTCGACGACACGTTTAGCGCAGAGGTCGAGAGGTCGCGGGTTCAAGTCCCGCACGGGACAAATATTTTATAAGAACTACAAAAGGTGTTTGTGCATGTGAGATTTCTGTTTGTGACTGCACCCACGACACAGGAAAAAATATCCAAGAATGGGGCGAGGTTTTAAAAAAAAATGATAAAGATATAATATAAGCTACTCGAAATACTGACCCTGCGCAGATGAAGTCGTGGGCACTAGTTAATTTAATTATAAGGAAAATCAACAGCTTTAATTTTACAGCGTATTACATACACTAGTTTAGAAACAGATAGACGTATTGAAATAAAAATAAAATGGATTGCTGTTTTTTTTTTCTAATTATTGACGAATTTTTATATGCATTTATTATAAACAAGGGCTTGAACCGAACCCGAACCGGAACGACCCGGCTTGTTTTTCCGAACCGTGAACAGGAACGTTTTTTTTTTCTGCTGAACCTGAACTCGAACGCACCGAAACAAATATGTGAACCGGTTTTTATCTTCTATACTTATAAATCTGTAGAGGGGTCAATTCTGTACATGAAATATATTTTCAAAATAACTAACGGGGGGTGATTAGGGATCGATACTGAGGCCAAAAATGCAATCAATAAAATTTTTGTCTGTCTGTCTGTCTATCTGTATGTTCCTTATATAAACAAAAACTACTGGACGGATTTTAACGAAACTTGGTATAATTATTCTTTATACTCCTGGGCAGGTTATAGAATACTTTCCATTACGCTACAATCAATAGGAGCAGAGTAGTGAAGAGAAATTTTGGGAAAACGGGAGAAGTAACTCCATTTTTTTAGCTTCCGTCGCGTGTGTAGCCTTAATGGTTAAATTCACATAAAAATCATGTATGACGGAAATATTCTACATAAAATTGTCTAAAAAACATCCTGCAACAGCATATGTCTATCTTTTATGGTTGACTCACAATAATCTTTACTAATATTATAAAGCTGAAGAGTTTGTTTGTTTGATTGTTTGTTTGTTTGAACGCGCTAATCTCTTGAACTCCTGGTTCAAATTGAAAAATTATTTTTTTATTGAATAGCCCATTAATCGAGGAAGGCTAAAGCCTTCCTGGATAATAGCCTAAAGGCTACATAACATCACGCTGCGACTAATAGGAGCGAAGAAATAATGGAAAATCTGAAAAAACGGTGAAAATTATTCTACTTTGAGGGCTTCCGTTGCGTGCGCTGCGAAAACGGTTCTAGATACCAAAAAAATATGTATGAAAGAATTATTCCTCTTAAAATGATCTAAAAAAATGTCTGCGACAGTATATGTCTATCTATTAATGTTAACTCACTAGAATCGTTTTTATGGTGATAATATTTGGATATGTCGCGTTGTCAAGATCGGGTAACAGCTAAGGTGGTTGTTTGCAAAAATAAATATGATGCTCAAAATAACAATTCCACGCGGACGAAGTCGCTGGCACAGTCTATATAATTATATATACGCGTTAGCTGATACTTACTTTTAATCTGATATGTAATCTGTCTAAACTAACATATTGTTTTAGCTGTATATTAAGATAATACATATAGTGTACGGGCGTAAAGCCCCAGTAGCACAGATTCAAAGGGTACATGCATACGTCCACGTCACCACGACACCGCAATGTATGGACCAGAGGGTTCTTACGCTTTGCCAACACTAAACCGCACGCCAACTACCAATGTGCTAGCCTAAGTACTGACAGCTTGGCAGCCGTCCTTTGTGAATTGAATATATATTTACCACCGGCCTACATTATATAAGCATGAGTCGGCTGGAATGCAGAAGCCTTATTGTTGTGATTTTCAATATAGCTTTCTACAAAATCGTCTATAGTTAGTTAATTACGTACATTATAAAATTGTTTAATATTAAAACCTTTATTATTATACGCCATCATTGTAATGTAAATATGCAATTCTACTTCACAAGCTTGAGGTTATACCATGATGATAGATTGCGGATTTGACTACTGCCTCTTTTTTGTTTGTGATATCCAATAGATCGCAGCACAATGGGCCACGTGACGGAAGACTCGCTCATTTAATTTTAAAAGATGTAATGATTAAATGACTTGGTTGAGGATAGATGGCAGCACAGTGAGCCACGTGGCGGAAAACAGTTGCACATTTGATTTTAAAAGGTGTAATAATTAGATATGACTTGGTTGGGATCAGTAATCAGTCAGCCGTAAAGAGTGCAAGTCATAAAATTCACGCTAGTATTCCATTGCTTTAAATAATTAAGCCGTTATTTCTAGGTTTACCGAAAAAACCCATTTAAATAGATTATTCCAAAACGAACGGTCGAGTGGTTTTGTATACCGGATATATATATATTTTTCTAAAAAATAATATTTATATATGTACGCCGCAAGTATATTCGCTACCATAGATCTCATAGCACAAGCCTTACTTTGTTTAGGTTAATTGGAGTAAGTGTAAGAAATATTTATTTATTATAAATTAATTTGCGTAGTGCATAAGGTAAAAAAAATATTTGCGATAATATAATGTCAAATCATTGTTATTTTTAAGAATCGATATCAGGTCGGTGTCAGTTTAGTGTTTCTAGGCTGACATCGACTCAGGTTTTTTGAAACCTTTTCTTATATTTTGAATGAATCTAGCGATACTCATCATATTATTGAGTTATTCATGCATATACTTAATGCACATATAAGAGATATATAGCTTTGCCACGAATGCCATTATCAGAAGTGGACCAAATAAATGTCACACAAGACGCAACAACTTTAAAAACATCATCAAAATCGGTATCAAAATCGTAGTTTCTGAGATACTTAACATAAAAATACAGTCAAATTGAGTAGTTACTTTTTTGAAATTGGTTAAAGTTGTAAAAAATGCAAACACGTGTTCAAACAGAAAATAGACTACAGATCATCAGAGCCCTACCATAACCGCTTAGAATAAGGTTAAATACTGTAAGAAGAACACCGCCATCTCGCTTGTACTGCGGTTTTATTCCTGTTTTAAAAGATTCTATATATAGGCCTACAGATCAATGACATAGACTTCTTTGGTTGTTTTGGCCATCGCACATAGCTTAAGTACAGCCGTGTGAAAAACTGCAACTATTAAATAATTATTAAAATATATAAATTAATTCTACATTCTCTACATGAAAGGTTTTCATGTACACCGCCTATTACCGGCCCAAATATGTCTGGAACAGTGCCCAGAAACTTGAGTAATATCCCTTCGTTAAGTAATTGTTTTTCTAAATTCGCCGTACAGTTCCCCTGTTTTAATTATTACAATACGTGCGAGTAGTAATTCAGTAGAGCGCTTACTAAGAATTCCATTACTCCTAACAAGAGCCAGACTAATGGAAATTAGTTCCCCCCATAATTACCATGAATACGTTTAGCATAAATCAACGGCGTTTTAAAAAACATGACAGGCGGAACCGAAAGTACACCCGAAACGGCAGTAACTGGTCTGTTCCCGTCCACCGCAACCCGGAAAAGATAATAAGAAATGGTTTATCACCTCATATATATTTTTAACCGCAATGCAAACAATAGTAACAATTATTATGTGAGAATATATGAAAATAAATATACAAGAAGATATAAAATTAAGAAGCCTGATTAATTGTGAGAATTCAAATATTAGTGCGATTAAATAAAAATTAAGGGGCCTAATTAATATAAAAAAAGGACGTTTTGGGAGAGCACGAGTGCAGTTGGTGTCAGCCAGTGTATTGTTAATCGCATTAAGATAAGTAATTATCGTCGCTTAACGCACCACATGGTTTTGTTAGTGATTTCAATGTGCCGTTAGTTTTTAGTCTTTCTTAGATTACTGCTACGTTTCTTTTGTCGCTTTAAAGGAAATAATAACTCTATGTGATTAACATTTTTATGTTAATGGGCAAACTGTAAATTTTAGTGAATAAATAATTTGTTGATAGTTGATTTTAAAAGAATAAATGATTTTGTTGTCCATGGTTCATTTGGAATATTATAAAAGGTGTTACAATTACGTATGTAAAATCACGCGTCTTCTTAGTGAAAGGTCAAAGGTTGGAAGATATATATATAACTGCGGCTAACTCCATTTGTCGACCACAGCAATTTTAAAAAAATATAATATATAATAGTAAATTTTATAACGAGGGACTAAAGATAATCAATTTACTCGTATTTTGTCACTCGAACGTAATGGTCACAAAATATTTCATAGAATAAATGTCAAAAGTTGTGTTAGAAGATATCATTTTTTTACTTTCTGAAATTTAAATTTACACCAGAAACTAAATATTTAATTATGTTTCAGACACTGTATCTTACCCAACAGTTTTAGTAACAACATGGGAAGTGAAAAAGTATTTTAATGTGCAATTTAACTCATATCTTTCAGCGCAAACTTTTTGTAGTACACCGTTTCACGATTATGGAACATTTTCAGGGCGTAATAAAATTACCCTTTCAACACTCATTACGGTAGTCAATTAGGCTGTTACAACTAAATATTTCATATTCTTCGAGATAATGAGTGCTGTCAGCAATAGAGCTAGATTCAACCGTTCATTATTCTTTTTATGGGTGAAAAGATAATACCGCCCTATTATAATATTACGGTAATTACTTGAGAGTTCGTTAGATTTCTGGAATTAACGTTATTATATTCATAATTTCAATATTATATGATCACGCTTTATTCATTTATGTCTATTACTTTTGTTTTTTTACGTTAAACATTTCTTTATAACTGAGGACAAATCATTTAGCAAGAGTTCATTATCATTAGTCTAGGAGGTCGACATACACAAGAAAAAACATAGATAAATTAATTAATCTCACAATATATGCAATTCCGTAGTCCAAGCAGAACAAATCTTACAGGCTAATTGTTCAAGATATGATATAAGTAGATATATGCAATGTATTTGAAAATTGCTTTAATTATTTTGCTAATTATTGTCAAATTTTTGACGAATCGGAACACAACTTACAGGTTAATTGTTCAAAATATAAATAAATTTATGGAATGTATTTGAAAACTGTTTTAATTATTTTGCTAATTTATTGACAATGTTTCAGTCAAAGCAGAACAAACCTTACAGACTAATTTTCAAGATATGATATGTTTTAGTTGAATCGAAAGAAACCTTACTAGCTAATTGTACAAGATATAAGTATTTGCTCAAGTTGTCATTAAACATTTAATTTTACTCTATTGATTTTTTGCAAATTACTTCGAATCAAAGTACTTTAAATGCCAATAATAATACCGAAGCAAATTAATTATGAACATACTCTCGCAAATACAACAAAATAATTACTGGAAAAATTAATCCCATATAACACTTAAAATGGCACTCTTTACGCAAAACAGTATACAAATTAACACAAAAGAATTAACAAACCTGGATTATCTTTGAAAGAGACTCCTTGCAGTTAATACGTGAACGAGATTGACACTATCTGTGTGATCACTATACTTACATGAGCTATAAACATAAATAGGCTTTTAAAAAATTTTTTAAAAAATTTTAAGTAATTAGCTTCACGACTTGAAAAGAATACTTTGATATTAATTAAACAAGTTTTATTTAGCTTGCCCTGTTTATTTCGTTTTATGGGCTTTAAATGTTTTATTTATCTTGCCCTAGTTATATCCATTTATGTTAGCTTAGCCTATTGTTTTAAATAAAAGTTAAGATCACTTTTCACGCCAATGTAAGCCGCCACTTTAAATTATTGTTTACTTTACGTGGACTAACAACAGAGGAACTAGCTATAAAGCATTATGATTGGAAAGCTCACAGAAATACTTAATCTGTCAGAAGTATTCAATCAACTTTGTGTGTAACTGTACCACGAAGTTACCTTGATATTTCAAAATTCGATAAATAATAAAGAAATTTCGTATAAGCTTACTGTTACCAGACATTTTGAAATGAGAATAAGTGAAGTTGAAAAATAAACAAAATCCCGTAACTTTAGAAGGTAGCTTTCATATAAAAAAGTTACCCAACTCCAGTGATTGACAGATTCATCACGGCGAGGCTACTGCCGACTCCAGGAACATGACAATTTGACAGGAGCTTCCATTTATGACATAGGGATTCCCTGAAAAAGATTTTGCTGAATCCCATGTGGTTATTATTAAGTGTTTGTTTAAATGTGAACATTTAAAACAATAATAAATAACATTCTTTTCATATGTAATATATTGACAACAAAACTGCCTACCTGGAGGTATGCAGTTACAATCTCACATGTGGTTCCTGTAAGATTCACAGCGAATCTGTAACCCCCACAAAAAACAACATGTCATTTAAGGTACAAAGTCTTATACCTAATAATTTCACTGCCTATCTCACCCTTCCCAAGCGAGCCTATTATAAAATCTCTCTCCAATAACATGCAATATTATATTTTATTGTAAGATTTTAACTAGTTAGTCTTGTTCAATTATCAATTCAACGCATAGAAAGTTCACTTCATGTTCTATTGAATTGGCAACATAAGGCAAACCGCTCTTGCAGAAAAGTTGCAATACTGTATATTTGTGCATTTTTTTCAGATAGCGGTTCATAATTTTAAAGATGTCTCATCACATATATATATTAATTATGTCGCTGTACTATTAAACTAAATTTAATCATTTTATGCCCAACAAATATATCACGTAAATTATGAAACAATATATTGTATTAGAACAAATAAATTTTGTCTTAATTTTGAATTCTAAAAGAAAATAAATAATTAATAATATTTATAAATGACATCTATCTATCATATCGTTATCGAAGTAGTCAATTTAGAGAAATAATTCCACATTACAGAACCATTCCGGAACATTCCGTTCTAAGAACAAAATTAACCCTGATGTACCACGCTATTCGTGACAATAGAATCCCGTAAACACATTTTTGCAATACAAAAAATAAAAATCACTTTTCTTTGAAAAAGAATTAACTTACTGAACACGGCATAAATAAACACCTAAAAAAGCTACCTAAATATGAACTAGTTATTATGATTCAAGGAAATTATCTAAGATTCAATTAAAGACGACCCCGTTCAAACATACCGCAAGATACAAAGTCTGCAACGAAAATAAAGTCGTTACCGCAAAACTTTACAATTCTCCGCCAATATTTTCAGGAACTCATGAATTATTCGCCCTTCATTAGTCTCGCTTCTTTCCTTCCGAACTACTTTAATAAAGGAGGAAAAGTCATAAGAAAATTAGGTGTAATGGAAATGTTTATGTTACATACAATAAAGGTAACGACAAAACTGTGAAAGCTAAATAAAACCTAGATGTTGTGTTTGAAATGAATTATCTCTTTTTGGGGATATTTGGGAGTAAGGTCGCCGAACGCAGGAGTAACCTAATCCGAAAGAAATTGTCTGCAGGTGCTTCTCCAGCTTCAAATTACATTTAAAAAATTAAAAAGGATTTCTACAATCGATAGAAGACATATAACGACAGCTCACGCGAAAATGTACCAATCTCTAGTTACCAAGCCGCCACCGGAAACCGTCCCTGGTTCATTAATAGTAAAATGAACCGTAATGAATTAGTTGTCTGTTAGATTACAATCGGGTCATGTTCCATTGATCTACTTTGGCTTCCTCATCTGCAAGATTGAAAGTCCCAATTGTGTTGTCTTAAACAAAAGAGGACCGTCTGCACTTGTTAATTTAATTTACTGGAATATAAGTTTGATGAGACACTTAAAGATTAGTAATTATTAGTTATACCAATAATACGACGTCACTTTTAGTTCTACATTTATGTGTATAAGCCAATGATATTTTCAATTATACATTTATGTATAAGCCATTGATGTTTTCAGTGTTAGATTTAGGTCAATCATATTTTTAATTCTATATTTATGTGTATAAGCCAATGATATTTTCAGTGCTAGATTTATGTTAATCATATTTTTAATTCTATATTTATGTGTATAAGCCAATGATACTTTCAGTTCTACTTTTATGTATAAGCCATTGATGTTTTGAGTGTTAGATTTAGGTCAATCATATTTTTAATTCTATATTTATGTGTATAAGCCAATGATGTTTTCAGTTCTACTTTTATGTATAAGCCATTGATGTTTTCAGTGTTAGATTTAGGTCAATCATAATTTTAATTCTATATTTATGTGTATAAGCCAATGATATTTTCAGTGCTAGATTTATGTTAATCATATTTTTAATTCTATATTTATGTGTATAAGCCAATAATATTTTCAATTATACATTTATGTATAAGCACTTGATGTTTTCAGTGTTAGATTTAGGTCAATCATATTTTTAATTCTATATTTATGTGTATAAGCCAATGATATTTTCAGTGCTAGATTTATGTTAATCATATTTTTAATTCTATATTTATGTGTATAAGCCAATGATATTTTCAGTGCTAGATTTATGTTAATCATATTTTTAATTCTATATTTATGTGTATAAGCCAATGATACTTTCAGTTCTACTTTTATGTATAAGCCTGATATGTTCAGTTCACTTGTTGATGGAATGTGTCCGTTATCAAGATGCTAGGAGAGATTTAATTAACAGAATAAAAATTAATATTACGGATGTTGGTATGTTCCACAGTATTTACCCAACTTCCAAAGAGGCCCATATACAATGTACTGTGCCCGCCGCGACTACCTTGAGATTAACTGTGATTTTGTATGATAATGTTTATGTTCCGATAGGACTGACATATCGATTTGAATAAGTCATTTTAAAATAAATAAATGTTCAGTCCTAGATTTATGTGTATAGGCAGGGAAGAGGAAGTCAATAAGTGTAATAAGGCAGGGAAGAGGCTTTCCATAAGGACTATTAAAGTGACAACATTCCTCTTAGTGACGCGCCCTTTAATCCATCACAGCTCATATACGTCCCCTCCGAGGGGCACGAGCCTACCCTTATTACGATAGCGCCTTAGTCGACCATGGTGGCCCAGTAAGGATTGATTGACTACATAGACCTTTGAATTTCTTCGCAGACACACTGTACACAGATTGCTTCGCGATATTTTCCTTCACCATAAGAATGTACATATGAAATTCGAAAAACACATTGGTACATGGCATGATCGATCGCGGACCCCCTGAAACATCCGACCAGTGCCGAGGCCACAGCGCCGCCGACACCCATTAAGAAATAGAATTATTATAATTTATTAATTATTCGCCTTATTTGAACGTCGCTGTGGTAACACTAGTAGTACTAGCGCAGCGACGTTATAAAATATAGTAAACTAACGACCTAGGCTTCTCACAGGTGCACTGCTAACATTAAATATACTACAAAATGTCATTACGGCCGCAGGCCAAAATCTGAACGGGTGCATTTTCTAAAGTACTCATTGAAACTCATTTTCTAAAATACTCGTACATGCTATACAGGACCATATTGATTTACTTATATTAAACGCACCGTGCAATGTATTTAAGATTTGCTTAGAATCGCGAAAAAGTAGAGGGGTGATGTGGCGACTCGTTATCCTGCTATTGTCCTCCTACTAATCCTGCAAATGTTTTCAAATGTACCTCTTTGATGTTGGATACCTAGCAACAGAATAATAAAAGTTCTGTACAAGAACAAGATATGTGTTTTGTGTGATGCACATATGAGAAAATCAACCAGCAGCCATTCACCACGTTCACTTTTCAAAAAAGGATAAAAAAGGGTTACAGTGGGATATCCCTAAGAGATAGACATATACGAGTACTATCGCAAACTTTTTGTAAACCCTTTTAAGGTGTACAATATATTGATCTATCTTGTAGCGTACGGTCAACGTTTGCAATGTAAACGCAAAAACGTGACAACGTCTATTACATGGTAATTTTTTCTGGGTGCAATGAAATTATTTAAAATAAAGTAATGTATAACATTTATATTTTTATTTAATAGTTTGTTTAAATTTTCTGCTTCTGAAGTTATACATAAATTAATTATTATGAGTAATGTGCACTTGCACACTAAATACAATAAGCATATGATTGCACATACATATGAACATACATTCATTCATCTTCATAAGCGTGGACTCCGTGTGGCGTCAGATTGGGCCGTTACGGTGTTTTCGAGAATGACTCCACGCCGTATCAATTTAATAGACGTTGTCACATCAATAAAGTAATTTATAACATTTATATTTTTATTACGTTGCCGTGTGGCGTCAGATCGGCCGTTACGCCGTTCGTGGTCTCCGTGTGGCGTCAGATTCGGCCGTTACGGTGTTTTCGAGAATGACTCCACGCCGTACCAATTTAATAGACGTTGTCACGTCAAAAAATATTTATTTGCGACATCACATTAGAAAACCTCTAAAATTTATCAGTTTCTCAACTGTGTTATAAATGTAAAACTACCTTTATAACACAGTGAGAGAACACTTGAATCACTTAATCTACTAAAATTATCATCAAATCTATGCAAGCATTACAATGGTTTGCATAGGTTTGATGTAAGCATAGACAAACAACGGAAAGACTTTGTTTAGTTATATGTAGGGACTATAAATCTTCAACGTAGTGAATTATTAAAACAAATTGGGTTGTCATAAATTGTATTTTCATTAAGTAGTTGTTTACAGCAATTGTTTCAGTAGGTACAAAAACAAGTACACATGAAAATTGTAAACGATATTTGTAAAAAAGTCATTGCCTTATATATCTTTATAATTATCCTATTATATTAGTTAACAGAATGTTAAATACTAAGTAAAAGCTTGGCATTTAGAATATTGCCTGAGTCGATTTTCAGTCTTATAAACGTAGTAAGTAAGTATTGGAGACATAATGTATTGAACACGGAATAAATAAATAAAGATAAACTTATTGATTTATTGCGTGTAATTGATTAATACTTAAGTAATTAGTAATTGAGACTCGCATCTATAGCTTTTTATTAACCTAAATTATATTCAAATGTAAGATAAATAACTACATAAGTCTCAATAAGTCAAACGCTCGTTTTTCACTATGAGATATTGCCGTACTTCAGTCAACAGTCGTACGTCAGACTCTAGGGAACGTGCTAAAAGTGCGATTGTCTTTTGTTAAAGTGTATTTAAAATTAAAAGTCTGAATTAGAATGTCATGTGTGATGACAGGTGCACTACTGTTTGTCGTTTCAATTATAAGATATTTATTAGTTCGGTGATTTTTGATCTTATAAGGATCGAAAATATTATTTAACATATTTTAAAACTTATTTTATATAGAATATTTTATAGAGTGTTTTACTTGCATTTTTATAAGTAATGGAATAAATATAAAATTAGAATTTTGATTAAAATTTTTCCCAACCAGATCATTGACACTGTGGAATGGAATTGTTATTAATTTACCGAAATAATAAGGTTAAAATAACTTTTTTCTTGTGCTCTAATATTATTATATCCCATAGTGAATAACCAGTTTCATGCACATTTCAATTAGCTAATTCAAATTATATATCTAGTCCTATCACGTTGACAACAAAAAAACCACTGTTTAATTTGCAAATTTTAAAAGATTTAAATGAAACTATCGAATGATTCGATAAAGTTATTCGAACGGTAATATGATATACGATTGAGTTTAAACAGATTAATTCATTTCAATTGTCAATAAAGAATAAAACATTTTTATTTACATAGATTGTAATTTCACTTCATGTGAGCGGTGGTAATTATTTCGAATAATATAAACAATGGAATGTTTTATTTCATTCAAGTTTCCGTTCGTTCGAATGATATTTCGAATAAGTCATTCATATTCGCATTTATAGCTTTAAAAACACAAATGGCATTGTAGTCTTCGTGATATGCAAGATTCGGAATCGATGCTCGTTTTTAAACAAATATATATTTCAAAAGTCGTAAAAATTATATAGTTATACTTTATCAAAAAGTATACCAAAAATACTGACGTAATATTAGTACATAGTTTTAGGGGATTGTCGCTGTTTCGAATATTTAGAATATTCAAAATTATTCAACCTATACATCATATGTGTAGTCATAAGATGTAACCTATTTTTACTTAAATTTAAATACTCTATATTTTAAAAATACGTGACGCAAAGATGTCGAACATTGTACACCTATCATTTACAGCGAAGCACAAATTAATATTTCTAATTAGCAAACTTTGAAAAACACAAGAACTATCAAATCAATTTCTCTAAATATGTAAATAAGATCTATACCAAAATATAAAAAAAAGTATTTGTGTTGAACAAATTTAAATGAGCACGTAATATTTTTTTTTAACAATTGATGTTTATACTTTTGCACATTTGCAATATCAATAGAACATGATGGCGAAAATGGATATTAATAAAAGAAAATGTATTATTTCAGATATAAAACTTTCACACAGGCATAGTCATTTAGCAAAATCTATTAATTATATCAAGCATGATATTTAAATACATAGGGTAAATTTAAAGTAGGCATTAGATTTATTTTGTTTATAAATAAAAAGAATAATTACATATTACACCAAACAGTAAATTAGCAAAGAAATTAACAAATTCAATAACAAAATATTTCATTAAGTACGTTGCCATGTTGGAATAAAAGCTATGAAATAACTAATTTGTAAATAGCTCAGACAAGTAACTCAGATCTCAATTAATACAGACAATAAGTAGTAACTTGAGAAGTAGTAAAAACTACCTAAATCTATTTATCATAAAAGTATCAACTGAACTAAGTCCAATGCTTAAATTAAGCTATGAAAATGTTGCCTTTACAACCTTTTGTGTGATATTGGAATGAAAATGTGGTAATACTTAAATCATTCATCTTAACCTAAATACTTGTGAAACAATAAAAATTATCGAGTGTCATCATAAATATCATTCGCACACTACACAAAACCTTAAATATTATAAATATAACTTTGTACTGTTCCATAAAAGTCAGTCCACATCTCATGCATGGCTTTTTCGTATCACATTTCATTCTGTGCTCATCATGATAATTTACCAAAACGGTAGCTTATTTAGAAGATGGCAGCACTATTTTTTCACTTAGAAAGACGGCAAAAGGAATTATATCCGTTGTCTTTAATATTTTGACAAATCACTAGGAAAGTTTCACACGTACTGTTTCGGGGATGGGCAGTTCTTTCTTGTGTGCGGCAATGTGTCGTCATTATTGCCGTTATTGCCACAGTTATTGTTATGTAAAAACGACATTTCTACGCTGCTATCGCCGCCCTAATGAAACAAAAATACTTATTTAATTTGCGTTCTGTTCACACACAGTATCATATATAAATAGCAAAAGGATAGACTTCAAACTCCTCGTGTCTTATGAATTTCTGAAAGAAAATGAATTTGTATGGTTCAATAAGTTATAGTAGATGCAGTTACTTACATCGCTGGAAATGGTTAAGCTAATAGTTATTCAATAATATTTCTTTGAAATTTACGAAATCATTTTAGAAATCAATTAGAAATTATGAGGTGCGAGGCTCATATAAAAACACAAGAAAGTTCTCAGACCAGTATATTTTCGCGGGAAAGTCGCTGAAGGCGCACGCGCGTAAACACGGTAATCAGTGGTGAGCGACTAGCCTTTGATCGGAGCGCGCGAGCGACGGCGGCCGCGGGCACCCCGATTCCTGCGCGGGCGAAGTATGGGGGGGACGTGGCGGTATGGCGTGATGGTGATGTTGGTATATGACGGTGACCTATGACGGAACGCGGCCGGTGTACTATATGCTCCCCCTCTAGACTAGGAAACGCCCTCGTACCTGGTCTAGCATCAACAGACCATCTTAGATCCTTACTTTACGTGGTCTGCCGCGTTTTCTTTTGGGTACTATAGGATCGGGAGGTGCAATTTCGCTACCTCGGTAACGGGTCAGGTCCTGCGCATGATATCTGCCTATGACGCTGTCAGGCTGATCAGTATGAGAAATGCTATAAGTTGTAGGGCTGACCTTTTCTGCAATACGGTATGGTCCATCCCGACGTGGAAAAAACTTGGCAGTTAAATCTTTTGAGCCCTTACTCAAAAGATGTGATTTTAAGAGGACAAGGTCACCAACCTGGTAAGTATCTGAAGGACGACGCGAAGCATCGGCATATTGTTTTGCTTTATCCTGCTGGATCTCCACCCTCTCGCGTACTGCTGAGAATGACTGCAGGAACTTACAAATATAAGGTGTGATTTGCGGAACAAAGTTTTCTTTATTTGTAATCGCACGAAGGTCATGAACAACCTCGGTAGGGGACCGCATTTCCCTGCCAAAAGTTAAATAAGCGGGTGATGCACCTGTAGTACGACACCTAGCACTATTTAGTGCGAAACGAATCACCGGTAACTTATCTGGCCAGGAGGTGTGGTCCTCTTCCACAAGATGTGCTAGCATAGCTTTCAGGTCCCGGTTCTTTCGTTCCGCTGGGTTAGCTTCTGGATGGTATAATGGAACAAAGTTTTGTTTAATTCCCAGGACCTGCATGCATTGACGCATTACAGCAGAAACGAACTGGACACCATTGTCCGATATAACCCTGCGGGGTAGACCAAACCGCATAAAATACTCCTCGATAAGGATGCGGGCAGTGGCCTCGGCTGTTGCCTCCTTAAGAGCGTACAGTTCCGTCCACCTGGTTGCCGTATCTTCCACAAGCAAGATCCAGCGCTCCCCCTGGTCTCCTTCCGGTAACGGGCCAAATAGGTCAATTGCTATTACCTCGTTACGCTGGTTCATGACGGGTGTCTGAAGTAACCCTTGGGGTTTTGCGTTGCATGCTTTGTATCGTTGACAGTGGATACAAGCAGTGACGTACTCGGCGACTATTCTTCGCATCCCAGTAAAATAATATAACTGAGCAACCTTTTGGTATGTCCTGTCAATGCCTGGGTGGCCAGCGGTTGGGGAGTCATGTAGCTCCTTTAATATTTCTGCGATTTGACTGGCAGGAATTACTAGCTGCGGAGTTTCACTCTCAGAGTCCGGATTATAACGGAACAGGACACCTTGGTCCATGAGGTACCCCCTTTCTAGCCATCTCTTAGAAGAGAGATCATTAGTGTCTTCCAGGTTTTTAATTATTTTCTCCAATTCAGGGTCAGCTAGTTGTTCTTGACGCAGCTGGCTTGGTGTCTTTGCAGGCAGATTGCAGATGACAGAGCAAACACCACAATTGTCGCGTGACTCCGAAGAACAAATAGGTCTACTCAGCGTGTCTGCAACAACATTCGCTTTTCCTGGGGTATACTGGAATTGGATGTCAAATGACTGGAGTTTCAAAGCCCAGCGGACTAATCTACCCGTTGGCGATTTTAACGACAGTAACCAGCGAAGCGGCTGGTGATCGCTACCTATAATTACCTGTTGACCATCGAGATATGACCGGAACCTTTCAACTCCCCAGACAACGGCTAACGCTTCGCGCTCTGTCGTTGAATAGTTTCGTTCTGCATCATTTAGAAGACGACTGGCATATTCGATGGGCCTTTCCTGGCTACCTTCTCCTTGTAAAAGGACTGCTCCTAATGCGTAATTACTCGCATCAGTCCTCAGCACAAATGGGCTGTTAAAGTCAGGTTGAACCAAGATTGGAGCAGAGGTAAGTAGCCATTTTAATTTGCTAAATGCTTTGAGTTGTTCTCCACTCCATGCCCAAACTTGATTTTTTCTTGTCAGACGTGTTAAAGGCTCCGCAATCTTAGAAAAATTTGGTATAAATTTTCTATACCAGGAGCACGTCTGAAGGAAAGTTCGCAAGTGTTTCAGGTTTGCAGGTTCTTTCATTTCTAAAACTGCACTTACCTTTTGTGGGTCAGTGGAGATGCCATCTTGGGTGATAATGTGACCAAGGTAACGGACACTTTCTCGGGCAAAAGAACATTTTTCCCGATTAACCTGAAGGTGAAATTCTTCTAGACGCTTAAATAGCACTTCCAGGTCTTCCAGGTGCTTCTGGAACCCTTCAGAAATCAGTAAAATGTCATCCAAATATGTTAAAATCGTCACGTCCTTTAAAGCAGCGCAGGATCGCAATCGATCAATCAGACGCTGAAAAGTCGCCGGTCCATTTTTCAGGCCGAACGGCATTTTCTTAAATCGGTAAGTTCCGAGGGGTGATATAAAGGCTGTTTTGTCTTTATCAGCATCCCTGACATTCACTTGCCAGTATGAGGCACGGAGATCAAGCGTACTCATATAGCAGTTCCTTTTTGTTGACTGTAGGAGTTCATCGATGCGTGGCATCGGGTAATTGTCTGATTTGGTAATTGCGTTGAGACGCCTGTAGTCCACGCAAAACCTAATCTTACCATCAGGCTTAGGCACCATCAAAGCCGGAGAAGACCACGCCGACTCACACTCCTCTATGACGTCATCGTTCAGCATTTTGTTTATCTCTTGCTGCATCAACTCTTTCTTTGCTGGAGTGAGTCGGTATGGTGGCACTGCTATAGGCGGGTGGCTCCCAGTGTCTATACAGTGCTCGGCGTATGGCGTAGCACCTCCCCCTGCTTTGAAAATCTTACCGTTTCTGACGAGGACCTCAGTGAGCGCTGCACGCTCAGCTGGGCTGAGATGACTACCTTCGTCATCACGAAGAACGTTTGCAGAAGAGCATTTTATCTGATGGGAGATCGGTTCAAAAAACAGTTTATGTGTATTATTATTACCACTGAAATACCAGACCTTCATGTGAAAATCAATGACGACACCTGCAGCTGTGATGAAGTCAATGCCCAAAAGTGTTTCATTGTTGTTGGAATTTGGGAAAATTAGAAAAGGTATTGTAATGACCTTATGTTCTAAACTTACAGTCAATTCAGTTGTAAGCACGTCCATATTCCGAACATGACCATCAGCGAGCTTGATTTGACGAGTCGAGGAGACGAGGCGTTGACCCTTTTTTAAAAGAAGCGCATACAATGTGTGGCCAGCTATGCAATGCTTCGCACCAGTATCAATTAAAGCAGTTCCATTAAAGCCTAATATTTTTATTTTAAAAATCGGACGTACCGTGCAACATGCAAGCGACTTCTCACGACTGTCCCCAAATCGCAAAACATCATCAGAGCTACTTAAGCTATTGTCATTATTAATATTAATATTTACATCATTTACATTATTATCAAAGCTTTTAATAGATATATTTGAGTTTAATGAATTGCCATTAACACTTTCATTATTTGTTGATAACAAGTTTTTATAATCACTGGCTCCCGAACTATAATAAGTCAGTCGTGAATTTTTAGGACCACTGGCTTCCTCACTATGATTTGGTAGTCGTGAATTTTGAGAACCACTGGCTTCCTCACTATGATTCGGTAGTCGTGAATTTTGAGAACCACTGGCTCCCTCACTATGATTCGGTAGTAGTGAGTTTTGAGAGCCACTGGCTTCTGAACTATGACATGATGTAATCGCGTCAATTTTACAAGAGCAAGAATTATTATTACTACTATATACAAATGTAGAATTAGTTAAATTACATGTGCATGTAGAATCATGCGGAATCCAATTTCTGTAACATGAAAACTTGTTTACATTATCATTGTTATGAATCTTGCACGATTTTTTATAGCCGGCTTGTTGTTTTATTCTTTGTAAATAAACATCTTGGTACGTGACTGAACAATTTTGCAAATTGTTTCGTGCATTATTCACAACAGGCATACACAATATACATTCAGAACAGTTAGCACTTTGTATAGTAGACTTAATATAATTGTTCATAGAAGCGTTCAAATTATTATTTGACGAATTTATTTCACTACAATGTTGCAAACGTTCTCTACGCGAAACTGAATAATATTTATTTAGCGAAACTTCACTCACAGGCGAACACGAAAGGTTGACACTATAAAAGCTTTGTTTGCCCATTTCATCATTATTAGCTTTATCACTCACTTCCGCGGAAAAGTTATGAAAGCTTGACTCACCTCGATTTTCCAACTTACGACAGTTTTCTTTCGTGTGGTTGTACCGGTGGCAGTAGGAGCACTGAGAGCGGTATTTCTTCGTATTGGTACCACCGGTTGAGTCAGCAGCTGGCATCATAGTAGGCTGCGCTGGCGCGGCACACGGACGGCGCGGTTCCGGCCCCGGTGCGGCGGCACAGCGAAGTTCGGGCGGCGGCACAGCACGGCGCAGCTCGGGCGCGGCGCGCGGCAGTGCGGGCGACCTAGCAACAGCTTGCAGCGGTGCGGACGGCGCGCGGGCTGGAACGCGCGACGCTTGCGCGGGAGGCGCGGCGATACGCGCGGCGTTTGTGTTGCGCGCGCACTTTTGTAATTCTTCATAGCAATCCTCTATGCATCTTGCTTTTTCTAGCAGTTGTGTAAACGACGAGAATTCTTCTCTTCTTAGTTTTTCTTTTATTTTTCCGTTTAAGAGCGCATAAGTTATGTCTAGCTGAGCATTTGTGGATAGGTCTCCTACAGGCAGCTTTGCAAAATTTGCTCTTATTTTTGAGACAAATAAGTCTGTGTTTTCCTCTGAATGTGGGCTGTTAAAAATTTCTGTATATATTCTGTACGGTGGGCGGCGATCTCCGAAAGCACATATAAGGTTCTCTTTCGCTTCGGCCCAGCTATGTACATTATCTTTTATACCTATCCACCAGGTAGCGGCGTCTTTAGTTAATAACATTGACATGCCTTTCAATACACTATAGTCACGTACCTTACAGCAATCTATGTAGCTTTCTACACTTTCGATAAAGGTTTGTACCGACTCCGATCGTGAACCTCCAAAGGTGGCTTTGCATCGAGCCATGGTAGCTGTTTCTGGAGCGGGTGCTGTCTGTGATAGTGTCTGTATAATGCTCTGAATTGTCTCATTCTGAGATTTTTGCATAGCGGCGATAATAGCTTCTACGTTACCCTGGGAGAACGTCATCTCTCTCGGTGTTGACGTTACTGGCGCTTCGGTGGCGGCGTCCGGTACACGGCTGGGGTGCTGCGGCGTCGACACATTAGCGTCGCTGGGACCATGGGTGATGTTGGTAGCGATATCATCGTTTGTGGACGCATTCGGGTCGGCGGGAGAAAACGTGGCCGATTCGGCAGCGTACTCGACTCGACGCGTATGGCTTCGACTTCGTGTCTCCATTTTTCGGCACACTAAACACGAAGGAGTTCTTACAAACACACACTGAGTTTATTCACTTGTGTACACAAACACGGCGACTGCAGCTTTCTTTATCGTTGGGCGCCATATATGAGGTGCGAGGCTCATATAAAAACACAAGAAAGTTCTCAGACCAGTATATTTTCGCGGGAAAGTCGCTGAAGGCGCACGCGCGTAAACACGGTAATCAGTGGTGAGCGACTAGCCTTTGATCGGAGCGCGCGAGCGACGGCGGCCGCGGGCACCCCGATTCCTGCGCGGGCGAAGTATGGGGGGGACGTGGCCGGTATGGCGTGATTTTGGTGAACCTATGACGGAACGCGGCCGGTGTACTATAAAATTCAATAATAATTTTTAGGTTTATTTTCCTATGATATTTGTGAAAAAGCAGGTGCATATGCATTTTAATCAATTCACTTATTACATCATATATTAAATACAACAACAGAATGTACTTTATACCATATCAACTTGTAGGCAAAATTTGTTAATATAACAATTTTTAACTGTAGCTTACTTCGCCGTGCATGGGGTTCGAAGTAATGGTGATGGGAAGTTTTGCCTGGATGTAGCCATTAGATCCTCCGCTTTCCGGTACAGACACTTTTTCCTCTGAAATGATAGACACAATATATTGAAACAATTTCACAAATGATACCATTTTGACGAATGAAAAATACGCAAAAATTGTTAGCTGGAATATATTTTTTTTTCCTCAGGAGAGGAAGGCTAAGAATCCTCACAAGGAGCACGAAACGTACCCAGGATACCTCCGCAACGGCAAGTATCATGGAGGTTATGTCGGACTCGTCCAGCCACGTACCCTACCGATTAAACTCAGCCTGGCCTTTTTTTTTTTTTTTTTTTTGTTCCCCTGAGGAAAATGCATTAAATTGCATACCCCGGCTGTGGCGAGCCGGGGTTATGTGGGGCTCCTCCCCAGAAGGGGGAGGCCTACCCACTAAAAACCTCAGGGATGGCCTTCCTCAGGCATGTAGGGAGCCCCCGGGAACACAAAGGCCACTTCCGGGAACCCCAGCCTCCGCTCCCCTCTCTGAGGGGAGCCCTCCTCGGGGGAAGCTACCACGGTCCCCTCCACCGACGACGCCCCCCGGCTACGGAAGGGGCGTGGTCCATCCCGGGTCGCCGTAGCGGTCGCGACTTCCTCGCGCCCGCCGGCGACCCGCGGCGGCGCCGCAGCTGTGCTACCGAGCCCGGCGCCGCCTCCTTCGAGCGGGATCGGCCATCTCCCGACCCCGCTCGGCGGCCTCCTTCTGGAGCATTACTGCTTCACAGAAGGAGGCCACAGCCCTCCAACCTCCCTCGTCCGCCAGCATTGCCGCAATCAATGCCGGCGGAGACAGATCTCGCCCGATCTCTGCGACCAAGACTCGGCGCTCGGAGGCCCACGCGGGGCACTCCGCCAGCGTGTGCTGGGCCGAGTCGAGGTCGGATGCGCAGTGGTGACAATGTGTCGATCCCTCCCGTCCTATTCGACACAGATACTCACCGAAGCAGCCGTGCCCGGTGAGTATCTGAGTCAATCGGTAGGTGACCTCCTCCTTCCCGTTGAGCCAAGCTTCGAGGTGCGGGAGTACGGCACCGACGGCCCGCTGGCGCGCGCAGATCCGTATTTCGAGCTGCGCACGCCAGGCCACCACAATCCGTCGGTGCCACTCCCGCTTAGGCACTTCGTGCGCGGGTTCCAGGGCGCTCCCCCCATCGCCCCCCCGGTCGACACGCCGCGACGCATACGTCGCCGCGTACATGTCGGCCAGGATGTCGAATGGGGGGAGCGTCCCAGAACTGTCGCCGCCTCGTACGAGATTGTACGGTAGCCTCGTACGATCCGTATGGCCATTATCCGCTGCAGGCTCCGTAGCAGAGCTCTGCAGCGGGGGGACCTCGCGCAGTCTTGCGACCACACGGGAGCCCCATACATGGCCACGGATCGCACGACGCCCTCGTACAGGCGGCGGACTCCATCCCTCGGTCCCCCGAGATTGGGCAGCAGGCGATGCAATGCGCCCGCCACCCTTTTGGCTCGGGGAACCAACCGCACGAAATGCTCCTCGAAGCTCCAGCGGCGGTCCAGGGTGAGGCCCAGGTACTTTATGTACGGCCCCACCGGGACCACCGCGTCACCCACCCGGATCCGGCAACTGGGTGGTTCCCGGCGCCTCGGAAGGCCGTGGAACCATAGCGCCTCGGTTTTGTGAGGCGCTATTTGTAACCCAGCTGGCGGATCGCCCGCACGACACATGCCACCCCAAGCTCGGCAAGCCTGAGCACCGGCTCGAAGTCGGCCCCAGTCGTCACGACGAGAGTGTCGTCAGCGTAGCAGACGACACTCACGCCGCGAGGAAGGCTGGTGCGAAGGACCGCGTCGTATGCGAGGTTCCATAGCAGGGGTCCCAACACCGACCCCTGCGGAACGCCGCATTCGACCCTCCTCGACGTTTCCATCCCGTCCCGTCCCATCACGCCGATCGTCCTGTCGCGCAGATAGTCCCCGACCACTGCCCGCAGGTAGGGAGGCAGCTCGTGGTATACGAGCGCCTCCCTAATGGCCTGCCAGGGGAGGGTGCCGAAGGCGTTGACGATGTCTAGCGACACCGCCAACGCCACCCCCCCCGAAAAAACTCAGCCTGGCCTAGGTTCTAAAACCATATAGGCAAATCGTGAGGGCGAAGCTGGAATATATTGATTTATCTCAAATTATGCCTTCTAACAAGAAGAGTTCACAAAATTCTAAAAAAAAAAATTGCGGTGGTCATATTTATCATTTATTATCGAACGGCGACGGCACAGCAGCAGCGCGGCGGCTAGCAGCGCCAGCAGCCCCGCCGCGCCCAGCGCCCCGCGCGCTGTGCGTGGTACTCACTGTCGGGCGGCGGGCGGCGGCGGCGACACAGCAGCAGCGCGGCGGCCAGCAGCGCCAGCAGCCCCGCCGCGCCCAGCGCCCCGCGCGCTGTGCGTGGTACTCACTGTCGGGCGGCGGCCGGCGGCGGCGGCACAGCAGCAGCGCGGCGGCCAGCAGCGCCAGCAGCCCCGCCGCGCCCAGCGCCCCGCCCGCTGTGCGTGGTACTCACTGTCGGGCGGCGGCCGGCGGCGGCGGCACAGCAGCAGCGCGGCGGCCAGCAGCGCCAGCAGCCCCGCCGCGCCCAGCGCCCCGCCCGCTGTGCGTGGTACTCACTGTCGGGCGGCGGGCGGCGGCGGCGGCACAGCAGCAGCGCGGCGGCAGCAGCGCCAGCAGCCCCGCCGCGCCCAGCGCCCCGCCCGCTGTGCGTGGTACTCACTGTCGCGGCGGCGGGCGGCGGCGGCGGCCACAGCAGCAGCGCGGCGGCCAGCAAGCGCCAGCAGCCCCGCCGCGCCCAGCGCCCCGCCCGCTGTGCGTGGTACTCACTGTCGGGCGGCGGCCGGCGGCGGCGGCCACAGCAGCAGCGCGGCGGCCAGCAGCGCCAGCAGCCCCGCCGCGCCCAGCGCCCCGCCCGCTGTGCGTGGTACTCACTGTCGGGCGGCGGCCGGCGGCGGCGGCACAGCAGCAGCGCGGCGGCCAGCAGCGCCAGCAGCCCCGCCGCGCCCAAGCGCCCCGCCCGCTGTGCGTGGTACTCACTGTCGGGCGGCGGGCGGCGGCGGCGGCACAGCAGCAGCGCGGCGGCCAGCAGCGCCAGCAGCCCCGCCGCGCCCAGCGCCCCGCCCGCTGTGCGTGGTACTCACTGTCGGGCGGCGGCGCCGGCGGCGGCACAGCGCAGCGCGGCGGCCAGCAGCGCCAGCAAGCCCGCCGCGCCCAGCGCCCCGCCCGCTGTGCGTGGTACTCACTGTCGGGCGGCGGGCGGCGGCGGCGGCACAGCAGCAGCGCGGCGGCCAGCAGCGCCAGCAGCCCCGCCGCGCCCAGCGCCCCGCCCGCTGTGCGTGGTACTCACTGTCGGGCGGCGGGCGGCGGCGGCGGCACAGCAGCAGCGCGGCGGCCAGCAGCGCCAGCAGCCCCGCCGCGCCCAGCGCCCCGCCCGCTGTGCGTGGTACTCACTGTCGGGCGGCGGGCGGCGGCGGCGACACAGCAGCAGCGCGGCGGCCAGCAGCGCCAGCAGCCCCGCCGCGCCCAGCGCCCCGCCCGCTGTGCGTGGTACTCACTGTCGGGCGGCGGGCGGCGGCGGCGGCACAGCAGCAGCGCGGCGGCCAGCAGCGCCAGCAGCCCCGCCGCGCCCAGCGCCCCGCCCGCTGTGCGTGGTACTCACTGTCGGGCGGCGGGCGGCGGCGGCGGCACAGCAGCAGCGCGGCGGCCAGCAGCGCCAGCAGCCCCGCCGCGCCCAGCGCCCCGCCCGCGGTCACGAGCGCGTCGGGCGCGCGCGCTGCTGGCTGGTCTTCTACTGCCGCCTCTGTCGTCGTGGTCAGTGCAGTCATCAAACGTTCCGTTTTAACGACCTGTTTATATCATACCCACCATGAGTTAAGAGTACAAACCAAAAAAAGTAAGGGTATATAGTACATATAAAGTACATGGCACAATACTAATGGCAGTATGGCGAGCGACGATCCGCTCCAAATTTGCGATAGTATTGTTCTCCTGATGAATGAAGCTGATCACGAATATACAAGTTTTAGAAAAAGTTTACGACAAAAAACGCCCTGAGGGGCTCTGTGTTGTACATGCTTCTGTGTTGTGGTATACTTACACCGAAAAAGAGTCAAAACAAAAATTTAAATAATTACATGACAATCTATTTTTCATTTTTTTACCCTTGGAGGAAGAGGAATGGAGGAGGTCATGTCAATGAAAACATGTAGGTATCTTAATTTTAGTCTATTCGAAATTAACCTCTAAACTGCTAAATTCAGAAGCTGCCTGCGTAGTGAACGCTCGTATCTTCACTTCGTAGGCCGTGTCTGGGTTAAGGTGTGACAGCGTCGTGCTCCTCGCATGGCTGTTGGGAACAGCCGCCTTATCGTACGGCCCCGCTGATGTTACAGTGCGGAAGTACGCGTAGAATCCGTCAGTCTGGATACCGTCGGTTCCGGAGCTCCACTGTGTACAATACGGGTGTATTAAAGTCTCGTTGGAGATTATACAAGTTTAAAATTACGTATTACGTTACGTTTCATTGCACCTTATTTCTTTGATATGCCATATTAAATTAAATAAATTCCTTGACTGTAATGTTTTCCAATATATCAGAACAAAGGGCCTTGACTAACCTTAGCCTGCCTATGATACTCCCTTTATCACTGGATTTATTCAAAACAAAAATGCTGGGAACAATTAAATATGCAGCGTTAGTATTGCGTGCATTATGTAAGATAATACGGCACCGTCCAGTTGAGCTGCACCGCATGCGGCGATACCGGCTTGACGCTAGTGATCTCTGGTGCGTGCGGCACGGCGCTGACGTTGTGATGGAGGTAGAACCGCGCGCTGCTGTTGCCCTGGTTGTTGTCTTGATTAGAGTAGACAGCTGCGATGCGAAATCTGGACAATCAAATGTACAGAAATTAAGTCAAAGGCACCGCGACTACATCTTATCAATAATAAAGAATAAGTTTATAAAATTCCAATAACACATATATAGGCTACGTAAACCCTGGATGGATGTAAGGATGAAATACTACACACCCCTTAATGATTGAATCATCAAGTAGTATAATTACGACCTGTTGTAAAGACATTTTATATATCGTATAACATTCTTATTATTATTTATTCGAACTCTATTACGCTTAATTTGTGTAAATTATTTAAACCCCCTCAACGACTGTCGTGTAGTTTAAAATTTGAACCATTCCAATAGCAGCATGACAGAACTTAAAATCTGACATGAGGTTGTCACCATTGCCATCGTAATAATTCTAGTCTAGATGTAGTAAATCTACCGATATCGTAGGATAGTCTAGACTAGTCATTCCCAAAGTGGTCTATATTAACTGTCTGGGGGACTGTCCAAGTGTTCTCGAATAGCTCCTCCCTTGGAGTTGGCTCGATCAGTTCTAGGTCGAGCCGGCCCCGGAGCACATGGCGGTAGAATCGTGAAAGCGCACCCCGCCATGTGCCCGCATGGGCGTAGAGAACACTGAGGGGTTTTAGTAGGTAGGCCGGTCCTGTCAGACCGGAGAGCCCCACACACGGGCGCGCCTAGCCAGCGCGGTGTCTGTATGGTGTGAAAACGGGGATCCACGATAATGGATACACTGATAGTACCTTCTATCTACTATCCTCTAATATAAAGACATAGACACTATTTATAAAAGTACTTATGAAGTAAAATACATATAATAAATAAAATATCCTTATATAGTCTACTAACTAGTGCCGGCTACTCCGTCTGCGCCGGATTAGTATTTCGAGTAGCTGAAGTATTTTAAATATTATATTCTACAACCCTTTAGATAATTTAGAACATACATACTTAATAGACTAAAGAACTATGAAGTAAAATATTATTATATATGTTTATGTAAGTGTAAGTTGTAGAATGTAGGCATTTAATATCAGGTAAGTAGGGGATCTACCCAAAACCGAAAAACATGACAAAGAATCTACGATACAAAAATGTTTGAAAACCTCTGGTCTAGACAAAGTCATACTTTAGGTTAGCTCTCACACTGCGGCAATGCTGGCGGACAAGGGAGATTGGAGGCCTTCCCGGAAGTCGTTATCGTTCCCGGGGGCACCCTACATGCCTGAGGAAGGCCACCATTGAGGTTTTTAATGGGTAGGCCTCCCCCTTCTGGGGAGGAGAGCCCCACATAACCGCCGGCTCTCCGCAGCGGGGGTATGCAATTCATCTCACACAACAGCAGTCTCGCACAACACTCACGTGTCGTCGACAAACAAGCGAAATCGAACTAGGCCGTGTATAGATCCGCAACGGTTACGCGCTATTGTTTGCGTGCATTTGTCGGGACGTAGCAGCATAGTATAAGTAAAAGAGTAACCCAATACTACAAAAACTATGTATTTATATACATAGTTGGTGAGTGTGAGTCAAACGAAATCCCAGAAAGATTTTCGTATCTTCCAAAATCAAAATAACTTTTATTCACGACGTTATTTTATTCAGCGACGTCAAAACTAATTCAAAAAAACAAAACACAAAGAACTACTCATCCCTATATGTACGTAAACAAAATGATGCACTTGTTCGTAAGTTGTAAGATTTTTACAGAATGGAAAGAGATAGCGTTGCGCTTACCAAATATACGAGTAGAATTGGAGCGAGGAACGACTTCTACACTTTCTCGCTATTGTTGTGCGACTAAATGAAATTACACCAATTGTACGAATATACACGTGTCAGTTTCGTCGTCAGTAAGGTATTTATCTTGTTTGTATATTATATATTATTTGTATCTTGTGTTGATCTTAAATGCAACGATAAAGTCATAACAATCATTAAACTAAACCCAATCAGTTATATTTTAAGTAATCATTATAGTAACCTTTTTAGTAACTTTAACATGTATGTTGTTATTAAAAACTATACATTTCACCATAAACGACCTATCGATCGAAATTAAAAACAGGAATTTAATTTTATTTCTTGTATTTAATTGATGATTAAAATTTATTGAGATTTGTATCAAATGTAGTTCTAGTTCTTATAAACATAAATTAATTCGTCATAAATATCCTTTTTTCGTATTGTCATTATAACACATGAAAATAAATAGAGCAATCTTGCCATTTCAACATTAGTTATCTGTCTTACTTTTATTACAGCATATACAGCGGAACTAAGTTTGTTTACCAAGGGCTTGATATGGCGATCCCAAAACGAGAAGCGAGTATAATACTCAAAAAAGGATATCAGACAAACAGTAGTAGTAAGTAACAAAGGATATCAGTATATACAAACAGTATGTGTTAAAGGAATCATACAATTTTGAAAGATTAAGAAGATTGTGAGAATAATTCTAGTTTTATTATTACAATAGATGGGACATAACTAATGTGGTGCCGCAACTAAGATAACGCTGCGATGCTTACTCATGCAACTTGGCTGCAATACGTGCGGGCATGCAGTTTTTATTTAACAATATAATATAGTCATTATAAATTCTACTGTTAAGGTTCGTACAAATTATTTGGTATTCGCTCTTCCACTGAATCAAGACTTAAAACTTTAATTTTAAGTTTTAATTCATATGAGCAAGTAATGGCCGACTTCTCCAGTTACTAACAACCGCCCGCTATTTATTCCTTGTTGTTTCTTTTCAGTTGTTTATTCTGTCTTTCTAGGCAGCTACGTATAGTGTACAGTTAATCACTGATTTATCCAGTAATTTGTCAATCAATCGCATATCTCCGTTTATTCGTTGGAAATATTAACAATTAACATATCAATAACTTAAAAATATCTCAATGAGATTTTGTCGACATTCGTCGATCGCAGCAATTTTTTTATTTCTTTCAGTTTCGTTCTCAAATGCATTTGCGTTGCCTATCGATTAGTGACTGACAAGACACAAAAATCTCTCATTAATTTATAGTACAACAATTGATCAACTACTGGTACGATGAATTATGCTTGACCAAATAAACATTGATTGGCGAAGCTCTTTGGTACGAACCACCGACTCACGAATCATTGAATATCTATCGAACAGGAATATATGAATATCCCAATGACCATGATTAATTAATTGATTAATGGCCAAGACGAGTTGAGCGAATCATTGATAATCCCACACTCTCAAACGATATTGGGCTATTATATCTGAGGAGAAACGTTCTCTTTATGTGTGTTCTACCGTTTGTACAAAGGGTATTGTTCCGAAGAATTGTTTGACATGATGCCAACGGCCACATGCTACCATTACACAGTTTGTCATCAGCAGTATTCGTCCTAACACGTTGAAGCCTTAGTGGTCATGCACAGTGCGGTTCCAGAGGAATTTCCTCCTGCGCACGCTCCGATTATAGAATAAGCTCCCTGAAAAGGTTTTCCTCGGGGAGTACAGTATGGGTTTCTTCAAGAAGGATTACACACTCAATACTTTGTTGCTTAACCACAATGAATGATTGTATGATCTAATTTATATGTATATTGCCGCCCCTGTCGGACACAACAAATGTTAGAAGAGAGGAAGTCATATATATTCACACATAAGTGCTTTTTGATGCTATTCTTGATTTCTTAGTTTCAATGGTGTCTTTCAAATAATAATATGCCAATGTTTAATCTATTTATTTATAATCAAAATTATTGTACATTTTTATTGGAATTGAAAATAAATGCATTCAATTAAAATTTTGTTTTTGTTGAATAAATTTGATTAATAATTTTATTTTTATGACTGTTTGCTGTTAGACACGCCGTCTTTTAGCCACCATTGTAATAATTATACAATGTTTTTTTTTTAAATTAATATTAAAATAGGTAAAAATATTTTTTTCTAATACTAACTCTGGCACTGATAACAATACACACACATTTTTTAACGCGTCACTATTTTACATTAAAAGTTATCTCCGTTATTAAAATGAGTATTATATTCACATCTTTTGCTTTAAAACACAAGTTGAAAATCTACGTTGATTAGAATTAAATTTGAACTACAACATTTATTAATAACTGCTATTAATGAGTTTAATGTATGTTATGTAAATTTACAGTTTCGTTTGATTCACAGTAAAAGAAGAACCAATATTATCTGTCTAAACTAACATTGGGATCTACTATATCGTAAAAAAGAACATTCGGAATCCAATTCCCGTTTATTTCATTTTTACAAGCAAAATATTATTTTGACCCAGTTTCTGGGCATTAGTGATGAAAAACAAATTGAGTCCGCACAAACGTATAATATATTGATGGGAACAAGATACGAACCAATCCAAGAGAACCTGTTTGCTTTCTATCAAAGTTGTGATACGCTTTGAGCCTTTATTTGTGGATTCCTCAAACATTCTCACATCAAACGTACTAAAACTAACTTTCCCTATTTATTGTACAGTCGACTGCAATGTTAGGTAAACATAAACACTTCCAGTGATAAACATATATTATCTCGGCTATCTTGATTTATGTTATTACAATGAAGATTATATACTAAATGTGCATTGTGCAACAGCTGAAATTATGTGACTAAAAACTAATCACGTTTGTTTACCTTCGTCGTAGAAGGTAAACAGTCAATGGCCGTTCTTTTTTCGTTGACTAACTATTCTTCTTCTTCTTATTTTTGTAACTGGCAATTTACTTCTCTTCAAAACTGAGAATTACTGCTGCCATTTTCACGTGTTAATGGAATCACAGATTAGACAGAATATGGGAAGTTTTGTTGGATTAGGGCAAGGATTGGGCGTTGGGCGTTATAGGGGAAAATGTAAGGAAACGGATAATATAATTATAAACAAATATCGTGAAATGAAATAAATTTAATAATAGATTTACGATAAAATTTATTCGAAAGAGATAGAATAGATGATAAATTATAAGGAAGAGGAGCATTAAAGGATAACATAATATCATAAAGTGGTAAGGAGTTGAAAAAAGGGCAAGAGAAAAGGATATGAATTACATTACCTTCTGCAAGGCCGCATTTGCACAGTGATGAATCCAAAATATGAAGTTTTGCTAAATGGGAAGGACATGAACAGTGACCAAATCTAAGGCGAGAAATAACAGAAGAGACTTTTTTACAATATCGCAGCTTTGAAAACCATGGAGTAAGGGAGATTGTTGGATGGATTTTGCGGTAAAACTGAGCCACATGTAGATTTGAAGATTGCCATTCCTGGTTCCAATCATATTCTAACGACACGCGAGAAAAATCTGTAATGTCCTGAGCAAAAATGAACTTGTAGGAAGTAGCACCTTGCTTAGACGCCAATCTAGCTAATTTATCAACATTCTCGTTGCCTTGAATTCCCGAATGACCAGGAATCCAAACTAAAGTAATCTGCAGACCTTTATCTAAACTTTCTTTTAAAATATCTTTAACCATAAGTGGGAGAGGATTAAAAGAGTTTTTATTAAACGGATTCGATTGAACCAGTTGTAAAAAGCTTAAGCAATCGGTAAAAATAAAAGAAGCACAAATATTGTTTATATTTATATATCGTATGCATTCTAAGATGGCCAAACCTTCAGCCGTAAAGTTAGAAGTGAGGCTGCTATATTTAAATAATTTAAAATAACCAGTGGACTGTTGTAAAAAAGCAGCGCCTACAAAGCAATCATCAGCCGGAAAGAAAGAATGATCGGATATCTTAGAAGCATCTGTAAAAAATATTTCAGCGTTAGTAATATTTTGATTAACAAACGATATGAATTTAGCATTCGCTGATTTTGAATTTTTTGTAATACCTATTGAAGTGATAACAGACGGAGAAAAAATAATAGAGCTAAACTTTTGCGCAAAAAGTGGGTGACAAGGGAATCGACTGAAATTGCAATTCAATTTTTTAACCTTTCGGAGACTTTTAATTAAATATGGAATATCTTTATTTCGCCAAAATGAATTATTACCTAAAATTATATTATTGAGAGTATCTAATTTTAGAAAAAGCGGGTGATTCTCAAATTGCATTAACTTAAAAATATCTGTCGGCGAGATACTGTCTTCGTAAGTATAATGGGGGGTCGGCACATTCTGCCTGAAGGGCAACAATGGGAGTACTTTTCATAGCACCTACAATTATACGTAAGCACTTAGATTGCACATTATCAAATTTCTTGATAGCCGTTTTATTTACAGGAATTAATGAAAATGAACCGTAATCTAGGAGGCTCCGAATAATAGCATTATATACAAGTCTTAAGGTAAAAGGGTGGGCCCCCCACCAGACACCAGATAAAGATCTTAATAAATTAATATGTTTTTCACATTTATCTACTATGTAATTAGTATGAGGAATGCCACTACATTTACTGTCGAATATTCTGCCTAAAAAGCGACATTCGTTATGTACCTGTAACCTAGAATTGTTAACACTGATTCCAACATTAGGAAGGGATCTTTTTTTAGAAAAGACTACTACAGAACTTTTTGTAACAGATAAAGATAAACAATGTCGGGATAACCATGAATATAAATTATTCAAAGAATGCTCTAGATTAGATGCAGCAACTGGAATAGAATAATTAGATGAATAAACTAAGATATCATCAGCATATTGAAGAATGCAACATGCAGGAGAAATTGACTTTTCTAAGTCATATGTGTAAACATCATAAAGAAGAGGACTCAAGACTGAACCTTGAGGAACCCCTTTCCAAAGCGTTCTGGGTTGTGAACAAGCACCCGGTAATCTTAATGTGATCAATCTGCCAGTAAATAAATTAAATATGAAATCAGAAAATGTGGGAGGGACTTTAAGAAGATTTAGTTTGTCTTTAAGAATTTTAAGGTTAACATTATCATATGCAGCTGAAATATCCAAGAAAGAGGCAACAACTGAGTCACCTTTAGAAAAGGCCAGTTGAATATCAGTAGAAAAAATACTAAGGTTGTCAGAGGTACTTTTACCCTTTCTGAAACCAAATTGAGATGCTGCTAATAAATTATTATGTTCCAAATACCATTCAAGTCTATTTTTAATTAAGTGTTCTGTTATCTTAGACACAGCTGATGCTAATGCAATGAATTGGTCTATAAGCTGATGAATCGGTGGGATCTTTAAAAGGCTTAAGAATAGGAATAACTATATGCTTTTTCCAACTAGGAGGGATATTTCCGTTAAAAACAATAAGATTCAGAATATCTAATAAAAACAATCGAGATTTAGATGATAATTTACAGATAAATGAATATGGAATAGAATCAATACCAGGAGCTGAATCTGATAAATGATCCAGAACATAATTTAACTCTATAAGTGAAAAGAAACTATTTAAATATGAGCTATTAGTATTTGAAGTATATAAATATGGCATTTCATCAGCATTTGGAACAAAATTAGGCGCCAGTTTATCCAAAAATGGAGTCACCCAATCCAAAGAAAAAGACGTAATTTTCTTAATATCTGCAGAGCATCTGTACCTTTTTATATTTCTCCACACAACAGACGAAGGCGTATCCGGGGACAAGGAGGCGCAAAATTTTTTCCAACCATCTCTTTTCTTTTTTTTAAGAAGACGTTTGGTAGCCGCAGAAATATTTTTATATTTAAGGTACGACTGAGTATTTAAAAGCACATTGCATTCCTTCTCTGCGTTATTTCTCGATTTAATAGCTTGCGTGCATTCATGATCCCACCACGGAGGGGACGGGATTTTGCCAATGGCAACATTTTTTAAGGTAAACAAGGAATCTGCAGTAGACAAAACAGCCGATATAAAATAATCGTATGAAAATAAAATATTTTCTGCATTGAGCTTAGGCATCATTAAAAGTTTATTTTCTACAGCAGAACTATATGTGTCCCAATCGCAATTTTTATCTAACTTATACTTTAGTAAAGGGGGAAGTAAAGGAACCGATTGGTTCTTGGATGGCAAAGATATTATTATGGGGTAGTGGTCACTACCATAAGATAGAGGAAGACACTCCCAATAAAGAAGAGAAGAAAATGAAGATGAACATAAAGAGATATCTACAAAACTTAATGATTGGCCGGGGTAAGCCCTTCGTGTAGCTGAACCGTCGTTCAATACACATAAATTTAAGTCATCAATGATATCTAAGAGTTGAATACCTAAGGCATCATTATTTGGTGCTCCCCAAATCGAGTGATGAGCATTAAAATCGCCTAGAATAATTACAGGAGACGGCAAGGACTGAATAATACTTTTTAAAATTGTAATAACTGAAATGTCCTTACAAGATATATACAAGGAAAGAACAGAAAAATCTGATAATTTAGCAGCAACTGCATTAATATGATTATTATTAAATGGAGGAAGAGGAATATAATTAAATGTTATGTTTTTTTTAATAAGAAGGGCAGCTCCACCCCAACCATCATTCCTATCATCTCTAAGAATTGTATAACCTTTGACTCTAAAATTCATACTTGGTTTCAACCATGTTTCTGAAATAGCAATGATAAAGGGATTATGAGTATTTACAAGATGGATTAAATCAGTATTATTAGATTGTATACTTCTACTGTTCCACTGGAGGATTAGATCCATGTTTAATAATTTTGTATATTGACATTGTAATGTTATTTATAAGTGTAATGGCAACGGATTCTGGTAGTGATGAGTTTAAAATAATATTAACAAGAGATGTTAGTAACTCATTCAAGCTGTCAGAGGTAACAGCTTCATGACCTTGAGATGAAGTTAAACCACATCCATTTTTAGGAGTGGGCAAAGCAAACTGATTAATCAAATCATTATGTTCAGTTTGATCATAGCCTTGAGAAAGATGTCTGTTAGGTTTTTTTTGTATAAAAACAGTTTTTTTATAACTTTGGATGACCGGAGAAGTGGAATTAGGAATAGAAGACGACTGTAACTGAGAATTAGAGGGGAACGAATTTTTTGTAATTTCAGCAAATGACCGTTTTGACGGGGCAAACTCTTTAGCAGCTTCTTGATAAGAAATTGAGTCGACAGACATTTTTTGCTTAATCTTATATTGTCTAACATGTTCTGGGCAGGTTTTATTTGTAGCCTCATGTGAACCCTGACAGTTAATACATAGAAGATTGGCAATTCTATCACACTCAGAACCAGTATGTTCTAGTGAACACTTATAACATCTAGGTTTGCTTCTACATTGAATCTGAGTATGCCCAAATCTACAACATTTGAAGCATTGAATAGTGGGGTAAGTATACTGCTCAACAGCTATAGAGGTATAAAAAGCAGTAACACGGGGAGGAAGAATTTGGCCATCAAAAGTGAGTACTACTGATTGTGTAGGAATCCACGAGGAATTACCATTATCTATGGTAACTCTTCGCGAAATTCTCCTACTTTTTAAGATTTTACCATACCCAAATGGAATTACTAAATTATTAACTATATCATCATGGGTCCAGTCCACTGGGATCCCTTTAAGAATTCCTAACTTACAAATATTATAAGTGGGAATGTTAACTTTATAATTATTGCTTTCAAATAGCAAGTGATTGTCGATAAATGTATTGGCGTCTGAAGGAGATTTAAAATGCACGGCTAAGCGATTTCTTCCCACTCTTTTAATTCCGTCACTAAGAACATTTTTAAAATTATTTTTAAAAAGGAAGTTGCCGAACTTTAATGGGTGCAAAGTGGAACCAGCAGATGGCGAAGCTTCAATTAGTTGAACATGTACAATGTATGGGCCTTTGTCAGACTCATTGTATCTATTGCGAAAAATGTTAACATGAGAGCTGTCCATGGGAACACTATTGTCAGATGATGAATTGTGAGGTGTATAATTTGAAGAAAGACTAGGAGAACTGTATTTTAATGCATCTATAGCTAATTGGATGTTGCGAACATTGGATTTATCTTTTGTCTTTAGTGGAATTTTTGCAGATTTCTTTTTCAGAGTTTGTTTTACCAAGGAGAATTTCGATTTACCTTCAGCCTGCGAAATGTATTCACTTGCATTTATAAGTGAAAGGATGGGATTAGAAACAGGGTCAGGAGGATCAGGGTCTGGATCGGGATCCATAGTAAAAACAGGAAAAAGAAATTAAAACTAACACTTACCACATAAACTGAAGAATATATAGATATAAGAAAATTATAAATAAACACTAAATAATAATAAATATAATAAAATAAATTATTTTTTGAGAGTTTCCTTTTTTGGCGCCCGCCCTTTTCAAGTTCCCGCCGAAAAAAACGACTAACTATTTACGAACTATTAAAGATTTACTTTTCTTAAACTTTAAGCACAGATTAAAAATACTCTCACGTAAAAGGTTACGATTATATTTATACGAAGGCAGTGACGAAAACTAATCACGCTTATGGAGCGCAAACACAGAAGTCGCATGCGGAAAGCTAGTTAGATAAATAAAATATAGTAAGAAGAGCCGTCGATCGCCTTAAAACTTACTTGTAATAAGCGTTAGGATGGAGAGTGTCGACCTCACAGGCGTGGATGTGCGGCAGTATGTCCAGCGTGAAGGTCTGCCAAGACTTGTCGTTCATGTTCGACATCTCTCTGTACTGCACCTGAAGCATCACTTTCCATTACTATCACCATCTTGTTGTAAAAGCTCGTTTTGACAGATGTCATCTTCATACTTTATATGTCAAAAGTATGACAGATAAACTGTAAAAACTGGGATGACATCTGTCAAAACTAATTTAAATTGCGAACACTTTAATGGTTGAGACCATTGGTTGTTGCTCAAAAGGTGCAAGGTGGTAGAACTGAGGCGTGGACTTAGATATTCACCTGCCTAGTTATCACCATATTACATTATTGTATTAATTAACTAGTTATATTGTGTTTCGACTATTAGAGGTAATACAGCCAGCCTTAGTTGTTGAAGAGACCAGCTGAAACTCGTATTCGCCGTCGCCCATATACAAGTTTTCCATCAGGTGAAAAGTAGACCAAATACCTCCTTGTCGTATAAAAAAGAAAGAAGTCATATATGTAAAAGACAGAATCCTTACTAATATTATAAATCGGAAAGTGAGTTTGTTTGTTTGTTCCGCTTTCACGCCGTAACTACTGAACCGATTGCTTTGAAATTTTGCAGACATAAAGATAAAAGTCCGGATTAAAACTATTGCACAGATTTTCATGCGGTTTTCATCAACAGAGAGATTCAGATATGATTTGATGATTGATGAGACAGAGATGATGAAAAACGGAACGGAAACGGAAGCGCGATAAAACCCTCGTGCCATAAACCAACTTTCACGCAGATGTAGCCGTGGGCAAAAGCAAAAGCTATGATCCTTAACCCTCTTTAGACCCAATCCCGAAAACCACGCGGGCGAAGCCGCGGGCAGAAAGCTAGTGTAATATATGTATAAGACAAAATGTTATATATAAGTAGAAGAGAACATTACAATGTATGCCTTTGGTTGTAGTGCTTTATAAAGATGGCGACTGATCTAATCGTAAAATTCGTCGTAACAATCATAGTAATTCGCGTAATTTTCAGATACTTGGCAAAGTCGAACTTCTTATAACATTAAAGGTATCAGAAGCTGTCCTAATATTGTTCATCCAGCACTATAATTTGAATGTGTATGACAGTGTATGATAAAAGAATATGTAACGAATACTCGCGCATAAGTAAAATTATAAGCCCTTTTTAAAAACCAGAAAAAACCATAACGTCAAATTTAGTATATATACTTCATCTATTGAAAAGTGTGAGTGAAACTCAAGAGCAATTTTTTTAAACTTGTTTAAAAAAAGAAAAATCACGTACATGATTTTAAGATTTTCCTGTGTAACATTTTGTAAGAAAACGATTCCTTCGTAAAAACTTGAATACTTTATTATCCACACTCACCTTATAAAACTGAATAGGCAGCCCGTGATTAGGGTGCGTCCAAAATACCATCACTCTGGATTCGGACAGGCGTGTCACGGTCGGCTTCGACGGAGGTACCATTTTGGCTATGCCTGCAAACGGAACGGTGTAAATGTGGCGATTCTGTCGTATATGGCAGAATCATTATTGCTGGCTAGGCATAAATATGTGTTATTGAAATTATGTTAATAAACCTGTCATGATATTCAAACACATTGTGTGTTGTCGACTGTAATAAAATACAGTTTCAATTTGAAAGTATCAGGCCGTTACCTAAATATGGAGATTTTTAAGAATAATGCTTTTTCCTAACCACCATGTTTCTGTTTAGTTCCACAAACAAATATAGCAAATATTTTGAAACTATTAAACACGTCTCAATAGACATTAAAATAAGAAATAACATTATTTTGAATGCAAAACTAGCGAAAAATAAGAAGTTTGAGTTTATTTTTCCATTGAAATACTTACAAATCTTATATATAAAAATGAATCGCAAAATGTGTTGGTAAGCTCATAACTCAACAACGCCTGGACCAATTTGGCCAATTCTTTTTTGTTAATGTTCGTTGAAGTTCAAGGAGGGTTTTTACAATGAGGAAAATTCGAATAATTATCGGAAATACCCTAAAAACAGCCCTTTTATTTTCCCATGCAAACGTTTTCTAACTAAAACGTACAGTCGAATTGAGCTTTATTGTTATTGTATAAAGTTCATATTGCAAGCACTCACTGTTGTCTAAGCAATGAAGGTGTGTTCTCAACATCAAAGAGTCAATTTGCGCTTTATTAACGCTACATATAGTTAAAATTCAAGCATATCTATCAAAACAGTGTGCGTGCGTGCGTTGGAGCACAGAATACATCGTTGGAGGATTTAATGTCACGTTCCAAAATTGAATAGCCACAAAATGTAATAGGTCATTTAGATTTGGTTGGCTATGCGACATTATCTATAAAATAATTAGGAACAAAAAACTGCCACTGTACAAATCTTTTTGACAGGACGAAGTCTGTCGGGTCCGCTAGTTGTATATAAAAATTCAAAAGTAATCCAAAGTTGCATTGCAGGATTCATATGAAATACAAAATAAATAGTAACTATAAGTATTGAGTTTAAATAGTTTTAAAGTTATATGTCTCTACGAACAAATTATGATTTGATTGTGGAAATTTAGAGCTAAAAATAATTTTAAATATTGTCTTAATGCGTCATTGATGTATTTAACCCACTAAAAAGTTACAAATAAGAAACTGAAAAATAAAGAAACATACAATCATTTAATTTCAATAATTTTCTTGTTTCATATACATATGTAATATAATATGTTTACAACAACATTCCTGAAGCCCGATTGAGTAATCTAAACTACCATGGCGACTCAAATAAACATAAGAGAGCACAAAATATATTAAGACAAAAATAGAGGTATGGTCAATGGTAATAATAATTTAATTCCCATTTGAGAACTCACCTTTTTGTTTCCTCCCCTTCTGATTCTTTCGAGAATGCCTCTTGGGTGATTGCATCGCGAAGTGTTGCGTCTTTGGCAGTTCTGCTGAGTAATCCTAGAACAAAGTGGATTTAAATCAGCATTTCAGTGTAAGCACAGTTCAGATAAGTACAATATTTGCACGGCCTTCACCGTCGTGATAACTATCAAAGATTTTGATTAGCAAGATTAATTCAATCTTCAGTTATAAATGTGATCTACCAAAAATAACAGATAATCTACATTGTATAAAACTTTACATTTAATTAAAATAAAGTTCATAGTTGAAATTATTTTTGATACTTTTACTTACTCTGTATATTAGATTAGATGGTATTTATCTGACACGTTTGGATATCAAATAAATAAGTAAAAATTTTTATTTTGATATGCATTTTTTTTCCTAAGGAGAGGAAGGCTGAGAATCCATCACAAGGAGCACGAAACGTGCCCAGGACACCCCCGCAACGGCAAGTGTCACGGAGGTTCGCTTCGGGTTCCTAAGGGCTCCCTACATGCCTGAGGAAGGCCATCCCTGAGGTTTTTAGTGGGTAAGCCTCTCCCTTCTGGGGAGGAGAACCCCACATAATCGCCGGCTCGCCGCAGCCGGGGTATGCAATTTAATGCATTTTCCTTAGGGGAACAAAAAAAAAGTGTCACGGAGGTTATGTCGTACTCCAAGCGGTCAGAGCGCTCTGACCACGTGACCTACCGACTAAATTCAGCCTGTGCCTAAGTTCCAAAAACCATGTAGGCAAATCGTGAGGGCGACCGCCCCTCAGGAGAGGGGCGGTGCAGGATATGCATTTATGAAATCAATATTACTCTCAACAATGTAATATATAAGAGTATCAGTGGGGGTTTGATCTCATAACTGGTCTACGAATCACATGATTTGGGGGGAGCCGTCGATTCTGCCATCTATCAAATTGTTTATCGGTTTTAAAATGCTATATGCACATTTATCTGTGGTATGGAATAATTATCAGTGTTACGAGTACGGTGAAGGAAAATTACGTGAGGCAATCTGCATATACCTACGAAGAAATTCATGGTGTATGTAAAGTCGACTAAACCGCACTGGGCGTGGTTAAATAAGATCTAATCACCTAAACTAAATTAAGGTAGGTTTATGCCCCTCGGTAGGTAATGGCTATGAACTGTGATGACTACGTGGGAATTTTCGACATCGAGCAGTTTTTACATTTGATGGTACTGATACTATTATTATAGTCAATTCGAACAAAAGTCGGATATAGTCCATCGATATTGGTAAGTAGATTAGGACCCATAGATAAAGTATTATTTGGTCGTTTCGATATCTATCCAATGAATGGAAATAATTCCAAAATACGTAATAATAAATTCAAACATTTCATTATATTTATTTCATTCTAATGAAACAAAAGTGAATTTCATTAGGGTTGATTTTGCTATAGACCCAGAGCAGTTGCCTTACGACAGAAGTTTAAGTCTGTAAAAAGTGAATTGTATTGTGTAATAAACTATTATATATTTTACTTTATTTTGCTATGATATTAGGTTTTTTATAGTTTAGAGTTTCTTGAGATTAGTTTAATCTTAGTTTATGTAAATAATAAAATAGTCATCTTGAAATTAATCCTTTTGTATTTTGACAGTTCCAAGTGACTACTCGCTCTATATATCGTTTTGCAGTTCATGTCCGGGGGCAGGTACGACTGCCTCTAGCTGCAAGAACCAACTCACAAGGTCGTCGGCGATCTGCACGGGCACCACGGTGAGGTACGCCGCGTCGTACGCGCAGCCGAGCTCGTTACACGCGAAGCACTGCACTACGCCCGCGTGCCGTTTTTGTACTGAGCGCAGATACAGCTGTCGTTCAGCTACAAAAGAAAACATTCATTTAATAGATCATAATATACCCCATCTAAGTCTAACCTAAATTTTGTATTTTTTTGATTGGCGTTGTATATGACGTACCTTTGAGGTTTATACAGGTTACAAGCGATGTCTTATGCAAGTGCGTCGATATATGTACACACCGCGGCATGTTAACCTTTAGAACGCCTTTATTAACTACATAATAGATAGTTATTTGTATTACGCAGTTATATGTATATATCGATGTGCTGCTGACTGTACAGGCGTCAGCACGTCGAATTACCATAAAATGTGGTTTCTCCGTAATTGACATTAAACTAAATGCGTTCGGCGTTAAATTGATTCAATTCCCAACGGGAGCAGATTTTGTTTGCCAATCAAACTGGTTCTAATCCCGCCTAGCATAAAAATATTGTTCGAACAATTACGAAAGGTAGCCAGTTACAATGGCAAGGCTCTAATTCAAAATCAAATACTATTTAATTTCTTAAGGCACTGGCTCATTGATCTGACCATTTGTAATGACGTGGATACAGTCGACCTAGGGAAAGGTTCGTCAAAATTGTTTTATCAATTCGTGTAAACTTAGTACAAAAACCCAGGTTGCACTAGGGCAGTCAGTCAGTCAGCAATCAGTGATACAAACTTACAAACAAAATAAAATGGTGAATTAACGTTTGCAGTAGGTTAGACTGATTGATTATGTCAGACGAACATAATTTTATAACCGACTGTACTAGCAAGAGAGATGTAAATACTGACGTATGGTGTGGTTAGTCTTGGAGCTGTGGACGGGCTCGGAGTTGATCAGCCAGGAGACGGTGGGCAGTGGCGAGCCCCGCGGCTGCCCGCACGAGATAGAAGCGTCGCCGCCCTCGGTCGCGTTGCAGCCGGTTGAGGCGCCCTCCCATCGAGGCGCCTGCAGCGCTACCACCTTCCACGAGCGACGCAAGCCGCCAGCGCTGCATGTGTATACGCCCTGATAGAACAGGAATGTTAAACTTACGAATAGCATAATATAGCAGTATCATAAGATCATAAGGTCGCCTAATGATGGATTACTACTAATATATTGCACGTACCTCATCGTCCGGCAAAAAAGGATCAATGACCAGAGTGTGGTTGTTCTGACGCCAGCGGGTCGCGTTTCTCCCCCCTTGTCGGGTCCAAACGACCCGTGGCACAGGCGACCCCACCGCCCCGCACCACAGCCGCAACGGCTCCTGAGGCCTCACTCGCACGGTCAGCGCCCCGTCTTTGTCCACGTGGCCAACGTAATCTTCGGTTTCCAGGAATCTACAAAGATGTTATCACTTCCAGTAAATTCTTGTTGTCACGATAGTGTAATTAGACGGTCTACGTGATTGAGTGGTTAGTATAGGTTTCAAGATTCCGCCATCTCTGAGGTTCCGTGTTTTAGTCGCTATGAGGGCAATGTTTATGGATTGTGTGTTTTGAAAATATTCTACATGAAATATACTGTATTCTTCGTACGCTGATATGATAGGGTTGTCGATACTTAGAATCAAAAAATATTTTTTAAGTTTGTATGAGCAAAAAGAATCTTGTTCGTGGTAGTATTTTTTCTATAGATGTTTTTTGTGATAATTACGCTACACTACCAAATATAATTACGCCGACAATAGTATACTCTCTAATACTGTCTATAATCTCAACAAATTAAAAAACAAGCTTAAATATTTTGCTGTTCATGTAAACTGTACAACCACTATGAATGCAGTGCATTTATTTGAGCTCTCTTATAACATTATATTCTCTTATAACATACAAACAATATGTCTACCACTTCCTTTTTTCCTCTTCATCTTACACAATGGTAAGTGATGGACTTCACCTGGACTCTTTAACAAGTAAGATACTAGCTGTATTACTTCTAATTAACGGAACACAACAATACTATTTACAAGATCATTATGGCAACAAACTAAGATAAGACTGTAAAACATCTGCTCTCATGAGAATCGAATCCCGACCAACATTTGATGATCTTAACCACTAGAAAACGAAAGCTGTTAAATATAAAGTAACTATTTTCAAACTGATCTTATCGATACATAAACTTACTTGTCTTATTATTTATAATACCTATATAACTTTAATTATACACATACTTAATAATAAAAGCAGTAGCGTATATAGACTCGAGTTTCGTGGGGGGCCCAGCGAATAATCTACATGCATGTATGTATAATACATATTATATTATTATATATATATATATATATATATATTATATATATATATATATATTATGTTATGCGTAAAATAAAAATAATATTTGAAAATAAATTAAGTTTATTTATTTGGATAAATATTTTATAGCAGGAAGAAGTGTAGTATGTCATGTAGCTCTTGACTCTGACTCTACCTCTCAGTTAGTAGGTCATTTAGGTTTGCACATTTCAGCTGAGGAGCAGGAATATATTGCTTGCTGTTAGTGTCTTTCTGACTGTAACAGTCCGAGACTCACTGTTACAATGCTCTGAAATGAAATGTGCTGTACAAACCTAATAATTAATAATACTAATTGATAACAAATAATAATAAATAGCAAAATATGGTTTTTTATGCTGTAGACAATATAATTGACTGATTTTATGATTAACTTTTCTTTTTTTTTGCACAGACATGGTAACTTTTAGGACTAAATGCTAAAAGAAACTTCGAATAGGGGTAATAGAAACAAAAATATAAATAATGTTAATAATGATTATCATTAACATTTTATTTTATTGAAACAATATAAATCAGACAAGAGAAATCACATTATTTAGACTTATAAAAATTAAATAAATAAAAATTTTTTGCATCTTTGTAATTTCTTGATTCTAAGGGGCTATTTATTAACCTGCCAGGGATTTGGTGGTTGCCTTTGCCAATTTTGGAGTCAGTTCTTTTAAACAACACACAATACTTACAAAACCCACCCTCTAATGACTTCGAATAACTTAGCCATTCATATGTGCTCATCCATGATGCTTGAAACCTTCGTTTGTGGCCCCCATGCTCATGAAGTGGAAAGTTAAAATTATTTGGAGGTTTCCAAATATTTTCCAACATATTTAATTTGGACACATTGTCCAACTGGGGGTCTAAGTTGTGGACATAATTATAAATGTCACATTTATTACTGTCACTGTCACTGTCATGTTCAAGATCAATTGCTTTACCACTAGCAGTTGATGGCGATTCTGCTATAAAATCAGAACTGCTGGCAGAATGACTGGTACCAGGCTCAGGCTCAGATATTGCTGCCTTCTTAAAAAAAGAAGAGATGTCGCTTTGTTGATTGCGTCTTTTCATTTTTGTTACGAAAATGCTAACAAATGAAAAGTAATAAAATAATCAAGAAGCACAACATTAAATAAAAAAAAAAAACCTCACTCACAAATATCACACGCACATTAATTCGAAAAAATTTAAATAACAAGTTAGAAGTCGGGAGGATTCAACGAAATTCTTCTTCTTTTTCACTTTCCAAAGATGATTTACGCTGCAGCAAATGTACTTTGGCGCAATACTTTTTCAAGC
Organism: Scirpophaga incertulas; assembly: GCA_036419045.1. Classification (NCBI taxonomy): domain Eukaryota; kingdom Metazoa; phylum Arthropoda; class Insecta; order Lepidoptera; family Crambidae; genus Scirpophaga; species Scirpophaga incertulas. Next base: position 7,196,736 of record CM071644.1, read on the forward strand.
AAATATTTTTCAACTCTGCCTAACTTGTCCGTTGCAGCAAATTATCAATGACGCAAAACTCTTTCAAGCAAATGTAATTTAATATTGATTTTTTGTTTCAACGTTAATTTCTGGCACAGGATTTTTCATTAATGGTTAAAAAACAAATTCGAAAAAGATTTTCCTTTTTTTTTTTTTTTTTTTAGTTTTTTGAATGTTTATTTTATTATTATTATTATATTAAAAAATAATTTATGTGTATTGCGGGTTAAGGTATGTAAAAATTTCGTGGGGGGCCCGGGCCCCTCGGGCCCCCCCCTATATACGCCACTGAATAAAAGTATCTAAAATAAGCAACAGAAGGAAAAACGGAATGGTCCATGCAACGCTGTAACTATATTTTCGTTTCGTCCCTTTACTGTGCTCAACAAGGTTCTATTTTTAAATTCCCTCGCTTCGCTTCTGTTTCAATTATAAACTCTGTCGCAACTTTGAATTTTGCGGTCGTATGAAAATATATTTTATAATTACTAGTTTACACATTGGGAGCAAGCAAATCAGCCTGTCAACTATATTTTTTTTAATGTTGGGAATTCGTTGTCTCATACCCCGCGCCTCGGGAAAGACGCGAGAATATGTCGGGCTCTCCCCGAACGTTAGTGGCTTAATGCCAGTCAAAGCCACGCCGCCTAAAAGCCTAATATTGCCACTCTTAGATACGTGCACGTCTATTATTGCCGCGCCCGCCTCATAAGAGGACAGGCGAGGAAACACGCGTCGCCATCTAATAAGATGGCTTAGTGCCAGTCAAAGCCACACCGCCTAAAAGCTTAATATTGCCACTCTTAGATACGAGCACGTCGATTATTGCCGCGCCCGCCTCGTCAGAGGACAGGCGAGGAAAGACGCGTCGCCATCTAATAAGGTGAGGTGATCGGAACTCTTACGAACACTTTCACGACCTCATAGGTGTTTGGACCCCTTTCACAATATAGGTATGCCGGCGATTCCCCGGGGCATCCAGGAGATCGGCGACTAACAGCTGTGCACTGCACGGCCCGGCCGAACCGAAACCCAAAGCAGCCCGGTCATTTTCAACTAGTAGGCCCTTTCGGTAGTAATTCACTAATGCTAACCGAACAATTATAAGCGGACCGTTTACTCGATAGCTCGCAATAACTGCATTGCAACTACTATGTATTGCGTGCTATTGTCCAACTCGCACGTAAAATTAACTCTATATGTCTAAACAATGCGAGCTACTGCAATGCAGTTGCTCGCCAAGTTGAGTCATATGCTAACTCACACTATAAACTAATTATAGTTCACTCACTTGAGATCTCCATGTTTTCCACGCTCAATCTTCAAATGCACCTTTTCTGGTAGATCGACAGTTTTGCCTGAAGGTTCGTTAGTAGCGGAACAACCGTATACACCAGAATCGTCTGCGGTTGCATTTTGAATAACTAATGCGCCATGTGGTGTTTCTTGAGATAATATTGAAATTTTCGATCCCTGGAAAATATGCATCTTATTAAATTGATTTCAAAAGTCGTGTATTTCTAATATTTTATGTATTATGCACAGGAATGACCTGTAATATACTATAAGAATTGACAGAATTGTGTCCAATTTAGAATATACCACAACATGGTAAACAAATGAGTTGGTGAAGATTTCAGGAAGACGCTGGATGCTAGCAAGACCTATCGGTGCGGTGTAGAGATTCTTGGTCTTGGATTGGATTACTAATGTCTAATAATGGATGTCTCTCAAATGAAATGTTGATTATTATATAATATAATAAACGGACATTTACCCTATATTGCCTGATGACACACAGCAGATGAAATCTTACCAGAGATTTTAAGTCACATCCATATTGAATATAATAGAAACTTATTCGCTCTCAACTTCATAAGATCCCGGTTTTCATTTGGTAAGAATACAAAGGCCGCAAAGAACGCTTAATACGGAGGGGTAGAGCTTAGCCGTCCCAAGTGTGACGCGGGGGTGTAAAAGAGTATGGTGGAAAGAAGCCCAACACATCTTGGGAATAATATGCAAACTGTTTCCTATAAAAAAAAATTATAAGTTACTCCATCGAATATAATATGACTTGTGAAATTCGCAACAAAACCCTCTGTAGCCTAACCTTATACTTTACAAAAAATTACATTTATAACTTTGTGGTAAAATAAGACAGAAACAAAAAGAAGATTTCGTTTTTGAAGGTGATGACAGTAGGTAGATCCATCAAAGGTGTCTTGTGGTGTGCGAAGCTATGTGAGGGTTCACTAGCGACGATAATACTGGATCAAAAATCAGATACAGATGTGTTACAGACAAAAGAATCACTTACCGCCCTTTCCTTCCACCAGGTGATAACAGCGGGTGGCTCAGATAGAGGCTCCTGGCAGTGCAGCACCACGGTATTGTGCGGGCTCGCACTCACAACGCGGGTGCTGGCCCGAAGATTACTCACATCCAGGCGCGCTACTGACAACCGTGCAGGTAACGACACCAGACTGATAGCGCCATACCAAACCACGCACTAAAAAAACATTATTAAAATTGTTTATAGAAATATGCTTTTCTTCTTATTCGTCCTCCGCTACTTCAATTAGATGATGGTTAGTCGTGATGTGCGATAATAATATGAGATCACTTTTAGATTTAACTTCACTTTTAGTAGTAAGTAAATGATATGAGATAAAAGATATGTAGTGTAGTAAAAAATATTTATTGCTCATTAAATATATCGTTGTGGAACAGCATTCTAGATATACATCTCTTACCTGACCCCTGATTATAATTTTTTATCAAATACCAAAACAAAAATTGTCTCGAAAATAGATACTAATTACCAACGTATTACCTACTCGTCCTGAAAAACTCAAGCATATTCTCAGTTCGTTGTATCTTAAGATAAGTCCCACAACTTGTCAGAAATGGAACTCGGCAGACGCGCAGTTCGGCTGGCACCCAACACAACAGACATTAATTTCATCAGATGTTTGATGAAGCTTGAGTGGATATCGAGAATGATAATTGTATTAACAATCATAGTTACAATGATAAATTCTTATATATTACTGGTGTCATTTATTTGTCTCCCTCCAGAACATGTCTAAAATTGATGAGCAGGATTTGTCCAAACGATAGTATTTACAAACCTGGTACAAAGACGTAGGCGTATCTTCTTTGACGGTGACGATAAGAGTGGTAGAGGTTTTATCAGTGGTGCCGTTGAGCTCACGCCAGTGCGCCGACTTGTCGACAGGCCGCCAGCGCCACGCCAACCTGTCTCCGGGCACATTCACCGCGCACTCAAACGCCACTTCATCACCCACTGGCGCTGCCACTGACTGCGGATACTTTTTGAACTTCATGGGAATATCTGAAACAAAGTTTAAATATGTATTTTCATTCCCTTGTTGCTTTTTCTTTGTGAATTAAGGACAAGACAAAGGTCGAGGTTGGTTCTGTAGGCAGGCCTCGTATAGAAGAAGGTAATGGCGACGAGAAATAATCGTGTGGTCATTCGAACAGTTTATATGCACAATTGTTCTGTATTGCAAAGTTATTGTTGCAGTTTACTTTAAAGCAAATAGCCATTTAATATTCGCAAATAGAGCAACAATCTTTTGAAATTATCTGCATCATGTATAAAGGAAATATGTATTAAAAAAACACGGTGTTCCGGCTGACTCATAACCACAGCCCTGAATCAGGAAGTGATACATATTTCAAATATGCTTACGACTTCAAATTATGAACAGCACAGGTTTTCAGCTAGTAAGACAGTAAAATAGTAAATAGACGACTATATACATATATATTGTAATAATTATAATATATATTGTACTAGCAGACCCGACAGACTTCGTCCTGTCAAAATGATTTGTAAAGTGGCAGTTTTTTGTTCCTACTTTTTTTATAGTCGGGGCAAAAAATTCTCCTGTACAGAACCGACACGCACAGAGGGTTGTGAATAAAATATAATTATATAAAACGTATATAAGCATTTAAAACTATTCGACTTTGGAACGTGACATTAAATCCTCCAACGATGTATTCTGTGCTCCAACGCACACGCACACTGTTTTGATAGATATGATTGAATTTCAACTTTATATGGCGTTAATAAAGAGCAAATTGACTCTTGACGTTTGGAGCACACTTACACTGCTTAGATAACACTGAGTGCTTGCAATATGAACTTTATACAATAACAACAAAGCTAAGTAAACGTTTGCATGGGAAAAAAGGGCTGTTTTTAGGGTTTTTCCGATACTTATTCGAATTTTTCACGCCGTAAAAACCATTCTTGAACTTCAACGAACATTTTAAAAAAGAATTGGCCAATTTGGTTCAGGTGTTGTTGAGTTATGCGCTTACCAACACATTTAGCGATTCATTTTTATATATAAGATAATCTACAAAAATTTGTTCCGGTGTACACACCCAATGTATGTGTGCATTTGAGATTCTGTTTGTGATTGCACCTACGACTACGACACTGGATAAAAATCCTAGTGTGGGGCGAAGTTTTAATTTTATTTTAAAATTACTTATACTCTAAACACTCGAAATAGTTACAAACTTAAATGACAATTTTTAACGTATGTTTATGATGCTTCGGTGTTAATATTTAAGGTAAATTAAATAATTATTAATGTACTTATGCACAAACTGAAGCAAGCGTTTGCCGATACCCGCCCGCATGGCTTAGCAAGAAACTAAATTTGAAATTTGCATACACGAAAGTTATCCCGTACACAATCATGTGAAACTGCTCCGCCCACTTGGACGGTATAGTTTTTACAACCAATTAAATATGGCAGCCACACCATTGCACAGGCAGCTTTATAGGGATACAACCTATTGTAAGCTTTCCTTTTTTCTAAATTACATATGCCGATTTTTACAAATGCTTTATTTTATTTTTAGTATTGCTTTGGCTAAGAAACATATTTCAAATATATATTTATGTTCATGGCGACCTATTTTGCTTAAAAATTATATCTATACTAATATTTTAAAGAAGTAAAGTTTGTCTTTGTATATTTGTTAAATTGTAAGGGGTAATCTCGGAATTTACTGAACGGATTTTAAAAATTGTTCACTGATAGAAAGCCACATTATTGCTGAGTGTCATAGGTTATATAAAAAACCGAAAAATTAAAAGGCATTTACGTGGTAGTCCGTTTTGCAAAGTGAATCGAAAAAAAAAACAGGCAGCGGACAGCGCGCGATGGCTTCGGGTTTTATTCGGATCGCGTTCGTGCTCGCTTCGGGCATTATTAATACTCGTATTATGCCAAACGAAGAGGCCACGGGTCAGCTAATCTCTAATAAGAAGCTCTCTTTTTTTTGTTATTTACACTTTACACTTAAGTTATCTTACAAGATAAATCCGACCAATTGCGAATCGGTTTCGCACAACGAAGGTTCCGAACTTAGTTTGTAATCGGAAAAAAATGCAATTGCTGTATTATTATTTACTTTAGGACTTTAGGATTTTGGAATTTTCCTTTACTTGTGCTATATAATATTAATTTCTAGATACTAGACTAACAGGAAATTTAGATTTCTTTTTGATTGTGTCAACTTAGAAATTAGCTTATTTCAATACTGCCATGGATTGCAGGCTTGAGTATTGAACGAATGATTAAGGTTGCAGAACTGAGATACGGATAGCGGAAAATCGTATAAGCGATCCGTATTTTTGGTATGGAGCAATAAACCCTAAAAACACGACCGTCTATTTCGGTTTATTAATAATTACCAAATGCTGAGTGCATTTGGTTCATATTATATTCTAATTATATACTTTTAATTATAACTTTAAATTTAAAATTAAATCAAAATAAACTCTATACAACATAGGCATTAAATTTAAGCATAATTTAGAAAATAACAAAAACCTTGTAAATGCATAAGAGCAAGGAAAAAATTTGAACTGTTCGGAAATTAAATATTTAGAAGTTATCATTTTCAAATCTTATCAGAATATTAGAATCAATTGTTCTCTGATAATGTCACCCAATAAAGTGTAGCTATATATATTTTTTATATTTCAATAAAAAAATATTTAAAATGTAACCTTAAATCATTCACTTTACCAAGTTTAAAAGTCACTCACAACACTAATATAATCACTCCAAATTAGCAAACAAAATTTTAACCAATTAACATTCTAAATCATGCAAATGACATCGCGAGATAATAGGGAGTCATTCGCCTCCGTATTGGTAACAATTTTGTTCAACTGTTTTATTTGGAAGTCATAAAACTTAACACACAATAATTAAAGAAAGAAAGAAAGAACGAAAAATGTGTATTGGTACACAATAACAATATAAATTTAATAATTATATAGTGTATATGGATAGGTACCAAAAAGGTCCCCACTCAGTAAACTTATTATTTAGCTTACTATTTAGCTTACTATCAAAATTACGGGTTAACGTTTAAATCAATTTTAAACAATGTTGACAGTCAAATTAATTCTTCCGTTAATGTTTATATTCAATCATAACCGTGGAACAAAAAAAATAAACAAAGCTTACATCAATCCGTAGACTCACAAGAAATAATACATACATACATACACTCACGCCTTTTTCCCACGGGGGTAGGCAGAATTACGTCTTCCACTTGCTACGGTCTTTTTACATATCTCTTTCGCTTCTACTTTCATAACATTCCTCATACATGCTCGACATTGCGGGTACTTCTGACCTGGCCTTTATTGAGGACACTTTCGATTTGTTCGAAATATGCTCGCCTAGGTCTTCCTCGTCCCGTATCTCCACTAATCATTATCAAATAACCTCGACACATTTCGAATTCCAGCCTTCTAAACGATTTCATGTTTGAATATGTACTTTTATTCATTAGCTAGGTACAGGGCTGATATTTATTACATAAAGAAGAAACAATTTCTGAAATAAAATTCTCCATACGCGTTCTCTCTTTTCAGTTCAATACACAACGGCACAAATGGGTGCATCGCATTTATTCTCGCGGTTTAAACGAGATCTGTCTCTGGGAAACGAGACTTAGAAATAAGCGTTTGAGGTGAGGCGAAATATATTTACAGGTCGCAAGTCGCTTTCAAAATAAGCCTCGTCAGCTAACGTTCCACTGGCTCTTACAAAGCAACTCTCTATGCTCATAACGATAGAATTTGACGTATCAATACTGTTACTTACTCTTATTTATTTACCATTTCAATTTACGAAACAGACTAATTAAGTCCTTTACTGTGATTATTTAAGTCTTTTACTCTAATAGAATGAGTCCATCCCACCTAGTGCTCATGCTCATTTAATTCTAGCGCCCGCCAATGCAGTCTTTTTGAAGTCATAGAGAACCATAGTTTCGTCCCTTTAGATCGTCCGTGTATGTAAGTACAGATTATCTTCCGACAGTATCGACCTACAGAAGACTAGCTTTTTACCCGCGGCTTCGCCCGCGTGGATTTCGGGATTGGGTCTATAGAGGGTTAAGGGTCATAGCTTTTGCCCAGTTCTACATATGCGCGGAAGTCGGTTTATGGCGCGAAGGTTTTATCGTGCTTCCCGTGGGACTATCCATTTTTCCGAGATAAAAAATACCACAAAACCTTGCTCAAGAATCACTCTATCTATTTATGAAAAGCGCATGAAATCTGTGCAGTAGTTTATGAGCCTTTATTGCGCATCCCGTGAGATCTGTCGATTTTTCCGGGATTAAAAGTAGCCTATGTTACTCTCCATCCCTTTAACTATCTCCACGTAAAAAATCACGTCAATTCGTCGCTCCGTTTTGTACCTTGTTTGACACACAGCGCCATCTACAATCCATCCATCAAGCAAACAATATTTTTGTTTTTCCTCGGGAATATCAATTTTTTACAGGATAAAAGGTACCCTATTACTTAATCCGGACTTTATCTTTACGTCTGCAAAATTTCAAAGCATTCGATTCAGTAGTTACGACGTGAAAGCGGAACAAACAAACAAACAAACTCACTTTCCGATTTATAATATTATTGGTTAGGATAAAATAGAAATTAATACCAATAACTTGACTAGCATATCCGTTATAGCGTCACATTTTACCAGAGCGACACTGTGTTACTCGCAGATTCTCTTGCAAGGGGATAGCTACTGCATTGTTTAATTACCACAATGGTGACTTGTACATATTTTGTCAGATATATTTTTATATTCCATATAAATATAAAATAAGTTTTTTTAATAGTATTAATGTTGGTATAGGAACGATTAAAGAACTAGTTGATATGCAGCCTAATGTTGAGATGCGGAAGATCAGTGAATTAGTTTATATTAGAACTAATTTTACGATAGAATAGAGCAATGAAGAAGTTAACATTGAAACTAATACTAATACAGAAAAGATCAATAAACTACTTAAAATTGGAACTAATGTTGGGTTTGAGAATATCAACGAACTAGTTAATATTTTAACAAAAGTTAGGATAGGGAATATCTTAAAATAAAGACGCCAGCTTTAGGCTATTAAGTAGGAGCTACGGTTGTAGTTTTGTACAACACTTGTATTCTGGAAATAGCGAGTTTTTGTAACGCAAATACATAAAAATGATGTAACGCTCAAAAAACGAACAAAAAACTGGCAAGAAACATCGTTTTTAATCTTACGGGGATTTGTAAACCTGCTTAGATTTTTTTTATAAATATTTGATACACTTACACCAATTAGCCTAGCCCAAACTAAGCTTTGTAAGGCTTGTGCTATGGGCTATTATACAATACATTATCAACATTTTTTATAGAAATATATATCAACAACCATGACTAAGGTACAAATGCTCGCATTCATCACACAAACATCTGCCCCCACCGGGATTCGAACCCGGGACCTCAGAGATGGCGACACCTTGAAACCGGTGTACTATCCACTCGACTATGGAGGTCGTTGGGATAGTTATGTTATTGTTTCATTCCACATGTATTTTAACACAAATTAAATAAGATTCAAAAAACTTTATTAACACAGCCTTAGAGAGTTACCTGCCGAAAGCGGGTCCCTTTTCCTATATCAAATAGATCTTGTAAAATCTGACTCCGAATAAATTTGCGTTAACGTGAAAACGAGGTTATCTTGAAGCGTTCTAATACCCTGAATACTCCGGCCGTTGTAACCAAAACCTACACACGAGAAAATGTAATCCATTTAAGAACAGTCACAAGTTCCAAATGGACAATTAATAAATATGGGAAGACAATATTACTATTAGAAAAGAAAGATATAAAGAAGAAACCACTTAAAAATATGTATATCGAACACGCTGTATCTAAATACGTGGACAAAGGCAAAAACAGCTATGTAAATTTTCATGTTAATTATTTTTTCCCTTATTAAATACATTTGCTATTTAGTCTCGTTAAAACAACAGCTGCTACCGAAACTATCCCGAAAATCAACGTTAAGTTTTAATTTTGTATTAAACATATTTAAATTTCCCGAATAATAGAAGAAGCCTTTTAATGTGTGTATCAAAATTATTTTGCAATAGATAAAGCCTACTCATACTGTGAAAAGTTGAAAACTGAGCTCCGCTTTGCATGTGCATAGAACTTATCTTGTAACGTGTCACAAAATTAATAGTTAATAAAACAAATAGTACAAAAAGTACGGGACAGAAAGAGATAGCGTTGCTCTAGCTAGAAAAAAAGAATCGGAGCGGAGAACGACGTGTTTATTCTCTCACTATTACTATGCAACTAATTAATGTATGTTTTTTCTCTCTAGACAGGAGAGGCTCGAAATCCTCATGGATACCAAACGGATCGAGGCGGCTCGTCTGCAATGACTTACAGATTAAAGTCAACCTGACCCTTACCTATAAGGCGCTTACGACTTGAATGGACAGTAAATAAAATTGAACGGCCCAATTTCAACAAGCGAATTTTGTTTGAGATATGAGAAGCTATTGGGATAACTACATCTTTTTTATATATACACTAGCTGACCCGCGCCCACTTCGTTGGGCATAATATTAATAATCCCCGAAGCGAGCACGAAAGCGAACTGAATTAAACCCGAAGCCATCGCGCGCCGTCCGCTGATGATGATGATGATGATGATGACGATGATGATGATGATGATGACGATGATGATGATGATGATGATGATGACACTCAACAATAATGTGGCTTTCTATTGGTGAAAGAATTTTTAAAATCGACGACGATGATGATGATGACACTCCGCAGTAATGTGTCTTTCTATTGGTGAAAGAATTTTTAAAATCGGTTCAGTAGATCCCGAGATTACCCCTTACAATTTACAAACACACAAACTTTACTTCTTTATAATATTAGTATAGATAAAGCAAACACCAGAATCTTACAGCCAGGACGTACAAAGTGAAAAAGTTAAGACCTGTCCCAAAAATAAGTCTAGTCAAATTCCCAAGCTGGAGATACCGGCAACCGTGACTAATTGTAATAGTACCAAACATACCAATTGCATTAGCGAACGATATTAATGCTTGAATAAGCTCGAATTAAACCGCCTGATTACCATATCAAGCGCCCGAGGCTTACAAGTCGTAGAAAAAAACAACCCCGACGTCCTTGATACATCGGACTCCACTTTAAGATGACACATAATACATTTCTATAACTTGAATAATCAATAAACAAATGTAAACCTTCTCTTGGCCGTTTTAACGTTGTAAATTCATAAGCAGGGCAGCTCGTTTATCGTCCGCCAACGACCGAAGCTGGGCTTGAGATCCTGAGTCACATGGAATTTAAATAATTAGGTTCAAAGGAAGAAATAAGATATTTCATGTTTTATTTCGTTAATCAGGGACAATGTTAACGGAATGAATCATCGTTGTGTATAGCATTTTGTTAATGTTTCTGTGTAAATACACGTAGGTATGTTAAGGTGAGGAATATAGGTGATGAAGCTTCAGCAGAGTTTTCTCAAGATGATCTTAAAAGTTATTGCAATACTTTGATTGAATGCATAAATTATAAGATAATGATGATATAATTCAGGCTGGAACCTGAAAGTAAAGGTAACTAAGTGATTTCCGAGCAGTTTACTGAGCCGTCAACAATTTTGTGAACATAGACAGCATCAACCAGCTCACGGCACTTCTCGAGGGGAGCAGGTGGTGGCGCTTGCATCTTAGTATACAATCCTTATCCGTTTTGTTCTTGTTTACCGGTTTTATAATCAAGCTATCTTAAAAATTTTAGTTGGATGCCTTCGACTCTATTAATGTAACAGGCGTACCTAGGATCCATATTTGACATGCATATTCCATTAATTAATTTTCCCATTCATTAATTGATAATTGCTTTTGTCACTAAAATGAATAATTTGAATGAAAAGTAAAAAAACATTGGAAGAATTTCCTGGCTCTTCTCGAGACGACTTTCCCAATGTTTTCGAATAGCTGTACATATTTGTGTTTCTTGTACCTATATATGTAGCTCATTAAATAGGTTTTGTATTTTATTATTTTTGAATTTAATTTAATGTCTGTAAATGCTTACGTTAAATAAATATCATTTTGATTTTGTATCTATACAGTGACAGACCTACTCCTTTATCTTCTTCTACTGCTGCATAGCCACAGAAACGCGATATCATGGAGGGAATTATCACTTTGATTTGTCAAAAGACGATAAATTCTAACGCTTTATCATGTGTATCGTTTTAGGGTTCCGTAGCCAAATGGCAAAAAACGGAACTCTTATAGAATTGTCATGTCTGTCTGTCCGTCCATATGTCACAGCCATTTTATTCCAAAACTATAAGAGCTATATTGTTGAAACTTGGTAGGTAGATGTATTCTGTGAACCGCATTAAGATTTTGATGCAAAAATAAAAAAATAATAATAAATATTGGGGCTCCCCATACTTAGAACTGAAACTCAAAATTTTTTTTTCATCGAACATATACGTGTGGCGTATCTATGGATAGGTCTTCAAAACTGATATCGAGGTCTCTAAAATATATTTTTATAAACTGAAAAAGTTTGCGTGACAAACGCTTCCAAAGTGGAAAAAAGTTGGTACCCCCCTCCCTCCAACTTCTAAAATAAGAAAATGAAAAATCTACAAAAAAGCATATGATGTACATTACTATAAAAACTACCAACGAAACTTCTTTTGAACGAGATCTAGTAAGTAGTTTTTTTTTAATACCTCGTAAATCGTAAACCGCTTCCTTTAATTTCATAAATCTTTGTGATTTGGTTTGGTTTGTGCGTGAGTCCGACACGCACTTTAAGCTACTTCGGCTAAAGTGAGTGGGATAAGATTTTTTTTTTCCTCAGGAGAGGAGGCTGAGAATCCATCATGGATACCAACGCAACAGGCAAGCAGGGATGCGTTGATTATGTCGGACTCCTGGTGCTGTCGAGGCGGCTCGACCACTCAGACCTACCGACTAAACTCAGCCTAGCCTTGGCCCTAAGGGCCCTACGGCTTGAATGGAGTGGGATAAGAGTAATGATATTAAATAAAACAAGAGGATAATATCAAAATATCATTCATAAATATCATTGGATAAGAGTCAATTAAAAATCATAGCAAGTAGAAAATTGTGATTTCTGCCTACTAAAACTACTACGAGACACGAGTATAATGTCAGTACCTACTAACATATACTCACGCCTGTCACAATACCTCTTTTGTCGTCTACAAAACATATTTATTATATTTACGATGTATTCTAAAAATGTAAGTAATAATCATTAATCTTGTATTAAATCTAAATGTAGTGCAAAATTATTGATTTTCCAATAATCTGTCTGGATAGCTTCATAAATACCTACATCATTAATTTTTTACGTCAAAAAATAAGTAATTTGTTAAAAATTCTTCTGTGACAAAAGTATTGGACAGTAGCGTTGAAATATTTGTCAGTTCAAGGAACTCGGCGTGGCACAAGTTATTTTTTGTTTACCAACTAACCCGGCGGCGGCGTCAGCAAGGCGTCAGTGTGTGGGTGACCGACTACCTACCTGCCGCATCCGGGAGCGCGTCACGGCTGTTACGATTCCAAAATAAAGAAACACTCGCATATTTGGCGCTTAACACCTTATTCATAGCGTGTAGCTAAGCTTGACAGTCGAAATTGACCGCTAAATACACAGAAATAGGACGCAATCCAACATTGTAGAAAGGCACATCTTTTATCTATCCTGTCGCGGCTGTCCTAAAGGACGAGTCCCATCAACTTGTCCGGAATGAAATAGTAGATAATTGCGTAGGCGATTAATTTTAATGAGTAAACAAATCTGGATTTACACGCGTTTCGTGCCGGTCGGTAGTGTCGTTTATTTGGTGCGATCCGAGTTGGTGTTCGATCAATCGTTTCGACTATTTAGAATTGAATTTATTGAATTTGTAAAACGTTGACCCTATTCGACAAGCTCAACTTGTTAAACTTAATACATGAAATAACGAATATCGTCCTATGTTCTACTATAGTACTAATACTCAGTACATTGGTCATTTACAATGAGGTTGAATGTTATTTTATGTACGACTTCCGACGACTTCTATAGTCGAGTGGTTTGTACACCGGTTTCAAGTTGTCGCCATCTCCGAGGTCCCGAGTTCGAATCCCGGTGGGGGCAGATGTTTGTATAATGAATGCGAGCATTTGTAGCTTAGTCATGATTGTTAATATATACATATTTCTATCAAAAATATTTATATATGTATAATTAATGTATGTGTATCTGTTAACCTAGATCCCATTACACAAGCTTTACGGAGCTTACTTTGGGCTAGGCTTAATTGTTTTAGTGTAAGAAATATTAATTGATTGATTGACTGATTGATTGATGTATGTACTTGTATTTTACACCATCGAGAACATCAAAAATTTGTTCAAAAAGGTACATACTATGTACGTTACTTAAATTATGACATTTCTATATTATTAGAATAAGAATGTCAATATAAAGTTTAATATATACAGTTTTAAGCAGTGTCATTAAAATTTTATTGTATTAACGTAATGTACAGAGTAATATGGCGGGCTTAATGCCACGAGCACAATCCTCGAAATTAGATTCTTTATGATAAAGATTTAATCAATTATCTAAAAGTGTATAAAATATATACCGGAAATAGTTAGGAGCAAACTATTCCAATAGGGTTGTGTAAGTATATGTAAGTAAGTCATAATGTACTATGATATATAAAATAAGCTATATATCTGGATTTCCGAAAACTGGCTCTCCTAGCAAAGGTTAAAAAAATCCAAACGCTTCATAACTTTGTAATAATAATTGTAAAACTACTAAATCGATGTTAATTTGTTTTTAATTGAACATCTAGATTTGTACATTTTATTTTAAGGAATATTGATTCACGATAAAAATTATTAACGTTTTCATAATTATACTTTAAATGTAAATATTCCGCGTATATTTTTTTTTAATTTAATAATAAATATAGTGTAATCAAATTTGATTGTTGTGGGTAAATAGGTTATCCCTGGATACAATATATCATTCGTAATATATAGGCAATTGCTTCGCAATTTAATTATAATCAAATTAAATGTAACAATTGCATAAGCTTACTGTACAAATGTACGAAAGTACTACATCCAAAACAAGGGACTCGCTAACCCTTAAAAAAGTGACTAGTTATTGTAATTCGACTCGACAAACTGTTCTACACAAATTCGAAAAAAGAAGCCACGAAACATTCTTATACACACTAAAATATACTCGAATAATAAATACCTAATCCACACGATGTTATGAACTGATAAATTGAACAACCAGCGGCCAGCCTTTCCTGCGTCGGATTGCTGTCATCCTCTTAAAGAGCTTTGCCCGAGCTTCAGAACTGGTAGATTCTTTATATTGGCACTTTCGTATATTATCTTTCAAGAAAATAGGTTTAAATAAAATTCGATAAATGTGTATCTATAACATAGATAAAAATAATGGCACATTATGCGTCGCGTATAACAAGTTTAAATTCTCTTTTAGATTTTAAAACTATATTCTATGTCTCTCTAAGCAAATTATAAGAAATACTTAGTGGTATCTAAATAGTTACTTCATTGTTAGTTTCGTATTTCGTCGAATTACATGATGCGTAACGTAACAGTACTTCATTATTCTGTCAAATGGAAATAAGTTTCTTTAAAACATATTCGCATCTTTACGCATTAAGCTTATTACAAAACACTATTACTATTACAAATTACTATGTTAAAATTAAATTTTAACTCAATATTAAATGTGATAAAACTATTGGATATTTTATCGAATTATTTCGAAATTTTTTGGCGATTTTCAGAACTGTCATTCGATAAGCATTCACTCGTGCAAGTGCATAGATGTTTCTATTTAATTACAAAGCGCTATATTAATTTTAGAAAACAACCTCTTATTTTGGTTTACAAAATGATACAACTATTCATTGTTATCAAAACTTAACGTTAAATTCAACACAATCAAATCACAGCTACTAATACAACAAACAAACTTACGCATAATAGCTTTTGGGAGTTTAAACACAGATGTTTCAAATAAAATAGCCACAATATCCATTAAGTATTTCTTCTTATCAAATAATAGAAGATGATTTATGACTGTAAATAAATTTCTATAAATAGATATAGTTTGAGATAATAGTTCGTGTTATTTCTTGTCTATTGCAAATGGCCTTAACAAATAAGTTTTGGGTAAGGGACACAGCTTGTGGAGTTGACGAAGGAACTACAATTGTACAAGGATATAGAATAGAATAAACATTTTATCGATCCACGATGAAAGCCATACTACAGAAAATATAACAAGAAAAAAGATTAGGTTCATAGTATAAACACACCTTGTTATCGTAGGTGTAAAAAAATATTTTGTTTGAAAACATTAAAAGCGTTCTGGATATTATCGTATTAAAAAAATCAAACTAAAATATTTTATTGTTTGCTACATTGAAATCCATAGTAATTTCATTTTTTCCGAATCGCAAAACAATTTTACCTTGCTTAGTTGGCGATGATGCTCCAGTTTTTCACACATATACATTCTGGAAATTATTTAACATTAATATATTTTTTATATTTAATTTTTATTTAAGAAAAGGTACACAAACAGATGACAATCCTAACAATAAAATATATACATCACAAAACAGAATGACTAGACTGCCATACAATCAAAGTGTACACAGCATGATCTCATGAAACAGTCACAAATAGATATTATACAAAAAAATATATAATAATAAAAAGTATAAAACTCGTAATAGCTACAAATGCTGGGATCCAGCCCTGAGTAAATATGAAATGCTTCTTTTAAATGAGATAAAGTTATTATCAAATATATCAATGTCATTGTTGTTCCTTTCCAACTCATTGTAGGCTCTCGCCATCCTAACTATAAGCTGTTAGGACATCGAGATCTATACAGAGTATTAATAGATATTGATATTAATAGATACTGAGGAGAGCAGAACTGGTGCATCAATATACGAGTGCAAGATTTTATGAAGACATAAAAGGTATATACATATCTTTTGCGTCGGTCCTGCAAGGTTACAATACCAAACTTTGCCAACCTTTCATTATGAGAGTTTAGGCTTCGGCCGAAATTTAATTTATGGGAAATGTATCCCAATCATCGCTTTTGTACACCTTCGATTCTGTCAACATGAACTCCGTAAAATGGTGACCATACGGGACTGCAATACTCGAGGATGCTTCTTACCAAGGTGAAAAATAGATAGAGAATGCTTTTGATCTTTTTAAAATCTTTTGTTGATCTTATAATAAACCCTAACATGTTATTGCTTCTGCTCACAATCTTATCATAATGTGGACGAAAGCTCAACTCCTCGTTAAATAGTACACCCAAGTCTCTCACAAAGTGCTGCCCCGAATATAGTACGTGTTATTTTATTTTTCTTTTTCCTAGTAAATGTGACAATACAAGATTTCTCTACATTCAGACTCATATTATTACGCGAACACCAGTCTGAGACAGTGTTAAGATCTTTTTGGAGAACTAAACAATCATTAATGCCGTTTACACTCGTAAAAATCTTCAAGTCGTCAGCATATAACAAGGCGGAGCATGTCAATTGATCAACTAAGTCGTTGATGAAGATGTTAAAAAACAGAGGACCTAAGTGTGAACCTTGTGGAACTCCTGATGTAATAACCACAGGATTAGAAGAATAACCTTTGACAGTAAGGAGTTGAGTCCTGTTGTCTAGGTACCCATCTAAGAAGATCACCATGTATGCCGTAAAGAGATAGTTTCAGACATAACATACGATGGTCAACCTTATCAAAAGCTTTGCGGAAGTCCAGGTAAAGTGAGTCTACTTGACTGCCTGCAAACACACGGCAAATAAAATTTTTGTATTCTAAGAGATTGCTTAAGGTTGACCTTTACCTGATAAACCCGTGCTGCTTGGTAGAGAGAAACTTATTAAAATAACCATAAAGACGATCATAAACAAGAGATTAGAACACTTTTGCAACACATGAAAGCATACTTATTGGTGACCCGGGATGGACCACGCCCGTCGGTGGAGGAGACCGGGGCAGGTGGTAGCTTCCCCCGAGGAGGGCTCCCCTCTAGAGAGGGGAGCGGAGGCTGGGGGTTCTCGGAAGTGGCCTTTGTGTTCCCGGGGGCTCCCTACATGCCTGAGGAAGGCCATCCCTGAGGTTTTTAGTGGGTAGGCCTCCCCCTTCTGGGGAGGAGAGCCCCACATAACCCCGGCTCGCCACAGCCGAGGTATGCAATTTAATGCATTTTCCTCAGGGGAACAAAAAAAAAAAAAAAGTTAGCACACAGTGATTTGTCCCCTGCCTTATGAATAGGGATAATATGAGCTACCTTCCAACAGACGGGAAAAACACCACTACGAAGTGACTTATTAAATAGCAACGTAAGAGGAACAGTGAGCTTCCCTGAACAACGTTTGACGAACCCGTGAGGCAAGCTATCCGGACCCGGACTTAATAGATAGGTATGTATTCGAATGTTGTTAAAATTATTAAATTTTAGATCTTTCGTATGATTTTTTTCTTGTTGTCTCTCTGAATGTTCTATAGATTGGCTAATAAAGATATTTAATAATAAGAAATTCACACATGATTTCATCATATATCTAATTGGTGCACTGTTATTGTATACAATGCACAATGTATACTAAGAGCTTTTTATCATATGCTTTTCTCTTTTTTTAATTTAAATTTAGATGGAATAGAAAATAGTGGGTGTCAGGTATGTGAGTTTTTAGACTAATTAAAATATATTTATCAACCAAAAGAAACTTCGTATTTCATAATTAACTTAAATATAACCACAGTACACAGATGGATATTCCTGTTTTAACGTTCACTACACAGCGAACATTATCGTTTGACCCTTTAACAGGGTGCCATTATCTTGAATATTGTGTGGATCCCTATCTAGCTCGAAGGGCCTAGTATTTGGTCTGGAGTGGACGTTTTTAGACCTAATTTCCTGTCGTTACAACTTTTATAACATTCTCTACTCTGCATGGCATCGTTATTCATACTGTTTTAAATCACACTTTTTTTTTTTGTTTACGCTTAGTTCATCGCTAGTCATAACAATAGCGATTTATGTTGCCAGAAGACTAAAAAGAAAAAAGGTATTCTGGATACATCCTCTGAATGAACAGAGAATACTAAATGAACAGTATTCTTTTTTTTTTTTATACTACAACGGTAGCAAAAAGGCTTACGGCCTGCCTGATGGTAAGCAGTCACCGTCGCCTATGGACGCTTGCAACACTAGGGGCATCACAAACGCTTTGCCGACCTTTTTAAAAACCTATTTACTCCCTTTTTGAAGAACCCCATACTGTAATCTCCCGGGAAAGCCTCAGTATTCGATTATTTTCGAATGTCAATAACATATTTAATACTACTGTATTACAAGTTACTGTTACAATGAAGAAAGTAAGAAAAGCAAGTCACGAGCAAGACAGTGCGCGATACATTGAACACCTTGCTGGCGCTTTTTGCTTTTGGCTCCCCAAAATCAGTCAAAAGAAATCAAAATAATGTTTATTCCATATAAAACTTTACAGACTCTAATTGATAACAAGCTCTTGTCAACAAGTCTAAAGCCCAACGCTCAGAATTAAAAATATGACACTGCTCGTTAAAATAATCACAGCGTTTTAAGCTCTATTGTGTAAATATACTTGAGAATGCATTTATTTTATTAAACATTTTTAACGGACATTAACAACATATGATCAGAAAAGAATAATTTTACAAATTGTCAACGCACCTGCCAGCGACGGTGCTGCTGCAGCTAGCAGTAATGGTATGTACCAAACTGACGCCATGGCGGACCTGCAAACAAAAAAGAACAATTATTAATTTATGCAATAATTCTTTACAGATTTGCCAAAAATGCACTTAATTTACAAAGAATTGCGCCAACATCTGCCATCATATATACACAATAAGAAAAATGCGGACCGTAATATCAGCAGGAAAAATATTTGTTAATAAAAAAATATTAGTTTTTGAATATTACGACAAAAAAACAAATTTATTGTCTTATAAAAGGGAATAAATATTAAATCCGTTAAGTACCTAATAACTAATAAAATTGATGTTCAACTGTTCAAACATATTCGCCAGGAATATACGTCTAATCATCATTTTGTTTTCTTAAATGTTAGAAGTAATTTTGGTTAATGTAAAAATTTCTCATCATTAAATTATTATGAACAATGGAGAAATGCAAATGGAATGGAGCATTCTATGTGGGAGCGAGCCTTATTTAATTTACTTACATTATGCAAATAAAATATTCGGAATCTCATTGAGTGAAAGCCGAAATCTTGTAACTACGTTTATAAAATTATTTCACTGGAGTAATTACTTTATTGAATATGTAAATCGGGACCAGTATTGTCGAGTATTTGCTGAATTTCAATATATTTAATCTATGTTGGAGATATCGGGGTTCCTATAAACTTGGCGTATTAGCGGAATGCCTTGTGTCAAATTTTAGATCGATTGTTATCACAACAATGTCGGGAATGCCTGCGAGCAAGATAACGGTAAAAAAATTGGAACACGAAGAAAGGTGTCACAGTCACCTAATCTATACTCGCTCTTTGTTTACACATAACTTACCCGAAACAGTTTGCGAGTTATTTTCACATTGCAGCACGCACTGTTTGTAATGTCTACCAACATAATGTTCGAATTCCCACTACTTAGTTACATTGTAATTTTATATTGAACATATCGAATACGTGTGCAAGAGAAATAAATATTTTTCTTACACACACCATTTAGCCCAAAGTAAATACTGTAAAGAGCCATTGTGTTATGGGATCTAGGTAACTGATAGACATGCATATATTAAATATATATAGATAGATATTTTTTATAGAAATAAATTACACAAATATGGGTAATTGTTTGTGTAATAATGACCGCCGGGAATCGAATCACAGAAATGACGACACCCTAAAACCGGTGTACCACTCGACCCTTTCGACTAGCAGTGAAATTACAAAATCCTATGTTTCGTAGACATTTAAAATTTTTATTCATTTAAATTATTCATTTCAACAGCCAAAGTTACGCAGAGAAAACACCGGCATTGACTTTAAATTGTGATTACTTTTATCAAACTGGATAAGTTGAACTTAATTCTTCATTCGAAGAGGTACACATCGACGCATTAGACTTTACACGTTGCCTTTGAGACAGCTCTTATGTCTCTCTTAATAGTGGCAGTTTTCGTAATTCAAATGTTTGACGTATTGCTGATCAACTATTTATCCGACGCTGTGAAGTAAAACATGGTTGATCGTAAGGCATCGTGCATGTAACTAAAGCACTTCCGAAAGTGTATGTAAAGTCCAACTAAAGTCTAATCATTAATTCACTGGAGTAAACTGACGTTTACGGTGTTACCACTTTATGATGAACAGAAAATAGTGTTGTGACTAGAATATTGAAATCAAACTCATTCATTCAATTTCATTCCGTCCTCAAATCACATTACTAATTTTATTTACTTTATTAAGAAATCTTAATCCAAATTTGTTTAATCGATGTAATAATATTAGCATGGTACCTTTAGGGCAAATAGGTGATAACTTTGAAATGGCGTAATTACTCGAATTATATATATGAAATAAAACAAAAATATTCAATGGATAGATTTTTATTCGTCATCGTCAGACATAATTTTATCCCTATCGTCGTCGCTGTCAGTGACACTTATTATAAAACGGTCCGTAATATTGTCCATCATATGGTCGAGATTAAACATTTTATTTTCTAAGTATATTACATGATCCACACAGTTTCTCCATCTTGTACCAGTAACCAGTAATAACCAGCAATAAATAAAAAAAAACTTGACGTAACATTGTCGTGGTTATATCCATTACAACGATAAATAATTTACAGAATTAGGTTTTGTCTAAAATGAAATACAATAACTACTATTACACAGTGGTTAAATCTGTATTTTTCTTTTAAATAGATTGCAATAATTAAAGTACTTCCAAATGTTCGAATAATTACAGCTCAAAAAATTGATTTAATGATTAACTGAACGCATAGTTCGGGAACGCTAGCAAGTGAGTGAATTTCATTTTTTGTATCTGATAGAATTCATGTACCTATATTATAATTAATTGAGTACTTTTTTTTAATAAACGTTGTTACTGACTTTGTGTGAGTGATCTGAATAACAACGAAGGGTTATCGATTTATTCAATTTATCCGATTATATTTGCAGGTCACCTCACTAGTACGATAAATATGGCAACATAATTTTACAATGTGACATTAGCAACTGTCAGTTTACTCCAGTGAATTAATAATCAGACTATATATGAATTGATCGAGGTTAGTTAATTTATTTTTTTCTCAGGAGAGGAAGGCTGGGAATCCGTCACAAGGGGCACGAAACGTACCCGGGATACCCTCGCAACAGCAAGTGTCACGAGGGTTATATTGGACTCCACGCGACCGGTCCAATCGCGTGACATACCAACTAAACTCAGCCTGAGCCTTGGCCATAAGGGTCCTACGGCTTGAATGGAAGAGGTTAGTTAAATAAATTCTAATCAACCTAGGTTAGTTAGGGCAGACTCGTAACTCTTGGTGGGGACATATATGTACTACCTATTATAATGATGATGAAACAGAATTCTTTGTTTTGAGTGGCAATTAAATGCAAAAATCATAATTACGTAGAGTTTAAATTTAGTTAAAATTCATGTTTCATAAAATTTATCTAGTTTTGTCGGTGCCGTTGTATAATCATTGTAATTTCAACTTAATTTTCTTTGGAATAAAAATGTAACAGGTAAAAATGGCAAAATAACCTGCAGAGTAATTAATGTGCAGTTTTGTTTTATTCGCGAAGTGTAATTCATACCGGAAGCGAATTCGGAATTTGAAATTACATTAAATAGATATCAGTTTTCTTTCAAACTTTTCGAAAGTTTGGTAAATATTTTAAAATTAGGTAGTAGGTTAAAAAATATCTTCCGGGTGTCTTCACAGTCCGGTTTCGACATACGACCCTATTTGAAAAAATAGATCTTTGCACTAATTTTACTTAAAGCTTTGGCCAAGTGCCATAATGGACTAACTTCTACCTAGTTATGTCCAATGTGCAGCTTTGCAACAGACTCGTCTAGCGACGATAAAAATATTTGTTCATAGAGTAAAATACAAAAGGCAATGACTCGAATAAATTAATTCGATTACCATAATAAAAACTATAATTCACATAAAAACTATTGAATGGATATTAGTAAAACTGTAGTTTATATATCAGAACACGTTGGCTACAATTAATAAAGGTATTGTATAATATTTTTTTTCCTCATGAGAGGAAGGCTGAGAATCCATCACGAAAAGCACGAAATGTGCCCAGGATACCCAAGTGGAATACAATACACGTTGCAAGTGTAGTGGCAAGTGTCACGGAGGTTATGTCGGACTCCACGCGGCCATAGCGGTCTGACCTACGACTAAACTCAGCCTGTGTTCTAAGAACAGAGACAGTTCTAAGAACATACATACATACACTCACGCCTTTCTCCCATGGAGGTAGGCAGAGATTACGTCTTTCCACTTGCTACGGTCTTTACATATCTCTTCCGCTTCATCTACTTTCATAACATTCCTCATACATGTTCGACGATTGCGGGTACTTCTGACCTGGCCTTTTTTGAAGACACTTTCGATTTGTTCGAAATATGTTCGCCTAGGTCTTCCTCGTCCCGTATCTCCACTCACTCCAGCTTCATAAAACATTTTGGTCAGTCATTAGTTCTAAGAACCATATAGGCAAATCGTGAGGGCGACCGCACCACAGGAGAGAGGCAATACAGCGCAGACCCATAAAAGGGACCCAAAAGCGCTAGAAGAGACGCGGAAAGCTAAAGTGGCGCCGGCCTTATCATGAGGGAACCTAGTCATGGTGATGCTGAAGGCTGCCGAACTAAGGGATCATGGAGGGGTATTGTATGAATTTTCCAAAATTACGTGTGTATGTATAATTTTATAAAGGGAAATGCCTATTTTCGGTCCGACGTGCACAATGATTTCCTTTTATCCCAAAAAAACTTTGTAATTTATATTTATTTATCACCTTATTCATGTAACTAAAAAGCTTTAAAAAGGATCGAAAATAAAATTAGTTAAAAATGTGTAAAATAAATGTCAATCAGTGTTGCTAGTTTATTAATTTCATTTATGAATTAATCGAATACTTTTCTTTTATTCGATTCAAAATCGAATTGAAACAAAAATATGTTTTTTTTTTTATTTTCAATTGGATATATGTGTTTTTATCCTTAATCTAACTTAATTATTGCATGTATTTTTTAAAATCGTTCTTAATTATTCTACAATAGCTTTAGAGGTTTTCTTGTTAAAACTATAATTGGTCGTTTGTTTCTTGTGGATATCATAAGAGCTCTTTTCATTATTTTTCAATATGCATTGCTTTATTAAATAATGATATAATTATAAGTTTGTCGGATTGTGAATTTAATAATAGATTTATTTATTATTTCTATGAACGATATACAAAAGATTTATCTACCTTATTTTGTACGGATAACCCTATATTATTGTAAAATTTTATTAAAATCCATTAAGTAGTTTTTACGTAAAATACTTACAAACTTTCGCGTTTATAACATTAGTAGGATTAACGAAGGTTAATGGTATTCATTATCGTACTTGATTCATCATAATTTCAAACATCGATATATTTTATATGTACTACGTACTAGATTCGCCCGCCCGAACACTCCCCACGTTCAAGTGAAGTGCAGGGTACACTCTGCACCTCACTCAATGAGTCGTCGCCATTCGCGCAATGTGCATCGCTCATAGGCCGACAATAAACATAATTAAAACAGTGATTAAATAGTAAAGCTGAATAAAAATAATTATTGAACATTTAAGTGAGTAAAATATCTAGTTGTTTAAGTGGAAATAAGGATAATATATTATATAGTCACGTGCTTTGATAAAATCATAGAGTAAACTCTGATATAAAGCGCTTTAACGTCATGCTTCACTGCGCTAGGCAAAACGTTATAAGTAAGCGGCGGTTACGACGTTTTGGTTGAACGAAATCTATACTTCGACAAGCGATCAAGCAGTTGTCTTTTTCTATGGTCAGACGAGGTCACATAGATTTAGCGTTCTAGCTAATTATAGTTCTAACATTCACCAGTATTTGAACACACTTTTTCCTTTAGTGTTATTGTCTATCGGTAGAATATATGTCAATGATTTCAAACAACGCGACAGACAAAATCTGGAAAATCGATTAACGTTTAACAAATTTAACAATGCACTTGATAGTTATCTATACTAATCAACATTGAACCAACCAACAACAGCGCACCGACAACCGTCAACTCTGCTTACTTCTGGCACGTATTACGTGCTAAGAATCGAAACGGCCGACGCCGCGAAAATTTACGACCGCTATTTGAATACAAATATACGCTTAACCGTTGTTTAACCGGCCCGTAGGGAACGCAGATTAACTTTTAAACGCTCGTTAGATACTTGCAATGCTCTACATCGCTCGTTGTCAATTCCTCCATCGCTCATAACGACACAGTAACGCCGTAATGACAGGTACAGAATTCGCTCCCAATTACCGTTTGCGTTTTAACGTGTTGTTATCGTTCTATTTTATCGAGTAATCATTGTGTTATGTCTGAGGGATGATTTGAATTTTACTTAAATACGTCATTGAAAAATACAGATAAGCATCTCTAACCGAAATCGTTTATGCAAAGGTTAAGCCTATATTCTATAGTAATATTATAAAAGTGATTTTTTTTTTAATGTTCAAGGTAATCTCCGTTATACTACAGATCCTAATTTTAATGAAATTTGGTATTGATATACATATCTTCAAAAATACACAAGTCTTACATAGGGTCTTCAACCCAGTGAAATCATGATTTTTCCCAAGAGCAAAAATTTATTTCTTATTGGAAAATTCGATGATGCGAGCAGAATGGCAGTGATACACAAAAAGATTAAGATCGTTGTCGACTATATTTTAGTGGACTTAGATACAAATTCAGTTATATATATATCAAGTGTTATTTTTAAGCTAGTTTCCTCAATTTTGACATTATATATATATATATATATATATTATATATATATATATATATATAAACATATATACATACATACATATATATATATATATTATATATATATATATAATTATATAATATAATACAATTAATTAGACAGATAGTACTCTTTTTACTGAAACAAAAATATGTGCAACTCGAAATCTTCACGCTGGACACAATAAGGACAGGACGATATCTCGTTGACGCTGACGTTGACATGTCACCCCTTAACCTCCTATTTTATGGTGCATAATGGAGTCAAACCATTTATATTTTATTATAGATAACGCATTTCCATACTTTTTTTTATAGTATAGGGCAGCAAACGAGCAAACGGATCACCTGATGGTAAGCGATAACCGCTGCCCATGGACACCCGCAACACCAGAGGAGTTACAGATGCGTTGCCGGCCTTTTGAAAGGGAATAAGGGGGGAAGAGGGAGTTGGGCCTCCGGTACCCTCACTCACTCGGCGAAACACAGCGCAAGTGCTATTTTACGCCAGTTTTCTGTGAGGCCATGGTATCACTCCGGTCGAGCCGGCCCAATTCGTGCCGAAGCATGGCTCTCCCACGGATACTGTAACATTTAAAACTTAAGCCTGCTTTACATGTACACACTTATCTTTTAATGTATCATAAACTTATTAGTGAATGAAACAGATCTTACAGAAACGGCCGGACCGGAAGCGCAAAGAATATTCGGGCGAGGAACGACATCTTAAGTCTCTTACTTACTATGCGACTAAATGAAATGACACTAACAATCCGAATTTCATATTTTTTAATACCTCTTGTTGGTATAGATTGGGTCAGAGACAATTTACAGCAGCATTCGCGCTTTTCTTTATTTTCTTTTCTTCATAAAATATTAGGGAAGAAAAAATAAGTGAATATTATGCAGGTTAAATCATGTATTTTCATTAAATATTCTGACACATTTGCTTTTATTCATTTTTAAACGAAATCTTACGCGTAAATGTTTATTTTTAGTAAATAAAGTTTACTACGTAACAATATCAAAGAAAATCAAACTTATGACATTAAGTTCGATTTTAAGAATGTGTGTTCAGATTATTATAAAATGGAACAAAGCACTTTTTTCCATACAAGAGTTCTCCTGTACATTCTCTACTCTCTATAAGGCTACTCTTATGTCTTTCTAACTAAACTTATCTTAAAATATGTTAATCCATATTTTATAAGAAGCAATATAGTATGGCGTCTAAATCTTTATTATATCACATCAAAGGAGCGCGATCAAAGAAGCTCATATCTGTATGATCAGCCGAGTTCACAATATTTTACGTGGCAGGTAACTTGAAGGGCGCCGCGGACCGCCTCCAACACAAAAACTGTCTAGATCGCTCTGAATCAAATAGCTTTTGTTGGTCTGAAATTGCGTCTCTTGCTTAGTGTTCTTATTATTGCGATTTCGTATCAAATTCCGAATACTTATCTTTCGCATAACTTTATTACCACAAAATTTCAAATTAGTCTGAGCAATTTGCAGCTATAACAAAAGCTGGGTTTACTGACAACTGAAATGTCAATTCGATTCATCTAATGGTGTTGTGTTGGTAGTTGGAGTCAACTTTGACCGATCAACAGTACAGTGTCGGTATGCCGTCGTCACATCAAAGGATTTTGACCAGCAACGTATATAATGCTCCAATGTGTTGATCCAATGCTTGTCCAATGTGTACAGACGGCATTATAAAAGCTTTTCAGGCAGCCAATAAAAATAATTATTGACTTAGATTAGTCTTAGTCAAAATTATATTGAATTATCACTTAATAATCTTTTTTAATTCTATTTATATTATAAACAAAGTATTTGTACATCAGAATTAAAACATACATATATTCACGCCTCTTTCCCGTAGGAGTGGCAGAGATCACAGCTTTCCATCCAAACATACTTTCCAAGGTTCCTCGACTTTCATTAATACTTGCACATGCACGCTCGTCGATTACGGGTGCTCTAGACCTAACCTGCCTTCAGTTTATCAACTATTTCATTCATATATGTTCGTCTAGGTCACCCCCTACCTACTGACCCATTTATTATAAATTTCTTTGGTCAGTTGTCTTTTGTCAATCCTTTCTGCGTGTGCAAGCCATGATTACGGGTACTCTAGACCAAGGCACAACTTTAAAGGCAGCCCTCGTATGACCATTTACATCAATGAAACGGTCCTTTCGCGAGAATTGACATACGAAATATAAAATATAATTTGTATAGGTATTTTAATTTCGTATTTGAGAACAGATTTTTTTAATTTAAATCAAAATCTTCGCATTTGTAAATAGCAAAAACCATTATCACCCTCATAATATAATGATTTTTTCGAACTATAGTATTTAAATTATTATATATGGATTCTTTTTATGATAATTTCAAATTTCAAATCAAGGATTTGAATCCTTTACCGATTCGGCCACCGGATACCTTCCGACCCAATCTAAAATTCAACTGTAATGCTCATCCTTCATTTGTCAAGCCGAATTACACTTTACTCGTTGTTAATAACGCCCGTCAATAACCCACCGAAGACGAAATCTTTATCGTTTCTATGAAATTCAATTATTCACTGACCCTTGTGTTTGTGAATATCTTAGAGTATTGCATTTCAAAAACCAATGTACTGCGTAGTAAATGATTCGAGTCGTTTCGCTTTCTAGCAGTACGGCTATAGTAAACAGTCACAAATTGTGACAACACACCACGCATAATTAATATTGACGTAAAAGAACCACCGTATTGTGCTACATTTACGGCCTAATTTGCACATCATTTTCGGTTATACATAGGAGTGATTGTATAGTTTTTTGTTTATGTATATGTACTAGTGATAGTAGCAGTGAGCTGGCAACGTATTTTCATAAGTTTAGTAGTAATCACCATTTCTTAGTGAATATTTATATTTCTGTGATTGGTATCCATGTGGCAAGCTCTCGTTCAATTTGAAATAGAATAGAACATGATTATATCATCGCCGTGTTTGTTATGCATCGCTGCTGCAGCCAAACAGGCGACGATCGCATTACTGATTCAACGCGCAGCCCTCACACTTTATGACAATGCGACACATCCTTGTCATCCGTGTTAAGTGAGACGGTAAGGAGCGTTGTCAACAATCCCTATACATGGTTGTCGCTTCCAAAAATAGAAACAAGTTTTTTAGTTGAAACAGTCAAACAAATGACGATTACAGATTCAGTGCGCAAACTTATGCGCAATGACATATCCTTGTCATTCTTATTAGTTTGAAGAAGGGTATGAAGAAAAATTTATAGATAGTCATCAGTTATTCCAAGTGAAGTACATAGTTGAATCCGACAATCAAGTGACTATAGCAAAATTTTATTCAACGTTCATACTCAACACCTTATGATGATGCAGCATATGCTATGCATATGCCTTACTGTTATGCACCTATGTGACGCTACTGTTATGTGACGCTAATCCGAGTAATGTATGGTAAATCAAGTACGCACGTCCAGTTTGCTGCTGGGACTGCATCGGTGTTGAGTCCCTACCTCTTTCTTTTAGTTATAGATGCTGCAACATCGGTCCTACAGGAAGAGGCACCCTGGTGCATGCTGTTTTCAGATGACATCGTCTTGGTTACCGAAGAGGGGTGCCGAATTCAGGACAGATTGGAGGAGTGGCGGTAGAAATTGGAAAAAGTTGGCTTGAAAATCAGCAGAACTAAAACCGAGTATATATACTGTGCTCGAAGAGGCGCCTCTTCCAGTCTGTTCGCAATTCAGATACCTAGGATTACTGCTTCAGGAAGATGGGGAAATCGACCGAGACGTCAAGCGAAACATTAGCACAGGATGGATGAAATGGCGCCAGGTAACGGAAACTACCTGTGACACCTGTATTTCCCTAAAACTGCAGGGCAAAATTTATAAATCAGTAATTAAATGCTGGCTCATTAAGCGGGTGGACGGGCAAAGATTGTATGTTGATGAAATGCGTATGTTAAGTTGGATGTGTGGAGTGATAAGAAAGGATAGAGTGAGAAATGAATATATCAGAGGAAGTCTGAAAGAAGCCCCTATTGTTGAAAAATTGAGAGAAAGGAGACTTTCCTGATATGGTCACGTATTAAGAAGAGGAAATGACCATGTTACTGGGAAAGTTATGGACATGAAAGTGGATGGGCGTGATGATGATGAGAGTAAAACCGAGACAAGATGGATGGGTTGTGTGAATGTGAATAAATTCAAGGGAGTGATTGTCGAAATGACGAATGATAGAGGAGAATGGAAGACATATTACGTCGATCCTTAAATAAAATTGGGAACAAGGTAAGAGAAAGAAGACATAATGATAACAATATTTGGGCTAAAGCAATTGCTGAAGTCATAAAAGTTTGACTTCAACAATTGTATAGAGAGAACTGATATATATCAATTATTGTAATAGAAGTTGGGCTCAAACTTTTTGTTGACGTTTAATTTATATACAAAATAAAAATAATGTTTATTCAGCATAGGCCTTCATAATCACTTAATGACGTCAAAACAAATTTAAGCATAAAAGAACCAGAACGTGTATGCATACGAGCAAGGATGAATAAATTATGAGAAACTTTCTGGAAAACATTCAAGAAACTCCGAAGGTATTATTAATGATTGTAGGTATATATTGATGATTGAAAAGAGGCTTTACCAAATTCAGAGTTGTCTCCGTAAACTTGTGAGCCTCCGACTAAATCTTCTTTGCAGCAAATAAGACTCCAGGAAATGTAATTAATATATTGTTAAAACATTCCTTACAATTTTTATTATTGAATCCAAAGCTGCAAGTCAGGAACGTCGTTCAATGTATTTTCCAAAAACCATAAAGTACAGAATTCGACCTATAACGATGTTCCTGTTGTTTAATCCGTCGCTAATTATTTGTAGATTTGTCTTGACGTCAATATATAACAGTAAACGCTTATATTAAAAATATAGTCCCAATTATTAAAAGTTATGCGATTGAAAATTGATTGATAGGCATGCAATTCACAATCCAGCTGCAAGCTAGCTGCGGCAGCAAGCTAACCAAATTTTAATTGACCCGCATAAAACTGTAGGAATATTTTAATTGGTATTGACAATATTGTCAGGCTGTTGACAGCTACGTTGCCAACAGATTACGGTACGGAATGTTTATTGTTTGATTTCAGGTCAACTGGCTCGCAGATATCATAAACAAATACTGACAACATTTACGTGGTAATTATCATTTATAATTTACCATCCTTTCACTATAACGAAGATTAATAGATAATTAAATCAATAAACAACAATTGATTAATAAAGAATAATTGTAATTAACTTTACCGAATTGTCAGTAATTTCTCTGAAAGTATATTCATATTCTTACTTAAAATATTTTTAGATATAGGCAATAAAAATTCGTTTATTTTGTAAAAAGTCGATCTCTTACTTCACGTCAATATAACGATAAACATAACTGCAGATTTTTAACAGTTTACATGCCAAAGCACGGAGGACTCGAATCAGAAGAAACCACCACATAGGTAAATTTTTGCAAACTTACAATTTTTTTTTTGCTTAGAATTATACAATAAAACAAACACATAATTATAGAAGAAAATATCTAAACTATCATCGTAAACGACAAATTACCATCTCAAAGATGAATGTAAGAGAATCATGAATGAAATTAGAATCTCAAAGAACTAAATAAATTTGTGTATAAATGTCGCATTAAAATATTTACAAAATCAAATTTTGATCAGGCACGATCTCCCTCAAAGCTTAGGGGAATGGTACACGAAAGTCTAATGACCTACCTTCAAGAAAATAATGGCTTTTGATTGTCCTTCGCAAAGGGCTCCCCGTAATTGGAATTGTCAGGCCCAATGAAGGCAGTGCCCCTAAACAGGCTTTTGAAATAATTACCGCGCTCGCCCTCTCTGTAGGTACTGTCGTGATAAAAGAAAATAATAATTGGAGAGTGAGCATAAAAATTTGGGGACAATGATTTCTATCAACAACGAACCTTTAAATTCTCATTGACGATGTGAATCAAAAGTAATTCACAGAGCTACAGTAATTAGTAAAGATTAATAAAAACAAACGCTATAATTAACTACAATAAAACAGGTTAAAAACTTCAATATAACAACATTAAATAGCTTTGAACTCGGATTATTAAAGACATGGTTTTAAACCTCAGTTTAAACCTCATCACATTAACAAAATATTTTCTTGTTTTAATAAAGATTCAATAAGAGTATATAGAATAGATAAATAAGCTTTAGTGGTTTATTGCGGCTGCGGCTTTGCCCGCATTATACCAAATTTTCCAATAGGAAAGACATTGTTCCGTGGTAAAATTTAGTATATCTGAATCCTCCCCCGGGCTCAAACTATCTCCATATCAAATATTCCATTTCCATTCAAATTAAAATCCATTCAATAGTTTTTGTGTGAAAGAGTAAGCAACATCCATCCATACAAGCAAACTTTCATATTTATAATATTAGTAGGAAATAAAAAAAGATACACCCGCATCCCCAAAACTACACAAACAAAAAATAAAAAAATTCCTTCTGAACGTTAACAGTAAGCCAACATCAGATTTCATAAGTAATACCCATATCTTTTAAAGGTCTCATTTAAAAAGCCCCTATAAAAAGCGTTCTTATAAAAAGATCCCATTTTCCTGGAGATCCAGTCGAGACAATTGCCCTGACCCGCATACACACACCAGATCCTACAAAATAAAAATATTGTTTTGTTTCAGTCCCTTTTACAATCAATTTTATTATAGCCTTTACAGTAGCCTCTATGAAGCATCTAAAGCTGAGGCTCTTGTTTTTCTTTGTTAAGCATTATGGCAAGCTTTAATTAAACGTTTGTCGTTGTTTTAAAGATGTTCTTTTACGATACCCGCTCCCGCAAAATTATACGGAACTGTGGCAGATATTGGTTTGTTGTATATAACATTTTGTTTTAATTTGATATCTTTTTACATGTGCATACATTTTTTTACGTTTATACATATCTTGATAAAACAAGGTGGATCTAATCTTCCATTACATTATTAAACTGTATCATAAATATAAGACTACTAGCGGACCCGACAGACTTCGTCCTGTCAAAAAGATCTGTAAAGTAGCAGTTTTTTGTTCCTACTTATTTTATAGATAATGTCGCATAGCCAACCAAATTGCAGAAAGGTCCAAATGAACTATTACATTTTGTGACTATTCAACTTTGGAACGTGGCATTAAATCCTCCGACGATGTATTCTGTGCTCCAACGCACACACGTGCACTGTTTCGATAGATATGATTGAATTTCAACTTTATACAGCGTTAATACAGCGTAAATTGAGTTTTTGATGTTAGGAACAAACCTTCATTGCTTAGACATTAATGAATGCTTGCAATATGAACTTTATTCAATAACATTAAAGCTCAAATTGACTGTACGTTTTAGTTAGAAGACGTTTGTATGGAAAAAAGGGTTGTTTTTAAGGTTTTTCCGATAATTATTCGAATTTTTCTCGCCGTAAAAACCTTTCTTGAACTTCGACAAACATTTTAAAAAAGAATTGGCCAAATTAGTCCAGGCGTTGTCGAGTTATGCGCTTACCAACACATTTTGCGATTCATTTTTATATATTAGATAAAACTTAAACACACAGTTAATGCAAAATGTAATCTAAAGACAGTATTGATTTCGGTCACCCATCAAATTCAAAACGTGGCATTAGCAAATTTTAATCGACCGGCGAAGGCAAAATCACAATACCAAACCTGTTTCAGCATCATCACAGCCTATATACGCCTCCACCGAGGGGCACGAGCCTACCCAAACTATGTTAGGGCCTTCGTAATCCACGCTGGCCCAGGGCGGATTAGTTAACTACATCGTGAATTTCTTTGCAGATGTATGTAGGTTGGCTCACGATGTTTCCTTCGCCGTAGGAGCTTTAGATAAATATACATATGAAGTTCGAAAAACAAAAAACACATTTGTACATAGCTGGATCGATCCGGGTCCCGCCGAATCATCAGATTCGTAGACCAGTGAAACCACGCTAACGACATTAATTTAAAAAATAAAAATAATCATAGTTTTTTAGGCTCCATTAATTTTAATACTTTTGAACACTTATTAGCAATTATATGTATAAATCCACTGACCAATACCTTTTTTTTTTTTTTTTTTTTTTTTTTTTTTTTTTTTTTTTTTTTTTTTTTTTTGTTCCCTGAGGAAAATGCATTAAATTGCATACCCCGGCTGTGGCGAGCCGGGGTTATGTGGGGCTCTCCTCCCCAGAAGGGGGAGGCCTACCCACTAAAAACCTCAGGGATGGCCTTCCTCAGGCATGTAGGGAGCCCCTGGGAACAGAAAGCTTCTTCCGGGAACCCCCAGCCTCCGCTCCCCCGTCGACACAGGGGAGCCCTCCTCGGGGAGGCTACTACCTCCCCCGGTCTCCTCCACCGACGACGCCCCCCGGCCACGGAAGGGGCGTGGTCCATCCCGGGTCGCCGTAGCAGTCGCGACTTACTCGCGCCCGCCGGCGACCCGCGGCGGCGCCGCAGCTGTGCTACCGAGCCCGGCGCCGCCTTCTTCGAGCGGGATCGGCCATCTCCCGACCCCGCTCGGCGGCCTCCTTCTGGAGCATCACTGCTTCACAGAAGGAGGCCACAGCCCTCCAACCTCCCTCGTCCGCCAGCATTGCCGCAATCAATGCCGGCGGAGACAGATCTCGCCCGATCTCTGCGACCAAGACTCGGCGCTCGGAGGCCCACGCGGGGCACTCCGCCAGCGTGTGCTGGGCCGAGTCAGGTCGGATGCGCAGTGGTGACAATGTGTCGATCCCTCCCGTCCTATTCGACACAGATACTCACCGAAGCAGCCGTGCCCGGTGAGTATCTGAGTCAATCGGTAGGTGACCTCCTCCTTCCCGTGGAGCCAAGCTTCGAGGTGCGGGAGTACGGCACCGACGGCCCGCTGGCGCGCGCAGATCCGTAATTCGAGCTGCGCACGCCAGGCCGCCACAATCCGTCGGTGCCACTCCCGCTTAGGCACTTCGTGCGCGGGTTCCAGGGCGCTCCCCCCATCGCCCCCCCGGCCGACACGCCGCGACGCATACGTCGCCGCGTACATGTCGGCCAGGATGTCGAATGGGGGGGAGCGTCCCAGAACCGTCGCCGCCTCGTACGAGATTGTACGGTAGCCTCGTACGATCCGTATGGCCATTATCCGCTGCAGGCTCCGTAGCAGAGCTCTGCAGCGGGGGGACCTCGCGCAGTCTTGCGACCACACGGGAGCCCCATACATGGCCACGGATCGCACGACGCCCTCGTACAGGCGGCGAACTCCATCCCTCGGTCCCCCGAGATTGGGCAGCAGGCGATGCAATGCGCCCGCCACCCTTTTGGCTCGGGGGACCAACCGCACGAAATGCTCCTCGAAGCTCCAGCGGCGGTCCAGGGTGAGGCCCAGGTACTTGATGTACGGCCCCACCGGGACCACCGCGTCACCCACCCGGATCCGGCAGCTGGGTGGTTCCCGGCGCCTCGGAAGGCCGTGGAACCATAGCGCCTCGGTTTTGTGAGGCGCTATTTGTAAACCCAGCTGGCGGATCGCCCGCACGACACATGCCACCCCAAGCTCGGCAAGCCTGAGCACCGGCCCGAAGTCGGCCCCAGTCGTCACGACGAGAGTGTCGTCAGCGTAGCAGACGACACTCACGCCGCGAGGAAGGCTGGTGCGAAGGACCGCGTCGTATGCGAGGTTCCATAGCAAGGGTCCCAACACCGACCCCTGCGGAACGCCGCATTCGACCCTCCTCGACGTTTCCCTCCCGTCCCGTCCCATCACGCCGATCGTCCTGTCGCGCAGATAGTCCCCGACCACGGCCCGCAGGTAGGGAGGCAGCTCGTGGTATACGAGCGCCTCCCTAATGGCCTGCCAGGGGAGGGTGCCGAAGGCGTTGACGATGTCTAACGACACCGCCAACGCCACCCCCCCCGATCGGACTGCGGACTCCGACAGGGAACGAACACGCTGGACGGCGTCCAGCGTTGATCGCCCCCGCCGGAATCCAAATTGACAGTCCGATAGGTCGGGACCCAGGCGCGACAGGTGCTCGCTGATACGAGCGGAGATAACTCTCTCGAAGAGCTTCCCCGCCTCGTTCAGCAAGCAGATCGGACGGAACGAGGACGGAACGTCGCCGGTCCTTCCCTCCTTCCTGAGGAGCACCAGCCTGGCCGACTTCCAGTCGACGGGGAACACGCCCTCGCGGAGACAGCTCGTGAAGAGCTGCCTCACCGTGCTCCCAAACGCCCTGAGCGCCAGCGCTAGCACCTTTCCCGGGACCCCATCCGGTCCCGGGGCAGTGTTGCGCGCAGAGAGCCGCGAAACGGCCCCGGCGAGCTCGCTCTCCGTCACCCGGAGGTCGTCCGACCAAGGGCCAGGCGACGGGGCGCGGGGGACTGTCCCGGACCCTCGGGAAGAGCGTATCCACCGCTCTTCCCACGACGAGAGGGTCCAGGGTCTCCGTCAGCGGAGGGACCCATGGTCGGAGCTTGCCCAGTACCATCCGGTACGGGCGCCCCCATGGGTCCCTCTCCAGTCCCTCCAGCAGCTCGCGCCAGGACCGCGCCTTGGCGTCGGCGATGGCGACGCCGAGTGCCTTGGCCGCGGCTCCGTACGCGCTTCTGGCGCTCAGGACTTCGTCGACTGAGGCTTGCCGTCTTCGACGGGCTCTGAGGTACTGGCGGCGCGCGGCTATTACAGCTACCCGTAGCCGCGCGATCTCCTCGTTCCACCAGTACGCAGAGCGCCGCCGGGGCGGCCTGACTCGGGGCATGGAGACGTCGCAGATCGACGTCATCGTGTCCCGGAGCCAGGCGGCCCGCGCATGCACATCGAGGTCGGGCGAAATCCGTGCCTCCTCCGCCCAGTCCGCGACGTGGGCAGCGGCTAGGGCCGCATCCCGGTCCAGCCGCTTGATGGACCAACGTCGCGGACGGCTGTCCTCCTGGAGTGTGCGGGAAGGGCGGCGGTGGGCCACCGACACGTCGAACACGATGTGCCGGTGGTCGGAGAGTGTAACCACCTCCGCCGCCACCCTCCAACCTGACACCATGCGGTGCGCAGAGGGAGTCGCCCATGACAGGTCGACGATCGACTCCCCCTGCCACCGCACGCAGGTGCTGACCGACCCCCGGTTTAAAATCCGGAGGTCCAGTCCCGCCGCCCACTCCAGGAGTGTCTCCCCTCTTACGTCGTCCCGGGTGTCGCCCCACTCTTGCGAGTGGGCGTTGAAATCACCCAGGACGAAGACTGGACGGGGAGCGCAACAGCGAACGCAGTTCGCTACCCCGTCCAGGAATGCCTCGAATGCGGCGAGGCCGCAGTTCGGGGAGATATAACAGCCTATCATGGCCGTGGACCCCCATTCCACGGCCACGTAACCCGGCCCCGTAGCGAGCAGGGTGCAGTGCGGTCGGTCGGTCGCCCAATAAATGGCGACCAAGCCCTGGTCGTCCCCAAACCACCTTGGGTGGTTCGGGACAGAGTAGGGCTCTGCGACGACCGCCAGGGCAACCTCACCCTCCGCGAGCGCTTGGATCAAAAGATCCTGCGCCGCGCGGCAGTGATTGAGGTTGCCCTGGAGCACCCTGCACCCTGTGCTTTGGACGTCCATGTTAAGATTGGACGTCCATCGCTACGCTCGCCCCCGGGGCCGGGGCGGGAGGTTGGGCGACCCCCCCTTCCTTTGGGTGGGCAGCACCTCCTGCTGCCCACCCGGTGGCCTGCCGGTCTGCCCAGGTCCTTGCAGACCGGGCAGGAGGAAGCACTCGCGGTGCAGAGACGGGCAATATGCCCCGGCTCTCCGCACCGGTAGCACAGAGTGCTCCGGTCCACCTGGCGGTTAGGGCAATTTACCCTAACGTGCCCCCTCTCAAGGCACCCGAAGCACTGCTGAGGGCGTGCTTCGAGCGCCTGCACCCTGACCGAGGACCACCCGATCAGGAGCCGCCCCGACGTCAGTTTCCTGACGGCCGCGAGCGGACATCTGACCCAGGCGGTCCCCATGCGCGCGTGCCCGGCGCGTATTTCCCCGACCCTAACGTCGGCCGGGGAGCACTCGCCGGCAGCGGATATGACTGCCGCCACATCCGCTTGGGCGATGGACTCGTCGAGGTCCATCACCCGCACATCCGCCATCTTGCACGGGCGCGTTTTTTCGCGCCCGTGCCTTCCAGGGCCTCCCTCATTCGTTCCGCCAGGGCGTCAGCCTTGGCGGAGCTTTCCGGGCCCGGCACCTCTAATAAGAGGGCCCCAGTAGCCGCCCTCCTGGTCCGTACACCGCCGGTGATCCCTAGGGCCGCCAAGCTAATTTTTGCTTTGGCGGTCCCCATGACGGCGGCGTACGTGGTCCCAGAGTCCGGAGGCACCGTAACAACCACCGCCGCGCAGGCCGGTGGTTTGGTAGCCTCCGGGGACCGGGCTCCACCACTTTAATGACCGGGGCCTTTTTGGGGGCCGGGGCCTTCTTGGGGGCGGTCTTCTTCTGGCGCCTCGCCACGGTGGCCCAGGTGGTCACCCGGGAATTTCGGGCGCCGGCGCTGAAACTTCCGCCGGCGGGGCCACCGTGACGGGCCTTGGAGGAGAGGGAGCCGCCTTTTTCTTTTTCTTTCCCCCCTTTTCTTTTTTCTTTTCCCGCCCCCTCCGGCACCGCAGGCGGCGCAGGACGAGCCGCCTCCACCTGGCGGCGCTCATGCGCCAGCGGGGGCCGCCTTCCCATCTCGGGAAGAACCGGCCCATAAGGTCGGCCTGAAAACGGGCGAACTCTCTCTCCATTATGGAGAGAGCTCGAGGCCGCCTCCCGGCCTCGCCGGTTCCTCCCGGGGCGACTGTAATATTGCGGGAACGGGCGCCTGCCCACTCCCTGTCGCCTTCCCCTTCTTCTTTTTTTTCGCGTCGCTGCAGCCTCTGGGGGAGCCGCGCTCCCCGGGGACGGCTTCGGTGGCCCCGCCTGGAGGCTCTTTTTCAGAGCCTCATTTTCCCTTTGTAGGGTGGCCACTTCCTCGGCCAGGACTAGGAGACGGCTGAGAGCTGGTCGATGGTGGAGGTGATCTGGGAGTTCTCCCGGTCCCTCCTCTCCGCCCGCTCGCACAGCTCGACTGTCCCGTCCTTAAGGGTAGTGAGCGCGGTTTTCATTGCGCCCACCACCTCCGCCTTCGTGCTCCTCGCCCGTTCCATGGTCTTTTCGACATCGGAGAGGCATGCCAACATGCCCGCTCCGATGTCCGACGTGACGAAGGCCTCCCCCTCCACGGCTGCCTCTTTGGGGGACGTTGTCGCCCCCATCTGCCGCCCCTTCTTCCCTCTGCTATTCAGGGGACGCAGCGACTTGCGCTTACGCGCTACCCGCTTCGTCTCGCTGTCGGTGGTCGCGACCGACATACAGCTATCGCTGTCGTCGTCGCCCGCAACCACCGCCACCGATGTCCTGGTGATTTTGGACACCCTTGGCCGCGGGGTGTCCGGTCGTAAGAACGACCGATCGATTTCCCCGCCGCGGCCAGTTTCTCTAACCCCTGAGGTGGCGGACCCCCGTGAAGGGGATCGCGACCTCCCACTCTCCTCCGTCCGGTGCAAGGACCGGACACGTCGTCTCCTGGCGGGATCATCGGCTGCGGCCGAGGCCGCCGCCGGAACTTCCGCCACTTCCGCCTCAGCAGGCACTTCCCCTGCGCCCACCTCCTTCTCCTCGGTTTTTTTTTCTTTTAATTTGAGAACATTCATAATGAATCCCACGAGTATGGGGGATGAAATAGTCCACCCGGGCGGTGCCCCCTGCACCCGGGTAACCCTAATACACTGGGGGTCGGGAGGTACCCCAGGTTGGCGCTAGCTGGTGGACTGTACGCCGCCCACCACCCGAAGGCCCCCTGCTGTCGCGGTCCCCAACAGCAGGGAATTGCGGTTTTTTAACGTGGTTTTCTCCACTCGGCCCGGCCGGTTAAGGCAGGGCCCCTACACACTCCGATCAGCCGCGAGACATGATCCACGACACCGATTGGAGCGCACAGGTTGCCCGACGGGGGTCCGAAGACCTAATCGGCAGCCACACCCGTGGCCGCCGACCCCGCCGCGCCGCGGACCTTGAAGGTCCGCCGTCCCACGCCACCCGAAGGTGGCCACTGCCCTCCAAGGGGCCCCACAAGCGGTGCGAGCGCACCAAGGCGCGAACGCACCATCAGTCATGCCGCCGGAAGAACGACAGCCGCCGAGTAACACCATCCCACAACCTGAACAGGTCCAAGGAGCGAGGTCTCTGACCCCCTCTCAGTAAAGAGGGGGGACCTCAGCCCCGCCGCCTGAAGCGGCTGGCCGCATGAAAGCAGCCCGCCGGTAGCACCCGGCCATCCCACGACCCATGAAGGGTCCAAAGAGCGAGAGCTCCACCCCCTCTTAAGAAAGAGGGGGACTTCGCCCCTTCCCCGCCGTTTTTGGCCCGCGCCGGCCGAGGCCGGTACCCCCCATATCTGGAGGGCGTTCCCCTATCCACCACCTGGGGACGCGCCTGGTATGGGACGGCAAACCCACGCAGGACTGCCCAATTACCTTAGCTCGAGGCCAATTAATGATTCTATTAACTACGGCACCGTTTACACTCGCGATACACATATTAGCATATAAATGACTGCCTCTTGGCGGCGACTTCGTTATTCCAGGATTAAACAAAATAGTTCCTAGCATAAAATTGTATAATGCTGATCTTCCTCTTTTATCGTACGATACTCCATCTTACATGTCTGAATACAATTATTTTATCTGGCAAACTGCTACGAGTATGACAAACACCCAAACTGTCCGCCTAATGATAAATAGTTAAGTCGATTATACACTACACGTGGTTCCTTTGAAGTTTGCATCAAATCTATAGCCCCTAGATGATTCATAGTGGGTTGCCAATATGTGACAAGATACAAAGTCACAGCACCTAATAATTTCGTATCGTACCCTCTTCATCTTTAATGATTGTGTCACAGTTTTAACATGTTCACATGTGATACGAAGTGATTTACAGTTAGAGCCAATTGACCTTTCGAAAGCCTGTCACTGAGTGCAGGAACGAATCGATGATCGTCCCCGTAACCTGAACTCGAGTCGGTGTGTGGTCCCCACAAGGGGTCGGTGTCGATCGCATCGTCTTTCAAAATAAACTCTCGTATTGATTTGTCACAGTACACAGTACTCTATCTACCCTTTCTTATTGATTATATAAATCGTGTGTGACAAGGACGGCTTGGATCATGAGTATTTTGATGCTTAATTGACACCTATTGAAAGTCACAATCGCATTTCATTAGCTTACGAGATTAGATTAAGATTTCTGAAATCTAAATGAGCAGAAGTACCTAACACCAACCTATCATCAACAAATAAACTAAATCCAAATCAACGTGAACGAAATTTCTAACTGAAACTGACATGTTATATCCGAAAGAACTCATTGAAAGGTCAATGACACTTGGTCACCTGTGTAATTACTATGTAAATCCAAAGACCAATGCTTGTATACACAGCATTGGACTATTGATACACTTTACGTAGGTGTCAACTGTTCCTGGCCACACTCCTAATTCTCTGGGTTGTTTTACCACGGAAATGCGTTAGCTTGTGTTTGCCTATGCAAAGTTACTTTGATGATTAAATTATTATACTATATTTTCTTTATAAAACCTACATTTAGCCTTGTTGAGATGGTTGGATCGAGAAATAACACAGTTTATAAATTTACTTTTATTTTGTGTTCTTACATTTTCTTAAAAGCGTTCAACATGAACAATTTGACAAGAAGAAGAAAACGTCAATTTGACAACGATGAGGTTACGGCCTAACAAATCAATAGATGGCGCCACTCGTAACTTTCACTTTATTACAGATAATAAATTTACTTAATTACAACAAGCTAATTCTAAGATTTTTGATTAAAATCATGAGATACCGATATACCGATGTTCGTATTTAAGTAGGTAACACTCGTACAAACATCGGTATTATAATAATGCCGAATAAGTATTCGGGATTATAGAATCTATATCTATAGAAAGAATAATTCTACATCTCAAAGCTCTCAACACCAAGCTACCTTGCTTAAGCTTTCTTTGCTTGCTCAAATTATTCTTAAAAAGAGAATTAGTAGCATCCCCAAACAGGCAGCATAGCAAAAAGCTTACGACAATGCGATAAATAGATTTAGGTTTGAAGCAAGATGGAGGTCTAGCGGGAATAATTCCCGAGTAATGGCCCTAAGTTTTTTCAAGGCCAATAGTTGATTTCTCCGGGGACTGCTTTACGTAAGTACTTAAAAGGCAGATGAACATTTTCATCCCAAAATTGTCTCTGTATTCCTTAAAACAAGTAACAAAGACTAAAAAATAACTTTAGCGTGATGAATTTTGGTTATTATTGGTATTATTATTTGCCTAATGTTAATAAACAGGGAGCAGATTTACTTTTTTAAGATGCAGAATGTTTTATCTCATAAGTGGTTATAGTGTTAGTCAATCACATCTAATTGCTTTACTTTAAAAATCGTGAATTCACCTCAAAATCGTTAATTATTACTTTTACTTCTGCTATCTGCCTATATAGTGCGTTGTTAGCACTATATAAGTTCATGATCACTTTACCACGCATGGCCTAATCTGATTACTAATATTTGGATAGGTAGTGTGATCTTGGTACTGGTCTCCGATCAAAGCCCAGGGTCGATCTTGCTTCTAAGATTAATAAGGTTTTAATTTTTAACCGACTTCAAATAAATAATAATAATTAATATTTATTTCAGACTTTACATCCACATTTTTATTAGTACTTTAGTAACAATAATTTTTATTAAAGTTAGTAATGTTAATGATAAAATTATCTACATTAAAATTTCAAAACTATACTACGTGCCCAATGCCTGTCTCAGTGTTTCTGTATGAGACAATCAAGACAAGCAGTAATTGCCTGCAGAACACTTGCTGCTATTCCTCATACGTCGCAACAGGGACGACGCCTTTTTGCACATAACTGCATGGAATCCGTCCGCTGCAGAACCGCGGCAGCCGCAACAGAGCTCTGACGGCATTATTGTACTGCACGCGTAGTGCACTGTAAGTTTGTCGCGTATAACTTACCCACAGGCCGCCCGACTAAAATGATTGACAGAATGCCCTAAATAGGGTAATCTTAATCTAGTAGTAGTAGTACATCGAGATCGAGCGAATCTTCGTGTAAGCATATTGCTTCTCACCGCCAGCGCACTGCGCTCTCTTTCAATGTCTTCATTGTCATTTAGATTAGAAGTGACAATATAGCCCAGATATTTTTGTTTACATTTTTTAATATTGTTTCATTTAATGTAATTGGTGGCACATGACTCGGCACACGTTTCCCCGCATTAAACACTATATAGGCGTTCAGATTTCTTTAAGTATACACCAGGCCATGCGACACCGCATACGTCTCACATATAAAGAGGAGGTTATACATTTTTTTAACTGTTTGTTACGCGACAGCCAGTTATGAATTAATTTTGATGATTCTGTTTGATAGTCATATTTCAGGAGTGGTTCTGTATAACTTTTATCGTAATTGAATTAGACGTTTTAACTAAATAAATCGAGAACAAAATAAAAAACAAAACTAATAGAAACTGCAATAAAAATGTAAATTACATTTTTTAAATTATTTTAAAGTAAGAGCCTTAAAAGACAATTATGATATTTTAATACCTATTTGATATTTATAATTATTTATGGTATAAGAACCTTTCTATCGTATTACCTACATAAGCAGAATTAAACTGTCCTCGGCTTGTACCGACTCCAATTCTCGTGATATCGTGCCCCAGGTGGAACAGATATGAGCTGTGATATGGGTATTAATAGAAACAAATATCAATCAATTGATACCATAAATTGGTAAAAACTATTACATAGAAGGAACAAATAACCAAACTGACTACACTGAATCACTTTTGCTTCCAAATGGCCATGAAGGTGGATCTATAAGTATATGTTTTAAGCATACAAACATACCAACGTAATTCTATTGACACTTGTTTGAGAGTTTTAATTAGTAGGTATATTTCGACAAAAGTAATATACCTAGGAGTAAAATTCATTTTCATCAGACATTTTAATTAATTTTCTTCAATTCGTCAAGTTTGAAACAGCCACAGACGAGACCATAGGGTAAATTGCAGCGCGGACATATTTGCGCGATGTTTTAAACTATCCAGTAGCGTTCCGTTTAATAAGAATGTTTAGCACTTAATATCCGAGTAAAGAGAAAACTTTCGTCTATTGAAATATATTAAGTTTCTTTATAAGTTTTATTAAACCAGAATCTACTTAATACGAAATTGAGCTATGTATAATAGTGAAGTGCTAGGTCGTAAATATGTATATCTCCAGACACGGATCTGAAGATGAATATTTGGTACAAGATCCGCGGATGCGGATACAAATATGAATCTTAACTTTCTTACGCCATCGGTGTTGGTGTGCGCGACCTTGACATATGTTGCGATTTTGTTTTGTTATGCTAAAATATTTGTTTTTACACCTAATCACCTATTTAATAGTACATTATGGTACGAGTGTGTAATGTTGGTGATTACCGCTGAGGCGCATTGAGGCCCGAGCCGTCAGGCGAGGGTCTTAAGGAGCCGAGGACGGTAATCATTAATACACACGTGTATCATACAACGTTTTTCAACACACTTCTGAATAAAATAATATTTAAATAAAAAACCATTTTTCCTTTGAGTTTTCTGGTAGTAAACTTTCCATAAC
Source organism: Scirpophaga incertulas (assembly GCA_036419045.1). Taxonomy (NCBI): domain Eukaryota; kingdom Metazoa; phylum Arthropoda; class Insecta; order Lepidoptera; family Crambidae; genus Scirpophaga; species Scirpophaga incertulas. Next base: position 7,241,278 of record CM071644.1, read on the forward strand.
GTTCTGGGCTTCACATCTTATATCGGGCGGTGTACAACATAAATCATTTTCTTCATAAATTGTATTTGCAGACATCTTAATTAATAACTAACTAAATAACTTCAAAAGAGAAAACGAGACGAGTGGTGAAAAATGTTTCGTAATGGCGGGAAAAATTAATTAGTTTTCCTATGCGCGCGCATCGGCCATAGACTAAAAAATGAGGTTTCTTTTCTTTGGGCTTTTCGCGGATAGCTTTTTAGCGCAAATGTAAGCGTAACTCAACCAATAATATTAAAAAAAAACTATTACTCACTCGTGAATAATAGTAATGAAAAAGTCACAATTTGATTATAGGTGTCATTATGTGCCTATACTCTGTCCATTATGTTATTTTTTTTGACAGATCGCGCGTATGAAATATTGTTTCTATTTTCAAATTATAGTACTACAGTAATAATATACTTTCTAGACGGGTAACGCCCACATAGTGAAGTGCTCTGTGCATAACAAACTACCACAGACAATAAGCAGTTCTTGAAATCAGATAAATCGATAAATTGTCTTCAAATCAAATACCTATTTGTAAATTTATTTATTTCCTTCTCGACAGCTACCTTACATTATTTATAGGTATGTGAATTTTAATATTAAAACGCATATGTAGTTAATAACATCTACGTCAAGTTTAAATCAAGAATTATGATCAAGAATACTTAGAAAATCACATACATACCATTTTTTTAACAAACTAGCTAGGTAATTGGTAATTCGCCAAAAATATAAAATTTTGCCTAATTTACTTGGCATGTGTAAAACTTTATTTTTTCATATATTTCTGATCCATTTAAGAGAGAAAAAGGAAAACTTTCTTAAATGGATCAGAAATATACGAAAAAATAAAGTTTTACACATGCCAAGGAAATTAGGCAAAATTTTATATATTTGGCGAATTACCCCAATTGGGTAATTCGCCAAATATATAATATAAAAATTAAACAAGTAAATTTATTTACATTATTTATTACATAGATTCATCAGATTCTTCTTCGTAAATTACACTAGACTCGTCAGTTGAGTCCTCTGTTACATAAATAACCCCATAGACAATATATGACAATTTATTTCATGTATTTGAAAAAACCAGATAAACGAATTTAATATTTATAATAAAAATAATATCGCTGCATTAAATCGATTAAAAGTTCTTCTTAAATAAAATCGATATTCTGTTTTAATCGAATCGGTAACTTGCGAGTTCATCACTGATTTCAAAATATCTTAAACTGTCAAAAAGAAAATAATATAATGGACAGAGTATAATTGCCATGGGATTAGAGCCACTTTATGAGGAAGTGTGTTGAAAAGAATTTAATCTATATATTTAAAATTAATTAGTAAATAGATCCATAAAAAATCTGCCAAACAGTAACGGATACACATATCCGGCACTTGACTAATAAAATGATTTAATGATACACATATACAACTTACTGGTAGTCGTTCTTTGAACATTTAACAAACGTCATTATTTTCAACAGGCTTTAACAAAATATTCATATCAGGTAAGTCAAATTTAACTAGTTGTTAATTTTCGTGTCTTCTTGACCGCCCGTTTCCTTATTACATAATTATACATCTGTATAAATGATTTTAATTATGTTTTTATTTCTAACACACTGTTACTACCAAATCAATAAACAATTATATTAAGTATCACTTGAAGTAATAAGAGCGCTTTAAGGACCTATAGCGACGATAATAACGTCCTTACAAAATATTGCTCGGCTCATAATGATTATGTTTTGATTTGGAGTATATAATTCGTCTGTATTGGGAACTGACAGAATTCTGAACATAAAAATTACTCGCAAATAATGTACATATCTATAATACACAAAAAAAGTTTTGTTAATTACACCATATAAAACTCAACAACGGATGAACCGATTTATTTCAATCGGATCAGCTGTTTGTTGGATTCGTCAAACGGGTTTTTCAACAAGAACTTTATTTTGTAAAACAAAATAAAACAATGTATATAGACAATAATTTAACTCGACGTTGGGTTGATTGAAATGAAATGAATCTAATTGGACCGATTTGTTTTCCACATTTTAGCTAAATATGCGTAGTTAATGGATTACAATTTTAAAAGATGCCGCCGACTTAATTTTATCCTATTATTGATTATAGATGTCGCAACAATGACTTTATTACAAACCAAAATTCCCGATCGCATAATTTCACGCAATTCTGCAATTAAGCACCCAACTCGGTCATGTGCTTTAACACAAATAGACTTTTTGTCAAGTTATGTGGAAGATACACAGTCTAACTGCTCAATCGAATGGATTAAAGCATTAAATATCAAAATTCATAACAACGCTAACGAAATAGAGCCGACATTTTGCCAGAGAAATATATAAAACTGATGAAAGAATCGATATCTGTAATCGTGGATTTGATCATCGGGTATGATTTTTATTAATAATTATGATAGGTTACTTTCTCTAATACAATAGATATTTTAATTTACCTCATCTAAATTGAATGTTTTACACATTTATTATTATAGAAATTTTGAAAAAAATTATTTGTTTATAGAAATATCACTTCTGGATCGATTCCATTAAGTTGCAGTTGAAAGCTCAAGTAATTGTATCTTAGAAGTCACGAAGGTCTCCGAGTCAACGAGTTTTCAATATTTTTCATAGTAAGATCGTTTGACTTGTAGTCAAGGGAAATTAAATTCAACAATATTTTTTTTGTTCACAGCCGACAACGACGTGGTTGAACGTAACAGCTTCCAGATCACTTAAGCGACGCCACTCCATCCACGTGCTGTGTCACCCGCTTCCGGCTGCGAGCCCACCATGAAGGCATCTAGTTAATTACCTACCAAGCAATACTAGTTACAATTCGATTAGAAAGATTTGTTGTACAAGTGCAGGAAACATAACATTTTCGATATCAAAGCAGTGTTCCAGATGATCTTCAGTTCAGATTATATAGATTTTTTTCACTATGCGATATATATATTAACCCACAATGTATCGCCACTAACCTTTTTTTTGTGGCGACCGCAACCGAACTGGATAAATGATATATAATACTTATATTAATATTCTACAGAATAATACCTAATATTGAAAGATACTAGTTGCCCCGTGATATCTGTACCAGCAAAGATCTGTGGCCAGGACAAACTAATACCCATCGATTAGAAGTTTGCACAATATTTAGTAGTTTTTGAGATATTTTTTTTTTATGTAAGTATAACTTATTGAAATTTTAAGGCTATGGTTTCATGTTCAGTGTTCAGATCAGTGATGTCAAGCAATATTTATTTTTTAAGAAATTTTACTAAACCCATTTGTGGCCAAACAAAAATGACGAGAATAAATTTAGAAATTTATTTATTTATTCATAGTCGGGAATACAAATAAGTGAAGGAATGCCAAAAAAAAATAAAAAATATATATTATCTTGAAATTATAGGGGTGTACCCAAATTGAGACACTGGCCACTTAAAAGTGAAATTGTGTAAAGCATTTTTGCTCAATGCAAAGTGTTCTTTTGCATTTTTTACAAGCCCATCGGGTCCTATTATAACAGATAACACAACGAACACGCTTTGGAAGCTTTTCTGGAACGTGGTTAGCGCCATCCACACACACACACATCCACAGATGTTGGATGATGAAGGGCGAGAAACATGGTCATAAGATGATTGTCCAAGATAAAATCTAGCTATACTTCGACGAAATAATAACTGATCCATTGTGTCTTCTTTAGACTGAACATTTAAGCACAACGCCTTTGATATGGTCATATCAATCATGTATGTGAAGAGAACCCACCACCATTTTTGCCACGTACCCAATTCTATACAACTATATTGACTGGTCCATTCCGTCTACACCACCCATGCCTTTACTGTATTTTTGGAACAAGTGGGGAATATTCATATCAGACTTTTGTTTTTTTTTTCTGGACACCATCTCTTCACAGTAGAACGCAGCTCTGGATTTCCATCATCTCCTTCGCATTTGGTAGTGGAGTATGCCATAAAATACCTTGAGCTCAGCAATGGTAAAGATAAAGTTATGTTGATTATTTTGGTTCGCGTACAATTGGCTCAAGACGATAATCATTGAAAGAACTTCTTCGTCGAAGAACTTTTCAAATATTTGAACTGGTTTAACACCAGTCTTCTAACGTTAACTTTCATACTATTCTCGTTTAGTAATTGGTAATGCGATGTTAGATAAGTCTGAGAATAAGAAGGAGTACATTTTCGCCAAGAAGAAACATTCAGCACTAACCGATTTTGTTCAATTGTAGGTACACTCGTGGTAGTTTGAATATTAAGTCTAATACGGGCTCTATTAGCTGCCAACGGTTCATCCTCACTGCTATCCTCAGAATCCGAAAGAGCACCAACATTATGAAAAAAAACCTCGATTTCTCCTGGAATATCGTTTGGCAATGTTGGTAAAATTTGTCCATCATCAGAACCCTTTTCTTCGTCGGTAACAACAGAAGGTTCAGGTGGAAATATAGTCAAATCGTACTCCAAGCCGACATCACTATCTTTGAGGATTGTATTTACCGCTTCCTCTAAACCACGGTAGTTGTTTACTGACACTATAACGTCGTTCACGGTTCATCCTAATAATCTGCAAAAATATTTTTTTTAATACACTTGTATCCAGTGTACCCAATTGGCACAGTAATGTTTTAGGTGCTATAAAATGGTCAAAAATAAAATAAAAATAATGTGTATACACGATAGTTCATTTATTGACTTTGAAGACCAATAACTATTTACCATTATGTATTTAATGTGTAAAATATCATAATTACAAACAGTTACTTACCTCGACAGGTTCTTCAAAAGCAAAATTCGATCAGATTTTGCAATAAATCTAAAATATGTAACTAAATTGTTCAATATTACACGCAATCACCACACTTTCAACTATCCAATAATGTGAAATTTTATTAACTAACATCAATACTTTTTTCATTTACCCTCAAAAATTAAGTGTTCCCAAATTGGCACGGCGGTCAAGAATGGGTTAATGTTCTGTGTCAACTTCATTCTTAGCAAAAAAATCATGTTCTGTAATCAAATTCTCAACTATTATAACTAGAGATCGGATAATCGGATGCATATTTACCTAAAGTTAATTTTTGGCTCACAAATTATGGAAGCGGCTTTTTAAAATACATTTTAAATACATTAAAATACGGGACTGCAAATTTAACGTAGTGATATTTTTTGAAAATTACTAAATTAGCACGTGGTATTTATTTTCAAAAGACCGAGACTACGGGTTTATTTATACAACTATGCATACGTATTTACATGAAGTTTAGTTTCAGTTCCCCGTGTGATTTATGAATGTACGATTTATTACATGAAGAGTGTTATACGAAAGTAGTGAGCTAGTTTGACTAAAACAATAATCAATTAAATAATTGAATAAATAAACAGAAATGGTGAAAAATTTTATTTAACAAAACAATAAAAAACCGTTTCCATACTTTGTCTTAAACCAACTTTAGGTAAATATGCATCCGATTATCCGATCTCTTATTATAACTGTAGGTTAAAGTTTAATTATATTTATCAGATTTGCCAGTATTACATTAACTATGTTACATGTGTATAAAAAAGCATAATTATTATAATAAACACGCCAATTTCATCAGAAAAAAACCTAATACATATATGATAATAACAAAATATATAATAATAACAAAAGACATAAACTGTTTTATTTACAAAATTATTGCATAAATTCACATATACTCTATCCAACTATAGGTATTACACTTGTAAGCTTACACAACCCTTTCGCACAATATGCCCTAATTATCATAATCTATCATTAAAACTTTTTAATGGGCGTTAAGAGTTTACATCCACGTGCCACCGGACCACCACGAAACCGGAAGTGTGATGTCACTGGTTTTTTAAGCGCAGCTGCATTAGTGAAATGTGGTTATTTCTGAAGCTACATTTTAATTTACGCGCATAACTTAGTTTGAATTTCCACGAGAGAGTTTTATGCAAAAACCTTGTTTTAGGTTTCTCAGTATTCTTTTGATAAATTGTTGGAATACTTATTTTAACGGTGGACAAAGAAATTCTGTATTACACGCAAACGTTTATGTTTTGGGAGGTCAAGCTAATGTCTGCGCAGGGATTTTCTATACTGTCCTGAACCTGAGAGTAGAATAAAATGCGTCCATATTGCGAGACAAGATATAAAGATTTGGTACTCATATATAGTATTGTTTTTTATACTTACACCAATTAGCTATATTAGATTAGAATATTAGAAATATATATTAACAACCATGATTAAGGTATAACTGCTTGTATTCATCACACAAACATCTACTCCCACCGGAACTCGAACCCGGGACCACGACATAGCGACTCCTTGAAAGAGGTGTTGCCGTTAATAATAATGAAATTGAAACCCACACAATTATAATATTCACATACATAACACGTTGTCGCGTATTTAAAACATGATTATATATAAGATGCTTTATTTATATTAATACTAGCAAACCCGACAGACTTCGTCCTGTCAAAAAGATTTGTAAAGTGGCAGTTTTTTGTTCCTAATTAACTAAATATAGCCTATGTTACTCAGTGATAATGTAGCCTTCTAATCTATACATATAATAAGACAGTAAAAATATTTTGTCTGTACATTTAGTATTTTTGACTGAAATGGATAGAGGGGCACTTAAATAGATTATTAGAAAGCAAAAAAATTTTTTTTGAATTTTTTGTCTGTCTGTCTGTCTGTCTGTATGTTTGTTCACGTTTATCTCCGAAAGTACTGAACCGATTTGCTTGAAACTTTCACTATTAGCTTTGTTTTAACTCAGAATAATATCTAAACTTTGTTTCATCAAAATCGGTTCATTAAAAAAAAGTTATCGTCATTTTAATGAACTCAAGGCATGATAATATTGCGAATTATAATGTACACCATTCTTACATAAGTTACATGGGAAATTTAAAATCTAAAGACAATTCATCATCATGATACAATACATACATTAGTATTTCATAAATCCGCATAAACTCAGAGGAGGGGGCCGCTCCATGCGCGCTTATGTATTTAGGATACATATACGCGGCGACAAGGTCACGCGCCTTTGCGACTTCTATTGCCTTATTTAGATTTCTGTGGGTTTACTATTTCACGCAGACGAAGTTGCGGGCAAAAGCTAGTGTTAAAATAAAAGAAACAATTATTAAAATCGGCCCAGTACTTTTTGAGTTTATTCGTTACATACAAAAATACAAATCTTTCCTCTTTATAATATCAGTGTAGATAATGGTCACACATTAGCACTGCCATTTTATTAACATTTCTGTACGCTTTATTCGTTGACTGCGACAGAATTCCGTAATTTGTACACCTTTTTTTATATGTCGTGTAATAATCTTTAAATCAATAAATATGTTTTTAAAGAAAATTACTTTAACATTTTATGTTACTAAAATATTACAAAACAATTTTAAAAAATGGTACTTAAATATTAATTAACACGGAAACAAATAAATCTATTGTCAGAATTTTTGGGTAACAGGATTACCAGCCGTGTGCTTGATATGAATAAAAACGTCTCACCTATTTCTGCTGCAAAATAGCAGTGATCGCATTGCACTGTACCGGTTTCATTGATACATAGGGAGTGAAATTACTGGATACCGTGTAGTCCTGTGTCGATCGATCATTTGTTGCGACCCGGGTCGATCGCGACCCATCCGCTTGGTGATTCGATCACAATGATTCGATCAAATGATCGATTGATTGAGGTAGCGGGTTGGGTGTTCAATAGGTCTCGGGTCTCTGATCGGGTGGCTATTGTACGTTTTGGGTCACGCTCGTTTGGTTGGGCTACGAGAAAATTTGGTACTCAAATATTTTAGATACGATTATTACATGATTATGTTATATATAAATAGATAACTTTTAACACACATTTTATATCTCATAGTGTTCATTGCTAGACGTAAATTTTATAAATGAAATAAAATACGCGTCTGTCATACATAGTTGAATTCTGCGAAAAACTCACTGAATTGTTATTGTTTTTTTGTATCGCTTAAAGACTTTTCGTAAATGGATATAAATCCATCACGATTGGTCATTTTGCGAATTTAATGATTGATTTGCTATTAATTACCACTATTAACTTTTCATAATGTGCTAAGTAAACATTTACAAGGATAAAAACGAAAATGAATTGTAACAATTTGTTTTCAATACACAGGTACATAAATGATCATGACTCAGGACCGAGTTACCGTGACCCAGTCGATCTCGGTGATCGAATCTTTTCGTGGGTCGTGACTCGATCATTCATAAATGCTACGCGATCGAATCACAGTGATTTGATCAATCGCGATCGACTCAGGTCTAATACCGTGTCATTATATCTTACGGCAACATATACTGTGGTTTCTGCGGAGGTTACAGATTTACTGCAAATGCCACAGGATCCACATGTAACCACTTAGCATCAGCTGCTTGTTTGCACATTAAAAAAAATGTAAGAGGAAGCCAACCCCATATAACATTTAAATATTATGAGTTAAGATAAACCCATTGGCTGCTACATAACTCACACAGGCCACGAAACTCACAAACCAGATTTATCATAAGCTTTGTTGTCGAGGTAAATTCAAATTGAGATGTCATTGAAAGTTTTGTTGTGTCAATCCCAACTAATATTATAAATGCGAAAGTGTGTTTGTTTGTTTATTTGTTTGTTTGTTTGTTACCTCTTCACGCTTAAACTACTGGACCGATTTCAAAAATTCTTTCACCTTTGGAAAGCTACATTCTCCCCGAGTAACATAGGCTACTTTTTATCCCGGAAAAATCGACAGATCCCACGGGATGCGCAATAAAGGCTTCGCTCAAAAACTACTGCACAGATTTTTATGCGGTTTTCATCAATAGATAGAGTGATTCTTGAGGAGTTTTGCGGCATTTTTTATCTCGGAAAAACGGATAGTCCCACGGGAAGCGCGATAAAATCTTCGCACCATAAACCGACTTCCGCGTATATGTAGCCGTGGGCAAAAGCTATGACCCTTAACCCTCTATACACCCAATCCCGAAATCCACGCGGGCGAAGCCGCGGGCAGAAAGCTAGTATATCATAAATTAGGGGTTTGAGATGTTTTGAATAGTGAAATATATTTAGAGATTATTTGGAAACACGTTATCAATAATATTGAAATAAAATGGATGAATGATCAAGAATTGAATAGTTACAAATTTGATAAAAAAATACTACAAAAACTAAAACCACTTTTGCTCTATATAAAAACTATTTACTGACCAGTAATCTCCAATTTCGATTTAAATTCTCAGAGTTGTTTAGACATTTTCGAATAAAATGAAATAACATTCTAATAATCGTTAAAATTGAGTCAAAAGCCTGGACAGAACTTGGTTAGCTTGTAATGAAATATGTTAAAGGTTTATGATGAAAATTTACAGAAGCTTGCAAAATTTATCTCTGAAATAGGGACAGAAATCTCCTTACTTGGTATTTTCGCTTAAATTCTCTTCAAAAACCTTCATAGAATGCTGTCCTTTCAATACGTGGGCAGCGTATCTATTTTACGATATAAATTGCAATTTTATACGTAGCTTCAAGCTAATATTTCGTACATTTATTCACTTAGAAAATTTTTAAATTCACAATTTACCTTTAACAAGTTTATACCAAGAGCCCGTAATAATAAACATTTTCTTAATTCTGTTTCATTCGTTGCTTTGCTTTTGCTTTTTTTTTTCTTTAATTTACATTTGATAGTTAAACTAAAGCTTCAGCTTGAAAGAAACAAAAACTTAAATAAATTTTGTCAGGATATAAACACTAATAAATACAAGGAAGATGTTACATATACTACGTGTTACATTAAAACAAAGATTTTGAATGTGTGTATCATCTTAAATCATCATATAATATGTCATAAAAATAATGATTCTATACAAAAATATTAGCACTATTATATATAGAACTACCTGTAGCCCACTTGACACACTATGGTCTCTATTGACTTATTATAAGTCTAAATAAACGAGTATTTAAAATCATCTTCTACCAAAAAGAGGTGCTCAAAATCCTGCGGACCCTTGATGTGAATAAGACGAGTGGACCTGACGGTATTCCGGCAATTGTGTTGCGGAATTGTGCACCTTCAAATTTCCGAATAACGCCTAAATTAATCATTCGGTTCAATTCATCTCGTAGTCTTTCTTTTAACCCTAAGAGGATTTTACGCGTTGCACTTACTACTGGTGGCACTGACTTGTCTATTATTATATGGCATTCTCCAGGTAAACAGCCCAAACCGTGAAATAAATCCGTATATTTATTATTTATAGTGTCAATACCATGAACACGCCGTATAATTCCTAACTCACAACAAGTTTCTCGCCCCAGCACACTTTGACATTTCATATCTGCAATTACAAACTTTAACAAATATTTCTTATTTTTGTGACGCCAATTCAAGTTACAAAATCCCTTGACGTCAATCTCAACATTATTTAATATACTAGCGTAGTTACCGAGTGATAAAAATTTTTCATATGACATTACATTTACATCTGCCGCTGTGTCTAATTTGAAAGTTTCATTGCCACCCTCGCATTCTATTTTTTCATACTACTCATCTTGGTTATTCGATTGCAACTGAGATGATAACATTGAAATATAAAATGACTCACAATCGTCGTCTTCACTCTCCGAGCTACCTGCACATATTTCGTTGACCCTAACCTTACACCTAACACGACCCTAACACGATTATAACCATTGCTCAATTTACACATGCGCGCAAAATGACCGTAATTTTTACACACAAAACACTGTGCTGCAACCGCCGTGCAGCTCACTGAATCTTTGCAATCGACCGAACCGCACCGCAGGCAGCGCCCTTGCGTCGTTGCCGACGATGTCGACGGGGCAGCGCCGGCGAACGCGCGGCCGTCCGCAACGCGCCAGCGAGAGCCACCGCGACCCCGGCCCCGGTGTCGGCGCGGCACCGCGTGCCAGCGACCGCGGCCTCACCCGCGCCCAGCTCCATATCGACCACGTCCACACTCGTAGCAGCTGAGGCCATTGCTCCTCGCGATTCTAACATGCGATTGCTATCAATTGATATCTCATCGATCTGACATATTTTTATTGATTTGCTCAATGTAAGGTCATCAGTTCGCAGAAGTCTATCTCTGACGACAATACTTCTTATTCCACACACTATTCGATCTCGAATTAATTCTTCTTCGAGAATTTTAAATTCACAATTTTTACTCAATAGTTTTAATGCTGTAACGTACTGATTAATCAACTCGTCTTCTTCTTGACTTCTTGAAAAAAAAATTGTATCGCGCTAGCGTCACATTAGTTTTGACACCAAAATATTCGTCAAACTTTTTTAACAATACGTCTACGTCATCTCGATCCTTCTCTTCATCTTTAGGAAACGTAAACGTTTCATATACATCAAACCCCTCCGGGCCAATCAAATTTATCAACAAACTAGCTTTAACACTGCTATCCTCCTTATCGACACCAGAAGCCTTTAAAAATAAATTAAATTGCGTCTTCCATCTTTTCCACGCGTCAACCCGGTTGACGGAGCTACCTTCCAAACACAACTCTGGTGGAGGCCTGGCATGTTCCATATTTATTTGTCACCGGTCATATCACCGCTACAATTACTACTTCTTATATGTATCACACTGAACAATATGGAATAACACTTAAAATTGAATAGTTTCAATTAAAACACCGCTGCCACCATGTTATGTATTGAATACACGAGGATAGATTGGTAACTGATTTATTAAATACACGTAGGTGATACAAATAAAAAATAATTATAAAATACTCGACTACCCACAACACACCTGAGTTGTCTCTTATTCTTACGCGCCTGTACCGCCTCTCACTTGAGACCGAATCAGTTCCGAAGTATTGGAGGCAAGCTAATGTGCAGCCTGTGCCTAAGAAAGGGAGCCGGGCAGATTCCTCTAACTACAGGCCAATTTTGATCACCTCCATACTTTGTAAGACTATGGAGCGTGTATTGAATAATCGACTCCGCAAAGTGGAGTCCCTTCTGACTCCGACACTCCGTAATGTGCCCGTTCCCATCAGTGATCATCTTGTGCTTCTTGGTATGGACATCTCGTCCAACTTAAACTTTGGCCAATACATTGAGTCCTCGGCAAAGACTGCAGCTAAGAAACTTGGTATCCTCTCCAAGGTTAGGCGGTATTTCACACCAGGGCAGCTTCTAAAACTTTACCAAGCTCAAGTCCGATCGTGTATGGAATACTGCTGTCATCTTTGGGACGGTTCTGCCAAATACCAACTGGCTGCCTTGGACTCAATCGAGAAACGTGCTAGGAAGCTCATGGCTCACCGACGCAAGGTAGCCTCTATGGCCATCTTTTATCGGATGCATTTTGGAGAGTGTGCGATAGAATTGCACAATTTGATTCCAGCATCCCCATTCCACCTCAGGGGAACTAGACGGCGGTTGGGCTTCCACCCTTATGTCGTTGATATACCACCTATACGCACTAAGCGTTTCGCTTCTACTTTTATAATGTGCACAGCAAAGGAGTGGAATTCCCTCCTACCGGATATTTTCCCTGATAAATACAATCTGGGCCTTTTCAAGGCAAGAGTGAATAGGCACTATCTGGACAGGCATGAACCAACTTCGGCCTCATCGTCACTTACACATCAGGTGAGATTGAGGCCATATGCCTGTCCACAATACATTAAAAATATAAAAAAATCTTTTATTATCGCAAGTTTTCAACAAGCACTAATTAAACTATTTTTCTTTTTTTACAGAACCGTAACTTCTGATGGATACACACTAGTAAAAATATTTCGACTTATTACTGCCTGTGATTATGTAACTCTGTTGCAATCAAGTTTAATTGAAACAAACAAATAGTGCAGTGACAACAAAACAAATAGACAGTTATCTTCATAAACAAGTCAAACCCAAAAGAAGAAGAATATATGTTCATTATCTGGCAGTTTCCATCAAAATTTGATAGCAACGCAGATAAGTAATCCGGATGCTGGTATAAGCATTGCAAACGCTACTCTATGGTTTTATATTTTGTACCAAAAAACGGAGCTCTTATAGGATCACGTTATTGTCCTATCTGTCCATCTATCAAGGCCCTTTTTATTAGAAACGCGTGAATGTAGCAAATTAATAATTAATGTCAAATACCTGAGTATTTGACATTAATTGACTGCTCCTATAATTACGTAATCAAATTTAATTAGAACTGACAGATAGTGCAGTTACATTATTACTGTTGTATTACAATTCAATGTGATAATTCCGAGAAACAAAACCTTTGTTGCATTTTAATTATCTATGACATTGACGTTATGTATAAAAATTTTATATTTAGACTTTACATAGGAGTACATATACTCAAGCCTCTTTCCCATGATAAAAAATAGACCTTCAGAATTTCTTGCCTGCTCTCCTCGAGAAAGCTCTTCCAACTTCTGAACAGATGTAGTGACATTTTTATTCTTTGTTCGTATGTATGTGATAGGTTGTTGTTGTTGTTACTAAATAATTTATAAAATTAAAGGACATGGGGATAAAAGTTACAGGTTTTTTAGAAAAAACAATCTTTAGTATGATTTTCGATAATGAAAACGTGTTTGTATGAAAAATATGTCACGCGGTTTTAATTCAATTAAATATTCACGTCCTTATGTTATTCGAAGGAATCTTAGAGTGAACGACGTCTGTAGGTTGAGCTTTTTTTATTACATTTTACAATATGAAGAGAACATAAAATATAATCACGTAAAAGTAGAATCCTACTACTATTATAAAGGCGAAAGTTTGTAAGTATGGATGTTTGTTACTCTTTCACGTAAAAACTACTGAATGGATTTGAATGAAACTTTACCACAATATAGCTTATACATCAGAATAACACATAGGCTACAATTTTTGAGGTTTCTAATGTGAGGTCGTAAAAAAAAACACATTTTTTGCGCTTACATTGCAAACGCTGACTGAATCCTACGTAGTTTATAGGAGCATACTGCAGTAGCTACCTATAGGCCTATGATTAGGGCTCTGCAGTGCTTAGTTACCGTATTTCTTACTTATTACTAGACTAGACGGGACGAACCTGAAGTCCACGCGAACGAAGTCGCGGGCAAAAGCTAGTTAATAATAATGTTTAGAATTTAACGTCGTCGTAAAATTCTTTGTGACCAATTTGAGGCAAGTTGAAGATTAATTACAAAATTATCAAAACTGTGTTGGTAATACAGGAATAGAAAAGATAATCTAATTTATATACATCTATGTTATAAATAATGATTTTATCATTTAATTTTTTCAAACATAATCAAACTGTAAAACTTGACGTGTCGTCGACTGTACAAGCGTACGCGCACTGTTTTTAACAGCGCCGTACAAAAAAGTCCACATAAACTAGAATCGCGTCACACACGAATCGAGACAAGATTGACTAACAAGCGAGCGGGCGTGAGAATATTTATGATGTGGTCAGTGATTGATGAATGAGTGGCGACAAGTACTTGTTGTGAATATTGAAAATCTTAATTCAATAGCCACTAGTGATAACGTGAATAAAGGCCAAGTTGAAGATACTAAAATATTAAATACCTACATACTTGTCATGCATCCAGTATTAAATTTATTAGCATCAAATATCACGTAGAGACCGTCTTTGTTCCCGCCGTAATAGTAACTATTTTGGTAGTTCATCTGTTTACGTAAAGTTCTGCTGACTGTACAATAAACTCGATAACTACCTTACCGATTGATGAAGTTTGAGATTAGGTGTAGAACTTGAGATAATTTTTCTGTTTGGGTACCTACCTCTGTCTTTCCTATTTCTGCCGCAAAGCAGCAGTGCTCGCATTGCTGTTCTGGTGTGAAGGGTAAGATAGGCAGTGAACTAACTGGGTACTGAGACTGCACTGTGTTTATGTAGGGGTTGTAGATTTCCTGCGGCTCTCACAGGAGCCTCGTGTACTATTTTCCCCGTTAATGGCATCCCTTATTCATTTTTTTTTCAGTCAGCACAAGACAATCGTACTTGTAAAATGTAACTTGTAAGTAGCTAGACTTACAAGTTACATTTATACGTAAATATTATTTACATTTGTGTGTGCACAAATACATTATATTGTATTTATTCATAAATAAATATATTTTCAGCTATGTGTTACATTATACGAGGGGCGGTCAAAAAGTTCGCGGAATGGCGGGGTTGGCGGGGGTGAGGTCGCTCCTCCAGGTAGCCGCTACTTGAGTAACTCATAATTACTATATATGCCAATTTCTAGCCTAATTGGGTCATTAGCTTTCGAGTTACAAACGAGTAAACAAGTAAATCGGGAACAAACTAGCCACTATGGAGAAAATTGAACATCGCGCCGTCGTAAAGTTCCTCACCAAACAAGGAAAAACGCCTCAAACTATTTTGCAAGAGATGTTAGCTGTTTACGGAGACTCTGCTCCTGGTAAAACCATGATTTACAAATGGCACGGCCTTTTCAAGCAAGGAAGGGAGTCAATTGAAGATGATCCTCGATCTGGACGGCCCATTGAGGCCACTACGCCGGAAATCATTGAAAAAGTTGAAAAACTTGTATTGGAAGACGGAAGGTTGAAGAAGAAACAACTTGCAGCATCAGTTGGAGTATCAGAAACCACAATTTTAAATATTCTTCATCAACATCTTGGCATGAGTAAAGTGTGTGCAAGGTCCCGAGAATGCTCACGCCGCTGCAAAAACGTGAGCGCGTCAACTGTTCCCGCGAGTTTTTGGACCGTTGTGGAGAAGATAGGGAAGAAATTATGGCCCGAATTGTAACCGGTGATGAAACTTGGGTTCACCACTATGAGCCTGAGTCAAAGCAGGAGTCGATGCAGTGGCACAAAAAAGGCACACCACCCCCTAAAAAATTTAAAGTGTCGCAATCGGCCGGAAAGATCATGGCGACTATTTTTTGGGATACTGAAGGTATTCTTTTGATCGATTATAAAGAACGTGGTGTTTCTATAACGGGAGAGTACTACGCTTCCCTATTGGACCGATTAAAAGAAGCTATTAAAGAAAAAAGAAGAGGAAAACTGACAAAAGGTGTACTCCTTTTGCACGACAACGCGCCCGTTCACACGAGTCATGTTGCGACGGCTGCCATTCATCGATGCGGTTTTGAACAACTACGCCATCCACCCTACAGTCCAGACCTGGCCCCTAGCGATTTTTATTTATTCCCAAAGATGAAGAAAGAGCTGCGTGGAAAAAAAATTAGAGACGATGATGAAGTCAAGTCGGCGATTTCGGCGTATTTTGACGCCCAAGACAAAACCTATTTTTTCGACGGTATTAATAAGTTATATGCCAGGAGACCTATTTTTGAATTACGAATGCGATTTCGAAATCACCGCTGACTAAATAGTCAGCGGTGACTTTGAGGTCACGGATTCCTAAACATCCAATTTTTGAAAGTCGATCGCAGAGCTGCCAACATAGATAAAGTACACCCATAAATGTAAGAGTTCGGTTCCACGCAGAATGTAGCCGCTGCCGGTTATTGCCGGCTTAACCATTATGGTTATTATATATATGGTTATATATATATATATACATATATATATATATATATATATATATATATATATATATATATATATATATATATATGTATATATATATATATATATATATAATGTGTACTACATTCATATAAATATATTGTATATATAGACTGAAAAATCAAACAAAACACAGATAACATTTCCACAAGTATGATTTGATTACGAGTGGGTGAGGGCACTCGTAATGAAATCACATCCGTGACTAAGGTAGTCACATAAGTGATATTCAAAAATAAGAATTATTGAAAATCGGTGATTATTAGTCACATCGGTGATTTCGAAGTCGCATTCGTAATTCAAAAATAGGTCTCCAGATCCGAAAAATGTATTCGTGTTAAGGGGGAATATATTGAAAAGGAAATATAACATAATGTATCATTTCATCTTTTTTCCCAGTCATTCCGCGAACTTTTTGACCTCCCCTCGTACATACTATTTTTATAATTATTACTGTATTTTCAATAAACTTAATGTGATGCGAACTGTCATGCATGTTATATTCACAGACTACAAAATCTCTGTTAAAGTTTACCAATATAAAATTATTTTTCTTGGTATGGTTTTATTTAACTGATTCTACTATAAAGTTACTTATTTGTATTTCTTCAAGTATATCTTAAGTATCAAAGG
This sequence comes from Scirpophaga incertulas, assembly GCA_036419045.1. NCBI lineage: Eukaryota > Metazoa > Arthropoda > Insecta > Lepidoptera > Crambidae > Scirpophaga > Scirpophaga incertulas. The sequence goes on from CM071644.1 coordinate 7,258,658, forward strand.
CGGAGTAGTGCTAAGGGCTTTTTGTGCCAGTCGACTTATAAGTAATTCAAATAAGCACGGATTATACGCAATGTTATGTCACTATAAACTTTTTTAATATTATAAACAAGACACCGCCCGCGCCGGTACAAATAAGTATCACATTGAGTTATAAATACTTTTCTTATCTATCTTAATATAATAAGACACATCTAATGAAAGGAAGTGCACGATGAAAACAAAATGAGAGCAATATATTCGATAAACTCGCAAGGTGCGCCGGCGCAGAGGTGCACTGCATTCTTCCCAGAGGGACGGGAGGGAATAGGTTGCACTCTTTGTTATTCTTACCTTTCAAATCGATTAAATCACTGATATAATAACTGAAAACACCTTTTACACATAATGATATCACCACGACAACGTACAAAAGTACCACACTGAATAAGAAGTTATTTTGTTTACATTATTGTCACACGGCCACCTTGCTCAACACGGCCAAAGCACCGGGCTATAAGAAGCAAACTGGAATCATTTGGGCTGTGCGTTTGTGACGCGAATGCTATATTTCTATCTCTGTTTGACCCGTTGAAACAATCAACCCATCCTTGTTTCACGGTCGGAGAAAGGCGCCAATGTACGGCGCGGGCGCCGACTTCTTCCTTCGGGACTTTAAAAAAACAAAAGCTCTTTGGAAACAAGTTACAGTAATGGGGCTTTAGGTGCCTGTCAAGATATTGTATTATTTAACATTTATTTGAGGTGAAGGCATGGGTTCGGCGTGAAGCGCAAAGAATTCATAACAGGTTATATTAAAGTTGTTTTTGTGGTGGACGATTATTGCGATGCTGCACCTATCTCGACAATCTCATACATATTATTTTTTCCATCTACTCACATTTCGGATTATAATTAATTCCATAATATTACAATCTTCAAATCGTAGAGACATTGAAAAAGAGTTTTCATTAATAGCGATAATATCTTGCAACATTAGTAGTATTATGACAAAAGAACATAAATAAAAACTTGTTAAATAATATGTTATTTAATTTGTTCATCATAAATAATAAATTGTATTAGCTGTGAGCGGAGAAGTTTGGTAAACTGCACGCGTTAAAAATACTAAAAGCTACCGCGTTGCGATCAGACTTAACAAAAGTCGCAAGTTCACTTGCGCGAGAAGCGAGAGGAAAGAACCTACATACATTCTTAGTGCGACTGGCCCAGGCACATTCCTCAGTAAACGGCCTATTGAACCATTGCTATATTATCGACTGAACTAATCCAAGTCCGACTGATACTCGCACAGATTTCTTTGTATTTGAAAACTAAAAAAAACCTAGTATTTTTTTTTATCCTAGTAATATTAAAAACGCGATATTTATAAGTATGGATATTTGTTACTCTTTCACGTAGAAACTACTGAATAGGTATTAATGAAACTTAACAATAATATAGATTGCTAATTATAAAGTACTCGAAATACTAATAACGTGCAGACGAAGTCGCCGACACCAGCTAGTTTACAATACTCCAGTATTTTTCTTCGTCTACGTTATATTACATTTAGCCATAAAAAATAGATTTTATAAAAGTATAAAAATCCTGTCCTTTTCCAGCTCTCAAACTATCCACACACCAAATTTCATAAAAAGTAGTAAATATGTACAACCTTATATTAAGATAATACCTGAGTTTAAGTATCCGAGATCATAAACTTTACCTAATTATAATATTAGTACGAGTATAGATTACATACATATTTGAATAACGGAAACATAATTTTCGAGTATTTTTTTTTTGTTCCCCTGAGGAAAATGCATTAAATTGCATACCCCGGCTGTGGCGAGCCGGGGTTATGTGGGGCTCTCCTCCCCAGAAGGGGGAGGCCTACCCACTAAAAACCTCAGGGATGGCCTTCCTCAGGCATGTAGGGAGCCCCCAGGAACACCAAGCCACCTCCGGGAACCCCCAGCCTCCGCTCCCCTGCCTAGAGGGGAGCCCTCCTCGGGGGAGGCTACTACCTCCCCCGGTCTCCTCCACCGACGACGCCCCCCGGCCACGGAAGGGGCGTGGTCCATCCCGGGTCGCCGTAGCAGTCGCGGCGTCCTCGCGTCCGCCGGCGACCCGCGGCGGCGCCGCAGCTGTGCTACCGAGCCCGGCGCCGCCTTCTTCGAGCGGGATCGGCCATCTCCCGACCCCGCTCGGCGGCCTCCTTCTGGAGCATCACTGCTTCACAGAAGGAGGCCACAGCCCTCCAACCTCCCTCGTCCGCCAGCATTGCCGCAATCAATGCCGGCGGAGACAGATCTCGCCCGATCTCTGCGACCAAGACTCGGCGCTGAGGCCCACGCGGGGCACTCCGCCAGCGTGTGCTGGGCCGAGTCGAGGTCGGATGCGCAGTGGTGACAATGTGTCGATCCCTCCCGTCCTATTCGACACAGATACTCACCGAAGCAGCCGTGCCCGGTGAGTATCTGAGTCAATCGGTAGGTGACCTCCTCCTTCCCGTGGAGCCAAGCTTCGAGGTGCGGGACCGACGGCCCGCTGGCGCGCGCAGATCCGTAATTCGAGCTGCGCAAGATACAGGAATATCTAATACATACTTAGGAAATCTAGCCCGAGCCGATCCGAATATATGTTCCAGGAAATTACTCCTCTCGCCAAGAATATAAGTTTAAAAAATCAAAACGCGTATTTTTTGACATTCAAATTATGAAATTCTCAAACTAAATAATAATTCTAGAACCACAGTCGTCTCTATATATATCCTCGGGTTTGCCATTGATGTCTCTTGCTTTCTTCCGCATCAAATATACTGCAGTCGTCTTTGGGAGAAAAAAGTTAGTTACTCAATTTTTAGGGTTCCGTAGCCGAATGGCAAAAACCGGAACCCTTATGGATTCGTCATGTCTGTCCGTCCGTATGTCACAGCCACTTTTTTCCGTAACTATAATTTTATATTTTTATTATCAGAGTAAAAATAATACATACATTATATCCAATATCAAAATCAGATTCACACCATTCAGAGTTATACCTATGTTTCACTAATTTAAATGATTGATTAAAAAACCGGTCAAGTGCAAATCGGACTCGCGCAACGATGGTTCCATACAAATTTGTCGACATGTAAATTGTTCTTTCATTACCTAGAATTAAGTCTCAAAGATTTTTCCTGTCTCTCCCAATTATGTTTTTTTTTTGTAATAACTACAAAACGGTTTTCGGAGTTTTTTCTTTACTTGTGCTACGTGGTCTTAACCTAAATACATACATATGTTCATTTACTTTATCTACTCGTAAATTATTACAGGTACTACTTAACTAACATCTAAGATTGTTGTGCAGACAATCATGATTTCAGCTACGGTTTTCCAGTTACGCGATGACACATAAGTTTTGTTTCCTTTGTCCACTAATACATTCAATTTGAAGTCAACAATCTTCACACATTTATTTTTACCACTAGACAGGCATTGTCAGCAAACTGGTACAAGGAATAACCGTGGGCAATTAAGTTATTCATTTAATTTACGTAAATAATATGTATATTCATTTTGGCCAATTATAGATCCTTGTGCGGTGGCCTTGTCTGTTATTATACTGTCACTGTACGAATTATAGCTCAGATTTCGAGAGAACGCATTTTGAGAGGGCATGTTAATTTCTGATGCCTTGTATTATTCATCATTTTCTAGAATAATGTTTAAAATAATTAAAAAATTAATTTTATTCCATGTAAGTACGAAACTGACGGTTTGATTACGGACTTCGTTATGGTTATGGAAGCTTATATATTCGTACAGTAGCAATAAGTTTGACTCTCATTAAACTAGGATTTATGGCTACCATCACAAACTATTGAAAAATTCTACCATGGGTTTGCTATCATTTTCGATAGGTATCGACGTATAGAGAACTACAGAAGTGTACCTACACTATACATCAAATACCTATCGAAAATGTATGTATGCTACAACCGAAGTTTTAAACTCTACAGCATCCGAGTCCATTAGCTATTTAACAAAATTTCAACTTTATTAGTTAACTCTTTATCTTGTTAAGCCAAGAGAGATTAATCTACTACAGCAATAATGTTAATATAAAAATTACTAACACACTATATACTCGTATTTTGGTTTTCACTAACTTTGATTGTAATAAATACGAATAAGAAGTCACAAAGAATGATCTTATATATGGCCTTAAAATAGGGCCAAACGAGCAGACGGATCACCTCCTAATAAGCCATTATAGTCACATAACTATACTGTATTACGTATTTACTATCTCAGAAAAAACTTTTCTTTTTTTGAGTTTATATTTTATTTTTAATTTCCTCAGACAGAAAAATATTAACGTAATATTGAGCGCGCAGCTTGTTGATATGATGTGATATTTAGTTACTTACCCTACCCTACCAATCCCCTTTTAACCAAATCTTTGAGATTTTCTTCCAAAATGCGAACTTTGAATAATGTTTAAGAATACTACTTTTATTGGATATTTTAACTATTATTTGTATAGCCATTATCGCCAACCGAACCGAACCGAAACGACAAGAACTATATTCTGATAAATACACAAGCAGTACATCAAAATCGTATATGTGCATAAATACAACGAGTATGTTTTAACAAGACAAGACAATCCCGAGAGCAAAAACCCTCGGCTTAATGGTCCATTCTGCAGCTTTAATGACCGCCACACCGCATTCCGGATTGCGACAAAGCTCGCAAAGAAAACCAGTATTTAATTTTAAATACCTCTCAATGCATTCGCTTTTTAACCAACCACTAGGTGACTGCATATGACTTTTTAATTGTCGATGTTAATTGCTGAAAGATTAACACCATGTGCGGCGACGAATACTGGTAACGTAGACTTGTGTAATTTGACGAGATTTTTGTAGCAATCAACCGCAGTGTTTGAAGCTGTATGTTGCTAATCAGTTACTTTATTTTAGAAGTCATCATGAGCTTTTCTCGACGAGGGGATCAAGCCGGGTAAATCAATCTATGTATATATTGGTGCTTCTCTATGTCGCTCTCCACAGAAACACCTTATCCTAAAATTGAAAAATAGTGCTACATAACAAGTTCCAACCTTCGATCAACTTTTCTTATTTCTCTTGATCTGGTCCCAATTTTATTTGGGATCGACGCAACATATCTTCCTCTAACACTCGCTATTTCGACACTCACTCCTTTCTTGAATATATCATCATTCACAAAATCCATCCATTTTTTCTTCGCTCTTCACTCCCTTCAACCTTCCTAGTAACATGGTCGTTTTCTCTTCTTAATATGTAACCATACCAGGAATGTCTCTTCCTGGTACGGTTCCTCCGACCAACACCGGATTAAATACTATTAAACAGTTACATACGATGTATTTTGAAAAGTATGTTTAAAGTCGTGTACCTATAGGTAGGCTATCAATATCGCCAACCGTACCATTAAAACGGAACACGGGAACATTAAATCCCGTGTAGTGTCTATTCGATTAATGATTCGACATTACGCAGAACTAGTTAAAGGATGTGGCTGCCACGCCGAACCTAGTCTGCATCCGTAACGAAATTGGTATCCGTACGTGATGAGCACGGTTCCGTCGCGATATGCATATAATCCATATAATACCCTATAAATCTTAATTGACTCAGACGCTTATTCACGACGATTAGACTCCGATTGGCTATATTATAATTGAGATGGTATTAAAATAGTTTATTGCTTGGGTATAGCATAATAAGTATATAGGATGTAAGTAAATATCAATCTAATATTAAATAAATCCTACTACTATTATAAAGGCGAAAGTTTGTAAGTATGGATGTTTGTTACTCTTTCACGTAAAAACTACTGAATGGATTTGAATGAAACTTTACCACAATATAGCTTATACATCAGAATAACACATAGGCTACATTTTTTGAGGTTTCTAATGTGAGGTCGTAAAAAAAACACATTTTTTGCGCTTACATTGCAAACGCTGACTGAATCCTACGTAGTTTATAGGAGCATACTGCAGTAGCTACCTATAGGCCTATGATTAGGGCTCTGCAGTGCTTAGTTACCGTATTTCTTACTTATTACTAGACTAGACGGGACGAACCTGAAGTCCACGCGAACCAAGTCGCGGGCAAAAGCTAGTATTTTATAAACTTTGACATACATATATAAATTTTTTGGACAGAAATATATGTTAACACATTCTCTCATTCATCACGCAAACATCTACCCCCCCCCCCCCCGGAACTCGAAACCGGGACGTCAGAGATGGCGACACCTTGAAGCCGGTGTAATACTACTCGGCTACAGAGGTCAAAATGTATTTTTATAGCTGCAGATAATTTCATTGACAGTATTCTTATTAACTACTAGCGACCCGCCCCGGCTTCGCACTGATGCAATGCTTATGTAAATATACCTAATACAAAATGTCCTTATACACAAAGTTCACAGCTTAGCAGCGTATGCGATGAAAGACATTTAATGGCTAATTTTTTTACACCTTCGGTTGGTTTTAATAAGAATTTCTAAAGATTTCTATAGTAATCTAGTACTAAATATAGCCTATGTTACTCAGTGATAATGTAGCTTTCTAGTGAAAAGAAATTAATGAAATCGGACGAGTACTTTATGAATTTATTCGTTACATACAAAAGTACAAATCTTTTCTCTTTATAATATTTGTGTAGATAATAGCAAAAAAATCAACAAATGAATATAGGCGCGGTGCCAGATGCATAACACGACTAAAATTCTAGGATTCATTGATGCTGTAGTATCTTCTTTCTAATAAAAGGGATTTTAGGTGTTTATCAAATCTTTTCATATCTACATTTTTTTTAGTGTCTCTGGAAGCTTATTGAATAGTTTTACTGCCATATTACTTGTATGAGTTTTTATTTTTAGCTGTGTTCCTGATCATATTTTCTTCTCGTTGGGAATGTAGGTATATCTATCAATTTAGATTTTGTCGAATGTATTTACAAACTTTTAATATGAATATAGATGGTGAAGTCGATATTTAATTGTCCGATTTTTTATGTTGAATAACATTCTAATGAATTTTTCTGCGACCTATGGCTGCTACTGCTACATGCATTCAGAGTTCTCAGCGTGACTTCACAAGTGATCCTCTGATCCCAAACTTGTCGCGTTTACCTACCTACCGAGTTTATTTCACCCAATATGGATACCGTTTTACAAATCGAAACTATGTAGTATACGATCTACCAAAGTAATTTGACCGAGTTGATCATAGCTTACTCAATATCAAAAGTTCTTCACATCAAAGTGCAAGGCGATCTCCTTCGATAAATGGAATCCTGTCTTCGAAATCGACTACAGGCTGTAAGTATTGGCACATGCAAATCAAATTTTGAAATGATTCCATCAGGCATTAGAGAGGGTTCTTATCTAGGACCACTGCTATTTAATTTCTATCTGCATGACATGCATGATAAATCGTGTCTTAGATACTCTCAGATCATTTCATTATCATGCCGAGTCAGAATTTCATATTCTTCCGGTGTATTGATGACTGCAAAAATCTACAATTAGATTTAAGTTCTGAATATTATAAGTCAATCTTACATTGTAAACAATATATAACTGGAATTTACACGACATTCCAATTATACGTCCTGACTTTTCGACTAGGTTACACCTGCAGTGGCACTGACTGCAGCTAAATCGTCTAGAAGTAAGTGTTCTATAAGATATTTAATCTTATAAAAATTAATAACAATTAGACGGTTATTCCTAGCTAACTTCTTTATGGTGGAGAGCTGTCCGTTGCGTATCACTTTTATTGTGCACTAGCTTTCTGCCCGCGGCTTCGTCAGCGTTTTTGTTTTTAATATTGGATTTTTAAAATTTTACTTTGAGCGAACCAGTTTTGTTGATCGAAATTGTTGTTTTTATTGAATTCTAAGCATTATCATATTTATTCACCTTTTAAACCTTTTCTGGACTTATAATTTAAGACCAAAATTAGTCAAATCGGTCCAGGCCGTTCTCGAGTTTTTATTATATACGCACAGCAATTCGTTTTTATATATATATATAATATATATATATATAGCACTCAGCATATGAGTCAATAAGATTCAATCAAAATTTAATAGCAAGAGAGACAAAATACATAAAAAACACAGATCTGGTAACTTACTAGTGCCAATCGCTACTTTAAATTTTTAAATAGAATTCATGCTGCGTCGGGATCAAAATTGCAATAGTGAAACGGAATGACACTCCTTTCGTCAAATAGCAAGTTTACAGGTTAAAATGACAAATCAAAATCCATTGGAAACGAGAAAAAAGGGGAAATAATAAAAACATCAGCAATTGATTCATTGTATAATTTATTTCCTTTTGCGACTGGTATTTATTCTCACTTAAGTAACAGGGTAGTTTCGTCGCTACAGATCACACACTTTCAAATTGAATTCAATCAAGGAACAACAATAAATAATCGGTTTTCCACTTAAAATAAACATCAAATAATGCCGGAGTTAACTATTTAGATTAGGAAAAGAAAGATACCTAAATTGTGATCACACATAGGTATATTATATAAAGATAATTTACCGATATAAACTATTTACGTAAAATAAAATATAGATGTCACAGAAAATATACACAGAGCTCATATTTTGGAAAATATTAACACTATAATATTATTAGAGTTGCCACTTGATCATTTAATCTCCAGTTACAATTAACTTGCGATTATTGCGCTATCAATAAATAATAAAATAATGTACACCTGTTTTAGGCTTAAAGCTTAAATTAAAAATAGGTTAGTCTTAACCCAAAATAACTTACAGAGAAAAGAGACAACATTAGTTATTTGTAATTATATTCCAGAAAAATATGTACAAATGGCAACTCTAAACGTGGCACGTTTATATGAGTATAAAAGATAAAAACATAGGACATTTGTACGCACAATCTTTACACAACACATAAATGGGCACCTGTAGCCAAAAACGTTAATACTTTCGCGAACTTATAGCCATTCATATATCACATAATAATTAACTAGATACAATAAATATAACATTCTCACTACCAGAGGCCACTGCAAATAAAAAACATAGAGAGACTACTCTCATTTCATTCATAAGTAAAAAAGTAAACCAACCTATAAATAATAACCTTCAGATGGAATCAAAACGAAAGGCGGCCATTGTATCGTTAAGATGTTATGACATGTTCGCTTGTCGCACTAATAATTACTTAAGTAGTTTGTGCAATTTGTACAATTATTCCACTGTATGTTGTCAAAGTAAATAATTCTATAAACATCAATAATTAAGAACTATATTAACTATTCACACAGTATAACCGGGAAGTTTCTCACAATAATCTACTAGGCAAGGTTACAATAATATTATAATGACACATAATAAATTGTGCAAATCTTAAGTGTCCAACTTAATCCTCGTACAATATCGTAGACTTGAGAACCAATGGCGTAGCATCTTTGACGTTCAAAAGTGACTGTAAAATCCTATTTGAAGAATAAATTTTTGATTTGATTTGATTATACTGCTATCAACACGACGAAATGCGAACAAGTCATGCCGACTTTCAAAATAAAAATAAATCAGACTAATAAATTATTTCCTCTGGCTTTTTTATTATAATTCGGAATGTTCGTCGTTGCCGTCTCCCAGTTGCAATGGTGGCTCTGTAGTGTCCGCGGCAGAGTCTTTTTCTGAATCATTAACATTTGTATCCGCAGTACTATCCTTCTTAGATTTTTCTACAGGACTATCTTTCTTAGATTCCTTTTTCTCAGGTTTAGCATCTGTCACAACCTCTTCAGTTTTATTATTGGTAGCCTTCTTAATCGGCGTCTTTGGTCGCCATATCTTCATCTTATTCAACAAATATTTCATTTCCCTGTCCAAATGAGCCATTTTTTCTCTAATACTATCAACAGTGAGTTTAATCTCTTCATTCTTCTTCAAAGCTTTTTGTTCCTTGAGTGTCTTATTAAGCCATGTTTCAGTTTCGGCTATTTTCTTTTCAAGAACTTCGATTTCAACACTTGTGAATATATCTCTTTCAGGATTTGATTCTTTAGTAAAATTCTTGGCCATTTTAAGGAACTCCTTTGAACTATTAATCATGTTACGAATTGCCGCCACTGCTTCTGGCCGCTCTCTGTGTTCCCAGTGTTTGTAGAAAATCGGATTAGCTTTTTCTTTCAATACAGCAAGTTTCTCTTCAAACAATTCAGTGGCTGCTTCGTAACCATCTTCATACAACCACTCTGATGTTTCACCGCATATTTTTTTTAATTCTTCGATTTGTTGTGATGTACCACACTCGACATATTCCTCCATATCAATTTTCATTTGAGCATCAACAACAAAAGCTTCCAAATTATTTAATGCAGTTTCCCTCTCAATACGTTTTTTGTCTATTGTATTAAGTGCCTTGATTTTATCTTTGGATTCATTAAACTGCTCTGGAGAAAGAGGCAACAGTGTCAAAATTTCTTCATTTGTTTTAATGGGTTCTTTAAGCATAACAACTTTAGGTTTTGCTTTTTCTGTTTCAGTTGCATTCTGTTTTTCTGTCGTCGTTTCATTTGCTTTTGTTGCATTCGACTTTTCTGCATCTTGCGGTTTATCTTCCTGTTTTTCCTCAGGTTTGTCTAATTTTTCTGGTGTGTCGGAATCAGAACTAAACAATTTACTTATAGTGCTACCTATTTTAGAGAGTGTACTATCTTCATCTTCCTCTTCAGATACTATCTTTTCAGCAACAAATTCAACATTTACAAGATTAAGAATACCTGAATCGTCCAAATTGAAATGAGCTTTAATACCCTTGTGCTCTATATTTTCGCCGGTATGTTTAGTTAATGCTGCACTGACTCCGCTCAAAGATACGTGTGTCAGGTTTGAAACTGCAATATACTCAAGTTCTTTGGGTGGGATGTGATCTAGCTCTGCATAGTTAACATTGAATGAAAAGTCATCAGTGTGTTTATTAAAAGTGATAACTTTCTTTTGCGGGTACGGATTCATGGGCCCAAATAGAGTTCGCTTAATCTGAAACAATTTGTTTTTTTTTTTACTAGTGATAATAACAGTGTAGTGTCGAACCACCATTACCAATATGCAACGATGTTAGTGAGAACTCATTACACACAAATTCAGTTAAATGAAATTTCATTGTAATATTGTAAAATTAAATTTATATTTTCACCATATACCAGTTAGCAAAGAAAAATGCAATAAAATGCTTAGATCCCACAAGAAAAACAACGAAAAATTGTAAAGCATCAAAAGTTAAACAGATCAATTACCGTTTCCTGAAAAAGAGGAATATAATCTGTTAATAATATAACATGAATAATTTCATTTCAACATTTCATTCAGGTTAATTTTAATTAAAAACTGTCCATCGACTTAAAATAAATATCCACAAAGAGTGGAAATTTTCGAAAAATTTGGAGTTTGCAGCGTGTCTAGTCTGTCATTATGATATACAATTTTAAGAATATTGTGGTTATCCTGTTGCTTATAATGGTAAAATACCTAACTATTTCGTGATTTGGAAAGCAATTCAGACTATTATAATGTTAAATTTACCACCGAGATTCACAACTAATCATACTGCAAAGGCACGGTGTTTAAGGTTCAATTCAGTTGAGTTTCTGGTGGTAAATACATCAGAAACGCATTAGTAAAGTGAATTATTATTTTTGTAAAAAGCGAATTTTATATTGTCACTAATGTGCAACTTAACATCAGGTGGACTGATTTTAAGTTTATACCTTTATTTATATAAAATAATATGGCAATATATTGACCAGAATTTATGGTCATAAACACCTTCCTTACTTTTAAAATTAAATTTACAAACTCACCAATTTGTCAGTTCCATCTACATTCCGAGAGAATATAACTTGTATTGGCAGAAGAACAGCATCCCGCACATTCAACGCTGCCACCTTGTATCCGGTTGCCAAAGATGCCGCCCTATCGAAAGCAACATTAATCATTTAAAATCAAATCAATATACAAAACATCACTTTTTTATTAATTTAGCTTCTGTCCGCGACTTTACCTACGTTATATTGGCTTTCCTATAAGGAAAGATATATTTTATTGCAGTAAAAATTATCTTATGTTTTTCGCGATATCTTGAAAGACCCTCACAGACCCTCCTACAAAATTACATCAAATCCCTGCCAACTGCTTTTGTTAGTTGAGGTTATCATAGACACCACAAATTACTGTTAAAAAACCTTATTTCTACCACAGCACACTCAAAACTACTCACATGCCTCATCAAGCTTTACTTTTGATATTAGCTACTTCATTATGCAACAATAACCTCTAAAATGACCTTCATCATTAGCCTTTTATGCTATGGCTTGATCATATGTTCACCAAAGTCCCAATGTCATTTGATTGCCATTGGATGATAAAATAAGGTAATAGTCATTACCAGTGGCAGTGGAAGTAACAGATTTCGTAACTAACACCCACAACTAATCACTAAACCACACTTCTGATCTCCCTGATATAACTAATACAATTGGAAGATACTTAACCATACAATATTATGCACCTGTCTACAGATCCCCTGATACCAGCCTCATCAGTGTTGATTGTCAAACCACAACCAAGGTAGCTTCCCCTCACTGGTCACTAACCACCTTTCAACCACCACAAGTCACTGCTAAGTAGCGATGTGCCAAGTACAGTTTGACTCGAGTCAGACTCGATTCCTGCTTTGGACTTGCCTACCAATTTATTTTGATTCGAGTATTCTGGACTCGATTCCGGTACTCGAGTCAGGAAGAATCAGTTCGTACTTGCTAACTCGATTGTATCAATAACCAATTCTATTATAACCAAACACGAGTCCTACTGACTCGAGTTTGGTTAACTCGCTTGCACTCGCAAACTGTTTACATAAGCAATGAAGTGGGCATAATATTAGAAACAAGTTTGAACCTGCAACTTTTTCTAGTTCTAGACTGGACTAGAATTTCCAGACTCGAGTCTAGAAATATTCAAATACCAAACATAGAATTCGAGTACTAGGCTCGAATCAGGGAATCAAGTCCTGATTCAAATACCGTATAATCTGAGTAGAATTGACTCGATCCACCAAAACAGCGACTCAGTACATCACTACTGCTAAGCCATATAATAGCGTACCTGTAAACAGCTCCCATGGTAGCGGCCTCATCAGCATTGATAGACCGAGCTGGTTCGTAACCAGCTGCTCGCAAAGCCTGTAATACTGCAGGTGCTCGAGCTCCACCTCCGGCCACAATCAACCTAGCTTCCCCAACACCAGCTGCTTTAACAGCCCTTTCGACAACACCAGCCACACGAGCCCACAAATCACTGCAAAGCTCTTCAAATTCAGCTCGGGTTACCTGCAATTTATATCATAACATGGTAAATATCAAAAGGAATATATTAAAAATACGAGATTCTTGGCGGTTTTTTTTTCATGAAAGTGCTCCCAATTTCTTTACATTCAGAACAAATCTGCTACTATGTTAAAACATAGATAGTACAATACAAAATGAATTATGAATTAATTTTAACCAGAATATATGCCTGAGGCCTTTATTAAATAAAGACATAATATATGATATAAAGGCTATACAGATGTATGTAATGTTCCACTGAATACAATCAGAGGAATACCGATACAACCCATCAAAATCAGTAAATTATTCTTCAAATAGGATTATTACAAAAACTTCTGCATGTCAAAGATGCTATGCCATTAGTTCCCAATTCTTCAGCGGGAGATCTTGTACTAAAAACCTTGACATTGTACAGAACCAGCAAGGGCTAACTTTTATCTCTGTGTATTTTTACAAAGTAATCAATTAGAAGGTAATCGCAGATAAATATTCTATGCCCAACGTCCTTTAGAAGTTTAATAAAGTTCACAATATATCTTTATAAACTACAATTTAATTGTATTCTTTTCTATAATCAAAATATTTGACAATCTAACTGTTGAGGATTAAAATTAAACTATTGAATATTAGATGATCATTGAAGAAATCCTTATAATCAGTATAACAACATTTTTATCTTGAAAACAACAGTAAGATAACATAGCCCTTAGAAGATAGATGTCTTAAAAAATGACTGTGCATTAATGATAAATAATAACTTATCGAAAAATAAACCCTCACCAATTGCTTAAAATCCTTATCATCCAAAAGACTCTCGATTTGAGCATAATGTTCTGTATTAGCTGACAGCACCACTTTCAGCCGCTCCGCTTCCCGCAGTAGCTTTTCCATTGCGCGAGGTGACGCTCTTACATCACCCCCACCATTAGCTTCCCATGCCTTGATCAAATGTTCTCGAAGTCTCAATGTCATCTCGTGGCCACCAAGGGTTCTAGATGGATTTATATATATATTTTATTTTTGATATGTTAAAAAGGTTAGTTTTTCTTATTTAAACATTCAATAGCAGAATGGGCGAAATTTATACTGCCCTACACCTATCAATCAATCAATACACTAAAAAAAACAATTATCAAATGTAAATGACAGTGTGGAATTCGAAAACTGATATTATAATTAATATGAAAATAATCTGTTTTGTTCACAATTTCTTTCCATGCTGTTAAAGTGTACTTTCTATCCTACAAATAAGTATCCCTTTAAATTAATTGAGCCCTGCATGAATAAGTGGTAAAACTAGTATAATGTGAGTAGTATATGCATAACTATCATACATAACTATAACATCAATGTTTATTCAAATTGGCTTTCACTACTTATTAATATGACACAAATACAATGTACATTAAATTTTGCTAACAGACTAAAAATAAGACAGGTATAAAGTTATTTTTATATATAGTTTTTTGAAATACAGCCTTCAAAATATCACATTTTAGACAGATATATTATGATTTTTGCTTCATTTATAATTCATCTTTCATTCATTCATCATCAAGGTTTTAAACTTACATAGCTTTAACGAGTACTGTTTTTAGCATTCTTTATATTTTTGCCTAACCAACAATTACAGACAGTGTATAGAAGTATACCAATATATCTTAATTTTACTGATTACCTCCATATCTTCACATTCCTCAAAGATGTTAAAATAAATATCTTGAATTCTATTTGTTATTAAACAGAAATAAATAGATCTTTACCACAAATTCTATTAAAATAACAAGTGTTCACAATTTTAATAAAGTGAAACACACATACATTTAATTCTTATGTAAGTTTGAATTACCTGTCAAATCCTATTCCCAAGACCTGCAATTGGGGCAGAGTCTCAACATATCCTCTCTCTTTGGTTTTTACACTCTTGTACTCTACAAGGGCTGCCTTTGTTGATGCAGCACCCATATCAAAGAACAAAGCTTGCCAAGCAGTCTCATTTATTTCCTGAAAATTGTACCAATCATGGTCAATTAGTATTAAGATGGGTTTATGTTACATTTGTTTCATTAAAAATCTATAACTAGTATAAATAACATTAATGTTTATTCACAAAGTATTATTAACATTATATAAGAACCTTTCTTCTAAAGATGCCATAATTAATTGCAATAGCAGTATAGTCATTGATCAGCTGTAACACATTAAGGCCAGCCAATGTTGCTGACTCTTTTAGTGCTCGGCGCTCAGCTTGGTTAAAATAACCGGGTACTGTGATTACACATTCACTTATTTGTTGACCTGTAATAAAAAAAAATCATAGGCATATAAGAGGAACTATACATAATTTCAATTTATGTACCATTGCTATAATACCCCAAATTTGTTACAATAGAACAGGTATACTGTAAAGAAACAAAATTATCAAGTGGAATAAACAGTCTTAGAACTTTTATGTTCTATAATCATCCTCAAAGGAAATAATGAAGTTATAGCATTTATTACATTATTTCATGATAGAATACTGATGTCGCAGAATTTACTTACTAACAAAATAAAATATTAGCCGTTTACTAACCATCTGTGTAAATAAGATGTTTAATTGGATATTTATTTTATCAATTGTAAGTAAACCAAGGATCACAAGATTCAACAAATTTCAGTTTATAAAATGAAATTACAGTAACAACTCAAATCAAAAATTATTCAGATATAATAATAGTTAAAAGACATTTTAATAATGGCAACTTACCATGACTAATCTCTGCAAACTCTTTGGCTTTTGCTAGCAGCTGTGCCACCAGCTCTTCAGGGCTAAACCTAGTTTTCTCATCATGAATAAATTCAGGTGTACCACGTTTTGACTTAACAATCTCATAGTATGGATACCTCTCCCTGAAAACATGAAATATTACTGTAACACTAAATTAGTTAAAAAATTATCTGCAGTTTAGCTGCTATCCAGATAGTGCACACAATTTTGTCATGCATTTAGTACAATTTTACACAACCTAAATGGTTTCAAAATACAAATGTTTTTTTTTTAAAGATTTGAGTAAGTGAAGATTTGAGTAGCTTATTTTACAGTGTAACAAAGTAAAGTAAATCTACTCACTTGTAAGCTTGCACAAGAGGATGGTCGTATGATTTCCCAAGTAAATCTAATAAATATTTATATGAATTTTTTGGAAATCTAACACCAACAGACACAGCGTCTTCTCCAAAAGTTCGTACCCCGTCCCTGAACGCCACAACAGCAGGTGTCTTTCTCTTTGATTCTTTATTTAGTACAATTTCCATAGGGACTCCTGGTGACACAATGCCGATTTTCATCCATTCTGAGCCCAAATCAATGGAAATGACAGCAGCTGCATCCGTATGTGGAAGCAAAAATAGAGGTAATATAACCGCACAAAGCACGCCGTACATTTTCTGGAAATTTAAGAAAAACCGGGTTTCAATAGGTATACAGCAAAACTACACATCAGCAAGCACAGAAAAAGTTGAGACTATCGAGCGGAATAAACTTACGCTATTTCTAACCATCTTATTTCAAAAAACACATCTAGCTTAAGTGAAAGTAATTACTTTTAGACATAGGTTTTAGTTAAAATTATTTTATTTCTTCTTCAAACTCAACCAGCAACTTTAGTCCACGTCAAGTTTAACGTGTTTTCTTCTTTTTGGCTAATGACTAGTGTTGCTATATAAAAAAATGTAAATGAAATATGCAACGCTATACGTTGTAAAGAGCCAAGAAATACAATAGTTCATATATTGTACACTGGACCTTACTTACTGTCAACTGTCACTGTCACTGTCAAAATTGAAGTACGAATAGACAAAACAGAGCAGCGTCCAATTATCAAATCATATGTTTATTTATATAGGTTACTCTATAGTTTATGATATGATAGGGTGTTGAGATGTTTGTTGCGTTGCGTGTTGATTTTTGACTACAAGTACTGAGGTCACGGAATGCTGTTTGTTGTTTATAATTATTCCTAAACTATCTAACGAAAGCATCACAATACAGGTGAGTTGAATGCTATTAACCCAGTAGTAACCATTTAATATTTTTAACGATGTATTCTTCAAGACTTATGTGTATATAAAAACAATCATATTACGCATCTTAATTAAAGATCCTACAAAACACGTAACCTAATATCCAATTGCGTGCTGACGTGCCCTAACTTGCAACGTGAAGTATCATTTACATGCGGATCTAAAAATGTGACAAAACGCGCCGCGCATGAGGACAGTCGAAACTTATTCGGTGGCGCTCCTTCTAAATATGGAACAAGTGTTAGTCAACTATAGAAGCGTCCACCGTTACACAGTGCAGAAGACTGTCCCTACGTCCCTGTAGTTATGTAACGGCCCTTGGTGTCGCTAGGAGCACGTGCATATGGACCTTTCACGCGGCCGCTTCCACGTCGGAGGCACGATGCACGACGCAATCGCGCACGCGGTCGGAGCTCTCTATCCGGAACACCAGTTTCCTAGCAACACGTTGTTGACGCCACTGCTGACCCAATGAATACAAAAACATAATCACAGTAATTTGTTGTTACATCACCTGCCCCTTAGTGTTGCGTGGTAAATTCTAACGGTTGTTATGGAGTCCCAACTGTTATTTTGAAACAAGTTATTTATTATGTTATTTATTACAATTTAAAATTTATTTCTGACCTGTATTTATAAAGAAGTAAGAACCACCATTTTTTCTCTGAAAAAGTTTTCTAACAGTATAGAATATTGTGCAGGTTATGCATGAGAAATGTTTGAGCTATAATTAGCATCCAGACCTTTGTGTGACCTACATTGCTAAATGCTTCCTGTACAATTTCTAAATTTAATTATCACCCGCAGACAATGCCCCACTTACAGCTTAATTACTATGTATTTGTAGATGAGCTGATAGTGTTTTTGACTAGTGAATGATTTCAGTTTAGAATTGCCTATTACTTTGCAATAAATTAGTGAATAATATCACCATCACATATTTAATGTAAGTATAAAGTTCTGTTATTTCTGATGTAAAAATAATTATATTACAGCTTGAATATAATACCTTAATTAGTAGCATACATACATCATGCAATATAAGACAAAAACAATAATAAAGTTTCATAACTCGTGGTATATGTCTGTAAAGCAACACTAGGTACAATACCATTTACATTAAGTAATGAAAAAATAAAATGAAAACTAGTAATCAGGGTTAATTCTTTTTATCAAATGTTCAGACAGTTATTAAACATATTATATATTATAAATGCTACTATGTATTATTTTCATCACTATAACTACAATAAACCCATCGGTGGGATTAAAAATCCAATAAGATCTAGGGATTTAGGCTATGTGTGGATTTGTGCTAGGCCAGCGTGATGAACGCTGGCCTGGCACAGTTGATTAACCACATGAATTAATAACACTTTTCTAATAAGAGCATCTCAATTTAATTTGGACATATCATTTCTAAAATAAATATGTAACATTTATCTTTATATTTCTCTTTCACACAGATAGTAATTAAGAATATGTTTTTCTGTTGACATTTCTAGTGTTCAATTTTACAA
The DNA here is from genome assembly GCA_036419045.1 of Scirpophaga incertulas. Classification (NCBI taxonomy): domain Eukaryota; kingdom Metazoa; phylum Arthropoda; class Insecta; order Lepidoptera; family Crambidae; genus Scirpophaga; species Scirpophaga incertulas. Next base: position 7,277,656 of record CM071644.1, read on the forward strand.
AAGTTTTAATTCTAATTGCTGATTAGCAAATTGAACACCTTCTACAAAATATAATTAAAATATGTTATGATTATTTTGTCATTATTTATTTGATTGAATAGAATGTTTGTTCTATTTCTACCTCATTAATGACCATCGATTGTTAAATCATGTTGAATATTATGATCACCAATGGGGTAAGGTAAAACAAATAGCTAATCATTATACAGAAAATTACAAGTTCTTTCTAAAATCAAGCAATAATCTATGTTACATTTGTAGGTAGATCTATCTTTCAAAGGAAAGATACTTGCACCATATAAATGGATATTTTTGATCTCAGAATGCAAATATTAAATACTAGCTTTTGCCCGCGATTCGTCGCGTGGAATAGTGACTTCCGGCAGATTTTTGGTTTTAATAGTTCCCGTTCTTGCGGATTTTCGGAATGGTCGAGTTTCCGCAGAATTTTTAGTATTATTATTTGATACAACTTAAACAAATTATTTCGACCAATTGGTACATAAAAACGGTCATTGTGACTAACTCTTAAAAGATAGACATATGCGTCGCGGACTTTTTTTAATCATGTATAGAGGAATAATTCTTTCATACATATTTTTTGTGTATCTTGAACCGTTTTCGCAGCGTACGCAAAAAGCTTCAAAATGAATAATTTCCCGTTTTTTACACATTTACCGCTCTGTCTTTGCTCCTATTGGTCATAGCGTAATGTTATTTAGCCTATAGCCTTCCTCGATAAATGGACTATAAAAAAAGAATTATTCAAATCGCACCAGTAGTTTCGGAGATTAGCGGTTCAAACTAAACACAAACTCTTCAGTTTTATTATATTAGTATAGATACTTTTATTCCAAAATTAGCCTTGTAGGTATCTCAACATATATGTATAAAAATAACTAAAGTTTCTATGTCTAATAATTGTACCTAATATTAAATACTAATAGACGATTTATCAAAACAAGACAAATTAGATTTTTTACTACACTTGTAACTGTTTTACTAAGTTTTATTTCAATTCTCCTCTATATTAAAAGAAATTGACACTAACTAATCACTTAAACATTGTGTCTAGATTCATATTGACTGAACCTGTGTGAAAATGTTGTTATTAGCATTTAGAATTATGAACATATGAATAGTCCAACACAAAATTAACTATCTTTTCTCTTTAAAAATATCGCGTGTGAATATGCTACGATACGCAGCGTGACGTGGGCGGCGAGATAACTACTGTGATATAATTATTTACGTTTTATACAACATTGGCGACTTTTGACAAGACTAAACTCTTGGTAGTTAGTGACTACAGTCACATTATATGCAGTTATGAGACTCACAAAATAAACCTGCAAAGCCCATAAGCACCACACTGTATGTCGCCAACTTTTGATGTACGATTTAAAATCGTCTACTGTAACCCCAATGCCATATCTCACCCTTCAAACCGGAAGAAAGCAATGCAAGTACGATCGCCTTGTAGCAGAAATAGGTAAGACGTAGTTACCCAAGCAGACAAAATTAGCACAGACACTCTCCGGAATTTTCAACATCTAATTAATTTGTAAAAGCTATGCCCAAGACTTATTAGTGTATTTATTAAAATAACATTACACATAATAAGTCGTATTAATATATCAACAATTTGTGTGACATTTTGTAACTGATGTAGGGCTGAGGAAAAATTAAATCGCATTATTTTGCGTAAATAAATACTATAGTACCACAGTCTATGTAGTTGTATGTTGTGACATATATGGAACTGGATTTATTTACGTTGTATGATAGGTATCATGTGTGTTTGTGTACGCTACCGGTTTCCGAGGAGATAAACACTGTGGTCGCGGTCTTAAGTCCATTAGCAGTTCCCCCACTATGCCAAGGTCATACCAACATTAGGTGTTTGTACCAGTTGGTACGCGACTATAATTTATGCCAACGACGCGGCGCGCGTCTTTCTCGATTATAATGCTGACACGAGAAAACATTGTGTCATTATTTTTTATTGTCGATTTATTATGTCATTTTTAGATATTACGATTCCAAGAAAGCGTTCGGGTTTATAATCAAAACCTATCTAATATCGCCATTGAAAACAATCTTATTAAATGACGACATCAAGGTCTTCCTCATTATGAATATAACTTATCAAAATTGCCCGTTATCTTACAGCTATTTTATTTTTTAATCTAAATTTGCTGATATTGTTTTAGCAACATTAAACTTAACATTTATTAGCATCGGTAGAATGGTAAAAATAGTGTTAATACATTTTATGTAAGATATTGTCTTAAGTCGTTTCGCGTTACTTATTTCTTTCATTTTTTACAATGATTTAAGTCCCAATGTTATAATTATTGCAAAATTGTACACTCGAAAGTATTTATTTAACAATCCTTATTTTCATCCTTCAATTTCACCAATGAAAGTAACATATTTACTAAAATAAGCAGATATACATATATACAAATTAATCTACTAAAATCAAAGAGATTTAAATGTCTTTTATCGAGATTTTCTTATTGCAATATAGGTATATAAATGAAAACTTCTTTTTGTCCCAAGATGTCTAGTATCTTTCTCAGTATTGATATAAACTTGCGGTGTATATGTAGTTTTTTATATGACTAAGAATTTATAGTTATCTTATGACCTTCAATCGTAAATTTACGTTTCGAAATAATGCGTGAGGTGAACAATTTGTAGATGAGGCAATAAAGAGATCATATATAAATTTTCTTTCTCGTCATGGCTGGGTACATGGGTTAAAAATATCACCTCAAAAAAGTCTATATTAATGCGTATCAAATACTCAGATTCATTCGAATTGACCTATTTTACCTGGCGTGACTCGAGTTTCATTAGATGTTAACAACATGAATTATTTATAGCTAGGCGCTTGGAACTCTACAATTGTGGTCAAGGGATTACTCATCCACTACGAAATACGAATTAGTATTCTGTAAACAAACAATGCTTTTGGATTGAGAAGGAAACTTTGGAATTCTGGCGATCTCTAGAATCTTCTAAAGATTGACATTAGAGGAACAAAAGTCTGAAGACGATAGAATATCGATCTTGTATAGTCGAGTACAAAGAGATTGGATTCAAAAATAGAATAATTTCTCTGTTATCACAAATGAGCCGAGCGCATAGCTTTAACACACTAATAGTCTATTTTTTTAATTTTTTTTATTACTCCTGTTACAACCTTGAACAAAAGAATTTTTTTGATATCCTCAATTTTAATATAACTCTTGCTTAAAAATTTCGGCCACCGACCACTAGCTGTCCAAAGTAAACATTGTGCACTGTTCATAATTTTTATTATATCTATTTTGTTTGCAATTTTTGTATCTACACATTTATTTAGCATACATATATTTATTTAATGAAATGCAAATTCACAAGCAAAGTACTTTTTACAATAATTATGCATTGCAATACGTTGTTTTACATTTCTACACGCATTCTCCATTACCCTAAGCTCTTTTCCTATTTGAAAGAACTGTTTATTTAACAAAGAGAGAACCCTATGTCCTTTGCAGGTGCCACCTGAAGACCCTTCTCAACGTCCATTCCTGTAAAACAATCATACTTCCAATCCTTAAGCGACCAGTCAGATATATTATGGATTTCGCTTCAACATAATATACAAGAGTGGTTTGGTGTTGACATTGTGCCCTTGATATGGACCATGTGATAACTCTGTTTATTAATTTGTATTTTTTTTATACTATACACTATACCTATACTCATCTGTTGTAACGCTGCTGGCACATGTTTCTTAAGTAGTAAGCAGAAAGGAGAAATGTAAACATGATACGACATATTTTAATAAATATCTTATATTAATGCTTTGCATCTGAAGACCGTAACAACATAACACAACAACAATGTAGTATTTCATTTTGACCGTGGTTCCTTCGATAAAACAATGCGTTTGACCCTCGAAGCCCCTTAGTAAATGACATCGAAATCCTATTCATCTAAAGGGTTCATATTTTTTGTGTAGTATTCTATATTAAATGTTCAAATCATGTCACTATGAAGAGGATACGAAAAACAATACTCAACGGCCTTGAAAACGTACTTTCAATTACATCCGACAAAAAGATGGTGTTTTATTCTATTATTATTACTTATATTTATTTATTGCTTGGTATCGGTCCTAAGACAAAAAATAGTTTTATTTTTAATTTTAAGTCACATCTATCAAAGCAGGATATGAGTATATACTTACATCTTACTTTGATCTATGTGATCCACAGATTACATCACATTTTTACATCTAATGATAATCTAAAAAACATTGTCTATATTTTCCAAGAAGCCGGGCACATACGCTTGACCGTGGCGGCTTCCGCGACCGGCGTCCACCCATACAGCACATCGACTACTTAACTTAAAGATTCAAAAATAGAATAATTTTTCTGTTATCGAAAATGATCCGAGCGCAGTGCTTTAACACACTAACAGTCGATGTCGCTACTGTTAATATAACGCACGAATGCGTTCCGCTATATTTTGTCTCATGGTTTCAGTTGTTTCCTGAATTTCCAACTAAAATTTTATTAAAAATGTTTTTAATAAAATTAATAATAATTTTTGTAAAAAAATCTCAATAACGTCTGGAATACCCATATCACTATCGAAATTTGATTGCCATTAGATACAATTTTGATAACCTGTATGTTATTATTAAGTAGTTACCGACCTAGCTTCGTACGGCTGCAGCATGCTTTCTCTACTATAATATGCATGTATTATACATATCTCAATATATTAAATTTGCATTAGCCTATGTCATGCTGTTACTTTCGATGAAATTTTGTATATGTATACGTATATATATATGTATATGTAACTCTGCTCCACATTTTTTAATGGCGCATATTTCTGGCACACAAAACTGATTTCTTGTAATTATAATAATATACTTTATTTCCCAACAAAGAACGTACGTAGAAAATTTTAATTTTATGCAGAAAAGAATTGAGATTTTAATCATACTTTAGAATTTATGCTTTAATATTAAGATGTTTTTGTTGCTAATTGTGCATATAATACGCACCTGTCTTGTGTTGAAGATTGAGCTAAAATGTAAAGTCAACAACTACAAGAATAAGAACAAAAAATTTCACGAAAGCCTATAGGCGAAATGAAGTTCGCGAAGGGTCGTCCACGTGAGCATATTTTTTACTAATATTCAACTCATATCGATTGTAATTTTATTTAACCTTCTTCGATAAATGCACTATTCACCGACTATAATTTTCCATTCGAACTATTCTTTTAGGCTTCTTCTTTCTAGGAGTTCAGCGAGGTTCAACTAATCTTTTCAGTTTCAAAGTATTAGTTTAAAAGAATAAGAGTCCTGAAATGCCGTCTGAAAGTGTTTTCAATCGTCACGATAATTCCACAACACTCAGTCCTGCTCTGCTAGCATCCAGCACCTAGCTAGCATGCAGTACCATACCACCAACACTGCGTTCCCCGTCATATGCTTGCCACACGTAAGGCAGGCAGGAAAGCCTGCCATCTGTCTTGTCTGTAATGTTCTCTTCTTTGTCCAAGAAGTTTCTTGTTTCAATAAAAACTAAAAATCCTACACTTTCATCTTCTTATATTTCATTTTTGTAATTTGATCTTTAGGAATTGGTTTTAAATATACCCTTCGAGCTGAGTTTTGATACCCAGAATCTTTGGGAAAAAATGATAGTGATCCAGAAAAATATTTACAATCACTTTAAATATTACGTCAATATTTGCACTAGTTTCCCGCAAACCGCTCCAGATATCCTGAAATTTATTAAAATTGACAATATCTTTTCTACTTTATGTGGTAAACAAACAAGTTACAATAAGTCTTAATAAATATAATTAACAGAATATAGGTTTTTATACATCAACGTCGTTTACCACTAAAACTTTAATATTTAAGGTACGCTAGCATGCTTACAGACATTGTGAAACAAAATATATAAAGAATGATAAAAGCCGGTGTCACTTTGCCTTCCCGCGACTCTGCAAGCGCATATGGCCCGCTTTGTGCTGCGTCGCCCCCTTTCCTGAAGGGGCGGTCGCACTCATGATTAGGCTGCACAGTTTTTAGAACTTAGACTTAAGGTTAAGTTTAGTCGGTGGTTTAACCGGTCAGTTCGCTCCGGCTTGTATGAAGTCTGATATAATTCTGCGTACGTTTCGTTCTATTTGTGAGGAATCTCAGCCTCAGTCCTGATAAAAAAATACTTGTTTACATAATACAAAGATATACACACAACGCTCACTTTCTCGATCAATTTCTGTATTACTAACAACAAAAATGCAATTATTTGTATAACTTATTTTGTATCTGTAATAATCGGGTGTTGCAGATGGCACCCATGCGAGGAGAGCGCTGTGGGTCCCCAGCGCGGGGCGCGCGGCCGGCGCTGCCACTGCCGCGGCGGCTCATCCGGCAAATTGCGCGGCACGTAGCCTCCAGTGGCCGATCGCTACGCCGCCTCGAAGTGTCCGGCCGCGTCATAGACAACTTCGACGACATCGATGCCGCATCAGACGAGTCCGATCTAGAAGTGCCACAACCTGCGTGAGTCGTACTGCTAAATTTGTCTTCTGTTCTTAGCTCGCTTAATTGGAACACTGTACAAATCACATAAATAAATGTTGTAAGAATTACTTAATAACCCCATTCCGTATATATTATGTACAAAGAAGATTATTTTTTAGCATATAATATGTATAAGTTAAAAAAAAGTTGTTATTATAGCAACAAACTTAACACTAGGACGGTGGTATTAGCTACGAAAACAAAATGAGTAAAATGCAATAAGTTGCATACCCCGGCTGTAGCGAGCCGGCGGTTATGTGGGGCTCTCCTCCCCAAAAGGGGGAGGCCTACCCACTAAAAACCTCAAGGATGGCCTTCCTCAGGCATGTAGGGAGCCCCCGGGAACACCAAGCTACTTCCGGGATATAACTAGCACACTTAGCACCGTTGAGGATATTATGTCCACGCCTAGTAATGTTAAGACAAAATTTAATTTTCTATAGCAATATTCATATACCACATATATGATTTTATCATTAGAACTGAAATTTGTTATAATGATGACCATAACAGCATATCAAAAAGAAAACTTTATTTTAAATGGGATATGATAAGTTTGCGATGTGATACGACAGGCAGGACATAACAAAAGAAATTAAAACCCCCATCAGCAGAATACCTAGGCACCTATTATATGATTTGTTGTACTGTGCCGGTGACAAAGTCATTGTGGGTAGGATGTAAGTATTGTAACAATACTACTAAAATTTCTTAAACTACTCCATACACCTATTAAGTATCCAATATAATAGGTAGCTCAACAAATGCCCTTCATTACGATCAATAATTGAATTAAACAACTTAAAATCAATCCTTTACTCTGATTATTATAATGTAACAAGCGAACACAATAATCATTTTTCCCTAAGTTCGCAATGATAAATCTTGTTATCACGGCGCTAGGTTAGTGGGTAAGACAGCAGTTTGATAACCACGCACATTTGAAGTTGATAAGAGCTGATTATACAGCGACTTGTATTGCCAAGCGCCACTTTTTCTTTGATATAAGCAAGTAGAATTCCTTGATGCCTGATAATCAAATGCCAATATACGCTTTATTAGCTTTGTAGACCTTTGAATTGCTTAACACGTATGAACTGAATAGCCTCTAAATAACCTTTTAAAGATACCTGCTGATCGATTATGCTCACAGCATCTGCTGTGTCAACTCACAGAGATAACCGTCTCCCCTTATGCTCGCATAGATATAATGTACATTTTCTGTATTATTTAATGTAAGAACTTTATCTATTCTCTGTCCATTATGTTATTTTCTTTTTGACAGATCGCGCGTATGAAATATTGTTTCTATTTTCAAATTATAGTACTACAGTAATAATATACTTTCTAGACGGGTAACGCCCACATAGTGAAGTGCTCTCTGCATAACAAACTACCACAGACAATAAGCAGTTCTTGAAATCAGATAAATCGATAAATTGTCTTCAAATCAAATATTTGTAAATTTATTTATTTCCTTCTCGACAGCTACCTTACATTATTTATAGGTATGTGAATTTTAATATTAAAACGCATATGTAGTTAATAACATCTACGTCAAGTTTAAATCAAGAATTATGATCTATTGTAGTGTATGACGCGATATTGGTAGTAGCGGTTCACCATTTTGACATTCCTTCTCAAAGTATTCATGAAGGCGTCTCACAAACTCCCTCGATTGCCCTTTTAACACAGTTCCTTTCGGCATATTGAGAACTTAATTAAGCTCTACTGTAGACTGTACGTATTGATAAGGAGGAATATAAATACTCAACTCAACTTATTATATTGTAAAACAATACACAATGAAAGCAATGAATGTGATACAAGCGTTGTATGGCAAATGACAACCAAACGGCGTAGCCGTATTTAATGACACATACAATCTAACGTCACTCCTCACAACTCCCGTTGCCTAGACAACCCCATAGACAATATATGACAATTTATTTCATGTATTTGAAAAAACCAGATAAACGAATTTAATATTTATAATAAAAATAATATCGCTGCATTAAATCGATTAAAAGTTCTTCTTAAATAAAATCGATATTCTGTTTTAATCGAATCGGTAACTTGCGAGTTCATCACTGATTTCAAAATATCTTAAACTGTCAAAAAGAAAATAATATAATGGACAGAGTATAAGTTATGTAGTGCGCATAATATTTCCAATGTGTCACTAAAACATGGGGAAGCGTTGAGCATAATCTATGTTGCATCACATTTATATTGACCAATGTACTAATGAGTACTAAGTCACGTAAGTTCTAACACCGTATAACTCAAAATGGGGAACATAGAAGCAAAAAAATTGCGCCATACTGTAACATACTAGGAAAGCTATCATCTAGAAGAGACCACTTCCTATGAACCGCCGAGGAGAGAAAGCATTGCAGCATAAGCTCGGCTGTTCCCTCTTTAAGCAGAATCCAATTTTGTCGAATAGTACCAAATCAATTGAACATTACTAAATTAAACCTAAAGGGTATGTTTCTTCAACAACAGGGTAGCGTGCGGCGGGAATGCAGGGAACCTGCCCCCGGCGGAGCACGACGATGACCTTACCAGCCTCAGTTGGCTTCAAGACAAAAATTTGCTCAGAGGTAATTACTAGTATTATAATGTTGCTTTCATATTTTACACAAGAGGAAGGATGCTTTCACACATAAACATTCTTGGACTGGTAAGTGCCGATTTAGAGGGAGGATCTACATGATTATAAAACAACTACGCTGTCACGAAGCCAGACAGTTGAGCCAATATGCACTATAGATTCTGTAGCATGCCTGGTCAAAACTAGCTTTTTTATTTCTCGAAGTACGAAAATTCTCGATCGCTATTTCTCGAGAATTCTCGGGTTGTGAGATATATGGAAATTTTTAAAAATATGTGTGTTTCAACAATAAAACTACGCTTTTTATGTAATATTCAACAACATTTATCAATCAATAACATTTATTATTAGTTTCAATTGACTTTAACTTGAGTAAGTATATAAAATTTTTATTAATCGAAATAAAATCTAGCGAGTTCTTTTGTCATTATTTCTACACACAATTTTAGGACTAAATAGTCTTCATATTTGGGAAAAACAAATAAAATATCTTCTAAAAACAATGCCATCATGTCACCACAATATAATTTAGTACCTTACATTACTTACTATATAATTTACTTTAATCTCTGTCTGTACTACAAACTTTTCTATTTCACATAATAATTGAAACGACAGTTTTTGAATTAGGTATAAAAATCAAACAATCAGACTAGCTTTATAATTGTGTAGACGAAAATGTTTTAAATTCAATATATAATAAGAGTACTCTTTTAAGTGAGTAATATTGTAGAACCAACAGTACACCTGCACCTATTACTTTTGAAGATACATCGCCATGCTTGCGACGCTGTCGCGGGTCGCTCAAACACGCTCCATACTAACAACACTGCAATCGTGACGTCATAACTCAGTAAACTCGCCTAATTTGTATGAGCGTATAAACAAATTTTAAAATAACTTTGTTATTTGTACGTTTATAGGTATACTTTCTATATAAAAAAATGTTACATTTAATGTGAGAATGTTTGAAATGTGTTCGTTTCATTAGAATTACTTAATTAATTATTAGATATAAATTGCTCAAATCAGATAATTATAGTATAAAAACGGCTATAATCAGTTGGAGTCGTTTACCCTATTACAATGAATAACAATAAGGTACAGGTAACTTATTTTAGTCCAACTTTTCAATATAAATTTTCAATATTTTGTTATAATAGACTTTTTTGTTACGTAAGTATACTTAAGAATCTAATAAATAATTAATAATCAGACTAATTATAATCACAATTTAAAGAGGAAAAACTGCTCCAAAAGCTAGCCCACTTGGTATTTTTATTATTTAGGAAATAAGCTTTCAAAAATACGAGGGCATTTAAAGCATTATTTGATAGTCGGTTTCGGTACTTTAAAATTTTTTGAGTTAATTTCTCGATTTCTCGACCACTTTTTTCTCGTTTCGAGTAAGGCAAAACTCTGGAATTCTCGATTCGAGAATTCTCGCAGAGAAACTCTAGTCGGAACTTTAAGCAGTATTATTTCTCTGAAAGCTTTCGACGAATACTTAAACAACTACACCTGGTTGTTCTTTCAACACAGCGAAATTGTAAGAAGGTCCGTTAGAAAGTAAAAAATAGGTTTTCTCCAATGTGAGTAAACTTTACCAAATTCGGATTACGGGCGAGCAGCGAACAATATGGAGGACACTGCGAATGGTGGGAAAGCGCTTAAATATATACTTATAACTTGTGGTATAATAAGAAATATATATCAGTATATTCCATAAAGTGCTATCGTTTCAGGAATTAATTTAACGAAAAGTGACATTGAGGACACGAAAATGATTGGCAGCCAAGTGATAATAAAAGTGAGTTATTTAAAAACCTTTGTTGTCATACGCATACATCTCACTGTACACAGTTTATTTCCATATTGATTTTTTTAGTTTAATCTTATTTTGATATCTATATATTATTTTGATTGGCAAAATGCTATACGGTTATGTGGTACATATGAAAAATTTGAATTGTTTGCTATTAAGAAAAAGGGAAGAGTGTTCTTTTGTTAATCTGAAGTCTTTCTAAATCTTTGGAGTCGACTTTTTGATGTTAGCACTCGTTTATTTATTATCACTATGAGTAAATAAGTGAAACTTACGATTAATAATACGTTTTCTAGTGCGCGTTACTTGGTGATACTCGTCATACAAATTATTACTTAGTATTATAATATACGATACGTTCTGGTGAATGGAACTTTTACAATTATTATATCCACATTCTAAATCTATATCACTTTTATTGTCCGACCGATTAAATTCCTATTTAGTCGCTATTTACAAAAAAGTAAGTAATTGTTTTGCCATAGATGTGATAAATAATATATTTTATAACGAGACACTAAACAAAGTCCGAGGGGATATATTTGGCGCTGACTCTCTAGTTTATAAAAATCTATAAAAGGATATTTTTGTTGCCTTCGGTCTATCTACGATATAAAAATGTTAAGTTCTATGCTGTTTCCTTATAAATTATCGAGATCGCACATAACTACAACTCATTCACGCCATTCAAACAAAACTGCTGAAACGTTTGCATAGAGGTGTAGCCTCGTTATGCATCGAGCATTCGAGCGCTGAAGAAACTTATGAGTAAGAATACCTTTTACCTGCGTGCGTTTTATTTATTACATGGTTTGTTATTTCGTGCTATATTCAGATTGATAGTTGGATCTCTTACTGACTATATATTAATATAGCATTTTAAATTGAAATAGTCCCTTAATATAAGGAGCCGTCCATTAATCATGTAATCTTTTTAAGGATTTTATTAATTTATTGTATTTATTGTAGTGAGGTTTAAGACTAACCCCACCCACCCATTCCCTACATCACGTATTTTAAAATTTTCAAAATATTACCTTTAAATTCAGGTATAAACTATAATTTTATTTTATTCTGCAATTAAAGACCATGATAATAGGCGGGGGTTAAGTATATGAATTAATTAAGCCCGGTATGCGTGGATTCCTATTACCGCAACAATTATAAAAAAAAAGAAAAAATGTTTTATCGTCATAGTGGCAAGTCAAGATATAACACTATACGCCGCGCTGCTCATCTGTTTAAAAATCGCGCGTTTGACGAAAAAATAAATACACGTGATATCTTATTACACCCTCCCCCCCCTCACCCTTTGTGTTATTTTCGTGATTTTTATCAAACCCCTCCTCCCCCTTTCAAGCCTCACGTGATTAATGGACAACACCTAAGTGAAACTAGTAGCTTTTATGAAGAAACAGGTATAATAAAAAAACTTTGTATTTCAGTCAGAACCATCAAAAACGCCCCCGCCAATTATTCGGGCGCCAACTCCTCCCCGCACCCCGTGCAAAACCCCTCCCTCCCCTCCGTCACAGACCACCCACACAAAACCCCCCTACTCGTTCTCGTGCCTAATCTTCATGGCGATCGAAGCTGCGCCTGCGAGAGCGCTGCCCGTCAAAGAAATATACGCATGGATCGTGCGTCACTTCCCTTACTTCAAGCACGCACCCCAAGGGTGGAAGAACAGCGTCAGGCACAATCTGTCTTTGAACAAGTGCTTCCACAAGGTCAGTAGATTCCATTTGCATACATATATAACCTTTGTCTTGATCAATGAAACTTGTGTGCTAGTAAATAGTATGAGCGTTTTTAAATCACTATTGTATTAATTATAACAGATGTGATAGATAATTTATTATTTGAACTAATAGAGCAGTGATTCTCAACCTTTTTTTTGTTGCGGCACACAAAGAAAAAGAAGAAAATTATTTACTTACTACAACACACTGCGTAAATAGATTAAGACAAAAAATTATAATATACAAAATAAACTAATATATACTTATTATTGCAAATAACTAAACGTTTATTAAGGGATTAATTACAAGCTAATAATTTCATTTATATTTGGTCGTAAAAATGACAATGCTACTCTCATATTGTCTTCTACATTTAACAATCTTGATCTCTTTTTAGTTTTAATGTTGGCTAATGCTGAAAATCCGAATTCACACAAATAAGATGTGTAAAATTGTAATAATCGTATCTGATGTTAAACCAAAATGAATTAATTGATTCCTCTGTATGTTTTAAAATTAAATCTCGATTATTGGAAAATAAAATGAGTTCTTCCTCTTCATTCAAAGTTAAGTCAAATACAGAAGTATCCGTTATTAGAAATGGATTACGAACCCAATGAAATTTCTTAATATCTAATTTTGGGTAATAATAATTCTCTCCTCTAAATGTTGTCTTAAAAATATTTTTCTTTTTAAATGATACTACCTCCGTTCAAAAATGATTTGAAACATTTCGCCAACTTAACAATATACGCTGTCAATTTGACATTTGTGTATGAACCGTACGCAGAATAGAATCATAGAATAATTTTTGATAAGTAAAAATTCAGTTTATAATAATTTCACCAATAACCATCAGTGTCTGAAATCGGTAATTTTTGACGCTATACAAAAATAAGCCGCTGCTATTTTCTACGCGGTCCAAATAGCCTTAAATTATGGAAATCCAACATTCTGAAGTAAAGTAAAAAAAAATTAAGTAACGAGAAGAGAAATGCCATTTTGCAAACACTTCTCACTAGAAGTCTAACAATAACTACCAACTAGCACATATTGGGAAAGAAATATTGCGCAGAAAGAATCAACTTCCAGAAACATTAACATGTAATTTGGAAGCAATTGCAACTGCTCGCAATGTATTACGAGATATTTAAAATAATATAAGAAGACAGTTTGTAATAAAATATTTATTTCATAAATAAAAAAGTTATCTATGCGAAATTGAAAGTAACGAGACAATCATTTTTGAACAAAAATTTTCACCAAAACGGACAATCTTTTTTGAACGGAGGTAGTATTATTCAATAATATTAACATTTTTATTAATTTGTGAAATTTGGTGGCACACTTTTGAAAGGTGATGGTCAAAATTTGTATGGAAGGTGGGCCTGAGTAATGTGCAGCGACGAAACTTTACCAGAGCAGAGTATAAATTATTGTAGATCATCTGGATAAAGATTAGATTTTAAATATCTCCCTATTTTTTGTAATTAATCATTTAAATTATTTGATACTAGCAAGTTGATGGAATCTTTTTTTTTTTAAGTTTTTTTTCTTTATATTAATTTGCGCAAAACATGCTGTCAAAGTCGCATTGACAGCGGACGAGTGTCATCATTGGTCACAGACTATGTACATTCAGGGTGGTCAGTAACACAACATGACTAGAACTTCATGAATTAATAATTACTAAATTACATTTCTTTTGTTAACTATATAACCATTTTTCAATAAGATTTAAATAAATTATCATTTTATATACTTAATTAAAACATTTTAACCACGTTTTGGGATATGTTTACTTGAATATCTAGTTACATTCAAACATCATTTACAGAAAAACGGGGGATTTAAAAAAAATATAATAAATTGTAAATTGATGAACATAAAATTACCTATCGATTGATATATCTTACGTCTCTGCACATGATTGAGACTCACTTTTTGTCCATGTCCTTTGGTGGCACAGTGGTTGAGAATCACTGTAATAGGGCAATGATTTGTTTTTATTCTATTATTGTTATGTAGAATCTATATTGCAATGTTGAATTTGTTATGTAGGTTGCCGCTGCCCCTGGGCTGGGGAAAGGTTCCCTGTGGACCGTTGATCCTCAGCATCGAGCTTCATTATTGCAGGTTAGTTTCAATAGTAAAAAAATCCAGATTATTAGCATCTCAAAATATTTATTTACAATTTTGGTTTGTTTATACATTTGATATATTTTTTATAATACCAAAAATAAAATTGGTTCGTATTATCTTTTGAGTAGTATTCTCGGTTTATTGCAAAAACTCATTATGCTGAAACTATATATGTCTCTTCGTGAATTTTATATAAACTGCCATCAATGTTTCTTGTAACCAGTTAATTGGGTAGACGACAATTTTTTAAATTCTATATATAATAAGAGTACTCTTTTAAGTGAGTAATATTGTAGAACCAACAGTACACCTGCACCTATTACTTGTGAAGATACATCGCCATGCTTGCGGCGCTGTCGCGGGGCACTCGAAAACAAACGCTCCATACTAAAAGCACAGCAATCGTGACGTCGTAACTCAGTAAACTCGCCTAATTTGTATGAGCGCATAAACAAATTTTAAAATAACTTTGTTATTTGTACGTTTATAGGTATACTTTCTATATAAAAAATGTTACATTTAATGTGAGAATGCTAGAAATGTGTTCGTTTCATTAGAATTACAACATAAATGCTCATTTTTTAGAAATCTAAAAACAATATAAATATATATTTTTTTTTATTGCTAAAGTTGACAAACAAGCAGGCTGCCCACCTGATGGTAAGTGGTAACAGTCGCCTATAGTACATGTGGTTCCCACGAGATTCGCAGCAAATCTGCAAACCTCATAAGAACCACAGTGTACGTTGCCAACTTGTGACATAAGATGTAAAGTCACAGTACCCAGTAATTTCACTGCCTATCTTATCCTTCACGCCGGAACACAGCAAAGCGAACCCTGCTGTTTGGCGGCGGAAATAGGTAAGACGGAGGTACCCATGCAGACGACCCTGGTACAGAGTCTACCTCCTAGAAAATATATAATTAAACTGAAATTTCTATATTGACATACATTCATTAGGTATAAATTGGTCAAATCAGATAATTATAGTATAAAGACGGCCATAATTAGTTGTAGTCGTCTACCCTATTCTTCCAATAAGCTCACGGTTTTTGTTATATGGAATAATTGTAAATCATACTGTGTGAGTCGATGTTTTCTGACCTTGTTAATTTTTGAATTAGAATGTACAGGATCGTATTCATCCGCACGTCTCGCTAAATAGTTACGAATGCTGTCCATAGTGTACGGAGCGTGTGATGACGCAGGCGTTCGGGCGGCAGCCGGTGCCGCCGGCGGCGCCGGACACGCCGCCGCCCGGCAAGAACGCACCCGACCCGCAGCTGTTCCCCTTCCTAGCGCGCCGGCTGGCGGCCACGCCGCCGCCGGACGCCGCCGCCCCGGCCGCCCCCGCCGCCCCCGCCGCCCCCGGCCCGGGGCCCACCGCCGACGAATACCTCGCCGCGGCCACGGTGCTCGCCATGAAGTACGGGCCGGCGGTGCTCGACCAGGTGAGTGACGCGTCGTAGCTACGTGCGACGCTACGACTCGCGCCTAACTTATACACTATTGGCGCTGTAGCATGGTGCGGGTGACAGTTATGGCGAGTTTCGTTTCACTCTTGAAAGTTGCCGCGATTTAAAATTATGATCTATTATTTCAGCTGTACCACATAGGTTATATATTAAATTACTAATAACTGTAGCAATAAAGGTATACCTTCCAAATTAAACTAAACTAGGCTAGAAGCCTACAAATCAAATGAAATTGAAAGAAAAAAAAAATAAAGTGGTATGCGTATAACGGAACACCAATGATGTATTTAGTGATGGGATGTACTACTACAAAGAATTGTCGATTAAAAAATAAATAAAAAACAATTTGTGCGTTCAATTTTTTTGATGTTAAAAAGTATACAATCATTACATATTTACTTCAATTTTTCATTCAATTTTAATCCTCTTCTAAGCTCAAAGTCGGGAACATCTGAATTGTCACTTTCATCATCCATATCTGTGACGGATATTATTAAAGATAATTATGTTATCAATACGGATGTCACGATGGACTTATGAAAAAAAATATTTAGTTTATAATCAATAAATTAATTTCAAATATCTAATGCAAAATTTACTCTTGAATATGTCTAATCTGATACCTGGTAATGTTTTTAAATTACACGCTTCGTTCAGAAAGCTGTTACTTTTTTAAAGTATCAAAACGAGAATTGAAATTGAAAACGCGAAAGATGCGATGCGCCACAGAATAAAAAAATGCCACGAAAAATATGAAATACCATTTGTTTTGAATGCGTTTACGAAACTTTTTAAAATTTTTGAACCATTAAATTAATTGAATAATTTGTATGAATATATTTTTTCCTATAAATAATTTCCGCGACAATAATAAACAGAACAACATTTATTTATGCTACGAGTATAATTAGTGATAAAAATTTTTTTGCGAATCGTCACATCCCTAGTCACCTGGTATTGACATGTGTCACCCGCACCATGCTACGGCGCAAATAGTGTAGGAATACGTTCGGAATACATAATGCCGTAGCTACATGCTACAGTGTGATATGCTACAATTAAGTGCGAGGGAGACTACAACAAGATTCTAATGAATATCGTAGTCGACATACTTTACACGCTTGAGGTAGCAGCGACGTGCTATGGTGGCAGTATGTGCTATCAGGAGACGAATTTTTGAAACAATAGAAAACCAATTCACGCATTCGAAATCGTAAGATTCGTATACGAATTGCCGAATTCACTATTTCTGAACTTTCATTCCGTGCATTGTGCTACGAGTAGTTCAACCCACTCGTTTTTGATTTCTACTAGTAGAATATCCCACGCTGAAGTGACCTTGACAGTGATCCGTTTCACGTGTGGGTCATCGCCGGTTCTTTGTTTTTGTTGTTGTGATTTTGAATTTTTCTGCGTGAAACGGAATTTAATTAAGAATTTGTTTTTACTGACAACACTGAATTCGAGTGATTCAAAAATCTATAAAATTGCAAGCAGTAGAATATAATTTCGCGCATGATTTGTATTCGTATTCGAATTCCAAATTCACGTCTAATGATTCAAAAACACGTCTCCTGATCGAAAAGTTTTCGTCGCCCTTATTCTTTTTTCCCATGAGTGAATACGACTGATCCGTAGGCGATTATGTCTGATTCAGTGATAAGCTCCTACAGAGCGTAGCGAGCCTAGTCTCGGTCCTATTTACCTCCTCACAATTTTAAAAAAGTGACGATACAGCGTTGCCCATAAACGAGGCATATGCATCCAAGCAGTGCAAAGAACCAAACTGACTCTGTCCTTTTTTGAATAGGAAGTTAGTCATGGCGATGCGATAGGCTACAATGCTGACTATCTTAGAATAGGTTGTGGACCGAAATAGTTATGAAGACGTTCTATGGTGCCAACACCATATGACCACACAAGTGACTTGTGTGGTCATAGCCATTAATATGTCATGCTATACGTTATCACTAGGAAGGAATAGCGGAATCGGCCATCTCCCGACCCCGCTCGGTGAGACACGATCCTACCCTATATTAGGGTGATTAGGCTTTAGTCAAGCACGCTTGCCCGTAACAGTGTAAAAGTCACAATGATTTTGTGCAGCATTACCCTTTTTTTTTTTTTGTTCCCCTGAGGAAAATGCATTAAATTGCATACCCCGGCTGTGGCGAGCCGGCGGTTATGTGGGGTTCTCCTCCCCAGAAGGGGGAGGCCTACCCACTAAAAACCTCAGGGATGGCCTTCCTCAGGCATGTAGGGAGCCCCCGGGAACATCAAGCTCCTTCCGGGAACATGTGCAGCATTACCTTAGTTTCAAATTGGTCTGTCAAGACATAGGGCGGAATTGCTCGAGGTCAGTGTTAAATTTGACGCAGTTTTCCATGCCAATTTCTTTTTGATAGGACCGTTATTTAGTTAGTTTAGCTGGACTTTTATCCGCACTTAGTCTTACAATTGGACCATTGTGGATACTGTTCTGGTTAACTTCTCTCTTACTCCAACCATCCCAGGTCTTCCAAGAATGCCAGAATAGTCTTGGGTTTTTTGCATTCTTCCGGTAGAGATACTGATTAGTGGAGAAATTTTGCCCGTAAATTGTTTCCTCTGCATAGTGGGCTGTCCGTCACACCTATTGTAAATAAGTGACTTTCCGCATTTTGACCTTGTTTAATTTTATGAGTGAATAGGCAAGCTTTTTGAACGCTATCGGGACTACGCTTTTTCTTTGTTTCCATTCCTCATTGGTTGTCTGTTCTTTTAGATGTAGTTCTTCGGTTTTTGTTCGTAGCTAGTTATTGATCTGAGTCTGTGGAATGGGTAGCAAAAGCCTCGGTACACACCGAGTGTGTGTGTGTTTAAACCTCTCCTGGCAAGTTCGTCCGCTGCATCGTCGCGAACCTTTGTTGACCTTTTATCCATTACAAAACAAAATGAGGACAGAGTTAACAGCATTGCTTTAGAGAGATTGGAGAACTGATGCACTGTCGGAGATAGTGTGTATTATATATATTAGGATTACTAATAGGTAGGTGCAATGTAGGTGCAATCGCCCGTGCCGCTCTGGTGATGCCAATGCATGCCGCTCGGCAGATCGGCTGCTTAAAATCAAAACATAGTAACTCCTTCCAACAAAAATGATTAGGAGAGCAAAAAAACGGGTCCGCTACATTGATTCTTTAGCCCGACGAAATCAGAAGAGATACCGATTTGGGTGTTTGACGAAAAGTTGTGTAAAAGGTTGACATTTTACTTTGTAATACTCGTAATCTTTTTGGAGTATAGTTACCCTAAAATCGCTCATACTTTATTTTTTTGTGAATTTAACCAAATATAACTATAAAAAAAGTATCAAAACTTAGTAAGTCTGCTTTACTAGGTTATTTGGATATTTATTTGTTATTTCTACTTTGCGCCAAATTCAAAGTTGGTATTTCAAATTCATAACTTAATAAGTCGCTTGAGATGCTAGGCTTTTAAATTTGTATTCTGACATACTAAGCTTAGAATTTGTACTTCAAAGAAATTCTCGTAATCATGGCAAATTGCTTCGACTTGCTAAATTATATCTTAAAAATGACGTATGAAAATGGGTGTTTTAAGGTCCACATCGTTTCGATACTACCTAGTTAGTCAAAAAATGCCAAAAACCTTTTTTTTTTCAAATTAGGTGTTACTAGGAGGGACCACGCCCTTTTCGTGGCCGGGGGGCGTTGTCGGTGGCTGAGATCGGGGGAGGTATTGTAACCTCCCCCGAGGAGTGCTCCCCTGTATCGGTAGGGGAGCGGAGGCTGGGGTTCCCGGAAGTTGCTTAGTGTTCCCAGGGGCTCCCTACATGCCTGAGGAAGGCCAGCCCTGAGATTTTTAGTGTGTAGGCCTCCCCTCCCCCTTCTGGGGAGGAGAGCCCCACATAACCGCCGGCTCGCCACAGCCGGGATATGCAATTTAATGCATTTTCCTCAGGGGAACAAAAAAAAAAGGGCGGAGCGTTATTGCCGTTGCGAGTTCCGTAAGTAGTGATCGAGGTGTAAGTGTAAGACGTCGGTGGCGCTGTGGTGTCGGCACTGGTTTGTGCGCCGCATAGAATCGGGACGCCCGCGATCTAATACCCAACGTGTACCAATGTGTTTTGACGTGAATACGTCTTTAAAATTGCTTCCATAGGGACGCAAATCAAAAAATCGAATGATAACAAAATCGGGGGATACAGTTTAGTGTTGTAGCTACATATCTATCATCCCCATCCAAATTCCAATAACACCACTGGATAGCTAAAGGATCAAAGAATTTATTACGCCCAGTAAAGACTGTAATACATCGCGCGCGGTGGAGGGGGAGCCCCGCCAATTTGAAGGCCATTTTGCTGCGTACTATTACCCGTTACGAGACGTATTCACGTACAACAAACGGCCGTGTCCATAACACAGCCACACCCCCTTTTTGTTCCGAATTTCATATGTACATTTATCCGACACTCCTACGGTGGAGGAAAAACATCGTGAGGAAATTTACGTACATCTGTGAAGCGATTCAAAGGTGTACGTAGTCAACCAACCCGCACTGGGCCAGCGTGGTTGACTAAGGCCTTTTTTTTTTTTTTTTTTCCCTGAGGAAAATGCATTAAATTGCATACCCCGGCTGTGGCGAGCCGGCGGTTATGTGGGGCTCTCCTCCCCAGAAGGGGAAGGCCTACCTACTAAAAACCTCAGGGACGGCCTTCCTCAGGCATGTAGGGAGCCCCCGGAAACACAAAGGCCACTTCCGGGAACCCCCAGCCTCCGCTCCCCTCTCTAGAGGGGAGCCCTCCTCAGGGGAGGCTACCGCCTCCCCCGGTCCCCTCCACCGACGACGCCCCCGGCCACGGAAGGGGCGTGGTCCATCCCGGGTCGCCGTAGCAGTCGCGACATCCTCGCGCCCGCCGGCGACCCGCGGCGGCGCCGCAGCTGTGCTACCGAGCCCGGCGCCGCCTTTTTCGAGCGGGATAGGCCATCTCTCGACCCCGCTCGGCGGCCTCCTTCTGGAGCATCACTGCTTCACAGAAGGAGGCCACAGCCCTCCAACCTCCCTCGTCCGCCAGCATTGTCGCAATCAATGCCGGCGGAGAGATCTCGCCCGATCTCTGCGACCAAGACTCGGCGCTCGGAGGCCCACGCGGGGCACTCCGCCAGCGTGTGCTGGGCCGAGTCGAGGTCGGATGCGCAGTGGTGGCAATGTGTCGATCCCTCCCGTCCTATTCGACACAGATACTCACCGAAGCAGCCGTGCCCGGTGAGTATCTGAGTCAATCGGTAGGTGACCTCCTCCTCCCCGTGGAGCCAAGCTTCGAGGTGCGGGAGTACGGCACCGACGGCCCGCTGGCGCGCGCAGATCCGTAATTCGAGCTGCGCACGCCAGGCCGCCACAATCCGTCGGTGCCACTCCCGCTTATGTGGTTGACTAAGGCCTGATCGCCCTACGACGACGACGTAGTTAGAGTAGGCTCGAGCCCCTCGGCGGGGACGTATACGAGCTGTGCCGATGACGATGGAGGCGTGCCCGCAGCTGCCGCCGGCCGCGCACCTGGTGATATCGCGGTGCGCGCGCGACGAGCACTCGTACAGCGGCGGCTGCGAGGAGCGGCGCACGGCCGAGGCGCTGCTCAACCTGGCCGGCGTGCCGCCCGCCGCCGCCACCGCCGCCGCCGCCGCCACCGCCGCGCCGCACAGCTAGCCGGCCACGCCGCTGCGCAGCACCGAGGTACACTCACGTCTTGCGTTTCCTTCTCTAAGAAACTAAATCGACTATTGTTTTCTTCTGTAAACTATGTATACGCCACTGTCTAGGAACAACATTTTTACTATTATTTTGTTGTAAAGAAAAGATGTATACGCCAATGTTCCGTTTATTTGCATTTCTTTGTCTAGGAAATTTTATTAACTATCGTTTTGTTGTATAGAAAACACGTATATGCCACTATTACCAATAACTGAATATGCAATTTCATCAATCATATTTGTGATTATTTGTTTGAAATACTCGTATTCACTACCTACCTTAAAAAAGTGTATCAGCTATGCATTAAAAATTACCTGGATTCTTATACCTTATTCATAACATCGTAGTACCTTCACAACACACAGGAAACTTCGTAATCACAGTGCGTATTAAAGGCGATACTCTAAGCAGAGCCGAATCCCTCTTCAGAGAATATCAGCCAAATCCTAACCACAAACTGTAAAACTCAATCTCTAATTCTAAATAATGCCTTACTAAATAATACTTGCCTTACAAAAACCAGTTTTCACTAGCGAATACGCGTTCTAACCAAAATCTGTTTTCTTTTAATGTCATACATTGAAGACGGTTTACACGGTTGATATGATGCAAATTCCAGAAAAAAAAATTGTTTTAGATAAAAAGGACAGAACAGATTTGGTAGTTCTGTGTTAAGCACAGTGTATACACCACAAATTCCAAAAATAGGGCCTCAAGGGTTGCTGCTTTTGTTTACTTGAAAGACAATTCATACCAAAGTGACAGCACAGTGTCAAACACTTTACTGTCAAATCATTATCAACTTTATCGTTATTTTTTAAGGCATATAATAACTCGAAAGGCGAGCCGACTGTCGGCGCAAGCAGTCACGTACTTGACATTAATCCTTTGTGAAAATAGATTTTAAGGAATAGAGATAAAGTTGAAAATGATTTATATTAATAATCTCATGCTTTTTGTCATGAATTGGTCGTAGCCACAGCTTCCTAGAACGGATTGATTGTTAATTTTCAGGTTACAATAAATCTTACTAAAAGTACTGTGCAAATTTAATGTGTGTATAATTTTTATATAAATAAGTACGTTTTATATCATTTTAATTGTAATCGCTTGTTAAGTATGCACATGGAATAATCGGCGAGTCTTGTGTAATTAACTTTTATCTATTGTAAATAGATATAATGGGTTTACTTAATATATATTGCAAAATTATGTCATAATGCATTTATGGAACTTTGGAATAAAATCAAAATTATTCAGACTATAGGTAATTCTGGTACCAAAACGTGGCGTATACTTTTCCGATGTTCAACTATTGTAATTTATTGCTCTGTAGCAAATCTATGGGTGCCTATACTGTATTAGAGAAATCAGTAATACTTTAAAATAATTTTCCTTTTTTTTCTTCCAAAATATTGTCTACCATTGCTATGATATAACAATATATGTAAGATGAATACAATTATAATCCCTATAGTCTACACTGTCTCCATCATCTGTATGAAACTTAGAACTAGTGTCTTTTAAATGTTTGATGTTAGAGCAATATTTTCGAACATACCTCATTGCGTTACCTAATAAGTGTTGCAAGTTAAAAATTAACGTGAACAGAAATTTCCTTCGAGTTGATTTATAATTTACATCAATTGAAATACACAAATATATTTAACTTGTTTTACTGTAAGTCTATTTTAAGCGTTTTTATATCAAGGTCTCCTTGGTGCCACGATGGCTCCTGTTGCTTACCACTGATGCTTTCAAAATAATATATCTTTAGCGTTAAGTTAAAATATCTTTGAATAAATTCAGCAATCTAAAGTCTTGAGGCAAAGCCATAGACGCCTTATTTGTCGACTTGCGAGTTCCAAGAACAAAGTTTTGAGACTTAAATGTCATATTATGTCGACTCTTCGACAGTGTACCCCCAAAATACGTTTACCGTGCTCTAGTCCTATAGACATGCATTCATAATATCGGATACTTAACATTTTAAATAAAATCTTATTTAATATATTGTTAATTATGTATGAACGATCTTTCCGTCTTGATTAGTCGTTTTTATATATAACAAAATCATCACACTTCCGTATCGTATGAGTTCAGATCGTCTAATGTAAATAACGAATTAAATTATTATATTTAATAGTAGCAACTACATAGTGATAGATGTGATACTATATAATATGGGATATTGTTTAAAAAATATAAAAGTTAGTTATATAGTACTCCCTACTTGCATTTAGGTTCATGAAGTCTTCGTTGTTGTGACAATGTTACTAACAGTAAGTTGTACAATTTGATTTTTTTATTAAGGTTGATGATGTCGTGTTCTCTTACATAACGACAAAGAGACGACATTAGACTTAAAGTTGCAATAATGTTAAAAAATAATGTTTCTGCAACTGTGCATAACTATTAACAATGTTGCCATATTTCGTTTGTCTTACCTATCAGGTGTTGCAACATTGAAAATGTATTACGGATTGGTAGCTTCTTACGACGAATTGTACCACAATATTGAACTTCAATAATATTTTAATTGTTTCTCTTTTAAGTTACTTAAACTAAAATATTTAACAGTGAGTATAATCTGTTTTTATCTCTCAGATAAAATTGACATATGTAAATATCAAACGTCCAACCTAATCAAGGACGTGATTGATTAAATCAGACCGTTTGTAAATTAAATTATTATATGCACACGATTAATGAGGGATTTTCAGAATAACAGATGGCGTTACGTTTGCAAACTGCATTTGACAGATAATACCAAAACCAAAGATTTTCAAAGATACGAAAGATTTTGTGATGTGTTTATAAACTTTCGTAGGTTATAAAGCAATACGCATGTTTGATGATTTTTTAAAGGTTCTAATTGTTGACGGTGTGGATTACACGGTCTTTGCTTTTCGAATAAAATGTATGATTTTAAACATTAAATAGAAGTTCGTAAAGGTTGTCTCACGACAAATCTACATATGTTTGACTCATCTCAGGGGCAAAAACGCCATCTGTAGTCTAAGAAGCCGACAATTGTATTTGATTAGCTGTGAGAAATTTCCTCATTATGGACCAACTGTTTGGGTGTAAATAACGCACAGGAACAACGACAGTACATTTCGGACCTCACATTTGCTTTTGTCATATTTGTCTCTGAGATAAAAAAAATACTAATACAAATATTGGAACGCTGATTATGTATCTCTGTTGCCATCAAATTTTGATTGTAATTGATAAATAGTGCATTTATATCACTTCTATATTAAGCTACGATGTGGCAATTATCTTCATAAAACACCAATGTAAATGAACTCTATGAGATTCAATTAAAATTCGATAGGAATTGAAATACATAATTAGCCTACAAGGCGAATAAACGTGTATTAATTCAATATCTTATTTTAGACGTGTTGCATAAAATATTAATAATAATGTATCAATCGACTTTGTCAATAGGTTGTAGGTTAGAAGTAAGTAAACTGTTTTTTGTGTTCATACAAAGTGATCTTCTTACAGACGCCTACAATTATAATAATCAACATATTAATTAAGATATATTAATGCGTGACTTGCAAATCTCGTTGGAGACATACATTTGTTCCAATAATGTTTGTGAGTTGATTTCTTAGCAATAAGCGGCAGTCGTCGGATATTAGTAAAATTCCTTGATTTTTTTTATCATTATATAGCGTTATATGTGATTGTGGTAGGCGGCATCACTTATAGGAACTTACCTTGTGCTGCCTAAATGTAATGTTTTAAAAGCTGTTACTATATTTAACAGTGCTGTCGCTTTCCATGTTACTTTTTTATCATATCTCGGAGCAATATATCAAATATATTTAGTATTTTCTTTTATTTACAAAAGTACTATACATTGAAAATAAATCGACTATCCGTTTGCCGGAAACGGACATCGTTAATAAATGAAGCGGCGGTAGTTAAAATAATAATGCAGATCAGAAAATGTCAGACTGACCAAATAATCTGTTTTGACATGAAATATATGAAAATTCATTTCAAAAGTAAACATTTGCTACTGTACTAACAGTCCTATATGTATATATTGACGGTTACTTCCTATGTGATTGAGAATCCGAATAAAACACTTGCACGCGTGGTCTCGGAATTCGAACGTCGCACAGACTGTTAAATATAGTAGCATTCCGTGTCTTGAAATAGCAGGTTAAAAATGTGAACGTTCTAAATAATGATTGGTGCGGTGGTTTTTCTCTCAAGTGCCTGCTAAACGCTTCGATTCTATCATTAAACTTGTTAGCAGATAAGGAATGATTGGGTGGAACATTGACTAGGTTTGGAGACATGTTCGTATGTACCGGATGGTTCATAATGGAGCTATTTAATGGACAGCTTTATGTTGTTTGGCTAGGTAACTTTAAGTGTATGTGATCCGGTACTATTATAGAGCCTTGAAGGGATACACCAACTAGTGTTTGTGATAATGTTTGACTTTTAATCTGATATATTCTGTGGAAATTCTGTTTAGCAACTGCTTAGACCACAATTTTATGAACGCGGCTTAATGCTTGTGAGCCTACAGGCTGAAAATTGGCGCTATCAATTAAAAAGGTATATTGCTTTGGAAGTAAACCGTTAATATAATTGATTTTTGATATCAATAAATTCAAAGAATTAATACTATGTATTTTTTGTCTCTACTTAGATAAAGAGTTTGTATCAACAAACCAATTAATTGCGATAATACGTTAAATGGCCTATTCTTTTTTATTTTGTTTCTGATATGTGTAAACCAAACTAATGTTAAAGTAAAGAACACTTTAAATTACATAGGAATAGCTACAGTTATAGCAAAAATTAATAACGCCAATAGACGCTTTTAATACTGACACAGCTGTGGTTTAAGTAAGTAGTTATAACTATATAATACGCTGTTTCTCGTGGCACCATCCGTGCTAAGTCGATAACGAGACTAAGGACTGATGTTTCAATCGTCATGTTCAACTAACTGTTATAGAATTAGAATTATAGAATAAATATGGCGGGTGGACATATTATCAAACTGAAATATTTATTCCTGCAATAAATTTTATCCGGCGATTGAAAAATCAGCTCTAAATGTTACTAGACTGATGTGATGACTGATTTGTGATGAAGCAATATTATTTATTAGTGAAATGATATTTTTTATTTCTATAACCTGAATTTCCTTGTTGGGTGTATTTATTTATCAAATCTACTAGGTGAAATTTGCTTTTTGCATTTGTGTCGTACGATAGACGTCGAGTGCTGTGCGGCGTTCGTACAACCCTGCGACGTACACGCTGGCGTGCATTCGTTCTAGCGATAAAATCTACTGTGTAAATGCATATTTTGGAAATGTGAATCTGATTTTGATGGCAAATCAGACAGTACTTATTTGGATTCATTTAATAGCTTTTAATTTTACTATAGTCCAATTTTATAAGTGCGCATCATAAACGCGCGTCCTCCTGTATATAGTAATAAATCGTTGTTATTAATTTTAATTGTGATCGTGACGTGAATGTCGAATATATTTAATATAAAGAATAGCTCTTTCGAACTGGTACTAAAAGTACCTACAAATTATTTTTATTTTTCTTCAACACTTTCTACAGGCAAGGGGGTGTTCGGTGTGTGCCAAATAATAGAATGAAGCTTAAGTACCGTATATAGCAACTTTCAAATAATAATATGAGTGTATTTAAATTATATAATATAATAAATAAAATATACTATGTAACACATAGATTAGGTTTAAGTGATATTATAATAATTGCTAAATTGTGAAATACAAACATTTTTGCTGTATTTAGAAGCGTCTTCCATCTTGTATTGTTTTCTCATAGGTGAATAAAGCTGAGGAAAATTTTCATGGACTCGTATAAAGTTATATTACAATACTTTTACTTAGTGCGTTTATATATATATATATATATCGACCAATGATTTTTGTTTCATGTATTATAGTTAATTATTTTTGCAATTTTTGTGAATATGATTTCTTAAAAATGAACAAAGCAGAACGTTCGTGACTTTTTTCCTCGTATAATATAAGATGTATTACATTGTTTCGGTGGTAAGTAAGAAATGTAGATGAGAATTCACAGCAATAATTAGTACATAATTGTAGTTATTTGCTGGTAGATGCTATGAAATGTATAATTAATTATGTGTGATAATTCGCAATTTATTTATTAAGCGCTGTTTTAAACTTGTTTTTGTAATCGTAAACATTGCACCGCGCAAGTTGAAAAGTTGCGCGCGTCGTCTTGTGGATACAAAAAGCTTTTTAAAAGTTATGATATTAAAATTGTTGCGGCTAAATTTTGCTGTCGGAAAAATAATATATTGTCGATTTAATTTATTTTTAGGTATAATGCTGTTAAATTTGATTTATTTATAGTGTTTGTTTTGAATACTGGTTTGACGCCTGATTGGAACCTGTGTGTTTCAATTTGGTGCAAACTTGTGGTGGGCTGTACTTGAGGCGTTTACCACTGCAAATAATAAGTCATTCACCATTACACCTAACGAGATAAATGTACAATTAACAATGCGTCAAGCTTTACATTTGCATTATGAAAAACACTGTTATTAAAAGAGACATGAAACTTGCATCAAAGTCAACATGAAAAGTCTGACATATTTTGGTGTGCATATATTTTATAAATAAAACAAAATATTAGATCCATCACCTATAACCGAAGAACGATAGAGCGGGTTTAAATGATCACCTAATATTGGGATTCGTTCAACTATCATTATCTATTGCATTAATCGTTTCCGAGATTCAACCATCTTTCACAGATTTTATAATATAAACTAAAAATGATATTTTTGAAACCAGAAAACATACTAAGAAACTTAATACTCTTTTTACCTTTAAGTAAATTGTACTCGTAAAAATGGCACTTGCACGTAGTAACTGTCATAAATCCTCATTTTCTTTGCAAGTACCTACATATTTTAGTTGGTACTATCCGTCCACTAACTGAGAACTGAATAGAATTGATAAATGGATAGAACGAACCCTCTTACAAGTGACCAATACTCCAACTGATCTCTTATTTATCACCAACAATAAATATCAATTTTTAAATATCTTGTCCCTTATTTGTTGCCAGTGATTAAAATGTTTTTATCTGGAAATATATCATAACAGGCATATGCTTTAGCAACGAATTGTTCATTTTTTCCTAGTTTTCCACGTGAGAAGGAACCCCCAGAACAATAACCAAGTAAAGATAACAAAAAACTTCTGACATACTCAAAACAAACATTTAATCCAAACTCATCAATACAATAATATGATCTGTACTTAATATGTGAAACCATCCCACACTTGGTCTGTAACTTTGACCTATTTTAGCGTCAATAAGTGTAAGTAAAATAAATGCCTATGTTGAATAAATATATTTTGAGTTTATTTATACGTGCAGTGGTGAACGCTTGTCGCTTACTAAACTTATTTTAATTGTGATTTCCGAACTATATTTAAGTATGAAAATTATTGTTGTTGTTATTTTGCTGGCTTTGGAACAACTCTACTTTATTGCTATTGTTGAAATTTATTGCCAAATTTTTATTTGTCCTAAAATCTTTGTCTGTGTACATATCCAATAAATAAATTATGTACTGAGGGTCATAAGTTTTGTTATTTTTAATAATTATTCACAGTTTCATTTTAGTATTTTCAGTTGTGAGCGACTAAAATAAACCTAGTAGAAGTACCTCAAACTACCGAACGTGCATGTCGCCAGTTCGCTCCAACTACTACATTCTAGAAATAACTACACAATCACTACTCTGCCTACGGACACCGAAAACTAATGTGTAAACTGAATATAATACGTTCGTTCACTCTCAATCATTATTAGCTTCGAAAAATAGTTTATCATTTTTTATTTGAAAACTCAAACCTTATTTTTTTCCTTTTTCAAGTTTTTATCGACAGCACAGCTCATCATGAACCTGCCTTGGCTAAGGGTAAGGGTTTACAGAAATAAATGGAATCTAAAGGTGCATCGCTAAAGTTATATAGCGCATAGTGGCATTAACACCCTAGTCAACATCTTAATTTTTGCTAAGTGGCTAAAAATGTGTGCAGTTTAGCGTTATCGTGAAGAATAACCAATCCTACCAATACAGCATCACCTTTGCGCACCTTTTGTGCACGTTCTTGTCGTACGTAATACACTACATCGTCTTTACATCATTTAATAAATAAACTCTTCGTCTCAGAATTGCAGATCACACGCACGTGATTCATAAGGTAACTTTCAACTCCTATTTATTTCCGAAAAAGTACCTTTTTTTTCTAGTACGTATCCGTGTAAGTTTATGTTAGCTCTTAGCTCTTTAAATTTTATATTTGATAAACTATCTACTATAACGTCGATATCCTATGTTGAATGAAAATTATATTAATTTGATTTATTTTGTTTTTAAAAATGGCTTCCCTATAAGTATCTGTAACTAGGGCGAGATGCATCTAGACATCAAAAATCTCAGATTAAACACTAAGAAGTTTTGGCAACAACTGAAGAGCAAACGCTAAGAGCGTGCTGAAGACGTATTTTTGAATCATTACCCGTGAATTTGGAATTCGAATACAAATCGTGCGCGAAATTATTTTCTACTGCTTGCAATTTTATAGATTCTTAAATCACTCGAATTCAGTGTTGTCATTAAAAACAAATTCTTAATCAAATTCCGTTTCACGCAGAAAAATTCACAACAACAAAAACAAAGAACCGGCGATGATCCACACGTGAAACGGATCACTGTCAAGGTTACTTCAGCGTTGGATATTCTACTAGTAGAAATCAAAAACGAGTGGTTTGAACCACTCGTTGCACAACGCACGAAATGAAAGTTCAGAAAAAGTGGTAATTCGTATACGAATGTGTCTATTTCGAATGCGAATTGGTTTTCTATTGTTTCAAAAATTCGTCTCCTGGTCGCCTGAGCAGCCACAAGATTCAGCATGCATTACATTTCTAGTATTATTATTCAAATTTCGGAAGTGCTCAACGACGGGGAGGCAAAGAAACTCGTTTCACTCTCAGTGCGCAAGCAATGCCTGTAATAGACAGAAATTATATCTAACCCAAAAAATAAAGAGTAATTAGGCTTAAATATATTTATTATTTTCGTATTTTATTATTACTAGACATAGTATTTTGTTCTCTCTTCACACAAATATTTGACTACCCATACTTTGTTTACAGCTACTTAACATGACTTTGCTATTGTTTATAATTGCTTGATCTCAGAAGTAATACATATCACCCTAAATATTAAGACTGTTTAGTTAACTTGCATTTTTTATAATTCATATTACCCTTTCCACTATTTTTTAATCAAAATTAATGAAAGCTTTTGTTTGTAATAATGGATAAAACTAAGATATATTCTTGTATTGATCTATATCATGATATAAAACCATGACAATCTATCTATATTTTATAAAAATGATTAAGTCTGCCAAGTGTTTCCAAGATAAATTTAAAGCGAGGTAATATTTATTTTGTCCACCTTAGGCATTTTTTTGTATGAACATGGGCATTGTTCTTTGCTGTAAAGTCCCTAACTCTACTCATACGACACCCACAGTAAATAAGAGATTCTATTATTTCTCGTATTGTTTTAAAAAAGTTATACCAACTACGTACTATAGAGGTAATATAATAACGTGTGAAATAAAATAACATTATGTTGGCATGGTATTTATTAGAAATGAACAAAAAATACTTCTTCACTATCGTATATAGTTATACAAATCATATTTATCTTACAATATTAATATATTATAATTATTAAATCCATCACTAGTTTGAGAGCCCGAAGCAGCTTAGACTTTCTATCGATCGTGAAACTACTACTATTGACATATTTATTACATTGAATATGTAAATAGTGATGTTTCCCGAAATTTTTATTATAAAACCAAGTATGTTGTATTCGTGCTTTCATATTATTGACAAGCATGTCACTTGAAGAATGCGAGTTTAGGTCTTTATCAATGTGGGGCTTTAAAGGCATCTTGCAAACCGACACTTGCGGATGATAATATCACAGCTGCGGTTCGTTGATCTAGTCACAAACCGTAAGTCGAAGTGAGAGCAAAATGAAATGCTTAGTAATTAACATATGGTAACTAAAGGATCGACTATTATACATTGTAAGAATCGGCATTAGTAATGGTCGTTATTTCAATAACAGATAATATATTGAATTATTTTCCGGTAACGAATAACACTTATTTAACAACGGCTTATACTGTTATCCTGCTGTTGCTGTTGACAAAATTATCGCCTAGTCGCATTGTTGTTGTTGCCGCTTGCGTGTGTGCGGCACGGAGCGAGCGAGCACGACTGTGCTACAAGCTGCAAGTGCGAACGAGAGAAAGCTAACCGTTGTGTAGGCGTAGGCGTATTCTTATAATATTAACCTTTCTCACAAGGAAATAAAGTTCGTATTTGTTTATTCTTACAGTAATTTTACTAATCCCAAATTCACAATTTTGTACCTTCGCGCGTATGACAATTAGACTCATTTTGATTTGCAGTGTGATTTGAAATAACAATTAGGTAAGCTGTCATTTTTTATGCATTAAGCATTAAGGCCTAAGCTGTTGTCATTTTTTATATATGGCGTGTTATTTGCTGTTGTGCGATCGCGCGTATGCAAATTAAATTATTCGTTGCAATAAGTAAATAATGTATATATTGAATGTGAATAACAAATTATGTATAGATCAATTAACTTTTAAATATGCCAGAAAATTATATTGATTTAATTAGTTTTAAATTATAATAACAATAACAATCGTACTCAACAACATTTGTCAAAACAGCAATATAACAGGATATAACAGACAACAGTTTACAATAACAGTTATAGGAAATTAACATAACAGTGTTATTCTTTATTACAAAACAGTCGTTATTGCATTCACTGATCGGCATACAGACAGTTTCTTACTTGAGAATTTAATTTTAAGCAATACTCAACCCTGGCTGAGAATGTGTCAAAAATATTTTTGTATTTGAATTATATTTGCCTGATGCTAAATTCTAGTATAAATCTTGCTATTTTACGTTTTTGAATAGTAAATCTGCAGATAACCATCTATATAATATATATATATATATATATATATATATATATATATATATATTATAATTGCATATATTCCATACTAACTTCCTACCAAACTTAGTCAATAGAAAGTCTTCAGTCTAGCTGGGCCCCCGAGTTACGCTACACGCTACGTGAGCAGTCTACGTTTTCACGGGATTTCTCCAATTTTTTAGGCAAAATATATCTGCCTCGCTTCTGACGGGGCCTGCTCTGTGGGGCAGTAGGGGCACTTCAACCTGAAACAATCATTGCCTAGCGTTTTCGGTAAATCAAATTAGATAAGACTACTTATAGAAATACATGAAAAAATACTGTGTGGGGCTGACTCCAGCTGAGTAACAAAAAAGTTGGAAAACAGCATGTTTAAGTAACTATAACTGTAAAATATCTGTTACATGACAATGATATGACAGCTAAATAGGCTTTACATGATCCCCTAAAGAGATGAGGAAGGGGTGAGAGCAGTGCCGATTTTAGCACTACCAGCGCCCTGGACGAGATAAGTACGATAGCACATCGTTAGGAGTTAGATTTTCTTATAATTTTATATATAACATATAAATACTTACTGCAGCGCCCCTTTGCGGCCGGCGCCCTGGGCGGTCGCCCAACCGCGCCCCTTTTTTTTTTTTTTTTTGTTTCCCTGAGGAAAATGCATTAAATTGCATACCCCGGCTGTGGCGAGCCGGCGGTTATGTGGGGCTCTCCTCCCCAGAAGGGGGAGGCCTACCCACTAAAAACCTCAGGGATGACCAACCGCGCCCTACCCTAACGCCGCTACTGGGTGAGAGTCATGTTATCAGAAGAGATATTAATGATTGTGGTTGGAAATAAGGTTAAGGGAAGTGATAACAATACAAATCTCTTTTACTGAAATTGCAAAAAGGTTTAACACGACTGTTTTTAACTTACTCGATTATCTTTCAGTAGCAACCACTTCAAATTTCTTTTGAAAACTATTAGCATAATTTTGATCTCGTGCACAAAAACAAAGAAACCATTTATAATTTTCTAACGAAAATACGAAATAGACTAAACATTCGATTATATACTATTTTAGCACAAAATAAGTGAATTAGAATACACTATGGAATGGCACCACAGATTAAACATTCGGAATGAGGTAGACTCTGTACCAGTGTCGTCTGCATGGGTACCTCCGTCTTACCTATTTCCGCCGCCAAACAGCAGGGTTCGCTTTGCTGTGTTCCGGCGTGAAGGGTAAGATAGGCAGTGAAATTACTGGGTACTGTGACTTTACATCTTATGTCACAAGTTGGCAACGTACGCTGTGCTTCTTATGAGGTTTGCAGATTTGCTGCGAATCTCGTGGGAACCACATGTACTATAGGCGACTGTTACCACTTACCATCAGGTGGGCAGCCTGCTTGTTTGTCAACTTTAGCAATAAAAAAAAAAAAAAAAAAAAAAAAATGACACTGGACGCAGGCACAAGTATACTATAGTATATGATAGTGCTAACGCCACTACTACCACCAAAATATCACATTTATATATGATTTTATTTTTAGTTTTTATAGTACTATCAAATACTTTTATCATTTTTACTATAAGTTATGTATGTCTATTTTAAGTTATGTATAATATTAATAATGTATATTTATCAATGAATATATAATTGTGTATTATTTATTGTTTCCCGTACGTCGCAAATGGAAAGGCCCTGCCAGAATATCAGCGCTTTGCGGCATCATATATGGCGCAAAACACATGCTGAGGTAGGAACCTTTTGGCTTGGCACATATCTATATTAAACTATTTATTGTATTTCATTATTTGTAATGATTTATGTCTGTGCGAGTCAATGTTTTTTTCTTTCTTCTGGTTTTCAGTATGGCGTGGTTTGCGTCAAGAGAAATGCTGAGATGACGTGTGATAGAGAGAAATGAAAGACGAAGAAATATGGGTTAGGAACAGGATAATGATGAGTATAAGTCATCTAATTATGTATTACATTAATTAGCATCTCTGAATGGGGCAGTAATTTTTTTATTTATATTTTCAAGTCCGCAGTATTACTTGAACCAGCAGGATATTAAAAACTAAACGAAGTACTGAAAATCTGTTTCGATGTGTAGCAGCGATAAGACGACAGTTTTATGAAAAAATTGTCTATGGTTCGTTTCAACTAAGCAAAGCAAAATGTTGACATGAACTGGAAGGGACAACAACAAGTTATATGGACTCGGCTCATATCTGTCTGTTCAAATCAGGCAAATTGTCTAGCGCGTGAAGCTGAAAATAAATCAAAATAAAACGACAGTTGGTGGTAGTTCGATGTACTGGCGTCAGTAGCTGACTAGATAACCAGATGCCGAGCTGCCAACTGTCATCTACGAGTAAATAGCACATTTATCAATAGCTCATTGAACATTTATATGATATATCCGAAAAAACTATTTCATAATTAAAATTTAATCGAATAAACGCGATATTATAACACAAAATATAAACAATGACACCTCACACATATGTGACTGCTGGGTTCCTAGGCTACTAAACCAAAAACAAACTACCTCCTATCAATATGAGTAAATAGGCTGCTTACTAACAGGAAGACCACGTAAACAACGTCAACGTAACGCGTTAATTAACGAGCTAATTTAGGTGTTAAGACGCCGGTGGAGCAGTAGCTTCCGTCTTATCTAGGACGTCCTATTTTAAATAGTTTTTCCTCATTTATGGCTCAGCTGGTGATAGCCACACAAAATGTCTTTGATTATCATATCAGGCTTAATACTATTATAGTTCCTATGAACTTGAAACAGTTGCAGGAAATATTCAGTACCTTTGATAATAAGACCAAGTGACAAGAAGGCCTGGGAATACAAGAAGTAATGTAAAGTCCAATTTAGGTAATTGCTATGATGTGGAGGAGATCGTGGGAGCTATTGAGGCCTCCCCCGAGGAGGGCTCCCCTGCCTCCTCCTTTTGGGGAGGAGAGCCCCACATAACCGGCGGCTCTCCACAGCCGGGGTATGCAATTTAACGAATTTTCCTCAGCAGAACAAAAAAAATTGCTATGATAAATTCAGCAGGTCCCTGAAAGATCTAAAGCTGCGAATTTCATAGGTACCACATGTACCATTGGCGACTGTATCCACTTAACAGTAGGTGGGCAGTCTGCTTGTCAATATAGTACTATAGAAATCTACCTCTAACCCTTGAGATGAAGGATTTGACAGATACATGTTGCCAATGTTGACCGAATATGATATACTGATACCTGACCTAGCTAACAAAGGGCCTTCACTTGCATGTCATATACAGGGCTCTGCTTAGGGTCTATCTGGGCGATGGAATCAGAAATCAATTATTACTGTATTAGTTCAGAAATCAATTATTACTGTATTAGATCAGAAATCAATTCCTACTGTATTAGATCAGAAATCAAATATTACTGTATTAGATATGTATAAGACTATTACTGCATTAGATATCTATACATACATACATATACTCACGCCCTTTTCCCACGGGGGTAGGCAGAGATCACGTCCTTCCACTTGCTACGGTCCTTACATATCTCTTTCGCTTCATCTACTTAGATATCTATACGCGTAGATAATCAGTTATTTAATATATAACTAATCTGTGAAAGTGTTCTCAATCAGTGTTTGGTTGTGGCTCAAAAGTGCTAGTAGCCATGCCATAAAATCAGTATGTAGTTTTTATATGAAGCTACTTATAATGTTTCAATTACACTGATATTTGTAATATCGTACTTTATAATGTATTTACATAAAGTAAAATACTAATTACAATTTAAGATAACATAGATATTTATGTCCTATATCTGTATTTTTTTTAGAAACAAGAAAGTATTAAACTGACTATCACTAAAGAGTAACCGAGGTGTAAAGAAAAATGCAGGCCGCCATATAGTCAGTCATTGTTTGGCGCCTCTTGTGGTAACACCTATAAAGTTATAAGTGTGACGAACTAAAGCGTATAAATGAGGATAATATCTAATAATAGTTATTTTTGAACTGTTGTATAATCAGGGGTATTAAGTATAATACCTAATTATAACAGTTGCATACAAGACTTTATCTGCAATCACGATGTGAATCCTCTATAAAAATTATCATATCATAGGGTGTTGTAAGAACTATGTAAATCCAAAAAAATCTAATTGGGAAGCATGTAAAATAAAGTTACGAGTTAGTCTACAATTTATAGTTCTTTTTTCAAAATTTTATCGATCTGGTGGTGAAAATGTCATTACATGAGAATGTTCTTTTTTTGAAATTCATAATATTTCGCGTTTGGATGATATAATGATCATAATATCATTGAGTGTTTTAATGTTGCCAATAAGCTAATTGTTATAGGTTCTTTTATAGAGGATTAATAGCATGATAGTAGATAAAAGTGTGTATAGTATACACCGTGTTTTTAATAGTGTAAACCAAGTTCTTATAACTGTAAAGTCACATAACCCAAACACATGTCGAAATTGAAATAACTGTTGAGAGGACGACCGTTAGAGCGGAAAGGTTTTTGGGTAACACACATTTTGTGAAAAACAGTGTAAATAGGACTCTCACTCCCAGGTGAACCGGTGATTTCGCCTAGTGACCCTGACACATTTGGTGGAAAACAGTGTAAATAGGCCTCCCACTCCCAGGTAAACCGGTGATTTCGCCTAGTGACCCTGACACATTTGGTGGAAAACAGTGTAAATAGGCCTCCCACTCCCAGGTGAACCGGTGATTTCGCCTAGTGACCCTGACACATTTGGTGGAAAACAGTCTAAATAGGCCTCCCACTCCCAGGTGAACCAGTGATTTCGCCTGGTGACCCTGACACATTTGGTGCAAAACAGTGTAAATAGGCCTCCCACTCCAGGTGAACCGGTGATTTCGCCTAGTCACCCTGACACATTTGGTGGAAAACAGTCTAAATAGGCCTCCCACTCCCAGGTGAACCAGTGATTTCGCCTGGTGACCCTGACACATTTGGTGGAAAACAGTGTAAATAGGCCTCCCACTCCCAGGTGAACCGGTGATTTCGCCTAGTGACCCTGACACATTTGGTGGAAAACAGTGTAAATAGGCTTCCCACTCCCAGATGAACCGGTGATTTCGCCTAGTGACCCTGACACATTTGGTAGAAAACAGTGTAAATAGGCCTCCCACTCCCAGGTGAACCGGTGATTTCGCCTAGTGACCCTGACACATTTGGTGGAAAACAGTGTAAATAGGCCTCCCACTCCCAGGTGAAGCGGTGATTCTAGTGACCCTGCCGAGAAGGCAGCTCAGTGCCTCGCTACCTAGGGGATTGTCCTAGTGTTATCGGACAATCCCCACCCTTGGCGGAGGCTCGACCATCTACCATCACTGGGTCGAGCCGGCCCGTGGGCGTTGTGGCGCTAGAATCGCGAAAGCGGACCCCGCCACGCGCTCCGATATGGGTTTAGAGGACACCGGGGGGTATTAGTGGGTAGGCTGGTCCATTTGACCGGAGAGCCCCACACACGGCCGCGCCTAGCCAGCGCGGTGTCACGGAGCATAAGGAGCATTTCCCCTAAAAAAAAAAGGTGAACCGGTGATTTGCTGAAAATCGTAGGAAAGCGCTGAATGCTGGCAGTGCAGTATAGCTCGATGTGGAGACGTTTGGGAGGTCTACGTCCAGAAGTGGGCGTATCTCGGCTGAAAGAATAAGTGGTGATAGTGAAAAGAAAGGAAATAGCCGCACTTCACTGACTTGGCGCCCGTGGCCAGCTTGTTGAGCGCGTCGCGCGAGATGACGTGGCCGCACAGCAGCCGCATGGGCGGGTTCTGGTCGGACGCCTGCTGCCGCAGGATGGGGCACGCGAACACCGAGTGGTAGCCGCCGCCGTCCTCGCCCAGGTCCACCTGGTAAACAATAACACACTGACGGACACATAAACTGCACCAGTTCAGGATTACCTCCGCCGACTACTGTTGGTAAGTATGCAAACTTTTTGTATTTACACTTAAAGTGAAAGTTGGCTATTAATCGTGAGAAAAATCAAAAATCGAACTCCAGCAAAACCTAAATATAATAGCCAGAATAAGAAAATTTTCGGATGTTCTCAGATTTGGGTGTTTTTATTTGAATTATTGTTAGGCAGACTTTTTAACTCTGCAAGCGTTTCGGTGTAATAAAGGTGATGGTCAAAATTTGTATGGAAGGTGGGCCTGAGTAATGTGCAGCGACGAAACTTTACCAGAGCAGAGTATAAATTATTGTAGATCATCTAGATAAAGATTAGATTTTAAATATCTCCCGTTTTTTTGTAATTAATCATTTAAATTATTTGATACTAGCAAGAAGTTTTTTTTTCTTTATATTAATTTGCGCAAGACATGCTGTCAAAGTCGCATTGACAGCGGACGAGTGTCATCATTGGTCACAGACTATGTACATTCAGGGTGGTCAGTAACACATGACTAGAACTTCATGAATTAATAATTACTAAATTACATTTCTTTTGTTAACTATATAACCATTTTCAATAAGATTTAAATAAATTATCATTTTACATACTTAATTAAAACATTTTAACCACGTTTTGGGATGTGTTTACTTGAATATCGTCATTTACAGTCATTTACGTCATTTACAGATAAACGGGAGATTTAAAATAAATATAATAAATTGAAAATTGATGAAGATAAAATTACCTATCGATTGATATATCTTAAGTCTCTGCACATGATTGAGGCCCACTTTTTGTCCATGTCCTTTGGATATTTTGTCCGAAAACGCTGCTTAAAAAATTTGAATTTAAACCAGTCGGCGGTTTATAGTCTGCAAGCTTATAAAAATGAGTTCTTACAAACGTAAACATAGAAGAACGCAAGTAATCCATCGTGATGACAATCAAACCAACTGAACGTAGTAGGTGAGTTAAACACAAGCGCACGAAAAATAAGAAGGAAGCAAAAGGAAAAGCTGTTAGTTTTAGAGCAGTAAAGTTATCTGCGACTCGCAGACCAGTTCGTTTTAAGATTTGCGCTTGAACAATAAAATTGGTCTAAAAAGCAATGGACCTCCGTATTATTCACAGATGAGTGTGAGACATGTTTAAATGGTACAGATGGTAGGAATAAGAGTATTGTCGATGTGGTGTTGAGATATACTCAAAATGACATATAGAGCTTTCTTTTTCAAGTACGTTCGTGTATGGCCAGAGGCGGTATATTGATGAACAGGCGAACTGAATATTATTCAACTACATGGTTTTTCAAATTGTTTACAGGAATTTGAGAGTACATCGTTGCAAACAGATATATTAGAACAAATTCATTTTTAAAATTAACGAAACAATGTACAGTTTACAATTTAAAATTGTGTGAAAAGTTTGCATACTTCATGGACTGTCGTATAAAATGGATTACGCATGATAATAGTGATTGATACAAGTGTCAGAAGGATATCTATATTTATAGAAAGGCGGAGAAGTTACAAAGATATAATATTATTTTTATCCTTGTCAAAGTCGCGAAACTTAAAAATATACTTTACCTATTTTCGACCTATTAATAATTGGATTCATTCGAATTAAGGCTTGAAATCATAAATCATTTTATTGTAATATCGTATATTTATAATAATTAAGAAATTGTCTATCCTAATCTCTTAAAATAGTAGTGCAAGCGAGATAATACCATACACTGTTAGGGCCATGTTCTAAATACAAAGTAACATCAATATGAAAAATGTATGAAAAAAAAATGTTTACGGTAAATAAAATTAATTTATAAGTGTAATACACATTATTTCACAAAATTAAGGAACTTTTTTAACCTTGAGAAGTTGTTTTTTTTTTATATTTATTATAACTAACACTAGAATCTTTTGAAAGTTACTATGTCTTACAAGAGCGCTTCGGCAGATTTAATAAACCAACCTAATACATGCCTACTTACATATTTAAAAAATTACTGTACCTCTTTTTATCAGATCTATTGTTGTTAATAAATATAAATACTGTCGACATTAACAAAAGCCTAATAATTTTATTAATTCTTGAACTTAAGTGAAATTAACTCTATATATTAATATAATCTTTACAAAGATCGCATAGGACAACCAGAATAACATAAAAATGTCTATATTTGTTTAAAAGGCCTAATAGGATCCTAATTGTGAATTGCCGTTCTAATAATGTTACATATAAACACAAACTTTTTGAATAAAAAAAACCTATCTTTTTTAGAAGTCATTTAAAATATAAGGGTATAATTTCTATAAACTAGCAATTCTGTTCATCGAAGCACTATAGTCTATCCCTTTCTACTGTACTTGCGTAACCAGGCCATTTGGTACTACAGTCCATGACATACTTCATTAAAATATTTATTTCAAAGTAGTTTTTTTTTATTTTGATACAGTTTAGGTATTTGAAACAAATACACCGCCTAGTGAACTTATTTCAAAACACAACAGGGAGCCAATTCTCACTCCTTTGATATAATGTCGAACTCGATATTTATCGAAAAAACATGGCGGATATCAACTAATCGCGACATTTGGAATTCTCATGATATGAAACGTGATATTTATCCAGTGTTAGCACTAGATATGTAACGAGTGCTCTACTATAGCCGATACTAATTGGTTAATGGATTAAGTAGTTTATGGTGTTGTATAAATGCTTTATATATGTTTCTAAAATAAAAAAAGAAACAACCTAATTCAAAAACAAATGATATTCAATGTAATGAGAAACGATAAAAAATAGTGTATTAAAATGAATCACTATAAACTTAAAATTAATTATTAGATAAAAATTATCGCAATTACTTAATTAATTTTTCGACAATTTTTTTCTTCAATTCCTAATTAATATTCTTTATACTAACTAAAAATGAGTATCCAAATATTACAAAAATTTTCGTTGTCATTATTTCATTCAATAATTTTTCTTATAAATATTTAACAGCCATGACTTCTAGGCCTTCAGCCAAGTTTGGTTGCGCTCCGTTCGTTCGTGATCGACATGATATCGAATTTTATATCGAATAGACCCGAGAATACAGTTTTCTCTATGAATGGTGATTTTTGTGATATTTACGTCATATAATATCAAATTTAAAATCAAATCTCATGAACTGAGAATTGGCTCCCAGGTGGTAAACAATTCATATGGCTAAGGTAACGTAAGGACTATACGTGCCGTTTAGAATAGGATAATCGACTTATTTTAATGTCCGTCCCGTTTGACTTGTCCAAAAATTACAAAGCTTATCGGACACGAGCGGTGCGGGTTTGAGAAGTTCATGGCGTTAGCCGATAGACTGCGTATCAGATTTATCTGCTTGGAGATTTTTATTATATCTATTACTGGTTAAAAGCAGAATTAGTTTGATGGGTGACATCACAGTATAATTACTAAGACTCAACTTTACGGCTAATATCACAAGTTGAAAGCACAAAGTGGTTCTTACCAAGTAACCATGAATTGCTCAGTGTGCTTGTTAGCCAATTAAGTTATACAAGATGATGATGAGGTTGATGTATGTTACAGACCAATTTTATGGGTTGTAGTAAAGATGACAGTAAGATATTATATTAAGATAACCAGTACCTTTGCTATACTCTACCCAGGGTCGTCTGCTTGGATTTCGATTTCGAAGGATAAGAGATAGGCAGTGAAATTTATATTTAATTGCTGAGTAGTGTGTTTAGATCTTATGTCACAAGATGGCAATGTGAACTGTGGGTTTTTGTAGGAGTTGCAGATATGCGTTTCATAGGAACCACTCATACTATAGGCGACTGTAACTACACACCATGAGGTAGGCAGTATGTTTGTTTGTCAACATATCACATAAAAAAACACAGGAGATACATATAATTTGAAATCTTAATATTTTAATACACTTTCGCTATCCAAATATTTAACAATAAAATTATTTTTACTGTGATAGATGTTATATGTAGAAATCGTGTCGTGGACGTCATCAGCGGTCGCAATGATGTATGGGTCAGTACAAGTGCTGTTCCTGATGCTGGTTATACCGCGATATCTATACTAATATTATAAAGCTGAAGAGTTTCTTTGTTTGATTGTTTGTTTGTTTGAACGCGCTAATCTCTGGAACTCCTGGACCGAATTAAAAAAAAATTTTTTATTGAATAGCCCATTAATCAAAGAAGGCTTTAGGCTACATAACATCACGCTGCGACTAATAGGAGCGAAGAAATAATGGAAAATCTGAAAAAACGGTGAAAATTATTCATCTTTGAGGGCTTCCGTTGCGTGCGCCGC
The DNA here is from genome assembly GCA_036419045.1 of Scirpophaga incertulas. NCBI lineage: Eukaryota > Metazoa > Arthropoda > Insecta > Lepidoptera > Crambidae > Scirpophaga > Scirpophaga incertulas. The sequence continues at coordinate 7,321,240 of CM071644.1, forward strand.
GAAAACGGTTCTAGATACCAAAAAAATATGTATGAAAGAATTATTCCTCTTAAAATGATCTAAAAAAATGTCTGCGACAGTATATGTCTATCTTTTAATGTTAACTCACTAGAATCGTTTTTATGGTGATCAAATTTGGATATGTCGCGTTGTCAAGATCGGGTAACAGCTGAAGTGGTTGTTTGCAAAAATAAATATGATGCTCAAAATAACTATTACACGCGGACAAAGTCGCTGGCACAGCTAGTAATATATATAAAATAAATATATTTCATGCGTATAATAATATTACATAATCAATTGTTTTAACAAAATCAAATATGTTTACGCTCAGTGCAACTGCCCCCTAATCGATAAGTACACTTTGTTTCAAAGAGCAGTATTATGGCTTTACTTATATTTCTAGACTATTCGCAGAGTGAGAACTGAGACATACGATTCTTTTTACGTTTCAATGACTATTGTGTAATATTAATAGTCACCCACTAACAGTGTCTAGTGGAATTTATTTATCTTTCCGTTTTATCAAAGCAACAGCAACATTTGTCGCAGAGCGTTGTTTGGAAATGGAGCGTTGCTGGTTTCTGGTCAAATCAAATCAATCAAAATAATCTTTATTCAACATAGACCTTTACAGGCTTTTATCGACGTCAAAACAAACAAAACAAAAAAAAAGCTTAAAAAAAACAAAATCCTTGTCCGTACGTACAAACAAGAAAAAAAAAATATTGACTCTACACCTGTTCGGAAATTAGGAGAGCCTTCTCGAGAAAAACAGGTAAGAAACTCTGTAGGTCTATTTTTTAACTTCTCTTTTCAATGTTAATAATATAATATAATAATACAATATAAGATACAATCCTACCTAATACGATAACAGTCGTATGTATGTTTACATACACATATAAAAATAATACAATATTAAAATAATGTTGTTACCAAACATGGCACTATGAATAGTGTCCCTATTCCCAAATAGTGTGATCATTAGATAGTCGCTTACTTTATAACCTTTACTCATGAGTGTCTTTTTGATATGGATTTTAAATTTATATAAAGCAAATCAATGACACTTTGTGGAAGCTTGTGAAACATGATATACATTTCCCCAAGAACGAACAGCTAGTTTTATGGAGTCTGAACATTGGAACAGCAAGTATATTTTTGATTCTAGTATTCACATTATCGGTGTAAGGTGCAGTGCAGCCGCGAGCCGCGCAGTGATGCCATTTAGTGACCTGTCACTAGATCTAGCGACATTCATTGACTACAGCGGCCTAAATTATGTGTCTAGCGACAAAAAAAATCTAGCAACTATTCTAACGACTTTTAGAGTTTAAATAAATATTATAACTACTCCACCGCGTTGCCAGCCAATAATATATAATAGGAATCAATTAAAATTGAAAGAATAGGCTCTTACAACTGATGAATCGATTCTTAGATTCGAAATGAGTAAAATAAAGTCAAAGCGGGGAAACTACTCTTCGTTAAATGTTTTCATTCCTAGCGTGGAGTATTGGGATCTTTAGCTACTTCTAGCGACTTTTGATCTTTGTCCAAAGCTAGCGACATCTAGCGACTTTTCAAGCGTGCGCTAAGGACTTCTTAACACGTAGAGTTGGCAACACTGAGCCGCGGCCACGAGAGCGCCAACAAGAGTTACCTCGAGGGGCAGCTCGTCGTCGGCCCAGGCGGCGATGACGTGCGGGTGCGTCATCTTGGCGCGGATGTCGTGCAGCGCGGGCAGCACGCGCGCGCCCGCCAGCACGGCGCCCGCCAGCGGCGACAGCGGCGCCAGCCGCAGCAGCGCGCACGCCTCGCGCGTGAACAGCTCCGCCGCCTCCGCGCCTGCGCACGCACACCGCGCACCGCGCTCGTGGAACTATTGCACGTGGGAACACTGCCGGACGCGTCCGATACGAACAACTTGCTGCTATCTGGATACTACTAATAAACGAAACTATCGGTCATAACTATCTGTCCTTGAGCGCACGGACGTCCGAATAAAATCTGGCCAGCTTGATATTTTTATGTCCGCGGACAATGTGAAGGGGCGCGGGACGCGTCCGCGGACGTTTCGAGAGTCAGGAGAGACATTCGAAGACAGGTACAGGCCGCGTCCGTCAGCCGCAGCTTAACAGTCGTACACATTATTAAGCCGCGTCCATCAGCCGCGGATTACGGATGCGTCGTATAATTTGTTCTCACCTTTAGTCGACCACATACACCTTTCGATTTCTGCGCAGTTGTGTGGAGGTTTTGGGGGTCCTCAGATGCGACACTCGATCCTGAGGGCCCCCTACGACGCCCGAGGACGACCATCGCTGAGGTTTTTAGTGGGTAAGCCTCCCCTTCGGAGAGAGAGCCCCACATAACCGCCGGCTCTCTGCAGCCGGGGTATGCAATTTAATGTATTGTCCTCAGCGAAACACAGCGAAAAAAAAGGTGTATGGAGGTTGCCCCACTATATTATCCTTCACCGTATGAGCGGCAGTTAGATGTACATATGAAACTCAAAAAACACATTGGTACATGGCAAGATCGACCGCGGACCCCCTGAATCATCCGATTCGTAAAGCAGTGCCGAGACCATAGCGACACCAATACCTTCTTATATATATGCGTATGTTTGTGTGTACATCTATTACATTCATGTAATGCTGTGTACTGTGCCAGCGGCGGGCCCGAGCTGCCACTCACCGAGCGCGGCGGGCTCCAGCAGGTGGCGGTAGTGCGGCGGCGGCGGCGGCGCGCCCTCCGTGCACCAGGCCAGCGCGCACACGGCGGCCTGCAGCTGCCGCTGTGTACTGTGCCAGCGGCGGGCCCGAGCTGCCACTCACCGAGCGCGGCGGCTCCAGCAGGTGGCGGTAGTGCGGCGGGCGGCGCGGCGCTCCGTGCACCAGCCAGCGCGCACACGGCGGCTGCAGCTGCCGCTGTGTACTGCCAGCGGCGGCCGAGCTGCCACTCACCGAGCGCGGCGGGCTCCAGCAGGTGGCGGTAGTGCGGCGGCGGCGGCGGCGCGCCCTCCGTGCACCAGGCCAGCGCGCACACGGCGGCCTGCAGCTGCCGCTGTGTACTGTGCCAGCGGCGGGCCCGAGCTGCCACTCACCGAGCGCGGCGGGCTCCAGCAGGTGGCGGTAGTGCGGCGGCGGCGGCGGCGCGCCCTCCGTGCACCAGGCCAGCGCGCACACGGCGGCCTGCAGCTGCCGCTCGTGGCGCGCCGCGTGCGCCGGGAACTGCGCGCGCACGTACTCTATGGCCGCAGCGACACCGCACTCGCGCGCTAACTGAATTCCACAACACATCATATGTTTTTTGTCTAATTGTACTTAAAGAATGTAAGGTTTCGGGTGTTGATGATTAGAGACCACTTTACCTTATAGATATTACTAAGTAGGGAATAGAGACCCAACATAATACACTCACATACCAATCACACGTAAAACTCCTAATTCCTCACGTCCGAAATGACCCTGCTCTAACTACTGCATACGGCATACTGGCCCAATGTTGACTTCACTCAGACGCTACGCTATTTTCATTTATCTTAAGAAAGTCAGAAAATTGTATATATGAAATACGAAAAAAGCAATAATTCCGCGCCACCCAGTTATAATCGTACCATGAGAACAGTCACCGACACACCATCGACTGTGAACTGTCAGTAGTTGATGATAGTGATATGTGCGCGCGGTAGTACCTTGAGCGCCTGCATCCTGTGCAGCGTGAAGGGCAGCGGCGAGTGCGCGAGGTCGTGCGCGCGGCGCTCCGCCCAGAGCAGCGCGGGCCCGGGGTCGCCGGCCGCCAGCGCGCCGGCGCAGCGCTGCAGCTGCGCGAACGTACACGTGCGCTCCACGCCCTCCAGCCCAGCCTCGGCTACCAACGTGTCGCCCACTTCTTCCAACCCCTGAAATGAAAAACGACACCTCCATCACGTCATCCTAATTAAGACAAGATAATCTTAGCAAGTTTATTGGCATCGCATTTGCCTTTGATGCCGATAAAGATGTAACGAACCTTCGTAGTGACGTGTTAAGTACACCAATTTCAAGGTGTCGCCATCTCTGATGTCCCGGATTAAAGAGTTTACTTTGGGCTAGGATAATTGGTGTGAGTGTAAGAAATATTTATTATATTATTATTAATTAATTAGCTGGTGTCCGCGACTTCGTCTGAACAGGATTAGTTTTCTAGTAGCTTACTCGTATATTAGGCTGGCGTATAAATTTATAAATTGTATCCCGATGTTAAAGTATATTATTATAAAATTTCATTAAAATCCTTTCAGTGGTTTTTACGTGAAAGAGTAAAAACAAACAAACAAAACAAAAAAAACATCTATACATAAAAACTTTCGCATTTATAATAGTAGTAGAAATATAACACCAAGTCGGAATCGGCTTTATCTTGAAATTCAAAACGTCGATGCGCTTAATAATGATAAATATATGCTGATAAAATGTGTTTGTCCTTTTATTATTTTATCTACCTTTCACAATCATTAAACACGTATATACTAATTTTAACTTAAAATTATTTCCACAAAATTTTCCACCCACATAGAATTATAGCATTATTAATTATCAGTTAAAATTCCCAACAAAAACAATTCAATGTAAATTGTTGCCAAGACGTGAACATATGATTATAATATATTAAAAATATATTATATGTATATAAAAATTAAAAAATCTTTTAATGAGTTCTGACGTTTAAAACGCCAGAAATCTTTATGTATCGTTTTTTAAAATCTAACTTAAACCTTATCTAAGAGATGGTGCTACTGCGCCTACATAGCGCCATCCCTTTCTAACGATCGTCAAGCAGTGATTTGAGTTTAACTTTTATTTTGTATAAGAGCCTTAACTTATTACCTTAACCTTGACCGTACTTATTACGACCTTAGAACTCGTACACTTTAGTCAAAATTTTTACGCCCACTTGTGACTTTATCATGCAAAAAAGTGAAGAATGCAGTAGAAATATTCAATTGACACCGACAGTTCTCGGTAACCGAATATTTAAAGCGTCAACACGGTTTGATATAAAAGCGAGTTCGAGCCCCGCCACAATAGATTAAATTGAGCTCCGCGATCTTAGCACCTCATGTGCGGAATTTCGATTGACCAATTATACCATCTGAAAGGTCAGAAATTGGTCATAAAAGGTCAGTTGGTCTCATTAATTGGTCAGCATCAGAATTTTTTTTATTAAGGATTAAAGTTTTTCAAGGTCAATTAATAATTTTAGCACCTCATTCGCAGAAAAAATAAAAAACTCCACCTATGCGCGATCGGGAAACATTCGCTGATAATTGGTCAGCTAATATAAATAGTTGGTCAGTTTAATTTAATATTAAAAAAAATTAAAAAAGTTGTCTCTGTCGTAACGCGCATGCTTTGAGCCGGGTGATTCTATCAGGGCAGTGAGTACTTACGCACAGCTCTTTACTATAAACCAGGCAGAGTAGGGGAAATATTTTTTTTATAATTTTTCTTTGATATGTACTACTATCAAATATATATACATATTATATATATAAAAAAATCATGTTTATAGGAAATTATTATAAAATAAACTAGTTATATATATATATATATATATATATATATAATAGTGGAGAAAGAGATAGGATATTTTTTAAAATTACGTGAAGGTCAAAGTACATGCATGGGATAGTTAACTAGTTTATTTTATAATAATTTCCTATAAACATGAATTTTTTTAAATTAAAAAAAGTTTATTTATATAAAAAATTAACATAAAAATTAATTTCTACAATATATTTATCATAATTTAAGTTTTTCAACCCTAGCTTTATACTTATACTTTAATATGCTACTTAAACTATTTCTTCTATTACTCTTCTGTTCTTTTTCTTTTCCGGCTCAAAGCATGCGCGTTACGACAGAGACAACTTTTTTAATTTTTTTTAATATTAAATTAAACTGACCAACTATTTATATTAGCTGACCAATTATCAGCGAATGTTTCCCGATCGCGCATAGGTGGAGTTTTTTTATTTTTCTGCGAATGAGGTGCTAAAATTATTAATTGACCTTGAAAAACTTTAATCCTTAATAAAAAAAATTCTGATGCTGACCAATTAATGAGACCAACTGACCTTTTATGACCAATTTCTGACCTTTCAGATGGTATAATTGGTCAATCGAAATTCCGCACATGAGGTGCTAAGATCGCGGAGCTATTAAATTGTTTGCATTTTTTTGTTTATAAAACATCGCTACAATCGTTCGTGCTACGATCAATGCACAAATAAAATAACAATGGCCGAAAACTGTTTCGAGTGGGATAACGAGAGAAACTTTAATGTGTGAACGTTTCAGGAGACCGACTTCTATCTGAAACAACGATGAAGCCAGTCGACTCAACAAGTCTGTAATAGACCAAAAGCATCGTAGCATTCCTTCACTGTGTTCATGCATAAAAATCTCATGACAGCCGACCATGTATTTTTTACATGGTTACCGGATCCTTAACGGGACAACATGCCTTAGAAACTCCATACAGATATCCATGTTAAATCAACGACACATTTGGTGCAATTGTCGAATGATACATATGAGTCTTTTTTTGTAACTGCACGACACAGGATATAATACCAGTGTAGGGCGACGTTTAAAAAGAAGAACTGTCAAAGTAAACAAAATATTAAACTTAAATACCAGCAGGGACTTGCTACTGTGTTCATTGACAGAGCTAAGCGAGCTCATATTTTGGCAGATCTATCTGCAATGAGCAAAATCTGTGTGCAAATGAGAAAAACTACACCAAGTTATAAACGTTGGCAAGTGAACTTTCTTGATTTCAGACAAATGGGCCCCTAGTAAAATTCACGTTAGATACGATATTGTAATCGTTTAAATATCTAAGTGCAAAGCATGAAAATATTTTAAAATTTCAGATCGTTCCTATATATTTACTTCTAACGATACAAAAGCAAATATCCAACAACATGATCAATGATTTCCTCTCAAACTTCGACACACACTAGACTTTGACACACTGGTACGAAACGGCTAGAAACAGATGTGTTCCATTACCTTTCACCAGTTATTTTCAAATTGAAAGATGAACTTACTAAAAGGAAAAAAACTTGTATAAAAATTCTAAACAAAAATCATATTAAAATTAGTTATAAAAAGATATTAGAATTAGTAGAACTATTGATATGATATTGAATAGAAAAATAATTTCACAATGACCATATTAAAGGTGGACTAACGATTTCTACTCGAAGACAAAGCGGCTCTGGATGCTACCAGCACAGGACAGATCAGAGATTGGATTTTTCTCAGCTAACATTAAAATAGGTTTTGCTGCAAAACTAAACTTATTGAGCTGGATTGGATGAAGTTGCAGCTAGTATCTTTATAAATTGTATGTAAACATAGGTTATCAGTATGCATAAACTATATTATTATAAAGGTTTGTTAAAATCCATTCAATAGTTTTTATGTGAAAATGTAACAAATATCCATCCACATTACCAAACTAACAGCATTTATAATATAAATAGGGATTAATATCAGTGATGCCATGAATACTGGCTATTATTTTGTATTTGGCAAACTCAACATTTTTTTTTTATATTCATAGAATACCGAATAATAGCCAGTATTATTCGACATTCAGCCAATAATTGTTTAAAATGAAATTTTAACAAACAACCAATGAGTTAAAAATAAACAATCTTTATTATTTTCCTTAACAAAACTATACACAGTTTGAAATATTATTTTTAATATTAAAATTCAGTCCTGTGCCTGTGATATTAATATGCATGTATATTATAACAAACAGATTTGACTATTCACCAAAGTGAATAGTGATAAGTTGGTATTCTACTATTTGCATTTATTTCATAATTTTGTCTATGTCATTGTAACTGACAAAAAGTTATAAAGATTTGCTGCACAGATTTTTCCAACCCAACAACAACTCAACGGTTGTATCTATAGTAGAATATACATTTTGCAGATTCCACACCTGCAAGTCTTCAATATTAGTGACAGCAGCCACTTACCATCAAGAACACAATTTGCTTGTTTCTCAATAAAATTTTGTTAAAATTTAAACAAAACAAAACTACTTATCGTTTCTGCAGAGGACACTTTATTACCTACGATTGCTACAACTGCACTAGGCATATATACTCCAAAGATTTTTAGTTGCCCACAATAGGGCAAAAAAAACTGCTCTGAATAGTGAATTGTAGCCACAAGGGAGTGTCCCAAATTGCTATAAAAGTATACTCCATAATATACAAAAATAGTACCTGTCTGTACAAATGTTGCGCTATTGCTTCTTCCATTATAGATTTATTTGTATTCGAACAGAATGATTCCGCTTTAGGTGCAACTGATGCATAGTCTAAAATAAAATGTCTATCAATTGCCTTTCCTACTCTAGATACAGTAGCATGAAGTTCACGATGTTCTGAAAAAAGAATATACCTTCTGCTGTTCATTAGTAGACAATTACTGACACTATAACTAAAATTGTTTATTAGTTATGTATTTTATGATATACACAATATGTGTGATAAAATTAATTACTTTAATGAATATAAACAAAATATCATTTTAACATACAAGCTACAAACCTGTGGACATTTGAAAAACAGTCTTTTTTACTCTGTCTGCAAGTTCATTGGCAACCATGGCTTGGGTTTGTGACAAAGGGGTATCTGGTGGTTCTGTGAAAGAATATTTTTAATAATTTATTGGCATTAAACAAATTATTCCAAATACCTAAACCATTTTTGAGCACTTCATTTTCATGTAACCATTCTTAACTGCAACCAACTAACTCCGTATGCACCTCAGCACTATTAACTATTTTGTTTACATTATCTATATATAAATAAAGTAGAAAAAACCATTTCTTTAATATAAACTAAACAAGTATATTACCAAAAATAATTGATGCATAGTAGTCAAATAAATAGATGTTTTATAAAGACAACAAAGGAAAGAAGCCTTCCTAGAAGGAAAAACCAAAAAAGCAACGTAATTCCTTCAAACAGCATATTCTCATCATTCTGATTAATCCTTAAAACAATGCAAGCTATCAATATTAAGTAATTAAAGTGATATACAAATCAAAAACTTACGTTTGGCAATTTCATTTTTCAAATTCTCTACTTGTTCTATAACATCAAATAAAACTTTGTCTGTGTGTTCGCTCAACGCTGTAAATTTTGATATAGCTTTGTCCAAATCTTGTTCTACGCCAATACACGAATCCATTGCATTTACAAATTCAATTTCATACGCAAATAATTTAACACGTTCTGTAGTTCTAGTAGATTCTGCTGGATATCACAAATCAATCAATTCACTTACAATCACGTACGTAATTTGAAATATTTATTTACGATTAGACAAAATTTTGATTTCGTGTTGAAGAAAGTGCACAGAAAATATAGAAACATATAGAAATATGGAACAAAACAAATTGTCAAAAGCAAAAACGGAATGTCATGACGACACACTTCTTCTTCTTTTGGGTTTGATGGCGGTGCCCATAGGATTTCGCCAACCTCGAGTTTTTAGCTTAGAATACTTTTTTTAATTAAAGTATGCGCGACTCATGTTATTATCCAGGCCGTGAAAGTACAAGTGGATGCAAAATTAAAATTAAACAAGACAAATAAAAAACAATATACCCTGTTCGCTGACTATAAAGAAATATATAAAAAAATTAAAGAGCGGAAACCAAAACAGAGAATAAAAAGATACCAATTAAAGTTTAATACGATTGTAGAATAAATAATGACAAGAATATTGATGAAAGGTGAATTAACATAAGAAAGAAGAGAGTTAAATTGACACGGCTTAGGGATATAAGGGGAATGACATCATACAATGAATATGAATATTTTGTACAATCGAAAAATATATGACGACACAAAGAGGAGCGTTTTTTTCTTTTTTTTTTTTAGTTCTCCCTGTCTCAGGGAAGGCAAAGGGATCTAAGCCCATACAGCCTTGCTGATATATTATGCTTCTTTTCTGGATAATTTCACGTTTTTAGATTTTTGTGATTGTAGATTTTATGAACTAGAATTAAACACATCCAAATACGTGTTTGAATTGCCTAAAGGAATTCTTAGGTCGCGCAAAATCAAAACGTCCTCTTTGTAAATGCCTTTTAAGCTTTTCCACAATAAGTTACGTTGTTCTTCAAATGCAGTACAGTGGTATAATATGTGTTTTTTTTTTTCTCTTACTGTCGCCGCACAGGAGCCACGGGCCACAGCCACAAACGCCGCCACGAGAAGCTAGACGAAGCTACAAAAGTAGCTGAAGCGCGCGACAACCACTTGTGGCCGGTGGGTGTCACTTGTGATCGGTAGCTGCTACTTTTTTTAACCCAGGCATGCAGCATCATAATGGACGTCATAGTAGAAGACGAAACCATAGTTATTGGATAGTTTACTGAAAGGGAGAGAGGGGCGCGGAATCGCGCGAGTGGCAAGTGGCAGCTTTTTGTGTGGGCGTTTAGTGGTCGGTGCGGGCCACAAGAAGCGAGCTGCGATGATTTGTGGCGTGTGGCCGCCACCAACGCCAACCGTGTGCGGCGAGTCCATATAAAATGTATGAAAATTACAGGAAATATGCCAGTGCCGGCGTTTTGTAGTTGTAGCCGGTGGCCCATGTGCGGGAGCGCTTATAAGAGAGCTGATACCACCGTAATCATGTGCACAGATTAGTATACTATTTTCATGTGCCACTGTGATTATATCGGACTCCAAACCGATGGAGGTGACTTGGCCGGAATGACCTACCTACCGACTAAACTCAGCACAAAGCCTTAGTCTGAGGGACCCTATGGCTTGAATGAAGGAGTGAGAAACGTTTTTTAACCCTCTGGAGAGAAAATGCTGAGAATCCTCGTCGATATCAGCGCAACTAAGTGCCACAGTGATTATGTCAGTCTCGAATCTAGAAAATCCTCTAATTCTCGAGTGTAAATATATATAAAAAATAATCTGTAGTTTTTAGACTATTTTAATATAATATAGGACTATATAGAATCTTTATTCTTTTTACTTTACTTAGTCTGTATTTGTCTATATCTTGTCTATGGATTAATTGCAAAATTTTCTGAAATTTAGGTTAGAATTATACCAAAGAGATACTATTCATTAATTTGATTGTGAAGCAAGATTAAATTTGACCACAAAAATTTCAAATATGGCTCAAAGTAAATTAAATGATATGGCTGGCAAGTTTGCTAAAGGAGGACCACCTGGTCTCGGCATTGGCATGAAAGTTGTGGCAGTATTGGGTGCGGCGGCGTACGGTATTTCTCAGTCACTTTTTACTGTCGAAGGTGGTCATCGAGCTATTATGTTCAATAGGATCGGTGGTATTCAGCAGCACGTTATGAGTGAAGGCTTACATTTTCGTCTGCCATGGTTTCAGTACCCTATCATTTACGATATAAGATCACGCCCGCGCAAGATATCATCACCAACAGGGTCTAAAGATCTTCAAATGGTTAACATTTCACTTCGTGTCCTATCTCGTCCTGATGCTAGTAGCTTACCATCGATGTACAGACAACTTGGAACTGATTATGATGAAAAAGTTCTTCCATCTATTTGCAATGAAGTGCTAAAATCTGTTGTAGCTAAATTTAATGCTTCACAGCTTATAACCCAACGTCAACAAGTTTCTTTATTAATTCGTCGCGAACTTGTAGAGCGTGCTGCTGACTTCAATATTATTTTAGATGATGTGTCTTTAACGGAACTGAGTTTTGGCAAGGAGTACACAGCTGCCGTGGAAGCTAAACAAGTAGCTCAACAAGAGGCTCAAAGGGCTGCCTTTGTGGTTGAGAGAGCTAAACAGGAGCGTCAACAGAAGATTGTACAAGCCGAGGGTGAGGCAGAAGCTGCAGAAATGTTAGGTAAAGCAATGGGAATGAATCCTGGTTACCTAAAATTACGCAAAATAAGAGCTGCTCAAAGTATTTCTCGAATGATTGCTCAGTCTCAAAATAGAGTTTTTCTACCTGGAAACAGCCTTATGATCAACTTACAAGATCCTACCTTTGACGACCTATCAGAGAAACTAACTAAAAAGAAGTAACAGTTAGCTGAGGTGGAGTGTGCTGATGCAGTAGCAACTACTCTCACCAAACAAGAAGAAACTGCTGTCTTAATTAGTGGAGCTGCTTTTATTGCTAATTAACTCCATTATGTGAGAATTTCAAGCACATGAACTGAGCCCTATTATCATAAAGTTGCATTTTATGTTATCTAGTTGTAGGTTTATAGCATGTATGGCAATCTAATGATTGTAATAAAGCATCTAAAATATCATTTGTATTTTATAATAGAATAACATATTCTATATTACCATATAAATATCCACACAATGTTGGAAATTATTTTTTTATAATATTAATATTTAGCTAAGACTAATCTATAGACTTTTATTATCAAAAATCTCAAGACTATAAAATGAGTTATTAATGAGCCCATTTTTAACATATTGCTGTTTAGGTATTTCAGGAAGATAGGAATATTATACACACATATTGTGTAATATAACATTATTTATATTAAGGAGATTAATATATTTATATTTTTTTACCTCTATATAGAGTATATTAAAATTGAAAAAAATGGTAGTTTTGTTGAGTAGACATCACAAATATTAATTCTGATCTGCCTGATTACTCCAACGGTAATTTAAAAAATATAGTTGCATTATCAGCATACAAAATTTATTCATGGCTTGTTCCATTTTGGTAGTACATTTAAATAAATGGAAATAAAATTGGCTCTAGTATGAGGCACAACTAACAGCACATTTTCATACATTGATTAAACTAATTGATTTTATGGATGAGGTTGCAATATTATGAAGTTTAGTCAACTGTCTGAACCTAGTAGATTAACCATTACAAACTTCCTGGAAGTTGTCCAACTGTTCATTCACACTGTTTCGTTTCTGATAACAAAGTATATCCATGTTTCTATACATTTATAATTATTATCTATAGAAAAAGACAAAATTTTTTTTTAAAGTTGGTTTTTTAATCATATATAAAGTAACTAAGTATTTAAAAATAACACTAGTTTATAATATCACAATATACATATATCAAACTATTTACATTATATTAAAACAAATAATTAATATTAGAAAGTTACTTTAGTTTACACTTTTTTAAATTAACATACAATATCAACTATTTGTTTATAAAATACTAACTTATAAGTATCAAAATTAAACAAAACATTTAAATTAAAGAAACTGACATTTGATACATTTACAACTGAAATATTTTACTGCACACTTTGTTTTTGAATTGGTAGCAAAAAACTTTGTCAATTTAATTGATAATGACAAATTTCACAAGATTTGAGAATCTGGATATGGACTAATATAATTTTTAAGTGGCAGAACAGAAGGTATATATTAGGACCAATGAATATAGTAAAGTTCAAGCTATGAGGATGTTGTTTGTGTACCCATATTTTTATTTCAAGTAATATTAATTCTGTTGCAATGATTAAAAAGCTGATTTGTCTGAGTCTGTGCACTTTTTATACAACACTTACTATTGACATCACAAAAATCAAGTAATATAAAGCCATCGCATAGATTTCTTTGAGTTCAACAAAATAGTTGGGAGTACTTCTTAAACAACTTCTTTGCGTTTATTGTACTCAAAAATCTTAATGGACTCATTGACCAAACTTTGCTAGGTAATTCTGGTATCCTTAAATTTTGTAACATTAACAAATCAATATAATGCTATACCAACATTTCTGTTCATATTGGGTTGGAATTCTTAAAGAATTTTCCTAGTTCGTTTTTGGAGTACGATCACAATACTTTCGCTTATTCAGTAATTCTATGGATGTGATATAATTAATACCTCTATATAAGTGGAAAGTCAGCTTATGCGATGTGTATTTAATAAGGAAAAATACAGATCTAGGTTTCTGTACCACTTATAATATGATTGGCTAATGTGTCTGGACAATGGTGGAAGACAAAAATAAACAATCTAAATCAAAAAAATAATTTAATATATTATTACCATGAATAATTTCGAAACAATGATAAAAGTGCAATGGATTTGTAAGATAATATTGAAGTTAGCACAAATTAGCTTGCAATGTTTCCCAGTAATTAAAATTTAGTTTGTCATATTGAAAGTAACAGATTCAGTTATTTAAGAAATATTAGAATGCATGGGCAATCCTGAAGTACTGAATTTTATAAACATTAAATCTTCATTGTGTTTAATTCTACTTCAAAATGATATTAACAGAATTATAGTTTCAAGTTAAAGAAATAAGGGGTCAAAAATTAATTTACACAAAGTTGAATAATATCAAATAAATCTTATCTTCCTTCCTTTATTTGAAATTTTATTATTCAAAGGCATTTTTTTCATTCACCATTTTTCAATATATTATCACATTTTATGCCCAGCATGTGAAATATTATCGTGTCATAAAAATATTGTGCTTTAAAAGATTCTATTTTTATAAAAACATTCCACATTTATGTATCCTGCTAGAAACTACGTATAATTGGAAAAGAACTAGGTTGACTTATTATTTAATATTGAGATATTTGTTTAACAAAGTTTCAAATGATAAGACAATTTTTAAGTATGTTCTTTAATATAGTATATTTAATCTAAAATACTACGAATAATAGGGAAACAAGAAAAGTTGTGTAATTTCAACTTCTACATAGGATAACATATTCCACTGAAGTTTACTTCTTGATTGCTGATGGCTGTGGTAATCTAAATTTGGCCATTTCTATTTCAGCTTCAAAAAAGCTCATATTATCGTAACAAAAATATTCTGGTACTTTATAAGCCCCCGTTTTGTTAGGTTCAACCCCGGGACCCACAGGGTTCGTTGACGAGTGGATAACAGCACTGCTGAGACCAGGAACATCTGCTTTAACTGAATGTTGAGATAGATTCTGATTAGTTGTGTTGATTGTGGTACCTTCACTATAGTATCTAGTAAAGTTTATAAAACCATTTCGAGAGCAACCCCTACGAAACATTGTTAATTGAGTAGAATGATAAATTTTTCTAAACCAATATTACATTACATTACACAACATCGAATGCACAGATTAGTATACTACAAAGAATATATGTACTGGGGGGGGATTCTATTATCGAATGCACAGATGAATAGGTGACACACACAGATTTACTATATTATTTCTATCCTGTCAATTTACTTATTTTTTGTTGATTTAAGGCTAAGGTCTTGGGACCATGCTGCCTTGTCATTAGTATTTAGTTTTCTGTTTCACACTATTCTATTTCTATTCTTATACTTCTATTTCTATACACAAGTGCTTCTAGTTTCTTCTTCTTTTATCTTATTTTAATTTTCTTTTCTATATATTACAGTAGATTGATGTCAAAAACTGATATATCGGTATATATACATCTGGATAAGCCAACATTGCTTGGATAGTGCGCGGGACTTTATCAGGAGGACTTTTAATACCTGATCCAAGAAAATAAGGCGTTCAATATTAAATTTCGAGCAATTTAGTATAAGGTGATCCAAAGTTTGGTCTTCATAGGAACAATAATTACAGCGTGCTGAAGAAACCATTTTCATTCTGTACAAATGTGCATTAAATCTTCCATGTCCGGATCTTAATCTAATAATCGTATAAAATGTCGATTATTTCGTGAAAAGTTAAATTTAACAAACCAGGGAGATTTACCAACTTCTTTGTTAATAGCAGAGTACCACAACCTTTATTTATTGACAAGTAATCATCACAGTGTCTCTGCCAGTCTTCTATAATTTTCTTCTTAGATAAACTATGCAAATCTGAGTATGGAATTGAGAACAAATTATTTGAATTTGATTGGCCAATATTTATTGTTTTCGCAAAGAAATCAACTGCTTCATTTCCAGCTACTCCAATATAGTATCTCTCTGTGCTCCAATACACAGAGTACTTTTATATTCATTTTGTGCTCGATTACTAGAGAATACAGACACCTTTTAATTGCATATATAACGTAACATACTTGTGCATTAATTTTCGCTCTGTCAAATATCTAGGCGTCACGCTCGACAAGAGACTTACCTTCCGCCCTCATATAGAGAGGATCACTAAAAACGCCCGCTATTACCTATACCGCCTAGGTAATATGATAGGGAAAAAATCAAAGATGTCACTGCGCAACAAACGCACCCTCTATAAGGTATGCATCCGTCCGGTGCTCACTTACGCCTCACCCGTCTTTGCCCACGCAAACCCAAACATAATTAACAAACTGCAATTCATCCAAAATAAATTCCTAGCCCTAGCCACCGACGCTCCATTTTACGTCAGACGACACGACCTTCACAGGGACGTGGACCTTCCCACAATACAACAAACCCTCAAACAGTTCTCAGAACTTTGCCCAATGACCATATTTCAAACAGTGAAAACATTGTTTAACTGGTGGTACATAATTATACATACGAAAACGCCAATTGTCGAGGTCCACAAACTCCGGTAGGATGGATGTTGCAAAAGTAATTGCAACGGTTCCAGTAGGTACCTGCGTATAATTTCCACTATCTTCTCTGGTTCGTCGCATAATACGTCTAATCGAGATGATGTTCCTGCAACTAGATATCAATGTATACATCTTGCGATTAGATAAATTTGATGGCACATTCGTAATAACACCAGTGACTTAAGCTGCCGATGCCGGAATGGAAGCCTTAAATTTATTGTCATGAAGGAATGATAAATTCTATATCGTATACCGTGAGAGTAGGCAGTGTACACCAAAACAAATGGATAGATCCAAAATACTGTATTCACAAATCTTTTAATAATAAATCATTATAAAAAAATTGTTATAAGTTTATACAGCCGTAGCATAGTAGACAGCCAACACAAGATATAGTGTAAACAAACAATATGATTCCTAACAACTCAATTTAAAAACACATCAATCATGCTTACATCATCTGTCACACCAGCCAGTCAATGACACGATTGCAAACCTCTTTCTAACAAGGAAAGTCTGATTACACAGAAAAGCATTGGTTAGTGTTGGTTTATCAAAATGTAATCCAACTTTGTATTTATTTATTCTTTGCAAATAACGTATGCCTTTAACAAACCGCTTGAGACATGAGCTTAACGACATGTCCCGCGCTCCAAGTGGCTTTGTATCTGAGGACTCTACAAAAACAACAAAATCCATACCCATGGAGTCTTCTGGGTACATACGAACATAATCATTAACGCGATAAGCGAATCGGAACTTTCTGATACACCGAGTCGCCTTCATGCGCCTTATTTCGTTTTCTTGGGGCTTTGCCCATTGTTAACTAAAAATAATATTAGAGGGTTGGATCATAGGTAGAATAGTCAACACTATTGAGTAACCAATTAATGTTTATTTGAGACAAGAGATCAGAGATGTCAGTTCTAGCATAGTGCATAAAGATTACTTTATAAGCAAATACCTCTTTGCTCTAATAAATAAGATACTTATTGCAGAAAGCAATCAAATTAGAAAATTATTTAAATTGCAATTTAAAAAATCCGCCTATTCAATTTGAGCGTTCCCGCGCTAATCCAATTTACTTTTTAATTTTGGTCATAATTGGATCACAGATTAGAGACATATTATTCAAACCATAGATTACACTATAAAACAAATATTCTGAATGTAGAGACAAAGCATTTAATAAAAAAAATACATTAATCATTTGTACTAACAAGCTAGAGTTAGCAAACATGTCCTACGTAATAATGATACTAGTGAACTTTAAGAACTTATGCCAGTGGAAGTTTAAAAATAACATACACTTAGCGAAATTCAATCATTCTTACTATCATTCATTGGCGACATATTAGAAATTTTAAATATTTAGATTTTTATTTTGATCAAATAATAATTTAAATGATATTAATACAATTTAAATCACAATAATGTATTTTTATGAATTGTTTAACTTTAATCAGTGACAAATAGAAAGACACTAGTTTTGTTGCAACTTTAGCATCTTTCGATAATGAATCCAATAGGCCTCTACAACCCCTTTTCCCAAAGCCACATATTCAGATTTAGTTGAATAAGGAATAGCATTGTTGTTTTAAACAACACCGTGATACAATGCAGCCCTACATAACAAACAAATTGGATTTAACAAAACCCTATATGGATTACTGGATATCAAGATTTTAATATTTTGGCTTCTGAAAAAAAAGTGTGATGTAGTTCCAAATGTTCAAGTTATTACCTCTTAAAACATTTAAACATAAAAAAACTGAATATTGTTTTCGTTGTAGGTACTTCCAAGCAACGTTCTTCATTACCTTGCATGCACTGTGTCGCGTTACTTATTATTATTATATCTTCCTTGTTTCTTAGATGTGACGTTTCAGTACAGATTTAATACAACGTGCAAATAATGCTTAAAATCTTCGTTTGATGTTTACATTGTAAGTTTATTTGACTTTTGAAAACAAGTGGGTTTTCTTAGATTTTACATATTTTGACTTTCTTATAGTCTCGAACACAATCGCTCGCAAGTAAGATCGCGGAACCACAGATTTTAAAGACTGGTTCAAGAACGTGTAGATTTTGCTTATTACTTTCCTCAACCTCTATAACACTATAGTCTATGAATATGTTGGTTAGCTGTTGTCTATGGTCCTTTTTCATGACTGTTTTGGATAGTTTACCTACCTTGCTTAATCCGCCGAATTTTCATACTAAAAGTGTAATAATGCGTATTGTTTTATGCACAAATCGTCAATGAAAAGTGTAACAATGTGGTACAATTTCATTTGAATTGGTGTGTGTAGAAGAATTCAATAAATCTATCGCTCAGCCATTTACATGAATACATGAAAGGCAAGTACAAAAAATTAGTACGTCTTGTTTTTTTTATTATAATGAAAATGTTTCTAGTAATCCAACTTGTGAAAGGTAAGCAATTTTTCGTGTAACAAGTTCATTGACATGTTCTTACATATACAAGAACTTGGAAATCAAAGCATACACTATTGTAGCTATATGTTATAGTTCACATATACCTATTTGCCGCTATTTTCCAAGTATATTTGTATAGGTGTGTATAATCCGGCCGAGTGAAGTACGTTTCAAACAGCGCTACGTTTTGTTCTTAGCTCCTTTTGAAATCTTCTATGCATTAGACTAAATAAAATTCTTTTATTTAATTTTAAGACAGTATTTACACTATAATATTTTGTGACAATAACATACGAACATAATTGAATTGATTTGATGTGCAGATTTCTTTTGTAGGAATAAAAATACACATGATTAATCATACGGGAACGAAACGTATTTGAAGAATTTCAACCTTGTCTATGGATTTTATCGCATATTTTGGCGTTCCCACCATTTTTCACTGTGTCCATTTTACAGTTTTGTGGTGTTATGTTTCAGCTTATTAATTAGTTTTCTTTCGGTAGTTACCATTTTTTAATTTTAGCCTTTTGTTAAAAGAATCTTAGACCAGCTAGTGAAATGGCGGACGAAGTGCCAGTTAGTGAAGTGCTTTGCGAAGCAATGGCATATTTATCGAAACTGGGGACAAACCTACGATCTCGATCAGAGAACTTGAAAGAAAAAAGAATACGGAAAGATAAATTAAAAAATGCACATGCTATTCAAAAGGCAGCTGACAAAGTCCTTCTTATTTGTGAGTTATCAAAAAAGTCTCTTGAGAATGTAGAGCGCGGTGTGCGTGAAGTTTTATCAGTCGTAAAGGGCAGGTATCATGGAGCTCATAATTTTAAATCTGATCCATCAACTTCCAGAAAGTCATCAGAGAAATATCAGTATTTTAGGTATAAATCTTGTAAACTCAGAGTGTCTAAAGTGGTGCCAGTGAAGCATTATATGTCTGTTAAAGTGCTAGCACGCAAAATGCCGCAAAAGATGCAAGACAAGTATCCTGTGTATTATAATTGTAACTTATACAGACAAAGAAAAAGACAAGCACAGGAAATGTTGAGAACTAATCCTACAGCTGACTATGATGATGATGGTAATAATTCTAATAGACAAGATTTAATTGTAGATCATATAACTCGTAAAGAGTCTGATATGAAGACAGTTTCTGACACACCCTTATATAATGTTGAGAAATCTGTTGTTGATGACTGTGTTCTGAATAAAGTCAATTCAAGAGATAGTTTGAATTGTATTCCTGATGCTGAACAGGTTATAAATATGGTGGAAAATAGTAAGGATCAACATTCTGAAAATGAAAGATCACAGCAATCGGATACAGATAAACCAACTACTGTCATACATGATACAAATGAGACTTCTACTATGAAAGGAAAAAAAAGATATAAACATATTAGAATAATAGACGATAGCTCAGAACAGAGTAATGATTCCCTATCAAAAGAAAGTAAATTGAAAGAAAAAGCACCAATTTCTGATATGATTCACTCTGCTAATACTAATATAATCAGTAGTCAAACAAATGATGAAAGTCAGAAAGTTTCTATTGATCTAAATAGAAAATCTGAAATAGACGTACATAATGACACATGCAAAGAAAATTATGCCAACAAAGAGTGTAATAAAGCAATTACTAAACCATTGTTAAAATGTGTAAATATCAATAAATTGCTTAAACCTAATGTGTTACAAAAAAGTGCTGAAATAATTATATCTAAAAATAAACAAAGGGATAAAATGAAAAAAAAATGCAATAAAGCAGAATTTTTAAGCGTAAACCAGTCTTGTGACAGTAAATATGATAGTGATATAGAATATTGGAAATGTAAAAGAAAAGAAGTAGAAGCATTTAAACCTAAGCAATGTAGCATAAAAATTAATAGGCTGCCTGAATTCACAGTAAATTTTCTTAACTTATATAATTTAAAAAGAATACTTCATAAACAATCAATTATTTGTGAAATTATTCAAAATAAAAACTCATTAGAAGAGAATCAGAAAATGGAGTCAGAAGGTATAAAAATTAAAAATGCTCTTTTAAATGATTCAGAATCTGATAAATCAGATCATGACATAGCTATTGATTCAGCTAAAGAAGAAAATATTTGTGTTTCAAATACCAAAATTATTAATACCAGTGATAACAACGTTGCTTCGGAATGTATTGAACAAAATTCAAATAGAAGTGATATAATTAGCAAGATGGCACTTTTACACGATTCTGATGCAGATATGGATAATACAGGTGAAAATAATGCTAACTTAAATAGTGAAACTAATCCTTCAGAGACACTTTCAGTTGATGCCACTCATAATACTGATAAAAGCCAAAATCCAGAAGATTCAAACAAAGATGGAAATTTAAATGTAGAAAACACAGCTTTACTACTCACTGCTTCAGAATCTGATAAATCAGATCCAAATAGAAAGTTATATCAGAGTGGTTGTGATTCTCAAAAACAGGATTTGGTTGCTCCAACTATGCAAAATGATGATACTGCAAGTTTTGCTCGTAATGATGAGTTAATAACTACACCAAGAAAAAAGAGAAAACATCCCAACAGCACACCTAGCACTAGAAAACATATAATGGAAAGTATGCATGCTAAAAAGATGCTGTTAACATATTCTTCCAGTTCTGATACAGAAGATGAACAATTGGCTAATGTGTTAAAGAATATAAAAAATGAATTACTGAAAGGGATATCCAAAGACGAAAAAGACAAAGATAACCAACAAAAAATAAGTACAGAGTCATCCTCAGGGTCAGATGAAGATATTTTAAAAAAACGAACAGATATCAAACATTCAAATAAGCTTAGCAAAAAGAAAAGCCTAGGAAAAAAATCATCCCATACTGACAATAGTGATGAAAATAGTGAAAAGGTTAGGTTATAGTTGAATATAATGATTCAGCAATAATTATATTGACATGTTTAAATGTATGGTATATATAAAGAATAAAAAATATATATACATTTTTTATTAAAATATACCTCAAAATCCATATGTACATATATATTTCAAATTAATTTCTGAATTTTGTTTACAAATAGTTGTTTTTGTTTAATATGTATAGTTTATAAAAACAAATAATTACAGATGGGGCGGTCTAGGGTACAACCAGGTGGTAGCAGCCAAAATTCAGACAGCCAAGAATCAAATGAAAAAGATATTGAAGGGTAAATATCGTTAGGGGTTAGAGTGGTTGTTCTATATTAATGAAAAGAAATTAAATAAACATATTTAAAAATATATAGTTTATATAAACTTCATTGGCTGTGCAAATAATCATACCAAGCTGATGTTCTTCTTTTTTGATGTAAAGTTACTAATGAAATACAGTTTAGTTCTGAATTTCTGTAAATTTATCATATATTACTATTTGGAGGTCAGAGTTTTGACTGCTATAGGAGAGGTTAAAGTTCTGAACAAGTTTTGACTTCAGGGATGTAGAAATATTTAGATTATAGATTACTACAAAAAAGCATAAGCTTAGTACATATTTACTTATTAAATACCACATCAGATGTGTTGCTGTTATAGAAAAGAACATCCAAATAAATTTTGGCAGATTTGTTGATTGTAAAGTATAAAGTTTTTGTTCTATTATTGTTACTATACTCTAGATATTAGTTTTTTTTTTGTTTTATGTCAATAAGTGTTTGTTAAGAGGCCTATTACAATTCTTCATTCTGCGAGATTAGGTATTTCGAAGCATTCCGACAATTCATTGAAGGTCACACGTCCAAAATACTGTGTTGACGCTACGACATAGCGATTTTGATACTTGTCCCTTAAAATTTTTATATTTATATGTTTATGAAATATTTCGTTATTGCTATATATATCGTATATGAAGATTATATTATAAATAGGACAGATGATATTGTTGATTAAATATTACCTAGTATATTATTTAGCAAAAGACAGTTTTAGTTTTAAATTAAAAATAGGTCAGATTAAAAAAAAACTAGTTACCAATTATATAGGAGTATAAATCATCATAAAACAGAATCACCTATTTGCCGAATTTCCAAACCATCCAAGCTTTGTGAAAAACCTTTAGAAATATTAGATAAAAAATAATATATAGAATATATTAACTTTAGAAAAAATATGAAATTAAAAAAAAAATAGTTTAAAAGTGGCAAAAAATAACTTTAGTTACGTGATCAAAACTGATAATCGCGCTATACACTGACGCTCAACGGCACGATCACTGGATTCGATCGATGTTGGCGCGAAGAAATTCGACATAGGTCCGAATCTGAGGAGCGCTCAAGCTCTAATGAATTCGGACGGCCTGTGCATCGCATTTTGTAGTAATTTTTGAATGATGATTATCGTAAACGATAAAATGATTTATCGTTTTTATTAAAATAAGATAATAAATTCATGGTTAAAAAATATTACATATTTATTCCTCATAAAATTACATTTATTCGGGTATAAATTTTATTAATAAATACTATCGTAGATAGAAGATATTCACAGTCAACTTAAAGCGATTTTCGTAGTTTTTTCGTTTAGAATAAGATTTTTTTCCTATATTAAATCAATTTAATATCAAAATTCCGAGGCCGCTACGAACTATATGACTATACAAGAGATAAAATTATCATTTTTTAATTTCATTTATGTAGAACAGTAGTTCAATCCAGGAGCTCAAAAAAGTACCTTCCCGCATTTTATGAAAATATTTCTCTACGATTTTGGGTTTTGTTAAAAAACAATAAAATTATCATTTTTTAATTTCATTTATGTAGAACAATAGTTCAATCCAGGAGCTCAAAAAAGTACCTTCCCGCATTTTATGAAAATATTTCTCTACGATTTTAGGGTTTTGTTAAAAAGTTAAGCAAAATTTACAAAAAGCGAGGCCGCTACGAACTATGTCAATAGCTATTCTGCATTATTCATTAAGTCAAAATTGTTAATGTATATTTGTATCTGAGATCGAGAACGCCAAAATTGTCCATTTTATGCAAAAATCGCCTTCGAGATGTAATATGGCTCTTAGGACATTGTTGAATAAAAATTATTTTGACATTGGTGAACATTATTGTGATTTAGTGCATTATGACCATACCAGTAGGGTTAAGACTCTGGGATTAGATGTATATGAGTTGTGATGATGATATAAATAATACAGTCACACAACTGTATAAATGTTGGATACTACCCATACAGTTGCAAAATATATAAAATGTTTGCAGTGACGTTTTACAATATTGTTGGTTTTTGGAGTCTGCTTCCTCACACACATAACATAATTCTAGCCAGCCATATGAAATCCAATATTTACTTGCTTTGTGGACCACTTGACTATACCTACTTTATTACCTTACATAACAATTTTAAGCATTATAGCAAATAAGCAAAATAAAAAATGAAAGTAGGTGATACGGGTAATGAAAATTCGGCAACCAAACAGCAAAATATTTCTAGTTTCACCAATTAGTTTTGTAATAAAATAACTACCAACGTAACATTAACGTAACACTATTTTTGTGCAGATTTTAGAATAAATAGGTAGCAAAGATTATTAGTAACTAGCTTTTGCCCGCGACTTCGTTCGCGTGGACTTCAGGTTTCACGCCCCGTTCGCCTGGCACCGCTGCCGGTATTTATCACCGAAACGGTATTTATCGCCGAAATTGCTATGACTCTGCATTTTAAATCTGTGATATCTTCGAAAATATTTATTCAATTTACATGCTGTAAAAAGCCATATTGATCTTTATTAAATGCACAATGTATTTAAGATACTTAATTGTATAAGGATTAATACTGTATTGCTTAAAATCGCTTCGTAAATAAGCCATTATTTCTCGTACAAAGTAAAGGATAAAAAATGGTTATTGTGGGTTATTCCTCAGAGATAAACATATACCATCACGGACTTTTTTGTAGACCTTTTTAAGTTGTACAATACTGTAGTAAATTGTTTTGATCTATCTTGTAGGATTCAGTCAGCGTTTGCAATGTAAGCGCAAAAAATGTATTTTTTTTACGACCTCACATTAGAAACCTCAAAAATTGTAGCCTATGTGTTATTCTGATGTATAAGCTATATTGTGGTAAAGTTTCATTCAAATCCATTCAGTAGTTTTTACGTGAAAGAGTAATAAACATCCATACTTACAAACTTTCGCCTTTATAATAGTAGTAGGATAATAGACCAGCTATCTATTATTATTCAACTATGTTTTATCTTTTTTTTTTGAAGAGTATTACTATGGATTTCTTCAAGACGTCAGGAAAACCATCACATGAGAGCTTATTTATCACGTATGAAATTGGTTTTGCTAATGCCCATATACTCATTTTCACTATAAGCAGTACTTTTAGATTTTCATGGAAATATGGAATACTAGCTTGTGCCCGCGGCTTCGCCCGCGTACTAATCGTATTTTTCAACCGTCTACATAAAGGGGCTTCTCAGTGTGACCCGTATGTTTTATGTACGTATGTAAGTATGTATGTTTGTCCGCGATTATCTCATGTTTGGCTGAACCAATCAAGAAATGTTCATGTCCACAATGTTCAATCTTAAAATCGATGCCAGTTTCGTAATGAACGTCCCAAAAAACCATAAAAACGATACCCATATTGATAGACATTTCAACCCCATTTCACCCCGACAGGGGAGATGTTATTTCACGTCCGCCACGTTGGATTTTAAAATCATTGTTGTTTTCGTCATCAGCGACCCGATAAACCATAGAAACAATACCGTTTTTCAGACTTTGACACCCCATTTCCCCCATTTAGGGGTTGAATTTTCAAAAATCCTGAAAGACGTGTTTACTCATTTATTGTTAGGAGTACTCCTGCGAAGTTTCAAACAAATCTTGTTCTCCATACAAACTTTGGACCCCCATTTCACCCCCTTAAGGGATGAATTTTGAAAAATCCTTCCTTAGTGCACCCCTACACCTTATAAGGAACCTACGTGCCAAATTTGTAATCTCTAAGACCAGCGGTTTGGGCTGTGCGTTGATATGTCAGTCAGTCAGTTTCTTCTTTTATATATTTAGATTGGAGAGATTGTTGTTTTAATTAACTCTGTTTCTATGGCCGAATTTAGGAATATTATGGATATAATTGTCGTTGGATTGTCTATTTGAACAATATTTCTTAAACAATTTTTTTACACATTGCTGTTACGTATGAGATATTCAATATGATAGCTAAATAATGTGTTGATTACGAACATTGTACTCACATGTACTGCTTACATTCTTGGTATATTTACTTATAACATACCTGTACTATGCTGTACTGCATGCTTTTATATATAGTAATGTATTTATATTCTATGCAATACTTCAAATTTTATTATGTTTGTTAAAGCTTATGAATAGCTCTCGTTAACCAACTTTCTTTGTTACTACAGTCTCTGAAACTCCACCTACCAACATACCATCAGGAGGATTTCACAGTATATTGTCCGTTATCCCTTAAAAGGCGGCTCTCTAAATCAAAAGCTTTTTTAAATCTACATATGGAAATTTTTACACATGTTACACGTAAAATTTTTTTGTACCTATTTGAAATTTCGTACCCGCATATGGATTGATTGAACAAAAAAAATATTACAATTATTTATTTATTTTCTTAATACTTTATTATTTTGAGCGGAAAGTTGAGGAAGATTGTTGTGTGTTATTCGATCGAACCTACTGAGTGAGACCTTACTATAACAATAATAAAATAAGGAAATAGTCACGTACAGACAACCCGACTGCTTGCCTTGGAATGATTCGGGCTTCATAACGAAACGCAGGTTATAAGTCATAAAAATGAAAATATGAACATAGTATATAGATAGGATGTTAATGTAATTTTCAATATTTATATATTTATTAACAAAAGTACTTAATGAATCAAAAACTGCATAGCTGGGTGCCAGAAAACTTATAATATGTAATATATTTGTATGGTATATAATAAATAACGACGAAATCAAAATTGAAGCAAGCTTTACCTTTAATATTTCTTTTTATATGATACTATAATTTTAATTACTGATGCGGTGACAAATTAGGTACGACACATTACTAGACTAAATTCCTTCACACCAGCAAAATAATTCAATTATTCCTTATGTAACAATTAAAAGTGAGCTATTTATTAGATTAGATATTAATACCATTCTATACATTTTATATTTAGTTATGTATGAACATTGCCGTCATTAGCACAGATAAATAATACTGGCGACATACCTACTTTAACCGTAATTTAACCGTAAAGATGAATGCTGACCTTGATCTAGTCTCGTTAACAGCTAAAGACAAATAGTTGGATTATAACGATTGCAATAATGTAACTTAGGTGGATGTAAGCTTAGGTGGATTCAGAATACTACCGATCAAACTGAACAGCAAAATATCTGTTGGTGGTGGATCCTCCGGACCTCATGATCCAACACTTAGGGACCTCAACCACTTACTAGTTTCAAACAACTCCGATTTCAAGCCGAATGGTAACTATTTCTATAGTAATAAGTTCTTAATACAACAAAACTTTTAAATCATTCATCATCATTAAAGTCCTCTGTCCCCTAGCTGGGGCAGAGGGCGTCAGTCCCCATCCCGCACGGTCTTGAGCTTCGCATTTGATTTCGCTCCAGGTTTTTCCAATTGCTTTCGCTTCGCCAATGACAGTCCGCCGACAGGTCTGTTTTGGACGACCACGTTTACGCTTTCCTTGGGGATGCCAGTCTAGGGCTTGCGTCGGTATCTGGTTTGGATCCCTTCGGAGTGTGTGGCCTATCCAACTCCATTTACGGCGTTTGATCTGCTGGTCGATTCGGACTTTTAAATACTGTTGTTCAAACAACTTTTGATCTATGAAACGTTCGTGACTATTATCTTCTTTTGCAGCAGAAATAACCTTATAAATTAAACATATAACAAATTAAGGACATTTACATTTTAATTTAATTAAATAATTTAAAAAATCGTATTTTTTGTAACAATATAAACCTTGTGCAATTTTTACACAAACAGAACGTTTTTATTCGGTTGTTTGTGATCATTAACAATATACATATAGTAAAAATTAAGTTATCGTTATCGACGTTGTGGTCGGTTCTGCTATGTACGGTCAGCAACATGTCGTGGTTTACGTTTTCCCTACAAAACTACTGTTATTACTAACTACATAAAGGCTATCAAGATCATGTAAAATCATCATTACTATAAAACTATTTAATTATTTAAGAGGTTATATTAAATAAAAGACATCGTAGCCATGATGAAATCAGAAGAAGTATATTTCTCAAGAACCAATCACAGTACAGCAATAGTGTTGTGCCATTATTTAAGTGATGTACAACTTACTACTGTGACATCTCCCTTTGTTTACAAACAAATTTAAGTTAACAATAATCATTTAAGTAACTAGGCTTTTTAACTACTTTATTTCTTAATTTCAATTGCTCTACATACTTTAATGGTAAAACATCACAATCTGATCCAGTATCTAATTTAAAATCAATTATTTTGCTTTGCAACTGAACACTTTCATATAACTCTGATTTCTTGACACTATCGACATGCTTCACACTCAGTACAAAATTTTCTTCATCTTCCTGTTGTATAACTTTTACTACATTCCGGCACATTTTTGCAAAATGTCCAAATTTTCTGCATTTCATACATTGTTTGTTGAAAGCTGGACACTTAAATCCATGTATATAACCACATCGTTGACATTCTTTTTTCTTATTCTCATTGTACACTTTTCTTTCATAATATGTATTCTTTTGTGTTTCTGTCCTTTGCTTCTGATTATTTGTCTTTATGTTTTCTTGTTCTTTATTATGCCTCTTATTTATTTTATTTATCTGATGTGGGCTACTACTTTCTTCGAACTCGAATTCTTTAATCTGTTTTTCTGTTACCTCATATGTTTTGCACAGTTTTATACACATCGGTAAATCTAAATTCACTTCTTTCAATAATCTTTCGACAATATTCTTCTTTCTAAGACCTCTTATAATTTGATCCTTAATCAAACTGTCTGTTGTTGCCCCAAAATTACAATCTTTTGCCATCGTCCGCAGTACAGTAATATATTCGTCTAGAGTTTCACTTTCTCTCATTTTTCGTTTGAAAAATAAATGTCTCGCCATTGTTTCTTTGCACATGGGCATGAAATATTCATCAAATTTGGTTACCACATTTTGATAAACCGTTTGTGGTTGCTCTTCCGTAAACTCAAAATTATTATAAATCGGAAGGCACTCTTCCCCCAGACAATGTAAGAATAAAGCAATTTTCCCTTCATCATTTAATCTATTTGACGCACCTGATGCTGTATAATATATTTGGTAACGTTGTTTCCATTTCTTATAATTTTCTCCCGGCTCGCCAACCAAAGAAAATGGCGGCGGCGGCTTTAGCATTTCCATTTTGGTGACGATAAAATAGATATACTTCACTGAACTGACGAAAAAATGGACTATATTACCTTTGTTTGCCTTTTCTTCAAAAATATCACATTTTTTTCCGGCTGCGCCATATAAAACTATTTAATTATTTAAGAGGTTATATTAAATAAAATACATCGTAGCCATGATGAAATCAGAAGAAGTATATTTCTCAAGAACCAATCACAGTACAGCAATAGTGTTGTGCCATTATTTAAGTGATGTACAACTTACTACTGTGACAATTACTATAAAACTAACAACGTATTTTGAAATAAAATACGGACAAATTAATAAAGGGCTTTATCATCGATATGATAAAGTTGGACTGAATATACGTATTGACCTTGAGTCCGCCATTATTCCTAAAGGAGTAGATCCTGTTTTCGTAGTTCATATCACATGTTCATATTCTTTCGATATACATAACACATTATAAATGTAAATTAAGTTTCAAGTACAAACTTACCTAGTAGACTCCTTGGGATAGTTAAAATAAGAAATATTTTTAGTCTTTCCATTATTATTCATGCACACAGTACAATGTACAACCATATTTACAACACTTTTTAAATACTAAAACATAAATATTACTACTTTTTTCGAGTTTCTTACATAATGTAAGAAACTCGAAAAAAAACAAACACGCATGCTCGAGCGTCGCGCCACGCCTGCACGCCCTGAGATTGACCACTGGCTGATCTAGTTTGAAGTGGTTTCGGTTCATACGTGACAAGCGGCCAGTGGTCACGCATACACACTCGTTGCACTTGTAGTGATGTCCCTACCACAGCGCATTCGTATGAAGCTTTGTCTCTGTCCCGTTTCTTTACTCATGTGGTTCAGATGCTATGAATGCTATTGCTGACTGTACATATAGTTATAAATAAAACTACGACACGAAAATCAAGGAAAACGTAAAGAAGTGAAAACATTATCAAATTATAGGTGTTGTGGCATCATCAATACATAGTATAAAACAAAGTCGCTTTCGCTGTATGTCCGTATGTATGCTTAGATCTTAAAAACTACGCAACGGATTTTGACGCGGTTTTTAATAGATAGAGTGATGTCGTAAATAAGCACGTTTTTTTGCGCTTATATTGCAAACGCTGGCTGAACCCTACGAGATAGATCAAAATAATGTACTACAGTATTGTACAACTTACAAAAATCCACAAAAAAGTCCGCGATGGTATATGTCTATCTCTTAGGGATAACCCGCCATAACCATTTTTTCACTGCACCCGTGCGAAGCCGGGGCGGGTCGCTAGTAAATTATAAAACCAATGGAAACATCAGGCCAGTAATAAAAATGTATATAAATTAAAATTTCAATTACATATATTTATTAGAATATAGGCCTTTATAAACACTGACGTCAAAAATAAATAAGAGAACACAAATAGCTGTTTAACCTTATATGTACATACATATAGTGGGTATAAATGACTATATCGATTCGGAAATTGGGACAGCCTTCTTGCGAAGGACCGGCAAGAAACTAAAGGTTTGTTTGTATCTCCTTTTTTCAATCTTTTACAATATCATAATACTTCTATAAAACGATCATTATATAATTTTTTTTAATATGTTGCAAATTATCAAAAAAACTAAGCCATTGGTTCATAACTCATAAGTCTACGGAGGAAAAAAGTTTGAGCTCAACTTCTTTATAATATTAGTTGTGCCTTTGCCTTTTAAACATTTTCGCCACAGTATAAATTGTATCATTTGTTGAGATTAAAAGCAACTATTAAGTCCTAATAGTACGCACAATTGTTTTTGTAGTAATATTTTTTTTATGGTTGTATTTTTAACAAAAGCTTGAAATTTATGAGAAAGCAGATGTAAAATTCTACATATTTCCCCATAAACGAACATCTAGTTTAAAATATTTGGAAGTCTGAACATTGGAACAAGTTTATTATTTTTGTAAGCATACGAAATTGTCAAGAAAGTGGAGGAAAGGTTCAGAGCAGGTATATGCAAACAACAGGTAGATATCAAACTATCGCGGCGCTGAAACGGTTAAATTCGGGCAATTGATATAATTTCATTTAGTTGGATAGTGTTAACAAGAATGTGGTAACCTCGTTCCTCGCTCCGATGCTATGTTTGGCGAAACACTATCTCAATTTTTTTTTCTCGCTCCATCTTTTTCATTATGTATGATCAGTTTCATGTACGTACATTTGTATGTACACTTAAAACCGATCGGTTTTCATATGCACACAGTATGGATATGCGCGATGACGCATGTATGTATAGCAAAATATAATTGGTCACAATTAAAAAAATATGCTTGTTTGACTTTCTCCATTATCTACAAAGTTTTACCCAGATCCCGCTAAAATTCCACCAGATCTTCTAATGTTTTTGATACGTTTTACGCTTTCAAAGCTGAGCTGGTCAGTTTTTAAACATTGTACAGTATGGACATGCCTTATTTATAGTAAACATCATTAGATATCTTCTGATTAAGTGAATTACATGCTATACTAGGTATAAATATAGACTAATTTATTTATTTCTTCTTTCTCAGGTTATCAAATCTCAACAGTCTTATGAAGAATCGTCGAAGACGTAATTACGTCGCTTCTGATGATACTTCTGACTCAAATTCTCTGAAGAAAGTGATAAAGATGTCTAAGACCCCACTTATAAATGAAGACAATATACTTAAAGCTGAAAGCAGCTCCGAAGCTGCTTCTGCTGTTGAAAGTGATACTGGAGAATTAGAAGAAGGTATATATATATATATATTTATTTTTATGTTAAACAAAAGTTTATAAACCCACCAAGCTGAGCAGAATTGATATGTATTTAACAGGTAATTATACCTGTTTAGATGTCTCTGAATCTGAAAAAAATTTTGGCTATTAAAACACATCTCTTGACTCAGCTTCAGTGGAGTTCGGGTCTACATCCTTTAAAGTTTTATATCCCTTAAGAACTAAAAGTGAATTGAATTTAGAATGAGGGTTTTCCCACTAAAAATTGAAATCAATCAATCGGTTTGTGAACATTCTATGAACTAAAAAACTACAAATAAACATCTATAATTACCTGTATTTTTCACATATTATGCTGATAATGTGTTCGTTTTGGGAGCAACATCTTTTATAAATTAAATTGATGTTTATTTTTTCAAGCTTTCGCTGCTGATTAAAAAACACGCTAGGACTAGTCACTATACCAATATTTGTTCGTTTGGTAAACTATCTAGTATTATATCTCCAAACAAACACTGATTGTAGCTTTCTCTACCAACATTAAGTTAGAAAATTGTTAATTTTGTTTATACAAATCAATCAACCTATTGATGTCATAAATTATTATACCTGTTCAGGAATTTGAGAGAACAGCTCTATTTATTGCCTACTCTTCAAGTTTCATATATATACAACATATATAATTCGACTTAGTTACGCGAAAATTATTAAGTGTACAACGTGATCATAAATGGCTTGAGTATACCAATTGTATATATGATTATTTTGTAATTATGTTTTTTGCTATGATAAGAAACTGATGTGATAGAAATTAATTCCATGTATTTTTGCCTTGATTTTAAAATTTGCTTTAAATTTAAGGAAAGGCAATTAGCAATTGTGGAACTTTAAGACTTTGTGAAACTTTGCTCCATAAAAGTAGTATATATTTTCCCATGAGTGAACCTCTAGCGATTTCAAAACATGATCTTTGGTATGGCAAGATTAATTGATGAAATTTATAATTAGTATTTAATGTATTGCTTATAAACTTAAAGTAAATTATCCTATATACTTATATATAGTAAAAATTAATATACGACCTATAATATCATTCCTTATTTATTTTCTTTAAAACTCAAATAAGTTTCTGAAAAACTCTGTCTTAAATTATTGTGCAAGTCCAAATTGCTCCTTTTTAGTACAATATACTTTCAATATTTAGAGCAGAGTTCCACAACAATAGTCCAGTAGTATGTGATTCTTTGAAAATGATTAAAATTGAACAATCATGTTGTTGCAACATTAGTTAGTTGTCTTACTTTATATAAAGCATATATAATAGAACTAAGTTTAATTCAGCGACTCTACATGGCAAATGCAAGTCTAGCGTAATTCCCGTTTTTTTAAACTATCTATATAATAAATGTTATATGTGAATGATCTTCTTTTTCAATAGGAGCAAATATTCAAATTGCTTATAATTTGTTCAGGGTTACAATTTTTAAATAATAATAATAATGCTTTTCAGAATTACCTCCTGTTCCATTGTCTACCTTAAATGGAGCAGACAGTGGTCATCTCGCCAAAGAGGATTTACTTGGCGAAAGTGATACATCGACGTCTCACCAGGAAAAGGAGGAGGTAAAACATTATTTCTTTATTATGCTTTTACTTCATTATTAAGCAATTTTCAAAATTATTAACTGATTTTGAACGTTTATAGGAGCAGAAAGATTCTGATGATGATAACAAGTAAGTTTAAATTATTTATTATTACTGCTTTGTATAAAAGAGGATTTGTTGGAAAATTGCTTATTTATGTAATTACTTACTGTGCGAACTACACTGAGAGGCTACGTTGATAGTGTTTAATATTGCATAAAACAATCAATCACGGAATGTACATATACAGACAGTCAAGTACAAAGAATCGACCCTTTAGCATCGCTGGTCGACTAACAGACAAAGAGTAAAAGCTTGCGACTTTCATTGACCGACCGAAAAAAATTATAGCAAGAATTCTATGGTAAAAAAAATTACAACCTAATAATTTATATCTTCATAAAAATAAAATCTCATATTTTTTAAAACAACATTGTATGTATTTTGTCAAATGTTCGAAATACATATTATTGCAATTACATTTAGAAACAAATAAGTTATTTTTGGCGGATATTAAGGAAATATATATGTTTTTATTGGAATTCATGAGATGCGAGTTTAAATTAAATAATTATAATAAACTGCTCAGCGGCGTTGTCTCATCCCTCGATTTCTAGAGGGAATAGGAAAATAATTTAAATATACTTCCATAATAATCACTTATTTATCTTCTACTATATTAACAAAACAAAAAACAAATTAAAATTAAAGTAACAATCAAAATTGAATTAAGTTATAACAATAATATGTCAAGTCACTATTATTTTTGTTTACATGTAAATATATTATGTATTTTTGTTACATGAAAGTTAAATCATCAGTTAGGTAATTTAATCTTTTAACTCCAGTCCAAAATCGAAGCGTCGCAAACTGCTCGCCATTTCATCGGATTCGGAGGTCGGCTCCTCACGTAAAAAGGACCACGGTGTAAAGCTAAGTGATTTCGAGGACTCTGAAGACGACACGTCGGAATCCACAAAGAAAAATAAAAGAAAGACCAAGGTTGACGACAGTGACGGTTCGGTTGGATCATCATCAAATGACGGAAGGTAGATGGATATATGTATATATATACACATAGAAACTAATTTACTTGTATTTTTACAAGCTTTTATATTAGCTTCACTTGTAACTATATAAGTAAATCTTGGAATCTTAATTTGACCCACTTCCCGGTCTCGGGTTGAGCTGAAATTTTGCATGCACGTGTAAGTCGGATGACAATGCATGATGGTTATGTGTGTGATGTCATTCTAAATCCAACATGGCGGCATTACCAAGATGGCGGATCAATTATTTTTAATTGCACCCCTACAATATGGGTATCAAATGAAAGGGCTTGCAAAGAACACCTCGATAAATAATGTGACGTCACTCTTAATCCAATATGGCGGACTTTCCCAAGATGGCGGACCAATTATTTATAAGCAGTCGCGACTTCCTTGCGGCCGCCGGCGACCCGCGGCGGCGCCGCAGCTGTGCTACCGAGCCCGGCGCCGCCTCCTTCGAGCGGGATCGGCCATCTCCCGACCTCGCTCGGCGGCCTCCTTCTGGAGCATCACTGCTTCACAAGGAGGCCACAGCCCTCCAACCTCCCTCGTCCACCAGCATTGCCGCAATCAATGCCGGCGGAGACAGATCTCGCCCGATCTCTGCGACCAAGACTCGGCGCTCGGAGGCCCCCGCGGGGCACTCCGCTAGCGTGTGCTGGGCCGAATCGAGGTCGGATGCGCAGTGGTGGCAATGTGTCGATCCCTCCCGTCCTATTCGACACAGATACTCACCGAAGCAGCCGTGCCCGGTGAGTATCTGAGTCAATCGGTAGGTGACCTCCTCCTTCCCGTGGAGCCAAGCTTCGAGGTGCGGGAGTACGGCACCGACGGCCCGCTGGCGCGCGCAGATCCGTAATTCGAGCTGCGCACGCCAGGCCGCCACAATCCGTCGGTGCCACTCCCGCTTAGGCACTTCGTGCGCGGGTTCCAGGGCGCTCCCCCCATCGCCCCCCCGGTCGACACGCCGCGACGCATACGTCGCCGCGTACATGTCGGCCAGGATGTCGAATGGGGGGGAGCGCCCCAGAACCGTCGCCGCCTCGTACGAGATTGTACGGTAGCCTCGTACGATCCGTATGGCCATTATCCGCTGCAGGCTCCGTAGCAGAGCTCTGCAGCGGGGGGACCTCGCGCAGTCTTGCGACCACACGGGAGCCCCATACATGGCCACGGATCGCACGACGCCCTCGTACAGGCGGCGAACTCCATCCCTCGGTCCCCCGAGATTGGGCAGCAGGCGATGCAATGCGCCCGCCACCCTTTTGGCTCGGGGGACCAAACCTTTCTACTCATCCTAGTCTTTGACGGAGACTAGGGCCGCTTATAATATAATACGAACATAATATATTTACAGCAAAAAGAAACGGCGCCGTATAAAGCAATTGAATGACAGCGAGGAATCTGGATCTGATACAGAAAATGAAGGCAGGAATAAGCACGGAAGGAAAAATATTCGTAAGGTAATCTACAAACAACTTGTACTCATTGTGTTGAATTGTTTGCTGTTCATTTTGTCGTGAATAATCTGTAATTTTATATTCGTAAATTGTTTTCAGGTCATGAGTAAAAATCAACTAGAAGAAGCCACAAAGAAAGCCGCACGACAGGAAAAGGAGCGTATTGCTCGAATCGCTGAAAGACAAAAATTGGTAAAAATTTCTATATACAGATTGATTCTTGTCTATAATAATGCTTCATTATGGTTTTAATGTGTAAAAAAAGCATTATATATAAAATATTGGGGAAATAGATTATATAAAATACTATAAATGTATGTAATTTTGATAGCATTTTATAGAATGCCGAAAATATAGAATATATAAATGAAATGAATAACATATATCTATTTCAGTTAAGCGGTTCAAATAGTTATTCAATCAAACCGCTGTGATGTTAAAAGATTTCATATCAACAATTCAATTACATAACTAAACGTTTGGTTGAATGACATTGTTCAACAAAAGAGCTAGCTGTTTCATGGAACAATTCGTCGCCGACGCCGCAAAAGGGCGAACTTCATACAAAACAGTCTAAAATACAGCAATGTAAAATATTACTGCTGTATTAATTAGTAGCTACGTCTCCATAGTATACTATTACAATTGATTTTTATTATTATAATAGTTTTTTTCTAAATAAAATACAGCTAAAATACGCACGTCATCGGGGGAAAAAAACGTTTTTTTTGCTCTCCTGAACAATTTTCTTAAATGAGATTCGCCCGTTTGCGGCGTTGGCGACGAATTGCAGGTTCCGAAACTAGTCCGATAAATCAGACAGTCAGATTTTTAGGCATTGGTCAGTTTTATCAGATTTTTTAATGAACTGGTTTTTTTGTATGAATCATTGACTAGCTGTCGTTTTCTTTTAGTGTGAACATAATGCACGCCCAAGTGCGTACATTACTTTGTTCATTAGGTGATCATTAGGTGGTGTGATGGTTTGAGGACAACCGCCTAGGATGCTCTATTATGATGTAGGCATAACCACCATAATATTGATGCATCATGATATAGTTATCTATTTTATTAGGGTCTATTTTTCTTTCAATCTTATTGATTTGGATAAAAATTGACTCCTTAAATTACTTTTGACTTTTAAATAACTAACTATGCCTGGCTTTCATAAGTTTTCCTAGTTCAATCTGATAATTGATGGTAGTTGAATTATTAAAATTGTAATCATTAGTGCCCGCTTGCCCAGTGATGATTTGAGGGCAACCACCAATGATGCTCTATTATGTTGTGGGCATAAGCAGCATAATATTGATGCATCATTATATACTTATAAAGCTATTGAGCGACATGCATCATTTCAAAAACATAAAGAGAAATGTAAAGTTGTCAGTTTCTCAATTGCATCTTGCAAGTGTCCGACCCAATGTTGAGACGGTGGAGGCCAATTATTAATAGTATTTATTATTTTTATAGCTTACATAATATTGATGCATCATGATATAGTTATGAAGCTATTGAGCGACATGCATCATTTCAAAAACATAAAGAGAAATGTAAAGTTGTCAGTTTCTCAATTGCATCTTGCAAGTGTCCGACCCAATGTTGAGACGGTGGAGGCCAATTATTTAATAGTATTTATTATTTTTATACCTTACATAATATTGATGCATCATGATATAGTTATGAAGCTATTGAGCGACATGCATCATTTCAAAAACATAAAGAGAAATGTAAAGTTGTCAGTTTCTCAATTGCATCTTGCAAGTGTCCGACCCAATGATGAGACGGTGGAGGCCAATTATTTAAAAGTATTTATTATTTTTATACCTTACACCTACAAAAAAATCTGTGGAAATGGTCACATAATGTCAGTTATTTTAAAAATTTGGGTCAGCAGAATCAGATATTTTGGACCGTAAATTTGTTTCGGCCCCTGCAATTGTTTTGACTAGTTACTTGCCACGTAGAAAGAAAAAAAGTTCCTTCACAACAGTTTTATTTATTTTTTCTTGTATTAATTTATTCCAGTACAATAATTTGGAATTTGACGAATCTGGTAAACCAGACGAAGTGGTCTTGGAGAAGGTGGTACTTGACTTCGATCCTGAAACTAAGGAGCCTCTTATTGAAGTCGACAGGGGTCTTGTGAAAAAGCTCAAACCACATCAGGTGCATACTGATCCAATAACGCCCACACCTTTCATTCTAATTCCAATACTAATGATGATAACTTTTTTAGGCCAACGGCATAAAGTTCATGTGGGACGCGTGCTTTGAAAGCGTTAAACGTATCAAAAAGGACCGAGGCTCGGGTTGTATTTTGGCGCACTGTATGGGTCTGGGTAAAACCTTGCAGGTAAGGGTACATCCAAACGAAACTGATTTTTAGGTTGTGACTAGTTGGCGATATTGACTTCTCTATCCAATAACCAAAAATCTTATCGACTATATAGATCATTTGTACTCGCCTGACATTTTGTTCGCTCCTCCGATTGAAATTTCGCTTGTAAACTGACAGAAAAATCCCTTTTTCCTTTATTGTGTGTATCAAAGAAAATTTTATTTGTCAATGACACAAATGTAATCTATACTAATATATAAAGC
Organism: Scirpophaga incertulas; assembly: GCA_036419045.1. Lineage (NCBI taxonomy): Eukaryota > Metazoa > Arthropoda > Insecta > Lepidoptera > Crambidae > Scirpophaga > Scirpophaga incertulas. The sequence goes on from CM071644.1 coordinate 7,360,184, forward strand.
TGAAGAGTTTGTTTGTTTGTTTGTTTGTTTGAACGCGCTAATCTCCGAAACTACTGGTGCGATTTGAATAATTCTTTTTTTGTTGGATAGTCCATTTATCGAGGAAGGCTATAGGCTAAATAACATTACGCTATGACCAATAGGAGCAAAGACAGAGCGGTAAATGTGTAAAAAACGGGGAAAATTATTCATTTTTGAAGGCTTTCTTTGCGTGCGCTGCGAAAACGGTTCAAGATACACAAAAAATATGTATGAAAGAATTATTCCTCTATACATGATCTAAAAAAAAGTCCGCGACGGCATATGTCTATCTTTTAAGGTTTAGTCACAATGACCGTTTTTATGGTACCAAATGTGGGAAAAACCAAAAATCTGCCGGAAGTCACTATTCCACGCGGACGAAGTCGCGGGCAAAAGCTAGTATTAAATATTGGACACATTTTCTTTGTTAGTCAATTGATAAATGAATCAATTGACTAACAAAGAAATGAATTGATAAATGAATATTTTTTTTGTTTGCAGTTTTATGGCGCATTTTTTAGACGTTTTTATAAATTTTTTACCCTAAGAAAGAGGGGTTGAAAATTTTTCATTAAATAGACTCAGAAGCAGGAGAAGGTCATGATAAAATTATTTGTACGGGAAAAACTGAAAAAAAACGGCTAGTTTTTGATACAATTTAGTGTAGGGGGATGGTTGCAGAACCTGGTAATGGAAATAAAAATTAAACAAAATATATCTTTTCTTCTAGAAAATATTATATAACACGGGCGGAAAGCTAGTTTGTTTTATATATAAAAATAATCATGTATTATTATTATTGAAGATTAAAATTACTTAAATTAGGTAATTGTACAGGATGTGTCGGGGCCGACTAATATTTAATTATTATGTTAGGTGGACGTCGACGCAGTTTGGTGGGCGTAGGAGAGGATAACTCCTATGAGCTTAATAGGTTACTGCGCAGCAAATATAATTATAGTTTCGAAGGGTAAGGGTAGCTTGATTAGGTCGAATTGGGTAGACGACAATTTTTTAAATTCAATATATAATAAGAGTACTCTTTTAAGTGAGAAATATTGTAGAACCAACAGTACACCTGCACCTATTACTTGTGAAGATACATCGCCATGCTTGCGGCGCTGTCGCGGGTCGCTCAAAAACGCTCCACACTAACAACACTGCAATCGTGACGTCATAACTCATTAAACTCTCCTAATTTGTATGAGCGTAAAAACAAATTTTGTTATTTGTACGTTTATAGGGATATTTTCTATATAAAAAAATGTTACATTTAATGTGAGAATGTTAGAAATGTTTTCGTTTGATTAGAATTACGTAAATAATAATTGCTTTTTTTTTAGAAATCTAAAAACAATATAAATTAATAATTAAGCTGAAATTTCTATATTGACATACTTTCATTAGATATAAATTGCTCAAATCAGATAATTATAGTATAAAAACGGCTATAATCGGTTGTAGTCGTCTACCCTATTATGTTTAATAGAATCTGATTGATATTGATTGTAAATTGTAATTTCTGAAAAAATCTTTACAATAAATAAAAACTTTCGTATACAGTTGTAGGACACTATTATTTTTTGTTTATAGTAAAATAATTATAATTAGGCCATTATTATATTTAATTTATATATTTATATACTATCATGCTGTTAATCCTCTATAAAAGAACCTATAACAACTTATTGCCAACATTAAAACACTCAATGATATTATGATCATTATATCATCCAAACGCGTGATATTATGAAATTCAAAAAAAGAACATTCTCATGCAGTGACATTTTCACCACCAGATCGATAAAATTTTGAAAAAAGAACAATAAATTGTAGACTAATTCGTAATTTATTTTACATGCTTCGCAATTAGACTTTTCTTGAATTTACATAGTTCTTACAACACTGTACACCCTATGGTATAAGAATCTTTTATAGAGGATTCAACATCATGATTGTAGATAGTCTTATATGCAACTGTTATAATTAGGCATTAGAACACTCGTGTGATATTATTATAAACCCACATTCGTGTTTTAATACCCCTGATTATACAACAGTTGCATAAATAACTATTATTTCTGTGTCATGCTTTTTTACGTTTTACATTTTTTTCATAAAAAGGAAACTAATATTAATTATGCTTTTTTCAGGTAGTGTCTCTCACTCACACTCTCCTGACAAATAGCGACTTGACTACAGTGAACAGAGTGTTGGTCGTGTGTCCCCTCTCCACAGTTCTCAACTGGGTGAACGAGTTCAAAATGTGGCTCAAACATACCGAAGCCGAGTACGAAGTAGATGTGTTCGAACTGTCCAGGTAAGACGATTGAATACTTGAATCGAATATATTTCAATATGCAAGAAATATTTTTATCTACTATCATGCTGTTAATCCTCTATAAAAGAACCCATAACAATTAGCAATTGGCAATAAGCCAACATTAAAACACTCAATGATATTATGATCATTATATCAACCAAAAGCGTGATATTATGAATTAAAAAAAAAATAACATTCTCATGCAATGGCATATTCAACAAAATCCATGTGTCAAATCAAATTTTAAGTTCTATAGAAAATAGAAATAATGAAGTGGTGAATATAAATATTCCAAGTACATCAGGATCTGCCAACATTCAACAAGGTGCAAATGTTCAAGTGCATTTCAATAATTGTGCGATCCAAAATGTAAATATTTTGTATTCTTATTTTATTAAAAGGTACATATTTACATTATATTAAAATTGTTTCATATATCTTTAAAATTTTCTCATTCGTAAATATGATATATATTCTCTTAGAGATTTATTTAGAGAGATTAATGTAATGACTTTAGCGGGTCAGTATATTTATGAAAATTTGATGTAAGTGTTCAAAAATTGTAACACATTTCATACTAGTTTTCAAATGCATAATTTAAACACAAGAAATAAAAATAAACTTGCAGTTCCAACGTATACAGGCTATAAAAATCTAGAGGCTCGTTTATGGGCAAATGTGTAAATTTTTATAACAAGATTCCACATAGTGTAGCTGAATTGCCTTTTCATAAGTTACATGTTAAAAAGACGATAATGGTAAAGGCTCGGACGATAAGGAACAAAGTCAATGATTATTTAAATGATGCCAATGCTTGGTGTTGATTTGAAGATACATTCTAACGTGTAAATATTTGTTTTCCCTTATAAATTGTAAACACATATGTACATTGTATGATAACTACTATAATTTGTTGTAAATGTTGTTATTACTTTAGATAAAGCTGATAAGTTTCTTGCGCCCATTCTTCTTATCAGCTAAAAAATACGTCCTGAATGTGTGGTAGGAAAAAAAATTTGGATGATTCAAAAGAGCTTTCTATAAAGTCATATTTGAATAAAGTTGATTTTGATTTTTATATATATTGGCTCAGTTAAATGGAATTGCTCCTAAGTTTTCAGAAACAGTCATATGATTTACCTAATTGCATTTCAATTGCCAGGTACAAACAAAACTCGGAGCGCGCGTACCAGCTGCAGCAGTGGTACGAGGGCGGCGGTGTTTGCGTTTTGGGTTACGAAATGTTCCGAAATCTTTCCGCAGACAACCCCAAGAAGTTCAAGAAGAAGATGCTAAAGACCTTCCAAGAAGCGCTCGTCGATCCAGGTGACTTAATACTCAAATATGCTATCCCATTTAAGACACTGGATTAGTCTATCGATTGACCAATCTGACAGAACATAGATTTAACGACAGCTGGTTGTTGTCCTCAAATGTCTAAGGGAGCGTTCAAGTATTACGTAACGCAATTTTTGAAGATCTTTGACCCCCCCCCCTCCCTTTGTAACGCACCGTAACGTTGAACAAATTAAAAATGACAACCAGACTAATACAATCGAGGGATTCCCCGTAAAACGTAAACGAAAAGGGTTGCCAATTTGGGAGGTTAATATCCCTAATTTTTTATTTAAAAAAAGAAACAATGTTACATAACGTTTTGTAAGAAAGACTCCCTCCTGTCTCTATAAATTGCGTTGCGTAATACTTGAACGCCCCCTAACTAATAAAAGAAATAGTAAAATAGGTATAATACTACGAAATAGTTGGTGGTCATCTTCGCTTATCGCTGCTTTATGCCAATAATAAGTAATTATTGGCACGAGAAGCAGCTTCACTGGGATCGCTGGCGTTGATCATTTTTGTGGTTCACGTTTTATTGTTAGGCTCGGAATATAAAATTACTGTATAACTTGCATCTTTTGTCATCAACAAATTGTCATCATATATTGTCGGGATGCAGGTTTATATCATCATATCAATGTCGCAGCCAACTGGTTAAAATAGCCATTCAATCAAACAGCTAGCCCTTTGACTGAACAACACCATTCAACCATACGTCTAGTTTTTTAATTGAATATTTGAGTCGCTCAAAACGTTCAACACTACAGCTGATTCAAAAGCCGCCGTCTAATTTAATTAGTTCAGCGCTCACCGCCGCAGCGCTAGGTGCGTTTAGTTTTCAATATGGAGTCAACTAGCCGTGGTTTGTGATTGTTTTAAGATATTTTTCGGAAAGTAAGTAGTAAATATACGTTATATGTGTAATTAAAGACAGGAATTATGAGGTCACTTACGAGTGAATAAAAATTTTAACAAATATTGGAGGAGAAATTACAGGATTATGAAATGATTCTTGCTTCGCAAATTTTCGAGTTTGTAATTCTTTGCTTGGTGCAATAAACAATATTATGATTAATAATTTGTTTTTTATTTTTACTTATTTCATCACTTTTGGTCACCTCTTAAACTTAATTCAAGAATAACCTCCCAAGAAATTACAAAAAGTCTTCCTATTCTCTCAAATTAAGTACTAAACTAGTGGTCACCTTAGTTAATTTGCCATTTAACCAGTTGGCTAAGCGGCGTCTAGCTGTAATGTTGAACGTTGCAATCAACGAGTCGGCTAAACGACATATAGCTGTGTGATTGAATGACGTTGTTCAGTGAAAGGGCTAGCTGTTTGATTGAACGGCTATTTTAACCAGTTGGCTGCGACATCAAAACGATTCTAAACTAGGCAATAAAATGTAAACATGCGAGTGTTCGTTTTCAGGTCCTGATCTAGTGGTGTGCGATGAAGGTCACTTGCTGAAGAATGAGAAAACCAGTCTCTCACAATCGATGAACAGAGTTAGGACGCTCCGCCGTATCGTGCTCACTGGCACTCCCTTGCAGAACAACCTGAAGGAATGTAAGTACTTTAACTGCTCTAGACATATATACATAATGGCTACAATGTAGGCTATGCTAAAGGAAACCAAAATTGGGTAGACGACAATTTTTTAAATTCAATATATAATAAGAGTACTCTTTAAAGTGAGAAATATTGTAGAACCAACAGTACACCTGCACCTATTACTTTTGAAGATACATCGACGTGTTTGCGGCGCTGTCGCGGGTCGCTCAAAAACGCTCCATACTAAAAACTCTGCAATCGTGACGTCATAACTCAGTAAACTCGCCTAATTTGTATGAGCGCATAAACAAATTTTAAAATAACATTGTTATTTGTACGTTTATATGTATACTTTCAATATAAAAAAATGTTACATTTAATGTGAGAATGTTAGAAATGTGTTCGTTTCATTAGAATTACGTAAATAATAATTGCTCATTTATTAGAAATCTAAAAACAATATAAATTAATAATTAAACTGAAATTTCTATATTGACATACGTTCATGAGATATAAATTGCTCAAATCAGATAGTTATAGTATAAAAACGGCCAAAATCATTTTTTTAGGTATACAGTTAGTTCAACTCAGTTGTGCGCGCGGCCCTATGTGTGGGTAAACCTTGTACATATATGAAATGATACAACATTTTCCAATAAGTTCATTTATTGACCAACCAGACAATTTCACAATGTCAAAGACAAACACTTAATGGCCAGTATTAACTATACATAACACCCTTACACTTAATTAACACTCAAATCTCTGAGGAGGTTTGATAGTTCTGGCTGATCGCCTTAATGGTGGTGGTGCAACGACTGATATTCCGGGTGACACTATGGGCGATGAATTAACTGTAGGTTTTGCCGATCGTGACGGCAACGGCTCGGCACTGGTGATAGATTCGGCCCTATTTGAGCGGATACTGTTATCTACAATCGGCGCTTGTAGTAAACTATTACTAATATTATTGCCCACAGAATTATTGGAATTTGTGCTGTTACATTTTTTTAACTGATCTACATGTCTATCTAAAATCCTACCATCATCCGTTTCCACTACAAAATTCCTAGATCCACGCATCTCCATTATCACCCCTCTTACATAAGGATCGGCATTTCTTCCAAAATCTCTAACCCATACTCTCTCGCCTACTACGAATAATCTTTCACTTCCTCCAGCATATTTCACTTGCTTCCTTTGATTTATTTCTACATTATTCATTATATTAGGTTTTAACAAATCCAAGCGAGTCCTTAACCGTCGTCCCTGTAAAACTACTGCCGGAGCAACACATGTTGTTGTATGGTCAACATTCCTATAATCTAATAAAAATGTCTGTAAAGCTGCGTCAACTTCCACACCATCCCTTATAGCTTTTTTAATTGCATTTTTACAAATTTTGACAGCACTCTCAGCTGAACCATTTGAAGCCGGATGATATACTGCTGAGTACATATGTTGTATACCATTCTGCTTCAAAAAATCTTCAAATTCTGTACTAGTAAACGGTGGACCGTTATCACTAACCAAACACCGCGGCAAGCCAAATCTAGCAAAAGTTTCTCGTAAATGACCTATAACTGAACATGCATTCGATCGAAATAATTTAAAAATTTCTATCCATTTTGAAGTGGCATCAATAATTACCAAAAATATGTGACCGTTAATAGGACCTAACAAATCTACATGTAACCGTTGCCATGGCTGTTCAGGCGTGATCCACGGCTGAGGTGGTGATTTTGCTGGTGCCGCATTTTCACAGACGCAAGTCAAACAATTCCTACACATTTCCTCAATATCTCTGTCTATGCCTGGCCACCAAAGGTAACTTCTCGCCAAACTTTTTGTTTTTACCATGCCAAGATGTGACCTATGTAACTCCTTTAGTAATGGTCCACGTAATTTACTAGGTATTACGATCTTATATCCCCACATTAAACAACCGGTATCTATATATTTGGTCCCGTCGATTAAAGTAAGGTTTCAGTTCATCCTCATCATTACAGTTTGGCCAGCTATTTCCTGCATAAAACATAACCTTGGATAAAATAGAATCTTTTTCCGTTTCTCTCTTAATGTCTGTGTGACTAACCGGAGATACATTATTATCTATTAAAAAATTAAGATACTGGTATGAATCATCTTCGTTAGGTTCAGTCTCTATTAGCGGTAACCGTGATAGTATATCCGCAGTGTTAGAACTACTTGCTACAAACTCAATATCATAATCATAAGCCGCTAACAAAACCGACCAACGCTGTAACCTACTTGCTGCCATAATAGGTATTCCCTTTTTTGGTCCAAATATGGACAACAATGGTTTATGATCTGTTTTTAAAAGAAATTTATTACCGTACAAAAATTGGTGGAATTTCTTTATTCCAAATACAATTCCTAAAGCCTCCTTATCAATCTGAGAATAGTGTTTTTCTGCCTTATTTAACGTTCTAGACGCATATGCTATTGGCCTTTCTTCTCCTGTATTCAACTTATGACTCAAAATAGCTCCTACTCCCTGGGCACTAGCGTCACATGTTAAAATTACAGGTAATTTTAAATCAAAATGCATTAACACTGGCGTACTACTTAATAACTTTTTAATGGAATTAAAAGCTTCCTCGCAATCATCTGACCATTCAAACGGCACATTATTTTTTAGTAAGTCATATAATGGTGACAAAACAGAACTCATTCCCTGCACAAACTTTCCGTAATAATTTACCGTTCCTAAAAACGAGCGTAATTCAGTTACACTACTAGGTTTCCTTAACTTTGCTATAGCCTCTATCTTCCGTTTATCCGTACTAATCCCTTTTGCACTAATCACATAACCTAAATATTCGACACGCTCTTGGAAAAACAAACATTTATCTTTGTTTACTTTTAACCCGTAAGTACTCAGTTTATTAAATACTTTATGCAAAGTTTCCAGATGCTCTTGGTCATTTTTGCCGGATATTAATAGGTCATCTAAGAAAACTGCTACGTTTTTATAACCGCCGAACAGTTGGGACATTAGCCTTTGGAAAATTGCTGGACTTGAAGCTAACCCAAAAACAAGGCGATTGAATTTAAACAATCCCTTGTGTGTATTTATAACCGTAAGCTTTTTTGACTCCTCTTCTAGTTCTAATTGCAAATAAGCCTGTGACAAATCTATCTTAGTAAATTTTTGACCTTTGTTAAAATGCGATAATAATTCTTCTACTGTGGGTAAGGGAAATCTATCTACTTCTAACTTTGGATTTACTGTCACCTTGTAATCAGCACAAATTCTAATACGACCGTTAGGTTTAACAATCGGCACAATAGGAGTAGCCCATTCCGATGTATTTACCGCTTCAATGACTCCATCGCTAATCATTAACTCCAATTCCCTTTCGACTCGTTCCTTTAAAGCAAAGGGCAATGGTCTTGCTCGAAGGAAAACTGGAGTTGCACCATCTCGCAGATTCAGACGTACACTTCCACCATTAAAGCGTCCTAATTCTTCAACGAACACATCGCTATATCTGTCAATGAAGGAATTAATATTAAATGCTGTATTCACTGAATTTAAATGTTTGCAGCCTAATAAATCATTAAAAATAGGTATTGTCCTATTGAATTCATATAACCATTGTCTACCCAATAATGCTGTCTTACCATCCTTTACCACATACAGTTTTAATCTTTTTGAAAAATTTCCAATAGTAACTAATGGTTGTATAAAGCCTAACGGTTTGAAACTATTTCCCGTATACAATCTTAAAATAATATCTGCATCCTTTAATATGAGTGTAGGAAACTTTTCATAATAACACTTGTCACTAATACACGACACCGCTGCTCCGGTGTCAATTTCCATCATAAGTTCTTGATTCTCCACTACCAATGTGAAAACTATTGGTTTGCAACCTAAATTATTTATTGTACAATACGTGAACGTACCTTCTTCTATGCTATGCCTTGATACATGATCACTATCATTCACTTGCTCTATCTCATTACGATGTTCCCGCAATGAATGAATATTCTTCACATGTCTATTAAAATTTTGTTTCCGTTGGGGGCATACCCGTATTAAATGACCCTTGTTTTTACATCTTCTGCATTGCCACTCTTTATAGTAACAAATTTTACCTGTATGCCCCATTTTCCCGCAAACTGTACAAGAAATTGCTGCTGCGTACACTGCCGCTGTACTTCCTCTTGCTTGTATGTCAGTTGAATTTACTAATTTGGAACATTTCCCTGCTGTTTCAAGATTGAGTGCTACCTCATACGCTTTCTCAAATGTTAACTTATCATACGTAAATAAGGTTTGACGTGTAAATTCGCATTTGATTCCACAACAAAATTGATCCCTCAAATTGTCATTCAAAGCAGAACCAAATTCACAGAATTTACTCATTTTTTTTAGTTCAGCCGTATAAACAGCAATTGATTCTACTGCTTCTTGTCGTCTCTGTCGGAACTTGTATCTTTCAGCCATAACGCACGGCTTCGGTTGAATATAATTTTCTAATATCTCAACTAATTGGTCAAAATTTTTAGTGGCCGGTTCGTCCGGTGAACATAAATCAACTAACAAATCATACGCATTTTCGCCAATAACTGTTATTAAAGTAGCTACCTTTAAATTTTCTTTTATATCATTAACCATAAAATATTGTTCTAACCTTTGTTTATAAGATTTCCAATTTCCTTTTGTTACATCAAACTGTTCCATCTTCCCAATTGGCATTTTTATCCCTTTTGTAATTCTTTTTTAACTTTATTTACTTTATAATTAAATTTATTTCGTCGCCAATGAAATGATACAACATTTTCCAATAAGTTCATTTATTGACCAACCAGACAATTTCACAATGTCAAAGACAAACACTTAATGGCCAGTATTAACTATACATAACAATATACAGTGACTTTGTGTGCGTCACAAGAGGTGTAGTCGAGTACAAATACAAATACAGTTATTTACGAGTTATATACGGGTTTAAAAAAAGCGTTATTTTGTAATTTAATGTTTATTTATTGAACATTATTATCATGAAATGATGAATTTTCGGATTCGCTGCTCTCACCAAGGTTAATTATGAATTCTGACTCCATGTCAAAATGTCTATAGTATTCTTCTTCTTTCTTTTGTACATGTCGACAAGTATTACCCCACATCCCTTCATCAATTTGACTTAAACGTTCATTTATGAGTTTTATTATTTCCGTCACATTTTGGTCGACATTATGCGAAGCAATATAGTTTTTTAAAATTCCCCATACATTTTCTATCGGGTTAGTTCAGGATGATATGGTGGCAGTCGAAGAACTTTTATGCTATAGGGCTGAAGCATATCGTCAATCTTGTAACAGATATATTTTTCTTTATTTTTTTTTATCAAATCATACAGTTAAATTTATCAAATAAAATATAAATAATAAATACAATTTGAAACAGAATCTCATTAGTTTTTTTTTACATAACACAGGTATGTTCGAACTTACTATCTTGTTTTACTTTAATAGCTTTAAAAGCTAGCTGACGCGTGCCCACTTCGTTGGGCATTTATTTATTTATTCTATAATATTAATAATCCTTTTTTAGTACAGAGTGTTGTTTTAATTTCTAACTGTAATATTTAAAAAAAACTATTTTTTGTAACTTAAATATAAAACGTAGACATATGCTGTCGTTAACTTTTTGTAGGCATTTTCAAGTTCCACATACAGTAATAAAGTTACTATTGGAATTCACTGAAGGCCATGTTTTATGAATATGATAAGTAGGATTTCTCAATTCTCGAGCTTTTTTATTTCTCGGAGCACGAGAATTCTCGACCACTATTTCTCGAGTTCTCGGGTTGTCGAGATATATGGAAATTTTTAAAAATATGTGTGTTTTAACAATAAAACTGCAGTATTCAACAACATTTATCAATCGACAACATTTTTTTTAGTTTCAATTGACTTTAACTTAAGTAAGTATATAAAATTTTTATTAAACGAAATAAAATCTAGTGAGATCTTTTGTCATTATTTCACACAATTTTAGGATTAAATAGTCTTCATCTTCGGGAAATACAAATAAAATATCTTCTAAAAACAATGCCATCATGTCACCACAATATAATTTAGTACCTTACATTACATCAATACATAGTATAAAACAAAGTCGCTTTCGCTGTATGTCCGTATGTATGCTTAGATCTTTAAAACTACGCAACGGATTTTGACGCGGTTTTTTTTAATAGATAGAGTGATTCTTAAGGAAGGTTTGTATGTATAATAAATGCATAATATAGTAGAGAAACACTGATAAATTTAAAGGTTTCTAATGTGATGTCGTAAATAAGCACGTTTTTTTGCGCTTATATTGCAAACGCTGGCTGAACCCTACGAGATAGACCAAAATAATGTACTACAGTATTGTACAACTTACAAAAATCCACAAAAAAGTCCGCGATGGTATATGTCTATCTCTTAGGGATAACCCACCATAACCATTTTTTCACTGCACCCGTGCGAAGCCGGGGCGGGTCGCTAGTACTATATAATTTACTTTAGTCTCTGTATGTACTACACACTTTTCTATTAAAATGTATAATTGAAACCACAGTTTTTGAATTAGGTATAAAAATCAAACAATCAGACTAGCTTTATAATTACAATGAATAACAATAAGGTACAGGTAACTTATTTTAGTCCAACTTTTTTGTTACGTAACTTAAGAATCTAATAAATAATTAATAATCAGACTAATTATAATCACAATTTAAAGAGGAAACTGTTCCGAAAGCTAGCCCACTAGGTATTTTTATTATGTAGGAAATAAGCTTTCAAAAATACGAGGGCATTTAAAGCATTATCTGATAGTCGGTTTCGTATTAAGTTTTAAAAAAATTTGACTTAATTTCTCTATTTCTCGACCACTTTTTTCTCGTAAGGCAAAATTTATCGGGAATTCTCGATTCGAGAATTCTCGCAGAGAAACTCTGGTGATAAGACGTGATCTGCACTAGTGCAATGAATAGTATTTTGGGCTTATTATTCACAGATTACTGCATGGTGCAATTCGTGAAGCCGAATCTCCTCGGCAAATACAACGAATATTTGAACCGCTTCGTGAACCCAATCACCAATGGCCAGTACACGGATAGCACAGAGCACGACATCCGCATCATGAAGAGGCGCTCGCACGTACTGCACAAGATGCTGGACGGAGCAGTGCAGGTATCGCTCCCATGAGCTTCACACAAACTCTCCGTGCACCGGATCATCACACAATATGGGGCATGTGCCGGTCATGAGAACGTATTGAGGTTCAACATTTCTTGAGATAATCATCTCACCGGTGCTGAGTAAGGGAGCGTTCAAGTATTACGTAACGCAATTGTTGAACATGTTTGACCCCCCCCCCCCCCTTGTAACGCACCGTAACGTTAAACAACTTGCGTGAAAAAATTAAAAATGACGACCATACTAATACAATCGAGGGATTCCCCGTAAAACGTAAACGAAACGGGTTGCCAATTTGTTATAAAAAAAGAAACAATGTTACATACGGTGTTGTAAGAAAGATCCGCTCCTGTCCCTATAACGCATGGTAACATTTTACCGAGACCCCCCCCCCAAATTGCGTTACGTAATACTTGAACGCCCCCTAAGCTAGAAATACGCACGTACCATATTAGTATATAAGCCTTAGTTTTAGTTAAATAAATCAGTTATTATAATGGAGACCGTAATAGACGATATCAGACTATAACCTGAGTCTCATTATGTCCATAATCTAAAGCCTGGCAAAGGGCACAATATTATTGTTCAACGTCTTATGCTTAGTGAGTGTAGTAAAATGTCCATAATACATGGGCATTTTACCGCTTACCAATCGGTCACATTTTAGTTATTTATGCAACTGTTGTATAATCAGGGGTATTAAAACACGAATGTGGATTTATGTGATAATAGTATCACATGAGTGTTTTAATATCAAATTATAAACAGTTGCATACAAGACTTTATCTACAATCATGATGTGAATCCTCTATAAAAGATTTCCAATATTCGAGTGAAAAAATGGCGGGAAATAACACGATAAGACGAGAATCCGAAATTACGAATTAGTCTACAATGTATTGTTCTTTTTTCAAAATTTTAGCGATCTGGTGGTGAAAATCATTGCATGAGATTTTTTTTTAAATTCATAATATCACGCGTTTGGATGATATAATGATCATACTGTCATTGAGTGTTTTAATGTTGGCAATAAGCTAATTGTTATAGGTTCTTTTATAGAGGATTAATAGCATGATAGTACATAAAAATCTTTATGAATCAATGAAACTATGCACTTTGTAACATTGACGACCTCCATAGTCGAGTGGATAGTGTACCGGTTTCGAGGTGTCGCCATCTCTGAGTACAAATCCCGGTGGGGGCAGATGTTTGTGTGATGAATACGAGCATTTGTACCTTAGTCATGGTTGTTGATAAATATTTCTATAAACATATTTATATATGTATAATATATGTATGTGTATCCGTCCCCTAGATCCCATAGCACAAGCCTTGCAGAGCTTAGTTTGGGCTAGGCTAATTGGTGTAAGTGTAACAAATAAAAAAAAAACTTGATTTACTAAAATGTTGTTTCAGAGGAGAGATTATGGCGTCCTAGCACCTTTCCTCCCACCCAAGCATGAATATGTGCTATTCATTACACTTACTGAAGTACAAATCAAGCTGTATGATCACTATTTAGAAAAATACTCGAGGCGGTAAGTTGCAATTAATAAAATGCTAAATATTACCTGGTTTGCTAGTCCTAGTATTTATAACACTCAGCGCCATAGAATATAATAGATTTTTAAATTTAAGGACAGAACAAGATTAAAAATTAAAGTGCTTGAGGGAAAATAACAATGGTGAATTTAAATACAATAAAAACAACATTTTATTAGTATATATGTAATATTTAAAAAATTACCAGTAAGGTATAAAATTATAAAACTCCTAGTAAGAATATATAAATCTTGTTGTACAAAAAGAATAATTCCTATACAGGTCTCAAATAACAGATCACCCCTCTTGACTCCTTTATAAAGATGTGTTTTCGATGATACCAATATCACAGCCCCAGAAAAGGCTTGAAGCGGTGGACTAATTTTGGTCCTTTCTAGAATCTCTAAAAGAGCTGTGAGAGATTGTTAAACTTTGTTGAAATTGATTGTTATTGAGTTGCATGCATTTCTCTTTAGGTAAATAGTGCATGAGACTTGCCTCTGTCATTCCGAATGTCTTTTCGGGAATTCATGGGGTGGAAATTACAGCCACAGTGCAGTTTGTGAGTCATTTTGAGGTTGTGATGTTTTATAAAACTCAAATTCGGCCGCATGTGCTGCACTGTTTACACCTCAGGGCACATGCTTCCAAATATCAGCTCAATTCTCTTGAACTCCTTTCAGCAAAGGCTTTCCGAATCATCAGTGCTCTCAATATTACAGCATCAACAGTAGTGATTGCAATCCGGCGTCATTTTCAGTCCGGCCGGATTGATTAAATCAAGATGATTTTCGCTTTATAGTAAAAAATAAGAGAGTTAATCAAGTGTCACTGCACTTGTATGTAGGTAGTTTATAAAAAATAAATCACAAATATATAAAATCGACTTTATTTCCATATCTTAATAGATACAATTAACCTTACGTAATTAACTGAAATGAGATCAAAATCATTAAAGTATTTGAGAATGCTAACAAACAAGTCTTACAGGTATTTATGATTATGACAGATACCATCATGATTACTAACTGCTAGCACCGGATCCGGTCTTCGGATCCTGTACATTGATACCGGATCCGATAACCATTAAATGATGTCGGATCCGCCGGATTACCGGATCCGTTTTTTCGGATTGCAATCCCTAATCAACAGAAACTTTTAAGCAACTGAGAGAATGGTTCTTTGGGTATTCTTTAATGGGGCCTTTTTCACCTTTTACTCATTGCAACACCATATATTTATGTTTATTTAAAACTTGGCCTCTTGTTTTAGGCCACTTCCAGGAAAGTCGTCCGGATTCCTGTTCCCAGATTTCCAATCTTTGCAAAGAATATGGACACACCCGCTTGTACTCAAATATAATTCTGAAAGATACGAGATCATGCAACAGAAAAAGGTGAAAATTGTTTGACATAATTGAATATTCACTTTGAATTGGTTTCATATTCACAGATAATTTTGTTTTACAGAGGGAAAGAGAGGAGGAGGAGGATTCCGAAGGGTCATTAGCAGATTTCATTGATGATGATTCAACGCCAGATGTAAGTTATTTATTTTATTTTAATTAACAGTATTCAAATGCGGACTTAATACCATGGGTTTTATCTGATGATTAACTTTGGGGTGATTAGGAGGCAGAGAGAGAGAGATGATGATGAATGTTAAGAAAGCAAATCATGACAAAAATTAAAATTTATACGTGTCGTAATTATACACTGCTAAAATTTAATTACCATAAGAAATTATGGGAGAATTAGGAACGTGTTTTTTTTTATAAATATACGAGTAAATATATAATTATCGGTACAATATATTTCTTTTAAAATTGTGATAAATATTGACACTTTATGTATATAAGTAATAATAAAAAAATATATAATATATTGTCAAATGGAAAAATCTGTTTGATCATAAACTGAGAGATTGGTCTGAAGTCCGACATAACCACCGGTTGCTGTGGTAGCCATGAGGGTCTGAGCCTCTCCTCTCCTGAGGAAAAAAAAGAAGATAAAAAATAGATGTTATTAATCAATAATCGAATTACTTAATGTCTATCTAACTAACTAACTGTAATCTGCGTAGCGCACTCAAACACAGAAGCTGGGCTCATTGATGTTCTCTATGCGGTGACAGATTAACGATTCACGCGTCATTGCTCCTTTTCTTCCTGTTGGATATCGTAAGAGTGAACTTATTATATTGGGGCTTGATATGAGTGTTTATTACATCCTTACCTAACACTTCAGAGCCAACTGGCTTGATTATATGTATGTATATACATACTATGCAGCACAAAAGCGCCTTGATGGGTTGAAGTTAGAAGGCTCTTTGCTAGGCTAAGCTAGATGTAGTCATCTATTTAAAAAACTAGTGTTTTATTAATTTTAGGGAAAAATAAGTTGACAAAATGCTTCATAAGATTAATGTCGTTTTCTAGGAGTCCACCACTGATGAGTCCTCTGAAGATTTGTCAGATGTAAGTGATGATAGTCGAAAGAAAAGTAAAAAGAAGAAATCAGTCAAAAAAAGCAAGGGGAAAGATTCGAAGACGTCCACTCGAAGAGGCACGCGGGCTAACCCAGGTAAAATAAAATCTCTACTATAATACTCGTTATTTTATTATACAAGATGTGTGTACAAAATATGTATATATTTTTATTTTTTATCCAATCATCATTCTAATTTCTCTATTTAAAATAAGTCTATGCTTACTTAGGAAATTTAAATGTTTGAACAATTTGTTAAAGACTGATTTGCCAAAATGGCAAATACATAAAATGAAAAAAAAATATAACTTAAGCCTGACAAAGGAACAACGTTATGTGTGGGCATTTTTTTTTCGGGGGGAAAATGTTCCTTATGCACCCTGTCACCGCGCTGACTAGGCGCGGCCGTGTAGGCTCTCCGGTAGAGGACCGGCCTACCCACTAAACCCCCCGGTGTCCTTCCACCCCATAGCGGGGCGCGTGGCGGGGTGCGCTTTCGCGATGCTACCGCCACACGCCCACAATGTTATGTGTGGGCCTAAAATAAATGAATAACTAACAAGATTATTTTTAATTGTGTGATAACTTAATTTCGATAATTTTAAACCATTTCAAATTTATAAAGATCCCATTTTTTTTATAAATGCAATAAATCAGAAAATGCGAAAAGATTTATAAATGCATGTTACATGTATAATTTAATATTTATTTTGAGATATTGTTTCTGTTGCTTGAAATTCGACTTTAGACCAGTTTTCGTAAGATAAAAAAAGATCTTTTCATTGCTGTTATTTTAATGAGCGATTGTACATGTTTTTTTTAATACGAGTAATTTAACTGCAAAATTAAATCCATTTTGTTCTGTAGTTGCCAGTGTATTGTTTTATTATTTGTCATTGATATTAAACTATTTTTTTTTATTCACATATGACTTTATAGAAAGCTCTTTTGAATCGTCCAAATTTTTTTCCTACATTATATTCAGGACGTAATTTTTTAGCTGATAAGGAGAATGGACGCAAGAAACTTATCAGCTTTATCAAAAGTAATAACAACATTTACAATAAATTATGTTGTTATCATACAATGTACATGTGTTTACAATTTATAAGGGAAAACAAATATTTACACGTTAGAATGTATCCTGAAATCAACACCAAGCATTGGCATCATTTAAATACTCAATCGTCTTTTTAACATGTACCTTGAACTTATGAAAAGGCAATTCAGCTACACTATATGGAATCTTGTTATAAAAATTTATATGCTATGCATTCAATGTTAAGTGACCAATTAAATAAAGACATATTTAAATAGCTTATATCCCAATGGGAACCAATTCAAATAATTATTATGGATTTTAGTGGAAATGGAAGAGGTGGAAACTCCCGAGGTGCAAGAACTCAAAGCTGAGAATCCAACGGAATGGTGGATAAAGCTGGTGACCGATGATGAGGTTGAAGACATGCGCTACTCGCACAAGCTCATCCTCCTGTTCGACATCCTGCGGCAGTGTGAGACTATTGGTGACAAATTGTGAGTACCCACAGACTTTGTCTTCAGCCATTATATCATGAATATTAATAAGTGATTCCCTAGAAATTTCCATTGTTTTTCTATTCGTTAATATAACTTATTTTGGTATTAAATAAATTATGATAGTTTTTGTATATCTTAGGTTACTATGGATAATACCAAAGGAGAATGGCAAGCTTGTATGGGAGTTTCGTACATCCATTTTTTATCACGTACTGTAATGAAACATATGTCGAAATAATGATAATTTTCTGGAAACCCACTAATATAACTTATTTTGGTATTAAATAAATTATGATAGTTTTTGTATATCTTAGGTTACTATGGATAATACCAAAGGAGAATGGCAAGCTTGTATGGGAGTTTCGTACATCCATTTTTTATCACGTACTGTAATGAAAATATGTCGAAATAATGATAATTTTCTGGAAACCCACTCACAAAAAAAGAAAACAATTATTAAGTTGTCATTCAATAGTTATAATGTTTTGAATACAAAAAGTGAGGTTATGTTTATAGATTTTTGATCTTTGTAACTGATTATTTTTAAGCCTTATATATCTTTTTCAAAACATCTTACTAAGAATGAATATGAGTTACAGAACACGTAGCAAACAGCAACAAAAATATTAGACATTGGAATATGTAGATAATGCATCAAAATTATATTAGTTACTGTTCTGCATATCTAACTTATCAATAATAATAACGTATAATGATGTACTCAAAATCGAAGAGAAAGATAATTCTTCGATATCAGTCAAAGTATAGTTTAAAGCAAAGTTTTTTTTCTTTTGCATTAAGAAAACATTATGCTACCATTTGCATTACATAAATCTAAAGATGCAAAATATATATTGCATTACATAAATCTAAAGATTCAAAATATATATTAAAATTCACATAAAATCGATTTCAATTAATCCATTAATACATTTTTCTTCTATGTAGTACTGATAATCGTGTTGCGTTTTGTTTTCGTAATGCGTTTTGTTTTCGGTTTTGCGGTACTGATTTTAAAATGTAAAATTAGTGTCTTTTAAATGTAAAAGTTATTGCATAAACATGGCCCTGGTACATGACAAAAAGTAGCCTGTACGTGAAATGCCATTTAACTTAATTAAAATTTATTTATTAAAACTCCATATTAAATGACAACATTTTAACCTCTATTTACCAATACCGGGGCCAACATGTAACATCTGATGGAATGGTGCGTGTATAGTAAATTCTGAACTGAGCTGGACTTTGGAATACACTTATGTCGCTTATTTTTATAATTATGTTGATTTAATATTAATCAAGCTGATTTGACAATTGTTGCATCACAGCTGTAATCTCGGATTCAAATTTTATAAAACAGTATTGATACACAATTGATCTATATTTGTACAGAAAAGCCTGGTTAGTCACAAAAATGCTTGGCATCCTCTTGAAAGTGAAATGTTACTTCTGAACAAATGCTACAATAAACATAGTACACGTCAGATCATATATAGATTAGTGATTAGTACCTTTGGATGGCTCCGCCAAGTGTCAATATTGAAGTTCTGCTTGTATATGACCCAACCACTATTGGTACATGGTAAATATTACCATAATTCAGACTGTATTTGAATACATATGTGATATCTTCTGCACTGGAACAAAGCGTTGCTAGTCTGAGTGATGCTAGCTATACCAACTCAGGTTATTCAAATCTACACGTAGAGGAGGTTACTTTTAGGTGATCAGATCACGCTACCACCTGACTTACATATTTGCTTAAAATCCTACCTTCTATAAAAAAGTATTGAATTTATATTGAATATATATGCCATTATATAAAAGTTTATTTTATAGAATGGCATATATATAAGGTTTGATGGGGTATCCATTCAAAAAAGTTAGTTCTAGCTTTGTTTATACTTATAATAATATAATCGACTATTAGTACTTAAAAACAATTATCTGGAATGGAATAGGTGGTTATATTCCATTTCCGAATCATCAATTAATCATAATTAAAATATATATATTATGCCACCCGCCTCGAAGCTCGCCTTCGATGCTCGAAGGGTGGAAGTGTAATAATGTCATAACGTCGACGTCGTCTCGATCACTGTCGCAGACACACCTCTCTACACCCTTAGCCGTTCATAGCAATGTTGCTCTCTTCACACCAATATTGGTCTGCTTTTTTGGGAAGCCCATTTAGTGAGCGGCGAGTCACCACCTGCCATATTTAAATCAATTAGGAGACTTTGAGAAGGCAGGTGACCGGAGTCTTTCCATAGCCCGGTTTTCATTACCACCTAAATCGAAATGCAATAGGCCACAAACGTTTTGACCACTAATGACAATAGTTTCTGTGCATCTAACTGGGTAGTCTTTGGCTGCATTTTTCATGATGCAGATAGAGATTGGATCCAGTTGGTACACTCCACGCATACTTTCATTAAATTTTGCTTAAATGGCCTCTACGCGTTGGGTTCTGTATCCCCGCGTACGCCTTATAAAGGACCGTGTCTTATAATGACGCGTGAATTAAGCTAAAATAAGTGGTGGTACAATTATCATTGTTCATCGAACAAAACTAACATACAAAAACGTATTTATTTAATTGACAGGTTGGTGTTCTCCCAATCTTTATACTCATTGGATCTCATTGAACATTTCCTGGGAAAAGTGGATGAGGCGACGCAGGAGGGTCGCATTGATGAGAAGCTGGGCGGTCATGTCGGTGAGTTGAATTTTACGGAATGTGTCATCAACATGTATGTGATAAGATATAAGTGAGAAAAATATGAATATATAGCATGTGATTTGTCATCAAATTGACAACATTACTAGCCATTAAAGTCTCCTAACTAGGGTTTATATCCCTCTTATATTGTGATGTTAAAACATGTCAATTAGTTAGCCTGACCTTTTGGACATTTTCTACCATTGATGTTCTCGTTTCATTTAATTATATTTTCTCAGTGTCGTTAATTTTGGTGAATAGGATTAAACTGGAGAGACTTAGGATTTCATTATATTCGTGATATGAATCCAAGCTGGTGATATGTTAAACAATTATGTCTATTAAAATTTAGTTTCTGTATTTAGCTGTATACTACATACCATAGTTATGAATATTTATAGATAGTCATATCATAGTAAAGAAGCAGTGGATTATCACGAGAATTTAATTGGTAATGAAAAATTTAATGGGTTCTTAAGAATAGAGAATATTTCAGTAATAATGTTTACAAATTGCAAGCCTTAATTTAGTTTTAGATTAATCAAAAAAAATTGTGATATGTCTAAACTGTTTACTTCTATGTCTAATAGCAAAAAAAAATGTTTTACAGGTTCCTGGTCTCCTGGTGTGGACTACTTCAGACTTGACGGTTCTACGTCTTGTGAGAACAGATCTATTTGGTGCAAGAATTTCAATAGAGAAGATAATCCAAGAGCAAGGTCAGTATCTATTACTTTACTTTTTTAGATAATATATTACAGCAACAAATAAAGTTATAATTATAGTGAAAATTGTAAAATGTATCATATGCACTAAGGATTCCCATCCTAAAGACCACATGTTTAATCATAAGTATCAGCTCAGGAATGTAATGATTTTTTTCAGATTATTCTTAATATCAACTCGAGCAGGTGGGCTTGGTATCAACTTGGTGGCAGCTAACCGCGTGGTGATCTTCGACGTGTCATGGAACCCATCACACGATGTGCAAAGCATATTCAGGGTGTATCGTTTTGGACAAAAGAAGCCTTGTTATATTTATCGGTTTCTGGCTATGGTGAGTGGAGGCATATTAATCTTGTTATTGCTTGTACAGTTTGCTGTTAATATTTGTATAAATGATATCAATATTAGTTTTTGAACTGATTTCGTTTAAAGGTACTTATTATCATTTTAAAATTTAATTTACTTTTGAAAATTTTCAAATTCACCAAACTAATTAGGGTGGGCTCAAATGCCTCTATAGTATCATATCGTGTGTGCTAATGTATATAATCTTTGTATTTAAGTTTAATTTTGGAAAAGTCATATTCTGTAAATGGATGCTTGGGTGGTTTGGGCATGTGGAACGGATGGATGAAAGTAGACTGACCAAAATGATTTATGAAGCTGGAGTGAGTGGAGACACGGGACGAGGAAGACCTAGGCGAACATATTTCGAACAAATCGAAAGTGTCCTCAAAAAAGGCCAGGTCAGAAGTACCCGCAATCGTCGAGCATGTATGAGGAATGTTATGAAAGTAGATGAAGCGAAAGAGATATGTAAAGACCGTAGCAAGTGGAAAGACGTAATCTCTGCCTACCCCCGTGGGAAAAAGGCGTGAGTGTATGTATGTAAATGAATAGAATGTGTCTTTTTAATACAATTTTTTTTTATTTAAATGACATTAGATCAGGATGTTTTGAATGATTTTATTATTTTTTAAGGGAAAAGCTTCAAAAATTACTAATATCATAGTAGTTTAGTTACAGAAAATAACACTGCTATGAAGTATAAAAGAGTAATGATCATTTAACTTAGATTGTGATTTATTTTATTTATTTATTGAAGTCAACATCACAAATACAAACATTTTATAATAGATATGCCAGTAATATTATGGTAATATAGTAGAAGTCTGTAACTTCTACTATATTATCATAATATTATTATTGTAGGGTAGACTAAGTACAATTATCTGTTTAGAAAGAAAAAAAATGATGGTAGTGGTGAAATTTGTTGTGAATATAAACTCCATGTCTATTCATAGAGACATATAGGCACAACTGTATGAAAATAAATTTGAAAAATAAAAACTGACAACTTACTTCGTTTGTTCCGCCCAAGATGGTCGTTTCATTTTAGTTACTATATATTACATATATTAGTTTCTTAACATGGTAGCAGAGCTACAGGTAATTAGAAATAGCTAAAATTGTTTTTTGTGTTACGAAGTGTAGAGTCTTAGATATTAAAATCATGGCGAATGTTGTTGCGGCGGCTATTGAGAAATTAAATGGCTTGTCAAATTATTCACAATGGAAATTTTTAATGAAGATGACTCTTATCCACGAAGATCTGTGGGAATGTATCGAGACAAAAGATGCAGCAGGTGTGGATTGCAAAAAACAACAAAAGGCCTTGGCCAGGATTTGTCTCAGTTTAAATCCGGTGGCGTTTGTACATGTACGTAATGCGAGTACAGCATATGAGGCTTGGGCGAATTTGGAAAAAGCCTATGAAGACAAAGGCCTTACGCGAAGGCTGGGCTTGTTAAGGACGCTCTTTGGCATGAAACTGGATAGTTTTTCCGGGTATGGAGGAATACCTAACCAAAGTAGATATTAGGCATCACTTCGTTAGGGAATTGGTTGAGGAAGGCACTGTAGTTGTCAGGTACTTACCTTCTGACCAGATGATAGCTGACTTTTTGACTAAGCCTGTAAATACTTGTGTGTTCAAGCGTTGTGTAAATAGTATAGGGTTTAGTTAGTAAGTTAGTGTACTGGTAGGCTAGGTAACCTAGACTAGTATTTTCTACGTTTGTGTTTATTTTTATATAGTCATGTGCGTTTAAGGGGTGTGTTGTGAATATAAACTCCATGTCTATTCATAGATACATATAGGCACAACTGTATGAAAATAAATTTGAAAAATAAAAACTGACAACTTACTTCGTTTGTTCCGCCAAGATGGTCGTTTCATTTTAGTTACTATATATTAGTTTATATATAGTAACTATATATTAGTTACATATATTAGTTTCTTAACAAAATTTGTTTGTGTGTGCTTCTGAGAGTGAATAGAATACAAATATTATTTTTTTCTTACGAAATGAGTGAAATTATTATAAGAATAAAAATAAAACATTAAAGCAAAAAATGCACATAGCATTTCACTACAGGGTATAGGTGTATATAAACTGTTATTTAAGAGAGAGATCGTTATGAGATTAAGAGAATAGTTTATATTAAATTTTTAATAAAATGTTCTTTTTCATTGCTATTTCACTAGTATTTTTTTGTGACTTATAATGGGTTACTAAAATTGGCAATGTTATGCTTGTTAGTATTGCAAATGTGACATGTTCACTAGGGCACAATGGAGGAGAAGATATACGAGCGGCAAGTGACCAAGCAGGCGATCTCGAAGCGCGTGATAGACGAGCAGCAGATCGACCGGCACTACGCGGAGAACGACCTGGCCGAGCTGTACAAGTTCGAGCCGCGGCCGCCCGCGCCGCGCCCGCTGCCGCCGCTGCCGCGCGACCGCCTCTTCGCCGAGATGCTGCGCGAGCGGGAGGCGCAGGTACGCTGCTGCTGCTGCTGCTGCTGCTGTACAAGTTCGAGCCGCGGCCGCCCGCGCCGCGCCCGCTGCCGCGCGACCGCCTCTTCGCCGAGATGCTGCGCGAGCGGGAGGCGCAGGTACGCTGCTGCTGCTGCTGTGCTGCTGCTGCTGCTGTACAAGTTCGAGCGCGGCCGCCCGCGCCGGCCCGCTGCCGCGCGACGCCTCTTCGCCGAGATGCTGCGCGAGCGGGAGGCGCAGGTACGCTGCTGCTGCTGCTGCTGCTGCTGCTGCTGCTGTACAAGTTCGAGCCGCGGCCGCCCGCGCCGCGCCCGCTGCGCGCGACCGCCTCTCGCCGAGATGCTGCGCGAGCGGGAGGCGCAGTACGCTGCTGCTGCTGCTGCTGCTGCGCTGCTGCAAGTTCGAGCCGGCCGCGCCGCTGCCGCGCGACGCCTCTTCGCCGAGATGCTGCGCGAGCGGGAGGCGCAGGTACGCTGCTGCTTGCTGCTGCTGCTGCTGCTGCTGCTGTACAAGTTCGAGCCGCGGCCGCCCGCGCCGCGCCCGCTGCGCGCGACCGCCTCTTCGCCGAGATGCTGCGCGAGCGGGAGGCGCAGGTACGCTGCTGCGCTGCTGCTGCTGCTGCTGCTGCAGTTCGAGCCGCGGCGCCGCGCCGCGCCCGCTGCCGCGCGACCGCCTCTTCGCCGAGATGCTGCGCGAGCGGGAGGCGCAGGTACGCTGCTGCTGCTGCTGCTGCTGCTGTACAAGTTCGAGCCGCGGCCGCCCGCGCCGCGCCCGCTGCCGCCGCTGCCGCGCGACCGCCTCTTCGCCGAGATGCTGCGCGAGCGGGAGGCGCAGGTACGCTGCTGCTGCTGCTGCTGCTGCTGTACAAGTTCGAGCCGCGGCCGCCCGCGCCGCGCCCGCTGCCGCCGCTGCCGCGCGACCGCCTCTTCGCCGAGATGCTGCGCGAGCGGGAGGCGCAGGTACGCTGCTGCTGCTGCTGCTGCTGCTGTACAAGTTCGAGCCGCGGCCGCCCGCGCCGCGCCCGCTGCCGCCGCTGCCGCGCGACCGCCTCTTCGCCGAGATGCTGCGCGAGCGGGAGGCGCAGGTACGCTGCTGCTGCTGCTGCTGCTGCTGTACAAGTTCGAGCCGCGGCCGCCCGCGCCGCGCCCGCTGCCGCCGCTGCCGCGCGACCGCCTCTTCGCCGAGATGCTGCGCGAGCGGAGGCGCAGGTACGCTGCTGCTGCTGCTGCTGCTGCTGTACAAGTTCGAGCCGCGGCCGCCCGCGCCGCGCCCGCTGCCGCCGCTGCCGCGCGACCGCCTCTTCGCCGAGATGCTGCGCGAGCGGGAGGCGCAGGTACGCTGCTGCTGCTGCTGCTGCTGCTGCTGTACAAGTTCGAGCCGCGGCCGCCCGCGCCGCGCCCGCTGCCGCCGCTGCCGCGCGACCGCCTCTTCGCCGAGATGCTGCGCGAGCGGGAGGCGCAGGTACGCTGCTGCTGCTGCTGCTGCTGCTGTACAAGTTCGAGCCGCGGCCGCCCGCGCCGCGCCCGCTGCCGCGCGACCGCCTCTTTGCCGAGATGCTGCGCGAGCGGGAGGCGCAGGAACGCTGCTGCTGCTGCTGCTCCGCCAGTGGTAGCCGCAGGTACGCTGCTGCTGCTGCGCCAGTGGGAGCCGCAGGTACGCTGCTGCTGCTGCTGCTACTCCTCCAGTGGGAGCCGCAGGTACGTTGCTGCTGCGCCAGTGGGAGCCGCAGGTACGCTGCTGCTGCTGCTGCTGCGCTAGTGGGAGCCGCAGGTACGCTGCTGCTGCTGCAGCTGCACCAGTGGGAGCCGCAGGTACGCTGCTGCTGCTGCGTCAGTGAGAGCCGCAGATACGTTGCTGCTGCTGCGCTAATGAAAGCAGCAAGTACGCTGCTGCTACTGCAGCTGCGCCAGTGCCGCAGGTACGCTGCTGCTGCTGCTGTTGCGCGAGTGAGAGGCACAGGTGTCTTTACTCTAGATGTCGACCGAGATACATCCGTCCTTATAGACACATTATAGATTCGATCGAAACTCTTATATCCCCTAACAGATCTCTGAACTATCTCAATACACCCTACAAAATCGGAACAATTGACATTACTTTAAACATCCAAAAATTCACACTATTTATATCTTTGTAAAATTGTCGGTATAACTTACACCATTTTTTCTTCTTACATTAATGTCTTAACTCTTATAGTAATCTACTTGCTATTATATAAACAGATTATCTGTTTTAGGAATTGGAGTTAACTATTGCACGGATTTAGATACCACCACCAAATTGTCGGTTAAACCAGCTTTAACTTGTATTCCAACTTTTTCGGACATAGTGCAAGATAAGCTATGGGTAACTTATTTTTATAAATTAATGTAAAATGGATTTCGAATTTTAGATCTACAAGTACCACGAGCATGATTCGCTACTTGAAAACAAGGAAGAAGAGACACTTAGCGAGGAAGAACGCAAGGCGGCCTGGGAGGACTTTGAAAACGAAAAGAATCGTCCACCACCTGCTCCCTTCCCCAACGCTTGGCACGGCATGAGTATGCAACTTTTTTGTCATTATCATCATTCTTTCAATTGAGATATGGTATGATTAATTTTATTGTAATATTTAATTAGTACTGGACGTAACCTCCTCAAGAGTCTCCACACCAATCGGTTCAATATCTAGCACTTATAAATAAAATATATAGTGCACTGTACCTGATATGAATGATTTGCCATCCTGCATTCTTATAAACTACAGAAGCCCTATATGTATTTATATATAATTATCGGAACACAATAACTAAAGCTAAGCAATAGGAAACATGTAATAAAAGTAAGAAATTTTTTGTTATTAAAATGCTAAACAAATATAAAAGTAGGGCCAATGTTGTTATTTAACAATAATTACGAATCAAAAGTAACGGTAAACGGAACGGATTTAAAACACCAATCAGCGTTCATTGACGTCACTCCTGTTATGACAACTTATTTGAGGTTATAAGTTGTAGTAAAAGTGAACAATTAAACCAAAATGAATTGCGTTTTTTGAATAAAAGTGGAAGTTGGGCTTACAAAGCAGATTCTAGGATTCTGCCAAAAGTTAATGTTGACATGGTAGTGACATTTTTTGTCGAAAGTGCAGTTTTCAAGTGTAGAAATGAAAGGGACTAAACAAAAAGACATTGAAAAGTTTGGGTAAATGTTAGGTAGGTAACTGTTTCTTTTGTGTACTTATGTCAATGTGGTCTTCACAGCATCGAATAAATAAATAAATATAAATAAATATTAAAAGTCTTTGGGCAATAAATGTCATTCATTTTCGCTGCTTGAATCCACAGTTTTTTCTCAGTTTTGGGTCAGAAGGTCCAGTCAAAAACAATTTATTAGGAAACTTATTTGAAGTAGATGGACACATTGGCACAAAACATATGTCCATACGGCTTTTTTTTTCGGAGTATCAATGGCATAGTTATGATCACCTGATGTTGATGGATAGTTCTTTGTGAATTTTTACAAAATAATACCTTGAAAGTAGAGATAAATGCAAAAAACAACTAAAGCCAGCAATGACACGCGCAGTTCAATCAATGAGCCAGTGACGTCATACGAACTATTGGTCTGTTTTCGCGCGAAAATTTAAATTGACAATTTTAAACCGCATCTTTTTCAGTAATATACAGTCTTTTCATTTTTTTTATATACGTGTGGTCTATTCTACGTGGAGTTCTTTAAAATGAGCACAAAAATAAAAATATTGCATTTTCCCTATTGAAACATTAAATACATACATATATGTCACGCCTTGTTCCCAATGGGGTAGGTAGAGACCATCTCTCTCCACTTGCTTTTTTTTTTTTTTTTTATAGCATAGGCGAGCAAACGGATCACCTGATGGTAAGCGATAACCGTTGCCCATGGACACCCGCAACACCAGAGGAGTCACAGATGCGTTGCCGGCCTTTTAAAAGGGAATAGGGGGAATAAGGGGAATAAGGAGAATAAGGGGGTTGGGCCTCCGGTACCCTCACTCACTCGGCGAAACACAGCGCAAGCGCTATTTTACGCCGGTTTTCTGTGAGGCCGTGGTATCACTCCGGTCGAGCCGGCCCAATTTGTGCCGAAGCATGGCTCTCCCACATATAAAATAAACATAAATCTCCCACATCTCCACTTGCTACGGTCCTAGCACACTTCTCTTGCTTCCTCCGCTTTCATGAGCGTCTTCATGCATGCTCGTCGGTTGCGAGTATTCTTGACCCGGCCTTTCTTTAGGACATCTTCGATTTGATCGAGATATGTCCGCCTAGGTCGACCTGCACCGATTCGTCCTATCATTCTTACCTCGTGTATCTCTGTCGTTAATCTTCCCTCATTCATTCTTTCAACATGGCCGAACCATCTAAGCATCCCTTTCTCTATCTTTGTCACTACATCTTTAACTACGCCGTATCGCTCCCTTATCACACTGTTCCTGACTTTGTCCTTCAGATTCACTACAATTATACTTCTCAAGCTTCTCATCTCCACAAGATTAATTCTACTTTCAAGTTTCTTCTGCCACACCCAACATTCACTACCATACATCAATGTGGGGATCAACACGCCTCCATGCACAGCCAGTCGTGCTGTTTGTGATACGTTCTGGCTATTCATGAAGTTATGAAGTGCCCCATTTCATTTATAAAACATAATATATTTATATAACATAAGAGTAATTTTTTTAACAAACTAATACTAAATTGTTTAAACAAACTAATTTTTCACAGTGCCCGGCCTACTGGCCCAACAACAACAACTGGCATACGCTGCTCTAGCAACTATGTTGCGGAAGGACATGCCCAATATGAATGATGCCCAGATCCGCGATATGCTACCCCTTATCTACAACGCTAACCCCGCGGTGAGTACTGCGTCGGAAATAGTGCGCCGTCAATATTAACAAGCTCTTAATAGTGCTAATATTTAGTGAATATGGCGTCAGTGATATATAAACGATTCCTCATGTACAAACACTCACTTAGAGAGCGATTTATAGCCAGCTGACGCCGCGTCAGTGTGTTACACACACTGACGCCACAAAATGTGGTTAATATAATCGACCCTCAATTGGGTAGACGACAATTTTTTTAAATTCAATATATAATAAGAGTACCTATTACTTTTGAAGATACATCGCCATGCTTGCAGCGCTATCGCGGGTCGCTCAAAAACGCTCCATACTAAAGACACTGCAATCATGACGTCATAACTCAGTAAACTCGCCTAATTTGTATGAGCGTAAAAACAAATTTTAAAATAGCTTTGTTATTTGTACGTTTATAGCGATACTTTCTATATAAAAATAAGTTACATTTAATGTGAAAATGCTAGAAATGTGTTCGTTTCATTAGAATTACGTAAATAATAAATGTTCATTTTTAAAAATCCAAAAACAATATAAACATAAGACGTGTCAGTATAAACAACCTACCATATGCAACGCTCAAATTGAGTAACAACGGCGTCAATATCTGTGACTTGTTCATACGCTCATATTGAACGAGGTCAAAATGAACGATCCTTCATTTACAACGTTGACATTAATACTCACGTTATTGACGCTAAAGTCGTGATCAATATGAATGACCCCTCATTTATAACGCTCGTATTGATTAAAAATAGCGTCAGTGTCTGTCACGACACAAGATATGATTAATGTATATGACCTACTATACTACGTTTACTGCGCGAGGAACCTGATGTCAGTATGTGAGGCTTTCGCTACACACTTACTTATGGCATAAATTAATATAAAGATATTATACATATCAATCAAAGAGCCATAAACGGAGACACGATCCAATCAATTTGTAATTTTTCTAAGATGCACAAAAGTTTTTGTAAATCTCTATCAATCAATAACAATTACGTGGCTGAAATATAACATAATTAAAATATTATTTATCATCCTAATTATGCTTTAATCGTTTTGATAGACATTGTATTATGAAACTTAATAATGATACATATATAATTTATTCATTCAGATGTTCGGTGGATATGACTATGGCGTAAGTGAACAAGTAGATTGATGTTGCACTTATATTTTATATTTTTGTTTCGCTGTATAATGGTAACGTTGTACCTAATTAGTATGTCACACTGGATCTGAAACACTACAATCGAAAATAACTTTTGGAAATTAAAATTAATTTGTTTGAAATATATTTTAATATAATGGAGCCATTTCGTAATGTGATACTATTATCAAAAAGTGTTATTCAAATCCAGTCCAGTTGTGAGCACGACTTTTGTTTTTTATGTATTAACATAATAGATGCATGCAGTCGATTAATGATGTTGGCGTTAAAAAATTAAATTTTATTATTTATCCTACAGCTGATGCAGAAAATGTCTGAAATCTACAAGTATGCACCTGGAGCCATGATGAATCCAGCAATGTTAAATCCTGTTATGAATCCTGGTAAGTTTTAATTAGATATGATATTGTGCTCTTGTTATTATAATATTTTTATGTTGAGAATTACAAGAAACTTAATACTTACAAATTTATCAAATTGTAATATGCATAGATTTACTTTTTTTTTATATAGGTACACGTAACAAATAAATCTTCCACGTAAATTAATAAAATAAAACAAATAAAGAATGTTTTTAGATACAAAAGAAATAACATTTTAATATATAATTTTATATTTGTCTTAAATAATATCTACTATTTCATATGTTTGCTATTCCCTTCTAAAACTCCTTAAAGTATCTCACAAGATCTCGCCACTCCTATCTGTCCTCTATGATTTATTGACCTTCTTCCATCTCTAAAATTAAGAGGAGCCTTTAGATCATAGCTTAGTTTGATTCTTCTTTCTATTCTTAATATGATGTATGTTTACGGGATAATTAAAAATGCCTAGACTTACTTCAGTTGATACTTTAGGCTGGCAATAAAAAGAAAGATTATTTCTCTACAATTTTATATTATTATAATATAAAAGTAAAGAAATAACTTTCCGTATTTATCTTCAATAGGATAAATTTAGAAAGTTGCTCTGTGATCTCCACAAAACAATAAAAAAAGTAATTTACATACAATAATAATAAATAAATATTTGTTACACGTACACCAATTAGCCTAGCCCAAGGTAAGCTCTGTAAGGCTTGTGCTATGGGATCTAGGGTAACGGATAGACATACATATATTATACATATATAAATAATTTTTATCTATACTAATATAATAAAGCTGAAGAGTTTGTTTGTTTGTTTGTTTGTTTGAACGCGCTAATCTCCGAAACTACTGGTGCGATTTGAATAATTCTTTTTTGTTGGATAGTCCATTTATCGAGGAAGGCTATAGGCTAAATAACATTACGCTATGACCAATAGGAGCAAAGACAGAGCGGTAAATGTGTAAAAAACGGGGAAAATTATTCATTTTTGAAGGCTTTCTTTGCGTGCGCTGCGAAAACGGTTCAAGATACACAAAAAATATGTATGAAAGAATTATTCCTCTATACATGATCTAAAAAAAAGTCCGCGACGGCATATGTCTATCTTTTAAGGTTTAGTCACAATGACCGTTTTTATGGTACCAAATTTGGTCGAAATAATTTGTTTAAGTTGTATCAACATAATAATACTAAAAATTCTGCGGAAACTCGACCATTCCGAAAATCCCGCAAGAACGGGAACTATGTGGGAAAAACCAAAAATCTGCCGGAAGTCACTATTCCACGCGGACGAAGTCGCGGGCAAAAGCTAGTAGAGATATATATCAACAACCATGACTAAGGTACAAATGCTCGCATTCATCACACAAACATCTGCCCCCACCGGGACTCGAACCCGGGACCTCAGAGATGGCGACACCTTGAAACCGGTGTACTATCCACTCGACTATGGAGGTCGTCAAGCTGTAATACCTACCTTAGGCAAATGTTAATATCCAAGTGGCCATAATAATGTAATTTTAAAGCACAGTGTGCTTATTACATCTATTAGGATCTAATAAAATAATTTTGTTTGTTCTGGAAATTTTAATGTAAGAGGTTAATTGTATCCAGTTTTGATAGCCTAGTAAACAATAGAATGTACAATACAATAGATTTCCATAATAAAAAGTGTACTAGTTTTTATTTTGTCAGACGTTATAGTAAATGAATAATATGTTCTTGTATTTTTTTTTATTATTATTGGTACAAAACAGCTTACATCCTAGAAAGAAACAAAACAAACTTATGAAAATAATAAAGAGCCTGAACATAAACAATTAAAACAAATAAAAAATACAACAATATAGTACTAAAATTAAGCTATGTTTAAATGCAATATATTAATCTTAACATTACATTAACTTGAAACATAACATAAACTAAAATAGAAACTAAAGTAAAACTAATGTCTAATATGTGTTTTTTGACTCATCGCCTAAATGTGGAATAGGGATGTGCAAAGATATCCAATTCAGGATGCCTATCAACCAACTCGCTGTAAGCCCTGCACATTCGCACAACAGGATTATAAAATGAAGTATTGTTTTTATAAACTTCCAGCACAAAGAATTTTGGCGTGCGGCAAAAACATATCTGGTATTAATGTTTATAGCTGATAGGAAGCTAGGTGATTCTATGTGTGAATTTAAAATTTTAAAAAGACAAAAGAGATCGGAATGAAGACGTCGCAATTCCAGACTAGACAGCAAATCAGCATACGATAGTCCACGAGTACTGACATTTAAGTGATAGCAGGCCAATTGGAGACATCTCATCTGTGTATTATCTATCCGATTAATGTGAACTCGATAATAAGGAGACCATAGTTAGTTAGTTTGGCTGGGCTCCACCGCACTTAGCCTCATGATTGGGCCATTGTGCGCATAGGACAAGGCTCCTGCGTCTGCCTCCTTCCTACTCCATCCATCCCAGTTCCTCCCAGAACGCCAGCAGCCTCCGTGGGCTGCTGCATACTTCTGGCAGGGATGCCGGGGAATGGACAAGTTTCTCCCGTTGGTTGGCCACACTTCCATAAGAACATGCTGAGGCGTTTCCTCAGCCTCCATGCACCCTCTGCACAAGGGGCTGTCTGTTATACCAATTGTGTACAGGTGTTTGTTTAAAAGGCAATGTCCAGTTATGGTAGCTATGACCTTTTGGATCTTGTCTCTCTTTAGTTTGATAAGGGAACGGGCAAGCTTCTTGGAAGGTACCGGTACTGCTTCCTTCGTTCGCTTGCATCCCTCTTTGGTAAAAGGAGACCATATCACGACTTGTGATTGATCAATTTAGGCGGAGGGGTACCAGTGAGCGGAGCCGGAGGCGGCGGTAGTAGCGGGCTGCAGTACTCGCCGCCCTGGCAGCGCCAGCAGCAGCAGCAGCAGCAGATGCGGTTGCAGCAGCTCATGCAGCACCAGAACGTGAGTGAGGTTGAAGCCTGTACTCCTTTTTTTTAAGGGGGGGAAATGCGACCTTATGCACCATGACACCGCACTGGCAAGGTGCTGCCATGTGTGGGGCTCTCCGTTCAAGAGGACCGGCCTACCCACTAAGATTCTACCGCCATGTGTCCCGGTGCCGGCTCGACCAAGCTGGTCAAGCCACCGCCAAAGGAGGGACTGTCCGAGAACCCCTGGATAGTCCCCCAGACAGAGAGACTAGTACCCTGTACTCCTGGCATTTGTCACGTTTCTATTCGTAGTACATACTAGATATGCATTAAGGTCAGGAAGAGGTGGAATAGGTAATATACATTAATATAATTTCATGATCGTTTCAAATGGTAATAAAAATAAGATTCCTGTTACGTTAGGCACCGGTGATATAATATATATCAATAACGGCCTGTTTGGTGTTTTAGATGGGCGCGAAGTATTACGCGGGGGGACTGGGCAGCCGCGACCCGGTGGCGATGGCGCTGCAGCAGCAGCGGGCGCGCGAGATCATGGCCTCCGACCAGCGCCGCCCGCGCGGCCGCCCGCCCCTGCCGCACCACCCGCCCGCCGACGTCGTCAACCTCGACTCCGACTAGGTGAGTGTGGCCGCCCGCCCCTGCCGCACCACCCGCCCGCCGACGTCGTCAACCTCGACTCCGACTAGGTGAGTGTGGCCGCCCGCCCCTGCCGCACCACCCGCCCGCCGACGTCGTCAACCTCGACTCCGACTAGGTGAGTGTGGCCGCCCGCCCCTGCCGCACCACCCGCCCGCCGACGTCGTCAACCTCGACTCCGACTAGGTGAGTGTGGCCGCCCGCCCCTGCCGCACCACCCGCCCGCCGACGTCGTCAACCTCGACTCCGACTAGGTGAGTGTGGCCGCCCGCCCCTGCCGCACCACCCGCCCGCCGACGTCGTCAACCTCGACTCCGACTAGGTGAGTGTGGCCGCCCGCCCCTGCCGCACCACCCGCCCGCCGACGTCGTCAACCTCGACTCCGACTAGGTGAGTGTGGCCGCCCGCCCCTGCCGCACCACCCGCCCGCCGACGTCGTCAACCTCGACTCCGACTAGGTGAGTGTGGCCGCCCGCCCCTGCCGCACCACCCGCCCGCCGACGTCGTCAACCTCGACTCCGACTAGGTGAGTGTGGCCGCCCGCCCCTGCCGCACCACCCGCCCGCCGACGTCGTCAACCTCGACTCCGACTAGGTGAGTGTGGCCGCCCGCCCCTGCCGCACCACCCGCCCGCCGACGTCGTCAACCTCGACTCCGACTAGGTGAGTGTGGCCGCCCGCCCCTGCCGCACCACCCGCCCGCCGACGTCGTCAACCTCGACTCCGACTAGGTGAGTGTGGCCGCCCGCCCCTGCCGCACCACCCGCCCGCCGACGTCGTCAACCTCGACTCCGACTAGGTGAGTGTGGCCGCCCGCCCCCGCCCCCGCCCCTGCCGCACCACCCGCCCGCGACGTCGTCAACCTCGACTCCGACTAGGTGAGTGTGGCCGCCCGCCCCTGCGCACCACCCGCCCGCCGACGTCGTCAACCTCGACTCCGACTAGGTGAGTGTGGCCGCCCGCCCCTGCCGCACCACCCGCCCGCCGACGTCGTCAACCTCGACTCCGACTAGGTGAGTGTGGCCGCCCGCCCCCGCCCCCGCCCCTGCCGCACCAACCCGCCCGCCGACGTCGTCAACCTCGACTCCGACTAGGTGAGTGTGGCCGCCCGCCCCTGCCGCACCACCCGCCCGCCGACGTCGTCAACCTCGACTCCGACTAGGTGAGTGTGGCCGCCCGCCCCCGCCCCCGCCCCTGCCGCACCACCCGCCCGCCGACGTCGTCAACCTCGACTCCGACTAGGTGAGTGTGGCCGCCCGCCCCCGCCCCCGCCCCTGCCGCACCACCCGCCCGCCGACGTCGTCAACCTCGACTCCGACTAGGTGAGTGTGGCCGCCCGCCCCCGCCCCCGCCCCTGCCGCACCACCCGCCCGCCGACGTCGTCAACCTCGACTCCGACTAGGTGAGTGTGGCCGCCCGCCCCCGCCCCCGCCCCTGCCGCACCACCCGCCCGCCGCCGACGTCGTCAACCTCGACTCCGACTAGGTGAGTGTGGCCGCCCGCCCCCGCCCCCGCCCCTGCGCACCACCCGCCCGCCGACGTCGTCAACCTCGACTCCGACTAGGTGAGTGTGGCCGCCCGCCCCCGCCCCCGCCCCTGCCGCACCACCCGCCCGCCGACGTCGTCAACCTCGACTCCGACTAGGTGAGTGTGGCCGCCGCGCGGCCGCCCGCCCCTGCCGCACCACCCGCCCGCCGACGTCGTCAACCTCGACTCCGACTAGGTGAGTGTGGCCGCCCGCCCCCGCCCCCGCCCCTGCCGCACCACCCGCCCGCCGACGTCGTCAACCTCGACTCCGACTAGGTGAGTGTGGCCGCCCGCCCCCGCCCCCGCCCCTGCGCACCACCCGCCCGCCGACGTCGTCAACCTCGACTCCGACTAGGTGAGTGTGGCCGCCCGCCCCCGCCCCTGCCGCACCACCCGCCCGCCGACGTCGTCAACCTCGACTCCGACTAGGTGAGTGTGGCCGCCCGCCCCCGCCCCCGCCCCTGCCGCACCACCCGCCCGCCGACGTCGTCAACCTCGACTCCGACTAGGTGAGTGTGGCCGCCCGCCCCCGCCCCTGCCGCACCACCCGCCCGCCGACGTCGTCAACCTCGACTCCGACTAGGTGAGTGTGGCCGCCCGCCCCCGCCTGCCGCACCACCCGCCGCCGACGTCGTCAACCTCGACTCCGACTAGGTGAGTGTGGCCGCCCGCCCCCGCCCCCGCCCCTGCCGCACCACCCGCCCGCCGACGTCGTCAACCTCGACTCCGACTAGGTGAGTGTGGCCGCCCGCCCCCGCCCCCGCCCCTGCCGCACCACCCGCCCGCCGACGTCGTCAACCTCGACTCCGACTAGGTGAGTGTGGCCGCCGCGCGGCGCCCGCCCCTGCCGCACCACCCGCCCGCCGACGTCGTCAACCTCGACTCCGACTAGGTGAGTGTGGCCGCCCGCCCCCGCCCCTGCCGCACCACCCGCCCGCCGACGTCGTCAACCTCGACTCCGACTAGGTGAGTGTGGCCGCCCGCCCCCGCCCCTGCCGCACCACCCGCCCGCCGACGTCGTCAACCTCGACTCCGACTAGGTGAGTGTGGCCGCCCGCCCCCGCCCCCGCCCCTGCCGCACCACCCGCCCGCCGACGTCGTCAACCTCGACTCCGACTAGGTGAGTGTGGCCGCCCGCCCCCGCCCCCGCCCCTGCCGCACCACCCGCCCGCCGACGTCGTCAACCTCGACTCCGACTAGGTGAGTGTGGCCGCCCGCCCCCGCCCCCGCCCCTGCCGCACCACCCGCCCGCCGACGTCGTCAACCTCGACTCCGAATAGGTGAGTGTGGCCGCCCGCCCCCGCCCCTGCCGCACCACCCGCCCGCCGACGTCGTCAACCTCGACTCCGACTAGGTGAGTGTGGCCGCCCGCCCCCGCCCCCGCCCCTGCCGCACACCCGCCGCCGACGTCGTCAACCTCGACTCCGAATAGGTGAGTGTGGCCGCCCGCCCCCGCCCCTGCCGCACCACCCGCCCGCCGACGTCGTCAACCTCGACTCCGACTAGGTGAGTGTGGCCGCCCGCCCCCCCCCCCCCCCTGCCGCACCACCCGCCCGCCGACGTCGTCAACCTCGACTCCGACTAGGTGAGTGTGGCCGCCCGCCCCCGCCCCCGCCCCTGCCGCACCACCCGCCCGCCGACGTCGTCAACCTCGACTCCGACTAGGTGAGTGTGGCCGCCCGCCCCCGCCCCCGCCCCTGCCGCACCACCCGCCCGCCGACGTCGTCAACCTCGACTCCGACTAGGTGAGTGTGGCCGCCCGCCCCCGCCCCCGCCCCTGCCGCACCACCCGCCCGCCGACGTCGTCAACCTCGACTCCGACTAGGTGAGTGTGGCCGCCCGCCCCCGCCCCCGCCCCTGCCGCACCACCCGCCCGCCGACGTCGTCAACCTCGACTCCGACTAGGTGAGTGTGGCCGCCCGCCCCCGCCCCCGCCCCTGCCGCACCACCCGCCCGCCGACGTCGTCAACCTCGACTCCGACTAGGTGAGTGTGGCCGCCCGCCCCCGCCCCCGCCCCTGCCGCACCACCCGCCCGCCGACGTCGTCAACCTCGACTCCGACTAGGTGAGTGTGGCCGCCCGCCCGCCGACGTCGACTCGACTTCCACTAGATAAGTATTATTTATTTATTTATAGAACACGAGTTTTGAAAGCATTTGACTGTATCAATCGCCTGTATTCCAAAATAAAGAGCATATTATCTTAGCAGTGATCATATCGAAAGCGAATTTTTCAATTAAAAATGCGGGTAACATTACCTTCATACATATTCTATTTCCTTATATAATAAACTAATATTAATTTAAGGATGTTTAATGATAATCTTAATATATATATTTCTTGTGTGCGTGTGTATGTGACTGAACTCCTCCTAAACGACTGGACCAATTTTGATGAAATTTTTTGTGTGTATTCCAGGGGGCTTGAGAATGGTTTAGATTCACAATACGGTCATATAGATATTGTTTTTCAGCTAAATTATTTATTTAAAAACATTTGAGACAACGTGAGACAACGTGACATTTGAGACATTTCACAGGACAACGTCTGTTGGGCCAGCTAGTAAATAAATAAATTTTATGTGTCGTTGTGAATACTTTTCCAAAATAGTTTATTTTTAATTTTTCAGGTGATAAGGTGTATAATAGCAGATTATGTACAGTGAAAGATAATAATAGGTGCTTCATGTAACTGGAGCAAGGTGGACATTGCCGGGTCACAAACGCCGTAGAACAACTTCGACTCCGAGTAATGTCAGGCCAAAAGGTGACTGATGTCGAGGTGGTGGCTCCCTTCAGGCTTGCGCTTTGACTCCACATATCAGGAATCTCATGGTATTTGTGACGTTTTTTTTGTTTTTGTTTCTACTTCTGTTTACGAATAGAAAATATTGTTCATAATATATGTTATATTGTAATCTGCACTGGCTGCATTGGTATAAATGTATTTGATTTTACACAATTTTACTTTGTCGCGGATACAATAATGATCTAGTTATCTATTTAATTTACATGCATGAACAGCGGAGGCCTAAGGCGTAGACTAAATTTTAACAAATCGCACAATGGCACTCATATTTTAAGCTCCTTCGATGGAGTCTTGCACAGTCTTAAAATGTGATGCTCGTGCCCGTTGATTCGTTAGACATTCTATTAAATATCTGACACTATATAGTTGAGCGTTTGAATGCAATCTATGGTTATGTTTCTACATAAGGCTGGAGAATTCAGTTTGAGTTGATACATCTGTTATTGTGCTTGGAATTAAATATCACATCTGCAATACGACTGTCATCTGTGTTTTCCGCACTAAGTCATTGTGTGACCATTGTATGTGAAACCATACGGTGATTTGACAGTCTCCCAACATCACCCCTAGAAGCAAGTCAGCTTTCCAAAATTATTCTGGTGATCCAATGGTTCTTCTCCTGGTTGATGCTTCTGCACTGGAGTAGCATATGAGCATCCGTTTCTTCTGCCTCCATTACACTCTGCATAGAGGGTTGTGTGTAATACCTAATGTGTAAAAGTGTTTATTCAATTAGCAGTGGCCAATTTTGGTCCCAACTGCTATTCGTAAAGGGGATTGACCATTTTAGTATGGGCATATGTACTGACTTTATTATTTTTGTGTCTCGATGAAAATGCTTTTATTTGGTTATATAATAATAATAAATGATACTTACCAACTTCTGTCAAGATTCATAATGGGAATGTTGAAATTATCGAGAAATAAGTTTGTTTTAGGTTATAATAGTTTCAAGGAAATGCACACTTTATGCTGTAAGTAATAAGGTTTGCATTAGTTTTTTGCGCTGTTCTCGTTTGGCTATACACCAAACTAACAAACACAGACTGTCAAATATCAAATATAAGGATGTGATCTGAGATAGGTTGAAGATTTACGACAAAATCTAAAATCGATTCTTAGAATGAATATAGTGAATCGAATTTTATAAATTAACATCAAGATTTTCTGTCATAAGAATGGAATAGAACGCGACACATTCAGTTTGATTTAAACCGCTTGCGCGGCGTTATTGTGTTTGCTAAGGCGAAAGTATGAATGGTTTGGAATCGATTTCATGTTATAGTGTTAACAAACACAATAAAGAAAGTATTTATTTTGCCGCTGCCTTTTTTATCAAACCGATTCGATTGTCGATTTATGTACAAAATCACCCCACAGATAATAATCGATTGATTTCTATCATTTGTCCCAACTCTACAAACATGGCAGATTATGACAATTTGCTGTAAAACGGAAGTTTATTACTGATTTATTTCAGAAAATTATTCCCAAAAGGAATGTTTAATGGAAAAGACAAAATACTTATAATGGTAAGAAAATCATTGAGACACAATGTTTCTACAAAAGGTACTGGAATGGGCAATCTCCTTTCTTTTATTCAGCAAGGACCGATGTAGTTGTTCAGAGTTGGCATAACTTTGTAGGTACTAAAAATATACGTGATGTTGAGTAGGCGGGGCGTCTTAAATCTCACTACGTATCACCAAGCGGGAGGGAGGCTTAAAAAATGCTATAAAAGATCACGTGATTAATGGACGGCCCCTTACATGTGATCTGCAATGCCCTTTTATCCACTGTAGGGTAATATTATTGTGATTATGTGTTGCTACCTGTTCTAGGGTGTTGACATTCAAGTATCAGTCCGAAGTCAATCCTCCCCACAGATTGTGCGTATGGCTGTCTGAGAGTATACGAATGTTATGACTCTTTTTGATTTCTTATTACTACATTTTGAAGGAAGTCTTGAAATCTTCATTGGGTCTAAACTAAATCCATTTGTTCATTTGGAATACAAAAATTCTAATGAGAACAAAATAATACAAAGATAGTTTGGGTTGATTTAACAACATCTGTTTCAGTTAGTGATGTGCCGAGTCGCTGTTTTGGTGGATCGAGTCGATTCGAGTCAGTTTATACGGTATTCGAATGAGGACTCGATTCCATGATTCTATGTTTGGTATTCGAATATTTCTAGACTCTAGTCTGGAAATTCTAGTCCAGTCCAGATGTAGAGTCCGATTTTAGAACAAAATCAAAACAAAAAGTTGCAGGTTCAAACTTGCTTGTAATATTAGGCCCGCGCCACTTCATTGCTTAAGTAAACAGTTTGCGAGTACAAGCGAGTTAACCAAACTCGAGTCAATAGGACTCTTGTAAAAAGAAACGAGTTAGCCAGTACGAACCGTGTCATCCTGACTCGAGTCCGGCGTACTGGAATCAAAATTAATTGGTGATCGAGTAGGCGAGTCCGAAGCAGGAATCGAGTCTGACTCGAGTCAAACCGTACTCGGCACATCGCTAGTTTCAGTTGTGTTTAGTTGCGAGACTAGCGTATACTTTGCATATACCATCTACACTAGCAAAGTGATGTAAGACCGTTATCGTCTATTATACAAGTTAATATCTCTGTCCTCTATTTATACAAGTTACATGAGTGTAATGCAGGCGCAGGTTTTTGTCGTTTTGCCATTGTTCGGATACATATTTGTGTAATAGACATCTCTGCCATAGATGCTTCTACGCTTCCCAGTGTCAGGTTGGTAATTTTAAATTATATCTCTCAGTACAGGAAATTAGACGTAAGGTGTATGGTAAATGTCAGTAGCTAGAAACTTCAGTGTTACATCATAATCTATTGATAATAATAAGCCATGTAACACGGCTAATCGCACTATCGTACGCACTCAATATAACTACACTGTAGTAACTATTATATTATAGTGATGTAATTACGCTATGTATGTAACAAAAACACCAATCTTATTAAATTGATGTTATTGATTGGTTTATGTATGTATGTATGTGTATATATTATGATTTTCACTGTAGTAGAGTGTCGTGATCTCTATTTTTGTAAGGATAAAAGAATAAGAATGCTCTTTTATACGTACTTAATCCCTGACTATAGTCTAATAATTTTGTGTTTTGTGAATAGTGAAATATTTGGATTTATTTGTCTATGTCTACAAGTATATATTGGATAGAAACTGTCTTAATGTTATTGCTTAGTTCACTCTATAATTCTTTAACATTAGATAATGTATTACAAGTATTAAATGTGAGCCTAATTTTTAAAGAATTCACAATGGAACTCGTCAGACTTTACATGTAGACCTTATATAGCTTAGATAGCTTGTGTAGAGTTCTGGACTGAACTATGTTGCCCTTAAGTGACGCCCTGTTAAATTGTAAACTGACACTTTATCCTTGGATGAAAAATATACTATAAAGTCATTGAATGCATAAAGCAAGTGTCCGACTGAAACAAGTTTTACAATCGAAACCGAACTTTCGAACTTATACTCAGTTTCGGCCAAAACCGAAGCTATCTTAAACTTATTTAAAATATCAATTGTTTAATGAAATTCAGTCATCAATTGTTTATAATATTTTACATATTTATTTGTATATACATACAGACAGTTTAATTGTGTTAATTATAATAAAAAGGACAATCATTAAAGTAAAGAATTGGAAGTAAATTTGGAAGGAATCTATAACAGTAGCAAATCATGATACTTGTTCCTTAATTTTTGATATTAATTCATATTAATGAAAAAATGAAAGTATTACTTCTAAAGCTTCTAGAGAAATGGCTACTACTGTGGCTAATTCAAAATACAGATAAACAAGATCCATAAGAGGTAAATAAATTTTTATTCTGTTCTTAATCGAATAAAAACAGAAAATGGCTATTAAACTAATAATATAAAACAAAACGAAAGGAAACTAATAAATAATTATAATGAATAAATGAATGTTCCAAAAACTGACACAGAACAGTTAAATTTTGATGGGATATTTTGATCAAACTCACCAAGTTAAACCATTGACTTGTAACTGTAATATTAAACACCATATTGATTTAATAAATTGAAATAATTATAATTCAATACTTATCAAGCCTAATATACTTTATATCATATACGAAACAATAAAATCTGTAAAAACTACACAAAGTACCAAGCAATTTAGTTTTAATATATTTTGTATGCAGTCTCTGCATTGCACACACATTTTCAATTTATGTGTAATAAATGGCGTTATACAACCAAAGTAAAAACACAATTACTAAACCCTTCTTTATAAAAGGATATAGACAAAACATGTCTTGTTATAGATCGTTGCTCTTATAACTACCTTATCAAACATTATCGAAAAAATATTGTATGAAAGTACAATTCATAAAAGAATTATATAGTAAAATATAATTATAATATCGATAGCAAAATACCGGTATTTTCATTGTTACTACGACTACTTACGACTATGTTAGCGACGACATTTTAATATTTAAATTATTTATATTATACTTTTTAATATCATACGTAAGTAACAGAGTCAAAGCAATAATAATTTTACGGATGTGTTGAAAACCGGAGGTAAATCATGTGTCCCTTTTTATAAACTAGTACTTTATGGTATATTTCAAGGCAGTATTCTTAGACCTTTATTATTCTTCACTTACATCAACGAATTCTTGGAATAATAGTATCACCAAATAATACAATTTACTGATGACAGCTGCAAACTATATTTTATATTTTTTAATATTTTGATATTTTATTACCATGTTTGATATCGTTCTATTTATGACGACGAATCTGAACATGGACTGAACTATTAATAGCGTTAGATAATTTAAGCTATACCACAACAACAAGAAGTGGCAAATGAACAAAAGTGTTACATGGTAGGGCCCCCTCGAATATAAATTAGAATATTAATGGTAATCTGCAAATAGATGGTTTCATGATACTCCGACGCAAATTAATGTAATATTGACGCAATGTAATATTGAATGAAAAGATTAGGAATTTGGGTTGAGTTAGCATATGTTGCTTAATTTGTGATAATAATATTAAAATGACATAATAATTTATCAATTTATATATTTTTTAATTATTTTATAAATTAGGTAAAGGTGAAATGATTTGGTAATGTGACTAAAATTTATTGTAAATTTGCATTCCATGAAACTAAATATGCAATAATGTTGGTTTTAACAAATATTGTAACACCTCCTTGTACCTTGTATTTGCAAATAAATGTGATGTGAGTTGAAATTTAAAAAAAAATAAACATCATTCAGTAGATTAGAAAAATCTAAATTCTCTCAATTGAATAATTCATTAAAAATAAACATCAATATCTAAAAATAAAAAATATCATTTAAAAAAGACTCATGATAATCACGAACAGTAGTTTCGCCGCGGTCGATAGTTTGTGACATTATTTGGCCGAAACTGAACCTTCTGTCGGTCACCACTTAGCCAGATTTTTTTTAACACAGTGTTAACTATTGTTGTTTTTGTTAATTATATGTTGTTGTAATCGGCCAATCGTAGGCACTAGCCTACGATTGGCCGATTATTATAATACCAATTAACAACAAAACCGATGAAGTTAGTATAATTTTATTGTTATTCTATTTACTACATTTCATTCATTCATCATCATCATTCATTTGTAATGAAAAAAATATTTATATAATCGAGTATTTGACGAAGTGGCGATATTTATATTAACCGTACAGAAACATAAACCAGTAATAACATTAATTTGTATTACTTTCCAACGTTAGGGAAATAAATAGTTTAAATTTTCAGCTCGTATAACTTTCAGAATTTTATTTGCATGTTTACATTATACGTGTTACAGCATGTAAGTCATCTCTAGTTAACTTATATTGATATATTGAAAAACTTATTGTTGTTATTAATTAATGTTGGATCAAAAAGATACATTCACAAGTAGTCCACTGATGCTTTATACAAGTACAGTAGACTGAAGTTTTTCAGTGTTTTCATATCCGTTTCACTGACACATTTTGAAACGTACGTGTGCCGGCTAAAAATTATGAAATATCGATTTTGTAGTGCATAATCTAGTTCTCGAAACATTCTTGTCACATGCAACATCTCAAACGGGTATTTAAAAATTTGCCTGTAATTTCTATGGAAA
The DNA here is from genome assembly GCA_036419045.1 of Scirpophaga incertulas. NCBI lineage: Eukaryota > Metazoa > Arthropoda > Insecta > Lepidoptera > Crambidae > Scirpophaga > Scirpophaga incertulas. The sequence goes on from CM071644.1 coordinate 7,405,048, forward strand.
CTTCAGTCCGGGGAGGCGTTTCTAATCCATCAGGATTGACGTTTGCATAAATAACTATCTAAACACAGACAGTGGATAGCATTTGTTGAAGTTTACGAGCTTCAACTAAATGCTGTATAATATATTGCAAATAGTGCAATAAATAAATCTAATAAATAACGTGATAGGAATATGTTAAAATGGTTCATATATCACAATACTTTGTGTACAAAATTGTACCACATTTTTGGACAAGATAGATATGCACGGCGACAATTTATCATCGTGGTTTTATTAATATTCAACTGCAGTGAAACAGTCATCGATGTAAATGTTGTTTATATTCTTTCACGCAATTATAGAAAATTCTCTCTTACTGTGCGATATTTGCAATTTATTCCGATGAAGAAATGACAATTTTTAAACTGATTAAATTCATAGTATTTTAATTGAAGATTATATTTATATAGCATACTGATAGTAATGTAAAGGAACCAGTCGACGGTAAAGTACCAATAACACCTACATAGTCGAATGTTATGTAAATTGAAAAAAAAATGTCCTAAAATAGATACGTTGATTTAATTGGGAGATATTTACATATATAGTATAATTCAATACAATTGCAACTTGTCTGAAATTATATTGTCGAAATTGATATAAATAAAAAAATGCAAATAACGCATTTATTTTAATATTAGATGTTTTAAACGATTCATTGCGATACGAATTAACCAATTAGTCTTTACATTCTAAACGATAATGATCGAATTTCTTAAGAATTATTTGACATAAGGTATTGGCACTTGACCGTCTCTCTAGATTTGTATCTTTCAAACAATCGTACGCAAATATTGCATAGTGTGTGCTTTATTTATTAAGCCTGCTTAGTACAGGTGATTTAGTTGTGATATTGCCTAATATAAAATTTTTGTATACGTTTATTTTTAATTCAGTCACAACTGTGACTTTAATGTATAATTCAGCAATTATAGTTATATTTTAGAATAATTTAGGTATCTATTTGATGGGAATATTGCATTTTATAGAAACATTCGTTTTCAATAAAAACTTGTTTTTTCAATATTTATAAATATTATGCTTTCATACTGTTATTTTATAGTTTAAAAACCATTGTTTACAAAGAGCAGTATTTCAGTTAGATTTAAGTTTGTTTTTATACTTTAGACCTTTATAAGGTATATATTTCTTTTGCCTAGATTGTTTTTATCTGTTTCAAATTGAACATCCGAACTCCTGTAACTGTTTCATTATTTATGTAATATATAAAGTATTAATAGTAGAAAACTTCCTATTATTTTGTAGTACAATCAAAATATAATAAATGATTTGGAAATGTGTAATATATTTTGTAGTTTTATTTACATGTAGCAAGGATTTGATTATAGCTATATATTTTTCGAAACTGTTTGCATGAAACTGGTTTTGTATGTATCTATATCAGAAAGTAGATGATACTGTTTATATGGCCAAGTGGTTTTCGGGAGCCAGGTCTAAATTTTGGATATGTTGTTCTCCTGGTCGAGTTAAGCAAAAACTGTAATGGTCGCAAAAAAATTTAACGACTCATTTTCCCGCTAGGGGGCTCTGAAGTCTGAATTAGAAAATCGTGGTTTTCGGCAGAATCAGCAGATTTTTGGATATGTTGTTCTCCTTGATGAGTTGATTCAGAATATTACGATACCACGATTTTCTAATACAGACTTCAGAGCCCCCTAGCGGGAAAATGCATCGTTAACTTTTTCTAAGCATTGAATATTCTGAATCAGCTCGTCAAGGTTTAGAAATTTTCGAACATCTGCTAGTCTGTTGACATTATATTTTACACTTCCTAGGACAAATTTAATTAATCAATTGGTAAATAGTTTAATCTCATGGAACATCATTCAGTTTTTATAAACAAATAGGTATCTAATGCGATCACGATTGCTAATTAATGGATGCTTTACAAAATTACCGCCCTGAAGATTTAGAAATTTCCAAACTGATTACAATGCCTGCTTTATGGTATTTTAATCCTCCACTGCCATCATTGAAAGTCAGAGTCATCATTAGTCCAAAACTCAGATTTATAAATCAAATACTTATAAAAAAGCGTGTGATCCTAATTGATCACACTCTTTTTAATCAAAAGATGAGATTTTTTATGCAGTATGAAAAAACACAATATTACAGAATAACAACAAAACAAATGAAATTTTCTTACTTTTCATAGGATTTATTAATGTTTATGGCCAGTACATACAATAATTACAACAGGAAAAATTAAACCTTTTTTTGCATTCCTCTAAATTTGTCCATGAGTTTATATAAAAGTACTAACGAAACAAAAGACCAATAATGTTAATTTTTATTTACTTCTCGGGTAATATAAATATGAAATAAATGTGAGTTGGTACTCAAATGATGAGCTTATTATAAAGTAATTGAAACTGAATACGAGTTCAAAGTCAAGAAAAATAATTGTAATACTGTTCAGGATTCTTTAAATGATAACACTGCTTGGCTTTAATTTTAATGACTAAATATGCCAAATGTTTTGGCAATTATAGATGAATGCTGAAGAAAATGATTATAGTAATTAACACAATGAAGTTATAGTTTTTATAGATATAATGTGAACTTATAAAGGAAGTTAATACAATTATTAAACAATTTTTCTGAGGCCAGATTCTAAATGACAACTGTATAAATACAGAAAGAAAAGAAAATGGCTGTTTTGGTTCTTTCCAGTACAAGGTCTCCCACCATAGACTTGTGAACCAATAGAGTAGCATCTTTGAGGTGCAAAGGCAATTGTAAAAATCCTATTGATGAATAAATTTTTTATTGTGAATAACAATGTGATGGTCTGGTTAAAAAAAATAAGAAAAAAACGTAACCATAAGGCTACAAATTTGTGTGGCTTTAGCAGTAACATAATCTATATTAATAATGTCAGAAAATGATTTTTACAAAAATGTGAAGGCTAATTTTGACTTTTAAAATCTGGGTTTTTATGTGGGCTGAAAAACTAAGAAGTGCTTTGTTTTGGACAGGGTAAACCTTGGGTTGCTGCCGTAGCCTAAAATTATTAGAAAAGCTGTTTTAAATAGTTTTAGTTTGTTGAAGGGCTGATAATTTGGTTTGCTCGAAGGACAATAAAACTATTTGGTGAAAAAATTTAAGCTTTATGAAAATTTGGGTAGATTACACATGTAAATTAGGAATTCCAGTCTTGATGCCAACTGATACTTCAACGTATTTTAACAGCCTTCTCGCTAAAAAAACTACATCATCATGTTGAAATACGTCTGCACTCAATAGATCGATTTTGAAATCTGTACTAAAGTTTATTAAATCACTTCCGTTCACAGCCATACTATGTATAGGGAGACCACTAGCATTAACTAAAATTACACGACGACTTCTTAAATCTGGATGTACTTGCGTCATCACTTTTTTTGTCCATTCTAAGCAAGATATTTTACTAGTATCAATGGCCAATACAACAAAGTCAATAGCTATCTTGCCAGTTATTTCTGATTGTTTGACAACTTCTTCCAAGTCAAACGATCGCAATACTATTAAATGCCACCTGTAGTTACTTTTAGAGTGTACTTCTCTCAACGCTTCGGCTATATGCTCTATAATATCAACACTTGAAGATAAAATAATCAAAGTTATCGTGTTACTAAAACTGCCTGGACCAATCCATGGAGCAATAATAAATTCATCTTCTCCAGTAGACATAGTAACCTTTTATAAATATTACGCTATATTATATATTAACGTTTATAATTATTTATAAACACGACATAACGATTTTTTAAGATTTGAAAGGCGAACAAAACAAATATTTGACAATTTGAAACACAAATGCACAGATGAGTATTTTGAAATTAAGATTATAACCATAGATAACAAAATACGCCAGTGTGACCATTTATAAAATGTAGCAATAGGAATCCACGCATACGGAGCTTAATTTATTCCTATACTTATGTACTATTTATTTAAATAAATATTTTTTGATTTTCGAGACTTTCAGTGTTACCGGCTCTTAGACCATTATGATCTCTTCGTCAATAGCATAACGGGGTTATGAGATGTTTTATAGCGTCATCTTCTCTTAACTCCCGTAATAGTAGACGAAGGACTCCATACGCCTGAATATAGTCACTACAGCATGAGAATGATTCTTCAGCTCTTTGCCCCGTAACGCTCTTGAGCCTTATGTATAATCAGTAGTCTGGAATTCTCTCTAGTGCCCATACCCTATCATTACGTCGGCCTCCTTTTCCTTCTAGGTGAATGTCTTTATATAGAAGAATAATTTTTTCGGTTGCCTTTCTTGACTCTGCTTCTGATGCCATGCTGCTTGTCAGGGACCTTAGTCATTTTCAGGTCGTGTGTATGACTTCGTGCACATTCTTCAATACGTACACTACAACCACCAGTCAAGTGCGTACAACAAAAGTTAACAAGATAAAAACTTCTTAATTTAATTACAACAAAACTAATAAGAATTAATTCCGTAGAACAAAAATTACATGTATCCCATTCGAGGTTGATGCACTTGCGCTGACTGATTTCTTGACTCACTCAACAATCGTCCGCAAAAGGCAGTCGTGGTGTTTACGAATATATGATTAAAAATATTTTATATGTTACGAAAAAATAAAGAAGAACAATCAATTTATTATATATATCAGAATATCGGCTGTATTGGTTTTGAAGTCTATCTAATTAGACTGAATGAATTATAATATAGACATATATGACTTTAAAATATTTTCTCTAATAGAAAGTAAAATTATACACACTTTTCAAATACTGTCAAATATAATACCCTGTAATACTCAGTGAAAGTGCTTATATACCTAATTTTGTGCCGGCGTCTAAAAATAAGCATTTAAACACATCCAAAAATATTTGTAATCGTATCTCAATATTGTTCAAATCATTTATTCAATTAAAGATATTTATCACAAATCACTTTCATTTTGTTAATTTTAACCTTAATATTTCTTACTTTATTATTTTGATGTTTGAAGCTTTTAAAATACTATTTTTCTGGGTTTAATGGCTCAAAAGTCATAGCAGCCAAGCCATAAACTCCAAAAATTTTTTTTCTGGTGTTAAAATGTATACCTACGGCTGAAGGACTCTGTATCCAAGGTTAAGAATAAAAAATATAAAAAAATATATATATATTATTTTTTCTGGCGGGAAACGGGAATTTGCGACGATTGTAAAATATAAACTTGATTTATTTTATAGAAAAACTTGTATATTAATTTGTTATATAATTGACACTTTCTAAAAAGTACCGTAAAAAATGCGACGGTGTGATAGAAATTTTCCAGACAATGGCTTTGAAGCTTGGGGTGGTTATATGAATGCAAAAGTTGCTAAACTTGAACAACAATTTATATCAAGAGTTGACACTGAAACTAAACAGAGTAATATATTTAGTGGTGTTAGTATCTATGTTAATGGTTTCACAACTCCTAGTGCAGATGAATTGAAAAAACTAATGTCAGAGCATGGTGGGATTTATCATACATACCGAAGATCTGAAGATTTCATAATTGCATCAAATTTACCTGACACAAAAGTTAAAAATATGTCACTGTCCAGGGTAGTGAAACCAGAGTGGATAACGGATAGTATAGCTGCTAAAGAACTTCTCGATTATAGACAGTATTTATTGTACAGAAACTCAAGAACTCAACCTCAAATAATATTTTCTAATATTGTAAGTAAACACATTACAAATTCAAAAAAAAGCGACATGTGTGTTGATGAAAACAACAGTTCACTAGTTGTTCAAACTTCAAACTACAAAATCAAATTGGAATCAAAACAACATACTTCTAATCAAATTGTGGGTAATAATTATGCTCCATTACACAGTGTTGATTGCTTTAAAACATATCTAGACAAATCTAAAAAAATAATTGATAATAATAGTAAAAGTGCTGCCAACCCTAACTTTATTTCTGAATTTTATAACAATTCGAGACTTCATCATATTTCACAATTAGGTTCTTATTTCAAGCAATACATAAATGACCTCAGAAGTGTAAGTACATTTGAATTTCCAGCCCAAGCCCATTTGAAAGAAAAAATTATTACTGGAGGAAAATATGCAGAATTAAAATTTAACAAAAATAAGATTGTCATGCATATTGACATGGATTGTTTTTTTGTGTCTGTTGGTCTTCGTAATAGGCCTGACTTAAAAGGCAAACCCGTTGCAGTAACTCATTCAAAGGGTGGGCAACCTCAATCAAAACGAACGGGTGTTGATAGGAATACAGAATTTAGTCTGTATAAGCAAAAACAGATAAACAAATTAACAACACTTGGTTTGTCTGAAGGTGTAAGATTAGAATCTAGGGTAGATAATATAGAAAATGAAGATTCTCACTTTGGATCGATGAGTGAAATAGCTTCGTGTTCATATGAAGCAAGAGCTAAAGGTGTAAACAATGGGATGTTTATGGGAGCAGCTTTAAAGCTCTGTCCAGATTTACAAACAATACCTTATGATTTTGAGGGGTACAAGGAAGTAGCATGTACTTTGTATAATACAATTGCACAATACACTTTAGATATTGAAGCAGTGTCATGTGATGAAATGTATGTTGATTGTACAGAACTTTTAAATAAAATAAACATTAGTGTCCAAGATTTTGCAACTGTTCTTAGATCTGAAATAAAAGACAAAACTGGCTGCCCATGTTCTGCAGGATTTGGTGGAAATCGTTTGCAAGCTAGATTGGCAACAAAGAAGGCCAAACCAGATGGTCAGTTTTTTCTAACAGAGGATAATGTGAATGATTTTATGCTGGAAATACATCTCAAAGATTTACCAGGTGTAGGTAGACAAACAACTCGAAAATTAGAATTACTTGGTCATGTTACCTGTGGCTCGCTACAAAACTTGTCATTAAGTACTTTACAACACCACTTAGGTAGTAGAACTGGTGCTTTGTTGTATGATCAGTGTCGTGGGCATGATCCAAATCCATTATCATTCCATACCATTAGGAAGTCTGTATCTGCTGAGGTAAATTATGGTATTAGATTTACAAACAATGACCAATGTATAGAGTTTTTAAAACAATTGTCCACTGAAGTGCATAGCAGAATGTTACAATTCAAAGTGTCAGGGAAATGTATAACATTAAAACTAATGATCAGAGCAGAAGAAGCTCCCATTGAAACTGCAAAATTTATGGGCCATGGGTTTTGTAATACTATAAATAAATCTGTATCATTACCATGTGTCACAAATGATTTAGAACTTATAAAAAGAGAAGTAATTACTATATATAAAAAACAAAATATAGATCCAAAGGAAATGAGAGGTATAGGAATACAAATAAGTAAATTAGAAGACAATTCCAAACTAAATAATAAAGGATCTATTAGTAAATTTTTTGCTTCCAATAAAATAGACTCCAAAATGAAGTCAGAAAATATCAGTGTGGGTTCTCCAAAGAAGACCGTTTCTTCTTCTCCTAAACAGAAATCACCAGTATTAAGTTATAAATCGCCTACAAATCGTAGAGGCAGGATCTCAAAAATAAATAAATGTAATCCTTCAACATCTTGTAATCTTATGAACAAGTTTCTTCAAAGTCAAACTGATCAAATTGTTTGTAAAGATCCAATGAGCAAGAAATCTGATAAAAGTGTAGTTAGTAGTGAGAATTATAATCAGAAAACTGACACTCAATTATTAGGTCTACCATGGCAAAAAGTAAGAGAACTACTCAGAGCGTGGCTAGAGAGTAATCAAAGTCCTTTGCCTTGTGATGTGAACATGATAACAAATTATATGAGGAATATGATTATTAATCGAAATCTGGATAATTTATACATACTGATAAATTTTTTTAAAAGGAGAATAATTGAAAAGAATATTATAAATTGGTCTGATGTATACAACCATGTGATTGAACAAGTACAAACAACAATGATAGCTGTTTATGGGAAAAGGTTATACATTAGATAAATAAAACAATAAGTTCAACACAAATACACTGTTTTAATTGTCACTTTTTGTTTCAAAAATCCAAATAAGCTTTAAAAGTCAACACTAGTATTTATCTATTATAGATTTGATGCAAGTGCAAGTAATAAAGTATTGAGAACATACACATTGAAATGAGAGAACAGCATAGCTGTATATGTGACATTTACACATAAAATGATGAAAGAAGTGTTATTTTGCACATTTTGAAGCATGTTTGAAAGGTGTATTGTATTAGGTATACTTAAAAGGGAATTTGCATAATATATATTTATTGTATGGAAATATTCAACACTGAAAAAGTAATAGTAAACAAGTCTTTAAAAATTGCTTTCAGTAATTTTTCAAAGAATCTTTCATGTCTATCGATTTCTTATAAAATAAATATATTTTTGTGATCTATTTGCAAGCACCTGACGTATGTGGCTGTACTTTTTTTTTCATATATAGCAGACTTATATAACACACGGTTTCATTACTTTACAAATATATGAATTTTGAACATAACATACACGTTACTCAAACTTTTCTATAATTGATTAGTTGCCAAAAAAGAAATGTAATAAAAAAATATTGATGGTGATAATTCAAATTAAAAGTTTGATATAAAATAATGAGCATTTTTTGATAATCCATGCATATTTTCTAATTGGCGGACTGAACAAACAACATACCATAAGGTACTGTCTAACAATGATGATGGCTGACAACTGTGGATGAGAACTAATATTTTACTACATTGTTTTTGCTATATCTTATCTTGATTTTTTTTTAAATATATGAATACTTATTATGCTATTATTATCGGAGATGTATTCATGAAATAGGTAGATTATTTAAATTGATTCACACATTCTGAATTTAGAATAAATGAAGAATTAACACAACTGTATCGTGTCTCAATATACCATGCCTTTAATATACCATGTTGACGCTTTAAGAACGTGTGAGAAACAAATTGAGCCAACGTACGCAAAGCATTATGATTATATCTATTGAATTTGTAAACAGTTGAATCAGAAAAACATCACACGCAATCTTCTCGTAGAGATCTTCTCAAGATATATTATTCTTGTCACTACCTTTTGCCAATTCGGGCTGATCGAATATTTCATTAGCATTTTTCATCTTCTACTTTGTTAAGTGAAAGCAGCTCTTATTTACCGTTAACAAACTAAGTTAGCTTCAACATTCAACTTTGAAGTCTACAGATTTCTTGAAAATTTCTTAAGAATAAAGCAAGCTTATATATTTGTAATTTTGACTTTGCATTTTATTTAAAAATACCTATGTAATGTGTAAGTATGAATAAATATAAAGTAATTCAAAGTATTTGACTCGGTTGGAACTCTCAAAACCATGTTCCCAATACCATAGCTAAAATATAGCTGACCTATTCTCTTATTCAATGTGTATGAAATATATATTTTTTCATATACTATGTTTGGAGTTCATTAAATTTTAAGACATACACAAGGTAATCTTTATCATAATGGCAGTTAGTATCACGTTTCATTAAAATTAGAAGCAATATTTACATTATGACAGGTAATGTGTGAATAGTCTGGTGTATTTATGTTTTGATAAAGTCGTATTTATTTTAATTTATTATCACAGTTTTGTAACGCAAATATAATAAATATTTATCCAATAACGAACCATTTTTGTTCTTAATATTTTCAATAAAAGGACTGTAAATTTACATTGTGATATCATTATTTCATTACATAGTAAATGTTAATAACGACGATTACTCTGTTTGAAGCTTTCAGCTTACGGTAAAACTTAAAACTAAACGCTTTGTGACAACCAAAGAGTGAAAAAGAACGTCCGAGTTTTAATAACGTCAAATATTTTGTTAGTAAAGTATTTCTGAACAAAAATAAACAAACCATCATTATATGTCCTATAAACTACATTGACCATAATAATTCACTAGTACTAGAATTATTTCATATGGCATAATTAATGGAATTAATTGCTTTTTCAGATGGAGTTGTTGATTGCATTTCCCAAACATAATGGAACAGGGATGATTGTAACTGGATTCAAATCGTTGACCACGCTTTTAATGTGAAGAAATGCATTAAACGAATGGCGACACCATGTCTCGATAAACTTGTTCGGTGTCTCACGCGGTTGAGTTAACCGATATGGAGTGCTGCAGTTTCGACTCGATTATAATTTCATCTCCTGATCTTATGTTGTAAGAGTACAACTGTTTCGTAGGGATCTTCATTTCTTCGGGACCGGGAAAGAGCTGCAAAAAATATATTTACGTTAGTCACATGATACTTAATAATAAAATTATTTTTTTACGCACTAGCATCAGTTCCTAAAAATGGCCGTGCGCTGCTCTATTGGGATCGCTCTATCAACGGACAGGAGACATATTTTTGAATTATTAGACGTGAATTTGGGATTCGAATACGAATACAAATCGTGCGCGAAATTATTTTCTACTGCTTACAATTTTATAGATTTTTAAATCACTCGAATTCAGTATTGTCATTAAGAACAAATTCTTAATTAAATGCCGTTTCACGCAGAAAAGTTCAAAACCACAACAACAAAAACAAAAATCCAACGATGACCCACACGTGAAACGGATCACTGTCAAGGTCACTTCAACGTTGGATATTCTTCTAGTAGAAATAAAAAACGAGTGGGTTGAACCACTCGTTGTACAACGCACGAAATGAAAATTCAGATATAGTTTATTCGGTAATTCGTATACGAATCTCACGATTTAGAATGCGAATTGGTTTTCTATTATTTCAAAAATTCATCTCCAGGACTATTGCTTGTAATAAACCTGATATCGTGGTGGTCGACAGCTCCCCACGCAGCACAACGCTCGTCGATATTACCATCCCTTATGATGAGAACCTCGTAAAAGCCGAGAAAGACAAAGCCAATAAGTACTTTGACTTGTGGAATGTTGATTCAACGCGTAGAGGCTATTTCAGCGAAATTTAATGTAAAGGTGCGTGGAGTGTATCAATTATTTTTTTATTATTATCATGCTTTAAGTAAATTGACATTATCAATGTTTAAAAAAACAATTCCAATATTTCTATTGTTTCCATACTATTTAGGTATTAATCAAAATTTATTACGGTACATAATTCAGTCAGATAGTCCAATATATTTTTTGTTTTATGTCTAGTATTAGACAGTCACCATCTTACCTCTTCCACTCGAATAATATCAAAATCACCACCAAGCCTGTCATGAATAACAAAATACGATAAAAATCTATTGTTTTGACAGTTCAGCGTGATGTATGGCTTTATCATATTATGTTTTGGTGTTTAAGCTAATCGGGAAAGTCTAAACGTTTCTTTGACGGTGTCATAGAAAGTGTCGCATCCTTTATTTTACAAGTATAATATTTCAAATATTAAATTTATAATTATATTAAAAAGCATTAAACAACTTACTTCCGTATCGCGCAATTCTTGATCAACGTAAAAAAGTCTCATCTTGGAAGCAGGGAAGCCGGCTAGTCGCTCTAGCCGTGTTTTTAGGTCGGATACGGTTCTGTACAGAATAAAAAATAAAATGAGGAAATTAAAATATGGAACACCTATTACATATATAACTTAAAGTTGTCTTAACACTGGCCAGTGGTAAATGTGACGAATCCACCAGGATTCGGTCCCGACTTTTTATGGGAGTACGGAACAAAAATTTGAAGAAATGTATTTTATTTTAAATTATAACAAAATATATTAATTACGTAATAGATTTTTCAACACCACTGTTCGTAATTGGTATGTAACTACACCAATTTTAGTTTCACAGGTTTATCATATTACCAACTTATAATATCTTTCGAATTTAAAATCCGATTACCGCACAGTTTGGTAATCAAAATTTAATAGTTTCGTAAAGAAAAGTCACGCGTTTACTTATAAGAAAAAAAAAATAGGAACCAAAGAGAATTTATACGCAAAATGCTGAAACATTTTTGTAAATTAAATAAGTTTGGTGTTTAGAAACACTCTGTTTAAAGATATACAATTATAAAAACCTTATTTAAAATTATAACTATTAAATAGAAGTCATACATAAATATTAAAAGAATATATTTATTTTGTAAAAATTATATAATTTGCTAATTTGGCTGTATAATTGTCGGTACCTTAGTCTTTCGCGCGCCATTTTTCAATTTTCCGTACTATTTTGCAAGTAGATACTTTGCATTGTTTCTTTTGTTAATATTTTTATATCGAAAATGTCATCAAGCGATGAAATTGATTGTACCAATGAAATAATAACGAATATTTCAGAAATGACTGGCGGTGAAGGTGGAAATCCAATGTATAGTTTTTATAATTGTACTTTCACAAATTGTTTTTCAAAACAATTTTTTATTGACCTATAAAGTTGGTATTAATTACGTCGTATAACAGTCGTGAGCAGTTAAAAATTACATTCTCGGCTGAATATTAAGCACAAGCTGCGCTCGTGCTCAATGTCAGCCTCGAACGTAATTTTCAACATTACTCACTTGTATTATAATGTACTATTGATCTCTACGATTGTTTATTAAGAATATTGATTGAATATGCCTTACGATGTTTAATCTATGACAGTTTTGAAATTGATATATTCGTAATTATTATAATGCTAAAACAGTCAACACTTGATGATTTACCGTGGGAGAGCCATGCTTCGGCACGGATTGGGCCGGCTCGACCGGAGTGATACCACGGCCTCACAGAAAACCGGCGTAAAATAGCGCTTGCGCTGTGTTTCGCCGCCACCTATTCCCCTTTATTCTTCTTATTCCTTTTTAAAAGAGTTGCGGGTGTCCATGGGCAGCGGTTATCGCTTACCATCAGGTGATCCGTTTGCTCGTTTGCTGCCCTATCCTATAAAAAAAAATGATGTGCTCATAACTGCATACCTGTAGACGTCGACGGTGCGCACTTCGCTGGTGGCGCCGCACGTGAAGGTGATCTGCACGCGTTTCTCCGGCCTCAGATCCACCGACACCAGCGGGTCAAGCTTCCCGTGAACTTGTACCAGCTCCCAGTACCTATTAAGTGAAATATATAACATGAAGGCGCTTGCCGATGAATATAATGCCAATTATGTTCAGTGATGCCAATAACGACTGTTTTGTAATAATGAATAACACTGTTGTGTTATTTTTCTATAACTGTTATTGTAAACTGTTGTCTGTTATCCTGTTATATTGCCGTTTTGACAAATGTTGTTGAGTACGATTGTTATTGTTATTATAGCTAGCTTAGTTATTCTTAACAATGAACTATCTTTAATACTTTTTCAGGCTTAGGAGTGTCAGAATATTAGGCAGTAATTTAAATAATTTAAAACTAATTACCTAATCAATATAATTTTCTGGCGTATTTAAAAGTTCATTGATCTGTAAATAATTTGTTATTTACATTCAATGTTTACATTATTTACTTATTGCAACGAATAATTTAATTTGCATACGCGCGATCGCACAACAGCAAATAATGCGTGACTAATAAAATGACAACAGCTTAGGCACCAGCAAGCCAGCAACAGTTTACCTAATTGTTATTTCAAATCACACTGGAAATCAAAATGAGTCTAATTGTCATACGAGCGAAGGTACAAAATTGTGAATTTGGGATTAGTAAAATTACTATAAGAAATAAACTATTAGGAACTTTATTTCCTTGTGAGAAAGGTTAATATTATAAGAATAAGCAGTCAGGCAACAGAGCGAGCGCCTACGCCTACAGAACGGTTAGCTTTCTCTCGCTCACACTTGTAGCTTGTAGCACAGTCGTGCTCGCTCGCTCCGTGCCGCACACACACACGTGGTAACGACAACAATGCGACTAGGCGATAATTTTGTCAACAGCAACAGCAGGATAACAGTATATATAAACCGTTGTTAAATAACGTGTTATTCATTACGGGAAAATAATTCGTTATATTATCTGTTATTGAAATAACGACCATTACTAATTATGTTACTACTTAACAATACACCTTACTCCGCTTCATTTACGGTTGATTTTGAAGGAATAACATAATAATTTAGGAGAGTGCACTTAGCATTATTGAAAATTGGTACAAGTTTTTAGGGTCGCTTGGTAACGACCTCGTGTTCTTTGACTCTTGTTTTATACAGTTCCGTCATAAAATTAAGTAATTAAAATGCATGTAGTGTGTCGTGTTTATGTTAAATTAACCGTTAAAATGTCTCTGGTACAGTCAGCAGCACATTGAAGTTTCATCTTCATCATCATTTCAGTCGAAATAACGAACAAGGTCTCCCTCCACCAAGGATCTACACACGAAGTAGTCCACTTCGTAAATCATTAGGAGATTTGGACTATTTTCCACTACGCAGGTTTTTTGGGGAGCGCCAGATGCAGGCAAGGTGTACCGCGAGCAGGTGAGATTGTTGAAGACACCACGACCGATAGACACGCCAGAACACTACGAGATGGAGTGAAGATCGAGCACCGTTCAATATGGAAATCTTTGGGGGAGGCTATGTCGAGCAGTGGGTATCTTTCGACTGAAATGAATATGCTTATAATATTGATATCAGTAGGCGAGTGCAGATTATAATATAGCGACACAACACTAAACCAGTACATACTAAAATCAATCCAATTGCATTAAAGTTCGTAACGGTGTTAGCCATTACCTGCACAAGATTACTATTAATGTTAAAATTATTTAGGTCATTTCGACGAAATGCTAATGTGATACCTACGATGTATTATGTTACACAAGACGGAATGCATTTTGACAAGACATTGTTATTCTAACAAGTACATTGAATGGAACTTAATCTGGTTAACCTCAATTAAACGTCGACCTCTTATTGCGAGAAATTGCAAGAAGCCGTCAAATCTATTTATGAGTGATCGACATATATTCGGCACGTACTGCTCCCCCAACATGTAGATGCACTGAAGTTGAAAGATATTATATCGAAACCGCCATATTTGTAGATTTTATTGGCCGTGTCGTAATATAGTATGGTATCGTTTATGTAAATATTATATCTAATGGCGCGGAAAGATCGAGTGGCACCCATATATCGGTACCGCAACTTGGGGACACCAAAAGATTAGAAGAAGGCGCTGGGCGCCTGGATGTATAGATTTGCTTGAAAAATGATATGACTGTCTACATCGATAATGACATTTCAAGGATTAATTGGTACCTGGTTCGTAGTCTGCTCTAGCGACGCATTTTTACAAGGTGGAATGTTTTGGCGAATACCTATCGATGGCTTCTCAACAGGCGTGTGTGGGACTCGCCTGGCGTAGAGCAAGACACGGGACATCTTAGCTAACTATGGGCTGATTAACGCCTGAGGATTACCGTGGTCATAAATGCAAGGAAGGCTCTTACATGTAGCGTGAAGGTCCTGCACCTTCGGCTCATTCGGAAAGCTCATTCGGCTGATTTGCACTCTCCATTAAAAGTACGACTGATGCAATGAATATTCTGGAACAAACCTATCAGGTCGATCAGCCTCCGGCTTGTCCATGTAGTGTCTGATGAAGGCGCGCTCGGCCGCGTCGCGCTCCTCCGCCGGCACGGCGCCGCCACCATTCAGGGTGCGGACGTACGGAAGCCGCGCTACCAACAACAGCCGCCGCTCGTGTTCTGTGGAGTCGCACCGCTCCCATAGCGGCCATCCCTGGAAGTTATGATGGTTTATTTGTAGTAAATTCCGGACATTTTTCATTTCACTTAAAAGCAAAAGATCGCAAAATATGGGCTTACTCTTAAGCACTATACAACAAAGAGTATATTTTTTACTCAAATAGATTTGTGTATTCGAAAATATACAGAGACATCGGCAGTGAATTCTACACTGACAGTGCGCATTATAAAAGCTGAGATTGGGGAGAACTTCAACAAGATCACGTAGGTGTATATAGGTAATGTATAAATAATTTTTAACGAAGACAGTGAAAGCTTCGTTTAGTAATTCATTCATGAAAACTTAAATAAATGAGGTTTAGATGAAACAGAATTTGATGCTTCAAAAATCACCTAGCACTTGACATTTGTAAGTGTCATCAAACGACATACAATAATGTATTCCAGTGATTGAATGAACGGCTTTTTTTTAATTGGGGTCAACGTGATTACAAAGTAAGACACGCAAATGTTTGTTTGTAAATCAACATTAACTGCAATGAGAAACGCGGTACACGTAGTTAGTCGCACAGTCCACGTGAATTTAGTTAACTGACGCAGTGAACACCTGCTTCGCAGTTCTTAACTTTATTTTACAAAGTGGTTCGTTAGAGGCAATAGTCTCGTGGTTTTGTTGTTTCCGCGAACCCAATCACGCTTAGAACATACAGATTTAAAGATTGAGTCACGAATGAGGAATCGTTGGCGGATTATTTACGTCAAAGGCAAGTGGAATTGACTTTTTAATTATAAGTTCAATCCCAAGGCTTCGCGAGTTTCAAGTTTCCATATAAGGACGTCGCAGACTACAATCAAGATTCAATATCTCGTCATTACTCATACTCGTGCATCCCCCTTTTCAAAATATTATACTTAGGAAGATAAAGAATAAGCATATCCTTAGCCGTAATAATAATGAAAAAGTTCAAAAGGGCAACAGACAGGGACTATTTGTTCATTCTCAAAGAATTAGAGCCTAAGTTGTAATTGGCAGGGCATGTTTGTTCACAGGATTGTTGGCCGTTGAGCAGAAAGGTCCTAGAGCGGCTGCAATCGATTAGTAAGCCCCCCACAGAGTAGATCGATGATCTAGAGGCAGTCCTCTAGTATCTCTTAAAGATCTCCTCATAAATCAGTATTTATGAGATCTTTAAGAGATGCTTATGTCCAACAGCGGGCATATTTGACAATTAAGTTGATTTTCGAAAAACATATGTAACAGAAGTAAAAGAATCGCGATCTTAATAGAAGCAATAATTAAGAATAGAAGTACAAAAACATTTTAGTGTCACACGGTGCTAAAGACATGAAATATTCGTTATCCTTTGTTCTCATAGCTTGCGCACGAGTCCACTCTGGTTTTGTCTAAAAACGGAAAGCGGAACCAGCATCTGATCCTCTGGAGGTCACTTACCGCATGCTTTATTCCTTTATTACAACTGTACACACGAGCGCAATCTACATATTTATCGCAATACTCTTCATTAAATTTGTTATAAATTGTTTTTTATATCTTTGTTTATCTTACTGCACATATTTTGTACAAAATTGGATAGCATGTCAGTAGCTTTTTAATTTTATGATGATTTATTAACAATTTTTTATTATCTATGATTTAGCGTCAATGGGTATTTATGATTCATTTACAAGTGTTAATTATGAAAGAGAAATCTAATTACAATTTCTACATGTCCGTACCTCAAAAGAAATAATAGGATCATTTTGTTGTCCGTCTGTCTGTTGAAATAAAGATCTATTACTAACGACTGCGGTTTTATTGAAATCAAGATTTTAAATGAACGTAATTCAAATTTATAATTTGAAACAGATCTAACACATCGCTAGGAGATGAAATATATATAGTACTTCCTTTATCAGTACAAATAAAAGAAAAAAATCTTTAAAATTAGTACTAACAATATTTTTAATATGGTCATATAAGTTCAAATATAAAAAAGTTTGTGGGATACTTTCGGTGCGCGAATTTGACTTTTATAATTTTTGTCAAGTATGTATGCTATTAATTTTCCTTGATTTTTTTAAATACTATCTACGGTAGTTACAACTCCATCTTAAAATGAGTATGTGACAAGGTCGAAGGACTTACTTCATAAATGAAACGTTAATTTAAAAAAGAATCGCATCTTTGTCCCGTCCAACTCGGTAATGGTACCGTTCTGAATCATTAGTTCCACAATATCGATTTCCATACAACTTGGAAATGTTAACAAAGCAAATACACGTCCAGTGTTTGACGTTTGTCCGACTTTTTTTGCAGTTTCGATTCAACACAACACTGCACATATGACGAATTTTCCACGATTGTCCACGGCTCATGTTTCGATTTAATTTATGACTACTTTCATTTATATGTAAAGAGGTTAAGTTAGTTAGTTTTGTTGTTCGGTAATCCCTGGAACTACTTATCCGATATTGATAAATTTTGACATTGGGATAGTTTAAGGTCTAGCGAAAGACATATGATTATGACGGGAAACAATTTCTTCTTTATGGTAAAATCCGTAATAATTAATAGCAAAAAAATATATTGCTCATAAGCAGAATGTTCATTAGAAACAAAATGGTTATTTATTGGTTCAATTATGGTCTTCTGAAACATATTTCTATAATTTCCACGGATGAAATAATACGTTATAAAAAGAATGCTAATAAGATTAAAAATATTTTGTGGAGATCACAGAGAGCACCAGTTTGTGGAGAATAAACTATAAATATATAACGGCCGGCGCCGTATGAAAGAACTGAATAATAAATCTTTAATTGCTCGAAAAACAAAAAGAAGCATCCAGCAATTGTTTCGAGTATCGAATCAGAATTTTACTTATAAAATCATCTAAAATGGTACCATACACATACATTAATAACAAATTAGCAAATATTGGTGCTGCGTCAATTCGGTGACTATGACATCGTTCATTAAGTGGGTACGGATTAAAAGAAACCGGTTTTCTGTAAAGAAATGTGATACGCAATTACAAGAGTGGAACAATGGATACGTAACTGTAAATTGTTGCGTAGTTTTGTGCTAATGTGAACATCATGTCTGTCGCATAAGCATCACAACAGTCATCAAAGGATACCCAATGAAGCCCTACGTTAAAGTGTGAATACGAACAGCCATTGACCTTACAACTTGTAAAGCATATTGCAAAGAAAGTAATACTATTTTTTATTCAATTATTTACCAACAGTAACTGTAATAAACTTTAGCAACCATTATAATTACACATAAAATCAATAAAATGTCCACAAACAACTACATTACATGAACGAAGGGCATATAAATCCGAAAAAGTATTAAAAACATCAAAAAGTTAAACGTTAAAATTCACGGGATAAACAACAAATATTCAGCAGATGTAATCGACTCCGTTACTAAAATTTACATGATTTCTTAAGATTTTGGATAATATTCTTCAAATTGATACGTTGAAATCAAAAATATCCTGAAACTTTATACTTTGTATGCGACTAGCATGCTGGATGACACAAAAATACATTTTTGGTGTATTTGCACCTAATAGCGAATATATAAAATAGAACATTATACAACGAGCGCTTAACTGAAGACATATTAACTATAAATTATTTAATAAATTGGACGATTTTATAACTGTACCAATTCATGATTAACAATAGCTCTTGTAGGGCATACGAAATTAAAAATGAAGTAGCTTATTTTGGCATGATATGATAACGACGTGATAATATCGGCTGTTTATCAGTTACATACTGTTTGTTATGGCGAAGTCTACTACAAATGTTCAAGATTATTATTTTGTACATTTCCTAAATTACAAATCGAAAAGTTATACTCTATAATTTGCTGCCGGCAGTGGAGCTGGGCCAAAGCTACCGGTGGTTAGGGTTGCAGAGGAACCTCCGGAGTAGAGTTAAGAATTACTGCGCTTTCTACATCCGACCCTTGATCTATCTGTCAAGCGAGAGCCTCTTTAGATGTTGCCACGGGTGCTGCCAGCGGAGATGAGTCTGCTCTTTGCTATACTGGGTACTACTCGTATTTATTATAATTTTAATTTAACTTTAATATATTCTTTTATAACTGTATGACACGGCATTCCTAATATAGGCATGTTTTCAAATTATATTTTTATTAATTATATTATGTAATGGAAAGTGACTTCATGAATTATCAATATTGAAGTCATTTTCCAAATTGACGACTCTGTATCTATTTAATACAGGGAAAAAAAAAACAGCCCTTGCTGAGTTTCTTGCCGGTTCTTCTCAGTACAAGGTCTCCCGCCGTAGATTTGCGAACCGATGGCGTAGCTTTTCGACATTCACAAGTGCTTGTAACAGCCCAGACTGAATAAATGATTTTGAATTTTGTTGATCGACTCTTTGATATAAGTTCATTCCCGTTGGGTGGATATAGAGACGGTTGACTCGAGAGTCTAAAACAAAAGTATCACTCTCACCGCTCGAGATGACGCTTTAGATCTG
The DNA here is from genome assembly GCA_036419045.1 of Scirpophaga incertulas. Classification (NCBI taxonomy): domain Eukaryota; kingdom Metazoa; phylum Arthropoda; class Insecta; order Lepidoptera; family Crambidae; genus Scirpophaga; species Scirpophaga incertulas. The sequence goes on from CM071644.1 coordinate 7,425,242, forward strand.
GTGATATTTTTATGTGCCTTGGATACATGTTTTTATTAATGACTTTTGAGGTTGTATTGACATAACGATTGGTTTATAATTCCGATTTTAATGACTGCTTCCGTGTTTTTCTTAAAACATATGGGGTCTTGATTTATACGGTTTTTTAAACTTTGACGTAAGTTTTGCCAAACATTTATGTAATAGGGCGACAAACGAGCAGGCGGATCTACTTATTGATTATTTTTGTTTGAGTGAATATAAGTTAAATTAATATTCTTAGTAAAAATGAAATTAGAATTCTCACTACAAAATTACAAGATATAAAAAAAGAATACAGATTGAGGTATTAATAACAAACTAGTTTTTATTTTATCGTCTCGTGCAATATCGCAACACAAATGGCGAGTAGTGAGAGCACAAGAACCAGAAGTGAGCCGGCTCGCCGAGGCAAAGGGACAGCTGGCCCCTAGACATTATGGTAATTGCATTCATAGGTCACGACATAAGTTTTGAACACAGTTACACGCACGATTCCGCTCTTTGTGACATGCCGAGGACACTATTTGAATTGGATATCAAGAAGTACTATTAGTGTCGTGTCGTCAACCCAACCAAAGTATTACATCAATTAGCAATAGTAGTCTTCACTTGAAATTTATGTTACAGCCTGCGATATCTTTTTAAGGCACCTTTGCTCATTGAACAAAAATTATAACCCGTTACTAAAAAGCAGAGACAATAAAAAATCTTACTACTTATTTTTTTGTTTTAAAAAGACAGTCTAAAAAGTATATCCCACGCACCGATAGATTTTAAGGTGAGGTCCCGGATTCGAGTCCCGGTGGGGGCAGATGTTTGTGTGATGAATACATTAGTGTCTTAGTCATGGCTGTCAATATATATTTATTGAAACATATTTATGTCATGTATGTATATCCATTATCATATGTATGTATACCTTCAAATATAAAATCAAAGATAGCGGTGGTCATTTGTATTTCTATAGCGAATACTGTAATCTATTTTCCATGTACATACTTTAAAATATAAAAAATCATTAATAAAATAACTAGCTCAATGTATGCAACAATAAATCTTGTTGCAAGCTGTTTCGTAGCCAATAATTAGGACAACTGAAAATATGAAAGTTAGGTACACATAAATAACATTTGTGTACGGTAATACGCTCAGTTTTATATTTGCAGTACGAAAATCGCCACTATGTATTACGAATGACATAAGAGCTGTCTCAAGGTCAACATGTAGGCTGACACGATGCTGCTTTTCACTGCGTTTACATAGCTAGGTTAAATTTAGGTTCAGATTCTATGAAAAGCCAGCGTTGAATGCAAAGAACGACAACATTTAAGGCCTTTGATAAATTAGCGACCACGCGGACCACGTGTGCGGAGATTAGGTTACCCCAGTGACCCGATGTTCCGCATCGATACTTATAAATATTTTATGGCCGCAAGTAAGTTTTGCCTAGCTATAACCGCCATTACTATGTCCGTATACAGATTACGAAAACATTAGAAAAAATGACATTGAGATTGAAATTGCGTGGATTGTTAAACTATGTATTTCCTTTTACGTATATTTAAAACGATTAAGAATATTGCTGCTGTTTGGTTGGGATAGTCATGTCATTTTGGCAACAGGTTTTGACTAATTTCGAAAAAAATATTGTATTTCAAATAATATAGTAGATAACTACAGAAAGGAATAGGTGTTAATATACCCTATACGATATGATTACCTAATTTTGGTGCTATAGTTTTTTTATTGTTATTCTTTAGTACTAGACATTAAAAATGTATTTTTTATTCAAACGATTCAATGCACAAAAACTAGACTAACTAACAAGTAATGTGGCCATGGCAATTTAGACATAAACTTCAGATCCTGTTAGAAACAGATTCGAATAAATTCTTGCATTACAAAGGAGCTCCTCGAAGCGTAGAAGGCGTGGGTTGGATTCAAAAGATGTCGACCGTTGTTCAGTCATCTTCATTATGATGCTTAAGTATAATGATTCATACAGTATCGATGGCGTTCATAAAATTATTATATGTATATGCAAACATCACCAGAGGTCAAATGGAAACAAGCCTAAAAGAATCATTGACAAGCAACCTTTCAACCGCAAACACAGCTTCAAAAAATCTATTTCTCTAAGGCTGAGTTATCATTGTGATTTTATAACAAATGCAGCAATTGAACTATTCATTTTCAGTAATGATATAAATACTACAAATATGAGATTTCATTATAATAAATATAGAAAATGAAATGACAATTTACCACTAATATTATTTGTTAAAATGGGAATCTTCGCGATAAAAAGGGGCAATATAAAAAGAATATGTGAACTACTCAATATTATAATGCAGATATTATTTAGGAAATAGACTTTGGAATACATTTTGAGTCTTAAATAGAGGAATTGTAAAAATTGTTAACATATTGAGGGGATTGAAATATTCAGTTATACAAAGATAGTAAAATCATAATTATACCATACCAGCTTATTTCTGTACACAACCAAAATACGGGCTAAATTAACAAATGCTTCACAATAACTTACGTAGTTTATGTCATGATACACATAAGATCAAAATACTTTGAATCGAAAGCTATAAATTAAAGAGGTAGGTAGGGCACATTTGATTATGTGAATCAATTCAGTTCTTAGCAGATGAATGACCAATGGAGGCTTTTATTGTATCTTAATGCATACAATAAAGCGGGATGCAAACTGGATAATTATTCACAATACGAGTCAGATTGAGTCACAAGAGTACACAAGGGTTACTCATACCTGAAAGCTTAATTAGGATTCAATTGGTCACAATGCACAATACACATTTTTTTTTTGTTTTATTGATAATTCCACTTAGAGTGGATACTGCCCGCCGACCGACGAATGTCAAAAGTACAACTTTGACAATCACTGGCAAGGTCGGCGGGCTTCAAAGTAAATGTGAATGAACTAGGGTCACTTGCATGAGCGCATGCGACTTCACAGAAAACATGTTTTAGTTTAGTGGATAGCATACCTATACAATAACAGCTTTGGATTAGAAAGTGTGTGTTGCATTTTCTATATAATGTTATTTACTCTTCTACATGATGCAGAAATAGGGGCCTTAGACAGAATGTCATAAGCGTTCGTTTCGTTATGGAACGGCATTGGCAGTCGTATGCGTTCCGTTTTAAACGAAACGTTCGCGAATGTTATTTTGGCCGCACTCTACAGACTTCAATATACATATGAGAAATTTCGCAAACTGTGAAACCATATATACCTACTTGAACAAACATAAAACCTAATAAAAGCAATACAAGATGTACATACAACAATTAGTCGTGCTCTTATTGGCTGCATGTAACACCCCAGTAACATTAGCGTAATTACGGCGAGACGAAAGAACTATCGATTTCTATTGTTTTCATCGTACTCTTCGCCATAACGTAACTGTCACAGATACCGAACGATCCACGAAATTTTACTACATTAACACGGGTGTCAATCAGTAAACGACTCGATTTTTATGTGCTGACGTCATTTTAATATATCGTCGACATTAGACCAATGTCACCTCGACTTATTGCCATAGTATTTTTGTGGCAACTTTTTATTTGGCATCTACGCATAGCTTGAATTATATAGTACTCATAAAAACCTATCAAATACAACACGATGATGTTGGGTATTTTAAGAGATCCTGTGGATACCTTCCGGTTCCATCATCGTGTCAGCTTACTGAGACTTCACGTTGAATTGTCACGAGACATATTTTAAGTAAGTTTTCATTTCAGCATAAATTAGTTATACCTTCAGTTTCTTGTGTGTTATTTGCTTAAAAGCTCTGATAGTTACGAACAGTCACCTTATTTTTAACTCGATACTGAGATTATGAATCTCAGCCAAAGCCATGTTTGGTAACAACATTATTTATAATATTGTATTATTTATATATGGGTATGTAAACATACATACGACTGTAATCGTATTAGGCATGATTGTATCTTATATTATATTGTATTTTTATATTATATTATTATAATTATTAACATTGAAAAGAGGAGATAAAAAATAGACCTTCAGAGTTTCTTGCCTGTTCTTCTCGAGAAGGCTCTCCCAATTTCCGAACAGGTGTCGTCAATATTTTTTTTTCCTTATTCGTACGTACGGACAAGGTTTTTGTTTTTTTTTTAAGCTTTTTTTTTTGTTTTGTTTGTTGACGTCAATAAGTGCCTGTAAAGGTGTATGTTGAATAAAGATTATTTTGATTTTGATTGACAATGAAACGGCCATTGCAGCTTCTTTCTATATTTGTCTTATCAATGGTATTTTAGCAGACATCATTCAGATCTGCTGCTAAAATCGAACAATAATTTTCCACTGCACGTTTCTTTAGTAATATTTCTCGTTATGTTAACAACATTGTTGTATTGTGCGAGATAATAAGTAGTGCTCGGAATAGGTAGTTTAATTTTTATGTACTTGCGATTTTGTGACATCAATAGTATGCGTATGCCTAGGAACTTGCTATTTTCCGAGATTGTAAAAATATTATATTGAACTTTCAAAATAGTATTTCATCTTTTAGCTTGTTGTAATAATAAGTGGTAAACATACAATTTTACAATAAAAGTGTAAAGAAACGAATAGCAAGTAAAAACAGAAAAGGTCCCGGAAATCACGCTGATTTTAGGTTTATCCATGTTAGGCTTACATTGACTTTCTTTCTGCAAGTACATAAAATTAAACTACCTATTCCGAGCACTAATAATAAGATAACCACTTCCTTATTAGCTTGAGAAAATTCAGAATGACAGGTTGCAAAATCTGAAAGTTCGCAATTCCTCGGGCTACGTCGGTGACCCTGGATCTTTCGGCAGATTATACCGTATCTGATTCAATCATGTAGAAAAATTCTGAGCATAGGCCTCCTTTATGGGGATAACGCTTGGGGTGACTTTGAGCCGGCTTGTAAGGCCCATCGTAAATGGCTAGGTTTCGATGCTATATGCCATCATTGGCAGACTCGATTATTGTAGTATTGATAGGTATATTATTAATGACTTAACTTACTAGATGTTACATGTATACATAATAAATGAAGTTTAATTATTTTACATTTTTTCGATTAGATAGATCAAAGAACTTTCTGGTTCTTTGTCCTACCGAGATTCTACTGAAAGTTTAAATACTTTAAACGCTCAAGTGATGGCAATTTTTTTTTGTTGTTGTATGATGTCGTCATCGAAGAAAAAAAATTGCATTCAGACGGAAACTTCGATCGATTTATAATTAATCGCATCTTTCCTTGCGCAGCGAGGTGTGATACTTTACGCCAGAGCTCGGGCGGTATTCGGTCTCATTGTGTAACTGACGGCGTCAGTAGGCCGCTAAATCGGGAAGGCCTTCACCCGCATTACGAGATCCCGAGGGGCGTTACGCGGCGCCTAGTGATGTGACTTAATTAAACACTTACAGATATTCATTTGTACTTTGGCTTTGCTTTCTATGTGTTATAATAGCTAATATATAATATTAATTCTATTTAAGTTACCCATTTTTAAGAATTTAAAGAAAAATTACTAAATTAAAAAACACACGTTATTTTTAACTACTTAAGCTGATAATTTTACTAAGACCGACCCTTTTATTTTGAAACGAATGAATTGAACTTTTGCGCACAATATGCTATGTAAAATACGGAAAACAGTATTTGAGGAATCTAAATAAAATAATATTTAATATCTCTCACAAGATCTTATATATATAATACACTGCATGTATCGGCCAGTATGGCTTGACATTAAGTACGCAAAGTCGTAAAGAAGAATCAAAGATACAAACATAAATGTTTACGACACAAAAGACAGTTACATGATTCCACGCGCACGTGTTACAATCATGCAACTAGAAATAATTAACAATCAACGATTTTCCTGGTGACAGTCTGACCTGTGTTTCTAGCCTGCTAGGTGGCGCTCGTGTTTCCAAATTGCGTCAAGCCACATTTAATAGATTACAAAATACAAAATGTTTACGAAAATTAATAGATTAAATACTGAATATGCACTACAAAGAACGATTTACGAATAAAACGTGTGATTTCAAACATTATTTGTGATTAACAAAATACCTGATAAATCTATACAGCTGTGAAATTATCTTACGAGAAAAACGATCATTAGAAAAGTATGGAATAGCATAAAATATGGAATTGCCTCTCGCGCAAGTTCCGATTATGGAATGATCTCTGTATTGAGGTATTACCCGGGGAGTAGTACCCTATGGGGTTATGTTTCAAGCGCCTATGGGCTACGACGACTGTTAACTCTTTTCCATATTCATAAAAGTAATCAATGTTTTAATAAATTTTATATTAGCATAACTTAGTCGTGCTTTATGAATAAAAAACAGCTAAAACAATTTATCATCATGTAGCTAAATGAAATGACATTCATAATGATAAAATCTCTTCTTGGAGCGTTATATTCATTCGTTGCTTGATTAGAATGTTCAATGAAATTATAAGAAAGACGTCAATTACGAAAAGAACGTTGATTGACGTTCATTAATTAGTAATTACATATTAATTGATAATTCGCTAATATTTAATTTAAATAGAAATAAAAAATATAATCATAGCCTTAGCTTTCTTAATCAAAGTACCAATAACTATAGAATCAGCAGGTTACTCTCAAACTATTCAAAGTGAATTGGCACAGACAGATGAAATCAGATAATTGTTAGAGACATCAAACGAGAAAACTATCGATAGAACTATCTGGTCAGTTCAAGTTTCCGTATTTGCTAAATGTTTATAAATTTGCGTTGTTTCATAATTAGGAACTAGCACATTCTCAGGTCAAAATTTTATAGGTTTGATTCCCATAAACACAACGGCAGTTAGCCTTCGTAAAGATGACACGACATCTATGTCGACACAATTAGATTTCGGTCCACAGTGACATTGAAATCAATCGTTATGGTCAGTACACATTTAGCAATAGCCATTTGCCAATTTCCTTGTGCACTTGTTAATAACTCTAAAACTAAGCCGCCGTTATATTATTGAAGTATAAAAACCAACAGGTAGCTTTGGTTGATCGTTATACTTATTTCTGCAGTAATAACAAACATGTTACGGCAAATGATACATTGCTGCAGCTGGTTTAAGCACATTCGTACGGATACTTCCGGATTTCACTTGTGCAATATTTAAAGACTGTTCAGTAAGTTAACATATTGTGGTAGTTTTTACATTTTATAATAAACTAGCTGACATAGCGAACTTCAATGAACAGACCTTTGCTAAATCACAGATAATAAAACCACTTCATTTTTAACGTGAGCTGTCAACTGTGCAAAATGGCGAAATTTCAAAACTGATATACATATACGAGTATATATTATAATACATAAATAGTTGTCTTCATAATTTAATTTCTTTGCTTTTTCTAAAATTGGAGTAGTTATTCTGTAATGACTGATACGAATCCTAACATAGGTGTTCAATTAAATCGGTTAAGGCGTTCTTGAGACGTGACGTAACTCATACGACTTGATTCGTGTATATAGAAACACTTGTACACTTAATTGTTCTATTCGAAGAGACAGCGTCTCTTTTGCTAATAAATACTGCTATTTGTGAAATTAAATTAGATAATACATTACAATTTCGATACTCGATCGGATCGACTCGGAGATAGACCTAAATTCTTGATTTGGTGAATTCTGAAATAATATAACAAAACATTAATATAAAGTATGTACACCTACCTGTGCTCGTAGGCTTTTCAATGCTGGGAACCTGGCCAATCGATCCACCTCTTCCCACGTGGACAGCTCTGTATTGTTCAGATTCAGGAACCGGAGGCGACTGGAATAACAATGAACACTCAGTGACAGTTATCATATAACTTTACGAATACTGAATCCTAATGATAGTGAATCGAGGTTCACTAGGTCAATGGCAATAGGTGTAGATAATAATGGAAATGTCAGTTTATACTGTGAAGATTACCACCAAGGATGTCACATATCAGATATAATCTTGAGAGTAGCATTAATATCTATTGTATAAACAATAAATTGACAGTCACAAATAACATGGCATACAACATCAAATCACTACATTACTAAAACAATCCACCGTCAGTCTGTCCCATGTATGCTTAGATCTTTAAAACTAAGCAACGGATTTTTTTAATAGAGTGATTCTTAAGGTAGGTTTATATGTATAATACATGCATAATATAGTAGAGAAACAATTATATATTTAGAGATTTCTAATGTTATGTAAATAAGCGCGTTTTTTGCGCTTATATTGCAAAAACAGGCAGGCCGTAAGCCTTTTTGCTACCGTTGTAGTATAGTATAAAAAAAACGCTGGCTGAACCCTACGAGATAGACCAAAATAATGTACTACAGTATTGTCCACCGTATATGTCTATCTCTTAGGGATAACCCACCATAACCATTTTTTCATTGCACCCGTGCGAAGCCGGGGCGGGTCGCTAGTGATTTATATTATTAACACACAGGTGCTACTTATTTTTTTATGAAATATCTGGCACCTGCCCTATGACGCGTGAATGATTAGAGTATTCGTGTTAATTAAATATTGTATGTAATAAAGTGTATTATTAAATGTAGCTATGTGAAACATAATCATCACAGCTCATATACGGTCCCACCGAGGGCCTCGAGTCAACCGTAACTAAGTTAGGGCCTTAAGACGCTGGCCTAGGGAGGATTGGTTAACTACACCTTTGAGTTTTTTCGTAGATATATAAAGGTTGTCTTAAGATGTTTTCTTTTTTTCTCGTCAATATAAGCCAGTAGGGTCTCTAGGACCAAAGGCTCAGGCTGAGTTTAGTCGGTAGGTCTGTGTGGTCGAGCCGCCTCGATTCACCAGGAGTCCGACATAATCAACGCATCCCTGCTTGCCTGTTGCGTTGGTATCCATGAGGATTCTCAGCCTCCTCTCCTGAGGAAAAAAAAATGTTTTCTTTCGCCGTACGAGCGTGAGATAAAAGTACATATGTAATTCGAAAATGTAAATCATATTGCTAAACTTCCAGATTCGTGGACCAAGCTGAGACCACAGCGTCACTGACACTCTTGAAACTTTAATAAATAATTTAATTCAAACAATATACTTACGGAAAGGCATCATGACTTTTCTTATTTCCATTACTGTCACAACATTTTTCACACGGATCTGGCGCTAAACTCGTTATGGGACAGTCGTTAACCAGTAAGGTTTCTAGGTTGGGAAATGCGTAACCTAATTTCGATATCTCTCTCCAACTACTTATTGGGTTCCCCGAGAAATGAAGCTTTTTCAGCTGATCGTGCACAGGTTCTGACACTTCCACGTTCAATCGGGAGCAGTCTTCACATTTATCCTTTTCATTCACTTCTTTACCGCTAAAGTTAATATATGTGTACTCGTTAAGGCTCAAGTGCAGTTCTTCGAGAGCTGGGAGAGCTTTGAGTAGTTCACGTACGCTGGCCCAACTTAAATAAGTAGAGTTTAGAATCAGATGACTGAGGCTGTCCCATCTTGGACAGAGAGCCTGTGCAGCTTGGATTTGTGCTGATAGTCGATTAAAACTTAAATTTAGGAAACGAACCCGCGGTGTGTGTTCTAGTATTGCAAATATCTGTAACAATATTATGGAGCTCTCTGACTAGGGTAGGTAGAGTAATATCACAAAAGCAGTTATTAACAGAATCACTTAGGAGCCATTGCGATTTGAAAATCTTCCCCCAACTTTTTTCAAATTTACATATGGATATTATTAAATCAAAACAGTTATAACAAAAAAAAAATCATAATATAAAACGATTACTTATTTAATAAAAGAGTCACGAGTTCAGTTTGAGTTTGTACACTTTAAACCCACTCTTTTAAATAGTTTATAATTTGTATAAACATTCATACATTTATATCAACAGAGTTGGAAATATTTCCAAGTGTTTCTTTAATAATTCAAATTTCTTGTTAACTTTAATATTAGATTGTTTAACGCTGCGTCTCCCTCCCTTAGATATTCCGTTAACTATTTATTGCTGGGATGTAATAAATATCATCAGAACCAGTGCAAATTTAACTTACCTCTCCCCATTCAGTCAGTTTATTATGCGCAAGATCGAGTTCTACGACATCCGCGCACTTATCGGCAAGAGATCGGGCGTCGCCTGCGCAGTCAATCTCGCAATCATTGAGAACCAGGAGTGTAGGCACGCTAAGTCTCGGTGAACGCTTTGGCACGAATATTGCAACTGGCATATCATCTATGGTAGGATTTACTTCGCCCTTAGCACCGTATTTGCGCTCTAAGGCTTCTAAGAGTGACGGCATTCTGTCTGTAACAATAAATATTACTTTCTTAGAATAACGATTTATGATTAACGTGTTATTATTGATTAAAGATTTTATTTATTTGGTACAATGTTAACAAAACCACGAAACATGTATTAGTATGATCAAATAAACATGTTTACAGTTAAAATTCTTGCATGGGAAATGCTTAGATAGTATTATATACTGATCATAGGATAAAGGTTATTAAATTGCAAGCTAAATAGTCTATTCTACAGCTGACTGCACCCGTAACGGTTGAATTAAGCACAGCTTGCACGTTAACTACGCAACAGATTGGAATATATAGCTTAAAAGGCTCAGTTGGTTTAAACTTACCAATATATAATAATAAACACAGTTTTTATAGGAGTAATTTGTCAGTAGCGTCATGTAAGTTATTCGGCAAATCTTATTAGTATTCATATTCATAATTTAAGTATTATATTATTTCTGTGATTAATATTGTACCATACCCATTTACCGGAGGGTGACTTTACACCAGCGTCATCTGCTTGGCCATTTCTGCCACAAAAAAGCAGTGTTCGCATTGCTGTTCCGGTGGGAAGAGTAAGATGGGCAGTAAAATTACAAAGTACTGTAACTTTAAATTTTATGTCACATGTTGGCAACATACCTACGCTGTGGTTTGCAGATTTGTGGGGGTTGCAGATATGTCGCGAATCGGTCATCTATAAGTACATGTGGTGTACTAGGTGACTGTAATTACTTACCATCAGGTAAGCAGTCTGCTTCTTTGTCAAAATTACAGTCTTAAAAAATTTGATATATAATACAGTATTATTTATAATATCAGGTACCCAAAAACATGGCTTCGTCGTAATATAAAAATCTACGTTGAATGTGAGAGAAATACTATGAACAAAAACTGAACTATTATGCGCATGACAATATATCATGTGAGCAGCAAGGCTTAGTGTTGCTAATACGTGACGAAATTGCAGCTCGAGGCCTAAAAAGCAATGCAACATCTAGACTACGTTATCGTTAGATAATACACAACCATATAGGTAATGAAATTAAAATGAATTCTTTAATAACCTTCACTTTTTATTTAAAAGAATGGAAATTATGTAATTTGGAGGAATGAGTAGAACCTCATGCTATGCAAAACATATACAAGAAAGATGTTTCAGAGGAGCATATATTGTGCACGCCAAATAGAACATAGTATAGTCTAGTTTAAAATATTTTTTAATGGGAAATAGGTACCTAAGAGATATAGGTACGGTAAATACTATATAGTATTTAAAAGCTCTTATAACACACAAGATATGTTAATCTAGTCTAAATATATTGTGCAGTATTTTGAATCCAACAGCATTTCTAACAAATAGGTGACTATTTAAATGAGTTCAGCCATTCATAAGTTATATACCTATAATACTTATAAGTACTGAACCCAACATAACTGTGTTAAACGTATATAGATAAGATTAGATTTGCATAGATAGATAACATATATTCAGACATAAAAAAACATTATAAAAACCAAAAGCAAATAGAGTTAAATGTGCATATGTGTGCTGCTATCTAAAAGGGACAAGACTCTAAAAGGGACAGATTTTGGTTCGTAAGATGGAGATATGAAATATGGATAGGAATGAAATTGAAATGAAAAAAGAAATGAAAACACAAGAGAAGAAAAGATAAATACAGAGATACAGAAGAAAATAAACAATAATGTTTATGAATGTATGAGGCTACATGTTTGAGTGAAATTATACATTATGTCTATTGCGATATCTGTGAGTGTAGTCCTTCTTGATTATGATATCGACCTTTCAATCGATCGAGCTTCATATTAAAAGCATCTCTAAACGCTACTATTATAGCACCTTCATTTACCTAAATCCGCTTATAATACAATCTATTGATTACGCTCCCACCGAAAGCATCTCGGACAGTGTAACATTCTCTGACCCTTTCGATCTCCTGAAACTCGCCAAGGAGCGTCTCCTTAAACCTACCAACAGAACTTTCAATCAACAACACCAAAGTCTACTCGTCATACATTCCAGGCATAGTGCGGTGCCTCGTTGTTTTCCCACTTCCCAACGGACTCAAACATCCGAGCTGCCAGCGGGGCGTTTGACTAGCATTATCCGTGTTCGGCTCAAACCACTTGGCGACTCTATTGTCATGGGGACGCCTCTCGGGATGATGCTGGAGTAATAGAAATCTACCTCGTCTGCTCTCCAGCAAGGCTTGCGGTTGAGGATCTACTAAAGTTATCGCCTTCCGCAATCAAATCTCAAGGTATAATTGCAGCGGTCATCTGCGGCCAGCAACGTAGTTTATTCAAAAAAACAAAAGAGCACCGTGCTTCAACTATGCGTACATTAACGTGCAGAGTATAAAATAATGGAAGAACTTGGATAGCCCTGTTAAAAGTAGGTACTTTCATGTCAAATAAAAGGGATAAAGTAAGAATTTGGATTATGTCGAATATTTCAACAAAAATCAATATTTTAATCAAAACGACATAAGTGATGTAAAACATGGCAATGAAATGAATAATATCAGACTATTACTTAGAAGGGGTGTTTCATAATGTGCAGATTGTTAAGCCTGTTACAAACTATGCATTGCAATGCACTCGAGGTCGCCATATTCACTTAAAGTAGGCATTAATTAGTGAATTATTTTCACAGCCTTACTAAGTATTTCTACTAGACTCTTTTGAATACACAAATTAAGCTTTTAATACCAAGTTTTTGAGTTGCGAATGCCTTCTAACGGCGTTCCCTTTTGTTTTTATAAACCATCATAATAGTACCTATATATATGCAAAGTTTTGAAGTTAACCCAAACTCTGTATCCATTTGTTAGAATAAAACATATAAGTTGATTCATGTTTCCTTTTGATTAGTAAGTGCATAATACATTAATACTGAATCACGTATCTTTTCCACTTAAAATTCACGAGAACCTCTTTTATTTTTTATGTAAATAAGTAATAAAGTGCTTGTGAAGTGTGTTGTTTGTTTAATTTCTATATCTATCGTTCGTTTCATTACTTTGCCCAAGATATAACACTAAGCTCCATTTTCGAAAGGTAATTGCAATGTTCGCTAATTCTATAAGGTTCAGCAATAATGCCAAGGTTATCAAAGTGTTCTCTACATAGTACTAACAAAGGTCGCATTCTATAAGACGTAGTACGTGGCGATAAAATTAGTAACATCGCAAACAAGAACTACCCAACAGTACTAAGAAGTATGACGGCATTCATATCATAGCATTCATTGCCCATCAAAGTCTCGTAAAAATGTGTACGATACATAAAATCCAGTTCTAGATTTGAAACAGCGCGTATAATGTTATTGCATACGGCTGCATGGCATGGTTTGGTAACATTTGATGTCGATATTGTGCAAACTCTCATCATCCTGCATAACTGCTGAATGTACAAAGAATTTAACACTGAAGTACGTACATAATATACGCTTATACGGTTTGCAAGATCCAAAGTGAAAGTGACATTAGTTCTAGATGTAGCCCCGTTTCTGAGATTGTTTTGTAAACGGTGATAACAAATTAAAAATAATTGTTGTTATAATTAGAGATCGGATAATCGGATGCATATTTACCTAAAGTTAATTTTTGGCTCACAAATTATGGAGGCGGCTTTATAAAATACATTTTGTTAAATAAAAATCCCGGGAAAATACGGGACTGCAAATTTAACGTAGTGATATTGTTTGATAATTACTAAATTAGCACGTGGTATTTATTTTCAAAAGACCGAGACTCCGGGTTCATTTACACAACTATGCATACGTATTTACATGAAGTTTAGTTTCAGTTCCCCGTGCGATTTATGAATTATTACATGAAGAGTGTTATACGAAAGTAGTGAGCTAGTTTGACTAAAACAATAATCAATTAAATAATTGAATAAAAAAACAGAAATGGTGAAAAATTTTTTTTAACAAAACAATTTATAGCCGTTTCCATACTTTGTCTTAAACTAACTTTAGGTAAATATGCATCCGATTATCCGATCTCTATAGTTATAATACATTGTAGTTGGCGCCTTTTACCTAAGATATATTCAAGTTATGTAGATTTATCACGAAATTACCTTTTCTTGATCTTAAAGCAAACTAAAGCATAACTAAATGTTATATATCTTATATCATATCAAGCATGATCCCTTGTCATATCCGTCCTATGTCCCCTCGGTGCACAAGCCTCTGCTCACAATGTTAGGGCGATTAGCCTTAGTCAACCGCGCTGACTCAGTGCGGATTTGTTGACTTCACTTACACCTTTGAATTTCTTCGCAGATGTATGTATGCAGGTCACCTAAAGAACGACGTTTTCCTTCACTGTAGAAGTGTCAAATAAATAAATGTATATACGAAAATAGAAAAACAAATTTGTTCCATTGCAGTATAGATGCCTCGACTCCACCGATTCGCAGATTGGATTGTATTAAATCTATGGAATTTTATAAACACTATGAAATATAGCCAGATATAAGTGGGAAACGCAGCGGCGCCTTGAATTACTTATTGATTCGGAAATTCACTACAAATTATATTTACATAAAAATGTAATACAGAGTGCAATAACTGTAGAAGCGTTTGTAAAGTATACGAGAAAATTAATGATCTAATGTATTCAATGGCATGTAATAGGTACTTGAATATAAATGACAAAGTATTTCAATTATGAAGTTCTAGAATTACTCCAGAAACTTCTAAGCATATTTTCAGTCGATTTTAAGAATTTTAACAACTAAGTTTTAAAGTGTAAAGATGGGATTTTAAAATTCTACAGATACCTACAAAATAATATCAGACTGCAAACAGAGGCGCGTTTATAGAATTACGGAGACAATAAAAAGGTGAACATCACTCCAGCTGAGTGCTTACGAAGGTTTAACAGCAATAACGAAAGTGAGTTCCAAGGTTAGACTGTCGCGTCGGGGCTGGCGGCCTCTTAAAATCAACAAGTTATTATATCCTTATAGATTTACTTTTCACACCATAGGCATTATGAATAAAATAAGGACCTATCAAACTTTAAGTCCGTATGATGTGGAAAGAAACCACAAACTGTTCAAAGTCAAGAAAATATTTAACTTAAGCTTTTGTAGGCACATATTGACGTAAAAGCAAGCTCTCGGATATTGCGAATTGGGTTTGCTTTCTCTAGAACTTGGGGTTTCTTGTAAGCAATCAATGATATCATAGTGATTATAAATATAGCGATGATGTGATTTTGGATATCGTAAGAGTAGATTAAAGGAGTTCGACGCAAGTAAAACTCTGCGAACTGAACGAAAGGAATTACTGTGATAAATGTATTGCCAGTATTTATATGTATTACACGATTTTAAGAAAATGGATAGAAGTCATTTATTTATTGAATTAGAAGTATTATACTACACCCTTGAAGGCATGAAACTGGAATATACGTACCTACGTTAGTTTCCAACGAAGTCGAACTCGAACTTGATCAGACATAGAATCGATTTGTCATACTTTATGCCTAACAATTCACGGAGGGAAAAAATGCTAAAAACAACATTGATCGTCACAAGTCAGAAAACTATTAAATTATAGTTTATCAAATTTACTGACACTAAATCTCAGACAGAATGAAAAAGTGTTGTAAATCAACCTTTCTGAGGGCAAATTCCTAGACAGTTTAATAATATATGGTTCTTTCTTTCAGGGTATCACACCCAGTCGTCGCGCCATATGAGGGCACCGAACTGCAGTGAAACATTACAGAAGCGTCTGCTTTTAAAATATAAATATTTTGGGTCATTGAACTTTATTATTCTTTGTGTACTGAGTTTTGCTTGACATTTTAGTGATATCAAGAAATTAATGTGCAAGTTTTTTTAATCAAACACTTCAAATTTATTAAGTCTTCAAAACGGTCTTCACAACATTCGACGGTCTTACATATTTGATAAGTAATTCGGTCTAGCTACACTTTCTGTGGAGTAAACAGAAACTGATTCTAATATGCAAATCTGCTCAGGCGAGCGCAAGTGGATTCTGTCAGCACGACAGAACCCATGTTCTCTCGAAATTTTTATGTCTAATATCACATATAATTTAATTCATAAGATAATTTACACACACGATAATAAAATAAACAATGATAAAGTCATAGGTAAAACCAGTGTCAGCTGTCATAAAAATAAATAAATAAAAAATGACATTTATTGAAACATATAGAAAACATAACTTATAACGATTACAAGAAAATCTTCGTTACACGAATGACGGCAAGATTAAAATAATAATATAACTAAAAGTAAAATTGCAGTCAATACTGGCCTTTAATGATATTTTGATGAAAATCATTGTCTAAAACTGTAAAGAATGTTTAACTTTAATACATAGTATTCAATGTCGAATTTTATTATTCATTTATTCATGATAATGATAGTGATGATGATAGCAGTGGTGTGCCGGCGAAGAGCGACAATAGTGCCTAATCACAGGGATGTCCTTCACTGATGTCCATTAACAAAAAACCAATCGTAAATTTTAGCACGCAATACCGCGAACGCGACTCAGCTGGTATTGCGCACATACAAATCCTTTAGAAACTTAGTTATCGGTAGGCAAATACACTTTTGCAACCATTTATCACACGTTTTATGAACATAATCTATGTCTTTAATTATATGGTAATAACAACTACCTAAACTGGCCTTACACTACAGTATATAAAATATATCACATCCATATATATTATATCCGGTAATCGGCCGTCACACTACGGGAACACTCTATCCAGTTCGGTTGCGGTTGTCACTTTATTATAAGTGTCTGTGAATTAAAAATATCCCACAGTGTGAATTACGGGATAACTATCAGGATGTAATATATTATATCTCATAGAGAAAAGTCCGCTTTATACTCGATTGAATTTCATTGTGCGAAAAAATGTATTTTAAACCGAATTTTATTAATTTTAAAATGAAGGGCAGGGCTCTTACAACCTTGTCCTTTAGACATTTACTTCACAGACAAAGATTTAGCTAGCCCTGTGTGCGTGTTTTCTGGGTAAGTCTACATTTATCCGCCATAGGAATTCAATTCAGGGATATTTTCGTAATCAACTTCTAAAGAATTATAAGTCTGGCTGGTTATTATTGTGGTTCAATAACTGTACTTAGTGTTCGTTCTTATCTAATACTATTGCCTTAAAACGTGGCAAAATTGTCCTATTCACGGAGAATGTTTGTTATATTTAGTGAAAAATGTCTGTAGTGTTTTAATAGCAAGAAATAAGACGTAGCAAGTCGTTGTGTTCCTATATTCGATAATAATTCAATGAGAATTATTATACAACTAAGTAAACGAAAACACGATTACAATATTTCGAAGGTCGCACGAAGATTCCAATTTGTAGATAAAATATGTAAACAATTGCGCATGTAGGTATTTATTTATATACTAGCTATAATAAATAATCTACGCAAACTTATATCAATTACACCATAATATTGTAATTGTAAACGCCATTGTTATGCGCCATACACATTTTAAATGTTAAGTTAACAGGGCACTATCCCAGGTAGTAGGCATTTGTGTATTGGGGTCCCGGGAAAGGTGCTAGCGCTGGCGCTCAGGGCGTTGGGGAGCACGGTGAGGCAGCTCTTCACGAGCTGTCTCCGTGAGGGCGTGTTCCCCGTCGACTGGAAGTCGGCCAGGCTGGTGCTCCTCAGGAAGGAGGGAAGGACCGGCGACGTTCCGTCTTCGTTCCGTCCGATCTGCTTGCTGAACGAGGCGGGGAAACTCTTCGAAAGGGTTATCTCCGCTCGTATCAGCGAGCACCTGTCCCGCGCGGGTCCCGACCTATCGACTGCCAATTTGGATTCCGGCGGGGACGATCAACGCTGGACGCCGTCCAGCGTGTTCGTTCCCTGTCGGAGTCCGCAGTCCGATCAGGGGGGGTGGCGTTGGCGGTGTCGTTAGACATCGTCAACGCCTTCGGCACCCTCCCCTGGCAGGCCATTAGGGAGGCGCTCGTATACCACGAGCTGCCTCCCTACCTGCGGGCCGTGGTCGGGGACTATCTGCGCGACAGGACGATCAGCGTGATGGGACGGGACGGGATGGAAACGTCGAGGAGGGTCGAATGCGGCGTTCCGCAGGGGTCAGTGTTGGGACCCCTGCTATGGAACCTCGCATACGACGCGGTCCTTCGCACCAGCCTTCCTGACGGCGTGAGTGTCGTCTGCTACGCTGACGACACTCTCGTCGTTACGACTGGGGCCGACTTCGGGCCGGTGCTTACGCTTGCCGAGCTTGGGGTGGCATGTGTCGTGCGGGCGATCCGCCGGCTGGGTTTAGAAATAGCGCCTCACAAAACCGAGGCGCTATGGTTCCACGGCCTTCCGAGGCGCCGGGAACCACCCAGCTGCCGGATCCGGGTGGGTGACGCGGTGGTCCCGGTGGGGCCGTACATCAAGTACCTGGGCCTCACCCTGGACCGCCGCTGGAGCTTCGAGGAGCATTTCGTGCGGTTGGTCCCCCGAGCCAAAAGGTGTGGCGGGCGCATTGCATCGCCTGCTGCCCAATCTCGGTGGACCGAGGGATGGAGTTCGCCGCCTGTACGAGGGCGTCGTGCGATCCGTGGCCATGTATGGGGCTCCCGTGTGGTCGCAAGACTGCGCGAGGTCCCCCGCTGCAGAGCTCTGCTACGGAGCCTGCAGCGGATAATGGCCATACGGATCGTGCGAGGCTACCGTACAATCTCGTACGAGGCGGCGACGATTCTGGGACGCTCCCCCCCATTCGACATCCTGGCCGACATGTACGCGGCGACATATGCGTCGCGGCGTGTCGGCCGCGAGGGCGATGGGGGGAGCGCCCTGGAACCCGCGCACGAAGTGCCTAAGCGGGAGTGGCACCGACGGATTGTGGCGGCCTGGCGTGCGCAGCTCGAATTACGGATCTGCGCGCGCCAGCGGGCTGTCGGTGCCGTACTCCCGCACCTCGAAGCTTGGCTCCACGGGAAGGAGGAGGTCACCTACCGATTGACTCAGATACTCACCGGGCACGGCTGCTTCGGTGAGTATCTGTGTCGAATAGGACGGGAGGGATCGACACATTGTCACCACTGCGCATCCGACCTCGACTCGGCCCAGCATACGCTGGCGGAGTGCCCCGCGTGGGCCTCCGAGCGCCGAGTCTTGGTCGCAGAGATCGGGCGAGATCTGTCTCCGCCAGCATTGATTGCGGCAATGCTGGCGGACGAGGGAGGTTGGAGGGCTGTGGCCTCCTTCTGTGAGGCAGTGATGCTCCAGAAGGAGGCCGCCGAGCGGGGTCGGGAGATGGCCGATCCCGCTCGAAGAAGGCGGCGCCGGGCTCGGTAGCACAGCTGCGGCGCCGCGCGGGTCGCCGGCGGGCGCGAGTAAGTCGCGACTGCTACGGCGACCCGGGATGGACCACGCCCCTTCCGTGGCCGGGGGGCGTCGTCGGTGGAGGAGACCGGGGGAGGTAGTAAGCCTCCCCCGAGGAGGGCTCCCCTGTGTCGACGGGGGAGCGGAGGCTGGGGGTTCCCGGAAGGAGCTTTCTGTTCCCGGGGGCTCCCTACATGCCTGAGGAAGGCCATCCCTGAGGTTTTTAGTGGGTAGGCCTCCCCCTTCTGGGGAGGAGAGCCCCACATAACCCCGGCTCGCCACAGCCGGGGTATGCAATTTAATGCATTTTCCTCAGGGAAACAAAAAAAAAAAAAAAAAGGCATTTGTGTATTAAGATTTATTATCTAACAGGCGTATTGACTTTTGCATTGTCTGCCGTAGAAATTAGGATATAATTATATTGATTATATTTATATACGTTTCATATTCTTTATGTTTCCAAACAAACGATAGATTTAGCCGTCAAACGTGTACTGCTAAAGATCTTTAATCATATTATTTTTTTTTAAATTACACTAGTGTGTACGTAAGAAAATGCTCTGGATAGCTCGAAGGATACATGACAGATTGTTTAAGTACAAAGTATTTAGATTCGAAGGAATCATAAGCCACGACACGATGTCTACCTAAGACTGGATCTCTACTCTTTAGTGGTATACTGCTGTGACCTCGCTTAGTGTGTCATGACGGGGAGGTATGCAATTAGAATCAATTTGGAGCGGATGGGTTATAATTCGCGTAACTACGTCCGATCAGTGTAGTCATACTTGCTTAATAGGCAAATATAAAGTAAGTAATAATTGTTCATCATCAGTCAGGTGATGATGAACAACCATTACCTTGGAGTCATAAGATACAATTATATTAAGAACGATGGAGTTTACAGCTTAACCTTAAGAATTATATGTGGAAAGCGATAACTAGTGGATTCAGGCGTCGCTTTAAGAGTGTTCTCAAGGCAGGACTCGGTGGTTCGAGTCGATGTTCGAATCGATGCCACCCAAGTAGGTACGCTGCCCGCGCAAGAACCCTTTAGTTCTTTAAGAAATAGGAGCAGGAACCGCATTTACTAAACAAGAGACTGCCACCACTTGCCATCAGGTGGATAGGCTGCTCTTTTAGTTAATTTATAGCAAAAAAGCATACATTTATAATGAAATTACTCTTGTTATTATTGTTTGTTCTTTTATTAAATTTTAAGTTATGGTAAAAATGTTTGATTCAATTATGTATATGCTTTATGGTATATTTACTGATATAATTATATAAACAAAACAGGTTACAGCCAATTTAAACAAAATTAATTTATATCGAACTTTAAAATCTAGGTTGAACCCCAATGTATGTATATTGTATATTCTACCTCAACTATTACTAAACGTGCAACAAAAAATCGACAAACATGCTGATATGTTGGAAATGGATAACATTACCAACCACTATATGAGGCTGCGGGAACTACTATATATATATATATATATATATATATATAATATATATATATATATTATATATATATATATATATATATATATATATATATAAGCATGCGCGTGTGTATATGTATGTATTTTGTATGTGCTACTTTACTATATATATGTGTCTCAATAAATTAATTTTATTTATTCATTCACTCATACATACAGTATTTACAATCAAACAAAACAGAGTACTCTTATTGCAAAACCTTTTTAATTTCATTTTAAATCTTTATTTAATCAACTTCTTCTTTAACTTCTTTATTTAACTTAGTACTCTGCAACACTGGTAGAAATTCAATTTGAGTCAGTGTAAATATTAGAATATTTCTTGAATTCTTTAAGCAAGCTCTAGGTTTGTATAATTAGTTGATGATGACAATTAATGTTACTGGCTTTGATGATATCACAATAAATATTATAATAGTTATCTGCGATGTGTATAATTATAGTTCAAACTATAACAGTAAATATTGTTAATGTTAATTTTTCGGCCAATGTCAGCGCCGTGCATTCTTTAATTTAGTTCGGAACGCGAGCAAGGACATTGTGCTATTTTAAAAAAAAATACGATGTTGTAATAAGCGCGAGCATGAAGTGAGCGTGCATTAGCATTAGTCCGGTGAAACGAGCTTTTGATCCCGAACAGCAAAATTGCGCTTTTTAGTATTTTATAATAAAATCACTATTTAAATGTGGTTTGTAACCATTCCTATTATCTTAAATCTTAGCCGTGAAGTGGCTTTTGCACTTCGACCCACAGCAAATCATTGATACTACTCTGTAATCACCACCAGTGTAGTCTATATCATTGCCAAATAAGTTGATATGTTGTTTGGCGACATGGATCAAAGGTTTTGTCTTCTAAGGCGACATCATGGTATAGGTGTGCTATATAGGTGATAATAGGTGTTCCATACTCTCCTTTTCGTCCTTGCAAGTCGTACATATTGTAATTTGCAGCATAAGCAGAGCAGCCTCTGTGTCTGAGCTCTCATTTTTATTACATATCTTAACCATATTTTTTTGAATTCTTATCAAAATAATAATCTGAAGTTTCTAACAACATGTAACATAGTAGACCTGCATAAGGCATACTCAGCAGAATTTGCTAAAGCAATAGGCATAAAGTTATAGGAAGAAGAAACATGTACTCACACAAGTGCATTGTTTCTATAGATAGTACCGGTGTCGAATACAATACATGATAATATAAATATAAAAAATAAAAGTGGTTCTCCAACATTTAATTTCAGTAATATAACTTTTCTCCACATACTCATATACTATGCTTAGATGGAGTCTTCTTTAAGGGATTTTTGACAACATATGAATGTATGTAGGAGGAAGAAGAGACATGTTGATCTTTTATTCTATTCTGTCCTCTTAACATAAGAAATCTGGATTTAGTAATTTACTCCAAATGTAACTCTGTTTCTTAATGAATATTAAAAATTATTTCTGTTTCTTATCTTCAATATTAAGCAGAGCACCCATTTGCACCTTTGATTAGCTATGATTATATATATGATAAGCAGATATACCCAAAATCAAACTACACTTCATTAAAGTATATTTACATTTAAATAACTAAAATAAAAAAAGCAAAAGTTAAGCAATCATGCTTCATTAAAAATGTTTTGTACACTTTTTTTCTGCACAAACAGGCTTTTAAGTAACTGATCTTGCTAATTTTACAATAAAGTAATATCAATAAAAAATGTAAGATTTGTTATCTATTATTATTATAATGGGTAATTATTAATTTGATAAACTTCTCAAAGTGAAAAACCATTTAAGAAATTGAAATTAATGTTATTCATTTTTACAGAATATATTTACTTCATTTTGAGATACACTATTTTTCTGCCAGCTTGTGTTATTATTTCTATGACATTTGAGACAACTCGAGATTAGTTGGGATCAATTCAGTAAATTATTTGTATGTAATATTGTTCTGCATTTTAGTCATAGATCAAGGTGAATTCTCTCTGAACTAAAATAGTGGCTGTTAATCAGTAAACCCAGCTTCTCTTTGTTTTATATTCTATATGGATTATATATGGGTGTCAGTCTATTAGTGTCAGAACAAGGCTAAGTTTTTTAGTCAAAATTAAAATTGAAGTTATGATGCCTTTATGAGAACTTTTTGATAATTATTTTTTGTTTCATTGGTTGATTTCGGTTGTGGATTAGGAGAATTTCTTTTAGAGATAAGTGCGCCCATCTATATTCGTTTCTCGACAGTGATTTTTTGTCAAATATTGATATGCAACTTTATACTAATAGATTTCAAATCAACAAGAATTCGCCAGCTAGATAAATATCTTGGTGTCATCATAGAACTCGGAA
Organism: Scirpophaga incertulas; assembly: GCA_036419045.1. Classification (NCBI taxonomy): domain Eukaryota; kingdom Metazoa; phylum Arthropoda; class Insecta; order Lepidoptera; family Crambidae; genus Scirpophaga; species Scirpophaga incertulas. Next base: position 7,448,875 of record CM071644.1, read on the forward strand.
GTAAATAAACAAGGTATGTAGGTATTGCAGCATGACGACAATGAAAAAAACTGGTTTTCTATTTTGTACGACGCCAGTTTATTTAGCTACTTATGTTGCTTAGAAGTTATATGAAGATGAAACGTAACATTTTAAGTAAGTATTAATATGTGGATAACGCCATTTTAAGTTTATCTTAATGGTTGTGAGTTAAGAAATAGCAAAAAATGTGGAGGTATTTAATAAACGACTTACATTTTGATTGCCTTTTAGTTGAATTCCAATTAAATCATTTAGTAGTGGCTGCAAGCTATCCAATCACACCAAATAAAACTCCTAATTATCACAATAAATACGTAAATAACTGATCTTTAGTTAGTCTAGCACTACTAACAAAGAACAAAAACTTTTAATCGTTGAATTGTAGAACCAATGCCAATTATAAACTAACAAAAGTTTCATGAATTAATTGAACATACAATTCACTAACAATACGATTTGTGTTATATTTCCGATACAAAATAAAGCGCACTGTAAAACTTCAGGGAATGTTTACATCGATACATCGCACATTCACGGAGACTGCGCGCGATACACAAATGTTCAATGAATTCGTACGAGAGCAGGGCAAAATATTGACTGCTGTTGTAGTGGGGAGGTACTAAACGAGGTCAATGACGTTGTTAACAAACACTCAAGCTGAAAACAAAGACAGACGTATACAAATTAGGAGCATTAGACTGAAATAGAAATATAAACAAGAACATACATTTAAAAATTTACTTGCATGTGTGAGTGCGAAGTATGTTTCCTATTACAAATTACGCGCTATAAGAGCAAAGAGTATGTAAGCCTGCGCAAGATAAAAATGCGCGCGAAGCGCGATGACAAATAGATCCGATATTTTTGTTTCTAACGTTCTTAGTATCGAGATACTAAGAATCCTTTTTTCATAAAGCGTATATAAGTACTAATAAGTGAGAAATTTATCGAACTACAGACAAAAAGTGACATTTTATGCGGTTTGTGCGGTCATAGCAAAGAAGACATACACAACAGGGATCATGGTAAAGAGGATATTTTATTATCTTTAAACCGCAGATTTCCATTTATGCAGTTGTTAATGACTTTTCAATTGCATGCCAAATATTCTGACGAAAACCCTGTTGGAGTTGATATCACAAAGAAAAACTATTTTAGAATTTGTTCCTACACATCAAGTCTTTAACTGTCTAAAAAACCATTTTCATAGTTTTCATAGTTTACAACGTCAGCAACGCAGCACGTGAACAATGGGCTACTGTTTTATCATATGAGGTTATGTCTGCGTGCTGAGAAAGAGCAGTGTGTAAAAAGTAATTACAGGCTATTGCACCGATTAAATTGTCAGTATATATCTGATCCAACAAAAAATGGTAGTAAAACATAACGCAAACAAAGGCAAGAACAGATGACAGCGCGTTCTTATCAAAGAATATAACTGTTTCATTCAAAGAAATAACAGCTTGCAGTTTTTGAATTGCATATCGTTTGTTTTCAGGTTTGCAGCGCCCAGAGTGACGCAATGCAAAAATATAGAAACACATATATAAATTTTTAATTAAGTTATTTTAGGTACTTACTGATGTAATTATTAATTATTGTCAAACAAGGAACTGTTTATATAGGTACATTTAATCAATTTTTTAAGAGATATTTATATTCCTTTTTTATTAAAAATTTTTGTGAAATACGACGTATTAATTATCTACTCAGAATTTGACAATTACGTTTCTTTATAGCGAAAGTTACAATTGAGTAATGATTTACATGATCAACAATTTATTTTGTTTGTTGTGTGTTTGTGTATTATCTCCAAGTTGTTAACCATTATAAAAGTAGAAATGGATACATGAAACAATTGCAGTTAGAAATTGATACGTTTTAATAGTGTAGTTTATTGAAGTAATTTAGATTATGGTAAATTTTCTTGTTATTACTATTTCTGTTATAAATATTGCTAAAGAAGCTGCTGTATGGGTATAGCCCTTTGCTCTCTCGGAATGGTAAAGTGAACAAAACGACATAGATTAAATATTTTTATCAAAAACAATGTGAGATTTTGTAACGTACCTTCGCCTGTCCCTATGGACGAAATTGACAAAAACAACAACGAATTTGTAACCACTGTTATGTATGAAAAGTACTTATACTCTGTCCATTATGTTATTTTCTTTTTGACAGATCGCGCGTATGAAATATTGTTTCTATTTTCAATTATAGTACTACAGTAATAATATACTTTCTAGACGGGTAACGCAACATAGTGAAGTGCTCTGTGCATAACAAACTACCACAGACAATAAGCAGTTCTTGAAATCAGATAAATCGATAAATTGTCTTCAAATCAAATATTTGTAAATTTATTTATTTCCTTCTCGACAGCTACCTTACATTATTTATAGGTATGTGAATTTTAATATTGAAACGCATATGTAGTTAATAACATCTACGTCAAGTTTAAATCAAGAATTATGATCAAGAATACTTAGAAAATCACATACATACCATTTTTTTAACAAACTAGCTAGTTGGTAATTCGCCAAAAATATAAAATTTTGCCTAATTTACTTGGCATGTGTAAAACTTTATTTTTTCATATATTTCTGATCCATTTAAGAGAGAAAAAGAAAACTTTCTTAAATGGATCAGAAATATACGAAAAAATAAAGTTTTACACATGCCAAGGAAATTAGGCAAAATTGTATATATTTGGCGAATTACCCCAATTGGGTAATTCGCCAAATATATAATATAAAAATTAAACAAGTAAATTTATTTACATTATTTATTACATAGATTCATCAGATTCTTCTTCGTAAATTACACTAGACTCGTCAGTTGAGTCCTCTGTTACATAGACAATATATGACAATTTATTTCATGTATTTGAAAAAACCAGATAAACGAATTTAATATTTATAATAAAAATAATATCGCTGCATTAAATCGATTAAAAGTTCTTCTTAAATAAAATCGATATTCTGTTTTAATCGAATCGGTAACTTGCGAGTTCATCACTGATTTCAAAATATCTTAAACTGTCAAAAAGAAAATAATATAATGGACAGAGTATAGTTATAAATTTTGTAGAAAGGTGACGTCATCTATGAATAGGCTTAAATGTGTTACTCGGAAAATCCCTCATAAAAAATAACTTATAGTGTATATTTTATTCGTTTTTAATATTGTATAGAGTATATTTTATTCCTAAAATTACACGTGTGCACTATTGTGAAATGAGCTTAATTGAGCTCCCTCTTCAAGGAGGATGTAAATAGGTTTTAAAAGGGTCGACTACTTTGGTAGTTCAGCAGGTGTCCATAGGTTCTAGCCACTGCTCTTTTAGCCATCAGCGTTGTATATAAATGTCTTGAAAGTCATCGCGTAAACAAGCAGAATTTTTAAATAATGTAACAGAAGTGGATTGTATAAAATGTTATAAGCAATATGTATGAAATGGGGTTTGAATTTGTAGGTATTAAAATAACGCCATCTATGAACAGGTTTTGAAAATCTGTCATTCAGGAAAAAATCACATTCCAAGCAAATTGAAATTAATGCTAAATTGGTATAGTTAGCTATAATGTGTAGTGATCACTCTTTTTAACTTTACGTCACACGATTATAGATTATTGGATATATTCTAAATCAGGCTTAATTTTATTAATATAGGCCTAATAGCTTATGGTCGTATTCCGTTTTGCGTAAACAGCACCGTTGGCTTTGTGAGCGTTTATAGTTTTCTGGCCGTTATTCTGTTTTTGTTCCTTTCTAGCTTATGCAATTGAAATAAAATGGAATGAAACAATAATATATATAAAATAATTCTGAACCTGGTTTGAAATTCTTGATATTACAACCACACAATTCTTACCAGTAGGCACTTTATATTATTAGTATTGAAAAGTGGTTATAATTATTTCTGTCAGGCAAATTTGAGTCAAAAGAAAGCATGTATTAAAAATAAGTTAATTCAATCAGACTATTGTAATAGAAAAAATATATATCTACGATAGATGAGAAATCGATAACTATTGAAGTTGAGAATATTAGACACATGATCGAATTTACGTAAACGAAAAATAAACTGAATAGCCATATGTTGAAGCGTTTGCACTTTATTTATAAGTATCACACTAATAACAGCGTAAGCATTAGCATAATCAATAACAGAAACGAGGAAGGACTGCGAGTTTTGATTAAATATCGAGTGTCTTGTTGGTTATAAAGAACAAAGGCATAGGATGTGCACCTAGATAACGTAATAGTCATATTTATTATTAAAATCTACATTTATATGAACCCCATCACAACAATAAGTAGCCCATTTGACCGAAATCGAAATTTATTTCGAATTCAGAAGAGTTGAAGAAAAAATGAATCCTCTACATCAAAAGGATTATTGGAATTTCTTATGTGACAAATATATATCAGGTTAATGCATTGTATTGTCTACACCACAAAAACGACATAATAAGTCGACTTTGTCGTATGATCAATAAAAATAGTTACATGCTACTGATTTGAATAAATTGACCAATAATGTTCATTATATCGAGTTTAACTGTCAAAATTGGTTTATCGATAGCTCTATGTTTGCGCTGCAGTACGATATTAATACTATTTTCTATTTTTGTTGTATCGTGATATTATAGTTGTTGGCGCAAAACGGAAAACAGCCTATGGCTTAGGAAGCTACGTCAAGTCTTAGCAGATTACGTGGCAGATAACAAAGTAAGTACTTATCTTAAGAGATAAAACTTGTGTATGCGTATCACTGTTTATGCAGTTACGGTAATAATTATTGGCACTATTTGCCTTATAGTCAACGGCAGTCTTTCTGCGCGCGGCTGCTTGTCTACCATACTAATATGCGTCACGATACTATAATATACTCAGTAAATTAATCTTTTCCAATCTCTTGAGAATAACAAAACTATCGAACAAGTTTTTAACAAATGTTTTTTAATTAAATATCAATAAGAGTAATAAAAAACTTATTTTAGAATTAGATGTTTACTACATGATTTTGTTTGTAGCAAAGATAAACAATACGACGTATCATTCTGAAATGCTATGTCTTGTATTAAATTCAAAGGACAGCATGCGACTTAGGTTGAGCTAAGACACAGTTACTAAAATTAGCTATAAGTGTAATAAAAAGATAAAGACTTAACAAACTGTAAATTATGTTTGACCGTGAATCAAACTAACAATATAGATATCTAGAAAACTTGATAATTCAATGCATATATTGAAACACATGTTCACTTGAATATCAATATAATTTATTTTGTTTGTATTTATGTTTATGAATAGATTTTCGTATTTTGTTTTTACATATAAAATTTGGCTGTTTTATATGTAATTTGATTCCTTTATAAGTTGTGTAGTGACAAAAATGTAAATCTATGGATTTACTGTGAGGGTTCATAGTGTTGCAGGGAGGGGAGTCGGAAGTAGTGTCTGTGATTGGAGAGTCGGCTATAAGTTTAAAGGTTCTTTATGATGCATTAGCAGTCATTTTCATCATCCTAGTGAATATAACTCTAATAGCAGTGAAACTACAATATTTATGAGTCATAGACAAACATTTATCTCACACATCTATCTCAGACTCAACCATTACTGTTGCTTTATGGTGTTATGACTGATAACTTTATATTAATCTATCCTTCTTCAAGTTAATGCTCTCAACTTTAAGAGTTAATTAAAAATGGATTGAGTTTTCCATTATTTTCAATATACCACAGATTTTACCTATGGTCAGAATGAGAATTTTGTAAACCATACCCGTCAGTTCCTTGAGTGCTAAAGTCTTTTCATTTTTATTTTATATTATAATTTGTTAAAAAATTCTGTGTAAGTAGACTTTTAATCTACAATTTATTCAGTGTAGGTAGACTTTTAATCTACAATTTAGGTAAATATAATTTGTACCAATTCCTAAAATCTAGGTTGAAACCTAGGTATATATGCATTCTACTACTTCTACTATTAATGTGCAGCAAAAATATGAATGCCAAATTGACATGTTAGAAACGTCTTAACAAAACCAACCACAAAGATAAAGAAAAAAAAAAATGATAGAAATTAAAAATAACATATAAAAACTTATTGTTATTAGTAGGTAAGAATAAATTACCTTAAATTATTTAAACAATAACAATATTAAAACCATGAAAACTACAATGAAAAATATTAGCATAAATACTTGGGTCATGGGATACTTTGAAATATAGAACAGGATTTTGTATTGTGTTAAGATTTTATAGTTAAAATTTATGGAGTTTCTCTAATACTAATTAGATAAAGTACCTTTACTTTATAAATAAAAAATACCATCTCACTATTTTTGGTATTTATTACAATTAAAAATTTTGCTTCATTGCACATCACAAATATTTTTTATCAACGATGATAAATACTATCTAGGACTTCCACTTTTTAATAAATTGCTTGTAGTGGGAGGAGTTCTAATTATTACCAGTGAGCATTTAAGTGTTATCAGCATCACCCTGCCCTTCGACCTTTGTTTTTACCCACAATTAGAGACTGTAGAATCGTATTCTAAAATCAAAGTCAAATCCCTGCTCGAGGACATTTAGAAAGAGATTGCGCTATGTGGACTCAATAGTTCAATATACATATATATATTACTTGTTACACTCGTGGCGATGTTTTGATACCTTTTTCCACTTTCATAGCTAACACCCCACTAAACCATCAATGAAGTCGAATGTCTATTTTGTACCTTTTGACCAATCAGGCAGCTCCTTTAGAGCTTCGAACATAAACCTGGTCATTCTGTTTGTTTAAATTATTCTTTGATTGTAAAAAATTTGGTTTGTGAATAATGTAGCGAAAAATCTTGATTGCGTGAAAAACTGCATACCTTGCTGAAGCATTTTGACACTTCTGATTACATGATAGATACGCCATGTCCAATTTGACTTTCAGTCTTTCTAAGTAACATATTGCAGTCTGTAAAGTTAATGTAGTACATAATGTAATTATTTCAGGATTATGAAGTAATTGAAGAACTATTGAGTTTTAAATTGATTCTAATTATTTGGCGCTACTAATAAATATAGTTAAATATATCATTTACACAGAAAAAGAGAAATTAGAATATATGTATAATATTTGTACAGGATAAGAATTCTTTAAAGTTATAGAATGTATTAAAGAAGATTCTTTAAAAGCTAATATAACAAATATTTAATAAAAACTAGTAATAAGTTATTGTACTATTCTAGTTAGTTATTGAGTAACTTGCCAATTTAAATTAGATAAGCGTAACTATAAAGATATCGCAACGATTGTTATATCATATTACCTACGTTAGAAAATAGCAACCTAGTAACACATACTGTGTATGTTCTAAATTAATCTTATTTTTCTGACTACTTATATGTTTACATTCAACTCGCCACTTCTTATCGCAATCCTTTTGCCTATTACATTTGTTCTATCACAATACATTCGCTCAGCAAGGTGTAATGAGCCTAGTGTCTTTGAGTTTGTAATCGGTTATTTTGTAGTGGAAATTTTACTTCACTATACGCGCCGTATCGTCAGTAAGAACAAATCAGTAAGTATACAGCTATCCGCTAAAATATATATTTCTCTAGTCACATTATTGTGTGAGTGATGTTATTTGTACACTGATTATAAAAAAAAGATAGTACATGCTAGGATTAAAAGTAGTGTTAGTTTTGCATAATAATATATATAGATTTAAGGAAATCCAATTTTTAGTTCATGTAGATCTAGTGCTAGAGTTAAGAAATATGAAAAATTTACGTACTTACCTTTGTTAATTACGCCAATATGTCATCAGAAACTGTAATATAAAGGTTGTTATCACATATTGATTATAAATAGCATTATTATTATTTTAGCTTAACGACAACGATTTAAATTCAAATAAGTTCTTAAACATCGATTGTAAATATTGGAACATATTCATATAACAGTAAATTTTAAAAAAAAAAACTGGCCGGCATTTTCACTTGTTATAACTAACATTATAGAGAGTATGCTAATAAATAAATAATAAATGTATCTTATAAAAATTTGATGACGTTAAATTTATTTAATGTGTTAGAACGATACGACTCGCGCTCTGAAAACTGACACGAAAACATGCAAAATAATGTCCACTTGTAAATGTATCGAGGCATGCGTTATTGGAAGCGAAGACTTGATATAAAAATATTAAGTGACGTAAATATCCTTACTAGTATTATAAATGCGAAAGTAGTTCTGTATGTTCTGCTTTGACGTCGTAGCTACTGAACCGATTTAAATGAAATTACACACAGATACTCTGGACTCTAGAGCTATCTCTAGAGGAGGAGGAAAGGATATATGCTACTTTTTAATGTGATTAAAGGACTGTAAGGGATTGAAATAGAGGATGTAAGTTTTTATGGAACACGTACGTCTTTTTAAACGCTCTAAGTTTGAAACTTATTTTTTAGTATTTTGATACTAACCATGTATACAAAATCAGTTTAGTTACAGATAGCTTTAATTTACATACATGTAATCTGTGTACTTGACGCCAGTATGTATTAAATTGCATGATCTGTTTGAAGTGATTTGTTTCATATTTATTTACAGTCTTCTTAAGGTATGCTGGTTATAACAGTATCGATCAGTGGTCTGTGTTTAGCGTAGTGACATTACGAGTATAACTAAATTAGGTTAAGACAGATAATATACAACTACAAGAAAATGATTGGAATTAAAACAGTTGTAATAAAATTGATAGAAGTGTGCATATTACACTTACCAAGGAAATACTTCTGTCTGGTGCGACCTCTTTCATTTGGAGAGTCCTTCGTAATTATGCTAGAATTTCAATTATTTATTGTAAATATTGGACAAGTGCATTGTGAAATCACTTTCATTAAATTTGAATACTGTCTATTGAGTCTTGTAATTATTTGTAATAAGTAACAATTAAAGAAGCGTGCGCGTGCGACGATTAGGCAGCTATAATACCTTTTTATTTGTGAAGCCTTACAAAAGGTATCTAGTAATGTGCATGTGGGAAAGGGACAGGAAAATACTTATATCCAACGCATTTAAGTAGGTTAAACTAAACAATACCGAACATAGGTATATTTTGATAATTAGATGTCTACTTTCATAAATTGAAGTCTTCTCATTTAAGTAGCTCTTTCAAATGTTAGTAACTTGACCTCTCGATCTGCTGTAAGTGTGACGTAGAGACTACATCATCACCATAGTTTGTTTTAATGACTTCATCTTCGAGTAACTGTCGCATCGTCATTATGCAAAGGCATTGGTAGCGTATGCGATTTGTTGTATGTTTACCTTCTTACAAGAACTCGTGCGATAAAACGCGTCGTAATGTTTGTACGGATTTTTGACTTCTGGGTGATTTCTCGACATCGGTAATAGTAAATTCAGTTCGATATTGTCTTCATCTCAGTATTAGAGAAAGAGAGGTCCTTTTGTAGATTATGTGTGTATAACCTACCTATGTATGTATAATTAAAAACTCCCAGTGTGTATATAAATCTAAATAAAAGAAGTATAAGCTGCATATTATTCAATACAAATGGTGGTTAAGCGATTATCCATCTCTTATAAGTGCAATAAGGATCAAATCCAATTATACAGCTTTATACATTAGTGGAACTATATACATTGTAGCTGCAGAATCAAAACGGAAGTTGAAAAGGTGGAAAAAGAAAAAGTAGACACTGGAAGCTTTTAGAGCGAGCGGAGATTATGTAAGTATAGGATAGGATAGGAAGTATAAAGAAATTTTATAATTTTCTATTTGAATCGTGCATCTGCCTATTCAAGAACAAAATATGACTAAATTACATATCATTGAAATTTACAAATTTGGCGGTATTGATTGATAAAATCCATGTGCAAATCAAACGTCAATGTGCTATCGGTTATTGACAATATTATCACGTGCCGATAAAACATTAAACATATAAAAAAAATTACTAACTACGCTAAAGTGTTCTGTTTACTTTAAAGACTATTATTTTAATTTAAATTTAGATTAAAATAATAGTTTTTAGAACACCGTCATCTTTGTTTACGTTGAGGTAATCATGATTCGTTTGTTGAAATTCTCGATGGAATTTGGCTTTATAAAATTCGGAAATTTTGTTATTAATAATTATAAAGCGGCAACGCCTCTAAGCTGTATAAAAATATACAGCTTAGAGCACATGTGACACATTATATAAGTCACTCTGTAGAAAATGGATTTTATTTTACAGTTTTACATTTATATCAGCGTCATAACATATATAGTGTATAATAAGTAAATCATTATTATCATTTATGAAATTACTTATATAGAATATAAATAATATATAACTTAAACTTATTATGCCGCCGACAGCGGGACAGGTCCCAAACTATTTGATGTTCGAGTTCATTATTAGTAAATAGGTCCTGAATTCATATCCTATAATTATTTTTACAGATTTATCATCTTAAATATAGTCTTCGATGTAAGTACTACTTAATGCGTTTTGATATTAAATGTGCCTAGCTGATCCGAGCAGCGTGAGCGCCGTTGCTTTTTTATCATTATCCTTATCTATTATATCTCGTTCTCAGCTGTTCGATGTTTATTTACTTGTTACTATGGGCAAGGGGCACGAAGGTGAGCCATTCTGTTTTTATCTTTCACTACGTTGGAAAAGAAAACAAAACTGTCTATGGATTACACTTTATGATCGATATGCAATGTATTTTAGATATGTTAACTTTAACAATTAGCAGAAAAAAAAAGAATTCCGTTGTTGTCTCAACGAAATATACACACCTTTTCAAAAAAATAATAAAAACAATAATAGCGTAGGTAATGCCATTCGACAATATAATAAGAAAAATACAGGAAGTGTTGACTACAATCCTTGTTCTAAATTGACTTTAATTTTCTAATCGTTTATTTTGCGACCCGATTATAGTTTTGTTATTCAGTAGTTTATAATTAATATTTTGAATATTATGTGTGAATGATTAACTTGAAATTATTGGCTTTTGTTAACCATACTTTATTATGATGGTTTCTGTGCAGTATTCGTTGGATTTTTACCTTATAATAATTTAATTTAATTTATATTAGACTCGGATTCATTAGCAATATTTGCGAAATTAAATATCTACTTACGAAATGGCAATCAAACATATTAAAATATCTGTTACAAGTTGTATTTCATTACATAATTATAGCACTGGCTGGCTATTTAGGATTAGACCTGGAAATTTAATTATTAACGTAAAAATCCTCTTTTATTACTTCTAACGTCTAGATTAGTGGAGTCCATAGCTATTTATTCAAACAATCAACACAAGAATGGCGCTGACGAAGTACAATATTTGTTGGTATTCAGATCTGTGCCTAGTTGTTGTGTTGTATGCTTCAAAACCACCAGTAGATTTCGCATAAATAAAGTACTTATGTTGCTGATATGAGAATAGTTAACAAGTTGCCTTGTATCGTGTATAGTTGATCTCATTTATCGCACATTGGTCAAAGATATGTCTGAGCTGATTAAGCACTAGCGTAAAAATACTTCGCGATACGAAAGAAAATGATAGAGCTCGCTTAATTATCGATGCACATCTCCTTACCGAGGAAGAAATTGTTGTTTAATAATTTCACACGAATCACCTAAATATGTACCCGAAACCGTAAAAAATCCGAGATAGTAGGATTGTATGTTTGGATCGTAGGAAGTGGAAAACTGTGATATCTGGCGACCTGGTGATATCTGTGATATAAGTATATGTAGGTGTATATTGTTTGGGAGGGACCTCACCCCCGGATGGCCGGGGGGTGACGTCGTAGGAGGTTGGAGGGGAGGAGGCGGCAAGGTCACTCCTCCCCGAGAAGGGCTCCTCTAGCGCACACAGGGGAGCAAACGCCTGAAGATGGCTATCGGTGAGGTTTTTAGTGGGTAGGCCTTCCCCTTCTGGGGAGGAGAGCCCTACATAACCACCGGCTCTCCGCAACCGGGGTATGCAATTCAATGCATTTACCTCAGCGGAACAAAAAAAAAGTATATATGTGTTTATGTGTCTAAGTAAGCGGTTAAAGTACAGTGAATTCGTGTTTATTTGGGAGATGCATGTAACAGTAGGATAAATATGATAAACTCGAGACGAGTATTTTATATATAAGGAACATAAGTTCCAGAATTTTTCTACCTCGATCTCTATAGCCCCGAGCACCCTCCCATCCAAGCCGCAGGGCTCTTAAGTATAAGGCTGAGCATACCGGTCGGACCGTTCCGACGGGTATGGAGTGGAGTCCAACAATCACCGTAGCATTTGCCGTTGTGGTCGTACCCGGGCACGTTTCGTGCTTTTCGTAAGGATTCTCAGCTTCTCTCTTGTGAGAGAAAAAAATAGCCCCAAATTGATCGATCTCGATTCTAGAGTGTTAGATTATGATTAGATATGAAAGACGTTCCAATCAGCCAGTTGGTCGTGATAGGCCATGATAATAAAATTGAAATACGACTACTTATTTCAATTTTATAATTGACGCAAAATAAAGATTTTAATTTATTCAACATACAGTTGACCTGTGTATACTTTTTATTTAATTGATTGAATTGAAATGATGAGATTCAGTTCTTCTGTCTAGCAAATCACGCGCTTGTCGATAAGAGGCGCACACATCGGCTAGATCTATTACGAGCCGTAGGCAAATATGTAATGGACCTAGTTATCTCCATAAGATTGTGTGTGCCTTATCCACTCGTTATACGAGCACCCGTGGCGGGGATCATGACTCATGCACCAAGGGCCTGTCTCTCTCAGTTTGCTGTTCAGTCGTGACGACAATGTCGATGAGTTAGTGCCTCTTATTAGATCTTTATTGTGCAAAGTGTTATGTGTCGTTACATTGTTTACTATACTTATAAGAGCGCGCGTTCAAGACGAAAATAATTTTCGCAAAGCTTATTCGCGTACGCGATTTAGTTTTGAGAGGTCGCTAATAACTTCACGCTACAATAAAGTGAGTGATATGTACCTATTACATTGTATTTATACAAATTGAATGCAATTGAATGTATACCAAAAAATGGCCAATACGATGTAGAATAACATAAAATAAGAAAAAAGTAGAGTAAATGGGGCTTTTTTTTTGTTAAATTATACATTTCTTAAAAAAAATGGTAGAAAAATTTAAACATTTCTTAAATAAATCATAAATAATTATTTTATGAGGTTTGTTTTTCAAAAAATACTTTATTATTTCGGCCTATTATTAGAGATCATTATTAATTTTGTTTTGCTCTAATATCACATTAAGTTCAAAAGTAGTAACAGTTTGTTTGCATGTGGTACTAAGACAAGAGGTAAAAAAATTAAGTCCATAAAATTAACAAAATTGTTAGATGTTATTTGACACGTTTTCTGTCGATAAAATTGTTTATATTTTCACCCTTTATGAAAAATCACACTGTAGACATTTGGTTTTTAGGAGATTCTCTGAATTTTGTTACTTACGCTTTTAGTGCGCAATATATTATGAACTTATTATTTATGAAGAAATAAACTAAGATATTATGATATTGAGTCAGAAAATTCGATATTTGTTATCTGTATATTGCGTGTATTGAAACACGAGCTGCCTCGGCATGATGTCACAAAAGTAAAAATCGTTTACTATCACTCCAGTCAGCGCTTAGTTATTTCTTATCTTTGATTAGTCAGTGTATTTTATTTTACTGTCAAAAATATATAAAGCAGTTTGAAAAAGTATAAGAGTATAATGCAAACCGGTTTTATAAGTGTAGGTAGGAGGCATCTACCAAAAAATATCACGATGATAGTTGCAAAGATATTTGCATGTAACCCATCTGTTCTTTAGATTTCCGGAATTATACAACATATCTTTAAGTATTATTTATAATACATATGTTGTTCTTTTTTGTACATGTAAGATAACAATTGTATTTTATTATGATATCTTTAAATAAATACGAAATAACAATTACGAAAAGTGACCCTTATCAAATGGGTACCTATCGTAGACTCGTGTTGTTTATACACCATTGTGACGTCAAGATCCTCTACGCAGCGTTTTCACGGGTATAAAAAAATATGAATTTAAATTACTTTTAAATTATTTTTTCGCAAGAAAGTTATTCTTTTTGTGGTAGGCGCTGTGATCTATGACCCGATAAGAATCGGGAGGCCTGTGGTCGTTTTGACATTTACTGACGTGTTTTTCATATGTAACTTATTCATTTTTTTTTATCCCGGAGGGAGACTATCAGGATCGTTATCTAGGGCCACTCTCTCTTACCTATTTCTGCCGTAAAATAGCATTGCTGTGTTCCAGTGTGAAGGAAAGAAGATAGGCCATGAAATTACTGGCTCTGCTTTTTTGCCTTCCTGCATCTACATCCCTGCCATTGCTTATTCCTTAAATTTATATAGTTATTATAAACACAAGTATTTATTTTTTAGTTAGACATACATAATATATCAATTTACATGGCCAATGGCCATACGGTACTGGCTGAGAAGCAAAGCTGCAGGTGTTGGGGTAATCCGTAATTGTTTATTACTTACGTTCTCAATATTATGTTTATGCTTTAAGCCGATGTGAGTGTGCCTTTATGTATCGTGAATAAATGTATTCTATCCTTTCAAACGAAACACCGTAATGTAAGCACTACTGCTGCTACTGCGAAAAGATGAAGACGAAGGGGCGCAAGCACACGTGGCTGGTTATTTTGTAGTGCGTCAATTGGTCAGCAATCTTAATCGAATTAGATTACTTGAATAATAATATGTTTATTATGTGTATCGGATATAGCGATTAGCTGATTAATCTAACAAACATGCCATACTTCTGCGGACAATGAACTTATAAAGTGTTAAATTTTATAATAAAATATAATCTAAGTAAGCACAATTACCAAATGAGTGATGGATGGAATGGAATCAAAACACAAGTCTATATTTGCACAATTTTTTTTTATGTATGGAGTTTTATTAAGGAAATCATAAGTCATTTTTAATTCTAATAAACGAATGAATTATTTACTGATAAACCATTTGCTGAATTGGGTAATATAAACACACTGCGATATCTTTATGTATTTTAATGTTTTCGTTTTGTGTATAACCTGTTTCATTTAATTACGACGTTTTCGTTATATTCAATTGTGAAGTAACTTAAATAAAAAAAAAGATTTACGGTCACACTAAAAACAGTAATTAAATTCGAATAACAGTGTTTTATTCAAAACTAGCGGACCCGACAGACTTCGTCTTGTCAAAAAGATTTGTACAGTGGCAGTTTTTTTGTTCCTAATTATTTTATAGATAATGTCGCATAGCCAACCAAATCGCAAAAAAAGTCTAAATGACCTATTACATTTTGTGGCTATTCAATTTTGGAACGTGACATTAAATCCTCCAACGATGTATTCTGTGCTCCAACGCACGCACGCACACTGTTTTGATAGATATGATTGAATTTCAACTATATGTAGCGTTAATAAAGCGCAAATTGACTCTTTGATGTTAGGAACACACCTTCATTGCTTAGACAACAGTGAGTGCTTGCAATATAAACTTTATACAATAACAATAAAGCTCAATTCGACTGTACGTTTTAGTTAGAAAACGTTTGCATGGGAAAATAAAAGGGCTGTTTTTAGGGTATTTCCGATAATTATTCGAATTTTCCTCATTGTAAAAACCCTCCTTGAACTTCAACGAACATTAACAAAAAAGAATTGGCCAAATTGGTCCAGGCGTTGTTGAGTTATGAGCTTATCAACACATTTTGCGATTCATTTTTATATATAAGACTATAGTTCGACAATAATGTTTCTCATAGTACAAAAAAGTGAAATGTAGTGAGGTTAACGAATGATACAGTATCCTAAATTTTATTGTTATTTGTTGCCTCTTATCATAGTTACATCTATAATACCAACGTCTTACGTGGTATTACCACAATTCGTCCATCGCCCTACATTAATGTATAATTTCTCGGCTGTATCGACAAACCAAGTTATGACAGCAGCGGCTGCAGCGGCCAAACACCTCCATAACTCGTTCAACCACCGCGACGAAAACTCGTGCTGTGTTTAATACAACCATTTTAAGGATCGAGAGTTATCTGGCGTCATTCTATATATTGTATGTGGAATATTAAGAGTTATCTATTGTTTGTGACAATGAATGTTTGTTTTCAGACATTCATTTGTAGTGTAGCACGTAATTGAATATTTTCATTGTGCAATATGTGTTTACAGAATGCTGCAGAAGCCGCTCGTGCCCATTCTGAGGATAGCCAGGTTGCTGCTTACGACTAGCATCAAACAACAAGCGAGACTGATGTCTTCGACGCGCAAGGATAATTTCTTCCTTAGGCAGGTTAGATTACCAATATCTTTATTTAATATTATTATACACTAGATTTCCTCCTGCGGCTTCGGCCGCGGTATACCAGATACTGGAAGTAAAGGTACGAAATATATTTTACCATGGTGATTTTATCTGATTTTATTGTTAAATCTGATTCTATCTCATGTAGCTCCCCAGGTCTCAAACTATCCCCATACTAAATTTCATTAAAATCTATTCAGATGTTTTTGCGTGAAAGAGTAACAAAACATACTTATAAAATTACTAGCTTTTGCCCGCGATTTCGTTCGCGTGGACTTCAGGGTCGTCCCGTCTAGTCTAGTAATAAGTAAGTTGTTTTGATCTATTTTGTAGGATTCAGTCAGCGTTCGCAATGTAAGCGCGCGCGTCAAAAATTGTAGCCTATGTGTTATTCTGATGTATAAGCTATATTGTGGTAAAGTTTCATTCAAATCCATTCAGTAGTTTTTATGTGAAAGAGTAACAAACATCCATACATCCATACTTACAAACTTTCGCCTTTATAATAGTAGTAGGATAATATTTTTGTTGGTGATGTCAAACTATCTAAAGCTATCTAAGATTGCAAAGATTGGGCATATATTGCCCAATCTTCTGAACACCTATTCTTTAAAAATTACTCATTGTTTGGAGTTAATGATAATTGTACACAACAATTAATAAATATAAATTGTTTATGTTTAAAGTCAATCCTCTCTTGTCATCTGTCTCTCGACAGATAATGAGATTGATAACTGAGTATGTTATTTAAATACTAACTACGTTATTATTTAATAAGTAATAACAATCCATGTTTCTGTGCCTTCTATGAGTTTTTGTAATAAAATATTTGGTATGTTATTTTTCATATGTTATCTCAGATTTCTGATTCTAAATTATATAATTTGTGGTAGTTTAAAACTTGCGCTGTGCTGTCCGCATAGTCTGTATAATTTGCGCGATACTGGTCCTCCCGCGATAGAACTGTGGGATGTAGGTAATTTGTTTACTTTATGTTTTTTTGAAATTTATATGTACAGTCAGCAATAGGTCAAGCTTTACAACATGAGAGCTGTCTCAAGGTCGACATGTAAAGCCTGAAGCCAAGGACATTTATTTCACGCTTCTACGGTGTAGGAAAATATAGTGGAGCAACTTGTATACAGAATGGTTGGAATGAATATTAGCTTCTTAGTAAGGACGTATAAGAGCAGTGATGATTTTCTGGTATGCAGGGCAGTTTTTATTTTGGATTGCGAGTACATTATGAGTACTAGACAATAATAAAAAAAAATTGATCGAAACCAGAAACACTTCAAGAATCAATATGAAGATTATTTACTAATGACAAAGCAAAATGGTCCTTAAGTAATTAAGGACCTTAGTCTTAGCTGATGGATGAACAAAGATTGTATGTTGCTGAAATGCGTATGTTAAGATAGATGCATGGAGTGACAAGAAATGATAGAGTGAGGAATGAATATATAGTTTTTATGTTATCGTCTTGGAATCGGCTATGACTCCGAAAATTACCTAAAATTGTGCTCTCGCTTTCACCTGCTTTCTTTAGTCAAAAGACGGGAAGTAGCAGATGTATTATATCTATTGAAAATTCTACAAGGAAAAATTGACTCTCCTGAATTGTTATCAAAATTGAAATTCAACGTACCAACTAGGTCTACCAACCCTTTACATCTCAGTGGCCGCGTCGAACTATCGCCAAAACTCTTTCTTGTTGCGAGCTAAAAACTTTAAATGATTTGTGTAAATGTAAAAACATTGATATATACAGGGTGCGGCAGTCAATCCCGCATTTTTGAAATAGGTGTAAAAAATAAACGGACGTAGATATCAAAATTATATTCATAAAATATTTTTCTACATTAAAAAGCATTTAAGAAACATTGAAAATAATCACTGTTTGAAAATAACATCAGCAAGATGGCGGCCTTCCCGAGTAGGTACGGCATTCGCGCAGGCGATTTGCGCAATGTCCTCGTCGGGTATCATAGTCCCTTATTTTTTTGAAAACGAAAGAGAGCGATCTGTTACCGTGAATGCTGAGCGCTATTCGACAATGTTAAGGACATTCTTCATTCCTCAGCTTCGGCAACATGAAGTGAATGAAGAAACATTGTTTCAACAAGATGGAGTAACAAGTCACACAGCCTGCGTGAGCATGAATGTTCTTAACGGAGTTTTTCCAAACCGAGTGATTTCCCGCAGTGGCCCGATTCCGTGGCCGCCTCGTTCACCAGACCTCACTGCGTGTGATTTTTTCTTGTGGGGTTACCTAAAAAGTAAAGTATACGAAGAAAGATCTCATACTGTTGGTGAACTGAAGGCAAGAATCCGGCTAGAAATTGAGAGAATTCCTCAGCATATGCTTCGTGATGTTATGAACAGCTTCGCAAATCGCCTGCGCGAATGCTGTACTCGGGAAGGCGGCCATCTTGCTGATGTTATTTTCAAACAGTGATTATTTTCAATGATTCTTAAATGCTTTTTAATGTATAAAAATATTTTGTAAATATAATTTTGATATCTACGTCCGTTTATTTTTTACACCTATTTCAAAAATGCGGGATTGACTGCCGCAGCCTGTATAACTGTAGCTTGGCGACAGTGAGGCGTGTACTTAGTGAGGCTTTTTAAGATGATTAGTTCGGATCTTAAATATTTAATAGTAATTGTTCACACCTAATCTTATTTCAATGTATGTTTCCATACGTGAAGACCCATTATTGGCCAACTGTTTTATAATATATATATATATATATACTATATATATATATATATATATATATATATCTAATATATATAAATCTCATGTCACAATGTTTGTGCTCAATGAACTCCTAAACTACTTAACCGATTATAATAAAATTCGCACACCATGTGCAGTTCGATCCAACTTGAGAGATAGGATAGTTTAAATCTCAAATTGTCATCATCATCATCATCATCATCATCAATTTTAAAAATTCTTTCACCAATAGAAAGCCACATTATTGCGGAGTGTCATCATCATCATCATCATCATCATCATCATCATCATCAGCGGACGGCGCGCGATGGCTTCGGGTTTAATTCAGTTCGCTTTCGTGCTCGCTTCGGGGATTATTAATATTATGCCCAACGAAGTGGGCGCGGGTCAGCTAGTATATATATATAATGTTTTATGTGCTGTCGGTCTTCCAAAACAATAATAAATAAAAATAAATAATATAAATTGAGAGAAAGGAGACTTGGAAATGGTCACGTATTAAGAAGAGGGAATGATGATGTTACTAGAAAGGACATAAAAGGGAATGGGCTTGTGGGGAGAGGAAGGCCGAAGAAACGATGGATGGACTGTGTGAATGTTACATGGTGAAGAAGGGAGTTAGTATCGAAATAGCGAGTGACAGAGGAGAGTTGAAAAGGAAGACATGTTGCGCCGACCTCAAATAAAATTGGGAACAGGGCAAGAGAAAGAAGAGTATAAAGTTGAAAACATAAAAAAAACTAGAATAAAAAGAAATACATGAATTTACCATTGCTGTTACTTATTCACCATGTTCGCATCATTTTCAATGTAGTCGTCAATGATGACGCGCCATCGTACCGTGGCAGGTTCTCAAGGTTAATAATATAAGTGGTCAGCCTAATGACTTGCAGTTTTGTAATAGCGTCAACAGTTTTGAAGAAAATTATAAACATCACCTTTTTATTACCGATTCGAACCCCTCGGCGGAAACGTATGAGGAATGTAAACTCTAATGAGTGCCACAAACTTGAAGGAGGCTTTTTGTTAGATTGTTAGATTTATTGTCAGAAATAGTTTTTATAAACCTATTTTAAAGCCTTTCATTAAAAAATAAATTTAGTTGTTCGAGAAATAATGATTATAAGTTTTTAGTAGCGAGCTTTAACTTAGGACAGATAAACTCGGGAGCGTAATAATTTATAAATTGTTTATTTATTTATTTAATCTTTTTCGTACAACGAACAATCCGGTGTACAAAATGCGGACTCAGTACCATAGACAATCTCTACCAGTCAATCTGTGAAGTGTGCGAGTAATTATAATTTTTAGAGTGAAGCCTTTCTAGAATTTGTCTTCTAGATTTTGATGATTAATATGTGACCAATACGAATTCAGAAGTTCTATCACCAATTAAATCTAGGAAAAATCCAACCTCCTAACTAAAAGTGGAGTAATTAAGCTAGGCGGCATAAAAATCAGACCATGGCTTTATTTTCCTACAAAAGGCTCAGGCTGAGTTTAGTCGCTAGGTCATCCCAGTTGCGCCACCTCGATTTTGAGTCCGACTTATCACCGTAGCACTTGGTTGCGGTGGTAGCCATGAGGATTCTTAGCGTCTCCTCTCCAGAGGAGGAAAAATATTGTTAGATTGAATCTTTTTTTATTTATATCAGAATTACAGATAACCTGGCCTAATTTTCTATTAAATAGAAAAAAAATTAGTTGTTAATATTCCATATAACTTTCTATGGAATTATATCATGGGTGCAATACGAGTATGGGACATTTGTTTATGCATTCTCGATAAACAAAATTACACAGTTAAGATCGACATACTCGACAAAAAGGCAGCAAACTTGACATATGTTCCAGCGGAGTCACAAGCAGGGCTTTGAATACCGTTAAAAATTTGGTATCGTTACTTTCATGATCTATGGATAACGTTAAAAGCGGAGGTAACGTTATTCCATATAACGATACTTTTACCGGTAAATGGACTTGTTGTTATTGATTTTTTTTCGGTAATTAATAACGTTACCTTGAAGTATCGTTACTTTTTAACGTTATCAAAGCGTTACTGTTACTTTAATGAAGGAAAGAGGTAAATATATTGTTTGTCTCTTTAAGTCTTTTTCCTTTCTAAGCAGTGAAGCATCCTCGCGTCTGTATTTCGTGATTTTTTACATTTTTTACATGCACGGGCTGGCAACAGCGCCTCAAGTAACGAAAAAAGTATCGATACTTTTTAACGTTATTTGTTAACATTTTAATATTGGTAACGATACCAAAATATCGTTACCACAGCCAATTACCGTTATTTTTCTTACAGTTAAAATTTTACCGGTATCTCCAGATATCGTTAAAGTATTATCGTTATGAAAATACCGTTACATAACGATACTTTTAATGTGAATTTGGTAACGTTACCAAGCCCTGGTCACAAGGATGGCTAATTTTGTCGATCGATAATTATGTTGATATGCAGACAATTAATTGCAATTATTTTAAGTTCAATGACATTTGATAACATTTGACTTCGCCATTAATCTACAAAGTATCACGATCGCATTTGCACAGTCTTTTGTTTATGAGGTGTTAAACAGAGCACCGTTATTAGATTTTTTTTTATTGAATGAAAATAACTTAATTGGGACTTCCATGATTTAAATTCCATGACTAAAAGCATCCTTGCATAGAAACGTGTTTTTAAGTTTTGAAATGTTGACAGTTGTTCGATACAGAAAACAGTACTTACACGTATTTGCTGGCCGACAAAAGCAGCCGGGAGGCTGTCCTGATCGATCCCGTGTTGGAGTTTGCTGAGAGAGATGCTAAGCTCATTACTGAGTTAGGCTTAAAGCTGCTCTTTGCCAGTGAGTGTTACCATTCACGTATATTTTCATATGCTATTTGCTTTCCAAACTTCATATGTACATTTATCTAAAAATACGGTGAAAAATCGGGTGGGGCTGTGCCGGGGCACACGGCCGTTTGTTTTAACGTGAAACGTCGATGTTAGGGAATCGCTTTTAAAGTAAAAGATTGAAATAAAAACAAGATTGACGGTGTTTTAAGTATTTTAATAAAAAAACTCAATGTCACAACAGCAAGCTGACTATATAAGTGAAATACTCACACCACATTTTTGTTCCTAAGACTAATAGTTTTTTTTTATTATGAAGGTGCGATGATATAGACCTTTTCGTTACGGTGCACTTTTTAAACCTGGTACCCGTATGTTTCGGCGCGATTTTAAAGACGTTTCACGTCAAAAATAAACATCGTAAGGCAACTTATAAACACCTGTGATAAAATTCAAAGCAGTACGTGTAGTTGACAAATCCGCACTAGACCAACTAGGTTGACTAAGGATAAATCTCCTAACGTAGGTTCGGGTTACGAATTAATTTACTTGAAATGATATAGATAACCTTATGTTTTATAGGCTTGAAGTATACACTTAAGTGATATGTTAGTCTCAGCTAGAAGGCGTTACGTTTGCAGGGCGTTACATTCCATAGATTAAAAACAGTGTTTATAAAAATCCATAGATTGACAATGTGAATAATACACCCGTGTTATAATAATTAATACTTTATGAATAAAACGTGTGTTTGAATCGTAACAATCTTCTCATAATTCTATATAAAGTTATATAGGATTATGTATTACGACAATTCAACATAAGACTCACGCCAAAGAGAGAGAGACCCCTACTGCTTTCTGTAACTTCTCTCTAAGAATCTCAACATCGTTTGTTCTGCGCTGTTATCCTTCTTAATGTCTTCATCAAATCGTCGATCCATCTTGTGGCAATCTTACCAACCGCTTTCCCGGCATATATCATTCGAGGACTCCCTCCTAATCCTTCAATGCAGGGAAATTAAAGAAGGATTAAAGGTAAAGAAGATTTTTTTTTTAATTTTAATTAAGTTCTAGGTTATGCCATCATGCGTGGTTTAAACATGGAAAACTATTTGGAATTAAGAGTAACATTTCTTTCTAAGTTTGAAGTCTATAAGATCTCACGGCCATAGCCTAAATTTTAGATGTTACTCTATGCATAAGAGCATAACACACAATTTTGTGCAGCTATTTCTCGAAATAGAGAACAACTTTATGACCGTGACAAGTGAACATGTATATTTAACTATTAGCTTTCTGCCCGCGGCTTCGCCCGCTTTTTCGGGATTTCGGGATTGGGTCTATAGAGGGTTAAGGGTCATAGCTTTTGCCCACGACGGAAGTCGGTTTAGTGCGCGAAGGTTTTATCGCGCTTCCCGTGGGACTATCCGTTTTTCCGAGATAAAAATACCGCAGAACCTTACTCAAGAATCTCTCTATCTATTGATGAAAACCCAATGAAAATATGTGCAGTAGTTTTTGAGCGAAGCCTTTACTGCGCATCCCGTGGGATCTGTAGATTTTTCCGGGATAAAAAGTAGCCTATGTCACTCTCCATCCCTTCATCTATCTCTACGTAAATTCGTCGCTCCGTTTTGCCGTGAAAGCTGGACAAACAGACAGACAGCAGTTTCCCATTTATAATATTAGTATGGATACATTTGCTCATAAAATAAGCTTTGACATGTGGAAGGTTATTACTTTTTACACTAGTGCTTATTGTTTTTTCCTGCATGTAGTTTCTAATAAGTGTATATATATATATATATATAATATATATATATATATATATATATATATATAATATAAATAAAGATTATCACTGAATAATTATACAAACTGTAACTTTGATTGTTTTTTTTAAGTTAGTCTTATTGTTGAGCCGCTCGTTTAGTTTGATAAATAAACCAAGGTCTAATTTGTTGATTCTTGTAAAGAAATACCACATTTTTTGTACGTATATTGTAATTTATTATGATATCTCTTCGTTTCCCTCTTCAGTGAACACGCATATGCATGCTGACCACGTGACAGGAACTGGCAAACTGAAATCTCTTCTCCCTGGCACCAAGAGTGTGATCGGCAAGAATTCTGGAGCTCAAGCTGACGTCCACTTAGTAGAGGGCGATCTGGTGAAGTTCGGCGACTTCGAGCTGCTGGCCGCTGCCACGCCGGGACACACGAACGGGTGTCTCACGTACATCTGCCACAAACAGGTAAAATTAACTTTTATTCAGAGAAATAACGTTATATTTTTCATTTTCTAATAAATTTTTGTCCATTTGAAATAATTACCAGAACCTATCCTACTATAACGGTCACAGAAATAAGATATGATATTTATTTGCTGCTGCATATCTATTTGCATATGCTGCAATTATATCCAATAACTAGCTGTGCCAGTGACTTCGTCCGCGTGGAATAGTTATTTTGAGCATCACATTTATTTTTGCAAACAACCACCTCAGCTGTTACCCGATCTTGACAACGCGACATATCCAAATTTGATTACCATAAAAACGATTCTAGTGAGTTAACATTAAAAGATAGACATATACTGTCGCGGACATTTTTTTATATCATTTTAAGAGGAATAATTCTTTCATACATATTTTTTTGGTATCTAGAACCGTTTTCGCAGCGCACGCAACGGAAGCCCTCAAAGATGAATAATTTTCGCCGTATTTTCCACATTTTCCATTATTTCTTCGCTCCTATTAGTCGCAGCGTGATATTATGTAGCCTAAAGCCTTCCTCGATAAATGGGCTATTCAATAAAATAATTTTTCAATTCGAACCAGGAGTTCCAGAGATTAGCGCGTTCAAACAAACAAACAAATAAAAGCTTTATAATATTAGTATACATTAATCGTTCTGGTGGTCATGCTAGCGTGGTATGTTCAGTTCTACTCGAATCTGTCAATCATTTTTGATCGACATGACCAAACATGACAAAACGTCTACCACAACTAGTCAGGCTAGCACGAACACTAAAACAGGGTGTGATAAAGGTGTAAATCACCAACTGTTTTGGTATTCACGTTAGCTGGCAGGAGCGTGACAATCAAGACATCTGTCACTAGTTCAATCAAGGCACTATTTACATTAGATCGGTCACAACCTGTTACATATCCGAATATTCTACAAGATACCTGTCACAACCGGGTCCAGATTCGAATATGATCTACAAGACTTCTATCACAACTAGGTCCAGATCAGAACATGATCAACAAGATATCGGTCACAGCCGGATAAAGATTACAACAGGATGTGATAATTAATGGTGTTAGGGGGTGGTTTTGCGCTGTTAGTGTCTAGTGCTTTTTCCGTTCCGTGCCGTTCCGTCTAGGAAAGCTTATCAATGCCGCGTTTGATGGTGTTTGGCAGCCATTCGAGGACTTTTCCTTCCCAACCGTCGTCAATCCTGCGAGTAATGGGCCCAGTCTACTACCATTTAATCACTTAATCACGCAGAGAAACTCCACTGGCCTTGACTGTGCACACTTTTAAGGTCAATTGTAAAAGGCCAGGTGTCGGTATCATATGCCATTACTACCATTCCTACAGGCAACACATACGTAACTAGTTGGTACCAACATAAAGTTATTATATATATGAAATACGGCTACATCAGATAGGTAACTGCTTAAAATAAAAGGGCTACTCCATAAGAATTGTGGACCCTATGCCACTATTACTGGGCTGTCATACGCATTATCGAACGACAGAACATACCCCCATTAGTCAAGTTTATACAAATTGTATTTTTTTGGTAATAAATATTAAATTCTGTGTTTTTGATATTACTATAAAAATCAGTTATTTATAACATTTAGCAGATTTGGATGTTTTAATTGCTGCTGCTGTTTATTTAATTTGCACTTAATTTTCGGGTGTACGTTAGACGTGATAGCATAATTATTGTTTTGTGCATATGTAGCAGTGTGACCGAGCCGTCGATATACATTTTTAATAGTATGTGCGGGACTCACCATTTTTAGTGTGTACTTATTCAGATTTCTTGGTTTTAAGGATAGTTTGGCGCCCAACTTGTGACATAAACCCACGACCTTGAGATTTAAGTCTTATAATTGTACTAGCGACCCGCCCCGGCTTCACACGGGTGCAATGTAAAAATGGTTATGGTTGGTTATCCCTAAGAGATAGACATATACTATCGCGGACTTTTTTGTTGAACTTATTAAGGTGGACAATACTGTAGTATATTATTTTGGTCTATCTCGTGGGTTTGGCCAGCGTTTGCAATATAAGCGCAAAAAAGTGAGTTGATTTACGGCATCACATTAGAAATCTCAAAAATTGACAGTGTTCCACTACTACATTGTGCATGTTTTATACATATAAACCTTCCTCTTGAATATACCTATTTATTAAAGAAAACCGCATTAAATTCCGTTGCGTAGTTTTAAAGATTTAAGCATACATAGCTACATACATACATACATATAGACACCGGGAAGCGACTTTGTTTTATACTATGTAATGATGTAAGTGTGCAATATGTTATTGGAATGTTTGATATTAGTAAAATATATTTAAAAAAATGTTCTAGGAAATGGCTTTCACTGGTGACGCGGTGCTGATTAGAGGCTGTGGGCGAACAGATTTTCAGGAAGGATCTGCAGAAACTCTGTACCACTCCGTTCACTCCAAGATATTCACATTGCCTGACAATTACACGTTGTACCCGGCACACGACTATCGCGGACAGACTGCAACATCTGTCGGCGAAGAGAAAAAGTTCAATCCACGGCTCACGAAGCCCTTGAAAGAGTTTGTTCACATAATGAATACTCTGAATTTGCCGTATCCACAAAAGATTGGTAAGTTACATTTTTAACACCGTTGCTCGTGAAGCTGATGTAATTCCACCGGTTTTAAATATGTAAAGTGGGTCACAAAAAACGCGTGTGTTACGATGTAGCGCTGGAGACGTATTTTTGAATCATTTGACGTGAATTTGCATTTCGAATACGAATGCAAATCGTGCGCGAAATTATTTTCTACTGCTTACAATTTTATAGATTTTTGAATCACTCGAATTCAGTGTTGTCATTAAAAACAAATTCTTAATTAAATTCCGTTTCACGCAGAAAAATTCAAAATCACTACAACAAAAACAAAAAACCGGCGATGACCCACACGTGAAACGGATCACTGTCAAGGTCACGTCAGCGTTGGACATTCTACTAGTAGAAACCAACAACGAGTGGGTTGAACCACTCTTTGCACAACGCACGAAATGAAAGTTCAGAAACGATACGAATCTCACGATTTCGAATGCGAATTGGTTTTCTATTGTTTCAAACATTCGTCTCCTGCACGTAACTTCGTAACTTGAGTCACTGTTCTAAGCGCATCCGAAAATTCTATCAGTACCAATATTAATAGTCGACCCTCATAGCAGTCCTAATGTCGTCAGTTAACCACTGCTTGTCGAACTTTAAACAGAAAAGGCAGAACTGAAATCGGCCGGCAAAGGTTTAGAAGAGTTGTATTGAAACCTCAGGCCAGTGAAATGATATACGAGTGCGCGATAGAACTGAAATAGTAGCCTAACGTTCACTGCGTTAGATCTAGAAGGTAGCTACTAACTACAGAGGGATACCTTCCCTGTACAGAAGGCGGAAGCTCCAGCTAATTATAACAAAATCTACTTCATTATTATTGGTGACCATTCGAACACAGCAGATGGCTATACAAAGATCCACTGAGCTTCAGTTATCACTTATTATTTTAATTGTTAAATTGGGTTCGCTGTAATAACTTTGACAAAATTTGTGTTTAGGTGCATTAATATTTATAAATATCACTAATTTGAAAATTACTAATAGTATTTTTTCTTGTTTATGTTAGCAGTATATTAAATTTATACATCTTAAATTAATCTATATGAATATTAATTTATTTTTCAGATATGGCGATTCCGGCGAACAAGGTGTGCGGATTGTATTGAGTCAATATTATAACGTTTGTATTTTTGTCAACATTTTGGTGGAGATTTGTATTACATTATTCTCAGTATTGTTTATTAATATTCTCGTAGGGGATGTATTTTATATGTAAATTCGACTTAGAATGTAATCTAATGTGATACTTTAAAGTTAAGCAAATAGCTTAGACACAAAAATTTGGTGCTATTGCATTAAAACATGAAACAATCATTTAATGAATTGGTTTTATGTACATACTACAAATAATATTACATGAAACTAATACCGCCAGATAAAAGTTTTTATTGCATTCTGATAGAACTATACGTATGTATCAGAGTTAACTTTCATTTTATCGCCACAAAGTAATATAATACTTCATTGCCAGGGCTATTAAAATCATAAATTGTTCGTACTGAATAGAGATCTG
The DNA here is from genome assembly GCA_036419045.1 of Scirpophaga incertulas. Taxonomy (NCBI): domain Eukaryota; kingdom Metazoa; phylum Arthropoda; class Insecta; order Lepidoptera; family Crambidae; genus Scirpophaga; species Scirpophaga incertulas. The sequence continues at coordinate 7,477,349 of CM071644.1, forward strand.
ACCTTATTTTGATTCTTATTAATAAGTTCGAGACCGTCTAATCATGGTTCATTGGAAGACGTTTAATCATGACACCTAAATAACATGAAAGCAAAGAGTTGCAAACAATTCAAGCGAAAAACATCCTTAGTAACATTGCACAAACGCAAAAAATATAAAATGTTTACTTAAAACAGCCGCATATAAACTAAGACAACATTTTTTTTTATTTCAACGTTTATACTGCAAATTCTAAGGCTGGAAAGGTTAGGCATAAACTCCCTTAGTCGGCTCTTACGACATTCACGGGGAGAAAGGGAACGGTAACACCTGTATTATCAATATGTCGCCACAGAATTATTGAAAATATACCACAATCCAACATAGTTTAGGAAACGTAGTACATCTTCTTATATATAAAAATGAATCGCAAAATGTGTTGGTAAGCGCATAACTCAACAACGCCTTGACTGGAATTTGGCAAATTTAAAAAAAAGTTTTAAATGTTCGTTGAAGTTCAAGGATGGTTTTTACGGCGAGAAAAACTCGAATATTTATCGGAAAAACCCTAAAAACAGACCTTTTTTCCATACAAACGTTTTCTAACTAAAACTTTGTACAGTCAATTTGAGCTAGTTCATATTGCAAGCACTCACTGTTGTCGAAGCAATGTAGGTGTGTTCCTTACATCAAAGAGTCAATTTGCGCTTTATTAACGCTCTATAAAGTTGAAATTCAATCATATCTATCAAAACAGTGTGCGTGTGTGCGTTGGAGCACAGAATACATCGTTGGAGGATTTAACATCACGTTTCAAAAATGAATAGTCACAAAATGTAATACATAGTTCATTTGGACTATTTTTGCAATTAATATTTTTTTATTCACAACGCCCTACCAGGATGACGGTTCTGTACAGGAGAATTTTTTGTCCTGACTATAAAATAAGTAGGAACAAAAATTTTTTTGATAGGACGACGTCTGTCGGATCCGTTAGTAGTTAATACTAATAAAGATTATAATTATGAAGAAATCATTCGTAACCTTAATAGGTTTATTTTCAATCAATTTTAACTTACTTTTGTGTCTTTTGTATTTTTAAACATTTATTATCAAAATTTTGTATACAATTTTTTAAAGATTTATTTTTAAATAAATAAATAATCGAGGGGGTTTTAAGTAAAAGTGGGGATGACCAATGTTTGTGTCGGAGATATTGTAAATTTTATTTCAAGAAGTCTAAGTATAGATAAGAGTCGAAGGACAGCTGTTAGATGTAAAGGACATTGTTCCGGCTCCATACATGTTCTGCCTAAGAACCGTTCGAATCGAAAGTGACTTATATAAACTCTTAAAATTATATAGAATCCTATGAAATAAGTTTTCACGAACGGACACTTTAGGAAACTAAAATAATTACGAAAAAAGTTAATATTTTGAGGTTATAAATAAAAAATAACCAACCTTGCGTGAAATATCAGAGTAGTAATATCAAAGTAATATTAACAATACTATGTACAGCTATATATGTTCTCTTCTAGAACTAGGAAGGGACTACTCTACTAGATACTAGGAAAAGAGATAGTACCTAGTCAAGTTTAAGATAATTCTTTGACAATTATCATTTTACAAAATCCAGTCCTTTACACACATCCGAGTCTACCAAGTACCTACGCAATGTAATCGGAGTCCGTAATCAAGCCAAAGTTGTTAGAATAAAACCATGAAACGCATAGAAAATCCCAAAAGAAACGATAGTCGCAAAGCAATCAAAAATTGAATGAAACGGACACAGATAAGGTATGAAGTACACCAGTGTTGCCAATTACGAAAACTATAATACTTGAATGCCAAGCCATGCCAATAATTGTGACCCAACTTTTTATTTGAAATTTATTTATTTGAAGTGTCCGTGCAATACTAAAATATGTTATAAATAATATAAAAATAAATAAAAATTATAGTATAATTTATATTCACATCGGTCTTAGGCCAAAATTGAACAATGTCCTTTGATTACAATAAATAATATTTAGTTACCGAACGCTGCAATAATAGTTTTGATTGTTATTCCTTTATAATTAGGGAAGTTGTATTTAGATAAAAAATGGTTTTCATTGTTTCCTTAATGGAACGTATTCTTTACTTTATATTGTTCTAAAAACACTTATGACTATGAAGACGTATGTTATCAATAATTATCATATTATATGCATATTATGTTTATAATTTCTTCTCATTAATAAATATCATCCCGTTTTTCACGAGCCACCATCATCCAGTGTTCCTTTCTGCTAAACATAAAAGATAGAAATGCCGTTTATTTTTTCCATATTAAAGATGCCCGAATGCCTTATTTAAGTGTTGTTTTCATATATAAAGTAAAAATGATGTACATATTAATATTTTTTTAGTAAGTATATGTGAATATATAATACAGGCTTGTTATATTTAGAAGATTTAGTGCGTGGTATCATTAAACGTGATAATTATCATTAAGGAAAATCGTGTTTACAATCTGAACTCAAAAAAATTATGTAATCCTGTTATCCTATTCGCATTGAAGCTGACTGTAATTATAGTATGAATGTTATCACAGTAAGTTATAATTTAACATAACGCAATGGGCTAACGCAAATTTCCACAAAAGAATAGTATTCAGATTCTGATAATTCTGTAAAAGTGACACACACTATTATGTTGGTTTTAATTCATAGTTATGTACTTACAATTTAAATTAGGACACAGATTTATTATGAGTTGTGTCGTGGCTTGTGTTAAGTGTATCGTCTAATGTGTCTTTTGTTATTGCACTTCAAATAAACTAAATCCAATGGCCACATCCAATTGATAACAACTGAATACTTTACCTAATATTTACAATACTTTACCTAATTTTTACAATTTATATTTCATGTAAGTATGTTAATATAGAAATTTCAGTTTTTAGATTTCTAAAAAATGTGCTATTATTTTTACGTAACTCCAATGAAACGAACACATTTTTTTTACATAGAAAGTATATCTATAAATCTACAAATAACAAAGTTATTTTGAATTTTGTTTATACGCTCATACAAATTAGGAGAGTTTACAGAATTATGACGTCACCATTGCAGTGTGTTTTTAGTATGGAGCGTTTTTGAGTAAACCGCGACAGCGCCGCAAACATGTTGGTTCTACGATATTTCTCAGTTAAAAGAGTACTCTTATTATATATAGAATTAATAAATAAAATATGTCATCTACCCAATAATGAAAAATAATGTAACTGCGATAAATACTTATCGGGGTGTATAAAATTAAATATTAATATAGTTGTATGTAAGCTCGAATAAAATGTGAAACATTAATAACATTGTTCATTATGGAATCAAGATAATGTCTTTGTATATGTTGGTAAAACCAGCGAGATCTTTAATTAATAATAAAATATTTGATAAAACGAAGTGATTTGTTTTTAATATTTACCCAAATGATCGTTTCCTAGGAGCCAATAAACCGATCCATAACGGCCGTTTCAGGCTAAATACAAGACAATGAATCAGAGTAAATGTAATACTTGTAATCAGAAATAAAGAGCTAATTTTTCGCTTAACTCTTAAATCTTTTGGATGAGTAAAAAAGTTAAATTATTTTATCACTTGCTTTTTATGTTATCTGTTTCAATATAATACTTTAGCGCTGAAATAAATATTACAATTAAATAATAATACATTATAAATAAAGAAAAAATATACAAATTTTGAAAGTATTATTCAAATTACATTGGAATAACAACATTTACCGCAGATATTTTTTTAAACTTTATAATATTGCTTTAATTTAGTTCATCCAAAAAACGCAATAGGGCATCACAATTATTTTCCACCACTACTTTGGTCGGAGCCACTTGGAACGTGATCTTCATGCTGAAGATGACTATATCTCTAACAATAGAAGTGAACTATGAACTCTGGAAAATAGCGAAGTTCAATAACTTATATTTATAATAATAATATTCACTGCCATTTGTATACTAATTCTGATGAAGAAAACTGCAAATAAATAAATAAACCAATTATAATTTAATATCATTCTATCTGAACCGTGATTTATCTATTTTTATTTTGCACGAGAGTATCCTCATTGATAATCCCTTATGGGCGGTTAGCAAGCGATTATATAGCATTAAAGATTAAGTTTTACTTATGACTATATGCCTGGAGTCTAAGTTCAGGCAGACGTCTCCTCTAAGAGACGGAGCGATGCAACACTGCATCTCAAAATGGGATGTTTGTCGCAGCCAACTGGTTAAAATAGCCGTTTAATCAAACGGCTAGCTTGGAGCGACCGCCGCAGACCGCTCAGGGGAGGGGCGGTCGCTCCTACTCTCACAATTTGCCTATATGGTTCTGAGAACTTAGGCACAGGCTGAGTTTAGTCGGCAGGTCACGTGGTCAGACCGCTCTGGCCGCGTGGTGTCCGACATAACCTCTATGGCACTTGCCGTTTCGGGGGTATCCTGGGTACGTTTTGTGCTCCTTGTGAGGATTCTAAGCCTTCTATCCTGAGGAAAAAAAAGTCGTTGACAGGTTACTAAAGCCTATAAACCGACACATTTACAGGAAGTATTATTGTCTCATAAATTTTCGGGTCAGCCAGCCCTATATTATGTGATGGAACTAACAAGACGTTTTATACAGTGTTTCAGAGTTAGTAAATTAATATGCGTGTTAAATAATATTTCAGAGCTATTACATTTAAATGAGATTCCTAGTCAGTTGTTGACACAAAAGAAATGCTAGATAGATATGGCTACACAATGTCAGTGCAGACACAATGGCGCTCAATAGTATTCCTCGTAAGCTGATGTAAGCCATTCATATTTATTTAGTTTGTATGGGTAATATACCTTGCTTAGCGCTAATACAATTTTTTCTACAGAATTCTCACTTCTGACGGAAACATCACTAAATATTATTTCGCCGACCCTGAAACTTTACTATATATATGTCACCGGAAAATAACAAGATCCGTAAGTTTATTAATCTACTAGGAAGTTTATAAGCTTTCGTAGGATTCTAAACGGGAGATAAATTGTAATATTTTCGTCCACATTTTCGTAAATTGATAAAGTTACTGAACTCACTCGTAAAATAATAAATAAGCAATAACAAAACGCTACGCGTGATCTGATTGGTTGACTGTCACGTGTCACTTCTCTTCCTCGCGGCCTTAATAATAAAGGCTTTCGTATTACACAATTTCTGTCGTTTTATTTAAATAGAGCAAAGTAGTGTTCATTAGTGTATTTTGTAAGATTATTCCTGTATTTTAGCTAGTAACTGTTAAATAGTTTATTGAAACTGATAATAGCAAACTCAACTCACTACATCCGTGCCAGAGAGGAACCAGGCATTGTTGCTTCCGATTTATAGTTTGTCAAGTCTGATTGTACCAAAGTCTATGGACACAAGCATTGCCACTATGAACATTGACCAATAAGAGAGCAGTGTGTTATTTTACGTATTTCAAAGATGCGTATATTTAAATGAGTTTCCGTGATTGGTCGAACAACTCGGAGCTGGGTAATATCAGGGGCCACGATGGAGGTATGATTAAGGGTGAGGAAAGAGTGATGAAGAGATGGAAGGAGTATTTTGAAAGTTTGTATGAAAGAGCAGGCCAGGGCGAACAGGACGATTATGTGTACATGGAACAGGATTAGAATGAAAGTGAAATAAGTATGGAAGAGATAGTGAAAGCTCTCAAAAGTATGAAAGCGGGAAAATCTGCTGGGTATGACAGGATTGTGGTAGAGATGCTGCGAGCTGGAAAAGGTCCCGTCGCAAAACAGCTGCACTGCCTTTTCAACTTGTGTTGGGTGAACGGCCGAGTACCTAAAGATTGGTGCGAAGCCGTTATAGTCCCACTATACAAAGGAAAAGGGTCGCGGTTGGATTGCAAAAACTATCGAGGAATAAGTCTTCTCAGCGTCGTTGGCAAATTGTATGCTAAGGTTCTGATAGAAAGAGTCATAAAAGAGACGAGTGATAGAATCTGGGACGTGCAAGCAGGATTTAGAAAGGGAATGGGATGTACGGATCAAGTCTTTTCCTTACGATGCATTACTCATAAATTTCTGGCCAAAAGCCAACGAGTATATTGCATATTCGTGGACTTGGAAAAGGCTTATGATAGAGTGGTGAGAAATGAGTTGTAGTCGGCATTGTCCATGCATGGAGTGAGCAGCAGCCTAATTCGAGCATTAAAATCTCTCTATGTGAATTCTAATGCTCGTGTTAGGATAAATGGTGCATACACAGAACCGTTTCACATCGAAAAAGGTGTGAGGCAAGGATGTGTAGCATCTCCATGGCTGTTTAACCTATTCATGGATCAGTGCCTGTCGAATTTGAAAGAGAGTGAATGTGGTTTACGCATGAATGAGTTACTTGTCAAATGCCTACTATACGCTGATGACCAAGTAATATTGGCATCATCGGCCAGTGAGTTGCAGGAGATGGTAACTGTTATGAATGACGCTTTAAATGATAAAGGAATGAAAGTGAACGTAAGTAAGACCAAGGTATTGGTGTTTGAAAGAGACGTAAATATGACATTGTATGACATTATGATAGAAGGAGAAAAAGTAGAACAAGTAGAAGAGTTTGTATATTTGGGATGTATGTTTACAAGGGATGGAAGGTGTGATAACGATATAGAGAAGCGAGTGAAAGCTGGTAACATGGTGAATGGGGTCATGCATACGTTTCTGAGTAGTCAGAAAATATCAGAAAAGGCGCGACTAGCAGTGCATGAGGGCGTGCTGGTCCCAACATTAATGTACGGAAGTGAAAGTTGGGTATGGGAGAAAAGACATGAAAGCAGAATAAATGCAGTAGAAATGAGAGCTTTGCGGAGTATGGCAGGAGTAAAACTGAGTGACAGTTTGTATAATGAAGTGATTAGAAAGAAATGTGGTTTGAAAGAGGATATCGTGACAAGAATAGAGAAAGGGATGCTTGGGTGGTTTGGGCATGTGGAACGGATGGATGAAAGTAGACTGACCAAAATGATTTATGAAGCTGGAGTGAGTGGATATACGGGACGAGGAAGACCTAGGCGAACATATTTCGAACAAATCGAAAGTGTCCTCAAAAAAGGCCAGGTCAGAAGTACCCGCAATCGTCGAGCATATATGAGGAATGTTATGAAAGTAGATGAAGCGAAAGAGATATGTAAAGACCGACCGAAGAAAGACGTAATTTCTGCCTACCCCCATGGGAAAAAGGCGTGAGTGTATGTATGTATGTATGTAATATAAAAGTTTATAAATTTACCGTGTGACGTCGGAAATTGATAATTTTACGAAAATATGCACGTAAAATAATACAATTTATCTCCTGTTTAGAATCCTACGAAAGTTTATCAACTTCCTAGTAAATTGATAAACTCACGGATCTTATTATTTTCCGGTGACATATATATATTTTCAGGGTCAACTAAGTCTCGAAAAAAAAGTCCTTGTAAGAAAGATGATCACTTGACCTATATTAGTTTGCTGGTGTTTTTACTGTGTTACTGCAGTGCCTGGAAATCTAGGACAGTACAGCAGTCCAAAAGATATTTGGCATATAACTCCATAATAAATTATCGGCGACCGACTAGAAAGTTGTCGCATTCACTGTCTAAATGTGATTTCTCTCATTTATTTATAAAATTTGTCGAGTGTCGCTATGGTGAAATTAGAGAAATAAAATAGACAGATATCCTACTGTCCCTACTGAAGGGTACGACCCTATATTTGTTAGGGGGATCAGGGTACTTATTTATATCGTGTCGATTGATGGATAATCGTAATCGAATAAGATGACTTGAATTAGTATATATGAAATCCAAAGAATAAAAAAAACTGGTATATGGCAAAATCTATTCAAAGCAAAATGACGAGACAGTGTCGCCGACTATCCCGTGAAGCAAAATGAATTTTTTTCATATTCCGTATACTTGAAAGTCGCTGTCCAAACCACTCAGACCTGAAGGTCGTTAAACATTTTCGATAAGTTTTAAGTTTACCAAGAATCTTATAGCAAAGATCAAATAAATAAAATGCATTCTTTCACGGACTCCTCGCCGTTGCTGAGATAAATTGCATTTCTGCAAAGTCGACGTTGCGTTGGCAGGCTTAGTTGAGGAGTGCCTAGTTTTTTTGTTGGCGCTGCAAATGGAGCGCCTTGAGTCACGTCCACGCTTGCGCCGCAAATACGCTTTCTCTACAGATTGGGAATATATAAGTACTGCTCTAAACCAAGCGTATAAGGAACTTTAAGACAATGTAAAGGCCTGCAGTGAGGTGACGCCGGTATAATACCGAAAACTTGTGGGATTGGAGGAAAATTGTAGATGTCTGCGTGACTTATAATAAGTAATTAACTCTTAGATCTTAAGCAATATTGTTTTCTTCTTTTTCATTATATAAATAAAATTATGACAATGTAAATTAACATAACATTATCTAAGAACCAAAAATTCACTATATGTACCATATACGAGTATGTGTGAACATTATTATTAATGTTAACATCGCTACTATGTTATATAATTCAATTTGACTTTCTATTTCTAAATTTATATATGTGTCATATATGTATTAGGATTTTTGTAAATTATATATATATAAGTATTTTTGTGTATAATATCTGTTACTGTCATTTGTACATCCAACACTTTATCTCTCTCTCCATTACCTGAAGGTTGACTGGTAGACAATGCCTAAGGCATTAAGTCGGCCTTTGTACTTCATTGTACACGAAGTTTAAATAAATAAATAATATAATTTGAAAAGAATATATGCAAATATTCTTTAAATGCTTACACGTAAAACATGATGGACTTTTAATATTATTACAGTTCTACATATTATCCAAATGTAATATTCTCACATGTAATAATGTTCAGCAAGTAAACATCTAAACATAAAACTTAAAGAGAAGAAAAGTAGCGTGAGATACCCGAAGACTTACTCGTAAAACTCTGGCACGAAGCGCCCTTGGAGGGAAAGCGTTGCGTATTTTCCCCCCTCGAACATTATAGACTTACGTAGTATTTGGCCTATTTGCAAGTTGTGACAAACTTAGAACGAGTTGTGGACTACACGCTAAAGTGGTCAAAGATAGTAGGGAGAAAGTTTTATCTGATCAAATTTTCATGTTTTATACATCAGTGGGTCAACGTATGTAAATTGTAGATTATTTTAAACTTTTTTTTAATTATTTATTCTTAATCTGACTAGGTAATCTATAATAAGATATGGCAAAGATAGTTTATACCATGCCCGCCTTTTCTTGCTTTTAAGCGATCTATATCTATTTGCTAGGTTAATTACAATGTGTTTATAAACATATAAAAAAAATTATAAATTTTGCTGAGCAATGAACAAGGTTTTGGTGCTCTTTATCAGCGCTCAAGCGTAACTAGACATATAAACCCTTCCACCCCATATAATCTTAAACTGTGTTTGTAATACTAGCCAAAACATTCATGAAATGTACGTGTTCGCGCACCACTTCTTGACTCCCAATAAGTTATTATTAAATATGTTTTCTTTACTCCACATGCTGAAGCGGACACGTCAACATCAGTAGTTAGTTTAGCTTTCATTAAGTTCATAAGTGCACATACCTACATAATGACCCCACCAAAGGCTTTAGGTAGTGTTTAATTGGATAAGGCAGTTATAATTTTATATTTTAGTTTTTAGTTATATTTTTTAATTATTAAAAGGAAATATCGTGTTGCGGCGCGACGTAAACTAATAAATTCCCGCCAAAGAAAAAGAGATTCATAATTTAAACTGATCTAAATCAATCATATGTGTGATTTTGATGCCTACGTATCAAATAAAATATCATGTTCAGTTATCTCATTAATTTCCATTAAAACTCAAAGTATAAAGGTAAATTAAATAAATTTCTCTATCCCCGCTGGGCTACTACGTTTGATTATCTTGTTTGACATTTAATTAAGGTGAAGTCGCCGGTGCCCTTGGGAGCCGGGGCGAGTGTCGCCACCTCGATACACGGCCACGATCGTTAGCAAATGTCGACTTGTAGATTTCTAAGCGGAATTGAGTTGCTGTCTCATTGAGGACGAGAGAGCGGATATTAATTATAGCTATATGAAATCGCATGTTATGAATTTCCTGTATTTATTTGGGTTTATAATGTTTAATATATTGTTCCTCGCGTGAATGTTATCCCCATTTTATTTTTTTTTCCTCAGGAGAGGAAGACTGAGAATCCTCACAAGCAGCATGAAACGTACCCAGGATACACCCAACGGCAAGTGTCACGGAGGTTATGTCGGACTCCACGTGGCCAGAGCGGTCTGACCACGTGACCTGCCGCCTAAACTCAGCCTGTGCCTAAGTTCTAAGAACCATATAGGCAAATCGTGAGGGCGACCGCCACTCAGGAGAGGGGCGATGTAGACCCATAAAAGGAGTCCAAAAGAGCTAAAAGAGGCGCGGGAAGCCCAAGAGGCGCCGGCCTTATCATGAGGGAACCTAATCCTCATTTTAAAAGGAAATAATTACAAATCTACTTAAGATACGAGTAACATTGAACATGTGAAACGTAACCTAATTAAAAATATAATATTTAAAGATCTCGGATTGGTAAGGCTAAGTAGAAAACGGTGCAAGGGTGGTGATGGTGTGTTAAATGTCAAATTAAAAACAATGTTTTACAAAATTCTTCATTTTATTGAAAAAATCTGACAAAAACAAGTGTTGCTTAGCAACCGATGAACATAGAGAATTTCATTGGGTGAGTGTTCGGTTCAATAGGTTCGGAAAATATATTATGAAGAAATCTCTACAGTACAGCTATGCTTCTTTTTAAGCATAACACTTATAATAGTAGTAATTTTTTAGTAACGATGACATATTTGAAAGTTTTGGAGCAGAGACTATCTAAATGATCACACTATTTGGGAATAGGGACACTATTCATAGAGCCATGTTTGGTAACAACATTATTTATAATATTGTATTATTTTTATATGTGTATGTAAATATACATACGACTGTAATCGTATTAGGTATGATTGTATCTTATATTATATTGTATTTTTATATTATATTAACATTGAAAAGAGGAGATAAGTAAGTAAGTAATTTTGTTAATGGCAATGGTTTTTTAACAAAAAAACATTTTGCCAAGAGGAGATAACTAAGAGGAGATAAAAAATAGACCTTCAGAGTTTCTTGCCTGTTCTTCTCGAGAAGACTCTCCCAATTTCCGAACAGGTGTCGAGTCAATATATATATATATTTTTTTCCTTATTCGTACGTACGGACAAGGTTTTTGTTTTTTTAAGCTTTTTTTTTGTTTTGTTTGTTGACGTCAATAAGTGCCTGTAAAGGTCTATGTATATAAATATTATTTTAATGTTGATTTTTTGAGACGCTGGGTCTGCGGGGACCAGGAGCATATCAAATTTTCAAAGAAACAGCTTGTCTGGTTGAAGCAACGTGTGACCAATATTTTGGTAATTTCTTTGGTCAAAGAATAAATAAGTATTATATATACATGTACATTACATACTTATACAACGTGATAATGCCATCAGTATTTTGGGCACACTTCACATATATGTATTTATTTTTTTATTTAATTCAAATTTTTTACTTTATTTAACTATATCATTACTATTAAAATAACGATAATATCCCAACTATCCCAACTAATATTATAAATGCGAAAGTGTGTTTGTTTGTTTGTTTGTTTATTTGTTTGTTTGTTTGTTTGTTACCTCTTCACGCTTAAACTACTGGACCGATTTCAAAAATTCTTTCACCTTTGGAAAGCTACATTCTCCCCGAGTAACATAGGCTACTTTTTATCCCGGAAAAATCGACAGATCCCACGGGATGCGCAATAAAGGCTTCGCTCAAAAACTACTGCACAGATTTTTATGCGGTTTTCATCAATAGATAGAGTGATTCTTGAGGAGTTTTGCGGCATTTTTTATCTCGGAAAAACGGATAGTCCCACGGGAAGCGCGATAAAATCTTCGCACCATAAACCGACTTCCGCGTATATGTAGCCGTGGGCAAAAGCTATGACCCTTAACCCTCTATACACCCAATCCCGAAATCCACGCGGGCGAAGCCGCGGGCAGAAAGCTAGTATTTATATAGATCAGTGATTCTCAAAGTGGTCTATATCTAACTCTAGGGGTCTATGACAACCAGAAAGGGGTCTACGTCAGCGAAAAAAAAATTGGGCGTCCATGAAATAAAAATGGAGGTTCACGATAATGGATCTCAACATACATTGATAGTACCTATTTACTTACATTATACTGTCTTCTACTAGAAGACTAATACATCTATACTAATATTATAAAGAAGTAAAGTTTGTGTGTTTGTATATTTGTATATTTGTTAAATTGTAAGGGGTAATCTCAGGATCTACTGAACCGATTTTAAAAATTCTTTCAGCAATAGAAGGCCACGTTATTGCTGAGTGTCATAGGTTATATAAAAAACCGAAAAAATAAAAAGGTTTTTACGTGGTAGTTCGTTTTGCAAAGTGAATTTGAGAAAAAAACAGGCAGCGGACGGCGCGCGATGGCTTCGGGTTTAATTTGGATCGCGTTCGTGCTCGCTTCGGGGATTATTAATATTATGCCCAACGAAAGTGGGCACGGGTCAGCTAGTTATTTATAAAACTACCTATGAAATAAAAAATGTATTACTTATATATGTTTATAAAATTTTGTAAGTTGTAGAATGTAGGCATTCGATATCAGGTAAGGAGGGGGTCTGAAAAACATTGCAAAGGGTCTACGACACAAAAATGTTTGGAAATCTAGATAAATAAATTGCGGAAAATAATGGAATTAGTAAAATTTGTTATACTCAGTATTTTGCACATACCTTCCCTACCTTCAAGGTCTTGAAAAAATGTCCACCAAGTACATAAATGAATTTTTTCACTCGCCGCTAATGCCGCCATCGGCGAAGACCTTATGTGCTTACGGCGCACTATATTGTTCTTTTAAAGGTTACTTTATACTACTAACTGTATACTTTGTAAGCAGATACATGCTTAATGCCAGCTTGCTGAATTCAAGCCTTGATGATGTAACACGTATATTGTTTCGATGATATTAATGCAGATGATAAGTCAAGTTTTTTTGATGCTAGTAGGTTAATTGAGGACCTAATATCTGATGGTAACTATGTAGAGCCCGAGTTAGCGGCCCGAGTCATAAACGAGATCAAAGAATAGTCGGTTTACACGTAAGTAGGAAGTATTGAAGAAGCAAAGTAAAATCACCATAGAATACGGGTAGTTTAAGATGAACTCTCGTATGGCTAAATATAGTAAAGGTGGATTGAAAACGAATGTTGTGTATTGCTGTAAAAAAATAAAACAGGAGGAATAAGATGATATAAATCTTATTCGCGGTTTGAAAACTCATATTTTAATGTGTCGCTTACACCGTTTTCACAGACTTATCAAAGACGCAAACCACTATTTTTCCAATTTATGAAAATAATAATTTGGGAAGATATTCTTGGAAAAAGGTATATGGCATACGACTATTTGATCGGAACATTAGAAAAATGTGAGATTCGGTTGCAGTAGGTAACATTTTTGCGCAATTTGCAATGTTTGTGACGTAAGAGATGATGTCTGCCACTCGTTGATGCATTGGGAACGATTAAAGGATAGGTCAATTAAAATGGCTACTAAACTACGATTTTTAATTCGAGTCAGTAAAATGACAAGTGCAACTGTCACTGATACAAAAAAGGGTGACCCACTACAACCCACTACAATAGTGATGTTGGGCAATCAATAGATTTAGACATTTAGTCATGCTTTATTAAGCGTTTTTTTTATTGTAAATATGTAATACATACCATATTAAATAATATGATTTGTGACACATGACACTGGAAATGTCATTTTACTGACTCGAATTAAAAAACAAAATTTACAGAATGTCTTATTAACATAATACAGATTGGTAAATAACATTATATTAACAAAAACGAGGAGGAAGTTAGCCCGAAAATTACATTACATGGCTAGAAAATGTGGTTAATTAAAAAAATTATTGCATTAATATTTATAAAGTTGCCATTCACATGTCCTTCAACTCAATAAATAGAAAATGGCGGATATCATACATTGTGATCTTGATGAATTTTCATTATTCCTGTACTGTAATGAAATGGATTATAAGTGAACTATACCTAATCCTATTTTCTAAAATGCATTTTAAAAATATTGACGGTAATAATGTAAAGGTAATATATAAACACGCTTAGGTAATATTTGCACTCCACGGGAAGGAGGAGGTCACCTACCGATTGACTCAGATACTCACCGGGCACGGCTGCTTCGGTGAGTATCTGTGTCGAATAGGACGGGAGGGATCACACATTGCCACCACTGCGCATCCGAACTCGACTCGGCCCAGCACACGCTGGCGGAGTGCCCCGCGTGGGCCTCCGAGCGCCGAGTCTTGGTCGCAGAGATCGGGCGAGATCTGTCTCCGCCGGCATTGATTGCGGCAATGCTGGCGGACGAGGGAGGTTGGAGGGCTGTAACCTCCTTCTGTGAAGCAGTGATGCTCCAGAAGGAGGCCGCCGAGCGGGGTCGGGAGATGGCCGATCCCGCTCGAAGGAGGCGGCGCCGGGCTCGGTAGCACAGCTGCGGCGCTGCCGTGGGTCGCCGGCGGGCGCGAGGAAATCGCGCCTGCGGATACGGCGACCCGGGAGGGACCACGCCCCTTCCGTGGCCGGGGGGCGTCGTCGGTGGTGGAGATCGGGGGAGGTATTGTAGCCTCCCCCGAGGAGGGCTCCCCTGTATCGGCGGGGGAGCGGAGCGGGGGAGGTATTGTAGCCTCCCCCGAGGAGGGCTCCCCTGTATCGGCGGGGGAGCGGAGGCGGGGGTTCCCGGAAGTAGCTTGGTGTTCCCGGGGGCTCCCTACATGCCTGAGGAAGGCCATCCCTGAGGTTTTTAGTGGGTAGGCCTCCCCCTTCAGGGGAGGAGAGCCCCACATAACCGCCGGCTCGCCACAGCCGGGGTATGCAACTTAATGCATTTTCCTCAGGGGGAACAAAAAAAAAAAAGGTAATATTAGCAATCTATTTAAATTACATCACAGAATAATACATTAAAAAATGTTAATTTATTGGCGTTGGCGTTCTAAGAAGCTATTTTCGGAATCCCTATAGAACAGCCACAAGAAATTGTAAATAAAGTCTTAAATATTTTTGTTCATTCTATTTCCCATTAGTTGACCAGATTTTATGTCAAATTCCTAAAATATTAACGCCCATTAAAATTATTAATAATACCGTATGAACACTTGATATTTAAGTGAACGATTTCTAATTCCGTTAAGTATGGTTAACATCGATATACTCTTATTTAAAAGAAATCATTGAAACAGACAAATTAAAAAAGATGTATAAACAAAAGGATCCACAGATATACATATTGATCAAAACAGTAACGAGCAATTATATATGCTCACAATCATTGTGTTCATCGTCACAGCTCATATACGTCCCCACCGAGGGGCTCGAGCCTACCCTAACTATGTTAGGGCGATCAGGCCTTAGTCAACCACGCTGGCCCAGTGCGGGTTGGTTGACACGTACACCTTTGAATCGCTTCGCAGATGTCCGCAGGTTTCCTCACGATGTTTTTCCTCCACCGTAGGAGCGTCGGATAAATGTACATATGAAATTCAGAACGAAAAACACATTGGTACACGGTGGGGACTAGATCGCAGGCCTCCCGTCTATGCGGCGCACAAACCAGTGTCGAGACTTTTAAAGACATCTGTAAAATAAAAAAAATATCATTATGTAACAAGATCCACAATTTACACATTATATAAATTAGTACATTCTATATCATTGTGGTTAAACAATAAAGTAGGTATATATATTGAGGCGGAGACCTCACGCTGCCCGGTGTGGTTAGAGCGATGCTCACCGGCCTGGCGTCTGTCACTTCTGCAATGAAGTGACGGAGCCGAAGAGCCGAGAGGCTCGAGCGAGAACGCGAGCTTGATCCCCTCGCAAGCGCGAGGAGGCGTCGGAGGATAGGGCGGCGACGGAGGGGCTACAATGCCATGATTCCGCCGTCCTAGTGGGGGTCGGCGGGCGGTGCGGATGAGTACTGTATCGCCTGCATTGCACACGGCTCCTGCGATGGTGGGGGTAGCTACGGAGAACACTAGCTACCCCCATGCCTCTAGCGGAGACGGAAGCCCGTGCTGTTCCACGTTGGAGCGGTGCGGGCTAGGCCGAGCGGCTTACGTGAGCGCAGCGCTCTGCGCATGCTCATAGCCGCTCATGCATGGCCTGTGAGGTGTTCCCGAGGGTTTTAGTGGGTAGTCGCGGCTGCCGTGGAGTCCCACACACCCTTGTCCCCTACCCAGGGGGCTTGGAAGGTGCGTCAATTCATTTCCCTCAATAAAAAAAAATATTGAACCAAAAATGGGTGTTTAACATAGAATCGCAGGCAGGCGCTAGATGTTACTATCGCCGAACCAATCAGTGTCTACTGTGGAGATCTTTGATGGAGCCTTATGTCAAGAAATGGACATTTTTTCGGCTACAATGATAATGATGAATTATATGTAAAAGAACTATACTACCTAGATCAAATGTCATCACTATATACGAGTTCATATACACACATTAGATTGATGTGATTCGATAGTTTTTTGAAAAAAAAATAGTTACAGAAGACAAAAATTAAAAAAATCTTTAGACACTTTGTTTAATAAATAATTAAATGGATATCCATGCAAATAGATAGATGCAATTACAAAGAGTTAATATTCAATTTTCATTTTATCGTTATTCAATAATTTTGTTGTTATACTTACATATATAAGTGTTACAAATCGAAAAATTGATAATACAATAAATAAAATACGTTTGAACGTTTATGGAGAATCAGTTATTTTGCTGTAGACATTTCAAATTGAAGAGAGCAATCACTTGAGTTTCGTCTTGCCGCGTAGCCACAGATAATGAGTTCCGATGTTCCACAGATAGTTAAACTAAAAAAAACTTAAACAGATATACTTTACTAAGATATCATAACAAATTCGAAAGATGTCTAGTTATGCTACAATTGGGCTTTAATATTATACAGATGTAACCGCAGTATGTACTCTTAAGCAGCTGCAGCATATTAAATATGGCGCTCTAAAACTTATGCCTAAACTGCGATCTAGTTACACAGCGAGGAGCGTGGGCTCCCTTATTAAACACTTAACTTCTGCTCGTAACTCGGAGGGCTAATTAATATGTATCGTCATGCCAAATTACAGCTTTCTCATTCTAGTTTATATAGCTATAAAACATAGGGCATTGACCTATATATAGGGGTGAATTAAATTAGGGAGCCAAAAACTACAGCAATATTAGCTGATTTATACGTAGTAGCTGTCTTGATCAAACAAAGTACAGATTCCTAGAACGGCATATGCCAGTATTAAAAACTGTAGGGTTTGAAAAAAATACGCAAATGCAATGCTCTAGCCTATAGGTTATGGCGGGAATAGGATATGTATGACTACTAGACCACAAAGTCAGGATACTGAAGTACATAAAGCTTATGATATAATTTACTGGATCGTAGTTGGTGAAGGCGTGACGGACTAAATGGGTGGGCAGCATAAAAGATGTCCTTGATGTGTATTAGAAAAGGTACGTTAAAAATGAAGGAAAGAATATAAATTTATAAAATGTAATTTTTAATTATGTGTAACTTTTAAATAATGTAATGTTTGTTCAACTGAAGAAGTCTGTTGTAACAAGGCAGTTTGCCAATTTTAACTAAGTTCTAGGTGGAAGCGGGATTGAGTCTCAATCTCAATGGTACTACCTTACTACTAGTCTCATTAGTTGCTCGAACAAGAATACCAATAGCACGAATACGGAAAAGTTTGCCAACTACGCAAGATACTTGATAGATCTCATAGCGCATAAAAATAAGCGGGAACTGTGGCTGAACTGCCCAAACGAAACGTTGTCTACGCGAAATTCATCGTGAAACCAAGCCTGAGAACTTTACAATCATTTTAAGCCGACTATTTTTACCATCATTAACTATGGGAGATTATATACATATATATTTTGAAATACATGTATATTAAAGGTCGCAATCGGCCTTCACATCAGGGTTGCTAGTATAGAAATCTTGGTTATACAAAGGCTTATACCAAGAGTCGACAATTATATGAATTACTCGTATGATCAAATAATTCAATAAAAACGTTATTTTTCTTCGAATTTCCTAAAACAAACATTTATCCATACTGTTAAGCTTTTTAACTTCGTTTTTGTTATTTTATCTATAAAATCTGATAAATTTGTTTAATTATTGGTCACACTAAAGTTATCATTTAAATTTTATTTAGCCTACCGAAACCTTAGTGTACCTAAACTATTAAAAACTAAAATGAAACTATTATAGTTATCAAGTTACCAATGTTATCTCTATCTCTGTTTATATTATACATAGCAAAGTAGAGCTCAATAAGCAAAATATCTTAAAGTATCGCACTAAAATTACAGCTAGCCATAAATATATATTATATCTGAGTGTCAACGATCTCATTCGAATGTATTAATATTCTGACATATAATATGTAGTACACTAAATATGTATAGTAATTTATTCAATTTTGTAAGAGAAAATACCACGATGATCTTGATTAAAGAAACTGAAATTTTAAGTGATCCAAATGAAATAACAAACTAATTAGCATTTTTATATAAAAATATTTTTTATTTTTACATGAATATCATTATATTCATCTTTCATCATTCATCATATCATTATATTCATATTTTAGTCATTCAAATAAATCACGCCTCTTTAATATTGGGGTATTCACAGAACACAGTTTCAGATTTACTTAACATACTTCTTCAGCTTTTTCAACTTTCATTACGACTTTTGTGGGGAATTTTGCGATGTAAATTAAACTTCAAGTTGTCAGATGTTGCTTTTATTGAGATGTAAATTAAACTTCAAGTTGTCAGATGTTGCTTTTATTGAGATGTAAATTAAACTTCAAGTTGTCAGATGTTGCTTTTATTGAGATGTAAATTAAACTTCAAGTTGTCAGATGTTGCTTTTATTGAGATGACACTTCACATATATACTTACATAGATATACAGTTTTAAGTTAAGCACAACTGAGGTAATTGTTAACAAGGCGATGAAATAAGGAGTAAATACTAAAACGCATTTGCTGTACCAAGTTATACTGATTTTGTCAACAGTCCGCGCTCACCGCACCGGACGTACCCAAGCCGGTTTCTAAACAATAGATGCGCTCACGCAATGACTAGGTTTGCGAAACAGCTTTGTGCAGTCATGATTAAATATAGAATATTTGTATAAAGCAAGTTTTTTTATTCTTATTTTAATACCATACATAGATAAGTTAGTAAGTAACTTTAGTGTTAATAGTTGTCAAAGATTTTTTGGTTAAATATTTAATTTGTATGTTTATATAATGTATATTAAATGAAACGACATTATTGTAATTATGTTTTAGGTACATGTTTAAATATTTTTTTTTAACCAAGTCCTACACTTTCACATATTTGGTTTAACTGTTTCAAGTTTTATAACTTCAAGATTATTTGGTTCAGGTACCTTTATCTAGTTCGGCAATTACCAACATGCAACATGCGTTCGCCTTATGAATTTCTTTTGTCAGTCATCTTGCGTTTGTCAATTGTACGTGTATTAGTATTTTCTTCTCTATGATAAAGTAACTTTTGGAATTCGAATCACTTTATTAGATATGGTAGTAGACCTCCTGCATAATATGTACAAAGATCCTCCGTACCGTTATTATGCCACGTCTTACTGTACTATATATGCACACAGAGAAGTTAGAACAAGATGTCTAGAGAAATGAACATCTAAGATCGTTCAATTTTTAAAAATTGTACGAACCAAGACTTGTTTGGGCCAATTCAATTCCCACTTTTATTAAAAGGAACAAAGGTGCGTGTCGATACGTCATCAAGAGAGTGACTTCACAAAGTCACTATCGTTTGATAGCAAAGCACTTAGGCAATCGAGATCCCGTTTTTAGATAATTAATGGATATTGGTACTCATTTGGGGTTCGGTCTTCGAAGAAAAACAGCGATATGCACATATACACTCGCTTACATTACTATATTTTTTCGTATATCTAATATGATACAAATTCCTGTTACTTACCTTTTGAAAGTTCGTATTTTTACCGTATGAATTCGATTTCCTGCGTCCAGGGAATATTTTAGTGGTTTTGTAACGTCATTGTTATGTAAAATCTGCACTTTATCCCTTATGGCTTACGGGTGAATTGTTTTAGCAAGATGCCAATTATCATTCCGAGAAAAGAAAATTTGATACGTATGTAAGAGGCAGGACGATATGATATCGCTGTAACTGTTATTGTACACGTTGCGTCAGCGTTGAAGGAGTGTTTAAGCTTTTGGACTGGAGAGATTATCAATAACAACAGAAACAGGACGATACATCTTCATTATGCCATGGAAGACTGCGAAATAATACTCGATGATCTCAGTACAGTTTACAAACAATTGTCTTAAAATGAACACGGACAAGACGAAAATTATATATATTTCCTAAGTACCACCCATTCTTGCGATGGTTGGAGGCTCTACACTGAAAGTTGTTCTCTAGTATGTTTATTTGAAAAAAAATAGTATATTTATGTTCAACTTTCAAAAATAGATAAAGCGACGCGTCCAACTTGGAGGGCAGCGTTCGCGAAGTTACGTAACATATGTTAGGGACATCTACTTTGTACGTGTAATGGCACCGAAACTTACCCAGAATGGTCTTTATAAGGAAACTCAAAATCATACAAAGGATGGTAATCGTGAGGACTACTCTCCAAGTTCATTAAGTCTATGAAATCCGCAGAAGAATGAATGGCCGATATAGCCCGAAGAATTTCAAGAAAGAACTTTAAATAGCAATGGGCACATTGCTCGCATGCCTGACGGCCTGTTTTGGAAAAAAAGTCTTCGTGTGGAAATGCGACGTTGGTGCACAGAGAATCGACTATATGGTGAAGGTAGCAGGCAGGCCGGCAGTGCACGACCGACAGGTGTAGATTTCTTTGAGGGGTCTATGCCAAGCAGGGACCATTCTATGTCAAAAACTCCCAGATAAGTCAGTCTGTAAAAATATTTTATGTAATGTTTTCGATTAATATCATAGTTTAAAGTAGCAATTAAGAAGACAGATTTTTATCGTTTCATATTTTATTTTGGTCTCCACAGCTTAATGTTTATATTGTGTGATGAGAATAAAGGGTTAAAGCTACTAGGAACAAGTTATTAATATTGAGAGTGATTACAGAGTGGCAGATTTGAAACTAGAGCTGAAAGGTATTTTAATTTCGTCAGCGTAGCCTCGGCATCTAAAGGGTTAATCCGCATTTGATTTCAAAGTGAAATTCGCTTAATGTAGTTCCTTTTCACCGAGTTCTCTTTGACGTTATGCGTTATGTACCTTTTGGATATAAAAATTGTAAATTTGTTAGCACTCGTATATGATAGAGGATCCCACCAATCCCTTCTCGGTTGTGGTGGGGTGGCATATGACCCTGAACCACTCTCTTGGGAAAGGTGCATGGTTAGTAGTGAATTTATTATTAGCGTCCTAATGATAGCATATCAAAAACGAGTCATTGAAAGGTGGATTAACGAAGCGCCTAAAGTATGACCTAATTTATGCCAATTTAATCAGGAAAATTACATTTATGTGATGAATACAGGCGAGATATATCGTCAAAGCATTTACAACATTCAACCTCGTTAGGATCTGGAACGGAAATTATCCAATTCAGTTCATACACGAGTTGGATTTATAATTTTCTACTACTGTCCTAATGTCACACACACACACTTTACTCCTGCTCTGTAACATGGTCACCGAAACGCGATATGATGAAGCGACTTATCAATGACAATTCAATGTCAAAATACAAAGGATAAATTTCAAGATGAGGTTATAATCGTATTAAAAGTTGGCGCCAGTGAGGACACCGCGCAGCTTGCGGTGTGCCCGGCCTTCTCCGCGCGGCGCGCTGAGCTGGTCGCCGTCATGGGCGAGGACCTCTCCCTGCAGAACGTGGTGTGTGCCATGCTGGAGGGAGAGAACACGTGGGTGGTGGTGAACTCCTTCTGCGTCGACGTCATGACGCAGAAGGAGGCGGCGGAGCGTGCCAGGGAAGACGACCCTGGCGCCTGGCGCACAGGCATGCCGCTGTAAGCGTACGGGGCGAAGGATTCCTCCTGTCGGCGACCAGCGGGGCCCCGGCCCGGGAAGGCCAGTCCCTGTTACACAAAGGTCGCCGTCAATCGACGATCCCCTGGATGCCCCGGGGGATCGACGGTCTCCCCCCCCCCTCTTTAGCAGGGAGGCGAGAGGGGCCCTCACAATGCGGGCCGACGCCGACGGGGTCGTGGAAGTATTCTCACGAGTTCCCATGACCTTGTCACGCTGCGATGCAGCTCCACTTGGCGTGTCCCCCCCCTCATCTTATGGGGGGAGGACCCGCCGACGATCGAAGCTCTCGCGGCAAGGCGTCAGTGAGGGGCATTGTTAGGTTTTTAATCGGTAGGCCGCGCACTTGGCTGGCATTCGGCCCCCAAGCGCGCGGAAAGTCCGACATAACCCCGCGGTTTTCCCGAGCCGCGGGGTATGCGTAACGCATTTTCCTAACATAAAAAAAAATAAGGTATAATGTTGGTTCTACAATTTTTTTCAGTTAAAAGAGTACTCTTATTATATATAGAATTAAAAGAAATGTCGTCTACCCAGTTACTATGTAATATGCTATGTTTATAAACAATAAAAGAAACATTTTTTCAATATTTTTAATATGATATTTTTTGGTATCAATATTGATCTCACAACAAAATACAATCAAATATAAATTTTAACGTATTAATATTGAAAAAAATTACTAGTTATTTCTACATAATATCAAATCAAATACTAGTATGTATGTAACCAATAAAGCTTATATTTTAAACTAGCTGTGCCCGCGACTTCGTCCGCGTGGAATGTAATAAAAAAAATTAGTTTATTTTTTTTTGTTTTAGACATTTTAATTTCTTTTCTAAAATAAAAGTAGCCTAAGTAATCTGCTAGTGAAAGTCCCGTCCAAATCGGTTCAGCCGTTCCAGAGATTAGCCGGAACAAACAGACAGATTGACAAAAATTTTAAAAATATGTATTTTGGTATGTGTACCATATTTCATTTATTTGTATAGATTACATTTCACGTACACCATGAAAATTATTATTCTAGACTATGACAATTATTTTTGTGATAATATTTGATATTTCTGAGTTTTTAATTATTTTGTATGAGAACAAATAACTAGTTATGTCATCACATTGCTTATTATGTACCATCGTATTTACACCTTAATATGATCACACATTCGTTTCCATGAAATTGTAATGAATGAAATAAAACCTAATGATATAATTTAAAACCCAGTCACAATAAAAGCCAAGCACTAAATACAATGTATCATAAAGTATTGATCGATGTGGTTAGTTGGGAGTATTGTCCGTTCCTGTAGTACCAAAAACAGAACAATCAGCACATTATACGATTGAGTTGAGTACATCATCCTTACTCGTTACTAATTTATATATAATATCCTTACTAATACAAGGGTGGATTGAAAAGTACTCAGCCTAACCAAGAAAATAAACACATACTAAATCTATACTAATATATAAAGCTGAAGAGTTTGTTTGTTTGTTTGTTTGAACGCGCTAATCTCCGAAACTACTGGTGCGATTTGAATAATTCTTCTTTTTGTTGGATAGTCCATTTATCGAGGAAGGCTATAGGCTAAATAACATTACGCTATGACCAATAGGAGCAAAGACAGAGCGGTAAATGTGTAAAAAACGGGGAAAATTATTCATTTTTGAAGGCTTTCTTTGCGTGCGCTGCGAAAAACGGTTCAAGATACACAAAAAATATGTATGAAAGAATTATTCCTCTATACATGATCTAAAAAAAAGTCGCGACGGCATATGTCTATCTTTTAAGGTTTAGTCACAATGACCGTTTTTATGGTACCAAATTTGGTCGAAATAATTTGTTTAAGTTGTATCAACATAATAATATTAATCTTTATTCAAATATAAATATAAATATGTTGTTGGTTAACCAAAAATCTACCGGAAGTCACTATTCCACGCGGACGAAGTCGCGGGCAAAAGCTAGTCAGTTATATTTTTCTACATAATCACCATCAAGTTCAATACATTTTTGCCACCTCCCCTTCCAAGCATTTAGACCGTTGAAAAAAAATGATTCTTCCTTAGAGTCAAAATATGCGTCTACAGCTGCTTTGACCTCGTTGTTTGTCGAAAATCTTTGACCTCCCAAGTGCTTTTTTAGGTTAGGGAACAGAAAGAAGTCTGATGGTGCCAGATCAGGTGAATACGGCGGATGCGGTAACAGTTCAAAGCCATAGTTGTGAATTTCAGCCATTGACTGTACTGACGTGTGAACACGGGCGTTATCTTGATGAAACAGGACTTTTCTTCTGAGCATTCCTCGACGTTTGTCTTTTATTTCCTCTCGTTAACGACGTAGTAAGGTGCAGTAGTAATCAGAGTTTATAGTCTGACCCCTTTCAAGATAATCAATCATAATCACACCTTTCGAGTCCCAGAATACTGAAGCCATCACCTTATTTGCCGACAAAATCGACTTAGCCTTTTTAGGGGGTGGTGAACCAGGTCTTCTCCACTGTTTTGATTGTTGTTTTGTTTCCGGTGTACAGTAATGAACTAGTCTGAATTGAACTAAATAATGTGGGTAGATTTGATTTTTAGAATTGAATGGATCTTTGTTAGGCCGAGACTTTTCAATCCACCCTCGTATTATAAATCGGAAAGTGAGATTGTTTGTTTGTTTGTTCCGCTTTCACGCCGTAACTACTGAACCGATTGCTTTGAAATTTTGCAGACGTAAAGATAAAAGTCCGGTTTAAATAATAGGCACCTTTTTATCCCGGAAAAATCGTCAGATCCCACGGGATGCGCAATAAAGGCTTCGCTCAAAAACTACTGCACAGATTTTCATGGGGTTTTTATCAATAGATAGAGTGATTCTTGAGTAAGGTTTTGCGGTATTTTTATCTCGAAAAAACGGATTGTCCCACGGGAAGCGCGATAAAACCTTCGCACACTAAACCGACTTCCGCGCATATGTAGCCGTAGGCAAAACCTATGACCCTCTATAGACTCAATCCCGAAATCCACGCGGGCGAAGCCGCGGGCAGAAAGCTAGTATGATTATAAATACGGTTGTAACCAGATAGATTAAAACTCTCATCCATCCACACAGGCCGGAGCCACTGGGGTGTACCGTGCCTTTTCAAGCG
Source organism: Scirpophaga incertulas (assembly GCA_036419045.1). Taxonomy (NCBI): domain Eukaryota; kingdom Metazoa; phylum Arthropoda; class Insecta; order Lepidoptera; family Crambidae; genus Scirpophaga; species Scirpophaga incertulas. Next base: position 7,502,831 of record CM071644.1, read on the forward strand.
CATATGACCTCCTCGGAGGGCGGCGCTGACCATACCTTCTCCTGAGGGTGCGGCAAACCATCCTCCATTCAAGGGCCCTTATGGCCAAGGCTAAGGCTGAGTTTAGTTGGTAGGTCACGTTGTCAGACCGCTCTGGTCGCGTGGAGGCCAACATACCCTCCGTGACACTTGCCATTGCGGGGGTATCCTGGGTACGTTTCGTGCTTCTTAGTGAGGGTTCTCAGTCTCTCTCTCCTGAGGGAAAAAAAGATAGATTGATCTGCACCGCTCCCTCTCCTGAGCATCGGTCGCTCTCATTACTACGCTACTAGCCGTACTAGCCGTAAGGTCGTTAGGACTTTAAGGGAAATTTTTGTTGGTAGTTAGTTTGGGCCGGGTCGTCTCTTACCTGTCCGAGTCCAACGTAATCAACGCGGCACTGGGCGGCGGGGGCATCTACCCAAGCTACTCCTATGTAAGGATTCTCTGTCTCTCCTCTCTCGACGAAAAAAATACAGTGTCATCATTATCAAACCGTTTAAGCAGAAAGTCTACTCTGTGGCTCTGCTCAATAAAATTTTGACAATTTAACAATTTAATGCCTCAGTCAGAATCAATTTAATTTATAATGTTAATATTTTCCAATAAGATCTTAGAAGAAGAAATATATTTGTAATTTATTATTTTATTTTAGTGTCAACTAAAGATAACAAATTAGTGTTTCTTTTTAAATGTAAGTAAAAAGTAAACATAGTTACAAGATTTACCTTCCAAGATAACTACAATAACATTTTTGACATAGGCACTTGATAAGTGGTAACGACGTAGAACATTAATTTTATAGGCGCGTATCAGCCGCCATTGTGTCTACCCTCAGGCGCTGAACCCATGCTAATACCAGCATTCCAGCTCCAAGTCTGGAGGACTACTCTCATGATCGACAATTGAAAATATTTATTGTGGTTTACTGTTCATTGCTGCTTAATTTCCTCTTAGTTTGCTTTTATGACATCTACGGAAATAATTGAATAGCAATACCGCATGGATAAAACTCTTCACAACACACAACAGTATTTCGCTTCTCATTCTCATCAAATAGAACTTACGATGTGTTCTTGGTTAGTCGTCGATATCGCCGCATCTCGATCTAACTTTATTATGTTCCTTCAATGACTTATAATTCAAATCAGAGGAAGATATCGCTCGCGCCGAAATCGAAGATTTCAAATTCGGGCAATTGGTGTAATTTCATTTACTTGTATATCAAGAGCGTGAAGACGTTCTTTACTGTCCAAATATAGATAATATTTTTTAATATATGTTTTTAAGTCTTGTATAGTTAATCTATGTTGTTAGCTCATCCCATCTTTCAATAACTATCAGAGAAAAAAACGTAGCTTTGCTAACTTAGGCATAACTAAACTTTATTCATTTGGGCCTCATATGTCTTAAATTTTTGAACCTGCTTGACGTTCAATGGTTATGTAAGGTATATCACGAACTTTAGTTCTCAGAGTACAGGTTCAGTGCCTTTTTTTTGTTCCTTGAATTGTATACCCCGACTGCGGAGAGCCGGCGGGTTATGTGGGGCACTCCTCTCCAGAAGGGGGAAGGCCTACCCACTAAAAACCTCAGCGAAGGCCGTCTATAGTTTTAATGAGAGATATTTGTCAACGATATTTCAAATATAGGGTGACATTACTTTCCCTATCAAACATAGTTCGATTTTCATAATTATTGTAAAATTTTGTAAATATTTACTAAATATATTTAATATTAGCATTTAAGTAATAACACATTTGAGATTAAACTTGCTCGAGTTAGTTATAAATAAATTTTCTATATTTCTAAAACTGCTATAAACAAATCTAGATAAAAGTGTACTAACTCTAATGCGCCACATAAGATGCAACTGTTTTATTTAATAAAGGACTATATTTTATGCAATTGACGCTATTTTATCTTTTTATAGATTAATTCAGTTGGTGGAAGACAAGAACTATTTGATCTGAAAAGATTTACAGAGCTTAAAGCTTAAAGATTCTTAAAGCGTCACATGCCATGTGCACCTCGTACATGTGTTGATATAGGAGAAACGCGCCCCCCTGGCTAACGCGTTTGAATGCGCCTGGGAGGTGGGAAACAAATAACATTTTTAAAACTACCTACTCGAACAACGGATCGGCGTTTCACAATGCTTGTAAGTAAATCAGTGTCATACAAAAGTAATTGTATCCCAGCAGCGTTGTCTATTGAACGGGTTCTATTAACAACACTGTTGGAAGAGCGGTCGATTGTGGCACTGCGCCTTCGCGAGTTGGATTCTACACAGAACAATTTTTGTTCATGTATTGTAGAAATTTGTTCCGATTTAGGTGTTTGTGCATGTGAGATTCTATATGTGTAACTGCACCCATGAAACAATATAAAATTCTTAAGAGGCGCTACGTTTAAAAAAAATATAGTGAGATCCAGGCCCGAACTAATTATGAACTTATTTGGTTGGCACATTAATCGAACGTAGCGTAGTAGACGCTACGGTACGCTACGACTGTGTATAGAGGAGGGTATAGATTGTACACTGTGTGATCTGTTTGGATTCTTCCGTCTGGGGGGCAATCGCAGTAACAAATCACAGATGAAACGAAACCAAATCGTTCCACTCAACCAATCCGAGAGCTAGAATATCACGTCATCGAACAGATGACGTGATATTGTGGCGTTCGGATTGGTTAAGCCGAACGGTTCGGTTGCGTTTCGCTTGCGATTTATTAGTGCGATCGCCCCTCTGATCTCTTTCAGTCGCAAAACAGCAGTATTCGCATTGCTCTGTTCCACTAAGATTACATAGAGATGATTTTATCAGTTACATTATCTTATAAGCTGATAACGAATACTGTAGTTCTTGTGGGTATTGCAAATCTCAAATCAGGAACCACATATACTATAGGCGAACGTAACCACTTATCATCAGGTGCTTATTTGTCAATAAAGGTAATAAGATAGGGCAAGAGTGGTTGAATAAGGTCTAATTAATATAGTTTAGGTCGGGTAGGTAGGTAGGCTCGTGTCGATTGATATGCGTCAACTATGATGATTAAGCTTAAATACAGCCCCATCACTGCTTGTCGGACGCATTGTATGTCTAATGTAAAGATGTAGAGCCAAGCTACACCTAACTAGACCCCTCCCATTGCAGTAGATTCCAGAATGGCGGACTCTATTGAAAATGTAGTTCGGTAGCCATCTCATCCATTCCAGACGGGGCCTTACATCGAACTGCGCTAGATTAATGTAAGTTATTACTGCGACACGCAGCGATACAATAGCGTTGAAGTATAAAACTTTACAGGTTCGGTAATTTGCGCATTATAACCGCATTGAGGATCAGTGAGGAGAATATACCATCATATAATTATTTGCCGCAGCGTTCGTTTAAATTAGGTCATTACCGGGAATACCGCGGCAAAAGTTTTCGATGATTTAAAACATTGAAAATGTTTCTGAACTGTTTGTGTTCAATTTTCATGTAAAACGGTTCTGTTGTTTTACTTTAGCAACAATGCATAAAATAATAATTAATAAAGAAAGAATTGTTTTATTTATTTATTTATCATAGATAAATAAATTATTAATTTCAAGTCTAGTGCCATAAAACCCACGTCAAATGTATAAAAAGAAAATCTTATTAATGACAAGTAAGACTATACAGCCTTTACATTACTAATAATAAACTGCTGAAAACCACCCCAACCTTAACACCAATATATTTTTTTTATTGTAAGTATTTCATTAAAACCATATTTAACAGTTACAAACACACACATATATATGTACATAAATATGTTATAGCAAATATATTGTCTATACATATACTGTTATAAAAATTTCTTCATGTAATAAAAGCAAATAACTCAATTCATTACCACTTTCAATTTATTCACCACTGTCACGACAGTTTAAAATAATTAAATACAATATCAATATAAAATCTGATCTAAATTCCAAACTTTTTTTCTTTGTAAAATAATTTCAAGCATCATACATCAATATTTTTAAAAAAAACTTCAAACTTCACTTTTACCAATACAACCCAGCCAGTATTAAATTCAAAATATAAACTCTATGAGATATACAGGTAGGAATTTACGAGTGGTGGTGCATGGCTAAATCGGAACTATGAGAAACAGTAAAAAGTATTAAAATGATTTTAGTAAAAACTAAAAGTGCGTCATTTGATTTAAGAAAATCAGTATGCCTAACCTGGAATCAGTGATTTGACATTTAATAAACAACGATAACAGGGCCCAGCACGTTGTTTATATACACAATTTTCCCTAACATATTATATAACCAAGAAGGAATGAATTTTAGTGAGTAATAACATCATTCATAATCTTCAACATCATCATTTCAGCCAATTAGTTTAATTAACGCTTACAGCTGGAAATAGGCCTCTCTTAAGGATTTCTACAACGATTCTGCGCTGATAGTGTCCAGAGTCTTTCAGCGGACCTCACCAAACCTTCTCACAAATAGGTTTATTATGTGTGAGCCTATCAACGCTGTCTGTCCGGCGATCGATTTGTTACTAAGGTTCGCTATTCTTCTGGCTATGCTGATAAAATAAGACCTTCAGAGTTTCTTGTCTGATCTTCTCTAGAAAGCTTCCCAATTTCCGAATAGGTTTTCCTTGTATGTATGTATCTGCGTACAAGAATATGTAGTTCTTAAGCTGTGTGAGTTAAGTTTAATATTTGTTTGGCCACAATAAGTGCCTGTAAAGGCAAAGTCAAAGTCAAGTCAAAAAAAAAACATTCTTTCACTAAACTATAGGTGGACCAAACTAATAATTTTTTGGGCAACCATGAGGTCCTATTTTTAATTTTAGTAACACTACAGTTCGCCTGAAAAGGTGTTCAATATTTTTACATCTATATAAAATAAATCCAGTGATGTATCACATTTTATATAATACATAAAAATTGATCTAGGTACTTAATAATAATATATAATGTGCGTAGGGAAGTGATGACCCCATCGCCCGCTGGTGGACCATTTAATGCTCCTTAACTGCCCCATCAGTGCAGTCAGTCTCCCTCAGGGCAGCTTGTGGTGAGCTGTCGGTGAGTTGCGTCACCGAGGGTACCGATGTGCTTCTGAGGGACGTATGCCACCCGCCTCTATGTTGCCTTAACTAGCCGGACAGAGTAGAGTCGCAAGAGCAGATGCTCGAAGGGTGGAAGTGTAATAATGTCATAACGCCGACGGTGTCTCGATCGCTGTCGCGGACACACCTCTCTACACCCTTAGCCGTTCACACCAATGTTGCTCTCTTCGCAACAATAATAGTCTGTATTTTTGGTGGGCCTATTTAGTGAATGGCGAGTGACCACCTGCCATATTTAAATCAATTAGTAGGTTTTGAGAAGGCAGGTGATCAGAGTCTCTTCCATAGTCCGGTTCTCATTACCACTAAAATCGAAATGCATGACTCGTAATTACAATAGTTTCTGTGCATCTAACTGTTTATAGTCCTTCGCTGCATTTTTATGGTGCAGATCCAGTTGGTACACACTACACGCACACTTTCTTTAAATTTCGCTTAAATGCCTCTACGTGTTGGATTTGTGCCCCTGCGCACGCCTTATAAAGGACCGTGTCTTATAAAGACGCGTGATTTATGCTACAATAATATTGATATAAATAAGGCAAATAATAATGTAAAGGACTATGTTGAATAAATATTTTTTTGATTTGATTTTGAACCTGTTTCTTCTGCGGATTACACGATTCGATCATTCAGTGAAACTCAGTGTATAGTTGTCTCCATTGAGGTTTCGGCAACTTTGAGTCTCCTCAAAAAGCCCATTGTAATAACACACGGTAAATTATGGATATGTCTATTTCAATTTTAACTTTTTTACTTTATTATGTATCTCTCTGTACGTAACCTGGTTACTTATCTTAATTAAGCTACAAAAGCAAAGATAATTGTATTGAATTTGAAACTACATAATTACTTCTGTTGGTTTATAATTCTACGCCGGGAGATTTATAAAGGAAAGCATTAGCAAGAAAATCAGTACGCGCTTTTTTATTGTATTGTTACACAGTTGTCAATTGGAAGCTGACCTCAGAGCAAAAAGTTCGAGTCCAACTCTCATTATAAGATTATAATAATAAATAAGTCTCAGTGTCTTGACTATGATTGATATATAAGACTTGTAGCACATATTATAAAATATATACAGGGTTACCTGGTAAGTCGTGCGAACCCCGTTAGGGGGTCGTGGTTCCCACCATTTCTGACAGATTTCCTCTTGGAACCCCGCCCCCCAACTTAACCCTTTTCAAGTTATAAGGCTTTAAAGACTTTTTTGAAAAAATGTCCGATTTTTGTCTATTGGCCCATTTTTTTTGTTTATTATAATTCAAATATTTAGTTTTATACTATTTTTGTGTAGCAGATTAGTTTGTTCATCATAATGCAAAATAAAAATAGAGTTACCTTAACTAAATAGATTGTAGATAGAAGATTGATAGTTATAGCATCAAACAAAAATCAGTACAAATCAAACTTCAACCAGCAATAGTAAAAAAAAATCTATGACACGTAGGCTGCAGACACCTTTAAAAATATCTACGTTTCATTAGCTATTCAACAAGGTATAACAAGGTAGGCTGCTATTAGATTTAGTTTAGTTGGGGGGCGGGGTTCCAAGGGGAAATCTGTCAGAAATGGTGGGAACCACGACCCCCTAACGGGGTTCGCATGACTTACCAGGTAACCCTGATATAGAAACTTGACAAGTAACTATTAAGTACTCATTGACTTTATATTTAATTTGAATAAATTTAATAACAATATTGACCTGCAAGTGTTATTATTAAATGTACTGACCTGCATTACTAATACAATTGTACTCGTAGTAATCTTTTCCTAAAGAAAATCTCTGATACAAATTGCCTGGCAGCAGTGCTGGCATTGCTGAGTTCTAGTTTGAAGGACAGTGATAATAGAGTACACATTAGATATATAAGGTATACACAAGCGTTCTTTTCTTTTCTGTGTCAAAAAAGCCGAACTAGATTTTAATTACTTTACTTAAAAAAGCTTGCAACTGATAGTGTTAAAAAGAAATAGATATTTTATTCACACGGATTTTGTTCTATTTATTTATATTTTTCTATATGTGTACAGAGAAAGTACAAATAAGATTATAGCGTAATAACAAAAACATAATATTCATGTTAGTTTAATTAATCTCCACGCAACCCGGGAAAGGGGCCCTGTCAGTGACCAGGAGTTGTAGCCACTGTTCTTATGAGTAATTCTACGATCTATAGAAAGTGATTAGGCGTGGAAAAAAAATTACATGAATCTTCCCTGAACAATAACCGCACAAATTATTTTCTAGATCAGTCAGATCATCATCTTATCACCTACAACACAGACGCCATACTTTCTTAAGCATAGTATAATTAAAGTTTACTTTCGATAAATTGATCAATAAAAACTATATACAAAAATGAACCTTAATCTATGTACATAAGGAATTGACAGCGCCTGTCAGAAACGCATTCTCTCTGTCGCCAGAATGTATAGAGCTAGTATGTGTTTAGCTTTTTATTTTATGTTAAGACGTCAGGTACTTTTTTGATATTTCAAAGTCTACTAGTGGAATTGGTAGAAATAAGCTCTTTGTGTTAGTATTACTTCCAATATTACTGTTTAAAACTATTACTGTTTTGGTGGGTGTGCCCCGACGTTTGTAGCAATTTGATTAAATCCAAGATCTTCTATTTACTGAGGACACTCGGAAAGATCTACCAATTACATGATTCAAATATTTATACTCACAATTTCTACTACCCTGTATTCGGCAGTGTTAGAGTAATTGAATAGCATTATATATATACACATAGTTACCACAAAATCTTATTTTGTTTAGATTGATATTGAATTCTATATTTGGATAGTTTGATGTGCTATTGTTTGTACATGTCAGGATTGACCTCAGGCCTCTCGATTTGAGGATCCGTGTCAAGACCACAGCGCCACCGAAGCGATGCTCTCGTATCGTTTTACAGTGCTGTAAAAAATTAATTAAGCTCCGTAATTATCAAAATATTGTCACCGCAAAACAAAAAAATACGCATTTATCCATCCATTAAAATTTCCATATTCATGAAAAGGGGAGAGCAGGGGCGCTCATCAAACATATTACGTCATGGCCATTTGTCGGGTGATCAATATTCGACCAATCACAGTCCGGACGTCCGGCGGACGAAATGAACGGCTAAGGGCGTTCCGGCGTCAGGCGCGCTAAACGGATGGAAATGAAACGTGTTAAGGTTCAATATATAGCAAACTTTAGTAAAGGATTTAAGGCGCTTATTGGACTCAACGCAAAGAAACCGACACGCTCTCTCTTATTGCTTCCACAGTTTTTTGCTCATTATTATTTGTGTACTGATCGTAGCAATGACGTTTTACTTTCCCAGTGCAATACTCATGTAGTAATCCCAACTAATATTATAAATGCGAAAGTGTGTTTGTTTGTTTGTTTGTTTATTTGTTTGTTTGTTTGTTTGTTTGTTACCTCTTCACGCTTAAACTACTGGACCGATTTCAAAAATTCTTTCACCTTTGGAAAGCTACATTCTCCCCGAGTAACATAGGCTACTTTTTATCCCGGAAAAATCGACAGATCCCACGGGATGCGCAATAAAGGCTTCGCTCAAAAACTACTGCACAGATTTTTATGCGGTTTTCATCAATAGATAGAGTGATTCTTGAGGAGTTTTGCGGCATTTTTTATCTCGGAAAAACGGATAGTCCCACGGGAAGCGCGATAAAATCTTCGCACCATAAACCGACTTCCGCGTATATGTAGCCGTGGGCAAAAGCTATGACCCTTAACCCTCTATACACCCAATCCCGAAATCCACGCGGGCGAAGCCGCGGGCAGAAAGCTATATATCATAAAAATCATTATGGTACAAAACCATTTTTGGCGATACTAAAGTCCATACTACAATGGGCATTCTCCTTTACCTTACCTTAATTTCAATACACAATCATAGATTTAAATTTTATCTATACTAATATTATAAAGAGGAAAGATTTGTTTGTTTGTTTGTTTGTAATGAATAGGCTCCGAAACTACTGGACCGATTTCAAAAATTCTTTCACCTTTGGAAAGCTACATTATCCCCAAGTAACATAGGCTACTATTTATCCCGGAAAAATCGACAGATCCCACGGGATGCGTAATAAAGGCTTCGCTCAAAAACTACTGCACAGATTTTCATGCGGTTTTCATCAATAGATAGAGTGATTCTTGAGCAAGGTTTTGCGGTATTTTTTATCTTAGAATAACGGATAGTCCCACGGGAAGCGCGATAAAACTTTCGCGCCATAGACCGACTTCCGCGCATATTATGTAGCCGTGGGCAAAAGCTATGACCTTTAACCCTCTATATACCCAATCCTGAAATCCACGCAGGCGAAGCCGCGGGCAGAAAGCTAGTGTTATATAAAAACAATAAGTAGATATTGTAGATGGATATTCAAACTGAGTCTCTTAAATTCGGGCAATTGGTGTGATTTCATTCATAGTAAATAGCGAGAGAAGGAAAATGTCAATCCTCGTTTTGACGCTATTTTTAGCTAGCGCAACGCTATTTCATACCATCTCGTACCTTCTGTATGATTTGTATTATTTACACATAATTTCATGAAACATCAAAGATAAGTATGTAAATACATTCACGGTTATGGTATTACTTTCGGGGGTCGAAAACGTGCATTATAATAATGAACTCCTATACAGTATGTATTTGTTAGGTAATTGACTTGATGGAAAACATGTTTAAAATATATTTGGGTTTCATTAAAAGTTATATAATAAATCGGGAACGTTGAAAACGTTCAAAAGTTTACCAAAATTAGCGTGTCCGTTTTACAGAATGAACTCGTTAATACGAGTACTTCATTACTTTTGAAGTATCGTTTGTGAAATATTGAGATTAAAAGAGACGAGAGAGAGATTAGAAGTATCCTTTATACTTGGATTTATGTAAGTAAATTATACGTTGATATTTTTATCTATGGCTGTCTAAATTTTAGCGATGTAGAAGATTCAATTGATATCAGTGACAACGTAACGCGCCATCATTTTGCTGATGATATCGTAGTTGCGACTGAGACCTCATGGAAATGGAACTCATTAACCAATTACTAACACTCCAAGTTTCTCAATCGAGTTCCCCAACAAGTGAGTATTAAAATGAACATGATCAGTACAAAAAAGTTGAATTCTTAAGTAGCACCTTCTCTTGTCAAGCTTGAAGGCTCTATATTGCAGGTTGATGATGACCACTTCCGAGACTGCGTAAATCCAGTAAGTTCATAAGTAACTTTCAGAGGTTCTAAGTTGTCTAGGCAGCGTTCGGGTAGTTAAGCAGACTTGACATGGCACCAAAACCAATTACTCATAGGGGGCTCGCAGTCTACCAACTGGTAACGGCAAGGACATGTTTGGAGTTTTATTACGTGATGGGATTAGAAATTATGAAAATATGAAAAAGGATTTATTGCTCGCAAGACTGACGCAAGGTTTGTACATGTCAGGATTGACCTCAGGCCTCTCGATTTGAGGATCCGTGTCAAGACCACAGCGCTACCGAAGCGACGCTCTCGTATCGTTTTACAGTGCTGTAAAAAATTAAGCTCCGTAATTATGAAAATATCGTCACCACAAAACAAAAAAAATTCTCGCAATTTAGAAGATTTATTGCTCGCAAGACTGACGGTCGTTGAGAAGAAAAAGCACCCAGGGTATGTACAAAAAAAAACGCAGCGTACGGAGATTCTTCTTGAAGTCTATGTACAGCAGTGGAGATTTTTGGGCTGAAATTATAATTATGACGTCCGGAATAATGCTGAAGAGTTGGGAAACAACGTAAAGTTCCTTCGCGAAAGAATCGGCAACCATTTGAGATTTTTGTAATATGAGGAAATGTGGTTAAATTTACGAATACAACTTTAAACGATCCGATTTATTAATGAAAAGCATGTTGGCATTAGTACAACATACATCAGCATAGTCAAGTATGGGTAGGACAAGTGATTGTATCAGGAGACCTATTTTTGAATTACGAATGCGATTTCGAAATCACTAACTGACCGCCGACACCGCTGACTAAATAGTCAGCGGTGACTTTGAGGTCACGGCTTCCTAAACATCCAATTTTTGAAAGTCGATCGCAGAGCTACCAACATAGATAAAGTACACACATAAATGTAAGAGTTCGGTTCCACGCAGAATGTAGTCGCTGCCGGTTATGCCGGCTTAACCATTATATACCTTAAAACTATTGCGGTTATTAATAAAATACACATATATATTATATTATATTATTAATATATAATATATATATATATATGTAAAGAAAATAGAGGTATTTTCTTATATTATATTCTCGTTGGCTTTATTCAATATCTACTCTAGGGAAGTTGCTAGGCAACTTACTTGTTAGATTTGTAATATATTAATTAATTTGAAATGTAAAAGATATAGCCTAGAGATATATTTAATTATATTTATAGTGTACAACAATAATGTTTTAATGAATAATAGACTTTAAATGTCGTTTCTCTATTTACAGGTGAGTTTGGTTTATTGATTTTCTAGTTAAGCACTGTTAATGACTATTATTATTTAAAATGTATTGTTACGTGTAAAATAAAATAAATAATCTCTATTTACAGAGCAACACAATAAAGTTTATTTATTTATTGGCTATTGAGACAAATAACGATCTTATAAAACGACATTTTGTTTAAATTCATTAAAATGGAGAAACTTCGCTTTGAATTTACGTTACTGCCGGCAAGTGACGGTAAGACAAATATATACTGTATAACATCAATATCCACAAATGATGATAAGATATATATACTACCGGAAGAACTGCAACCGGTTATTCATCATACAGAATTAACGAACACAGCTACTTTTAATAAAGTGAGGAATAGTTTGAAGAAAAGATTTCAGGTAAGACGAGTTTGGATAACAATGAGCGAAGAACTAAAAAGAATTTATATTGACGAAGAAAATAATTTACAATTTGCTGATCAGTTTCTAGAAGAAATCAGCCACGAACAATATGTTGGTGCTCAACATAAAGATAATGAAAGTTTGAAACGACTATTTGAAAAATTTGAAAAAGACACACATGAAAGAAATCAACAAAACTTAAAAAACATTTCAGAAAAATATATAATCGAGAAATTTTCTAGCAAGAATTCAAATGTTCAACAATGGATAGATATTTTTGAAAAAGAATGTTTACGTTTTGATGTGACAAGCGATGAAAATAAGATTGAGATACTTCGTTTTTTTATGGATAAAACCTGTGTTGACTGGTACAATTCTATGATTATAAAATTAACAATTAATTCAGAATGGTTAATTTGGAAGAAACAATTTTGTGACACATTTACGAACAAGGGATGGAATCCAGTTACTTATGCACTTTTATTTAAATACAAAGATGGTTCATTACTAGATTATACAATCAGAAAAGAAAAGTTGTTATTAGATATGAGAGGTACAATTGATAAAGGTACATTAATAGATCTTATTGCAGCAGGTTTGCCAGAATTTGTACTTAACAAGATTGATAGAGAAGGATTAAAAGATACAGTGGATTTATTCAATGAAGTTAGTAAGTATGAACACATGGTAAATAATAGAAAAAGCTTTATAGATAGAAGGAGTTTCATGACCTCGAAAATTTATCGTAAAACTGAAAATTATGTATCATGTAAAATTTGTGAAAAACTAAACAAAGGTATTCGTTATCATCCAGAAACTACTTGTTGGTTTAAATCTAAAGTAGAGGACAACACAAAGAAAGGCTTTATCAAACATGTGAATAATTCAGTAATAGAAGCAGAATTAAATGAATGTAATCAAAAAAAACTATTAGTGACACCATTAATTAAAGTCAAACTATACGTAAATGATACTTTAGAAATATTCGGAATTTATGATTCGGGTTCGAATGTATCATTGATTAATTCTAAATTTTTAAAACTCAAAGGCAAAAGTAATAGTTTAAATGAAGCAAATTTAGTAACAATTAATGGTGTACAGAAAACAAGTGGTTTGACAAATATAAAAATAAAAATATTGGATATAGAAAACAATTGTGATGTTTACATCATTGACAAAAAACATTTTAAATATGACTTTTTAATTGGTTTAGACTTAATAAAGAAGTTTAAACTAATCCAAAATGAAGATTTAAGAATAACTCAAAATAAATACTATGAAAATGAACACAGCTTTGAAGAAATTTCAAAGAATAATTACTCAAAAGAGGATATAATATGTATAGAAAACAATGTAATAGAGGAAGTTGAAATAAATTTTAATGAACATATTAAAGAAGAAGATTTTGAAGTAAAAATAAAACATTTAGATGAGTATCAACAATCAAAAATTAACATGATAATTGATAAACATAAATCTGTTTTTGCAAAAAATAAATACGACGTTGGCACCGTCAAAGGATATGAAGCGAGGATAGATTTATTAGTTGATAAATATTGCAGTAAGAGACCTTACAGATGTACTTTGGAAGACAAAAAAGAAATAGAAGAACAGATATCAAAATTATTAGATTATAAGCTAATAGAAGAATCGTATAGTCCATTTGCTGCACCGGTTACATTAGCGTTTAAAAAGGAGGAAAACAAAAAATCTAGACTATGCATTGATTTCAGAGATTTAAATAAAATAGTTGTACCAGAAGCTCAACCATTTCCACTAATCGATGATTTGGTAACAAAGACTAGAAATTGCAAATATTTTTCAACTTTAGATATAAATTCTGCATTTTGGGCTATTCCTCTACGCATAGAGGATAGAAATAAAACGGGATTCGTCACACAGGAAGGACATTTCCAGTGGACTTGTCTTCCATTCGGCTTAAAAACAGCATCGGCAATTTTCCAAAGAATACTCAGCAATATATTGAGAAAGTATAAATTGACTGATTTTGCTGCAAATTATATTGATGACATAATTTTATTTTCAAAAAGTTTTGACGATCACATTATACATCTGACACAATTATTTGAAGCTATTCAAAAAGAAGGGTTCAGATTAAAATTTACGAAGTGCATATTTGCATCTGACTCAGTAAAATACTTGGGTCATATAATTCAACATAATTCTGTTAAACCAGTAAACAATAACTTGATTTCAATAAAAAACTTTCCAGTTCCAAAAACACAAAAAAACATACGACAATTTCTTGGAAAAATAAATTTTTACCATGATTTTATACCAAATTGTGCTATAACACTAGATCCACTACATAATTTACTAAGAAAGAATCAAAAATTTATTTGGTCTGAGAAATGCCAAGAAGCATTCGAAACCATAAAAGATCTTTTATGTTCACAACCAATTTTAGAAATTTTCGATCAAAATTTGCCAATAAACATTTATACAGACGCTTCTAAAGAAGGCATTGGTGCTATTCTAAAACAGATACAACCAGATGGCAAAGAAAAACCAGTGGCTTATTTTTCTAAAAAAATAAATGAATCTCAAAAGAAAATGAAAGCAATATATTTAGAATGTTTGGCTATCAAAGAAGCTGTGAGATATTGGCAATATTGGTTATTGGGTAAATCATTCACTGTTTATTCAGATCATAAACCACTGGAAAACATGAATCTGAAATCTCGAACTGACGAAGAACTCGGGGATATGACATACTATTTATCTCAATATGATTTCAAAATAAAATATGCTCCAGGTAAACAAAATTTGGAAGCAGATTGTTTAAGTAGGAATCCAGTATTAGAGGCACATGAATGTAAAGATGATATATTAAAAGTTGTTAATTTAATTAGATTAGAAGAGATAATAATAGATCAGAATAATAATAAAGACATACAAAACCAAAAAAGTAAACTCATTAAAAAAGGCGATATATATTTTAAAAGGCGTAAAACTAAAGAAAAAATAATATTATCAGAAGAATTGAGCATTATTTTTATCAAAAAAGTACATGAATATCTGTGTCATATTGGAATTGCCAAATGCAGAAAACGATTTGTCCGCATTATTTGGCGAAGAATTTGATTAAAAATATAACGGAAATATGTAAAAATTGCGAAATATGTACTAAAAATAAATTGAGAGGAACTATGAAATTTGGACTCATGTCTCACTTGGGCCCGGCCACAAAGCCTTTTGAAATAATATCAATTGATACAATAGGAGGTTTTGGGGGTGTAAGGTCAACAAAAAAATATTTACATCTGCTCGTTGACCATTTTACCCGATTTGCATTCATTCTTACATCAAAAACACAAAATGCAATAGATTTCATAAGACTAGTCAGCAATGTGACACAGTCAAACAGAGTTGGCATGATTCTATCTGATCAATACCCTGGCATCAATTCAAAGGAGTTTAAAATTTTTTTAAATGACCAGCAAATTCCAATAATATTTACAGCAGTTAACGCATCATTCTCCAATGGCCTAAATGAAAGACTCAATCAAACACTAGTAAACAAAATCAGATGCAGAGTAAATGAAAAAGGGAAAAAGAAAGCATGGACAACAATAGCCCATGAATGTGTCAATAAATATAATATTACTAATCACACAGTCACCGGATTCTCACCAAGCTATCTTCTAAATGGTACTGATGCTACACTTTTGCCAAATGAATTAAAAGGAAATAAGTGTTATAATGATTGGATTCGAGATCGAAAAATAGCTCTAGAGAATACAATGAAATCACATGAATACAACAAAAGATTATTTGATAAAAATAGAAAAAACTATATTTTCAAGGTGGGAGACATGGTTTACGTGGAAAATGGGAACAAATTAAATAGAAAAAAACTAGATGAAATAAGAATTGGTCCATTTGCAATTATTGAGAAAATTTCAAATACTATATATAAAATAGATACAGGTCACAAAAAAGTAGAGTCAAATCTTTTCCATATTACCAAACTAACTCCAGTGTATGAATTGCAAGAATAGAAGATGAACGGAAAATCCAAGCATTTGGTTTGAAATTTTCTTTTTCTTGGGGGGGAGATGTAAAGAAAATAGAGGTATTTTCTTATATTATATTCTCGTTGGCTTTATTCAATATCTACTCTAGGGAAGTTGCTAGGCAACTTACTTGTTAGATTTGTAATATATTAATTAATTTGAAATGTAAAAGATATAGCCTAGAGATATATTTAATTATATTTATAGTGTACAACAATAATGTTTTAATGAATAATAGACTTAAATGTCGTTTCTCTATTTACAGGTGAGTTTGGTTTTGACGTAATATGGAAATAAACCTTTTAGATAGAATTAGGCTTTAATTCATAAAATTGTACATTGCTAAAATTACAATAAATACCGATGACACAATATGACTTGACAAATAGTAAACACCATGGAGTAGTCATAGAGTAGTTAAGCTAATCCATGAGATACACAAAGAGCCATCAAAGAGCATACCATATCATTCACCGCGGCTCTCAAGATTTCTAGCACATCAGTCACAAGTCAAGCTTGAGCTGTAATCTTTAAGATATAGCGGCGGATTTCGCTTTCTGGTAGATCGCCTTAATGCTTCTGGATCTGGACTAATGACTTGCGGCTGGAGTTGCGTCGTCAAATCTTGATAAGATTGAATATTGTCACCTGCAGTTGAAGAAGGCTCTGAGTCAGTAATATCTGAAATAGTCGTTTGCTGTGACGGTTGAGCTGTGCCACCAGATTGTGATTCAGTTGTTAATATTTCTCCCTCATCTCCGATGGGAGCCAGGTGTCTATTTGAAACTGTCGTTTCACGACCATCTTGTAGACGAACAAATGAGTAATCGGCATTAGCTTCCAGCAGGTCCACTACTTCAACTTGAGGTTGATATTTACTATCTCTGTCACTGCGGCGTAAAAGTACTTTTCCTGTTCCTGTCAACCACGTTGGCATGGAAATTCCATTAGGAGATCGTCTGCTGTGACGAAACATTCTTTCATGTGGTGTGCAATTGATTGCAGTACATAAAAGAGAGCGTATGGAATGTAAAGCAAATGACAATACTTTCTCCCATTGTTCAATTGGCAAGCTGTGAGTTTTCAGAGCAAGTTGAATGGACTTCCACAGCGTAGAATTGAGTTTTTCCACTTGGCCATTCCCTTGCGGATTGTATGCAGTAGTGCGGCTTGTCGCAATACCTCGTGAGTGTAGGTATTCCTTTACTTCTCTGGACATAAAAGATGCACCTCGATCTGAGTGGATGTAGGCTGGCATGCCAAACAACATGAAAAGTGAATTCAAATTAGCAGTAACAGTCTTCGCACTTACATCAGGACACGGAAATGCAAACGGAAAACGCGAGTATTCATCAATGACGGTAAGTATGAATCTGTTTTTGGTATTAGTTGGGACAGGGCCCTTAAAATCGATACTTAGCCGTTCGAAGGGAGAAGTCGCTTTAATCAGCTCTGGCTGTGGATCTTGGTTCCGGTAAAATCTCGGTTTTATCTCTGCACAAGTGGGACAGTTGTTAGTCATTGTACGAACCTCTTCGATAGAATACGCTAAATTCTTAGTTTTGAGCCAATGGTGCATTCTAGTCACACCTGGATGGCATAGATGGTCGTGCAGTTCTTTTAATTTCAGGTTTCGTGCTCGTACGTTTATACTAGCGGATACTCTTGATAAAGCGTCGGCGGCGTGGTTTTCCCGCCCTGGTCTGTAGATAATATCATAATTAAATGGAGCCAGCTCCAAACGCCATCTTTGTATCTTTTCGTTTTTAATTTTGCTGGGCAATTTTGCATTAAACATAAAGCTAACAGACCTCTGATCAGTTATTAATTTAAAGGGCTTTCCAATCAAGTAATGTCGCCACTTCTTTAATGCCTCGACAATAGCGCAGGCCTCCTTTTCTATGGCTGAATGGTTTTGTTCACAGTGATTCAGTGTGCGAGAAAAGAACGCTACCGGTCTTGAATTTTGAGATAAGGTGGCGGCGATGGAATGATCTGAAGCGTCTGTCTCAACAGTAAATGTAATACTGTTGTCAATGGCGTTTACGGATGATTTTGCGATCAAAGCTTTTAAATTTTTGAAAGCTTCCAATGCTTTAGCTTCCAGAGGAAATTGCTGACTATGGGCTAGAGCGTATACTTTTTCTGAAAAGTTGGGAATCCATTTTGAGTAATGTGCGAACATTCCCAAGGTTCTGCGAAGTGAAGCTGTGTCAGTAGGAGGAGGCAAGTCAAGAAGAGGTTTTAATCTATTCCTGTCAGGGCTTATAACATGATTCTCGATAGTATAGCCCAGTATGTCAATAGATTTTAAATTGAATTTGCTTTTCTCCTTATTTAATGTGAGACCGTATTTTTTAGCTGCAGCCATAAATTTTTCGAGATTCAAATCGTGATTTTCCTGGTTTTTCCCACATGTCGTTATATCGTCGAGATAGGCAAACGTTCCTAATAATCCCTCTTGCCGGATGACCCAGTCTATGGTCCTTTGAAAGGCAGATACTCCGTTTGTCACACCAAAAGGAACTCTTGTGAATTGGTACAAGTTCCCAGCCGCTTCAAAAGCGGTGTACTTCTTTTCGTGAGGGAGTATTGGCACTTGATGGTAAGCGCTCTGGAGATCGAGGGTGCTAAAAACCATATACTTAGAAATTTTTGTTACCAAATCTTCTATATTTGGCAGTGGGTATGCATCTAGCTGCGTGTACCGATTGATTGTCTGCGAATAATCAATAACCATTCTTTTTTTGTGGTTTGTGTTTCTTGTTATTAAAACTTGTGCTCTCCAAGGAGACTGACTTTCTTCAATTATGCCGTTTTCTAAAAGTTTCTTTATTTCGCATTCTATAAATTGCTGATCCTCCGGTGAATGTTTCCGAGATCTTATGGCAATAGGTTTGCAATCAGCAGAGAGGTTTGTGAACAAAGGTACAGCAGGCACAGACGCTTCGGCTACAGAACATACTTTAAGTGCTTGTTTCGGTCCACCAAACGCTAACTCCAGGGAAGAATGCAATTTTAAGACATCGTGCCCGATAATCAAGTCTGCACATAAATTCTTTACAATTAGAAGTTCTATATTATCGTAAGAATATTCTCCGATGCGAATAGTTTGTCTAGTAAGACCGTTACCTGTGATGTCAGAGATAGTGAAGCCATTGATACTGTTTGTCGACATGTTTGCTTGTGTAATTGAAGCAGGTTAGCAAATTCCTCATTGATGAAGCTAATACTACTTCCCGTATCGATAAGTGCGTCGGCGCGAACACCTTTGATGAAAGCTGTAACCATAGCTTTATGAAGCGATGAGGGTGAGGCAGCCGTGATACATGCAGTGCAATGCTTACATTCTTCATTGGAGTCTGTGATTGCAGCACTTTGACTTTTGCCCTTACTGCGGCAAACTGTTGAAAAGTGCCCTTGTTTTCCACAGGCGTGGCACTCAACATCTAACGCTGGACAAATCTTTCGCGCATGTACTGGGCCGCCACAAAAATAACATTTACGTTTAGTGTTTTTATATTTTGGTGCAGCAGCAACAGTATTGTTGCAAACAGGTGTATGTTCTAACGACGTTGAGGGAAGCGAGACAGAATTAACCATCGGAGATTGATTAATAAACTGCGCTGAGTTCAATTCGGCCGTTTCCATTGACAGTGCTAAGTCATAGGCTTCTTTCAAAGTGAGTATTTGTTTTTCTAAAAGTCTCTGCCGAATACCTGAAGAAATAATTCCTGCAATAAAGGCTCCTCGTATGCTATCGTTTTTATTTGTTTCCGCATCCACAGCAGCAAATTGACATTCCTTTGACAATTGCGTGAGTGCCTGGAGATAGGTATCGATAGATTCTCCTGGCTGCTGTCGCCTCGTAGCAAGCACATGCCTGGCGTAGATCACGTTCCGAGGCTTGATGTATAATGCCTGAAGGACAGCCAGTGCAGCGGTATAAGTTGTGCAATCGCTGATATATGTAAAAACTTGTGGTGAGACATAATTTACCAGAAGTTGTAGTTTTACGGCATCTGAAAGCGGTGTAAGTTGCTCAGTTACAGCAGCAGAACCGACATTACCTGCAGCGGGGATAGATGCGGCTTCGTACGCTGTGACAAAATTTTCAAAAGTTCGCTTCCAATGTTCCCATGCTGGGGCAGATGAACTTACGGTTGGGTCCCCGTCAAAGCGTTCGGGTCGGAGAAATCGATCCATTTTATTGAATTAAATTGACGTAATATGGAAATAAACCTTTTAGATAGAATTAGGCTTTAATTCAATAAAATTGTACATTGCTAAAATTACAATAAATACCGATGACACAATATGACTTGACAAATAGTAAACACCATGAGAGTAGTCATAGAGTAGTTAAGCTAATCCATGAGATACACAAAGAGCCATCAAAGAGCATACCATATCAGGTTATTGATTTTCTAGTTAAGCACTGTTAATGACTATTATTATTTAAAATGTATTGTTACGTGTAAAATAAAATAAATAATCTCTATACAGAGGCAACACAATAAAGTTTATTTATTTATTGGCTATTGAGACAAATAACGATCTTATATATATATAATATATATATATATATAATATATATATATATATATATATATATATATATATATATATAATATGTGCTACATTCATATTGTATATATAGACTGAAAAATCAAAGAAAACACAGATAACATTTTCACATTTTGACTTGATTACGAGTGGGTGAGGGCACTCGTAATGAAATCACACCTGTGACTTAAGGTAGTCACATCAGTGATATTCAAAAATAAGAATTATTGAAAATCGGTGATTATTAGTCACATCGGTGATTTCGAAGTCGCATTCGTAATTCAAAAATAGGTCTCCAGAATAGTTTTAGTAGATGGCGGTAGGATATTTACAGTGAACGTAGAGTACTCCTGAGCCTGGTGCACACGAGCTTTCTATCACTGATAATCACTGCAATCCCATAACTGACACACCATTGTAATACCATTACCAGGTCTGAGTTGACCCCTGATATAGCTAAAGCTGCTAGCTATACAGTTCTCCACTACACTACAAGATAGACGTTTGACCATCAGTTTTTTTTAATTAACGCTCAACGCAAATTGTTAAAAAAAAATGTTCAAAGCCGTTACACTCGCTTTAATACGCTGATGTACTTGCGAACGAAGAGTACTTGAACAGGTTCCAAATATCTACCTTTTTGGCTGGCTCTTTGCGAATGTTAACCTACTTTTGACACTGGATTTGGAACATTACACTCCAATTCAAAATTCCAACTCGCTTTATATTATATTGTCGATATTATAAGTCGAAGTCAAAAGCTATTGAAACTTTACAGGCAATAATATATTGACAGGAAATAAAAAAAATATTCGGAAATTGGGAGACTCCCCACAAATAGAAGAGGAAATTCGAAAGGTCTAATGTTTTATTTCTTCTTTACAAATACAAAAATAATTAATTTAAATGATTAAAAACAATGCTATGCTTCTTTTTATGATTGGAACAGTTTCCCAATTCATACATACGAAATGCTTATCTCAGAATTCTTCTCCTTCCATTGTCATTAGTCGAATGAAGGAAACTTCTGTTATAGATAAATACGTCAATTTAAAATTTAGTTTTATTATTTTGTTGTTACTCTATGTGCAATAAATTGTGTATACAATATAATGTTTAGAATAAAATGAAGTGGTTGCCGAACTACTGAATGGATTTATTGCAGTTTCCAGCAATATCTCTATATAATTTATTGAATCACACTTGATCCAAGAAGTTTTATATGTATAATATATGTATATTATGGTAGAGAAGATCATTTTAGGTGTGAATATTCCCTATTCCTTTCAAAAATCAAAATCTAAATTAACTTTATTCAAATACGACTTTATAGAAAGCTCTTTTGAATCGTCCAATTTATTTTCAGGTCGTATTTTTTTTAGCTGATAAGAAGAATGGGCGCACGAAACTTATTAGCTATATCAAAAGTAATAACAACATTTACAATAAATTATGTGTTTACAATTTATACGGGAAAACAAATATTTACACATTAGAATGTAATATCTTCAAATCAACACCAAGCATTGGCATCATTTAAGTAATCATTGACTTTGTAATAGCCCTTATTTATTAGCGTCTTTCTAACATGTACCTCGAACTTATGAAAAGGCAATTCAGCTTAACTATGTGGAATCTTCTTATAAAAATTTATACATTCGCCCATAAACGAACCACCAGTTTTTTTGTAGCCTATAATTGAATAAGAAGGCTGATAACTGAAGTTACTAATAATTAATTTTAAATTGAAATTATATGAGGTATGTCCAACCAGGTTAAGGCAGAATTATGATCTTATAAAATTACGTTTTATCAAAATTATTGAGAAACAAAGAAAAAGAAAAAGCATACACTGTTTGTAAAATGTGAAATTTTATATTAAAAAGTGTAAGCAGTTTTATATGGCAATAAAGTCATATTTAATGTGCTTTACAACATGTGTAAAGCACATTAAATATGACTACTATTCCGAACAGGTGTAGTCTTGTTTTCCTTGGACGTATTTTTTATAGGACAGGGCAGCAAACGAGCAAACGGATCACCTGATGGTAAGCGATAACCGTTGCCCATAGACACCACCCATAGGCAACACCAGAGGAGTCACAGATGCGTTCCCGGCCTTTTAAATGGGAATATGCTGTTTTTTTAAGAAGTATGCAAGTATAACGTTATGTATGCTCTTACGCTCTTTGTGTCGTTTGAATTTTATATTATTTTGATTTCAATACTGAGTGTCTGTAATAGCCTACGTTCAATAAAGATTATTTTCATTTGATCATATTACTCGAAGCATATCATATTTCGAAATAAATATTTTGCATTGTTCTAAATAGTTGTTCAAAACGGCAATGGTAATAAAATACTATTTTCAACTTTATTCCATTTTAGTATAGTAAAATATAAACGTTAGATCATACGAAAATAAGATCTATGTTTTTCTGATTTTCGTAATGTATTGAGTTTTATGCTCTGACGTATAAAATGATTTCTCCATATATGCCTAACGTGCAAATAACCTTCAAAATCGTCCTTCATATACCCATCAGCACAAACAGCAATCCAAATCTGTCAAATTTCTTTCACTGATTTTCAACTTAATGCCGAACACGTAGTGTTCAATATTAATTAGTAAAAATGCCATATTGAGAAAGCTAGATGTACATAGAAACATAGGGCGTCTGTACATAGAAAATCCACCCCTGGCCTCGGCAATTCCAAGAACACTTCGCTATTGACACTCCAACGTAATAATAAGAAGCTGCGCGCCCGTGTGTAAGGACACGGGCGATACGGCGCGGCCACGTGTACTTTCTTTTCAAAGTCAAAGTCAAAGTCAAAATATTTATTTCAAGTAGGCAATTAGATATGCTCTTTTGAATAGTCCAAATTTTTTTTTTCCCTACTACCCATTCGGACTTCTTTTAGTTATAGAGAAGAACGGGCGCAAGAAACTCTATAACTTTTACAGAAGCAACGACATTTACAAAAATATATATCGTTACCAAGTCATACAAAAGTCAACTTATAGGTACAAGTATAATTACAAAGGTTCATGGCAATGCCTGGTGGAACTAAGAAACATTAAGTCCAAGCATTCATGTCTTTTATATAATCAGTAACCGTATAATAGGCTTTGCTAATAAGTACACTTTTAACAATGATTTTAAATTTATTTAGGCTTAATTGTACAATATTGCTTGGAACTTTGTTGTAAAAACGCACACAGTTACCTCTGAATGAATTATTAATTTTATGGAGTCTAGTGTGAGGCAAATGTAATTTATTCTTATTTCTAGTATTGAAGCTATGGACATCACTGTTTTTACTAAATAAATGAATGTTTTTATGGGTATATATTAGATTTTCATAAATATATTGAGACACAACTGTCATTATACCAGTGTCTTTAAATTTATCTCTTAAAGAGTCTTGCATTTTTAGATTATAAATTGCTCGAATGCCCTCTTCTGCAGCACAAATATAGTTTGAATGTCGGCAGCATTTCCCCACAGCAAAATACCATACGACATTACACTATGAAAGTAACTAAAGTACACCAATCTAGCTGTTTCTACGTCAGTTAATTGGCGTATTCTCAAAACTGCAAATGCTGCAGTGCTGAGCCGTTTTGATAGTTTATCAATATGTGGGCCCCACTGAAGTTTGGAATCGAGAGTAATTCCTAAAAATACTGTGGTGTCCACGAGGTCCACATTTCTATCCTTTATAATTACTTCGGTTTTCACCTGTTTTACATTTGGCAATACAAATTTGATACATTTAGTTTTACTTTCATTTAGAAGCAAGTTATTAACGTTAAACCAGTGGACTACTTTAGAGATTGCATCGTTCACAGTGTCATTAATATTTTGTCTCCGTTTAATTTTGAATATAAGTGATGTATCATCTGCAAAGAGTACAATTTCGTGTTTATTATTAACATAAAAGGGAAGGTCATTTATATATATTAAAAATAAAATTTTCATTGCTGTATTGCTCCTATTGAACTTATGATAAATGGATTAACATAAAAAAATAAAATTTGCGGTCTACAAAACATACTTTTAAGTTTTATAATAATAGTCATAATTATACATTAATTTAATAACTTTTTGTTCCTATGTCAAACTATTTAATTTATAGGACCTATAGAAACAATTTCTTTACAGGCAGTCCTCGTACTTACGGCATGTTAGGTTCTCGAAATACGCGACGTAAATCGAAACGACGTAAGTTGAGACATATTTTTTCATATGTTTACATGTAAAACTCAAGGGTTAGGTTCCACACGGACTCGAAATAATAAAAAAACTGCATTTATAACAAAGGACGTATTTTATTATAAAAGTAAGTTCTTAAAATAATTATATATTATGCACTTATGAAATTGCTAGTTATTTTTGGTATTTGTGTGTTATTAATTTTAATAATAATTATAAAACTTATACATATGTAATGATAAATAATAAATTAAACTTTTGGCTTAAAGAAACTATCAATTCTAGATTGCTTGGCTTTCTTCTTGCTATCATACAGATCTTGGTAACAGTGATAGGCTGCACAATTTGTGCACCTTGCGACAAGTGAATTCTCCGATATGCCGGAAATCGAAACAAATGACGTATGCTTGAGGAATAGTGTCAAAACATTGTTCGACGTAACTTGAAACGACGTAAATCGAAACGACGTAAGTCGAGGACCGCCTGTATTTTGTAACTTTACATTTTACCAATGTATCATGAAAAATTCAATCGAAGATCAGTAATTTGCTTCGTCACAACTATTTATTGTTTGGTTGTAATATTGTGAAAATAATTTAGATTGAATGTCCATTTAACTTGTTTTTTCATGTTTGTGTTTTTAATTTATTAAATTAATAGAGGAAAATACAAAACTGTTAATAAACTCTAAAAAAAAGGCAATTATTAGTATACAATAGACACACGGTTCCTAGTGCAACTATCCAAATAAAGAAGTACTTGCAGAAAACGAAAAGAAGTATAAACCCGTCACAGCAAAAGCAATAAGACAGCAAATAACAATAAAATGTAATCTGGAGCGAGTTGACGCTGGAGTTTATTGATTTTGTGCGGCGACGACGCATTTTATCATATCACGTAGACGGGGAGCCCGCGGCATGCAAATGTGCCATTACCGCTTCACTGGCAAAGTGGGAACTACTTATTTGTCCTTGCCTCACTTAAGGCTCGACTACGGCAGACTGCAGCGGCAAAGCGCTTTACATAATATGGAAATCTTTGAGATTTCATATGTTAGTAATATATTTGATGAGGTCATATTAATAGAAGGAACGTGGACTGAAATATGAGGAGGGAAAGACTCATGAGTCTTGGACCCTTCAGACTTCAGAAAGTTAGTTATATTAAGATGACCATTGAACATTGGTAGATTGCTGTACCATGATTTTTACATTGAGATTACGTTTATTTATTTCTTGGGTACACAGACAGAACACAAACATTAATCAAAATCTCAAAACGGGGATCAAACAGAAATATTACAGACAAGATAAAATCAAAACATATATCTTTAAAATACTAATAAATAATGGGATTCGAACCATATTTGACGGGACTCAAGTCACCAACAGGTTTTAGAACTCCAGAACCCCAATTTTTATGACGTCTATATCGAATCTTTGAGGGAGCTCTATGACCAGCAGTGGGCGTTTCTTGGGTGAGATGATTATAGATGAAATAATAAAATTAAAGCAACCATATAAATTACACGAAAATCTGTATAAACATATGGTGTATATTATTAAACCATTAGTTAAGCGTATACATTTAAATTGGATGTAATATTTGGTAAATATTCTTCAATATTGGACTCTGTTTTTTATCAAAATCAATAATGTGATAAATATTATAATACGATAATGATCTCCTCATTTCAAATGACTGTTATAAACTTACTTCATCAGTGTCATATTTTTATACTTCATCAGTACAATACGACGTCGAGAGCTTTTTGTGACATTAATAATACATTTTCAACGGAAAATGATATTATAATAAGCTTGCTAAGTCCGTCGGCGAGCATCTTTCATCAAATATGTACAATGCTTCGGGCAATGTTGTTTTTCTCCTTGTCTATCGACACCGGAAATGGTATTTACAACGTTTACATAACACATAAATAAAACCTTTGAAAATGGAACTTAATATTTAGTATGTGTATTGTATATTTTTAATATAAGAACAACATAATCCTCGTAATGTAAGGCATTAACCATATTTTAATAATACATTCTGATTTTTCATATTCATCTTTCAAAAATTCTGTATTAAATAAGTAATTGTGTTTACCTGACATATCTACGAGTATATGCGATATGTTTTTGTGTTAATAAGTAAGTAGATGAGAGGAGATAAAAAAATTACCTTCAGTATTTCTTGCCTGTTCTTTTCGATAAGGCTCTCCCACTCTCAGAACGTAACATTCTTTCTTGTACGTCTGCGAATAAGATTATGTAGCTTTTAAACTCTTTCTGTCTTTAAACTTTATATTTATTAGACTTCAATAAGTAGCCTGTAAATGCCTGCATGCATGTAGCATGTAATAAAGATTATTTAGATTTTAATTTCAATTATAAAGAAAAATAAAGAAATACCATTTAAAATGTTCTATTAGTAGTTAAATTATTTCTTATAATAAACATTTAAGACGAGGTTTCGGTTGAGTTGCATTATTGAGATTGATGCAACTCACTAATATTATATGTATATTTATTATTATAAATTTTTGATGAAAAGTAAGATTTTTACAATGTTGTTGCAAGTAATTATCACCTTACTTACTTTTCATAATATTTATAAATTTAAAAATATATACATACGAGTACATACATATATTTACTTCTCTATCCTATGAGAGTAGGCCAAGATCACAGTTAAAAATTAAAACAAATGATTTAACTTTTTGAAAAGGGCTAGGCGAAATTACGCAACCGCGCTTTCTCTCACTTCACTCAGACACATTCAATACCTTCGTACCTTATTTCTATCATATTTCACTCCTTTAATTTTGGAATTCGTTTTATAAAATACTGTCTTAACGGATGTCTCTGTCATGTCATATTACACATACAAAATTTTCCGAGGATACATTTGTTGAAATATTTAAACGAAGTTGCATATTAAATAGTTTATTATAATATATTTATACCAAGAAAAAATTGGTAAAAATTTGGAAATGTCGAACAATTAAAGGCTCTGATAAGAAGACTTTCACTCATTGTTTAGGCAGACACTCATCTGACTTTGCAACCGCAAAACCAAAAACCAAACGAGAGCGTGCTAGAGCAACAATGAGTAATGACGCTGTATCTCCGCCAGGGGGAGATAGCGTCGCAATGAGCTTAATAACGGGCGCCGACCTCCTGGACAAAGCTGGCATAATGGCCCGCCAAATAATCGCCCATGTTTGCTTCACTGGCTGCTTTGTATCGCTGAAACAATGGCTTCGAGACAGACATGCGAGATCTTCAACAGTTTAATTTACTTTTTCAAGAAATTCGACAAAAGCTAAGTATTCTAACTTTTAGGGTTCTGCTCAAACTCTATTCAAATAAAAATGTATCAGGTCTGGATGAGACTTTAACCGGTGTGTATGGAATTCTACTTAAGTCTATCTTATTCTCCAGTTATTGATCTAGGATCCAAAGTATGCCATTGTCGCAACTACACATATAATCCACATGTATCTATAGTCCTATAATTTGAAATTCCTAATAACTATCTTCCTTTCTATTTAAACGATTTTTGAACTATTAAGGCTTCATCAGACGACAATAGCTTTTTTTTTTCCCCCTGAGGAAAATGCATTAAATTGCATACCCCGGCTGTGGCGAGCCGGCGGTTATGTGGGGCTCTCCTCCTCAGAAGGGGAAGGCCTACCCACTAAAAACCTCAGGGATGGCCTTCCTCAGGCATGTAGGAAGCCCCCGGGAACACCAAGCCACCTCCGGGAACCCCCAGCCTCCGCTCCCCTGCCTAGAGGGGAGCCCTCCTCGGGGAGGCTACTACCTCCCCGGTCTCAGACGATATTAGCTAGAACAGACTATCCTTAAAGTTATTGACCATATGGTGCTTACGAATTAAATTTATAAGATTTCTGTAGATTTTCTGTTTCATAACTCTATTTTGGTAATAAGATTCACTTTACATTGGCAATTTATTTAAGTATTTCAAAAAACTTTGCGTTTACGTGAAAGTTCCTTATAATATATTAAGAATTATTTTATTCAGTATGGCATTACAACTGTTAAAACTAAGAGAATATGTAATCTACAAGTCAAATTTTTGAAATTAATAGTTCATAAAACTGCCAGAAACCAATTAATAGTTCAGTTTTGCGATATATTGCATAGTAGAGATATAATATAGATATTATGCTACTGTCGACTTTACAAATTAATTTGATTAAAAATAACTAATACTTTCAACAAATTTTTAACTACAATATGCATGATTCAAATCAAGATTATATAATTCCAAGAACTCATAATTTCTATAAAAAATATCCAATTCATTCCTGACATCAATGTTTTAATGAAATATTAATAACAGAAAATATAAGTAATAACATAATACTGCAATTATTGAAAAAGTCGATACGATCGTAGTTAGTCTGTATGATAATCCAGCATTGGTTTTTTTTGTATCTAGTAATGTGCAAACACTTTTATATATGTATGTAGTTAGTAATTCACATGTAATTAACAACAGATAAGCATCAATAGTAGTTTTTGTGTTTATTTCTGTATTATCCATATACGTAAAACAAAGTCGTACAAATTACATAAATAATTATAACTCAAGAAAGCCCTAATCGATTTAAATAATCACTTATTTATAGATACCAGTCAAGAGTAGTAAATAAATATTCAAATATTAAAAAAGATGGGAAAAAAATTATGAACATAATTATTATATCAGTTAACTACTACAAAATCTCTCAACTATGTGTTAGATTGGACAGTCAAATTCCAAGATCTTGCATTGATGAGGGATTTTTCGAGAGACAGATTAACGAGTTTTCCAAGTTTTTGTGTTATCTTTGTAAGCAAGCCACATTTCATAGGCTATAAACATCACTTTCAAAAATCCATTGATGATGTATTCATCATACAATATTAAATAAAATTTTGCTTGTTTATTTACCATTTTTTTTATTCTATTTACCCCTTTACATAAGACAAAGGTGTTTTATTACACACATACACAGATATTTAATATAATTTTAACTTATTTTAGGACAAAAGCGTAATATGAATTCTAATAAGTCAACAACTTGATTGTTTTATTAAAGGTCAGGAAATTTGTCATTGACGTCACCCGAATGTCGAATTCACGAATGTTTTTATCGAAAACAACGAAAGTTTGTTTGCCTTTATAAAGAGCAAATTTTGGACCGCACCCTAGACAATTGTGTGTATCAATGAGAGAGAACAGAACAGAAACAATTAATCCTCTCCCCTCTCCTAGTAGGGGGACCAACTACAACTACAATGTAAACTTTGAAATTATAAAGGGAAGATTTGCATTTTTGCAATGAATAATGTTAAAAACTACGGCACCGATTTTCATTGTTGGTATGGGGATAGTTTGAAATCTGACTAAGAGGGTAATTCCATGATATACTTTTATATCACGGGTAAATGTCGTCTATTAAATTACTCATTTCATTGACATTACTTTGTTAATATTATGTGACAAAGATAAGGTTTTCTCTCATTTGGTCTGACGGTTTACGAAGTTTTATGACACGCAAACGACATTCACTTTAAGGGCATTTGAAGAAATTTTAGGTTCGAACTTAAAACCGTAACACAACATACGAATCACATTACTGTATTTACGTTCTTTTCTATACTTATACCTTGTATACGTAAGTCAATTGCTGGTAAAAGCTTTTGTGTTATTTATACCATCTATTGCTTTCGAACTCCCGAAGAAGTTAAGGCTCCTAATTTATTAATCGTTCCAAAAAAGGCGGGCTGTTTCTAAATTCATTACGTCTATTGCTAACAGCTTTAAAATTTGTTCGTTTTGTGCGACCCAGCTCAATGGATCAGTTGAAACTGGCGAACTCTGTTTTCTTAACACTTACTTTCGAGAAAAAATATAAATAATATTTTTTTTTGAATCGATTTTGTCCGAACACAGTAACGTTTAAGGAGAACGCATTTCATTAGAAATAGTATTATTTGTATCTGCTTAGAATAAAAAAAAAATATTGCACGATATTTCAACTATTTTGTAGTTAAGGTGTAGTTTAGGTGTGATTTTGTGGTTACTGCATATTTTTCGATTTCTTTTTTACCGATTGATCGACCCTTGAATTTATTCTCAGGTGTACGTAGGTTCCCTAACAATATTTCCTTCAATTATCCTTATTGTAGGAACATCAGATAAATGTATTTATTAAATTAGAAAACCGAAAACATATTACATACATGGCAGGATTGATCCCAGGCCTCTCAAATCTTCCGATTCGAAAGCAAGTGTCCGGACTCCATCGCTACCGACGCTCCTTACCTTATATAAATAAATTAATTATACAATTCCATAATTTATTTCTAGAAAATTGTTCACATTTCAGTATACATTAATATATAAGCAGCGCTGTTTTCTCACAGGTATATAGATTTTGTTGGTGTAGTAACCAGCGTGAGTCGAAGCCTTACACGAACTAAAATGATGACAGGAAAATGGCCACTGACAGCGCGTTAGAAATATTTGATGAGTTGTCTGACAAGTTTCAATATTTTCGATACATGACCTTCAAAATTTCAGCTAATTAGATTCGAAATTGTCATGGTCTGGAAGAAAGGACTTGATTAGGATCGCTTTATAGGTTCAAGCTGGGTAAAAATGATGCATCATTGGGAAACCCGGACAAAGCTAGACGGTCTGACGAAGACAGCACTCGTTCGAGACGTCCTTACTGTAGCTGCGTTGTAGTGGGCGCAGTGCGCGTGCGTTATCCTCCCATTTTGGTCTCTGTCTTGCGCGGGGGCGCGGTGCGGCGTCCCTTTCACTCCCGGGAGGGTCGATCTATACCACGCTAGCTACGTACGGTGGCGTACTGTCCCACACACAGTACGTTGGTTTGTTGTGCCCCGAGCGAACGTCGAGGCGCTAGACGGGTGAAACGCGGCCGCAAAAATGTCGCGCGCCGTGCTTTTTTTAAGTGTGTTTGCCATATTTTTGGACGTCCTCCATGCTGGACAGGTAAGTTGAATCAAATTTTGTATGTTTGTCTTAGCATGTTCTTTATCCACGCGTAGGTCGAGGCCACTAAGTCGAAAATCGATTGAAACCATTCACGGATGTTTTCACGGCGGCGGGTGCGAAGTAGAGGCTAGCTGAAAAGAGCCGATTTGTCGAAACGCCGATGCCGATAAAATTTTAATGTTGCTTTCTTGGGTTTTGTGGAGTACATAGTAAATGTTGCGCAATATCGGCGTGTGCCCAAACTATTAGATGCGTCAATCAATTGAAACAGTTATTTTCACTATTAACTCTTCTATTTTTGATATGGAATGTGTAATATAGAATAAATTTGTTATTTCTTTGTACAATTACGATTAAAGATAAAAAGAAGTAGGACATTACTAGAATTTTAAAACTCTGTAACCTGACCGTGAACAATTACTATAATATCTTAATTATAACTCGTCACGCGATGGTGAGTCCGTTTTGACTCTATCAAAGGCCGTAGCGCTATTTTAAATATGTTACCTCTTTTATATATGTGACGTATTAGATTTTCAGTATATGCTGTATTATTATCATTACAAATATTTTCAGAACTGTTTCATTGTATAATTATCTGAAAGAATTAACGTGACATTATATATTAGTAGTTTTTTGTAATTACCATAAATACACCGAACGCAGGGATACCAATATTGTAATTTCGCGTTCGCCTGGAGAATGCGTCTAGTCTTTTGCGATGTTTCTATATTGTGAATGTGCATGCTATATTTTATAGGATTTTAGGGTTTTGAGAAGAACGACTGAGGGATGAACAGCAACACAAGGCAAGACTTGCACTGGAATATATTAATATACTGCAAAACAGCTGGTCCGTTTTTGGAATAATCAAGCGTCTGAGAAAGGTCATCAATCTATTATCAACTTTCAATATACCCCCGAAGCTTAAAGGGTGTTCATAGTCCCACGGGTACTAAGAAAACCCATTCGTTGCTGCTGAGTCATCGGGGGCGGAGCCCTCACCCAAATAGGGTATTCTCGGTCTGCCCTAACCCTTGGTCTGTTAGAGCAAGGTTTTTCTGAAACACTTGAGTTTGAAAAGGTTTCTTCTTTCAGATTATGGTAACTCACTTATTATATTTAATAAATTATTTTAGTTTTTAAAGAATGACGTTGAAAACAAACAAACAGTTATTATGTATTAGATATTCCTTTTAGAAAAAATAAATTGAGAAATATATTTTCAATTTAATTTTGCGTTATTCCCTTCCAATCTGCCGCAAACGATCCACAAACTTTTTTAATTCTAACGGACCCCCGTACTTTATATTTCACCAATGAATTCCCTCGTTGTAATTCAATAATTACAGTTAGTAGTCAAAGAAGTTTTAATATCAAATATCTATTTATCGAGCAATTGCTTTAGACAGATTTATCACATTTATTTTATATGATATATTAACACCAAATGAAACTATATCAGAGCGATATAAAAATATTATGAAACATACAGTGTTGCTTAATAATGTTTGTAACATTAGGCGCTCATTATACATTATTATTATATCTGGAAAAAAATTTTAATGACGTATATTTTTGTAGACATTACTACTGTACAAAATATGCTATTAAGTATTTGAGTATCAGCTGGGAAGAACATTAATATTTATTCTTGATCGAAAGAAAAGATAATATAAAAATAAATGGAACCTTTGGAACCCAACCTGGGTTGCAGGGTATCGGAAAGAAATAACTTTTTCTTTTTATTGGATACCAGCTGACCTGGCCAACTTTGTACCGTCTAACAGTCATTACCATTATAGTAACCCGAATTGTCAATTGTAGAACAAGGCGGTATTGTAAAACTGACATTATAGTCAGTCAATACATATAATTATATTTATTCATAATTTTTTATTTCCCTACTTTTTATAATGTTTGAATAGTTATTTTACTATTCTTGAGGGGTATAAAAAGTGTGATCATTTAAATCGATTCAGATCTTGTATTTTTTTATCTATGGAAAACATATTTTTAACAATGATCACAAGGTGCTCTATATATATATATATATATATGACATGATCATTTTGATAACAACTCATTTTTTGAATTTTTTTTTTCCAGTACATTTATAACAATTTTTTAAAATTAGTCTTTAGTTATGGCTAGAGCAAATGATTTTATATTACGAGTATATTGCTACTACAAGCTAAAAGCAAGTTCTTATAAACAAAAATGTTGAAGCATCTATGAAAAGTATAAGAAATTAAATTTTCAAAGAACATCAGTTAATGAACGCATAACGAGTATCTAGCTAAACCAGCAAGCTAGTCAGGTCGCTATCAGATTTCAAGGCACATATTGTTCGATAACCCGAATATTATAAACTTCGATCAATACAAGACGCAGAAGGCCGCCAAAAGCTCGTGTGCAGACTTCTAATAAGCTTGAGCTTTTTACAAACAAAAGAAACCGAAGCCAACTTCGCCCAAAAGGCCGAATATAAAGCTTGTATGAATAAACTAAAGCAACCGAGTAGTAACGCTTGGATAATGTATTTTTAAAACCGAAATAATAATAAAAAATTATTGATAGCTTAGAAGAAAACTTAATGAATTATTTGATAACTGTTTAATGAAGATCTTTAACAAAGGTATAGACTGGACTGAAGATTTTAGAAATGGAAATATATATAACTAATTTGTTACTTTTTCAAATAAATATCTTTTAACTTAAATGAGTATGAAAACTAAATAAAATTCGGACATGAAATTAAAGAAAGAATTGATTTAAATTTATAGAAGATGCAAATTTACCAAAGCTATATAATGAAAAAATGAAAAATAAACGAGAGACAATTTAATCATAAACAAGTTTTTCTATACGACGTAAAAGTCCACAGTACGAGTAATTTTAAGAATATTTCTTATATTTTCATAACATTAGAAACAAAATTTCATGTCCAAATAAGACGAATTCGAAACAATACCTTTTATAATTGAAAGTCGTTGAAAAGAATAATGAAATTGAGAAGAAACAATGAAAAATAAATATCATTTGTCGAATTTCGAATAAAAGCGAACTTGGAACGTAGATTGTATTTTCACTGACAAGTGTCTCAAGAAATGTATACTACGTTCAATCTCGGCACAGGACATACTCAGTAAATTATGGTTTTTGGTACTAAAAAGATAAGAACTCTAAAATGTTGCGTGCTCAAATAATAACAATAGACCATCTAGATTTGTTCCGAAACTGTCTTTATATCATATTGTACGACTGCAGATAACATAATACTCCAGTAATGACTAAGACCTGAACCATATTTATGGCTTAAGAGATAAAATGAGTCTACTACGAGTGCCTTTTGCCAGGAATTTTATCGAGATGCCTCCTTTGAGTAACTCGGATCTATTCTTTGGAATACAACAAAGGAAAATCGAGCTGAAAATCGAGAAGATATCTTTTGTTACCCTTGTCTGTGAGTACATTTGAACTCATTTGCAAATTTAAATTGAAATGAACTTTCATCTTTTGTATGGGTGTTGGATGACAATGCCAATTGTGTTGTTGAATGACGTTTTATTTTCATTTATTAACATACATAACGTTTAATTGATAAAAATAGAAACATACCAACCCACGTGCACTAATAACACTTTTTCCATTGATTGTAAACTGCAATATCTTTTTCAGTGGAATCAATCGACTTTTACAAAGTATGTAGTAGAGATGACTTCTTAAAAATTACAAAAAGCCATGAAAAAATATTTTTCAATTATTTTTTTATGATTATATGAGCAGTGGTAATTTCATTTTACTTTACACTTTTCAAAAAACATTAAAAGCCCAAAGTTAGCTAAGCAACAGTATTAATTCATGAGTTATATAAGTATTGGATTCTACTCTATTTTCTGGCTACTCGCTTTGGTTGTTCTGACCAAACAAGCTGAGCGTTGAACATTTGGATTAATTCATACAGCGTTTGAGCAATGAATTTAAATGCATTTTCTGGCTCACATAGTGTTCGCAGCGATATCTACCCCCATTTTCTTTTCTTTCTGGGATTTAGTTAGATTAATAGCGACGGGCTTGTATTGTTTCAAATAGCTACGGAGAAGCCTTTTGTGAAACGTGTGATTAAGGTTAAGTTTTATATCCGTACTTAGAATGGGATAACTTATCTGTGGTAATGTTGGCTTGAATTCATTATTCTATGGCCGTTAAAGATTCGAGCGCTATACTTCGCATCTTAGTTTTTATGGACTCTTCGTGTTAATAATTTACCGCACTTTTGCGGCGTAGATAGCAGGATTTTTGGGTTGTTGTTAAGTAAAGTCAGTGTTAGTAGCCAATAGACCCGCATAGGTAAGATTTTTTTTTCACTGTGATTTTAGAATATTGTTAGTTATATTTGATTTCCATGTAGGTACTATATGATTGAATTAAGGAGGGAACATATATATAAACAGTGTCATGGCCAGGTAATAATTTTATGAAAGTCCACAGATCTACCAAAAGAGATTTTGTACAATTTTATTTTGCACTAATCAGCTATTTTTTGTATTGTTTTATCAAACAATCAATTAAATCAAATAAATATTTTGGCAAATATTAGAAATCAATTATGTAGCCAATATTTCCCAATTCCTCATTCAATATTACATTCAGAATAGTGTAATTATGTCCACGATTTATCTCGAATATACTTGTCTTTTTTATGTCATATTTTGACAAACAAACTGACGGACCTGCGTGATGATAAACGGTTACAGTCGCCTATAATATATCGCACTAATAATACAATAGTGTATCAACTCAAAATCGAACATTTTTCAGAATCAATAAAAAACTTATTACTCACTTCATGTAATAGTTGCAAATTGAATAATTGTCACATAAGTTTTTTAATTTATCCTTATTCTGTTTTTGCACTAATCGAACGACGGTCTTGATCACGCGTGAGGAATCAAATTTTGCTTGTGTTTATAGCATTATGTCAAGTACGACGTTTTGAGTTGATACACTATTGTATTATTAGTGCGATATGTGATTCGTGTAAGATTAGCAGCAAATCTGCAACCCCCAACTAAAACCTTAATGCCAATATATGGCATAAGACGTAAAGTTATAGTATCCGGTAATTTCATTGCCCATCTTACCCTTCGCACCGGAACTCAGAGACATTTTGCCGCAGAAATAGGTAAGATGAAGGTACCTAAGCAAACGATCCATTCAATTCGTTTGAATCAATTTACTTCTCTCCAAGCAGCGGGCGTCAGCCATCACGATCTTATTACGTTTAATGCACACTCCAGTGAACTTGTTCAGCCACTGATGGAGTCTGATGCATTTAACTTGTTTATAAACTGAGCAACTTTGCACTTTGGTTTGCGAGTAATTATTCATATTGATAAATGGGGTCACTAAAGCAGCGGGGCGTTCAGTTTATCAGCGGTTGAAACAATTAGGTCTTGCCTTTCGTATTTAATTTAATAAAAGTAATAGGATAATAGGGTAGACGACTACAACTGAATATGGTTATTTTTACTCGTATTAAATAATAAGCAAAGTTGAGCAATTTCAATCTCAGAAACGTATGTCAATATTTTTTACTAAATTCTAAAGAAACGAATACATTTCTAGCTTCCTCACATTAAATGTAACATTATTTAATATAGAAAGTATATCTATAAACGTAAAAACAACAAAGTTGTTGGCAATTTTGTTTATGCGCTCATACAAATTAGGCGACTTTAGAAAATTATAAATTATGACGTCACGGTTGCAGAGTACTTAGTATGGTTTTTGAGCGACCCGCGACAGCGCCGCAAACATGGCGCTGTATCTTCAAAAGTAATAATCGCAGATACGTCGTTACTTCTACAATATTTCTCATCTAAAAGAGTACTGTTATTATGTCTAGAATAAAAAAAATTGTCATCTACCCAATTCGGGGGGTCCGAGGTTCGACACGCTACATGGTGGGATTGATTTGTACACCTTCAGACTAGAAGACCAGTGGCGACACCACAGACCACAGTGCCACCTATATTTACGGTTACATTATTTGTGATAATTAAGTCGAAACATCTAGAAACATGTCGAGTTAGGTGGGCCCTAATACAGATAATACGAATATTAATAAAAAACGTTTTAACGTTTGTTTGTTTTTCGTGCCAAACTTAGAATAGAATATATTTATTGTTCTTGACAGTACAACTGTAAAATTACTTTTGAGTCGGCAGTCAGTTAATCTAAATAGAAAAATCACTCCCTTTAAATAATATATGAGTCTTACATAATCTAATCTTTGGAATTTAGACTATTACTTACGCTTCAAACATTTTATTAAACCTCTCAGGTAACAATTTCATTTTCATTTAATATGGAATTTTAACCGTACAAGTAAATAAATGTAATATGAATAAAAGAAGTTATGAAACAATTACACAAAAAAAAAGAAAATACGAAAAGCAGAAACTAAATAGTTATCTTATGAATAGAAGAAGCGAGCTTATGAATTTCGGTATATATTTCAAAATAAATACGCTACAATGGCTTCTACATAAAAAACCGGTTTAAAAGACATCAAAAATTCTTATTTACTTAGCCTAGTTACTTAATTAGGAGCAGACCTTAGTATCTAGTGAAACTGAAAATTTACAGCCAGCATCCGGATGAATAGAAATGCAAAGTTGTTTTATGTGAGCTATAATAACGTTGTAATTTCAACCAATTACATTATACAATGTAATTTATGTTCCATGAGTCTTGCGCCAACATTGTGATAAGCCGAGAATTTGTTACTACTTTAACGAGAGCTTAATTCAAGATGAATGTGGAATTCTGGGCAATTGGATACTAAAAAATCTTTTGTTGCAAAACGTTTGTTAAGTATTTTATTGATTATCACATATTCACTTATCCGAAGTGACAACAGCGGGACATTTTATGTTTTAAATATTTATATTATTTGTTGTCTGTAAATGTTTATTGAAATCTAGTTTTTTGATGTGTTACAATTTTAAGATTTAACAGAAAATCTTAGGATGTTTGCTATTAATTTTGATTGTAAATTTAATTTTAACATTAAATCTTCAAAATTGTAATTTTCCAATGTGTTGTAGACTTAACAAACATGTGTTCTTCATTTCAATGTCGTAAAATCCCACTATAGCTGTTTACTGCAATCATATATCAACAGCTCGGACCCATAAGCTCGCAACTTTATTATTAGCACCGGATGGAGAGATTCGAAAATTATATTTGGCTCCATACTTATTTTGTCTGTATTACAACGATTAATCACTACTAAAATATGTCAAAAATATCTGGCAACCAATTGGCATGAACTGAGAAAAAATAATGAACATTCATACAACAAGGACAAATTCCAAATTCAAATATACTCTTTTTCATTTTTGAACTCTATTTATAGCTAGACTAAATATAATAATTAAGTGTAATTTAAGTAGTATTGAACACACATATCGGTGATACAGGAAGGTATCTGAAGCCTTGGCTGTATGGGCTTT
This sequence comes from Scirpophaga incertulas, assembly GCA_036419045.1. Lineage (NCBI taxonomy): Eukaryota > Metazoa > Arthropoda > Insecta > Lepidoptera > Crambidae > Scirpophaga > Scirpophaga incertulas. Next base: position 7,542,265 of record CM071644.1, read on the forward strand.
AGTTTATTTTGCCTGTCTTGTATGTATGAAGAAATTTGTTTTTCAAGCAACGTCATTCGTTGCAAGTTTGTTAGGTTCTTGTGAAGTTTTAATATTTGTCAAATCACAAACTCGTCAGTACTAATTAAGAAGGTACTTAGTGATTTATATTTCTTGCATAATATATAATAGTAATGTCGATATATTTTTTACGCAGTTGTCTTCTTTTAATTTATTTATTCGTATAACAAAATTGATTTTTCATAAAAGTCTTTACTTGTAACTAACTAGTAGTTACAAGTAAAAACTTACGCGTAGTTAAGTTTTGAATTGTCTTCATAAAATTTCGTAGTAATATTATATATTTCAAGACAATAGTTGCTACAAATCAAATCTGTAGGAAACAGTTCGTGGCATATTCTACAAGTCTCCGGGGCATAGTGTAATAATAGTTACCCAAGTTAGCAATAGAGCACACTATCAAAGGAGTACACTCTCCGTTGTCGCTTTGTCGCAGTAGATTTATGCCTCGGTAGTTATTGCTGAACTTCTGACCCAGCGTAGGACCACTCTTTAGTATCTGTGTCTGCACTCAAAGTTTCGAAATCAAGGATCGCTATACAATGCTGCGAGAACACGGGTAATTTCGTGACGTGAGAGCAAAACGTAGAAATGTACATTTGTACAGCAACTTTCGTATTCGAAACTTTGTCTTTGGCCTTAGAGAATACACTCTCAATCCCGGAACGTGCCGCGCCGAGTTCTTCGTAATGCGGTATTTATAAGTAATCCTTTGATTTATTGTAAGGGCTACAGTTAAAAGGGGTGTTAGGAACTGATTTTAGGTAGAGATAGCTTAATCGCAATGAATTTCAGACTGAACTTAAACTTGTCAGACTCAGTGCTGATGAAACTCTTATACTATCTTGTCATTACATCATACTCATAAAATTCTTCTATAAATTACATATAGGCTTAACGTCCTATATGTAATATTTTTCCGTTATGTACGGAGATTTTAAGTATTGTGTATTATATTATTAATTAGTTTTTCCCACATAAATTTTATAACCCAGACCAAAAATTTTTATAAATTTTACATAATAATGGAAGGCAACAAAAATGTAATTCACAGAGCTAAAGAGAGATGCCAAATAAACTTTGATAAATACGTTTGTTCAGCAGTAACTACTTAAGCTAACAGTAAACAAGATATATTATTGGTATTAACGGCAAGATTAATTTACTTTAGTTATTTTCACAGTGTTATGTCCTATGGTTTACCATTATGGGGGTCGGCTGCTAGCATAAAAAATATTTTTGTTCTTCAAAAAAGTCCGCGCTATTTATAATGTACGAGCAAGGGTTGTATGATAAAGACATAATTTATTGTAAATGTTGTTATTACTTTTGATAAAGCTGATAAGTTTCTTGCGCCCATTATTCTTATTAGCTAAAAAATACGTCCTGAAAAAAATTTTACGATTTAAAAGAGTTTCTATAAAGTCATATTTGAAGTTAATTTTGATTTTGATTCAAATGAATATTAGTTTGGTCTTGATTCGTCCTTATGACACACTCTTATATTTTATAAAAAAATGTATATGCTTTTCTAAGTGATTGCCCAGTTAAGGAGTATTCTATTTAACTTAATTTAATCATAGAAGGCTGCTTGAATTTTAAACAGAATTTCCTCTTCTTGAAACTTAATCCCGCGCCGACAACATGGCGGTCGCGCTACCTGCGTCTGAGCTTTATCTGAAACTTGGGCCACGAAATAAGCGATTCACAAACAGTTACAGAAGGTCATTAAGTATAATGCACCTATAAGTATAACGTCTTTTTGCTTGTTTATTAAGAGATAGAGTGTGATAGCACCAATTTTAATGAAGAATCACATTTAATGACGATTTGGTCAATTAACTGTCAACCATCCGTTACTTCAGTTGTAAATTTGGAACTGACATTTGGCAACACACTTTTATTACTACATACTTATATGACTGGTTTATTCAATGTTAACCTTTTTCACTAGTTCACCAATGTTTTATTGTTATTTGAATCCTACATGTACATTTATCCGACACTCATACCTGCATACACCTGCACGAAGGTATGCGAAGTAATGAAATCGGGTAAACAGCACTATACTAGCGTGGTGGACTGACTCCTAAAACACTCTCATAGGGTAATACAGGAAACCCTTTTATAGCTGGTATATAGCTGCTACTATAGGAGTTTAGTTATGGCGACGAGATATTAAGTCTGAGTTGACGACCGAAGTTAGTAAATACTGATGCTCGTATACAAAATATAAATTTGCAAAATAAAAGAAAAGAAATTACATGGAGTCTATTTCCAAGGATTAATTACTAGATTTCTGCAAATCTCAATTATATCTTTTCGTGAGTGTTTTGCAATTTGTACTGTGCTCGCTATTTATTGACAACTTGCCAAATTAGAAATATTGAATCAACAACGTCACTACTCAATGTGTCCAGGTGGTTTATAATTATAGAATGATTGCAAAGTCATTATATAAATTAACATTTCAAATGAGGGATTGTTAATGTGTAGAGGTTTACAATATTACTAATATTGTTTTATTTACCCTAATCTTATATTATATTGTCTGCCTTATATGTCCACGAGGTTTTTACATTATTCTATTTAAATGTAAAAGAATAGCTTATTTCATGGCCGCAACTATGCGCCTTCAGTGGAAGTTTTCGCTAGGTAACTTGTGTGTTACAGTCTTTTGTTTGAGAAGAATGGGGCCTTCAGAGGGATAGAGCGAGCTCTACACGAACATATGTAGAGCTCGGCAAACACCTTGTACTCGGAAACTATTTTTAATCCAGGCTCTTTCAAGATAAGCTCAAGTTATAAAGTTTCGGAGGGATTGTTCATTTTGAATTCTTAGTTTCGTACTGGTACGTAAATATTGAACGTGATATTAATAGATTTTCTAATTTTAATTACTTTCAGTAAAAGGTTAATGTTTTCATCATATTTATGTATATTTCTATATACTAAAATAGGTAATTTTTTGTTTCGTTAAAAATATTAATAGTTTACTGCTGCTGGTTCGGTGAACCTTGTATGGCTTAACTTGTGGTGTCAGGAGTATGAGACGGTCAATTTCTGACATAGTTTTTAACCAGCTCTCCACTAGACCAGGATAGGCTAGAAATCATACTGATATTTTGGTTTTAATACAGTTGCAAAAACGTGATCTGCCTTAGCAGTAGAAAAGAAAATACTCTGAATTAGTTGTAAAACAAATTTATTTACAACTCTCTTGAGCACTGATTGATAATCCAACTTTATTTAATTAAACAAATGCCTTATTATGTACACAAAATGATCCAACTTCGAACAACAACATTAACTTTTGTGCGACAACGCAAAGATTTAAGAAAGAGCCTCGTAGTTACTCGTAACAGCGTCACCCGTTGCGCAAAAAGTAATAACTGTAAAATGTGGTGTCTCGAGTTCGTCCTTGTTGAGGCGTACAATTTATAAGTAAGTACCTTCTGTATAAAAATTAACGGGCTCACTCACTGAGCCGGATTTGGAGCAGTAGGCTTATATTATTTGTTAGGGTTGCCACTTTAATAAAACATGATCGCTTATTCAAATGTAATAAGTTTTATTTTAGTACTATACATGATTCTTTACGTAAATTTTTGCATTCTATTTGTATTAAGAATACACTATTAGTTGAGAAGTATTGTAAAAGTAATAGTGTGCATATGTTATTACTTGTGAAGAAGCGGCATGTTTTGCGGCGTCTGCTCAAAAATTATTCTTACGTATTATTATATCTGTGTCTGTACTAAATGAAACCGGTAGGTGCTATTCAAACGATATACCACATACTACACGTTTATTACGCCACAACATATAATTGTATTGTACAAAATATGAAAAGAAAGCATGTACACGTCACAGATATAATAGTTACAATGGCTGCACCGTGCACAATTAAATTGGTAAATCGACGACGTGTTTGCGTAGGGATGCGCGGAGCAAATCGCTAGTGCCATATTCTGGAGACGGTAATTATTTAATGTTACCTTACACAAAATTCTTATAAATTTTATTATCAACCGAGCTCGTCGCTTACACTAAATATACAGCAATTGTGATGTTACTATGTTACCAAAACGTCGTTTGAGCGTTTAAGCAAAATTAACAATAACTTTGTTAATTGTATTTTTTGTTTTTGTACTACTAACATATATAGAAAAATGATACATTTAATGTTGGAAAGCTTAAAATGTATTCGAGTAATTAGAGTAAGTTTAATTTTTAGATTAAAGACTAAAGAAAAATAAATCATATTATTTATGTGACATAAATGCCATCATTTCTGCAAGCAATATTCCTCGCCTGCTTTTCGAGCTATCTCAGTTCCATGGTTCTTCTGCTTTCGACAAAGTCAGGTTTCGCTTTATATTATCACTCGCAACACGTACGAACCAAACACTTTGTTCTTGAGGCACTGTGGTATCTTAGCTTAGAAAAATAACTTTTCTTAGGTTGCTTAGCCGAGTTGGATCTGCACAGCCGAGTGAGCAGTTTCGCGTTATTATATCACCCTAGAGCCGCATCTTTCATCATCAGGACCGGAACTTTGGCTCTGATGACGGACAGATATCGCGGTAATTTGATATATGCAACATTTCAGTATATACATATATAGTCTATACTCTGTATTGCACCTCTGGAGTGATCGAAGCACTATGTAAGTCTCGTCGAAATCAAAGGCTGTTTTATAGTCCACAAACGCTAAGCTTGTCACTAAGGCAGGTTAAATCCTTCAGATTTTGTATAATCTACCGCAGCATATGTATATGCATATGTATTGTCATTTTATCTGAATCTGGTTTGTTTGGGAGGCTGACAATTCTCAAACTTACGCGAGACGATTGTGAAGAACCTCTATGCAATACTTTAGATCGTATAGATCAGTACTTGTAAAGTTCCACCACCTTCGGTTCGTATTGGACAAGGCTACTATGTATATGGTGTACTATGCACTAGTGGACTCGCTTGTATCTTATGGATTGGCGAGCTACGGACGTACGTTCAAAACATATTTAGACAAAATTAAATCTTTACAAATCAGATTCATGAAACTATTGGTCGATAAAAAAACGAAAATTAGATGTAAAGAGAACACATACGAACAACTTTTCTTAGAATGTAAAATGTTACCAGTCCATGAGAAGGTAGTGTTACTCCTGGCCATAGAGCAGTTTTGTAATGACGAATTTAAAAATGTAATTAGTAATCAGAGGTTGGTAAGAAATAGAGATATTGATAAGCTTATAGTACCTAGTTTTACAAATTATTATGGTCAAAGATGTAGGAAATATTTAGTGCCAAAAATATATAATGATCTACCTGACCTAGTACGCAAAAGTGTTACGAAAAAACAATTTAAAAGAAATTTAACTAATGTTCTTCTTGCTAAAGTAAGAAATACAATACAGTAGTTCTTTAGTAAGTACTCATAGATAATATAATAATTTAATTCATTAGCATGTAAGTCTAGTGTTTTATGTTTAGTCGCGTTTCGATTAAGTTTTTAATTAAAATGGAGTTTCGTCTGCCAACAAACCGCATTGTGGTTTGGCAGAAGTATTGTTATTATAGTATATAAGGCTTTAATATTGAAATAAATATATATATAAAAAAAAAAAAAAAGATATTTTGTTTTCGAGTATGATGGGTTGAATAGTCTCTGAAGAGCTTTTCGGATTGGTAGTTCACCCCTATCTATAAAAACTTATATAATATAAACTGTCTACAGTATGTTGATATCATTGTCGTCTTGACAATTTGAGGCAAGCACGGATGGAACTCGCTTCCACCTTTGTTCTTATCGTACTTTTCAATCAGCTGAGATGCAAACTAAGAACGAATGAATGAAATGTATGACGAAAACCTAGATGTGTTTTAAAATAACACCGGAATGTACCATTGTCATTTGATCTGTGTCAACCCTATTCGTGTCTGCGATTCCAGTCCGCAATAATCACTGAATCCCTGGGGACATCGGCTGCCACCTGTGTTACGACAACTCTTCTCTTTGTACACAAAACGGGTTTTGCGGTAAACACAGATCGGCAAATCGGAAACCGACCTGTACAAATAGTGATAAAAAATCTTCAATTGATTTAGAAGAAAACGGGTTACAAAATGCCAACCAATTTGTTTTATTTTATTCGAGTTTTTTATGTCATATAAAGTACCTAGCAATGATAAATCAGGCTGAAAACGTAAATATCAAAATATTTCAATCATTCATTATTTTGTAAGCAATCAATTTTAATGAATGTAGTAAGTTTATTTTTAAATAATAATAATAATTTATACACATTAATATATTATATAAAATAAAAAGGACAGTAAATGCTTTGTGGACAAGACGGATTACTCACATGTTGTAAAGTGTATTATTCTCTCATTTATTTGTGTTATTCTGGATAATAATTTCAGTTAGTCCCAAAGTCTTTATCAGGTTTGTTTGAATAATAGGTCTCCATATATTTATACATAATTTTCTGTCTGTGATGTCGTGCTTATTAAAAGTCCACTTCAAACAAAATTAAAATTAAGCCGCTTTATACGTGAAATCACATTATAAGTACTTAGGTTTAAAATTTCATTCGGCTGCTATAACGCTGGGACGAGGCTTGCGTCAGAGGCACAGAATGCCCAATGGAGCGGCAAATTGGCCCTTCTGCCCCAGTTGCCATGGTAACGGACCTCAATACTGCTGTCCCGGCTCTGTAAGAGGATATCTTGTCCTTATTATAACTTGAACAAGTTTTTTAATATAAATATGATAATAATTTTCCAAGTTATGCATTATATTGTTATAGTATAGATTATATTACTTAGTATAATTAATCACCACTGTACTATTTTACTTGTGAAATATTACAGCAGCGAAGAATAACATAACTGCAATCCAGTTCAGCCAATCATGATGCTCTCGAGGCTTTATAACGCCATAAAAAACATTATTATCTAAGACTAGCTATGCCCACCACTTCGTCCGAGTGGAATTGTAATTTTAGGTAGCATTTTTAATTATTCTTTCACAAACACATTTCAAAAAACTTTTACATATTTATATCATATAAAAAATGTATGTCCTATTCAGTATTCACGTGCGATGGCTTATTATTAGCGTATGTATAAATTTGGTGTTTCTATACCGATTTCTATGATTATTTTTTATGGAATATTTAATAATGTCAACTTTTTAATTAGATTAATCACCCCCTGATAGTTATTTTGGAAATACATTTCATATACAGAATTGTCCTCTCTACATATTTATTATAAGTATAGATATTGACAAGAACATATGACTCGCACTGTCAAAAAGTTATTTGATTTCATATAAAGCCAAGCTTTTAATTACGCACTCTAACTTTATAAGGCCTACGCAATTTCTACACCTTAGTCTAAATATATAGTTTGGGTACTGCCGTGCCCCTTATCTAAATTATTAATCAGTAATTTGATACCCTAATCTAAATAAATTAAAGGGTAGGTCTTTAGTTACACATTACTTAATAGATACAATACTCGTACGAGATTAATAGCAATAAAATAGTAATTCCTTGCTGTTCGCCCGCACACTTACTCGACTTGCAGTTAGTTTTCCCTATGTGAAACGAATTATCCGACTGGTGGTAAATTATTATACACTTCTTTGTTTGTGTGTTGGATATACACTTCCTTCAAGGATCTCCTAATCGATTGGTTAGGTACTCGATCGATTGGGCTCATGTATGGCAGAGGAGTCGCGAAAGCGGATCCTGCCATGTGTCCCGCATGCGCCCAAAGAACACCGGAGCGTTTTAGTGGGTAGGCCGGTCCTCTCAGACCGGAGAGCCCCACACACGGCAGTGTCTCGCCAGCGCGGCGTCATGGTGCAAAAGGAGCATTTCCCCTCGCCTAAAAAAAAAAGGTTTGCATTTCTTGCTCCAGCATTTTCCTGCGATCTTCACCAAAAGTTCGATGCCACTTTGTGGGAAGCCTACCGTTTTTGAGTACCTCAGCATATGTCTGCCCGTTGAGAATCTTTTCATCTCACCAGCAGTTAAACCTGCTAGTAATGTGCTCTACCCACTTACATTTAAGGGCCGCAATTTTTCTGTTTTTCTGCATCATTTCTAACTTTTTAACGCAGGGAATCTCTGAGCATAGCCTTATTCATTGCCGTTCGGGTGAAATTAAATAAGGCCTTAGGCCGTACTCCTTGTAAGGCCCATTGTTGCTTTCTGTGCTAAATGTCATCACTGACATCTCGTACAAATCAAGACATTCTTGAGTCTTGAGGTATTGTGGTAGATGGGTCGAGAATGCTGGCCAGCCGAGTGGGATCCGTCGATTGACCTCTTTCTGGAATGTATAAAATACTCGTCAAGAATTTCAAGTGTGGAGCTTTTAATTTTTACATGAGTGTATTTTTTGTCATTCCCATGTTCAATTTAAGACCCATTTGTTGTGAAACTCTCAAGTCTGAGAAGACTACGATAGCATCAGAAAATCGATGACACATCATGTTTTCACTATTGATGTTAATGTCTGGTCTTCCGCAGTTCAAAAGCTTAAACATCTTCTAACGCAGCTGTGAACCAAACTCGAGACATCGTCCTGTTTCACACCTTGTTGGAATTGGATTGGTCTCGAGTTTGGTTAGAGACCAAATTAGTATAAGTTGACAATTGGAGTTCACATTCAATTGTAACTTTAATCTTCTCTAGCTAGTAAGTTATACTATAGAATCCTCTATTATTCTTTGATAAATAGTAGAGATGTATTTATAGGTGGGTATTGATCGCGTTAATGCCAAGGTAGCCACACTGACCTTCAATAAGGTCAACCCTCGCACCACATTCCGTGACTGTCAATTATTATTTGCGTTACGAAACGAAAATCAACCTTATTGTTCAATACCTATTTTTAAAGAAACGTAGATGTATATGGTACTAAGTATACTTAAGCATTCAATAGATAATATGCACACTTTTTTATAATCATATAACTCACCAAAATATTTTTTTTAGTTATCGGTAAGTCAGTGAGATGTGACATATGTATATCGCGACGTCATAGTACACTTTTAATAGCTGTTAATAACTTATTAGTAGAGATCGGATAATCGGATGCATATTTACCTAAAGTTAGTTTAAGACAAAGTATGGAAACGGCTTTTTATTGTTTTGTTAAATAAAAATCCCGGGATTGCGGAATTGAATAGGATAGATGAAATTATTTATTTACCTAATTTAGTTTTTGACAAAGTATGGAACTGTCTTTTTATTTTATTTCCATAAATAAAAATCCCGGAATTCCGGTACTGTAGAACATTTTGGTAAATACGTATGCATAGTTGTATAAATGAACCCGGAGTCTCGGTCTTTTGAAAATAAATACCACGTGCTAATTTAGTAATTTTCAAACAATATCACTACGTTAAATTTGCAGTCCCGTATTTTCCCGGGATTTTTATTTAACAAAATATATTTTAAAAAGCCGCTTCCATAATTTGTGAGCCAAAAATTAACTTTAGGTAAATATGCATCCGATTATCCGATCTCTACTTATTAGCCATACCGTAATAATAATTAGAAATTATGCATGCTTTAATAATAATAATAACAATTGTGAAGGCAAGCGACCGGAGTGTCTTCCATAGCTCGGTTCTCATAACCACCAAAATTGAAATGCAACAGTCAAATGTTTCGAACTGTACTAACAATAGTTTCTGTGCATCTAACTGGGTATAGTCTTTAGCTGCATTTTTCATGGAGCATATAGAGATTAGACCCAGTTGGTACACTCCACGCACACTTTCATTAAATTTCTCTTATATGGCCTCTGCGCGTTGGATCTATATCCCCGCACACTCCTTATAAAGATCCGTGTCTTAAAGACGCGTGATAACAAAAATAATAATATACATTACTACTTAATACAATTATAATTATACATTACACATATCATATGAATTGATGTCAAATTAGGTAGACAGATAATGCAATTAAAATTTTAATAATTTCCGAATTCATTGAATGAAAATTTGGTAAGGTTAAAGTCAGAAAGATTAACATTGTGCTAAATATCATAATGTTTAACATTACTTAACTTAACTTTCTGACTTTAATCTAATATTAATTGAATCAACTATCACTTTTCATTTCCATTACCATACATATAAATAATTACGAATACTACTACTTACTATTACACATTTAGACGCATTGACATGAACTCGTTCAGTGAATAAAATAGGTGTAGTATAAGGACCTTTTTTGTAGTTCTTTTTCTAATGCGTCCATTTCAGAATTTTTAACGGCATTTCATTGTATACTTATTGCTATTTTCGTCCATATTCCTTGCTTCTATACCTACTTAAGCTGAGTCTTGACTGGTATATACAATGTTAAATATCTTATAAATTTTACATTTTCATTATAAAAGAAATGTTTTTTTAAATATAAAACAATAATGTTAGATTTGAAGCGTTGGTATGGTATGGCAGAGGAGTTGCATATTTATTTGTTATACTAAATATTACCTATCTGTAATTTTTAATTTCCTAAAATTCAATAAAAGTAATAAAGTGGAATTATTTTTAGTTTAACTATTAAGCCAATATATTTAGTTAAGTTTGAATTTAGTAATATTTTCATAATTTAAATTAGAATCTTGAAACTAAACTTTTATCTTTAAGAAATTTTAATGAAGCTTACTAAAAGCTTTAGATTTCATAATTTACAAGTTTAACGAAGTACTTTGAATGTTCAAACAAACTACAGTGTTTTGTTTGTTGTATTTTATTGCAAAATAAAAAAAATATTTTAAAACACCAAACAATAAGTGATTTGAAAATTTACCTATATGTGATATAACTATATTTATATACCTATAAACTACGTAAATAGTAATATTTAAATTATTTCAATGCAAATGTCTTAAAGGATAATGAATAAAATTATTATTAATTATATATCTATTTAATATAGTTATTTTTTAGTTTATACCAGACTATCGCTTTACTCTACTCACTCAAATAGGAATGGTTTAAACTGTCCTTCACTGGCGTTAATACAAATGATATAGTTTTGAAGTCGGTTTTAGAAATACGTTGCAAATATTTTAAAATTTTTATTATTTTTCTATTTGGATTCTCTTAAGCAAATTTGAATTAATTTCGATATAGTTTATTTTGAATCACCTCTGAAATATATCTTTTTTACCGTTGGGAATTTTTTACGCATTGCTGGTGCTTGGGAAAGCACGAGGACTTGGACTTGGGACTTTCCTCGGACCTTGAAGTCGGAATCTAGTCAAACTCCGTGGTCTACCGACTAAAACCCAACGATACCTCTCACTTTCGCCTTCGGGTGAGCCTACCGAGGGAACTGAGCCTAAGATAGGCAACTATGTTATGTCGATTAGGTTTTAGTCAACCATTTTCTTTGAATTTCTTCGCAAGTGTAGGCAGGTTACCTCACGATGGTTTCCTTCATCAATTTGAAAAACGAAAAACACATTAGTACGTTGCAGAATCGAACACGGGCCTCCCGAATCATCCGATTCGTTGACGAGTGCCTTGAGTGAGACTCCGCTTCTTAAAATACTGTATTGGCGAATATTTCGTACAAAATTATTCGACACGTATCGCCAGTGTTGTGTGTACGCCGGCGTTGTTTATCACTGGCTCTATTGTGGGTTCACTGCAGCCTCAATGGAGAGTATCGAACCGTAGCCACACCACAATGCTTCGTTTCCTGCCTCGGTTCGTTACAGTCGAATTTGGTCCTTGACATCCAATATGGCCACATAATATATAGTACTCGTACAACGCTAGCAAGTGTATTATTTAAGGATTCTGTTTCATTGATATATCCTAACATAACTGAAATAATATTTAAACGGAATTTATATTGTAATAATTCAATAATTATTGAAATATATCATTATTAATATATACGTATATTCAATAATGAAGTGAAGGCCTATTTAAGAAAATGTATCGCTGTGATGCCTATTTAGAGATCTATTATTGATTGGCTACAAAATCAGACAAAAAAAATCAGTCATATATTAACACATGACTGAATTTTTGTCTAGGCATACTAATAATAAGCATAAGCTTCAAGTAAAAATAATTTAATATTTACGATCCAAGGTGATTCGAAATAAATATTTTCGACTTTTTTATTTTTCATTAAAATATACTTTAATTTTTTTATATATTATAATATATTGTTGATCTGTTTTGTTATTTAGATAGTGTCACGTCTGATGATCTATTGTTGGAAGGTTTGCTAGGAATATTGAAAGCATTTATGTAGTTCAAAAATAAATATTCGCGCGATTTATAATAGGATATAGAGAATCTCTTAGAGATTGTCTCATTTATGGACTTTTGTGTATTGCTTATATTTATTTTATAGTTGAAAATTTAATTTACGTTTATAAGAATTATAATACACTAACTTTCCGCCCGCGGCTTCGCCCGCGTTATATTCGAATTTCCCACAGGAAGGATATGTTTTCCGTCGGTAAAATTGTCTTATATTCTTTCTCGGCCTTTAGACTATCTGTGTACCAAATTTCATTTAAATCGGTTCAGTAGTTTTAACAATATTTCCATACAACCTATTATCCCTCCTTTCCACCTTTTACAACCCTTTACAACCTGTTTTGCATGAAAAAGTAGCCTATGTCCTTTCTCAGGCTCTAGACTATCTATGTACCAAATTTCATTTAAATCGGTTCAGTAGTTTTGGCGTGAAAGCGGAACAGACAGACAGACAGAGTTACTTTCGCATTTATAATATTAGTATGGATTGATGTATTATACATACAATACATTTATAAGAATTGTTATACGTTTTTTTGTTTATCAATTGAATACAAATAAATATCTTGACGTTTCAACGTCAGATTTCAATGAAATAACCAAAACGGCATCGTCAGTATCTAATACTACATATAATAAGTAAAAAATAAATATATTTAAATATTTCAGAAAAAAAAAACTTAAAAAAACAGAATATTAACAAATGATTAAAATAGATTTTATTTAAAAACTATTATAACATTTTCGTATTATTTTAATTTTTTAACGCCTGTAGTATTCCTGTTATCTTAAACTTTTTATCCACCAAAAGAGGAAAAAATGTAATAAACTTTTTTCTTTTAACATACTTTCCTGTGTGTGAGAATTGGAATATGTGTTTATTATTGTGATGACAACAGCAGTGAAAGGGGTTTGAACTTATTGGAACAAGAGTCGAGTGTAGTAACCACACACTATTATTCTAAAATAGTGGACTATTATAAAACTAGAGGTAAATTTTTGGTGAGATATATAGTCAAAAAATAAAAATGACGTGGGTTTTGAGTATAGTGTTGGTTAATCTCTTGAAACTATTATTAAGCGCAGAAAAATTCGTTAGCTTTGGATCTGATTCTTAAAGGATTAAGGACCGAAAGTGTTACATAGCCGAATTACTTATTGAGGACCTATAGGAGCGGAGCGTTAATAGAAATATCATATACGTAGGAGAAACTACGAGCCGACAGCTAATATCAAAGCAATTTTAGCGATTGGGTGAATATTCTAATAGTAATCATTGTTGTCATAATTGCCAAATATCAACTATGAATTATTCGATTGTTATCTCCGAAACAGATACCAAACCTAATTCGTGCATTTCTCGATGCTACAATCGATAGGTTCCCCGGCAATCGAGCCCCAGTCAGCTTTACGATAGATTGATTGGTATCCCGCGTTCTCGTACTTTCAGCTAATTAATAGGCCTTGCTTTATTGACAGGCGTTTTGTTCGTTTATTATTGAATCTGTAAAGTGGCAGTAATACCGATTGACTGAAATATTTAAAGAAAAAATATTTTAAGTTAATATTGTGACTAATACATTTTTAACAATTATATTGACAAACCAGTAGGCTGCTCAATCATTAGTGTATCATATGCTAATTGGCTACAGTCAGCTATAGTAAATGGTGCAAATTTATAACCAAATCTCCAAAGTACTGCTCTTCAAACCCGAGCGCAGTAATACAACAACGCAAGCATTGTTGCTTTACGGCAAGGTAAACTGAGGTATCGAAACGGACGATACAGTCTTCTTTGGGTGGCTTATTCTATTAGCTTGTCTTTTTTGCAGTTTTGTTAATTCACAACATACATAAAGTTTGAATATGAAAGTGGGGGGATACACGGGCAGAGGAAGGCCGAATAAAAGATGGATCGATTGTGTGAAGAATGATATAAGAATGAAAGGAGTAAGCATGGAAATGACGGCTGATAGAGAGGAATGGAAGAAAAAGATCTACTGCGCCGACCCCAGATAATGGGAAATGGGCAAGAGGATGATGATACATAAAGTTTAGAAGCATGTAAACATGGAGAACATCTAGAGCCAATGGAACAATTTTTTTCTCTGTAGAGAGTAGAGGCTAAAAATCGTCATGGATTCAACCGCAACCAAGTGCCATAGTGATTATGTCGGACTTCTGACGAATCGACGCGGCTCGACCCGAAAAACCTACCGACTAAACACAGCCTAAGCCGTTGGTCTTAATGACATCACGTCAGATAAGGAAGACCGCACCTCAGGAGAGGCACAGTCAGCGCTGTCCTATAAAGAGAGCATATGCGCTAAAAGAGGCACGGGACACCTACAGTCGGGTCAATTTAATAGGCCACATTTGATATTTCATTAAAATTCCTCAACTAACCTTGTAATGGCGGACATAAAATATTCAATATTTTTTAGTTTGGAAATGCACAAATGACCGTTGTTACAATGTTGCGTTCAGTAAAGTCTATACGTAAGTGATGTCCCTCAAAAATCGAATGAATGCAATGATTACTTGTGAAGGCATTATTCACCATGAATTAATAGTCAGTCAGTTAGTTTATTGTATTATTTTTGTATGTAAACATACATACGACTGTAATCGTATTAGGTATGATTGTATCTTATACTATATTGTATTATATTATTGTAATTATTAACATTGTAAAGAGGAGATAAAAATAGACCTTCAGAGTTTCTTGCCTGTTCTTCTCGAGAAGGCTCTCCCAATTTCCGAACAGGTGTCGAGTCAATTTTTTTATTTTTTTCCTTATTCGTACGTACGGACAAGGTTTTTGTTTTCTTTTTTTAAGCTTTGTTTTTTTGTTTTGTCTGTTGACGTCAATAAGTGCCTGTAAAGGTCTATGTTGAATAAAGATTATTTTGATTTTGATTTTGACTTTTTTTGAGTCAATTTTTTATTAAAATAAAACATGTTATTCTTTTGTTTTATAATAAAAAAACAATAATAACTTCTTTAACAGAGATATAATTGGTATTAAAAAATTTTAAGGCAATTAAACTCGTAAAATATATTATACAGTACCTATAAAAAAGAGCGTATTCACATTTAAAAGGCCGGCAACACGTCTGTTGTTGCGGGCAGCGATAATCACTTACTATCAAGTAATCCATTTGCTCGTTTGCCTATTACAGTTATTGTGGAAAGTACTTTTTTTATAAGACAGGGATCTTATAAAAAAAACTTTTCCATAATAACTGTATTCGATTCACATATGTTTGAAGTAAATATCGATTTTTCACCATAATCGGAGTGTTTAAACAGGTCACCTCACTATGAACAAATGTCAAATGTGGCCTATTAAATTGACCCGACTGTAAATAGCTTCGGCCTATATTGAAGGGAACTTACTCGTGGCTAAGCAGAAGGGGATGGCAAGAGGCGCGACGGCTCAGACGCCGCCCCTCAGAGGTCTTGAAGGTCCTGCGTTAATTGATTAGGGGGATTGTTTGTCAAGAGTACTCGCAACCGACGAGCATGCATGAAGACGCTCATGAAAGTGGAGGAAGCAAGAGAAGTGTGCCAGGATCGTAGCAAGCGGAGAGAGGTGGTCTATGCGTACCCCATTGGGAACAAGGCATTTTTTTTTTTACGGGGGAAAATGCACCTTAAGCACCTTGTCGCCGCGCTGGCTAGGCGCGACCGTGAGTGGGGTTCTCCGGTAGAGGACCGGCCTACCCACTAAAAATCCCCCGGTGTCTTTCCAGCCCATATCGGGGCGCGTGGTGGGGTGCGCTTTTCGCGATTCTACCACACACGCCCACAATTGGGAACAAGGCATGACATATATGTATGTATGTATGATTGTTAAAAACGTGGCGCGGTCTGCCAAGTTTTTGCCGATTTTGATTGAAAACAATATTCTGGTTTATTCAATTTTATAGGTGATACCTAAAATTTGAAGTTTGATGGGAATTTAAGTGAGCCTAATCTGACATAGTGATTTCCAAATATTCATGTTTACTCAATGTCAGCGCCATCTATTGACAGATGCACGAATTGTAATTATGATCAGTTTTCAGCTCACCTTCTTTTCATATCATCATTTATCAAATGCAGTCATCGTTTATACAATTCACTGAAATTGCCGATTAAGTAGGTTGTTCTTTAAAACACAGTTATAGCCAGTGTTCTCAGCTTTATCTTAAATTAATGGTTTATCAAATATTACAATAAATGCATGGGCGTTTTGGAGAGGAAGACCGATGAAAACATGGATGGACTGTGTGAATGACAATATGTTGTAGAAGGGGAGGGAGTGTCGAAATGGCGAGTGATACAGTGAAAGAGGCAGACATGTTGTGCCGGATCCAAATAAAACTGGGAACAGGGCTGGAGAAAGAATAAGATCAAATAAATATAATATATTAAAGTCAGAAACGGAAACCTTCATGTTTGAACCTTAAGGTACCTACTAAATTAAGTTATTTTTTATTATGTCTCCATAGTTATCAATGTGTGCTCATTTCTAAAATCATCTAGTTTTTACCTTGACATCATCACAGCTCATAAGCGTTCCCACCGAGCTAAACCTATGTTTGGGCGTTAATCCTTTGTTAAAAACCTAGTGCGGGTTGGTCGACTCCACAGACACTTATGAATTTCTTATCAGGCATTTTTCTTCATCTTAGGAAAGTTTGTTAAATGTCCATACGAAAATTTTATTATATATGATAGGGCCGACTGTGGACTTCCAGATTAGAAGTGACGATCTCCGTAGTCGAGTAGTTGTTATACCGGTTTCAAAGTGTCGCCATATCTGAGGTCCCGGGTTCGAGTCCCGATGGGGGCAGATGTTTGCGTGACGAATGCGAACGTTTGTACCTTAATCGTGGTTGTTATAATATATTTCTACTAAAATTATTTATGTATAATATACTAGCTTTCTGCCCGCGGCTTCGCCTGCGTGGATTTCGGGATTGGGTCTATAGAGGGTTAAGGTCATAGCTATTGCCCACGGCTACATATGCGCGGAAGTCGGTTTATAGCGCGAAGGTTTTATCACGCTTCCCGTGGGACTATCCGTTTTTCCGAGATAAAAAATACCGCAACACCTTGCTCAAGAATCACTCTATCTATTAATGAAAACCGCATGAAAATCTGTGCAGTAGTTTTTGAGCGAAGCCTTTATTGCGCATCCCGTGATGGGATCTGTCGATTTTTCCGAGATTAAAAGTAGCCTATGTTACTCGGGGATAATGTAGCTTTCCAAAGGTGAAGAAATTTTTGTAATCGGTCCAGTAGTTTCGGAGCCTATTCATTACAAACAAACAAACAAACAAATCTTTCCTCTTTATAATATTAGTATAGATTTATGTCTATCCATTACCCTAGATCCCATAACACAAGTTTTGCAGAGCTTACTTTGGGCTAGGCTAATTGGTGTCAGTGTAAGTTTATACATAATTAATTTAATAAGATTGCACTGAATTATTTTAATAAGATTGCAACAATGTAACAGAGCTAGATTAATATTTACGAAGCTGGTGAGACACGGGCATGCACATTAGTTTGTGGCGAGCGTACCAGTCGCTGGCTCCTGAATATTAAATAAACAGACATACGCTCTGCTGAGGCGATGATATTAAAGGGGTCTGTTTTTAATATGCAAATGCAATTTAGTGTAACCAAAGCGACGGGGAACTAACGCGTGAATGTATGATTTATACTTACGTGATTGTGGAAATATGACACCAAATGAATTTGAATAATTAATTACATAGATAGTATTTGTGAGAATTGCTTGTGAGTATGAAACAGCTACTAATCTTCTGCAGAACAATTATTGGTAGAGCATCATGAAGTTACGAGAAATTGTATTAGACATTTCAAAGCTCAACGAGGTGTCACCATCTATGAGGTCCCGGGTTCGAGTCCCGGTAGGGGCAGATGTATGCATGATGAATGCGACCATTTGTTAAGGTACAAATGGTCATGGTTGTTAATATATATTTATAAGTATAATATATGTATGTCTATCCGTTACTCTAGTTGAAATAACACAAGTCTCACAGAGCTTTGTTTGGGCTAGGCTAATAGGTGTAAGTGTAAGAAAAAAATATTACTATTATTAAATGTTAGTTTTATTCAGTTTATTTTTGCAAATTCACAGATGTTTAGCTAATTAAATAACATGCATCAGTTCAAACGATTTAGTTTCGTCACTTAAGTAATCACCTGCTACAGTAAATAAAAATATACAGAGTAAATATTATAATATTATTATTACTCGTATTTTTATAATAACTCGACATTCTAATCTATTACATTAAAGTATAATTTGACCTATTACTTTATTAGAAATAGTATATTATAGTTATTTTATAAAAATATTAATAATGACTATGTTTCTACATTAAAATTGTCTTTAATTAAACTCTTTTCATGTACTTAGGTGAAATAAAACTCATAACTAATAAACATCAGCTTCTCTTTGTACCTATGTTTGTGAATGAATAAATAAATAATTAATGATTGATAGTGTTTATATGAATCAGAATAAAATTCAAATATTATAAAGAACTGGGAAAGGTAATTATGAAGAAATAAGTAGGTATTGGAATTCCGTCATCTTCCGTAGTTGACAACTCGCGTCTATCATTGATCACCTTTCAGGTGCTTAATCGACGACGATATCTTTGAAATATGCACGGAACTATTATTATAGTTATCTCCTCTACACTGATTGTCATAAATATAAGAAAGTAAAAGAAAGAAAGAGTTTTAGGTTAGTTAGGTCAAAATCAAACTAAAATATTTGAATTCATTTATGAATAACAGAATGGGAAAATGGTTGACTTCATATCAATTTTATCAAATTAAAACAGCCGCAGGTTAGTTGTTGATTGAAATGTAAATAATGCGAAAATTGTATCGGTTTGTAACTTTGCATTCTACCACCCGACAATAAGGTCAAATCTTACATATCTAACTTTGATCAACATTCGGTAAACAGAATCTTTTGAAACGTCCCTAATAATAGAAACGGTATATATTTACATTCGTTATCCCAAGCGCAGGGCCTCATTAAATATGTCCAAGGAGGTCGCTCAGGGTCTATTTTGCCTTATAAATAGTGCAAATGGAATCCAATGCACGCTTGCAAAGAGGTTTGGGTCACATGCCTAGTTTAGGCATCTGTATGAGAATTGGGTATTCATGAGTAAATTGGAATGTATTGAACAATAGACTCTGGAAACAGATAACGAGCTCAAAAGGAATGTTTCAGACGTTCATATTGTTGTATAGAGGGGGTTTATTAAGACGTTATACACGGGTTGCCATAGCTAAGATTCTGAGATACAAATCATATTATTAGGTTGGATGGTTACTGAAATTTTGTCGTTGCTTTGTTTCCGTAACATCCTGTTTTTTTTTATAAAGAATGAAAAATATTATTACTTTTTATTATTTTGTTAAGCGATAGACTTAAGAAAATAATAAACAGAAAAATGGTTTAAATCAATACAATTGGAATGTGTTATCATCACAGAATTTAATTTGTGATCCGTCTAAAGTTGAATATTAAGTACTCTATGGTATTGTATAACCTAAGGTTCCATGTAACCTTTTCACGTAAAAAATAGGTCTTTTTTACATTTCTGAATACGGGCCTTTTTTTTTTTAAAGGGGAAATGCATTATGCACCGTGACACTGCGCTGGCTAGGCGCGCCCGTGTGTGGGGCTTTCCGGTCTGACAGGACCGGCCTACCCACTAAAACCCCCCTGAGTTCTCTAGGCCCATGTGGGGCACATGGCGTGGTGCGCTTTCGCGATCCTACCGCCATTCTGAATACGGGCCTGGATTTTTCGACCTTAATATATTGACATTTGACCAATTCCTTAATGTATTTAGTGCTCGCTCGAGCTCCAGCCCTTTCAAAAGGGTTTTATATGAGCTGTTGATGAATTGGTAAAAATACAAAGCAGAAATTAATATCCAAAAGTAGAAAAAAGCATATTGATTTAAAAAAAATCATTGATTTATTTTTTTCTGTTTATTACGTAAAAAGTTCTTTTTATACAAAAAAGAAATAAATATAATATAATAAATAAAATGAAAGAAATATTTATATTAGTTATATATATTAAAACAAAAAATAATAAATATAATTTATAAAATTTATAAATAACGATCCGATTCTTATTGTGTTTTAATTAATGTTATTTTTGTTAATAGTGCAGCATAATTAACTGGGCTGGAGTGTCCCCTCCATCTTGTCTTGACGTGTCGGTTAAACCAGCATGATGAATTATCGCACAGTATCTAATCCCATGATTTATGATGTCGTGACCTGCCTCGTCTCTCTGTATGCCAGAAAATAATCATATTACTGCTTTAAATACTTTAAAACTCTTATATTCAGGAAGTTTTATAAAATATTAAAATTAAAGCCTGTAACATTTTATTCTGCCCCCGTAAAATATAAGATGAGTTCTGTCAATATAAAGTTTCTGGATCGTAAACGGTGGATATCCCATTGGATAACGCGTTAAAACCAACAAAGGACAGTTGGTTATTGGGTACGTTAAAACCAACAAAGCACAGTTGGTTATTGGGTACGTTAAAACCAACAAAGGACAGTTGGTTATTGGGTACGTTAAAACCAACAAAGGACAGTTGGTTATTGGGTACGTTAAAACCAACAAAGGACAGTTGGTTATTGGGTACGTTAAAACCAACAAAGGACAGTTGGTTATTGGGTACGTTAAAACCAACAAAGGACAGTTGGTTATTGGGTACGTTAAAACCAGCAAAGGACAGTTGGTTATTGGGTACGTTAAAACCAACAAAGGACAGTTGGTTATTGGGTACGTTAAAACCAACAAAGGACAGTTGGTTATTGGGTACGTTAAAACCAACAAAGGACAGTTGGTTATTGGGTACGTTAAAACCAACAAAGGACAGTTGGTTATTGGGTACGTTAAAACCAACAAAGGACAGTTGGTTATTGGGTACGTTAAAACCAACAAAGGACAGTTGGTTATTGGGTACGTTAAAACCAACAAAGGACAGTTGGTTATTGGGTACGTTAAAACCAACAACGGACAGTTGGTTATTGGGTACGCTAGTTTTTGCGCTTACGATGCTGACGTTGATGTTGGTTGATGTTCACGTTTATTATCAGTTGTAATGATAGCTATTTTTCTTCATTTTAAGATGATTCTTAAAATGACGAGACAGTGAGAGAAAATGACGAAATGATCAAGCAAAATATAGGATTTTCGCGAACTTTATCGTTTGTATAAAGAATGAGGAAGTATTTTACGATCTGAACCATCGAAGAATATTTTATAGTAAAGTATCTATGGCTAACAATCCTAATCAAGTGGTCCCAAACAAAACTCAAGACGCAGCAAGATCGTATTTTTTATGATGATGTGCATGCTTACTGATGATATAATTTTTGCATAATCACTTTAATAGAATGATTTTTTTAACAGTCAAGCAATGTCCACTTGGTTAATATAACAGTAAGAATTAGTTTTGCAATAACAATGCTAGTGAATAAGACTTGCGCACACGCATATTTTTTACGTGAGGGTGGAATATGAGAGTCGTCTGTTTGATTGCCTTATCTATTTATGCTGCAATATAGCAAAATCAAATCAAAATCAAAATAATATTTATTCAACATAGACCTTTACAGGCACTTATTGACGTCAACAAACAAAACAAAGAAAAAAAGCTTAAATAAAAAAAAAAACAAAAACCTTGTCCGTACGTACGAATAAGGAAAAAAAAAAAGAAAAAATATATTGACTCGACACCTGTTCGGAAATTGGGAGAGCCTTCTCGAGAAGAACAGGCAAGAAACTCTGAAGGTCTATTTTTTATCTCCTCTTTTCAATGTTAACAAGCAATGTTCCCATCAAAGTATTCCAGTTGAAAGGTTGTAAGATAAAGTAAGAAGTTAAATTACTGTGTAGGTACTGTGGCTTTACGTATTATGTCAAACGGTGACAACTAACTCTCAGTTTTTGTGGTGGCTGCAGATTTACAATGAATTTCATAGGAACATGTACTATAGGCGACTGTTACCACTTACTATCCGGTGGGCACACTGCTTATTAATAAAAAGAACTATATAAGAATATATAAGAATCAACCGTGTATTATTTATCTGACTCTTATTGTTATTAGTTCCATTAGTTCAATGCTACAATGTTATTGGGCCCAAAACGTCCCAAACCCCGAAGTAGCCGTAAACAACGGCTCAGCACAGTTTATTTCGCCCCATTAACTTTTACTTGCCATTACAGTATTCAACGCGAATATTTTTACAGCCCTCGTAAAATGTTTATATGATTGCAGCTTGCATTTCCACTAGAGCGACTTTATTCGTGGGTATCATAGTTTTATCCCGCTGAAGAGCACTCAGCCTGCAATTTCTGGTTCCATTAATGTGCTGTAATCTTTTGCGCTGAAAGAGTAGCTCTACTGGAAACGTTGGGATGAGCGCTGGGCTTTACTGTTTTATTTGACACGTTTTTACGTGAGCTGATTGTGACGTTGCTTATGCAGCATTGTCTGTATGTTTTTTATACCTTTACCTTTGATTATGATCACGTTCTGATATTAAGTGAAATCTATCAGCAGAATATTTTTCAGTATTTTTTTATTCATGTCCTGTTTTACTTTATTTTTATTAAGGTATAGGATAATAGCGTAAACAAACAAAAGACAACACATACGCGTTTCATTATGCCACTGTAATAATTCTTGTCATTTTTTATAGAAATGTCGATTGTTTCCATTTAACATTTCTCCGTTCATAGGCACCAGAAAAAATGAACATATAACAATTCAAGCTATTTGTAGAGTTTGTACAATCTTAACATATCTAAATTTAGTCGCTAAGTGAAAGTATAAACATGGCACACAAATATATCATACATCAACTATCAGGTGGTTATTAAATAATGTTAACATTACTTAACTCTAACAATATATCGACAGCATTTGTTTACTCAGTCTAATGAAAAGCGGATCGCTCGGTAACGTCTGGCAAAACCTACACGTTTTAACGACATAATGTAGTAGTAGTCATTATTTTAGCGGCAATAACGCGTGCCCTCATTTCTGCAGGCACCAAGAAAAACAGTAGGGCTATCAGGATAATGGCTAGAGATGCCCTGCCCTAAATGCGACCATGGTGTGCCATTACAGCAGTTATATTGTATTAACTGCGTATGTTCCCATATATTTGCTAAGACCATGGCTATTAAGATGGCCGCGAAACTTTGATTTTAAAATGATGGGTGCTGTATTTAAAATAAAATATAATATAGCAAGACAGAATACTAGTAATTTAATAACAACATCTATTTTTTTATCCAACAGTAAAGGGGTACCTTTAATAATTTATCGGTCAATTTAATACTTATTCGGAAAGTGAACAAGTATTTATTCGTTTTAAGTTGTGGGAAAATTGAAAGATATAAATATGTAGTGTTTAATGTTTGAAACTAAATTTATATAACACATTGACATATTGTATTGAATCCTATATTTGCAAACTAAAATTGTATCTTCAAACTCCAAAGAAATAAAGAGATATAAAACTCTAAATATCAATAAAAAAACCCAGTTATTGTTACACAATTTTACACGGAGGTAAATTTTAACTAACTGATGTCACTTAAGAATTACTTTAAAAATTCTTCCAAGATATTATGATGACAGAGCTACGATGCAATCGATAATTGAAGCACCAGCTTTTGGTAAACTAAATAAACCGGGTGATAGCGCAATTAGTGGCTTCTTCATTACTTTATTACAACACATTTGTGTTGAAATATATAGCTCATAATTTACATACATGTATAATTTACAACTCTGGCTATATTGTCCATTAAAATACACGAAAAGCGGTTGACATTTTTGACAGCGTGTGGTCCGAAATGCTATACGAAAGTAGAATGTTCCAAATTCGAACGCGCTACATTTTCGCTTTCTATAAAGAAACGAGGGGATAGGCAACGTTGTTTAAACGTTGTATGTAGATAACGCCACCGTAACATAGCGACGCGACGGTGTCAATACGCATGTACAGTTTGAGCACAAAACAGGTACGTTTAATGAATTTATCTTGTCTGGGGGCGCATTAACCAAGTTTAGGAACAAATTACGAGCCTAAAGTTGTCTCGTGCCTTCGAGTTCGCGTAATTACCGCGGCATTCGCCAAAATGCCCCCGTGAAGGCTTTTTATTCGTGAGTAGCGCACATCACTGCGTGCCGTGGCGTAAACGACTGAGATAGCCGCTTTATTGCTTGACGGGATGCCAGCGGTAGAATCAATAAGCGACATAAGCGAGAGACAACTGACGTTGATGAATATCGCTTAGTCGCTTTAAAGAATCATCCCTACTAATATTTTAAACGCAAAAGGTTGTAAGTATGGATGCATGTTTGTTATTATTTCACGTAAAAACTACTGACTGGATTTTAGTAAAACTGTACAATAATATAGCTTTTACATGAGAATAAGGGGGCATTCAAGTATTACGTAACGCAATTTGGGGGGGGGGTCTCGGTAAAATGTTACGATGCGTTATAGGGACAGGAGCGGGTCTTTCTTACAACACCGTATGTAACATTGTTTCTTTTTTTATAACAAATTGGTCGTCATTTTTAATTTTTTCACGCAAGTTGTTTAACGTTACGGTGCGTTACAAGGGGGGGGGGGGGTCAAACATCTTCAACAATTGCGTTGAAACACAAAGGCTTCAATTTATAAATATACACATACATCAAGCTAATGTAAGGTAGTTGAGAAAGTGATTAGTGATAACATTATTATGTAGTTAAAAGAAATATTTTTTTTTTCTATAATTAAATAACATTCAGTCGTGCTTTGACATACGAAGATTCTGAACACCTTTTCAGAACAATCAGTATAGCAGTTACAAAATTGTATTGCGTGAAAAAAATTTCTTGGATTTGATGGTGAAGATATTAGAGGCAGATTGGCCGCGAGTAGATGTACCAGGCTCGCGACGAGTGTCCCTGCCGCTGCTGTGAAACGGAGCATGTAGGTTAAGGGCCCTTGGGCTTTGTTAGCGTGCTCTAATCACTGCCGGCCCTTGAGGCTGCGGCTGAGGGCTCGCGGCTTGCTAGCGTTTTGTTTTGTCGCAACTCACGTGGTACGTCTTCCTAGTTCAATAAAGGTAAAGTTGTGAATTAAACAATAACAATAGTATAACTTTTAAATTGTTGGTCGTGGCTTTTCATTTTTCTATTTGAACCTACATAACTTAGAAATATGTATATGTTGCGGTATTAGTCAAAGTATTATTATCGGATTTATTAAAAGTAAAATGACAAGCTTACTTAAAGTGTAAAGTATATATTAAAAGTAAGAAAAAAAACCGGCCAAGTGCGTGTCGGACTGACGCACAAAGGGTTCCGTACCATTGATTTATGGAATTAAAGGAAGCGGTTTAAGACTTACGAGGTATTAAAAAAAACTAGTTACTCGTTCAAAACAATTTTCGTTTGTAGTTTTTTATAGTAATGTACATCATATGTTTTTTTTTAGATTTTTCATTTTCGAAGTTATTATTATTTTAGAAGTTAGAGAGAGGGGGGGGGGCGTCTGTCACGCAAACTATTCGGTTTAAAAATATATATTTTAAAAACCTCGATATCATTTTTGAAGATCTATCCATAGACACCCCACACGTATATGGTTGATGAAAAAAAAAATTTGAGTTTCAGTTCTAAGTATGGGGAGCCCCCAATATTTATTATTATTTTATTATCTTTGCATCAAAATTTTAATGCGGTTTACAGAATACATCCAACCTACCAAGTTTCAACAGTATAGCTCTTATAGTTTCGGAAAAAATGGCTTTGACTTACGGACGGACAGACGGACAGACAGCCATAACGAATCTATAAGGGTTCCCTTTTTTTGCCATTTGGCTACGGAACGCTAAAAAGGGGATAGATAAAATGTAGGTAGAAAACTTAATATTATAAACAATTACAAATTCTATCAGCAAAAACACTCAATTCAAATAATGGCAAACGATGCTAATGCAACACAATAGGAGATTCGATGTAAACAATACCTTACATATATTTAGAGATAGAGTTAGCGAATTGGGATGTTTGGGCTAATCTCAGGTATGTAATTTATTTCCGATTTTTATGTAAGGTTATGTAATTTCATTTAAGGTTAGTTTGAGACACGGTTGTACTTTCTATATCTATTTCTATAGGATCTAATATTTACTTCTTTAATGTGTGTTATCACCACAGCTTATATACGTCCCCGTCGAAAGGCACAAGCTTACCCTAATTAAGTTAAAGATTAGGGCCTTAGTTAACTGTGCTGACCTAGTGTGGATTGGAATACCTTTGAATTTGCATATGAAATTCGAACGAAAACCTCATTGGTACATGCCAAGATCGACACCGGCTTCCCCGAATCATCCGAATCAAAATCGAAAGACCAGCGCCTAGACCACAGCGCTACTGACTCAATGCGTGTTAGGGCGGCCGTACACGGACTGCTCGAGCAGTTGGCGGCTGAGCGAAATACACGGACCGCTCGAGCGGTCGGCGTCGACAGCTTGAGCTGTCGGTTGTTGACTGCTCGAGCTACGCTACCCAACTGCTCGGGCAGTTGATTTCCTACCACAGTCGAGTCATGGATTCTAACGAGGAAGCACTGCTTTTGTTGCTTCTGCTCAGGTGGAGACGACGGCGGCGACGTCAAAAGAGAAAATTTTGGGTTCATCCAATTTCGCAATTAAGAGAACAACATGGACAATTCCATCATTTGTTTATAGAACTTATAGAAGTGATCTGCTCTAGCGTAGTCAACGGCTCGAGCAGTCGGCGTATGCCTCACAACCGCTCGCGAGCGGTCGACGGCACGATGGAATTTCATCATGCAGTTGACGGCTTGAAGCGGTCGCGACTGCTCGAGCAGTCGTGTGTACGGCAGCTAATGAATGACTATAGTTCACCGCGCGGTCGCGGCTTTAAGCAGTCGGTCTCAACTGCTTGAAGCAGTCCGTATACTACTGGCCTTAGTTAATACATTAATATAAAAATATGAAATATGTTTGAAACTTATTCGAAATTATCTCCAATAACAATAACTACTGGTAATACCGTGCGTCTTTCCATGGAAATAAAGTCATGCCCAATAAAACTGTTCGTAAATCATAATCTAGCTGATTAAGATCGAAACTAGATGCCGGTTAGTCTTCGCTGTGATTAAAACCGAAACGTTCGATTCCACCCAAGTTTGGGGGGACCGAGCGCTATGACCCGGCGCTGAGTCTTAGTGAAAGAACTAATTAGTTTTGGAACATGGTGTTGTTAAAGAGCTCAACTTCTTTTATACTTTTTTCACAACAATAAGTCACTCCTAAATAGATAATATCCTACCAAACAATTAGTTAGGTCAAATCGTATCCATGAGATGCTCCGTGGACTAAAAGGAAAGCTTTTTTAGAGCATTCAGCAAAAACACGACCATTCTGCTTGTAAAATATTAGTTGATTCATAAATTTTTTCATCCGTAAACAAAAATTTTCAGTGACTTCTTTGCGTACCGTTTAAGTAGTGATATTGACTGTACTGAGAGACTGTACAAAATCATTCTCCGAACCTAGAGCTGAGTTTGGCGGCGGTCTGTCCTTGTCATACTCTATACAAAACGACAGGGGGTGACTGTTGTCGGATTGGTTTTTGGGTTTAGAGATTGCAGGGTTAATTTAATTATTAATGTATGTTAGGATAGCTTATTATTATTAGATTAATTAAATTTATTGTATAAAGTATTGAAATTAAGTGTATTGTTAAATGGTTGTATGTAGGTATAAATTAGGATAGTTATTAGATAAGAAAGTACTATTGTTAGATAAGTAAGTGCTGCGCAACTCACGTTAATGTTAAGTCACGGAATAGTATTATAAGATATTATGACGTTGTACGTACAGTACGTAGTAGATCCAAACGAGGACAGTTTAAAAAAGGCACGGACTACGAGTCCGTGGAGTAGACATATATATAAAAAAAAAGTAGTGATATTGATTCCCTCTTTTAAATTATCAGTTAAGTAATACTATACTAGTGCGTTTTTTAGTTTGAAAGTCGTAAGTCATCTTTTAAAATACTCGAAATGGTTCTAGGTGCTATCTGTTAGGAAACTAATACTAAAAGGTAAAATGGAATAAAAAGCAGCCATCTTGGGCGAAACAATGGAAGAACTGTAATTGTTTAGATTATTTTTAAAACGTTGAGTCTTAGCTGCTCTATGATATAGACATGGAGTTTAAATTCACAACATTATCTTCATCACGCAAGATAAAATTTCCAATTACTTCCCTTACTGCTTTGATCGCTTATTTCGTATGAACACTGAATCAGATCAGATCTTTTTCTGTCATGAACAGAGGACGTTTCATATCAAAAGCTCGGCACACGCAGTTTCAAAAATTGTATTTGGTTATATACTCATTTTGTGTAATTACAGCGATTCAGTTTTCTTTATTAACTCAGACAATCGATTGGTGCGAAAAAGAGAAAATACAATATGAATGTTTCATATAAAAATGACAGATTCTAAATTCAAATATAATATTTGTTTATTTCTAATCATAAAAGTATTCAACACCAGACTAAGTATGTTCACGTTTTATTTTGTTTTTTATTTTGATTAAACAAACGGTTATGTTATGGCTAAGTCGCAATTCTTTATGGCATTCCAGATCATCGAGCACATATTTGGGTTCCGATGGATACTAAAGTAGCTCGTTACGGTTCTTTATTTTTGTAAATGGTAATTGCATCATGAAAAGATCCATTGATCGCCACAAAGTCACTTAAAAACTTGGAGTGTATATTTCTGGAGGAGAATGGGGTCAAATGGATTTTCCGACAGGGCAATAATGAGGTGGGCTTGCTGTCCCTTGATAGGGGGGACGGTGTACTTGCTGGGAAGGGGGGAGATGGCAAAACTCATTTCCGGTTCGACGACGGAAGCCTGCTGGCCAATAAGTGAAGAAAAATTGTATTCAGCGCTCTTTTTAAATCATAATTGTATAATTTGTTTGGTGAGAAAGTATAGAAAAAATATTTGCGTTAACAATAGCTTTATATATCATTTGATAATACTTCGAAACAACGTTTGTAAATATCAACTATTTATTGTTATCCTTAACTAGAATTAAATTCTTGAATGGTCCGACATACATATTTGATGCTGTAAATATATTGTACCTATGTTTTCTACTACTCTACCCGCATAGTGCAGGTACACAAAAATGTCTGATATTTAAATTGCGGAGGCTTCTGTAGAAGGTCTGCGTCCCAATCGTCCTTGGCAGGCATCCAGCAAGTTTGGCACCGACATATGTAGGACAGCTAAGCTCGGGCGTTATGCGAATCTACTCGCCCTATTTTACTCTCATTAATTCTTATTTTGCCAAAATCGGATTGGGAAATATTGGAAGAATTTCACATTCGAATGGATTATCTATAGACATAGCACCTACTTATATAATACTATACATATGACAATTGGGATTGAATTTGAATATTAATTGTTAATATAATATTAATATTTTCATAAACTAAAAAATTACGTAATGGTTTTCACTTATTTAATTATATTATATGTCTTTGATAGCTGGTGTAATTAGTGGGCTAATACGAGTAGTATTTAAGTGTTAGAAATTAAATGCCGTTATGTTGCAGGTATTCTAAATTTGAATTTTACGCAATCACGTAAAATTCAAATCATATCCTATTTCTACGTAATCACGCAGAAATGGGAAATTGGAATATAAAATACCTGTAAATCATTTTACTATATATTGAGAACATTACCAAACACACGAAAATATATCTAAAGAAATGTTATGTCTAAATGTTTGTCTCGATAAAACGCCGCGGAATATGGTAACTGATGTTTTTGCGCAGATGTTTCTCGGTTTATGTAGGTACGTTTCATTAAATTAGGTGCAAACACAGACGGGAATATTTTCCAGAGAATGTCAGTGAAGTAGCCACAAATAACGAAACACAATTTGCAAATGCTTTTCTTGTGGCGGGAGTAGTTAAAAAGGAAACAGAAAAAGCAGACCTCGTTGGTTTCCTTTTATCTTTGATGCCAGGCAAAGGAATCACAGTGCTCTACTTTTGTCGAGTTAAAAAGAGAGAAATAAATAACATCTTCATCTCTCTTTCGCGCACCTAATGCTACGTGATAGGATCTTTGGGCACAGAGTCAAGTCCACATTTATTTTTGCGACGCCAGCAGTCTGCGGAAAGTGTCAAGTTTTCAACAGTTATCTATGACGCTTCCCAAGCGAACTTAACGTCGCATCGGAGAACAAGAGTTTATTTTAGAATAATGGAGCCTTTGAAAAGTTCCAAGCTGATTTCCATGACTTGCGTATGCGGACCCGGCTCGAAGCTATATTGAAATGTAAATTCGTGTTTATATTTATATAAATTGCGAAAGGCGAACTTGGATTTTATAGGAGAGAATTTTGTAGCAACTAGTTTTGATTTGATTTTGCCAGAAATGAAAAGATATGCGCATGTTTGTAATGATAATGTACATTTTTTATCCGATCTACAAACAAACTAACTCAAGAAAAGCAGTTTTCTTTATGTAACAAATAACGACTTATGGAACCTTAAATAAGATTAATTTTATTACATGTTTGTAAATGCAAGTGAAGAATGAATATAAATAATTGGATTATTATGGTGATATAAAAACTTGTCTATCCATAGCAACAAAAGCATTGATGATCATAGTTTTTTTAATTAAGGTTTATTCGCACCAAGCATGTTTCCTTTGTAGCAAAAGTTGTAAATCTGGAATAATCTGTATACTGTAATTTGTTTAAAAATAATTAAGAGTAACTTGAGCGTGATGGTTAGGACTTTGACTGGCCACTGCAAGTTGAATAGACACCTTTACAACATAAAACTTAAGGACACTGACATATGCAGAGTCTGCGAACAAGAGCGTGAAACTCTAATACACCTCTTGTGCTACTGTGAACCGCTGATTCACAAAAGAAACAGACATCTGGGGAAACACATCCTTGACCCAGATGAAATAAAAACAATCCGAACTGGGAACATCCTATCTTTCTTGGTCAGTGCCCAGTTAAGGGAGCTACTGTAGGGCCTAGATAGAACCTACATAGGAGGCTGGTCACAATAGATCTTAATAGGTCGCAGTGATGCACATCAGCCCCGACTTACACACGAATAAAATACTGTAATTTGTAATACACAAAATGTTTTCATAATTCAATTAAGTAATACGCTGTGACATCTGATGTATCATTGTCTTCAACATATCAGTCAATAGACGCTCACTGTAGGATAAAAGCCGCTTCCAAATGTTTGATGTATACAAATTAGAATACCTACATACAAGAATATCGACAAAATAGATGTAATGAACGAAAATACGAAACAATGCAACCAGATTGGTTGGCACATACAAAATTTGAGCACGTTGTTTCCTTTTTTGCTTAAAACAAAGAATCTAATCAGTTGTTGTCTTTTTGTTCCAGGTACGTATTGAAGCTGACACTGACAGATGATCGTTGCGCGCGGGAAATGACACCTGACCGCGTTTTAAAGCGCTTCATAACATTTCGCACAATTTCCACCAAAACTGACTTTCGTGAAATTAATAATTCAATATGAGGTCCCAAGTTCGGGTCGGGGCTTATAATTATTTTTAATTACGCCCGCGACGCAACGCCCGGCGAGGCCATCTTGTTGAATATTCATCCGATGGAA
This sequence comes from Scirpophaga incertulas, assembly GCA_036419045.1. Lineage (NCBI taxonomy): Eukaryota > Metazoa > Arthropoda > Insecta > Lepidoptera > Crambidae > Scirpophaga > Scirpophaga incertulas. Next base: position 7,574,494 of record CM071644.1, read on the forward strand.
AGATTCCACCATTATTTTTCTAGAGGCTCTCTAACCCAATTTACAGTAATGAGCCTTGTGGGACGCCAACAATGCAGCCTTCACACAAATTAAATATCAACCCGGAGCTTTCGTGTCCTTTTCGCTAATTTATCTACGTTTGTTTCGTTACGCGGTGATTTTGATTAAGCTCCTTGTTTGGAGCTGTTTGTTTTTTCAATTATCTGTTGATTGTATCTACACACATCTATGTATATACACATCGGCATAGACAAAATATTCTAGCTCACAATACTGGCCGATGTTTTTGCGGATACGTTCAGTTCGTGTGCGGCAAAAATGAGTACGCTTGTAAATTTTTGTCTATGCTTAGTATATATCTGCAAAGTTTGATGTATATGGATGTAAACTAAGCTTCAAGGTATAAAGTAGATTAGAATTTCTGAATATTCGTGGACTATTGGTTGGGAACCACTGTTTTAGTTCCACACTGTCGATTCGTTAACTCGTACATCTAAGAAGGTTGTTAAAAATGCATGAACCGACATAAATATTGGTAGGGCGAAGCGTTCTCGTCGCAAGATCCTCATTTCAGATCTCATCTGTCAGATGGACGTGTTGTTTTACTTTTTATTATCGCCATAAACCGGAGGCGTGACCCTGTTTAATAAATTTACTAGGCTGTACAGCGACACTGACGGAATAATAAGCGCGGAATTATGAACGACATTCTGCCGCTCCATTGGGCTCCAATTTCATGTCTAGCTTCAAAAATGAGCACTAACTATATTCAGGTTATATTTATGTTAAGTTTTAACAGTCTCTCTTCTTATAATTATACTTTAAGACGCAATAAAAGATTTCTTACAGAACACAACAAAATCTTAATAAAAATTAATCTATATACGAGTAATGACTCTGCATATGTTAATCATTTATTGAAATAATATTTGCACATATATTTACATAGGTATAGTTATGAATATACCTACCTAACCTTCAATAAAATAATTATTCTTCTATTTAATAATTATTAATAATTATCATTAACTTCTTACATATACAACCTTATAATCTGTTTACAATTATTTATCAATAACGTTTCAGGTGAAAATATAGCTTCTTTAAATTTCGTCGTTAAAAAATGTATACCCAAACATTGAAAAACAAATTAAAGACATTTTATTACGAAACAGTACTATAGCTTCACTGAATTCCTAAGTGATAGATTTTAATCGTTTTATATATCGGTTTATCAATTCGGCACACTGCCTGCCAGTTGTATTAAATGCAAAATATTTGATGTTCAACACGTGGAAGTAGTTACCCAGAAAGTAATAACAAATTAATTCTAAAAGTATATGTTTTCAAATAGCAAAACAAGCTCCATGAAAAATTATTATTTGGATGTTAAAATAAAGTAAAGATATTTCCTTTGATTCTATTTTGTATATGTTTTTAGTCACGTTTGCTAAACAGTAACAGGTTGTATATACTAGAATTAAAGCTTTGATTGTCACTTTTCCATAGTATTAATAAAACTTTAAAGCTTGGTTTAATTGATATTGTTGTCTCGTTTCATCTTTAAGTACACAGCATAAGTTACGATGAGGAAGAAACACAGATACGTTACAATTTATATTAACACGCATTCACAATTAACCAGGTGGGGAAAATGAAAAATTATTTAATTTCCTTTCACTCGTTCACTGTCGCTCCTGGACCCCTACACCCGGATATTACACGAATGATGCGATCCGGATATAAATCATACTGGGCCTGCGTGGGGCTCGCTTTACACTATTTTCTTGTTTTTCCATCGGAAAATTGCGAACGATTCATTTCCTGCGGTCCGCCACTTAATCTTGGCGCGAAGATTCGCCTAAAGGAGATTTGTTTTTATTGCTCTTCAAAGTTTCAGGGTTCTGCTTTTGAAAATTATAATTGACTATAATTACGGTTATTATTTACACAGCCTTCAATGCTCTCCCATAATCTAAAATTTATACCTGTAGGAGACTTTATAGTAAGATCGTTTTTTGGACACTTATTTTTAACTGGGTTTTTAATATTATGTCGAAAATTAGCAACATACACTGTGGTTCTTATGAGGGTTGCAGATGTTAATTTTTCAGAAGCCACATATATCGAAGGCGACCACGTTTCATGAATCTTCTTGATTGTCAACATATGACTATAAAAATCGCATTTTTGATCACTAACTATTAATTATTTTTGACCTCTTTGTTGTATGAATAAATGGTTAAAATTCGTGTGTTGTTAAAAATTAAGTATATACTCGTATCGAATACCGATTGACTCAGATACTCACCGGGCACGGCTGCTTCGGTGAGTATCTGTGTCGAATAGGACGGGAGGGATCGACACATTGCCACCACTGCGCATCCGACCTCGACTCGGTCCAGCACACGCTGGCGGAGTGCCCCGCGCGGGCCTCCGGGCGTCGAGTCTTGGTCGCAGAGATCGGGCGAGATCTGTCTCCGCCGGCATTGTTTGCGGCAATGCTGGCGGACGAGGGAGGTTGGAGGGCTGTGGCCTCCTTCTGTGAAGCAGTGATGCTCCAGAAGGAGGCCGCTGAGCGGGGTCGGGAGGTGGCCGATCCCGCTCGAAGAAGGCGGCGCCGGGCCCGGTAGCACGGCTGCGGCGCCGCCGCGGGTCGCCGGCTGGCGCGAGGAAGTCGCGACCGCTACGGCGACCCGGGATGGACCACGCCTCTTCCGAGGCCGGAGGCGTCGTCGGTGGAGGAGACCGGGGGAGGTAGTGAGCCTCCCCCGAGGAGCGGAGGCTGGGGATTCCCGGAGTAGCTTGATGTTCCCGGGGGCTCCCTACATGCCTGAGGAAGGCCATCCCTGAGGTTTTTAGTTTTTAGTAGTTTTTAGGAGAGCCCCACATAACCGCCGGCTCGCCACAGCAGGGGTATGCAATCTAATGCATTTTCCTCAGGGGAACAAAAAAAAAGCATATATCGTAAGTAAAAATGTCGTTTCTAATGATTTTTCAGCAAAGCTAATTCTATCAATGTTAAACATTTTGACGTGTAAAATATTTATAAAATTATATTTCCAAAAAATAATCTTCATTTCAATTCAAAAGATCTAACCTTTTTCATACATACATACATACATATATGTCACGCCTTGTTCCCAATGGGGTAGGCAGAGACTACCTCTCTCCACTTGCTAAGATCCTGGCACACATCTCTTGCTTCGTCCACTTTCATGCACCTTTTTCACTACCTTCAAACAAAATATATGTACCCCTAAGCTAAAATAATCCAAAGAAAAGTATCTAAAAGTATCTAAAATATGGTATATGTATTTCCTTTCCATCTGAAGAATTAAATGATTTATTTTTATTTGTATTATGTTAATCTTTAAAAATTCGAAGAAATAGTTAAACAATGACAATAATAGAAGTAATATACTCAATGCTTGTTCACTATTTTCTAATTCTCCTTTGCATCGGCCGTAGAATATTGCAAAGCCATAAAAGATCGATAATCAGCTCTGACGAACAACGACGACTGTGTACGAACTGCAGCTACGTGAATTAATGTCCACTGTCTGTAATTCGTAAAGGATGGAAACTAAATTGCTATCGAAGCAACGCCGTCGATATGTTACTAGGTAAAATAGAGCGGCTTTGTGAGGTTCAAAACTGGTAACGAGTTATTTTGGAAAAGTGAGTAATTTTCAAATGTTGGAGTGGAAGACTTTGTGAAATATTTGTTTCTCTGGCTTCAGTTGTTTTCTGCCCATAGGCATTTCTTCCTTTTTTGTTTGGAATGCCAAGACTTTTCATATTACAGAAATTAAAGTTTATTTATTGACTCCAAAGATATAAACGAGTATAATTATACGAAACATGTATCAATAATAGTCATTTTTACATTCTTTTCTTTGCAATTGTTAAAGTTGTTAATTCATTCAATTGACTAAAGATTTTCACCTCGGTATACAGAATTCGGCTAAGATGCTTTTATTTTGGGAAAATCATCTCGGAAAGTTTACCTTATGATAATTAGTCTGTACAGGTTGTATATACCTCATACTCGTATGCCGAGAGAATGCATGTTTCACAAGGCGTGTTCAATTTTTTAGGATAAGCTAAACATAGACCTTATTCCGTGTATATAAATAGCTGAAGATACCTGTCGTCAGTTACTCTAGCGGCTGGAGATTAGTTGAGGACTTAATTAGGTGCGATTTAGATATTGATTATGAAATATACAACTCTTTTACAAAGTTTAATGCTATCAAAGATTAGACACTCTTTTCTTGCGGCAACATGGTAAGGTCCTTGCATGAAAACAGTTTTATACAGACTAGGTAGGTATATAAGTTACGCTTTTATATTATAGTCAGATATATGTAGATCACAGATACAGTAACCTTGCAATGTTTACAATATCAACTTCATACTGAATATTACGGAGGATAATCAATTTTATTTGACATGTGATGTAAGAGATGGGTGAAATGCGAGATCTTTGAATACACTTACTCCACGGAAAGAATAATACACTCCCACTGTAGAAAAGTGCCTTAAATCTCAAATACTTCATCGTTTTTGCTCCTTAAAGAAATGTAAATAATGGTATCCTCTGCTCAATAGACTGTATTATATTATAACTCTCTGCATTAACGTTTTACACGGATACGGAGTTATATAGTTATATAATATCTCTAGCACTTTACAAACCAAAAATAACTCTTTAAATAAAGTAAATAAATAATAAATCACAATTGAAAATACCTATAAAAATGTCACTCGGATACGATTTCCTTCGGTATTCTTGGATGTTGATTGGACGATCGATCACGTCAATCGCTGCGTGCGCCGGAAATCAAATCTCTTCTTAGGTCGATATAGACAACATACGTAATAAATAGCAATTTATTATTTTGTCAAATATTGCGATGAAGATTTTCGTAACATCCGTATCACGCGCAGAATAGCGAACACTTGTGTGCAGAAATTCATATTAATATAATATTTCAAATAGTACAAATATTAATGTGTAATTGAATTTTACTTAAAATAAAAACTATAAGATGACGTTCAGTGTATTCATTGCAATAAACTTGATTTACACTTTTTTACTATGCAGTTTGTTTCTCTAAATAACATCATAATACAGTTATCTTACGCTTACCAGTATCTGACACTGACCTCCGCGGCCTAGGGTTGATTGGGCGAATCAATTAGTTGCGGATTAGACTCTCTTATCTCGCGATGACGCCTGGGTTCTTCTCATTAAAACTTTATGCGGGCCCTTTATAATGACCTCCGTAATATGAGCACCGCTCAGGCTTAACTAATTTAAACCCAGTTAGGAGCGAGCTTATTTCTTCAGTATTAGCTACATAATTATTGTTTGTTGGATCGTTATTAGTCTTGCAATTTGTGTTTGGTTTTGTATGTACATTTTACTTGTAAAACGAAGATTGAATTTCCTTGATTCAAAAAACATTTTATTAAAGCGAATATAAATGAGGCGTATTATTCTGTTCAATCCAGTAAGCCCAGTAATAGAACAAGTACTATTATTTGTACCATATTATATGGATTACAACTACCTCTTTAACTAAAATTGATCTGGATCTTAATTTTAAATATTAAGATTGTAACAATGCTTAAATAACAGGAGTATTTATGAAAATACTAGCTTTTGCCCGCGACTTCTTTCGCGTGGACTTCAGGTTCTTAAAACCTCAAAAATTGTAGCCTAATTGTGTTATTCTGATGTATATGCTATATTGTGGTAAAGTTTCATTCAAATCCATTCAGTAGTTTTTACGTGAAAGAGTAACAAACATCCATACTTACAAACTTTCGCCTTTATAATAGTAGTAGGATAAGTAATCAGTTTGAAAAAAATGTTACGTTTGAAACCTAAAATATAAAAATAGCTCTGTCTATTTGTTGTGGTTTCACGCCAAAGCTAATGAACCGATTTAAATTAAATTTGATACCGAAATACTCTGGAGCCTGTGGAAGAACATAAGCTTTATAATGTGTCTATAAAGGGTTGAAATAGGAAACTAAAGTTTGTATAAAAAGTCCGTCATTTTTAAAGCTAGACGTTTGAATTATATTTTTTTGGCCGAATTAAATTTTCCGGCGATTTTCCGTCTTTAAGCGCACATACCGAAATATTTTTAAAAATTACATAAAGATAAATAAAATAAAAAATTGCACAATAGGAACAAGGAATTGGATGAATTTTTAATTTTAAAGAATCAATTTGAAAATCAAAACACTTATTCAGATCGAAGGTTCAAATTTTTGCTAAATAAATTTGAAATTAATTAAAATTTGTAATTGTAAATGATGAAGTTGAAAATTAAAACATTTACTTAAATTAGATGTTAAAATTCTTGCTCAACACAGTTTAAATCAAGTTTTCTTATATCTGCCACTTTTTCTTAATATTTGTAATTTTAAAGAATCAATTCGAAAATCAAAACATTTATTCAGATTGAAGTTCAAATTTTTGCTAAATAAATTTGAAATTAATGAAAATTTGTAAAATAATAATTAATTAATTAATTAATTTTAAACTAATAATTTACTTAACACTATCAACATTTATCAATAGTATGACATAACCTATAAACTCAGTTTCTCAACTTTTGTGTCAATCTAACAATTAATCAATCAATCATAGTTTACGATAATGAAATATCAGTGTACAATTATTTACCTTTATTGTTGTAGTTGTTGTAAATGACGAATCTAAGCACTCCACATTTTCACTACAGACACAGCTGACGATACTCCAGCCTACCAACTAAACACTACCTACAGCCTTTGGTCGGGCGGATGGCCTGGGACCCTATCGGCTTGAACTAACGCTCCCGCCCTCCAGAACGGGGCGGTGCACAGCGTAGCCTCAGGAGAGTGCGTACGCTCTTAAATGGGATCGGTTGCCAGAGTGGTCCGAATGGTATAATGTCTACTAAGCTAAGCTAACTACACAGTTGTTGGTGTGTGGTTGCTACTTACGTGCTCGTGGAGTTTGGCGACGCAGAAGCCGCCTCAAGTAGCCTGTTGAGCTTAGTTGTTATTGTGTCTGGCGGGTCTGTTAATACGTGTTTGGGACGGCGGATGCGGTCGGAAACGACGTAATCGGACGCGTTTTTAACGAGCCAGCTGACGATACTTTAACCACACGTGTGAACTTGTATTATGACGCTTTCTTGTTTTTCCAACGCCAAGAACGTTCGAGAAAGACAAAGACAGAGACACAAGCATGCGCCGATTCAATGCGCCTAATTCTCTAGTGCTGCGCGCGCGGCAGACCGATCATAGTTGAGTGGGAGAGAGACGCAAGGCATTCGGCGGGCCTCTCTCTCGTTCGGTGACTCATCGTAACGTTACCGAGCGTTACACTTTTTCATAAGTGACTCCCAGCCGCAACCTAATTTAAGACGTTGTCACGTCAAAAAGTTTACGGCATGATGGAGAAAACCCTCATCACATACTTCAAATGGTAGTAGGTATGCCAGATCCTTTCGGCAGAAAAAGTGGTTTGCGTGATTTTTTTCTAAAAGCCAATAAAATGTACTATTGAATATATTAAAAAAAATTGATATCCGCGATGACGATAAAACATTTTTTAATTTTTTTTAACATCGTTTTGGCTATAGGAAGCCACGCATACCGAGCTTAATTTATTCCTATACTTATGTACTATTTATTTAAATAAATATTTTTTGATTCCGCTATGACGGGACTTTCAGTGTTACCGGTATACATTCTGGATAAGATCAGGCATTCGTTTTATAATAGATTAGCTTTCAAAGTAAAGAAAGTATTTTAAAAATAATAGCCTGCCATAAGGATTTTTTGTATAAGTTTTGTAGAACACATCGCCAACGATTTAAGTCCTGTTCGACTACTTATTTCGAAGGATTACTTATACTAGACGCCCTACATATATAACAATATATATTTGTTACTGTTAAGTATCATTCCAAGTCGATTAATTCGTTTACACTTCAAACGAACACAATAAACTGAACAACAGCCATTCCGAAAATAGTTTACCTTTTAAACTTCATAGGTCAAGGTGTACTGAGATGTGTACGGTTAGGTTTCGTGATTTAATGATGAGGGAAAGCTGCGGCTGCGAGCGCTTCAGGTTTATGTGCGGTTCTGAAGACAAAGTAAATGTTTGATTCCAATGTACACCTTTGTTTTGTATTTAACTTGCTATTAAAGTTGAAAGCGGGCTGGAGAACCGGCGAGAACTTTCGCTAGCTTTGGTTTAACTTAAAATTGAGGATTACAATGTATAGTTAGTGCAATCAATATTGTACATTCTAGTTCTTTCTGTACTTACAGAATATTATTGTTTCTAATATATGGTCACATACTGATCTTTTCATAAAGGTTAAAAAAAAATAATTACTCTCGGGATAAATGGTTCATGCCCTTCAATTCATTTCAATTTAATTCAATTCATTTTATTGCATAACCACAATGTTACAACAAGATGTTATTTGGTAAAAAAAACCAGATCATTATGGACCCTGTCGCGCACGCAACAATTAGAAGAGAGGAAGCACTTCTTAATACCTAATTAAAAGTAACACTTTCCTAATAACTAAAGCCTAATAGCGTAATTAATTAAATATTTGAATGTCAAGTAGTCTTATTAAGTTAAAATTAGTATTAGTAATTTAAAATTATTATCAAAATTATCACCAAAGAATTCATTTATATCGTAATAGGATTTCATCATTAATAATTGTTTCAATTTATTTATAAATATATCATCATTTACCTGAGAAGTCAATATGTCAGGTAGTTTATTATATAATTTAATGGAAATATTATAAGTATTCGAATTATTGATTTTTCTTTTAAATTGTCCTTTTAAAGTATAATTACATATTTCACTACATTTTCTTTTCAACTCCATATTTCTCTTATGTAATACATACTAAGTATTGTTAATGACGTGCAACTTTTTAAATCAACAATAAAGAAATAAAATAGAAATTTATAAAAGGTTTGTCAGCATATTAAAAAGTCTTCTAAAGGCCTCTGGTATTCACATTATTAGTTATCGAGATTACTATTCGAGACTCGAATATTGTGGAGTGGATACAATAAAAGGGCAATTGGTGTAATTTTTTTCATTTTTCTAAGCCTCTGGAGTGTTTCAAACTCCTTATTTATGAGGCGGCGGTATACACCACGCTCACTCCATCTCTCCCTATCAAAGACAGTTTCCACAGATCTAGGCATATTTTTACTAACTCTCCCTATGAAACTCACCGCTTCCGTTTCGCTCGTGCATCTGTGTCGTCGCACACCTCATGATACCTTTGCTTGATAGTCTTTAAAATTGCCAAAAAAGTTTCCATCAAGTTACGATCGACGCCACATTGGCTTCTAGCGCATATGCCGTGTTTGCGTCATCCAAAGAGCGGTCGCCCCGACTACTAGCCATAAGTTTACTTGGATCAAGATAAAATATTAATAATAGACATAATTTTTTAACATTATTATTTTATTTTATTTGACAAATTATTATTATATTATAGACTATATTTTAAGTGTTAATCTTATTTCTTGTTTGTGTTTGTATTATTTATTTCCTTATTTATTATCTATTCATAAAGTATGCCATTATTAACAAACGATAAATAAAACATACATGTTATTAAGTATATTTAAGCTTATGTCCTGTCTCAAGAAACCGAAATCGCTTATTTTATAAAGCAAGATGTAGACGTGTTCATGTTGTCGCGACTTAATAGAAAGCCTCTCTATCTAGACTTTTCCTATATAGCCAACGGTTACACACTCTCAAAATCAACCAAAACTCGGTACCGTACAGATGAAGGAGAGACTGGCTAGCCTCAAAACTACATCGTATATCCCACAAAGCCATGCAAATGAAGATTAGTGTCTGAATAGCGGAGCTCGTCTGCTCAAAGTTGTTGTAACTCTGGCTCCAATTTGCCGGCCTGTCGGCCCGACTCACCGTGACTCTGTGTTTGCCACCTGCTTTACGGCTGAACTTTCCAAATAAATCCGCGGGAAACGTTCAGTGTTTCGCAACGATTTTAATACAGTTGGCTCGAGTATGCGCTCGGATCTAATGCGAATTGATACACAACGCGTGTAAGTTTGATTTATATTTGTTGGTTTACTTATTAACAATGATTTCATTATTTCGTTAACGCGATTCCTTGACTGAAAGTGACGCTAAGTTAAGTTTATTTCATATTACATTTATTTAAAAGAATTACAATTGAATAAAACGAAAATTACTTGTAAACCTACTTGTGTTGCCTACTTTTGATTTTAAACCTGATACCAGCTTCTCAACGTAATAGTTAAAATTAACTTAAACAATTCCTGTGATTAAATAATGTGTAAAAATGCGTGTTAAATGAATTCGACTTTGATTGTTAAACGCAAAGAAATGTTTTATTCTCGCCACGCCCATGGCCGTCGATCACCCTGAATCAAATAGAGGCCGTTATATTTTCCTATTGTTGTGTGAATAATAGCCTTGCTCGCCCGTGTACAGGCCTCATTCTTTTCGATTCACTCAAACGAAGTGAAGCTTTTCAAAGTGTACACGACGGTTTTCCAATCATAAAATGAAAGAAATGAACGTAACACTCTGGTAAGGGAATAATTGGAAACAATAAAGTTGTAAGAGGTCCAAATGAGTCGCGACAACCCGACAAGTTACAGACCCGGAGCTCGCGGGTGTACATTTACAGAAGTTAGGCCGTTTCTACACTGATTTATATTTGTTCGCAGCCGTTGCCGTGATGTATCATTTTCGTTTCGAACAGCTGCTCCGGAAAATTTAATAGCATAAAGATTTTTCGCGAAAATTTCAATGAAGCCGGCTGTTAGAAACAGTGGTGTTTATGTTTAGGTATATTGACGTGAAAATAACATTTGCGAACTGTTTGCAATTTAATAAAAATACTTTATTTCATTATTATAATCATGAGAATATTACAGTTAAGGAACTGGTCTCAGAAAGTAGCGGTAGGTATATTATTAATCCGATTTTTTTACATTATTGCTTAAAACTTAGTGAAAATAAGATTTAACTTGTTCTTAAAAGTTAGTGTACTATTAATTGATAATGTGTAAATGTGTTATAAAGTTTGCATTTTTGTTTGTTGAATAAGTACGAATACAGTTAGTACAGAACATGCGACATACAATAAGGTGATTTAATAATTGAGCTTCTATTATTTCCCACCACACGGATTGAATAATAGTACATTACGATATTAGTGCGTTATGATGGCTATAACATGCGAGGCAGAATTTCAGCCCGAGCCAAAGGTGAGGGCGTAATTGAGCCGAGCATGTTATAACCAATACGCACGTATATCGTACTACGTTTTTTAACACATTTACGTGAAACAGAAAAAATTAATATTCAAGAGGCCTATTACAATTCTTCATTCTGCGAGATTAGGTATTTCGAAGCGTCCCGACAACTCATTGAAGGTCACACGTCCAAAATACTGTGTTGACGCTACGACTAAGCGATTTTGATACTTTTCCCAAAACTCAATAAAAATATTTATATTTTTATGGAATAATTCGTTATTTCTATATATGTATATCGTATATGAAGAAACACATTATATGAAGATGATATTATAAATAGGACAGATGATATTGTTAAAAATAATGTTTATTAAATATTAATTAGTATGTTATTTAGCAAAAGACGGTTTTAGTTTTAAATTAAAAATAGGTCAGATTAGAAAAAAACTAGTTACCAATTATATAGGAGTATAAATCATCATAAAACAGAATCACCTATTTGCTAAATTTCCATCAAATCGATCCATTGGTTTTGGTGTGAAAAAGCTTGAGAAATAATAGATAAAAATAATATATAGAATAGAATAACTTTAGAAAAAATATGAAATTAAAATAAATAATAGTTTAAAAGTCGCAAAAAAATCATTTTAGTTACGTGATCAAAACTGATAATCGCGCTATTCACTGACGCTCAACGGCACGATCACTGGATTCGATCAATGTTGGCGCGAAGAAATTGGACTTAGGTCCGACTCTGAGGAGCGCTCAAGCTCTAATGAATTCGGACGGCCAGTGCATCGCATTTTGTAGTAATTTTGCAGTATTATTTAAAAAGTGCTTTCGCGTATTGTATGAAAATCTTTCTCTACAATTTTGGGTTTTGTTAAAAAGTTAAGCAAAATTTACAAAAAGCGAGGCCGCTACGAACTATGTCAATAGCTATTCTGCATTATTCATTAAGTCAAAATTGATAATGTATCTTTGTTTCTGAGATCGAGAACGCCAAAATTGTCCATTTTACGCAGAAATCGCGTTCGAGATGTAATATGGCTCTTAAATAAACTCAATCTGCGAATGCACACAGTTCCTTTCCCGCCATTATAACAGCGCGCTAGCGCTGACTACAGACTGGCGCCGCGCGGCGGTTAGTTCGAAATTTGAATAGCAACAGTGCGCGAAATGGCAAATAAAACTGTTATGGAATTTGTATGGACTATAACTTAACTATTTGCTTTGGTAACACACGCGTTTTTTATGACCCGCTTTACATAATTAAACCCGGTGGAATTACATCAGCTTTACGAGCAAAGGTGTTAAAACATAATAAATACCTTACCAGGGTCGTGAGCTTGGGTACTTCCCTGTTACCCATTTCTGCCGCTCAACAACAGCATTCGCTTTGCTGTGTTTCGGAATAAGTGTGAGGCAGTGATGTCACTGGGTACCGTGATTTTACAATATTATGTTGTTATCAAAAGTTGCCAACGTATACCGTGGTTTTGCTGGGACATACATATTTATTACAATACAGGAACTACATGTAATACAATACAGGAAAAGCGACTGACCACTTACCATCAGGTGGGTAGTCTATGTTCATACAATGTTATAAGAAACATACGCAGTGTGTATTGCCACACTATTTAGTGAAAAAGTTCAAAATTTATGCCATATTTCAAGAAATACACGCAGCGTGTATTTATTCATTGTTCGTACAATGTTAAAAGAAGCATGCACAGTGTGTATTCTTACATTATTTATACATTTTAGATTAATATTTTTGGAAACAAACAAAATTTATGTATTTCTTTAATACAACATAAAAAATATTAAATGTGCACACATTTCTGATAATATTGATTTTATTCTTTTTAAATAGAATAATTACATTAGCAAAATAAGAAATCTAAGTACATAATTCACAAAAATGAGAAACTCATCCGCTTAATGGTAGTTTAATGACAAAAAATAACTTATCTTTCCCCTGAGAAACGAAGGTGACTTCACTACTTCAGAGCAAAGAGGTACAAGAGAGCGAGTCCTCATTAGGGTGCTCCGTATCTCGGAACGCCCCTGACCTACTTACTACAATTTCTTTGATGCTGAACTTTTATAAGTAAACGTGCTCGCGAACGATGAAATGTTGGTGCTCAAATCAGATTAGGCACTGGTGTGTTGTACACTCTGTCTGAATTTATACTATTCTAGGAAAAGTGGCTCATGAATATTCATATTATTGTACAAAGGTTTAAATTTTATTCCTTTTGTACAACGTGATTTGACGGTTTCTAACAAGGGGGTAAATAACCCTTCCAGGGATTAAATTAGAATTTTGAGGATGTAAAAAATTGTTTTATTGAGAAATATGACTTAAGATGTATTCTGAGTGAAACAAAACCTAATATCTAAAAACCTGAAAATGCAAAATAATTCTAATCATCACACAATAAATAAATACATTTGACAAACGTGTCTGTGACGCGAGCCTAAATATAATTAAAAATCTCAAGAAGTCTATAAGCATTTCATTGTAAACATATGTTAAGCAAAATTTAAAAAAAAGTGAATTTTATACATCTTAACAAAACTCCTGAGTAAATCCATCCATCTAAAAGATATTTCTTGGATCAGTAGCTTTTACGGTGGAAAAGTTTGTGACTAAAGCAGTAAGTTGGAAATAAGCAAAAGGATATTGTATTTTCAGTGGAAGGGCTGATCTTGTAACTTAGCAAATGCTGCGAAGTCACCGAGCTTGGATTGGAATTCGGCAAGTTATTGTTTAACTAAAAAATAAATAATATCAGCTTTCAGTTCGACTGTCCGCGGGGGTTAATGGGATTTTATTTTTTGAAAAATGAAACCAGAATTTTTGTTTGTTTTCGTCAACTTGTATCTTTCCAATGTTTTGCATATATTGATAAATAAATAATTGTTAAATACTTTAGTCGCAAACATTAACCAAAACATTAACTTCGTATGAATGAAAAATCATGCTATTCAAATCTGTCAAATTTCTTCAACGGATTTTCAACTCAATGTCGAAAACATAGATATTAATATGAATTAGAAAAAAAGCCAATTAGTGTCAATTTGATATGCTAGCGTGGCTCAGCGTGGATGATTTTTTTACGTTTGGGTAGGCACTAGACTTTATCTCGCTTGATGGTAAACGCACCTTAGACTTCAGGTACAGTGTGCATATTCAATAGAAACCTTTTTACTCTCGTCTTGAAAATACGTGGATTGTTGTGCGACGGGAGCATAGAGGGATAAATAATTAATTTTTTTAGCAGTTATACAGGCTAAGCAAAACGCTTTGTGGAGATTGTTAGGAATATTACAGGGTAGAGATAGATTTTAGCCATGCTCCGCTCCTTTCAATGGAAAGGGGATGATGGAATACTTCTCAGTAGGGTTGATATTAGATTGACTACAAAGGTGTACAGTTTGAATGAATATTTTTAAAGTTTGTACAAAGCAGAGATGGATCAACTTTTTAATTCAAGACCGCGACAGATTTAAGTTGCACAATAAATGCTGATTTCATATTAAATAAAATGTAAGGGCGTGAGTTCGGATAAGTATCACAGTCTTAAAGTGTCTGTTGTTCTAAGTTGCGTCTCTTCGTATCCACAAATTTTTATTGCGAAAAATGCGGAGCTCAAATACGGTTTTCTGTTTCATTATTGGACGAGGGCTCTTGAGCTGGGACCAACTTTTCTCGTCGGCATTTCGTTGCTTCCTCTTATTTGTTACTTATGAAATTTTTAAGTGTTTTATTTGGGTGGCATACTCAGAAATTACCTACCTTATTGGGATGCCGACGAATGAGTTTATGAAATGAGGTGGTGAAAATACAACGAAAAATTGCATTTTAAATTTTTACCTCTTTTATATTTTTAATTAATATATTTTTTATTAAATTATGCATGTCCTCTGACTAAATAATGTTGTATACTAACTATACTGTATGGTTAAAGGATTTAGTGGAATATAAATCATATATTATAAGGATTTTAAATAAATACTTTAGCTTCTACCTATTTTTTCAATTACTATCGTCTAAAAACATTATTAAAAGCTCGTGTAGTTACCATTTTATAAACAAATCAAATTTAGTAGATAAGAAATGTAAATATTTAGAAGAAACACTGAGAAGATACATGAAATCAAAAGATAATTATATATTAAAATAAATTCATATTGAAATAACAACAAGAAAGAACTCGACAAACAACGAAAGCTTACGGCTTCATCCATCAAAGTAATAATTTAAAAGTTTCAAAAGTCGAGTAAAATCGGAGCTTTCATGATAATGAGCATTAAGAAAATATTATAATTTGCCGAAATTTCCATTCCGTTTAGGGACCGAGATAAAGTACAAAATCTGTATAGTTCATGAATTAAGTCATTAAATCTACCGGCTCCTAGTGGCCTAATTAAATATTTAAGGTTGGGAAAGGGCAGCGCGATTAAGATGGTAGGTATTCATTATGTAGCGCTCCAGCAAAAAGTGGTCTAAGCCTCAGTAAAAAGCGATCACAATTTTGTTCTAATATAATTCAATCAGGATATGTGCACTAAAATGCGATTGATAATGATTCAGTATACACCATCGATGTATGTAACAAGGGTTGAAGTATGACGCTATTATTATAGCGATGTTTATAACTTTTCCATATTAATAATTCTAATTAAAGGTACCTTTTTTTTTGTGTACGTTTCTATTATTTATTTAATAATATAAAATGCTCAGTTTATGACTTATATGTGTATACACACACATGCCAATAGATACTAATTAACTATTGGAGAAATTTGGAAAACAAGAAAATTTGTTTTCACAAAGTTATAGTCAATAATTTTAACCAAAAATATATAAAGAAGTAATAAACAAAAACTACAACCTTATCAATTTTCCTTATAATCAAAGTCTATTAGTCTAGTTTATCCAAAGTAAATAGTGTTGCTTTGAGTGATTCAGGCGTATATTAGTTAAAGCTTAAGAAAACTGTATGCCGCGCGCAACCACGCCCACCTCCCATTACTCGCGCCGCTCAGCGCAGCTTATCTTGAGTTGAGAGCTTCTAGCTTCCTGCCGCTATCTGCGCCTGAAGCACTCAGACTCAATAGAGGCGAGATCGCGTCGGAGCTTATTGATTATATTGCTGTTTCAATTTAGTTGCGATGAGCTGATAAAATCATTGGTTCGTTCTAATTTAAAGCTTGCTTAAAATTATAACTATACAAACATTACGCAATTGAACATTATAAGTACATCACAGCTCATATACGTCCCCACCGAGGGGCTCGAGCCTACCCTAACTACGTTAGGGCGATTAGGCCTTAGCCACGCTGGCCCAGTGCGGGTTGGTTGACTACGTACACCTTTGAATCGCTTCGCAGATGTACGCAAGTTTCCTCACGATGTTTTCCTTCACCGTAGGAGCGTCGGATAAATGTACATATGAAATTCGGAACGAAAAACACATTGGTACACGGTGGGGATTAGATCGCGGGCCTCCCGATTCTATGCGGCGCATAAACCAGTGCCGAGACCACAGCGCCACCGACGCTTATACAAGTACAGTATTATAAAATTCTAGCTGTAGACACCCTTCAATCATAACAACCTTTTTTCTTTCAAGCGCCATTTTATGTTTATACTTATAAATGGTTTGTAAAAAAATTGAACGCCTCGTTCATCCACGTCTATTTCCCATTACCTACGCCACTCAGTGTAGCTTATCTTGAGGACATCCAAATTCCTTATGCTTAAGAAACTCCGATGGCTTATAGGTGCGATATGGAATTAATTTTTCATTTCTCATACTCGGAAAGTTATGTTGTTTTGATCTGATTATTGGGTGGAAAATGCTGCTTCCCGACTTAGGGAGGGAAAAACTCATACAATTTACTTCCCACCCAAGGGCCGGAATGAACTTTAAAAATAGAACTACGAATGTCAGCTACGAACTGTCAGCTGTGAACTATGCTGCGGCCATGTGAGTTTCTAAACAGCCAGTGTGAACTTAGCGCAAACTACTTCCAGCGGAATAAGCCGCAACAAATACGCGGTGAGTTCCATATTTAAAATTTAAACAGTCGACATAAATTGGTACACGTGGTTTAACACGGGTAAAAGAATCAATTCCTTCTCGGACTATAGCCTAAATACCTCGGGAATTGATTCTTTCCACCCTCGGTTAACAATCTACTATTTTCACAACTTTGTGGTAACTGTAATTAAGCAAGATTTTAAAGCAAGGTTTAACTGTTTAGTATGATAAAACTGTGATGTATAAGGTTCTGTATTAAAACGGGACATTTATAAGATAACTTGCTAAATTACACGTATATCTGGCCGTCTGTCGAGACCTTTTTTCACAAGAACGAGAGCAGGTATCAAGTTAAAATTAATATCAGATACTCAAATCAGTTAGAGTACAGTTGAGGCAATGACTTGCCATGTCAACGTTTGTTTAAAAGGTTATGAGTTACATGTATATAGGTTCTTCTGAGTGGGGTATATAGGTAGGTAGCTCCTAAGTGATGACTCATATATCAAACCACGCGGTTATTAGAACTAAGGCTTAGGCTGAGTTTCCTGTGTTTCCTCGGATATTAGAATACTATAATATGTAATTGAACGTTTCATTTTTCATTCAAATTAGAATTTGACTAAGGCTCGATCGTGATGCCATTATCAATCAAGGTGGAAACATGACAGCCGCAAAATTTATCGTACAATAAATACAAACGAAGTCTATCGATTTTAATATCAATCAAGTCAACACGTTTTCCCTTTCAAAATGTCTGTTGGACCCATTTGCGTTTATCCGTGATTTTGCGGGATTAACTGACACGCTCATTGTGGCTATGGAATAGCCACAATATTTATATAACTCATTTCACAATATTTGTTTATGTCTTTCGACGTACGAGTATTTAATTAGTCTATGGCATTGTTGCTTAAAACGTTTTGTGTAGATAGTGTAGTATATAAATCTTCGTTATTTGTGCTGCGAGCTTTAATAAAATTATGAATATTTTTTTTTTGGTTTCTTTATAAGCACAAACTTTATAATAGCTTTCGTTGTTATGTTATATACTACATAATATAATATAACAACGTTTATATGGTCATCTATATTTAATATGGAGCCATTGGTACGGCTGACTTAAGTCTCGAAGTATTTTCTGAACACATATGAAATGGTTTTGAGAAAACAGCCGTAGTTGCGAACCAAAATTAGCTGAGTGTTTTGTAAGCTGGTTTCAAGGTGTTCCGGACTTAAGTCCTTGTGAGGGAAAATGTGTGATGAATACAGAGCATTTGTGTACTTATAGCTATTAGTATATGTCTATTGAAAATGTTTATTATACATAGTCAGTTGGTGTGAACATATGAAATATTTATTTGTTTATTTTAAGGGAAACAAATTAATGTTGTGTATAGCAGTTAACACTAGGTAAAATATTTTTTAATATTAATTTTAGTGATCTTGATAAATTCGATAAATTTTTGGGAGCGAGAGAATTTCAAGTTCCTTCTTAAGCTGTTCAGCTAATTAAACAGACTTTAGATCTTCACGCAGATAATTTCTCAGCATTATTGACATTGATGGACCACACCTGCCACACTGTGTAGGCATGCCGTGCATACACGCGGCTACAGCTTCGAGGTATGTTTTTGTCGCCCACACACATGTCATTGTCACCGTCGCGACACACCCTGGTTAGTTATCACCTTTGGCTGCACATGGCTGCATACGTGTTCATGTGCTCCTAGTAGATAATTTATATTCTGAAACAAAAAGACTTATTGCTTATATATTATTGATTTAATTTGTATTAATAAATAACAGCAAATAATCCGAAATTATATTTTGAGAATGTACAGTAAGTTAAAAAAGAATGCGGTATGACAAAAGTGCTAAATCAACCCAATTCATAAAATCTAATAATTCACAAACATGGTCACTTTATTTATCCCCTGCAAATAGTTACAGGACCTATTTGCAGGGAAGACATCAATAATTTGATTATATATCGTGCATTACTGAATATTGAAATAATATTTAATAGTGTGTATTAATGAGAAGTGTAGATTTTGTAGTATTAAAAATTAATCAAAACCGGTAAAATATTAAATATAATATAATATGTATTATTATCTGTGATATATTTACATATAATACAGAATAATCATAATAATATGTAATACGTACAATCTTGTATATGGCCTGTTTTAGAATGCTATTGAATGTATTAAAATATTCACAAGCATTTATTGATATCATATTTCTTATTTCTATTTTGAACTATATATTCGTTTATTAATAAACAATAAACATCAGTTTAAACCAGTCTGAACGAAATATATTTGATCTGTAATATTTTGTGATGATGCAAATGTTATAATCCTCGACCTACAAAGAGGATTCTGCAAATAATTAATTTTCAAATAAACTTTAACAATATATACGGTTAATCAGAGCATTCAACGAAAGTTTTAAGTGCAAAACAGCTTTCGCGCGGCAGCGGACATGTCTAAAACAATAGTGCTATCGTCGGGGTCCGCCATCCCTTTACTCGCGGAACTAACTGTATATTTTTTTTTAATTTCCAGCTTTTTGCTTTATCCTGTTGTCGGACTACGTTTTCAAGCTCGTTTGTTTTAGTTAGCGGAATCACAGATAGTCGGTATTTTCACATTGTCACGGTTTTTTAAAGGTTGCAAGTTTTGTAAATCGTGAAAGAGATATTAATTTATTAAACACTAGCTGACCCGGTGTACTTCGTACCGCCTAATTATTGGAGGCATATTTAGTAAGTCACAAACACACGACACAATACTATTTTAATTTTATTGAAATTTGTTGCTTTTAGTATTTAGGAATATTAAAGAATTATAGTATAGGTGCACAGCAAAGAGGCGTTTACATTTCAAGTGACATTTTACCATAGACAATAGGTTGGCACCCATCAAATATGTCAACACATTAATTATTTTTATATTTTGAAATTTAAATACACGATGTTATAAGCAAAGTTGATATTATGTTGTCGATTCAAAAGTCTTGTTTTAATGCGTTCTTCAATTCGAGTGGAACATTTGACGGTATTTGTAATACCGTCAAATGTTTGACAGAAAGTAAGTGATCAACTTTTATATGGGAAAATGAAATTGTCGTCTTACTCTATCTTACTCGCAATTTTTCCTTATTTGCTCACCGTTTAGACCTACCCTGGACTACGACAAACATTTTAAAACCAAAATCAGCTCAATCGGCCCAGCCGTTCTCGAGTTTTAAGCAGACTAACGAACAACAATTCATTTTTATTTATATAGATTGTTAGAGTTATTTTGCATTTTTTTTAAATTACGGTAAATAGATGTTTCAATTTAAATACTGGGCAACGTGACTTTACTTTTTATGTCATAAGTTGACAATGCATAGTGCGAAAGTTAGTTGTGGTTCCTGCCTTGTGTGTTAGAGGTTCTGGTGTGTTATGGTATTGTAGTCAGTTGTAGCTAATTACCATTAGGTAGAGACCGGCAGCTAAGAGAATGCTTTTCAGACAAGTGCCATCAATTTTTTACGTGTATGGAATAAGGTTCATATTTGGATTATTCTAAACACTTTGATTATACTAAATACACGTCTTATCAAAAATGCAATCTTGCTTACGAAAGTTTACTAGTCTGCCAACAGGACTGTATAAAAATCTTTGTACTTATTTTGTGATTTAGTCCCCTGACTTTTATGCTAGGTCAAGCCTGTATTGGTTGGTCCCCCGAGCCAAAAGGGTGGCGGGCGCATTGCATCGCCTGCTGCCCAATCTCGGGGGACCGAGGGATGGAGTTCGCCGCCTGTATGAGGGCGTCGTGCGATCCGTGGCCATGTATGGGGCTTCCGTGTGGTCGCAAGACTGCGCGAGGTCCCCCCGCTGCAGAGCTCTGCTACGGAGCCTGCAGCGGATAATGGCCATACGGATCGTGCGAGGCTACCGTACAATCTCGTACGAGGCGGCGACGGTTCTGGGACGCCATTCGACATCCTGGCCGACATGTACGCGGCGACGTATGCGTCGCGGCGTGTCGACCGGTGGGGCGATGGAGGGAGCGCCCTGGAACCCGCGCACGAAGTGCCTAAGCGGGAGTGGCACCGACGGATTGTGGCGGCCTGGCGTGCGCAGCTCGAATTACGGATCTGCGCGCGCCAGCGGGCCGTCGGTGCCGTACTCCCGCACCTCGAAGCTTGGCTCCACGGGAAGGAGGAGGTCACCTACCGATTGACTCAGATACTCACCGGGCACGGCTGCTTCGGTGAGTATCTGTGTCGAATAGGACGGGAGAGATCGACACATTGCCACCACTGCGCATCCGACCTCGACTCGACCCAGCATACGCTAGCGGAGTGCCCCGCGTGGTCCTCCGAGCGCCGAGTCTTGGTCGCAGAGATCGGGCGAGATCTGTCTCCGCCGGCATTGATTGCAGCAATGCTGGCGGACGAGGGAGGTTGGAGGGCTGTGGCCTCCTTCTGTGAAGCAGTGATGCTCCAGAAGGAGGCCGCCGAGCGGGGTCGGGCGATGGCCGATCCCGCTCGAAGAAGGCGGCGCCGGGCTCGGTAGCACAGCTGCGGCGCCGCCGCGGGTCGCCGGCGGGCGCAAGGAAGTCGCGACTGCTACGGCGACCCGGGATGGACCACGCCCCTTCCGTGGCCGGGGGCGTCGAACAGGGCAAGACAAAGAATGAGAAAATAAATAGAGAAATAGCAATATTAACTTAATTACATTCTACGTTGTTGACATCCAAAGAGAAAAATATCTCTGTGAAGAGCGAATTTTCAACTGCAACTTTTTATAAACACGAAACGAAGCAATGAAACACCTATAATCTGTAAACGAGACGAACGTAAAATATTCGCGCGGGACTCACATAAACTGACTTTATTTATAACACCAATCTTCCTCACTCACTCGAATTTTATTCTGTAAACACGGCGCTGGATTTTCTCTGAATGTCCTGTTACAGCGGCTGTCTAGACTTTGTGCCGTAAAATTTTATTGTTCCAGAAAAAAAATACCTTTCTAAATTTCTTTTTGCGTCAATTTAATCGACGGTGTTTATCTGTTGATTGTAGGTATTCTAATCGCTTTATAAGACTAAAAGATTTTCGATTTTCGCCGAAACATTAATATATATAATTGAAACTTGTTTCTTCATACAATCCTCTTAGTGCCTCATTATTTTGCAGAGAAATGTTTGTATAATTTAAATAATAACAGGTGTTCCATTGTCGACATTTAGAATAGTCTTATTAACTAAAGAAAAAATGATATAATATTTTAAAAACTAGTGTTATTTTTAAAATAACCATAATCACGCTTAAGAATAGGCTTAATAATAAGAAAAAGGCTTAATAATAAGAAAAACCAACCAATAAAAAATGTTGTTAGTGATTTACTCACCTTTCAATTTCTAAGTTTTATAAAGATACTAGCGGACCCGACAGACTTCGTCCTGTTAAAAAGATTTGTACAGTGGCAGTTTTTTGTTCCTAATTATTTTATAGATAATGTCGCATAGCCAACCAAATCGCAAAAAAAGTCTAAATGACCTATTTACATTTTGTGGCTATTCAATTTTGGAACGTGACATTAAATCCTCCAACGATGTATTCTGTGCTCCAACGCACGCACGCACACTGTTTTGATATGATGAGACACACTGATATGATTGAATTTCAACTATATGTAGCGTTAATAAAGCGCAAATTGACTCTTTGATGTTAGGAACACACCTTCATTGCTTAGACAATAGTGAGTGCTTGCAATATGAACTTTATACAATAACAGTAAAGCTCAATTCGACTATACGTTTTAGTTAGAAAACGTTTGCATGGGAAAATAAAAGGGCTGTTTTTAGGGTATTTCCGATGATTATTCGAATTTTCCTCATTGTAAAAACCCTCCTTGAACTTCAACGAACATTAACAAAAAAGAATTGGCCAAATTGGTCCAGGCGTTGTTGAGTTATGAGCTTACCAACACATTTTGCGATTCATTTTTATATATAAGATAAGCAGCATAATGTTTTTGTTATCGTAGAACTGTCGAAAAAAAATTGCGGAAATTTATTTTCAATTTCGAAAACAATAAACAGCGTTGGATTTAGTGGTTCAAATTTAAATTTGACTTGTTTTGTCGCCTCTACATTGACGTCGGAATTGCCGCGCTGGCTTTAATATGCGTTTAAGCGAAACAAATGTCCAATAACCTGTCAGAGGCAACCACGAGTGCATCGCGCGGAGCGGCTATCCGTCACCACCATACAACAAATTTATTATCACCAATTATTATTATCTCAACCATTTTCAACTGTTGGAGTCATGAATTCAATTGGGTATTTGAATGTCTCATTCTATTTACATTAAAAGTACACTGATAGTTTAAAATTAAAATATTGTGTAAATAACAATGTTCTTACCATTATTACTTTCGAAAAAATAGCGACATGTTTGTGCTGTCGTGGTTCGCTCAAAAACAATTCATATTAAAACACATTGCATTATGACGTCGCAATACAGTAAAGCCATCAAGTATGGTAAGACGTTCATAAAAAAAAAACAAATTCTTATTTTTTATACATTTATGTGATCACATTATTTACATTAGGCAAATAAAAATAAGAAGTAAAACATCGATAGTTGTAGGAAAATACTCCATTGGACGTTCGCAATCGACAATAAATCTGTTATTTCAAATCAATAGCTTTGACTACTGGCGTGAAACACCTATATTGCTAACTCAGTTGAAATGGATGAAACACCAGATTTTTGTTGAAGTAGAAAATCCGCTTGATAATAAAAGTATTCATAAGTAGAACCACTTATATTGATTATTTTTATTTCACATTGTAGAGATTTTGATTTGGTTTGTGCGATGAAGTAATTTATTTAACTTACGTGTTCATATATAAAATACATAAGTATTACATTTGTTATTTTTGTTTGATCCTATTTAAGTGTCATTTTACAACTTCACAACTTCCACTGTTAAAGTTTAAATAGAAGAAATCTCAATTAGAGATAAGTCTATTAATTGTAACTTATTTAAAGATTTATACTCTTGTTGTGTGTTGTGTTGTTTTTACTCTTGTTATAAAAAAGTGTATATAGATTTGAAATATTTTATTTAATTATATTAAATTGTTATAGAGATAAAGTAACTTTCGATCTGGAAGGTAGTGTGTTTTTAATAAGGAACTTAAACTAAAGTTCTTTAATCATAGTTGAATATGGTTTATTTAAGGTTGGCCATGGCCATATTAAATTTATATTTCTTCAGTTGATAATACTTTATTAATTTATGTCAACGTCCTCTCTGTGTGTAATTCAATTGAAGCATTGAAACTAAAACTCAAGTATAGAAAATAAATACATTTTTTGTTCATGAATTTTATATATTATATAATATTATAATTATGCATTTAGTTTTATAATGATATCCATTATATTATAGTAAAATACATATGTATTTCGACTCGAAAATATAAACCCAGTTTTATTATTTTTATCGTATTTCATTAGAAATTTTTCATTAGATTTAATTTGCATGTAAGTGCAAAAAAAAATATAGCTTTGAAAATATAATTAAAAACTAACAACCGACCCATCAGTATAAATAATACTTAAAACAGGTCCGAAGAAATCTAAAGCTCTTTCTTAATGTTCATTTAAGTAAGCCTAACTAGCGAACTACTCGGCAATTACTTGCGTTCAACTTTTACATCCAAGCGTCGAAGTTGCGAGGAGGCGCGCCAAATCATATCGCGGAGCGCTGAGTTGCCAACTCCGATTTAATCTAACTCGCTTAAGAACTTTAAGACGAGAATTCCGATTTCTCAGTTGTACGAAGCGCTGTATCTCGGAATTCCGCCCCGTAGCCAGGTCACGTTCTAGTGAGATTGGCTGTATTTGGCTGTTGGTGATGTACAGTGCTAGTGTTCTATTGTTGGTGCGTTCTAAATATAATTAGCCTCTTGATTGATAGTTTAGAATTTATTACAATGCTTTCTTAGATTGCATAAAGTGCATTGAAAACTGTAAAGGGCAATATGGACCGCAATTTACTACGTCGGCTATGATAGATGGAAATGGATAATGCGGTAATGTCAATGCCAAGAAATCAACCGAAAGTCTCTATAATTTCGGAAAGATCACTTTCAACAATTCTACAATACAGTAATACCTACATGTCATATTCGAAATCGGTTGTAAATTTAGTATTTGATTATAATTTGTATTTGTAAATGCAAAAAGGAAATCTGTGTATTGCCTAGCCGCATGGTGCGGCAACTAATCTATATATATAAAAATGAAACCCGTTTCGCGTTGTCACGGCATCACGTGTGAACGGCTGAACCGATTTCGATAATTCTTTTTTTTAAATGTTTGTGGAAGTCCAAGGATGGTTCTTACGGAAAAAAATATTAAGAAAATCTCTCAGAAATATTGAAAAGTATACATTTAATTTTGCATATTTTAAAAAACGCGCGTTACGAATGTCAATTTTTTTTTATACGAATGTCAACGCCATTCACAGCCATAGACTATATTAAAAGAGCATCGTTTCAACTATACAAAATAAAGTAGTGCATCAAAGCTACGCTAAGGCGGTACGAAGTTCGCCGGGTCAGCTAGTACTTAAAAAAAATGCGTTGATGTTGTGGTTTAAAATAAATTTATTAGTATTTATTATTCTATAATTTCGAATATAGATTAGAGGTTTTATGTATAGTTAGAAGATTATAATAAAATAAAACAGTGAATAGAAAAATTTTGCAAGATTTATTTCATTAACAACAATATAAATTAGTGGCAATAAGCCGGATGATGGCGTATGGAACTGAAACCTGGTCACTCTCATTGGGCCTTACAATGAGGCTCAAAGTCAACCGAAGGCCAAGAAAGAGGGCAATGCTCTGAGTTTATTTGCGTAATGGTATTAGAAATTATGAAATCCGCAGAAAAACCAGGGTATAGTTAGAAAAATTACAAACCTTCAGCGGCCGCTGGGGTAGAAAAATCCTTGAGTAGTGGGTATATGCGAGACACCTGAGGGGCGATCGCACTAATAAATCGCAAGCGAAACGCAACCGAACCGTTCGGCTTAACCAATCCGAACGCCACAATATCACGCCATCTGTTCGATGACGTGATGTTCTAGCTCTCGGATTGGTTGAGTGGAACGATTTGGTTTCGTTTCAGCTGCGATTTGTTAGTGCGATTGCCCCCCTGTTGGCTTCCCACAAAATGCTCAGACTCAGTGCAGACTCTAGGTTGACCCTGGACGCGAGCAGCACAGGGCCAATAAGGGTGGAGATTCTTGGGCTAAAATGAATAAATGGTTAAATAGTTTCTAAAACCGCTTCCGCGATGTGAGCTAACAAAAACGTAACTTTTTCATGGTTTAATAAAACACTGAACTGTATTTTTAATCTGACAATTAAATTCAACTTTTAAAGGTAATAAAATTGTAAATCGTAATAAACTGTTTCGTTTCGTTCTATTTTATAAAAACATTATTCTGTTCCAACGAGGCTTTATTAAAGCTGTTTATTTACTTAGCTTCTGCTGGCTCATTTAATTGGCTCACAAATCAAGTTAAAAGTTGAAAGTAAACAGAATTTTATTTTCATTTTCACCGTAGTACTATGAATAGCAGTTTATAAAATATTCGGAAATCGTTTGAGTGGTGTTAGCAGGTGCATTCTCAATAGGTAGCTTAGGTCCAATTTCTCCAATTTAATAGGGGGCTAGTTAACTAACAACTAATTTTGACATTTCAGTAATGAAGTAAATTAAATCTTATTAACTGTAATATTTTTTATTTTCTGGTTTCATATATACCATAAATACTTATTCGAGGGGTTGTTAATCTGTTGTGATTCTCACAAAACTACAATAATTATTATATTCATTTACCGTCGATGAGTGAGATGACCTTACTTACTTCACTATTAAGTTTCATGACGTTTGTAAATACACTATTAGAAAAAAAAACTTCCACACTGTAATTTTAAAGAGCGTCGGTGCGCTGATTAAAATTACATTAGTATATAGTATTTTTCTGCACTCAACTAATCGAAGCTTGTAATAGATCCTACAATGTACCAATGTGTTTTAAATTTTTCGGATATTCCTTATCTGACACTCATACTGTGAATGAAAATATCGTCAGGCAACTTGCAATATAATGGAGCTTACATAGTTAAGTTAGGTTCATGCCTATCTTACGTAGGCAAGGACGTGCGATGTAGTTTCGAGAAGATCTTGGCTTAAGGCTTAAGGTATTGTTGGCGAAATGTGTGAGAAGATATTCAAAATCAAACCCCAATGCATATCGCTTCTGTCTTCTTCACATATCTTCCATATACACAATTAAAATGAAATGAATAATCATATTAACTCGTATAATCTCATCGTCAAAACCATAATAGAACTACATTGGAAGTCGTCTGCAGGTATATTACGCCAAAAGGTGCATAAAGTCGTTTGCTAAATGAGAAATTCCTTGCGTACGTGCTAACCGGTGCGCTGCTCTTACATTTATCGATTGTCGATAAAATGTATAAAGTAAAAGCATGAGTAGGACAGTTTAAGTTTTTCAATGATAGCTTAAGACTTTTATTTAAACTAGTATTGGATAACGACTTTTAGGATATTACAATGGCGCGTTTAGACATTTAAACTTAGGATTATGAGAATTTAAGTGTGTTACTTGATCTTGCTAGATTTAGTTTCTGTGCATATTGATTTACCACATAAAGACACATAACATTAATTTTGTTTCAAATAAGTGTGTTTTATCGTTATTAGATAAATAAGGTCGAAATAACATATATTGATTTTTAATTAGTATGCCAACCAAAAGTCAAGTTTGTAAAATGTCAAAAACTATCAAACTATCAAATTAATTTATAAATTATAAAGGAAAATAATACAACAATGAGCAAGTCTCCAACAACTATCAAATTATCTCATCATTCTTTCAATAAATATCTTATATATTGAATACATAACATATACATTCTTCCAATTAGTAACATAAAGATCCGATTCCACTAACAGATAACGGTTTATTACATAATTACTTTTGACACTATTATTTTATGAATCAAATTAACTTTGTTTATTACTTAATGCCCTGTTAAACTGTATATGAAAATGGACATTCATATGAATTTATAGAATTAATATTACGTTTTCATTAAATGTGTTTATATATTTTCCTCGATACGGATTTTAAAAAATCCGTCCCACCGCTCACGTCACCTGCATTAGAGAACGGTATCTGGGGC
Organism: Scirpophaga incertulas; assembly: GCA_036419045.1. Classification (NCBI taxonomy): domain Eukaryota; kingdom Metazoa; phylum Arthropoda; class Insecta; order Lepidoptera; family Crambidae; genus Scirpophaga; species Scirpophaga incertulas. Next base: position 7,603,190 of record CM071644.1, read on the forward strand.
GAGTATTAATTTGGCTCGGTAATGGTCTCGTAGTAAAGGACTCGAATTTTTCACGTGTTTTCAGGCAGCGCTTGGCGGAGTTAATTTGCTGGCGCACTTGCTTAGCTTTTTAGTATTCGCGTAATCAATATCTCAGCTTTGAGTATTTTCTTCTTATTTCCTCTCTTGTTCCGGTGGCGTCGTTCGTTAAACAAATTTTCATTTTAATATTAATCATTATAATCCATTGTTAGTCCGTTGGTTTAGTATTTATAATTGTATTGAATTCCAAGTAAGACGTTACATCTTTAATATAACCCAACATAATTATGTTAGTGTTATTTTCATATAATAATTAAAACTATACTTCACAGCGTGTTTAAATTATAATTATATTTAAATACGAGTGCTAGAGTCTTGTTAGGTTGTTTATTTTAGAGTAAATAAATTGTGCTATAAAACATTTGATATCGCTGTCTGAAAGAAAGTTTTTTAATGAGAATGGGAGTTGAAAAATTTGCGGCCGGTTAAAATTAAGGTCAGAATAGCTCGTTGAAATCTTTAATATTTTTTCACTCTATGGAAGTTATGTAAATAGCAATAAGGTCGAAAGTGTATGCGAACTTCACATGGATTCCTTGCCAACCGGCGAATTGTCTGTCTGACTAAGCTCTAAATTATTGTAACAGAAAATGCCATTATTGTGATGACAAACTTTTTTACATTCATAACAATTGGTCTAATCAAAATCAAAAATCAAATCAAAATCAGAATAATTTTTATTCAACATAGACCTTTACAGGCACTTATTGACGTCAAAACAAACAAAACAAAAAAAAGCTTCAAAAAAAACAACAACCTTGTCCGTAATACGAAAGCTCATAGCTTTATTGTCTACTAGCTTTCAGTCCGCGGCTTCGCCCGCGTGGATTTCGAAATTGGGTCTATAGAGGGTTAAGGGTCATAGCTTTTGCCCACGCGCGTGGCCACGCGCACATGGCGCGAAGGTTTTATCGCGCTTCCCGTGGGACTATCCGTTTTTCCGAGAGAAAAAATACCGCAAAACCTAGCTCAAGAATCACTCTATCTATTGATGAAAACCGCATGAAAATTTTTACAGTAGTTTTTGAGCGAAGCCTTTATTGCGCATCCCGTGGGACCTGTCGATTTTTCCGGAATAAAAATTACCCTATTATTTAATCCGGACTTTTATCTTTACGTCTGCAAAATTTAAAAGCAATCGGTTCAGTAGTTATGGCGTGAAAGTGGAACAAACAAACAAACTCACTTTCCGATTTATAATATTATTAGTAAGGATAAGGATTAGTAAGTTGTTATAGAAGTATTTATTTAATATATATTTATCCGTTGACTATATATGAAACGATTGATGAAAGTTGAGGAAGCTAGGAAGGAAGGAAGGAAGTATATTTAAATCATAGCAAGTGGATTCATTATCAATTTTATTATAGAATAATTTTATTTATTAAAATCTCTGCAAATCATTTACAATACAGTCCACTTCAAGAATACCTACTACCAACCAAACCATACTTAAAAGTTTAGCCTCAACGGGGAACTGTGAGTTATCGCCTTCCTTAAGACTCAGTATAAATAAATTTAAAGCAAACTTGGAAAAAAAGGCCTTCGGTTAATCTTCGGTGGCAGGAACAGGTCATTAAGAATATATTATCATCACGTTATATATATATATCATTTACGGATTGTAACGAGCAGCTGTGAAGTACATTATACTCGGGCGATGCAAGCCGATTTCGCCGAGATGGTGCAAATGTCACACGCCATTTAAGCGATTGCATTGTCGCCGAGGGACGCGTTGGCGTCGATCAACAACCGCCGGCGCGATTTAACGAGATCGCGCGGTTTCTTCCGTAACAGACTAACGATGCTGTCGCTCTGACATCAGCCGTCAGCTCGTGTCGATAACACGCGGGTCGAAGAGCAAACATATTGATAGATATGTGATTGTGCTTGTCATGTGTCAGGCTTGTACGTTTCGAAGGTTCAACAACGAGTTAGCTTATAGTCTTTTTTATGACAGTATTAGTAAATAATATTTAAATTAACTTATGTAGTTTAATTTTTAAATTAGTACTAAAGGCAAACCTAATGCAACAAACCATTCTCCACCAGTCAACCGAGTGGCTAGTTATAAAATGTTTGGAACAGACAAGGTTTAAGAAAAAAAAAATAGTACATACATTTAGATATAAATATTTGAACAATTTAACACGAGAATAAGGTGTTCAAGTAACTAACTTCAGATAGAGTTCACACTTAAATATGTATGTACTTACACTTGTGTATGTCTTGATGTGGTAAGGTTGATCATTCTATGTGTGAATTAGTTATTGTTATATTTTGGAATTCCATAAGAACTGTAACAATTTACTATAAAGTAGGCAATTTACTGGTTTCCTAATATTATCTTAACAAGTACCTATGAAATTTGATTTGATTGAATGAAGATTTCTAAATCTTACTTTATAATTGTTTTGATTTAAGAAATGTAGAAAGCCTCGCCATCCAACGGGGAAATGCTGCCAGCCTTTTGGGCACCATCTCTGACGGCAGCACTGGAGGTGAAGTTTTTTTTATTTTGTAAATTTTGTATATTTTATTTGTAGTAATTTTTAGTCATTAAGTAGTTTTAAGCTTAGAAAATACAAAAATATTTAGTCATTACGTTTGATATGATCTGCGTATCATATAATTTAGTTTTTTGTTTTCTCAATAGTTATTTTGATAAATGTTTTAAATATAGTAGCTACTAAAAATCTTATTTTCCTATAATAGATGTAGAATTTATATATTTTTGGATAGAATTTAGACCCTACAGTGCAATTTTTGATTACTGTTGAATCTTGTCATTTGTTTATATTAATTGAAATAACTTAATGGGTAATTTTTTTTTAGTCAGTATTTATTATATATAACTTTATAATTTTCTGAAAACAAATGTTCTTGCCTTTAAATTATATAAATAGTTAGTTGAACGTCTATTGAAATTAGTGTAGAAGTTCTATAAATTTAGTTTTCGCAAAATTGTTAAAAAGCCCAATATTCCGAAATATTCAGTATGTGGCACATTCATAGGCAAATACTTATTGAAACAATAAAACAATTAGTTAATTATTATAACTTTTATTTGATAAGCCCAACATTTAATTTGAATTTAAAAAAAAATACAAGTTACAAATAAAATAATTGTATTTTATTTGTAACTTGTAATTTTTGCATTGGCTCGTGATAAAACAAGATGTTGCACCAAACTCCGCTCTCTGGTAATAAATTTAACGTTCACAAAGAATGTCCGTTTCTATTTAGTATCCTGGCGCTGTGTAAGATCCAAAGCTTTGAGTTCAGCACGTGACTCGATCTATGGCACCGGTATTACGCCGCGGTCGATAGCGCATTCGGCTAAGCTGCAAATACTGACTCAGCATACCCCGAAAGCAAGGCTTACGATCAGATTTCAACTCCGGGATATTTGAGTGGGATACTTTTAAGGTATTGCATCGTAGTTAAATATTTCATTTTACTTGTTTTTAGCATTTATTACCATATTTTTTTGCTTTACATTTATATATATTTATATAGACTAGTAAGACACGTACAAATGACAATTTAAATTATTCTAATTGTTCGGAGCTGTAGTCTGAGGTACGAAATAAAATTATTTTATTAAAATTGTGCTTTCTAGTTATGAAATGGTGATAAAACGATTGTGTAATTTCATCAGTGTTCGATTTATTTCTTATCACAAAATATTTGTTACGTAAACTCTATATGATTATTTTTTTTAAACTGTGTTTATAATGGTAATAAAGACTACAGTCTATTTATTTTTTGTTAATTTGTCTGTGTGTAAATATGGTTTTTAGATGCTTTCTTTCAGTTTTTAAAAGGTTAAAGGTTAGGTTATATACGTAGTACTTTCCCTGCTATCTTTAAGATATATAAAGCAAAAATTATTTTTTACATAAATTCTGCAGATAAATATTTACTAAAATCGATTGGGAAATGGTTTGTGGCCGGGCTGTTCAATTGATATTTTATTTTTGATACAGCAAAAGAGTTCTGTATTGTCGATATCAACCTTATCTATCAGTTTGAACAGTCTGATCGAAGTCAACATAGCTTAAAAGGTGTCTCACTAACAATCTTGATAGTAGGTGTTGAATAGTGTGTATTCTATAATTGGTGCTTAGTCATAGATTATGTGTTGAATTTACAATGGACGTAATTACTGTCTTTGCTACATTCTTCTAAATCTTTTTCTTCTTCTATCTTAAGGCGTCTAGAATTAGATAACAAAAAAAAATCCTATACATTTTTTTAACTAAACATGTCTATGCCAGATGAAGGCCACATCAAGTATATATGTATAATAGCTTAATATTGATATTTACAATTTTAAATAGATATACCATTTCAAACATAAACTCGTTTAAGAGATTCAATTATTAAATTGAATGAGGTTTCGTGTCAATGAACATCAAACGTTTCATCAGGATAAGATACAAATAAATTATACATGCTGGCCGGCATTCGGGAACGGATTGGGAGCGTGTGCGTAGTCCTTAATTTATTGGCGCACTCTGTGAAAAGGCCGCTTTGTCAGGAATCGAACCAGCAAATCATTGTTGTATAGTCCTAAGTAGGTATTAAGTCCGACCATCAATTGCGGAACGTTACGGCTTTTTCGTTTAGTTGAGTGGAATAGTGGCTTAGAACCAAATGCATCACCGCGTCTGCCGGACGATAAATTATTTATTAGCTAAAACGTATTGTTTGTATGTTATAGTTGCTTTTTATATAAGAAGAAAAGAAAACAGTATTAGGTCTGTGCCAATTAAATTAAATATTAAAATAGTGGTATGTTCTAGTGGTCGGGATTACTGAAAGTTCCGAGGTTAGATTTTTCTGCTTTCTGGTAGGTGGAGTCTGGGTCTGGAGTTCACGTGAAGCTTTTTTTAAGAAGCTTTCATGATCCTAAAATAAAAGTCGTAAACACTTATTATATTATTTGAATATTGCAGCTATATAATGCTATATAAACCTACCTATGCTACTGTAGTCATATAAAATTTTTGATATACTTTCCCTTATCAATAAGATTGTCTGAATAAAGTAACTGTCTCTAAATTATATTGTCGTTCCATTACTTTATTCAGACTGTAGATTCGTTAAGAGTCTTTTTATACCGCGTAATTCGAAAGATTCCGATCGCATTCAGACAATGACAAATAAAAGTTGACCAATAAAATATTCTGCCATAAAACGAATGCGGGCTTACCAAGGGACTTACCAACCGAACCCTAGGGCGAGACTTTCCTTCCTTCGCCCATATTTGACGAAGGACTATAAAAGTCAAGTGCCGGTGGTCATCGTCATTGACACCCATTTTTACAATACATTGAAAGCGTGCGGCCGCAATTGCTTTGTTCTCTTCGACATTGATTGTCAAACACAAAGGAGATTGAATACAAAATAGGCTCGCGTTTCAAACTCCACTCGATATATTGGAGATGAACGCGACAGCATCAATCACGGGAGGGAATTGTCATGGAGATGACCTTTTAGAAATTAATAATCAATATTGGAGCAATTTTCGCTCTCTCCAGGGTTGGAGAAACCAGATCAATAGCACCTAACGAGGACGACTCTTGGTATCATTTTATGGGTTGTTACAATTTTATTAACGCCATTTAAATTGCTGCTTATATTCACCCTGTTGAGTCCATTCAGTGATGAATAAATACATTCATCTAATCACATCTGCTCACAGAAATGTTTGGTGGGTGTGAAATAAATACTTTGCTAACTTCACAATTATATATTTAAAATTTCAGTAAATTTTCTTATTCAACTATTTTGATATCAACGAAAGCGAAAAATAAATAAATAAATCGTTCAAATAAAACCAATTATTTATTACGGTACCGCTCCAGTCTAATATATAGCTTGCATTTTTTCATATTTAATATAAATTTAGTTTTTTTTTTTAATAAAATAAATACCCGTGTGGTGGTCTAGGTTTAGCCATTCGAGAGTTTATTCGAGTGTGGGTCCTGTGGGATTGCTATGATTATCGTTCATTTTATTACAGGAATTATGACCACGTCAAATGCTACACAATTTCAGCAATGGACACAAACTATTTTTGAGGTGAAACCTGAAACGTAACAATGTCACATTACTTCCTTACTCCATTATCTTTATAATTCATTGTTCGTTGTTATCAACGACTGTATTTCGAAAAACTCACGCCATTATGTAGATAGCCCTTGCTATGGTGTTGTGGTGCCAACACCAATCGCAATCGCAATTTAAGCGATTATACCATCGTATAATCGTTTAAATTGTGATTGGTGGTGGTGATTGGTGGTACCTATTATAATAATTATTTCTCTGATAGTTTGTATGAGTCTAATGTGAGGTATACGAATTTCTTTATTGTGGAAGCAGATAAACCAGGATATTTGATAACAGAAACTTTATTTACTTACGTGCTTGAGTACTGTTTATGACCGACTGACATACATCAAAGTATAAATTCAAAGTATAGAACAGTTTCCATGTAAAGTCTAATAGTGACAAGTACTCGTCTACAGCCAGTACTAAAATACCTTAAAGTAGGTATAAACATATCACTCATAAACATATCACATTAACATAATATTCCAATACGCCCCCTTAATGTGCATATTCAAAACAAAACATCACTATAAAACACATAAAAAAATATAAGTAATATTAAAGAACAATTATAACAAAAAAACATTACAAAGCAATGCCTAAACCACTCATACACGTATAGTGTTTCTCTTTGGGCAAAGCCTTGGTTAAAATGTCAGCGAGCATTGAGTCAGTTGGCAAATACATCAACTCAATACCCTTATTGTCCTTCAATACACTTCGTATAAAGTGATACCTTATGTCAATGTGTTTACTCCGGGAATGAAACATTGGATCACTAGCGAGACAAATCGCCCCCTGATTATCTACATGTAAAGACAATTGAGCAAACTTACGTAACCCAATTTCAGTCAGCAAACCGTTCAAATAGATAGCTTCTTTCATTGAAGACGCCAAGCTAACATACTCTGATTCACAGCTTGAAGTTGCAACACATTTTTGCTTCTGCGAGTTCCACGATATGCATCCACCTCCTAACATAAAAACATAACCTGAATAAGAACGTCTATCCATTAAACATCCACCCCAATCTGCATCAGAGTAACCATGCAATGATTTACCTGTCTTCATGTATTGAAGTCCATACATTTTTGTATGTTTTAGGTATCGTAATACACGTTTCGCAGCAAGCCAACATTGCTCATTAGGGCAATCCAAGAATTGACTTAATATAGATACCGTGTTTGTGATATCAGGTCTTGTTCCTGTTGATAAATACATTAACGAACCTATAAGTTCACGGTACGGGTATTGTACACTCTCACTGCATTTCGTTGTTGATTTTTCAATTTTGTACTTACATTCCATAGGAGTAGATATCGGTTTACAATTATTCATGTCGAATTTCAACAAAAGTTGTTCTATATACTTTTGTTGTGACAATTTAATGCCCTTGTCACTTCTGTCAAACTCTATGCCTAACATATATTTCGCAACGTTACTTACATCTGACATCTTTCCATCCTTTTTGTTCATTACTCGATAAAGCCTGCTTGAGAATAAGTTCAGCGATTCCAACGAAGTCCTGCCTGTCATACTCCTCTGATGACTCGTCACATTCTTCCCTAGAGAGAACTTGTGGCTCTATGTCAATCATGTGGTGTATCTTTCGTGGCCTGCCGACATGACCTCTTTCCAGTCGTGGTCGCCCTGGACCTCTCTTCATTACCCTCCCCCCATCAACATGAACGTCATCTTGATGAAGATCATGTTGAAATGGCTCTGTATCAACGTTTGCCTGATCTGTCATTCGGCTAACTTCAACGGGAACTTCGTGTCTCCCCCCAGGTTCAGGATCATGATTTACCTGTTCATATTCATGAGCAGATACTTCTTCAACTGGGTTTCTTCTGGTCTCAATTGGTTGAAATTCTACTTCCACCGTTGAAAATTGATTTTGAGTTTTCGCAGGATTTATCTTACCAAATTCAAAAGGATTCACTTGCAATATACTTTCATTCTTTACACTCTTTGTTTCGTGAAATTTTATATCTCTCGTTATAATAATTTGTCGTTTTTGTGGCATCCAGACTCTATAACCCTTTCTATCTCTGGGATAACCTACAAAAATACCTTCTATGCCTCGAGGAGCGAACTTGTCTTTCACAGCCTTGTCCAAGACGTGTACCTTAGACCCAAACTTATGTAGGTAGTCTAACTTGACATGTCGTTCAAACCACTTCTCAAATGGTATTTCACCATCAAGGCTTTTACTTGGACAACGGTTTCTGATATGACACGCTGTTGCTACAGCTTCTGCCCAAAAACCCGGAGACATTCCAGAAGAAATCAGCAGACATCTCGCCATTTCTGTCAATGTCCTGTTTTTTCTTTCAGCAACAGAATTTTGCTGTGGAACACCAGGAATTGTTAGTCGTCTTGCTATTCCTTCTTTAGTCAAGAACTCATCGAATTCCCGATTACAATATTCGCCTCCATTATCCGTATGAAGATAGGTTATTTTTCGTCCATGCAGATTCTCTACGTGATTTTTGTATATTTTAAAAGTAGTGAAAACTTCACTTTTCTTACTTAGAAAATATACCTCACACCATCTCGTATGATCATCAATAAAGGTGACGAAATATTTCGCCCCATTGATTGACGTATGCTGTATAGGCCCTACTACGTCAGAATGAATTATTCTCAACTTCTCATCACATGGCCCACTTGAACTATGAAAAGGTAAACGGCTCATTTTCGCCTGCACACAAACATCACAATCGTAAATCTTACTTACATCTGACATCTTTACATTCATACCAGATTTGTTTAAAACTCGAAGAAGATCCTTCGCGTTCAAGTGTCCTAGACGCTCATGCCACAACCGTATGTCAACCTTTCGATCAGAAATCGCTGACGCGCTCTCACAATATTCCTCTACGTAATATAAATTACCTTTACGATTCGCAACAAGTTTAGTGTTACCATAGCTATCTTCAACACTAGCTATGTCACGCTTGAACGTAACGCTATACCCTTGATCAGTTATTTTAGCTACTGAAATTAGGTTACATCGCAAATCCGGAACAAAAAGAGTATTTGGCAATTGAACTATAGTTTTAGAATTATTTGTACATGTAGGTAATCTCACTGTCCCCTTACCTTGTACGTTTGTGCTTATATTAGTCGCTAAATTTAGCTTGCTAGACAAAGGCGATAATGTAGTACTAAATTTGCTTGCCTCATTGCACAAATGTGACGTACATCCACTGTCAATGATCCAATTTCCATTCCTATTGCAAACAGCATTAACATCTGAAACACAATTAAATGTTACAAAATTGGAATCGACATCTGTTATTTTATCAATGTTCGACACATACTTTACACTAGCACTAAACAGCTCTTTTTCCTTCAGGGTTTTACACTCAGAGGCTCTATGACCATGCTGATGACATTTAAAACACTTATATCTGAACTTCAGATTTTTCTGCTCAACGTTATCGTTTACGCGTCCTTTCTGGCCTGTACCATTTTTCGATTTAGAAGATCTCTTTTCTTTTAAAAGAAGTGCCCTATCTACACTTTCTTTTTTGTTCCTGGAATGATCCTCTTCCAATATTTTGACCTTCAGTGCATCGGGTGTAGGCAATGAATCTCGAGACTCGATGGCACATCTAAAGTTATCAAAACTGGATGGCAAACTATATAGAAGCATTATCGATGTCAGATCATCGTGCATTTCGATATCCATGTCAGCTAATTGGCATTTCAAATCGAAAAATCTCATTACGTGTTCTCTAACGTCACCACCTTCCTCCAATTTACGTAGTAACAGCTCTTTTAATAATGTCGCCTTTTTCGCAGGTCCCCTCGATGCATGAACGTTTTGCAACTTTAACCATACATCTCGCGATGTCATACAACCTCTCAAATGTCGTAATTCGCTAGGAGTAATAGATAAAATGAGATCAGACTTAGCTTTAGAGTCACCAACTTCCCATTTCGCTGCTTCGGCTAATTCTGCTGGTTTGTGAATACTTCCATTTACGTATCCCCAGGCATCATTTTTTATTAAAATTGCTTCTACTTGGATTTTCCACGTCTCATAGTTGCTCTCATTGAGTTGGTCAATCTTCACACTACTACTCATTTTTGCCGTAAATTTCTTTCTTTTATCGTTCAAAATAGTCCTGGATTGTGCTCTGGGCCATAACCAATGTGAGGTATACGAATTTCTTTATTGTGGAAGCAGATAAACCAGGATATTTGATAACAGAAACTTTATTTACTTACGTGCTTGAGTACTGTTTATGACCGACTGACATACATCAAAGTATAAATTCAAAGTATAGAACAGTTTCCATGTAAAGTCTAATAGTGACAAGTACTCGTCTACAGCCAGTACTAAAATACCTTAAAGTAGGTATAAACATATCACTCATAAACATATCACATTAACATAATATTCCAATATCTAATACTTCGTATGGTATTGTATATTGATTTATTCAGACAGTTTTAATGACAAAAATCGCTGCTAGGGTTCTCTGAAGTTGTCGTTATCTACTGTCAACGATTGCTTCTTCTTGATATTTTTATTATAGAAATGATCGGAGACTTATACTTCAATAGCGCTAAAACAAATTTTAGTGTATATTTTTTGTCGTTAACTTATTCTAAAACTTGTATATTCGTGAGCTCGTCAAGGAGAACAATACAATCGAAAATTTGGAGTGTGTGCCATGTACTTTCTAAATATAATTTTTATATGTTCCATGCAGTTGCAAGATCGTAAGTATACTTCGAAGAAGTCAAATTAAGAACGCCGACTTCATAATCATCATGGGGAGATTCTATACCAGGGTCATCTGCTTGGGTACATCCGTTTTATTTATTTCCGCTGTAAAATTACAGTTGTACAGTGAATTTACAACTTAAGTCACATCTGGCACCGTACACTAATGGTTTTTGGGGGGGTTGTAGATTCACTGTTAATCTCACAGGTAGTACATGTACTGTAGGCAACTGTAACCGTTTAGGTGGCAAGTCCGGTTGTTTTTACGTACACAGCAATTAAAAAAACGAGCCAAGCTGGTACCAGTATAAAACGGCAGTTTAGTCCTGCTCTTTGTGAGTTTGCCAGAGTTTGGTTGCCAGAGAAGGGCGATAGTCTGCCATTTACCATATGAGTATAAATTATTTTCTGTTAAGACTCCGAATAAAGATTTTGAAATAATAAAAATACATTTGTATATATCGGTGTAATCGATTGTAATTTTCTTACCCGACTGTGTAGCCGAATGTATAATTGTTTGACTTACTCACCAGTCGCAATAGTTGGATCTATTTTAAACTTGAGAGGTATTGTTAGATTCGTATTTATTGTGACAGTGACACAACGTATGTCAAAATGAAAAAAATGGCGGATCTTAGGCACCGCATTAAAATGTTTGGCACGTTCTGCAGTCTGAGTGAGTGTCGCCAGATTTGCATTTACTGTAAGAGTGACACTGGGTATATTAAAATATAAAGGGTAATTTAAAAGAAGAATGGGTCGTGCCTGTTACGACTGTCTTTTTATAATTAATTATTTCAATCTTTATTGCAAAATATAAATAAAGTAAAAAAACTGACTTATGCAACAAGGCATTCTCGACCAGTCAACCGAAAACTGTGTATGGCGCAAACAATTAAGTCTATAACATTACTATTCAATTTCTAAATTACACAGACACGCAGTCGAGTTTATTGGTTTTTAAGTCCGATATATCTATTATTCTGAAAAAAATTGTATAAGATCTACACGTAACAAACAATAAAAATATAAAAAGACTCTTAAAAAAGTCTATTATGTCAGGTACATAATTTCTGTCTCATATATTTCTACTTGAAAGCTAATGAAAACAACATAAATTTGATCCGTGTAAATCTACAAAATTTAATAATCCCTCTTTAAATCCCTTTTTAATCATATCAGCACTCGAAAATAAATTGTTCTCGGTAGTTTAGTGCTAATAATACTAAGATGAACTTAATCCAACAAAATTGACAGCGTAAAGTTTCCCTTTTGAGGGTAAAAGTAAAGTTTACGTTTGACCTTACGGACGTTGAGGGGACTGCCTGGAACGTAATACCTACGGCGTCGCCTGACGCCCTAACGACAGGGTAATACGAGCCCGTTTAATCCGGCGAAACCTAGACTAGACATCGTAAACTCTACCTTAACTTACTGTAATTAGGCACACAATGAAATAAATTGAGATCGATCACCCCGATACAGAAGGCGCTTGGTAGCAGAATTGTGTAGCGTTAGTCGCTTCAAACCTTGTGTTACTTGCAAAATATTTCAGACTTTGTTGTGTGACGTATAAAGTTGATAGTTGCAAGGTTCTGTTCGTACACGTTCGTGTTGCGTTATTTGATCGTAAAATATGGAGCGCGAAGCCGGCAGGGACGGGGCATGCTAATGTTTTTTATCGCATGTGCCCGGATAGGGGCCTGATCGAGTTTATATATGACAACGTCTTGTTTTGAGCTGAAGAGAAAAGCTTAGATAATTGAATTGCAAAAAACTGTGGTAGCGATACTGTTACATCTTTGATACAGGCTGATTTATTTTCATTATACATATTTTTATCTATAATTAAGCTTGAAGAAACATGTGGTGGTTTACACCTTGTTTACTCCACAGTATAATTTTGGCTCTATATTTTTCTTTGTGCAGCGTGTATAATGTAGAGATTTTGTACTCATTAATTTAATATTGTAAGGACGAAAGCTTTTTAATTGTCTATTTATCTCTTTGCGATCTGGCTTCGACAAATGGGGACGTAGAATATTTAAAAATATTAATGTCTCATATTATTTGATTAATATCATTTTTATTGGGTATACAACAAAATTAAAATAAATATTAAGCCATTTCGAAGAATAAAAAATATTCAGGTGTGAATAAAGACGAGAGAAATAAAAATACAATGTTCAAATGTCTTGCTTATCTGCAAATTTATCAAATGTACCAATCGATCAAACTGCTAAACAAGTACTTGCTGCAATTAAAGGAAATCTGTTATTTTTTAACTTAAAATCATTTTTTAATCCTCTTATCAGATATAACTTATAATTGATTAAAATTGTGTAACTTCCCATGTTTGAAGAAGGCAGAATATAGCCATTAATCTTATGTTCCATAAAATGTAACTTCGATTTAAGAGAAAAAGTTATAATCTCCGGACGGCTCTCAAGCGGGCGTTTTGTCATAACGAAGCGACGTTTTCATGAGTTGGCGAAGAAAATGAATAAAAAAACACCTTGACAACCCGACTGAATTGGATTGTCTCTTTTGTCTTAGAAGGTTAAAGCGTCTGGAAAATTGAGGCTAGTACATTTTCTGGGTATTTATTTATTTCACACAAAAAATATATATTCCTAGCTTGAACGGCACAAAAGGCAATATAAAACTTAAAATATAAAAATAAAACATCATACACATATAACAGTTACATCTGAAATAATACTTTCATCACGTATTTAGGCAATATAATTTTTCTTTGGAGATTGGCGCTTCATAAGTTTCATATGATAAGTCTGTGACGCTGCAGCGAGTATAGACGAAGATAAAAAATTGATCTTAATATAATATCAAAAGTTTTAATTAGTTATTAACTTGATTTATCAGTCGCTATTACAAAACCAAAACGTTCGTAAGTATAAGAAAAATCTACTAAAATTTACTTAAATTAGTGTAGAGCATTTATTTTCATCAATCAATGACGTCATCATCCACTTCTTTAGATAAAATATGTTTTATTTTTTAATGATTTCTGATTACAGACCAGTATGTAGGTAATATTATGAATCTCGATGAAAAGTAAATTATAAAATAAAATTGTTGAAGTTACGAATATTGTGGTGAGAATATACATAACTTGTAATGAGAAGTGATGATTGTATGGTACCTTGGTACCACCAAGTGTAGAAGAATTTCAGTGCGTGAAGGAATCAGGAATGATAAAATCCGTTGAGGAACAAAGTTACAGAAAAACTCAAAGAATCGCAAACAATAAATAACGATGAGCGAGGCATATTACATAGAGCGTCGGTGACGCTGTGGTTTCGGCACGGCAGAGGCCCGTGATCTAATCCTCACCGTGTACCAATGTGTTTTTCGTTCAGAATTTCATATGTACATTTATCCGACGCTCCTACGGTGAAGGAAAATATCGCGAGGAAACCTGCGCACATCTGCGAAGCGATTCAAAGGTGTATGTAGTCAACCAACCCGCACTGGGCCAGCGTGGTTGACTAAGGCCTAACGTATATGAGCTGTGATGATGAGGCATATTATTTGAAGTAAGCAGACACTATGGCGGAGAAGTCCTAGATAGTAATAGGCAGCAGGCCACTGATGAATGCATGAATGAATCATGCATCCAGCATGAAAGAATAGAAACTTGCATCGAATATAATCGAATCTTAGAGGATGCATGACGAGCCTGGTACTCGACTCTATAGTGCGTTCCAGTTGTTTTTTTTTGTGTCTACCAGATCTAAAAGCATCTTTTTCCATAATTGTTGAATCCTGGTACAAATTCCTCTCGTTACTTGATATACTGATGAGGAGCTTCCGTAGCTGAATGTGTCCCTCTATTCCCAATTCCTCATTGCATCTACTACAATTTTGCGTCATTTATATCAATGTAAATTTCTATTGAATATAAAAAGTATTTGCCTCATATTCACCCAAATCATATCACATAAGCCGAACGTTACTGTACCAAGATATTACAAACCTATTACTTCGATAGTACTTAGCATTAAAAATGAAAGGATTTAACTTTCCCAGCTTATTTTCCCGGTGGGTATTAAAGCGACAGAGCAGGCGGGACAACGGCGATGAGGGTACTCCGCAATTTACCCGGGTTATAAACTCATTACGCCTCTACAGCTCCGCTTTCAGCAAAGTAAAATGTTTTACACTGCTATTTCACTTTGAAATAAGATTGAGCCGCCAAAGGAAACCATTAGTTTGATGCGACACTTTCAGATTATTCCCAGGAGAATGCTCGTCTAAGTAGCTGTGGACATCTGCCTTTAAAGTTATTCTTATAATGCCAAAGAAATCAATTCAAAGGATTTCATTACGATTAAATAAGAAATACATAGTAAAATTTCCGTAAACGACTAAGTCTTAAAAATAATAAAATGCTCAGTCTGTCGTCAGACAGGCGTTACTTTTACACAAACATTTTTATTGTTACATTCTAATGAGGCGGGCATAGGTTTTCTTGTTAGATCAGAGGATACCCTTGGCAAGATAAGATCGTGTCTGGTTTTATTTCGATATGTCCATCCATTGTCAATATAAGCAGGCAGCTCAAAGCAGGCCAGTATCAAGTGTTCTAAATTCAAAATCGTAATGTATTTTATTTATCTATACACGAATTTACACAATATCTGCATATTTATACAATTATTATACTGAATGACTGACAACAATTATGAAGATTTCAACATTTATTTATAAAGTATTGCAAATTTAAATATCTATGACTTATGGGTTTTTATTACAACTTTAGGAATAATATTACAACTATAAGGATTTTACACTAATTTTATTTGATTTTGTAATTTTTCATCTCGGAATTATAGTAATAGAGTCTCCAGTTGAATTTGAAAGTTTTTATTATGTAATTACCTAATTAAGAATTATTTTTCTCATAAATGTATGGCAAAATAGAAATTTCGGTTAATTTTCGAAATAAATAAAATTTCCAACCAATATAGATATTTCTTTTTCTACGTAATTCGCATAAACCGAACACTGAATAACACCTGACTATGACATAATATAATGCAGTAATCATAAAACTACAATTATAAAAATTATTGAAGCATTATAAAAAATACGAAAAAACACTAAAACACTGTATAGTTAAATTTAAAAAAAACTTCAATATATTCGCGAAATCAAAAACTAACAATATAACAAGAACCATGTGGAAAATAATAAAAGACCGTACAAACAAAAATGTTAAAAAAATTAAACGAAACATTACTTTGCGTATCCATAATAAACTTGTGTCAGATCCCAACCTTATCGCAAATATTTTAAACGAATACTTTGTATCGATGATTGCGCGCCGCGCGGCCGGCCGGTTGTGCAACCCGTGCTTAACACAATGTATTAAGGCCAATTGATGTGCATAAGGTTTATCGTATCCTTAAAAATCTTAAGTCCAAATATAGCTATGGCATAGACGAACTTCCACCATCCTTGATAAAAAAAATGTGCTGAACAACTGTCACTGCCCTTTCAAATTTTAATACAACAATCATTCTATAGCGGTGATATCAATAGTGAAGCCCATACATAAAAAGGGCGAGAAAGTAGACATGAATAATTATCGACCTATATCTTTATTACCCACTGCATCAAAGGTATTTGAGAAAGCAATGTGTGAACGATTATACTCTTTCTGTGAGAAGTACAACATATTCGATAATTGCCAAAATGGTTTCCGTAAAAATAGATCAACAACTTTTGCTGTTTATAACTATATACAAAAAGCATTAGACATTTTGAATACAAGAAGGTACGGCATAGGTGTTCTCTTAGACATGACAAAGGCTTACGACAAGGTTTTATTTGAAATTCTCCTAAAAAAACTTTTTGAGATTGGTATAAGAGGCAAGGCATATGAATGGTTCAATTCCTATTTACAAAATCGGAAACAGTACGTTGAGATTGAGTACTACGATAGAAATACCGGCCAAATTAGTACTATTAGATCAAAACTACAGGACGTAACTCACTCAATCCCTCAAGGTCCTCAAATCCTTGGATGTGTTTTGTTTTTGATTTATATTAACGATCTTCTAAAAATGTTTAGAATGGAATCGTGTGTTTTATTTGCCGATGATTTCTACAACAACAAAAAATGTATACGAATCCTTGCAAACATAGACTATGAAGTAAGCTGTAAACCGTTTTTCATAAAATATAAAATCCTAACTTTAACTTCCTTATATATTCTCGAATTTTCAAAATTTATAAAAAGATATCCCAAATATTTAAAAAAAAATGTGATATATTAGGCCGCTATCCCTCAAGACATGCAAACAAAATAGTGTTACCACAGTCTAACCTAGAATTACATAGCACTAGCCCGTATGTGATGGCCATAAAAATATTCATCAAATTGCCAAACAATCTGATAAACGAGACAAGTGATAAGAAATTTATTGCATTATTAGAAAGCATGCTATTAGCTAAAGCGTACTATAATTTAAACGAGTTTTTTGATGATAAATTTTAATATGGGTTTCCCTTCCTTCTCCGTGACATAAAATCTATTTATTGAAATCTATTTAATCAAATTAATTTTATTAAATCTGTATCATTTATTATTATTTTTTTATTATATAATTTATATGAAATGAAAAATAAAATATTTTTGTAATTGTGTAACTAATAGTAAGCACAATTAATTTACACATATATATGTATATGTATGTGTACGTATATGTGTGGGTGTATGTATATATATGTGTATATATATATATGTGTATATATATATATGTGTATATATATATATATATATTGACTATAAATTGTTTTGTAATTATTTTAGTTATTTATGTAGCAACACACCTACCATATTGTTGCGCCCAACAGGGTCCAAAATTGTCTGACCATCTTTTAAAATTTTGGAAAGAATAAAGTATTGAGTATTAAATGTTTCTAGTGCAGAGGCACTTACGAATTAGGGCATTGTTTAACATAATAAAAATTAAATCCATTTTTTTCCACAGGTAAGTCGGGACGGTGAAGGAGTAACTTTGGCAAGTATTCGCCATGAATGCTGTTTAATTAAAGTGCCAACAATCCGGCGTTAGACGAAAGAATTCCCGGATTTCGAAAAGGATTTTTGTTGCGCAGTAAAACGGACCCATTTTTGTTACTTCTCCCGAAAACTTGTTACAATAGATTTTTGCATAAAGCTTACATTTATACATAAATGAGGTTGATTGTGAAATAAAGCGCTTAATTGTGTGCATAAAACGAGTAGGTAATTTATGTTAGCAGGATTTAATCTTAAGTAATTTCAAAGAATAGATTCATATGATAACAACAAATTTGGTTAGGTTTTTACATTGAATAATCTGACACCATCAGTTATAGTATTCTTTACAAGTTCTATATATTCTTATCAGTTATAGTATTCTTGTTATAATTTTAATTCGATTATGGATATTCCTTAACTTTTTCTTGTTATTTGTTATTTTCTTGTTCTTTTTACTATACGGTGTTGAGTGTTAAAGAAAATAGGATTGATTAGATTTGAGAAAATAGGATTTAATGAATAGGTCTTGCAGAAATTTTAAGACACTTTGATCTTACCTATTTCTACCGCGAAAAAGCGTTATTTGCATTGCTGTGTAACTTTAAATCTTTTTGTCACATGTTAGGAACGTACACTGTTGTTTTGTGGGTTTTGCATATGTGTTGCGAATCTCACAGGAATCATATATACTATAGGCGACTGTAAACACTTACCATCAGTTTGGTAGTCTGCTTGTTGGCCAAATTAACTTTTAACTTTTTTCAAATATGACTTTATAGAAAGCACTTTTGAATCGTCCAAATTTTTTTCCTACCACCCCCATTCAGGACATATTTTTTAACGTAATATAAAAAAGAAAGATTTTATTAAAAATAATACTTTTTTAAATATAATAGTTTTATTATTTTTTTAACTTTGACACGTTCTATCGACACAAAATATTTTTGAAATATTCAGTCATTTAGGTCTTGGCGACATCAGCCAGTCAGGCGTTATTCCTGTATCAGTTACGATAAAAGATAAATATATTATATATATAATATAAATAGAATATTGTGTCCAAACTGAATCACCTATAAATGTCAATTTGAAATGCGTTTATTCGACGTTTTATGGCACTTGCGGTCTTCCTGTAGGATCGCTCCCCGAGGAGTCGAGGTGTATGATATATCAAAGGGAACATCGTGGACAAAATGTTTTACGAAGTGCTCCTACTTAGATTCCGCCCTAAAATATAAATAGCCACTTACATAATGTTTATTGAAGAAAGTCGCGATAAGGCTGCTGTTTGTGGAATTCACACATTTTTATTTCCAGTAACAGCTATTTTATGTGATTAGGAAATTTTGATGCTCTGTGTGTAATGTAGAATTGTAATTTTTTATAACTTGTCTTCACCATTACAAATTAAAATGATCTCCTCAAAGATTCAAAATCTCAAGCATTCAATTGAAATAAGTGTTAATAAAGTTTTTTTAGTGAAAATACATTTAAAAATCTACTTCAGTGCTTTTTTTTTTTGTTAGTTCATATCTTTTGTATGTGTGTGTTCTTACTCACTTTACACAAGAGTTTCATCTGTCGTTATATCATCTATATCTTCACCCGTTTCGGATAACCAATCTATATTTACCCTATTGCAAAGAGAATCGCATAAAATAGTGCTTACTGCTTGAATTGTTGCGGGATACATCGTTACGACACCTTCGCTGCGTCATAGCAGTCGTGGGCGAACACATCTTCAATCGCCAATCTCGTTCACTCAATTCTAAACTTTGTGTTACGCACAGTATGGACGAGAGGGTACACGGACCCCGCGGGGGCTATTAAGCTATTAGCAATGAAATAGGAGTCGTCCCTTATCTCGGTCTCGCAGGGGAGAATAAGCAAAACAAATCGGTGTAGCCACCCGCTGCGGAATTAACCCGTGTTGGTAGTTCTGTTTTAATGGAGTCTTGGTATGAGGCTCCAGGTATGATCGTAAAATTACTGACGTATATATATTGAGAAAATAACATTCGTGTTAAAGGGTTAAATAGGTATTTTGCCCGAGGTACATTTCCTTTTTCATTTCGAATATATGTAATATAAAACCTAATGAATTCATTTAGTAGGAAAATATATAATTAATTAATAGTAAGTAATATAATGAATAAATAGTACATAAAGAACTTGCATGATCACGATCCTTTTCTTCACCGTAGGAGCGCCGAATAAATATACATAAGAAATTCGAATAATACAAAACAAATTTATATCTGGCCGGATTGAACCCCGGATCTCCCGATTGCAGTGCAGACCACAGGACCACTGATGCTATTTAATTAGCACTAGACTTACTGAGTTGGGATACAACTACCACTTTCCCACCTCTATAGCTACAATAAACTTATGTATATAGAAATACAGCCATATTTTTTTATTTAGGTGACTTTTTATGTTAAATTCATCTTGAATCAGTTAGTGTAAATTAAATGATTACACTACGATAAGGTCATATTACAAATGGTTGAAAAATCTTTTATAAATATTATATAATTATTTAAGACATGTTTGTTTCATCACATCAGCTTTAGAAATCCGCCATCTTCCAATGTTGCCAGCTCACGTCATTGAGTGTTAGACGGTGCGAAGTTTGCGCGGGTTAGCTAGTTTACATCAAAAAATATATATTCTTTTAATATATAGTTGTAAATTCGGGTGCACGTCAGTGTAAACAATTGAACTACGAAGTTAGCTTTTATTACGTTAACAATAAAGGTGATCTAAAGGTATATAGCATATGTATATACAGATTCGCAGGCGTGTGTACATGTAGAATATTTAGATATGACTAATTAAATACAGTGTTTTATCTTTGAAATTGAAAATTGATATTGAAATTTGAAAACAGGTAATTATTTTCTCCGGGAGGGAAATATTGTTTTCGTCTCTTAGCTTAGATATCTTTTAAGTTATATTAAGTGAACTTTCGATGCACGAGTAATGATATCACTGGCTACTGTGAAAGACTACAGTTCATTCTTATTAATTAATTTAAGAAATATTCATGCTCTCCATAGTGACATACTTTATTGGTGTATGTAAATTTTTTTTTTACCCATACATAAGTGAGTCAATGTATCTTCATATATATTTGGACGGCCTGCCATATAGGTCATGTGTATACTATATGTAGGGTTGACGCCACAAGTCGTCTCACAGTCTTATGGCCTAAACTCTACGGCCCTATTATATTTGAGATAGATTCTTAAGTATTAATATTTGATGTATTTCGTTTTAAATAAACATTGCCTTTTAAATAACTTTTTCTAAATTATAGTTCTTAGCCATCTTCTTACCAAATCAATAACTTTATTTACCAACATGGTGGTTAATAAAGTGAAGCTAAAGCTTCTTGCTATGGATTACAAAAAGCGCGTTGACAAGTTTATGCTTCTTACTAATTCAATCTAACAAAGTATTTCCTGAAGTTAGATACTTCAGTATTTGTCAGGTTTCTTTTCAGAACAAAATTGTCACAGGCACTATTTTGCTCACTATTCTTGAAACTATTTTGTCCACTTTATGTAGTTTTTACGATCGACATAAAAATTTCACTGTCCGATCTAAGATATTTTTAACATGCGTCTTTGAGACTGATCGCGGGTTTCTATTATGGTGTGTTTCAGGTTCAGTTTTATGTGCTAGTTATTAGGCTATAAAAGTTGAACTTATTAGTATGGAGGTATAATAAAAGGCAGCTAGCGGAGCCTTATAGAATTGAAGAAAACAAACCATTAAGAAAAAAAAAGTTTAAAATTTTAAAAGGATGAAATAATGAGAAAAGGCTGCGAGTAATTATTTTCTCCTCGCACTAGGATTTTTATCTCGTCGTGGGTGCATTCAAAATCATAGAAATTTCACATGCACATGTACCCAGATCGGAACAAACCACTACGCAGATAAACATGTTCATAATTTCAAAAGCATTAAAAAATGAGAAAAGGCTGCGAGTAATTATTTTCTCCTCGCACTAGGATTTTTATCTCGTCGTGGGTGCATTCAAAAACATAGAAATTTCACATGCACATGTACCCAGATCGGAACAAACCACTACGTAGATAAACATGTTCATAATTTCAAAAGCATTAAAAAATGAGAAAAGGCTGCGAGTAATTATTTTCTCCTCGCACTAGGATTTTTATCTCGTCGTGGGTGCATTCAAAAACATAGAAATTTCACATGCACATGTACGTAGATCGGAACAAACCACTACGTAGATAAACATGTTCATAATTTCAAAAGCATTAAAAAATGAGAAAAGGCTGCGAGTAATTATTTTCTCCTCGCACTAGGATTTTTATCTCGTCGTGGGTGCATTCAAAAACATAGAAATTTCACATGCATAGACACCCAGACCAGAACAAATTTTTGTACGTTATGTAGAAGCCGATCACTGGTCCAAACATGCCGTTTTATTGTATATGTTTGAAGTTTGTTAATTACTTATCATGTACATACTTTTAGTACATTTAGAGGCACATTTACAGAATAATACAAGCTCAAATTCAAACCGTAAAAACTACTGAAACCACGGTCTGCCAATAACTCAGCCAAGTTCGGAGACTGACTCTCGCGATCGAGTCTGTAATGCCACAACCTTTCTCCGCAAAGTCCTTATCGCTTAAAGCCTAATTAAAAAAAGGTTACTAAAAATAAGTATTTTTGTTACAATTTTCATTATTACTAGAAATATATTTGTTTATTTTTGTATATTGACAAGCAAACAGACTGAATATTGAACATTTTAGCTCAGAACTACTACAAAAGAAATTGCTTTTATTTTTTAAAGAATCAACATCGTAACTGTGATTAAAAATGATCAGCCAAAGAAAAAAATGGTTTGAAATCAAACTTCAGTATAAATTTTAACTTACTTAACTTTTTCTAGAGTCTCATATTTCATAATCATTATAAAACATTACTACATAAGCTGCTTTTGTTCAAACCAAACTTCAAAGGCAAAAAGATTGAAAATTCACGCTTAAGGTTGGGCCCTATTTGAAGTTGATATAATATATAAAAAAATAATATATAATTGGAACACAGTACTTAATATTGCTTTGCGGCAGAAATATCTAAGTTAGCCGCACCCCAACGGACGATCCTGGTAAAGAGTCTCCCTGTGGTAAATTCTTTTTAAACAGATAAGATATTCGGTTCTATTCATTAATTGATGCGGCACCCTATCCACCGGACCAGCGGACCCTTCGGAGGGGCAGCAATTTGTTTGAAGTTACTGACACACAATCAAAGTAATTTGCATGGCGCTAACACCCGGATTGTGTCTGAAATTTATTCTGAATAATTCCCTACACAAAGGCCGTCTTGAGAAATTTGTTTTATATTTGCTGTTTCGATTTGTTTAACAATATTAAATTTTAAGTGGCTATGGGAAATATGATTGATTATTTTGTATGTTAAATAAATGTATGGACGCATAATTCTGTGATACACTATTTGAATACTTGTGACTTTTTAATATTAAGAATTTCTGTTTCAATCTCAAGAGTCAATATAGAATAAGTAACTCACAGCATTGTTGCGTGTTTAATTCACGGATATCCGAGCTTAGATGCGGTCTAAAATCTGACACACAGTATGTTTAGGAGGTAACTTGGATAGTTCTTCACTTTTTCACCCTTAATTCTGTACGATACGTAAGCTAGCTAGAGTCGATGTAATGCAGGGAGGTTTACACACATAAGTGTTAGCCATACACTTATTTTGTACGTGGTCGATTAGAAGGCAATGTAGGGTTCGCCCTACAAGCTACGATAGGCAACAATCTTGGCATTCACCTCACATTTTCATCCGAATTTTGCTTTATGATTTAGGAGCAAGCTCCTTGAAGCAATACTTATAATACAGCTATTATTAAATATAACAGAATTAATAATAATAATATTGCTATTAGTTTTATTATATTCAATTTAATTATAAGCTTCATATCTTAATATTTAGCTAGAACATATACATATAATGAACTTATTAATTATTTAATATTATACAGAGCGCGTGAATAAAACAAAGTGTTAGGTTAGGACCATTATTGAATGATCAGTGACGCACTAGGAGGATTTTTTTTATTTATTACAAAGAACAATGATTTTCAGAATGATAATAATACAAACCCACAACAAAATCCGTAAGGAAAATGTATTTTATTGAATTATTTATTTCCCTACCTTATTATTATCTACTTCAGGTGAACCGTGATATAAGATGCAACTTGAAGATGAATTTCACAGCCTATCTTATTATTCAAACCGTAATATAGCAATGCAAGCACTGCACATTTTATAGTAGAAAAAGGTATGAAAAAACATAAGCAGAATTTTACATTTTCCTTTAGAATAAAATTATTTATAGCATTAAATATCCTTCTAAGCTTACTTGTTTATTAATCACAGTAGGTAACTTTAAAAGCTTCATTTCATCGAAACAAACCCTTAATTGATTTCATAGCTTTTTAAATTAAATATATTCAATTTTTGACATTATCCACGTCGTTGCCATAAGAAGCTAAAACTTTATTCTCGGCATTTTTCACCCTGTCGCCAGGGACCGCAAGTAATTTTTATACGGATTTTGGCGCGGGTCGAGTGTTTGAGGCGGGTCCTCTCCGGGGAGTAATTACTGCTGTCGGCCGGACGGGGCGGTTGCTCAGCGCGCATTCCACAACATTAATGCGAACACGACTTGGTACTCTGTCATTTTGCAGTTACATCATTATCAAGCACTGGTCTTCGGAGAACGCACGTCAAAAAATATTAAACAATTGTCGGAAATGTTAAACGTGGAGAGATTTTGTATTATTTTTGTATAGAGTTTGTTTGGTTGAACGAGCTAATCTTATTTCCTACTGGTTCAAATTGAAAAAAATATTTTTGTGTTCGATAGTACACTTATCGCGGAAGGAAGACTATCAATATCACGCTGTGACTAATAGAAGCGAAGCATCAATAGAAAATATTGATATTTAGGAACTTCAGCTGCGTGTGGTGCGTAAAAAGTTCAAGTTACGTAAAAACTGTGTATAATGAAATTATTTCCCATTTACATTTCTAAAAAAACGTCTGGGACTCCGTAAGTCTATATTTTAAGATAGTTTTATGGTAATGAAATACGATCGAATTAATGCAATGCGCGAGGGATTTTTTATCATTCTAAATAGGCTACGGTAACCGCTTACCATCAGGCGGGCCGTAGGCCTGTTTGCCACCATCGTGGTATAAAAAAAAATACGTTATTAATGACGAGTATTTAATTCAGAACAAAATTTGCCTTTTTCATAATTCTACCTCCAAGGTGGGGAAACGTTTCCACGCGGACGAAATCGCGGGCATAGCTAGTGTAGCTATAAGTGTGGTAACTGGTTATTTTATTTATTACTTATTTGAAAAAAGAACATATATATTACTTTCATTACGTTGTACATATGTAGTAATGATAAAACAGTTAATACACATACAGTAAAAGTGACAATTAATCATAGTATCATAAATATGTATTGTACCACCACGTCCTGTGTAGGTTAATGGGCAGCGCTAATGCCTCGCTTGCAAGTCGTTGGAGATAGCCGTGAGTGTGTCTGTTGCTAGGTTATCTTTGGAACCTATTCACCTAAGAAATAAATTAGAAATATTCCGTTTAGTCGGAAGTCAAATGTTCTCTTTAGTCGCCTAATCGCATCAATATAACGTGATATACGCAAATAACCCGCGAATTTATTTACGTTAAAATCCACAATACAGAACAGATCAACCCCGAAAGCTTTTACTTTTGAACTTCGCCCGTACCTCGCGCACAATAAAATGCTTCACATTACTGCAAATTGGGCGCACTTAGCCTTCCTTAAATCTGGAAGTGAGCGCTCGCTTTGTGTAACAAAATGATACCGCAGAAAATCCACAAGTGAGCATCGCACGGTTAAATGGGATTATAGATTTGGAGTGAGGTGAACATTCATTGAAGAATACGTCGATTGGTATTGTTCGATTTTTCGAGATCCTTTGTTGTCGCGGCGATATGATCGTTTCGTTTAATTGTTGTATAAATAAATTACCGTATTGTGTGTCTACAGGCATGTTATATTACATTTTTTCGCGTACTTTCAACATTACGCGAATTTGAAAAATCGATTGAATCTATATTATGATATACGAGTATAGTGAAAACAACACCACATAAGTAAAAAATGTGTAGTTTTTACATTTAGATGTTGTAAGTCAAGTTAATAAGTTTTTTGTCAAATATAAATA
This sequence comes from Scirpophaga incertulas, assembly GCA_036419045.1. Classification (NCBI taxonomy): domain Eukaryota; kingdom Metazoa; phylum Arthropoda; class Insecta; order Lepidoptera; family Crambidae; genus Scirpophaga; species Scirpophaga incertulas. Next base: position 7,629,489 of record CM071644.1, read on the forward strand.
CAATGCAGTTATTTATTATTTGTTCCAAGTGTACACACAATTTATAACTTTAATATAATAGTCAGTCTTTTCACTCCAGTGTAAACAATTTGTTTTATTTGAGCGGTTTTTGATAAGCAACAATGTGCAATGCTGCGCTCTTGGTTAATAAAAATGCAGCTCTCATTTTTTGATATTACCATTAGTAATATTTCTTGCTATTACTTGATTCAGATATCCGACACGTTGCACAATCCGGAGGCAGAATTTTCTACTTCTTCTTTTCTGTTACACACCACAGGAAAGCTGTCCTTTCTGTCGAGTTTCTTAATAGTAAGTGACTATTAAGAAACTGGCAGCGAGTTTCACCTCAAGTCCTCAAAGTTTGACCAACTGGCTGTCTCTCACCCTCTTTGTTGCAATAAAGTAGTATTATTATCATGCAAAACTCAAGGATTTTGTCACTTCAAGTGATACTCGTAGATTTGGAGGAAGTTGAACTTTTATTGACACAATACGTCGATAACTTTGTTCGATTTGTCAAGATCTTTTCATTTTTTTTTTTTTTTTTTTTTTTTTATGTGATAGGGGCAAACGAGCAGACGGATCACCCGATGGCAAGCAATTACCGCCGCCATGAACGCCCGCAACACCAGAGGAGTCACAAGCGCGTTGCCGGCCTTTTAAATGGGAGTACGCTCTTTTCTTGAAGGTTTGGATATCGTAGCGCCTCGGAAACACTGCAGGCGACAATTCATTCCACAGTTTAGCTGTGCGAGGCAGAAAGTTTCTAGAAAAACGCACAGGTTTCATGACGAGGTGTTATGGTTTTGTAATATTGTTTCTGTAATAATTTCCTTGATTCGGTTTATTATTAAAGAGTTATAGGAATTCTGAATTATCACTATTTTTGATGAGACAAGCTGACACATATCCTTCGCGACTTTACTGATCAATGAACGGGGATCATCAAAGTATTGTAGTAGCACTGACCAACTAACTACTAGCTTGCCTATCGTTGATCGAATCTGTAAACAATGTTATTACTTTATCAGGTAAATTATCATCTCATTCATCGTCCCAGTATGCATATGCATATGTTCTTATAGAGGGTTACGAGCCTATTCTCACTGTTAAGGCAATTAGGGCCTTGTCAACCACGCTGGCCTAATGAGGTTTGGTCGAATACATACATCTTTGAGTTTCTTTGCAGGTGTGAGCATTACCATAGCAGCGTTATATAAATATATATATATGAAAATTGAAAAACGAATTATATTGGTATATGACAGGATCGACTCCGTGCCCCTCGTATGTTCTGATTCAATGATACCACAGCGCTAGCGGCCATTTTCTTAAAAGTAATTAGTCTAACTACCATTTAAGTAGATTTAAGAGAAAATACATAAAAATAACAAAATACTGAGCTTGAAATTTTGTGGATTATGTTTACGCTTCTTACATAAATGTGTACATTTTAATTAAATGTATAATGAGGAAGGAACATATACGAAATTCAGATAAGGTCCCATACAGAGTGATAAAATTTGTTGAGAGAAGTTTATTAAATTTTATTTTTAGCCTTCTTGTCTGGTTAATTTTATTAGGTCCTAAATTTGCTAAGCTTATATCCTTTCTAGGTAAGTCTTAAATACAATTTAAAGTCCGTTATCACATACGAACTATTTCCCAAACTATAAGCCTCGAGGGTCTAACTTATTAGATCCTACGGAAATCCTTTGAAGTAAGTGCTCCGCCTGGCCAGTTAGAGAAATACTAAACTAAGAATTTGTTTTGTAGACATATTATAAATAAGCCTCGCATAGTGGCGATGCTAATTCTGTACGCTTTATTATCACTCTTTTAAACATCTTTTGTGTTTTGCACCGCCCATTACACTGTCTTCTTGGCAGATTGTCAGAAAAAGTGTAAAATCAATAACCCTGTCAATTGTTCTATATTTTGTGTCCAGTGCAGCCGATAGCTCACGACAACCTTACAGTTTTTGAACATAATATTTATTCTCAACAGACTCGTGGTTTGTGTCTTTTCCATTGAATATATTTTTCAGTATAGAATATTATAATTTTGTATAACGTCTGTTAAAAAAAAAACAATCATATTGTAACGTTGCATATTAAACATTTTTTCCAAGTGTAGACATATCATAGACAAAATACACAGAGGCATATCCAAGACTAGCCGAGCGTAGTCTACAAAGATAGTTTCTTAATCAATAATACTGAAACGTCACTCCGGAATTCATAGATTAAAAACAGTGTGTATAACTGCCCACAGATTATATACCGGATACTAATTAACAACAAATTATTTGCACTGCCGGTTACAAAAATATCGTTTAGAATTAAACGTATACATTATAACTTAAAAAGAAATAGTTACAATATTTATCACAGACGCAACGGTACATATGTTATGTGTTTGTGTATGACTTTCATTACATTACCATCGTCACATTAGTTAAAAAAATCCTTGATTTATAAGTTCTACTTCAACGCATGTAAGCTCAGAGCCTTAAAGTTGTATATGTATAACCTCAAGTGAATTATGATATGTCAAAAATATATAAAGTAAAGGAGTACATAAATGTTTTGAATTGAAAATAATTGTTTATAAACTGCAGCTACATTACTACTACATATTTTAAGATTTTGACCACGTCATTGAATATAAGTATTCACTTGAACACTAAGATTCTTTTCCAGATAAGCCTTTGTACTTCGGAGATTATGTCGAGTGATAAAAGACGTCTAGAAATAATAATCCACGCTCCCTGACCGTAGAACCCTCGAGATGGCCCTATATGTGCTTTCAAGGAGCTTTCATAGAGGCGATACTATCTAAATTATACTTTGGCAAGTAGGGCCCTCGTTTTGTTCCTTTGTGGAGGTTATTTTCTTTTCTATTTATTTTGCAAGTATTGTTTTGTTTGTTATTTTATGTTGTAGTTGTATTAACACATATTATAATAAGTTGTATATACACATAAATATCTATTATGGTGGAAAAATGTATTGCGAGATATATTATTATTGTATCTTTGAAACATGTCTATCTACTGAATGTTTCTTTACTGAATATATTTTGTTACGAGTAGTAATTGTTCTAACTACAAAGTTTGTTGTTTACTTTACAATTACTCTTAAGTTTCCTATATTCTCGAGAGTTCTATAGTAATCGAAGTATATTTGAACAATAGTCTTAATGATAGAATTATTATGAAAAATCATGACAAATGAAAAACATTTTGTAACTTTTTTGTAATTGTTTAATTTTGGCAATAAAGTATCTCCGGAATCTCTAACATGGCAACATTTTACCGCCTTAATCTAGGAAATTATCACAATATGTGTATTGTCATTGTATGTATGAACATGTCTACCAAATAAATATTTCTGTAGTTAATATTTTCTGATGATTGTTCTCACCATGAAATATATTTCTACCATAATGAAACGTTTCCCATTCGAAAGAAATCCTTTTTCCAAAGAATACTAACCAGTTCGTTACCAGAAAGATAAGTGTTGGTTATGTATGTATAACTAACACTCGGCAGACGCTTTCTGTGGGCAAATAGTCATACATAGTCAATGTGATGGTACCGGGGCTGCTAGAGACCTTTTAGCTGATGAAATACAGGCAATTCTCGGCCTTATCATATACAATTTCATTGTTATTACACCTTTGTGTAGCGAGGAATTACGAAAGTATATAATAGCGTGAGTCACTGCGGGAGCTTGTGAGGTTCCATTCTCGTTCTTATGATTATTTCCTTACACAAACACGCTGAGGGCAGATTTCGTAAATGTTAATGTGCTAAATACATATAATAATAGTTTACTGTTGTAATATATGTACTGTTGTGTGATTGTACTTCATTAGTTTTCTTTTTCGATTGTAATATAAATACTCTTAAGTGTACCGCTGAGATTTTCTTATTAAAAGAAAGTCATGGTATAACTTAAAAAAATTGGAAAGTTGAACTAAAAACGAAGATATACTAGAACCCAAATTTACTTGAATCATGATTGTTTTTTTATTTATTCTATTAATGACGAATAAGAGCAAGCTACAGAAAAAACTAGAATACTCTCAAATTGGTAATAATTTTCAAAGGGTTTCATTTCAAAACATTCATTTATAATTTATCTTCTGAAGTACGGATTGTTATACACTGCGATTTAACTACGCGCTTTGCTTTCCGTATTCTAATTTAATTACAAGTTCATTCACATGATAGTAATTCGTACATGCTTCCGTGTATTTTTGTTGATGTGTGGTCAGCAATATGCCAAGGTTTGCTTTGCCCAACGAAAATCACCACTAATGCCAAAAACATGTTGTTTAAAATATTTTAATTGTTTAACGCTGTTTTCGTATACATCAGTGCTGTATCGCTATTATTTGGATGCAGTAATTTGAACTCCTTCCATTCCTCCTTTCATTGCCGTTAGATATCTAAACGATTTCTATAACGAATCGAACACAAACGATATTTTGTATAGGGGCCATGTATCGTATTTGTATCAATGATTGATTTTGTTTTTATGTTGATGATGTATCGCGTTTGTATCGATGTTGTACTGGAAATCAGCACATAAAATATTTGAATGGTAATATTATATACATCTTTTGATATGGATTTTTTACTCCAACAAGTGTGTAAAATTTGAAAGTTACAATGTGTAAAGATTAAGATCTAAATCTATATATTTCATAATTTTTTTGTCATATGAAATCATTTGAAGAAACTTCTACAACAAATTTTGGTAACCCCTCATATATCGCTTAGCCGTACAAGAAACACGTGATCTTCGAATATAAGTCAACATCACAGGGGTAGCCACAAAAAGAGACAATTCCCAAGTCCCGGCCGCGCTTCATTATTTCTCAAGCAACCCTTTCCCGCCATCCATTTTGTCTGCCTGCCAGGAAAGAAAAAAGGAGTAGGAACTAGAACACGTATTTTCGCCGTTATCTTTTTTCTACGACAATGGCGTCGGCTTTTCCGCTAATTAAAACTTTTTGGATGCATTCTACGAGTTCAATCCGATAATGTTTCTGCGGAGAGACAAAGATAGTTGAGGAGAACCCTCTAAGGGTTTGTCTTGTCTCTTTTGTAGGTGCTTGTTTCCAATTAACTTGTTACGTAAACAAAGACTTTGTAAGATTGATTGTTTTATAAATTACAGATTGTATTGTCTTTAAAAAAAGACAGAAAGAGAGAAATTAATTTCGTTACCTTATTGATTGAATAATCAGTTGACGAAAAATTTTATATTTTTGATTTTTTATTTTGTTTTTTTAAATTTAGTCAACGAATCGAATGTCAGCATGATGTAAACAATATGTTTAATTCATATGAAATAAACTTATTGTTTTTGTTTTAATGAGTTTTATGGACGAAGCTTTGACAATGTTTGATCTCCTATTTTTATATTTCAAGAATCAACAAATTTTTAGAAGGGCATATCACAAATACAAGATTGACGACTTTTCAAAAATTACAGTTTATGCATGTGTGTCTTTTATGCTTTGATTATATGTACCGAGCTAAGAAGTGACAAGTACTCTATCTACTAAGAAGAACTGAGTCTAAGATAATGTCTCAGATATTGAGGCATTGTTGTAAGCTCAATAAAAGCTATGTTTGGTTTTGTTCAGCGTAAGCTAGAAGCATCTTGTAGTAGAATAATTAGATATAAGGCATAACAAATGTTTACTGCATTCATAATTCTTATAATATTGTTAGTATTTATTACAAATGCCGATTAATTCTATTTCTAATCAATCCCCGCCACAAAAACGACACGGTATTGTAGTTTTGACGTGTTGATTCTCTCCTCCTCCTCGAGTAATTTTCATTCCCTCTGACCCAGGCCCTTCGACGCGACATTTAATCAACAGTATTTATATATAATATCTGTACTAGGATCAAAAATGAAAGGTAATTTTATATCATAGGGTTTCAGAATTACCAATTTTTTTTATTTGCGGCAATTTTTCGTCACATAGTTTATTACTTGTTTTAGATTTTTTTCGTTAATGTTTTTTTTATGTGTCGAGTGTTATTTTTTATGTTATTTTTAAACCGATTATAATAATGTAAACATGATGCTTTCACAGTCTCTCCTGTATTTACACAAATCAAACATCATCGGTTATTAGCTACACGAACATTAAACCAACTTTATATATAATTAAAACAGTTCATCTTCATTGGACGAGTTACAAATATGAATACAATATACATACACAGAGGCAATCCTACATACCGTGCTATTGTTTATATTAATTACATCGCTCTATCGTGCTTACTACGACACGATTACATGTATTGTCAGCGTGTCATTACACATATGTACGTACTCTGTTTCATGGCAATTCATTAGTTCTGTCAGAGGCACGCCACGTCTGCACCGGCTACGCAAACACAAGCTTGTTGCCCATGGCTGCGAATTAGTCGCTGGCTTACTGCCTAAACCGACGTTTGCGGCTTCATTAAACACGTTCTGAATCTACTGTTTGCCGATTTAAATTGAGTTTAATGAACAATTGGGCGGAATACGCCATGTTGTTATGTACATTACTTTGTTATGCCTTTCTGTTGGGTTAAATATACACGAAATTGCGCTATAGTCGTTTGCGCAATTTGATTAAGTTTAACGATTACTTCTTTATTGTTTGGAAATGATTATTTCTTGAAACATTTTAGAACATGTTTCAAGAAAGAAAACTTATTTTCTTTAGTAGAGTTTCAAATTAATAAGAGATGGTGTATTTCGAAGGCTATCTAGTTTTGCTTCCTCCCACAATATTATTATTTTAGGGTATAAAGATTTTGTTCAGTATACCTATCAACATTTACGAAAATCCCTAACATTTCACTCTTTCGAATATTCAATCACAAAGTTTGTTTATGCAACAAAGCGTGTACAGGATGGGATGAAAAAGTTGGAACCTCTGGCAAAATCGATAGTCCGACAGCGGCGCCGACGGTAGTTCTCTAGTAATTTCCATTTCGCCAGGAAACAGATTGGAAACAAAAATGGAGAAAAAGCCGGCGCTCATTACAGCTCTCAGTTAGCAATTACTTGTTGATTGGTAAGCGAGAAGACAGCGTTTCTTTTTATTATAATTTAGCTTTATTTAAAGTATTTAATTAAACATTTTTTTGTAAATGCTGAGGAATCTCTAGATTATGCCATTACATTTAGTCTTAAAAATGGTTAGTAGTTTGTGGTAAGTGTATTAGTATAAAACGACAAAGCATATATATATTCTGGAAGATATTGTTTATTAGGGCATCATATACAAGAAGGGCTGTTAGTGAATGATTGAAAATTACAAGTGATCCAGATCAATATTTAGGATCTATTAAAAGCATCTGCACCCGTTTTTTCTTTCTTTCTGTAATTTGGTAATGTGTGCGAATACAATAAAGCATTTAGTTGAGGTACTGTTCATATTGTGCCTCTGAATCTTTCTGTAAATGCAAGGTGCTGTCTCGTGTGCACTTTGCATCTCTCTTTTTGTTCTTTTAAGTTTTGATGTATAATCTTGCTTATGTTTGAGGTTGTATTTAGCATGGCTCTTAGAATCTTACTCTGCAGTCTCTGCAATCTCTGTTACAGTTACTAGCAGTAGCTTCCAACTGGATGCCATATGTCCAAATTGGTTTAACGGTTATCTTGTATATTTTTATAGTCATAGCATATAGTTTTTGATATGATAGTTTGAATTTTGGTTCCATTGATCTTGTTTAGTACACTTTCTTCAAATTCGTTGTCGATATGAAGGCCCAAGTATTGTATCTTCAGGTTGAGAAATTTCTTCACTGTAAATTTTTATTAACACCTTCACTGTATTATGGGATCTATCAGATATCTTGCAGGACTTTTGTTTCGTGCGTTGAACATAATCGTGTTGTTTCACTCCTTGCGGGAGGATCTAACGTGTAAAGTTCTAGTTCTATGTATGAGTAGGACAACTATACATATTTGCTTCCTACTTAAAGCTGAATTTAAGGACATTAAAAAAGAAATAAGAGATGGATTAGGTCCCTAACCCACAGTACTGTAATTATTTTCATTCCTTGTTTTTTCGGAAGATATACATTATTTTTAAAATTGTATCTTTAGGAGACCGATTAGAGCTCAAACGCACCAAACGGTGGTTTTTTTCGAGATCTTTTAGGTCTCCAAAGCACCAGCTGAAAGTTCTTTTAAAAAGATGATGACCGGAACGTGTTAAGGAACACAATTGGATTTGATAAGGATAAATATTATGCCCTTATGCACTATTTATCTAATATTTTCCTTTTCGTGGACTTTACTGGCTTGTAATATGCTGAATGCGATTGTGGGGTCTTCATATTTCGCGAGTAAGTTACTTTACCGTAGTAGTTTCAGTGTATATGCGTAGACTAGCGGTGAATATTAGGTAGACTACAGAAGCTAGTGTACTCCTTGTGACACTTCCGAGGATATTAAATCATCTGAAGTATATTAACATAGTTTACGTGACAAAACTTTTTACAAGGCTAGCAACAGAAAGAATGACTGACGTAAAATTTAGATTATCTTAGATTTAGAGTGTAGCCTGCACGCCATCCGGGGGAGGTAGTGAGCCTCCCCCGAGGAGGGCTCCCCTGTATCGGCGGGGGAGCGGAGGCTGGGGGTTCCCGGAAGTGGCTTGATGTTCCCGGGGGCTCCCTACATGCCTGAGGAAGGCCATCCCTGAGGTTTTTAGTGGGTAGGCCTCCCCCTTCTGGGGAGGAGAGCCCCACATAACCGCCGGCTCGCCACAGCCGGGGTATGCAATTTAATGCATACCCCGTATAAATTTAATTTCCTCAGGGAAACAAAAAAAAAAAAAAGCCTGCACGCCATACATACCCAGTTCAATGTTTCACTACTGTCCAGAACAACAAAAGTAAAGAGTATTATATTTGCGTATTCATTAAACTAAGGATATTTTTAATATCTGATTAATACTTCCATGGATCGTTTGGAAGCAAAAGTGTATACCAAAGTATACACCAAAAGAATCTATGGTTCTAAATGTATTAACTATGGATATAATGTATAAATACTAGTCCTATTGATCGCTAAAGTATTTGGTAACATACTTTATGGTTATAAATGTATATAGAGAGATTTAATAAATATAAAGATATTTAAGTAAGTATTAGGTACTTCCGTTGATCAATAAACTATTTACCAACTGACTTTATGGAGGCAAATGTGTCAACAAAGATGTATTATTAGCTTCCTAATCATTTCCGTTTTGCCGGGAAACATGGCGGAAATAAAAATATAGGAAGAGTTGCCGTTCATTACACGGCGCGGGTGAGCAATAAACCGAAGCAATTAAACTAATGGCAACTATCCGAAGCGACGATTTCGAAGGCTCCACTTTGTTGTTTACACTATTCCCTAAAAAGTAAACGCTTACGTATACGAGACCCAAGTTTCGTTTCAATTATAGTTTTTCGGTTTGTTTGTTCGCTTAATCTAATCGGTTGCTTACAATTTTTTTTATGATGCTGTACGAAATTCAATAAGTATCTACATAAAATTAATAATACTAAACATAGGGTAGATATCGAGGGGTACGGCACCACCTTAATTTAGCATAATTTGCTCGACCATATTGATGCTAATCGGTTAAGTTTACACTATTTTTTTTTTTTTCCCTGAGGAAAATGCATTAAATTGCATACCTCGGCTGTGGCGAGCCGGCGGTTATGTGGGGCTCTCCTCCCCAGAAGGGGGAGGCTTACCCACTAAAAACCTCAGGGATGGCCTTCCTCAGGCATGTAGGGGGCCCCCGGGAACATCAAGCAACTTCCAAGAACCCCCAGCCTCCGCTCCCCTGCCTAGAGGGGAGCCCCTCCTCGGGGGAGGCTACTACCTCCCCGGTCTCCTCCACCGACGACGCCCCCCGGCCACGGAAGGGGCGTGGTCCATCCCGGGTCGCCGTAGCAGTCGCGACTTCCTCGCGCCCGCCGGCGACCGCGGCGGCGGCCGCAGCTGTGCTACCGAGCCCGGCGCCGCCTTCTTCGAGCGGGATCGGCCATCTCCCGACCCCGCTCGGCGGCCTCCTTTTGGAGCATCACTGCTTCACAGAAGGAGGCCACAGCCCTCCAACCTCCCTCGTCCGCCAGCATTGCCGCAATCAATGCCGGCGGAGACAGATCTCGCCCGATCTCTGCGACCAAGACTCGGCGCTCGGAGGCCCACGCGGGGCACTCCGCCAGCGTGTGCTGGGCCGAGTCAAGGTCGGATGCGCAGTGGTGACAATTTGTCGATCCCTCCCGTCCTATTCGACACAGATACCGAAGCAGCCGTGCCCGGTGAGTATCTGAGTCAATCGGTAGGTGACCTCCTCCTTCCCGTGGAGCCAAGCTTCGAGGTGCGGGAGTACGGCACCAACGGCCCGCTGGCGCGCGCAAGTTTACACTATAAGGTTTAGTGTATAGCTGTCAAAAGATAATAAGAAACAGTATTATTGATTAAAACACAGAAATGTCGTAAAAATATATTTACTACCTTTTCTTCCTTTTTGGATCAGGAACTTCATTTTGCTGACTTTTCTATATTCGTCAATAATGTAGGCTGATAGATCTACTGGTGTTTGAGATTAATTAGTGAATGATTAATTAATTAATTGATTTATTATTTTTAATTGATTGATTTATTATTCCAATTAACTTTTCCATGTTTCTATTATGAAACGCAATGAGTGCCCTCTTTTGCACAAAGTATCTTGAAAGTAAAACCGCCACAGATTATATACCTAATAGAAAATTTTAATTCTTTTATTGCATTCCGCATCTTATCCTATATACGAGTACTCTATCTTCCGGACTTATCTGCACTGGCGTGTGCACTAAGGTATATTCCCATTCACTCCCTCGGTGTTTTAGTTCGGTCTTTTTCCTTTCTGTATATTACAACAGACTAATTCACTGTAATCACTCCTACAGTTCCACGTGCGCGTATCATCCAGAGCCATGTCACAAAGCTTTTTTTTAAATATCCATGGTTGATGTATGAGAGAGATGAGAGAGAGAGAGAGAGAGATGTTTCACTTATCTTCAACACACTTTTCCTGTATAATCTTTACGCAGTTTAATATAAAGTTTCCGGCTCTTTATAAGTTTAGATCATTTAGTATGCAACAAATTTTTATGCAGGTTTTGACTAAATTTACTTTATTTCAAATGTGACAAGCTGGGGTAGGTCGCTGGTGATCGCTTTTGATAATTTTATTATTTACTAGATAAAGATATTGATGATCTTTAAAAAAGTATATAGTGTCTTTTCAAATTTTGTTTGACTTTATAACTATCCTTTCCAAATAAGCAATTATTCAGAAAAAAAAATAGTGATCAGATCACTAAATTAGTTAGAAAACTGCCTTTATCTGACAGTAGACGTAACAAGTAAATAGAACTTGACAGAGAAGTGAAGCACATGTCTAAGCCTACACACTAACTACTTACCTAATAAACTGCCCAAAGTGTGTGTAGCACATGACGGGTAATGGCCGCTGTAGTAATTGTCCGCCAGAGGAGCTCTCGGCCAAAATTGCGGCCGGCGCGGGCTGAGCTTATGGAGCAGACAAGGCCATAACGACCCGCTTATCTCTTATAAATACTCTATAAGGAAAGCATAATACGTATTTTATTTCCTTTTAACGTACTCGCATCTGTCTTGTGTGGTTACAATTGTTATTTGTTGTGCGCTCGGGCGATAGTTGTTAAACTAAAGAAATGTTAGCCGCGGCTAGGTTTATAATGTGTGACTTGTAAAGTTTTTTGACCTACTATGCTTTGGAATACGTCTTAAACAGTAATAGATTAATTGACTATTCTATCCGACGAAACTAAGGATCAGGCAGGAGGCTGCACTTGTGCTTTTCAAGGCTCTTGCAATATGCAGATGTCTCGTCTCTATTCAGATTGTTCCTACTTTCATAAAAATGATTCGATTAAGAAGCAATGAAATTTCCTAAAACTATTGACAAACAAGCAGACTGCCCATGGTCCACTTGCTATATGGTAGGTGATTACAAACACGTGGTTCTTGTGAGATTCACAGGCAATCTACAACTCCTACAAGAACTACAGTGTTGCCAACTTATAAGAGATAAAGATCTTATCCTTCAAACCGGATCACATTAATGCGATCACTGCTATTTTGGGTCTGAAATAGGTCTATTTGAGTTTGCGTGTTCCACCTTAGGTAATATCTTCACTTTACATTAGGTGAGATCGTTGTCAAACGCACCCAAATATGGAATTAAAAAAAATAATAATAACGAAGTCATTCTCTGATAAAAGATCAAAGAAGTTAATCAAATAAAAACAGTTTACACTAATGAAATATGAACTTTAATATGTAATCAATTTTTCAAATAATTTAATTAATACCTACAAGAAAAAAAATTATCATTTGATTTTAATTTAGTACTGCTTTTATTTTTTATTATATATAGATTATGAGCACTGCTAAACTCGACGTGGAATTTACTGCCTAATGTTCACTCATTTGTAAGATTTTATTTAAGCCACATATTTCCCCTGATATTAACAAAGTTATAATAGGTTTGATCTTACATCTCTTGCGTTCATCGCGCTCTTAATGAAAAGGATCGCAATGAAATGATAAAAAAATTAGGAAACTTTCTTCGTCTTTGCGAAGATATTAAACTTAAGAGACCTTAAACTTGGGACGCATTTGTAAAATGATTTTAATTATTCGTTCTTAGATATGTCCAAAGATGACATGGTTTTAGTTTTATCAAACGACATTATTTCGATAATGAAATTACGGATTGAAAGAAAAAATGTAGAGTGGAGTTTTAGTATTAGCTATGTTCTTTTTTTATATTTCACCTAACTTTTATTATCGACTACTGTGATTAGTGAGTTAGCGTTCTAATTATTTACAAATTGTTAGTTTATTCTTGTGAAAAGTGCGAGTTCCGATCTTGCTATGTAACATTGTCGTTTCAATATTCATATGTAAATTTATCTGATATAATTATTAATTAAGTATAAAAATCCTTCCGTACTAGTCTTATACTTTTAATTAAGCTCAACTTAGACGTTGTTCGTTTGCCGAAAGCGTCCAACTTTCCCGAAAGTAATCCTCGTACGAAAACCTTCACAGAATTTAAAAGTCGACTCGTATATCCAAGCATGGAACGAAACTTTTTGCGCGGGTTGAAGACTTAACTTGAAACTGGATTCAACAAATACTGACATGTACATGCTGATACAAGTACAAGTTTTAATTAGAGTTATATATAAAGTCATACTTAATGAGTATTTTTATTTTTTGAGAATTCAAAATTACAGTACAATTCTTGATGCAGTATGAATGAGATTAAATAATAGTTTATAATGCGTACTATTTTAATGTAACTCACGGCGATCCTCATGTATGTTTAGTAGGATTCTTTTAGTATGTTTAGTATCTACTAAATATTTCGTCTTTCCAAGGCCGTTAAAAAAATTATTGAATTATCCAAGTATCGAATTTGGTACAGAGATATCTTAGTCTATGAAGGTGCTTTCCAAAAAAAGATTTTTTAACATTCCCACTGAGAAATAATATGAAATCTCATAAAAGCGAATCGAAGTACGAGGGCACAACTAGTAAGCTTATAAGGCGAATTATAGCAAGACGTAAAGAGTGAAGTAGTATCAAAGATAGAATTTCCGTTGATCTAAATTAAGTATTATATTTACCAAAATTCATTGCCACCTTGCTATGTAAATACCCCGAGCTCTCATTCTCTACATTCGTGTTTTTCCGTTTGTCTCCGTATCGTACGAGTGATTTAGAATAATGCTTTTTAGACTTGATAGATATAATTTCAATCAATACACACAAAAATACATTACAGGTTAGTACTTGATTTAGTTCATAAAACAAATATTCTTCTACTCTGCACACTAACACAATTTTTTTAAATTTGATTAAGTTATTCACTTATTTCATTTATTTTAACACAATATATTTTGAACTTAACCTTTACTATTATGATCGCTGAAACGTGGTCACTGTATTGGCACGCTCTCTTGCGAGCAAAGTAACAAGGACTTTCTATTTACCTTCATTAAATGTCTTCTAAAATAATAAAAAAAGTTTAATGCTCAAGATAATACATTTTAATTGACGGAGGAATATTGTTTGGACATTTTGTAAAATCATATTTTATTATAACATATTTTTGGATTTATAAGACGAAGCGTGTGAATGATTTTTTTTTTATTTCTTATGTTAATCTTCGAATGCTTGTACATATACGAGTATGTGTTTATGGTACTTTACATATGATATAAAAGTCTGTAGTAACATTAGCATTAATTACAAAATTATATTCAATAGTACTTTAATATAAAAATAAAAATGTAATTTAAATTGTGATAATTAGAAAGAAAAATGATTCTAATTCATAATATTAAAACGAAAATTAAAATTGAATATTATGATGAAGATTCATTTCCAGTAAAAGTACAATACGAAATAATATATTGTGATCATATAAACATAGCATTAATATAAGTAGACATACTAAGTACTATTTTTATTATGTTAGAAACACGCACCATATATCTCATCATAAAATGACATATTGCATATAATTTATTTTTTCATTAATATTTTATAACTATAAATTTATGTGTTGGTTAATAAACTTATTAACCAACACATTTGATTATTTATTAAACAACAACAGTTGATCTGCGTGGATCAAGATAAATTCCAAGCGATCTTAGAAGATAAGAAACGGAAGGCAACGTAGATAATTTGAGACTGTTTGTAATTTTGAGTTTATATTTAAAGTATACACTAGATGTAGGAGATATAGGAAGACATAAAATTAAAAAAGAATCCACTACGCAGTTGTTTATGGTTAAGTGAAACAATAAAGCGCCGCGGAAGCACCAATATTTCGGGCAGGCTGCACTTATCCGTTAGATCCCCTCTAGAATTTCCACAAAATTTCCCGAATATGGCGCGAGCAGAGCAATTTTTGTTATATACAACTCATATCGTGGAGCTGAGAAAGTATTTTATTTTTTCCTTTATTTAATATTGCGATTATCTTTTATGCTTTTGTATCTACGGGGCAATAGAGCATATTTACAAAGAGAAGTTTGAGTTACCTATACAAGTCCTTTGACATCAATAAGTTAAGTTCAAATGCTTCCTCTCAAATTTCTGGATGCATATACGGACAAAATGTTTCGTATTTCAATATAATAGATGGCTCTTAATTATTTACTTGTCTAGAACATGTATCAATACTCGACTTTATATTATTCAAAGTATAAAGTACACTATTTTGTGGAAGGTCGAGTGCTGAAGTCTCCCGAAAAATCTTAAAAGATAAAATTCATTATTATTCATGAACAGTTTTCTTGGTATCCTTATCCTCTACATTATTATACTTATTAACTGAAATAGACCAGAATCTTAAGTAAAACCTTGGGTCGCCGGGAGCCTTGAGAAATTTCTAGAGCCCTTTCCTTTGAAGGCCACTTGTGTCATTAATCATAATATAACTCTTCACATAATCTTAAGCAAAAATATAAGTTATATTATTATGTTCTTTGTTTGTTTAGTACAGGGATTCCCAATGTGTCTTGGGGTCGATATCAGTTTCCTAGGGGTCGACATAAACGAAAACTGATTTTGGGGGTTGACGAGGTCTAAAAATCGACCCCTATTAAATTAACACAAGTTCTTATTTGAAACTTTCAAAATAGGCAGGTACTGCATCAATTTAATGCATTTTCCTCAGGGGAACAAAAAAAAAGGTAGATACTGCATTGCTTATGTTGTGTTACGTGCACTAAGAATACATAATCAATATTTTTGTAGGAAATAGCATTGTTGTAGTAATGTAAAGTCTCAAGTTCGTACAAGATGAAAAAAACAACACTCTGTAGTAGCTGTTTTAAGAAAGCAGATCATTATGAATAAGGGGGTTGATATTAAAAGTAGGTAATTTGGTCATGGGGGTCTGAGGTAACAATTCATTTTGGAAAAGAGGTCACTTGTTCAAAATAGTTTGAGGATCCCTGGTTTAGTACCTAGAATATTCGTATGTAGATTTTCTCATATTTGTCATTATTGAGTTGGGGTGAAATAAGGAATTATCTCAAAACTTATGCTGGAAGTACAAAAAAAAAACATATTAAATATTTGCTTTTTGTCTAACTCAAATTTTTAATAAAACAGTTATTTATTCTTTGAATATGTAAATGTGTGTGTAGGTATTATTGTTTTGGTACTCAAGTAGACACGTGGGCAACTTGATGTCTGATGTGGAAGATTTGTGGCCCATAGTGGACATTGTCAAATTGTGTATCTAATTTTACCGGTATTTATTCTGCAAATCGTCTTACGGCAATATAAACACTGCTGTTTTACAAGAAATAAAGAAGACGAAGTTATTCCAGCAGATCCCAGAGCAGATATCTTCTGCAGCAGCATATCCGTTAAGCAATACCTTGTAAGTGAGTAATGCTTAATGACTACATAAATAAATATAAGTAAAATATAAAACATATTTTAATGCCGTTACGAGTCTACGGGGAAATACACAAAAATTGGGTTGGATAATTTTTTAAATTGGATTAATCAGAAGCAAAGTGGAAGCCGTACCAGGGCGTGTTGATAAAGAACAAACTCATTTCGCTGGCCTTACGTAAGGCGCTACCTATCACGGGAAATCGAAACTAATATGTTATCAAGCTTAACTGTCTATCTATATTTAATAGAGTTCAAATTAGGGGAATAAAATACAAAATATTAATAAACAATTGATGAACAGAGCATTATTTAAGGTAGTTATGAGTTGATACCTGGTTGTGTGACTTATTGTACTTATCACATGTCATTTTAATGATGACAATGTCAGCTAAAGCTTGTATTGGTTTGCTTGTATTTGTATTGGTATTGAAAACTGTAAAACACACTGAAGATACATACATCCATATTTAAAGGGCTGTCAGAATCCCACCATGATTATAGAATGTTCATGTCAGTGTTCAGCAAGGGACCGCCCTTAGTCCAGTAGTGTTACATATTAATATGAACTACTTATTTGCAGACGAACGATTTATATGAAGTCCATAAACTAAAATATGCTATATACTTCCCGTCTCAGAGAAAACAATAGATCCAAGAAAATCTAGAGCAGTATTGAAGAGCCTTGGAAATACTGGTTTGAGAATTGAGTGAAGTAAATCGGAGTATATGATTTGTCATTTTAACCTTTTTTTTTTCCCCTGAGGAAAATGAATTAAATTGTATACCCCGGCTGTGGTGAGCCGGGGTTATGTGGGGCTCTCCTCCCAGAAGGGGGAGCCTACCCACTAAAAACCTCAGGGATGGCCTTCCTCAGGCATGTAGGGAGCCCCCGGGAACATCAAGCCACTTCCGGGAACCCCCAGCCTCCGCTCCTCTGCCTAGAGGGGAGCGGAGGAGGCCTCCTCGGGGAGGCTACTACTCCCCCGGTCCCTTCACCGACGACGCCCCCTGGCCACGCGAAGGGGCGTGGTCCATCCGGGTCGCCGTAGCAGTCGCGACTTCCTCCGCGCCCGCCGGCGACCCGCGGCGGCGCCGCGAGCTGTGCTACCGAGCCCGGCGCCGCCTTCTTCGAGCGGGATCGGCATCTCCGACCGCGCCCGGCGGCCTCCTTCTGGAGCATCACTGCTTCAGAGAAGGAGGCCACAGCCCTCCAACCTCCCTCGCCGCCAGCATTGCCGCAATCAATGCCGGCGGAGACAGATCTCGCCCGATCTCTGCGACCAAGACTCGGCTTGTCATTTTAACCTAATGGTCCCTGGATACGTACATTACACTAAATATAATTAATTTGCCACAAGTTCGCAAGTTTAAATACTTGAGAATTATAATAGCTTAGACTCTTCTGTTGATGCAAAAATAATGGTAAGAAACAATGAAAAGTTATACCAAATTACCGCCAGATGTGAAATATGAGTTGTTAAAAGAATTCACACACTTCATATTGCCGAAATGTGAATATTGGATGACCTGATTACAATGAAGTATAACGCCCAAAATCAAGGAAGCGGAAAAATTATGCCCATAGCTAAAACGTCGAAAGCAAGTATGTGGTGCTATGGACGATATTCCATGTAACTGGACATGGACATGCCATGAAGCATATGAAGAATATATTCTTAACAGTATATGATACTAGCGACCGAATAAAATGGCACCACATGTTTAAGAAAGCTGATTCCATGCAACAGGCTAAAGGAGAGGATAAAGAAGTGAGGGATGTTGCAGTAGTTTCAAGTAGCATAATTTTTATCTACTTGTCTATTTTATTCTATCATGAATTTGAACGATACAATTATATATTTACTTTGTTTAAAATTATTCATACATGACATAAATTTTCTTCGCTATAAGCTGTTTATACATTATGCTCACCGTTTCATCTGTGACGTTATGAAGTAATCAAAGATATCGATTTTGCAACACATATTATTAAAGAGAAACTCACTACCTTCATTTAATCTTAGTGATTGCAGAAATCTTGAAGAGTCATAAATTCGCGTACCTTAAAAACCCTTTGATATTATAAAATATATATTGTTCAAAGTCTTCGTGCATACGAAATGTAATTTTACAATTTTTATGTAAATATACAATTTTTTCTATATACTATACTGAAATATGTTTATCTGTGATATAAAATTAAAATTTTCAGCGCAAATATATTACGAATGTGCTGAAAGTTCCAGACTGACATAAAAATGAAATCTCCATTCCGCTTTATGTCAAAGCGAATTTATATTCATAAATATTCATAAGAGCATGGCCTTACACGGTTTAAGGTTATCAAGAAAATTCTGTACGAGGTTTGATGAAATGTTAGGAAGGATCGGTTAGGTATAGTGCTTTATCGTGTATGTCGTAAGTGTAAAGTAACATGTAAGTGGCTTTTCAGCTTATTTTTTGTCGGTGACCACCTAAAACAAACAAAAACCACTTATAAAAAATAACCTTATGTGTAAAATAACTAATTATTGTTTGCTTTAGCGATAGAAGAAATACACTCGATCACAATATATAATAAACGATTTTTATACCAACATGATCACTTTACAGACTTATAATTGATGAGTATGTACAACTTGTGAATTATTGCGAGATTGATTATACTGTGTGACATATTCATTTATTATAAAAAAATATTACTTATTTACATATGTATCTTATTTTTGCAAGTATAAATATAATATATATATATATATATATATATGGAAGTTATATGTAATAATAGGCTTGTATCCACTATGAACAAATCTGATGCATTAGGTTGCATAACTATTAAGATGATCATTTAATTATGAAAAAACAAAGTTTTATAATAATAACTTTTGATTATTTATATTTTTAAAAAATAAAATTGCACAAAATAGCCATAAGTCACGTGACAGCAAACACCAATTAAAAAGTGTTACGTACGCCGTGCGAAACGTCAAAGTCAAAATGTCATTCCAAGTGTCTTGTGGAAGTGCGAAAAAGAATGGCATCATTCCTTCTCGCGAGTGTCAGCCACTTTTTACGTATCTGCTGATTGTTTAGACGATATAAATAGTTTTTTTTGGTGTTTTTATACTTGTGCTTTTGCTACACTGGGGCACTAATGCAGTACGTGTAATACGATGACTCCATTTTTTATTAAAATAAATACCGAATATTCCGATACTAAAACAGCTGTGTTTTGCCACGGCATGACGTTGAGGATCATGAGCGTTTTTGATGACTAATGTCAAATATTTAATTAAATGCAAATTATTCTTATAAATAAGCTTTTTTTTCAAAAATTAATTATTTTTGTAATAGAATAGGTCAAGGTATATTAGTAGCTAACTACTGAAATTTAGGCAACAAGCCTATTAGGACGACTTTTATGGGTTAATTGAAATATTATCACATCTCGATAAATGCTCTTTCTTGAAATTTTAAAAAGTATACGAAAAAGATGGCCAGTAAATCAGCTTTAAAACTACATAAAAACTTATTGCTCCATCTAAGATTTATTTTTAGCTAGTGACTGTCAAAACTTAAAACTCTAGGTGGGCCGATAAATGTGTCCGGGGGTGTAGTTCCATGTTAAAAAAATATGTGGTTATATAATTTATTTTAATGAAAATATTTTATAGTCCTCGTATACAAGGTAAAAAAAAACATTTTATTCGATCACATCAACATATCAATCTGCCTAAAAACTCGCCGCTACGTTGAACAGATGTCCATTACGACCTTCTTTTGTTTACAGGTAAGAGATAGGCCGTGGCCTCAGCCGATAAAGCCTAACATAAATATCCGGTGACGTCGGGTTTATCTTTTTGTTCGTCGTCGCAAAGCCAAATTTTACCAATCCGTTATACCGGGATCCGTTGCAAACTAAGAGAAATATTGAGGGCTATTTTTCAGACGCCCCGATGAGGAAAAATTGTATTGAACAATATAAAGCGCTTAAGTGAAATATGATTTCTGTAGAAATTGTCTTTGCTGAAAAAGTTTGCGATTGTATATTTGAAAGTATATTTATGTAGTAATTTTTCAACCATCTTTCCTGAAGTCTTTTACATTATTCGTATAAGGTAACTTTTAAATATTTTTTGAAGAAAAACTGATTAATTTTCATTTAATACTTTCATAATTTTATTTAAATATTTATCGCATCATTTCTTTTCTCGTCATTTATCTCAGTCGAATTATAAAAAAATGTAAAGTACAAATATTTCACCTGTAAATAGAGAGACACATTTTCTACGAAATGAAACTTTAAAACCATTTTAGCGATTTATTAGTCGTAAAAGCGTTTCTGGTAAAATTCGTTCTCAACTTCTTAAGTTATGAGATATGGCTAACTTGGGGGGCGTTAGGGTTTTAATACGATTTATAGATGATATTTTTAATACTTATGTAGTTTACAGAAATAAATAATGCAAAATTTTACATTTTTATTTTTGTCAGCACTAACGGTTTTTTTTTATTAATAGCTATGATATACATACATAATAAGAATAGCAATGCACAGATCACGATAAAGATAAATGGAAAAAAGGAGGTTATGGGCTTCTATTTATGAACATATGATTTTGAAGTATACTTTAATAATAAGTTAAAACTGAATAAATAAATTTAAAAAAATCTTCAATAGCGCATATACCGGGTAAGACAGTGTCATTGTTTAACATTTTATATTAAGAAATGTCAATGGCCTTGTTGTTTCGGTACTCGTCTTCTAACCAATGTTTTTCGATATTTGAATTTCATATGTACATTTAACCGAAGCTCGTATCGAAGCGCCCCGGAACCCATGCACGAAGTGCCTAGGAGTGGCACCGACGGATTGTGGCGGCCTGGCGTGCGCAGCTCGAGTTTGGATGCGCGCACCAGCGGGCCGTGTCGGTGCCGTACTCCCGCACCTCGAAGCTTGGCTCCGCGGGAAGGAGGAAGTCACCTACCAATTGACTCAGATACTCACCGGGCACGACTGTTTCGGTATCTGTGTCGAATAGGACGGGAGGGATCGACACGATGCCACCACTACCTTCATTACGATACGGCGACCCGGGAGGGACCACGACGACGCCTCCCATGGCCGGGGGCGTCGTCGGTGTAGGAGATCGGGGGAGATAGTTGTCTCCCCCGAGGAGGGCTCCCTGGAGCATCGCAGGGGAAGTCGCTTCCCGGGACTCCCTACATGCCTGAGGAAGGCCATCGCTGAGGTTTTTAGTGGGTAGACCTCCCTCTTCTGGAGAGGAGAGCCCCACATAACCGCCGGGTCTGACAAAAAAAAAGGTGTATGTACATACATACATATAGTCACGCCTTTTGCAGGAGTAGGCAGAGATCACAGTTTCCCTTTACTACGATCCCAACATACTTCCCTAGCTTCCTCGACTATCATTAATACTTTCATGCAAGCTTGTCGGTTACAGGTACCCTTGACCTGACTTTCTAGGTGTACGGTGGTGGTGACCTTTTTTTTTTTGTTATCGCTGAGGAAAATGCATTGAATTGCATACCCTGCACCCCGGGAAAAGCGCAGAATTATGTGGGGTTCTCCTCCCCAGAAGGGGGTAGGCCTACCCACTAAACACCTCAGCGATGCCCCTGCACTGACGTCTGCCGCGAGCGCTCGATCGACGGCGCATCCGACATCGCCGTCAGACCTGCCGAGGAGAACTGCCGGTTCGTGGGAACCCGTAAGGACACTACCACGACCCCATCGGCGTCAGCTCACCAGAGGGAAGCCGCTCGCCCGCCTCCCCGGTGGACCGGGGAGGCCGTCGATCCCCCGGGGCATCCGGGGGATCGCCGACTGACAGCGACCGGTGCAATGCAGGGTCGGCCTTCCCGGTGGCCGGCCCCGCTGGTCGCCACGGTGGTGGTGACCTGCCCAATGGCAAGCATGTTCATAGCCTATGGACACCTGACTTGCCGCCGCCCATTCGGAACCTTGCTTCTAAAATTTCAAGCTAAGTTTACATTCTCATTTACTTGCACTACAGAAGTAAGGTATTCCGACTTGGTGTGGTATGTAGTAGGGTGTGGTAGTAGTATGTACACTGGCGCAGTGATCTGAGTTTTTTTTATTATATTATTTATATATTTTATTCTTTATTTTATATTCTTATGTACATAACCCAAATATAAGGTACAACTTGTAAGTCACCAATAATAGCAAAAGAATACTTATATTTATATTACATTTTTATGAAATACATAATATATGTACATGATTGTTTGGCAAATTCCACACACATATACAAGCATAGATACTTGTTTTTGTTTTAATACCACAGTTAGCTGTGCCCGCATTTCATCCTTGGGTGACGACTGAAAATCGGAGATTGTCATCAGACAATCACACACCAAGCCTAGACCCGCCTTGCTGCTGCACACACATCCAGTTCGATTGTAAATTTTGTCTCTTCTGTGTAAATGTCATTGATATGTATGAATGTGTATGTTGTGTAAAAATAAACGTATTATCTATCTTTCTAAATACCAGGGGTATTACAAACGCATTTGCCGCATCTGCTGACCCTTTAAAATCATATTTACTACCTTTTTGAAGAAACCCGAATCTCGATAGAATTTATTCCGCTCTCGGAGGAAATGCGGCGCAATACCAAGATTCCAGCTTATAGGGATGGACAACCTGTCGATAGCGAGTGGTGCGATGATAGAAAGTGACCGTCGGCATTATGGCGAATAAGTCATAATAGTGTAGGTAGGAAATATATTATGTGACATTTTGTGTTTCGATTTTCGTTTCGATTTTACTAGCTTTTTTCGTCATTAGCCACCTGTTTGCCTTGTGCTAGGAGTGATCCTCACAATGAACCTAAGCACTTCGACACCTACATATATTTGCTTATTATTTAGTCTTACTATTTAGTAATTGTAGTTAGAGTAATTAAAGTTAGCTTAATATTTAGTCCCGTGTATCTATCTGAAGTGATTTTGTAGAAAAAATACTAGCGCTAATCGAGTTACTTTACATTGGAAAGTAAATATTTTTTTTATCTTAAGTATCGACAGTCCTATGCATACCAGCTTACGAGGAGTAATTACACAGCAATATAAGCAGAGGTACTCAAGCAGACGAGTCTGGTATCTAGTCTCCTTCTAGAAAACTTTGTTTCCGCAGCTATAACTTTTCTTTCCGATCATGCTTATTAGCTTTCTGCTCATCATTCTGATTTATTTTTAACCAGCATGACCAGCCAATGTTAGTGTGAAAGAAAATACATTGTTAATATTTCCTATCCTCAATAACTAAAGCAAGCTTACGACAGTCGTGTAACGGAAATCCAGCAGTACCGTAAATTATTCGCCCTTTGAACTATAGCGCTCGTAAACTAATTTCTACTAAACAGATGGCGGCACTTAATCCGGAAAGCAATTAATTAGGCGAATCTAAGGTTCGTAGCTATCTTTGTCAGCTGCTGAGTGCAGGAGGGGACGAAGTGCTGACTTACGAAGTTAACATGGGGTGCCACGAATGGGCCAATTTTGAAAATGCGGTGATAAAATTTTTCGGCAAGGCATTCAAAGTCAAAGTCAAAATATTTATTTCAAATAGGCAATGCATGAGATATGCTCTTTTGAATAGTCCAAAATTTTTTTCCCTACTACTCATTCGGACTTCTTTTAGTTATAGAGAAGAACGGGCGCAAGAAACTCCATAACTTTTACAGGAGCAACGATATTTACAAAAAAATATATCGTTACCAAGTCATACAAAGGTCAACCTTATAGGTACAAGTATTTATAATTACAAAAGTTCATGGAAATGCCTGGTGCAACTAAGAAACATTAAGTCCAAGCATTCATGTCTTTTATATAATCAGTAACCGTGCTAATAAGTCTATGCTAATAGTAATAAGGCTTTGCTAATAAGTACACTTTTAACAATGATTTTAAATTTATTTAGGCTTGATTGTACAATATTGCTTGGAACTTTGTTGTAAAAACGCACACAGTTACCTCTGAATGAATTATTAATTTTATGGAGCCTAGTGTGAGGCAAATGTAATTTATTCTTATTTCTGGTATTGAAGCTATGGACATCACTGTTTTTACTAAATAAATGAATGTTTTTATGGGTATATCTTAGATTCCATAAATATATTGAGACACAACTGTCATTATACCAGTGTCTTTAAATTTATCTCTTAAAGTGTCTTGCATTTTTAGATTATAAATTGCTCGGATGGCCCTCTTCTGCAGCACAAATACAGTTTGAATGTCGGCAGCATTTCCCCTCAGCAAAATACCATACGACATTACACTATGAAAGTAACTAAAGTACACCAATCTAGCTGTTTCTACGTCAGTTAATTGGAGTATTCTCAAAACTGCAAATGCTGCAGTGCTGAGCCGTTTTGATAATTTATCAATATGTGGGCCCCACTGAAGTTTGGAATCAAGAGTGATTCCTAAAAATACCGCGGTGTCCACGAGGTCCACATTCCTATCCTTTATAATTACTTCGGTGTTTACCTGTTTTACATTTGGCATATAATTTTTGGCATTTGGCATATGATACAAATTTGATACATTTAGTTTTACTTTCATTTAAAAGCAAGTTATTAACGTTAAACCAGTGGACTACTTTAGAGATTGCATCGTTCACAGTGTCATTAATATTTTATCTCCGTTTAATTTTGAATATAAGTGATGTATCATCTTAAGCAAAGATCCCTGAGATCTCGTACCATTAATATCGACTCTCTGAATCCTGTCACTCAAATATGAAATAAGAAGGTTCAGAGAAGAGTCTTTGAAACCATAAATAACGTAATTTCTTAATCAGAGTTTCATGGAGAACACAATCAAAGTCGCAAAAGACACCCAAAGCATCGTGTGAGTCCTCCCAGGCGTCAAATATCTTATTTCAAAGCTCTACACCTGCATCGGTTGTTGAGCGACCCCTACTAAAACCGAACTGATTATTATGCAGAAGATTATTAATACGAAAATAGCTTTGCATTTGGTCTAACATTATTTATTAAAAAAAAAATATATATATATTTTTTATATATTTTGTTGCTAGTTTTTCAGTTTTACTTCACCGGATTACATTCTGAACTAGTATGTAATAGATATATGTAATTTTGTTCGTAACTAGACTGCATGGACCTAACTAGTAAAATTTATTACATTGTTCCGAGATCCGATCTATAGCGTAAGGCCCGTGTTGACAATTTATTTGCGACCAGTGTTTGTCGTACAAACACTGGACTGCGCTGTCCTCTAACTCGCATTTTTAAATGTCATAATTGTATGTTTGTATATGTAGATGTATTCAAATTTAAATTAGAATTGTTAAGAATGTTACATGATAACTCAAACAATAACATCTAATCATATGTATGTAATAATAATTAATATTAATTTGTTAAATCTTGTTTATTTATGTATATATGTATAAACATAAAAAATTAAACAAAATGGTTGCTGTTTGTGGTGTATGTGTATATATGTGATACCACATGTATGTATGTGTGCGTTGTGTGGTGTTAAGGTCAAGTCTAGCGCACTATTTTTCTCTTTGTTAATTTGTGAATAACGTTTTTGGTTGCAGTATTGGCATGCATAGATAAAGTAAACTAAATGATACTTTATATATTGGAACTGTTTGTTATCTCGTAATAAATAAATAAATAAAGTAATATTGGGAATATAATATATGCAAAACTATTTTTATACAATGAAACACGGATTTATAATATTATTGCGTAATATAATTACTAAGTCATAATATAATAATTATTTAAAAGCTAATAAATTGGCCATTTGTTTGAGTAAATTATTAAAAAATTAATAATGTTTCCTTCTACATATATATATATATCTTACATATATATATATGTAAGAAACATTAAGTATTTATATATATATATATTCCGTATGTATATATATATTCTATATTTATATCTTCTATATATATTATATA
Organism: Scirpophaga incertulas; assembly: GCA_036419045.1. Lineage (NCBI taxonomy): Eukaryota > Metazoa > Arthropoda > Insecta > Lepidoptera > Crambidae > Scirpophaga > Scirpophaga incertulas. The sequence goes on from CM071644.1 coordinate 7,656,042, forward strand.
TATATAATACACAGAACATGTCTATTTCAGGCTATATATATATATAGCCTGAAATAGACATGTTCTGTGTATAGAATTTGTACAAAATAACTTATCAGAAACGAACCGTTGGAACATAAAATGTGTAAAGGCATTACTCCTGCTAAGATTGTTATAAACGTAGTTATTTGCCAGCTACTCCATGTGTGCCGATTGAAAATTGCCAAGCTTTTAGGATTGAGAGCAATATTTGCATGCTCCAACCCAGATGAGGGGTCGGGGTGGGAACGTATCTCACAATATACAAACATTTTCTTATGTAAAGATATTAGGATATTACATTTACTTTAGTATTAGTAATAAAGTAGAGAGCATTCGTAATAAGCAATAATTTTATTAATAGTCTTTGTAATTGACGTGGAATGATAAAACGCATTTTCTATTCGGAACGTGCCCACATGTTCCTGGATAGAAAAGAATATAGTTGATCTTCTCCTATAGGGGTTATAAGCGTACAAATAAACGTATCGAAACAAAGTCATACTAAATCTTCCTAAAAAAATTCTACTGATTTATTTTTTTGCCTTTAACATTATTTTTACCTTTGACGACGCACTTAGCATATATGTTAGAATGTTCTAGAAAATAACGCTATCGCGACAAAATGTAATTTGTCCCCTTGCTATACAATCTAGGGCAGATATTTATCTGTTCGTTTAGAAAAACTTGATATAAACGTAAAATGTAATGTTTCGTTCGATAACAGCATATAAGGCATATTCGAAGGAATACAATTTTTATAATTACTCTATTATCATATATGATTGTTAAAGAGTAAATCTTTACGGACACTGGTTCCGACCCGCATCTGGATACCTTTGACCAAATAATAGATTGAGACAGAGATATATAAAATCACTTCAATAGTGCTTTTGATCATTTAACACTATCGATTAATGTCTATTAAAACTTCATGGCTCGGAATAATAAATTAAAATAAATAAATAAATATAATATTGTCTGTGTGTTGTCAGATTCTGACTTATAAATGCATCTGATTTCTGATCGAAAGCGTCGAACGCTCATCACGCAATTAGTCTCTAAAAATTTTATATTGCATAAAAAAATTCATATCGTTGTTTCTCTTTCGGATTCTTATACACAATAACATTTAAATGTGCGACAATAACAATGATCGGTTTTGTCCTTGTTTCAGGTGAGTCAACGATGCAAGCAACCGACCCCTACCCCTGGCGGCCTCGATGGTCGTGGCTCGCGATTTCGCAAGTGTCGCGCGACACGCGAAACTGCGGTTACCCTATTCAAACAGGCGAACCCACACAGATGTGACATGCAAAGGAGAAATAAAAAACCCCTTACGTGTATCAAACGCAGCGCAAATACATTTGCTGAATTTAATAATTCATACCTTCTGTATTCCACACGCAGCATACAAAATAATGTATAGTCATTTCTTTCTTCTGCGCAACAAATAAATATTTGTTACAATTCATCGTTAGACAGAGCTCTAATTAAACGACCAATTTTTATTACGTCTCACCTTAACATGGGTAGATTTATTGCCAATGTTTCGCAGAGAAGTACTTGCGGCATTCACGCGTAGAAAGGGAGGGCATATCCTGCATCTGTTGACATTGCATCTACATTTAATACAACCTTACAACGTTACTACTTTCAATTTCTGATTATTTAATTCTCTCAAATGTGCAACGAATACTACAGAAAAAATTGTGCATGATCAACAATAATATCTATAGCTATTTATTATTATTATGTTTGGATGAAAAGCATAATCATCTTTAAAATATACCCGCCATCAATGTCTTTCTTCCTGTACATATTTGTCGCAATTTTATCTCTACGAGGAGCGGCAACAGGCATTATATTGAAACTAGCTTTCCGCCCGCGGCTTCGCCCGCGTTATATTTCGAATTTCCCACAGGAAGGATATGTTTTAACAATACTGCCATACAACCTTTCACCCCCTCCTTTCAACCTTTTACAACCCTTTTCTGCTTTAAAATGTCTTTAAAAGTCTCTGTCCTTTCTCAGCCTCTAGACTATCTGTGTACCAAATTTCATTTAAATCGGTTCAGTAGTTTTAACAATATTTCCATACAACCAATAATCCCTCCTTTCAGCCTTTTACAACCCTTTACAACCTTTTTTGCATGAAAAAGTAGCCTATGTCCTTTCTCAGGCTCCAGACTATCTGTGTACCAAATTTCATTTAAATCGGTTCAGTAGTTTTAACAATATTTCCATACAACCAATAATCCCTCCTTTCAACCTTTTACAACCCTTTACAACCTTTTTTGCATGAAAAAGTAGCCTATGTCCTTTCTCAGGCTCCAGACTATCTGTGTACCAAATTTCATTTAAATCGGTTCAGTAGTTTTGGTGTGAAAGCGGAACAGACAGACAGACAGACAGAGTTACTTTCGCATTTATAATATTAGTATGTATGTATGTATAGTATGGCACAAAACAATGAGCTTTTCCACAAATACTATTTTCACAGTACTTTTGATTAAAATTTCACCGTCTTCAATTTTCACAGATGACACTCCAGTTTTATTTATTTGAGTTCATTAAAATGACGATAACTTTTTTTTAATGAACCGATTTTGATGAAACAAAGTTTAGATATTATTCTGAGTTAAAAACAAAGCAAATAGTGAAAGTTTCAAGCAAATCGGTTCAGTACTTTCGGAGATAAACGTGAACATACATACAGACAGACAGACAGACAAAAAATTCCAAAAAAATTTTTTGCTTTCTAATAATCTATTTAAGTGCCCCTCTATCTATTTCAGTCAAAAAAATACTAAATGTACAGACAAAATATTTTTACTGTCTTATTATATGTATAGATTACAACTAAATCATTATTTGTACAATAAGGTATTATTCAATAATTCTGCAATTCATTCGTTAATTCAATTAAATAAAAAAACAGGCATGGTATTGGTAATCTCGTTCGATCGTAAACCTTCATTCACATCTCTTGCTCAGATTTCACTTTCATATGAGCAATTCCATCTGATTCCAAAAAGACGTATTCGCATCAGATCACATTTACAGTGGACTGGAAATTAATTAGTGAGTGAAAAAAGTGTGTCCATAATAAGAAATTTTATTTTCCCTTTCTCAAATGACTTTCTCGAATATACTGCATTTTAGCTGTTTTATTGCAAAAAAAAAAATCAACTATTCACTCTTACTGTAAGATATAATTAATGAGATAACTTGTTGTGTTAACTTGTGATTTCGATAGGATATAATTTATCGATTAATACAAATTAAAAATATATGTTATATTACAACATTCAATAACTTATGATATTTTTCGTGCTCGAGGGGCTGTGATAATAACTATTGTGATATACATACAGTAAGCTAATTACTATACTGAGAATATTCATGGTAAAAAAGGAAGCGACTAGACTTATGCTTAAATATATCGACAGTGTGTAACCGTACGAACGAATTATTTTTAGATAATATACCGACATTTTGTTCAAAGGTATCTCAAAATTTTTATTTAGAGATAATCTATCTATTAATATTACTCATATCTTACTCTTCACGCCGGAACAGAACAATACGGCAGAAACAGGTAAGAGTCTCCCTCCATTTTTTTTTACTCGGACAATTGTTTCTCAGGCGCAAATTACAAAAATAATGAAAAGATCACTCTACGTACACTATAGAAAATTACAATATATAGAATAAACTTAATTATGAAAAGACATTGATTTTGATGTTTGATAGATTTGAAACTATTATATTTATGTATGTAGGTATCATTCGCTTTAATGTAGTCCCGATAGATACGTTCTATAGAGGCGGGGAAATTACCCAGTGAATCAATAAAGGTTATCAGGCGAGTACGAAGGCTGCTCGGGACATCAAAGCTAGAAGCTAGAACCTAATTAAGGCCGAGCCCCACCGGTGCGTTGTCCCTGACAGCTCATTGCGAGGGCTCGCTCTTGCTTGCGAATAATAAATAGTTATTCTATCATGGCGTTGATTAAAAGACGTAACTTCTTATAAAACTTATATGCGATAAAATACACATATATATTTTTTAAGCTACATGTTCATAAACAAACTGACCACCCATCGAGTGGTTTGTGGTTACAGTCGCCTATATTACATGTGATTCTAGTGAAATTTGTAGCAAACCAGTATAGCTACCACGTGTTTACATTCGCTTGCAATCGTAACCGATTTTTTTTCTGTACGGACCTATGCGAAACCTCAGATGGCTATGTTCAACTTTGCAATGAGTGTGTTTGGTGGAAGGCGCACGAACAGAAGGTTCGACACCTTGCCTGCTAACGACGCCGTTCCGGAGCCGTTAGGGTCGAAACAAGAGAGTCGACGCAATTTGACCGCGCCGCTAGGACGCTAGGACGCTTAAGTTCGTCGTGTAGTGGTGAGAATCAACCCCGTACGGTACCGGGTATATGTTTGATGAGTGTGTGTGTAGCCCGGGTCTTCGCGGTGAGTGAGCGAGAGACGTGGGTGTGTGGCATGAGGGACGACGCGGTTGGTGGCCGGCGGGAGGGATTCGTTTGCGCGAGTTATGGGGTCGGACGGGTCGGATAAGACAAACGTAATCGACAGCGTACATGTTTGTATGAACACTTTGTAAAGCGCTTCTAGCGGCACGTATTTATTTCTGTAGTTTACTATATGTAAAATACTTATCGCAAACTATACTCATGGTAGAGCCACTGAAACCCTCACACAAACGACAATATACTTTACCAACTTGTAATTTATGGTGTAAAGTTAAAATATTTTCCTCTTAGGCGAGAGAGCCTGAGAATAATCGCAAGGTGCAAGAAATGTACCAAGAATAAACTCACAGCCATGTGCTGTCGCGATTTGTTAGATAAGATTATATTGGTCAGTCGAACTAAACTCTGCCTTAAGCCTTGGTTCTATTGACGTTATGATTAGGAATGAAGGCGACCGCTCCTCAGGAAAGGGCGCGGTGCAGAGGGTAAATCGGTAGGGTAATTTCATTGCCTATTTTCACTGCTCTATAGCAAATTGTATTCAGCTAATCTATTTATCATAGTTCACACTAAGCATAAAAATGCTAAGAGATCTCAAATACCAATTCCTTTCTGTTTCTTTTCTTAGATAAGTTCTTTTATTCTTATTTCAGTTCGTTGGGAGATTTTCATCCCAATATGATATTTTTGTATGTCACTTCAATGTTTCATCGACTATATTCTCCACACAGTAGTGAAGAAAAGTAGTAGAAAATTAGTAGTATTGAAATTGCATTGTAATAAAGGAGGAATCTATGATATATTAACCAGATAACATCCTGGTTGTTTGTAACAACCCTTGTCATTAAAAAGTAATTACATTATTAAACTTACATTAAGTGGAAATTCATAGTAAATTTCAAGACGATATCTCGGACTAAGCATAGGTATAACGGTATATATTCAATTAGGTACTTACCAATGAACAACTACAGTAAATACTTCTGTTAAATTTTGAGGATTAACTACTATTACAGTGTAACTATAGAACTTCAAAAGTCAATGCAAAACGCACTCAACTCATTTACGTTAACTTTGACGCGCCATTAAACATTCGATCTTATAGCTCCGCCAATAATGATATACGTCGATCGCTGAATCGAGTCGAGTGCAATCGAGTACTCCCGCTCGTTCCATCGGAAATTGCGGAGTTGTTTTGCTCGATTTTACTCGATCACCCGAACATTCTCGATTTTACACAACCACCCGAACCAGTCAGCTACAGGCGTTAATTGTTCGCAATCCATTGCGCTTTAATATGTTTGCTTCGTTCGTACATGTTTGTTTTCGACTGCGGCAGGCTTGGGTTGTTTGAAAGTTGACATGGAATAAGTGACCAATTTGGCATCCAGGCGACGAGTGTTGATTCGCAAATGAAGCTATACTCGTAATGAATTGAGTGGTTTTAGCGGAGTTTAATTAAAGTGTTGCTGACTATTGTTCTCAATCATATGTTTGAAAAGAAAATTGTTGAAAACTACGCTGATGATTGGATTTGGGTTTCACGTCCATGGTAGTGCAAGTCTGCTGCAAACATACATACATTCATTAAGTATTTTTAGTTTATGATATTTAAACATAAATTGGTTTATTATAATCTAGTTTATAAACATTTTTTTTGGTAAATTATCCCCTTTCAGGGTAAGGCAAAGGGTACTAAGCCCATGCAGCCATTAGTTTATAAACAATTTGTTAAAATTTCTAAGTAGAATGTTGTCTATGACAAGATATTGTCATACTATTCATAGTTATACTTTTTATATTATATTGACTGGCGTTGTCATTGAGTTTTCATTGTTTTTCTTTTATTATTGCAATTTCAAATTTTATTCAATTATTACACAATATTATTACTTTAAAGTTTTTCATTTGAAATAAATACAAAATACATTTTAATTTATTTTGTCTACAACAAATGTTGTAAACTTTATAACTTTTTAAATTTATGCGCCATAATAAATATATATTCTTGCATTATATTTTAACCATGAACTGCAAATTTTGCTTACAATTAAATCTCTCAATTAAGATCTTTTAAACAAGAAAAAATATCGCAAAGTACCTGATGTTGTTTTACGTTAAAATTTTGTATCTTATTCACTATAACTTTAGATATAGTGAATAATATACAAAGTTAGTTGAATAATATACTAAGTTTAATGTTTACTGATGTGTATGTAAAAAATTTGTAAAGATTGCTCTCCTGATTATTAAATAAGAAAATCGTTAGTATTTAATAAGCCATATTATTTTAAATCTCCATATAAAACAGATATATCATATTTTAACACTTAATATTTTGTTAATGACAGTGAATAACGCTTAGTTTGAATTCTGACAAAGGAAAAGGTTAATGCAGTTGATTTTCGATTAGATCGAATACGTAATAACATTATTCAAGGCGTCAATGTGGTCCAGAAGCAGATTCAAATTTCTATATGTTCGAATAATTTATTTAACATTTTTTCAGTTATAATAACAATGAACCTAAATACTTTAGGCGTATCATTAAGCACAAGAGCAGGCTATGTTTTTAATAATAATAATAAACTCTTTATTGCACGCAAAATAAATACAAGAAATAAAGTAAACAAACAAAAACAATTATGAACAAACGGCGGCCTTATTGCTAAAAGCAATCTCGTCTAGGCAACCTTAGATAAGAGAAAAACGAAAACAAACTAGTAATTTTGGGAAATAAGAATCTAAGGACAGGAAATGGATACGGACTTGGTTCTTAAAGGACTCTAACGTTTGCGCTCTCCTAATACTCTCAGGGAGAGAATTCCAAAGTCGAACGGCATAAGAGGGAAAAGAGTAAGAGAGAAAATCAGTACAGTACAGTAGAAGGGATATCAAGAGTCAAGTTAAAATTCGCTCGTAAAACGCGACTGAAGGAAGAGGACCGAGAAGAGAACAAAGACTTAAGGTATGCTGGAGATGTAAGAAAGAAACAAGATATTGTAAAGAAGAGATAAAATATGCAAATCTCTGCGCTGCCGAATAGGAAGCCATTGAAGTTTGGAGCGATGGTAAGAAACATGGTCAAATTTACGCAGATTGCAAACAAACCTGATAGCCACATTTTGCAGACGCTCAAGCTTGTCAAGTGATTCCTCCGACAGACCCACCCAGGCAGCGTCAGCGTAGTCAATTAAGGACAATAAGAGAGATTGAGCTAACACTGTCTTAGTCGCCGTCGGGAGGAAGTTACAAAATCTGTTTAGCGAACCATTTTAGATGTCTAACATTGTGTAAAATAATAAATAGTATAGTTGAAAGCAAAAGTTCAGTTGTAAAACCTTAAAAAATGAAAGTCTGCTTAGAAAATCTTAGTATAAATACAATTTTTTTATATTCTGCGTTTTCGTTTTTTTTTACTTTTAGTTCTTTGTTGATTATGACATGATGCTTGTGGTCTCTAACAATAGTTAACGTACATTAAGCTCGATTTATGTAACTCCTTTGTTTACTGTAAAGCTTAAAAGCTCTACACATTATTCCTTTCAGTAAACACATTGTGTTATTGAAACGTAAACACCATTTCCGCCTCCATGACTGTGGCATAGAACGATGGAGACGTGTGCGTATATACAGCAATAATAGCATTGTAACAGTGCGCATTTGGATTAAATACGTAACAGAGTTTCGCGTCGGTTTAATTAAACGAACGGAATGTAAAAGCAAGTTTATAGTTATAATTGGTAGATAGTGTAATGTTGCCGTGATTATGTCCATCCATTATCTAATTATTTGTTATCGTTATTGAGTGAATTATTTTTGAGGTATTGTAATCAAGCTATCAAAAACAGGTAAACTGTTTGATTGCCTTATCATGGGAATCTTCATCCTCTTGCCCATTTCCCATTATCTGGGGTCGGCGCAGTAGATCTTTTTCTTCCATTCCTCTCTATCAGCCGTCATTTCCATGCTTACTCCTTTCATTCTTATATCATTCTTCACACAATCGATCCATCTTTTATTCGGCCTTCCTCTGCCCGTGTATCCCTCCACTTTCATATTCAACATTCGCTTTGTGACATGACTTTCATCCCTCCGCATCACATGTCCAAACCATGCTAATCTACTTCCTCTCACTTTTTCTACCACTGGCGCTACTTTCAGTCTTCCTCTTATGTACTCATCCCTTATCTTATCTATCCTTGTCACACCACACATCCATCGTAACATTCTCATTTCATTTGTATGCAATCTATTTTCATCCTTCTCCTTGACGGCCCAGCATTCACTTCCATACATGACGACAGGTCGGATGATCGATTTGTAAATTTTCCCTTTCAGCCTTATTGGCATTCGGGGATCTCACATTGTAGCTGTGACCTGTCGCCATTGCATCCACCCAGCGTTAATCCTATGCTGCACAGCTCTGTCTATTTCGCCGTCGTCCTGAATGAGGGAACCGAGGTACTTGAAATCTGAGCAGGTAGGAAGTATAGTGCCATCTAAAGACATGAGTACAGGACTGGAAAGACCGCCGAAATCACAGTACAGATATTCAGTTTTGGATCTGCTGATCTTCAGGCCAACACTCTCCAGCCTCTGTTTAGTTTAGTAGCCTTATCATGGGAATATGATAATAAAAAAACTACCTAGTTCCTTGTAAATATGTGGTAGGAGTAGTTTTTATCTCAACTATTCGAAAAGCATCAAATGCTTAACACATAAATGAGAGCTAAAATTTACCGCATTTAAATTGTATTTAAATTACTATTGTTTAAAAAAATATATAAGTATAAGGAATTTGTATGAATACTGGACTGACTGAATAATCTATATCCACTTTCGTTTTTCAAATGCAGAATGTAAAACTGAGCAAACGTTTCAAATTATTATATTATTTTTTAATTACATTTAAATTATACACTTAAATGAACTTGTTTTAATACTCGTATAAAGATCAATTGCAATAACATTTAATTTTAGTAATAGATATATAATGAGATTTTTAGATTTTTTTGCGTAGGAAGATGACAAGGAAGTGTGGTATTCTATAGTAAAAAAAAAAATCTGTACTAAGGATCTACACTTTCACGCCGTGAATTTTTTTTACTCGCTGACTATAAAATATAACTCCTATTTGTATCCCGCAAATAATGTAAGAGATTTGAATTTAGAATTTGGATATCATCAGTGTAATCAGTAAACTTGTATTTGTCATTAAACTTGTATTGTGTCATTAAACTTGTATTACTTTTAATTAAATTAATAATATTCGCATAAATATCGCATTAAAAATGCATTCGCCTTAAAAATAGTTGTTAATTTACATTAAATTTATGGTTGTAACGTTTGTTGTAATGTCTGTAAACAATAGAAAAATAAAAGAAAAATCCAAAAAAGACGACTATTTTTACCTATAGGTAAAACTTGGGTTCTCTGAACTGGGAAGTATATTAAGAACGGATGATGCGTTGCTTCTCTCAATCGAGATATGATTTTAATTCCTTTTTATTAATAAACTTTTTGTTGTATCATTTTATCTTTTTCTAATTCATAACTATAATTTATCATGACATTAATATCCTTTTAGCGACATTAGAACATAATAAATTAACGAGATGGCTCTTAAGTAGACACGATCCCAAATCCCAGAGATAAAAGTTTTGAAATAAAGAAGAACTGTCACAATGAAGTCGCTTTCCATAGTCAATTTAAATTACATTAAGAATTCATTTTATATCTAACTATGGCGACGTGGATTTGGAATCGGGCGTGTACGATTCTCGTGTTTGCGGCCTTTGCGATTCGGTCGTGTTTTCTGTGGTAAACAGGTCACTACTTCTGTCAAGTACGCCCGCACGATATCTTAAAAAGTTCGCCCATCGTACTCAGACTACGCAGTCTAGACTTGGTATTGATCAATGGTTTCCCTCGCGGTGAGTCAGCGCCGACGAAGGGTCGTCGCACTCGGCAGAGCATGACTCACTGTGAAATAGCATACAGATATTAGCACAAACATATTTTATAAATGGAATTCGATGTAAGAGATTATTAAATGTAATATTATTTCCTTTTTACAATCTTTTACAATGTATTTGTGTTTGTTAACATGTAATATTCCAACTGAAATTTAAAGAAATTGCGGCACCAAAAGTGGGTCTTAATATGGATATACATAGGTGGGACTAAAATTATGTCGAGGTTTCATGTAGCATTCAATCTTGTGAAAGGTTCTACAATTGTTGTCGACGAGTACTTATACTTGGGACAAATATTCCAACAGTCTAAATTCAACATTATTTCAACAGGGCAGCGTTTTGGAAAAGACGTGGGATATTCTCAAGAATACCGCAGTCTAGAGGCAGACTAATTTTTTGAGCCTAAAAGGAAGCTCACAATTTCTTTACCTGCAATATTTGAATTTACCATATTGCCCACTTAATCTATTTACTGAGATTTTTTTATGATTTACAGTTGCAATTTACAATCCCAACTAATATTATAAATGCGAAAGTAACTCTGTCTGTCTGTCTGTTACGCTTTCCCGCTTAAACCTGACAAACGATTTTGATGAAATTTGGTACAGACAATCTTTATACCCTGAGACAGAATGTAGGCTACTTTTTATTTCAAAAAAAAATGGATGTAGGGGTTGAAATAGAGGTTGAAAGTTTGTATGGGATTTCTTAATTTTAAAAGATAAAACCATGAAACTTTATATTTAAGCACTTGATAAGAAATCATAAAACATTTGTTTTAGCATTTTTGAAATTTTGACCAGCTAGGGGGTGAAATAAGGGTTGGAAGTTAGTACGCAAGTTCGTCAAATATCACGTCATAGAGAACAAAAAATGATCTAGCTAGATCTAAATTTTTACCAGTGTGGGGCTGAAATAGGGGTTGAATTGAAGATAAGACCATGAATCTTGGTACCTTAGATATAAGGGACCAGGATTGACAAAAACTAATTTCACGCGGGCGACGCCGCGGGCGGAAGCTAGATTACAATATTGCTTAGGAGCTTTACTTTTATAATTTTTTTTTCTCCAAAACGGGGTAAAAATTTTATAACAATTTTAACGAATACAAATAATTTACAGTAATACTAGCGACCCGCCCCGGCTTCGCACGGGTGCAAAGTTGATACTAAATACACTACAGAAAAATTGTGATCGTTGTATAAAAACGGAAAAAAATGTATTTATTTACGACATCACATTAGAAACCTCAAAAATAACAGTATTTCTCAACTACTTAATGGAAGTTATTATACATATAAACTTTCCCCTTCAATCGCTCTATCTATTAAAAAAGACCGTATCAAAATCCGTCGCGTAGTTTTAAGCATACATAGGGATATAGGGACAGAGAATGCGGCTTGGTTTTATACTATGTAGTGATTAATAACAAATTCATTTAGTATAAATATATGTGACAACATAATAAGCACAATAAAATAAGCACAAGCTTGTGGTCAATGAATGTTTTCTATTCTAAAGTTTTTCTTAATTCTTATATGTATATTACTCTCATATGACGAAAAAAAAACAGCATGAGACAGCTTTCATACACATATGTAAAAATTTCTAGGTGTAAGCGAAGTGCACACTGGGTGCTTGACTAAGGTCTAATCACACTATTATGATAGTTATTATAGGTATTTTTATGTTATTATAGGTATTATGATAGATAGTAGTAGTTAGGATAGGCTTAGATGCAGATGAGCTTTGATGAAATACTGCTTTGTGCATCATTTAACATCAAAACGAATTTTGTTATCGTCAAATATTCTCCGTGTAATTATTATTTTAATAAATAAAAAATAAATTGATAAATAATAAAAATGGTATACATCAAAGTAATATAAATTATATAATAATGAAACTTAAATAAAATTAAAAACTAAACTATAAATAAAATATTTGAAATAAATCGCTGCCGTCAGGCAACGTCCCCATAAGGCTAGCAGCATTGCCACGTTGTATGGCGATGCTGATTCGCTGCGCTAGATATGATCCAGCTTTCTGGTCACATGTAGACTCGCTCAATCTACAGTTGCACTCTTTGAAAACTCTGTGGGAACTTTCCCCCCAGGGCCCCAGAGTCTCCACCCAAAAAACTCAAATATGCAACCACTATTTTTGTTTGCATACTTGCGCCTATATATAAATAAAATATATAATACAGGATTCAACACATCAGATATATTCAAGAATGACATTTTATATGTAATGTACACATATATAAAATGTCATTAAATATAAAATGTCATATAAAGATAACATTTATAAAAGATCTTATTAAAAGATAGTTATAATTGGATTTTGTCTGACTTAAGCATTGTTCATTATATATACATACGTACATATATTCGGTTAATTCTATTTTTACCATATCTGTGAGGTTTTCTTTTTCTCAATAAACTAACATGGCAAATTAATGTGTTTTAACTTGAATTTGAATAACTAGTTCATTTAGGAAATCTGCATCATTCTTGTTAAGATAAATCAAGGGTTGTATACATAGAGTTTCGCATCACATAATTTGAAGCCCGAATTGTTCTAGAACTATGATAATAACCTATATAAGAAACTAGTATACCACTTGTGTTTGCACCCGTGTCTCGCAGCATCACAGTAACCTTTATCAGCGGGAACCAATCTAGTAGTTCGATTTTAAAGTTTATGACTGCCAAGTACGTGCAGACACTGAAATGAGTTCCGAGCTGTCTCCTAAATGCTACAATATTTTCAACATCAAATGATCTTTTTATGTATAAAAAGAACATTTCTCTCTACCTATTTGTGACTGAGTTGATTCCGACTTTGCAGGTATCTATGAGCGATAGTTACTTCTTAATATGATATGGACAACTTAATAATATACTACCAATAACAAAAAGAATATTTTGATGTGGTAAAAATAATTGTATGTCAGGACATTTGTGAGGCTCGGGGAAGGCCTCGCGTCTCACACTTTCTTCATATCAAATTTTTGAATTCGAATTAATAGTACTTGGAGATCCAAAGCTACTATTTGTTTCTTTACAACTCGTAGCAGCCCTCTCCGACTTGGTACGGGCATTAAACAAACATTTCAAAAGTTATATTTTTTACTCCCATTTTTATACATTCGAATGGAATTTCCAAATTGAATAATTCTGAATTAATGAAAAAGTTATACATAATGATATTGAAGCAAGAGATAATTCTCTTTACAATGTTGTAAAAAAATACATTAGCTTAGGTCCTATTTACCATATGGCTTCAAATAATGTGTAGCCACCCATGTTATACTGAACCTATTTTGGTCTGATAATTGACTGTCGGATGCGAGAGAACAGCACTTTCACGTCATTACCTCTGTTCACCTCATTCAATTAATGAGCAGACATTGTGAGCACTATATTTAGCAGCGTACGTACTTGGCGAAGGCTTCAGGGGCGTGAGTTGTCTATTGATGTCATACCGTTTAAAGTTATTGCCAACTGAATTTACTTGTAACGCGATTGTATAGTATTTTAGTAAGCTACTTATATATAATCAAAAGATGAACTGTAACTACTTTGGTACGTAGAAAAATAATTTCTGGGGTGAGACTGTAGATGATATATTGCTAAATTTAAAGATATTTTTCAACGCATTAAAATAAATTGATACTGAATTATTTTTTATATCATAAAGATTGGTTTTTTAAAAAGTATTTTGTGGCAGTACCGCTAGCTCTGAAAATCCACAGTTGTTGTATTATTTATATTGGTGGGCAATAGACGGTTACTTCAAAAAAAAAACATGATAATAGATATTACACAATATTAAATATAAATCGCTATTTAAAATGGAGCATATGATCAAACGTTTGCAGATATTAGAAATGTTTGTCATATGTAAGTACGTAATAGTCATTAAAACGCAGTTGGAAATATGTTCAATTTGTGCAAGCTGACGTATAGTTTCAACCAGATTCAGCTTTTTCCGACAAAAAGCGTAACAATCTAACCGAAAAATGATAAGCGTTTTATCTGCCGGCACATAGGCAGCCCGCCTTCCACGCGTGAACGGTTCGCTGCATTTTGCACATCCGATTACTGCCGGTATTCAGTTGACCTTTCACACAACAAAAATGCATGATGGTATATAAATAATTTTTTTACACGATTTTTTTGTGCATTTTAGTATTAAATATGTCTATATGTTAAGCATCAATCTAAATTAATATAAATAAAGTAATAACTGCTATTTGAGATTAGATATAAAAAATTATTACCAAATACGAAGCTACGGAAGTCCGCCAGTTCTTTCAGCGAGGTCGGAATTATAACAACTTATCGGAGGAACTTGTTTGGTTCATTCCCTGTAGTGTTCCCGCCGAGGTTCAACAAGCGTGTTGGCTCGTCCCGGCGATGGCACTTTCCCCCAGGGAGTTTTTATCTGGTTATTCTACCAAAGTTGTGATTTTGTCGCCTTATGCATTACTCACGCGGAAGACTTTGTTCGCTTGTTAAACACTTAATTTTGAGACAAAATAAAGCTAAATCTCAGTTAACTGCTTATTAATAAAAACAAGGCGTTAAGTATTGTGAGTAATAAGTAAAGTTTTATATTTAATTTCATATAGATACTGTTACCGTACGTTAATGTAGAGGTACCTACAATAAAGAAGAAAACAGGCCATTAGTAAAAAATTGTGTGATTATTCTCTACTAGCTTTCCGCCCGCGGCTTCGCCCGCATTATATTCGAATTTCCCACAGGAAGGATATGTTTTAACAATACTGCCATACAACCCCTTTCACCCTCTGTCCTTTCTCGGGCTCTAGACATCTGTGTACCAAATTTCATTTAAATCGGTTCAGTAGTTTTGGCGTGAAAGCGGAACAGACAGACAGACAGAGTTACTTTCGCATTTATAATATTAGTATGGATATGGATTATAATTATCCTTGGAGTCAAAATTCAATATGAAAAAAAAAAATTAAAACAGAAGATAAGATTATGATTAATTATTTATATGATCTTTCTTCACACAAATGTATTGTAACTAAAGCGAACACAGCAAAAATATTTAACCTTTTTTTATCTAGACTGGCAGATTTAATATTTCTTGGAAATCTCAGAGGCCGTAAATTAATTTATTACATAACATTCGCCAACAGTCTCACAGGTTAGAAAATAATCCGCAACGAAAAACGCCTACAAACTCTCTACCTACATTTACGTTGGATGGAAAATCACAAATACGTGAAAATCATATTCAACATTTCCATCAAGCTACTAAGGTAGTCAGTCAAAGTTCTGTGTTCTGAATTTCTCTTCTCGTGAGGCACTCACTTGAATTACGTTCGTTAATTGTGTTACGATCTGCAAAAGATGCGGCGAGAGAACTCAGACGCGTTCGAGGTACCACGATGAGGACGCGCGAGTTTAATTAAGACTGTTTTACACAAGTAGGATTTACAAGTGACTCAACTTTGCGGAACAGTACCGTTGTCTGACAAAGTACGTGGTGGAATTTCTTTGTGTTGTTGATAATTGCTATGAAAGTTATTTGTAAGCTACATAGATCAAAGAGGAACGTATACCATATAAATGTTATCTAGACTAAAAATAAACAAGTAAGTAGTTAAAATACATAATTAATTAATTACGTACATCTAAATTTAAAAAAAAGTATCAGTTAAAGGTAAAGAAAATTGACGTATACGTTAATTACCACGTACTAGGTAGTTAATATCGTCCAATAAGTTCTGTATATTTCTTTATTACTTCTATTAAGAAGTATCATTAGATAATGTAGAAATCTTTTCTAAATAATAGTTATAAAGTTCTACATACATACATATATGTCACGTCTTGTTCCCAATGGGGTAGGCAGAGCTCTCCACTTGCTACGATCCTGGCACACTTCTCTTGCTTCCTCCACTTTCATGAGCGTCTTCATGCATGCTCGTCGGTTGCGAGTAATCTTGACCCGGCCTTTCTTTAGGATAGGATATGTCCGCCTAGGTCGACCTGCACCGATTCGTCTATCATTCTTACCTTGTGTATCTCTTTCGTTAATCTTCCTTCATTCATTCTTTCAACATGGCCGAACCATCTAAGCATCCCTTCTCTATCTTTGTTACTACATCTTCTACTACTATGAAGTTCTAAGTAGCAAAATATACTTATCTAAATCTCCTAATTATTGATTTATCGGTTAGATCCATTTTTTATTTTCATTTCAAATCTCATAAAAAGTTAATTATCATCACTAAAAATAACGTCAATACGGAATTTTATAACAAAATCAGCACTCTTTATTTTATTCCTTTAATTATTTCATCGGTTTGAAATCATATATTATTTATTAATATTTTTAACATTTCGTAATTGTTGTATTCAAAGCTTGGCACATTTGTTATATGAATATAGTTTTTCCTATGACACTAAGTACCCAAATTGGTTACGATTGTCTATCAATTGCATTGTTACAAACCAACCGCTCAGACAACAATAGTACTTTGATTTTTAAAAAAACTAACACGATAAGATTTCAAAAAAGCAAACGCTCTGGTAATACTGTACACATTCCTTTGTTTTAATTATTCAAAAAGGACTGAGTTCTCGAATCTTGGTTGTTAGACACGGACTTTTCTTAGCGGACTTAACAAAGTTACCCGTGTTCAGACTAAGTAATGTTTGTAAGTTGAACCGTTGCAGGCTTTAATGATAGCTGTAATCTTGAATGTGCAAGTTGAGTTTGATTATCAGTTAATTAAATTGAAGTGGAGAAAATGGAGATGCAGTGAAATTCCGTTTATGGGAAATTCTATAGCAAAGCAGAAGTGTTCTCGCTACTGTGCTCCGGTATGAAGTGGTGGATAGGTAGTGCAGTTACTGGATACCTCTGAACATGTATTACCAGTACATTACAAAATACAGTCATCAGTTACTGGCTTAAAAAATATTTTTTATGGAATCAAATGTTCTGATTCTTCCTATAATATATCTCTGTTGTGTGACTTTCCGTGCTCTTGTTAACGTTATAAGCAAATAAGACAACACAAAGAGTTTTTAACATTTGTACAGATAGCAACATGTCACGCTTCACATTTGAGCGACATAAGAGCTATCTAAAAATCAACATATGAAATCTGACATATTGGTGATTATAGGTAATCGCAAAAATGTGGGTACTCTCGCATTGATTTGTGTAAAGCATGTATCACGGGAGATTCCCTGCCAATAACCGGACATGATTCTTTAAGCTCTTTCAAAAAAAAACCATGAGATTTCTTAATTTAATAAAATCTATTCGAATTATACCTATTAAATAAAGAGTTCAAGTTTGAGAACATCTAAAATTTTAAAATCATATTACGTAACTTTAGTTGTTAACTTCAATTTGTATACGTCTATTGCTAACTTAGTACGTAGTTTTATGTCAGTAGCACGAACTAAAACTGCAATGGATATAAGTAGGTATAAAAATACGGTTTGAATTTGGCAATTGACATTTCATAGTTACGTGTATCGTATGAACCAGTATGCAAAATATGTTCCAAAGTAAATCTCAAGAGATTTCATAAAAATTGCAATGTACTACATATGTAATACCAATACAAAAACTGAAATAAGCGATAGCAGACAAAGTCTGTTACATATTTTATAAAAAACGAGAGTACACTTGATTTATTCCCCTTTGACTCAACATAATCCTAAGTCTAGCCAATAAATAAGCCCAAATTTTACTTTGACGCCACCTCCCACCCTCAATCATTTTTATTACACTTTATAAACAAAAGTTTTCTCCCCGAATCTGTTTATTTCGCACTTAGTATTTATTCAAGGGAATTATAACACAAGTGCTCGTAAATCAACGCGGTCTTAGAAAAATAAAATTAATAGGAATTTATGAGGGCGAAATAGAGATGATTTATGACTTTACACATCTGGAAGGAAAATTTTCTGCGTTAAACGTATTTCATTTCGTCATTTTATAATGCCCGCTTGGAGGTGTACGGGATTTTACGACACGATCCCCTTTTTATAAAAATCCTTTCAACTACATTGAATAGGCATTAAGTTTGAGCAGGTAGCGGTATGAGTAAAGTCGAGTAGGGTCACACGAGTCTAGATAGCTTGCGACTTCATTGTTTTTAAAAATAAAAGGCTTAAACTAAAAGGTTCGTTCACATAACTCCTTAACTTTTTAAGATCTTAGTATTTTAAGGTAAGAGATAAATCTACGAATTATATTTATATATAATTTTATATTACATACTAGCGGACCCGACAGACTTCGTCCTGTCAAAAAGATTTGTACAGTGGCAGTTTTTTGTTCCTAATTATTTTATAGATAATGTCGCATAGCCAACCAAATCGCAAAAAAGTCTAAATGACCTATTACATTTTGTGGCTATTCAATTTTGGAACGTGACATTAAATCCTCCAACGATGTATTCTGTGCTCCAACGCACGCACGCACACTGTTTTGATAGATATGATTGAATTTCAACTATATGTAGCGTTAATAAAGCGCAAATTGACTCTTTGATGTTAGGAACACACCTTCATTGCTTAGACAACAGTGAGTGCTTGCAATATGAACTTTATACAATAACAATAAAGCTCAATTCGACTGTACGTTTTAGTTAGAAAACGTTTGCATGGGAAAATAAAAGGGCTGTTTTTAGGGTATTTCCGATAATTATTCGAATTTTCCTCATTGTAAAAACCCTCCTTGAACTTCAACGAACATTAATAAAAAAGAATTGGCCAAATTGGTCCAGGCGTTGTTGAGTTATGAGCTTACCAACACATATTGCGATTCATTTTTATATATAAGATTAGAGTTTGTAAGGATCTCAAGAAGTACAAGACTAATCGGTCGGATATCCTTGGAAGAGATGATGAAGACGACGATGACATGCCGTGTTTTTTTTAAATATTTAATAATAAATATAGTAACATGTTTAGAAAGTTAACCAAATTTTCAAAAATTTTAGTAGAAAAAGTGAGTGATTTTTTATATTTACTGCTAATTCTTTTTTATATAAATATTTCAACTAACGCGCCAGTATTGTTTTACAAGTTCCTCTCACGCGCTCTCATTGTGTGACTCAAATAATTAAAGTGGTACTAACGATACAAGGTATTTGGGACTACTATGCCTATACCTTGACCAGAAACATTCAGGTAGTAAGTACATTCTGCTATTAGTAGCATATTATTATATAAAATATACAAAGTACGAACACAGAATCTAAAAATAAACCTGAAATATATATCAAGTTATAAAAATATGAGCTTGTGTCCTGGCGCTGCAATATTTTTCCTTGAACATTGTGAGATGATCGCCCACGTCGTAAGGTACTTGCTTCACAAAACGATATTGCCCACCTTTACCCTCGTTGTTCTGTTAATATTATATGTAATATGCTCGAAGATAAATTGAATTTATTTTAATCAGATTCCCTATACATGATTAGTATTACTAAATTGAACCGTTTAATTTAATTAATTCTCTGCTCTATAAAGCTATTTATAAGTTCAAATCGACTCGTCAAGTCAATTAAAACCAGGCATAGTCGTGCCACGTGTCGTGTTCTCAAAAACATTATGGCCATTACAGCTCGGTAATTACGCTTATAGTTTTATGAAGTCTTAAAGTATTCATTTAAAGTTTCTTAATTTTGTCACCAGAACGGATCATCAAAATTCGTTTCATTAAAAACAATAGGATTTCCAATTTGTTACAAATGTAATATTAAGGTTACCATAAAATGATAATTTATAAGCTAATCAATTTAAGATATAGTGGTTGTATAGTTTCTATAGAAATGTAGGTACTGAAATAACCAACTTTGTTTACATTGATTTTACAACTTTCTACGCCAGACGAAGAGTAATATATTTTTATGCATAAAATATTTATGAAGAATTTGAAGACAAATAAAAGATATTTGTATATTGTCTACCCGGACATTATTATTGCTTAAACCTTGTATCCTGTTGGACAAGAACAAATGTTCCCTTGTATAAATCAGTGGAGGCTACGGAATCAACCGACAATAAATCTATCCAGGACTAGATGTCCCTTTACCGTTTGGGTCAGTTTGTTGTGTGTTACTCTGGAACAGAGAGGTTTGCACGTAGTACATAACTTAAGTGGCAGTACATTTAAATACTAATTCGGGTTGAGATATATTTTTTTGACATTGTTAATAATTATTTTCTGTAACGGCTAAATAACTATGCTCTGCTTATAAGTGCATATGTATTCTGTTCTAGTGATTATGTATTAGGTATATATACATTACATATTTTGTAATTATATTTCTGTGACGTACCCGGACAGTATAGGTTCATCCCCTATATCCCATATGAGTAACGAAGACACTTAATGTATAACTGTCTTCGTTACTCATATATGACCACATCTGTTCCCACCGAGGGGCATGTCACTAAACATATTAGGGCGCTTAGGCTAGTTAATCACGCTGCGCCTAGTGCAGATTAGTTGGCTTTTATTTATTTATTAAAGTTTAACCAACAGATTTCATACTATTAACTTAAAAAAATAATATGAAGAATGAGTAAAATATTAACAGAATGCAAATCCAATTTTATTTACTTAATTACTAATCAACTTCTTATCAGGATAGATTGAAAAATTTCAAATTTACATCACTTAATGATTTTTAATAAATAGCTAATCAAATCAAGTTGTTACACACAATCTTAAGAGATCACGTTGACTGCTCTCAATTTCTTAAGCGAATACGTTTTACTTTCCATTTCATCCTTCAAAGCACTGTAATTTTGGACATAGTGTTATTCAAAGATTGTATAGGAAACATATGCCTTTTATAATACCAAAAAGGTTGATACGTAATATACTTCTTTGCAGTTATTTAAAAAGAATCTTGATCTATCTTTAATGTTCAGAAAACGCCATATGTAGCTTTGGTTTTATTATCTTATGAAGGCTACTCGTTTTTGTATGTTTTATGTATTTGTATTATTTATATATCGTTAGATTAATGCACCAATCAAATTTGAATAGTAAAAAAAAATGGTGTTTGTTGCATGTCAGTTTAGTCTTTCATGGAGAACAAGATTTTCCGAGATTCAAGGAAAGAAAGGGGGTAAAACAACCGTATGTATTCTTAACTAGCGGACCGACAGACTTCGTCCTGTCAAAAAGATTTGTACAGTGGCATTTTTGTTCCTAATTATTTATAGATAATGTCGCATAGCCAACCAAAATCGCAAAAAAGTCTAAATGACCTATTACATTTTTGGCTATTCAATTTTGGAACGTGACATTAAATCCTCCAACGATGTATTCTGTGCTCCAACGCACGCACGCAACACTGTTTTGATAGATATGATTGAATTCAACTATATGTAGCGTTAATAAAGCGCAAATGACTCTTGGATGTTAGGAAACACACCTTCATTGCTTAGACAACAGTGAGTGCTTGCAATATGAACTTATACAATAACAAAAAAGCTCATTCGACTGTACGTTTTAGTTTAGAAAACGTTTGCATGGAAAAATAAAAGGGCTGTTTTTAGGGTATTTCTGTTAATTATTCGAATTTTCCTCATTGTAAAAACCTCCTTGAACTTCAACGAATACTAACAAAAAGAATGGGCAAATTGGTCCAGGCGTTGTTGAGTTATGAGGCTTACCAACACATTTTGCGATTCATTTTTATATATAAGATAAGTTTGTGTAAGCGGCTTATTAATTACATCATGTAATTGAACAATAAAAAAAATGTGTAGAGTTAATAGACTAATTGATAAAATAAAAGTATAACGTAATAAAATTATTAGTTTTACAGAAAATTCAAACAAGAATAACTTTCATTGTAAAACTAACGGTAATAATATACAGGTGAGTCTTTCGAATTCATAGGTTCGATCCTCGAATAAAGTAAGGCAATTTTAAATAACTACAAATGTAGATTTGTTTCTTTTTAAAAATACAGACTTGTGTTTTGTAAATAAAATGATCTTAAGGATTTAGTTTAATTTCTCACCAATACCAATTCGATATTTCCTATATATATAGTTTATGTTATGTACATTGCATTTATAGTTAAAAACAGATTGGTTGGTTTAAGAATGTTAAAAATTAAGAATATAATAAGTATCTAATTCATTTTCAGCGTCTCGAACTTTCTTAAAAAAGTACCTACTTAAGCGAAGTGGTAAGTTTTTGGCTTCAGTGATTTTCTAAGTTTTCTCAAACAAGACGTAACATGAAAAGTCCTTGGCTTTTAGTATCGTAATTTTGTTAGTAAAAAGATGATTTTTACGTATATATATTGCGTTATTACGTTATATTTTCATGTTAAAACATTTGTTTCGCTTTTTAAATTAAATAAAGTTGCACAACTTAAAATCGTGCTAACATTTTCGTTCAAGAAATCCGAAATAATTTCATAATAAAATCTTTCTATGTAGTTATTAATATTGAACAAAAATACACTTTAGATTAATAAAGTTAAACCAAAGGTTTAATAATACAGTTGAATTTCCGATTAGGTCGA
Organism: Scirpophaga incertulas; assembly: GCA_036419045.1. NCBI lineage: Eukaryota > Metazoa > Arthropoda > Insecta > Lepidoptera > Crambidae > Scirpophaga > Scirpophaga incertulas. The sequence goes on from CM071644.1 coordinate 7,679,117, forward strand.
ATAAGTACTCAGTAGCCTAATTAGTAAAGTCTTGTTGAAAATTGCGGGTTCAAATCCCACTCGAATTGTTAATGTTTCTTGTTTTTCGTATTTATACATTTATTTACCGGAGTGTACCGGAGGGAGACATTATTAGGGTCGTCTGCATGGGTATCTTTGCCTTACTTATTTTTTTTTATTAAGGAACAGCAAACAGCAACTAAATACAAATAAATAGAAAATAATAACACAGAAAAATATTGTACAATCCACGTATTACTTAATTATTCCCCATTATTTGAAGAGAAGGTTTCAAACGCTCGGTGCACGCAACATACTTTCCTCTGCCTCAGTTACTCTTGCAGTTCCACTACATCGATGTGGGTTTGTCTCAGACTTGTTTACAACTTTCTGCCACTCGCTTGTGGAATAAGCTACCTACTAGCCTGAGATTAGTCATTTCTAAGGCTTGTTTGTGTCTAAGATGTGTGTGTGCATGTGTACAAAACACTATTCTATCCATTATGTATATAACTCTATTTATGTATATGTTCCTAGAATTTAAAGTACTTAGGTATACTAACATTTTTAAGCGTAAGTATAAGTGGTATTTGCAGGTTGACTGGTAGAAAATGTCTTTGGCCTTAAGTCCGCCATATGTACACTATTTTGTGAATGTTGTGCAAAAAGATTAAATAAAAAAATTGATAATTACACAAACAAACTGACTATTGAATAATATTTATAATTATAATTGAATTGTGTAACAAAGCAGCACCCAAAACAAGACTATATTATATATATATATACTATATATAGAGTAGAGTGGCACGCATAGACGAGCGTTAGTTCTGAATTACGTTCTTACTTTCGTGTTATTTCTGCCGCAGTATAGTTGTTCGCTCTGCCATGTTTCTGTACGTCCTGCAGGGTTTTAGAATCTTATGTCACATGCTGTCAATGTATACTGTGGATTTGTAGGGATGTTGCAGATTTGTCACAAATGTTTGACTATGACACTTACCATTAGGTGGGTAGTCTGTTAGTTTTGTTATTATAGCCTAGCTTTAAAATGATAATTTATAAATGAAATTGCGGAGTAAGATATATGTGTTCACATTGCTTCTGCTTAGGACTATTTTTTTTGGAAATAATAGCCAAGTCCGAGTATTGAGTGTTTAAAATTTTAGTTAAACAGTCACACGAATACGTGATTAAATCTGTTTTACCGTGTATTGATTCCAAAACTCAAACTCTTGTGAGAATTAGGATTTTGGAATGAATATACGATGTGGGTTGTGCCTCATTAGATAGAAGCTGATGTCAGTCACGGTTTTGCATTAGTAACGCGAAAATTACTAAGTACCACGGTCTTTTCAAAGTGAGTTTTCAGTCTTTCTCCGGCCTACGTCTTTCTCAATATTCGATAGACACGCTTTTATGACATCCACGAGAATAAAAGGAGCAAATGTATTTATTGTAAGATATATGGATAATGCTTGTCCCACAAACTAAGATTCGAAATGGTGGTTTAGCTTCATGACTGGACTCCTTCTATAACTAATCGTCAAAACCACATCCCGAAAGCGCATAAACTAGAAGATAATAAAAGTGGAGTGCTATAAATCTGTCGGGTCGTTAAGGCCGGCCCACACTCGTTATGCATGCTGCAGCGTGGCCGCCTTTATCCGCGGCTGACGTGAGACGAATCCACGATGCCCGCGATAATCGAACGAGGGCTGCCACTCGTGCCGCAGACTTAGAGTTCCGTAGATTGAGATGTAGGTTTACATTGTGTAAAAATAATCTTACCTTATGGAACTAAATACACGATATATAAGTAAACTTCAGTATCCCAATTCTGTCCAAAAAAGTGCAGCCGAAACGTAATCATTACGTTTGACTAATCAAAACTATGAACCTGCGCATATCTTTTGGTCAAATGCTGTGATTCAGTAGCGTTTCGCCTGTAATTTATTAGCCTGTTATACCCGTAGATAAATGTTACTCCAGGTGGAGTCCGATAGCCGTCGGACCATTTTCTAAGTTCTAAAAGAAAAAAGTTGCTGTTGCTACGTTGGAGTGCGAGCGCACCAACACATTCTGTGACAATACTGTGATATTATTCGAAACTGGCACTGTAATTTCGACTTTATAGTCAAAGTTGCATAGAAGTTTTATAAAGGCTCAAATATAGTTACTTCATAGATTCTTATCGTATTTTAGGCTCTATATTGAATTTCTTGTTAGTCATATATCAAGAAATAAAACTTAAAATAGACTAGCAGTCTTTTTGTACGACACCGTGCTATTAATAATATGTAGATACAAATATATGGATTTGGTCTTATTATGTGATCAAAAACACGTGCACTATGAACAGCTGTTGTCACGAATCACATATGATCTTACTCAAGGTCAATATGTAAAGTCAGACTAGTTGCTGTGTGTGTGTAATATTTAATGTATATTTACGTCGTTATAGAGTGAATTTTATCGTGATTACAATTTCATTTAAAGTGCAGTAGTTCGAGTAATATTTGAATCCAATGAACTATTTTTTCCATATTAATATAGCATTTGACATAAATAATTATAAGTTAAACCAGTTTAATCATTTAATTATATGAGATTTAAACTTGGTAATCCTATTAAGGTCACATTTAATTAGATGAAATCATTTCTATATCCAGCAAGATTGTTATTAGGAAAATCCTGATTGCTTGTTAGATTATAATCTATACTTCGCGAGAGTTCTCATTTTACTTCATCATCTTATTAAAGTTTCTAATATAATTACTTTTAGTATGAAACTTTATATCAATATCATCTAGATTATGCCAATAAAGACTTCAGGGTAGTTTCCTCAATAGCAGAAGTGCCGTTAGATTGTACAGTTTGGAATTCTTAAACAAACCATTTTTTTTAAATTCCAGATAACTGTCATAAAATTGATAATATTTAATTATATATTATAATTAAAATAAGCATACATTCTTAGTGTCATCAAAAAAACTGAACACACGGTTTTTAAGTTGCCCTTTAGCTCATTCATTTTATCTGCTCCTTTTATAAAACTCTACTCACTCAAAAAAGGTGATGGCTGAAAATCAGTGATGTCTAAATTAGGCAAATATTTAGCTGAGCCTTCACATTTAGCATTTTGCAGCATATATATGTATATTTATGGTGTTTGATTGTATGTTTTTTTTCTTAATTATTACCAGTTTTATTAGATATTTATGCGTATTTTGCAGACATTAATAAACGTTTTACCTATCTATCAATCTATCTTTAGAGAAAGATTCAATAGGTTTTATATAAAAGTAGTTTTATATACATTCCCGACTGACAACCCTAAATGGAACTAGCAAGAGTTAACACATTGCTTGTATGAGAACTCGCAGTGTTACATTATCTGAATTATATTTGAAGGTCGAGGTTGCTGCAATGCGGCGCTTATTCACTTATTGGCACGCAACTATACCGCAGCTTAGGGGTGCAAAGCATATTGTAACTTAGAATACAATATAACACTTATAATTAAACTTATTTGCTTATCGGTCTTGAAACGTAAATTTGATCAAACTCTTATACTTGAAATGGCGGATGTTTTTTATGTTAATTACATTATTTGAAATAAATACCTACATCAGTGAAACTAAATTATCTGACTTTAGAGTGATAAAGGAAAAGAAAAATTTTGAATACCCATAAAATATGTAAATTGAGAAGAAAAATCAAAGAGGTATCGTACAAAATCATGCATATAACATATCTCCATTTGTGTAATTTTACGCGTCTGAATTCGCAGATATTTTAATTTTGCTACAAGTTAGTTTCAAAATGGTGGACAATCTTTACTTTTTCTATAATCTTAGAACATTATTCTAAACAGAATAGCATTTTATTCCGAATGCTGTGTTCTGAATATTATATCCAAATCTCTCCAGATTTGTGATTGTATGACTACGACATGCGCCAGTTATTTGTATAGCCTCCATGTCTGCAGCTGCACTAAAATAAAAACGATATTGCATCGTAAATAAGTCGGCAATGCGCCGGTATTCTATCGAGACGATATTTCTGAGCGTAGGATAAGCGATCGTAAATTCAAAAGTGAAATGTCAATGCAAAAGCTTTATTTATTTTGGAAACTTTCAAAAATCAAGAAATGCTAATAAGTTATCGCTAGTAAGCAGTGACAGATATAAGATTTATATACACTGTTTAAGGATTAATGATGGACTTCATTTTTTTTTACAAAAAACGGAATGTTTTAATATTTGTTAACCCGTTGATGCGCGATACTTGGCTGACGTGCTTATTGTTGCGCTCGTGAACGTATATTGTTAAAATACGAAATGATTTATGTTAATAAACGATTATACAAAATTTCATAAATGATCTAAAATATGGCTGTTGATTGCCATTATTGTGAACTTTTAAAATAAAATGATTATCGTGTAGAACATTTTATACATATATAAACGGTCTTGTAGTACAAAAGTGTAGTTCAAAAATGTATTCCCTACATCTATCTGACATTTCAATTTTTCACATCTTCTGGCAGAAATATCATTAAAAATTTTCTTGAGAGTTGTTCAACTTAGTTAACAAGAGAAAGTTAAAAAACTTTGTTAAAAAACCACATGAAACCACATTTGCGAGAGCACCACTGCTTTATATAAACGAATGACTCGATAATTTCAATGGTCCATCCAGTAGTTAAATGAACAGGAAATAACAAGCGGTGCAGTCAGCAGCTAGCTATACAGCCAGTATGATATGTTTCGGTACTCCATAGAGCTGCAGTCGGACCCGTCCGGCAGTAATTGCCAATTTCCCGGTTACCGGCGCCGGGGTACCGCTGTACCTTTATTCGTTTCCACAAATAATTTACACTTTAAGCTGTTTTAGTTAAATAAACGTCCTTTGGTAAATTTTGCGGTGATGCAAAAACTTCAGTCCAAAGTTTAATGCAGGTATTGCTAAATAGTGTTTTAGTTTTTTGTTTCTTAGTATTGTTGAGATAATGACGAGAAGGTATTTCTAGTAAAATCAACTAAAATTGTAAGTGTAAAGTAACTTCTGATAAGACCAGAGTAGAAATACAGTAAAAAAAATTGTAAAGTTCTCATTTACATAGATATTTCTAGCAAAGTATACTGAAAATGGTAGAATGTTTAGATAGGTAAGTGATTTGTTTTGTAATTTTTTCTAAAATAATCAATTGTAAAGTACTAATTTATGGAGCTATTTCTTGTATAATTTACTGAAAGCATAAGTGTAAGTGCTCGTGCGACGTTCATTAGATTCTCGTAGCAGTCGTAGCATCCGTAGCTTTTATAGTACAGACTGAATATTTTGTATAATTGTGCATTACAATTAATTTTATTTAGCTTGAAAATAAAAAAGGTATTCAGTTCATTAAATGATTCTCTAATTTTAGTAAATGTAAACATATATTTTAAAAGAAGTCTACTATTAGAAAACTCAAAAAAAAATTGATGAAATATTACTTTAATTTCTTTAAAGTAGAGACTAAAAAGAAAACAAGTTGACATACAGACATTACAGTTCATGTCTACGGATATACGTAGTCCGTAATAATGGACATATGCTATATCAATTATGTATTAACCTAAGGATTTGAGTGCAATTACATCACTGTAGTTCAAACAAGACAAGCATGCAAGTAATCAATGCGTAAATAAGGCATAAGTAAATTCACTGTCAATGCAATTGCTTGATAATGATAATTTTAGATTTCCGTTGTCGAGTTGTTAGTACACCGGTTTCAAGGTATCGCCTCTCTAGGTGTCGGTTGCGAATCCCGATGGGGGCAAATGATTGTGTGGTGAATGTGAGCATTTTTACCTAACGGTTGTTAATGGTTGTTATATATATATATATATATATATACCACACCGCACTTAGCCTCATGATTGGGCCATTGTGAGATGACCTCCTCCCGCCTGATGTTAAGCGGTGAAAGAGGCCCAAATGAGATGACAGATAGGATAGTGACTTTACTCCACTCCCTACCTGTCCTATCCCTGCCGGCCCAAAAGATGCCTTTTCACGCCTCTTTTGAAGGAACCCATGTTGTAGGATGTAGGAAACACATATGCAGGCAGAGAATTCCAAGTGCGGGAAGTACGTCAGAAGAAGGAATCTTGGAATTTCTTAGTGCGGTGTGGAATGGGGGACGTAGTGTACGGATGGCTCCGAAGACCCTAACTTGTGTTTCTATAAAGGAAAGGAGAGGGAGGGATAAGGCTAAAGAGTTCTTCAGAGCATTCCCCATGAAACATCCGATAGAAGGCGCTAAGAGAGGCGATATCACGGCAAAGTTGTAGAGGCTCGAGGGTGTTGGTTGCCTCTACATCGCCGATTATGCGGATTGCGCGCTGCTGCAATCTGTCCAGAGCTTCAAGAAGGTATTGAGCGGAGCCGTCCCATAGGTGCGAGCAATATTCTATGCAGGACCTGACCTGAGTTTTATAAAGCAGGCAGAGTTGGTCCTGGGTAAAAACCGTCGCACCCTGTTCAGGACACCGAGTTTCCTTGAGGCAGTGGTTATGACGGACTCGATGTAGTCTCTGGTGTTCAGATCGCAGCGAATGTTCATACCAAACAAGGTGATGATGCTCTGGGCGGGAAGAGTAGCGCCCTGAAGACAGGGAGGGGGGAGGAAAGGTGACTTTTTAGCCGAGAACGCGCACACCTGAGTTTTTCTTAGCATTGAACTCAACGAGATTGCTGGAGCCCCATTCGGAGATGAGATCCAACGTCCCGTTGAGCTCAGTAATAAGTTTCTGCCTGTCCCTACTAGTATTGTCTCACGGGGCCCCTGAGCTTCCATGACATCCTCCGTGCACTGTACTATCATCTGCATAGCAATGTATACTACCGAGGGAGAGCATGTCATTGATATGCAGAAGAAACAATGTCGGGGATAAAACGGAGCCCTGCGGAACACCAGCGTTGACTGTCACGAACCAAATACGTCACGAACAATATTTAATAATATATATTATAACATTATTATTTCATATACAAGTATTGAGTCAAATGTTATGTTAATAACTGTTTGTGATGAGAAATAAACATTATTATTATTATATATATGTATGCCTATCTCCTTAGATCTCATAACACAAGCCTTATAGAGCGTACTTTAGGCTAGGTTATCAAATTATTCTTATTCTTATTTATTATTTTCTAAATAGATTTTTTGTGTCACAGAAATACTACGCTTTTTAGTTCGAATAATATAAGTAAAAGTGATAAATTCGTTTTTATGAACCACTTTACACAACACCAAATTGCTGATTTCTCACCACTCTTTTTCCCGTGAATACCTGACCATATTTATTATTCATTATAGATTAAAAACTTATATTATTCTATAGATTCACTTGGTGGGTGTAGGCTTTAAAGTGAAAATTTTGTAGAAATTCATTTAAATAAAATTGTAATTTAACAAACTATTCAATTATTAAAAGGTAATGTAAATTGAAATAAAGTATACAATTGTTATGTAATTTTTAACATTAATTTTCTTTTTCTATTATTTTCCTCTGGGTAGGAGAGGCTGAGAATTGTCATGAATATCAACGCAATCAAGAGCCACAGTGTAATCACCGATTTGGAGTCTGCCATAACTCCAAACCGAACGCGATAGCTCGACCGGAATTACTAAACTCTTGACTTGACCATAAGGGCTTGGATGAGAGAGAAGAGTAAAATCTTATATGAAGATGTGCTTGTTTACCAAAATTATGATATGGTTATTAATTAACAACTTATATCCGTCCTCACTAATGGGCACATGTCTACCCTAGCTACGTAAGGCCCATAAAGACTTATTCTACAACTTTACTTTCACCCTTGAATTATTTCGCAAGTGTATATAGGTATATATAGGTTCCCTTACGATACTGTGCTTAACATTTTCTACTTTACAAAATCTATAGACGCTGGTTGTGATAATAAATTTAATTTAACTATTTCCTTAATACGAAAGGAATTGTCAGTAATATAATATCTTCGATACTTTGTCGACAATTTGTACGCTAGTGCCGGTTGTAGCCGGTTTTATTGTTAATCGATAATGATGTTCGACAAAACTGTTTTGTTGGAATATTGCAGGAAGATTCCGTGAGCGTTATAGCGAACAAATGGCCTTAGCGTTTATATTGCCTAACAAGCAGTGTGCGTCACAGGAATAGTTTCTGTAATGGAATACGATGACTGATTGATTTTGACACTGTAAAATGATGAATCGACATGAACTATTATCTTGCTTAGTTTAGAATATGTAGTAAATTTTCGATATGTCATGTATCTAATAACGCGTTAAGCTTAACTAGAATGTGGAATATTAATGTTTTTTTTTCACATTTATTTTTATGAAATAAAGCGAGAAAGAAAACTTAAACTAATAGATGCCACAAAAACCCGTTAGCATTGATGAGAAAGTTCTAGTAGTACCTGTTCGAACACTCACTCTGCTTGACTGAACTGCACTGCTCTGCAACTGTACACTAGTCTTGTATCGAAAACGTTAAAAGCAACGTGTAAATGTCATTCCCGGCGCTTACGATTACTTTTTCTTAACTAGTAACAACATTTTCAAACAAATTGTTATTATGTATGTTCTTGAATATCAGCAGAATCTGTTATTGCATGTTAATAAAAATATAAGCATACACATTGCTACATAGGTAGGTACAACCAAAGCTATTGCACACTTCCGCCCGCTCCTAGAATAAAAAAATTCTTTAAAGCGTTTTTAAAAAAAGTTATTTTCTTATTATCTAGAATGGTTGCATGTAAGGCCTTCAGTAAGTTATTAAATATGCTGCGCAAGAAGTAGTTCCATGTTCTTTTGCAATAAACGTTCACGTACATACTTTGGCGTGGTATAATTGTCGAACTGAGGCAAGTAACATTTTTTGCTAGGTGTTTAATTGACAAATATTACTTGCGTTGTTGAAATAAATCTGATTCATTTTCGTAAATTTTACTAAGGTACTACATTGTTTATTATTTCCAAGTAAAGTTAGAAGTGTACTTGTAACTATTGATGGCTCACCATCATCTAAATACAAGAGCAAAGAGTTATTACTATAAGTACCGAAGCCGAGTCGTTTTATTTCGTACTATCATCCCTTTTTTATGAATCATTTATAAATCGTTATTGTGTAATTATAAATAAATTCATGTGGGAAAGTCGTAGATAGGCAACAAGTATATGTCAATTGTTGTGGTACTTATTTCATTATTGATAATTTAATTATATCGTGTTCAACTTACATGATTTTTAGCTGAAACAGCACACGCTTTCGACTCGCCTGACGACCATATAAATTAATGAATTATTTATTTTCTCACAACAAGGTTTTTTATTTATTAAATAAGGTTCATTGTGTATTTTTATATTCAGTAATTTTGTTTATGACTAAATGGTTAAAAAAAATAAGTTTAGTTACTTAATTTTTTTTTATATATTCAATAAATTTATTTCTTAAAGTATGTATGAGTATTGTATGCCTAAAGCAATTTACATAAGTTTTTGCTGACTAATGTATTATAAAAATAAAACTAGGCAATGTGCTGACAAAGTACTCGGCTATTATATTCAAATTCAAATTCAAAATCATTTATTCAGTCTGGGCTGTTACAAGCACTTGTGAATGTCGAAAAGCTACGCCATCGGTTCGCAAATCTACGGCGGGAGACCTTGTACTGAGAAGAACCGGCAAGAAACTCAGCAAGGGCTGTTTTTTTCCCTGTATTAAATAGATACAGAGTCGTCAATTTGGAAAATGACTTCAATATTGATAATTCATGAAGTCACTTTCCATTACATAATATACATATAGTCACTCGTCTTCAATTTTTAGCAACAATCTCATATTACTATTTTTACTAATAACATACAAATACGCAGCTGCTAGAATGCACTTCATCGAAATGTCTTATTTTTATTTACAATTAAAAAATATTTTTCGACCTTTTCAATAAAGAAAATCAAGCAACATAGCAATCTGAAAGAAAACCTTCATAATGTTTATGAATGGATACGCCAGAATTTACTATCGAACCAGCAATAAGAATCCTACGTCATAATAAACATAAAATGAGTGGTAAGCACTGATCAATAACATCGAAGCCACGTTTATAGCCTATATCAATAAGTATTACGAAACTAGAGCTAAGCCGGCCGAGTAATGATCGCCAGTCGATCAACCTCGAGCCATATCTCAGAGCGGGACAAAACAATCATTCTATGCTCTTCGCGTCAGTAAAACCGATAAGTTTAGGTTTTAACTAAAGCTGCATCAGCTAGACGTTGTGGCTTGGCTAAATAATGGTTCGCTAAGTAATGGTTCAGACAGATCGGAAAATAGGTTTATGAATAACGTTAGAAATGTGCTTAAAAGACCTTAGCATTAAATAGTTTTTAACTTCCTCCTTAGGAATATAAAATAATATTTCAACTTCAACAATTTTTTACTAACGACAAAAAATAAGGTAAGCTTAATAAGATTAAGCTCATCTTACATTTTTTGCTGTCACGCAAGCGTGACGGTAAAAAATAATAACTATGAAGGTTGATACAAGCTTTGTCCAGACTCCTCAAGAATCCAATAACTATTCGAATTTGCCGAGTTGCTTTACTAATTAAATCAGCCGATAATCTATTGCCCACATAAGGAATCAAATCTCCGATCACTGGATAATCTTTGGCCATAATATCATAATATCACTAAATGTTAACAAATAACTAAACATTATACAACTAGTTGATTCTCTTGTATCAAATATTACTTATTTTCTTTTAAATTTTGAATATTCAATATAAAAATTAAATTTACAACATTTTACTTAACTTCAAGATATAAAATGGTGATGCAATTTTATATATATTATTATGTTATATATTAACTATTTATTGTTTAAATATTAACTTACTGCAAATGATAAGCGCAGCAAGACAGATTCTACATGTTATCCGCTTCTATTCCCTACGCAATTAAACCTGTTTTTGTAGTACAATTGCTTACCTTGGCGTGCTGGTACTTAAGGAAAATCATGTTAGTTACATCACTTCTAACTGAAAAGTGATAGAACTGGTTTAAATTTCTATTTGTTTAATTTGTCTTCGTTAAGAAAAAATTAATAACATTTTTTTATTTAATTGCTCTTTACAAAATTTTCTGGCGGTCAAATGGCGAACGTACTCTTTTTATTTCTTATTAGTCAAATAAGTATTCAAATTTAAAAAAACGCAAAAAAAAGATACAAAGAAAACGATTTATTTATTTTTATATCAGTATTTAGATTCCGTTATTTGCTGACAGCTGACAGTCCACATCTATTTATTGATTGTTAAACGGTAAGAAATTCAAGAAGTCACCTAGTATTTTTTTATTTTTAAGGCATTCGCAACAAATCTATTATCCACATTAGCTAGTATTAAATAAGGAGAACAAAACAAGTCACGATTTTAATTACAATACACGTTATCTAATTGCGTGCCAGTTCAAATAACATAGTGCCTTTTAGGATGGATATAGTGAAATCTCTTTAGACGGAATCATCGCAGGTTTCAGGATCGACGCTATTAAAATTAAGGTAGAAACTTGGTGGAAAATTATTGTACGAATTTAAGTTGCGATGGGTAATATTACCTCAGAAATTATTAAAGGATCTGTAATTAATGTAATTAAATTTTAGAGACAGCTTTAACATTTGTTTCCTATTCACTCTAATTTTTACATTTATGATAAACGATAATAATATCAAATTTTATTAATTATCATGATCATATCAAATTTGTGAGAAAACTTTCAATAGAGAAGGATCAACAATCCTGTTGTGTTTATTATATTTCATAGAAAATATTAGGAAATATAAAACAACAACATAATTAACCTTTCTTGTTTTCATTGTCTTATATTTTACTGTTCGTCTAATATTGACCAAATGATATATTATATAAATATTAATAATATATAGATTGTATACGTAAGATATTTGCAGAGCTTCGTAGTTGAGTGGTTAGTACACTGGTTTCAAGGTATCGCCGTCTCTGAGTCGAACCGGGTTCGAATCCAGGTGGGGAATCTGTCCGCATCTTTGTGTTATGAATTAGTCATGGTTGTTAATGTATATTACTTTTAAAAATATTTGTATAAGTATAATCTATCTATCCGTTACCCTAGATTCCATAACACAAGCCTTACAGAGCTTACTTCGGTTAGGCTAATTGGTTGTTGTGGCCGATATGTACGTGTCGGCCGGGGGGCGATGGGGGGAGCGCCCGGGAACCCGCGCACGAAGTACCTAAGCGGGAGTGGCACCGACGGATTGTGGCGTCCTGGCGTGCGCAGCTCGAATTACGGATCTGCGCGCGCCAGCGGGCCGTCGGTGCCGTACTCCCGCACCTCGAAGCTTGGCTCCACGGGAAGGAGGAGGTCACCTACCGATTGACTCAGATACTCACCGGCCACGGCTGCTTCGGTGAGTATCTGTGTCGAATAGGACGGGAGGGATCGACATATTCCCACCACTGCGCATCCGACCTCGACTCGGCCCAGCACACGCTGGCGGAGTGCCCCGCGTGGGCCTCCGAGCGCCGAGTCCTGGTCGCAGAGATCGGGCGAGATCTGTCTCCGCCGGCATTGATTGCGGCAATGCTGGCGACGAGGGAGGTTGGAGGGCTGTGGCCTCCTTCTGTGAAGCAGTGATGCTCCAGAAGGAGGCCGCCGAGCGGGGTCGGGAGATGGCCGATCCCGCTCGAAGAAGGCGGCGCCGGGCTCGGTAGCACAGCTGCGGCGCCGCCGCGGGTCGCCGGCGGGCGCGAGGAAGTCGCGACTGCTACGGCGACCCGGGATGGACCACGCCCCTCCCGGGGTAGGGGGGCGTCGTCGGTGGAGGAGACCGGGGGAGGTAGTGTAGCCTCCCCCGAGGAGGGCTCCCCTCTAGGCAAGGGAGCGGAGGTTGGGGGTTCCCGGAAGTTGCTTGATGTTCTCGGGGGCTCCCTACATGCCTGAGGAAGGCCATCCCTGAGGTTTTTAGTGGGTAGGCCTCCCCCTTCTGGGGAGGAGAGCCCCACATAACCGCCGGCTCGCCACAGCCCCAGTCTTCAGGGGAAAAAAAAAAGGCTAATTAGTTGTGTAAGGAATATTTATTTATTTCTATTAGATGGATCTCAGGTGTTTGTAACAAAATTTGTGATGTTAATACCTGTGAAGCAAGTTTCAAAATGAAAGCAATAACTTTCAAATAACACCCCTAGTCTGGTGTTAACACAAAAGTAATGCTAACTTGCTGTAGGCGCTTAATGGATTGTTGCGCAGTATTTGTCGTTAGCTAATGCAGGGCTTTCGATATCTAGGATATAGAAATTACTTTTTGAATTTGCTTTGTTAGCGTAAATATTTTGCTACAGAACCTTTATTTCCGATGAATACACCACAAAATATTGTTCCATAATGTTTATAACACCAGGTATAATCAAGGGCTTGTATTTGAAGTACTAAAGGTCGTATTCTTTTAAATATTTGTATTTTAAAATTTTCTATTTTATCGCCATACATCTCATGGTTTATTCGGCCAAAAAAATATATTGGTTTGTTGGTAAATAATTTATAAAAATTGCAAAAATCTGATTTAAAATTCTGATGGTAAAGTATAATTAAGAACATAGCTGAAAGAAAGAAAGATATGCCAGAAATTTTGAAAGAATCAGTAAACATTTTAATGTTGCACCAATTTATATCAATTCCAGATTCCATTATAATAGGGAGTGATATGATTGCCGTAAACTCCCGTAGGCTCTTACGATAATTTTCAGTAAAACGACAGCGACTTCAAAGGATATGTCATCATCATCATTTCACCTGAGAAAAGAAAGACATTTTCACCCACCGCTTTACATACGCCTCCCCCAACGATCTCCACAGCGATCGCTCCAACAAATATATATCTTCTGAAAATTCCAACGTTCAATTACTATGAGTAAATTATATCACAAGGTGTATTTCCTAAATTCAAAGTAAATATTACAATAACGCAAAAATCTAAAAATAATATTTATGCAAAACGAAATTTCTAAGGCAATTTTCGATAATCTTTTTAATAAAGTAATGGAAAGTTTTAAGTAGGTTCCAAAATACTGGAGAAAATATCTCGGAAATCTGTAGATTTCTTATTTGGATTTTGATTCGTACTTGTTAACAGATAATAAAGTTTATTTTGGTTTGACAAAACAGAGAACAAATCAGTTAAATTTTCAATCATTAGATTCGATGGTACGTTAACACGGTTTGAAGTCTTCCAAAATCGCATAATTCAGATGTGTTATGTTATCATATTTATATAAGTAACAGTTTTGTTTTCAAATACTATTCCATAAAAGCTCAAAGTCTGGCTGGCACACCTCATATTCTGTTTCATCTTAGTTTTATGATGTGCTCAGTGTTTTTACTCTAAAAATATTAAATAACTCATTACTGAAGTCGTCTGGGTACCCCATTTTGTTTATTTTTGCCGCAAAGCAGCAACGTTGTGGTTCGCGATTGAAGGTAATTAGATGACAGTGACAACACGAGTACTAAATTACTTTTTATGAGTTGACAACGACAACTTCTGCGGTAAAATAGATAAAAAAAGATAAAGGGGACGAAAAGTGGATTTTACTTTAATACTTTAAGTTAACAACTAAAAAAATATTTTTTGCGTTATACTAGTAGACGTACGTAGTTAGTACTGATTTTGTTTCCATCGAAGAATTATCGATTATTAGTACCTACTTACAACCATTACAAAATCACGAAATTACTTATTGTTTAAGTAAGAACTAATAGAACTTAAAACTTAAACAACAAAATGTAAACTCAAGAGAATTATCCGAAATAAGTATACTGTCTTTTTGTTTCAGCACATTCGAATTAAGTACCGATTGGCTTAAGTAATTCAAAAATGAAACCGATTTAAGGCCTTAGTTTAAATAAAGTGAGCCGTTTACAATGGCTGACACATGGCGGTATTAACCTTAGGGATTCTAGCGCCTCCATAAAAAGGTTCGATTCGAATCGCGGCATCACCCCTGTTCCTTTTTTGTATCCCCCCTCCAGTGAGGGTGAGTGCGCGCGCACGTAAAATCAATACGCCGGTGTTACGCACAATATACGGCTCGAATGAGGTAGAGATGTCATGGTCAACGTATCGATACTGATCAACGTTGTGGAGAATTGTGTATTTTTATAGTTAAGTGAAATTGTATTTTTGTATATGTAATTTTGCAATTTATTTAAAAAAGGTAATAAAAAATATATAAAAAGAAAAACTCAAAACAGTCCTACAAAAATGTTAAACTCGGCAGGAATTCGAATTCACGTCATCAACATGGTACGAGTATGTTAATTAGTATTAACCGAGAACTATCCGTCATATCCGACGAATATAATAAATTATTAAGCAAAGTATGAGTATTGAACGTAGAAATTATTTAAGTATCTATAAAAATTCGGAATAGAAATTATAAAAATACTTGGAAATTCTAATTAAAAATATATAAATTAAATGAATATATATGAGAGAATATTTTCCATAAAAAATCTAATCTATGCTGCTATATATACAATACTAGCTTTCTGCCCGCGGCTTCGCCGCGTGGATTTCGGGATTGGGTGTATAGAGGGTTAAGGGTCATAGCTTTTGCCCACGGCTACATATACGCGGAAGTCGGTTTATGGTGCGAAGATTTTATCGCGCTTCCCGTGGGACTATCCGTTTTTCCGAGATAAAAAATGCCGCAAAACTCCTCAAGAATCACTCTATCTATTGATGAAAACCGCATAAAAATCTGTGCAGTAGTTTTTGAGCGAAGCCTTTATTGCGCATCCCGTGGGATCTGTCGATTTTTCCGGGATAAAAAGTAGCCTATGTTACTCGGGGAGAATGTAGCTTTCCAAAGGTGAAAGAATTTTTGAAATCGGTCCAGTAGTTTAAGCGTGAAGAGGTAACAAACAAACAAACAAATAAACAAACAAACACACTTTCGCATTTATAATATTAGTTGGGATATATAATATAAAACTGGAGAGTATGTTTGGTTCAACGCGAACATCATCCATGTGGGTGGAGTCATGAGCAGGCGACTAACATTTGTAAAATGAGGTCAAACTTTATTTTGATTATGATATTAGTTGGCTATGATATAAGAATTTAGCTTTAATAGCTTAATTGTAAACAAATAGTAGTTGATATTAAATATGCTGTTGTATTGTCCTAAGGGCTGATTTATCAATCATCAGTTGCCTCTTAATTGAACAATAAATATCATAATTTGAAAGATTTTGTTTACATAAGCTGTCAATTCTATTAAATCTCGGAGGTAAAATCTATATGAAAATAGAAAAATAACCATATAATCATCATACCTTTAAAAAGAAAGTAAGAGATAACACTATTTTAATGTTTTAAGAAATGTGTCAAGAGGTTATTTATAACTTGAACATATTTACACACAAAAAACACGCAAAATATTTTGTAAATTAATAAATCATAAGTTTTTTTTTTGAAAAAATAACTTAATGTTTATAAAAAATAGTTATATGTTCCGTATTCTCCTTCATTAAAATCTATATGCACAACGCGAAGTAATATTTAGTGATATCCATCAGAAGTGAAGATTTTGTAGAAAAAATATTAATGTTATTTAATCTACTTTTTACAATAAATAAAACTACAACTAAACTACCAACTAACTAACTAACAACTAAATAAATAATTTTGTCGACCTACGTATCGATATCAGATACAAGCAATACTACGCGGCAATCTATTGAGCGCTATTGCGTCTATAGCCAGCATTTGATTTATATTAACAACCAACTAGGGGTGCCATTTTAAAGTTTTTATTTTCATTTTGAAGTCTGTTAATTTAAAAAGTATTAGGTTTCATATGTTATACAAGCACTTAGGATCCTTGTATTATCTAAGTTATGTGTCCCTTAAATATTATGAATAACCTGGAATAACATGAATATATAAATTTGTCCTTTTATAATCAGTAATAACTATAAATATACTGTTAATTATTTTCTGACAATGCCAAGAATTATTAACAGCTTTGTGATAATTTCGTCGTCTGATGGAAGGATATTGCCCCGTAATAAAAGCGGTCGCCTCCTCTCCCTGAGGAGTCCAATCATCCAGAAATAATTTGCACGGAGTCACGAGCCTATAAGATGAAGTACTGTCGCCTTAAAACCGAACACCCGTTTCTTGTACGCTACACTTAATTTTTCGCCTTATTTATCGGCAAAGCCAATATAAGATCATGGTTGCGAAACTAATTCGTGTAATATATCGCTATTCGATTTGTTATATGCTATATAATCATGTCGTTGCATAAAAATACAGAAAAGTTACTTGTTGTCTATAAATACATATTATATTATTGATGTTTTATATAATAATAGTACATTATTGAAACTTGTTGATCTTGTCTTGTTGAAACCAGGTCCTGCTGTTGTACGCTTCAAAATTATGCAGTTGTGGGAAAAATAAAGTTACGTAACATGTCTGTATAGCGATCAGAATTTTCTGTTACGGTTTGGCCTCGCTCATTTTTGAAGAAATGGGCTCCGGTGATTCCTACAGCCGACATGGCTGCCCAAACTGTCACTTTAAGCGAATGATTGCATTCGCTGGCCCACCTTGTATATAATATTATATTAATTGTGTACTTTATTATTAATAACACCGTAATTATGTAATGAGAATCGGTGTTTGAATAATAATGCCTACAAAATGTATGCCAGTTTGAAATAAGCCAAACATAATTAATACTATTAAAGGACATTGTTCCGGCTCCATACATGTTCTGTCTAAGAACCGTTCGAATCGAAAGTGACTTATAAAAACTCTTAAAATTATATGGAATCCTATGAAATAAGTTTTCACGAACGGACACTTCAGGAAACTAAAATAATTACGAAAAAAGTTAATATTTTGAGGTTATAAATAAAAAATAACCAACCTTGCGTGAAATATCAAAGTAATATTAACAGTACTATGTACAGCTATATATGTTCTCTTCTAGAACTAGGAAAGGACTACTCTACTAGATACTAGGAAAAGAAGTAGTACCTAGTCAAGTTTAAGATAATTCTTTGACAATTGTCATTTTACAAAATCCAGTCCTTTACATACAGCCGAGTCTACCAAGTACGCAATGTAATCGGAGTCCGTAATCAAGCCAAAGTTGTTAGAATAAAACCATGAAACGCATAGAAAATCACAAAAGAAACGATAGTCGCAAAGCAATCAAAAATTGAATGAAACGGACACAGATAAGGTATGAAGTACACCAGTGTTGCCAATTACGACAACTATAATACTCGAATGCCAAGCTAGAAATCGCGATTTTGCTTAAAAATATATATAATACTAGTTTTTTTTCTAGCTAGTCAATTTAGGTACCTATTTAAATGAATAAAGTGTTATCAACTTCTTCAAAGAGGTTCTCAATTCGATCCGTATTTACCGAAATCGCGAAAACTTCCGAAACTGGCAGCACTGGCTGACGGAAAACATTTTATACGGCATCAATAATTGTGAACCAACTTTTTATTTGGAATTTATTATTTTGAAGTGTCCGTGGAATACTAAAATATGTTTCAAATAATATAAAAATAAATGAAAATTATAGTATAATTTATATTCACATCGGTTCTTAGGCAAAATGCTCGTAACCATCGCACAAACATTTCCACCATTGAAATTCAAACCCGGGACTTTGAAACCAGCGTACTAACTACACGCTATGCCAGACGTCTAAAAAACGTGTAAAAGAGAAACTACACTAAGCTTGTTGGATTCGTAGTTGCGTTATAATTTAAATTACTTGTTACTAAACTTTAAATAAAAAAGAGTTTAAGATTAAATAAAATACCTAATTTATTGCAACGGTACATGTTAAAACCATGTGACTTGGTTCATTAGTAGAAATGGCTGAAATGAATGTGCAAACGTGGGTTCTAGAGAAGAAATCCTTTCCCTGAAAAGAACTCTATCTCTTATGAGTCCGGTTTCTGTTCGCAACAAGGCTTCAGCATTGTAATTTAAATAGGTAGTCACTCAACTTGAGCATGACAAATACACTTTTCCCAGAAGCCAATTGGGAATCAATAATATTGTTTAGGAACTCCGTCCACGTGATTTTATATTTACCGGCAATTGAGCAGGTATTTGCAGACTTATTGCATGTGTTTACCTACATATGTACGCCTTGACATTTGAATTGCGGTTAATAGAAAAAAAATGTATGTATTTTAAAACTGGTCGCTTATTGAATGCTGTTATAAAAATCAGGAATTCAAAAGCTTTTTCTGATGAGAAAATGAGTAATTCTTTTCTTAGAACTTTTTTTATTAATAAATATAAATACGAAGATAGCTTTTGTGTTGTAGTCTGTCGCGCTTATACCTCAAAACTACTAACCGCACTAGAGCAGCCTGGTTGGGTAAGACCTAATCAAGTTAGGAACTTCATTAGAGTTGGCCCGCGTGTGGATATTATTATTATTATTGTAGCTTAATTCACGCGTCATTATAAGACACGGTCCTTAATAAGGCGTACGCGGGGATACAGATCCAACGCGTAGAGGCCATTTAAGCAAAATTTAATGAAAGTGTGCGTGGAGTGTACTAACTGAGTCTAATCTCTATCTGCATCATGAAAATTGTAGCTAAAAACTACACCCAGTTAGATGTACAGAAACTATTGTCATTAGTGGTCAAAAAGTTTGTGGACTATTGCATTTCGATTTTGGTCGTAATGAGAACCGGACTATGGAAGAGACTCCGGTCACCTGCCTTCTCAAAGCCTCTTAATTGATTTTAAATATGGCAGGTGGTGACTCGCCATTATTTTTATTATTATAAAAAATATTTAAAAAAAGTATATAAATATAACAGTAATGCAATTTTAATTTATAATTTAGATTTGTTGCTATGTAAAATGTTACAGAAAAATTACAACATAATTTAGGGTGGTGACTGTTTTAGATCGAAGCAATCAGTCCAATCAATGAATCAATATTTATTTGCAGAACACTAAAATATACAAAGGTCTTAAAATATATATGATCTGATGCATTCAGCCCGTGGGCATGCAAATATGTATTATACAAAACAAGTCACTTTATACAAACAGTATTTTTTAGTCTTATTAGTTTTTAGTTTTAGTCCAAATTTACTTTACGCAAAGTAACAAGTTGAAACTAATATCAAAAACTCAGGTTTAAATTCCCTTTAGCAGCAGCAGCCAAAAAATCTATCTTCTACTTAATATTCTAATGCTTTTATACTCCATTTATGATACATTTCTTAAATTCGCATTGGTATCAAAATTTATAGGGTACTTGTCGTGAAATTTTGGCATGAAACATTGTTACTTGTAGCACAAAACATGTATTTAACTGGTTGAAAGTTTGCATATTTTCATGTTTTAAATTGAGTAATAATATAAAATTTCTCTACTATAATGATAGTAGTGAAGTGAAGCATGCTAATAAAGTACCTACACAAACATCTAAAATATAATCCTATAACTTAATTATTCGAAGCACTAAATGTGGAGCTCAAAAATTAAGTTGGGTCCAACTAGAGCCGGGGTTCGTGTAAAACCCAATTAATTTTGCATCGAAACTGACTCGCCGCGAACGTGGTTATCATAGCGACGTGACTAATTTGTACTGCGCTCAAATTGCTTTTCAATTGTTTGCGCAAAATATAATATTGTCTTTGGATAAGTGGACGTGCTGAAACATTTTACGGCTTTGTTAATTAACTTTCAATGTTTCTTTGCTGCTTTAATGTTAAATTATTTAGGTTTGTTCATTTACTCAAATATATCTCCAAACATAGCAGCCGATGTCTTTTTTTTTAATATATACGTACCTACTTAGTAATTTTGTATGGACATTTTTAGGAATTATGTCTTCCTCCGACTCAAGATTTTCTTATTTATTCGGTTAACCAACTTTTTGGGAGACATATACATATGTCAATAACTAATATTTAATTATCCAATAACATATATCTGACTACAAAAAAATGATTCCATATTTTTATAAGCCAATACTTTACTATTTTAAAGAAAGAAATCTATTTACAAGTTTAACTTAATAAATTTTAAAGGTTTGAATTAACAAATTGTGAGGGTTAACAGTAATCATTAATTTAACTGTAAGTTAAATTGTAATGTAAAATTGCCTTTCAACTATTACTGAAACTATTAACCTGACCTGTCAACTATTACTGACATTATAGTATTAATAGTAATGTGGCCTTTCAACTGTCTGACATCATTACTATGATAACAGGTCATGTTACTACGTGACCTGTCCACTGCGGAACATGACGGAATTCCAAAATTGATATTTAACCAAATTAATAGCTTTCGTAATTAAATAGTAGTCTTGTATTTATATATATATATATATATATATATATATATATATATATATATATATGTATTTATATATATTATAAAACATACACGTGTCTTATTCTGGGAAAAGTAGAAATCGATATACTTATAAATACGAATCCTCGAAAGTTTAAGCAGAGGTGGAATAAACGCCTACACTTATCTCATTTTTATGAGCCCCAATGTAATAGCCAGTAAACCTGTTGTCACTTCGGGTATCTACTTTGTAGAGATATGCCATTGCTGATGATCTAAGCCTACATGCTTCTCCACGCAATCAAAGTCACAGTGAGAATCTGTGTGGTCCTTATAGAATTTTAAGGTGTTGTATTTCAAAAGGAAAAAAGGAACTTATTACTTTGTTTTCCGTCTGACTGTCTAGGAGCTTAGAACTGTTTTGGCAGGAGTCCGTGGAGTTATTAAGTTATAATTAACATCTTATAATTATGTCTACAATCACTTGACCGGTTTTCTATAAAGCGTGTGACATTCGTCATTCATTTAGTTATCGAGCTTGCAAAATTTTGAACAGACCTTTAAATTTAATTCTATTGATAACAGCACAACAAACGTTGATACTCGCAGCGAAGATTAAATTATTCCAGCTCGATAGAACAAAAATACCAGATCTTAAGCCCTCCCCTTCCTCGGGGACATCTCAATGGGACTCAGAAATCCAATTGTAACACAGACTGGATTAACACTCCAGAGATTGGGACGCGCATAAATAAGTTCAGATTTGTACGTTAAATTTATTTAGCTGCGGAATGAAGATCTTTTTTAATATGAAATTAGGTTGGCCAACCGGCATCTGTGCGATGCCCCGTTTTCAGTAATTGAAATTAGATTGTCGACAAGCAAAAAACGTTTTTATCGCGTATTTGCCTGTTGTAGTCTGTGAGAATATTAAAAATAGTTCATAAATATATTTCTGTATTGTAGTCAATAAAGAAAACTGCGCTATAATATTAGACTGTTATAATATTAGACTATTATTTACACAAAGTACATAATAATATTTAAAATACTAATTATACTGTTCTAGATAAGTGGACATTAAATTTATTACTATTTTACGTGTTCTATTTATTATATTAATATTATATGTTAGAGATATCAAATAAACGTCGCGAATGGTTACAAGTCTACCGTTACAGTTTTTTATTTTTAAGAACACCTCTATGGTTATTGTAATAAAACTCTAAAAATATATTCTACATAGACTTTGCAAGCATATAATAATGATGCCATCGGTAGCGCTATGGCTGTGACCGATCCTTTCATGTGCTTATTGATTTTCGAATTTCATACCTACATTTATCTGACGCTCTCACAGCAAAGAACAAGGTAATCTGTAAACACCTGCGCAATAAGTCAAAGCTGTAAATGAAGTCTAATCCATACTGGCATAATGTGGTTGACTTAAACCTAATCGCCTTAACTTACCTAGATCAAAACTTATACCCCTCAATGGAGACTGATATGAGTTATAATGACGAGGTCATTCATTCGTTCATTTTCAAGAAGCCTTCTCGAGAACAGGCAAGAAGCTTAGATAAGGCCTAATCACCCTAACATACCTAGATTAATCTTATACCCCTCGATGGAGACTGATATGAGTCATAATGACGCGGTCATTCATTCGTTCATTTTCAAGAAGCCTTTTCGAGAACAGGCAAGAAGCTTAGATAAGGCCTAATCACCCTAACATACCTAGATTAAGCTTATACCCCTCGATGGAGACTGATATGAGTTATAATGACGAGGTCAATCATTCGTTCATTTTCAAGAAGCCTTCTCGAGAACAGGCAAGAAGCTTAGATAAGACCTAATCGCCCTAACATACCTAGCAGGTAAGAAGCTTAGAAGCCTTAATTAATAAACTGCTCATATAAAATATAAATATTACTCTTTATATTAAGCTTTTTTTCATACATATACATACATATGAATGTTACTTGGGATATTCTAAAAACATACATAGAGTACTGCAGAAGAATGGTTCTTTTTAAATTTTTGAAAGGTATAATAACTGTGAATCTACTATAAGTTAGTATTGATATATGTCTTTGAGTGTGTATGCAGATAGCTTTGTGATATTTTTATTTGCCATAAGCACGTTGATAAATGAACGTTGAATATATAAAATTCAAACGCACTCGTACTATCATATAACTGGATCGAATCGCTGAAATCTCATCCTATTCATTTTCAGGAGATATTTGCCTATGATAAAACATTCTATCTTTCCCTGCGTCTCAAAACCCTATAATATCTCCCATCCCATCAAAATAGATCCAATAGTTTTTTAGAATATTTGTCAAAAATCTTATACATATTAATATCTTTAAATATTAATGTTAATCTATAATTAGTATGAAATAGCTGCTTTTTTTTCTTGCTCGAATATAAAACTTTTTAAATTTAAGCGCCATGGAACATATTTATTTTTGCTTTATTTTTTAATCCTAAAGTGCAAGTTTTGGTTACATTTGCATCTCAGAATCTGGTAACATTTTTAGTTTAAAAACTAAAAAATAACTTAAATATTACCCTCTGTTTTTCGTCAGAATGTAGTATATTATTGACTAAAACTTTGTTTTCTTTCCTTCATAACTATGTTATTACTTAATGTCTCTATTGAGGTGTGTGTAAAAATTTTGTTCTCTTCATAATTATGTAAATATATAAGGAAAATATTAGAATGGAATAACCGAAATTCTTTGAAATCTCCTTATAAAACGGCAATTTCTTACTATAATCCCTCATATAGCGATTTCTGGTTTTCAATCTCTATTTGCAGATTACACATTTACAAACACGAAAAAGCATTGACTCTGAAAATCTGATACCAGTTTGCACCTCCGTGTCGACTTCGGTAATTAATGCACTGCATCTGGGCCTGTGTGATTAAGAGCTCAGTTTCCGCCCGTCACCAGACTCGGTCTGTGAGTTAACTACGCAAACTTAGTACATGTCAAACACACGCTTCCCGGAAGCTAGAAGGAAATCGATAATTGCGTCGTCAGAAACTT
Source organism: Scirpophaga incertulas (assembly GCA_036419045.1). Lineage (NCBI taxonomy): Eukaryota > Metazoa > Arthropoda > Insecta > Lepidoptera > Crambidae > Scirpophaga > Scirpophaga incertulas. Next base: position 7,703,653 of record CM071644.1, read on the forward strand.
TGTACTACGAGATTTTACTAAATCTCGTCTATAGTAATAGAATATTTGATAGCAAATTACTTTTGAATTTTTAATTGTAATGTATCCGATTCCGTGACAAATAGTTTAGGGTTTTAAAGTAAAAGTGTAAATTTTATTCAATTCCACATTATATTGCTTAATGTCATAGAAAAATCTGAAAATCAGTATTCCTTAGCCGTAGTTAGCACGTATGCCGCACTGCAGTGATGACGAAGTGCCCATCAGCCCCTAAATGTATTGTTATATTGGGTTCTGTAATTTTCTGTAATATATAGTGACAGAATTCCTTATAGTTGTTTTAATATACTTAGTACATCATTTAACAGTGCAGATTTTAGTTACACCTCTGCCTAACGTTTTACGAAGAATAGGAGAGGTAGGTATGTATTAAATGAGTTCTTTTTATCTAAACAAAGCTGTATGAGATGTGTCATTTAAAAAGTAAATAGGTAGGTGTTTACTCCAATCACTTTATTTAATTTTGATTTTCATCTTTATTAATTAAATCGTTTTTTATATCAAGTTTGATATAGTTATCTGGGCGGACATTATTGCGTCCACAATAAAATAAGCTTTGTTTCTATTTGTTGAAACATTTTCACCATCATCTGAATTATATTAATTTAGAAGAAGGTACGAAATACCATCCGAGCTGGGGTAATCATATCAATAATAGTAGTGCGGTTTATTCCTATATTTAGCTAGTTAGGTCAACGGTGCAAAGTAATTGATATAAGATAGTCTAAACATTTTTGTTGGTGAAATACGTTCGACAAGTTTTTACTGAAGCTTAATTGCCAACTTAATCAGCCGATCTGAACTTGCTGGTGATAAATGGTCGCTTCAGCGACGAAGGGCCGCTGTATTTAGAGGATGTCAACAAATTATAGCGAACAGATAATTGATGGCGGCCATGATAAACGACTTCCCCAAGAGCACTCCGATGTGTGCACTGTAAAATTGATAAATTTTAGAATGTCATTCTATATCTTTTGTAAAACGTATGCGGGTTATGGATTATTTAAATATAAACATATTTCGTTATATTTCGTTTTAATTAGGTATAAGCAGACACACTTTTTTAGATTCAGGTTAGTAGAAAGGGTGAGCCCAATTTTTTGCAATGGGGTGGCAAATGAGGAGCCGGATCACCTAATGGTGAGTGATTTCCGCCACCCATGGACTCCCGCAACATCAGGGGAATCATAAGTGCGTTGCTAGGCTTTTAAACAGAAATACATTTGTTTTTGTTCACAAAGATGAACTTATCTCTAATTGACATATCTTCCAGTAAAACTGTTAGTGTATACAGAATAGTATTAGTAACGAGAAACTTCAAATCTATCAACAAAATCGATCCAGTAGTTTTCAGTATATTCGTTACATACACACAAAAATTATTTTCACTTTTTATTGTTAGTAGTTAAATTATTTAATCAGTGTTAAAATAAACATAGATTCGCGAGTAAGTATGTAACTTCTGTTTCATATAATGTGTAGTAAAATTTTCTATTTTATTTCTAATCATACTATTTTTCTGATCCTGATAAATTTACTTAACTTTAATAAACTTCGCCCATCGTGGTGATGTAGTGGATATGCCTTATGGCACGATGCACAAAAGAGTTTTAACTCAAAAAAAGGTGACGCCTAAGAAATTCTTTAGTGTTAATACCCAAGATGAGGCAGACTTGTAAAAAAATTCACTTTACTAGAAGACTTAATCGTAAGCAGTGTGGCATCAGAACATTACCTGTATGGTGTGTAAATAGGATTTTTTGCGTCAGTTCGGGTCGGAGACAAATGGTGAACTGTCAAGACTTCCCTCGTCATTTATCATGGCTGTAATCTATGCTCGGGGTTCATTGGGGCGTCAGGCGTCCTTTCAAAGGAGTTAACCATCTCATTCTTGTTCTTGTGTGTGTTGACAGGACCACATGTTTTGTGGTTACTTGTTTCTTGTCCTCGTAAAGCTTTGTATGTTTTAATTCTTTTAATTTTTGTCATACACATACATTTTTTGTTGTACTACATTGAACAGAAATATTGTCATTATCTGTCATATGAAATGTTTTCAGGAATCAGGAATTAACTATTCTAATTTAATAGACTGTTGAAATGCAATATATTCTTATTAAACACCCTTATTTAATCTGAATGTAAAAGTAGGAATATTTATTAAAATATCCGAGGAAATCGAAAGAATATCCAAGGAATTTGCTTGATTCTGGATTACCACACGCCCTAGTTGAACTATCAGCTAGAGGTTAATTTAACGTACGGGAAAACTTTAAGTGACAGCAACACTGTAACATTTTTAACAGAAGTGGCTGTAACAAGTGCATCATAAGTCCGCGAAACTCGGTTCTACGACAGAAATGCTCCACACTTCTGAAACTGAATAAAATTTCCGCCTCGAACCTTAATATTCTTGTCGATCCAGAGAAGAGTACCGCGAGTAAAAAGTGGAAAATACTCGTAGACTGCCAAGAACGCTTAAGTACGCAACCGCAGCCCGCATGTTGGTTAGGGCTGTCGATTTGAAAGAATTTCCAGTCCCTTATAAAGGACATTATGTATTAATTATTTTACAAGAACTGTTCGTTTCTGTTTAAAATGTTACTAATAACTTGCAATGTTTTACACGTTTTTATATCAGTATATTGACAAACAAGCAGATTGCCCGCCTGATTGTAAATGATTACAGTCGCCTATAGTAATATAAATATAGTAATACCATGCTGTTAAAAATAAAGCAGTTTTCCTATTTAATGCTTATTTCATGAATAGCTTAATAACAATAATGATTTTCTGTGTGTGCGTGAGATAGGGAAAATGAAATAATGATTAAAAGGATACCGACCTTCGTAGACGTCTGGATGTAGCTAGTTGGCCGATACTCAATTTCACTACTATCACTTTTTGTAGTGGACTGTATTATTTATAACACACAAGTCAATCTTAACTTAATAATAAGCACTCGCGGCGAGTTTTAGAAAAATGACTATTTTTTATGAGAGAGCGGTTGCGTTGCGATGTTGCATTCGGTAAGGTGAGGTAAAAGAGTAATAAATAATAAACGAGAGAGATACGAAAAGGATATGATAGGCGAGTGAGTAGTTTATACGTGTTTATGGTAAGTGTGAGTGAATAAACAAAAAAGTATAATTGAACTTAACGGCGTTAACATTTTCTTTAATAATGCGAGTCGTTCATATTGATAAAAAAGAGAAAATAGTTTTTAGCATTATGTAATTAAAATTCATTTTTAATTTTGCATTTGAACCAGAAATTAAGTCAAGACTCCAATTAACATTAATTTTAGCAACCCTGGCAACTTGAGAACTCCGTGCAAGTGTCTTGCAGAGGAGAATCTCCATACATTTGCATAAAAAGGTAGGTGAGACTGGCAGATTATGATTTGCTTAACAAGCGATTAAGCCGCTAGATTTATATATTTTAACGTGGTTTAAGTTTGTGCAAAGCTAATTGAAGATTAATTAACAAGGATTAGTGCTCATTAACTACAATTTGAGTAGTAACCACACTATATGATGGAATTACTTGCTAGGTAAATGTTCTGCTTAGCTACAAATTGTTAACATGAAGAAATTAGTAATTTCCAGATTGTTCCCTCACTCAGGCGTTATTGATGTAGTTCTGAAGATTTAACTAACAAGTCTTGTTATATCAGGCGTGCTTAATCAACAATGGAATTTGGGAGCGCTCACATCAGTAGCTTAGTGAACAATTTAATAACAAGATTATAGTATCTTGGCATGTGACAGTGAGATTGTTCCAACTACTCATATCGTTTTAAATCCCTGGAAAAGGCAACATTAAGGAATGCTTTACATATGGAACTCGAGGACAATCATGTTGTATGAAATTCGATTAATGACTATTCAACATTGTTGTGTATAAGTTTCATACAACATGTATAACTTTATCCAAATGTACTGTTTAATGAAGTTCTTTTTTCACAAAAGAAATACTACACCTGTGCAAATTACTCAAGCACTTTGCGCGTATGATTAACTTTAAAAAGTATGAACCAATTGTAATTTTTTAAATATATTCGAATGCATCTAATTAAATAAGAAAATGTTTTGTTTACGAAATAGTTTTGTCTTTCCTTTACTAAATACGATAGTATTATGCATAATTACATATGAGCGTAGAATTAGAATTTTTTTATTAATGCCCTCATCTGCCTTTATATTTTTTTATAGATAACGTTACTTTGGTATTTTTAACTAAGTTTGGATTCTTGGAAAATATGAAATGTCCCGTATATAGTCAGAAATCATAACAATATTGCCACGAGATGTATGATACCGTCAGATTAACGAGGAATTTGTTACATAAATACACTGACTAGCCGAATGGAATTTCGTTATTGTGGTAATGTATATATGTAGCGAATACACTCGCCGCGACTGACCGAATCGCCGCCGCAGCTGCTCCGAGTAGCACCACGCGTGCCAATTGGCAACGGTGTTCCCACAAACAGAACAATAAACTTGAATTTTATGGGAATTTACTTGTATTTAGGTAGTTGGTGTACAGTTAGCGTATAAATTTGAAACTTGATTCAAATTCTTATAAATTGTCTTGATTTAAAATCTTAATAAAAGTCTGTTTTCTTGAAAACAATCTTTTATTAAGTAAGGAATAGAGGCGGCCTCAAGGTAAACATGGTTAGTATCATTTGCAACCATGTGTAAAGGTAACCTTTACAAAATATGTCAAAATAAATTCGATAATATATTTTACATCATATATTTTGCGGATGAAAATTAACTTAAGTCATTAATTTTATCAAGATGTAAATATGCAACTTCATCATCCTCTTGCCTATTTCCCATTATCTGGGGTCGGCGCAGTAGATCTTTTCCTTCCATTCCTCTCTATCAGCCGTCATTTCCATGCTTACTCCTTTCATTCTTCACACATTCGATCCATCTTTTATTCGGCCTTCCTCTGCCCGTGTATCCCTCACTTTCATATTCAACATTCGCTTTGTGACATGACTTTCATCCCTCCGCATCACATGTCCAAACCATGCTAATCTACTTCCTCTCACTTTTTCTACCACTGGCGCTACTTTCAGGCTTCCTCTTATGTACTCATTCCTTTCTTATCCATCGTAACTATGCAACTTATTACCTACTACAACAGACAAAAGGATAATAGCAAACTGAACGTAAAAACAAATTGCAAATCGTTTCGCTCTCGAGCATTTTCAGGCGTAGTGTCGAGAGCGGGTGTCCAGCGAGCGGCAGACACTAGATTCCGCTTTCGCTAGTGCATTTCATACAATATTAAACAGCAGAGAGCGCGGCGGTCTCAAGCGTTCAACATTTACTGTTTTGAGAGACTCTTGCTGTACAGTGCACTGCAGAATAGGGTATTACACGCATTTTTGAAATGTATCTTAAATAAATTCTACAGTCCTAATATATCACAAAATGTTTTTAAATATTTTTTTTTCTCGCGTTATGTACGAATATAAATTAATTATTTTATCATAATTTCAAACTTCGCGCGTATTTCGCGAAAACGCGGCAAACAGCGGACGCCATGATTGTTGTGGAGTCATGACGTCATTACGTGAGTAAATTAAAAAACATAACCCTCTTCCATGATGTTGAATTAAAATTATTCTATTAGAATATGAAATGAAATTGAGCGGGCGGGATGCGAGAAATTGTAGCAAGTAGTTAAGGTAGTTATTTACCTATACGTTTAAAGGTTAGATACATACCAAGTTGACATTGACAGCTGACACTTTTGTTTACTAACGTAATGACGTCATTAGCATGGCGGCGAAAGTTTCGTAGTGTTCAAAGACAGATAAAAAAACCTAAAAACGTTAAACTGCAATAATAAAAAAATTCAGGCACTGTATGAAGTGAAACTAACATTTCCCGATTTCTTTTCCTCTAAACAATCATTGTAATACACTTTTAAATTTTTTCCCATCTAGACTATAATACCCTATTCAAATCGTGACGCTCACAGAGTTTTCACATGACAATTTATTCTAAGATTAGGTATCTAAAACTACACATTTAGATCTGAACAAACATTAGTGAAACAAAGAATTATTATTCTATTATATCTTTATTAATTACTAATTTATTAATATTCATCCATATTTATTAGTACAATCGAATACATAATTCATCAACAAGCAGAGCGTCAGAAAAAAATACAACTTAACTAACTATAACTAATAAACAGTGAACCCCGATTAAAAATTATAAAACAGTAACCCAGAAAAACCTAGTAAAAGTAATACAATTACCGTTACATACTTAATTGCGTATATCAAGATAAATACACATACGTACATAGTATTTATTATCTATAAACATGTTGATGACAACTCATGACAATTTTGAAAATTGATAAATGTTAATGAACTGAATGGCGTATAATAATTTGTCAATTATCACTTTGTCTAAATTTAATAGATATTTAAATAATGTAAATAATATAAGAAATTTGTTACTACTATGACATATACACCAGTTATTACAAACATCGCGAAATAATATTTAGTGCTGTGTACCCATCATAACTGAAAGTAATAAACTACATTTTCTCTCACAAATTAAATATATTACTTTTACCCTTAGTATTAAGTTCGTTATACCAGCGTAGGAATTTTATTCAGCAATTGCGTCTATTTATATATTTGGCACACAAAACAAAATCTATTCTATAATTAGAATATTTTGTTTCGATAAGGTCATTTAAAAGTTTTTGCTTTCATTTTGGAGTCACGTAATTAGAAAACTATTAGGTTCATGTCTAAGATAAATAACAGATTATACCTAGTCCATTTAACATCTAACTTAAATATCACCAGATTTTTTTCAATAAGAAATTGCCTTTTTTTTTTGTTCCCCTGAGGAAAACGCATTAAATTGCATACCCCGGCTGTGGCGAGCCGGCGGTTATGTGGGGCTCTCCTCCCCAGAAGGGGGAGGCCTACCCACTAAAAACCTCAGGGATGGCCTTCCTCAGGCATATAGGGAGCCCCCGGGAACATCAAGCCACTTCCGGGAACCCCCAGCCTCTGCTCCCCTGCCTAGAGGGGAGCCCTCCCCGGGGGAGGCTACTACCTCCCCCGGTAATAAGAAATTGCCTAGAAATTAACATGGAAAATTGAGAATCATTACGATTAAAAATTAAACTAGTTATCAGGTTACACCCATATGTAACTTGAAGATTCTAAAAAAAGCTTCAATATTTCTTTAAAAAAGTGTAGAGAGAGCTATTCCAAAAATTATGATTTGATGAACATTAGTTTGCAGTTGAAGGTTTAACAGTTTTCCAAACCATAATATTCCGATAATTTTGTTAAAGATTTGATTTATTGGTATAAGAATGAAACTTTTAAAAAAATATTTTAACAATTAATGCTGTTTTATTAACAAAATATTTAAGTGTAGCCAACAAAATGGTATAATGAATACTACTTTCAACAAATTTTAGGTGGGCTTATGAAAATATTTGTGGGAAACCTTTTCCATTGATTATCTTCGGTACCTCGCAAGGCGACGTCTCGCGTAGAAGTTTTCGACTTGGGTTTGCACTTAGCCCGGGGCGGGACGTCTAAAGCTAAATGGAACATTCTGTACTTGTTTAAAGCGATTTTATATTTCGCTGGAGACGTGACGCGAGCTTATCGGCTCCGAGAAATAGTTTTACCCTTATTGGGTGCACACTTTATAGATATGGTATAGGGAAAATACTTAGTGGGTATGCCTGGAATGAAAATTGACTAGTTAGCCGTCGTAACTTTTATAATTCTGAGCTTTCAATTATTTTACGAGAATGGAGTCAGCTTTAGTATTCATAAAATCGAAACTATAATTAGTTACTTGAGAAAATAATAAAATAATAAATTAATTAACATTCATAAAAGTGTAATTTACTTTGGTTGGGTGATTTTTTTTATATTTGAAGGCTCTAGTGTTCTATTTGAACTTAAATATATATATATGTATCCATGGCGCTATGGTCTTGGTTTGACGTTTTGATCGGGAAGTGCGGGGTTTGATGATTGTTGTATTTTTGTTTTTTTTTTTCGTTTTTTGAATCGTGTGTATTACCTTGTATTTCATTTACATTATCCCTGCGAAGAAACTGTTCTTATTAATAATAGTAAGAGTAATAGTAATACATTAAAATTTAATTGTATGTTGTGCCTAAAATAAAATTAAAAATAAATAAATGAAACACATTGTAAATCTTGATGTATGGCGATTATGAAATCGACATATATTTTGTAATTCTTCCTTATGCGATTATATATTTCGACCGATATAACTTTCGACTGCTTTAAAACAATAAATACGTTAATGGAGAGACATAAACAACCCGAAGAGAAATAATTGGCGAAGAAGTTGTCTGCGTTAATTTAAACTTTTAATATTCGCGTAAGCAGTGACGTCGTGGCTCGGCTGTCAGTCAGGTTAACGAGCCAACTTGTACAATTTGGGACGTGCCTCAACTACCGTTTAACTAATGTCCCGACAACTATTCCACGCGGAACGAGCACAATTTGTTACCGGCCCGAGCTTTTATTAGGCCACTGCTCCGGCATTGCAATGATTAAACACAACCTTGGATGTGTGAAGGGTAGGTATTAATCCTAAGTTAAGGTTGTGCGCTTATTGATTAGTTGTTACCTCGGAGAAAAACAAAATGCAAAAACTTTTTGCGTATGTGTGCTGCCCGTAAATGTAGTAGTAACCTAGCCCCCCGCAAAAAATGCCAGAAAATTATGTACGGGAAGCTGACTGAAGCCAACTCCAGTCTTGTTTCCTCCGAGGTTGTTACTGAAGGTTTTGGATTGTTTGTTATGGATATTCTACGGAATTGTTAGGTTTTCAATATTGATAATTAATATAATTCATATAGGGTGACAGGAAATTTGTGGTGGAGCCGTTAAGGTGATGATAGTATGGGACAATTGCACCCGATTTTACTATGAGATATACTCCCGCCTCTATCCCATGGGAAATGAGAGAAATCACAGTTTTCCCTTGCTATGATCCAAACATAGTTCCTTGATTTTCGTTAATACTTTCATGAACACTCGTCGGTTACAAGTTACCTGACCCCTCATTTTCCTCGGTCCAAATATGATCGTCTAGGTTGTTCTTCACCAACTGACTCATTCATATATGCCTTATAAATTTCTTTCGTCAGTCGCCTTTCATCCATCTAGTCTACGTGACCAAACCGTCTAAAATAAAAAATACTTTATTTTTTATGTTATATAATTCGCGAGCGTTTTATGTAGGTAGGCTCATGTTAGCACAATGTAGGCTCATGTTAAGTAAAGGATGGATGTTGTTCTAGAAAGTTCTTATTTAGATAAATGCTTTGCACTATTGACTCTGGAATATTGCGAATCTTGGCCTTGTATTGTTGGTACTATTGTAGCTACAAATAGGATATGGCAGAATATGGAAGGTTAAGAACTTTGAAGTAAAAAACTAGTAGTAATGCCACCTATACTCCTAACTCTCGAAAACGATAGACTTTTGAAGTATTTTGTACAAATATCAGAATTTAAATAGCAGGGGGTGTGCTTTACAATTCAGTTCTAAGTAAAGAAATCATTGATTTCCATGACTTAATTGGGCTGGATAACTCGCTTGTATATTGTGATACAGGTCCTGTGCTTTAAAAGGAATTTATGTAATTTATTCATAATATTCTCTTTCTACTGTTTTACCTTGATCTATTTTTGGAAATATCCTCATTTTATCGGCTCGAGTCTGCGTATTGAGCTCCTTATTAATTATGACTGAGGAATTTTCATAAAGTTTATTTTCGATCAAATAGTAACATCTCAGAACTCAGAACCGTATTAGAATCAAGATCTGATAATATTCGTAATTGATATGGGATTCGAAACCGCGACGATTAAATCTTAGTGTTGGTACTTGGTGTGGTAGAAGTTATTCATGAGAAAGTTTTTATAAATGGCGAAATCATTATGCTTCAAAAGAAGTACATGTTAAAGTACTTCATTAAAGAGGGCTTTATTTTAATATAGTTCTATAGCCTATAATGGTTCTATACTCTTACTTGGTTCCTTACATCTGCAGTGTACGCTGCCAACATGCCCTTAACATAGCAATCTGAACACTTGACATATCATATAACATTCGAGTACTTTTTTATTTGATATGCTAAGTGTATGTGATATGTTAATATTCCGTTTCCGAATTTTCCTCTACGTCCAGTCCAAATACAATACTGCTGAGAGCGCTCTTAGAGCCAATATCTATTTGTTACCTCTCATATCTGTGTTCATATCTTTCCCGCGCATATCATTCACCACGCAATCCATCCATACTTTTTTAATTCCTTCTCTTACACTTTTTCCATTCACATTTATACTGTAAGCTCGTCTTGTGACTTATGTTTTAAATTTATTAAATTTTGTATTATATATATACAAACACTCTATAGATATAAACGTGACTCTTACATCGCTTGTAATAGGGGTAGTATTCGTGGTGTATCAAGTTCGATATGTTGCTGTGTGTACATTTCTCCGACGCTTCTACTGTGAAAAAAATCATGGTAAGGCAGCCTACACATACCTACAAGAACTATCTAACAGTATACGAAATCGACCACACCACACTGGCACAGCGATTAAGGTTTAATCTCCCTAGGTTATTTGTCCGGTTAACACTGGCATACATATATATAATTTTAAAAATACACACGCTTGATGAAGTTTTTTTTTAATACAGTCATTAAACAAGGTAGGCTGCTAACGAACTTTGACTGCAGTAATAGAAATACGAAGCTCTCAACTCACCAAGCTCTAAGTCTAAAAGCTCACGACCGTAATACGTTCTAACGTTGTAAAATAAATCTCACAATTCAACTAACAGCTTTACCAAGTATTCGCTAAGTTGAAATGTTAAAGTACAACGCTTCAATCTAGGTCACACGGAGTGGAACTTGCAATGTGGACCTACTTCCAACTTGCTTTAACTCCCTTCGAGCTTAAAAAGGCTTGCGTCCCTGTATTGAACTTCTTATTAGTACGGGCTACATTTGAAGGCACCGCTCTGGAAATAAATTCCCCGATAGAAAAGGGCTATTCATCTGACGTCTGAAACAGCGCGGCAAACTTCCGAGGGAAGTTAGATTTTTTTTATTCCACATGGGTTTCGTGTGAAGTCGACGAAAGTGAGACAAAGATTTATAGTCAGACGTGTGAACGGCATCTTTCACGTAAACTTGTTTAAGTGGATACAAAAGATATTGCTATCTAAACGCTTGTTTTATGTATATAAAGGAATGGCTAATTAACAGATAAGTGTTTCGAAATTAGCAAAACTTAAAAAGAACTGATTCGTGACATGTTAAATACTATACTAATTTATAACTAAGTTTATTCGCGTTATTTCGAATATTGCCGTGTTAAAAATTCTACGTCGATTCCAAGGTTTCAAACTACCCCTATTCCAAATTTTATTATAATTAAATAACTAGTACCGGATATTACCTCAAATATTGTTACAAATTTGACCTCTTTATAATGTTAGATTAGTTAGATGAACATTTACTATCTCCGTGGTAAGCCATAAAAAAAAAACAGAATCTGTTAAGTTGTTGACTTCCAACCCAAGCAAACCACAGGTTGATAATTTTTTAGATGATTTGTCAATCGCAAAATAATGTTAATTTTTTGGAATTAGAAAATAGTACTTTATTGCAAAAGCTGCGAAATAAGCAATCGCAGGTCGATTATGAATTTGAAAGGCGAACCGCAAGCAGGACATCAATTATACGAAACAGGTTATTGCTATTTCCGCAGAAGCATAGAAAAATCTTTCCCAAAAAAAATCCAAGGAAATTTAAAAACGCTTATTACGCAAACAATAAATTTAATTAATATGAAAAGTTATATTTGTCTTGTTAGGGCAAGTACCAAACGAGAATCTTATTGTTTAGTTAGGCACTTTTATATAAAGCACGCCGGGAATAAATTTTGATATAAAATTCCTGGACGCTTTTTATTCGAAATTGAAACAGCTTACCGGCAATGGCGAAATATATTTTCGCACATGTTTGACAAAAATACTATTAGTAATATGAAATATTTTTAAATCTAAATATACGTTTATATGTTATCCCCAGGCGAGCACGGGGGCCGAGCCGCAAGTGGCGGTGCTATGCGAGGCTGGCTCCACCTACCACCCGCAGTACATGTCTGCCGCGGGCCGCTGGACGCCAGACCTGACCACTAAGCCTTGCAACTGCCTGAAAGACAAGATGGAGATCTTAGACTATTGTAAGAAGGTAAGTTAATCGTAAGCGAAGTTAGGAACCGCGCAATGTAGTATGTAAAAAGGATTCAAATTGGTGTACATCTTATGGATGTCAATAGTTTAATACTTAAAGGCTTTATCTATACATATAATAAGACAGTAAAAATATTTTGTCTGTACATTTAGTATTTTTGACTGAAATGGATAGAGGGGCACTTAAATAGATTATTAGAAAGCAAAAAAAAAATTTTTGGAATTTTTTGTCTGTCTGTCTGTCTGTATGTATGTTCACGTTTATCTCCGAAAATACTGAACCGATTTGCTTGAAACTTTCACTATTTGCTTTGTTTTAACTCAGAATAATATCTAAACTTTGTTTCATCAAAATCGGTGCATTAAAAAAAAAAGTTATCGTCATTTTAATGAACTCAAATAAATAAAACTGGAGTGTCATCTGGAAAATTGAAGACGGTGAAATTTTAATCAAAAGTACTGTGAAAATAGTATTTGTGGAAAAGCTCATTGTTTTGTGCCATACTATACATACATACATACTAATATTATAAATGCGAAAGTAACTCTGTCTGTCTGTCTGTCTGTTCCGCTTTCACACCAAAACTACTGAACCGATTTAAATGAAATTTGGTACACAGATAGTCTGGAGCCTGAGAAAGGACATAGGCTACTTTTTCATGCAAAAAAGGTTGTAAAGGGTTGTAAAAGGTTGAAAGGAGGGATTATTGGTTGTATGGAAATATTGTTAAAACTACTGAACTGATTTAAATGAAATTTGGTACACAGATAGTCTGGAGCCTAAGAAAGGACATAGGTTACTTTTTCATGCAAAAAAGGTTGTAAAGGGTTGTAAAAGGTTGAAAGGAGGAATTATTGGTTGCATGGAAATATTGTTAAAACTACTGAACCGATTAAAATGAAATTTGGTACACAGATAGTCTAGAGGCTGAGAAAGGACAGATGCTACCTTTTAAAGCAGAAAAGGGTTGTAAAAGGTTGAAAGGAGGGGGTGAAAGGTTGTATGGCAGTATTGTTAAAACATATCCTTCCTGTGGGAAATTCGAATATAACGTGGGCGAAGCCGCGGGCGGAAAGCTAGTTACAAATAAGCCTGCCTATAGAAAGCAGTAAATGATTATTCGAAAAGAAATTGATGTCCACCATTTGCATATTGCATTTTATTTAAATATGCAAAGTAAATTTGTATATTGCTAGTACCAAATTCGGTCGGTCATATCATCAAACATCACAATGAAAACATCAATCATGGCATAATCTTGTGTCAATGTCTTTCATTCTCATGATTTTATTTATCGTGATTGTTAAAGGAAATTAATATATTTCAAATCCTTTTCCATCAGGTTTATCCAAGCCACGACATCACCAATATCGTCGAAGCTTCTCACTACGTAAAGGTCAGCAACTGGTGCAAGCTGGGTACCGGCAACCCCGCCAAGTGCAAGGTCACCAGATGGGTCAAGCCTTTCCGCTGTCTCGGTATGTACTTAAAATATGTAAAATTATATATATATATCTAACAATCTATACAAATGAATAAAATTAGAGTGTTTGTTTGTAATATTAAAATAACCGCTTTCTACTACATGCATATGAATGTATATACGGTACACATACCAAAATATATATTTTTAAAACTTTTGTCTGGCTGTCTGTCTGTTTGTTCCGGCTAATCTCTGGAACGGCTGAACCGATTTGGACGGGACTTTCACTGGCAGATAGCTTATGTAATAAGGAGTAACTTAGGCTACTTTTATCAATTAAATTAAAATTAAAATGTCAAAAACAAAAAAAAAAGTATTTTTTTTATTACATTCCACGCGGACGATGTCACGGGCACAGCTAGTTATTAATATAATTTTGTTGCCGATATTTTGATTTTATCTCATATCTTTTTATTAGAAAGAAAGAAAGTTTTTTATTTTTTATTTATTTGGCGCCGATTTAACATATTAAAGCTAAAGTACAGGTACAATATAATACAAAATACAGCAAATAAATTAACAACAATAAAACGTTTACAACAAATGGCGACCAAATGCGACTCCACTCAGCTAATAGCCACAGATAACTGTGACGCCGATTTTCATTAGAGCCACCAGGACAGAGTATGATCTCCCCTTTCACAAAACGTGGTTGCCATAACCATTCGCTCCGAGCCACAACACGCCATACACAATACCTCAGGCCTTTAATCTTAACATATATACCTAACTGTAAGACAGTACAATGACAGTGCACACACATAATTCACAACCAGCTGCCTAAGCTTTGTGTTCAGATGCTAACAGGTGTTTCTTTAAATTATACTTAAAGGAACTAACAGACGATGCATTCCTGCATTGCTGCGAATTTAGAAGTTTTGGTAAAGTTTAATGTGGGTGGTTATTTATTACGTCATTGATAAGAAATACAGAACTTGATGAAAATAAATTGCTAGACACTAACAATAATCAATATACAAGTATATAGATAATGTTTTTGTAATACCCCCTCAGTTTAAAATATCAGCTGGCTATATAGACAGTTTGTCGGCAGAAGGTCCATTCCAATCAGACGCTCTGCTGGTGCCTGAGAGCTGCCTGTTCGACCACATCCATAACCAGAGCCGGTGCTGGCAATTCGCGCGGTGGAACGCGACTGCTGGACGGGCGTGCGCGCAGCGTGGGTTGAAGCTCAGAACATTCGCGATGCTCTTGCCCTGTGGCATCAGCCTGTTCTCCGGGGTCGAGTTTGTGTGCTGCCCTAAGCACTTCAAAGGTTTGCTTTAAATGTAATTTGTATATAGAAGTACTTAATTTCTAAAAGTGTTAGTAGCACTCGTATCATCAGAGCGATATGGTATTTCATCATCATCATTATAGCAGAGAGACTTAGGTTTATGTCAGAGTAAAGAGACAATAGGCTTTTGTCAAGAATATTTCACACCGATTTTTACATTATTATTAATTTGTCTTTATTATACATATATTTAAAGTTGACAGATAAGAATTATCATTACGATTTTCAATAAATTATACATAATTTTAAGTTACGTTATCGCGAGGTATGCCGCCCTTTTGAAAGTGCAACGAGATATTCTCTTTTTAATTATCATTTAAATAAGACCAAGATTGAATATGTAATAGACATGAACAGAGCCATATATTGTACTTACAGAAAACGTCAAGATGCACAAACCTATGGACGTCGGCGTGCCAGTGAGCCCTGGAGGCGAGGAAATGTTGGCCGCTTCTGCTGCAATGGACGAACGCGACGACGATCTGCTTGACGACGACGACGCTCTCGATGAGGATGACGACGATGATACCCTCAACTTGAGCGATGATGATGACGACGATGACGCGGATGATGGTTAGAGTTAGACTTTTTAAAAATAAAATAGGGTAGATCAGAATAATGTTTAATCTCCATACAAATATTTTGCAATCATGACATCATAATTTTCATAAATTCGTCTAATTAGTGTGAAAGTATACATAAAATTGTAAATCAATTTCTATATTAATTAATTAATCTTTAATGTGTATCTTGTATTCGAATTATGTGAAAAATTTGTTTAGGAAGTAAACCGAAATTTATATTTTGAGATCATAAAGTACTCAAATTAGATAATTATACAATAAATACATACATATCTAATTTAATACAAGCAATATCAAAATTGATAATCTCGTAAAACACTAATCCTAATTTAGGTAGGTCAAATGTGAGGTCTTCCCACCCATGCTTAATCTTATTTTCCGATTACCTACAATGTTAGTCTGTCGAAGATTGCACCTGTTTGTAATTTCTTTTTTGTGGGAAATGAAACTTATCTGGCACATAACTTCATTATTCGTAATTGTAAAATGTACATAATTAATGGAGAAATACAAAAATATATGCCTGAAAGTCACTTTACAGTGTTAATACGTGCTTTGCGAGCAAACTCGACATACCATCCTGACCATCCAAAATAGCTGACAATCACCATTTACAATATTGACCCATCAGCTCCGAAATAGATAGATAGATAGATAGATAAAACTTTATTTACACTTGACTTCATCACACATAAATACAAAGAACTTAAAATTATACAAACTTAACAATTACACAAAACAAACTAAATTGTGTGCGCTGCAGAAGTGCAAAAGGGTCGTAGCTCAGTGACTGAAATTTACTCACATCAGGATGTGAGCAAAGCACTGGTATTCTGCTACCACCCGAGGGTTTCTTAGCAGGAAATTACAAAGGTCTTATAGTGACTTAAATCATTTTGCGCGTCCATAAGCAAGCGTATTTGCGTATACAAGTATAATAGCACACACACACACACACACACACATACGTGCACGCACACAAGTAGAATATATAATTATTTTAATACTAGCTTTCTGCCCGCGGCTTCGCCCGCGTGGATTTCGGGATTGGGTGTATAGAGGGTTAAGGGTCATAGCTTTTGCCCACGGCTACATATACGCGGAAGTCGGTTTATGGTGCGAAGATTTTATCGCGCTTCCCGTGGGACTATCCGTTTTTCCGAGATAAAAAATGCCGCAAAACTCCTCAAGAATCACTCTATCTATTGATGAAAACCGCATAAAAATCTGTGCAGTAGTTTTTGAGCGAAGCCTTTATTGCGCATCCCGTGGGATCTGTCGATTTTTCCGGGATAAAAAGTAGCCTATGTTACTCGGGGAGAATGTAGCTTTCCAAAGGTGAAAGAATTTTTGAAATCGGTCCAGTAGTTTAAGCGTGAAGAGGTAACAAACAAACAAACAAACAAACAAATAAACAAACAAACAAACAAACACACTTTCGCATTTATAATATTAGTTGGGACTATCACAACAGTAAAAGATCGAGCGAAAAATGTGAGTCCTATTTCGCACTATTTCGCATTATCGGGCATCGTGTTGATAATGGTAAATGTTATCTATCTTTATTAAAGTTTGAATTCTTACCAGATATGGACGAAGATGAAGACGCTGAGTTATCGCGTGATGATGACGCTGAAGACGACGACTATACTGACAGCGACGACAACGCCTGGCCTCGCCCTGAGTCGTCCGCAGCGCCGTCGACCACCACAACTTCTACCACCACTACAACCACCACCACTACGGTGAGCGAATGATATAACATCTATACTTACAATAAATCTGTAGAGAGGTCAATTCTGCAAATAAAATATATTTCCAAAACAAAATAACTAATAGGGGGTGATTAGGGATTGATACTGATGCCAAAAAAAGCAATCAGTAAAATTTTTGTCTGTCCGTCTGTATAATCATTACTGAAACAAAAATTACTCGACGGATATTAACGAAATTTTGTACAATTATTTTTCATACTCCTGAGTTGGTTATAATATACTTTTCATCACGCTAAAATCAATAAGAGTAGTGTAGGGAAAAATATTGGAAAAACGGGAAAAATTACCCCATTTTTAAACTTCCATCGCGTGTGCAACCAAATGGTTAAAGCTACACAGAAACCATGTATCATGAGACATCATACAAAATCATGACGGAAATGTTCTCCTTACAATCATAAAAAATATCCCACAATAGCATATGTCTATCTTTTATGGTTAACTCACAATAACACGTGTAACTCCCGATAGCTTAGCAGTTCGCTTTCTGATTATATTTGTCTGCTCTTACGTTTATAACACTCTCTGTCATTAAAAATGCTACCTAAAATTACGATTCCCGGACCAAGTCGTAGGTACAGCTAGTAGTGATATAAAATTATGATTTTGATAAAAATCTACAAAGTATACATTGCAAGACATAAACCGCTGATAAGAATTTAAACTTAATTTCAATCTCTGCTTGAAGAGTTGAAAATAAACGCTACGTATTAATGCAAAAAAGGCAAATAAATATTAACCACATGAAATAATTGTGATATAGAATCAAATTAGATTTTAAGAGGTTTTTTTTTTCACTTAGGCGTCCACTGCTACCTCTGACCCTTATTTCTCTCACTTCAATCCTCGCACTGAACATCAGAGCTACAAGGACGCGCAGCAACGATTGGAGGAAACTCATCGCGAGAAGGTAATACATTCAGAAAATCAATTCTTCAGTAACACACGATGCGGATACACATGTTGAATATTAATAACTTTCAGATCACGAAGGTTATGAAGGAGTGGTCGGAACTCGAAGATCGTTACCAGCAGATGATGGCGAGTGACCCAGCGGCTGCCCAATCTTTCCGTCAACGCATGACCGCTAAGTTCCAATCGAACGTGCAAGTATGTAATCGAATCTCAATTTACATATGATATTTTTATGTCAAGTTTTGCGTGATTATGAACTTATGAAAACAACTTATTTTTTAGACCCTCGAAGAAGAAGGCGTTGCTGAACGTCGCCGATTGGCTGCTCTGCACCAGCAAAGAGTTTTAGCCCATCTCGCCCAGCGCCGGCGCACTGCACTCTCCTGCTACACTCGCTCTCTTCGTGATACTCCCCCTAATGTAATTACATATGCATGCATGCATTACGAATACAATATTCTGTTTCTAATACATGGCAGTTATTTTATTAAATGGGTCTTTTTACAAATTTTGTGATTCATAACGGTAGGTACCTGAACCATGGAGCTTCGAGGAGCATTTCGTGCGGTTGGTCCCCCGAGCCAAAAGGTGGCGGGCGCATTGCATCGCTTGCTGCCCAATCTCGGGGGACCGAGGGATGGAGTTCACCGCCTGTACGAGGGCGTCGTGCGATCCGTGGCCATGTATGGGGCTCCCGTGTGGTCGCAAGACTGCGCGAGGTCCCCCCGCTGCAGAGCTCTGCTACGGAGCCTACAGCGGATAATGGCCATACGGATCGTACGACGCTACCGTACAATCTCGTACGAGGCGGCGACGGTGCTGGGACGCTCCCCCCCATTCGACATCCTGGCCGACATGTACGCGGCGACGTATGCGTCGCGGCGTGTCGACCGGGGGAGCGATGGGGGAGCGCCTGGAACCCGCGCACGAAATGCCTAAGCGGGAGTGGCACCGACGGATTGTGGCGGCCTGGCGTGCGACTTTAAATATTCTTTCAAGATTCAATACAAAAATGCAGAAAACTTGTCCAGCGTATTTCATTACGAAATTAATTTTAAGACTTAAATCTAATTCATACAATACTCCAGGGATTGTACGAATTGTTTTTATTTTGGAAGGTATCCTATTTCATTGCAGACAATTTTACATAACATTATAATTTCCGTGCAGGCTCACCGTGTGCAGAAGTGCTTGCAGCGCTTAGTGCGTGCGCTGGCGGCTGAGCGCAGCGGCGCGCTGGCCGCGTGGCGCCGCGCCGCCGCCGCCGGCCGGGAGGCGGCCGCCGCTGAACGCTCCAGCGCCGCAGACCGCTTGCAGGTGGCATTCAATGCTTGCCATTGCTCATAATCTAATCAACAACTACCTTAATTTGGGGATCTATATTTAAATATTATGTCGATTGTAGACGGTATATAAGGAAAAAATTAAAGGATAGATTATTTGTAATAGAAACAACAATCTATGTAAGTGAGTGTATTTATACGTAAAATAATATTGATTATCTGTGATAGATATTCATTGTATAATTTTTTATTATCAGCAGTTTAAATACATCGCCATAAGGGGCACAAACTCACCTTAAGATAAGAGAATTTTGCCTTATTCATCATTGGCAGATTAAGCGTATTACAGCAGTTTACAAAAGGTTTTCTCGCATATTAAAATAAATTTATATTTATTCAAGGATGCTGACCGAGCTCTCCAGCGTGCTTTGACGGCTCTCCGTCGTCGCCCACACCTCTACGCTAGCATTGGAACAGCCATCGAAGACTACGTCCAGGTCAGTCAGATTGACTACAATCAATATATTATGTGCAAAATCACTACATAGTATAAAACAAAGTCGCTATCCGCCGTCTGTATGTCCCTATGTATGCTTAATTAAATCTTTAAAACTACGCAACGGAGTTTGATGCGGCGGAGCATTGCACCCGTGCGAAGTCGGAGCGGTTCGCTAGTAGATTATAAAATGTACAAAATGTTAATTCTTTTTTAATTTTATATTTAAAATACTAAATACAACGATGTCTTATACTTAGGTACCTCCGGTTTTTTTTCAAAAGAAAAGGGGGTTCCCCAACCCCCCGCCCCGCCCCGGAGGCAAGCGTAGCGATGGACGTCCAATCTTAACATGGACGTTCAGGGCACAGGGTGCAGGGTGCTCCAGGGCAACCTCAATCACTGCCGCGCGGCGCAGGATCTTCTGATCCAAGCGCTCGCGGAGGATGAGGTTGCCCTGGCGGTCGTCACAGAGCCCTATTCTATCTCGAGGAGATCGGGGGAGGTATTGTAGCCTCCCCCGAGGAGAGCTCCCCTGTATCGGCAGGGGAGCGGAGGCTGGGGGTTCCCGGAAGTCGCTTGGTGTTCCCGGGGGCTCCCTACATGCCTGAGGAAGGCCATCCCTGAGGTTTTTAGTGGGTAGGCCTCCCCCTTCTGGGGAGGAGAGCCCCACGTATGCAATTTAACGCATTTTCCTCAGGTGAACAAAAAAAAAAGGTTCTTCCTTTAGGGAGTAAAATTACGGGGTACTATGATTGTACATCTTATTTCACATATAGGTAACGTTTTTTGTTAACGGGTTGTAGCACAGGTTACAAATTTGGTGCTAATCTCATAAGTATATCAATAGGTATTTGTCACAGACGTCACATCATGCATATATTATCATATACGTCATACTTATATTTTTTTATTTTAATAGCAATACAGTTCAGTATTGTCATTGTGAAAAAAAATATTGATATTAATTTATTGGTATTAATGTTGAGTAAACTGGTCAAAAAGTATATTGAATATTACAAATCAAAATATATCCTTAAATGTAATTCAAATAAAATAGAAAAAGCTTTTCTAAAAAAAGTATTTAAATAGAAAATAGGTATTTTGTAATTTACATTTTACATACTTTTATTATCAAAATTTATTGTGAATCTCATCTGTGTTCATCATCATAGTGTTGTATTTTTTTTATATTTTTTTTTTATTATGACTCACCAACAGTTATTACAATATTACATTTACATAGATACATTAGGTAGAAACAAATCTTAATGCATAACCAGTTAAAGGTAAGTACAACATTCACAGATATATAATACTTAAAACATGTAAATAGGGTATGGTTAAAAAAAATTAAATATACTGGTAAAATTAGATATTTGTATTTATTATTGACGGTGTGATAATGTCTGCTATTTAGATGATATTATATTATCTGGCATTGATATTTACTTCAAATTATATTTAAGAAATTATGTAATATTCGTGTATTAATTTCGCTGGCTATTTCTCCTGAGTAAATTGTGCAAAATCTTTGGATGTTTCAAACATTTTGCACAATTTTCTCTATAATAATATATCGATTGTGCCTAAAACAATATCATATTAATTTTACACAATGTCATTTGATTCCTGTTTTTAATATTATCAGTCCATGCAGTCGAAGGACGATATGGCCGTGTCTCTGATGTCAATGACTCCCGAGGCTGAGGAGCTGCTGCTGGACAGAATCGAGGCTGAGGTGCAACGCGAACAAGCCGCGCGGGAACAGCTCAATACCAAACGTGACCAGCGCACTCGCCAGAGACAGGATATTCAGAATGAGAGAGCTAAGGTAAGGTTTACATTTATTTACCATATTTGGCGACTAAATTATTATTTTGTATTTGTGAGAACTGTAAGATACTTTAATTTGATACAAAATGGATATTCATCAGAACTTAAAGAACATATCGCCATGATAAGATAAACATAAGTAGTAAATATATTTATAGTTAATTTAAGAATTTTAGGTTAGAAACATTTTGTCTTTATTGATCTACTTTACGAATCAAAATACTCAAACAATTGTAAGAATCGTGGAAAAGTTATTTATATTTATTTATTTTATATTCATTAAAATCATAAATGATTTTTAGCTAATAAGTATTCTATAATAAGTAAAACTTCGCCGTGTTAGCTAAGAAATGTGTAATTAAAAATTCAGAGAATAATAAATATTTTATTTTATTTGCCACATATAAAAATGGACTATTTTTAAGTAGTTATGGCAAAAAACACAACTTTGCAGGCTAGTTACAAAATTGGACAGCTTTGTTCGGTGTGTTAATTTCACCATTATGAGTTACATATAATGTGATCATTTGTTAATACCAGCAGACATCCAACGGAGTACATGAGACCGAAGAGTCTGATGACGAGGCTCGAGAGGTGGAGGTGGAGACTGAGGAAACAGCCCACATGCGCACCGTAACTCCTACTGCTGCCAGCCCCGTCATTATTGATGACGTACGCGCCTCCACCGCACGCCCCGCCTACTCACTGGACACCACCACTACCGTGAGTATTGCTGTTGGACAAGCAAACGTAGATATAGAAATAACCAATCTTCTAGCTTCGTGAGTACTTAACGATCCGTGGAGAATCAAGAGAAATCGCAAACCGCCATTAAGTACGGGTAAAATACGAGTAGGTAGAAATAGAGACAAGTCGTTTATGCATACTACCACTACCACAAATACCGCTTTGAATATACAGAGATAGAGGCAGCGATAGTTGCTTATACATACTGTGAGTACTGTTTCGTTTAGATACTGTTACAGGAGATAAGACTTCTTAAGCCGACCGACATTACGGTAGGTACTGTCGTGGTTAGGTTAGGTTAGGTGTCAGCTTACACTGCACACTACCGTGCGTGCCGCTGCGAGTAGGCAGAGGTAGAGATAACCCTCATGTGCTGCACACTGCCGATGTCGGCATGCGACAATAATATGTCGCCATCACCTCTATATCAGCAAAGTAAAAACAATCTGCATGAACTGCGACCCACTAAGTTAATGCCAATGTAAATCTTACTTCGCTGTGTGGACAATTTAATGTTAACAAGACAGATATTCCAAATTGAAAATCATCTGATTCTAAATCAAGTAAGCCTAGGCGTTTTCTTACAGGAAATTATAACAAGCACTGTAACGGAAGTCCCTGAGAGCGAGACACCGGAAACTAACGAGCCTAGCGAGACCTCCAGCCGACGATCCACTAGCGAGGTGAATGACAATCAGATTTATTAAGAAGCCTTATCATATTTTCATCCCTCCGCTTACTCATTATTGTCATCCCTCTCTAAATATATTCATATTTTTTTACTTACTTACTAAAGTGTTGGCACTGGTATGTTTTACAATGTAATTTTAGCTATCATAGAAAAAAGAAATTATAATAAATATAAGTAATTATTTTAAATACTTAATACTTAAATCTATATTATATATGTCCATATAGTCTACAAAATAGTCCATATAGTTGTTTACCGTGGAAGAGCCATGCTTCGGCACGAATTTCACGGCCTCACAGAAAACTGGCGTGAAATAACGCTTGCGCTGTGTTTCGCCGAGTGAGTCAGGATACCGGCGGCCCAACCCCCCCTTTCCCCCTTATGATGGCGCAGTTTAAACTTATGTTACCCCAGGAGGGTACCAACTGCGCTAGCGTTGGAGAGTCCCTCTCTGGACGTCCATGTTCAGAACATACCGCATCTGAACGTTGGAGGCTGGAGGCTCAGGCCGCAAATTGTCTGTTTTATTGCAGTCGATGTTGCAGACCGAAGGCACTGGCCTGCGCGCGGCGCTGGAGCAAGCTGAAGAACGAGCGCCCCCACCACCCGCGCACGCCCTCAAACATGAACTGCAGCACTCTCAACCGGTAAGCTCCCACATTCGTTGCTATTAGCACATCTTTCAATAAAGGTGTCTGCACTTTTATTGATATATAAATGGACTTTGTGTCACGTTGATTAGTCCAAAATAACAAGACATTACATCCATTGATCGAAGGTTTAATCATTCTTCTTGATTTCATATTTCGATAGACAGATTGGGCCAGACAATGCAAGCCTCCAGTACGCTAGAACAATTTTCATTGGGCAAATCATTAGAAATTCTTACATACAAAATCTTACTAACTTACGTTATAAAAACTTATTAAATACAGTACATTCATAATTTCACAAATCTTATGTGGCCTTTATTTTCAATTATTTTTATTGGCTTAGAAGTAAAATAATTGAATGTCCTGTATAATGAAATCACGATCACTTCTTATAGTAAAATATTGGAATCGAAGTAGACAACATGTAATTTAATTCCAGGGCTATACTGTACGCGGCGCGGGCGGTGTCGGCGGCGGGTCGGGCGGCGCCGGCGCACTGTACCCCGCGCTGTGCGTGGGCGGCGCCGCGCTGGCCGCCGCCGCCTGCGTGGCGCTGGCCGTGGCGCGCCGCCGCGACCGCGCGCCCTCCGCGCAGGGCTTCGTGCAGGTACGACTGACTGGGACTTCCATCTGCCCTGTGGGGCAGCGGAACTGTTCGGGGTTCTTTGGTCCCCTGCAGTGACATCTACGCCGACAGTTACTACCGCCGGGGCGTTGGGGCGACGGGGATGGTCCCCCGTCTTGGTGTCAGTGCTCGTTCTGAGCTATTTGTTTTGAGCCTCTCAGTCGTCGCTCTCTGGGAGGACGAGGTCTTTTGGCTGAGCTCCTCTGTCGGGAGGGCGGGCATGGTACGGGGCGATGTTCACCAGGTACTGTGAACTGGCAGCCCTGCGGAACATATTGGTAGCGAGCGTCCTGATGTGGTCGTGCAAGCGGGTCATCTTGAGGTC
Organism: Scirpophaga incertulas; assembly: GCA_036419045.1. NCBI lineage: Eukaryota > Metazoa > Arthropoda > Insecta > Lepidoptera > Crambidae > Scirpophaga > Scirpophaga incertulas. Next base: position 7,728,741 of record CM071644.1, read on the forward strand.
CCTCGCAATTACGGCATTTCTCAGATATCTGGGTGCACGGACCGCTGCTCTCAGGGACGGGGACTACTGGACTGCCAGATTCTTCTTGGCGGTCTTTCCCGTCAGCGCGTACCATACCGGGTGCAGGTACGAATTGAATTTGAACTGGACGTTGTTGACCGGATGTTGTATGTCGTATATGTTTATATGTGTATATGTTTTGGGTTACAGTGTGTTCCTTGTGTAGATAACTCTCTCTGTGTGAAATAACAGTTTCTATGTTACGTGCATATAACTCTTGCCGTTACATCATTAAAAGTCAACGTTACTTAAAGTAAATTACTGTTGTAATCACTAATTCACATACAAGATTTTCATGCCATACGTTACGACAGCTCTTCTATAAATAAGAGTTAAGACAAATAATCACTGATCTCATAACCCGTCCAATTATTAACATGCTTGATGGGCAGGTGGAGCAGACGGGTGCAGTGGCGCCCACCCCGGAGGAGCGACACGTGGCCAACATGCAGATCAACGGCTACGAGAACCCCACCTACAAGTACTTCGAGGTCAAGGAGTAAGCTGCGTCCACGGCCCTCGCCTTGCCGCCACTGGAAGTACCATATTTAACCATTGCTAACAATCATGTAATCAGGCAATCACAAGTAAAAATATACGTGGTACTGCTGCTAATAAATGTTTATTTCAATAAATCTGTGTGTTAGCCGCTAGGGTGTTTTATACCCGTCCTTCTCATTGTGGAATCTACGTGTGTCTATTTCCCTACTTCAGTGTATTAGCAGGACAGCGGCTTGGCGAGGCTTAGGTACTCCTCTGTTTATTATAAAGTTCATTTTAATAAAGCTTGTGTGATTAGTGGACATAAATAAAATACGTGTACACATCAAGTCAAAGCAGATTGTATAAGCCAGTGTTAAGTCTTTATATTTTTATGTTGTTTTATTATGCATCTTGATATTTATTTCTTATTTGTTAAGGTTTAGATCTAAGTTTTTGTCTAGTTCCCTAGAGTACATAAGATATCACTTTGTAGTTTTTTAAGTTAAGTTCTTCGATGCCGCCGTCTTTGCGGTAGTGTGCGGGTCGTTTCAGCGGTTCTTGCAAGTGTCGAGTCATTTTGGCTTCGCAGTTACCGTAATCTCATTTCCTTATTAAGTGTTTTTATCTGTCGGTTAGTACCCGAGCCGCAGCTGCCCAATACCGCAGGGGCGCGTGGAACAAACGTCCATGTTACGCTGTGTACATAGACTCCGCGTACAAATTTCAACCTAAATTACTTATTCGTAAAGCCCGCTTTCCATTCCTTTTCTAACGTAGGTAGATCATAACGTGAATTTTATGTAATAAATGCGAAAATATATTTTAATAATAAATATGTACTTAGCAGAGACGGGCGGCATAGCCGGCGCGGGCGAACGCTCTTCTCTAGTCTCTTCTAGTCACGTGCGCTCTATATCTATAACTAACTTTTTGTATATTTTGTGCTGGAGGAATCTATTAAGTGAGTTAAGTCTATCACTCATTCAAATCTTCCTCTTCTGTTCGCCCGCGGGACAATACTCGGTTCCCATCTTAAGAGCGACAGGTTTTCAATGTGTGCTTTCGGAAGGAACTTACGATTTTTGACACTTCAAAAATCGTATAGTACTTTATTTATCTAGTCAGTGTTATGTGAAATAACACTAAATTAATAAGCACGAACAGAACAGAAGTTGGAATGGGTTGGTCGATTGGAAAACATCAAGACGAAGCAGTGGAGCATGTTCTACCGTTCCACCAGTCAGAGTTTAGGTTGTGCGCACACGTTGGGTAACCTGTCACCCATCAAATAAGCTTAGTGGGTGTATGTACGACTAATATATAAGTAGATGTACAAAAAGTAATACATTATATAGATGTTTTAGCGTCAGATACATAGGTATAAAGCAAAATATAATTATATATCGCATTCGTCCGTATAAATTAAGGGCTTGCGCTCGTGTCTAATCCCACGTACCACATTAATGTTACGTTGTAGTTAAGATGTAATTCAGTCTCAGTATTATATACATTTAAGCTTATATGTTACATAAGCTAATTTATATACACTATTTCTATTTGTTTACGGGCGCAGTGGCGTTGCTACAAATGAAGTCATATCACACTCGCCACGGCTCTGTAATGGCGGCTGCCGAGTCATTATCTAAATGGTACATTAAGTAATTAATATCAAGTTAAAATTTTAAGTACAGGTTGATTGTACCTAAAAACGGACATAATATTTCAGTGATTGAACTCGAAAAAAGTAAAAATCATATTTGAGGTTCCATTTTCAAAAATCCAAGATGGCGTCGCATACGACAATTGAGCAGCCGCATTACGGCGCCCGCCCATGGCTTGTACGGCATTTATAAGATACTCACTCGTAACTTAAGTCTTATTCCACATAATAACCGCAATGTAAATGTAAAAGTCAGAAGATGCCGAACATATTTCGATAAAACTCTTTGCTCAAACAGCTGTTTCTAAAATTCAATTTCGGTATAGTGAACGTATTATTCGTCGTCAAATCGGTGTTGTAGTTTAATCTGGTTGATGTACCCCTCCCGTCACATATTTTGATAAGAAAATAAAGTAAGCCGTTTGGTGATTTTGTGTTTACCGTGCTGCATTTTATTGTGAGTTGAAAGTTCAAATTGAATCAATAAATAGAAATAAAAAATGGTGTTATTATTTCTAACCTTTGCGTTTATTCCCTTTTGCAATCCTTACTAATATTTTAAGTTTTGTAAGTTTTACTAATAATATAAAAGCAAAAGTAGTACCTTTCTGTCTGTAGAGTTTTCATGTCAAAACTACTGTACCGCTTTAAATGAAATTCGGTACACTAGCCCCTGAGAAAAGACACAAGCTACTTTCTAATGCGTAAAATTAAAGTTTCTAAGGAAAGCTAGATAATTGAAAATATTTTTTTAGGTTTTTAATTAGATATAAATAAATACGATATTGAAAATTTGTATTTGGTTTAAATAGGGGATGACAGTTTTTGCTTGAAAAGGCTTAGAAATTCCTGAACCGATTTTGATGAATGTTCATATAGGAATAGCTTGCGACCCGAAGAAAATAGAGAAATTTAAACCACAGGAATACAGATAAAATCTGATAAAAACAGGGGCTTGATGCAATTTGGCGTGAGGATGGTTGGAGACACGGGGAAGAACAAAAGATAATTGTTAACGCGGGAAAAGATTTCTTTCCTTTTGAAATCTTTGATATAATGCGGGCAAAGCCGAGGGTATGAATCGTTTATCATAGGTAGTCCTATAAAAGTTCGTAAATCTTTAATACAATCGAATACAGCAGAGAAATACTACTGCTGAATATAAGTTTGCCCTAAAGATCTCCAAAATTGGTTCTGCGCTGCCAGCGTCTAGAGCCTTCCTACTACATCAAATTCCACCCGGTGAGAGGCGAACAAACGCTGCGTTTCTCGACGTATGCATATCATTCGAGAACCTTTCCACTCCAATCGCTATTAGTCTTGCAGTTAATGTACCCAATCTTTTATACCTTTGTTATTGACCCTGGTTGAATCTACAATAAAATAATTATAAAAAAATAATACAATAAAATATATCGTATATAATTGTTGGTGTAAGAGATACGACTAAGGAGATCTAAGCCAATCTCACCTGCTCGTGCACCGTGCCAACCATTGACGAAGATCTGGCGCACTGAGATAGCATTGTGGTAGACAACCCAAAATTCTCAATCTCAATTATTCTCATTTCTCTTCCCTGGACTGTTTGATTTTAATTGTTCTCTTGACATCCCGACTGAACAGAATTCCTTTCATAGTCCGTTATGAGATCAGCCGTCCCGTTATGAAACTTACTCCTTTAAAGTATTAACACGAAAAAAGCATTTAAGAATCACTTCATATCCATAAATCAGGTTATAGATATTAAATTTGTATGATCCGTCACCGTCAGAGCTAGACCCGTTGTGACTAGGAATAATACCTACTTCTTTTTTTTTTACTTTACTTACTTTTTCAGTCTAATTATTGCACCTATGCCCTATTTAATTCTTTCTTACTTTTCTTTGATTCAAGTTTTTCGAGAAACATAGCTGCACATAAAGCTATCCGAAACTATTTATATTTTTAATTAACTTAATATTAGATTTAAATTAGAACATAATGACAGAATGTGGTATGTTGATGTGCTGTCTGTATATTGCATAAAATGAATATTTAAACATTAACACAGCTTACTAATTCATAATATGTAGTATGAACATCTAATGTTAAATAATTACATAAGGAGGAAGAAAAATGAAAAAAATAATACTCGCCAATAATCTGAGTGTAAGTGAGACACCATGTGAGATTCTATGACTGCGCTCACGACTCAGGATAAACACATTCCGGCGCGACGTTTTAAAAAAACGAATAAGATTACAAGGAGTGCAGTATAGGGTTCTACAAGAAGGGACTAAATAGTTTTTCAAAGGATCGGCAATGCGTTTGTCATATCTTTGGTGTTGCAGGCAGACTGTTTATAAATATCTTCGCAGGTGTATGCAGGTTGCCACACGATGATTTCTTTCACCGTAGGAATGTCACATAAATGTACAAATGAAATTCGAAAAAAGGAAAACACATTGGCATATTGTAGGATCTACCCCGGACCCCCGAATTCGATCCTTCCGATTCGAAGACCAGTGCCGAGACGACATGAAAAGGTGCAATATATAATTCTCATGAATAACTATAAAATATGTAAATATTAACATTCTTGTATTCCAATAAATTTTTAAAACAGGTAGTCTGTTCCTTATTACAAGATGAGACCGAGGCCAATAGCATGTGAAACACATCCAAAGCTACAGTTTATACTTGAAAATTACCAAAGAATATGTTTGATTCTGATGTCATAAGAAGAGATAAATCATAAGTCATCAGATTCAAGCATGTAAATTAGTAAACGCAATTTAATACATTTTTCTTTATGTCACAACAGCGCCATCTATGAAGAATACCTAAAGCAAAGAAAAGCAAAGTTACGATTAGGGAAGTTGGAAGCGTTCGATAGATGCCAAGTCTATTCTTAAAAAGTTATCTAACCTCTGTAGCATGACCATAGAAATGCGAAAATATAAATAAATGTACGTATCATTTTGAACTGTAGATATAGAAATACAAAGGATAAATTTTAACATAGTGATTATATCACACGATAAATACTTTATCTTATCTTATTTCGTTACATACATAGTACGGAGTTCGTAAATACAATATCAAAGCCTTCAACTCAAGACAGCGACATCTTGGTATTATTTCAAACATTACATACCCAACGATGTACCAAAAGCAAGATGATAACAAAGTCACAATAAAGTTGAGCACGTTAAATAGATGTCGTATCAATCGTTATGATAAGGTATTTAATACAAAAGTATTAGTTTGGTTGGCAGTTTTTTTTACGATTCAAGCCGTAGGGTTCATATGACTAAGGCTCTGGGTGAGTTTAGTCGATAGCTTATTCTGTTCGAGCCGGTTTGATCGACTTGGAATTCGACATAATCATCATGGCACTTGATTGCGGATCCATGAGGATACTCAATCTTTATTGTCCAAAACATTTTTGGCAATTATACTACATTACTAATAATAAAATTTATTCATATTCATCACCGATTGAAATTATTGCAACAAAATCTAAGTATACATATAACATCTGACGTTACACGTGTATCTGATGCAGATATTTGTTTGATATTAATTTTAACAACTGCATGTATTAAACCAAATCCTGCTCGTATTTTAGAATAATACTGAAATGTTAGACAATAGCACAGATGGTTGTCAAATATTTGCAGTGGAAATAACTTTACAGCTAGTTTTTCTATCCAAATTGAGGGCACAGTTTTCCTAACACTCGCCATCAAAAATAGCAGTCAGTTCTTAGCCTTACAGATTTTGGTACACAGTATGCTTTGGTGCAATTTGAGTTTCTAAAGCGTTGTCTGTGACAGTCAATAGATGGCACTGGCAAGCATATAGAACCACATTTCAGGATTATGTCTGATACATTGGTATTACATTATTCAGAACTTTTTTGCAAGGAAATTAATTGGATAGATGTTATGTATATGCAGTCGCATAAATTATCGATAATCTAAAATACATATTGTGTCATAAAAAAGTAATGCCTTTTTCATCAATCTGTAATTAACGATATATCATATCAGCAAATAATAAATTCCAAGTAGGTATTAAACATTGCAAATATTGTCACTGTTTTAACTTGTTTAAATAAGTAAATCAGCTAAACATTTCGTTCGCGAGATGACAGGCAAAAATTTTACATAAATATTTAAATTATTAGATTTATTATAAGGGAATTTGAGTTACATGCTCGATTACACAAATCAAATAATGACAAGTGCATTAGAGCAGTATTTAAGCTTAGAATAAAAACAGAAGTGACAAAGCTAAAACGACGATGAAAAAGTAAGGCAAAAACTCAATCTACGTGTGCGTATTATTGAGTGTAGCTAAGCGCGGCTAACGCACACTAACTCAGATATTATGATGAGTTGCCTGTACACTTCTTTTTTTATGGCTGAGGAAAATGCATTGAATTGCATACCCTGCACCCCGGGAAGCACAGAATTATGTGGGGCTCTCCTCCCCAGAAGGGGGTAGGCCTACCCATTAAAAACCTTAGCGATGCCCCTCCACTGACGCCTGGGGCGGGCGCTCGATCGACGGCGCATCCGACATCGCTGCCAGACGCAGCGAGGAGAATTATTTTTTTTCCTCCGTAGAGGAGGCTGAGAATCCTCATGGATACCAACGCAACAGGCAAGCAGGGATGCGTTGATTATGTCGGACTCCTGGTGCTGTCGAAGCGGCTCGACTACACAGACCTACCGACTAAACTCAGCCTAGACTTGGCCGTAATGGCCCTACGGCTTGAATGGAAGCGAGGAGAACTGCCCGCGGCGTGACAGGGCCGTGTGATACCGTGAGGACGACGCCACGACCCTATCGACGTCGGCTCACCAAAGCTGAGCCGCTCGCTCGCCTCCCCGTTAGGACTGGGGAGGCCGTCGATCCCCAGGGGCATCCGGGGGATCGCCGACTGACAGCGACCGGTGCAATGCAGGATCGGCCTGTACCCTGCGAACTCCATAGTGTCGTATTTCACTATTGAAATTGGTTAGTCTAGGAATAGAGATTATAGAAGAAATAAAATGTTATTTTCAATAAGCAAATCTCTATTGATATTAAATGGATTTTCATGGAACTTTACAATAAAAAATTAAAAGTAAAAAAATAAATTTTTACATATAAAAGCTTGTCTCGAGATTTACTTACTTATAGAATACTTTTAACGACAAGCTTTTATATGTAAAAGTTTAAATTGTTCTTTTTAGCGCATTTAATAAAAGCTTGTATTAAAAAAAATACTTTAAATTTATTTTTCGACTTAAAAACCAAGCTAAGCAAACCCTTTCTTTTGATACCCATATTGTAGGGGTGCATTATAAATAAATGGTCCGCCATCTTGGGAAACTCCGCCATATTGGATTAAGAGTGACGTCACGTTATTTATCGAGGTGTTCTTTGCAAGCCCTTTCATTTGATACCCATATTGTAGGGTGCATTAAAAATAATTGATCCGCCATCTTGGTAATGCTGCCATGTTAGATTTAGAATGACGTCAGACAAATAACCATGCATGCAAAATTTCAGCTCAATCGGAGACCGGGAAGTGGGTCAAATTAATATTCTAAGATTTTCTTACATAGTTACAAGTGAAGCTAATATAAAAGCGCACCAGTTATTTCATATTTTAAGCGTACTTAGGTATTGCTAAAATAATGAGAGAGTATTAAATATTAATATTCTATTTTAATTACCATTTTTACATGGTTTGAAACGAAGGAACAACTCTAACTATACTATTTTTTTAACTATTATCTTATACTATTATGTTATACTTTTACATATTTAGTTTCTAAAATTAGTGTAAGGTTTTTCACTGTTTTTATTTAAGGTGGAACAATTAAGGAATTTGGACGCGTTCCATAGATGCCGTGTCTACCGTTATCCATAGTTATGGATTTTAAAATTATGAAGTTATTACCCCCGTAACATGACGCAATATGATAGACCCATTGTTAAATAACTGTTAAAATACAAAGGATAAATTTCAACATGGCAGTTGTATTGCACGATAAATACTTTAGCATATCTTGTTTCGTTGGACATGATACGGTGTTGTTATTATTTAATTCAAACAGACTTTTACATAAAATATTATAAAATGGATGTATCGTGTTTAGAAAAGATACATAAATTTATACATCACAATTAAATAAACGACGGTAGAAAGTAAGATTTTAATGTGTATTGTCGGTTTGACATTTCCCGTGGAATAGGAAATTGGTTTAGCGCTATCAATGAACGGCCGGCACCTAAATGGAGATGGCGCTTTTGAGCACATAGCGCCGTTGTATTATAAAAACGAGATTATTAAATAAAAAAAAAACACAAACAAAGTAGACTCGGGCAGGACTCAAGCCTGTCTACCAAATTTAGGGTAATTATAGTAAAAACAAGGTGAAGCGACGATTTCGGGAACATCGTAAGAAGGTACTGAATGCTAGCAACACCGGACCGATCAGTATATAGAGAATCTTGGGGAAGGTATCTAGCTAGGCTAGCTATTAGTTAAAATTATGAATGCTGAGGATGAGAATTATTATCATTAACTTAGTGGCTCTTACCAGTGTATTCTGCATAACACCAAGATTTTTTGAAAAATATATTACTGGGTCTTACATACTTATATAAAGTTTGTTTTGTAAAGTCTAAAATACTTGTATCTTTCTTTGTAAATTAATCGTTTAAACATGTTGTAATATCAAATTTAGATAAAATAATTTCTATTATATCTGTCAACGTAAGCAGTATCAAAGAATAAATATTATTAAAAGTAAAAATATATATATAAATTATTTTCTTATATTAACCCACTTAAGATTCGAAATATTCAAAACTTTCATATTTCTTGAAACTATTTAATAAACCAAACTCGTATTACTCGTAAATGTTTCAGTTTTAAATAAACTTCAGTACACAAATCTGAAAGTATTAGGATCCAAATAATTGTGATAATAAAACAAAGGGCCCTTTGATGCCAACATCTAAGTAACTGTCCGAGAAATTTTAAACAGTTCTAAGAACGATAGCGTTAAATTTATTGATCAACGTCTGTAACCGTCGAATTCCTCCTCTATTTAAGCCTTAACTTGAATCAACCATAAGGCTCAGGAAAGTCACTTGTTTTGTTCGATCCGGATCGGATTAGCGCAACATAAGCACGCCCTCGCATGAATACTTAGGTTTGTCGTGTATGGGGGTGGTAATCAATCCCGCACATGCACAATTTTACCAGACAGAGCCACCAAGGTCATCTGCTTGGGTACATATGTCACACGTTGGCTACGTCCACTGTAGTTTTCGGGGGGTTGCAGATTTACTGCGGATATCATAGGAACGACATGTATTACAGGCAACTATAACGACTTACCATCAGTTTGATTGTTTGTCAACATATAAAAAAAGAACAATTCCTACATAATCAAACCTTATTTATGCAAGTAAAGCACATTATTTATGTAAGTAAAGCACTATATTTATGTAAGTAAAGCACATTATTTAATAGTTTCATTTAATAGGTAAAGAATAGTGGAGAAGCAAATATTGAGTCTTTGTGGAAGGAACATTTCTTGGTCTATAATAGCTGCAAGTAATAAAAAATATCCTCAACCTAGCAAGAAAAAATAAATTTTCCGATATATATTAAGGCCTTAGTTTATAAGGTAACCCAGCGGAGATATTATCGAATCCACGCGAACCGTTCAGTTGCCAACCAACTTATTAGTTAAATTAATTTAAACTTAATTTTCTTCCCTTTAGTGATCTCAAATCCATGACCTTTGGTATTTGTGACGATGACGCAACGCTTTAACGTAATATCGGTAACAATTTCTATTAGAGAGATATTACGACGAGCTTTTCGGGAGCTCAGAAACTCGACTACGAAAATGTTGTAAAAATAGCCTAGCACCAGATGTAATAAACCAGCTATTTATAGGCGTGCTTCATATGAAAAGGTGTCGGATCTTTTCAGGCTTTATTAAATTGTGGGTTAAGGTATGTCTGTAAAAAAAGAGGATACATTTTTTGGATCAATCAAAATCTAATAATGAAGTTTACTATCATTAACATGAAAACATTTAGAAGTGACTCCATACCTCCACTTGGACTTACTACATCCCTAAGATGCACATTAGATTCTAAAAAACTAGCTGTTAAATATCGGTGATTTATTTAGGTGTTATTAGATCTAATGACTATTTATGACAGCTGTAAATTTCAACAGACATTGCTGATTTGAATCTAACATTTCATTTTAAACCGTTAATTGAACTAGTGATTAGCCGCCCAAAGCAGTGTCACTTTACGCATAGACATGCAAAACCATGCAAAAATTATTTCTAGTGGTGACTAAAATTGGCTAAAATTGTGTCATAATTAGAACCTTACTAAAATCAACAATTGATATTGACAATAAATGTATAAAATTTACATTGTGTAAATGTCTTTGATATCGAAGGTCAGAATGGACTGACTTGATGATTCGGATGTGTTGTAATTAAGTAAATTTATAATCTGTAATAAAGTGAAAGTTACGAGTGGCGCCATCTATTGACTTGTTAGGCGGTACCCTCGTAGTTGTCAAATTGACGTTTTCTCCTTCTTCTTGTCATATTGTTCATGTCCAACGCTTATATGAAAATGTAAGAACACAAAATAAAAGTAAAGTAATAAACTGTGTTATTTCTCGACCCAACCATCTGAACAGGATATTTAAGAAGAAATATTCGTACTTAGTTGATAAACAATTAAAGATTTTGCGTTGCACTGCTATGATTAAATACACTATTGAAACTTGTTAGACAGCGCGGTACCATTACTTGCGTGAGAATGCGTGCACATTGTGTTACAGGAGTTGTCTTCTTATTGTCTCGTATTATTTATTTTGTGCTTAAGTAAATTTTTACCTATTTAACAACAGTGCCTGAAATTTATTTAACACTAACTGTGCCTACGATTTCGTCCTCGTAAAATAACGACTTTGGGTAGCACTGTCAATTATTTGACATGAAACTTATAGAACATTCACATAAACTTTACATATTGCTATATTTACAAAATTTTATCTCATGTTGCCTATTTTTATTTTTACCCACATTCCCTGGAATAAAAATGGGGGTCCATGATAATGGTGTAATCCATTATCATGGACCCCCATTTTTACACTGATAGTATCTATTTACTCATATTTATACTATCTTCTAATATAGAGACATATATTATTTATTAAAGTACCTATTAAAAAATATTATATATGCTTATAATATTTTGTATGTTGTAGAATGTAGGCATTCAATATCAGGTAAGGAGGGGGTCAACCCAAAACCGTAAAACATGGCAAAGGCTCTACGACACAAAAAGTTAGGGAACCTCTGCTCTAGACTCTGTACCAAATTTCATTTAAATCAGTTCAATAGTTTTCACGTGAAAGCGCGACAGATATAGGCATAGTTGCTTTAGTATGTATTTGTACAACTGTCGCAATATTAGTAAAGATTGTACGAGTATTTTTTCAATCAATTTTGTATTTGAATAATTCTACAACATTTATGTTTTGTGAAACAAAAGCTACAAGGAATATTTTCAGAAAGTAGAGTACTTATTTCTACCAATTTTTTCTAAGAAACCGTATGTAATAAAAGTTAAGAAAAAAACGGAGACTTTTATAACTCTAAGAGGAAAAGAAAAACGCTTAAATAACAACATGTAATCTAAGCGATATTTACTTCTTTATTTGATAGACAAAAAATTGATATCACTAAACCGAATATACACGTTCAATTAACAATTAAATATTCTCAACCTAAACAAAGACTACGCTCAAATATGCTCATATAAAAGTAATACATTTTTTATATACAACTAGCTGGTGCCCGCGACTTCGTCTGCGCAGGATTAGTTCACTATTTTGGCTACACATCTTTACATACGAGTAGTATAAAACAAAGTCGCTTCCCAGTCTTTCCCGCTAAATCTTTAAAACTACGCAACGGATTTTAATGCGGTTTTCTTTAATAAATAGGTATATTCAAGAGGAAGGTTTGTATGTATAAAACATGCACAATGTAGTAGTGGAACACTGACAATTTTTGAGATTTCTAATGTGATACCGTAAATCTACTCACTTTTTTGTGCTTATATTGCAAACGCTGGCCAAACCCTACGAGATTGGTCAAAATGATGTACTACAATATTGTACAACTTCCAAAAGTCCACAAAAAAGTCCGCGATAGTGTATGTCTATCTCTCAAGAATAACCCACAATAACCGCTTTTTATCTTTTACTTTTTACTAGAAATAATGGCTTATTTACGAAGCCATTTTAAGTATGTATAACATTAATTCTTATCCAAATAAACATGTTAGTAAGCTTAATTAGGTAATATAGGTAACTATTCATATTAGCATGCCACCCGTGTGAAGCCGGGGCGGGTCGCTAGTAAGATATATACTGCGGCGATATTTTTTGTAAACAATACATACATATCTAACTCGAGCGGTTTGGGCAGCGCACACCGGAATAGCTCGCAGGTGGTAAATTTATCCGTACTTACTTGACACTTCTCGTCATATTTTGGACAATTCATAGAATATCTCTATAAAGCATACTCTATCTCCAACATAGCACCAGTTTCTACAGTTCCTCTTTTACTGTGCAGACCATTCGGCTGTGGAACTCTCTCCCAGTTTGTATTAGGCGTGCACAAACGGTACATTCTTTTAAAAACCAAGTCAAGGAATACTATTTATCTCTTTAGCTTATACGATCGTTGCGCTACTTATTATCAGCTTGTATTACGTATTATATTTATCAATTTTTGATTTCATAGCGCGTTTCATCTTCATACATTTATTTATAAATAAAAATTATATCATTGACATAAAGTAATTCTGTACGATAATGCTCATTGGCTGTTCGATAATATTCTGTATAATAATATTTTACTTTAGGTTAGGTAAGTCAGTTAGCTCATTATTATTTGATTTTAAGTATAATGTTTGGCAGTATATTTAAAAAAAAATATTTGTTAATATGTTAGTATCTTACACCCCCGTCTTTCCAGTTCTTTATATCTCTCCGTCCGTAGGTTGTCTGGAAGAGATCGCAGTTTGAGCGATAAGACCGCCAATTGTACAAGTAATTTTAAGTGTATTTTGTTATTTTCTTCTCTCTGTTTTGTGGTGTATGTACAATAAAGTGTTATCTATCTATCTATCTATCTATAAATAGTAGGCTATGTGTTATTCTGATGTATAAGCTATATTGTTATAAAATATCATAAAAGTTACTTCAATAGTTTTTACGTGAAATAGTAATAAACATACATTCATACTTACAAACTTTCGTGTATATAATATTAGGAAGGAAATATATGAGTATAATGTGAGGGTCCATTTCACAGTGGACGAATAAATTTTAATTAAGAATAAACTGTATTATAAATATATTAATGACTACTTTAATGACGACCGGTGTACTATCCACTCGACTATCTCCATAGTCGAGTGGATAGTACACCGGTTTCAAGGTGTCGCCATCTCTGAGGTCCCGGGTTCGAATCCCGGTGGGGGCAGATGTTTGTGTGATGAATGCATTTGTACCTTAGTTATGGTTGTTAATATATATTTCAATAAAAATTATTTATATATGTATAATATATGTATGTCTATCCCTTGCCCTAGATCCCATAGCACAAGCCTTACAAATATTTATATATTTATTTATATTTGCAATCATTTTCTAAGACGCAAAGAGGCTGAGGATAAATTGCGAAGGTTTTGCCTATGTTAAATATTAATACAGGTATCTTTAGCAGTTTATTATTTGTAATAGTATTGTTATATTCATATGTTGATTATGCTCCTTTAAAAGTGAATTTCTACAAAAAGTGTTAACTATAGCTTTGATTATATGCAGTGCTCGGCATTTTTCCAAAGTTTGATCTTTTATCGAAAATAAAGGAAATAGACATATATTTAAAAACTGATTGATAAAAAAAAATAATTAAGTTGGAAGGCAGCATAAATGCTATATACTTCTGAACGGTCGGGAAATTGCAGTAACAATAACATCATCATCATTTCAGCCTAAAGAAGTTTATGTAAATGCAGGCGTGTGATTGATTTTTTTTTTTTTTTTTTTTATAGGATAGGGCAGCAAACGAGCAAACGGATCACCTGGTGGTAAGCAATAACCGTTGCCCATGGACACCCGCAACACCAGTGGAGTCACAGATGCGTTGCCGGCCTTTTAAAAGGGAATAAGAGGAATAAGGGGAATAAACGGGAATAAGGGATTAATGGGCGATACTTCTTCACTCCCCTTCTTCTTCCCTATGGGATCTGTGGTGGATGAAGTAAGAGTAGCCTTGGAGTAGGACGCACAATGAGCCAATATGTGTCTATGTATATAAGAGCCAAGTCAAATTCTTAATTAACATCAACCCATCTATAGATATAATAATAATAATATAATAAAATATTGGAGGGTACCATTTTTAATTTCACTGTCGTTAGAAAAATATACATATAGTTCTATGAAATCAGAAATTTTCTAAGAAAATCAATACCTTACTTTATCTATTTCATCTTAAAATTTTCACACAGAAAACTTGATTTCTGATCTAGTATGTTTAATAATAAGTTAGGCAACTGTATTATTGCTCAAGTATATAAGTAAATGATCAAGTGTTATATATCTTTTCACCTTAGCAGTTCAAACATACTGTGTTCCCTGCTTAAAAAGAGTGAGGGAAATGCGTTTCCCTCACTGAGTAAGGAAAATTGATTTGAATTTAGAATGCTGCGAATTATCATTATGTACGAAACACGTCATTCGAAATTCGATTTATTAAATGTCAAAAATAAGTCGTTCGGAAACTAATAAACCTTTAAAATGAAAATTATTCGGTAACGTTGTAATTAAATATATAATTAAATTATAAAATGAAATGAATACACTAAAGTATAGAAAAAATAATTGTTTTAGTCAGAATGTTTTTGCAAATATATGTGGTTTCATTTATATCTCTAATAATGTTCTCACTACTAAGGTGAAAAGTTGTATGTGTCACGCGAGAGAAAAGTTATTTCCATCTCGTTTTATTTCACAATAAGTGAAAACTAGATTAATAAAAAAGACGACAAATAACTTTCTATAACTCAAGTATTAACTAAGCTGATTACTACCCCTGTATTGTTAAAATGGGTTTTATGTGAATAGTTCGCAATATAACTATTATACGCCGCCTGTGTGTTGTTGTGATAAGAGCGTCGTTTATGACACTCAAAATTTACTCAAGGCCAACTCAATGTAAAAGCCATTACATATCATTGCTAATATCTTAGACAATACAACGTTATAATTAAGAAACAGAATTGCTATATTAGTGGTTGTGCATAGAAATAATATATCTTTTAGATTTATTTTATATAAGTAGTTTTGTGTACAACGGCGAACTTAATTGCTGGAGTATAATGTGTTAGTTATTTTCCCACTATGTTTAATTATTAATCAAAAAAATATTATTAAATTACTTCAAAGCAAAAGTCTTGAAATAAACATTGTTATTGATACGTATGTATCTGTTTATTATTTCTAAGCAGTAATTCTTGGAGATTTTAAATTGTGGATACAATTACAGGGATAACCGTGTATGTTGACTGGCAATGACTACAAAACTAACATACAACAATAAAGCTAGCAATTTTTTATAGCCAAATAAGTAAACCGTCCACCTGATGCTGATAAATGGTTTGTATTGCAAAGTTCTATACTCTGCTTCCTATAAAATTCGCAGCAAATCTGAAATTACCGTAAAGATAAGAAGCATAAATTATAAATTGCCAAACTGTGATGCAAATAGCATCGTAACCAATAATTTCTATGCACAACACCCATCAAACCGGAACACAATAATGCGAATACCGCTGTTTTGCGGTAGACAGGTAAGACAGTGGTTCCCAAGCAGACGATACTGTGTAAAGCCTTCCTCCGGCAAAACAAATCTACAAGAAACGAGGATTATGTAACTTATTATGAGCGCCCATCAAAGCGAGGCGATGCGGTTTGTCGAACGGAAAATGTGCGATCGAATTTATTCCTAACCAAAATTACTAGCGTGCTACTCATTAGACCCTTGTTGTTGCTAATCTCCATAATATAAGGGCTCAAGTTTCCGCTACGACACCTGGGAAAGGTTATTGATGTACTTACTGCCTTATTTATCTTGCGCTTTAATAGAAAATGTGTGAAGAATTTTGATGATGTACTGTTTGTGGCATCGAAAGAAATCTTGAGTACACTTATATAGAGGATACATTTGTATATTTGTATCGAATAAATTCAAAAACAAGTAGACTCAGTTTGATGAATTATCGTATGAACTTTGTTTTGAATCTCAGGAAAATCAATAGGATTTTTAAATCAAGAGACAATATTTTGTTCCTATAGTAAAACTGACAAAAACGGCTTAACTGAGCTGATGTAATTTGGAAAGTATAGGAATAGGTTGAGCCTTGGGAAAGATTATAGGGTAATTTTTTCACGGGAAAATATGTCTTTCTTAGTAACGCCGGCGACGACGTTATGGACACAAAGCTATTTTTAATTAAATAGACATTTCAAAAGAGCTTAATAACTAATATTTGCATGAAGATCTTTATATTATCTAACTTTAAAGTCTCAAGACAAGATGCTTAATAAAACTAAAATCTTGTTAATTTACAATTACATCATAATTATTCAAATACTTATTAGTACGGTAATAAAATATTAATAAAAAATAATCTTAAGTATTCTATTAAACCCTAATAACATTGAAATCGCATACAACACAACCATTAAGACGGATCGTCCGTTGTTGAGCAAGATTCAGACTTATTGGTTAGTGAATTAAAGCTTGTTTTCCTCGCGTTAAACCAAGCACGTAGTTATAACAAAGCTTTGGTTACCTTAACCCGTTTGGAAGATCTCCGGCCCTTAGTTTAGTGTGCTGTATACTGTTCTGATTATACCTGGGTGGAGGGGTCGAGCGTGGCCGGTCGTTCTTATTGAGAGCTGATCAAACCAGAGTAAGCCGATCTCCGGTGCCGTTAGACGGTGGTCGCCTGTCCCATCCGTAGTTTCAAATAAATGTATGCGCAAACATGTAACAATACGTGTGTACCTCAGTTATTAGTCAAGCATTCTTTACTATGTAGTTGTGGTACTAGCTTAAAACTATCTATACCAACCTCTGTCTGCTAAGATATCACTCTGTCCACATTTTTACTTAGTTACATGAATATTAAAACAATGAGATTGTAACTAATCTTTTTACTCTGGGATATAACAATATAACAGGTCGGGGGAAAAGAATTAACTCATATAGTATGTATAAACTTGTAATGAAATGTTTCTTTAGCTATTATACTCTGTGTAAACTCTGTAGTAAGAGTAAATTTAAAAAAATTGATCAATTTACTTAAAATATATTTTATAATCCTTTCTTTATTTCACAGTGATTGAATCTTATGTAAAAATTCATTTTATAAAATTATTAAATGAGAACATGCAACGAAGGTGTGATGAAATTTATAAAGTTTATGAAGCTAATTCGGTGTCGAAGAGTAGTACAACGTTTGTGTAATCCGGGAATTTTATTGTCAAATATGCAACTCGCTCTAGTCGCCCAGATACTGATAAATAGTGCGCTATTTCTGAAAAATGGCACGACTGACATACGAGTAATAGTTACGACGTAGCTGAAGAACTGAAAATTGACCACAAAATAATTTTAATCTCTGAATAAATAAAAAAAATCTGGGTACACAAAAAGCTCAATGTTAGGCGCGCTACATGAGCTTACTTTAATAAGAAATTTAATGAATCACATACTCAATTTTTATACAGACTTAATGAAACCGAACCGTTTTTAAAGATTGATAACTGTTGTGGAAAAATAGATTACGTACAAAAGGATGGTGGTCAAAGGTCAGTAAGGCTTCACAGAAATATGAAGTAATCAGTAAATATGAAGATGGTGCTGTGTATATGTTTGCATTGGACGGGCTTTTAAGCGATTATGAGTTGTTATCATCGGGCAGAACTATTGATTCAGATCTCTACTACCACTACTATTCAGTAAAACAGATGGGAGTGTGAAAAAGCATTCAACCATATACATCAGGTCACGTCACCTAGAGTATCGCAAAAAGACACATATGTATATTTAAAAAAATATAAATAAACTTTGAAAATATATACATCTGATGATTGTTTGCTGTTGGTACGAAAAAAATAAAATATAAATATATATATATATATATATATATATATATATATATATATTATATATATATATATATATATATATATATTCCGCAATTATTATATGATTTACACAGTGATATATATTTAAAACTAATTTAGGTAAGATTATTGAACATTAGTCAAAGGAGAGATAATTAATTCAAGTTGTCTCAATAAAAACTTATTTTGTGTACTGTATAAAAAAGGTGTCTTTTCTTTTAAATAAAAATCCTAAGAATCTAAATATTAAAAAAAAATATAACTGACAATAAATACATTATTTATTCTAATATAATTAAGCACCTTCTGATTACTTTCGTATATCTAATTCGGTAATTTATTCGTGCATTTCTTATTTATTTATTCTATATAAGATTTTTTTTTATTTATTATTATTTGTACTCTCTTATATTTCATTATAATCTAGAGTTGTAAGTATAATGACGTTGTTATTTAACGGAAAATCCTTTTTTGTACATAGAGTAATTAGAATTACACAATAGTCCTAGATTGTAAAATGCAGGAACAAGTAATTATGTATATTTGCGTTCCAGATTTTCTTGTAAATCTTCTTTTAAAATTTACGTAAACATAATTATGACTTTATCAGCGGGATAATTCTAAAACGAATAAATGTAAATATGCATACCAATATTTAATGCTGGAATTTTATGTTTTTTAAAGTCGCAAAATTTTTGTATTTTTGCATTTATTCCTTCATTTTTGTAAATAGCTTCACGAGATTTTGACAGAAGGTGTAAACCATGATGCTCGCTTTATTTACGTAATAAAACATTTTCGACTCAAGTTTAGTTATGACTTTTTTACACGGGTAGTGCGATATATAAACTCCCTAATATACTGTTATTTCCATGTTTATTAACTAAGAAATATACATTCAAAACTAAAAAAATACTTCGGAAGAGCGAATAGTAATTATACATAATTTGATTAAGTGTACACAATATTGTGTCGTTAAGCGAATTAACCTAGTTCAAGGCATTGTATCCGGTCTAACACGCGGCGAGAAGGCGCATATTTAATTCTGTAGTTCCGACACGCTGCGAGAGATGGCGTTAGTAGGCTGTTGAATACGCAGCCTGCAGTTAGTACGTTGCCGCAGTTTTATTTCTATGATTATTAAGTTAAGTTTACTTTAATCATACCAAAATGCCAACAAAACTTCAGACGAAATATTATAATAAATACTACAATATTTCATCTCCTGTTAGGTCAAATCTTAACATAAAAAGGAAGTAGTAGACTGTGTGATGTTGTCAGGAAGTAAGAACTGGCTATAAACACATTTGTGTGCAATAAGGCGTGAAAAATTTATATTATATTGGCTACTACAAAAGATTCCATTACAATATCAAATAATCATACATAACTAAACATAACATAACTTCCACAGAGATATCATTTTTATTGTAATTAACTTTAATATTGACACGAGATCTTAAGTCAAGGAAAATTTTCAGAAATCTTTCTATATAATTAAATATATCTGATGAGCCGAACTAAAAAGATGTTTAATCTCACAAAATTAATATAGTTTCTAATGCCCATTAATATAGTTTCTAATACTAATTTGATCTGGACTTATTCGATTGTGTGAGAAAGAAAACTTTACACATTTTTTATTAACTAACTCTTATTGACACAATATTGTCAAACAATAAAGCTGCCCGCGTGGTTACAGTTGCCTTATAGTACGTGTGATTCCTGTGGGATTCGCAACAAATCCCCACACAAAAACTACTTAGTTACTTTACTACTTTGTAAATTTACAACATAAGATTATAAGTCGCGGTATTAAGAAATTTCATTGCCTACATTACTCTTCAAACCAGATCAAAGAACGCAAGCTCTGCGGCTTTGCGGCAGACATAGGTAAAACGAAGGCACCCAAGCACACAACATAGGAAAATTAAATATAGAACACGTGTATCTTAAAATTTTGCTAGTAAAATTAATACGAATTTATAATTGACACTCCAAGCGTTTCATCAGGATTGTTAAGTGTTTCCGTTAAGTTATCCCTATTAATTAATGTTAGCACCTGATGCTATCAGGCGTCTTCACTCGCTACGATTTATCATCGATTCTGTTTTTAGAGTATAAGATAAAATATCATATTTATCTTATATTCTAAAAACATTTTTTTAAATACTATAACTTAATGTAAATAAATTAACTATTAAAATTGCTCTTTTTTTCCTCAGGAGAGCAAGGCTCACAGAATCCTTACAAGGAGCACGAAACGTGGCCATGATCCCATATCTAAGATAAGTGTCATGGAGGTTATGTCAGACTCCGCGCAGCCAGAGCAGTCTGACCACGTGACTTACCGACTAAACTCAGTCTGTGCCTAAGTTCTAAGAACCATACAGGCAAATCGTGAGGACTAAAATGGCTCCATTTTCGTAGGCAGTACAAGTTTTTCAATCTATTTATATAGATAATTACATAACTATGTGCAAACCAGTCTTCATCATTATTATAATCACAGCTCATATACGCCCCACCGAGAACACGAGCCTACCCTATATGTTAGGGCCATTAGGACCTTAGTCAACTAAGTTGGACGAGTGCGGAATGATCGACACTCTTTTGATTTTCTTCACAAATCGAAGTTAGAGGTTTCCCTTTATCGTGTCAGATAAATGTGCATATGAAATCTGAAGAACAAAAACATATAGGTACATGATAAGACCAACCTTTGACCCTTCGAAGACCACTGCCGAGACTGTAGCGCCACTGTGGCGTAAAGACGATATTACAGTCATTAACAATATCTACCAAACATTCGAAATAAATTGCCGACTACACAATGTGTGTAAATCTATCAGAAATAATAACTGGATTTATATACTTATTTGTAAGTATACATTTATTAATATCAAAGAAAGAATGTCATAGTTTTAACGACGATCATAATTTTCGTCGTCGAGTGGTTGACATACCGGTTTCAAGGAGTCGATATCTCCGAGGTCCCGGGTTCGAGTCCCAGTAGGGGCAGATGTTTGTGTGATGAATGTGAGCATTTGTACCTTAGTCATGGCTGTTATAATATATTACTACCAAATTTATTTATATATCTATGTCTACCCGTTACCCTAGATCCAAAACACAAGCCTTGCAAAGCCTACTTTGGGCTAGGCTGATTGGTGTAAGTGTGAGAAATATTTATTCCTTATTAATTTTATTTATAGTCGTGATGAATAAAATATCAAGTGACAGAAATGGGATGAAAGTGTCTTTACAGTTGACGATCTCGACGATTGTAAGCTGTAAAGGCGCTTAGCAAAATCTCCTCTATTGCATTATTATTCATACCCTTGCGTCCGGGCCCATTCATCTTCAATGCTGTTCACCTTTTTTACTGAGCGCTAGACCAATCTGATTATGAACACTTCGCTTACTTTTTTCAGTTCTGTTGATGAAATACTCCATTTTTATTTAGTGCAAAGTTGTTTTCCATCATTGAATATGTATAGATTGAAAATGTATGACAAAAAATTTTTTTGAATAACTTTAAGTTATAATAAAAACATTTTTACAAAAATTTACGTAGGTATTTAAAAAACTAATCACTTTACAAACGATAAATAAAAACGATTTATAAACTTTATTCTGCAAATCATTCGAATATTTCATGTGCTCCTCAAATCAACGTTTCAGAAATAATTCTCTCGCATTCTAAAAGTAACTTTATTTTAAGCTTCAAAATGTTAATGTTTTATTTCATAAAGATATCATTTGTAAGAAGAATGTTCTAGAAAGTACTATTCTACTTTTAACAAAACATTTGTACATTGGTTAACTTAATATTTGAGAAATGTTTACAGAAAGTACCTGTTTTTACATGTTCATGTGCAAAATGACGTACAGACATTCAGACACGCATGCTTGTGTGCTTTTGCATATGCTATACAATATAGCCATGATTATTAAATAATAACTTTTATAAACATCACTTTTCATATTGGACTTTATATTTAATGATGATGATTATTTATTAATGTATGTGTGAAAATTGTTGTTATGAATAAAGGATTACTTACTGTAATAAAAGTTCAACCAAGATATCTCACTGATTTAATAATTTGTGAAACTTAATTTTTTCTTCATTTCAATGAAAATAAATATATTTCTGAGATATATATGTCACCGGAAAATAACAAGATCCGTAAGTTTATCAATCTACTAGGAAGTTTATAAGCTTTCGTAGGATTCTAAACGGGAGATAAATTGTAATATTTTACGTCCACATTTTCGTAAATTGATAAACTTACTGAACTCACTCGTAAAATAATAAGTAAGCAATAACAAAACGCTACGCGCGATCTGATTGGTTGACTGTCACGTGTCACTTCTCTTCCTCGCGGCC
This sequence comes from Scirpophaga incertulas, assembly GCA_036419045.1. Taxonomy (NCBI): domain Eukaryota; kingdom Metazoa; phylum Arthropoda; class Insecta; order Lepidoptera; family Crambidae; genus Scirpophaga; species Scirpophaga incertulas. Next base: position 7,751,646 of record CM071644.1, read on the forward strand.
TTAATAATAAAGACTTTCGTATTACACAATTTCTGTCGTTTTATTTAAATAGAGCAAAGTAGTGTTCATCAGTGTGTTTTGTAAGAGTATCCTGTATTTTAGCTAGTAACTGTTAAATAGTTTATTGAAACTGATAATAGCAAACTCAACTCACTACATCCGTGCCAGAGAGGAACCAGGCATTATTGCTTCCGATTTATAGTTTGTCAAGTCTGATTGTACCAAAATCTATGGACACAAGCATTGCCACTATGAACATTGACCAATCTGAGAGCAGTGTGTTATTTTACGTATTTCAAAGATGCGTATATTTAAAAAAGTTTCCGTGACTGGTCGAACAATATAAAATTTTACGAATATTAATATAAAAGTTTATAAATTTACCGTGTGACGTCGGAAATTGATAATTTTACGAAAAATGTGCACGTAAAATAATACAATTTATCTCCTGTTTAGAATCCTACGAAAGCTTATAAACTTCCTAGTAAATTGATAAACTTACAGATCTTATTTTTTTGAGCAGTGCATTCACAAACATATGATTGACATTAAACTTTCTGTATATTTACTTTACGCATGACGCTCATTAAAAATGGCATTGCTCTTATTTTATTAACAAAACAGAGAAATGAGATGATTTTGACGGCTGATGTCCAATTACAATTTTTTTATTTATCAGTTGAGTAGTTAAGAGATTTTAGTTTTAAAGTGAGATTTTAAATTTTGTGGCGCAGTTTTATTTTTACAACGGCGCATTTACATTAACAGCAGGATATGTTAATTCTACATAACTCAAGATTTGTTTGAAATCTAGAAACTATAACTATATATTATTATAGACATCTTTATCCGCGTTTGATAACGTTGTTACCAGCCACGCAAATAAGACTACACTCGTTGACTATTCTGAAAATGCAAAAGATTTTCAAGTCACTAATAATCCATAACTTGAATAAAAATCACCTCTCTATAAACCTTTTGAAATTTTGTATATGAACCCAACTTAAGATCAATAGGAGCTCCGTATTTGGATTTTCAAACGATACAATCTCCATTGGCCAAAACGGAATTCGGAATTGTAAATAATTAACAAATGTGAAAACAGATTTTACCATTTATCGAGATAAATCTAATAAATTTTTACATTTACAATAAAACCTTAACGTAAATCTGAATTGAGATGACCATGAATAAATCCTATGAGCAATTAAAGTCGCGCCCGGTTACATCGTGAATGCAAACACGATTTTTTTAAAACTGTAGAACAATCCAAGTTATCTCCAATACTGAAAGAATACGCTACTTGTATACTGAATTTCTTGAATGAATAATATTATCTGGCCAAATTTACCGTACATTTGAAACTAATCCCGTGCTGTCACTTACCACTGACTTCCTAGTTCTAAGTCTTTATTCTCACTAGTTCTGTTATACAATAAATCGGAAAAATATTAAAACATTCTCGAGACAAGTTACTGCAACGTATAATGCCTTAAGAAAATACGTAATTTTAATAAACACTTATTTCTTTAAATTTTTATCTCCATATTATTTTGACTACAATGATACTAAGACAACATAAATTGAGGCTAGCTATTGGAAATGATTTTTCTAATGAATGAACGCAGAAACATTTCAGGGTTTCATCAGGGTTAAAAATGCAACAAAAAATAAACGGTTCATCTTTAACTAAGAAAGTTATCTCCACTCACACTATATTTCAGACCGTAAAAGAGGAGAAAGACATCGCAATAATCTCCATCACCGCTGAATAGCTAATGGTAAGCTATTTCGTAACGCCAATTTTGAATTTTATGATGAACTCTATTCTCAATCATCTGATGGTAATACACGCTTTGATATTTTTGCCATTAGCAGAATCTTAATTAGCTATATAATAATTGGATGACGAAAATAAAAGAATATTCATAGATGAAGAAAAAAGGTTACCGACATGCTATTATTTATTCCACCTAAATAATTTATTTATATAAACTGATAGATAGATTAGTTAAATTAAATTAATTAAATTAAATATCATGGCAAAGAAACAGCATGTTATGGATATATATATTTATTGAGAATATCTGTCAAAATAACAATTTAGCAATTTTAACACGAAATAATCTGTAATTTTCGTTTCGATAGAATATTTTAAACACTACATGAAGTTAGAATTTAATATTAAATATTTTTTTATGAAAATTAAGTCGATTTCCAAGATAATAAAATATTAACAAATCTCTCTGAAGAAATACGGTTTACTCAGTAATGATTCATAGTTCTTTGATTTAACTATTTGTACATACTTACCCAAAAATCTCTAAGTGCCATTTAGTTTTGTTTTATAAACCACATTTAACTTAAAGTAATGTTATATGCCCTATTTGACAAATTTGTTCAGGGCTCGTTGATAAGCAAGTTAAATACGCTTAAAAAATAAAAACACATCCGATCCCTAAAATCAATTTGCTGTAATTGGGAATGTACCTACGATTATATGAACGGAGCGCCATTTTGTTCTGTTTTCACTCGAGCAAGCTCTTGTGCATTCACATATATTCCACTCGTACTAGCTGCTCAGCTGCTCAGCGCAACTAAGCATGCATTGTTTCAGCATACAATTTGCTGCTATAAAAAGTCTTAATATTATTATAAACTATATATATTTAGACATTTAGAAAAGATACAGAACTACATTTGTACAATTAGAATAATTACATTCGAAATTTTTGTTAACGCAATTTATACCTATTACGTAATTTATTTCATATCTAGGTATGTACCGAGCTGTGATTATGAAATGTATATATATATTGACAAATCTGTTTTCAAAGATCAAATGTGTGATACTGTACTCTAATTTAAAGTTAAAAGCTGAGAAGAACAGATTAATGCTTTTGTATATTTGTGGGTGGCCGGAGTAGGGCGACAGTCTGGCACCGACTCGATAATCAACTATTTATAAATATTACATAGATTATTATTATAAATAGAAATAATTTTGTTTATTTTTTAAATTTACATTGATATTTTATAATGAAAATATCATATTCTACTTCTTACTTTATGTTTGTGCATAGTTTTGAAGTCGATTTTTGTTTTTTTCTATTACAGCATATTATTTTATAATATTATATAATTTTTAAAAATCTATATGGAACAAACTCTAAAAACAAAAAAAAATGATCTAAATAAATTCATAATTAGTTAAATAATCGTCCGCTCTTCTTTTCTACGTTTGATACAAGAAAAGGTAGCGTCGAAGCGATAACATCCTATTTTGAAATCTGATAAAACTGCATGAATTTGATAAACAAATGTAATAATGTAACTGTCAATTATTACATAATGTATATCGATAACCGTAATCGAATTTGGATAAATCATTTTTATAATCCGATTTCTTATTCATCGGATAGAACTGATTAATCAATTCATTTAAGAAATGTGCCAAGAAATATAAGACAGAGACAATAGCGATACATTCGCGTTGATATCCTGAGTTCAAGCGAACCAGATTATCAAATGAACTCAATTTTGTTTGTTAATATGGTTCTAAAATAGCCCCTCTGATTTTGAAACTGTTCCAATCACTCCAACGAATCAAATGCCACATTGATTGTCGGAGTTGAGAGAAATTTGAATCGCTTAAATAAATTATTATTTTAATATTGAGATCAGAAATGAGGAGATAATCTCAGCCTCCTCTACTGAGGAAAAAAAAAAACAAGTGTTGGTACAAACTGAAGTACATCTTATCGAAAAGTATCCGATACGCTCTTTCCCTGGTATATTGCGTGCGCTTCAACATGAAGTCACTCCTTGTGCTGTGGACTGGTAATATTTTGATATAGTGAACTGAAATGTTGGATTCGAGCAAAGGTCATACAAAATAATGATAAGTACCTATGATGGCGAATACATTATTGGGTTTAAGAATACATAAATTGTGTAAGACATGCAATATTTGATGCGATACCGATTAAACATGCGAAGTTATGCCAACGAACAACTTACATGCATCCGCAAGCTGATTGAGTTATCGGTCGATTAGATTACCTCGCTATCAGACCACACAGTGAAATAAGCAAATTATCCGATATGACCTTGAAGTCATGATGAACTTGAAGTACCTACAGGTGACAGTGGATATCTTACATGTATTTTATACCATAAAAGTAAAAAAGGTATTCGTAGTTAGGAATCAAACCCGTTAGTTTAAAAAAACTACACCTGTATTATTACACAATGCGATAGTGACGCTAATAAGAAACACATTCTAGGACTTATTTTTATCAATATTATTTTTACCATTCATGAATCCGCAATGTTATCATAAATCATTACAAAACTGATCACAAAGATCTTATCTTTGGTTAGAACCGAATCAGTACTGAAATGAAATATCAAGATTGCAGAGATTTTCATTAATGTACTGTTTTTTATTTTGATATATTTTATCACACCAGGCTTAATGCCGTCCAGTAAGTTCAATGTGAAATGTATGTTTAAGTCAATAAATTACTAACTGAATATGAAAAACGCCTGAATAAAATAAAAATGACGCGAATTTTGCATATTACAAAACTCGAATACTTTATATTTTACTAAAAAGTTATAAAACTCTAAAAAGTACTCGTATATAAATTGCTGCAATTGAAATAGTTAATAACCTTTTGTCGTTAAAGTCGAGGGATGAATATTTTAATAACTGCACATTTAATAGTTCTTTTAAAACAATTTAATTTATATTTGAAAAGAAGAGGCATTTTTATTTTAAGTAGCTATATTTTATTACGGTATTTAATTTGATAGTTCAAAAAAAGGACATTATTATTTGCGTAATTAATGCACTCGTGTTAATTCTGTACAATACACAATACAATATCTGTGCATTAATAACTCACTTTGCGCTCGGTGCAGTAACCTACTGTTGTCCTCGGTGCATCTTACAATTGCTTTTTTTTTTTGGACGGAACTATGCTAAAGCTTCAGATGGCAATGTTCAGTTTTGCAATAAGTGTACAATCTTATAATTGTATTTGGCAAGCGTTCTTATATTGGTTTGCTATCACGTAAGTTTGAGAATTCTAAAAAGACAGATTGTTTTCTGTCTCTCCCTGGCACGTGAATGAGAGCGAATTTGCACAAGCTCAAACACGAACATGCACGGAATTTCAAAAAGTCTGCTCTATAACATGATTACACAAAACTAAAAAATATTATCGGCCGCCATCTTTTTTATGTTAAACCAGTATTATGTAGCACTTTGTATGCGAATCAGGATTATAGATCATATTTATTTATTCTTTATGTACAATATATACAAAGAAGAAACTAATACCAGAGACATTTTCTACCTGTCAACCTTCAGGTGATATAGAGAAGAAACACCCTTATTAAAAAGGGGTTAACCGATTGTTCTAAAACCGTAATACTTATATATTCCTAATTAAATATGCTATTTTAATAAAAGTACTACTATTCTATTAGCTTGCTTATATAATACTAAGCTTTTTCAAGAATAAGTTTCATGAATTTATTTTTGAATCTCAATCACGATTTTATATCCAGAGGCAAAGCGTTCGAGAGAAATATATATTATATTGGTTATCTTTGGTTTAATATCGTAAATCTAAATATGTCCAAAACATACATAGCATGTTTAGTATATCTCGAAAGCTATCTACGTTAACATAATTATTAATTAGTTAACGGTATAATTAATTTTGGTATAATTTCTTTGTCAATGACATAATTAAAGATTTGCTTAGTTTTTCAGTTACTTGTGTTTAAAAAAAGAACACCCGTTAAAAGAAATAGGGTATATATTGTACCAATATAGAAATATTGCCCCAATTTTGCCCAGATTTATTTTGTTTATTTACCTTATTTTAGTTCGTGTAGTGAATGTTACTAGTTAGTTTTTTTTTTTTCACTTATTCAAATATTATCTTACATAAAAATCTATGAAAATACTGGCTGTTTGAGCTTATGTTTGAAAAAAGAAACAAATTAAAAGCCATTTTTTATTGCCACGCATCGTAACGTTTTAAGCATGGGAAATGAAAATCATTTTTATTTATGAATTGCAATTAACTATTACTTATACCATAGATATATGTGTAAATGTACTTCATAACAAAACGGGTTCCAACCTCATGCTTGTTCAAACGCAAAATGTAGTGAAATAACAAAACATTATATTGTACACAGTGTTTTGAGCGGTTTGTAGATTTGCTGACAATCTTACAGCCAGAGAACCACATATACTATGTGAGACTTTAACCACTTAACATCAGGTGTAGTCTGTTTGTGTGACAAAATATCACATAAAAAAATCGAAGCGAACTGGTGCTTGTATTGGTGTATTACCACTGTGACCACAATACCAATAAATAACACCAACGGACATATCTTATCGATAACTATTTTAGGTTATTTATTTAGGATAACCATACGAGCAGAATATCAGCAAAAAAAACGTGAGCGCTTGCTAATGTGATTTATATTTCAGTAATATTTAAACCTTTATTCCATAGAAGATAAGTGTCGCATTTGGTATTCTAACCACTATTAAACATAATCGACGGAATAACAAAGTAGTTGTTAGTATTGGAGATAGTTGTTATCAGAACCCAATAGTATCAGTGTTTACGCGGATATCCAACTGCAAAATTGAGAAGGGACTGCTGACTTAACTCTGAATTGATAATGATACGTTACATTGCCATATTTTTTTATTGCTGTTGACAACAGACGAGCAAGTTGCCTATCTGATGATAAATAGTAATACCGTTTACTGACTAAACTCTGCTTACATCTTTAGTCCTATTGACCTCACACGTTTGTAATAAGGGTGGCAGCTTAAATGAGAAGCTGTGGTGTGACCTCACGGTCCCAAGTTTCGTAAGAGTGACTTTTCGTTTTTCCAATGGATGAACGTCAATCGAGTCTCTTGCCATAGTTTCTGAAGGTCCCAGCAGGTCTAGCAATGGTCCGCGTGTCGCCGGCGGGCGCGAGGAAATCGCGACTGCTACGGCGACCCAGGATGGACCACACCCCTTCCGTGGCCGGGGGGCGTCGTCGGTGGAGAAGACCGGGGAGGTAGTGACCCTCCCCCGAAGAGGGCTCCCCTGTATCGGCGGGGGAGCGGAGGCTGGGGGTTCCCGGAAGTGGCTTGATGTTCCCGGGGGCTCCCTACATGCCTGAGGAAGGCCATCCTTAAGGTTTTTAGTGGGTAGGCCTCCCCCTTCTAGGGAGGAGAGCCCCACATAACCGCTGGCTCGCCACAGCCGGGGTATGCAATTTAATGCATTTTCCTCAGGGGGAAAAAAATAATGAAAAAAAAAAGGTGATGACATCATTTAATGCAGCATGGTGCATAATGGTACCTTTACTACGGCAACAAGAAGTCCGCGGGAGTCGAGAGCGCTGCGGCCGCGAATTTAAAATTTTGCCAATGTCGAATACAGATAATTATGTATTTGATAATTTCGACGAATAAATATTATAGACTTCTGGAAAGTCAATGGTAGATTGTGTATGTCAGTATAATGTGTACAATTAAGTCTTAAATGGCTTAACTGAAAATATCTTCTTGTCGGCTGCAGTTAATGAATATTATAGTGCCACTTGAATAAATAGTATGCTATAATATTTAATTATTATTACATGTTTCATACGTAAAGATTTTTTAACGTAGGTGGCAGATATGTAGCTCTAGATACTATCGAGAATGGATCAGTCTTATTTATAATATGTATTAAAATACAATTATCCTGCACACATAAATGAGATTTATCTTTTAGTCAATTCGATTGTGTTTACCGATAGGCTTTATTAAGTTACATACACGTCCTATAAATCCCACAATGTAAATGTTTATATATATTTTTTATATTTTAATATCTTACTTCGGAATTTATATCATTTTTCATATGAAATTGAGCTGCTTGTCATAAACACAAGTACAGCATCACTTTAGTAAAATCTTAAATCACAGAGGAAAACGCAAAATTTGGGTACCTTTTGCGTTAACTATCAATTAAATCAGGTTACGTGGCTTTTTAATGTTACAATTTTATTGATATAAAAACAAATAGAACAATTAATTAAAAGAACACACTGATTTTGATACTTTTGAAGATATTGTCAAGTAGGATTTTAGAAAGACTTTATTATTTTCCACTTTAAGGTCTAATAGTCTGCTAATAAATACGAAACGTAATTCTAAGTCAAAAACAACGTTTAGGCTAAAAATATAATGCTTTTTCTTGAAAATTTATGAAATAATTAAGGTAATGAACGATGCTGTATACCAACTTACTAAGCGTTGTAGCTGTATTAGTTGTAAGCGAGAAAGTGTTTCCAAGTTATAGTAATTGTTTAGAAGCTATAAATGTAACGAACTGTTATCTAGTTTGAAGATGTAAAATAATTGATTTAATTATGAAGACATTTTATTCACAAATAGTTTTAGTAGTATCTCCCATTATATCTCTTTGAAAAGGTAGAGCTTTCATCAAATTTGTACAATACATACTTCTTAATACTTAATATTTGAAACTTAAATTTGTTACAGTCCATAAGAGTGACTGGATTAACTAATATTATAAATGTAAAAGTAACTATGTAAGAATAACCTGGAAGAGATCACTCTTTGTGATAAGGTCGCCTTTTGTACAGTTAGTTTTAAGGATTCACTATTTTTTTTTATTTCACTATGGTCGATGTACTATGGTCGAATAACCACTAAAGTTCATAGATTTTAGAATGTATGCTTCAGTAGGCATTCATCTATTGATCGCCAAGGACCCAATCACAATGCAGTAGTGAGATTTCCTGTGTCTCCCGCGTTATAAGTGGGTTTTTAACAGTCCTTTTTAGAATTTAGTCCATAAACAAACCTTCACACCAATCTTAATCCAATTTTTTTTAAATAATAAAATTGTTACATTGATACATTATTTGATATATACTTAACAGCGCAGAAGTTGACCCATGGCATTATTTTCAAATAAACATGATAACTTTACAGCGTTATAAAAAAATATTCATGTCTTGTTAAAGATTCCTATCTTATGTAATTAATCATTTGCACCTCCATATTTCCGTTATTTATGTGTGTAAATGTTTCAAATAGTGTGGTCTTGTTCATTATAAAAAAAAAAAAAAAAAACACCATATAAAACTTTTTATACATAAAGACGTGTAAATTTACACATGAAATGAAGTCTGTCTTTTTATTTATTTATTGTAATTTTGGACCACCAGGAATTGTTTCAATAACACATATATCTTTAAAAAAAAAATATTATATATATATATATATATATATATATATATATATATATATATTATATATATATATATATGTGTATATATATATATATTATTTATTTGGCACATAAAACAGGTTACAATCATATTATTATAAAAACAAAATAGATATCCGGCCTATTAGTTTGAAGCTTTTAGCTCAATTAGCAATATAGCCTAAGCTTTTCAATGAAAATATAGAATCATCCCTACTCATATTACAAACGCCAAATTTATGGATAAATGTTTGTTACCCTTTCACGTATAAACTATTGGTTTTAGTGAAACTAATATATTCCAATAATATATCTTATACATCTTTATCTTATACTAGCAGACCCGACAGACTTCGTCCTGTCAAAAAGATTTGTAAAGTGACAGTTTTTTGTTTCTACTTATTTTATAGTCAGGGCAAAAAATTCTCATGTACAGAACCGTCACTCCGGCGGGGCGTTGAAATTAAAAAAAAATTAATTGCCAAAAATGTCCAAATGAACTATTTACATTTTGTGATTATTCAATTTTGGAACGTGACATTAAAACCTCCAACGATGTATTCTGTGCCCTAACGCACACGTGCATACTGTTTTGATAGAAATGATTTTATTTTTTTATATAGCGTTAATAAAGCGCAAATTGACACACACCCCTACAATGCTTAGACAACAGTGAGTGCTTGCAATATGAACTTTATACAATAACAATAAAGCTCAAATTGACTGTACGTTTTAGTTAGAAAACGTTTGTATGGAGAAAAATGGGCTGTTTTTAGGGTTTTTCCGATAATTACTCGAATCTTTCTCGACGTAAAAACCATCCTTGAACTTCAACAAACATTGTGAAAAAAGAATTGGCCACATTGGTCCAGGCGTTGTTGAATTATGCACTTACCAACACATTTTGCGATTCATTTTTATATATAAGATTAGAGGTGGGGTGTCTTTTTGTGGGAGCCGTTGCACTTCAATCCACAATGTATCTATTGTACTACCCCGTGTTCCAAAATAAAAAACAAATCAAAATCAAAAAGGATTTTACAATCACTTTTGAATGACAAAGATGCTACGCCATTGGTTCACAAGTTTACGGCGGGAGACCTTGTACTGGAAAGAACCAGCAAGAAAACCAGAGACTACCAGCTGGCTGCCACAATCAGTCCAGGCTATACTTAAGAGTCTGATGATGTCCTTAAGTTGCATAGCCCTGTCGGATTTGACTAACCAATCCTTTTGCCTTTATGTAAGCTAGTGTTCCATGATCTTCCCCTTAACTTTCAGGCCATATATAGTTTAGTTCTAGCGTGACCCATTCTGTGAAGCATTACTCATTAAGTACTCCACTTAACTAATAACTATGACAATTAACCATCGTCTATTATTAATAATTAATACTTACATCATTCCTGTACGTTACAGCAGTAAGAGTTTATATGTCGACCCAGAAACAGCTCTAATGGCACTCGTAATAGCGACTGTTTTTGGAAAGCATATGTAAGGGGATAATCCTGCTAGGGATAAATCCGGCCTTTGCGAATTTATTGTAATTGTATGTTTTATTTTGTCCTTTGTATATTTTTATTCAATGAAGAGTTTATAAATAAATCAAAATTGACTTCTTAATGACTATACTTGTTATTGAGTTCATTATAAAATGTACTATACAAGTTATAAATAGAAATTATATACTTTTTAATTGTACAAAAGCAATAGAATATTTTTCCGAAATGTTTGTTGATCTAATTCGTGGAAAAAAAACAGGCAATGTGTGAGTATAATTATTTTTATAATGCAACTACAAATTATCGTAATTTTTCCCGACGAAATTCTAATTATGGGAAACGAAACCGGTGCGTAAGAGGTCATATCTTTTCATCGCATCGATTTGTAAGTTAGATTTTTTCAATACTGCTAAGGAGGCAATTCTATAATAATATATTAAATATTAATTTCAACTCGATACCTCCACGTATTCTGGAGAAAAAGAACAACACAATTGGAGACAAAGCTAAATGTTATTCGGTTTGACAACGTAAAGAAAATTATAACTATATTCTGATCAATTTTCTATAATGTAGAATGGCATCTGTCACCCGCCGTATCTTAAAGCAAGCACTATTACCGAAATCAATTCATTTCGCAAACCATTTAATCATATAGGTATCGCCTCAATATTATCGTGTCCAGGCTACATGGATCTCTCGCCGCCCTTTCACAACGTCTGTCGCTTTCGTTGGCGGGCAATTTGAATGGCTATATGGGGTTCTGCTTATACTGGCTTATAATAAAAGTTACCCCTGTAATTCGTACAATGCATGGTGCAAAGGGGGCTGTTACCCCACGGTGTTATGGGACTTAGATCTGGTGAAGGAAGCAGTGTTCAAATCACTTGATGCGACGACTATAAAACAAAAATATGCGGGTGGATCAATAAGTTTGTTCGTTTCGGTCACTTATTATCCTATGTGGATATAAGTTAATGTTAAATATTGCTTGCAGGTTTTGCTGCGTTATTATAACACTTTATAGCATAATTAGACATTATATATAAGAAAGGATATGCATTATGGTAGATTTATCTCTAATAGCAATTTCTTCCAGCTAACCAAAACAGATGCTTTGAATAAAATATTAAACTTTAATACTATATTACTTATAAAATAATAAATACACGAAAACAATGATATACATATTTTAAATTAATACATAAACATATAATATATGATTATGGGAGAGTAGAAAGCAAATGACCCTTAGATTGTGATTCTGAATGCATATGAAAATCGAAAAAAAAATGAATCATGTGAGCCAAGCGCAAGAATACTATTATAAACTAAGTAAATTATAAATTGTCCTTTTTTTTATTAACAAATGTCATTTTTATGCTAAAAGAAAATATTGTTTAACTAACATTATAAAGTTCCATCATAATTACTCGTATATTAGAAATTACTTGTATATCTCTTGAAATTTAGTTGCTTATTGACACACCTAGTTACTTCTCTATATCAATTATAAGAAATTAAACGTTTATAATATTAAAAAAGAAACTATTTCGTTTGATAGTATGTAATATTATTTTAATTCCTTTGAACTGTATAAGGTTATATTTATTTAGAAAACAGATTTATTTGATAAAAAAAATCTGTGAATATTTTACTTAATTTAGACAAGTTATTGATCACTCAGTTTTTTGTCATTTTCTATTTCCCTATCGTAGAGTGCTGTGCGGAATCATTAAAATTAATGAATGTTCTATTTGATTGCATTTGATTACTGTACAATTCATTAGCTAAGTGGATATGATCTGCCAGTTACCTATGTAAAGATATCATCTATTAATCAACAATAAAACGTATACATTTTAATATGTAACAATCTGAGACATATCAGAAACGAAAGAAGAGTTAACTTTCAAATTTTTCCAATTTTCACTATAATATTTTGTTTATACTTTTCATCATATTTTGAACAACTCATACAATATCTATTACGTGAAAAAAGTAACAAACTTCATCCATTATGGATGGATGTATGTATGTTACAAAATACAAATTTTCGCGTTTATAAATTAGTAGGGAATTAAAACAAAGTATTTAATATAAAAATGCAAAATAAACGTATAAATGTGAAGAAAACGATAACATATTTTTCAACTACAAAGAAAACTCTGTCACATACAAATCTGTAAGATCGTTTTATTGTCTGTTCTAGAAAAATGTAAAGATTTTTAGAAACATTATTGTTATTTTCTCGATTAGCTAAAATTGTTCGGACACGGTGCATGAATTAGTTAAGGCGTCAACGCGGAGTCATTTTTTCGTTTTATTTTTATTTTGCTTTCGTAAGATTAAGAAACATTTAATAGTAAGTAGAACTGATTGACAAACTAAATACAATTACTTTTTAGATGGACAAAAATATTGATTTATTTTGGTGCGTATTTTTGGTTATGTAACTTTTAAGTTCTTTATATCTTTTTAATTTTATATTTGTCTGACGTCGGACTGTAAAGGCCTATATTGAATAATTTACATTATTTTCATTTAATATAAATACACCTTTGTTTAAATAATTATTGTGAGGAGGTTTAGATCATGATACAAACCGGCCAGACATTGGTGTTTAATCAAGCACAACAACACAATAAAAATGTAGCACATATACCTTCCCAGCCCAAAATTTGAATATGGATTTAAAGCGAAAAATGAAATGACTAATTTATTCAAAAAATACAGAAAATATTTCATTTCATTCCATTGTTTCCTTATTTTTTAACCATATTTGCATACTTTTTTTATTTAATTGTTAAATATTATAAATTTTCATGAGCATTTTCGCAATATTATATTCAAACAAAAATTGGAATTCTCTACACAATAACAAATCACTTTAGGTATCTGTGTATTAGCGTTTCATTTGTCATTTTGTGAATCATCAACGCAACAATATATTTCAACGGATCAATCACTAGACGAGTGTCGCCAGCAATAAAAAATATATTTCCAAATATTTCATAAATTGGCGGGTATTCTTCATTTAACAGTTAAATAATTATGATAATTATTAAAATCAAAAAATGAAATAAATTGGACGCAGTGTCCAAAATTTCATACCGGCTTCTTTTCGTTACTAGATTTTGCAACGAAAAGGAGTCATCCAAAGTCCATCTAAGACAAACAAGCAAGCAAATACGTTTTATTTCTAGTTACGCATCGAGCTTGCCTAGCATGATACTTATGATCATAATCGCAATGTTAATATCATTATTGCGTTTAGACGAAAAGGTACCTACTTTAAGTTTTTTTAATCCATACTAATATTATAAATGCGAAAGTAACTCTGTCTGTCTGTCTGTCTGTCTGTTCCGCTTTCACGCCAAAACTACTGAACCGATTTAAATGAAATTTGGTACACAGATAGTCTAGATCCTGAGAAAGAACATAGGCTACTTTTTCATGCAAAAAAGTTTGTAAAAGGTTGTAAAGGTTGAAAGGAGGGATAATAGGTTGTATGGAAATATTGTTAAAACTTATTTAAATGAAATTTGGTACACAGATAGTCTAGTGGCTGAGACAGGACAGAGGCTACCTTTTAAAGCAGAAAAGGGCTGTAAAGGGTTGAAAACGGTTGAAGGGTTGAAGGGTTGTTTTACGTTTGGTATATACGGGGTAACCACCCCGTATATACTAATCGTAAAACCCGATGACCCAAGAAAGGAAATAAGACAATTTTAGCGACGGAAAACATATCCTTCCTGTGGGAAATTCGAATATAACGCGGGCGAAGCCGCGGGCGGAGAGCTAGTTATATATAATTGATCAATTGCAAAATTACATAATTTACTTTAATTGCTCAATCAATAAATTATGTCAGAAATGTATGACAATATATTTATTTAAGTTCATTTTCTATTAATTTTAATCTTTATCAATTGAGCAAAAATATTTGTTTCACAACTCGAATAACTCGAAAATATTTTAATCTTTCTTTCATTTAATGTGAAATTTTATGAAGTATATATGTACATATATATAAATAACTAATATATATAAATAACAAAGTTAGTGGTAATTTTGTTTTACGCTTGTACGATTATTATTAATTGTGTGATTTTGTTGCAGTATTTTAATAATCGTAGACATACTAATAAAATTCGTCTGTTACTTCTACAATATTTTTAAGCTAATAGAATAACATTCAGTTTCTCAGTTGTTGAGGAGACCAGGTGAAGCTCACTTCCACCTACTGCGTTGTCCGCACTTACCTTCAGGTAAAACATAGACTTTATATAATTTATATAGGTTTATATAGGTTTTATATAAACGTGAGGAATAATATAAAGTAAACTCGAACTGTATTCTTGATTAAAAGCATCAGCCATTTTCGTCAGTTTAACAAATAACTGGAGCATTTCGAAAAAATTCGTTATAATGTCAGTAACTCACACTATTTACTCGATAAATCTCGATATTCAGAAACAGTGTTTTAATTTGCTGTTTATTTGTTCAACACAATGCCTGCCCTATTATGATTGTTCGTATTTTGAAATATGTAATAGCTACGAATTTTCCCTGAAGAATTTACTACGCAATATGAAGGAAGTTTTATGAATCTGGTTTAGAGCAGCAGTTTCGTATTTTACTGCCAGAGCTTTGACGTTGCTGCATATATTTTTCTGCATTTGCATTTGGAACAGTCTTTTTGGATTTTATATATCCTCTATTTGGCAATCGTCGTCTTCCAATTTATCAAATACGCAATGATTCTACTAGTGTTACAAACGTGAAAGTTTGTAAGTACGGGTTTATATGTGTTAAAAAAACCTCCTTACTGGCTTTTGATGAGACTTTACAATAATATAGTTTATACTTCAAAATAACATATAAGCTAAAATTTATAAAGATTTTGTCTGTATTGTCTAAAATATGATGATAACAGTTTTGCGCTTACGAAGTCAGCGCCAGCTAGTTATAAACTAATGATATGCTGAGAATATATGAATAAAACCCCGACGATTCTTTGATTATTACTAAAAATTAATTATGCTTACATTTCTAATTTAATCTACACTAATATTATAAAGAGGAAAAATTTGTATTTTTGTATGTAACGAATAAACTCAAAGTACTGGAGACCTATTTTTGAATTACGAATGCGACTTCGAAATCACCGCTGACTAAATAGTCAGCGGTGACTTTGAGGTCACGGATTCCTAAACATCCAATTTTTGAAAGCCGATCGCAGAGCTGCCAACATAGATAAAGTACATACATAAATGTAAGAGTTCGGTTCCACGCAGAATGTAGCCGCTGTCGGGTATTGCCGGCTTTACCATTGCGGTTATTATATACATCCATATATATATATATATATATATATATATATATATATATATATAATATATATATATATATATATATATATATATATATATATATAGTCACATCAGTGATATTCAAAAATAAGAAATATTGAAAATCGGTGATTATTAGTCACATCGGTGATTTGGAAGTCGCATTCGTAATTCAAAAATAGGTCTCCTGGACCGATTTGATTAATAATTCTTTTTTCATTAGAAAGCTATATTATCACTGAGTAACATAGGCTATATTTAGTACTAGATTACTATAGAAATCTTTAGAATTTCAACCGAAGGTGTAAAAAAAAATTGCCTAAAAACATCTTTCATCGCATACGCTGCAAAGAGTATAAATGATAGGACAAAGAAATGTTCGACAATATTATAGAATATATCAATATCTACAAAAAAAATTGAGACCATATGTCTAACTATTGTAGTTACGTTACTATTACTACTTTTTCACATTTAATTATCTATAAAATAAGTAGGGACAAAAAACTGCCACTTCTCTTACAAATCTTTTTGACAGGACGAAGTCCGCTAGTATTAAATAAAAATAAAGTTCATATTTTTCTTTGGTATCAAGAATCTATACGGCGGCGTGCGTGGGCATTATAGATTTAACTACTGCAAAGCACCCTCGCCTGAAGAGGGGTCATTCTACGAACCATGAGGTTTTTAGGATCAAGGCTATGTATTTATGAGGATTATCAGCCTCTGCTCTCCTGAGCAAAAAAAGAAATAAAAAAAATGTCTAACTCGTAGAGTGGTGTTTTGGTGTATTTGGTGGTGAAAATGTGCATGAAGTGTAGCTACTGGGAGTAGTCTATATTTGAATAATAAGAGATGGAACTAAATCTAGGCACATTATTTTTATTAGGTATAGGTCAAATCGTTTATGTGCTATTGTATTTTAATTTTTATGGATACGACTACGGGAAGAAACTTCGATCACCTGCCTTCTCAATATCTTGTAATCAATTTCTTCTTTCACCCTACATGTATCCGCTCTTACTACTCTACTCTGGCCGGTCGGCTAAAGCAGGACAGAAGCGGATAATATACCGTCCCTTGGAGCATGTCAAGAATGTTGGGAACACCCATCGGGGGGTATTATTAATCCACCTTAATACCATATATATTTAATATATTTTTTTACCTTTAATTGAAATTACTATACCTATCATATATCAATAACTTAAACTTATACTATTAATAACAATAATATATACAGTGCTTTTTATGCCACCAGTAAACTAAAACTGCTAGGTACTTAATAATGCATGAACTTTAAAATATGATTCAAATTGGCATTTCCTTTCAAAACTACGTTAGCGCACCTATGTTATTCTTATGTCACGTTCTATAAAGGAATCCGCAGGGCAATGCCCGTAGGCCGCGGTAACTGATCACCTGGTACCTCGCTATGTTGGCAAAACGCTCTTAACTGTCTCCAACTTGAACAAAAAAGATTTATAATAGTATTTTATAAGTATGGAAGGAATCCGACACCGAATTTCTAACTTTAAATAACAGCATAAAACTTTATACTCTGTAGGCGTTTCCGAAAACATCGATAAGTCATGAAAACTTGGAAAGGTTCAAAGGTGGTTTATTAATGCGCTATTTTTAATCCAATGAATCAGATCTTCTCAAACGTGCTTTTTCTTCTAAATGCTGGCGATTAGGGATCATGTTTGGGTTATCTTGTTGTGCTATTGGTGTTGCTTAACCATGATTTTACCTTACATAAGTAGTAGCAAAAGACTACAAATTTCGTTCAAATGTTCATAGTTCTTCTTTCGATTCCCACGTGAAATAGGGATGAATTGTCTTTTTTTGCATTTATACAACTTTTTTCCAAAATGTATTTGTGGAAGGCAAGATCATTGTAGGTTCACTGTTAAGGTATACTGTATACCGATCGTAACAGTTAAGGTCGGCCTGAAACGAGAGTCGATGCAAATTGATCGCGCGTCTACTAGCTCAGACGCTCAAGATCGCCATATCGTGGGGTGATCGCCGACGAGCGCGGTGTAAGAGTGAGAGACGCGAATGTGGGGCGACGTGGTTGTTAGCTGGCGGGAGGTACTACTAATATCGAGAGCATTAAGATCCTTCCGAAGGCTCTTTCTTGTACGCATGGCTGCAAATATACGTGTTGACATTGAGAACGCCTTTATTCCTCACATAACAGAAACTACTGTTGTTTGTAGTTCATTTTATTCTTCCTTAACTTAACGACCTATTACCTGTTTACTGTGATGCCAATACAACAGTCTTCGGCTTATTTAATAATATTTAATAATAGAGCGAATTAATGTATCTAAACAATTCTCATCAAAATTTGTTGGGTGTCTGTTACGATCAGACCCAATGATCCGTCATTTACCATACAAGTTGTAGCCCTACAATGTGATTCGATTCACGTTTGATTACCATCGATTTGTTAGAGTAAGCCCCCCGTTAAGATTTTTGTCGCAGTGGCCTTTGCTCCCAGTATTGCGGTCGCTAAAGTTCACCTAAATGTTCAACATGTTCGATTTTATCGTGAAATCTTATTTTACAGCCTAATAGTATTCATAGTTTAATTATGATGCTGCCGGTTCTGTCATGATGTCTTAGAGCCGACTATAGCGAAATTTACTAAAGAAGTTTTAGCATAACGTTGAGTTTTAAAAGAAAAAAGTTTGCAAGATTACCTAGCTTCAAAAGATTCGGATACGAGAATTGGTACGGATTTTCGTTTCTGCATTCAATCTCTCATGCAATATATCCACTATCTGTTGACAGACGTCTCCAGATTAAACTATAGTATCTTTTAAGTAAATCGTTTCATCGTCGTTATTTTAAGTATCTGCTTGTGCTTAAAAAAGAGATTATATTTCTATGTGATAGACAAACAAGGCGACTGCCCATATTGCACGTGGTTCCCGTGAGATTCAGAGCAAATCCAGAAACACGCGCAAAAACCACAGTACACGTTGCCAACATCTGACATAAGATGTAAAGTCACTATACCCAGTAATTTCACTGCCTATTTTATCCTTCACGCCAGAACACTGCCATCCAAACACTGCTATTTTGCGGTATAAAGAGCTAAAGTAAATAAGACCCCACCTTTCCTGTAGATTCGATGTAGTAAAAATTATCGTGCAATATTCTTTTCGTAAATTTGAAATAATTTCACTTAAATGTAACAAGGCGAGAGACATTTAAATAAAGGTAAAACTCGGGCCTCGATAGGAAAATAAGTAAACAAGTAATACGCTATTTTGCTTCGATAAAGGTTAATACAATATTTTGTAATACAAATAATATCCAATAGAGGGTGGTCCTATAAAGCCCGGTGAACTATGATATTTGTATGTTCTATCTATGACACGTCTAGCGTAGGCGTTGCAGTAGCGAATCGTCTACTCTCTAAGAACATTATCATAAATTTAAGTACATTGAGACGTCAAAGCTTGCACGTTTCAAGCGTTGTACAGCGAACATGCCTTGAAGCGTTCATTACGGGCTTAGAGAGTAGCACTTCTGCTCTAGAACGTGCAAAAACTGACACGTGTAAATTGTAATAGCTTTTTTATACCGGGATTTATTTTTTAAATAGAGCTGTTATGCGTGCTGTTGCTTGGAACGAGGTTTTTGCTAAATTTAAACGAAATTGTTGAAGACCTTGATGGAAAATGAAAATATGGATCCAAATATCAGAATAAGATCACAGAATAGAAAGTACTTATGTTTCGCGTAAACACTTTTGTTCAGTTTTTCCAGATTGGAGGTAAACTTGAGAATTTTCAAATAATAATAAAAAATCTAAATGAACAGCTGTTATTTTAGTTGATTTAATATTTCATATTCACTGTGAAGATTAAAAGAAACGTCGTTTCCATCCATCCAGTAGGTATGAGGAAATTACGAGTTCTAGTTAATTATGTAAGTAATCGTTTGGTTGTGAAGCACAATCCAAGAAAGTCGCGAAATAATAATTAGTTACGCTTCGGCTACAGTAAATTGAGTCTTCGATAAACGATTTTGCGTATAAATTCGCTTATGAATGTGTTTCTACGTCGACTAATCTGTCCTAGACCTGTTTGGATTGCAGGACAGTGTTAGTGATCTTTAGTTAAATAAATAACTAACTAAGCGACCGACGACAATTTTGAAAAGCAATTGATGTTATGTGGACTAAATGTGGTTTATATTAAAAAATAAGAAAAATTTTGAAAGCTACACAACAATAAATCTAGTTAAAATGTTTTAGTACCATTCGCTAACACTTGATTGCATAATCAAAATGCAATGTGAACATATTATAATCGACAATCATATTTCTAGATTCGTCTACGTAATCATATTTTATATTGATACTCCGTTCCTATTGGTCGCGGCGTGTTATTGTATAGCCTATGGCCTATAATAAATAAGCTATCTAAAACTAATATTTCACTACGGACTAGTAGTTTCTAGCAAAAATTAATTTTTCAAATTTAATACTAAGTACTGACTTGCTAGGTGTACTGTCTAAGAAACAATTTTGACCTTTATCAATACATATTAAGTGTTGAAACGTCCGCCCTGCGCTATTTCGCAAATTTTTTCGGTATACTTTCACATTAATTAAATTATCTGTGAAAAATTCTTTCAATGAAAACGATTAAAATGTGAAGGAGATCTGTAGGTATATTATATAACTAGCTAGGATAAGTATTCCAAGTAGCTTATATTTGCGTAGCATATATCTTTATAAATTATTGCTAATTATTTCTAATGTATAAACTATATTATTGTAAAATTTCATTAAAATCGATTCAGTAATTTTTACGTGAAAGAGTCCAAACATCCATCCATATAAATTTTCCCATTTATAATTTTAGTAGGATTTAATTTTACCACGACAACGCTGCCGGGGTTCAATCATCTGCATTTTTAGTTAATAAAGTAGCGCCAGTGGTAGAAAAAGTGAGAGGAAATAGATTAGCATGGGTTGGACATGTGATGCGGAGGGATGAAAGTCATGTCACAAAACGAATGTTGAATATGAAAGTGGAGGGATACACGGGCAGACGAAGGCCGAATAAAAGATGGATCGATTGTGTGAAGAAGAGAGGAATGGAAGAAAAAGATCTTCTGCGCCGACCCCAGATAATAGGAAATGGGCAAGAGGATGATGATGATTCTTAATTAAATACTATTGGTAAAATCAATTTTAGCAACTCTACCAACTATATAGCAATTATGTTAGTAATAAGTTTCATATAACACTGAACTTATTGGCCAGTATCCAGGCTCCAATTTTAGGCTCCGAAGTGCTACTAGGAATATATAAATGAAATACTTAATTGAGTACTCTTTTACTTCTTTACTTTACTTTTGCAAACAAGTTCAACGATATTATTACATTTATTGTTATACCTTTGATGTCGATAATAATTCATACAAAGACTGAACAAATCTTTAATAGTGATTTATTTCCGTCGAGCCGCAACATATGTGTTTCATCTTTGTTAATATCTCTTTGTTTAGTATTAATTTTTGTTTTAGAAATCGTGTTATTTATACATATAAACAGAACTTGGATAGTCGTCTGTCTGTACAGACAGACAGGACGACACTCCAAACAGTTGTTCCGGCTAATCTCTGAAATGGCTAGACTGATTATGACGGGACTTTTATTCGCAGGAGGAACTTAGGTTACTTTTATTTTAGAAAAATTATTTTATTTAAATTTTTGTTAAATTCCACGCAAACGAAGTCAAGGGTACAGAAACTAAAACACAAAAAAAACTAAAACACTCAGGACGACACTCCAAACAGTTGTTCCGGCTAATCTCTGAAATGGCTAGACTGATTATGACGGGACTTTAATTCGCAGGAGGAACTTAGGTTACTTTTATTTTAGAAAAAATATTTTATTTAAATTTTTGTTAAATTCCACGCAAACGAAGTCAAGGGTACAGAAACTAAAACACAAAAAAAACTAAAACCACTCAGGACGACACTCCAAACAGTTGTTCCGGCTAATCTCTGAAATGGTAGACTGATTATGACGGGACTTTAATTCGCAGGAGGAACTTAGGTTACTTTTATTTTAGAAAAAATATTTTATTTAAATTTTTGTTAAATTCCACGCAAACGAAGTCAAGGGTACAGAAACTAAAACACAATAAAAACTAAAACCACTCAGGACGACACTCCAAACAGTTGTTCCGGCTAATCTCTGAAATGGCTAGACTGATTATGACGGGACTTTTATTCGCAGGAGGAACTTAGGTTACTTTTATTTTAGAAAAATTATTTTATTTAAATTTTTGTTAAATTCCACGCAAACGAAGTCAAGGGTACAGAAACTAAAACACAAAAAAAAAAACTAAAACCTTTCTACCAATCTCTTATTGAATGGTTTCATGTCATAATTTTAGTAAGTAATAAAAAGTAACTTATTATTATATCACTTATGAATTTGTAAATTAATGTATACGTCCTCCAGTTAGGTTGGCTGAAAGAGATCTCTATTTGGCCAAGTCCATCTCTGTACATGTTTTATACTTGTATTATTTCTAGTTAGTCTTTTACGTGCAATAAAGAGGTATTGGTTATTCTCAAGGTGAAAAATCATATGTCATAAAAACCCTATTAATAGCACTATTAAGTTAAAAATTTTATCATCTCTACACAGAAAACCTATTAGGTTACAAGAGAGCGAATTGGTGCCAAGGTCTCAATGAAAGGCCAGAGGATCCAGTTGGTAACGATCTCATTGATGTTCAGATAATTTGAGGCTTATTATTCTTATTCTTTCTGTCTTCAACTCAAGGTACAATCAAAATATTACAATGGCCAGAGCGCGAAATAGTTGGCTAATGTTATAATTAGTTGTTATAATGGAACTGGTATGGACGGCTGCGCAAAGAAATGAAGCCGGCCAAGATGTTTGTGTTTAACATGTGCGCACTACGCCTACCATGACGGCTTAAGAAATTTTTAAACCGCTATTAAAGTGAGATGGTATTATACCCCCAAATAGCGTTGTCCTTATCTACTCATTGTTCGTTGTAAGGCCTCAGGTGTTGGTGAATGTGAAGTGACGCGAGTACACACGAACACATATTTTATCTTTTTTATTGAAAAGGCTAAAATGTTTTACGTCAACATTTCACTCTGAATATTGTCTTTTGTCTCCGAATTTTTTACACAAACGTGTTATACAACTTCAATTAATATATTCGGGTATGAATTGAAATAGTTAATAATTAGTTAAAAAATAATGTTATGTAACGATTGAATTTAATTCGGAATTCAAATCTGTGATTATAGTGAGTGTCACTACGATTAAGAGTCAGGGTTTTTCAAAAAATGAAAATGTGGATTTTCATTTTTTAACAATAAACCATAAGTTTAAGACTGACTTTCTTATTTTAAATGTAGGTTTTTTGAAATTTTACTAAATCTAATAAAATTTTCTTTAACCAAAAAAGCGATCTTTATTAAATTATTACATATGAATAGACATTAAACTGACTATTAATATTGTTTTTATTAAATTACTTCTTTTTGTAAGTCCAATAAGATACAAATTCTGTCGGATAGAAAAAAAGTTATTTTCAAAGCTTTTAAAAATCAAGTAAACCATTTCTGTGGCGCAGTAGTAATCTTTGTAGTAATGACCGTTTTATTCTTTCGTATATCTTCATTCATTACTTTGTAATATGTTTCAAGTTTGTACAAAGTTGGATGTATAATAAAAACGGACGATATAATAAAAACAACTATTTCATAGCTAAAGGTATATAGTACTAAGTTATAAGATACTAAGTTAGATACGATACGATACGATAAGATACTAAGATATCGAGTTTTACCAAGCACGTGCTAATCATAAACGACAACTTTATTCCACCATTATTTTATAGAGACGACTTAGTCTGCGCAAGATTACAATTTCGAGTAACTTATATTTGTATAAATTGTAGCCTATATGTTATTGTGATATATATATAAACTATATTATTGTAAAGTTTCAATCACAGCCGTTTTTACGTGAAAACAGTAACAAACATCCATCCATGCAAATTTTTGGCTTAATAATATTAGTAGGACATAATTTTGTTTGTAATTGAACAGAATAATCAAGTAAAAATATACTAAATGGTAGAAAAAAGTCGTAAATTAAAAATTATTTTACTTACGAACAGTTTTGCTTGTGTTATTTAAGTCGTTTTTATGTTATAGTTATAAATACAGTGCTCCATTCATTATGTTTATTAGAAGCGTCATTAAACTTGTGTTTCGCTGCCATTCGTAGATTCCTATGACGCAACAGTTACGTTGAACGATGACCCTCTTATTATCAACAGACACAGATGTTTTACTCAAAAAATTGATTCGCCGGTGTGAAAATGACTTACGTTCAATTCAATTACATATACTTATATTACCATAAGGTAAGGTAACAAAATATGGATAAACTTATTTTGTTTGAAAATTGGACAAGATTTTTTTTTTTGGACGGACTTATGCTGAAGCCTCAGATGGCTATGTTCAGCTTTGCAATGAGTGTGTTTGTGGAAGGTGCACGAACGGAAGGTTCGACACCTAGCCAGCTAACGCCACCGGCGACCGTTCCGGTGTCGTTATGGACGAAGCAAAGGGAGTCGACGCAGCTTGAGCGCACCGTCTAATGGGTCGAACGCTCAAGTTCGCCGTGTAGTGGAGGGTGAGAATCTAGCCGGTACATGACGGTACCGGGTATATGTTTGAGGTATGCGTGGCCCGGGTTTTCGCGCTCGCCGACGAGCGCGGTGAGAGTGAGACGTGGGTATGTGGCGTGAGGGACGACGCGATTGGTGGCCGGCAGGAAGGATTGGTTTGCGCGTGTGATGGGGTCGGGCGGGTCGGACAAGATGTTTTTGGAGCGGCGGGCTTTAGCCGAGACGCTATCTGTCGGGGTGTAGTCTATCATTTTGCGAATGAGAGTATTTGGGTGGGTGAGAGCGTTAGAGAAGTAGCGAGTGGCTAGATCTTTTATATGGGACTCGATCGACTGAAGGTCTAGATCGTAGTGTAAGTCTATGCTGCGTGAGTACCACGGGGCACCCAGAGCACGACGTATGAATTTATACTGTACTACCTGAAGTTTGTGCAGCCGGCACTTAGGGACGTGGGCGAACACTACGGACGCGTGGGTAAGGATCGGGCGTATACAAGCTTTGTATAATGTCAAATTATTTCTAAGTGACATTTTATTTCGCTTCCTAATGAGGTGGAATAGTCTGCCTAAGATGAAGGCTGCACGATTGCGAACTATGTCGATATGAGGTTTAAACGTTAGCTGTCTATCTAGCGTAACGCCTAAATATTTGACTTGGTCTTGCCAGAGAATTGGCTTATTGAAAAGTTTTATTGACTGAAGGTCGGGGGTGGCTATTTGAGCCCTACCTCGATGAAAGTACATTGCTGCACTCTTATCGGAGTTGACCTCGATTCGCCATTTGGTGAACCAGGCTCCGAGTGAGTCGGTGGCTATGTAGGTTGGAGATGTTTAAACCGGACGTAAATAGTGCGGTGTCGTCCGCGAATAATGATAGTTGCGTGCCGAGAGGCGGCCTAGGTATATACCTAGGCCGCCTCTCGGCATGCAACTCCTGTTTTCGATATCGATATCGCTGACGTAAAGCGAAAACAGGAGGGGAGCGAGCACAGGTCCTTGAGGGACGCGGGTTCGGATTGGGCGGGGAGACGAGTCTTCTATGCGGTAGCGAAAGAAGCGGTTCGTTAGATAGGCTCGTACGATGTGTACGAGTCTATCCGGCACATTGAGTTGGTGTAGTTTATACACCAAACCACTGAGAATTACTGGAAGCCTGTATGTCGTGCTTTACAGTGCGCTGTAAATCACCCATACGTGCCTGGTTATACTCAGAAGGAAACATGTCGTAGGCTCGAATGGCGGCGTTGTTAGCCCTTATCAACCCTCTCAGCTGGTCGGGAAGTCGCATGCGATGGTTGCCCATAGCAGGGTCCTCCCTCGAGGCACCGCTGATTGCGGTGGTGAGGTGGTTGGTAATGGCATCGATTGCCGCTATCGTGTCGTTGGGAGTAGGTAGGTGATCGGAAATAGAGGTTAGGTCGGAGCCTAGAGACGACAGTACAGGGCGTCGGCAGGCAGGCCTAGCTGCAGTAAGACGGGACGCTGGTCGGAGAGGAGGGCTGAGATTGCCTCTACCGAGTGTAGCCGCAGGGCCACATTTCGAAGGAGGGCGAGGTCGAGACTGCTGGGAGAATGGTTGACGTTGGGTCAAAGCGCGAGGTTTTAAGCGTTTTACCGCCATTGGGGAAACTATTTATTGAAGTTTTTCATAGTTCGCACTAGAGTGCGATGTTGGGAGAGGGCGGAGAGTGGGGCCTCGAGTAGGTCCTGCGCGGCGTCGAGCTTAGCGAGCAGCTCGTCGACCTCATCAATGTCGAGGACATTGATGAGACCAACCAGCCTTGAGAGGTTCGACTCTGCGGAGGGGTTCGGAGCTAGGGCGGGTTGCGGTGCCAGAGTAGACACCGGGCGGAAGGCCTGGGGCGCGCGCGTGGGCACGGGCCCGTGGGCGGAGATAAGTTTAATTTTGGGGACTAGACCCACAAGGGGGCCTTGACGCCAAGAGCTGGATTTGGGAGGCGCCGGGCACGATGTATAGGCGGCGGCGAGAGCGGATCGCCTATAGTAGGGCGCGGATTTGGGTTTAGGGGCCATAGGGCACCCTTTGTAATTGGCCGTGTCACCTGTTTGCCCGCATAGGACGCATTCCGGGGGGGGGGGGGGTCGTTCTCGTCTGGGATTTTGGGACGGGGACAGAAGGATGGACTCCTCAGGGGAAAAAAAAAAAAAAAGGGGGTAGGGGGACGACTGGCGCGATAGGTGCGTGAGGTGCGTCAGAAAATAATAAAAAAGTTTGGAGGGAGGAGGCCGCTGCGGATACGGCTGGGGGAGGGTCCTTTTGTTTTTTTTTTTCCCCTGAGGAAAATGCATTAAATTGCATACCCCGGCTGTGGCGAGCCGGCGGTTATGTGGGGCTCTCCTCCCCAGAAGGGGGAGGCCTACCCACTAAAAACCTCAGGGATGGCCTTCCTCAGGCACGTAGGGAGCCCCCGGGAACATCAAGCAACTTCCAGGAACCCCCAGCCTCCGCTCCCTGCTTAGAGAGGAGCCCTCCTCGGGGGAGGCTACACTACCTCCCCCGGTCTCCTCCACCGACGACGCCCCCCGGCCACGGAAGGGGCGTGGTCCATCCCGGGTCGCCGAAGCAGTCGCGACTTCCTCGCGCCCGCCGGCGACCCGCGCGGGCGCCGCAGCTGTGCTGCCGAGCCGGCGCCGCCTTCTTCGAGCGGGATCGGCCATCTCCCGACCCGCTCGGCGGCCTCCTTCTGGAGCATCACTGCTTCACAGAAGGAGGCCACAGCCCTCCTGGGGGTAGGGTCCTGTGCTACAGGTGGCGCACGCGGGCGCAGAGATTCGGAGGGAGATTTGTTAGCGAACGCGATGAAGTCGCTTGCTTAGTTTTTGAAATGAGGGACATGTTCCTGCAGATAGTGCAAGAACAGGGGAAAGTTCTCCGGAGAGAGGGCGTCCATTGCAAGAGTTGCAATGGTGTTATGTTGTTGACGGGGATGTTTTGCCGCCAGAGTGGCGGGGAGTGCGTAGGGCAGGGGGAGGGAGCGCTGAAGGCGCAGTGTGGAAGGCCTAGCTTGCCCTCGCTGTCACGCGGGACGGGGAGGCGAAGACTCCTAGATGTGGTGAGTAAGCCTAAAGAGTGAGTGTTATAGACGACCGTGGTCCTCCACTGAGACTTAACTCAGTGTAGGGTGTGTACCTATGCGGCCAACGAGTGGCCGGAGGAATAGCGCACGTGGAGATGCTGAATCGCACCGGGGACTAGCTGGCTGTTGACTAGGCTCAAATGCCAAGGCCAAGGGAACCAGGTCCTTCCGAGTTTGCATCCGCCCCAGAAGGGGGCAGACAGGCAGTTGGGGCTATGCCTCACTTGGCTTCGTTTGCACCGTTAGGTATCCACCAAGGGCCGAACAGTTATCGGTCTTGCAAAAGACTTTTTTGACGATTTGTATGTTTACACGCCCGCAATGAAAATTGCAGACGTGATGGTCACTCTAGTCCAAGGGAACTAGAATAACCCGGAGAGCGGGCGTCGGCGAGTGCGGCGCGGAGCTCGCGAGACGACTGAGCGGAGCGTGGCGGAGCGCACAGGATGCGGATCGGAGCGAGAGTGTGACCAGATGATGATTTAAACGTGAAAAGTAACGTTCTCAATACAGTTAGCAAATTATATAACTCTGTTTTATCAATTTTTTGTTGAAACTGACACACTAGTCACACTGAATCCTAATAAAGAAGCAATGTTACTGCACTGTCTATGAGTGTCAAACAAATTTGATAGCAACTGATATAATCAACCTGATAATGCCACCTCCATGTTCATATAATAAAAACCTTACATTTTTCAGTACGGTATGGTTTCTAAAAGTCGCGTAAACGAAAAAAGCTGCCGCTAAGTCGACACCCTTAGTGGATGATGCCAACTTTCAAAATTCCAACCAGAAGTTGAAAAATCGTGTAAAATCTTATAAATGTTAAATATAAATAAACTTGGCGGCTGCAGATAATGCACGCATATATTTTTTTTAGTATAGGTTAGCAAGGTTAAGGTCAAGATAAAAAAGCTACAAAAATGTTGAGGATAAGTTTAGAGTAAGTGGGGAAATTTTCACAGACGTTTACCAATTAGTCATAGATAGATTTGGTGAGTTATAGTTATCCACCTTAAAATAAAAATGTTGAAAATGATTTGTGATAGGCACTTATCTATCTCTTACCCTTGCATGTGTGTATGTATTTGTATATCTATCTGTATATATACAAACTAGACGTCGCTTGCTTGCCGCGGGGTGCAAGCACCCCGCGGTGGGGTGGTCCATCCTAACTGTTTTTTTGAAAGAAAGGGTGGTCTGTCAAAATTGGTGTGAAAATGTTGTCTTTTTTGTCACAAAAATCAAATAAAGTACAAAACTGTGTACGGTCGTAAATACACTAAGAAGCTCACGGTGTGCGTGGTCGCCTGAATGCCGCGAGGTGCGCGCACCTCGCGGTAGTGTGGTCTATCCCACTACTGTAAAAAAAAAATTGGCGTTCAGTCGAAAATTGGTGAAAATCTGTCTCCATTTAAGTCAAAACAAACTGAAAAACCGCGTGCAGTTGTAAACACACTAAAAACACATGGCGCTGGTGGTCACGTGAGTGCCGCGAGGTGCGCGCACCTCGCGGTGGAGTGGTCTAACCCACTACAGAAAAAAAAAATGGCGGTCGGTCGAAAACTGGTGAATAATTGTCTCCATTTAAGTCAAACAAACTGAAAAAGCGTGTGCACTTTAAAATACACAAAGAAGCTCACGTCGATTGTAGTCGCGTGAGTGCCGCGAGGTGCGCGCACCTCGCGGTGGTGTGGTCTATCCCACTAATGAAAAAAAAAAAATTGGCGGTCGGTAGAAAATTGGTGAAAAATTGTCACCATTTATGTCGCAAGAAATAAAAAACTGTGTGAGGTTGTAAATACACTAAGAACTTCACGTCGATTGTAGTCGCGTGAGTGCCGCGAGGTGCGCGCACCTCGCGGTGGTGTGGTCTATCCCACTACTGACAAAAAAAATTGGCGGTCGGTCGAAAATTGGTGAAAAATTGTCTCCATTTAAGTCAAACAAACTGAAAAAGCGTGTGCACTTTAAAATACACAAAGAAGCTCACGTCGATTGTAGTCGCGTGAGTGCCGCGAGGTGCGCGCACCTCGCGGTGGTGTGGTCTATCCCACTACTGAAAAAAAAAATTGGCGGTCGGTCGAAATATGGTGAAAAATTGTCTCCATTTGTGTCAAAAGAAACTACAAATCCGTGTACGGTTGCAAAAACACTAAGAAGCTCACGGCGACTGTAGCCGCTTGAGTGCCGCGAGGTGCGCGCACCTCGCGGTGGTGTGGTCTATCCCACTATTGAAAAAAAAATTGGCGGTCGGTTGAAAATTGGTTTAAAATTGTACCCATGTACCTATGTCATATGAAACTGAAAAACTGCGTGCGGTTGTAAGCACACTAAAAAGTTAACGGCTCACTATTGCGATTTTCAAATAAAATCTTGTACAGTTGCAAAGCAGCACAAAAGCATATCGAGGTAAGTAAAAAAAAAAAAAAAGAAATTTCATTTTACTATAAATTTGGATCCGTTTTGACACATTTGGATCCGTTCTACTCTTAAAATCCTTTCATTTGATACCCATATAGTGAAAAGCGCAAAAAAATGTCAGTCGCCATGTTGGATCGGCAGCCATATTGAAATTTTCGAAACATTACTTATGGCGTCGTGTTCTACTTGTCAAGGCCTTTCATTTGATACCCATATAGCGAAAATCGCAAAAAAATGTCAGTCGCCATGTTGGATCGGCGGCCATATTGAAATTTTCGAAACATGACATACGGCGTCGTATTCTGCTTGTCAAGGCCTTTCATTTGATACCCATGAAGCATGGGTTGGAAAACAAAAGCGGTCCGTTATTTTGAGGGCGGCGGCCATTTTGATTTTTTTTTAATATCTCTAACGTGGCTGTATTAGACACTCAAAACCCTTTCATTTGATTACCATATTGTAGGGATTACAATACAAATGATACTTGGCCGTTTTGGACCGGCGGCCATATTGGTTTTTTAACGTTGCCACCAATTGGCTTCGACAGTGCCGAAAAAATCATTTCATTCGATACCCATATCATCGTATCGGGATTGAAAACCGCGAGAATATAGCAAAAAGAGGATATTAAGGTCGAAAATTGGTGAAAAATTGTTTTCATTTAAGTCAAAACAAACTAAAAAACTGTGTGCAGTTGTAAACACACTGAAAAACTCATGGCGCTGGTGGTCGCGTGAGTGCCGCGAGGTGCACGCACCTCGCGGTGGTACTGCTCACTATTCCAATTTTCAAATAAATCTTGTACAGATCTCTTGTTCATCTTGTACAAAATCTTGTAAAGATTATCGAGGTAAGTAAAAAAAAAAGAATTTGTCAATATTCTATAACACACACATTTGGTTCCGTTCTACTCTTAAAGTCCTTTCATTTGATACCCATATAGCGAAAATCGCCAAAAAATGTCAGTCGCCATGTTGGATCGGCGGCCATATTGAAATTTTAGAAACTTCACGTATAGTGTTGTATTCTACTTATCAAGACCTTTTGTTTGATACCCATGAAGCCTGGGTTGGAAAACGAAAGCGGTCCGCCATATTGAGAGCGGCGGCCATTTTGAAATTTTCGACACGTCGCTTATGTCGTCGTGTACTACTTGTCGTGTACCCATAAACCCATAAAACTTGTATACAAAATTGTCTACGTTTGAAAATACACTAAGGGAGTCATGGCGTTTGTGGTCGCGTGAGTGCCACGAGGTGCGCGCACCTCGCGGTGGTAGGGTCTATCGCACTACTGAAAAAAAATTGGCGGTCGGTCGAAAACTGGTGAAAAATTGTCTTCACTTATATCAAATGAAACTACAAAACTGCGTACGGTTGCAAAAAACTAAGAAGCGCTCACGGTGAGTGTGGTCGCGTAAGTGCCGCGAGGTGCGCGCACCTCGCGGTGGCGCTGCTCACTATTGCGATTTTCAAAATCTTGTACAGTTGCTAAGCGGCACAAAAGCATATCGAGGTAAGTAAAAAAAAAAAAAAGTTGTCATTTTACTATAACACACATTTGGGTCGGTTCTACTCTTAAAGTGCTTTCATTTGATACCCATGAAGCGTGGGTTGGAAAACAAAAGCGGTCCGCCATTTTGAGAACGGCGGCCATTGAGAAATTTTTTCATTGTTTCATTTCACATGAAACTACAAAACCGTGTACGGTTGCAAATACACTATGAAGCTCACGGTGAGTTTGGTCCCTTGAGTGCCGCGAGGTGCACGCACCTCGCGGTTGTGGTCCTCGCATTGAAAAGTGAAAAATTGACCATCGGCCAAAATTGGTGAAAATTTGTCTCCATTTAAGTCAAAACAAACTGAAAAAGCGTTTTCAGTTTAAAATACACTAAGAAGCTCACGTCGATTGTAGTCGCGTGAGTGCCGCGAGGTGCGCGCACCTCGCGGTGGAGTAGTCTATCCCACTACTGAAAAAAAAAAAATTACGGTCGGTCGAAAATTGGTGAAAAATTGTTTTCATTTAAGTCGAAACAAACTGAAAAACCGCGTGCAGTTGTAAACACACTGAAAAACTCGTGGCGCTGGTGGTCGCGTGAGTGGCGTTGCTCACAATGCGTTTTTCAAATAAAATCTTGTATAGTTGCGAAGCGGTACAAAAGCATATCGGGGTAAGAAAAAAAAAATAAAAAGAAATTGTCATTTTACTATACCGCACATTTGGTTCCGTTCTACTCTTAAAATCCTTTCATTTGATACCCATATAGTGAAAAGCGCAAAAAATGTCAGTCGCCATGTTGGATCAGCGGCCATATTGAAATTTTCATAACGACACTTATGACGTTGTGTTCTACTCGTCGAGACCTTTCATTTGATACCCATGAACCATGGGTTGGAAAACAAGAGCGGTCCGCCATTTTGAGAGCGGCGGCCATTTTGAATTTTTTTCAATGTTTCTAACGCGGCTGTATTCGACTTGCAAAACCCTTTCATTTGATACCCATATTGTAGGGATTACTGTACAAATGTTATTTGGCGTTTTTGGACCGGCGGCCATATTGGTTTTTTACGTTGCCAGTAATAGGCTTCGATAGCACTGAAAAAATACGTAGACATCGCTTGCTTGCCGCGGGCTGCAAGCACCCCGCGGTGGAGTGGTCTATCCCACTTCTGTTAAAAAAATTGGCGGTCGGTCGAAAATTGGTAAAAATTGTCTCCATTTGTGTCACAAGAAACTACAAAACCGTGTACGGTTGCAAAAACACTAAGAAACTCACGGTGAGTCTGGTCGCTTGAGTGCCGCGAGGTGCGCGCACCTCGCGGTGGTGTGATCTATCCCACTACTGAAAAAAAAAATTGGCGGTCGGTCGAAAACTGGTAAAAATTGTCTCCATTTGTGTCAAAAGAAACTACAAAACCGTGTACGGTTGCAAAAACACTAAGAAGCTCACGGTGAGTCTGGTCGCTTGAGTGCCGCGAGGTGCGCGCACCTCGCGGTGGTGTGGTCTATCCCACTACTGAAAAAAAATTTGGGTGTCGGGCAAAAATTTGTGAAAATTTGTCTCCATTTAAGTCAAAACAAACTGAAAAACCGCGTGCAGTTGTAAACACACTGAAAAACTCATAGCGTTGATGGTCGCGCGAGTGCCGCGAGGTGCACGCACCTCGCGGTGGCGCAGCTCACTATTGCGATTTTCAAATAAAATCTTGTACAGTGGCAAAGCGGTACAAAAAATTTTGAGGAAAGTAAAAAAAAAAAAAAGTTGTCATTTTACTATAAATCACATTTGGTTCCGTTCTACTCTTAAAATCTTTTCATTTGATACCCATATAGTGAAAGTTGCAAAAAAATGCCAGTCGCCATGTTGGATCGGCGGCCATATTGAAATTTTCAAAACGACACTTATGGCGTTGTGTTCTACTCGTCAAGACCTTTCATTTGATACCCATGAAGCATGGGTTGGAAAACAAAAGCGGTCCGCCATTTTGAGAGCGGCGGCCATTTTGAATTTTTTTCATTGTCTCTAACGCGGCTGTATTAGACTTGCAAAACCCTTTCATTTGATACCCATATTGTAGGGATTACAGTACAAATGATACTTGGCCTTTTTGGACCGGCGGCCATATTGGTTTTTTAACGTTGCCACCAATTGGCTTCCATAGTGCTGAAAAAATTATTTCATTCGATACCCATATCACCGTACCGGGATTGAAAACCGCGAGAATATAGCAAAAAAAGAATATTTACCATTACAAAATGGCCGCCAGCGCCGGCGCCATCTTGAAAATGTCAAATGTCAAATTTTTGCAGTGTAGAAGACTAAACCGCTTACCGATTCACGGCAACTGCAGGGGCGCAACTGTCATCGGCTCGCGTCAAAAAATTCGCAAATTCGCCGAAAGGGAAATCTGCCACAGCGCCCAGTGTTGCCATATATCTGGCCCAAAATGGTGGTAAAAATGATCAGCGAGGCCCGGTCGACCCGGCCATGTGAAAAAAAATCGAAAAACACGCGATTTACGTTCTCCCCAAAATCGAGGAAATTACCCCAAAATCGGGGTAAATTACCCCACCGTTCGATGCGGCTCACCGAGCACTTCAAAAGGTCACCCGGGGTTGTCAGTCGAAAAACGCCGGCAACCGTGCGAAAACCGCGATTTCATTTTTTACAAATTGCAACTTTTTACAAAATGGCCGCCGGCGCCGCCGCCATCTTGAAATCTCGGAGTTTCGGATTTTTCCCAATATCTGCACCGTATACGGGGTGGGATGACGTTTGCCGCGCGACTCCAGCGCACCCCGATCTGGGAGATCAATTCGGGTCAAATTCGGTCTGCGAAAAGTTTCCAACCTCTGTGGAGGCCAGTGTTGCCAGTGGAGAAAAATGAAAATACCAGAAAGTCATAGAGGCCCCGCCGGCCTATAGGCCCATGGTATGGAAAAAATCCAAAAGTCGTTATTTCGATTTTCGCCTTTCGGGGCCCCTAGGGGAAAAACTACCAAAAACGGTAGAAATTTTCTCCCACCTGGCAACACTGCTCGCCGAGCTCCACCCCCGCCCGGAACATTTCACCCCGGTCGGAGGCCGCCATCTTGGCGAAAATCCGGTCCGAAAATCGCGTCAAAATTGGCGATCCAAGATGGCCGCCGGCGCCGCCGCCATGTTGTTTTTCGCCGCGCGCCGCATATTTCCCGAAAGTCGAGGACAGTCCCGACCACACGAAAAAAGAAAATCCCGGAAAAAAACAAAAACCGCGCCCGTCGACGGTCGCAAACACGGGTCGAAACGGGTTTTTCAGTCCAAGATGGCGGCGGCGCCATTTTGTTTTTTCGCAGTTTGACAGCCGCACCGCATCCCCGCTACAGTAGTGAACACCCCCACCAAACGGCGTTAAAAACGGAGCCGATTTGAAAAAGTTGACATTTCGCGCCGGCCGCCATCTTGGATTTCAAAATCGAGCTATATCCCAATAGATCGGAAAAAAAAATCTAAAAAATTCCACCCAACATCAAAACCACAAACACCCTCTAAACACCCTAAAAACACCCCTGATCAGTGAGTCAGTCAGTGAGTGAGTGGTAATCGAGCTTTATATATATAGGAGATTTATGTTTATGATTCACTTTGTCGACTGAACTATTACTCCCTGCAAGTATAGTCTTATTTTTTTTGGACGGACTTATGCTGAACCTGCAGATGGCTGGCTATATTCAGCTTTGCCATGTGTGTTTATGGAAGGCGCACGAACAGAAGGGACAACTTTAGTCACTCTCATTACTAATTAGGTTGGCTGGAAGAGATTTAATATTATCTTTAAGAGATAAGTCCGGATATATACCTTCAACGTTACCTAAAACGTTACTTGCACTAGAAAAACCGATTCTATTACGAGCGAAATAAGAGCTATCTGAAGGTCAACATATAAAATATAACGTAACGCTGCGTAAACATGTTATCATAGTAACCTATCAAAATTTTGTTATGTAATAAAGAAATATATGTGAACAAGAATGAATACACAAAAAATCAAGTGTATGCATTCTCGTCCAATACAGCTAAATTGATAACACGACCTTCTTCGGATGTGTTCGGCGCAGATAAGTACGCGTGTCATTTTACTTGAACTAATTACAAGCTGTATCGTTAAGCAAATAGCTAATTGATTTGTTGATTACACTAAATTCTTGTTGTAGTTGTTAGGTAAATAAAAAAATAAGTGTAGCTTAGAACGGAAATGTTTGGATTAAACAAAATCATAACATTGTTAGGTGATATAAATAGCATAGGTGTGTTTGGAAAAACACAAATAACTTGCATATTATCAATTGTAAATTCCAAAACTAAAAACGTAAGATAGTGTTACCTCTGTCCGGACAATACGCGCGTTCTCTACAATTATAACTTGTTATCCAGTCGAATGGTACGGAGATGACCTCGATTTAGATGGCATAGACAGAAAACGAGATGTTGCGTAAAGCAGAGAAAGCGCAAGGCACCGCCATCTGCCCATTTTGTTAAAGCAATCATTTTTAACACTTGTCTTACATTTAGGCACAATACAAACATTGATGTAGTCAAATAAACATTCACAATATTAAGGTCAAGGACATATTTATCTACGAGTAGTACATTTAATATAAAGAGGATTTGTATATTTATATTATATACGAAATTTAAATAAATACCAATAGTTTAAGACCCAGGGAAAACATCAGTTAATAATAATCCTATGAATCTATAATATAATATGCATTAATTCATCCTGATTAGGATGAACTAATGCCAATTTTATAATGAAGAGAACTAGATTTTCGAATATAAAATTATTATAATGATATTTTTTTTCCTATTGTGGTCAGGTCTGACTGACTCATAGGTATTCATTAGAGAAAATAATACTATAATTTTCCTTTTTTTTTTAGAGTGAGGTGTGTCACTGTTCCTGAGTTACTCATCATGCTATTACCTATGTTTTATACATTCAAGGCTAAGAGTGTTTATACCAGTTTTCAAAAATGCTTCTAGTGCGCGTCACGCACGCTCAAGGCCACAAGTGAAACATGCCATTGGCTATAACATTATCTTGGATTTAAACAGTTTTAGCTTTATAAGTTGATTTTAAGTTGCCTACTATTGAAATTGTAAAAATTACTCTACCTACCTACCTACTATTGAAATTGTAAACATCGCGCGTAGTTTCTTCTAAATAACTACTTGTTTATTAGTTATCAAAATTTTCTCTATCAGTTAATGACGAGATGATTGTGTAATAAGAAGAAAAATGCAAAATACATTCAATTTTTTTATTAATACAATATGAGGCTTCTAAGTTCAGGCGTCTCAGGAGCGCCCTGGCGAATCCTCTCACGTTCGCGAGTTGACACTGTCGTATCTGTGAACAGTTAAAATTGGTATTATTACAAGAATAAATCAAGTTCTTACTGCTACATTGCGGCCTTTTATATTCAGCAGCTAATACCCCTAATCTTATAAACTATTACAGAATATATGTATGAGTTTTTTTTTACAACAATATTTTTACAACAGTGACTCTACCATGAGTTTATATATGTATTTGGCGTATAGTTTAACTACAGAACTCATGTCAATCCATTAACTAAAAAGAGTATAATTTTAGCTTCTTACGTTTCCGCTTTAGCGGAGTTTTCGATGCACAAAGTTTTCATACAAAACTTTACGCTGTCTTTATAGTTTGCAAACAAGTATAAACTCATGGCAGCGATACAGAGAACATACTACTTGGACAATCAATTTGCAACAAGAATTTGCCAATTATACAAGGACTACATAGGTACTATTTTTTTCATTCTTTTTGTATATATAATGTAATGAAAATTCATTAATGATTTTAAATGTGTATGCAAGTTGACAATTTAATATAGATTATACATTACAATAGGTTTTGACATATGACATTATTATTTTTATCACATTTTATAATTGTTAGATTTATTTTTATAATTGTTGGATCGTGATCCCGTAAGTAAATTGTTTCGGCTAGGTTACACCTATATGGATCTGATATATATATATATATATATATATATATATATATATATATATATATATATATATATATATATAATATATATATATATATATATATAATATATATATAGTTTTAGTACATCTAATTAAATAATGATTATAATATAAAATTTGTACAAGTATACCTACATTATATTTTGATCCTATAGTAAAGTTATTGATCCATTTTCGACAGAATTATGATTTGTGATAGTTGTAATATAGTGGACAAAATTAATCAGTATGATATATATAAGAAAATAATAAAATTGACTTTATTGTCAAATTAATAAGGAAATCGTTTTAATTAGATTTAGGTTAGTATCAATTAAAATAACAACACAATTCCTTAAAATACTTAAAATGATTACACATATTTTAATTTATTTTACATAGTTCAGTTACAATAAAATATTATAAAGAATTCCAAATGAAATAATTAGTTTATTTAATATTCTAGGCGGTGATCAAAGATGTTATACGTAAACAAAAGGTAAATATCGCCCTAATGTTCGAAATTGAGGCGTTGAAATTCGGGCTATTGGTGTAATTTGATTTAGTCGCATAGCAAAAGCAAGTGAGTGAAGACATCATTTCATGCTTCGATGCTGTGTTTGACTAACGTAACGGCATCTATTTCCGATCTGTACTTTCTGTATCATCTATTTCATTGACTAATAATAGAAACGTCTATTATGTTTGATAATATACGTTTATGTTATAAGTTAAGTATCTACAATTAGATATAAGTTTGTATATGTCGCGTAGTCTTTTTTCCGCAGGAGAGGAGAGTTTGAGACCCTCATAGCTACCAGCGCAACCAAGTGTCCTCGAGGCGACTCAACTGATGTGATCCACCAACCAAACTCAGCCTTTGGTTCTAATGACACTGCGGCTAGAAGTGAGAGCGACCGCTCCTCAGGAGAGGACGCGGTGTATGTCGCGTAGCATGGATATGCGTCATTTATAGTAAAACATCATTTACGGTGATGAATGAAGAATACAGTATGTATCATAACCATATTCCATTTTAGGGATATTTTAAAAGCTTGCTAGGGGAATTTACCACAATATATATCTCTGCGAAGTGCCCCGACAGTGGCAATAGAGGCACTGTCACCACTATTATTGTATTTTTTTTGTTTTCCTTCAGGAGAGGAGACGCAAGACCCTCATGGTTGACCGCAACCAAATGTCACGATGGTTATGTCAGATTTCAGATCGACTGGTCGGCTCGATCGATATGACCTACTGACTAAACTCAGCCTATGCCTTGGTTTTTGGTTGTAGTAAAAGTGATTCTACAGGAGAGGGCGCGGAGCAGCGCTGGCCCATAAAGTAAGAGGCTACATGGCGACGGCGCAGATCGCCGCCTGCAGAGCTTGAAATTTCTACGTTAATTCACTGGAAGAATATGTGGGGGCATAGCATAGTCTGCGGAATTCATCCTTGGTAGGTAAATATAGGGTATGCGGTGTGTAAATATAATCTGTAAGCGCAGTTACATTGTACTCTTGTTAAGTAGCCAGTTCTAGACTAAAATCGACAATTTCTTATGCTTACACCAATAGCCTAGCCCAAAGTAAGCTCTGTAAGGGTAACGGATAGACATACATATATTATACATTTATATTTGAGCAACTATATAAATTATGTGATCTATTAACTATAAGAAAATTATACATTCTTATTTCTATCCAATCCTTTCATGCAGGCTTAGTATTCAATCCTACCACTTTACTTAAAAGAAGAAAAGACATTGCTGTTGTTGCTAAACACGTTGAAACAGCGTTTGCTAGACGACAATATGCAAATCAAGTGACCCATCTTTATAACATTGTAAATAAAAAACTGTATATTTACGGTAAATCTAACATTGAGTGCAAGAAATCTTTAACATCTTGGCTTAAAACTTTGAATTATGATGATACTGAAATGCTTATTTCTCGGGCTGTGTAGTCTCGGTTTCGGATTTAACTGAATAATATATAAATATAACATATAAATATAACTGAATGATAATTATTCGCTTTATTTATTGTATTTGTTTATACTACTATATATTATATAATATTCTATTTCGTTGCATATTTGTCACGTATTTGTGTAACACTATTTGTAGGACATTGCTGTGCTGTCCATCTACCTTGTTCTAGTGTCAAATTAATTATAATAATTATTAAATATGTATGTTATTGGAAGAGTTGGGCCTTCTGGTACAGGTAATTTTTTACTTAAAAGAAGATCCCAAAAATGTTATGTTATACACTAGCTGTAATGTAAGTAAATAAATATTTTAATTTTTTTTTTAATATTATACATATATAAATTTTGGTAGTAATATATTATAACAACCATGACTAAGGTACAAAAAACGAGGTGAAGACCTACTAGAATATCTGGTAAGCTCATCTTTATTCCTACTCAATAAGGGTACCACGCCCACTTTTGTCAACAAAACTAGGGCTCAGGTAATTGACATAACGGTTGCGACTAAGCAAGCGGTTCCTTCAATTGCTAACTGGCATGTGTCAGGTGAAGTATCACTGTCCGATCACAACTACATATGCTTCAGGTATAGAACTAACATAGAAGTAGGCACTATACGACGGAGGAACCCTAGAAATACCAATTGGGCTTCTTATAGGAAAGATCTAGAAATAGAGCTTGGTAATGTTAATCATAGGTTCGGTTCAACTCTGGACTTGGACGCAGAGGCGGAGCGCATCAACACAAGTCTTATTAAGGTCTGGGCAAATAACTGTCCAGAAAAAGAAACAAAAGCCAGAAAGGTACAATGGTGGACACCAGAGTTATCGAAACTCAGGAAGGACACGAGGAAAGCGTTTAACGTCGCTAAGCGCACAAATGACTACTCAGAATACTCAAAGAAGCTAACCACGTATAATACTGAGGTTAGAAGGGCTAAACGTAAATCATGGCGCACTTTCTGTGAATCCATAGAAGCAGTGCCAGAAGGAATGCGACTTAGCAAAGTTATGTCTAAGACAAAAGCTCATCCGCTCACAGCTGTGAAAGATGAGAATGGGAGACTGACAGAAACAGGAAAGGAAGCCCTGGCCGTGATGCTGGATGTGCACTTTCCCGGTTCCAGGGTCGCTAACAATGCCGCAGATGCTAGAAACCATGAGGATCAGACAGCAGTCTGTACCACTAGAGAAGACTGGATATCTGCCAAAAAGATGGTAACAGAGGGAAGGGTCCGATGGGTGATCAGGAGCTTTCAACCATATAAAGCACCTGGACCGGATGGGATCTTTCCTGTGTTGCTACAACAGGGAGAAACGGTACTGGTTCCCATTTTATGCAGGCTATTCAGGGCTTGCATTGCTTTTGGGCATGTACCTAAAGTATGGACAAACGTTAGGGTCAGCTTCATACCCAAGCCAGGGAAAGCTGATTATGATCAGGCCAAAGCGTACAGGCCGATAAGCCTCTCATCATTTCTGCTGAAATCTATAGAGAAGCTTATCGACAGATACATACGGGACGGACCACTCAGAAGGCGGCCTCTACACGGCAAGCAGTATGCTTACCAAGCAGGCAAATCCACTGAGACCGCTCTACATGATGTTGTAAGCAGAGTTGAAAAGACACTGGATTCAAGGGAGGTATGCCTGGGTGCGTTCCTCGATGTAGAGGGTGCATTCGACAGGACCACCTTTGAATCCATAAATGTATCAGCGAGACGACATGGCATCAATGAAACTATCATACGATGGATAAATTGCATGCTACGCAGCAGGTTAATTTCTGCAACGATATTAGGCGAGACAATGAGTGTGATAACAACCAGAGGATGCCCACAGGGTGGGGCACTCTCCCCTACACTCTGGTGTCTAGTGGTTGACCCATTGATCGAGCAATTGAATGAGGGACCACTGAACACAGTTGGTTATGCAGATGATCTAGTCATACTGATAAACGGTAAAGTGCCGAGTGTCGTAGCTGATCTGATGCAAGATGCTTTACATAAGGTCGAGCGATGGTGTAATGAGACTCGTCTCAATATCAGCCCAGCGAAGACAGTGATTGTACCGTTCACACGCAAGAGGAAGCTTGATGGAATGGGTAACCTCAAGTTGCGTGGAGCGGAGATACCATGGTCCACGGAAGTAAAATATCTAGGTGTAACTCTAGATAAAGAACTAACGTGAAAGGAACATGTGACGCTTACTATCGAGAAGGCCACAAGGGCCTTTAACATGTGTCGCCACACATTTGGTAAAACCTGGGGACTTAAACCAAAGATCCTCTACTGGATTTACAACATAATGATACTACCTATAATTGCGTATGGCAGTATTGCCTGGTGGCCAAGAACGAACCTAACCACATGCAGAGGAGTATTAGGAAAACTACAAAGGCTGGCCTGCATGGCCATAACAGGGGCCTTTAAAACTACTCCTACAGCAGCAATGGAACGGTTCCTGAACCTTGAGCCTCTACACATTTACATACAAAGGATGGCAATAAAGGCGTTGTACAGACTCACTATGATGGGTATGTGGAACGCCGACGGGCCATGCACAGGTCACGTGGACATGAAGCATGACAATGGAATTCTGTCGCTAGCTATGACCAGTGATAAAATGACGCCTAAATACGTATTCAGGCGCCAATTCGAGATCCACATCCCATCAAGAGAAGAGTGGAACAGAGGATTGGTATCCCAACGGGTTAACACCCTCTTCTGGTACACAGACGGATCGAAAATGATGTCTGGAACGGGGACAGGCATATACTGCAACAAGATTGAGAAATCCATCAGCATGAGCAAACTGGCAACTGTGTTTCAGGCTGAAACCTACGCCATTATAGCCTGTGTGCAGGAGAATCTAGATAGAGGCTGTAAAGGTCAAACCATCTATATCCTCAGCGATAGCCAAGCAACCCTGAAAGCGTTGTCTAGCTATAAGGTGGAATCCAAACTGGTAATGAACGCCATCGAAGTGCTTAATAAGCTTGCAAAGACCAACACTGTACGCCTAGTTTGGATACCAGGACACAACGGTTTCCCTGGAAACGAAAAGGCTGATTACCTGGCAAGGAAGGGTTCGGAAACGCCCATGGTGGGACCTGAACCCTTTGTCGGCATCACGTCAAAGACAATTGGAACACATATAAGAATGCAATCGCATGCGAGGCATACAGAGGAATGGAATAACCTACAGGGAATGACGCACGCCAAGCTCTTTATGGGCTCAGAAAACTGGCTGAGATTCACACTGAGCTCAAGTAGGCTCCACACCCGCCTGGTGCTTGGTGCCCTTACAGGACACTTTGGTACTAGAACTATGCTGCACAAGATGGGCCTCACTGAGACCAATCTATGCAGGACCTGCAAGACCGAGGAGGAGAGCATGACACATCTATTGTGCAACTGCGATGCTCTGGCCGGCAGTAGGCAAAGGTTGATAGGGATTGGATACCCAAAACCCAACGACTTTAGGGTAATGCCACCAAGGGACATAATCAGGCTCTTGAGCACGATTGATTGGACTGACGGTGGTCAAGTAACTGTCTAACGACATTAAGAAGTAGGAACTAATGGGGTAGCACAAAAGACCCATAATGGGTCGAAGTGCGTTGGCACCTCACGGTAGCCACCCCGGCCCCCTAAGAAGAGAAGAAGAAGGTACAAATGCTCGCATTCATCATGCAAATATCTGACCCCACCGGGACTCGAACCCGGGACCTCAGTGGTGGCGACACCTTGAAACTGCTACATCAACCACTCGACCACGGAAGTCGTCAATGAAATGACTACTATAAATAATATAATATACTTTAAATGGTGAGTACCACCCAAATATCGAAAGTACATGTCGGAGGTTCTCCACTACTACTACACAGACAGTTATCATGTTTACACGTTATTACATAATCACGATTACATACAACAATAGATTTGCAAAACAAATTGGACCGTAAATATAGCAAAATACGAATCACTTAATGTTAATATTAACTTTGCCTATGTGTTAGTCACCCGTTCATTAAACTTCAAGTGAGTTATTATTTCTGTGTGTTTCATGCATCCTATCGACACACTAAAACGGCAACCACATTAAGTATTTTCATGTAATGTTCTCAGACATCTTTTAAATTTACCTTTAAAAATAAATCCGTTGTAATCAGTATATAACTTCGCAATAGTTAGTAATGGCTAGTTTTAAAATACCTATTGCTTGTGTCGCGGCTCCATTTTTTTTGTGGGCGACTGATCGATTAAGATACTAAGTAGGTTTCTGATTTGACCGGTTCTAGTGTAATTATATAACAATATAAAAGTTATAAAAAGTTTAAATAATGCAATATTGCTTTTTTTTTGTAATATATGCCTAGAACCATAAAATGACTTGTTTTTAATTTTATTCATATATTTTAATCACGCCTGTTCTAGTTTTATCAAGACATTGTGTAACAGGGGGCGGGTCTGTGGCTAGTCGGCTCTTACCACGTCCATGAGAAGGATAAGGGTATATAAAACCTTTATTTTAAATCACTGACTGCACGGAGTGTGTGCCAAAATAGAATTTTATAATGTCATATATTATATTTTATTTTGAAATCAGCGATTTCCCGAACGGCAGATTAATAAATTTTCCATTTCATTTCATAGACTAAACACAGTGTTTATAAAATACCGTAAATTATATACAAAACAAATATTTAACATTATTTAACTTACATTCTACTTGTTTACGTTACGTCTTTCAGACATTGTTGTACAAATGAAATGCATGTTTTAAAACATTAAATTGAATTATTAAATGCTTGTGACACATCAACATATTTTTGAGCCATTTTAAAACGAAGGCGCCATCTGTATTCTATTATGCCAACAATTTATTTTTTATTATCAGAAAATCCGTCCATCAAATCAAATCATTTTATATGCGTAATATGGATTCCACGGAGGTTATATTATTTATGATATAAATATCCTCCTCCTTATTTATT
Source organism: Scirpophaga incertulas (assembly GCA_036419045.1). Classification (NCBI taxonomy): domain Eukaryota; kingdom Metazoa; phylum Arthropoda; class Insecta; order Lepidoptera; family Crambidae; genus Scirpophaga; species Scirpophaga incertulas. Next base: position 7,796,605 of record CM071644.1, read on the forward strand.
AATAAAAGCCTCATAAAAGGTATCGATTCGATGCTAGAGCTGAGAACAGTCTGTAAATTAAGAGGTTTCCACTGTGATGACTGTTACCGAAAATAAAATAAATATTGCTCTAATTAAATTCGTTTTCAACTTTAAAACCTAAACATGTGCTAGTAATATTACATAAAATATGTAGGTTATTATAGGATTTGCCTAAAGTTCTCAAAATGAGGATATTTCATAGCCAATATTCCTTGTATTTCAAGGTCAGTGAGATATATTAATAATAAATAATAATAATTAACCATAAAATAAATATTTCACAGAATATAACCTTAAATTCCCAATGACATTACGAAATTAGATGGTACCAGCTTAGATACAGGGTTTAGATCCAGCTTAGATTCCAGATACAGGGCAAGTAGCTAATAATCATTTTAGTCCTTCTAAGGGCAACAATATGATTTACCGACATTATAGTTTTCTAAGAGAAATATTAATATGTAATATAAAGGTCAACATTTTATTTTTCTCTTTGGACGATATAATAAGGGTCGACTATGGGAATTGACTGCATTTATGACGACTTGTCCCTTATCACAATTAAAATAACCTTTAATCAACATTCATTTTGCAGGCACTTATTAATGTTAAACAAATTTGTGTAAGAGTACACAAAATCTTGTACGTGCATGTGAAGAAAAATGATGAAAAAAGACTCTACGTTTGTTCAAAAATTTGGAGAGCTCTCCCGAGAAGAACAGGTAAGAAACTTTGAAGATGTATATTTCTTCTACAATATTACTTAATATATAATTTAACACAATCATATATAATAAACTTGTATGAATTCCTACATGTATTATAATAATGATATTAGTAATATGTGATTGACATATGTGACTAAAAGTTAAAATTATGTTACAATGTAGACACGGCTGCAAGTCAGGCTGTGGGTTGACCTTGAGACCGTCTTTATTTTCTACGTAATAGAAGCTGTTACGTTGACGTTCTGTACTTTACATTGACTGTTATTGGTTACAAGTATACTTTTGGTCTTTTTTGTTTACAAGTATAGTAATATTAAGCAATTTAGTTATTAACAGTTAAATAACGATAACTTATGAAAAGGATAGTTGCATCCAATACAAAATTCAACAAATTCGTGAGAAACCCTCATAATTTTACTATTATTTTAATATATTTTAATAAATAACAACAGAAAATGACAGAATATATTTCAATACTTTATATCAATGTCAAAATAAAAAAATATATTATACAATAAAAAGGTACAACTGTTATACTTATAATCGATCAAGCTTAAATTAAAACCAGCGGACACCTCGTGTGATTCTAGTTACTGACGCTGTTTAATTTTAGTTAAATTCCATATTGCGCGATTATTAATTGTGTTAGATCGAATTTCTGAGTAAGCAAGCTTAGCATAGATGCAGAATCATATTATGTATAGAATTCAATAATATTAATTAATATAAATTTTGATAATCATTTGAAACTACATATAAACTAGTTTTGAAGATGAAAATGTTTATAATAGGTTATAATGCTTATAATAGGTTTTGTATGGAGATTTAGAGTTTTACTAAATGAATACTAATGTTTTATCAATTATTTTATAGCCGAGAAACCACATTATATGAAATCCTTTTTTTACACAGTCTATTATGATAATACGAAATCTCAATTAACGTAATTTAAAATCAAGAAAATGTGTTATCAGAAACTTGTAGCTAATAACTTTTAAAATCTAGGGACAAAAAAATGGTATTAAGAACGTTTTTTTTTTAAATTTAAATAGACAAAATTGCCGGATGTATTATAATTAAAACTTACGCAATATTGAGAATATGTTATGCAACATAAGAAAACATAAACATTTTATTCCTAATTGTGATTACAACTGAGCAAAACTATTATTTTTCCAATACTAATAAAATAAAAAAATATTATGTTCCTTTTCTCAGTTGCTTCTAGCTTTACTTACTTGCTTGAAATTAACTATGCAGAAGTTCTGAACTCAATCGAGAAACGTTACCTGCAGCGAATTCATATTTAAGAAACAAAAAGTGAATTTCGACAATATAACTGAATCATAACTTATCCCATGTTCCTAGCCCTAACACCAGGGAATAAATCTTAAAGCGATAAAATTGGTGTGCTGTTATCTATAATGCTATGCCGTAGTGTTTATTAATGTTTGTTAAAAGAATGCAATTCAAAGTTACTTTTTAAAATTTATTTTTCGTTTCACTCGAATACGTCCAATAGTAATATGGTTAAGTTGTCACTTAGTATCTCAAGTAACAACGTTTATAGATTTCTCGATTCGAACCGAAACAAATGTTGCATCAAACAAGCAAGCCCGGGCTCGCGGCTGTTTGACACGAATTGGCCGGGCTGCCATTGCTATATGAATATACAAATCAATTAAATCACATTGTTTTTAATAACGATTTACAACCTAAGAGACTTTTCAATTTTGTTTTTGAGAATGTTGGTTGTTTTATGAGTAAAGGTTGACTATAAAGACTAATTAAGTGAACGTTTGTTCTACATTATATTTTAAGATTTTATGAATACCACTCCTGTACAGAAATCAAAACAATATTAAGAATATCAATTGAACAGGAGTCAAAGTCAAAGTTATCCAAAACGTCTTCATTGTTAGTAAACAATAGTATTAAAGTGATTATTAAATAGATTTATATAGGTACTTTGTAGGGGCCAAGTCAATCTTGGACAGTCCTGATAATTAGACGAAACGTCTAAAACATTTTGGTTTGCGGTAGAGATACGTGCCATTTTCATGCATAATTTGGAGTGAAGTATGGCTGACATTGTTTTGGGTATGGACCTATAGTGGTTAACATATGCCCAATTCTATGAATGCTTGCGAATAAAGTCACTTGTGCTACGCTAGTTTAGTTTAGAAGCTGCCGATACTGACTACCAATAACTTCTAAGCTTTATTTATTTTTTGACTCTGCGTGTGAACGTCCATGGCATAGATAAACAGTTCTAGTAATTCGTACTGAGCGGATGCTAACAACTAGTCATTGACCCAGCTTTTGGTGTTCCCAGCTACGGCAAACAGCCGCTTGTGATCAGTGCTACGAAATACAACTACGACTCTACGAACACGCTACGACTGTCAGGAACTAAGCAGGGAAAAATAATTATTAGGCACGGCGGTGTCGTTTGGCGTTGGATAATAAAACTCGCGAATACATGTGGTACGTACATATGTGTATTAATGAAAAAAGCTATAGTCAGGACACACATGACCACTTTTGTAATTTCTTACGGGGCACAGATATTTTAGCAGCTAGCCCGTTAAGACGAAACATCAAGGTCACGACAACTGATAGGCATTTGTAAAATCTATTGCTGTCACGCCATGATTGAACTCGTAGAGTGCAATAGAGACAAAAGATTGCTTACGAATAAGAGACATAATCAAAGTCTAGTAGTTCCCTATTTATTCCTCCAAAACTGAAACGATTTATACACTTTCTTCAATAAGAAATATCGGAAGCTTTGATTTTTTATGGCTACTCACAAATCTCACACAAATCTAGCTATTTTTAAAGCTTTTAAACATTTATAATTATTTTTAAATAATGTATATAATAAAATGATAACATGAAGTAGCCATGACAAATGAAGAAGACATGATGATAGAAGCCATATATAAGTATTAAGAAAAGTAGTGCTCGATTATGATTTTCCAGGGAGTAAACAGTACGTTTATTTGGAAAATACGACATCCGATTTCCTTAACGTGATTAATATTTTTCTCCAAATGCTAAACTACGTAGTTTAAATAATTAAACATTTTAAATCTTTATGAAAAATTTCTGATTATTGTTTAAAGAGTCATAAACTACTGCTTCCCATTCATAGGGACTATCACATCACTTTTTTTATTTCATAATGATCATGATTATATTTGAGCAACAATTTTCTTTTTTACAGACCAAAAAGGTTGGAGTCGCAGTTTGTGCATTGAAAATATTATATTACAATATTACGGTTTCACCACCTATATATGTTTGAGATAGCTGTTTCAGCTTGATGAGCAGTTTGAGATAACTAACAGACAAATGATTCATATAAAAAATATGACAAAAATCTGCATCTTATCTGAAAGTGGGTAAACCAATTCTTAAGAAATTTACATGAATATAAAAAGTTAAAGAACTTGAGTCAAAATATTAGTAGATCAAATTCATTCAGTATTACCGCGAGCTTACGTCCGTTCAGCATTTTCAGTGAATTACGGAAAACGTAAACGGTAAACATTGGATTGTGCAAAACACGGGCTAACTATTCATTATCCTGTGATTTCGGCGGCAGCGGTCCGGACTCGTAAAAGTTGGACATGCAAACAAATAAACAATACGAAACATGGAAATCTCGAATGTAAACGAACATTTTCAATTTATCCGAGTACATTTAAAAGTTCATAAGTAGTTGTTTCTTTTCTAGTGGTGTTTTCATTTATATAGCACGATTGTCAAATAACTACGATCCTATTCACGTGTGGTTTGTAAATATAATCATAGATTAAAAACAATTTTAATGAAATTCTTAAGATTATTCTACTTTAATAAAAAAGTACACGTAATTTTTACACATAAAACTTTTGCTTGTTTAAGTTAAAAAAGACTGCTTTACAAATTAAACATGTGGTTGGTATTGTGTAAATTACTAGTGGCCCGCCCCTGTTTCGCACGGGTGGGAAATAAATATTTTTCTGCGTTAAAAACATACACAACATAATTTTGATTCATATCAAACAAAAGGGCCACCTGTATTTTAATAAACCAACAAGTTTATACGTTTTTATAATTAACTTCAAAAAATCCTACATTAAATTGTATTTGTATAATTATCGTTTCCAACCTATACATGTTCTTGCGCAACCAGCAGTAAACATCTTCAAATTCCTGTCTAGAAAGTTTAAAACTTATGCATTCGAATTAGGGTGGTTATTGTGTAAGGCGTCAATTAATAAAAAATCGTAATATATTTGGTCTGTTAAGAACGTTGAAAGGTCAAACAAGAACCATCAAGAACCCTTACATTGCAAAGAACCAGCAAGGACAATTTTATTTCTCTCCCCTTTATTGTTACAGAGGCGTCATTTCGAACCTTATCGCAGGGCAAATAGTTAAACGAACTTCTATTATAAGATTAGAGACAAGTCAGATCATATTAGATATATCCGATGCACTAACAATAGGATAGGTAACATTTTTTTTCTACATACATTAAGGATTAGTGCAACTATTAACACTGGGTAATACTGTAGAAATAATGGTGTACCTGCAATTAGTACTTTTAAACATTTTGACGACATGTTTACGGCATTGTCCCAGATGGCTTAAGAACGTTCCTGTTGCAACCATGATGTTATGATTTGGTAAAATTTAATTTCTATGACCCTATTAACTTTATTTAGAGTAATATTCAATGCGTGAAAGCTATATACTATTTCTTTTGTGTAAAAAAATTGTATAATACTTTAGGTTTACAATTCACTTATTTAAAAAAATAACCAGAAATTTTTAAGTTATCTTTCATTTATAAAATCTAAATTACTTGTATTTTATCTCATAAACATCTCATCATATTCAGTTGAAGCAATCTCGTATTTACTAAACTTAGAATCATTTATGAATATTGTAAATAACCTTTCCTAAAAATCAATCAAACGTTTTTATCATCTGAGTATTTAATAATTGACTTTATAACAACCCTATTTCATAAGATTGTTGAATAAGATGTGTTTCATAAGATTGTTGTAGAAGATTGTTGAACAAATGTGCTAAGATTGTTTTGACAACGAAATTACAAATACAAAAACTCAGGTAAGCAAAATTATCAAATCGACTCGCCAACGATTGCCGAATTAGTTATAAAACCTCTGTTGTAAGGTTGTAACCAAAACAATGATCATATTGTGAACTCTTCTTCATTTTGATTGAGTTGTGATAAGGATGATGAATCTGTACCGTATTATTTCATTGACTCGCATTTGACACTCGAATTATTTAAATAGCTGTAAGCCATAAAGTGACTAATTTTTACCATGACGTACTGTACGTATACAAAAATATGTTTTTAGTGGCCAATCTTTTTCATTACAACCGTTCCTAGGGGATTTATTTAGGTTTGTTGAATTACATATTCCCTATTATCAATTAAATACTTCATGATTCACTTTAGAGACTTATGAATTGTAATTTCCCGTTTGAATCCTTTCGAATATAGAAAAGTGGTTTAGCTTAGGTTATTAAAAACATCTCTGAATTTCATACAAAACAACATTCATTTAAATCGTTGTTAAAAGTAGAGCCAATGTGAATCGCATAATTTGCATCATAGAACAAATCAATTCAAAATAAGTTGTAAATTGAATCGCAATTAAAGGATGGTCAATCCACAGGTCATGGAATTAACGTTAGCTGGAGTAAGCGCGTAGTTCTTTTTGTAATGACTCATTGTTGTTAGCCGCGTGGCTCTTACAGCTTTACTTTGAGTTCTATCAGTCAGGCGAGGCTATACCTGTAAGTGTGCAGAGTCAGCAACAGCCGTTCAGGATCGTCGCGATTCAAGAGCGTAGCTACAAGGTCGGACGCTTAAGATCGTCGCGTAGTGCAAAGTGAGATTGAAGCCAACAAGTCACAATTGACTGAAACGAAATGTGGCACTTCGTGGAGACAGATTATTAATATCATTTAATATATATGTTAGAAAAGGAGTAATAGCTTTCAACTATTTGGGTACGGGCAGCGTTAATAGTCTATTTTAGGAACAACGTAGACTAGAATTGTAGTCTGCGCCCACAATAGCAAATACTTTTCGCATTCCGAACAAAGCCTGGAGTCCCATTCCATGTGAATACAAGTATGTTGTAGCCTTTGCCAGTGTTTAGGCAATGGATATAATGAGACTCAGTGGTGTTGATATAGTCTGATATCGTCTATTATGGTCTCCATTATAATAACTTATTTATTTAGTTTTTTTTTAGACGGACTTATGCTGAAGCCTCAGATGGCTATGTTCAACACTGATTTATTCAACTAAAACTAAGGCTTATATATTAATATGCGCGTGCGTATTGCTGCCTCTTAATACGTGCCGTTATCTCAATACATGCAGCTATGCAGTCGCTACATAGACCAATGTCGCCTTTAAAGAGATTATATAGCAAAGTTTACGAAATATTTACTTATTAGTCAGGTAGTTTTATATCACCTGGTTTCATGTGTTTTGCTGAAGGACGACTACATCAGTGTACACATATTTCACAGTTGTATAAGATGTTTCACGCTCTTCAATGCAGTATTTATAACTGTCTGAGCCGCAATACACTGCAATATTGTCAAGATGTTTGTGCAGCCTAGAGTTATCTTATGATTTGCCATACTTATTTTTCCAGCGGTACAAAAGGCTTTTGAGTGTTCTTGCCCTGTGTTTTCCTACAAAGCGGATGTACGAGTTTTGTTGTTCAATTTAATCATTAACTAGTCTCTACATTTATAAACATATTTTTTTATTACACTCCTCCTCCTTAATCTCACCTTTAAATATAAGAAACGGCGTGTTTCCAACTGAACATGTCTAAAATCATACTAGTTTTGTAAAAAGAAAAAAGAGTGAATACCTTTGTGAACTGAATGAATATTGTTAAGAGGTCAGTTTGTGAAATACTTGCCACTAAATATGGCGGTTAACTGAAAATATATTTAATAAGCAGTAGCACGCAATCACGGAGTCAATTGGAGTCTTAAAGCGAACTCGTGACTTGATAAGTCAATGCTGCCATCAGATAAGCTTACCCCGTAATACTGAGCAGCAATAGTAAGAAGAAATGGCAAGACTGACGATCAGAAACTATGAAGCGGAAAGCAAGGACAATACTACACTAATGAAAACCTTAAAAAAGGAGAATGAGAGAGAGAGATCGATGATTACTATAATGACAATAATTTGAGCTCTTAGTTAGTAGTGCATGAATGACTTATCATCACCATAACATAGCCCGTCCCCACCAAGGTCGACCTCGCAGGCTCAGTGCGAATTTCTTGACTTCATTTACATGTTTAACTTTCTTCGCAAGTATACACAGGTTGCCTTACGATGATTAACCATAGGAGCATTAGATAAATGTACATATAAGATTCCAATAACTAAAAATACGTAGTACATAGCAGAAACGACCCTGTCTCAATGATTAGAAGACAAGTGCTGAGACAACAACACTACAAGTGACAATCCCGAACAACTTATATACATATATAATTAACATGTATTATATTAATTGTGTTACCTAGCGGTATATTCCACTTGTGCAAATGATACCACCAAATATTGAAACAATGTAATTAAACACCTACAATTCACCAATATTTATTAAGTCCCACTGTTATTGTAACTAATGTAAATTCCCTTGGTCGGGTCTTATCAAATCTACGTGAGGAAAGAGAGCGGTGACACATCTCTTCTTAATCCACCATCACACAGATTCTATCAATATCCTTAAGAGGTATAATTGCAAAGACAATTGGTGATTACCTTCTCTGACAAGAATATCAAAACTTCATTAGCAATATGTAAATAACTTATGAACTGATACTGATAATAATGGCCATAAACATTAGAATCGAGACAATTTTGTATTGAATTTCGTTCACCATTTAAAGATTGTATATCCGGATGTTGCATACGTCACTAAATAATATTTAGTAGTGTGAAAAAATTATCGTAAAATTTCTCCAACAAAGTAATTTTTAAGTACTTTTTATGTTTGAACAGCCCTACATGAGCGTACGGATAATACTGCGCAACAATTTATTGAGCGCCGTAACGTCTACAAGTAGATAGCATTTCTTTTGTATTAACAACGGACTAGGGATGTCACTTAAAAGTTTTTGATTAAGTTTTAAGCTAGTGATCTATGTAGGTCGATTTTCAAGTTTTTGGTAAGCACCTAGGGCTCATCTAATTCCTAACTTATATGCCAAATATTATTTCGTCGACCGTGAAATATTCTATATGTATTGGTATAGTTAGTTTTCTTTGAATAGTTATGATATTTTTTATTGAGCGATATTCCTGACTATTTACAACCCCTATGACTTAACTATTATGCTACTGTAATGTTTTTTCTTCTTATTAGCCACAAAAACAATGAGTAACTTGTTACAACCACATATCAGATTATATCCACTTTTCAATTAAATAAAACCTACGAATAAAAATTTAGTTTAAACATTGCTACTATACATGACATTTGTAAGTTCACATAAAGGACATAGTGACAATCTTGTCAATTATGAGAATAAGAATATAAATTAACTACTGCATAATTACCATCCAGCTCCAGGAATGAATAGCACCAGGAATTGTGTAGTAATTATTATACCTATTATACTAATATAAATTAATTTGTTGTAGAGAGATTTATACACGGCAATAAAATGGATAAAATTATTTATAAAACAATGGACCTCATATCCAGCAATGGACCTCTAATGAATAAAGACGATGATAAAACATATAGAACAATTTCGTTCGTCGTAATAAAAGAAGTACGTGTAAAAAAGTGAAATATTAAATTTATCCCTCAATTACATATATATTATATAAGATAAAGCTATAATAATAATGAACATATATATGGTATAAGATTGGGAGCAATCAGCTCAGATAATTGCATTAATTAATTCAACTTATGGTTCATGTTCTTGAAATTTTTCACGTCTTTTAATTTCGTTATGGTCAACCAAATATAATAAAAAAATATGGTCCTACAATGGTCCAGAGGAATCAGAATATGACTGTCCGACAATGTTCAAAACGTTGTGGATACTTACTTTATCATTCTTATAAATGATTCAATAAAATAATTACCTCCATTTACTTTAATCTTCTTTAGAAAAACCTAATCAGCAGAACCTAAAAGATAAGATATATGATGGATGTATAAGTAATAAAAATATCAAGTTTGCTGCAATCCACTGATTATCACTTTGGACATAATATTAAATATATTATTACTATTTAAGACTGAGTTAAATTATTAATATGTAGTCATTAAAATGATAGAAAAATCAAAGGAAAAAAAAAATGAAGATGGACGTGTATATTGATATTTTTCGAAATTTAAAGATGTAATCTTTTCATTAATTACTCGGTGAATTTTCTTGCTGAAAACCACCAATCCTTATCAAATCGTCACAAATATATTACAATGTTACCTTAAAATACGATAAGTATATTGACATAAAAAAATTAAATATTTAATAATTCCACGATACTTGCAGGACCTGAACGTTTATTTCAGAAAATCTATTCTACTGTTTATAATCCAAATTATTATTTGATTACTACTCAATTATTAAGGTCATTTTATTTTCTATAAGGGGAAAAGTTAATGATGTTATTTGCCATTTTAAGGGCGATAATTTCATAAAAATCTTTCATGTATCAGAACAGCAAGAAGGGTATGACATTAAGACACAAAAAGATTAATTATTTTTAATATTTAATTTTATTTAATCATCTCTTAGCATATACAGGAAACATTTATAAAATAGCCGCTAATCATAATAATAAAATTATGATAACATTTTCAGAAACATTTCTGAAATTTATTATTACAAATTAAATTAAAACCTTGCCTCTTTAGTTTTGTAGATTGCTTACTTAGAGTTAGAACCGGAACAAAGAATACATAAAACGTCACAAACCAGGATTGACTAAAGAATAAACAATAAAAAATTCACTATACATAAGCATAGAACAGTCTCATTATATTTCATTTTCCTTCATAAAACCATTAATAAAAATCATCGCTCAAAATTTCTCTCGCGCTCAAAACACAAAATGTTCTAACTACTACATAATATCAATTATAAATTCTATTTAATCGATTGAAATATGATGTAACTTATCGATGATAATTTCAAGATTCACTCGAACTATAAGATCTAAATTTACTGTTTATAATTCTTGATAAATACAAGGTGGTATTGGCCTTCAGCGTACGTTAATGTATTTCCCTCTGAGAGTTAAGATTCGATCGTTGTTTTTGTCTCTTTCTACTACCGTGTGCAAGCAGGATGTTACAACTTTGCATGCTGATCCAATAACTGATCATCTTCGATAACATGTCCTTTTTGTTTAAAGCAAACAAGTAGCACGTTTAAATACTTAATACACTGACGAGCTAAACTTTCAAACAACTTATTATGTATGTTAAGTAATAATTATAAAATAAGTCGAGATATCTGTTACTAATAGCGTTATGTTAAAATTTATTTCGCCGATTGACTACGCATATATGTAGCATTAGTCTATTTATAAAATATGATCGAACTCTACAATGAACGAGTATTTATTTTTAGAAGTAAACTTCTTCATCCCGATACTTGTAAGTGCCCGCCATAGAAATGTATCGATATTGCTAAGCGACAACTTTCATGAAAGCCTGCAAATAAAGCTTCTCTCACCATATGAGTGTGTGTGTGTACCATCAGCGTTATATCACATTTAAGTAGGTAACATTTATTTATAAAACTTAGTTCGAGGTGTTTAGTTAGTGAAGTAATAATAACTTTGGGCGTCATATTTCAATCGACAGATTAAAACTAGAGGCTCGGTAAGAAATAATTTATTTACTCACTAAATAAATCTCACAATGTCAGTGAACACCATGGAAGCCACGATTTTAACAATCAAACAATATATATTGGATCAATAATGGTTTTGGTCATTCACGTGCTCATGTTTTATACACTAGTATTTACAGCGTAGTTTAAACGTGGCATGAAAAGAGCTACATTATACTCATGTGCGTTATAATCAATTTGTGAAATACATTAAGTTTTCTCAGTTTCATATTTAACTCGCAAGAACGCTATCCGCGCTCGTAACTCGACTTAAATTTACATATACTCCTCATCACTTCAACGATGGCTGACAATATACATTCAAGCTCTTAACATTTAAAATTTTATAATACACAATTATCAACAGTACATACAAACGCAAATCATACAAAAACAAAAATTGTCTATGTTCAAAGGACATCACTAAATGCGACTATGTCGGGTAAACGACTACAAAATCCGAATAAACCGTATAAAACGTCCGATAGTATAGAAGGGGGTGTTTTTTTTTATTTATTTTTGAATACTATTTTTTTAATACATTGAAATACAAACAAGTTGGAAAACTAGCACAAATACGACACACAGGCTAGGCTAATATCACAGGAGTGCTGGGAACGGTGCGAGGCCTCAAACCCCGGCCCTCGGGACCCTCTTCCCCCTCTCGCCCGCGCCCGTCCACCTATTTTCTATTCAAAGGGGATACCGGCTGCCTCCGATATACTTTAAGACAATTAAGATTTCAAACATCCTAGACGTGGCGCCGGAATTGCACAATCAACAATTGCACTCATATCTAAAATAAAATTTGGAAAACAATGTACCTACAAATAAAAAACAAATCTAACCACGACGCAAACTAAAACGCAAATTATTCAATAAATGGTAACACTTTCTCGTTTCAGGTAACGACTCAATAAAATAAACACGTACAAAATTATAAAAAAATTAACTTACGAGAGATACGAATAGTTTAACAAAACTCAAAGTCAGACTTGTAAATAAAATGCATGAGCGAGCATTTGTGTTGGCGGCCAAATATTGGCCAATGCTATGCCTATGACGCGACGTGACCGTACAGAGACGGATGCACTCCCACCGACTTCATAAACGGAAATTATATATTTTTTTGAAAATTCCCTTAAATAATACTTGAATTTACTATATTGACACAATCATACTCGAAGATATGAACAATATTCTCTTGAGCAGTAAAAAGCAATCGATTCAGTTTCATCACAATTTGACACGTTCTCACCAAAATGGCTTCAAATAACGAACGTATCTGGAGCTCCGCCGCCGTACGCGCCGATATCGCATTCATAAAAATAACTTTAAGGCGACTCAACCGAAACAGATGTAGAGCATCTACGCAACCGTTCCCAGTCGTTTTGCACTATCTCTTAATCGTTATTATTTCATTTACTTACAATAATATAACATATTAATTATGGCTTACAAACTATTATCTTTCAATAAAAACGATAAATGTCCATAGTCGCGGCTCTCCGTCCATCACATAGTGTGACGATAACGAATTGAGTCCTCGAAATATCGTTGAACACTAATTGGACCGCGCCCGTCGGCAGCGCCTGAGCAACTTTCACTAAACAATAAAAACACGTTAACAACGTAAGTACTCTTCTTAACTAGGTATTAGCTAAACGTCCGTTCCGGTAACAGTGACACCTCCGAGCGAGGGTAGGGTCGGGCTCGGGCTCGCGCTGGGCGGCTCGGCACGGGAGCGTGGCACGCTCGTCCACAGCGGATCGTGCAGGGGTGCGGCGCGGCGCGGTCATGAGTCCAGCACGGTGAGTAGTCCTGCCGGCAGCAGCGCGTCCTGCCGCGGCATCTGCCGCGCCAACTGCGCACACCCGAGGTTGGCATCACCCAGCTCTGGGATGGCGTCTAACAGCGCCAGGCACTCGTCCTCTACCGCTCGTCGCGCCTTCTTGCCGACCCACGAAGAATCATCGCACTCCTCCCGCGCTCGGCGTCTCCTTGCTTCCTTCTCCTTACGCGCCTCCTCACTCAGGCGGCAATAGGTGTTATTGATGCAAACCGAGCGACGTAGATCGCGCGCCGGGTCCTCGATGTTCTCTAGCTTCTGCGAGCAAATCTCGATGACACGCTTGCGCTCCTCGTTAGCGCGAAGACGGGCAGAGATCATGGAGAGCTTGGGCCGGGCAGCGGCGGGCTCCGTCCGCGGTGGACCGAACATGTCGTCCTCGAACGCGTCCGCGATCTCTGCGCCGCGCGCACTCTCCCGCTCCTCTTGTGGCGTCATTCTGTAACAAACAAAAACACTCATTAGCACTATTACTCCACGGAATACGTAGAATTACTTCTAAGTACAAACCGTTCACCTGGTAAACCAATAACATAACGGCGCAATAAGTATGTAGAGTTCTGTTAAAATTTCCTCTCAAATTGGGTCTTCCCATATTTGATTATTAATTTTATTCTCAATAATCAAGCAGGGTTCCCACGTACAGCGAACGTTAATTTTATTATTACAAACAACAATATGTTATCAAAAAATATCAGAGAATGTGTAGCGTTCAAGGAGAAACTATAATTATTTATTTCACAATCGCAAGTACTGGGTCAATCAAGAACAATGCATCGACGCCTTAACGCGCCAATCAGGTTCATAACTTGTTACCTACGATCTGTTCCACTAGCGTGCTCTTCAAAAGTAATGCGACAAAGAAAGTCACAACAAAAAGAGCAGAGTACTAATCCGAAACCCACCTAAATGATAAATCAGGAGATATGATGAAAAATCCAGACATCAACATGATGGAAGGCAGCGTTAGGGCCTTGTAGAATTGTAAAATGTGTCACTCAATGTCACAGAGTTCAAAACACTGGCAAAATACGGTCGCGCAATCCGTGGCTTTGTCCTCGACGACAAAAGTAATGAAGAAGTGAAACAAAGTGCGCCGCGAGTGAGGCATGCGCGCCGCGCGACTGACACTGGCCGAATGACAACATACCTCGCCGTAGATAAGACATTGAAAAAGCCAATTGCGTCACTCGAGTACGGCTACGTACGCGCTGGGAGGCGACAAGTGACGTACGCTGACGCTGAGCCGTCACTTGGGCCAACCAGTTGACTTTGGTTGAGTCGATTTCCTCAAACCTTTCAGCCGGCCGTCGACCAAGCTTCGCCACGCGAGCTGATTCTTGCTCAAATATGGATACATTACTTAACAACAAGCCCAATCAATAGTTTCAATGTAAGTTCCTACGTAAATGAGCTCTATTTGTATGGTGTTAAAGCAGGCAATAATAGCTTTACATAGTGAATGGGGAATTGAAACAAACTTTTCCTCTTCGACCGCTTACTCAGTAACTGAAGTGAGTAATTGGCAATGATAGCATTGAAATTTTGACATTGAAAAAATGGTCTCAATGAATCCACAGCAACCCGAGGATCATCAGCGTGGAACAATAATGATATGGACTGAAACGATATTATTTTGCGGGCAAAAGAATTTTCCTTTGGTGAAACAAGTGTATTGAGTACACTCGAGCTTTAACAATGTTTTGTCCGCCCCTTTGCGATTGTTTCGTCACAGCTAAGCTTCTTACATAAATAACTTTTTTGTATGTTATAAAAATATTGGTTCAAAATTATTTTTTGAATATTCCCAGCAATACCTACTAATCTGTATTGCTTTCCGAATTAAACAGCAGGCATGTAGCTAAAAGCATAAAGCTTAAAAAGCTGTACGTTTAAGAGGTATTGAATGTTTTCTGTGTATATACTTAAGCCGAACAATGACCTATAATAATGAACAAAGAAAATTCAGGAACTTATGTCCTTAAACATTATATAATTGAGTACCTATACAGACACATACAAACGTCGCCATATTGGAACCATAGATATTCAATTATGTTAATACACGCCATGAAATGTGCTCGAGTCGAGGCGGGTCATGATTTTTTCGTCGCGCGACGACAGACCGGGTGCGCCGAGTGCCGACCCCACTAGTTACGATCTAATAAATCTTGCTCGGCCTGCCTACCTGCACTTTCTTTTCTCTGTCGCGAGCCATGCCACTGGCGCGAGCCGCTGGTGGCTCGCTGTCGAACGTGTGCGACATGTTGTTTTGACACTTCATTTGTTTTTCGCTACTGGTACTTCGCGCTAAACAATATATCTACTACATGATTACGTCACAAACCGATTGTCAACTTGTTAGAATTTGTAAACAAGTATCTCTATCTAGTAAATTCGAAACAAGATCTTCAAATCAGTATGTACTCTCTGGTCTTATAGATATTTTTTAATAGATAAAGCAAATTCAAATAAAGTGTCTTTAAAAATATTAAATCTAATACAAAGTTAGACTATATGATCCTTTGTTTGATTTATTCAAGAATGTTTTATGTGAATAATTAAAAATGCTTCTTTATTACTAACGTGGCAATAATTATGCTTACCAAACCATGCCCTTTCACTTTTTCTCAAATCTCCGTAGTGCCCTTAATTGCGGCAGAAGTCTCTTTAACTCGCGCTCGAGCTATTGGAGTCACTCAAATTGAAGCGTTTGAGCGACAATGGCGGACGGTATGTAAAATATGACGTCACCAGCTCACCAGCCGTGTTTGTAAACAATATCTTGTTACTAATGAGGCCGCTAAGCTAACGCCTTTTTACACTAAACAAAAAATAACTGCGCAGTGGACAACTTGGAGGCTGTGGCAAAATTTTATTGGCGTAACTGGCGTGTGCGATAGTTTAATGTATGTTTTTTTTTTACGAGTATCGTTTGATTGAGATGAAAGATGATGATTTTTATTTAATAAATTGTTTCTTTAAAAATTTTATAGGTGTATATAAAATGACAGTCACTTTTGTCACTATTTGGTGCAAAATCTACAACTTAAAGCATGACACAGCGTAATCATCATATAACAACTCTTGTTTAAACGAGAATAAGAAAATTACATTTGTTTTATTTGATATAATATCTCTCTCCGTAAATGATAAATGTATTTAGATAATTGGGTTTCTCATAATTTTTATATTTAAATATTATTATTTTATATATGTTTTTTCTTTATATTATAAGTTTTGATTTTTAATTACATTACCAATACAGAAAGGGGATTTACTTGAACTTTCATTTAAATGATGGTTTTCCTTATCTATGTACTTTTAAACACCACAAATATTATAAAGAGTAAATATTCGTAATAAATATTTTATGTTCATGACGAATAAACCCGGTAAGGACAGGATAATTATTCACTACGGGAAAATCCGATAAAAACGCCTAAAATAATACTGATATGATTTGGTACCATTTTGGTTTAAGACCCAGGGAACATAAGATAATTTTTTACCAATGTAAAATATATCTTGAATAAATCTTATAATCAGAGATATAATGCATTTACCACAAGTTGCATTGTACGTTGATACATGTAAACGAAAAATAAGCATAATAGCTTGGCTGGAAGTTAAATATACAAATGCTGGTGTAACGAGGGCTGGGCCGATCTACTGCGCGGTTTCTAGGTCAGGAGCTGCAAATAATTAAGCCTGTAGTCGTCTGAGCAATTCAGAAGCAATAGAATTTTATATATTTACGAGTACGCATCTCTAGCAAGGTCTATCGGTAATATATACTTGTTATTGTTTATGTTAGGACTCTGATTAAAATATTGAGGAAGGTCTTGATCAATCGACATTATGTTAATGATTAATCAATATCAGAGAATTAACCTTCTCAGACAAAAATGGAATCGTCTTTGCAAAACGTGTTCGCGCCATGACTTCTGACCACTGAGGGTTTATTCAATCCGCCGGAATTTTAACAGTATTGATTAAATTGTTACTTTGTTAAGCCAAGGTGGACTTTATTCACTGTGTACCGTTACGTCTATTGGTGTAAGTAAAAACATTTAATTCAGACATTTTTATAGTTTATTTCATAAGATTACTCAGTAATTTCACCGCCTTTCTAGTAACCATTTAAATCGAAATATAGCATGGCGACCATTGCTGCTTTACTGCAGAAGTAGATGAGATGAATGTGGCCAAGCTATCGACCCTGGTCTATACCAGGGTCTCCTTCCGGTAAATATCTCAACTTCAGTTAAGGATACAATACATAAGAATATTATATTAATGACTATATTTGATGAAAACAATTATAGAAATAATCTTAATTTGTTTTTGGTTCAATTCATGTATCTTTTGTACTATGATATTATCATATCGATAAGTACATACTTGAAATATCAGATATGTACATTTTCGGAGCGACATACGCTCAGAATCACAGATAATTCATTATTTAATAATGGTTTCAACAATTTTTTTTTTTATATATTTATATTATGCTATATTCCCCTAAATTTCCATGTGGAAAAAAAACAGTTATGCAGTCAACCTTTGATAACAATTGGGAGTTATCAACCGCAAGTTATTTGGTTCATTTGATAATGCAGCAGTCAATACATATTTACCACAAAACAATTAGTAGTGAACAATATTTTATGAAATTCTTGTGGTAAATAGTGTCCATGCTGTATTATGACGTTTGTTGTTTGTTCACTTCAATGTTTCACTAGATTGCGAAATGATATCTTCACTCTGTCGCTATTACTATTCAAGTAAATGAAATTATACAAATCACCCGAATTTAAACTCCACAGTTTTAACGCGTTACTGTAATATCAACCTCATGTTAAATATATTATAAATAATTGTTTTAAACTAAACCTTGTGCTAAACCGGGTTTTTACTGTAACATATACATTGCTATGTGTCTATAAACGTGTATCAATTAGGTACATTAAGGACTGACTTCCTCCGTCGGCTCGCCCGTGTTTTTCCAAGACAAAAACCAAATAAGGTCGGTAACCTTTCTCTCAGATAGCCCATGTCATTCGACTTGAGTTTTCCAAAATATTGATCGGAATTAAATATATTGTAGATTTACTCATACATAACATAGTCGTATAGATGTTTACAATGATATAATTACCAATATGGATTAATAATTTTAATAATAACAATAATTTATTGAGGTCGTATATCTTTCTCTTTGTTTATACTTAAATTAATAATTTAAGAGATATCTTGATGTGTTTATGATTACTGATTTGCAGTTTTAACTCGACAATTATAATTTGTTATAAGTAAATAAATCAGATATTAAATAAATTGGTAATTTATTAGATAACTCTAGTAACTCAAAGCTTTTTAGTATCTCAAATGAATTGGAAAACCGTTGTATAAATTAGGTACCCGTTTGAATGCGTTTTTTAACGGTTTAGTTAAAATAAGGATATTTACTATTTACACTTCTATGTTAAATAATGTCAGTCCATCTTAATAATGTTCGTATCGCATGTAACACAGTACATTACCCATTATGTTCTGTACATTACGCGTATTTCCAAAGTGATAACATTTTTAAAATTCTCGGGAAAATCTTTAATTGTCGCAGTTCTTATATTGGTAACAAGAGCACACTGGCACCGTTACTGGCGCGAAGTAGCGCTTACATCGAACGCTGTGTGTGACACGGAAAGTCGTAATCGAAAGCAGCAAACAATGGTAGGGACGCAATGAGAATAAATCAACGCTAATGGGCGCGGTTGAAGTGCTTTTACAGCTATTGTGCCTCCACCTTATTTATATTGGAATAAGTAAATCTTTCGTCTTTAATGTATGTGTCGAGCGAATTAGCGTGTTATGCTGCGTTTTCTAATCCATGAAATCTGTAATTTCTTCATCTAATCCTAATTTTAAATTGTCGTGATATTTCCATATAATGCTGCTGGGGCAGATATTAACCTTATATTGCTGATATTATCTCACAAGATGATAGGTACCGAGTTATATTTTTTTATTGCATATTAACAGATATTGAAGACTGAATAATCAATGAACACAAACGATTATCAAAAACGAGGAAATTGAGGTTCAATTTCCTCGTTTAATGTGATAATGGGAACACACGTGGCACATACTACAAATCTTGTTACATAAGTGGGTAATAATATATTAATAAGGTAGCCGATAGAGTGATGTAGGAATGCGAGTCGGTTCCGATTTTAGCAAAATCAATCTACATATATGTAGGTACTTATGTAAACTTATAAAACGATATAAGATCATTATATTCGAAGAAATGCTTCATATATATTAAAATGTTTATATACAGCCACAAAAAATTAAATAATAGTTAAATAAACAATTGTCAGTAATAAATAAATTTACAGACTGATTACAACAGTATCAACCACAGCGAAAAAGTAAATTTATTTTAATATAGGTCTGAAAATATTATATATCGTATTCCACCAAAAACCTGTAATTATCAGGTTTAATTTAATTTTAGTAATATTTTTATTTGACAAGCAATGGGATCGAAACAACCATAACAAAATAACCTGTTTTAATGATTAGGTATAAACTCTTTTGTGATAAAACACGTGTCATTGATTAAAAGGAATCCGGCTTTATTATGTAATTAGTTCCAATTACTCCAACAGTTTGACACATAGGGCTTTTGTAATGACAATGGAATTAGCTTTAACACGATGTATTGTCGAGTTCACTCGAAAAGCATTTAAACTCGAAAAAAAGAGAATAAAACACTTGTGATAACGCATACAAAGGAAATTAAATGGTTGTTAATAAACTATTTATTATCAGTTAAATTGACGAAAAAGTTTGTGATTTATCTAATGCGCATTTAATTTGTCGATGCAATCGGGTCTTACTTTTTAACCCACATGAAGGTCCGTTTCCACATTATCACCAATTTAAATGTTTGGCAAGCCACTCGATACGTTGTTTCTTCAGATTAAGATATAATTATCACTAATAGTCTATAATAGAAGATCCACACTTAGCACGCGTGATTACGGTACTATCTATACCAGTTAATATTGCAGTTGCTGATAATGTATCAACTACACGCCGACTCGCTAATCTCGATTCCGTTATCTAATCAGCAGAAGTCACAGCTGAAACTTCTCTTAGTATTTTATTATTTTACGTATTCGCTTTTGCCTCAGATGAAATAACACATTGTATTGCCAATCCCCTTGTGTGAAATTGTAGTGTCATACATGCTTACTTGTTTGAGAATTCATACAAGATAACGTTTTTTGTGTTATGTATGAGTTAGCTGAATTGTTATAAAGTACGTAATATAGATTTTATTAATATCTGCCAATCTCTCTCTTTCGCTATTCAAAAAATCAAAATATAAAATGTTATTATATTATGCATTAAAAAACCATTGATTTGAGATTATTCACCTATTAGCACATGATAGATGGTGGTTATTATACGAGTGAGGGAGGGTTACATTTTTTATTAGAGCAAGCGCCATTACATTATTTACAAAAGCCAGCGATAGATGGCGCTATACCAGAAAATGTTGTAACCAAATTTGTTATTATTGTGAAGATATGTAGATGTAATAAATCGAACTAAACTTTATACGAATTTAAAAACTATATATTTAGTTAGCAATTTATTCTGCATTAATTGCCTAAAATAAATATAAACTATATTCCATTGCGAAGCCTTCCTGAGTTATTGGTGTTATATCAATTATTTTATATTTTAATATAAACAAATTATGTGTACAAAATTTTAACCCATATAATATAAAGAAATGTGAACCAGTTCTTTCAAATGACGATGAAAACGGTCTGTTACTGAATAAGTAAATTTTAATGTAGTGTTCATATAAATTAATAACGCTGTAATGTACTTTGAGGTTTCTCACTACAAGCAATCTTTAAATTCAAGTTTATTGGAAGATATTATCTCTAATAGATATAAATCCACTTTTTTTGTAACTGTGTTTTAACGCTATAAAGTATATTACACGTATGTATATTAATATCTCTAATTTATAACTTTTATAATAGATTGGTTACATATTTTAATATGTAATCGCCATTAAGAATATTTAAAGTGAATGATCACTCTACAATTCCATAGCATCTGTGAACAATCTTACAGATTAAAAATATCTACCCTTTTATACTTAAGATTCATAACAGATGTTCGCTTAGCAAATAACTATCAGTATGATAGACCAAATTTACTCATCGCATATCGTTATCAAACAATCAACGTCAAAAAGTATTTAATCAAATAAGTTATTGAAACTGTTTATATTCGTTCTGAAACCGCCGTGCCCGTTGGCATTCCGCCCAAAGCTGCAAGGTTTATATTGCCGTAGTGTAGAGCGAGACGGCACGTTGTCCTCTTCCGACGCTTACAGTCTTATGGCCGACTTCTAAACACATTGTTCGACAAATTTAGAGAAAATACAAAAACGTTTGTCATGTTTTTATGTGTGATAAACAATTTGAACAAATTATTTACAAAATCTGTTCTGAATAAAAGCACAGACTATGCTTGCTGCTTATTTGCTAAGTAAAAAATAAGTGAAACATTCACTTGAATACCCAAAATATCACTAGTTTCGATACCTTTTTCCATATCATGTTCTATTTTATTTATGTATTGACACACAAAACAGAATACAATCGCTTATTGAATTATCGAAATCAAAATATCAATGACTTGTGAAATTAAGTACATATTTATAATTATAATCGTCTATTATTATTCTATGTTTAAAATATTGTATAGATTTTATTACTAAGTATTTATTGGCTTCAATATAGTAATAGACTTTTTTTATATTTATATTTAACATAAGTTTTACCGAAATTTGAAAATTATATATTTTATTCATTCATTAAATGCCTTATCATCACTGATGTAACGACAATATAAAATATTCGACAATATAAATTACATGTTCTCTATAATATAGGACTTTATAAATGAACAAACATGCCACAGAGATCCAGATACATGCTAAATCTTCGAAACACATTAAAAGAAGATAAAACGTGGAAACATTAAAACATTCTTCCTTTTTGAAGTTGGTAAAATAAGATGTGTAGATACTAATTTCATTTGGACGTTTTATTTCTTATATCTGGGTTTAGAAACGACTCAATAATATTATGTTAAAAAGTTACAATGAACTTTAGAAGTACTTTTAGATACTTACAACTACATTAAATGCACATTTAAAATTAGCTAGTCTGCGTCAATTTTCCAGATTAGAATAAGCTGCCTGAAGAAAATCTAGCGATTTAGTTTTTATTAGGAATGAAGTTTACTCGATTATTGTAAAAAAAGCCCACGCGAGCCACTCGCCGCATTACGTTGGAGTTGCTACTACAAAAAATATGACAGCGCAGTTTGCCATTCGGACGTTTGCGCCAAACTTGTGTTATGAGTTATTTGAAGCTATTTAAACAGAGCGCTTTAAGTTGCGTTGAATTTGTGTGCATCGAGATTGAAATGTTTAGATATTATTTTGATATTTTATTATGATTATTAAATAATAATAGTACATCTTATTAATATTAAATTAATAAGAGTAATACTATTTGCCGTCTGTTATGATTTTCCCTGTGTTCGTGTTGTGTGCACGTGTATTGGGTGTCAGTTTAGTCTATTTATTTAACGTTTATATTTGATTTGGGAATATCTGTAATATGTATCTATAGCTTTTGTAACATATACTTATGTTAAATTATTTCTATTGTATGTGATAAATATGCTTCAGATGATGAGATAATGTAATGATCATCTATTTATTATATTTTTTACTAATACAAAGACATTGATTGCTGATTAAGTTAATTAACTTTTAAATCTCATGGAAAATTCTAGCAAACGAGCACAAACAAAGCAGATGGACAAAAATATTCTTTTTTTTTTGTTGGTTTAATAAAATTACCATAATTACTTCTTAAGGTATTTCTTGCTTAAAATGTTTTTCTAAGTATGTTTGTATATCTCATTTTAAAACCTTATTATTCTTAAAATAACGTACTAAAAAGGAAGTAATTTTCCAAAATTTCCAAAAAACTTTTCCATAAAACATAGTATTAAATATAATATTTTAAAATCATCTTTTAGTTATCTCACTAATTGTTTTTTTAGTTAAGGAGCTTTATCGATCCACCCATACATGCGATGCGCGGAATGAACAATTACGGGCGATTATTGAATGAAGGCCTCAATGAATATATTACATGAGCTTACGGTCTCTCTCGTGTATCTACAGCGACAGGGAACGTTACGAAGTGTGGTCACGTACTTGTTTAGTACTATGTCGTATTGCGATGATATTTATCTCGGTACCTTAATAAATAAGGAACGAATGTAGAGCTCCACAACTTAACTATTTTGAGTAGGTTATATTTCAAACTGTTTTTGGGTAACTAAATATTTTTTTTAATATTGTACAAGCTGACCTACTTTGCATCGTCTACTGCCTAATAGTTAAGACAAGGATGATGGCCGAATAACAAAACTAATAGTATAATAATAATAATAATAAATAAAAAAGTCTTATTCATAATTACGTTGCCTTGAATTTTCAAATATTTATATTATTATTTATATTTATATTATTCTTCTATTCCAAGAAAAGAGATGCTCTTTTAATATTATTTATGTAGAAAGATGTGTACATTATGTTATTTGTTATTTTATTGTACCAACAATTTACGTAAAACTTAAAACATTCTACGCGTAGTAATTGCATCAACATATGTACATACATGAAACATGCATAAACATCTATAGTTAATGTTAATTAAACAAATAATCCGTTTGCGTAAATAAGCATATTCCTGTTAATCCGAAATTAAGTTTTAACATCAAGTGTTAGGACCACTATGCTAACAATCTAATTGCGGTGATGTTAATTGAATAAAATATACATTATTCTAGATAATTATTTTCAATTTATCGCTTGCGCCCGGCGATGTATTCAAACTGGAGCACGCTATCGTCAAACAGCTCGATTATTTGAACCGTTTTCCCCTAATTTGGTTTTTTAACAGTCTATAAAAATGTTTTGCCAAAGATACTGTCGTTTATATTGGTACCATTGAATTACAATTATAATTTTAAAAGCTAAGCAAAATTCTTCCATTGTAACAATATGACATCACATTGGAATTACGCTTATTTAAATTGTACAGACTGGAGCACTGTGCTCTACTACCCCCACGGGAAAGAGGCGTGAACATACATTTGTATGAATCGGCATTATAAAAAATGTTCTCAAAAACTTTGGTGTCTATTGATTTTTGTTATGAAATTATCATAATATAAGTAGAAGTATATGACTTATTCACCTATAAACGATTGGAGTAGCTTTTCACGGCTTTTTTATAAAGATAACATAATACCATAATCTCATTTTTATGTCCTCGCCGCGTATCGGTGCTCTGTCTCATTTACTCGTCGTACTCCCGAGCAAGAGAGAGCGAGCCGATGATGCGAACAAAAGGGTCGGTCAGGTAAAAATTGAAAAAAAAAAGTGGTGATTTCAACAATTCGAGCCAATGTGCCCTGAACTTGTCATGACTGATCTCATTCCAATCATATCTTGAAAATTTACATCAGTCAACTTTCTTAATCTCTAGATTATAAAATAAAAAATAGAAAGTGTATTTGAGACATAAAAAAATAACTTTTCAAGCTATATTTTCAAAGTACTTATAAGGATATTTTAATAAGTACAGTAAATTATAGTAACTTGTGTCTAAAGATAGAAAAGATAATATAATTGCATCACAAAAGAAAACTTAATGCAATGTCCATTGCCTAACTGCATCACGCTCTCGGAACCAATACGTCGCGATCATTATTATGCATGCGACTCTACATAGGTAATTGCCGTGTTGCGATATCTGTGCCTTCAACAAAGAAAAACTCAAACCTAAGTCCGCAGAAGTGTTACAACAAACTTGTTTCACTCGAAATCGACATATGTTACCTAAAACTTGATTAACAGAATTTATTTTTAGTCGTTCATACAACTCTCTATATTATGTAGAGATGTTAAAAAAATTAAAGACTACACCGAAAACTTATTAAAAATAAAACGTAAAAAACAATTACAGATAACGCAAACTATTTAATAAAAAAGTATATAATTTATTAATATAATAAAGTCACATTACCTTTGTCTCAAGTAATCCAGATACCAGCCAAAAAAATCCACAATTAAAGTTTCTATTAAAAAAAAAATCTACGGAACAACAGGCAAAAGTGCGGCACTGAACTGTTTAAATATCGAACACAGTTAAACACATAATGCGAACCACAACGGGCTATCACATGAAACGATCAACTTAGCACTTGTCCAAACAGCGGTGCGAGCATAACGTGGGCCGAGACGTGCTCCTCTGCCGGGCACTCGCGCCAAACTGCCATCCCATCCCATACATAAGTTCTCGTGATTTACAGCACAGAGGGCGCACGCAGGGAGCGGCCCTTACTCCCTTCCGAAGAAAGGATACCTCATTATCATCGTTCTAATCCGTGTGCCTTTTGGATAAATTTCATTTAGCTCACGCCACGCCAAGCCACGCCATCGGCCACCGTTCTGAAACTAATCTATGGCTGCGCGTGGCACTTTTTAAGGTCAAAGTTTCTAGTCCTTGATTAATTGACTCCCCGTCATTTCGCGGCATCACACTGGAAGCGTTAAACGTTATTGCTTTCGGCAGGGCACTAATTAATTTTTATTAAATGAATGTTAACACGATCAATTTTCTTTGTGATTTACAATTAAAAGCGTAATTGCATTATTACATTAAGCAAGTATATTGTTATTGTGATTCTGAATGTATGTTAATTTTAATAATTATAAAATTTTATGTCTTTAAAATAAATATGTAAATGTAACAATTTTTTTATAGGATAAGGCAGCAAACGAGAAAACGGATCAGCTGATGGTAAGCGATAACCGTTGCCCATGGACACTCGCAACACCAGAGGAGTCACAGAGCGCGTTGCCGGCCTATTAAATGTAAATATGCTCTTTTTTGAAGGTTTCGATATAATAATAAGTTAATAATAAATAATAAGATATATATATATATATAATTATATAAATTTTTACTGTTTTTAAATTTTTAGTGAATAAACTAAGCGTAGTTGACAAAAGTCTTATTATCCTAACTTTGGGTAACTGGCGTCCTCAATGAGCATGTATATAACTTGCTACTGATCGTAAAAAGATTATTATCAAGAATATGTACACATGAGATTAAATATTCACATATTAATAAACATTCGCCTAAAATGATAACAGGGTATAACGGTGAATTAAGACTTCTTGATATCACAATTTACATAAGGTAAAGTGTTTTACGGGGCTTATGTAATCTTACTTTAATACCTCATTTTAGTATCTTAGCTCATTGAAGTAAAGTCCTTCTGTAAGGTCCCATCAAGTCGTATCAGAAGCTTTCATACGGGAGAATACTCGCAATAGATAATCTCTTACATTTTGTATATTACAATATGAATTTACCTCTACGCGATTATTGATCAATACAATCCTTGTGATGAAGTCACTTAATTTAATTTCCTCCCACATTGTAACACATGCAGTTAGCCGTTTTGCTTAAATGCCTGATAAATAAAATTATAGTTAAGAAATTTAAATATTAATGTTTATGACTTAGTCGTTTACTACCTATACACGAATTACTACGAAAGCTTTGATATAAAATGCCGTATAATAAAACAAAATATAAATATCTTATTCGTAAAATCTACAAATCCCCGTCTATGCATTACAATGAGTACTGCGATTGATTAGGTTTTATCTGAGAGTTTAATTTGAATGAGAGCCAAGTCAGGCGGCTAACTGGCAGGTGACCCTCGAATCAGCAAATCGACCGTGAAGGTGTCGCCTGCATTTAGAGACGTAACAAAATTCTGTTATATGCTGTTCTATTATATACTATACATAATAATGTTTTTTTTAAACTATTACTAAAACTATTTTCGTAAATGCTACTTTTTCATCATCTAATAAATTAAGGGTAGAAGAATACTCGTAACCGACAGGCATGTATGAAAGTCGAGGAAGCCAGGAATCGTTTGGATGTGATCTCTACCTATCTCAATTAGAAAGAGGCGTAAGTATATGTTTAACTTTATAGCAAAACAGAAGATGTCGTCAAAGCAAAGTTGCGCCGATTTATAGGATTTTTGAACATTTCTCAGTTTCACGTTGAAAGGGTAGGAAAATCAAAGTGTCAATCAGGCTATCAGGCCGGTGTAACTTCAGAATGCGGAAGCGGGTGCACGCCGCGGCGGCTTCGGCAACCCAAATATACGAGGATGGTGGGTCGAGGTTCAATAATTGCACGCCAAGACTTTCACCTTCGGCGCGCGGCCGCCGCGCCAAGGCCACCGCCCGTTCACCGTAACTTCCGCCGCCGCCGTAGCCCGTGCTGCGCGACACCGACGCGAAACAGCAACTAACTGAAGTACTGACATACATAACATCGCATACATCACTTCCTGCTACGGCCGTGACGTCATAACCACTCCGAAATTCGAGACAGTTCCAATTTTTCGCGTTGATCGCGAATCAAAGTTAAAGTTTTGCAGCGTTATATTTGGCGAGCCACGTCTCGCCGACACTTTTGCAACAATTTCGGAAAGCGCCCCCCAGTGCAACGGCCTCTACGCAGCTAGAATAACGGTTGGATCTGAGCGGAGTTACGCAACGATATTTTTCTTCGAGGAAATGAATCGATTGTTAAGTAGGGCGTCAACTATGAACAAGAATTTAATAGTTATTAAACTAAAGAACGAATTTGGGTCATTCTGAGTCCCGTCATATTTACAATGTTGTTTTACCTATATAGCAAAAGTGCACTGTTCTGTTATTCTGTTAGTTACAGTTGTAGCGAAGTAAGGTAGATTTCACTCCGCTATTTAAATCGATGTTTTAATAGAAGCGGTCGATCGACACTATTACATTTAAGTATAAGTAACACATGTGCTAAGTCTGCACGTGTGGTATATCTCTCAATTCAAACGAAAATCAATAAGTAAAACGGGTTTAATATTAATAAACTATCGTTAGTATTACCCATTACATATACTTGAATTTCCAGCAATAATACGTGTCTTGGTACTTGTAGAACATTTTCTTAAATCCTAACTAACATTCTCTATATAGAAAATGAAATTATTACTTTTGGAGACTGCATAAAATAGTACACAACAAATATCATATTCTCTATCCATTGAAAGTAATTGATACATTGACTGTTCATTGCAAGTAATTGAGTTATACTATTTAGCAACACTTTCAATATTCTCCGGCGTTGACTTACAATGTCTTTGTTAGCATCGAATACCCAATTCTTGGTAATGATGTCACCATCAGCCGCGTGGTGGTTATTAGATCCCCACAAACAGGCAGAAACGTTTCTACCAATTATGTTCGGTAGGTAAATAAAATTCTTAAAAAAGAAGGAAGCATGGTTAGAAAAGGATATAAAAATGAAGGAAAGAATGTTTCCTCAATATAAGTGCAGGTAAATTTCAATTGTTTGAAACAATAATTATTATATCCGACTGTTTTTGCCTAAAGCGCGGCCGCTTTATCTCGAACAAGCAGATGTTTTGTTTGGACATTTCGAAGTACAAACAATGCGTAGTTGGTCTTCATGTTTTTCAACAATAGTGACTGCGTCGTGGTTGATCACTTCGCTTCAAAGTCATAGGTGGCAGCTTCTTTTGTCCATTTTCAAATTATGTAGTTAGTTTTGTAAAAGAATATTATTATAGGCGACTATCCGGTGCCCGCGATTTCGTCTGCGCGTGATGTGCGGTGCTAATGTGGCGGTCTTTTTTGTAGGACTATTTAAGATAAACATTTCCGTAATACATTACATAAGCTCTAGCCGTTTTGGTAGCGTACGCCAGAATTACTCGCAGGTGGTAAACTTTTTCCCACGTACTTAACATTTATAGTCAAATTTTACACAATCTTTATAAATTATAGCCTATGTGTTATTCTGATATATAAGATATATTGTTTTAAAATATCACTAAAATCCATTCAATAGTGTTTACGTGAATGAGTAACAAACATCTGTCCATACTTAAATACTTTCGCGCTTATAATATTAATATCCTAATACAACTGCAAATGGACAAACCCAATTTATGACTAAGTAGTAAGTTAACTTTGTTATAACATTATCAATTACATTGTTAAATTTGAATAAGGATAATTTGGCACACTTACGTAGGTACTTTATTACACTTGTATATACTGTCTGAATAAATAAAATATATACCCCATCTACTATATATTATAAATAATTATAAAAGTAATCAAACATAAAAATACAGTGCAGTGATTAATAATATTGTAAAATATTGTTGGATTTTCTACGAATACAACTCATTATTCGTTTTAGAGTTGATTCGTTCGTTTTAAATTTTGTTTTATTTGAGCTTGGGGTCACAGGGCAACCCGGCCAGTATAGTCTTTTGTGTCACCCCTCGCTTGTCAAAGTTTTTTTATTTGAATATGTAAGCAATGAGTAGCTGGTGACTATTTTGTAATAATGAGAAGCCAGTGCAGTCTTAACATTTAGTTCATTTAAATAAAGTCTGTATTTTCATTATACTATAAAAATTCTTAAAGTACACATGACAGATCTGATAAGATATAAGAAAACCGGCCAAGTGCGTGTCGGACTCACGCACAAAGGGTTCTGTACCATTGATTTACGATTTACGAGGTATTAAAAAAAACTATTTACTAATCTCGTTCAAAGCAATTTTCGTTGGTAGTGTTTATAGTAACGTACATCATATGTTTTTTTAGATTTTTCATTTTCTTATTTTAGAAGTTAGAGGGGGGTGGGAACAACCTTTTCCCACTTTGGAGGCGTCTGTCACGCAAACTATTCGGTTTAGAAAAAAAATATTTTAGTAACCTCGATATCATTTTTAAAGACCTATCCATAGATACCCCACACGTATGTGTTAGATGAAAAGAAATTTTGAGTTTCAGTTCTAAGTATGGGGAGCCCCCAATATTTATTATTATTTTTTTATTTTGCTTCAAAATCTTAATGCGGTTCACACACACACAATAAATCTACCTACCAAGTTTCAACAGTATAGCTCTTATAGTTTCGGAAAAAATGGCTGCGACATACGGACGAACAGACAGACATAACGAATCTGTAAGGGATCCGTTTTTTGCCATTTGGCTACGGAACCCTAAAAAGTGAGAAAATTTGCGTTTCCTCGAAACTAAGTACTATTCTGTAACAGTTCTTTTTGTAATATAGAGCACGTGTTTTTAATTGAAATCATAAAATGACGAGGTTGTAGGTATTGTATCGGACTTAACTTTTCTGTTGGAAAATGTAATTCAACTTTTATCGCTGTAATTCATATTGCAATTAAATCACAATTTTATATAGTCATCATCATTACAGTGACTCCGCATTGCATTATCATTATCAACTGTTGCTTAGTTTTGTCATCGATAATCACAGCATATTGTAATTAAGCCGTATTGTTGAGTTCGATTTCATAAAACTATAGCGATGGTGCGCTATTGGCTGAGAGAACATAAAATTTTCACAACTTCGCTCGAACATTGAACTCACGCGCGGAACTAATTCGACATATTTCGGTGTAATTCGAACTAATATTTCGATGTGTTGAGAATCAGAAACAGAATATAACTGTTATAAGATTTAGTCACCTCTACTCCTATGTAATAAATGCTCACTAAATAAGACGACCAATTATAAGAGCTCATATATGTTCCCTAACATCATTATAAATTACTAGCTGGTTTCCTCGACTTCATCTGCGTAGGATCAGCATTTCGAGTAGCTTATATTATATAAAATTTATTCAGTAGTTTTTATGTGCAAGGCTTTATAAATATAGTACGGATATAGATCCCCACCGATTCGATCGAGCCTGCGTTAGAAAGACCTAGCCTTAGTTTTAAGATTAAGCGTTTAGTTAGCCACGTTGGCGCGCTGATGATTAGTCGACTTCACATAACACCTTTGCGTTTCTTTGGACTTGTATCTGGGTTACCTTACGAAGTTTTTGAATGAAGACTAATGCCGCGACAGCGCCACCGACACGCTATCTTGTCATCCCATGGGAATGCCTAGTCAAAATTCGCGTTATTATGAAGAAATATAATCCATTATGATGAACCCAATATTGCATACACTGTGGCTGCTAAAACACCGATCTACGGAGTTAATTAAAGATGATCATTTTACAGTTTCACAAATAAAAGAGTAAGTATGCATCTTGTCAATGTGGCGAAAAAAATCTCTTGTTTCCTGAGAAGAACTATCTAAAAATAAATTTAAATCATTATCGAGTTACACGTACTTTATACGTTGGGAGTAACATCGTGGTTAGAATATATAATCTATATGTATGTATATTAATATATATATTATATATGTGTGTAAGAATAAATGCTTACATTTCACAAAGTATACTTTAATCTGTAATGGTCGGAGAGTGGCCCGAGCTCTGGGAAAAAATGTTATAATTGACATGAAATCATTAAGTACATTACCTAGAACCAGTAAGTACTTATAACTTCAAATAAGGAAATAAAGACATTTTGCAATCAATAATAGAAAATAACCTAAACGTTTTATTTTAATGAATCTTAAGTGGTTGACAATTCACAAAAAGTGAAAGGATGAAATTGGTAATGGCAAGTAAAGGTAAGTTTCTTCCATATAACTTATTTAAAAAGGAATTGCGCCTCTGGCTCTTGCAGAAAACATTTTACTATATGAACGAATTTTTCAATATAAATCATTGGTATAACAAAATGAAAATCTAATAAGTATTATATTACATTGCAATGCCCTTATAGGGTGTCACTGTCAATATATAAATGGTCTATGCAGGTAAAAAATTCTAGCGTTATCCTTTGATAGCAGTAACAGATAATGGTATCTCATCTCAAGAACTAACTCCACAACAGATAGCACCAGTTTTTGTTAAGACGGACGAGTCATCTTGTGAAACAGATAAACATTTTTAAATGTTACCTTTGATTATGATTTGGGTAGAATGCGTCATATACTGTTAACGGATTAGGCATTTGTTGCAAATATTCAAAACCAGATTAGTAAAGAACAAACTATTGAAAAAAAACCACAAAAGACTTAAACACTGTAATGTTATATTATAGCCCTACAAAAGAATGCTTTTTATAAATATACTCATATAACGTAAATTATAACAGTTGTTATAATTCATTGAATTATATACTATTATTAACTATAAATCTCAAGGCTTAGTGGTGGTTTATCTCTTCGGCTCGGTTGTTTTACGAATATTCAAATAATGAATCCTGAATGAGTGATTCATTCTTATTTACTGCGATCCAAATGTCAAAGGACTCACGATGACTAATTAAAATAATAATTTTGTTGCCACAAAATTCGGCGAAATTGATGGAATGTTCACAGACTGTTTTATGTAATTTGTTACCTTAGAGAACTTACAACTTTTGTGTACAGTTCTAATAACAGGTCTTACAGTGTTTTCAGTAAATACTAAATACTTATTTAGAATAAGTAGAGCTCTAATTGGTGTTAACATCATTACAATAAAAATCAGAGTTTTTAAACTCAATCACAATGATAATTATTTATCAATTGATTTCAATACTGGTTCTAAAATAGTGTCTAATTATTCCGTACCAATATTTTCCTTTTCGTGAGCGTTTTCGATATCTTTTAAAACTCGATTTTTTCCCCATTGACCGACATTTCGAATAATTATAATGTGATTAGTAACGACCCGTAAATGAAGAATAATATCCTTATATTTATAAATGTCGTTATTAAATAATCGATTAACAGTAGTATCGAGTAACAGCCGCAATTAACAGTAAACATTTTCCTATGGCAAAAATTTTCTTCCTGGGATCTCAAAATATCTCCATACCAAATTTCATCCAATCATCCGGATCAGCAGTACCGGACATTTCCCCGAACATCCAAACTGACAAACTTTGCCTCAGATGTAAAAATAATCCCTTAAAAGGTCAAACTAATCTTTAATAAAGATTTACTTTTGTCAAGCCGTAAAATGCGCGTTGCCTTTTTGTTCGTTCCTCTATATTTTGTATGTGTTGTCTTGGATCATTTCATTCTTTCGAATCATGTCATTAACAAGTATTTTAGCTAGGACCACATTCGTCGACTACAAATATCAATAAATAAATCGAGTTAATATTAATATGTTTTTATTACGTTTCGAAGACTTAGTTACCCATTTGAAGCATTAATATGGAACTCAAGCTGCTGTAGAGAATTTCTAGCTAACTTGAAGTAAAATGGGTCACTACGCTTATGTAGGTAGTTTTAGAAATGGTGGTAATTCTGAAGTCTCAGGAAGTCGAATCAAAATTCGCATATACAGATTCCTACATTCAGTTTTCTTCACACAACATAACATAGTTAAATGATAAAATATACTCTCGTTTGTTCCTGTGTTATATAAAATTTAATCTCTATTTTTCAGAGGCTTAAAGCAGGCCCTGTAATAATGTCAAAGAAAATAGAAATACATAATTTTGAGTTGAGTATAGTAAATTAAAAATATTGTCTAAAAAAAGTTAACAAAATGATTTCACGTTATATTAACTTGCAATTTTGTAGCTTTATAACTTAAGGTTGATTTACATATTTTTTTCTATATATAACAATCAAAACACGAAGATGATCTGTATATTAAATCTTTGAACTGTATAAGGTAATATTGGTTTATTATCGGTGTATAATAAATATAACTTTACAATATAATAGATTTTACGACAGAATAGCTTTTTGTCAATTGCACTACAATCTTACCAATAGTGATTACAATTGCGTAACTCTCTAATGGCAAACTTGGACTAAATAGGTGGTATACTGAGGGAAGGTCAGGTCAAGAGTAGCCGTAACCGACGAACGTGCATGAAAGTCGAGGAAGCTAGGAAGGTATGTTCGGATAGCATCGGTAGCAAGTGGTAAGCTATGATTTCTGGTAGGCAGAAAAGATTACCCATGGAAAAGAGGCGAGAGTATAAGACGTTTTACATATTAGAAAGTATTCTTAGATAAATAGACGCAATCTCTCCCATCCCTTAAATTGACCTTGATATTGACAAAAGCTATAATTACTTTTGCTCTGAAAATTTGACTTTACCAAGCTACGCGGTGCTAGCCAGTGGTAGTTACGTAGTACACTATATTACTCGATGTAATATAGCATTCTGTTAGAGATATAATTATTTATATCGATCTAGCAGTTATTAATCTATTCATAACGAAAATACATTTCTCTTCATAACATTACTCTTTAGATACTGAACACAGCAGGTTGCCACGCACACTATTATACGAAAACACCAGTCACTACTTCGTATAGATCAATTTAAGTACCTAGCGCATGTTATTTCGAGGTAAACGCAATAAACAAACGTATCTTTAGCGTATGAAGTGCAGCGTGCGCGTAGAGGACACGTATGGTTCGTGTTCTTTTATATAATTAATTATGAAAGTAACAAATAGTTACAATATACAACAAGTTACAACGGTATTTTAAGTTGTCTGAATCTAGTGGAGGGGTGATAGCTGAATGAAGTACTATCGATTGATATGACTAAAATTATTAGTAGCAATTCGGAAAACAGACACTTTTAAGTGATGAGAATTTCATTGAGTTTGTGTAAAATTTTTTAATATTTTTTTTAACATATCCCTCAATGGGATTACAACAACAAATACCCGTGCACAGATAAAAAATATACAATTATATATTTAAACACAAACACACACATACACAGTGATCGCAAGCGCATTCATGTGTGTACGTAACGGTTGCTAAAATCAAGCAAAGTTACCCGAGGTCAGGCAATAGATAACATAACATAACCCTTTATTGTATTCATAAAATATTCACACACAAAAAAAAAGAAAATAACAAATGTACAAAAGGCGGCCTTATTGCTAAACAGCAATCTCTTCCAGGCAACTTAGCATAGATGTGTAACTTAGTAAAAGGGGTAAGCATCTTGATATTATACCTTACATTTAAATGCAAGATCCCGGGCCAAAACACGTTCCGTTCGTATTGATAAACCGTCCCATTGGGTTGTGAAGGCAGACAATACTAAAAACTTCAACCTGAAAGGACACAAAATTATTAGTGTATTCTTGGTTACGTTTAATTAGTACGCTAACTGTTATAAGGAAACTATATCAGCAACAGTCCTTAAAGATAATCTGTGTATCTACACAAATTATAAATTTAAATTATAAATCCATCAACCATTGCACCTGATCAATTTACAAATAACCTTTTACATTTAACATATTAGTTTGACGAAATCACGATAAATCCAAATGATTCTTTTTCAATGCATTATCTGAACGAGATGTAAGCAGTTTTCAGGCTTGGAACCATTCCAACATACGTGTCTGACTATCTTGGACAAAAAAATTACTGAATTTAATTAACATAGTTGCGAGTATTTAGTTGAATGCAAAATATAATATAATAAATAAATTGTAAAGAGTAACCTTAATCTGATCATCATTATGTTAATTAATTCACTCTCAGTGTTTTCTTTAAGCTTCACTAACATTGTTCGAACTCTTAATCGTGGTAATATGAACTTAAAATTATAAAACAAATTATCATCTGTTGTTTATAGCAACGATAAGCGCCCGATCTCACTAGCTACATTGTCTCCAGCGGATATGATTCAGAACTGTCCCTGTTTCTCAATTGGTTGTATTTCGGTGTACACAATACACGAGTGTCCATTTTGGGAGACACTTATCAAAGAATATTTATAAAACTAACCAAGTAAATACGTCTTAAAAGATAATATAGTCATTTGTTTAAACATTGTTGTACTGATGAGTTCATACATTGATCGCTAAACAAAAATATGGGTTTATGTTAAGAAATATGTTACACAACTTATAACTCAGATTTGTCTCCGTCAAGTATAGTAAAACTATTAGAAAACCTTGGGGGCATGAAATTATGAACAAAACTTCATATACAGACTGCTGAAAGTCGAACTATACACGTTGACCTTGACACGCCTCTATTCCCTACGCAATAATAGCTATTTTCGCAGTTCAGTCGTTGAGTTTGACGCGCTACAGACAGTAAGATGTTCGTCGGGTCAACTAGTATTACTACATAATACTTTATATGCTACATACATAACGTATTAATTAAGCGTGAAATATTACGACGTTATCTTGTACTTGTTTGTATAAGTGTTATTAAAGTGTTTTTAAACATTGAATTTTATACGCATCAATTGCACTATTTTATTCAATTAGTATAACTCTATGAATCTATGCACAAGCTATTACACACTAATAAAACCAGTGAATTAAGCAGCTTAGCACTTAAAATGTTCAGAACTATCATAAAACCTACAAATAGAAGCTCTCGACCTTTACTATGTAATCCCCACAGAAAATTATTACCGAATCTAGTTTGGGTTTGAAAAGCATTTACATTTGGAGTGCTGAAATTTAATTATTTAGGCCTCATAGTTTCATTAGGCAGGTCTAAAATAAACCGACACGAAAATACTAAATGTATTCGTTTCTATAAAATGATTAGTATTCAACAGCAATTTTAAAAACAATGATATCGTATACCATAAAGAACTTAAAGCTAAAAAAGGTTTCTATCAAAACAAGCGGCAGTTTGAGCTATCGGTACCTACCGACGTTAAAACAATGAATTCGAAAGGTTAGTGGCCGCCGAAAATTATTCAATTTTTAAATACGATACGTTTCAGCGTAAACGTTACGGCATATTAAACGAGGAGCAATGCCAAAACGTTTGTTAACGTATTATTAGAGGACAGTGTCACAGTGTCACTTTGAGGGGTATTTGCCAAAGTGTCACTGACTCTACAACCCACCTGCGCAGGATATTAGAACGAACGCGAGAACCCATTGTAACGCAAAATTTTTCACTTGTTAAAATAAATGAGTGACGTTGTTAAATGTCTTTAAGTTAAAGGTTAACTGTTCGTTACATTCGTATTATGAAAACAGTTTATTGTTATATTGTGTTTATTCATTCAGACATTCAGTATACTTGTGAACTGTGAATAATCTCTGTCCAATATATTGAATAATCTCTTTCCAATATATTCTCTCTTTTTCTTTCTCCTGCCCTCTTCCTAATTTTATTTGGGGTCCAGTGTTTTAGGGAGACATGTAAAAGATTGGTCGGTCGGTCGAAGCTATGAGAAGATTGTCTTTTCTTGAGACTTGACTTTCTCAAAACACCGTCTAAAAAAAACAATATTTTGATGGCACAAGATATGTAACGTAAAAATGTTGTTTTTTACAAAAGTATTTTATCTATAAAGGAGTATTCAAAATAAACGAATTATATATCTAGTATTTCAGATACCATTCCAGAAAATTTGTATCTGGTATCTAAAATACTTAATTTAATAGTATTTTGTATTCCAAGTTTTTTATTTAAGGTATCTTGTACATCACTGTGCGTTACATTATTTCAATGTAATTAAATTAGTTACATCAACAAATTAATATAAACAAGAAGAGTGAGTGTAAACAAGAAAAGACTGCAGTATTTTAATAACTGTTTGGCGGCATATATTTTAATAACGTCGGCTCCCACTTAACTTTTCGGCGATGGAACTTAAGAGATTGCTTATTCGACCTTTTAACATTTTATGAACAGAATCCAGTAAAACGTAAAAGCGAAAGGGTTTAAGGAGATTAACAATATGGGATATCGTTGATTCTGATCCTTTAGAATCAGGAGCAATACTTTTCATTCTGTGGGTCGCTTTCAAATCCTGATAAACTTTTGTAGCAATAAATATATTTTTTTAAATAACAATCTCTTAACCTTTACTTGTTATACCAAATAGATCGGTATGAAGATTTAGGCGGTTTCTACGAATTAAAAGAACTAGACGACTGTTGAATAAATATTATTTGATTAAAATTTTTAAATCAAATCAAAACGCATCAGAAGAGTTCACAATCACTATACTACATAAAGCCTAACTAAAAGTAACAAAAAAAATATTTATATATACTAATACCTCCTATTTTCTCCATGATTATAAATATACCATGATTATTGGCTGTTCGATAATATTATGTATAATAATATTTTACTTTAGGTTAGGTAAGTCAGTTAGCTCATTATTATTTGATTTTAAGTATAATGTTTTGTCAGTATATTTTTAAAAAATTATTTGTTAATATGTAAGTATCTTACACCCCCGTCTTTCCAGTTTTTTATATCTCTCCGTCCGTAGGTTGTCTGGAAGAGATCGCTGTTTGAGCGATAAGACCGCCAATTGTACTGTTAATTTTAAGTGTATTTTGTTATTTTCTTCTCTCTGTTTTGTGGTGGATGTACAATAAAGTGTTATCTATCTATCTATCTATACCCGAACCATCAATAATAAGAGAATCATTTACTGTCCAAATTGCAAATCTTGTTTAAATTTGTTAATAAAATAACTTTTTAAATTAGATTAGTAACTATTTCTATTATCTACTTGCCGATATTTGAATTCTTAGAAAAACAATAATCTGTAACTACCCTCAGCTAGTAACCTAACGTCTTCTACTTTCTCTACATTCGCGCATGAGACACACACTCAGAAGCGCACAGTTTGTTTCGTTATAGAAGGCACTAGCGTTGAATGTTTGGATTAGTTAGAACATAGATATAGATGGGGCTACGACTGTGGAAGACAGGACCATCTGTCCCCACAAAACGGAGAACAACACCTTTCTCCTGATCGACAAATGATATGTTACTTGTAGAATAAATAATATATAATGAAATGTAAAAAGACTAACACATACAAAAAAGAGTGCGGACCAAAGAGTCTGCAGAAAACCAAAATGAGTTCGAAAAAATGCTTTGAATGCTTTTTAATGAAAATATGGATATAATATCTATTGGGTTAATTAATTGTTGTTTTTAATACATACATCAAAATTTTTGTACTTAGGCTTTATACTGCCTTTGTGTAGCGCAATCACAGCGATTTTAATATCACAAAAATATTTATCAATCGATTGGCGACAACAATGAGATAACATAAAATTCATACAAGAACAAAGAGATTCCAAATTCAAATATAATATTTTAATTATTTTTAATTGTAACAGTATTTACGGCCAGACAAAGTACACTTCTTATTGCATAAACGGTGTAAGTTTTGTAATCTCAAAGTCTAGACTATGAGCTCAAGGCATGTCAGTGAACTCTTACGTGGAAATGGTCCAGATTGGTCCAGGTACGAGTAATGAGTTCAAGGGAAACGTTGGCAAGTTTCCTCAAATCTTAGTCACACAAAAAACAGCATGCTAATGTCAAATCACAAAGAAAATCTG
Organism: Scirpophaga incertulas; assembly: GCA_036419045.1. NCBI lineage: Eukaryota > Metazoa > Arthropoda > Insecta > Lepidoptera > Crambidae > Scirpophaga > Scirpophaga incertulas. Next base: position 7,836,654 of record CM071644.1, read on the forward strand.
ATAGCTATCGTTATCTGTACATCATAAGGAATTGCCAAAAATATTATTTCTACCCTAAAAAATTTGATAATGTAAACTACATGTACACATAGCAAAGTATTATAATTTACATGTTGGCTTTGAGAATTATCTTATGTACCTAGTTATAGAGGCTGATTTCCAAGTATACTCGTAAATACGTGAAGCTTACCCATACAATCCAAAAGAAGGTAAAGGGGCCATTCAAAAATTACGGTACACGCAGGGGGAGGGAGGGGGTCGACGAAATGTTGCACAACCTAATCGAGGATAAAGTGACTTCTATGAGTACCAAGAAATAGTTTAAAAACGTGAGTTCAAAATCCAAGAACACCAGATGATGACGTTTATACCTTTTATCAATATAATTAATGTTTTAATTTTTGTTAATTTTTTCAAATATGTACAAATAATTGCAAATGTAACTAATGTCGGTACTGCGACTTTAAATCAATATAATATATGATGTCATACTAAGGAGGGGGAGTCTTGCAAATCATGTGATTTGTGAGACTCTAAAATCATGAAATTTCTTTGTCGTATACTCGTACGAGTATAATGTCCGTTCAGTATTTGTGGGGCTGTTTTGGCTAAACGCATCAATCTTGATGATTGTAGTGTAATTAAATAATATATATAAATATGATTAAATCTTGTAACAACATAATAAAATACGTAAAAACTTGAATAAATGCGATGACTATCGATATCCTATTTGCGCAACATTAAACAAAAATTAGCACATCTAACATTTTCATTTAATTTAAAAAGGGCAATGTTATCTGCAATTGCAAAGAAATTTGATTGTATTGCATTAAACAATCTTCAAACGATTTTACAATATCTACGCAGTATATTAAAGTCTATTTTACTAACGTCTTATTTTCAAGATCATGTTAGCCGAGAGCATGTTGCTATGTGAGTATCCAGCCAGCTCCAAAAGGTGCAGAGCCCATAAAAAAGCAGAGACTGTGGAACGTTGCTTTGGCCGGCAGTAAACAGAAGCGGCAGAACAGAACGGGAATCGGATATCCCACACTACAGGATCATGCTACCCTAGGAGCTCAAGGTCGTGGTCAAGATAGATTGGCACAGCGGTGATATAGGCTAGATATATCTACAGACTAAGTTAATCCAAACATGAATGGACTAAGAGGAAACACAAATGACTTAATGGGTCTGAGTACGAAAGCAAAGTATCACCTTTTGAGATGCATATTATAAAATTCACTTTAAATACTTGCACCGATGATTAATAATCGCTTAAAAAGAAAAAAATCAATTGTGATACCCATTCAATGTGAATCATATATAGATAATAAAAATAAACACTAATTTGTGCTTAATCACTATCAAGAAATTGACAGACATTTTGGAAAGCCAGCATAAGTCATTAAATGGTTAAATGTTAAAGTTTAAGTATAGACGAAATGTTCCGTCAGCCTTATTTCAATTGTAACGCCCACGTGACACGATTCGGCGATCAAGTACTCCGACGTTATAAATTGACTTTGTCTATAGATACCTAGAGGTACTAATATATATATTACACAAGTATTTAATCACTTTGTACCAAAAAAAGCGTATATTAACTATTTTGTAATATGAATTCGACATTTATGAGCTACTAGCTTTCTGCCCGCGGCTTCGCCCGCGTGGATTTCGGGATTGGGTCTATAGAGGGTTAAGGGTCATAGCTTTTGCCCACGGCTACATATGCGCGGAAGTCGGTTTATGGCGCGAAGGTTTTATCGCGCTTCCCGTGGGACTATTCGTTTTTCCAAAATAAAAAATACGGCAAAACCTTGCTCAAGAATCACTCTATCTATTAATGAAAACCGCATGAAAATCTGTGCAGTAGTTTTTGAGTGAAGCCTTTATTGCGCATCCCGTGGATCTGTCGATTTTCAGGGATAAAAAGTAGCCTATGTTACTTGGGATAATGTAGCTTTCCAAGGTGAAAGAATTTTTGAAATCGGTCCAGTAGTTTAAGCGTGAAGAGGTAACAAACAAACAAACAAACACACTTTCGCATTTATAATATTAGTTGGGATTTATGAGCTATAATAAATACAAAATCTTTTGTGTTGAACATAATTTACTCCTTTGACTTCGTGTTTACTTATTACAGTATTAGTCAGAGCAATAATATGTATGTACTGATGGCTAATGGTGCTCGTGGGTAACTTTTCCGATGTATTCCTTGAATCGATTTATGAAAACTGTTCAAGAGCCACGTGATTCAACTGCACGGTTCACGGAAAATTGCTATTTTTTTCCGACAATGAAACTTTTCCGAAGCTGTTCTTTAGTTAACTTTTGTTTATAGCTTTTTAACCTCTTAAGTTTCTTGAGTGGAAACGTTTTTTACATTTCGCACGGGGAAAATTCTACAATAAGACAAATGACCATTGTCAGTCAAATATAATTGGAATGAAAGGCTCAAAACACAAGCGATAGAATTATTTTCGCTAAGGTGACTAATTTCATTTCAGTTTAAAAACTTTGATAATGTGTTTTTACGGTTGTCAACTTAAAATAAACACAATAAAAATGTGAAATATCATCACACTGAAAAGTTTTCTTCGAAAGGGTCGGTTAAAATATGTATTAAAAACGGTTCTCTATTTTTGTTTTCTACCTAAGCCTCTTTGCGTTTATGGAAATTGTCCTAAGCATACTCTCTGCCTTCCTAAACAGAAAAGAAGTATATGCCAGACCTCGGGATCACATCTCGAATTACCAGTTGCACTTACGTCGATATGCAACGCACGTGGGTAAGAGAATATTTTAAGAAAAATAAAATAATGTCAGTATCTAATATTGCTAAATATATTGAACCATCTATTTGATATAAAAATACATGAACACAGTATAAGGTCGATTTACATACACATGCCCAAGCAATAACCAAGAACAAGATTCGGGAAGCTGCGAAAATAATGAACTTAAGCAAAATTGCTGAAAAACAAAACTCAATAACCTGACTGAAACAAAAATTGAAAGTTTTTTTTGTAAAATCTACTATGTTTATTAAAAAAACCCTCAAAATGACTGACCGTGTGTTCTAGACAATTGATATTTAGCGTTAATTTTAATTTCCTATTACAATTTAATTCTAATTAATGTTGAAACTGAAAACATTTATTGTGTACAGATGTAAAGTTTCATTACCCAGTAATTGCACTGCCTATCTTACCTTTCACGCCAGAATGCAGCAATTCGAAGACCACTATTTTGCAGCAGAAATACGAAAAAAAAAAGGTAAGACAGAGCTACCCAAAACAATCCTTGTATAGTCCCTGCGCTAAAGAAACGACAATAAATTCAATTGACAGTTATAAAAACCATATAGATTTCCATGACATTTTAACTATACCTACAGTTACTAGAAAAAAATCGCAATTTGTTTATACTCCTGGTTTTTTTCGACAGTTATTTAAATTATAGATATTGGGTAAGACAAAACAGTAGTTTTAATCAGTTTAATGTCTATTAACACGTGTGTAAAAATTTGATAGGGTTTCTTTGTCTTTAAATAAATAAAAAAGGGTTACTACGGAAAAGTAGCAAAATATTTATAAATTTTAATACAAAACACCAATTTCATAATTTACCTTCATTGTATACAAGAAAGTTGCGCATGCCCTAGGTTTTAGAGGCGTGCTCAGCTTGTGTCGACATCTATTCGGCTTAATCGGCTAACCCGTCTAGCTTGAAAAATAAACAACGATATGATTAATGCGTATTATATCACGCTGAACTGTTAAAATACGATAAAACCCTATTGTGTTCTGATGTTTTGTTGGCAAGGCTGGTGACGTTCTTCTATCATGGACATTCTCGTGGTGATTCATGTCTACTAGAAATCCAGAGTTTCTCGACTTCACCAATAAGGTAAGATAAGGCTGGAAGATCCAGCTGCATCCACACTTAATAGTACTTAAGTAAGTGAGTTAATGTCCCATAACTGACTGAATAAAATGTATCTATTACATTAATGCCTTATTTACATAATTTTAACATATGTCAGAAATTTAAACAAATTATTTTTAAAATTTTTCTAATCATTATCACAGTTCATATACGTCCCCACCCAGGGACACGAGCCTACCCTAACTATATTTGGGCGATTAGCACCCTAGTCAACCACGCTGGCCCAGTGTGGATTGTTTGACTAGATAAATAAATATTAAATATTTTTCAAATAAACAAATATATTTCAAATATATTAAAAAATGTAACATTGATAAGATTTTTCAACATAGTAAGTATACATATAAACACACAAATAAAGAAGCTTTTGGCAATATCGTTTAGACGCGCGACAACGCCGGAAATATGCTGTTGTATAATCAATAGTCTTAGTCGCAGGTAACCAATCTTTCTACAATATTTCTCGAACTATAATGTACTTGTAATATAGGTAAATAGAAAAAACAGCATTATTCTCTATCCTATTAACAATTAATTTGTAACATCTATTAATTTATTCGGTACTTAGCAACCACCTGATAAGTCATAATATAAATATTTTCCCTTATATCCAGATGTAATTGTCCAACAAAAATTGAGTTCTGTTCAGATTGAAATCGTTACACTCCATTCTACGCCGGGCGATCACAAAGTATATTCTCTCGGTATCGAGGGTTTTTGTGCAATCAAACAAGATTCAACCATGTTTCCTTCTACTTATGACCTAATATCCCATCTCCATTTTCAAGTAGAGAATTCTCATGCATTTGTATGTTTTGCTACGAACTAAATTGAGCTTAAAGTAATCGCGGTAAGACTGAAAACGCTGTGAGGTTAGTGCAGGATATAAACTTATATTCTAACGACCCGTATATTGGTTTACGGCGTTATCCTATGTTCCATAGTCTATGCTATGGGTATTAGCAAAACCATAGACGATAATTCATTTGGCAGGCAACATGTCCGGTGTCTTACATGGATTAGATTAGATAATAGGAAAGCTACAATTGACAAAAAAATATTTTTGGGAAAAAATCGCTTTCATGCAATGGCTTGCAAGTTTTGCAAGATGTGTTTTCAGACCTTTTTATTAATTTGTAGAGAATCTGATACGGCTTGGGAGAAATACTTGAGCCTCACGAAATACCACAGACAATACTTTTATGTTGCTACGAGTGAATAAGGATACCATTGCTTTTGGAGGGTCACAGGCCAGCCAGTTTAAAGGTGTTGTCTGCGCAGATAAAGTCGGCAGTGCAAGTCTCCATAGTAAGTGAAAATTAGGTGACCCACATACTATAACATAAAAAATGTAGCTATTGATAAATAACTAAGAGCGTGGCATGGCATAATCTAGTGGTATTATCCACAGGCATTCTATATTTGAATATTTATGTCATTCTTTCAGTATTCTGTTGGATTTAAAATTAGTAGTTACTTTTCAATATTTTGCAACATAAGTATCCAACATGAGGTTAAGTATGTTTGCATAGTGACAATTTATTCTGCAAAATGATTAATACATGGTCTAAAAACATATTATGTAAGCAGGTACTTTGACATAAATTCCTTAACATTGCTTGTGATGTATATATATACCAGTAAGGAATTTAATAACTGGTTTTAAATATTTTCGTTTAAATTATTAATACATAATAAATGAAAATTGGTGTACTTACGCTCAGAATTACCTTCATAGAGAAACTTCTTATATGTGTTGCCAGAAACACAAAATTACTTATTCAATTCGGCGCTCTCTGCATTGTATATTTATCTCAGATTTTTGCTTTCCTTATTCATCATAGATAAGTAACCAATAATAAAAAACTATCATTTGGTAAATATAGCATATCTTAAAGTGTTATTATTTTACACCCTTCCGAAACCACCCCTCTATTCGTAGGCTCAGTCTACGGAATGGGGCATAAATAAAAGGATATAACCGTATTATTTGTAGTTTACTTATGAGATTGGTATTAAGAACTGTAGTATACTTCGAAAGCCTAAAGCCAAAGACGAGAAACCATTAAGCCTCTGACCGCGCATTCAGCATGTTTTTCCAAATAAGTTATGATTTGAAAATTATTTTAATAGTCAAAAGAAGAATTTTGAAAATACGTTGTCTACTATTTTCAGAAAATATCCTTGTTAAAAAGTGGCTACTAGTCTTTATGTCTTCTAAAAGTATTAGATCTGTTGGGTTATAAGTTCTCCGTTTAATTCTATACACTTTCAACATGGAAATTGCTTTAAAATATTTCTTCACAACTTTTTCGACATTTGTGTAGCGAAATACACAAATGTCGATCGAACTTTATTTTAGAATGCATACGAACTATTAGATTCCTAATGAAAAATATTTCGTATAATAAAAACGAATATGTACTGAATTTATATATATATATATATATATATATATAAGTATATACATTTGATTCAAACACAAAAAATATATAATTTAATAATTATATATATAATAAAAAAAACGTAAGTTATAATGTAAGTATTTCTGTTAGCATCTATTGGCATTTGTTATGATATTACAATCCCACTAATAATGTATGTATTACCACCAGAATTGATTTCATCAACTATTACGCAGCCATGGTGGACACACCATCGGTATTGATTTCGTTCACTGGTACGGAGATTGTGTTTATTATTTAGGGGCGGACAACCGAGCCGCCTAATAAAAGAATGACACTATGGAATTAATTTCACCATTGGTTTTGTATCATTTCGATGTATTTAACTGCAGAAGTCATGTTAATCAATTAATTAAAATCAGTACAATTTTTTTTTTCACTATGGAGTTGCTAAGGGTGCTGTAAATGTTAGCATACTAAAATTTTCACTGTCCATATCAACTGTAAAGAAAACTCATGATAGCTTCTGGCTATGTCCCGTGGTTTTATCGGTAGGTGTCGGTACCAGAGCCGTGAATTCAGCTTAAAGACCTATCAGTAGGCAACTAATGCCTTAAATTTATATAGGATATATGAAAGATTACGTTTACAATACATTCTCTCTGCACTTATATTACTTCACTCTTATGAACAGTAGGCATTCTCTTCACCAATGTTTAGAGTATTCGTATTATCATAGTTATTTCGCCATGCAAACTGTACCAGTCAGAAATAAGACGGTTTTTAAAGCATTATACTACAAGGAAATAGTATTAAGTGTTCTATTAAGTAAAGTGTTCTATGTAAAGACTGATCTCACAAAGGAGTGAGAAGTCAACCCAGCATACTCCGCAGGCAAGTGCCGTAGAGATTAATTTGGACTCAGACTTGATCGACACTAGGACCAGCCTGCCTACCAACTAAACTCAGCCTTAGAGCTTTGGTTCTAAAGACCTTGTGCCTGGAAGTTAGAGCAAGCGCTCCTCAAGAGCAGGCAGGGTGCCAGTCGATGTAGGCTCGTGAACCAGGATGGGTGTGGGTACGAGCGATGTGATATTATTACAGAACTTATTATTAACATAATAGATACATAATAGTATGTAGACGTATAGACGTCTATAGAGCACAATTGTTAGAAAATTAACAACAATATATAAATAAAATAAACAAAACACGGCAGATAAAACTGACTCTTTTATAATGAAAGGCCAGAAATAACCTGCGTGCCGTACTTTGGTTATATTGCATAAAATGTATTTTTCGCCTATACTGAATGAAATTTCTGAGAATACAATTATTAACATATAACATTGTATTGTTAAAATCAAAACATCTATTCAATAACTCTACTGTCTACAATAAATTTTGCACTATAAGCAAGTGCACTGAAATGTAACTAATTGTTGTCTGCAAGCTTACCATGATCGCTTAAAACAGGAAACCACTATGCAAGCAAGATGGCGCTATTCACTGCAAGATCAGTGTCTGTTTCAATATTGTTTTAACATTTCTCTAACCGATCACGGTAAGGCCTCTGGTTTCTGATAAAAAAAAGACAAGTTTATATTTTTTTGTCATATGTTCACTTAATAGATGTATTTTGATTTCACAAATATCAAAATCAAATATTTTTTAATAAATTGGTAACATAACTTACATGATTACGCATTTTTTACACATTATTTTATTAACAAAACATTTTTATAGCTTTCTCAAATTAAATGTTACAATTTAAAACTAGTAAATTAAAACTGTGTATGTGTGTGAACGCTCAATTAACAAAGATAACAATTTCGTTTTACGATCTCATAAGATTTAAGTTGCGCCGTAACGTTAGCATTTCAAAGTATTTAATAAGGGGAGTTTTTGTGCGATCCGTGGCAACACCGCGGACTCGAAACATTACAGCAGCAGCGCGGCGCGGACCGATTGTCTAATGTTGGCAGCGGCGAGCTTAGCGCTCTGAGTGAGCTGTCACAAGTTTTTTAAATAACAAATACGTGTCACAGCGGCGCACTCGATGCCACGGACGTTAGACAATCACCCCACTGTATGTTGAAGAAATAATTGCGGACACACCTGCGCTTATTAATAATAATAGCATTACTAATATTGTTTGATTACTGCCTTATTTTATCGTCATACTGTACGTCAGTACGTTCGTTGCTCAATATATATATACTTTTAAATATTTATATATTTATAAACTGCATTCGTTCAGTTCGACAATGTTTTCCAGCAAATATACTTATATATTAAACAGTAATAGTAACTATCAATATTTGAAATTTGGACAAATCATATACAAGCCATGTTCAATAAACAAAAATAAACAAAGAAACTAAAAAGTTAAGACTATATTTTATACTTCTTCACTACATCATTTTTCTAATCATAATATCATCATACATGTTCGTATACATGTACATCATATGCTTATAAAGCTTATTTAGATAAGACCAAAAAATTATGCTGGAATTTCAGGACGATTTTGCAATGCCGTCTAATATTCGTAGGATAAAACACTCTAATGTATCCAAAACATTCAGAATCAGACAATGCCTCTCTGATTGTAGACAGACGCGTAAAGACGTCTGGGGTGATCTGGCCAGGGCTAGACGAGGCAGGAGCGACGCCCGGGGTTACTGCACCGGAGTCGCACCCCTGACTGATCGCTCGAATACTTGTAAACGAAAATCAAATGTTACTGTTTATTTGTTTCGCTTCGATTTAATGAAATTATTATCAAGTACAAATCGATAAAGAGATTTTTTAAATGTATTGTATATTATGTAAGCGCTATCATTCTACGTACATTCTAGTATTTAAATATAGATTACAGCAATCAGTAAACAGTCAGTTCGTATTTTACGAACAAGATTAAATTGTATATGATCGGATAGAGCCAGAAATAATCTCGTGGTAAAATTATGTTATACTGCGATACACGTCAAAAATATCTTGACTCCATTTTTTTACTATCTATATGTGAATTTATTAAAATTAAACTTTAGTTTACTTTGCATTTTACTGACGGAAATCTTTCAATAAAGTGCCAACGAACAAAAACTTCATTGACTTTATATTCGACCCAAATAAAAATTTTACGTACGATTTCAGGAACGTTTGATTGTTGTACAATTACAGTTATTTTTACAAAAACATTTTATTTTATTTGTATAAGCTTTGCCTATAACACATTGTATTATAGAAGAAAAAAGTACCTATATATTGTCTTCATATTTTTACTGTTTATATGTTATCACTTAACCTTATTGATGGAAGTTTAAGTTGCATTTTGCAGACTTTTTAGTAGTTCTTTTCTATTTCTACATTATTCGGCCAAAAATTTGACTGAATCATTTTACAGAAATGAGATATTTTTAAAGATATTTGATTTTATTTGTATAAATTTCACCTCTTGTTCTAAGACAGGAGTGCTGAAGGGGAGAAATTTATTACCTGTCAATGCGGATTAATATCTACATTTTGAATTAATTTCCATATAATTTTCCATTTTTCTAAATATGACAACAGCAATAATTTTCGTTCTTTTAGCAGATTTAGTTTTTTTATTACTACATTTGTCATTGCAAACTTTGTGGTTCAAATAAAATAATGAAATCACCACTTCGACACTGGCTAAATCTTCTAAGCAAAGCCAGTGAAAATTAAACTATATTGAAATATTGAAAATAAAACAATATATACGTAAATATATCAATAGATAATAATACATAGTGTGAAAAATAAATTAATGTAATATATAAATCAATTTTGTACTGCGTTACACAATTTATAATTTTACCTCGGATTAATTCAAAGTTAATACGCTTGTTCAAGACAGATAATTAATGAATCAAATATCTGAATGGAGTTGTTTACGTTCTCATTGGACATTAATTTTAAAAAGTTAATTACTCATCGATAAATATTTGTACAACTAATAGTGTAGAAACTATTTAAATTTATGTTTCTTAAAATGTTAGTTTAGATTGTGTGTATATATATATATATATATATATATATATATATATATATATATATAATATATATATATATATAATATATATATATATATATATTATATATATATATATATATATTGCGGCAGATTGTACTATTTTTTCATATTCAACTGACATGAGTTCTGTAGTTTACTGTACATCAAATACCTATCGAAAACGATAGCAAACTTGTGGTAAAGTCACAGATATTAGTTAACGTAGCTTTTTTATGAAAATTAAGTTTCAATACACCTTGTAAGTATATGTAACAACTACATTAGCTTAACCGAATAAAGTTCATTTAAATGAAATAACCTTGATAACAATGTCTCAGTTTTAACTAGTCACCTTTAGTTCGGCGTGGGGAGACAGCCCTGTGGTATCATAACAGGGGCTCCGTGAACACATTGTGTCGATAGTCCTGATACTGCGGGGGCAACCAGGCTGATTTATTGTTTAACGAAACATTAATTTTCGTCAAGTGGGAGTGAAACACACTATGCGACATTTCAGTAGAGAATGAAGAAGCAACTACATATTTTTAAAAATACGTAAAATAAATAAAAACAAAAATAGAGTAGTGCTTAACTAACAAATAAATCGATTCACCGGTAAAACTGTTAAATTTAAATATTGCCGCTCGTACAAATAAAAGACAGTTTAAGTGTTATTTGGATGTCTCCTGCTTTCATTCTAAAGGGTAGGTACATATGACAAGGGATTTCATTGATTGAACTTACCTTACTTTCTCACCTCTTACGTCAATTGCGACAAATTCATTAATGACTTTAAACGTTTTTACTTTAATTTGAAGTCAGACATAATTGTAGCAAAATACCCGTGTTCTGCTCACATCCTGTTGTGAGTAAATTTCAGTCACTGAGTTGCGCTTTTACACCCTTTTACACTTCTGCAGGACACAAAATTTAGTTTGTATTGGGTAATTGTTATGTTTATATAACTTTAAGTATTTTTGTGTTGCTATATTTGTGTGTGATGAAGGTTAGTGTAAATAAAGATATTATCTATGTATAAAGAGCGCGTGTAAATTGTTTGTTCCATTGTTATGGAATGTAAGTACTTAGAAGAGAGGTAAAAGGAATTCCCAAAAATATGTATATTAATTAGTAAGGAGATTCTATACAAGTATGAAAAGAATGTTACTGTACTTTTTATGTAGGTTCCAAGAATCATTTTTACATCCATTTTAGCACAGCACATTTCACCTTGATAGCTTAACGAGGACGCACGACGCTGTTAGGCGCATTGGTACTTGCGTTTACGTTAATGCTTAGCAGAACGTGCTTCATAACTGACTTATGTATAATCTAAGTATTTAAAATTTGTAGGTAATATAATGTGTTTTAATACAGATACCAAATATCAACCCTAAACATCATGTGCAGGCGTGATCTTGCTCAGTAGGCACTCACACCTCCAATGCTCTTTCTACGTTATATTGAGTGAATCTATCAAAAACCGTACGCAAGCTGCAAAGGAATCGACGATGTACGTCTACTGTCCATGGTTAACTACGGCCTAACACCCTAATAATTTAAGCAGAGTGGGACTCCTTGGTGAGTACATGAGCTGGTGATGTTCGGCCTCTCTTCTTACAACTATGATTGTTGCGTACACTCTGAAATATACTGCACAAGTTTTTTGTGTCATCACATCACAATCTGATTTGCAGTTAATTTTGAATTTTCACTATTTATATAAATATGACATTTTATAGTAATATAATAATTATAGTATACTATATATATATATATATATATATATATGTATATATATATATATAATATATATATATATAATTATAGTATTAATAGTATATATAAATTGAATATAACCGCTCTTTACATATGCTCGTAATTAAGAACTTTAAAATAAGTACATACAAATGATAATTGCATACATTTATAATAATTGTTTTCAGATCAGTGTTTTCTTCTCCTTGTTTCAAATCACCGTCATCTAAAGTATCTATTTTATGATTGTAACTATGTATATATTTATAGGTGTATGAACACGTTCATAAATCTTAATTCTAAAGCTTTGCGATAAATCCGTGACCTTTGCGGTGTTATAATAATTATGTTAACAACGAACAACACTTCGATTCAACGAAGTTACTGATCCTATCTAATTAGGTGGCGTTTTTGTTCAATACAAAATGGCTTCGCTTAAATCAATCAATGCATGGTGAATACAAATCGAGCTGAGTGCGGGCTTCGTTTATTATAGCTCTGTGGAGCGTGGGCCGTGTGTGTACCTGCTATGGCCTTATGTTTTCATGAAGTTTTACTTGTGATGGCGTATGTACTAAGAAGTTAATCTTGAGTTTCTATTAATGCTATTATCATTAAAATTGTTTATATTTTCAACGTAACATATTGAATATTTTCGAGATTATCTTCAAATGCAAAAAAAGGAATCATTTAAGCGAAATATATTGAATAATCAGTCAATGAGGATCAACAATAACCAGTCATACTATCCACGACTTTCATAGATTAATAAGAACTGTCTGTTTAACTTTTAATAAAGCGTCAGGAGCACCTTCCGTTGATCAGACACTTTGATCATAGAAGAGCTATTCAAATGTATGTAGGGGACTACAAAACCAGTTACTTATAAAGTAATAAAAATTAAACTTTTAAAATAGATTACAGATACCATCCATTTCATAATTGGACATTAATAAAATGTTTACAACTTGTAAAAGTTAAAACGGCGTTATTCTCAAAGCAGAAAATAAAAACTAAATTGAAATGAAAACTAAAAATGAAGTAATCACAATTTTTACCATTGACAAATTACTAACATTTTTTAATGGCACAAACAGACCGAACGCCTAAAAAAATTACCGAAAGGGCCGAATTTTAGCAAATTTTAACAACGCCTATTATCTTCACTTCAACACCGTAAATTAAACTGCTATGTAGGTACAAAAGGCGACCGGACGGATCGTCGGATTAGTGGCGCAACTGGGCGATTTCCAAACTGGCAGCGGATCGGTCGGTTGACGTGTGCATTGATTTCTGTACTGTATTTCTTTGTCCAGGCGGCGAGGTGCGTACTGGTCGGACGATTAGTCGCTCTGTTGGTGATTACATCGCGCGACTAGTCGAGCTAGCAGTCTTTACGAGGAGTTTAGAGGCCCGAAGATGCCAGCGGCGAAGGGACGAAAGGCAGGTGCGGTATTTCTCCGGGATTCAATTGAAAATCGGATGTATTAATTCGCCACGAAGTGAGAGCTGTTAATCAAAACGCGGTAAACATTGCTATTTATGATTATGATGTAGCGTAATCCGGTGCTGTTACAAGACGGCTTACGTGATTTCGCACTTCAAAGAAAAGTTTCGTGGTTCTATTTCGAAGAATAGTTGAGGTTTAGTTGTACCAACGTTTCATGCATTATCAAGCAGCAATGAACTTTAATGTTCATGACGAGTCAATTGCGATTTTTTCCCTATTATCGATTATACGGTGAACGTGTTCGAGTCTCGAGCGCCCCTTTGATATTAGGTCTAAAGGACACGCTTGAAGTGATGACCGTTAGAAATCAAACGGGATAGGTTGCCTGCCAGGCTCGAGGACTTTCCATGATTCTCGCCATCTCCACACTAGATGATTCTCAAGGTAAAAGTGTAACTGAACACCTTTTTTTGAAGGGGACCTATGCTGATGGCTATATTCAGCTTTACCTTGAGTATGTTAGTGGAAGATGCGTTCCGGGGTCGTTAGAGTCGAATAAAAGAGTCGCAAATTGAGCACGCGTCTACTGGCTCGGACGCTCAAGATCGCCGTGTAGTGTGAAGGTAACTGAATACCGAAAGCTCATATAAAAGGCGAGTTAATGTTGTCAGCTAATAAGGATCCTCTTAGTAATAGATAGCAGAGGACCGAAGATATGGCATCCGGTAGAACCAGTCCTAAACATTTTTTTAATACCACCAGACTCTGAGACTACGTTACGGAATACTAGTAGGAAACTACTAAGTAAACACTATCCTCAAAGAAAAGAATTAATAACTAAATAAATAAGACATTTTTAGACAATTGCAATAAAGTGGAATTATCTACTACTGAGTATATGTTGTCGTTGACTCTTAATCGTATTTTGTTAATTGAGGTAACTGTACCTTGGGATACGAACGTCCATACACGATAGAAACCAATAAATACTTCCATTTAACAAATCAACTAACACGCAACAGTTATATTGTTAGTCTGTTTACGCGGTTGAGGCAGACGCGAGGAATATACCAGCAAAATATTATTAAAACCTGTCAGCATTTTGCACGTATAGTTTCCGTAAATTCTGTACTAGAACTATTGTCAAGGGTGACGCTCGCGGAATTATATCAGACATGACTAGGTAGAAAGTTAAACCAGGATATTAAAGATGTGGTGATGCATTGTGCTGGGTTCGAAACCGGCACGTGCGTCAGAAGACTCGGGCGCCGCTTCTGGCTCGAGTCAAATGCTAATAATCTATGCAACTACGATCCTGGAGCCCGCACAGTGCATCAGTCGAATCCTAAGAGGTTTAGCCTATCTCATTAAGAATCTAAATATAATCATAAAAAGTATAATAACGTTATAAGCAGTCTGTTTAGTGTATAGAAATAGTTACTCAATCTTAAACGTAGCAACAAGAAAATATACGAAATAAGTTACAACTTCTACGTTTCATTTTATTCGCATAATACGCTACAAAATTTATCTAGATGTATCCAAAGGAACGTTTGTTACTATCCAAATATTCTGAACCAATTGTATAAAATGTTTCGCATGTAAGCAATTATGTTATCGATAAACAAACTTGACGTGTAATTTGTACAGCTTCACTAAATCTTCATTGAAATAATACACTGTGATGTTTTAACACTCGAGTTATTTTAAGAGACAATCTTTTAGAAAATGAAAATAATCTTTTGTATTGCAGCCGTTTTAACAGTTTCTCCGTTAAAGAGACTTATTCAGTTTTGATGGCCTTGAACGAGCTTTTATAAATTTACAGATATGAAAAAATTACGATATTTTATACTACTCGCAAACTAATTTATCAAACGATTCTGGTTCGATCTACAAAATATTAGTTTAGCTCACTTTTTTAATATGCTATGTTAACGGTCCAGCGGTTTCTTGGGGAAACTGAAAGATTTCAAGGTAATTCCGCAAGATATAAGATAAACACTTCCGAAGATATCGTGACAAAACCGCCAATTATAAATCCATGAAATATATTATGTACAATATAATATAAAATTAATTCAAGTATATATTGATGAATGCCACTTATTTATTTAACGCGATGATGGCACACGTTCATTCTATTGTGGTGTTACTCGCATGATCTTTTTAATCAAGTAACTAAATTAACACATATTTACAAATATCTATTTAGGTTTATTCTCCAAAAGACAGATTACGCGAAAGTAGTTCGAATTCCATACACAGACGGTGTCGTAAGCACCGACCGCCTTAACTTGAGCCCTGGCAAATTAGCCCACATCCTCCACTCGGAGAATATTTCCGCGCGCCCGCGGGACGTAACGGGTCTCGTTAGATCGGCATTCGAGTAAGTACCTTTCACGATCTTGAGCCGCGGCGTCACTTTCCCCGCTCTAGTGAGTTTTTTCGAACGTAACGTTGCGATTACATCAATAGCGCATGCGATCGTTCCGTGTGCCGCGCACCTGTATCGGAACGCATCACGAGTCGTGGCTGTGTGCGGATTACCTTTAGCTATTGTTTCCTTTTGACATTGCTGTTATTACTTTTTAACTGCTAGCTATTAGTTAAGAGGCTATTAAGACATTTGTCCCAGAAGTCAAAGACATTTTTGAATATTAACTAATTACTTTACTTTATTAGTATTTAATAAGCACAATTAAATAAATTATTTCGATACCTTTCGAAAAGTTTTATACAAACATCATTACAAGACAAACAGGCAACTTTCGTTACTAATTGCGATGTTATTTTCATTAGGTGTAATAATTACGTAACATACCTGATTAAATCGCTATTTCTGACGGAGCTTCTGTTTTCTTGATTTATCTGAAACAAAGAAATAATGATATAAATTGTTATAAAACTCAGTTTTCTAAAACGAATCCTGTTATACAATTTCAAATAGTAACTATAATTCAACTAGGGCATTTCGCTTTTGTATCTCAAATTACATCGAAAGGAAAAACGAACTTTACTTGTATCGAGTATAGTGTTTGTTTTAGCTTGAGAACCAGATCTCAATTTGGCCGAGTGTTTTGTTAAACGAGCATTTATATATTTACCAAGGGTGAATTCTAATTAGAATCTTTGTGACCTACTTAAGGTTCCTATTATTTGCATCAAAGTATCAATATGCGACTAAACTTTAAAAGTATTATCTTATCTGCATTCTAACTGAATGAGTTGATTAATTACCGCGACAGAGTACATAACCCGATTCACGAAGCATTCGAAGAGTAAATCGAGCAGTCTATTTGTTTAAATTCGAGTTGCAACGTGGGAGAGCATTTTAACGAATTCCATTGAAGCGACCGACGAACATTGCTTGCGCGGTGCGAGATTCGACCTTAATGCGGCAAGATAGAGGTTAATAAGCTGACTGGAAGCGTGTTTATCTTGAAGTAGTTACATCGAAAACGCAGCGTCTATTTTTAAAATCGATGCGGTGACCGAAGTGGGGCGAGTGCGATACTGCGGCCGGCATATGATGCTCAGTGGGGAAAATTGTTTTCATCTCGGAAAAATGTACACACATACGAGTGCGTAACATGTTTTCTTTTATTTATTTGTTAAAATCCGAAAATAATTAACCAAAAATACGTGAATTATTTACGTGTAAATACAATTATCAAACATCATCGGACCTAGTTTGAAAAATGTTTTGTAGTTTTAATGTAAAATAGTACACAATAACCAATAGTTTCCTATATATTTATTTGATTTTTGTTACGATTACGATACGATTAAACGGAAAGGAGAAGCATATGTTTCACAAGTTGACCACATGTCTCCTTAACTGTTAATGAAAGCAAATAGTATGCTAGTAGGTAAATATTTGCGCGAAAAACGAGTGAACAACGAACGCATAATACCGCAATAGGCAATTATCAGTAAATCGTACATTATAAATGTTTACTCCGCAAATGATGTCCTACCTGAAGTTGAAGTTTGGCTTAAAATAGACATTATTTGTATAACCACAGGGCTCGTTTTCGTTTGAGATTACTCAACACAATGAACCGGCAGGTACGCCCTTGCCTTGTGAAATGGTGAGTTTGTAGCAACGTCTTTTAATAATTCCGAATTAGATTACCAAAAGCTAATACAAAATTTATTTCTATGTTTTAACACAGTTCACAATATACTTGCTAAATTTAATGTATTTAATTATAATAAATAAGCGGAGGCGACGCTGTAGTCTATACTTTCTTCTAATCTGATTCGAAACTGCCTTGTACATATGTTTTTAGTGAATCGAACTTCATGTATAGTTACATCTATGCTATAATTATACATATACATTATCTGACGCCAAAGGATAACATTAAAACGTGTATGTAGAATTTAAAAAGTGTATATAATCCACTAGGCTAGCGTGGCTAAGTATTCGCCCTGACATAGTTAGGGTAGGCTCGTGCCCTTCTGTAGGGGAGGATACGAACAGTGAAGATAATATTATTAACTGTCTATAAAAACAGGGAACTATTGGCTATTGTAACATTCAAAAGAATATTATAATGTTTCACTATTTATCATTATACAAATATTTTATACTTTATACTCATTGCAAAGCAGAACATAGCCATCTGAGGCTTCAGCATAGGTCCGTCCAAAAAATAACCAAATATTTTAATTAAAAAGTCTTATTCCGGCTCTAGCAACTGGGTCTTTTGGCTTTGGATCAAAGCTCAAAAAAGTACGTTCTTGCACACGCGATTCTCGCCCTCCTCCATAGTGCTGACATTTTAAAATATATGATTAAATTCTGCCCACAAAAATAAGTGATGCTAGCTGAAAAGCAACACCACCAAATATTTCACAGAGGAACCTCCCCATGAATGGATGTACGTTCAGTTCTTGCAACACTATGGTTTCAGAAACTTATATAAAATGTACACATCACAGATGTAGATAAAGAATTGTATGCAACCATATATAATTAATTACACAGGAATTAAAACACTCGTGTGATACTATTATTAACCCTTAATTTACGACAGTTGCATGAATAACTATTATAACCTCGGCAACGGTGCGTAATATGATATTGGCGAACAGTCCGCACTAGGCCAGCATGCTTCACTAAGGCCGTATTACAGAATAAGTGTCAACCTCAAATCTCTGAGTACAGTTAGAAAGGAACTACCGGCCTAAGACCTAATCACCATAACGTAGGATATATTCCAGCGCTTCAGTGGAAACGTATATTTATCATACTTTACTGTGATGATTATGGTGGTGAAAAGTAAGTATGAAATAAATAACAGAATATACTTAAAAAGTAAACGTCGTGTTCTGTGAACAAATGAAAAGTTTACAGACTGTATAGAATATTACCGACAAGATTATATGAAAAATATTTAATGTATTTTCATTCACCACCATCATCACGATGCTTGACGTTATTTCAGTTATGTATAGCATTATTAGTAAATAATTATTATTGTACGAATTTTGTTAATACGTATATGTATTATTGATCTTAATATAAGTTAAATTATAACATAGTAAAGCAAATGTTATGTTTAGTATGTTTGAAGAAAAATCATATTGAATATTAAATCTATCAAAGCCCAATGCGAGCAGAGCAATCTTGAATATAGGTACAGACTTGAAATTTTAGCATTTTATTTGGGAATCCACCCTATTGAGGGAGTCAAATAAAAGCACGTATCTTGTATTAAAAGTCTATATATTTTGTGTAAACCACGTAGAAGATAAAACAAATGATTAAATAACATATGTGTGCATAATAATGTATATATATATATATGTATAACAAAATAAACATATTTAATTAATTTTCCATGAAAATTTTGTGTTGCGATAATGGATTATGTCATTTTTTCTTTCCGTAGCGTAGATGTCACAAGAACCGGCTAAGGGTTGATAACTGCGACGCTTTGTAAAAGGGAAGAAGTGCGAGTGTTTAATTAATACATCTCTACCTTTTTTTTTAACCTTTCGAGGAGAGATTTATTTGAAATTGACAGATAGCGCAAATTCTAGTTTATAAATATAAATATTACATTGAATTTTACTAAAGCAGTATTATAACTACACTTTTCATTAAACATTTTCTAATAAGGTTTGTTTGTTGTTTTCTAATAAGGTCTAATCTCTCTTAACTTACATAGAATAAGCTCAGGTCCTTTAATTAAAACCACCAGATCTTTTATCAGTTATTATCGAAATAAGCTGACGTCAATTTTACAAAATAAAGTTACCTTAAAACTTTAAAGAAGCTTTAAGTCATTGAGTGTAATAAACGTAAGTCGAAGGTTCTAAGATGGCTGTCAGCCAAGAAATAAAGTAAAAGCCTTTTGCGAACAAAACACGCCTCCCATAACTTCGGCGTGGTGACTATCATACAGACACCGCACTTTCTCCAAGAGTGCGTTCAAGCGTACCTGCAACGCCTCAGATTGGCAAAGTACAATGTAATTCTATTGTCTTTCCAGAAGTAATACGGTAATGTATTGTTAATAACGACTCTTGTTGTAGAAATCACCGTTATTTATTACATTATATGCAATTTGTGTACATTAAGTAGTAGAGTCTTATCACTATTATCACTATATTATTGGAAGACAAAAACATATACAGCTAAAAAAATAATGGCTATTAATATAAACAGTTTAATATCTGATTTGATCTATTTAGTACAAAGTGATAGTTACTATTAATTTGATAGCATTAAATTGTTTTTAAACAAAATAATATTATTTAGTACGAGTAATTATCATTAATTTATATAATCTTTTTAATGTGCCCTTTGCGAACACTAACTATAGACGTAATAGTTATTTCATTAGAGTGATTAATCTTATGAATAGTATAAGTGGCGAAGTCGACATATTTAGTGATAGTTTAAAAAAGATAAAAAATGCACTGATACCGATTCTGTCTGCAATTTCTCAGATACCGAATTGATTCGATTGGTTTAATTTGTGATTATTTTGTATTGTCCTCGTTGTTGTTGATAGATAGTAAGTAGTTTTACATGTGGTAGCTTATTATTAGCTTGTAGCTTCTTATTTTTATTACTACATTGTTATTGCAAGCTGTTAGCTACCCAAATAAAATAAAATAAAAATAAAATTAAATTAAATATAGTGGTGATATTCCACTTGTTTGTTTAATTATATTTATTTAAATGCCTTTATTTTTATGATCAGAATTCGAGGCGTATATAAAAACAATTCAATTTTCAAAAATACATATTTTCCCTCGGTAAAAAGACAAACTAAACTATATCAAATGATTTTATGAGATGTTCCCGTGGTGAAAATGTCCCTATGTCCTTCTCTCGTACTATGCATATATCAACGTAGATGAAAATCAGTTCAGTAGTTTAACAAAGACAATTTTTTTACCCCCTGAACGGTAAAATAATAAATTTTCACTGTTTTTATTGATATTTGAATATGTTTTCTACTTTTCGTCACGTGATCATTTAAATCGATTCAGTGTTGTATTTTCTTGTTCCAAAAATAATGTAATCAATACGACAAAAATTATGTCTCTTCTATATACATAGAAATAATATGGCAATATCAGCTTAGACTTTCGCCATTCTTTGCAGTTGACAGCTCACGTCTACTTCTTATAGATTGTAAAGCAGTACGAAGTGTGCCGATTCAGATAGTTCCATATGAAATTTTCATTATAATATCATGTAGATATATCAAGAATCAAGCTTTACATTTGCAGTACGAAAACAGCTTCTAATTCGAGCGATATAAGAGTCGAAGACACCATGTTAAGATTGACGCGTTGCTCTATGTATCTTCTATTTTTTTTTTGGAAGTGTATTTAAATAATATAGTTTTATACATGCTACTACATCACAAACCTATTGATATAGAATAAAGGGACAATAGCACCAAAAAAAAGCTTCTCAGAAAAGTACAGACAAATCACTTCTTTGCAAAATTCACCAATGAAATTTCACGTTTTTTTTTTTTGAAAATGTAGTTTTTAAATAATATAGTTTTGTACATGGTTCTATTTCACAAACCTAAAATAAAGAGACAATAGCACAAAAAAATTAACGAATCATAAAAGTACAGACAAATCACTTCTTTGCAAAATTTACCATTGAAATTTCATTTAAACATAAACATACAAACCATTTACGTATATGAATCAATTCTATATATCAATTTTGTATACTCTTGATTACGCAATACGGAATAGCTGGTACTTATTACATATTTCCTCTTTATTTCCACCTTTTCTACAACGCAAAAATGTGTTGGCATCATTCTCGTATGCTACGATGTAAGTATCTATTAATATTATAAAGAGAAAACGTATGTATGTTTCTTGGTAAAAAATAATACAAAATCTGTATCGTGTATCCAAGGTATGTAGGCATATTTTAATAACGAGAAATAATATGATCGAAATTGCGAAATAATACCCTATATTGAGAAGTGTGAATTGTGTGTGTGAGTGAATTTATCTAGAGCCATGAATACATTGTGTAGAACACACAAAGCTACATCTGTAGCTGTTGTTACTTTTTGTACATTTATTGCGTAAAGCGCTCAAATCTCTACAAACAAGTTAATACAAACGTTATGGCGTGCTTTGTTTTGGAGTAAAGCTTTTTTCCAAGCAAATATATATAAACGTGCCTAGTTTCTCAAATGTTAAATTTAGTAAAGCATGAGAGTGAATAAAAAACGTCGCTGCCAAATCTCACTATACCTTTTGTGTCCCGCGAGATGCAAGGAAAACAGGCTGACCTGAAGGGATAGGGATTTTGCTGCCTGTCAGGTGCATGTAACTTAACACTCACAAAAAATAACAAAACCCCATCAATCACATTTTAACAATGAAAATGAAAATTTTACAAATAGTTTCCCCGCAATTTCTTTTAGAAAATTTGTAAAAGAAACTTTTACAAAATCCTAAATAATAATTAGACATGAAAAATAGAGAATCTGTGAATTTAGGTAGTGTACTAAAAGAAATGAATATTGATTCCACATGTCATGTTTTTGAGAATCAACAATTGTTTTTACCATAGACTATATTTATAACGGGAGCTTATGGCCTATAATTTTCTAATACTAAGCTCGCAAGCCAGAATTTGTGATGCTTAGCCAAATTCTGCGGAAGGCCCGGAGGGACTTAGGGGGTGGCCCCCTAACCGACGCGATACCACCCCTACATTGCAGTAAATAGGAAAATCTGTGAGGAAACCTCTAAGATATTATGAATCGTTTTTCACTAGTAAATCAGAATTTGTCGCGGTTACAGCAAATAATTTTCTTTTATTTTCTGAAACTCTAATATTTGTAGTTTATAAATATTGCAGTGGATAACTTTGATGGTTGCTCAAGGTCAAATATGTATATAGTTATTCCTTTAACTTTATTGTATATATTTTTATTCACTATTATATTAGTTTAGGCTTTATAATATAACAAATTGTTTAGGTATGAATATAATATTATGTAATTATTTAATTTCATATATAGCATTTATTATCTTATATAGCATCTTTTATTTATGTTAATGTTAAATTTTCCTTATTAAATTGAGAGGTCGTGTAAATTTTACAAATCGCTCTGTGCAAGATTTTTTTTAAAAAGGATTCGAATCATTAGGATTTTTATCCAGTGTCGTGCGTACAGTAACACACGTACAAATATCACACGCACATACGCCCAATCAGAACAAATTTCTGCAGGTCATACAAAATATTTGTCCCGTCTGGGAATCGATCATTCGACTGCTACGCCAACCGTGTCATCACTTCCAATTATGTAGTGTTAATTTATTCTTATTAAATTGAGTTCATAAACATACTTTAAAACTAATAACTCTACCAATTATCTATAAATCTACTAAGTAACAACTCAAACAAAATCCCATGTCGAGTTTCCGTTACGAACTAATACGAATTTTAACCTCATTGATTACATAATGGAGTCGGCAACAGACAGGGGCCATGCTCAGCCAACCGTCTCACGGCTTACTACAATAGCTTAAAACAATATTACGGTTCCGGTTGGAGCGAGATAGTAGTAAGTTGTCCATAGCACTGTCTCTGTTCACACCTCGAGTAAACCTTGCACTAAGCGCTGATAGTGACAGCTCTGTTCATGTTTGCCTGCTAATATCGAGAAATTAAACGTGTATAAGTTAAGTACAGAACATAACTACGCCATATGTTATCTAAAATGTACACATATAACGTAGATTATAAATATGATGGCAAAATTGCTATTAACGTAGAGAATAAATACGTGAGAAATGTAAAAAATAAATGCAAGTTTGAACTACAGCTGTTTTTAATACATTTCCATAAATTGTGATTAGATATCGAAACGATTTTAATAGCGAATCGAATACGATATTTCGATACTTTTTTCAGGGGCCTTGCACCGCTAATTATCTAAAGTGCCTAATAAAAAATAATACATCTTCACTTATCTATGTATTATTATCCATATTTTTTGATGTCGATAATAATGAATCTGATAATAAACCCATAGTATATTGTTATCTACATTATTACTAGTTTTACCTTACATTGACAAATAAATCAGTGTAAATAAAAAGAGCATGTTTGTAATTCCCTGATTAGGACAGAACTTAGAATGTATTAACGTATGAATTCCGTCAAACTAATATATGTAATATATCAAATCTTCAATGCATAATTGCAGTTAATTAAACATATTAACCAAGAAGTTTATATATTGAATGAATGTACAATTATATTCTTTTACACTTACCTTTCCTTGAAATCTAAGTCTTTACTTAATATAGATATACAAAACATGCAGTTTAATAGCTCTATTTTACAACTATCGTATGGAAATGTACTTAATTCATAAAATTTTGGGTTAAGATATTAATTAATATAAATATACATTTAAACATACACATTCTATAAATGATAATATAAACAAGTAATTAAAACAGAGCAAATAATAGAAGTTAAAAAATCTAATATAAAATAGATATCTTATATAATAAAAAAATGTGTATACAATATAGTGTAAAAGTGGACTTTTCATGTTTCTTAATATTGTTTAAATATTTATTTAATAAAACTTTTAATCGATTCTTATCATAAATGTAAACTTAATAGAAGAATAAAATGTTTTATATTACCCCTTATTTTATTTAATTGGACTGGTTAATTAATTTTTTTTGTTCCACGTTCCACAACCACCGAATAATAAATATAGATGATACCTAAATGGATCCAACGCAATTAAGTAAAGCTTACCACATTTTTGTTATGCTTATAAAAATGAGGTTGCATAAATTTTTCTTCTAAAGACATTATATCACCAAAAAATAACGCCGAGCAACCTGCGATGATTATAACAGTCAATAAATGCGTGTTCAAACACAAATGTTTGTAAATATAGATGTCGGGGTAGCCAACCATTGGATTCCGGTGCCTAACGTGCTCACAATGAAGGCAACGAGTTCACACAGCGGCCGCTCGCACCGCTAGCTTAAGTATTGGCCACAAGGCTACTGTCTAACTTTATAAATAACCTTTTCAGACCCGGCGATGTGTTGTCTTAACATAAATAATAATAATAATAAACATTTCTTACACTTGTATACAAATTAGCCTAGCGCAAAGTAAGCTCTGTAACGCTTGTGTTGCGGAATCTAGAATAACGGATAGACATACATATATTATGCATATATAAGTATTATCATATCATCTCGATAGGTTTTAACTATACAAAATACATGACAATAATCAAAACTAAATTTAGCGATATATAAGCTGTTATATTATGAAAGATAAAAAAAACGGAAAATAGATCTATTATGCTCATTATAGAATGGGCATTAGTAAATAAAATCAAATTTCCCTCATTACTATTTATTTGGAATTAACACTACCGTAGGTACTATGAAGAATGCGAATCAATGATCAGTAACAATCAAAAAATCTCCATAAATACTTTATATGAGCCTATGAAAACATCTTAATTTTATAGAATATAAGAATCCCAAATATCCCAATATCTCAATAAGAATATCCGAGTCTTCAAAAAGTAAAAAGTCTGCTTGTAATATTAAAATGACTAAGCAGTCGAGGTTTTCCTTAAATCGCGTTTATGTCGCTCATGGTGACGGCAGTTTTTATAGTGTTTAGGTGTGCAGATGCTATAGTCTTCGTGTTGGGTTTACCTTTAAACCCCATTTTACTGAACAAGGCGGGCATCTCTTCCATATCTTCAATTTTAGCTACGAAATGACAAATGATTTTAACAATTTTATTGTCGCATTTTATAATACTTAGGATCTGATTTGCAATGTCTATATAAATCCCAATTATACTCGTAGCGACAGTGCATATTAGCAGCCAATTATTGATATATATATATATATATATATATATATATATATATATATATATATATATATATATATATCCTATTCAAATATTGTAAACGGTACTACAATAGTTAGCAAATAGATTGTTATCCAAATGTTGACATGTAATAAACAGGTATAGTTTACTTGTAAACACTGTAAAATACACAACCGTTATCTTAGATATTGATTTTGCAATATTTTATTTTATACTAGCTTCCGCCCGCGGCTTCGCCCGCGTGAAATTAGTTTTTGTCAATCCTGGTCCCTCAAGTCTAAGGTACCAAGATTCATGGTCTTATCTTCAATTCAACCCCTATTTAACCCCCACACTAATAACAATTTCAAAATGCTAGAACTAACGATTTTTTGTTTTTACGACGTGATATTTGACGAACTTGAATACAAATTTTCAACCCTTATTTCACCCTCTAGCTGGTCGAAATTTAAAAAATGCTAGAACAAATGTTTAATGATTTCTTATCAAGTGCTTAAATATAAAGTTTCATGGTTTTATCTTTTAAAATTAAGACATCCCATACAAACTTTCAACCCCTTTCATCCCTTTTTTTCGAAATAAAAAGTAGCCTATGTTCTGTCTCAGGCTCTAAAGATTGTCTGTATCAAATTTTATCAAAGTCGGTTGCGAGTTTTAAGCGGGAAAGCGTAACAGACAGACAAACAGAGTTACTTTCGCATTTATAATATTAGTTGGGATTTGTCTTCGCGGTAGTTTTAAAGTTATATGTTAATTACTGATTTATAACTTTAATATATATGTAACTGTAAATTTTACGTTTTTCATTTTACTTACCCTACGAACAAGAACACAAGCAAGTATAGACAAGTAAGTAATTGCATTACTGCTTCGCAGTAGTAAAATAGAATTCCAATCTCTATTAATTACTCGTACTGAGTACAACACTCAGACAATTGATTCCACAAGAAGTCACTATGAGAACATTGCGAACCGTACGTATTAATTATGTGGTCAACGTACGTACATGATGTAGAGAGTAACCCTCCATAACGACTTGATGCACAATGTCGGAAATTCTACTACCGAGCTCTGTACACTTCAAATGTGATTGGGGTTAGAATTTATCTTCTATTCAGTTGCGTTTAAATATTAAATAAACTCTTGAGAATTGAAAACGTGGATTGAATAAAGTTCAGCCGGATTAAGATTCGAAGTAATACATTTGTCTAAATGTTTGTCAATACCTAACCTAGGCCGTGAAATAACGCAGGAGAAAAGGTAGTTTTCATAGTTAAACACTATAATCTCTACTTGACTATATAATTAATAACACAGTTACGACAATTCGCATATTTTACACTTTTACACATTTATACAATTGTGTACTACAGTTAGCGACAAGGCCAAAGTGCAATTCCAACAAACAACTTTTAACCATAATCACTACACATTAAGAGTTAAGCCGACCGCATCGCGGCCGTGTTTCGAATTATGCTCGTTAACCAAAAACAATAACTACAGTATTAATAACATATCGATATAAATTACCACGTACTAGATATGCCCGTCCGAGCACTCACTCTGGTCGACAGATCTTTGTTTAACATTATTTTTTTATTTGGGCTTTCTTTTCTATCGGTTGAACATGTCAGTTATTGGTTGAAGTACGAAAATAGCTTTTATTGTGTAGGAAATAAAGGCAGTCTCCAAGTTAACATTATAATCTGACTAGCAGCTGTATGTACATACTGCCATACGTCAGAATTTACATATTGACCTTGACAGCTCTTATGTCACCGTAATAGCGGTTATTTTCGTAGATCAAAAGTAAAGCTTGACGTATCGCTGACAGTACAATATCATCCTATTTTACTTCATCTAATTATTTCTATAAGATTCCTAAAAAAGCCGCAACCTGTACATCGATCGCAGTGTACATTGTCATCTTGTGACAGCAATGACGATACCCAGTAATTTGACCGTGGTATATATAGTCCCAAAAAGTGAACTGAAATACTATAATTAATGGTTATAGTAGAAGTGTAGATAAAACTAAAGTGAACACCCGCATATACAAACAAAGTAGTAACCTATTATTAGGTTATTGAAACCTTGTAGACCTCGTAAAAGTCTTCTTTTACAAGATCATTAGCTCTTGCGCATCAAATTATAACTATGATTTTTGTGGTGAAGAATTTGAACTTAAAATGGAAAAATTGCATGACACTAAGACATATATTTTAACATTTAATAATTATATAATAATAATATGAAATTGCCGTTTCTTTGATCGTATTTAAAACTTTCTAGCTGTTTAAATTAAAGCGCCATAGAAAATATTTATTTTTGCATTATTTTTAAATCCTAAAGTAAAAGTTTTGATTATAATGGAATCTAAGAATTAGGTTACTTTAAAAAAAAAAAAAATCATAAAGTATCTACAAATTATTCGCGTCTTGTACTCGTAAATTATCGACTATAACTTTGCAATAATTAATGAAAAGTCTACTGACATGAGTGTAAAAATTACATAAAGTTTGCTCTTTTGTTTATTAAAATAAATAAAGAAAACTTTAGTATGGAATAATCGAGATTCTTTGCAAAATCTCCATACTAAACGGCAATTTCAAACTTTTACCCCTAATGTTATGTAATAATAAGCTGTCCCGGCGCTTCAAATTTCGTACTTGGCAATACCCAATAACGTGAGCTGTCAACTGAGAAAAATGGCGGAATACCAAAATTGTAAGTAAAATTAATAAATAGACATATTTTTTTTTTTATGTGATAGGGGGCAAACGAGCAGACGGATCACCCGATGGTAAGCAATTACCGCCGCCCATGAACGCCCGCAACACCAGAGGAGTCACAAGCGCGTTGCCGGCCTTTTAAATGGGAGTACGCTCTTTTCTTGAAGGTTTGGATATCGTAACGCCTCGGAAACACTGCAGGCGACAATTCATTCCACAGTTTAGCTGTGCGAGGCAGAAAGTTTCTACAGAAACGCACAGTGGTGGACTGCCAAGTATTGAGATGGTGAGGATGGAAGGTTTGTCGCGTGGAACGATGTCGGAAAGTACTTGCAGGGATTAGTCCAAATAATTCCTCTGAGCATTCTCCGTAGTAAATGCGATAGAGTATGCATTTACTACGGAGTATAATTTCTTACATGAGTATAATTTCTTTTCCCTGTTTCACCTTACACTAGCTAGTGCCCGCGACTTCATCTGCATAAGATTACTATGTCGAGTAGCTTATATTAGCGTGGTGTATATCTTTATTAGCCTGTGTCATTCTAATATATAAGCTATGTTATTGTAATGTTTCATTAAAATCCATTCAGTAGTTTCTACGTGAAAGAGTAGCATACATACAACCATCCATACTTACAAACTTTCGCGTTTATTGTATTAGTATATTGTTATAACTAGAGATCGGATAATCGGATGCATATTTACCTAAAGTTAGTTTAAGACAAAGTATGGAAACGGCTTTTTATTGTTTTGTTAAATAAAAATCCCGGGATTGCGGAATTGGATAGCCGGATGTTTATTTATTTACCTAATTTAGTTTTTGACAAAGTATGGAACTGTCTTTTTATTTTATTTCCATAAATAAAAATCCCGGAACTGCCGTCTCACTCACACTCATTAAATCGGAAGTTAACTCAGAGTGAGATACTAGACCATACTTACGCCCGGGCACCATTTCTGTTTTTTTATTCAATTATTTAATTGATTATTGTTTTAGTCAAACTAGCTCACTACTTTCGTATAACACTCTTCATGTAATAAATCGTACATTCATAAATCGCACGGGGAACTGAGACTAAAGTTCATGTAAATACGTATGCATAGTTGTATAAATGAACACGGAGTCTCGGTCTTTTGAAAATAAATACCATGTGCTAATTTTGTAATTTTCAAACAATATCACTACGTTAAATTTGCAGTCCCGTATTTTCCCGGGATTTTTATTTAACAAAATGTATTTTAAAAAGCCGCTTCCATAATTTGTGAGCCAAAAATTAACTTTAGGTAAATATGCAT
This sequence comes from Scirpophaga incertulas, assembly GCA_036419045.1. Taxonomy (NCBI): domain Eukaryota; kingdom Metazoa; phylum Arthropoda; class Insecta; order Lepidoptera; family Crambidae; genus Scirpophaga; species Scirpophaga incertulas. Next base: position 7,866,706 of record CM071644.1, read on the forward strand.
CCGATTATCCGATCTCTAGTTATAACAATATAATAATAATTAATACTAATAATTATTAGTGGTGATAGACTGTTCATCAAGAAAGCGACGACTAACTGAACTAATATGTCTGTTTTATGAATTTATAAGTATAAATATTAAGAGAATTCTTGTAAAATAATAAAGTAGGTTCCGCTTGTAGAACGTTTTCCAATTTTATTGATTCTGTGGATCAAAAGCAAAGTTTATTCAAACCGAAAACATATTTACACGATCCAATTCATTTTTACAACGACTCAAATTCATTATTTGCTGAAAATAAGCTTATATATCGCCATATTGTAGTTGTTATGATAATGAGCTTACTGCTTGTTTAGCTATTAATTTATAGCTTTTAAATGTTTTCATTATTTAGCATAATTAATAAAATGTATATTTTTTAATTATAATGTTATGTCGGTTATTATGTTTATATGTCAAGCGATTCATTATACAAATAGCAACACATCAGATTGTACGAACTTGATACAGCTCTTGTGTCAATCGTAATAGGAGCGTTTTTCGTAATGAGAATGTTAAGCTTTAAATATTGCTGGTCGGATAACCTAAAATATTCAATAGGTAATAAGAAGTAAACATTGTTTTGGATGCCTAAAGTACGATTTGATTTAAAATCTTATCTATATACATAAAACAAAGTCCTGGTTGCATAACTTATGTATATTATAAATGATTTATGAAGCTGGAGTGAGTGGAGACACGGACGAGGAAGACCTAGGCGAACATATTTCGAACAAATCGAAAGTGTCCTCAAAAAAGGCCAGGTCAGAAGTACCCGCAATCGTCGAGCATGTATGAGGAATGTTATGAAAGTAGATGAAGCGAAAGAGATATGTAAGGACCGTAGCAAGTGGAAGGACGTAATCTCTGCCTACCCCCGTGGGAAAAAGGCGTGAGTGTATGTATGTATGTATTATGACATCATTATGAATAGCAAAATAACTATTCAAATATTAGTAAATTAATTAAAAAAAAAACATGGAAAAAAATCAATTTATTTACTAAAATATCTGATTTTAAATCCGTTACATTTTCTCTTATCATTATCTGTTGGACTTTGTTGTTCACCGGGTTAGTATAATTTTTTTTTACATTTACATGATCCGCTGAACGTTGACTAATAATTTTCGACATCGCCTTAGTTCTTCGTATATTTAGTGACTAAACTAGAAATATTTCATCTAAAGTAATATTCAATGCAAATACATTAAAACTATAGACAATTATGGTTAATTAAATGGTTTAATAAAAGCAGTTTTCCTTGATTTAGAAAACCGATTGGCTCGCAACGTTAAGCTATTAACATCCCGGAAATTGGAGATGGATGAAGCCGAGAGCAAGATATATCTTTCGCAGGATTTTAGTCATCACATTTCTAAAATTTATTTAAATGTTACCTATTCCTAATATTTCCGATATTCCAATGTTGAAATAGATATAATTACAAATTTCGTAAATAGACTGTAATTATAAATTTCGTAAATATTATTTGTATAGCCACTCCATTATTTTCACACATGCTACATAATAATTACTCCTAACACAAATAACATTAAAAACAAACAAAACAAATATGATATAATATTTCGTAACTATTTCACTTCATCAATGTAAGTTGATCGAAATTGCCGATTATTCATTCTTATATCTACCATTGTATCAGAACTTGATTCAATTATTATTCTTTACAAATGTATGTATGTACCTCGTAAAATGTTATTATGTAATCACTAATTAGTTTTGTCAAAGTAAGCCGACAGATTTTGCACATTTCCAAATCTCATTTCTTATGTAAGTTCGGCGGACTTTAGATAAAGTGATTGAAGCCAAGATAAGGATATCAACTCAACGATAAAATAAAATCGAGTTTCCTTCGCATTCGCTTGCTGTCTTGTATTTATAAAGAGACTAGCTTTTGCCCGCGATTTCGTTCACGTGGACTTCAGGTTCGTCCCGTCTAGTCTAGTAATAAGTAAGAAATACGGTAACTAAGCACTGCAGAGCCCTAATAAAAAATGGTTATTGTGGGTTATTCCTAAGAGATAAACATATACCATCACTTTTTTGTAGACCTTTTTAAGTTGTACAATACTGTAGTAAATTGTTTTGATCTATCTTGTAGGATTCAGTCAGCGTTTGCAATGTAAGTGCAAAAAATGTGTTTTTTTTACGACCACATTAGAAACCTCAAAAATTGTAGCCTATGTGTTATTCTGATGTATAAGCTATATTGTGGTAAAGTTTCATTCAAATCCATTCAGTAGCTTTTATGTGAAAGAGTAACAAACATCCATACATCCATACTTCCAAATTTCGCCTTTATAATAGTAGTAGGATAGCTCCACCCGCAGTTTCACCTGCGTTTAATGGATTTTGCAGCAGGAAACAATTGTTTTCCTGTGCTGGAGGAGAGGCTGAGAATCTTTATGGGTGCCACCGCAGCCAAGTGCCGCGATGATCATGTCGGACTCCAGACCAATCGACACACATCGACCGATGGCCCTACCGACCAAACTCAGCCGAGGCCTTGGTCCTAATGACCCTAATATGTATGTCGCTCCTCAGGAGAAGTCGCAGTGCAAAAGAGGGAATAGGTTTTATTTTGTCATTTATATATCTATTTTGATTTAATTTGGTTGATTAAGTATGGAGTACCTACTCTCTATTTATGCCGCCATGTAACATGTTCCTGATTTTGACAGTATTTATGTATGTATAGGCTTTCATATATATTTTATATAATGTATACACCTTCACTTTGAATTTCTTCCCGTTCTCAAGTCTTTTATCGACTAAATATCGGTTCCACCGTTCTTAACCAAAAAAACAACGGGGTGTTATAAGTTTGACGTGTTTGTTTGTGCATGGCCGCCACCAGAAAATGACGGATTACATATTTTGTCACAACTGCCTCAATATAGGTATCAAACAAAAGGGCTTAAACAATACTATAATAGTATTCTATTGTTTAGCACTTTTGTTCACACTATGAGAAATTTCAAATCCAAGATGGCCACCACCACAAAATGGCGAAATTATATAATAGTTACTGGTGCTTGAGTGGTATTTCTATTGAAAGCGTGAAGTGATTTTGTCAAGAGTTTTTTACTTTTAGCTTTTATTCTCAAATGTAACACATAGACATATTTTAAGTAATTCCCAAACTCTTGATACATTTCATAATATAAAAAATATATGCTAACTAATATATATAATTATACTTATGTATATATAAGATAACGTAGGGTTACCCCAGAGTTCAGATGCCACTAAAACACAAAATAAAACTTCCATAGGAACACACATTTGTGAACAAGATTTAATGGATGCTCTGAATTGTCCACTTATCCATTTTGTATCAGATACAACTTGTGATCAGCCTTCAAAAGAAAATGCTTAAAGAATAATTATGTTCTACTGTCGGATCGTGCCAGCATGCCAGGGGCCAAATAGTATAGTTTTTACCAATCAAGCAATCATGATATCAGCTATTCAGTTTCTGTGAGTTTCAATTCTTAGTGTACAGTTATTTACTATGATGTTATACTGTGATTTATTCTATGCTGTGCCTCCTAAATTCCTGACCATGCACATCATCTCAGTTGTGCTCATGTAATTCATCACCAATTGGCACAATCCTACACTAACAAAGTTGGGACAATTAGGCCTTAGTTAACGCAGGCAAGAGGGAATTGTTTGTCGAATTTCATATGTACGGGCTATTATATTACCACTATCCAGGCATTTGACATAAATCAAATTGGCTCTCACGATATCCAGAAAGACAACGGTGACCAAACTTAAGAAATGAAATTCTTCCTTATCCCCGTCTACTTATTAACTTTGAATAAGATCAATAACGCAATTATTCATTAAACTGTATAATCGCAAATAACTTACAGCAAAAAAAATATTAATTTTCTCTCATTATCTTATCACCAGTTTATCAACCATTTGGATGTGTAGGAGCCTTAATATCTTATCGTTTGTACGATAAAGTTTTCAACTGAATTTTAAGCCCGTTCATGGCCTACCTTTATTATTATCAAAATGATCTGCTAGTTGCTTCGTTTCTTGTATTTTTTACACTAAAAAAAAACGGATTATTCAAAGTGCAAATATTAAAAATTATTTCTTCCTTTTACAATAGACTTGTTAAGATGTGTCGTTTTGTTTTTGCGATTTGTTTTAATCTCAATAACTTATCCTAAGAGAGTGCAGAGGAAGAAACAAAAACGTACTCTTTAAAAATACTATTTACGTTTACGGGATTGTTGTGATACAACGTTTAATCACATGAAGTGAATATTTCATTAACATATTTTTATCGTATAGTTATTAAACAAATAAAATTAAAAAGAATATAAAACTAAACATTGCTGTCGACTGAAGTCCATTGATAATTTCGCCCGAAATCAGTTGGAAGACATTTTTATAAGCGGAAGCGCAATGCAATCGAAACGTTTTAAACAATGGCAGCGTGCCGTTACGGCGACCATACTTCAAAACCAAATATACATATTCATAAACATAAATATGTTTTTGATTGTAATACCTCGTTTAAATTAATTCATTTCTCGATTACATGCTATTAACATGCATGTTATCATTATGGAATTATGTAAAAATTGTGGTGGTGGATTAATTTTGATGTTTAGTCAGTAACATTGACAAGAAAAGCAGGGAATGTCGCGGCTTATCGTAACTTACCATTTTTATAAGTATACACAGAAGCGTTTAGCTTCTGTTTTGAAAATTATTTGGTACTATTAATAATGGTAAACAGACGATTTGTGGAAGGTACTGGATAATGGCAGCGCAGGACTAATCGGTATGGAGATCCTTGGGAATAGCATATCTCCAACAATGACGCTGATGAAGATTCAAAAGAACTTTACAGAATAAGCGAACTTTAATTAATGTGGGAAATAAAATTATTAAAAGACTTTCTAAATTAATATGTCTTATTATTGTAATGCTTGAAAAATAGTTATAAATTAATTATACAAAAACAAGCTTATAAAGATACAACAGGTTGCAGTTTTTTTTATAAAATCTTACCTAAATTTCACATGTTGCACAACTACTAACGTAACAGATGTCACGCGCAGAAAGCAGTTTGGTTTGGTAGTGGCTTCCCGATCATATTTAACTTCCAAGCATATTTTAGTGTTAGTGAAAAGTTAATTTATTACAGATTTCTGATTAAGTATAAGTATGAATACATTTTCGACTGGTCCCTTTATTTATAAACGTTGTTTGAAACTGGTTTAATGAATCGATTTCTCTAATTTTAACATATGTCAAGTCAAGGTTTATAAGCTGGAACGAAAACAATACTGAAACTAACTAATCAGCCTCAATATTTGTCTATAAATAAAGCTGTCAGTATTTAAAAAATATACATGATTTTTATAAAATAATTTGTGTCTTTTTATAATGCATTTAAAATACAATTAAAAAAAGTTACGTATGATACTATTACGTACGTACGTATTATCACTTTTCATGAGCTCCGACTCAAACCTGCATCTTGAACATGGGATTAATATTTTAACCATTTTGGCCACCGTACAAGATCCGTCTCAATCCGTCCATAAACATTTTTCAGCTTTTTGTTAAGTCAAATTATACTTTATTTACTGATAATAACAACGTATGAATATCCAACATGGAAATCTTTAATAAAGCAAGCTTACAAATTTGTGTGTATGAAAAGTATGCAAACAATATATTCGAAGAGCTCACACAAATTAAAATATTTTTTTGACATTAACCTTATAATTGCAATACTAGTTTTAATTTATATTTTAACAATTTATCGATAACATTATAGACGAAATATCAATATTTTGTGTAAACATTAATAACCTCGTAAATTTGAGTTTAGCTGAAACGAGTTACAGGAAAGGCGGGAAATATTCTTGACCTTCACATAACCTTCCTAATAAAAGGGAACGACCTTATACATTTTGGAATAGCTTTGTTAGCTTTGCATTTCATATAATTCATAATCAATACTGCTTAATACTTATTAGCTAATAGAAAATACAATTTAGCGATCTTTCGAAAAAAATGCAGACGAGGATGATTAGTTGTAATAGTGAGCTGGAAAAAATGAAATGTGTAGTGTCCACTGAGACGACTATATTTGCGACGGTGATGTCAGGAACATAGGAAACAGCGGAAATGTCGATACAGCCTCACTAAGCACACACACTAAATCATGACCCATCTTCTATAGCACTAGAATCATTCCGTCAGGTCTCTTACCTTCCTCAGAGCCACATCGTTAGATTCAAGGACCGTCAAAGTTCCAGCGAAACCACCAGTCTGGAGATGTGCAGCACTTCTAGCAGAAGATAGACTGTGCTGAACAAATACATCTGGTATCAACACTACACCAACGATGTGAAAAATTATAGACAGTATCGCACATAAATATAACATAGTATTGTATAATCAATAATATCTTTGAAACAATCTATAACTTGTCAATTAAAAACAAATTACAATTTAGTAACTGTAGTCTAACCTTTGATCGCGATTCGCAAAATTTAATGGATCGTTAAAACACACTTCGATTCAAATTTTAATGCGATTCAAAATTGATATTACCTTTCAGTATGAGTTGAATCGCCAATTTGTTATTAATTCTTCTATTTTGTATTAAATTCATGCCATGATATTTTAAAATTATCTAATCTTAAGTCTTGTATGTCGCTCTAAGCGATTCAAACGAAGTATACTAATGATTTGTAGTATAAGTATTTTAGGGATAATTTTAGGCGTTGTCTAAAGATATTCTTATTTTCAATTTAATGACGAGAAACCAGTAAAAAATATATATTTATTCGAACAAATAAAAATTCTGAAAAGGCATTTCAAATTCAATTCAAATATCAAAAGACGACGATGAAATAAAATAATACAATAGTTAGAATTATATTTAAATGAATAGAACTTGAATAATTATTTTTTAGCTGTTTATTGACAAACTAACTGCCCACCTGATGGTAAGTGATTACAGTCGCTTATAGCACTTATCGTTTCTGTGAGATTCGAAGCAAATCTGCAATCTCCACCAGAACAGTGCACGTTGCGGACTTGTGGCATAAAAAATCATAGTAGCCAATAAGATCACTGTATATCTTACTAAGCCTGACAGGACTATACAATGCTCTATAAAATGCGAACACTGCAATTTGGAGGTGGAGATACGTAGAGCGGAAGTACCCAAGTAAATGAACCTAGTTCTATACTAGGTTCATTTACTTGGAACGTTCATTTACTTGGGCGACACTGCGAAACAAGTACTGTTTATAAAAAAAATATATACAACGTGAGTAGATTCGTTTGTTTACAACAGTTCAATATAGAAAGACACCAAAGCTTATAATATGTCATAAAATTATTTGAGCTGATTTCAGAACAAGCAATTTAATTTACAGAACAATCGATGCAACACAACATAATTCGATTGTCAACACTTAACTACCACAATCCCTCACGATTATTTATTTGAAAAACTACCCTTCGCTTATCTGTGCAACGCACGCGACTTTTGAACGTAAGTTATGACAATAGAGCGTATTGTTGCGTGAATGTTGACAGAGTGTAGGAATTAGGGCCATATTTAGCAGGCCCAGTGAAGTTTGGGGCGAGGTACGGTCGACGCCGCATCACTTGACTCAATACATTGCTACTACAAAAATATTTTCGACTTTATTTATTGGAGTTTAGGGTGTAAATTCAATTGAAATGTCGTAATCATTTTTTAGTATAGCGATGGTGGTTGTACACTAAGCGACAGAAGTTGCCCGCTTAATTACTTATTTCGCCCTTTCGAATATCGAACGTTGGAATAATATTACCGAACGAACATTTTTGTTTGCGCTCGCGTTATGATAGCGGTTTCGATTTTAATTATCCGTTCCATTTCACTGGCCGCTGTTAATTTTCGCCGGTTGCAATTGATAATTACAATAAATACTCAGGTGGAGCTGTCAAGTAGTTGTGCAAAATTTTAGCACAACTAATAAGAAATTTATTAAAATAATACTTTGTATTATGTGTGTTTACATTCTTTACCGAATCACCCCAGATGCAAGTTTATCTATATTTTTCGCAGTCTTAATTAATCAAATATTTCTTACTTACACCAACTAGCCTAGCTCAGTATCACTATACACTATACTCAAAGTAAGCTCTATATGGCTTGCATTAAGGGATCTTGGGTAACAGATAGATAGACACATATATTATACATATATAGATATTTTTGATCGCATTCATCACGCCAACATCTCCTCCCACCGGGACTCCGGACACCGGGACCTTACGAGTTGGCAATAGACGATAACATCTTAGATAAAATGTCCAAGCAAAGTTAAGCAAAGGTGAAGACCGTCGATTTGGTGCAGATTGCGAAAGGCTGGTTGCTTGCAACGCAGGACGGATCGCTGTGGTGATCCTTGGGTGAGGTTTATGCCCTGCAGCAGGCATCTCTCCACTGAAATGATGATGAAAAAGAATTGACGACAAAAATACTTTGAGCTAGTTAGACATTAATACTTACATAAATATGAACAGTCTAAATCAAATGAGAAACCACGTAATATTACATGAATAAAAACGTAAAAATTTATTCAAAGACCTCATTTAATACACCAGTTCACAAAGCTTTTGCGAGTAAATGTTACCTCAAAATAAAAAACGCGTAAATAACGATAGTCTTAAGATGTTACGGACTAGTCGAGGAAAACACCTATAGAACAAGTTTTGAGAACACCTATTTGCTTTTGATTTCGTTATTCATTTCGTGGGGAGGCAACAAGGGCGGGGCGGGCGGTGTAGGGTGACAACGCAATCTGCGGTCAATTGTCAAATAGGGTAGATGTCCATTTGTTTTATTCTATACAATTATTAAGAATACACTATTAGTTGAAAAATATTTCAGAAAGGACAGTGTACTTGCCCTAACTACTCTTAAAGATATAGTAACATGATTGCGGTGTTATCGCAGATCATCAAAAATCCTCCATACTAAATAAGTCCTCCATACTAACACTGCAAGCGTGACGTCATAAATTGGTAAAGTCATCTAATTCGTATAAGCGTACTTACAAAACTGTCAATAACTTTGTTATTGAATTTATATTTTTATATGTATATTTTCTATATTAAAAACTGTTACATTTAATGTAGGAAAGGTTAAAATGTGTTTATCTCATTGATGAGAATAAATAATAAAAAAATTGAAACGAAATCTCAATGTAGACATTTTTCAGATCACAATTACAAAAATTAAATAATTATACAATAAAATAACTAAACCAAATAATTTCACAGAGATGGTGAGGGTACCGAAGCAGACGACACTGTTAAGAAGAAGAAATGGAAAAATATATTTTATGCTAAGTCCATACAGGAGTGGGATGAAGAGACTATCGACGTAAACAAAATTGAGAATCTGAATGGTAAAGTCCTTTTTGTAATGTCAAAATAATATTAAGGATCATCACTCAGAAGAACAAAGATTTTAGGAACGTAAATGATATCAAATTTTATCACCAATCAGTAAAAGTATGTTTTTGATTAGGTTCAGACTGCAACAGGTGAAGTTTTATACTTATTTGAACTACAAAAGGCGTTCTCTTCAACTGTTCTAAGGTCAAGCTGTAAAATGTCATGTTATCTACTATTACTATTTTAGAGTTAGTATGGAGGTATTGATCATTACATAAATATAAATATAAGCTACGTAATTGTATGCATAATATAGTTAATTTCATGTAGTTATCAGCAAAACTATAAGTATTATTACCAATTTACTGGTTACTTATTTGTATTCTTGATAGCATAGTTCTAGAATAAAATACTGAGATTCATTAATTATATGTCTATAGATGTTACAATGTGTCACATAATTAAGAAGTTGTGTTACAGTTGAAGGTTATACAAAGACAATTAGACGAAATTTTATCTCATTATTCTCAATTTAAATCTTTAAAGAACTTGTCGTTTTTACACTTGTTACTCTATTTAATTTAATATAGTTGTATCTACTATATTAAAGTCTCTCTGTATCTGTTCGTCATAGACAGAGCAGACAACTTGTAAGAAATAAGAACTGAACAAACAAAGTTCAAAGTCATGTTGTAATTTTTTTGTATAAAATTATACGATCAGACAGCCCTGGTGAGGTCCCTCGCGCTCGTCCTACCCTGGAGGAATTCTAACCAGTATTTTAATGGTGTTGCTGGCGTAGGTTAAACGTCGTCAACTTAAAAGTGAACCCACTGGCTTCCCAGACACCGCATTCGTAGAACAAGGGTGCGACGAGGTGGTCTACTTGTATCACGAGCATCCATAAACTGCGGTGATCACTTCATAACTGTGTAACTTTATAGCTTCACAGTACAAAAAAAGTAGAAACAACATAAGTGTTAGATGTTATGTTTAATTTTATACTTAAGATCTTGACACACAGACAACAAAATGATTCTTTATTCTCTATTTATTCAGAATATTATCCGTTTACCTTTTTGAGGTACTATAGGCGAAAAATAGTTACTTAGAACCAATAATGTAAGGTCAAACTACCAGGAAGAAAGGTGAATCGATAAATCCAATACGTTTGGGCAGCTTTCGGCAAGTTACGGGGTTTTTTTTTTCCCTCAGGAGAGAGGCTGAGAATCCTCACGAGGAGCACGAAACGTACCCAGGATAACGGCAAGTGTCACGAAGGTTATGTTGGACTAGACTACCAACTAAACTCAGCATAGCCTTGGCCATACGGGCCCTACGTCCTGAATGGAGTTACGAGGCTAAATGTCAGCCCATCATAAAATGGTTAAAACCGCCTAAAAGACTATGCTCGGAATTTCTTTGGGTGACCAGCGATGTAGTCCATAAATTGTGATGCTCAGTGGCAGTAAGAAATGATTACTGCTCGTAGAACTTACGGCTGTTGGGGTCGAAGATGCATAAAAAACAAAGTGAACGGAAAATGTTGTGAAGAAAATCAGCTGAAAAAAAACACATATAAAAATAACTTCTTGATAGCGATAAAGCTAATAGTGTTGACAGTAGCACTTAAAACTGATAGTGCTACATCCAGTAAGTAATTACGAACACAACTCGTCACAATTCGTTCTTTATGCGCATATTTAACGACGGACTTGGCAACCGCATCGAAGCGATGTCATTTCTTAAACAACAATGACATTATTATGACAATTATCCAACAGAGTCGCAGCCTATTCATAACAGCGTCAGTGATCCTGTTTTTTATCGAAAATTTGCGCAAAATATTTCTCTGGCGTGTTTCAGCACATGCTTTTACTCGTATTGGGGTATTCACCTGACACAATTCAAATAAATGACGTCAGTACATTGTAATGTAATGAAGAAGACGTGCAATATTTGGACTAAGTATGTATGGTAATATTTGAACAAGATAATTTGTTAAATTCTTACGCTATTGGCTTAATATGAAAGATAAATTTTAACTAGCTATTTCTTATAGGATTTAATAAATATACATGTCGACACAGTTCCACGAAACAAATAACATTTAAATTTACTTGTTGTAATGTTATCCAATACAACAAGTTATTTTAAATGTTATTTTAATAACATTACAAGGTACATAAGGCTGCAAATCAGACTATATATGACCTCGAGACCGGCTGTATTCCCTGCGTAATAAAGACTGTTTTCGTAGTTAAACTCATTTCCATAACGTTTTCATCATAACCTAGAACTACAAAGTACTTGATACAGGTAGTCATTAATTGGTTTGTAATCTACAATTCTATCCCGTATCATTTACGGAACAATAAATCTGATGTATTTGCAAAATGTAGTAAAATATTAATATATAGTATTAATAATGATGTAACCGGAGTTTATAAGTGTCTACGTCACTCTGCCAGCGTGGCCATAGCGCCTTCCCCGCAGCCCGCAATATTGAGAAGCTCACGATAGCGTCCTTTCTCGCAGTCCCGCATGGTTTCTCGCTCGTTCTCGTCACAAAATATCTCGTTTTTCGACGCGTCTCCACAGCGGTGGTTCCAACGCGAAATCTCTCAGGAACTTTGCTCGCAACTCTTCTTATTCATATGGAAGTCAACGAGATAATAATCGGTTATTTGAATTAAGTGAGCATACTCATTTGGTTTGCCTGATGATAAGTTTGGATTTATGGTTATTGAGATCTGTTTTAAGTATCAAACCAAATGACAACGATCAGAACAAACAAATGGATCGCAACTATTAATACATACAGAAAAGCGATTACAATTCTAAACTGAGACATTGAAAGTGTCGTGTCGTGACGCCATGACTAACCAAACACCACGAGTCCTAAACAAAGACAATACAAAAATTAATTAGCAACAAGCGGCGGCGATCGTCCCAGTTTTGACGCTTTGTAGGTCGATGGTCGTTCCTCCGTCCGAGCTGATGCATGGAACATACTTAAACATATAAGCTATCTGTTATAAACGCCGTTTGGGCCGTTACCACAAAACGATAAGCTGCTGAGGGTTATTCTGGTGAGCTCGACTTTACAAGTCGATGTATTGAATTAAATACAATACGTTAGCGAGTCTTTTCTTTATATCATTGCATTTTATATCTATATGTTTTTGTACCTCTATGTTTTTATCTCTATATGATTTTACACCTCTATGGTTTCTTTATTTACTTTAGGATCTTGTTTCTTTCACTTTTATGGTTAACTATATGACTTTTCTGAATGTGGGTTGTATTAGGTAGTGCTTGGGTTTTATTTAAATTTCATGTTGTCTACACTATTTTAATTCTAACTTTGAGTTTTTGTTAATATGTCGTGTTCAGTAACTTAGGATGTAAGCCGAGGGTGTGTGGCGGTAGAATCGCGAAAGCGCACCCCGCCACGCGCCCCGATATGGGCTGGAAGGACACCGGGGGGTTTTTAGTGGGTAGGCCGGTACTCTACCGGAGAGCCCCACTCACAGCTGCGCCTAGCCAGCGCGGTAACAAGGTGCATAAGGTGCATTTTCCCCTCGCAAAAAAAAGGATGTAAGCCGTTTATGTATGTACCTATAATAATGAATAAATTATATCAGCCAGCACTGATATCTAAAAAAAACCAAATATAAATTTTTAACCAAAACTTCATCAATCAATTTTTTATACTTCAGTAATAAATGTTCAGAAACAAAGTGAATAAGACTCTAATTGGCTTGATGAGCAGTTACATCTTGTCAAAAAAGGTACATCTAACTGTGCATGGAGGTATGCTGGTTTCTACGCTTATATATGGGAGTGAACGCTGGGTGAGGTAAAATAAAGATAAAAGTAGGATTAATCCAGTGCAAATGAAAGCTTTCAGAGTTATTTCTGTAGGTGACGATGAAGGATAAATTGCGAAATAGTGTAATAAGGTACACGTGCGGCGTGAAAAATGTAGAAACAATAGTCAAAAAAGGAGCGCTGAGATAGTTTGAGCACATGCAATAGACGAGACAGCTAAGAAAAAAAAATATGTACACATATTATGTGATATAAAATGATGTACGAAAGCGAGCTTATCTCTAATAGATCTTTTCCAGCCGAATCTAGAAACAATTATAAAGCAAATATGAGAGGGTAAATTGGTAAGGGGTGACCTAGACGAAATCATCTGGATAAAATAGTATCATGGAGAACGGGAGGTCAAGGGTGAGAGTGCATAAAGCATTAATGAAAGTTGCCGAAGCTAGAAAATTATGTTAAGATCGTAGCTAGTGGGAAACTGTGATTTCTGCCTACCCCTATGGGAAAGAGGTGTAACCTATAATTTATTGATCTATTACTACTCGTCTTAAGTAAATAAGTTAACAGCTTTTGGCTAAAGTAAAGTTACCATGATCTTACCATTCTTAGTTGCTTTTTCGTGCACGTACTACTTGTAAAAATAAATAAATATTTATAATATAATAAAATAAAAGCCATAATATCCAGGCGAATGTGAAGTCTACGGAAAAACATTATGAATTATTTTTAATTAACGTCAATCAATAAATCATTCTCAACATAGTCCTTTACAAGTACTCAATTGTGGCAAACACCATCTGCACCTAACAGATACATATATATTATTGAATCATATACATTTTTTTAAATGCGTGTATGTAACAAGTCCATACAATCAAATGTTTGATCAAATTAACTAAAGTTATTATGAAAAAAGTACACTACTTTAAATACGTATTACCTGCGACCGTAGCATGAGCAACGAAACAAAACGTGATAAAACGTATATCATACGCTATAACCGCCATCTTGAAATGTATCCCTTGTATTTTGACAGTTCTAAGTGATAAATCGCTCTATAACATCGCGTTTCAATGGTCATGTTACGGAGGCTGGGATTATATTTAGTCCGGATATAAATACTATAACAAACAAAATGTTACATTTGAATTTGGAATCTGTCAATCTTGTATGAATGTTTATTATGTTTCCTCATTGTCGCGTCAATTTCTTATCAAATATTTTAAAAATATTAAAATGGAGTGCAAAGCAAATACATACAAATTTATACTCTCAGTTACTTTGGTATAAGTGGAATGTTTGTGGACCGGGCTATTAATATGTGAAACCTCCGTGACGGAAAAGAAAAACATTTTGCGTATTTTACAAAATGTCTTAGCACTTGCCACCTATAAGACATGAGAATCCCTAAAGCAATCCATAAGATTGGCCGTGAAGAATTTTCCCATGGTAAGAGTGCGCGCTTGTATTAAAACTGGCCTCGTTAATAGGACTGTATTGCGAACAATGGAGATCATTTCGAATTATGGTCATATATATTTTAAATGTTCTATAGATAGGTAGGTCAAGGCTCAGCTAAATATTTGCCTAATTTGGACAAATCACAGATTTTCAGCCATCAATTTTTTTGAGTGGGTAGAGTCTTTAAAAAAGGAGCAGATAAAATAAATGAGCAAGAAAAAGTAAAAATATTAAATAATAGTACAAAAATGAGCCGCATGAGGCCATAACCATCGTTATCTCGATATAATAATTATTACAAAGTATCAAACGAGTACGAATAAATCTTTAAAATACTTTCAATAAATATAATTATACTTAAATAAAGTATACATACATAATACAAAGATATGACACTGATATACTATATTAATGTATTTAACACATATCAAAGTAATAAATGCAATATGCAAAAATATTTCTTTGTAACAATATATAAGGCAAGACTTAGTGTATTTAAAAAAAACATCACAAGGAGGTTGAGATATTTTTGGAGCCTCCTAGGGCGTACAGAATAATGACGAGACATCACAGCTTGTTGAGCTTATAGAGAAGAAAAGACAAGTGGCGAGTTTCCAGAGCGAGGTCGAACGTTGAGAAATATTTAATTACAGCATTTTCTTAATTATACCAATTAACGTACTATAAATAGCAATATTTATGAAAAATTTAAGAAACGAGAAGAGCTTTAAATTACTTACAAACACGATGACT
This sequence comes from Scirpophaga incertulas, assembly GCA_036419045.1. Classification (NCBI taxonomy): domain Eukaryota; kingdom Metazoa; phylum Arthropoda; class Insecta; order Lepidoptera; family Crambidae; genus Scirpophaga; species Scirpophaga incertulas. The sequence continues at coordinate 7,882,264 of CM071644.1, forward strand.
TGTTTAAATGGACCAAATTACCTGAAAAATAAGAAATTGTGTTATATTATCAAGAAAAGGCAATTATCTAAAAATAATGAAATTGTTGATATCGCACTAATAATACAATAGTGTATCAACTCAAAATCGAACATTTTTCAGAATCAACAAAAAACTTATTACTCACTTCATGTAATAGTTGCAAATTGAATAACTGTCACATAAGTTTTTTAATTTATCCTTATTCTGTTTTTGCACTAATCGAACAACGGTCTTGATCACGCGTGAGGAATTCAAATTTTGCGTTTGTTTATAGTATTATGTCAAGTACGACGTTTTGAGTTGATACACTATTGTATTATTAGTGCGATATGTTACTTAAAAATATAGTTACGAGGGAGTGCTAAAATATATCTTAATAAATTTCTTTGTTTTTTTTATTATATATACAGAAGTACGTATCTTACAGCAGCATTTCTTGGGATCTTTGTTATATGTATGTTTTCTTTGCTCATTATCAGTTTTCTCATTATCATATAGTATGTATCCCAAGCATACATGTTTGACAAATTTTTATTGAACTTTAGAATCTGCGACATATATAATAAGAATTATTATACAATAAATGATTTTTTTTGTTCCCCTGAGGAAAATGCATTAAGTTGCATAACCCGTATGTGGCGCATACCATACCTACCATGAGATAATATTTTGTCAATATCGACAGCGAATATTTTAGTATAGAAAGTTTGTAGTAGCACCATTAGAAGAAACGTAATATTGTAAATTAAAATTGATTTAAAATGTTAAATTGACATGGCTTCTGTAGTTTACTATACGTCAAATACGTATAGGAAACGATAAAAAAGTCACAGAGCTATTGATAGAAAGACCTATTATTAATCTGTACAAAACTTGAGCCATACATTTTTAAGACATAAACACAAACTAAATTAGCTCACGTAGAACGTATTGTCACCACTAGTTCCCCGCGTTATGGTGTAGAGCCGATCGGTAACACCAGGTGGTATAAGTTGTAAGGGGTGCACAAAAATAAATTCCATAATATTTACTTTTAAGACAGTCTTTTAAATTAAGTCTTGTAATGAAATATCGTTCACTACAATGAACGATATTTCATTATTGATAATACATTATTTGTATCTGGCTGGTTTTCATGGTAGTAATAAAAATTAATTTGAAAAAAGAATAAAATTAATTACATGCTGCTTCGATTTTCATACTACCATAATGAGTTAATCTAATAAAGACAATCATTACATTTTATTTTTTTTATTTAAACAATGAAGGTAGCGCGTAGTTGTTTTAAGCGGTTTCAGTGTGGGAATTTGGATACACACGATGCACTTCGCTCTAGTCGCCCTGTAATAGACAAAATAGAGGCCATTTTTTAAAAAGTGGAACAAAATCGACATTCTAACATATCGACTTAGTTGAAGAATTGGAAATTGATCGCAAAACAGTTTTAACCCATTTGATACAATCTGGGTACAATTTATTTTAATGCCACATAAACCCACTGAAAAAAATCTAATGAACGTGCAAAAAAGGACGTGATCCAACGTCGTCGGTCAGACTTTACAAATATGTCAGTGCGAGGTAGTTTGCACCAGGTGATACTGTGTATACGGTTTTTTCTTTATAAGCTTTTACAACCGGGCAGAACCGTCGTTTTGAATCTTTATTGGGAACAAATTACATGATTAATGCAAGAAGTGGCATGGTTGGTCAGTATAAAGTTTGGTTTTGATCACAATAACGTTAAACCACGTACATCTAAATATAGATGGGGCTATGACTGTGGGGGACGAGACCATCTGTTCCCACAACACGGAGAAAAGACACCCGAGAACCGAGAATTGATATGTTACTTGTAAATAGATAATAAATAAGGACATAAAAAATACTAGCACAAAAAAAAAGAGTGCGGACCAAGGAGTCCGCAGTGGACCAAACATTATTTAACAAAAAAAAAACCACGCACATCTTTAATCAGCTCAGCAAAAATTAAAAGAGTTTGGTATCTGCTATATAGCCTTGACCCATCTTCAGATTTCCAGATATTTGGGTCTCTTCAGAATTCTTTAGGCAGTATCAGGTTAACGGCAAGAAAGGATTGCCAAAACTCCTCTTTCTACCCAATTCTAATTTAATAAAAATTTCGTAATTTAATAAATTAGATATAAAGAATATAAAACGGAAACAAGCGACAAACATCATGTTACTTACGACAAAACCTATCCGCAAAATAACAGTGAAAAAATAAAACGTTGTAAGATTAATAACATTAAATTAGTTTAATTAACAAGTTCTAATTAAACCAAGTTTACTGTATTATTTAATTATTAAAACTTTAAAATAATAAAGTATTTATTGAATTTTTCTATTTGCTGTGGAATGCAATAGGAAAGAGAATGTCATACCCAACCCTATCTACTATTACAGCGTTCAGCGATATATGTACTTTTAGACAGACTCATGACCTGATAATGACGTTGATATATTGATGATGAAATTAGTAAATAAATAAACGAATTATATCTAAGTATTTTAATTTCTATACAGCAACACTATTTAGAAAAAATATATATTCTATACTTGAATTTCTTACAACACAACTCGTGTGTGCTTTAGATACAATTACTTCACTATGTTGGCGACCGCCTCGACCTTCGGGTCCTTGGTCGAGGCTGGCCATCACTCATCCTGCTGCCAATAAATAAAAGTCTGACCTCTGTAGCATCCTTCAATATAGCCTCGCATATAACTTAAGCTGACCGAGAATATATACCTGTCTCATGTTAAATACAAGTATAAAGTATATGTAAGAAAGACATTCAGAATATTCGATTAATAATAAACAACATTTAAGGGTCTCTTATAGGCGACTAATTAAATATCTAATATTAAGATAGCTGAATATTGCATGCGACTGCATTAGTCTCACAATTTAGGTATAATCTCACATTTGCCTTTTGTGCCACGTGAATGTTCAACCAGCATCCAAAATTGCCACAGGCATTCATTCTACCATTGATTCATAAAATAATGACCAGTCCATGCAGAATTAATAATTAATAAATGGGTGTTACTGTAGGAAATAAACCTCAAATACTATAGGGCAGTCCACCTCGAATTGGTATTGTAGGGTATATTTAGATCAAAAAAAGGTATTATTGGAAAGGTCAACCTCAAATAGTATGTATCACTGTAAGATTGACTTCAAATGGGTATCGTTGTAAGGAATTGATGTAACGCTGTAAGGAAATGACCCTAAATAGGAATCACTATAAAGAATTGTCCTCAACTAGGGATCACTGTATGGAATTGACTTGTATGGATGTAGCATTATATATAAAGTGAAGAGTAAAGTATTGTAACAATAATTATTTATTAAAAAAAAAGCATAAATAATTGACGCTTCTCGACGCTTCACGCCATCTCGGGTAGTATGATCGCCCAAATCCTTCTTATTGCAGAGTTATTTTTTTTTTACATACATACATACACTCACGCCTTTTTCCCATGGGGGTAGGCAGAGATTACGTCTTTCCACTTGCTACGGTCTTTACATATCTCTTTCGCTTCATCTACTTTCATAATATTCCTCATACATGCTCGACGATTTAGGATTCTTTTTTTAGGACGCAATATATCTAACATTACGAAAATGTTTCTAACAATAATCTGCTTATTGATAGAAAACAGTGATAATTGTGTAAGCAAACAAAATTAATGTCCTGTTTTAGTATACCTGCACAAACTGGGCCAGTAACAATGCCGTAAATTTTATCTGTCGGAAGGTATTCGTTTTACACACAAAGTCTTGAGTTGGTTACAGAGGCTAAGTGAATCTTTAAATACAATAAGAACTATACACTTGTAAGCGTGTCAGAGCATGTATTTAATTTATCAGTTAACGCAAAGATCGTCCCCGAATATCAGGCGACATTCAAAATCAGCGATCGAAACTCGTTTATAACTCGAACGAATAGCGGCGTGCACTAACAGTTGCATTCTGTAATTGGATGGCTGATAACGCAAGGCCAGTTGTTATTGTTACGGCGATAACTGTCAGCATGGCGATCAAATTGGTTTCTTTTACGTGTCGCAAGTTTTACCATTAAACGATCGCTCGACATGTTTCGTTCACATACTACGCCTAAGTGAAAACGTCTGTGACGTATTATGTAACAGAATCAATATCGGGGTCAATAGGAAAATTTCAATCGATTATATATTAAACATATCTAATTCATTGAGAAAATTTTGTCAAAGGGTACATTTAAAAAAATAAATTACTTATTAGGAAATCGTGACGTAACAGTGTTTTAAAATTTTATTATATTGTACATTAGTATATAAAGAATCGTCATTAAGTAATCGTCGGAGCAGCGTCGTCGGTAATGTTGTGGTCTGCGGCCCGAATAAAATCATGTGTTGTTCGTTTTTCGAACTATCAACATGATAGTTTTATACAACCTAAACTGACAGATATGGCTTAAAATATATACATTTAACTTGGGATTCTAAATGAAAGGTATTTGTTGTTTTTCCACGATGATTCCCTTCAAAGTCGGAGCGTCAGTTAAAAGTACATATGAGATTCTAAGAACGGGATAGACCAGCCCGAAGCTTCCATAATCTGTATGAATCAATAACAGTCTAGAGCTATGTTTGAAAAGAAGCATTTAACAAACATTACGAACATTTTTTAAACTTCATTTCTCTGCGTACAATTATATGTTGATTTCACCACAGTCCCGAGTTAGTACCTACTGATAGTTTAATTTTTAAAATTTTGAGGATAGCTTAAACCTAATACAAGAGTAGATAGTATCAAAGTAGTAAAGTAGAGACTTACAAGTTATCACAAATATATATATATATATATTATATATATATATATATATATATATATATTATATATATATATATATATATGTTGAATTATTTTGTCGTCAGACCTAAAGATGCGTACGTATGCGTAAATTTCTGATCAATCCGTCAACAAGAAGGGTATCAAATTGGAATCGCTAGATCTGATTCAAACAAACCTGGCAAGCTTAATAAAACTGTTTAAAACGGCAATTTAATAGGGACCTATTCATATTAAATTACTGATTAAACACTTCCCACTTCATTGGAAGCGCGCTTTGAATGAGCGCAAGTGATTTAGTTTATATTATTCAAGAACGTTATGATACGAGTTCTCATACAAAATTAAACAAATAATATCAAAGTCACGATTCAACTCTTAAAAGAATTGTACAGATGGCGTCTTAATAAGAATTACCGATTCTATTCAATTTAGGTCCTAAACTGAACCGCAATAAAGATGACGGTAGCACTGTAAGTAGGTATTTATCGAGCTATACAAAAGGTAGGTACTATTTATAAATTGTGTTACTAGGTACTACATTTTGTATCGCATTTTGTGCGAAATTCAACGGATGAGGCGTGAAAGTGAGACAAGCCGCTAAGGTCCACTTTCACATTTAAGTTTAGACTAGCATTAGCTCCGATAAAAACATTTAGAATTAGTATATTTAATAACATTTGGAAACATTTAATACTTAGCATCGATGTAAAGTAACTTATATATGGAAGTAAAAATAAGGTTGCCCATGAACATGAACATGGCTCACCAGGAATAATAATCGCAGCCCTGAGGAACCTAGGAAACCTGATCTGCTTTTGGAGGGAGGTAGGATAGCTGGAGTAACAGTCTCCCCGTGGCTCACATAGAACGGTCTGTACAAGGACAAGTGCGAAAAGCACACCCACTAGAGTAGCAGGCAGATGACCCTTGATGATAATAATGAAGAAATAACTTATCTCAACGTAGAATAGTTTCGTTGTTTAGATAGTCATCGTATAGTTAACAATAATTGCATTAATCAAAGATGTATTAGAAAATGCTCGAGATACAAATTTTTACATTGGTATACTTACTGAACAACTGCCAGTTCAATGCTTGAATTGAATTTGTAAAAAATACTTGCGAGTAAGTTGATTAAAAAATTCGGCGAAATGCGATTCAGACTCGCGTTCCGCAAAGTTTTTTTTATTTTCAAGGTCACTCATTCCCTTAAGAATATAAAAAAAGTAATATTTTATTTTTTAATTATACAAAATTTAGAGTTTTCTGATTTTAAAATTTCATGATTCTTGATCGACGATAAGAGTATGCAGCTTCGTGTAGTACACATAGAAGTCTGATTAGTGAAATCAGCTACAAGGTATTGTAGACCTGTTTTGATATTTATTTCAACTATTTCTAACCGATTTTCTCAGAAACACATTGAGGTATAACCTCAACGTGTTTCTGAGAAAAACGGTTTTGACAGAGAAACAGATAGACGGATAATGCAGTGATTCTATAAAGGTTTCGGTTTTTTTTTGTACGGAGTACGAAATCCTACTCGTGACATTCAGTGAGGTAATGCAGCCAGCTTCACGAGTACTGTTGCAGTATTAGAGGAAGCGGAATGATTTTGAAATTTAGAAGATTTATAGTTGTATGTAATAATTATTTTATTTTACTTGAAACACAAATACTTTAATCAGAAATTAAAATCTATTCTACCACAATTATAAATCATAAATAAGAGTTTATTTGATTGTTAAGTTTTTGTGGCTCGAATTTAAAAGTTAAAGTTATTTCAATTGATCGCTTATTTGAGAAGGCTGTAGGCAATATGAGAGCGGAATCAATTGATAATATTGCAAAAACGGGGAGAATTATTATACCTTTTGAGAACTTCCGTCAGCGGTTATAGTTATGCAAAAATCATGTAGGGATAACGGAATTATTCACATTTGTGTGTCTTTTAAGTTTGAATCACTATAATAATTTTGATAATCAAATAAAATTGGTTCATAACTAATTTATGATTATATTTTAACCGACTTCAAAAAGAATTATGTGTTTTTTGGATGTTTATGACGCGATTACTCAGTCTATTATGAAGTGATTCTGATGATTCTTCATATGTTTCAGTCGTATTTCAGAAGAAATTTCATTTAAATTGCTTAATAGCTATTTTAAGATAATCAACAGAAGCAATAAAAAAATACACAACAATCGACTTCACATATTAGTAGAAATATTTACAAATATATAATTTTAATTACTTCAAAGCAAGAGCCTTAAAGGGACAATCAACAAAATGATTCATACTTAAAATTCTATTTAATATTTATAATGAAAGTGACTAGTTTACTCATTAATTTTAGTTAGAGGTTTATTATAATATAACCTTCATGTTGATGCGAGTCGAAATGTCAGTCCAGCAGTTGACGAAACGTCAATTCGCATAAAAGTCAGAGATACTTGTAAAACTAAATAATATTACAAAAATACTATTATTAACTTTAAAATCATGTAAAAACATGAAGTGTCGTTTCTCTTATTTCCAGGTGAAATATTTAATTTAAATTTAATATTGTTTTTCTTTTTTAGTTAAATTTGTATTATATTATCAATAAAACTCTTATTTCCAGAGCAACGCACATGTTTTTCATCAATAGATAAGTGAGAAACATACTTACATATTTATTAATAGTGATTTTTCGGGTTAGTGTCAGACTACCGACCTACCCCGACGGGTAGTCGGGGTAGGTCGGTCGATCGGACACAACAGAACTGCCTTCTTGGTTGGCAACTATTTCGATTACAACTATTTATAAATATTAAATACATGTTTAAGTATGATTATGGTGATTGTCTTTTGAGGCTCTTGTATAAAATAATTAAAATATAATGCAATACTTTTCAGTTTAATGTTGTACACACGATATAGTTTATTTTTATTTTTTAATATATTTCGTTCAGATTATCTAATGCGGATCAAAATATAATACATACTAGTTAAATTATTATGCTAATATAGGATATATCGACGTAGAAAAGGGAAATAATAAATAAATAATTGTGTTTTCATTTTGAAATCGAGTCTCGCGTGTTAGAAGAAGAAACAACATGATAACTTCCGCCTATAAAACAAAGATCATTGCTATTTGTTGCAATATTACTTCATAAAGCACACAATATTGGCGCTTTTTCCGCTGCGCGATAACGCTGGCAATAACAGATTTGGTAAGCAAATTGGTTAATGTCCCAATTCGGCCGCACGCTTCATGATACTTAACCACTGGAACGGCCCTGGGCGATGTGCTGCCCAAATCGAAATTATTGTTCTTTTTAAGTTTGGCTTTCTTCGAACACTTATCTATACAATAATAGGTACTTTAGACTTATGGTATCTTAGATATATACCTTTTTTATATATGTTTGTTTTTTGTTATGTATTTAATTATTTTTTAAATAATCGTATAGAATAACCTAAAAGTCCAATCATCGTAATCGTAGTCACTGATAGATGTTATTTGATGAGTTATAAAAGAAACCAGAATTTATTTATACAGTGGCAAATAACATATTAGTTTACTCAAAATTATATTCATACATAAAAAATATAAAACTGTGAATTAAATTATAAAATCTTAGTAAAGAACAATTTTATAAATAGTTTTCTTTCTGACTGTTCATAATTTGTGGTACATTCTAATTAAAGCTAAAATTTGTAGTATATCAAACATTATTTGCATTACTTGAACCAAAAATAATATTTGAACACCTTATTATTTGAATTAAATTTTATCTTTATAATGTTTTATTCCTGTTCTAATTTATTTTTACATAATTGAGCATCACAGAAATACTAACCTACAAAAATATAAATTACTAAAACAAGTAAAAACAATACTTTGCTACTGTGCATTGTAATATTTTCTGTAGTGTTATATCACTACAAAAAACATTCACAATTTTAATTTAAATTTGTATAAAGAATTGATGTTTCTATATGTAATAATTTCAGTTGTTTCATTAAAATATATTTATTAGTATTTATTCTATTTGTTTACTATCTAGGTATTTGCAAAATCCTTTTTATTCTAATCCTAAAATATGAACAGCGTTTGTCAAGCTCTGGTAGTCAGCAATAACCGTATGTCGTGGATCGATAAAGATGATAGTTTATTTCGAGCAAGATGGGACAAGTCTTTGTTTGTTGCAGTCCTTGTGCAGTCTTATAGTTTTATATAGAAACTGCATCACCAATTTATGTTTAATTCTGAAGTATTCAGTCTCTTTGAATATTGCTCCTAACCAAAGAGAACGGATACTAACGTAATCTTTAAACAATTTGAGATGCTTGTGTAATTAATATAGATGGGACACGAGCATTAAAATACTGATAATGTGCAACTGCATACAATATTTTATCTACGAAGATAGGAATAAAACGTAAAATAGATAAAAAAGTTTATTTGATAAAAATCAGAGATATTCTAGCCGGAACAGTTCAATAGTATTCAAAAATTTTGATAAATTGTTCCATTTTTAAAAATTGTCATTTTTTTGTCTAACCTTTGATGAGATTTCTTTAGATAGTGGACAATATGTTACAGAATGTCTGCTTTTGCTTATTTTAAAATTCATAACAATACGCATATTCGAACAAATTTTATTGTGGCTACTAATTAAAGTCGTTGTCGATATTGTAATTTAAATAGGTATATTGAGACTGAAGTAGATTAAGTGTTGAAAAATTTGTTGAATATACGGAACATAAAAAACCCTAATCTGCCACTAAAGTATGTCACTGGATGGATCCGTCAATAATGGTTGCCTTTAATCCAGATAATACACAAGCTTTCTCATTGAAAAAATAGTTTTAAGCTTAAAAATCCTTCCCTCAGTTAGAATAGAATAGTTAAAATCAAAATCTTTTTAAACATAGGCCCATATAGGCTCTTATTGATATGACAAATATAACAATTAAAGTAAAAAAAGCGTAAGAGTCCTTCTCAAGAAGAACAGGCAAGAAGACTGAAAGTCTATTTTTTCCTTTTTTCAATATACATATTTCATAATAATAAGTACCGGAGATTATCCTGAAGATCCGAACTCAAACTGTATCTTTTACAAAGAAATAATATTAGTATAGATATGCTACACCCACATACATATGTTACAAGCAATCTGTAACTGAATTATTAAAAATAAACTGTATATATACATTTAAAGCCGACCATACATATCGTCGGTTTAGAAGAAGACTGGCATAACTCAAAATACACAAACTTTCAGGGGTAACTAACTAACTAACTAACTTTCAGGGGAAGCATGTAAACATTTTACTGGAAAAAATGTACTCAGATCTCGATCTCATTAAATAATTAACCATATTCTTTTTTTTTTGTTACATACAAATTAAAGCTGTTTCACTGCGAAAAAATAACAATGCATTTTTTTGAGTTAAGACAGTATTCTTTCAAGCAGACGATATACTATGGCCACGGAGTCGAATAAATTTTGCACTATTCATTATTTAGTTTTATTTGTGTCACTTGGAGGAAAATTATAAGAATTAAGTTCCTAAACCCGCAAAGTAATATTAAAATGGAATATAAAAGATACTTGATTAATTTTTTAAATAAAGATACTTGATTACTGCACGGTCGAGTGATCGGTTACTACGCAACGGATTCCCGCACAGTACGAGTACAGATAATTAATTTATTTCACCTACTAACATTTGTTTCGCTCTGTGTGTATGCGCATGTGAGAATCTGTCACGCTATCACCCTACACAGGATAAAAATCCTAGTATAGGGTGACATCTTTTCTTTAAAAAGAAATACAATATACAAAGGTAGTATAATAATTTATTACTTTACAAATTATTTACTTAATTTATTATTAACTTTGTGCAATGTTAAATTCTTCAACAATAACTAAAAGCATTACTTTACGCACAAAGTAGAATAGCGTTGGAAACATGGAATCAACTTCATTACATTTGGTTCTTTAAATAGCATCGCGCAAAAGCTGGTGTAGTGCTACGGTCGAGAATATAACTATCGACTTCTTATCGTGAATAAATAATGATGTTTGATTCCGCTACGGACTCGCATTTGTTATAAGTGATGAGGCAATTATCACTGAACTTAAAATAAGAATTTACACGTAGCGCAAAGTTATGATTGTGCGATAACAATCAAATTGACTGATAATATACTGCTGCTTCCGTTCATTCCATATATATCGTAACAGACGACTAAGGGAGATTGGCGCAATCATATCTCTGTAATACCCGTGCAAAGGCTCGGGAGACATGTCACCAATAAATCCCATTATTAAAATTTTGTGAAATATACATATATATTACACATATAACAGGTCTTATACATTTTGAAACTTCACACAATATGTAATACTAGCTTTCCGCCCGCGGCTTCGCCCGCGTTATATTCGAATTTCCCACAGGAAGGATATGTTTTCCGTCGGTAAAATTATCTTATTTCCTTCCTTGGGTCCTCGGGTTTTACGATTGGTATATACGGGGTGGTTACCCCGTATATACCAAACGTAATCTGTCCGACCAACCGACGTACCAACGCTAGTCTATCTGTGTATAAAATTTTATTTAAACCGGTTCAGTGGTTTTTACAATACTGCCATACAACATTTCACCCCCTCCTTTCAACCCTTTACAGCCTTTTTCTGCTTTAAAAGGTAGCCTCTGTCCTGTCTCAGACGCTCAGACCTCTAGACTATTTCGTGTACCAAATTTCATTGAAATCGGTTCAGTAGTTTTAACAATATTTCCATACAACCTATTATCCCTCCTTTCAACCTTTTACAACCTTTTTTGCATGAAAAAGTAGCCTATGTCCTTTCTCAGGCTCTAGACTATCTGTGTACCTTAAATTTTATTTCAGTTAAATTTCATTTAAATCGGTTCAGTAGTTTTGGCGTGAAAGCGGAACAGACAGACAGACAGACAGAGTTACTTTCGCATTTATAATATTAGTATGGATAGTTTGATTAAATAACATCTTTACGTCGAGCGTTGTTTTCTAAAGAAGTTTTCTAGATAATAAAAGATGTGCGTTAAAAATAGAAGATAAGTTACAACAAAATGTTTCGCGATAAAAGGTCAAATCGCTTATAAATGGGCGACTTTCGCATCGCAAGTGATTACAATTAATCGCTCAAGTTATTAAGACTGTCGCTATTCGGATCCTCTGTCTATCCAGAATTGATTGATGGCGGCCAATTTCCCTTTTATTGCGCCATTTTGTTTATACCGTCGGTTGAAATATTGATCTAATTCACCATATTTAATCTATATAATTGTGAAATTTTTCTCAGTTTTATACAGTCTTCCTTTTCATTACTTACAATGTATACTTTTAATGCAAATATATTGCTTTTGTTAAAAAAAAAGGTTTTAACAAATAGGTTCAACATATACCAAAATGTAAAATGGGAAAGCAAATAAAATAATATCGCTAAATTCTTAATTAAACAATTGATACAACAAAAAATGAGACACGATGTTTAATTAATTGTACTATTTAAGTGACTGCCGAACAATTTACTCCATCTGGCAGTAGGGCGAGAGAGCGCGCGGCCTCGCGTGACGTCACTAAGGTCGGTAGCGCTTCCTACCGCGACGCAAATAGATTGTAATCAACAAGCACTTCAATCTGTACAATTATGTTTCAAAAATCGAATTGTCCAAATTGAGTTTTTCTCACGTAGAACAAATGACAACGTCACAAATCAATAACATTATATGAATGTGTTTAATTACAATACTCGTATAGCTCTGTGTCTCTGTGTGCGTAAGTATATGTGTTTCAACTTTATTGATTAAAATAGGTGCTTCAGTTTTTCACGCAGTATATCGGACACATATCTTGTCAAGAAACACATTAAAAATAGTTGCAATATTATTTCATATTCTTATTATTGAAAAACAACTCCTAGTCACCGAGCGAAAAGTACAGTCAGGAGCATGTTAGAATTTACATGAGCACTATAATTATTTATATATTATAATTAATTACTTAGCGCTTTTACAACCGACATAAGAGCTATCTCAAGGTCGAGTTACGTTTACTTACGTGAAAGATGTAAGTGCAGCTTGAGGAGCAGTACTAACTAAGAGCTAGAGGATTTACACAGGGTTCACTAGCTGAGATTGGTGGACTGTTGAGCTTGAGTTAGTTAGGGAGGCCAAGATCAATGTTGATAGGTACCATTGCACTCCGGGACACATGGCGGTCGAATCGCGAACGCGCACCCCGCCATGTGCCCCGTATGGGCCTAGAGAACTCGGGGGGTTTTAGTGGGTAGGCCGGTCCTCTATGACCGGAGAGCCTCACACACGGCTGCGCCTTCCCAGCGCGGTGTCATGGTGCATAGGGTCGCATCCCCCCCCCCCAAAATAGGTACCATTGCACTAACATAGTATCAGTAGTAAGTACTGCCTTATTGTAATCCAACATCAAAACACATATAGTCGAAATAAAATCAAATTACGAACTCAATCAAATCAATCAATCAATTGAAACAGCTATTGATTACAGGTTTTCTTAAATACCTATTACTTGAAATTAGTCATAATGTCTATGTAAGAAGGTCAGAGCTCGTATAAATATTATGTTTTTGTTGTGATAAAAGACTATAAACGTAATAGGTACAAGTTTCTGTTTACTACAGCATTTTCTAAGGATAACGTTATTACGCCAGCTCAAGGCATACTTCCGAGGAAAATTGTATTAGCTATAAAATACTCGTTTGATGGAAATACCCAGTGCATCTCACAATCGCCTGCCTGACAATGAACAACTGACTACATCATCATTCATTATATTGATGCAAACAGAATCAGATACCTGATGGTAGTGATGATGAGATTGAGTTGAGTCAACGCGTATACTTTACTGGAGAGATTATGTATGGCGTGCACGGCTGACTACCGCGCACGCCGTTGCCTCTCTACCTGAGGGATTGGCCTAGTGTTCTCGGACAATCCCCCCCTTGGCGATGTCTCGACCAACTAGGTCGAGCTAGCCCGTGGGCGTGTGGCGGTAGAATCGTGAAAGCGCAACACGCCACGCGGCCTAATATGGGCTTGGAGGACACCGGGGGGTTTTACTGGGTAGGCCGATCTTCTCAGACCGGAGAGCCCCACACAAGGCCACACCTTGCCAGCGCGGTGATACGGTGCATAAGGAGCATTTTCAAAAAAAGGGTCGTCTGCATAAAAGTGCCAGTCTTTCTTATTTCTGCCACAACAGCAGTTTTTATTGCTTTGCTTCGTTTGAAACGTAAGATAGTACTGAAAGTAAGTACCCTCGTACTAGGGTACCTACATACGTATGCAAAGTCACATACAAGATGTACGGGCGCGAGGAAGTCGCGACCGCTACGGCGACCCGGGATGGACCACGCCCCTTCCGTGGCCGGGGGGCGTCGTCGGTGGAGGAGACCGGGGGAGGTAGTAAGCCTCCCCCGAGGAGGGCTCCACATCGACGGGGGAGCGGAGGCTGGAGGTTCCCGGAAGAAGGCCATCCCTGAGGTTTTTAGTGGGTAGGCCTCCCCCTTCTGGGGAGGAGAACCCCACATAACCGCCGGCTCGCCACAGCCGGGGTATGCAATTTAATGCATTTTCCTCAGGGGAACAAAAAGAAAAAAAGATGTATCACAAGTTAAAGACTGCACCGTAATTCTTGTAAGGGTTGCAGATTGGCTATCAACTGCCATAGGAGCCATTTAAATAGATATATGTACATACATATAACCACGCCTCTTTCTCATGATGGTAGGCAGAGATAACAGTTTTCCACTTGCTACGATCCAAGCATACTTCTCTAGCCTCCTCGACCTTTAATAATACTTTGATGCACGCTCGTCGGTTAAGGGTACTATTGACCTGACCTTCCTTCCTTATATCACATATTTGGTCCAAGTATGTCAGTCTAGGTCGTCCCATACCAACCGGTCTATTCACATTTGGCTTATAAATTTCTTTCGTCAGTCTTCTTTCGTCCATCCTTTCTACGTGTCACCGCACATTTCCCTTATCACACTATTTCACAATTTATCCATCATCGTCACTCCAGTCATTCCCCTTAAAGCTCTCATTTCCACTACATTAATCTTGCTTTTACCCTTCTGTTGCCTTGCCTCCATGCACATGACTCACACTTACCATCTCTTGAAAATATAGATCCTCTTTCACCTGCTCTGAGTATTCTACTCCAATGATAACCTTGCATTTCGACATATTTCCATCCCTTTAATTAATACAATAAGTCGATTTATATGTATAACATAGTCAACTTTAGCCATTTACCAACATTCTGCTTGTTTGTCAACATATAACTATAAAAATACATTCACTAAAAACTTAGAATCTCCAGTAAACGTAGACGCATGTCAAGAGCCTTAGCATTTTGTTACTATTAAATATATCATTCCGCTATCACGTCGAATGCGCGATAAAATCCATTAAAAGGGAAATTTTGTCCTACATAGCAGCCGTAAGACCACCGATGATCGTGCCAAAAGGTATTAACACTTTCACAGAACTTTAACAGCCCAATATTATTTTTTATTTCATTCTCTAAGCAGCGAGCGTCCGTGTCATTGTTTGGTTAGCATTTAAAATGTCACCTGAGTATGTTGATGAAAATCTATTTGTATTTACGATTTGAGTAAAGTATTGGTGTAAATAGTTGACTGATCAACGATTGAAGAAAAGATAGTTAATTGACAAGAGGTATAAAATACACCAACTGGCCATCACCTTTGCTTGAATTAAAAAAAAATATTCAACCAAGTTTCAAGCGTGTAATTTACACCGACTCGTTACTCTTCAGTTCCAATCCTTCCTTAACGGATATCTAAGTAAGAATAACTGCGCGATATATCCAGTAGCTGCTCGTTTATAGGGCACCGCTGACCGCACCTTCTAGGGATGCGGTCTTCCTTATCATGTCAAACCATAGGGTCATTAGGAACCATTGCTCAGGCTGAGTTTAATCGGCAGGTCATTCTGGTCGAACCGCCCTGATCGTCTTGGAGTCTGACATAATCCAATCCAAAGGGAAAAAAGCTGCTCGTTGATTGATCAGCGCGTCCGTTATGGATGTATTGGTAAAGCGCCTATAATTTCGCATTTCTATCCATAAACATATACAATATTTTCAATTTCTTAAGTAAATGCCAAGGTCAAAATAATATGCTTTTTAATTTGTGGTAGTAGAAATTTCAATATTTTTTTTTTAAGTTATTAATTTTAAACACTCACTTATTTTATCAAACAACTTTCCATTAAATAGTACAAATATAATGCTACTCTATCAAAATCTACATTGAATAACAATCGGACTTCATTTCAAATTATTAAGACGAGCCGCCATTACGGACTGAACGCAGCGTAAGTGGCCACTTGGAAAGAAGAAAATTAATCAAACGTAAATTTATAGATAGTAAAGAAATACTGTTCATTTTATTGTTCACATGAACATGGCGAATACGAATGTCTTGTAACTAACTCTTGTGTAGGTTTTAATGTTACCATAAATGACGCATATCCATACTGCGACGTTTAAGAATTGACCACGTATTGCATGTACGTACTTATCTTTTAATTTGTGAATAAAATATTATATAGAAACGGAACGGACATAGATAGAGTTGCGCTAGCCAGAATCGGAGTGAGTTTCATTCTTTCTATTACTACATTGCTATTACTAAGCGACGGCACAGCTTCGTCGTGCTCATGCGATATCAACCTCTTGTTTGTATCTATCACCTGTTATGTTGTTGACGAGTAGGTATAGGACAAACTGTCCAACTAGACATGTCCAACTTTAATAAAGAGGTTAATCGATGTATTGTATCGTCAGTAATTTATCAAACGCAGAGATTCTTATAATCGGTGGTCCGCCGACCAATAACAGAACCTTCCTAGTACGTAAGGGACGAATCGCGTTATTAAATTTTTACAGCATTTTTTTAAGCTGCAGACAGACATACAGACAGTATTAGATCCGAATTTCAGATAGTACCTCTACACAGCCACAAGTCTTGATAGACTAGGCAACAAAGTGATCCTATAACTGTCCCGTTTCTAAACTAAGGAACCAAAAAATAAAACATGGCATCTATAATCAGCAACATGCCAAGATTAACATTTGCACTGCGAAAACCGCCACTATCGCAAGCGACATAAAGGTGTCTCAAGATCAATATATATGTACATTGTGACACGTTGCTATTTGTATCACAGTATAATCAAAGCATTCACGAATATGTTAAGGAAAGCTTTCTGTTTCCAGGGGCGTTTAATTTCCTCCAGCTGGTTGAGGAAACGTTATAAAAAATTATTTGGATTGCTCTGTCACATATCAATAAATCTATCAGTGAGCATGTTGATTTAACAAAAATAGAAAAGGACACTTGTATAGTTGTTTCTATTTTTGTTAAATACTGTTTAAGGAAAAATATATGTACGCTACTCTTAATTAAAAATACGCGTACTACTCAATTTTCTCGTCGGTATTTATATGATTTGGTTTATTGTTTGTTTAAAATTCAATATAGGTATGTATAAGTAAAATAAACTTTACAATTTGTTGCAAACTTAATTCATCACTAATTTTGCACTTAACTAATATATGTGCTGACTTTCGCTAAACTAGGTTTCATACAAAACCTGCATTTTAACTACATGCTCTCACTTACCTTATATCAAAGAACGTACTAACCAGTTTTGTGTCGCGGGATTTATATTATTACTTTTTATAGCCTATATTATAACAGCATAGTTAAGTGCGTTCATTTAACATTTCAATCATCATAAATACCCTAACTTCGGGTGATTATAACCGAACCTTGGCAAAGTGCAGGTCGGTTGACTTCTCATATACTTTTGAATTTCTTAGCAGACTGATGCGAAAACAAAACGGTACATGACAGCTTTGAACCTTTCAATCCGAGTTCTGGTGAAGACGCAGATTCGCATCCCGCCTGAGTTGAATATTTTGTATTCATTTTCTCTTATCTATACATTAATAATAATGTTGTATACCGACAATTAGAGGTAAAACATCCAATTATTCATTATAGAAGGGGGAAAATCTAGTATACTTTTACCTTACCTCGTCACTAATTTTAAAATTATCTATCTTACCTCTAACTAATTAGGAACATAACATTAGGTCTAGTTTTAAAAAAAATCTCACATGCACAAACACCCAGACCGGAACAAATTTTTGTAGGTCATACAAAATATCTGCCCCTGCGGGAACCGAATTGAACCCGCGACCCGTTGCGTAGAAGCCGAATAATAAACTAATATCAGTTAACTTAATATTATCTTAGATAAAACGCCGCATGGTTATGCGGAGCCATACCAGAAGCCAAACTACTCTTTGGGGACTCGCAACCCGGAACTCCCGAATATGCATGGTGACCTCCAGAACCTTCTCGCACCTCCTCATGATCATAGTGATACATCGGGTGCTTCATCTTCATCGGGTAATTCGGTGTTGAACTGTGGCGGTAAGCAAACCTAGCAATACCAAGAAGGTCAGTAAACTATACTGACTTCTTACAATGGCTACGTTACTTTGGCGGTACACTTTGCCAGTACACAGAAATAAATGATTGCTTTAAAATAGTTCGTCACTAGTCATTTCGTCACCCGTCGTTTTAGTCACCGGCTGAGTCCTTGGGGAGGCCTATACAACTATGGGCGTCGCTCGGCTGAAATCAAGTCCAGAATTTTGAGTAATAATTATTTTATTCCGAAATTTAAATATGATGCAACCTCGACTTAAAATATATTTAAAATAAACAATCTTAAATACTAATTCTATATCTAAGGAATGTAAGGGTACAATTCAATATCGTTATTTAATAGTCTCGCTGGCTAATTTAATAAAAATTGCCAGTGTGGATGATTGTTAAAACTACGCCTAAGTTTTCAAACACAGTACATATGTGATTATATTATATGTATATGTATTAATGCCAATTTTGATATTACGCAACCAACATTAGATGTGATTTTGAATCGTAAGCGTGTTATAAATAAATACGTCTAAAATAAGAGCGCAATCTGGGACGCACAGATGTACCTGCCCATTGCATTACTAGTAAATTGATATAAACTTTCTTTTAGCTCTTTATGATTACAACATTCTTTATCGAGCGCTTGGAATCTCCTAACCGTCTTATTTTTTAAACATTAAGGCTTAAAACAGCGTACCCAATGTTGCCTTTTCAAGCGGTTGTCGTATTGACACAAAGTTGTCTATTTGCTGAAATCTAAGTCTAAAGGCGAACGTATTAGAGCTTAAATTATCTTAACACATTTAAATTTCAACGGGTATATTATGATATCGCTAATATAAGTTTAATTACTTTATTTCGTTGATAATTAAAGAGTATAGCACAACCTTATAATGTTCTATTGTTTTCATGTTTAATATTGTTTATTAAATTACAATTAACTGCATTTAAATACTTGAAACTAATCAACATAACTGGATTGAAAGTATAACAATTTTTACTGAAGTTACCGCCTTATGTAGTATTACGAATGCAGACAATATTCTAATGGTGTCATGAACAAAAAGCAGATTAAAGTTTGCACTAATTTCTTTGTCTGTTCAATCGCATACCATTTGATTACATCATGGGCGTTACTAAGAGCACCCCCCTCCTGCCGACTTGGTCTCCTCTCTCCCGTTACCCTCTTTATCAATCACTTTGAGTGATTATTAACAGGCGACTATTCACAACTTAAAAGTAGGCGGGGCCATGGACTAGCTTGGAGTATGCGAGGTCAATAATTGAGATCTGCTAAACTTCAGTTCGACCTCCTCAAGAAGATCAAGTAATTAACATTGATATTTCAAGGTTAGAACATTAGCAATCTGAATGATAGTTAACATCTGTAGAACGTATTAGTTACGAATTACGATCGATTCGTTATCACTTGTAATAACAATGTTTACGAAGTCATTTTAAACAGCTGTAAGTTTCAGGTATGACCAAGACGACGGGCCATTATACGGGCCGACAGTTGATGCTACATCAATTAGTGCGTGCCAGATGCCTTTCCACGGAAAACCTGTTTCGGAACTTTTTATCGCGCCGCTTAAACATAACCTTTGTTTCTAATTTATAACAACTTTCCTAACTCTTTGTATTTAAAAGTTGACTCCAATTTTCTATTTCTGTGAACTTCATAAGCCGCATTACATCCATAAAAGTGAACTATATCGAAACCATAAAACCTAAACAGTTGCAATGCCGTACGCAAGTTACATAAATTCAATTACGAAAGAAAATAAAACTGCGACAAAATTGGCCGATCGTATCCGGTTGACAAAAAGTTTAGTGAAGCATTTGCCTACCTGCTAATTAGACAAAGAGCTCGCGATCGCGTCAGTGACGACACGATACACAAACATGCACACACTGACACATCGGATACGGTAGTGTACGCGGGCGGGAAAAGAGCGAGAGTCGGGGGGCGATCGGGCGGGATTGCGCGTCTGTCCGCGGGCGGCTATCGACGAGCACTGGGCCGGGAGTTCAGTGCCGCCAGCCCGCAATGCACGCGGCATTCGAACAACGGCACGAGCGCCGAACAGCTGATGGGCCGGCTGCCTCAACGCACACCTGTGTACCGCACTCTCTCTTTCCCGCGCGCGGTCGCAGGCGCAGCGTCTTGCCCTGAAATTGGCGTGATGTAGCGGAATGAGACCCGTGTGAACGTCAGTGATGTGGCAGATATCTGTAGCAGAATGCCTGTACCCGCTACTGTTGCTAAGTCATTTGACACATGATTTGACCGTCTGTTGTAACATTGGCGACGAGATAATTGTTTAGCAATACACAAGCGCACTTGTCGATTAACGTTACATAGCTCGTAACCGCAACGCTTACATTAAAATTTGATAGCTACCCACTTATCTTTATTGTGAGATCGAGAATGTGTACGTGACTAATTGCGTGTATAAAAACTACTTATATGGTACTTTTACTAAAGAGTGAAATAATCAAAACAGCTCGACTGCATTCCAAAATGTAACTTATCAATTTTGTACTTTATCACGAGGATTCCTTTACTGTTGCTTGTCGTAATTATTATATCTAACTTGGGGTAATTCCTACTACATGTGCAAAATTGGTATGTCACAGGAGTTATAAATAGTGCTCGTAATAGGTAGTTTAATTTTATGTATTTGCGATTTTGTGACATCAATAGTATGGATATGCCTGGGAACTTTTCAGAGATTGTAAAAATATTATATTAACTTTCAAAATAGTATTTCATCTTTTAGCTTATTGTTGTAATAATAAGTTGTACAATAAAAGCGTAAAGAAACAAATAGCAGATAAAAACAGAACAAATCACGCCGATTTTAGGTTTATCCACGCTTACATTGACTTTCTTTCTGCAAGTGCATAAAATTAAACTACCTATTCCGAGCACTAGTTATAAACTATTAATAGATAAAAATATTCACTGATATGACTTTTTTACGCTTTAACTGAAAGAAAACGTAACATGTACCAAACATCACATTTAAAGTTTTACATTCGTAAGTTTTTTTAATGTTTTCAACCGTAATCTTTGTAAAGATTATAAAATCACTTTTATATCTATAACTATGTACTGATTTCATTGTAGTAAAATCAAATTTCGTCATCACATTATAGGCGTAATGAGATAAAAATGGTTATGAACCACTGAATTAGAAGAATGTCAGCATTTCAAACGTCCGTCCCGGTTTCTTACTAATAAACATGTATTTAGATCAAATATACACTCGATTTTGAGCCTTGATGAACAATAAAGTTCTCAGTGATAATGTAGCACTCTATTAGTAAAAGAATGTTTAATTTCGGTGTAGCGTTTTTCTTATTTACTTTTTTCTTAATATAGCTTGTACTTCTAAGGTCATGTCACCGTTTTGATTCAAGAATTTGTGGACTAGACGTGTCAACACAACACAAATATTTGTTTAATTAATATAGCAAGTATTTCTAAGGTTATTCGTTCATAACGGTATGAACGAATAAATTTAGAGCTAGACTCTCGCTTAGGCTAGACTCACTACAACGCTAATATATCTAATATTAGTATAGATTGTATTTTTAAGGTCATATTATCGTTTTGAATGTAGAACTACTGGGCTAGACTTATTACTACAACGCAGGTTGTTGTATAATTAATATACTTGTATTTCTAAGGACATATTATAGTTTGAATGAAGAACTACGTGACTAGACATGTCACTGCAACACTAATATTTGTATAGGTAATTAGTATGCTTGTACTTCCAAGGTTATGCTATCGTTTTAAATGAAGAACTACTTGACTAGACATATTACTGCAACGCTAGTATGTAATATGTGGTATTTGTATAATTAGTATGCTTGTATTTCCAAGGTTACATTATGGTTTTGAATAAAGTATTACATTACTGCACTAGACATGTCACTAGAATCCTAATATGCGTAATATTAGAAAAGCTTGCATTTCTAAGGTCATATTATCATTTTAAATCAAGAATTACTGAGCTAGACATGTCACTATAACCCTAATATTGGTATAACTGACCTTGATTTCTATAACGTGGCATTATCAGAAACTAAAAATGGTACCATCTCTATACTGTATAATCAAATTTAATAAGAATTTCGAAATTCCCTTAACAATCCAATAACGATAAGTCGAAAATATACACAAGTTTTTTTTCAACAAGAATAAACATGAGGTCCGAAGGGTATGGGAAAGGTTTTATGGGTAGTTCATGGCAAAGAGCTATTAAACATAATTTCAAAACGCGAAATTTTGATAAAAAAAAAATAATAAAATAAATATAATATTATTGATATTTTTTTTATAAATTTGCTAATATTTAAATCCATTCCAATGTATAGGCATATAGATAATGAAATTGTGAATATTTAGTGCCGAGAAATGAGAAAAATAATATGAATGGTTCTTAAAAAAAAATACACTAATTTTGTTTTCCCATAAATTTATTTTACGCATCAAACTAGCAAAATAACTAATCAAATACCTCAGCGCTCCATGTAAAACTTACCAGAGACATAATTACCAAAATTAATTGCTACTGTTGTGGCAAGTAGGTATTACCAAATCAACTAATAAGCAATTTTCACATTATACAATATAAAATTACATAATCAAAAGTAGTTTATTTAGCATGTTGTAACTCAATAGCGAACGCAACACAATCGAACAATGAAAAACACGCCATAAGTTTAAAATTTTAATGCACACATCGGCCCGTGTACGATGTGACTAAATTTGTGACTGTGACCCACATTGAGTAAATTGTTTGAAGTGCTCAATAGTCAACGCAGATCCGATTCGTGTTTTTTTCGTTGGAAACAAATGCAATGAAACTTTGTATTCTATCACCTTTTTCAGCTTTTTGGCGGTGAAAGAACTATTTCCTGCTAAAAATACGGCTGTGCAATACTGAGTATTTTTTAGCTTTATATTGATTGAACTATTAAGTTTGAGGCTTTAATGGCCCTGTGGTCGCTGCCCTGCTCTAATCGCTATTCTTGGGGTCAATCCTGGACTTTCTATCAATATGTTTTCGATATTAGAATGTTCCATATATTCATTTTTCTTACGCTCCTATGGTGAAGCAAAACATCGTGATGCAGCCTGCATCCATCGAAGAAATTCAAAAGATGTGTGTGAAGTTCACTAATTCACACTTTATCAGCATGGTGGACTAAAGTCTAATCGCTCCTCGATACAAGTGTGATGTTGGTATATTGATAAACCAGCAGAATACAAACCTGACGGTAATATCATGTTGGTAATTTCCTTTTATAGAATCCGTCACAAGGAGCACAAAACGTGCCCAGGATACCACGTCAGCAAGCGCAGCGAAAAATATATAGGACTCCATGCGGCGCGAGGCGACCCGGCCCATATAACCTACCAAGCTTAACCTTGGTCTTTAGGAGCCTATGGTTTGAATGGATGAAATGAATGAATGAACAAAACAAACTCGTATAGTGTTTTTTTGGTCCTCTGGAGAGGAGACTCAGAATCCTCTTGGATGCCACCACAAACAAGTATCGGACTCCAAGCTGATCGAGGTGCCTCGTTTGAAATCACCTGTCTACTAAACTTAGCCTGAGCTTTAGTCATAAGGACTAAAGCTAAAAGACTATATTCGACTATATTTCGACGACCTCCATAGTCGAGTGGATAATACACCGGTTTCAAGGTGTCGCTATCTCTGAGGTCCCGGGTTCGAATCCCGGTGGGGGCAGATGTTTGTGTGATGAATGCGAGCATTTGTACCTTAGTCATGGTTGTTGATATATATTTCAAAAAATATTATTTATATATGTATAATATATGTATGTCTATCCGTTACCCTAGATCCCATAGCACAAGCCTTATAGAGCTTAGTTTGGGCTAGGCTAATTGGTGTAAGTGTAACAAATATTATTTATTTATTTATATTACGGGTGGTGTCTGTGAGATTCAACAACTTTTACATTACTGTCATAATAAATTATGATTTACTGATATTTTCTTGGTCGTCATCAGTATCACCTTCATTTCATTCTAGAAAAGCCCACTACTATTGCCTTCCTCATGGATCTCGGTCGGTGTAGGACCGCGATCGGTCCTACACTGCAAGCTGCGTTCCCCTTTTTCAAATTATGAGGAAACCAAACAACATTCTGTGCAAGATGAAGAAATATCTCGTTATGACGTCACTGATATGACGTCGGCGATGTGACGTAACAAAGCCACAAACTACGACGTCATGACAAGTATGTTCATGTGCCGCGCAATTCTTCTGACAATTATCAAAATTAAACTGTTCTACGTAAAGAACATAAAACGGCTGATTAATTTACCTTCAACACGGTATTGTGATTATGATCGTTATTACATTTTGTTAAAGTTTATTGTTAAAGGTCTTCTGATTCATTGAAACGTTTCGGATAAATAGCGGCATGACGTCGTGTAGCGTTCATGTCGTTAGTTTCTTATAAAAAATGAACAGAATAGTTTCATTCGAGCCTTGAGTCTAAGTAACACTAATGATATTCGCTTTCGTTTCGTTAGAACGAAATATATGGGAATGTATGTTCCGTAATTTATGTATATATCCGTAATGTGTGTTCCGTAATTTCGAATCATTTTCATACTTTGTCGTTAGATATCAAAACAATTTCAATAACAAATCGATACTTTGTAAGGTACTAGGGGCTCTGTACGGTTATCTACTCTTAATCCTAACTCCTTGGCATTAGGAGTTAGTTCGTGATATTAAACAATAACCAGCCAGTAATTCAACAGCTGAATAAATATGTTGTTTACATAATAAAACAAATATATAACTCATATATATGTCAAAATATGATTATTATCCATACTTCTTGAATATAATTTTATTAAAATTAAGAGATTGTCTCAAAATAATTATGGCAAACTTACATTTATAAACAAATAATAAAACTGATTGGCAATTTTGTTTATATACGTTTGTTTAATTTATGGCACTAGAACATCCGTGAGCGTGAATGCCATTATGGCATTGTATTATATATTTATAGCGATATTGAGCTATCAGTGACTACTGCATCTTAAAATAATCTTTTAGTTCTATTAAAACATTAAGGTACTCCCGCAATAAGGCTTCCCCAAATAAGCGACATTTTTTGGAATATAAATACAAATTAATAGTTGTCAATGTTTTTTTCCTAAACTTATGCTCAATGACATTGCTATATAACAAATTTCATGATTTTATGTCAAAGGAAGGTACTCCGTAGGTTTTGATTCCCTTGCGAATAAACAGCTATTTGCATAAACAGAGCATAAAAGGCCGTACCTTTTGATTGCGTCGACATCGAAGTTTGATTTTACTGCTCTAACGGGCACTGTCATGAGTATTTGATATTAATTTCAACTTGATACCTATAGGTGTTCCTGAGAAAAGGGTCTTGGCAAACCTGCTAAAACTAATAGTTCCAACACTTTAACTAAAATATCTGATAACTTGTTAGTAATTTATATATTTATGGATTACTATTGTTGGGATCTGCTTCAAATATAGAAAGTATTTTTTTAACTATAAAAAATAACAATTCGCGATATTTATAAATTAAAATCATAAGATTTTCTAAAATACTTATATAAAGAAATTCATTGTATTAGTTCGCTCTCATACAATACCAAAAATAAACAACCAGTTTGTTTGTATTTGTTCAACTCCTTATCATTTCCGTATACGTGAGGTTGTCATAGTACATTTATGAAAATTATATTTATGATAAATAAAAAAAATTAAATAAGTTTGTCGTTCCAACATACAGGTTGCAAAAACTAGAGGATCTTTACAGAGAAATGCATAGCATTTTACAACAAAGCCAAAAAAAGTGTTACTGATTTGCTTTTTCATTGATTTAAAGCAATTCTCAAAAACACTATTGTGTAAAAATTCTTTTATACTGTTAAGGATTACTCAAATGATAACAATGCTTGGGTTTCATTTTAATGACTCAATAGTTACGTTGTCAAATGTTTTGGGTGCAGTAAATGTACAATGAAACTATAGTTTTTTTTTTCTTAGTTAATGTGATATATGAACTAGTAAATTTATAAAGAAAGTTGGATTCAGACTATTTATTAGACTAGACAAAAAAATCCCTTGCTAGTTTTCTTTCCAGCTCAAGGTCTCCCGCATCGCATCGTGCATCGTGGTAGCATCTTTGATAAGCAGGAGCGATTGTATAAATCTAATTAAAAATAAAATATTGATACACTGGGTACATACTACATACTGGGTTTAATTTCTAATGATTGGGTTTATTACATCTCTGCCTAAGCATTCGGTTCAAATAACTATATATCAATGTATGTCATTATGTATGTATGACATTAGTTCATCCATTAAATAAAATTTAATTGTCAAATTGACTTAATAAATATTGAGTAGAAAATCTATCAAATCTTGGTAAAATGCTCTGGGCATTCCACTATATTTAAATAAAAGATATAGACCTATATTAACACAAAGTCTAAAAAAAATTCGGCATAACTTCATTCAAATCGCTTTAATTGGTATTTTGTGTCATAATTTAAAAGATACTAAATATGCAGATATAAATATACAATAACAAATATTAAATTGTTATTCCAGATGTGATATTCTTATATTCAATATCTTTATTCAATATCTAATGATTCAATGATACTGTGTCAGCTCAAAATGGCGGATTTCTTTATCTAATAAATGTGTGAGAAAAATATATTTGTATATTTTTCAAACTAATGATGTACTTACCTATTTTCTCAAGAGCACAAATCTGTTATGATGTTTGCCCTTTGCTACTTGCTCATCTATCACATTGCGAGTTTGTCCTGACAAAACCTGTTTCAAAGGCATGGTAGGTACTTCAGCACTACGCACGGTTGAGGAGATTCAACCTAATTATGTTTACTTGTTATTTTTTTTACATTTCTGATCTTATTTAACATAATAGTTATACATATAAACATGAATGTTGGTCTTATCAAAATACACTTACATCAACGCTTTACAGAATAAAGTCACTTTGATCAAAGTCTCTAAACTATTAAGAAAGACTATAAGACTGTACAGTATTAGAATGATATTAACGATGAGGCGTCAAATCTTTGAGCTGAAATAAAAATACCTATACCTAAAGCATTTTAGTCAAACCATACGCTACTGTCAAAATACTGGTTATATATTACGTTCTAAATTCAAATAAATATGTACTTTCAATAATTTTAACAGAAGCTACAACTACTAAGTAGGTACATAATGAAAAGACTCAAGCCTCCGCTGGTAGTACGAAACGTTTTAAATTTCGAACTCGGAGCATGGCGGCGGCGGCGGGCGCGCGGCGCGGTCGCGCGCAAGGTTGGCGCGAACGCCGAGGTCATTGTACATCGAGTTTGATGTCCTAAATAACTAGGCAATAGGTAGGACATCAAATCTTCCACTTTTTTGCTTCACTTTACCGATAAACGGTAACGGGTTAACAATGGAGAGGATTATTAAGCGGTTAGTGATAAGAGTTCGATGCATTGACGTTGTCTTGCATAAATTATGTTACTAGTTACTTCTCGCGTTAAATTTAATCTATTTGTAGTTATACCTAATTTTTTTTTTATAAATTTTGTACTAACTTTTTTGTAATGTTATGTTCAAGTATCGATTCATACAACTCAAATGACAAACCGCAAAAGAACCTGGGTGACCGACAGATAGCCCAAAGAACCTTAAATGACAGTAGGCATTCCACATTGCTCGCACGACTGACAGCTCTCTCCTGAAGGAAAAAAAGTGCTTGATAGCCAGAGATCAGTCTAGCTTTGACCGGCCAATATGGCGCTAGGGTCATATTGCACATAATATTACTGTAATGCTTTAGGGCTAACATAGATTCTAAATTTGCTTTCAGTATTTTACGACTTTTATTAATATTTTATTTTGGTTAACTTACAGCTATTATCTTAATATATATATTTCTTGTGTGCGTGTGTATGTGACTGAACTCCTCCTAAACGACTGGACCAATTTTGATGAAATTTTTTGTGTGTATTCCAGGGGGCTTGAGAATGGTTTAGATTCACAATACGGTCATATAGATATTGTTTTTCAGCTAAATTATTTATTTAAAAATATTTGAGACAACGTGAGACAACGTGACATTTGAGACATTTGACATTTGAGACATTTGACAGGACAACGTCTGTTGGGCCAGCTAGTATATATATATAATTTTATCTACCGCTATAGTGTCTAAAATAAATAAACAATATCTCTCAATGATTATCTATCCTTTCAGTAATGTGGTGCGCCCGCGCATCTCCGCCGGTAGTTGCGGACGCCGTTGCCACCATTTTTACACAACCTAATCGGAACTTAACATAAATGCACTTACATATTTTTATATACACGCATAAAATGTTAGTATTAATATATTTTTTCGCAAAGGTGTATAGTTAACACTAAACAACTTTTTATTACTATATCTAAACTAGGCAGTAGTAGTTAAACAAGAAAGAACAGAAAACGCGGAGATCATACTGTGTTACTGCGAGGCTTACAAGAGACAAAGGCTAACTAACGGGAATTGGATATCCAATACCGGCAAACTATAGAAACATGCAGCAACAGCAACTGCATCCCCCACAAAAATCGCAGTGTACATTACCAACATGTGACACAAGATGTAAAACCACAGTACCCAATAATTTTGCTGCCTGTCTTACTATTCACGGAAAATAGCAATGTGAGTACTGTACCTACTGTTGCAGCAGAACTAGGTAAGACGGTGGTTCCAAAGCTGACGACCTTGGCATCTAGTCTCCCTCAGGTAAATCGACTGATGGACTGACGGTGGAGAATACACATAGGTTGAAGAGGTAAGATAACATGAACATTTATAGAAAGTCAGGAAAGATCTATAGTGGGTTGAAGTGGGTCAAAGATTTTAATAGATAATAATAGATTTAAATTTTGAGTTTTCAAATCCTTCTCATGTAAAATATTATATAAACTATTGGACTATTATCTAAGGCATTGGACGAATTAAATCAGGTGAGGGAGATACTTGGTTTGTACTAGATAAAAAATCTGATTGAGACAAACTGTTCGGTTTACATTATAATCTCGATAGGTACCGGGTAAAACTACGGAGTCTACTTGTATAGCAAAGTAAAGTAGGTTCAATGAAAATCTTGAATACAGACGACCTTGATAAGCTAGAGCTTATGAAGGTCGTTTGTATTCAAGTTTTAGCCAAATAAAGGTTCTAACCTTTATTTGGCAATATTTCTGCCTTCTTGACTCGCAGAACTACCACATCTCATTTTATTGTAAAAGATTGTAAGGAAAGGCTTAAGATACTTTTCGAACATTTTATGTTATACATGTCGTATATAGATATATACATTTGTTCTTTATTGTATATAATAAATCAAATAAAAATATTAAATTTACGAACATTTTCGATTATAGTACAATGGGCGCCGTTGTTAGAAATTTCAATTTCTTGCAGACAACCTTAGGAAAGAAAACTTCAAGGCAAAATTTTTAGTAATTTAGAATGTAAACTATTTAGCTAAAGTCTTTGTACTAATGACTAAAGCTTTTAACTAACTGAGCTAATATAACTATATTATGTAGGCAACCGACGCACTATAATTATGTTAATAAAGGTTAAAAAGGGTGGAATACAGCTTACTTAGTTTAGGGACTCTAATTCTTAGTATAACAAGGTGGCGCACAAGTCTGAAAGGTAAAGTGTATAGGAGTGTCTGGGGGGATGACAATGCGTTCGCTAAATCGAGCAAAAAGACAACCTTACCATCCATTCAAAGAATTTCTTATACCCTACCCATCCTCGAGGGTTGTAATGATCATAATATATTTTTTCTGGTATTTTAAACTATCATCCGTTTATTTTTAGATCAATTATCAGTAATCTTGAGGGATAGTAATAGAGGTGAGGGTGTAGACTACAATTTTTATTGCTATACAATGATAGCACGTGGCGTTTCTTAAGATGTTTAACTGAATGTAGAGTTTCGATTTCTAGAAGATTCAGATGCGAAGTCAGGTAAAAGGTATCCCCAGAAAACGTTCAGTTTTAGTGTCTTCTCCCAATGTAATCATTTCAATTGATCACGAATTACGCTATCGCGAGTAAACCACGCGATAGTTATTTTTCTAAAGATGCTGTGTGGGATTCTTTAAAGACACGTCACGTTGCCTTGGCAAGACACGCTCCAAAGTTGTGTACCATACGTACAGTTTTATATAACACAGAGTTGCAGAGAAGAAGTTTATTGTCAACAGATAATATTGAAGTGCGACTAGAAGATAAGTTACAGAACTTGATGTTTAGTTTTCGTTCTTAGTTTAGATGTATAATGGCCGTTTTCACCAACTTTGTCTTAGCTTAGGCGACTCTTAAGAGACATGCTATCACTTTTTGTGTTAACTGAAAAGAGTGAGACAGCATGTCTTTTAGGAGTCACCTAAGCTAAGACAAGGTTGGTGAAAACGGCCATAAGTCTTCTATCTAGGTGAAATCAAAGATACTTCAAACATTCTGTGTGTGGTAGGGTGGCAATGCGTTGCCCTAATTCGGTTTCCTGAAAGTAAAAGTAATATGGTATGATTTTGGGCACTAGCATAAATATCGCTTTTTCTGTAACCATATAACAACTCTTATAACATAATCTAAATCAAAATTGCGTAACATCAAAGTTCTATGGTATTACGGATACATATATTTTTGATATATGAAACTCAATTGGCTGTCTAGCCAATAAAGCCAGGAGATATTAAATAATTTTGCAACTTCAGTCCCGTTTTCTAGCTAATTTTAATAACCCATAAAACACAAGAATTACAAAATTAACTTTCGATTTCGTGCGAATTGTTATTTTACTTTTAATAATTCATACGATCTTTTTCATTCATTCATTCGAGAAAAAGTACAACTATGTAATATAATTGATGTAATAAATAATAAGGAGAGTTACGTGTGAACTAGTTATGTCCCATCAAAACATTATATGCCAAAATACCATAAGTCTGAAAATATACAAGTGAAAATCCGCTTCGAGTTCAGTTATCAAATTCTTAATTGTTCTATGCATTAAGATTCATTTTTATTCCAAATTCTGTCCAAGAATCTTCTACGCTGAACGATTTCGAGTCATTACGGTAACATCGTAGCTGCGCTGTCGATAGCCATTGAGGAAATAATCGAAAGAAATATTCACGAAAGGAATAAAACAAAAACCTGATTAGAATATCCCGCTCAATCTGCGAGGAGGGGCAAACGCTATTGTATTACGAAATGCGATTCGATTTTAAGATCCTTTAAAGTTGTTATACACGGTACAAGAAATAAGTAACCGTATGAGCTTGGACTCGTATCCTGTATACTCATCTAATAAATATAAACCAAAATAAATCAATAATACAAAAAAATTACTGTTGGGTGCGGCAAAAGAAGGATAAAAGCAAGATTAATGCAGTAGAAATGAGAGTAATGGGAATGGCTGGAGTGACGATGATAGATAAATTGCGAAACAATTACAACCGAAAAGTGCGGTGTGAAAGAAAATGCTTAGATGGTTGGAAACGTGTAGAAAGGATGGACGAAAAACGACTGATGAAAGAAATTTATAATGCAAATATGAATGGTTCAGTTGATAGGGGAGGACCTAGACGAACATACTTGGACCAAATAGGTGATAAATGGAAGGAAGGTCAGGTCAAGAGTGTCCGTAACCGACAAACGGACATGAAAGCTTTCATTAAAGTCAAGGAAGATAGGGAAGTAGGTATTGAATCGTAGCAAATGGAAAACTGTGATCTCTGCCTTGGAAAAGAGGCGTAAGTTTATGTATGTATAAACTACTCGTAATTACAAAGATCTTTGGACGGATTGTCGTCGAAACGTATTTAATATCTATCTCAATAAGCTATATCGAAATGGGAGTTTATACCAAGTTCATCTGCCTGGGTCACAAAGTAGCAGTGTTCACATTGCAGTGTTGCAGCGTGAATAGTTATATAAGCTGTGAAAATACTTGGTACTGTGGCTTAAATATGATGTGGGCAATCTATATATTTATCAATATATGGCAATCAAAATGTTGCATATTCTTTTTCTCTCAGACGAGTAGAAGTAGAGAATTCTCTCTACAAAGCGTGCCTAGGATACCTACAAGTGCCGTGGAAATTATGCTGGACACGATACCGGCATCTCCTTCAAACTCACCACAGCCTAAAAGCCTCGGTTGGTACCGACCTTGCTGGGAATGAGAATGTCCGCTCCTTAGGAGAGGGTGTGGTGTAAAAGGTGCTTAAGCCTCCCTCTCCTTTTATACTACTTGATGTTGACCAACAAACTGTAAACCTGTGGTAAAACTCTGGCAAACTGTAAGCAAACCAGGCAAGCTTGGTGGAAAATGGTCACAGTCATAATTGCAAAATAAATTTTCCTATTTTTTTTTGCGGCCAAATGCGTGTCGGACTCACGCACAAAGGGTTCCGTACGATTGATTTATGAAATTAAAGGAAGCAGGTTTACGATTTACGAGGTATTAAAAAAACTGCTTACTAGATCTGGTTCAAACAATTTTAATATTTTAGAAGTTAGAGGGGGGGGGACCAACTTTTTTCAACTTTGGAAGCGTCTGTCACGCAAACTATACGGTTTAAAAAAAATTTATTTTAGAAACTTCGAGTTTCTGTTCTAAGTATGGGGAGCCCCCAATATTTATTATTATTTTTTTATTTTTACATCAAAATCTCAATGCGGTTCACAGAATACATCTACCTACCAAATTTCAACAGTATAGCTCTTATAGTTTCGGAAAAAAATGGCTGTGACATACGGACGGACAGACGGACAGACAGACATGACGAATCTATAAGAGTTCCATTTTTTGCCATTTGGCTACGGAACCCTAAATATTAGCATTGAAGAAAAAACATTCGGAGAAAATTCTATAAAAAAGGACAATTTTATTTGAGATAGCGCAACCATGTCTTCATTTTCACTCCCTATACCGATCCACTGTCATGTCCATAACTTCCTTAGTAACTTGATCGTCTTCTAATTAATTTTATTCATTCGTTTACATTAAAGAATTAAAACCCTTGTCAGTGGAATAATTGGTAATTTTCTCTTTTACCTTATATCATTCATAATACACAATAGTTGTTTGTTCAACTAGAGAGGAAAGTTGGTTTTTTCAAGCGAGTGCTAATTTTGAATCCCGAGTAAACGAAGGATTCTAATAATTGAATCACGAGCGTCAGCGAGTGATTCTACATTAGAATCCTGAGCGTCGCGAGGGATTCAAAGGCACGAGATGGAAATAACTTTTCTCTCGCGTGACACATACAACTTTTCACCTTAGCAGTGAGAACATTATTAGAGATATAAATGAAACAATATGAATTAAAATGAAACCACATATATTTGCAAAAACATTCTGACTAAAACAATTATTTTTTCTTTACTTTAGTGTATTCATTTCATTTTATAATTTAATTATATATTTAATTACAACGTTACCGAATAATTTTCATTTAAAATTTTTGTTAATGGCAATGGTTTTTCCTTTTTAAGGTTTATTAGTTTCCGAATGACTTATTTTTTGACATTTATTAAATCGAATTTCGAATGACGTGTTTCGTACATAATGATAATTCGCAGCATTCTAAATTCAAATCAATTTTCCTCACTCAGTGAGGGAAAGCGCATTTCCCTCACTCTTTTTAAGCAGGGAACACAGTATGTTTGAGCTGCTAAGGTAAAAATAATATTGTCATATGAATTTCGTTCGATTGACAAAACAACAAAACCAATTCTCGAAATAAACGTTGCTTATAGTTGGCGCATTTTTAGTTTTATGTCTTGCTCGCATTAGGAATGATTTCGAGGACAAGGCTATTATTAAACAATCTATATAAAATACAACGTATTAAAGAAAACTATATTCACTTTTCTAAGAATTTTTTAAATTTCTTCATGAATTCCAAGAAATTTATACTTTGAATACTCGAAAGCGTGGGAAGATATAGACAAGACTCTCACTCGACCAAATAAAACAACTCATTTTGTTTAGTTATGGAATTCTTCAATATTTTTTTTTTGTTTAGATTTCATTTTTAACTTAATCCAAAAAGTGAGAAGGCTAATAATTCGACTTTATGTTTTTCGTGTTCGTTACGCGATTGTTCAGCTAATTATTATACTGCATATTAATATTTCTTTTTTGTTTCGTACATCATATTTCAACCCCATCATCATCCCAAATTTTATCGCAATTTTTTAACAAAATTAACATTAATTAAAAAATTGTATCGTAATATTATTTTAATAATAAACAAAAACAGATTTAATTTTTGAGTTAATCCCAACTGTCGCCTTACTCCGGCTACCTACAAAGGCAGAATCAAATCTTTCTTGGCTAGCACCAACTCCAATACAACTGGTTACTGTAGTGTTTGTGTAATCCCGGCGGCGAATGGAAGACGCTGTACTACACCCTCGGTAAGGAAAGTCTTATAGTAATTGCTTCCTTTTCTGTAACGTGAACACGAATAATTATAAAATTATTATTAAAATATATTTATATATTTGGTTACTTTGCGGGTTAAAAATAATTTATTTAGGAAACTAAAAAAAGCATCGATTAGAAATGGCCATGTTACTATCTTAACATCCACAGTGCTTTTTAAAATCCTATTAAGCGAAATAAATAGATAAATACTTTATTGAACGGAAAAAAATGTAACAACTTAATTCTTAAAAGTAAAGTGAGCAAAGGCAGTCTTATCGCTGTGAGAAATCTCTTCCAGACAACTTTAGTAATGTATTTATGATGAAGAGGCAGTGTGCCGTCAAAATCAAACGAATACATTACAATGCAGCAAAATTTCAAAGGAATCTAACACATATTATCATTAAGCAAAGGGTCAATGTTTAAAATAAAAATGACAATGTTGTAAATCAAAATTATATATTGTAAAGTATATTGTAGTATTTATTAGTTATTTACGCAACCGGTACATTTTTTACGTACAAATGTTTTTTATTCGAGTTAGTAAACTTAGTTGCATGAAGGATTATATCTACGAAGTAACAATACACATACAATTTTATGGCTGAGAACACTTCTATGGCTTTGACAATAAACGCCAATTTCATATGAATTGAGGGGAAAACAACTTGATTACACTTTAGTATACATAATTGTATTTGTTGTAAGACCAATGTAGCCTTAACAACCTACTTTGGCTTACTATTAATTATTATTTTAAATAATTAATTTATATTACCTTTATTTCTTAGTTCCTAATATCTATCGATGGCTGATTAAATTTATTACCAATCGCGTAATGAAACAAATTTGACATTCGAATATATTATCTATAATAATCTATAATATAATAATAATACATATATATCATTGAAGAAGATATATAGATGCAAGTAGTTTAACACGAGTGACATGTTCCTTTTGGAGTTAGGCCTGGAAAGGATTTTATTCCTTTCGTCCTTGTATCTACTAATTCCCAATAGTTTATTGTTATAAATATTTTGAACATTTGCAGTTATTTATGGAGAACATCATATTTCAAATTTTCGGTTGCAATCAATATTATAATGGCAGCATAGAATTTGGTAAAAAAAAAGTTTAATAATCGGAACTGGTTAATTAACGTCTAAAGTTGAACAGAAAGCCATAGTTAGCACCGAACAAAAACAACACAACACCTGAACAAGACTGAGACATTTTTAATTATCGAAAGTAAACATTCCGGAATCTGTTACAGGACTTCATAAATGTAAATTGGAAGCGCGCATAGCGGGAGTTCCGCCCCCCTCCACGCCGAACGGGGCCGCGCCATGGATTGCGCCGTGGAGCCAGAAACAACTGTGGCTCCTACTCTGCCACGCTTCTGCCTACAGACACGGGGATACCTAACCTGAATGCGTAATTTATTGAAACTATTAAGGCTGTTGTCTATTCTCTAGTTATTTCAAAAGTCCCGTGAGGATTAATTAATGAGGTATTTTATAGGGTTCAAATTTAATTAATACCTTTATCGAATTGAATTAACGTATATTTATTCTTGTTATTTAATTAAAAATTATGTCCCCAATTGTGCTTGTATATTTGTTATTTTTTCTATTTATATTATCAGTATTTGAGTTGCTTGTATTTAATACTTTCAATTGTAATATCATTTAGCTTCAATATATCGCACTAATAATACAATAGTGTATCAACTCAAAACGTCGTACTTGACATAATACTATAAACACACGCAAAATTTGATTCCTCACGCGTGATCAAGACCGTCGTTCGATTAGTGCAAAAACAGAATAAGGATAAATTAAAAAACTTATGTGACAGTTATTCAATTTGCAACTATCGTATTACATGAAGTGAGTAATAAGTTTTTTGTAGATTCTGAAAAATTTTCGATTTTGAGTTGATACACTATTGTATTATTAGTGCGATATATTAATGGTGTAATTAAGACTGTGATAATGTAAATTATGTTGGTGATCAATAAATAATATGCCCTTATTACGCATAACATGCCCTTGGTCTCAAATTACTCAGTAGGTACAGTTCCAGTTCAGGAATATTATTCGCTATCCACTTAAGGTTGAATATTGTGTAGCAAACTGGCACCATAAAAACGTTGCTATGACGACATTACATACTCTATAGTCTACACGTAACGAATAGGCACTACATTTCTGGATACGGAACTGTAATTTTCGATCTTAATGCTTCGTTAGTAGGACAATATTACAACAAAATTCGTGAGTTGAATTTCTCGAACGTACCAAATTAAGTAAAAATAAAAAAATGTAAGTGTAAGTTGTCGCATTATATTACGTGCATAAAATTACTTATATTAGACTTAAATACTAGATTAGAATTTCTGTAGTACCCATACCACTTGCACTAACTAAATTATTACTTGTATCGCGGGCACCGATGTGTGCGGTTTGCAAACAGGTAGATTTCTCCTCGGTTAAGTGGTAACTTACAATTATATACAGTTAACAGGTACTTATAAATTATTAACTATGATATACTTACTATGACAATAAAAAATATAAATGTAAATATTCTTCTATATAATATAATAAAATGACAATATTTTAAGTACAAATATACATAGGGCACATACATATATAAATCATACACACACATATAATAAGTTTAGTAATATCAAATTCTTCAAGGTCACTCAAACCGAAGATTACCAAGAACATCAAAACTCATAGACATAACCATAATATAATAAAAAAAATAATATCTAGTACATTAGAATATATTATATAGTATGTATATATATAATGATGAACGTATGACGTGTGAAAAACATTTCTTCAATTGCCAGAAATATAATATTAAACCAATGAGTTAAACTACATTTAAAGGCACTATAAATGGACTTTATTTTTATTTTTTAAATAAAAATGTATATTTTTAAAAAGATTTAAAAAAGGAAACGGTCTAAAGACCTGATGTTTAACAATTAGTTCTATCAAATATAAATTAAGGACTGTCGTTTCGTAACAAATCATAATAATAACGTTTACAGTTTATAGACGTTTTAGACGACCTCCATAGTCGAGTGGATAATACACCGGTTTCAAGGTGTCGCCATCTCTGAGGTCCCGGGTTCGAATCCCGGTGGGGGCAGATGTTTGTGTGATGAATACGAGCATTTGTACCTTAGTCATGGTTGTTGATATATATTTCAATAAAAATTATTTATATATGTATAATATATGTATGTCTATCCGTTACCCTAGATCCCATAGCACAAGCCTTATAGAGCTTAGTTTGGGCTAGGCTAATTGGTGTAAGTGTAACAAATATTTATTTATTTATTTAAAATATCTATCTATCTATCTATCTATCTAACATATTGACAGAAATTAAAGTAGTCAAATCAAACTGCAAGCAAAACTAATCCTTATCATCCTATAAATTGCAAACGAATTTCAATCAAGTATTTCTTAGCTGAAGGAGAAGCTGAATTATGTAACTAACAAATATGCCGAGATCGCTCGGACGACGAAGTTACTAAGCGCTTTATGTACAGTAGGCAATACGTCAGACTTTACGTTTGCACTACGATAACCGCCGCAATTACGAACGCGATAAGAACTGCCGCAGATCAAACATGTAAAGTCAAGCAATTCAAATGGAAAGCAATTGTCGATTAAGTTAATGAAATATTGTCTCTGATAGACATTAGTCGGAAAGTATTAATTTAATAAAAATGAAATGCAAATTAAAAGTAAATATCGCTGTTTTTAATTTAGATATCATTATATTTGAAAGAAATTAATCATGATTACTCTTATGATTGATATGTTAAAATATATTCAGATTTGATTTGGATCCGTATTCGTTTAAAGGTTTTTTTATTAGATGTGGCAAAATCTTATATATAGCTTTGTACCTACTCATTTTACAAAATGATTATAAAGTTATAGACCTTACAGGTAACCCATAAAATATTAGAGACAAAAACATCGGGTTTTCTTGAAGCAGTCACCATATTGAATTTTTGATGTCGCCCCTCACGCCCTACGCTATTTAGGGCGTATACTTTCCTCTATAAAGTATCGCGTAATCCCTTCGGCCATCGGAGCGAAGCGAGCGGCAGACACGTGTTGAAGGGCTAAATTGTTATTTGTTTTAAGTTTAGGCTTGCACACACAATTGTTTCTTGTCAGTATTATGCACCACTTGATTTGTTACACAAATTTGGTAAAGGTTAAACACGAATATATTATTTATATTTCACTCAGATTTTCATTCTTATATTTTCTGATGCAAATACTGAGTTTCATGTTATAATATTTTCTTGGGATGTCGAACCAAACAGATATAATAATAATAATAAATAAATATTTGTTACACTTACACCAATTAGCCTAGCCCAAACTAAGCTCATAAGGCTTGTGCTATGGGATCTAGGGTAACGGATAGACATACATATATTATACATATATAAATAATTTTTATTGAAATATATATCAACAACCATAACTAAGGTACAAATGCTCGCATTCATCACACAAACATCTGCCCTCACCGGGATTCGAACCCGGGACCTCAGAGATGGCGACACCTTGAAACCGGTGTATTATCCACTCGACTATGGAGGTCGTCAAATATACCATATTAAAATTGGTACATCCGTTAAAGAAGATATTTTAAGATTTCAAAATATTCATATCATAGACGACATACAAAAACAAAAAAAAATATATAAGTTACACATAACAGAACAAAGGTACAAAATCACTACTAAACGTCTCTCCTCAAATTATGTCATAATTTAATTATTGTTTTAAATATTATTTAAGATAAATATACTTAGCAAATAAATTGCAGTCATCAAAGAATACTAAATCAATATGAGAAAGTGTAAAAAACTGTGAATCTAACCACATACTTAGATGTGTCTTCATTTTTACTTATGCAGGCTAGATTTTTCATTTATAATTTAGCTTTTTAACTGCTTCTGTAATAACAAATAAATATAATAAGAGCTATAAAAGAACTGTTTAGTTTTATAAAATGCAAAATGCAATTATACAAATTGTAAGTTTCAATGGTAATCAAAAATTGCACTGTAGAATTATAATGTAATATAAAAAAATTATATAGATAAAGACCTATTATGTATGTGTGTGTACTTACTAGAAAATATATAAATGCACTTTAATGTAATTCCTTTTTACCAAAATCTATAAATAGCGCTATAGTGTAACATTTTACACTCGAAAAGCTACGAAGAACCGTTATCTTCATTCAAGTTATTTGACCGATATTTGAAATTCGTTGCCGAGCAACGTATTCGTGAATTACTTCCGTCGACTACTCGCTATGTCCTAATTTAGATTCGGCCTCACCTTTCCTCGACTTTGAGTGGGGAACATAGCGATAGCTGAAAATCGTGTTGTGTGTCTTTTAACCGTTATTGTATATAGTAGCACTCCATCAATTTGTTGCTTAGGGTAAAGTCATGTATAAGGGCGAGTTTATTTCTACTAGATATCTTCACCAGCCAACTCCAGAAGTTATTCAGAGAAAACAAAAATATATGGTGTCTTATTGATTCAACATTTTACAAGTTAAAAGTAACTGATAATCTGCTGAACCGATTGTGGTTCCAGACCCGGAGAAGGACATAGCTATAATATAAGGAAATGTTTCCTGCAGGAAAATTTGATAAAAAAAGTAAAATTTTGCCGCACTTATATTATTTTGGTTAATTTGACATAACGCAGGCGAAGCTTCGGGCGGACAGCAAGTAAAAAAAACTATTAAGAACGTTCTAGTATTATTTATTCCGTGATTTGGTTTTTTCTATCACACGTCTATTATAACTAGAGATCGGATAATCGAATGCATATTTACCTAAAGTTAATTTTTGGCTCACAAATTATGGAAGCGGCTTTTTAAAATACATTTTGTTAAATAAAAATCCCGGGAAAATACGGGACTGCAAATTTAACGTAGTGATATTGTTTGAAAATTACTAAATTAGCACGTGGTATTTATTTTCAAAAGACCGAGACTGCGGGTTCATTTATACAACTATGCATACGTATTTACATGAAGTTTAGTTTCAGTTCCCCGTGCGATTTATGAATGTACGATTTATTACATGAAGAGAAAGTAGTGAGCTAGTTTGACTAAAACAATAATCAATTAAATAATTGAATAAAAAAACAGAAATGGTGAAAAATTTTATTTAACAAAACAATAAAAAGCCGTTTCCATACTTTGTCTTAAACTAACTTTAGGTAAATATGCATTCGATTATCCGATCTCTAGTTATAACAGATAAAAATAGACAAAATGGTAAAGGGGAGGTGAATTTTTTTACCGAGATCGGGGGTCGATCTTGCCACGTTCCAGTGTGTTTTTGTTTTTCAAATCTCTATTGTAAATACGAGAATGTTTATCTTACGATGAAGGAAAAACTATAAAGGAAAACTATATAGCTATAATGCGCGCCTCAACAGTTATATTTAAAAAATACTGGAAAACTATTTCCTTGAACTAAAGTATAGTGCTTCACATTAATTTTTTGGGTCTGTTGATTATATATGACAAATTAAAAATGTATAACGGTGTATATTTATTTTATATGTACATATATGTTTTCTATTACAATTACGCACCGTTATTACACTTATGTTTTACACTTCCCGCATTACTAGTACTTATATTTTTACTACCTTTCTTTGCGCAAGGTTCCCTAGCAGAAGTTGCATTTTTATCGCCTTGTATCTTGTTTAATATTGTTAAACAAATTGTTCTTTGTATAATAAAGTATGCATTCATTCAATAAAGGAATAAATACATCTTAAGTCAACCTGCATAAAGGTAAGACTCAAACTCGCGTCTTCAACAAACCATGTTGACGCCTTAACTATTCGGTCATCGAGGATTTTAATTGGTACGACACGAACCGAAACCGACCCTACTTTCATGGGGTCACACATAATAATAATACTACACGTGGTCCACCCTAACAATAAAAGACGGGGCTAGCGGCTGCACCATATCACACATGGGAACAGGGTAGTAAGAAAAAGCCCCCTTCAGGGAGCGCTTTGTCCAGCAATAGCGGTTTCTTTTTTCATTTTATTCATCATTATACCGAGTCTAGTATTCTTAAAATCTGACGTCTGAAGATAAAAGCCATCACTAAATCATTGCTAATAAATCAGTGCAATATAAATAACTCTAAGTACATACATCACTACAGCTCGAAGTTAAAGTTATTAAGTGACTTACTTCATATTATTTTCAGAAACATATTTCTTCAATGTGAAATTAATGGTAAATCTTACACTTTTATTATATTTGGATTGTTTTAACGGATATTAATCTGTTACGCATCTAAATATTGTCTCAATGTGAATAATAAAACAATTATACCTGGGGTTGATATTCCTTTCTTGTTTTACTAAATAAACACTTCAAACGTCTTTGTACCTACCATAACGTTCTCTAACAACTGTGCACACATACTAGCTACATAAATAAACAATCATAAATACAAGTTAGTTAAGTTTTATTGTTAAATATATTAACTTAATAAGTAATAAATCACAAAATCAATTATATCCTGTACGTACGAAAAAACTGTATCTCAAACTGATTATATTATAACTGTGTATCACAGTATCTCATTACTTGAAATTATTAACATTTCATTAAAATAACGTACTTAAATTTTCCTGTTCTTCAAGAGAGTAATTTAATAAATACGCCGTAAACAGGAAACCAACCTTGAAGCGATTGTTTAGATGTCAAGTTGCAAATAAACATTACTGCAATGTAATAAAAAATTACTCAACAAATAAGGAAGCTAAAAGAATTTTACACGCGAATAAAATTGGAACTCTTGACAGTTGCTGTCATTTAAACACAAAAGTCTCTACTTAATATATTTAATGAATTATTCGTGACTTACGATTGCATTGAAAATAATATTTCTTACACTTAGACCAATCTGCTTATACTAGCCCAAATTAAGCTTATTAGAGCTTGTGTTATAGAATCTAGGGTAACGGATAGACATACATATAGTATTACATATATGAATATTTTTGATATATATATTAACAATCATGACCTAAGGTACAAATGCTCGCATTCATCGCACATACTCCCGGGACCTCAGGGATTCAGAGATGGCGACACCTTGAAACCGGTGTACTAACTAGTGTCGGATCAACATTCTACATCCGCGGATACAGATCTGAATACGGATATTTTGTGTCAAGATCCGCAGATACGGATACGGATACGGATCATAACTTTCTTACACAATCGGTGTCGGTGCGCGATCTTGAGTTGAAACATGTTTCGACTTGCATTGCGCGGCGGGTCATTTTTAGGGTTCCGTACCTCAAAAGGAAAAAACGGAACCCTTATAGGATCACTTTGTTGTCCGTCTGTCCGTCCGTCTGTCAAGACCCTTTTTCTCAGGAACGCGTGGAGGTATGAAGCTGAAATTTTTATCAATTACTCAGGTCTACTGTCCCTTGAAGCTGTGATAAAATCAAACTTCTAAGCCAACGGAATCAAAAGATACAGCCGTTTATGCCGCAAATTTTCGACACTTGCAA
The DNA here is from genome assembly GCA_036419045.1 of Scirpophaga incertulas. Classification (NCBI taxonomy): domain Eukaryota; kingdom Metazoa; phylum Arthropoda; class Insecta; order Lepidoptera; family Crambidae; genus Scirpophaga; species Scirpophaga incertulas. The sequence continues at coordinate 7,925,945 of CM071644.1, forward strand.
GGGAATCAAAACCTACAGGGTGCTTCCCGTGAACTCAGAATCTTGAAATTTGGTACGAAGCAACGTCTTGTAGCATAGATAAAGGAAAAATTACGAAAACCATAAATTTTTAGTTACATCACATAATATATTTTTTTTAATAATTTTAAACTTACTACCCATTTCCTCATAAACGCGTAAAGGTATTAAATTGAAATTCATACCAAATACTCAGGTCTATAATACCTTTAAGCTGTAACAAAATCAAACTTCTATGTCAACGCAATCAAAAGAAACAGCAATTTAAGCTGCATATTTTGAAACTCGCAAGTACTCGCAAGGGAATCAAAACCTAAAGGGTACTTCCAGTCGACCTAGAATCTTGAAATTCGGCATGAAGCAACGTTTTATAGCACACATAAAGGACAAATTCCGAAAACCTTAAATTTTTAGTTACATTACAAAATATATGAACGAACTTTGTAAACCTTGCAGGTTTGTACGGAACCCTCGGTGCGCGAGTCCGACTCGCACTTGGCCGGTTTTTTTAGATTTGTTTTATTTTAATGTGACACTAGGCAGCATAGACAACGCTTGTGTTTGGTATTGCTACATGATTTAAAAAAAATGGCTACAAAGAAGTTTAGTAGTGTAATATGACATTATTTTGTGATAATAAATGATGAATGTGCAAAGTATAAAACTTGTGATAGAAAGTATTCTCGTAAGGGAAGGCTCAACTTCCTTTCGTGAGGCTGCGTGCGCGTGCGGCTAAGCGCGCACGCCGCGGTGAAGTCTCTCTGTCCAGGGGTTCTCGGAGAGTCCCTCCTTTGGTGGCTTGACCAACTCTTGGTCGAGCCGGCCTCAGGACACATGGCGGTCGAATCGCGAGAGCGCACCCCGCCATGTGCCCGGTATGAGCCCAGAGAACTCGGGGGGGTTTTAGTGGGTAGGCCGGTCCTCTTGACCGGAGAGCCCCACACACTGTGTCGCATTCCCCCCCCCTAAAAAAAAGGGCTCAACTTCCTTAATAAGTCATTTACAAAGAAAACATCCTCAAGAATATGAATTATTCTTTAAAGAAGACTACAAAATCCGTATAAGATTCGCCACTAATTAATGGATACAGACACGGATACGAATCTTTCTTCTGCCTCGGATATCCACGGATATGGTTACGGATATCCGGCACATCACTAGTACTAACCACTCAACTACGGAGGTCGTAAATGAAAGTAATGTAAACAATACTTATGTCTTGTAACCAATACTAATGTGTTGTGAGCAGTACTTGCGTATTGCTTGAAAAACAATACGTAATTACATGGCAAGTAACACCATAATCGTTCACGCTTAAAATAATCATAAAAAGTAACAGAGGCATAGTAATCTCGCACGACACTAATCGCGGGAGGGCCGGGGTCAATCCTGAAAAGAAAAAATGTGTATTTCGTTTTTCTGATTTCATATGCGCATTTACCCGACGCTTCTACAGCAAAAGGAAATATCTTGACACAATCCGCATGTACTTTTTTGATAATGTTAAATAGTGATATGAAGTCAACTGACTGACGTGGGCCAGCGGTATTGACTAGAACTCAGTAGCTCTCCCGTTTCGTATGACATCGATTGTTGGTATGAGTGATAATTGGCCGAGTGCAAGTTAATATCGACTTTAACGTTTCTCTACCCTGATATAGTACCTGGAAACGATTGTCCAACGATTGATTTTTGAAAATGTTTAGCCTTGGCAACGGAACTGCATTAGTTTTTAACGATAAAGATGTAACGATAAATAGTTCAATCATCAGTGGCCCTGATGACCTTGACTGGCGTGTAAGCTGAAATATTTAAATAAAGAATCAAAAGCGAAAATAGGACCCTTCCACACCGCCTTCAGCGAATAACCCCAATCCAAGTCGGCAGAGGATACGCAGACTGCGTCACGTCCTTAGCGACCCCCCCCCCCCTCTCCAATCAACTAACGCAGGACCTTCAAGACCTGCAAGCGGCGGTGTCTGAGCCGTCGCCTCTTTTGTCTCCCCTTATTCGGCAGCCTTCTGCTTAGCCACGCGTAAGTTCCCAGTCAATACAGGCCGGTCCCACTTTGGTGAACCGTGCCTCTTCTAGCGCTTATGCCGTACCTCTCCATGGGGCGGAGCTAACCGTACCTCTCCTGAAGTACGGCCCCCGTCAATAAAAGCCAGTAGGGTCATTAGGACCAAAGGCTTAGGCTGAGTTTAGTCGGTAGGTCTATTGGGTCGAGCCGCCTCGATTAACCAGGAGTCCGACATAATCAATGCAGCCCTGTTGCGTTGGTATCCATGATGGATTCTCAGCCTCCTCTCCTGAGGGTAAAAAAAAAGCGGAAATAGGACATCATATAACCAAAAATCTTTAATATTATTTAGTATATTTATTATAAAACTAGCGACCCGCCCCGGCTTCGCACGGATGCAGTGAAAAAATGGTTATGGTGGGTTATCCCTAAGAGATAGACATATACCATCGCGGACTTTTTTGTGGATTTTAGTAAGTTGTACAATACTGTAGTACATTATTTTGGTCTATCTCGTAGGGTTCAGCCAGCGTTTGCAATATAAGCGCAAAAAAACGTGCTTATTTACGACATCACATTAGAAACCTTTAAATTTATCAGTGTTTCTCTACTATATTATGCATTTATTATACATACAAACCTTCCTTAAGAATCACTCTATCTATTAAAAAAAAACCGCGTCAAAATCCGTTGCGTAGTTTTAAAGATCTAAGCATACATACGGACGGACATACAGCGAAAGCGACTTTGTTTTATACTATGTATTGATTGATAAAGAAAATAACTTCGCTCTGTATTTGATTTGGTTTAAATTGTTTAAATCGTAGCATATTAAGAAAGAAATATAATGACGCTAATTTAAATTACTTATATACTGTAAAACAGACATTTATATTGTTATTGAACATTATATTTTTGAAGAAGAAAACGGTTCCTTCTAAAGCACCTTATACTCGGATTATTTGATATTTTGATAATACGTTTATTTTGTTACTAGACACACATTCATACATACTAATGAGATACATATTACACAGAAGATACAAAATTTACAATCGAAATTCATGTGTGTGCAGCAGCAAGGCGGGTCTAGGCTTGGCGTGTAATTGTCAGACGACAAGATCGCCGATTTTCAGTCGTCACCCAAGGATGAAAACGGGCACAGCTAACTGTGCTATTAAAATAAAAACAAGTATCTATGCTTATTTATGTGTTGTTTGCTACTATTGCTATAGATTTTTAATATGTGCGGTAATGGATGAAGATTATAATAATATGTCATCGCTTCCTTTCCTCCCGTTGGTGTCGTAGGACCAACCTACACTAATATTATAAAGAGGAAAGATTTGTATTTTTGCATGTAACGAATAAACTCAAAAGTACTGGTCAGATTTTGATAATTATTTTTTCATTAGAATTGTGAATCACATTATCACTGAGTAACATAGGCTATATTTAATACTAGATTATTATAGAAATCTTTAGAAATTCTTATTAAAACCAACCGAAGGTGTAAAAAAAATTGCCATAAAATGTATTTTATCGCATACGCTGCGAAGAGTATTAATGATAGGACAAAAACATGTTCGACAATATTATAGAATACTAGCGGACCCGACAGACTTCGTCCTGTCAAAATGATTTGTAAAGTGCCAGTTTTTTGTTCCTACTTATTTTATAATCAAGGCGAAAAATTCTCCTGTACAGGACTGACACGAACAGAAGGTTGTGAATAAAAAATAATTAAATAAAACGTACATTTAAAACTATTCGACTTTGGAAAGTGACATTAAATCCTCCAACGATGTATTCTGTACTCCAACGCACACACACACACTTTTAGAAATAGATTTGATTGAATTTCACCTTTATATAGCGTTAATAAAGCGCAAATTGAATCTTTGATGTTTGGAACACACCTATATTGCTTAGATATAAAACTGAGTGCTTGCAATATGAACTTTATAGAATAACAATAAAGCTCAAATTGACTATACGTTTGTTTGGGGAGTTAGAAAACGTTTGTATGGAAAAAAGGGCTGTATTTAGGGTTATTCCGATACTTATTCGAATTTTTCACACAGTAAAAACTATCCTTGAACTTCAACGAACATTTTAAAAAAGAATTGGCCAAATTGGTTCAGGTGTTGTTGAGTTATGCGCTTACCAACACATTTAGCGATTCATTTTTATAAAGAAGATATCAATATCTACAAAAAACTTCGCGAGACCTTATGTCTAACTATTGTAGTTACGTCACTATAACTACTTTTTTACATTTAATTATCTATAAAATAAGTAGGAACAAAAAACTGCCACTACAAATCTTTTTGACAGGACGAAGTCTGTCGGGTCCGCTAGTAATGGATATAATAGCAATAGGTCAACCCCCGATTACACTGGTGCTTAAATAATAAAAATTGGTGAACTGCATCACACCTCGGTCTTCTTCCGATTAGATAAAATTATACAGCTTGTCTGACTATGGTCTGACATTATTATGACATTATTATTTTACACAATTCTGCATGCTAGTGGTTACTTCAGACATATAGAGTAGTCGAGTATTTTTCTATTGATCTTGGCTTTAAGAGCGTGTACGGAAACCGACTCGCCTTGACCCTTACAGCGAAACCCGCCAGTGACGAGCTATCTTAAAAACAATGCCACTTCAAATAATAGGTATATTGCTAAAGGATTATTTGTTAAATTATTATGCATGTTATTTGCACTTATGTAGTGTTGAAGTCTAGTTCTCGTTTCGCCATACCTTAATATCACTACCAATGTGGAAAATTACCTTGTTTGTGGACGTAACATAACGAAAAGATTTATATTAAAAATTAGACAAAATATCAATCTTGTCACTACATTACTAAAACAATGTCGCTATCCGCCGTCAGTCTGTCCCTATCTAGATCTTTAAAACTACGCAACGGATTTTGAAGCGGTTTTTTTAATAGATAGAATGATTCTTAAGTAAGGTTTATATGTTTAATACATGCATAATATAGTAGAGAAACACTGATAAATTTAGAGGTTTTTAATGTGATGTCGTAAATAAGCACGTTTTTTTGTGCTTATATGGCAGAAACGCTGGCTGAACCCTACGAGATAGACCAACATAATGTACTACAGTATTGTCCACCTTAAAAAGTTCAACAAAAAAGTCTGCGATGGTATATGTCTATCTCTTAGGGATAACCCACCATAACCATTTTTTTCATTGCACCCGTGCGAAGCCGGGGCGGGTCATTAGTTAATACCTACTAAAAGTAAAAGTATTATGTTTATAATAAATCCATATAACTCAATCCCAATGGTCAATGTCGGAGTCGGCGTCTTTTTGTCTGACGATTACAAAATGGGTTTATGAGTATCTCTACATATACTAGTAGGCATTAAACATAATTGGTAGCAGGCCTAAAGCGGGTACGAGATAAGTAACATGATTCTTCTCTCTCTGGCATATAACAATGAAACGGGATGGGACTAGTCTTTTCATCTAAATCCGCGTCGTGCTAGGACTGCAGGTATAGACTGCTTGCTTTTGTGTCCCTTTTTATATTTGAATTTATAAGAAAACTAGCCGACTGAATGAACTTCATATAAAAATAATTCTATGGATGTAACCATCAATGACGAGATCTGTTATGTCCGTGAAAATATTCTATAACTTTATATTAAAATTCTTGCATCATAATTTATTTTCACAGATTTGAAAAGTTCTGCTATTCTCCACGTGGACGTATGCATATTTAATCACTTAATTTGGTCAGAAGTTCTGTAATTTGTTTTATATATATGGATAAGTAGAGCCATTTACTAAAAATGTATAATTTTTACTGCAATATAATGTTCGCCCGAAATAGGTGCGTTATATAATTAAACAAAACAAACGCAGAAATGTAAGAACATATGATAATCGCTGCAAGACATTTGATAGTGATATACCTGAAAACTGAAATAAATGTCACATAAGAATATGTGACCGACAAGCATGCATGAAGACGCTCATGAAAGTGGAGGAAGCAAGAGAAGTGTGCCAGGATCGTAGCAAGTGGAGAGAGGTGGTCTCTGCCTACCCCATTGGGAACAAGGCGTCACATATATGTATGTATGTAAAAATATGTACATAATCAATTTACCTCTTGTTATACAAAGTGTACTTAAGTAAGAATTCGCAATTTCATACCAGTTGTTCTGTTATAATTTCGGCAATAAAACAAAATGAGTCTTCGGTTCGTGAATGATGCCAATATATAAGAGATACACTGAGATTCTTAAATCACATTCCGAAAAAAATCTTACTGCCATCCGTTATATCCAGGGCTATAATTTGTTCACGAAATCACTGAGCGACACGAAACGTTTTTAAAAATCTTTTCTTCGTCTTACGTTTTGTAATGAAAATACAAATCGGAATCAAAATTTATATGTTCCCCTATTCTGGAATTAATATTTTCTTATGGGTGTCAATTAAATGGTTAGCATAGTATTGTTATTTCTGTGAGCAGAAAAATATAATCGGTGAGCAGAAATAGCTAATTGGTCAGCAACTCATGGTCAGCAAACATTTCAAAATCAATCAGCAATTTATGTCATTCTGGATGGCTGTAATTATTTTTGTACAGCATATTAATTATATAAGCTGCAATCAGCTGCTCATGTTTAATAAAATTTTGGTAAGCACTCAGAGTGTAAGCAAAAAAATGCATTTTGTGCTGCATATAAGAGTAGCAAAAATACTTTATTTGTCATGCCTAACCTAACCTAACCTAAAATGATCATAACTTCAATTGTAAAAAAAAAAAAAAAAAACCTAACCTAACCTAACACACAACAACCAAGCGACACTCTATGCTACACTAAATTTCCAATTTCTTACATCAAGCAAATCAATAATCAAAACCTCTTAAAAGAAATAGACCAACTGTACAGCATACCAGAAAAACTGCATATATACAAAACAAACTTTTCCCAACTATCTATCTTTACATTCATTTATTAACAAAGCTACACCAAACTTTGAAATTACCCAATTTATTTCTGGTCACGGTTATCACAAAGCTTATCTCCATCGTTTCCACATCGTAGATGATCCATTCTGCCCGTGCGACTACAGTGCGGTTCAGACTATGGATCACCTAATCCATGAGTGCCCTCGCTTCCTAAACACAAGGCACGACATGTACATGGCGTGTCGCCTTAGCAAAGTTAATAACAACAATTATTCTGAAATTGCTGAAAGAAAAGAAGCACTAGAAGCTTTTCTGAGGCACCTCCACAAAATTGTAAATGAACTCAAATCCTTCAACGGCACATAAAATCTACACAAATTAATTAATTTATTTTTCTTTCTTATATCCCTCTTTTACAAATAATTATTTTTTTTTTACCTATTTTTATAACTTATACAAACTTATTATACTCAGAAACCTATTTGTAAATAAATTATGTCCGCAGGCTGGGTTAGGCTACAAATACTATTATTATTATTCCTGCTTTAAACATATCTCTTCTCTCTCTCTTTGTGAAAAACAGAAACCATACTCAAATTATAAATTATTATTATTTTATTATAAATATATATTATTCTATATACATCCTTAAAACAATTTCCCATCTGAATTAACAACAAACCCATTTATATATCAAATTCTACAATCTCTATTTATCTTGCCTATTTTCAGTGTAGTTCCTAGCGCTGAAAATAAGTATAAGTATATATTGGCTTTATTAATAAAAAAAAAAAAAAAAAAAAACCTAACCTAACGTACCAATCAAATATACTGCTTATAGACATGTTTTTCTGCCGCTCAATCATGAAATCTTGCCGCTCAAGTAGTTATTTTGCGGACTGAATGTTTATTATGCAGACTCATGTTATTGTTGGCTGCCTATGTATGATTTAATTTTTGACCATTATCAAAATTAGTTGCGGAACAAGAATTGCTGCCTGTTTTTTTTATTGCAAACAAAATCTTTGTATGCTGACCAAATTATTTAAATGCTGCTTTTGGGTGGCTCGCCAAATTTTATAATTGCTGACCAATGTAATTACTTCTCTTTTCTTATTACGAATCAATTAAAGTTAAAAAATGGATGGCTGCCAATCATATTTAATTACTAATTTCAATTTCCAATTTACACTACTTAAATATTTTAAACACTTAATTGTTTATTAACATTCAGCGATGATAATCATCATCATTTCACCCGCTGCTGAACATAGGCCTCCCCGCTGATAGTATTCAGCTCCGTCCTGCGATCTTCACCAAGTCGTCGATCTACCTTGTTCAAGGCCTACCAACGCCGCGGTTCCTATTATATGGCTGCCACTCGAGGACCTTTCTTCCCTCTGCCCTGTATGTCCTGCTTTGTGACTTTGAGCCACCTTATAAGACGCATTCTAAGTGGCCAGGTTTCAGATTCATATGTCTTCACTGGCAACAGGTACGAATCAAAGACTATGTCTTGAATCACAGAGATAATACATTTTATAAAATCCTATAGAGGCGATGACATTCAAAATTATTTTTCTCCCATTTAAAGGTAGACAATAATTGTGACCGAATTTAATTTATTCATAAATTGTCTAAATGTATTTTAAAGAAAAAATTATTAAAGAGCTTATAGAGAAAATAGAAGGATTGTGCGCATTTTGCGAATGCAGTTTGCAACTAATTGGAATTGCAAACTAATTGGATATATAATTTAAATTATAAATAAATATTATAAAATACCTACAATATAAAAAAGGAAATTAAATTGCTTAATAATCTAATGAAATTCTGTACAGATAATTAATATGTTAACAAACCATAGTGAATAACATTTTTTTAAATTTATATCATGGAAAGATGTGCTCTTTAACTTTTCTCTTAATAAGTGTCACGAATCACTGGAGGCACTGTATTGCTCAATATTACTGCAGCAGTAAAGGAGTCAATAAAACATATGAACGGTAATGATCAGAAGTAAACTTAAATAAATTGCGAAGATGTGATTCGCAAGGGATCTCCAGTCACCGCAGCATGAGGAACGATAACGACAGCTATCTTAAAATTTACTTCTGTATTTTGACAGTTCTTAGTGATGACTCGCTATCACATCCAGTTTTGGTACTACGAGGGCAAGAGGGCGAGCAAAGAGCATGTAACGACCAAAAGGTATTGTAACAGTGAGATGTAGAGTCAGAGAGATATCAATATACAAAACTAATACATACATCTATATAATTTATTAATCTGCAATTAAGGGTAACATGTTACTAAACGGACTCACGAAGTCGACTACCCATAGATTATCTTTTAAATATTCTGTAACACCTAACCCACACTGGGCCAGGTGGGACACTATTTTATATAATAAATAAATTTACAAATATTTGTCTTATAAACTATCTTGACTTATTTAAACGTGGTTAAATCAGGGTTAAAACATAAACATATTAATATACATTAGTCCCTAATGGACTTAAGTCCCTTGGCAGATACGTAGGAATTGGCGGTCGAATCGCGAAAACGCACCCCGCCATGTGCCCCGTATGGCCCTAGAGAACTGGGGGGGGGGGGGGGGTTTAGTGGGTAGGCCAGTCCGCTATGGCCGGAGAGCCCCACACACGGCCGCGCCAGGTCACGCAATTTACATAATTTAGTTTTTGACAATGTATGGAACTGTCTTCTGTCTTTTTATTTTATTTCCATAAATAAAAATCCCGGAATTCCGGTAAACTTCATGTAAATACGTATGCATAGTTGTATAAATGAACCCGGAGTCTTTTGAAAATAAATACCACGTGCTAATTTAGTAATTTTCAAACAATATCACTATGTTAAATTTGCAGTCCCGTATTTTCCCGGGATTTTTATTTAACAAAATGTATTTTAAAAAGCCGCTTCCATAATTTGTGAGCCAAAAATTAACTTTAGGTAAATATGCATCCGATTATCTGATCTCTAGTCATAATTTGGTAAATTTGTATGAGCGTATACACATAAGTGCCAATAACTTTATTATTTGTACGTATATACTTTCTATTGTAAACAATACATAAGTCAATATTACTTGATTAATAGTATAGACATAGTTTTAATAATTATTAAATATTATTGTGATTTTATATAGCTTTTGTATAAGGTTAAATAATATTATTTATGAAATTAGTCAATATCAGTCTTGGTAATTGATTAGTTTGTCGGTAAAGCAGCCACATTAAAAAACTCCTTATTGTAAATTCATTGAAATTACCCAAATTATAACAGATTTAATATGGTTTACCATACTATTAATTTTAAAGAGTATTAACATAAGTTATTTTTGTATTGAAAAATAGATAATGTATTATTTTCCACAATATCCGGACATAAAAAACCACATAGTAATTTTTATGTCATAAATATGATAATAATAATATACAAGAATCAAACGAAGGCTGAAATTGAATCACATGTTTCTCTATCTTAATCGATGCAGCGACCTATCATTGGTGTAATTCCGCCGTAAGTAGCCAAACTCGGGATCCGTATGCCACAGATTACATATCGTATTCGCAACGTGTATGGTGACGTCACGCTTTCACTGCTCGCTGCCGACTGAGCCGCGCCGGCACGTCAAAACCGTTTATTTACGACTTCGAACGCAGCACTGGAGCACCTAATAATTTCTACTTTCATTTCTTTAATGACGCGCTTACGCCCAATGTTACACTGAAGATGATATAGAACAATGACGTGATAGCCAATAGCCGTGGTTCCCGTTATTGGGTAAACAGCTGGCTAATATCTTTAATAGGTGTCGCTGTTAAAATCTGCATGTTCCGCGTAAAAATTTATTTCTAAGGAACTACTGGACTTTTGTTTCTTACCGTAGCCATATATTTTTTATTTTACTAACACACATCTTTTTATTTTTATTTTATTGAGGTCAAATAAACAATTGTACAATGAGGTAATTATAACAAATAAATGTAACAATAAGACTTAATAATTGCACAACCAACACCATTAACCCCAGATTTACATTATTATTGATTAGGAGAACACTAGACACAACACATACTAATTATTAGAGTCGTACTCCCTTGCCAGATTCGACAAGAGACGACAAGAAATCCTTTAACCTGCGTTGTGTCTTACAAAGTAGTTATTTTATTAGAGAAAGAGTAAAAATAAATACTAGGCTTAAAGCAACTAATCATCCGCAAGATGTTCCAACACACGGTTTCTAAAACTGTCGTGTGACATTGAGAAAATGTCAATATCAATAAAGTGCTCATTGTAGCATTTCATAAGTCGTGTCAAAGGTGCACGCAAAACCAACGCAGGTGGCGTTGGTTTTGCACAGTTTTGGAGCGAATAGCTTATGACTATGAGTGTCTCGAATACGTTGAGAACGACTCGGGACACGTATATATATATTGTTCATTAAGAAATTACAATCTAACTTGTTGTGACAAATACTATGCAAGAGCATTTGATCCATGAGCAACCTCCTAGCTGTCAAAGTTGGAAGCGAGAATTTTTTTAATAATTTGGAATATGACAGTTTTATCCGACAACACCTGTAATTTAAAGACTTTAAAAATTTTCGTTGAATTGTTTCTAACTGATCACGATATTTAGCATAAAATGGGTTCCAAACTTGTGTGCAATACTCGATTTGAGGTCTAATTAAGCTTTTGTATAAAATTATGTAAGTACTAGGGCGCCTGAAGGAAGCGCATGTGCGCATAACAAAACCGTATAATTGAAATGCCTTATTGACAATGTGATTAATGTGAGCATTGAGATCCAGTTTGGTGTCGAGATATACCCCCAAGTCTTTTATTAATGTAACTGTGCCTAAGTTAGTGTCCATGAGTTTATAAGGGAAGTCAATTACATTATGTTTCTCGGTGAAAGTAATACTTTTACACTTAGTAAGGCTGAGTTGTAGCTTATTAGCTAAACAATATCCCGACAACCGGTCCAGATCAGCTTGAAGCATCACACAATCTTCAATGGTTCGAATACGTCGATAAATTTTGAGGTCGTCGGCATATAAAAGAAAACTACTGTGTTTAAAGCACTGATTTATGTCGTTTATGTATAACACAAAAAGCACGTCAAAATAATAAATGTTGTATGCAATAGAAAAATAGATTTTTCCATGTATCAATATTTATGGCACGACGATCTCAAGTGTCTATATCCACTACCAAATGTTAACCTTCTTCATCTTTTTCTTGTCCTGTTCCCAATAATATTTGTTGTCAGAACAATACGTTTTTCTCTTCCACTTTCTTCATACTCGCTATTTCGACACTCACTATCTTCTTCAGCATATCATTCACACACTGTATTCATCCTTTTCTTCGGTCTTCCTCCTTCATGTCCATAACTTTCGTAATCACATGGTCATTCTCTCTTTTTAAAATGTGGCCATTCAGAAAAGTTTTGAGCAAAAACTATAATATACAAAAACTACTTACTAGATTTCGTTCAAAACAATTTTCGTTGGTAGTTTTTATAGTAATGTACATCATATGTTTTTTTAGATTTTTCATTTTCTTATTTTAGAAGTTAGAGGGGGAGGGACCAACTTTTTTCTACTTTGGAAGAGTCTGTCACGCAAACTATTCGGTTTAGAAAAAAAAATATTTTAGTAACCACGATATTTTTTTAAAATCTTAATGCGGTTCACAGAATACTAAGTTCATCTATCTACCAAGTTTCAACAGTATAGCTCTTATAGTTTCAGAAAAAATGGGTGTGACATACGGACGGACAGACAGACATGACGAATCTATAAGGGTTCCGTTTTTTGTCATTTGGCTACAGAACCCTAAAAACAACCTGGCTAATATGAGAGCCAATGATTTATATAAACATAGGAAAGGTTTAAACAAAGTTTGTTAATGTTACTTAATTAACAAAATTTGCATACAAATTCCGAAATATATATTTAGAAAAACAATAAACAAATTACAATACTTATAAAGGCTTCCCTACCATCAAAAAATATTTCAGAATATCCAGTGAGGCTGTGACATTAATTTGGTGATTCCTTTGTGAATTGAGATTGAGACCAAGAAACACGATACGTAAATGTTAAGACCATTAAATGAGTAATGTTTAATTTTGAACACCCCACGCTTTTATAGTCATTGAGTTCTTGGACTAATTTGCTAAATTTTATAGACAAATTTTTGAGTTACATTTCTTTTTGTCATCAGAAATTTTTCTTGATATGTACCCAAATTTTCTAAAAGCGTGACTTTATTTTTATTTTCAAGTTTTTAGATCGGTTTTTAGTCTTTTCAATAAAAAGCGTGTTTTTTTAAAAAGTTTTTTTTAATTTTTTTTATTTATTACTTTTTAGATCAAATGTTTTTTAGTCTTTATAACAAACAAAAGTTTTTTCAAACGTTTTTTAGTCTTTGCGTAAAAAGCGTGTTTTTTTAAAAAGTTTTTTTTAATTTTTTTTTTATTTACTACTTTTTAGTCTCGTGATTATTATAACAAACATAAAGAAATGTACATAATTGTTCAGAAAATGTAGTATTAGAATTAAACATATGCATTATATCAAATTCTATCTGTTTGCTTCATTGAACCAATTCTCATATTAAAAAGTTTTTAATTTATTACAACATAATTATGTATTTTTATGATTCGAAAATGATTGAATATTGTATTGTCATCTAGAATACACATGTAAAAAAAATTTGAGCTCGATTGGAGCAGTAGAAGTGGTCGAAAAATCGATTACAAGATTTGATCATGACAAACAAACAAACAAACAAACGGACAGAGTAAGTCAATAAAAAGCGTGTAATAAAAAAAAACAAATTTGTAAGTTGATGCAATCAAAACGTATGGCTTTTATGCTGTGTTAATATCAAACATTCTGATAGTAGCAAGGGAATCAAATATACGGTACTTTCTATCAATTCAAAATTATGAAACTTATTATGTAAAAATGTCATGCAACACAAGTATCCGAAACCTATTTTGTAGTTGCCAAAAAAAATCTGCGTCTTATTAACAATATTAAGAGAATCGAAATCTATAGGACGTATAAGGTATGTAGTAATTTCATTTTTTGTTGTATATCAATATAATTGTCGCACAATGAAAATAAAATTATAATATTTAATAATAATAAGTTAGTTAATTAATTTTGGATTGCGGATTTCCTGGGGGGTAGATCAATTCGAGTAGTCATTAATGGCTCCTCGTCGGATCTGCATGGTATAAATGCCGGTGTCCCCCAGGGGTCTGTCCTTTCCGCAACTCTATTCCTGCTGCACATCAACGATCTGCTTATAACTCCCGGTATCTTTGGGTACGCAGACGACAGCACAGTTTCGGTAAGATACATGTCTGATGCGAAGTCTGGCACAGATGTCCGAGCATTGAGGAGGACAATGTTGGGGGAAGTGAATTCACCCTGGAAGCTGTTTCCCTCTGGGGTGAAGCTAACTTGGTTGGGTTCAATCCCTCCAAAACACAGGCCTGTCTTTTCTCAGCAAAAAGGAGTCCACTTCACCTGACTCCGACTTTCCGAGATGCTTCCGTGCCGATTAACGACCACCTCGAGCTCTTAGGCGTAAATATCTCCGCCAACCTCAATTTCGGTAACTACATCGAGTCCATTGCAAAAACCGCGGCCAAAAAACTTGGCCATACTTTTTAAAGTAAGACATTATTTCACATCTGAGCAGCTCCTAAGCCTTTATCGTGCGCAGGTTCGCTCCTGCTTGGAATACTGCTGTCACCTGTGGAACGGATCTGCTCAATATCAGCTAGATGCATTGGACTCGATACAGCTCCGTGCGGAGAGACTCATCAATAATGACGAACTCGTTAAAGTTAATCTCCAGAGCCTTGACCACCGAAGACGTGTAGCTAGCCTTTCAGTTTTCTATCGGTTGCATTTCGGTGAGTGTGCGGAAGTTTTACACAATTTGATCCCACCTGCTCCTTTCCGCCACCGGACGACCAGGCGCGGTGTGAGCTTTCATCCTTATGTTGTTGACATTCCTCCCATTCGCACGAAGCGATTTGCTTCCACATTCATTATGCGAACAGCTAAGGAGTGGAACTCTTTGCCGGGGTCTGTTTTCCCCGATCAGTATAGTCTGGATATCTTCAAAGCCAGAGTGAACAAGCATCTTCTAGGCGAGCGTGTTCCACCTTAGACCTCATCATCGCTTTCCATCAGGCGTGATTGAGGTCAAACGCCCAGCCTATTAAACATAAAAAAAAAAAAAAAAAAGTATTTTAATAATATTTCATTTATCACAGGTAAATTGTACAGGCCATCAGTGAAATTGGCGCCAACACGGCCAAATGTTTCACGTCATAATTATTTTTAATAATTCGACGGTAGCATATATACGTATTAAAAAGAACATGCTGTAGCTCAAAACGAATAATTAAAACCTACTTAACTACTTGGACTGTTATTTACCAAAGCCGCCATGACAGACATGTTAAAGAAATCGATTGTTCCATTATAATTTAATTTGCATTTAATACATAGTACGCACTTTGTGACTATAAATTTATTTATACAATCCTCTGTGCGAGAGTCCGAGTCGCACTTGACCTAAGTATTTTTGTAATTTTAGTATCAAGACCAGAATCATCTCTTTAGGATATCTCCATCGAGTGTAGTGCCACTAAAGGTTCTAGTTTGAGTTCGTTGTGTTCGGCTTCGACTGTTGCACAGATTATAAACAGGGTCTTCGCACGCTTGTACTTTGACTACGGAAGATACGTACCTTACAGGTACTGTATTTAGACTTTTGTTAGAGGGGTAATGAGATTCGGGAGTCTATAAGAAAATTCGTCGGCTTACGAACATTGGCAAATACGCTATCGGTACCAAATGAACCGTATTGTAAAAAGACCACTTTTCGCCACAACTCTGTGCTCTTTGCGGTAGAAATGTAATTACACTTTGACGTAAGAAGAGACAGAAATATACCATAAAGGTAAATTCTTGATTCGTTTTCGTCGAAGCTGAATAAACTCCAGATTCGTCTAAAAGTCGGAATTTATTTAGGACTACATAATGCATAAGTGCGGATTATGATGAATCTGGAGTACGACAAGTTTGGAAAATTATTAAATTTTATTAGAAAACGACCAACAGACAATTCTTTTACGTGTATTTACAAAACAGTTCCAATTAACACGGATTCACACACATTTCACAATTGTTGATTTGAAGACTAACGACAACTATTGTACATTACTTTTTCTTTCTAAGTTTTGTGTAAAAAAAAAAACGCAGTTCCTTATTTTTGTGTAGAGGTTAGCGTAGAATATTAATATAATGGTAACATGGTGAACCTATGTATTAGACTATATAATCGAGTTATGTATTGTTTATATACTTGTCATGTCAAGCCATAAGGTAACTTAAGATAAACGTTAAACCGCCTTGTCACTCCTCAGTTTTCCAATCCTTAACGGATATCTATGTGCGTAATGTGTTCAGTAGTTACTCGATTACAGGGCAGTGCTGACCGCACCTTGTCATGAGGATGCGGTCTTCCTTATCACGTCAAACCATAGGCTCATTATCAGCAACAGCTCAGGCTATGTTTAGTCAGAAGGTTATTCGAGTCGAGCCGCCTTGATTCGTCTGGAGTCCGATCTGGATAATCACCGTGCTACCTACCGCAACCAATGCGGTAGTACCCATGAGGATTCTCAGCGTTTCCTCTCTTAAGGGAAAAAGCACGCTTCCGTTAATTGATTAGTCAGTACTATAATGATAGTATACTACCCACTTTTTAATTCTTTTGTATAATATTGTTGTATTTGTATTGTCGACTGCAATAAATAAATAAAACAAAGTTGCTTTATCTCTATTGATATAAGCATCGATAAGCCAAGTCAATTAACAAACGCAGACGTGTCAGGGCGTCAGTGAGAAGTTCCAGGAGTATACGTCATTCGGCGTAACTCGACGAAGTAACGGGAGTATTATGGCATTCGTCTGGGAAAGAGCGGCTTTGCGCCCTATCCTTACCACGCTTGCGTTAATACTTAGGAACTTTGCTAAACAATCCAAAGTGGATTTGACGAGGTGTTTGGAACACATTTCGCTAACACTGTAGACATTAAATGGAAATAGCGTTATATCAATAGCGATTGTGCTTTTTTAAAAACTTTATTATTATTTTTTTGGTAATCATTAGCTTGTAACAACTAGTAATAATATTTTAAAAATTCAATAATACTTATTTTCATCGCAAATATCATTAATACAATAATAGGCCAGGGTCCTTTAAGCATAAAATACTTATGTCAGAAGGCCCTACTCTCCACATAATATAACATACGGTAGTGACATTAGACATAATGTGTATATTATAAATCACTACATAGTATAAAACAAAGTCACTGTCTGTCTGTCTGTCTGTCCCTATGTATGCTTAGATCCTTAAAACTACGCAACGGATTTTGATGCTGGTTTTTTGACGTGAAACGTCTTTAAAATCACGCCGAAATATACGGGTACCAGGTTTAAAAAGTGGACCGTAACGAAAAGGTCTATATCATCGTACCTGAATAATTAAAAAACTATTAGTCTTAGAAACAAAAATGTGGTGTGAATATTTCACTTATATAGTCAGCTCGCTGTTGTGACATTAAGTTTTTTATTAAAATACTTAAAACACCGTCAATCTTGTTTTTATGTCAATCTTTTACTTAAAAGCGATTCCCTAACATAGACGTTTTTTAATAGATAGAGTGATTCTTAAGGAAGGTTTATATGTATAATAACTTCCATTAAATAGTGGAGAAATACTGTAATTTTTGAGTTTTCTAATGTGATATCGTAAACAATTGCATTTTTTTCCGCGTACATTGCACACGACACACACGACGACAACGTGCACAGTTTTTCTGTAATGTATTTAGTATCATAGCTATGCACCCGTGCGAAGCCGGGGCGGGTCGCTAGTATATACTAAGTCAGAAAGTTATCTACGTTGGTGTGCGAGAGTGTATGATGGGGGTACGCGTGTGATGATGTGTATTAACTCATACACAACGAATGAAAAACGCTTCAAATTTTCAGTTATAACTATTATGTCGGTTACACTATAGTGAATACAAATCAATTAGAAGACTGCCTTGATTCACCGCGATCAGTAGTACATATTTGCATTTGTAATATTGTTTAGGCAAACAAAAATCTAACCTATGATTAATGGCCTAATGCTAGTGGCATTAGGTCACTAATCATAGGTTAGATTTTTGTTTCCAATTCGAATTATATGGACGATTTTAATGATTTCGTATCATTTTCTTTTAGCTGAATTGCATTTCAAACTTAATTCACTTCTAGTATCTACTTGAATTGATCAGACTTTTGGATTATTTTATGATTACTAGCTAAGCGTAATTAAACGGAAATCGATGTTCGATATTTGCAAAACTACTAATTCATCGATCATACACTTCGCAAATACAACACATATAGTTTCAGATTATATTAATAATATTGTGATATAAAATCACGTTCAATAAAATCAAACAAACTATATTAAATTCTCAGCTGAGGCGCGATCAAAAGTAGCGCTGAATCAGAATCACGCGTAATTGGCGAATTAACGATTCTACTCGATTTAGGCGCCAAACTGAAATGCAATTAAAGATGATGACGAGGCCTCAGCATACTTCAAAGTTCAATCTTAAATATTTTACTGTTCACGCGGTGCTACTATAAAAAGCTTTCACTAGCCTCGAATACATTTACACAAAATGGCTCGAGATTATACTAAAGGTGCTCTCAAATTCATTATAACACTTTGTTACTTATAATCGTGTGTAGTATTATATAATACATATATTTATGTCCATCTTTAACATTTAATGATGATTAATCTGGTCCAGCATCTATATACATATTTTTCTGACCTACACTAATTTTGTATACTTACATAATTTAACCTAAAAATGAATATATATATATATATATATATATATATATATATATATATATATATATATATATATACTACACAAAATTTCTTTACTTTTGTTCATATTAACTATAACTAATAACTATACGTTAAGGCGCTTTGTTAGTGTTTTAAACAAATCTACCTAGTATGTAGTAAAAGTTATCGTGTAAAATATTTATGAATTATCTTCATTTATTTTTCAATTCTTTTTTCTTTTGATACGTTAGAAATTACTTGTACATTTAGTGCGCTATTAAAATGAAAATCAATGTTAATAGCAAAAAGCTCTGTCAATAATGCTTATGAAATGATATCAGGATTTCAAGCAAACGCCACGAAGTTTCGGCTCGGGCTCCCGAACTGAAACTTCAACAACTTGAATCAAAGGAAACACGTAAATGAAGCAATTCACTCTTGTTTATCGTTATAATAACGTTGGGGTGTTGCTAGAAACAAATATTGTTTGTACTATAGTTTTACGAAAAAGATAAGATTGTAATAGGAAGAGAGAATGTCCATGCCTCCTGTTAACATATGTTAATCATTCCTTCATTATACTAACAATATATCTATTATGACATTATAAAGAGAAAAGATGTTCTATGTTACTACAACATTGAATCAAAATGTACAAAATCTGGAGTAAACTCCAAGCTGTCGCAGAGATCGGGCGAGATCTGTCTCCGCCGGCATTGATTGCGGCAATGCTGGCGGACGAGGGAGGTTGGAGGGCTGTGGCCTCCTTCTGTGAAGCAGTGATGCTCCAGAAGGAGGCTGCCGAGCGGGGTCGGGAGATGGCCGATCCCGCTCGAAGAAGGCGGCGCCGGGCTCAGTAGCACAGCTGCGGCGCCGGGGGGCGCGAGGAAGTCGCGACCGCTACGGCGACCCGGGATGGACCACGCCCCTTCCGTGGCCGGGGGGCGTCGTCGGTGGAGGAGACCGGGGGAGGTAGTAAGCCTCCCCCGAGGAGGGCTCCCCTGTGTCGACGGGGGAGCGGAGGCTGGGGGTTCCCGGAAGGAGCTTGATGTTCGGGGGCTCCCTACATGCCTGAGGAAGGCCATCCCTGAGGTTTTTAGTGGGTAGGCCTCCCCCTTCTGGGGAGGAGAGCCCCACATAACCGCCGGCTCGCCACAGTCGGGGTATGCAATTTAATGCATTTTCCTCAGGGAAACAAAAAAAAAAAAAAACTCCAAGCTGACGTGCTCCCTGATCGCAACGATATGTCTAACTTCAAAGGGAGCGTAAAAAAGCTCTCTAAGTGGGCAGTGACAGAGCTGTGACCCTGGCCATGTCCATAGATGGTGGTCACTCTTACTCGGATAGGCCATTTTCTCATCTGCCACCAATAGCAATAAGAATCACATCGATTTTGTAAAATGTTGATATGATGATAGATTGAGTTTCGGGGAAGGTGATAGAATATTTACCAATGAAAAATATCTTCCTTCTGTAGCAAAAGTCAGGTGAAAGATGACAAGAACTGATTTAAACTAGTACAGTACTTAACATTACGGAACAAGTCAACCAATTATATAACTTTAATATCTACAAATTTTAAAATAGAATCAACCAAACAACCATAAAAGCATACCAAAACTGTGAATTAAAGCTTTCTAATGTCTATTATGATCAATATCCTTACAGCACGAGCGCCGACTTGTTTACGCGTATACGATCGATCCTTGTGATAATTAAGTTTTGAATCAACTAGCTTTTATGGGCCCAAATATCGACTGCGGCCTTGACAACGCCAATCTTAGACCGAGCTTATCTCTCAATCAAATATAACTGGAATTGTGAAGAAAATTTTGCATATTTCGCTTTCACCTGTTTGTCAGAACATAAAAAAAAGCAATTTTAATTTATTTATATATTTACGACAGTAGTAGCAGTAGTGATACAATATTTCATATTAATCATACAATAAAGATATTATAATAGGTATTATATAAATTCATCTACTTCAGAAACAGAACTATTTAAATAACATAATTGTTATATTTTCTAAAATACGACAAGCTATTTAGAAATTGGGTTTAACCGTTGATTTTCTACGTTTAATTTTGCCGTTTTTGGCATTTAATTGACCATAATACAAACCCTCACCTAACCTACCTCTATAACCATTTAATAAGCTATAGAAACTATTTAACTGGCCAGCAAACAAACCCTAGCCTAGCCTACAAAAATACTAAAACCTACATCTGACAAGAATTATCTGTACAAAATCAGATAATTAGATATGCATTTTAGTACATTTTGATGCTATTATTTCCCTTTTCGATTACCATTTAATATCGCAATTTGTTTAAGTTAATGGAAAGAACCAATCTCAAAAAGAGGTCCTATTTTTATTCTAGACTTTTGTATTTCATTGGAGGTGAGATTGAGAAATAAAAATTAATTTCCTGCCAAATTTTATTATTATTATTGTAGCTTACATCACGCGTCTTTTTTTTTTCCTCGCGGGAGTAGGCAGTGAATCCTCATAGGGGGCGCGCCATCACAGTGGTCGCTATGATAACCCCCTGGTGCTTGGACGACCTTGCACTGGATACCACCCGCGCCCGGTCTACGGCGGGTGGTTATGTTGGACTCTGACAGAAGGCCAGCCTACCAACTAAACACTGCCTAATGCCTTTGGCCGGGCAGAAAGCCTGGGGCCCTATCGGCTCTATCGGAGCGCTCGCCCTCTCAGGGGAGGGGGCGAAGCAGTACGCGACTTTATAAAACACGGACCTTTATAAGGCGTGCGCGGGGATACAGATCCAACATAATATTATAATCATTAGCTCATTTACATGGGCGTAAAAGTTTATTAAAGTTGATTTCCGTGGTTATTGAATAAAACGTTACTATGAATATTGTAAAATCCTTACTAATATTGAGGAAGTAACTCTGTCTGTATATATCTTACGCAATGACACCTAAACAACTAAAGTAAATTAATGAAAAAGTACTACTTGAGTATGGACATAGGCTACTTTTACATGCAAAAAATGAGGTTAAAATAAGCGATGAAAGTTTTTTTTTAAAAAACAATTCTGTATTCAAGTACTTTTCCGACCCAAATGTCAAATTAAAAACCTGATTTATTCTTTATTATATAACTCAAATAGGAATTTATTTACTGTTAATAACTACTTATCAACATCTAAATTGAAAAACTACAATAATGCCTTAAAAATTAAGAAAAAAAATATACTTGTAAACTTAATGTGTATAATAATTAAAACAATATACTTTTCTCTTTCACTCATCTCTTTCATCATTAATTCCAGTAACTATCATATCACCATTTACGGAGTCCATCTACCATCGCATCTTAAGTTTTTCTTCCTCCATCCACTCGCATTCATACTTGATAAGTATCTACATGCCATTAATCACTTCGCATTACATGTCCATATAATATCAGTCTTTGGACCCATATTGCTTATTTTTGTGCTACTTGAATGTGCTACCATTTTATTTACGCTTATTACAAATTTAGCATAATGGGGCGTAAATTGTGTACTAGCTGACATAATTGGTTAAGCCATTTAATAACCTGAATTCTTACAAAGTATTAGGGTCTGTGTCACTATAAATATTTTATCTTATTTATTCAGTTATCACATTGTTATTTCACAACCTCGTAGACTAGTGGTTAGTACACCGGTTTCAAACTGTCGCCATTTCAGAAGCGTCGGGTTCGAGTTTCGGGGGGACAGATGTATGTGTGATGAATACGATCATTTGTGCTTTAATCATCAATATATTAATAATTAATTTTTTCTGTAACATATATAATAGGAACCTAACATTTAATTTTTAGTAAGTTCTTTATGGCAATACTAGCTTTTGCCCGCGACTTCGTTCGCGTGGACTTCAGGTTCGTCCCGTCTAGTCTAGTAATAAGTAAGAAATACGGTAACTAAGCACTGCAGAGCCCTAATCATAGGCCTATAGGTAGCTACTGCAGTATGCTCCTATAAACTACGTAGGATTCAGTCAGCGTTTGCAATGTAAGCGCAAAAAATGTGTTTTTTTTACGACCTCACATTAGAAACCTCAAAAATTGTAGCCTATGTGTTATTCTGATGTATAAGCTATATTGTGGTAAAGTTTCATTCAAATCCATTCAGTAGTTTTTACGTGAAAGAGTAACAAACATCCATACATCCATACTTACAAACTTTCGCCTTTATAATAGTAGTAGGATTCTAATGTTAACTAGTATAACATATAATATGTATAAAACAGCGAAATGTGCTGCACTGTAAATAACTTATCATCTTGTAATTTAACCTTTGATTTGAAATATATATATGAATGTCTATTCGTTGCCCTAGATTCCATAATACAAGCCTGATTACTTTGGGCTAGGCTTATTTCTATATTTCTTTCTCCTGCCCTGTTCCCAATTTTATTTGAAGTCGGCGCAACATGGCTTCTTCTTCTCCCTCACATCTATCACCCGCGATTTCGACATTCACTCCTTTCTTCAACATATTATTATTCACACATTGCATCCATCTTTTCTTCGATCTTCCTCCGACACGTTAGAGGCAAGGTCTAAGCTATCGGTGATTAGGGCTGCAGAGAGAAGAGAAGAATACGTGCCGTATCGAGAATCACGGCATTCTGTATCTGCTCCTATAATAATAAATAATTATTTTTGTACAACAATATAATTGATAATAATAATTATTATTATTTTCCCGGTTCTCATTAACCACCAAAATCGAAATGCAATAGTCCACAAACTTTTTGACCACTAATGACAATAGTTTCTGTGAATCTAACTCGGTGTAGTCTTTAGCTGCATTTTTCATGGTGCAGATAGAGATTAGACCCAGTTGGTACACTCCACGCATACTTTCATTAACGCTTAAATGGCTGTATCCCCGAGCACGCCTTATAAAGGACCGTGTTTTATAAAACCGCGTGACATAAGCGACAATAATAATTATCACCATTATATTAATGTACAAATGCATTTATAAGTTTCCTTTGTACTATCAGTAATTTTGCAACAAATATGCTTACGCAACACACACCGAAACGAAACGCACAAACTAATATTTACAATATTTATTACTATGATACCATTAGTATGGAATTATAGACTAAAGGGAAACTTCAGTGTGGTTCGGCTTTAAACACGTGACTGCCGTCGATCCAATAAAGCTCCCCCTTATTTTTATGTCGCGAATGTATAAGGGCTAGGGGCTCCGAAATGGGACGCGCAGCCTTACGACTGACGCAGTCTCTTAACAATTCCGCTGTGTAATAGCAGTGTAATGGAAGAATAAATTGGATTCATTGTGTTTTCTTCTTGATTATTGATAAGGATCAGATTATAGTATATATGCGATTATAAGTATGTGTGAAAATATATGTTATTGTTTCATATACAAATCGTGAAGTATTTTATTGAGAGGCACACATAAAATACATTATCTAAAGATAGTTGGCAACTTAGCCCACGTTATTTCCAGATGTTCCCATAATAATTCCCCCTTTACTAAACTTGATTACAATATAGATATCCTATGCTAATAATAATCCTACATTCTGTTAATAAAGACATTTTAAAATAAGGTATTATTATTTTCTTTATTTCTGTGTAATTTAAATGTGGTACATATTAGTAACCTGACGGATAAAAGTTATAAAGTTTAATTACAAAAATGCACATATAATGTGGGTATTAAAGTTAACGTTGTTTCATATACAATGGAATTATTATAATAAAGATTTTTCAATTTAATTTTAATTATTATAGTGCTACACATGAATAAAAAAATAACTGTACGTCAATACCTAATGAATCTTTAAGAAACTATAACAATTCTTATAAAAGAAGCACGTGTGAAGAGTACTTCTAAAATCCAATTTTAAACAGGATAGATTACACGTTGTCCCAATAATGTAACAATTCATTAAATAACACGTTCTTTATCATTGACACGTTTAGGATCAAACATGATCCGGGGGCGGGCTCTATCGACCCCAGCCGCCGTGAGCTCACACAGATTTCAAACCTTAAGTCGTTGAAACAAAGTTCAAAAGTTTCTAGCCCTGAGCGACATTACAAGTTCTTTAACAGCGGGGAACATGACTGGCTTTTCGATGCTAGTTTTAAAACTACGTTGAACGACGATATTTAGGATTGAAAGGAAGGTCTTTAAATCTGAATAGTCTAGGAGTTACTGATTTATTTGTCGATAACAGGCAGTAAAGACTCCTTCACCATAATCTGAACGAATGAAAAAGGATGAGCGAAAATAGACCGTATATCATTTTGTAATTATTACAAGAAATGTATAAAAAGTAATGACGTTCAAAGGTTATTAAGATAATCGGACAGAATAACTTACAAAAACCTTTTTACCTTCAAAAATACTTACCTAAATCAAATGATTACTACCTAATCACAACATTCGTATAAAAAAAACACCTATCTAAATAAAATTATATTTATAATAAAGTTTTAAAGTAGGTATTTAGACATTTTTTCCAAAAAAATAACCTTAGGCTAATAAATTAGAGCGACGCGACAAAATTTATTCAAAAAATTCATACGTACGGTCAACAGCAGGCCAAGATAACCATTTGCAGTTCAAAATTAGTGGTTATGCCTGCGACATAAAGGTGGCATAAAGTTCCAAGTAGATAGTTTGACACGCTTTAGTTGATACTTACCTAGTATTAAAAGTTCTTTTTTGCTTTTTATAGGGTTTAGCATTTTAAATCATTTGTTATAATAATGCGTACTTTTTTTTTGGGTTTTATTACATTTTTATTGTTTTAAGTTACCATCAGGTGCTTCGAAGATCAAAAAACTTCCCAAATAAGTATTAAAACTTCAAGACTAGTTGAATGAACTCAATTGATTATAATCTCATGAAAACTTGCTACAACATTTAGTACAAATTACTAATCCAGAAACCAAATAGATTAAAATCGTTTTCTAGTTATACTTGACCTTCTTGACTTAACAATGAATCACGTAACTTTCATCTTAAGATTAAATGTCTTTTCTTTGTCAAAAATTTGCTTCACAAGATAAAATTTCTAATTAACGTAAATTTACACCAGTTATTAATTTGATGATTGTATTGTTTTAAAGTTAATAACTCTAAATGTTTACATGAAGTAGTATATTTGTACGACGTAAGTATTATCCTTTCCTCTAAAGTATTAAGTACACTTGTACTTAATAACACGGACAGGTGCATACTCCAATTACAAGCACGCCGGAGTGAATCTCAACTTAATCCGATCTGTTTGATGTTCCTGTTAAATTGGGACACGGGCTTACCGCTAAGTACATACAAAGTACGCGTCTCATGCGCATCATGTATACGTATTATATATATTACAAACAATAAAAATACTTACATTTTTTTTTCCTCAGGAGAGGAGGCTGAGAATCCTCATGGATACCAACGCAACAGGCAAGCAGGGATGCGTTGATTATGTCGGACTCCTGGTGAATCGAGGCGGCTCGACCCAACAGACCTACCGACTAAACTCAGCCTAGCCTTGGCCCTAATGGCCCTACGGCTTGAATGGAATGGTTGGCGCACCCTCAGGAGAGGGCACGTCAGCGCTGCCCTCCGAAGAGGACATATGCGCGAAAGAAGGCTCGGTACGCCAAAGTGGGTCCGGCCTTGAAATGATGGGGCCTACTCGTACATGTGCAGCAAGCTGCGAAGTATGGACTAACTAAGGGATGGCGGCGCAGATGCCGCCTCTCGCAAGGCTTGAAGAGCCACCGTCAATGAGTCGGGAGGGTCAGAAATGACGTGCCTGGGTCGACGATATTCTGTGTTACGCGGATTGACTGGGATAAAAATAAAGTAACCTTCTGTAATAAATATTGACAGTTAGTTACATTATTAGACGTTGTATAATATGTATGTAAGTAAAGGTTCTTGAATATAATTTTTTTTTATACCACAATGGTGGTAAAACAACTGTGGTCTGTTTAATAGTAAGCAGTACCGTAAGCTTATGGATGCCTGATGCACCAGGGACATCACAAACACCTCTTACCCTAAACCTCTTACTTGAATCTAATTCCCTATCCCTTTTTAAAGAACTCCTTCAGCAGCTTAGCAGCTTAGGTATTGTAAGTATTCATGAGTGGCGGTAGTCGCTTACCATCAGGTGATCTGTGTGCTCATTTCCATCCGATCCGTCTGACCCGACAGATATAAATATGTTAAGATTTGTAAATAATAATAAAAAAATACAAAAGTTAAAAAAAAATAAAAATACACTACAAACAAAAAGGTGATGTGGGGTCGATTTCTTGGATATTGATTGGTCGGTCGCTCAGTTCAATGGTACAAACTTCTAAAATTATGAAGTCTTCTTGGTCTTCTTTGGTTTTAGACTGATATAAAGAATGTCAAAAAGTATGTTATCCATGCATGTTAAACTTCTTCGAACACTTTAATATTTTAAAAAGGTTCATCTCCAATAAAAATACTTATCATTAAAGTAAATAAGTTAAATAATTATTTAAATAATATAATAGCCTGAAGCTGTATAATTTTTCTAACTTTCTCCGACTACAAAGATTACGGTTATGTTTTATAGGAAATATAATGGAAGCGACTATAGAAAAAGAAGCTTTTATAAAATATATTACGACTGCATTGTACTCGAACTCTTCCGTAGAGTGCGATAAGAACAACAACAGTTGGGACAAAAAATACCTTTTTTTTTTGAGGGGGGGAAATGCGACCTTGTGCACCATGACACCGCGCTGGCAAGACGCGGCCGTGTGTGGGGCTCTCCGGTCAAGAGGACCGGCCTACCTACTAAAACCCCCCGAGTTCTCTGGGCCCATACGGGGCACATGGCGGGGTGCGCTCTCGCGATTCGACCGCCATGTGTCCCGGGGCCGGCTCGACCAAGAGTTGGTCAAGCCACCGCCAAAGGAGGGACTGTCCGAGAACCCCTGGACAGTCCCCCAGACAGAGAGACTTCACCACGGCGTGCGCGCTTAGCCGGACGCGCACGCAGCCTCAGGGACAAAAAATACCTACAAACAGAAGTCAAAATCAACATTTCGTAATCCTTCGTTTATTCCTCCAAAACTGACCCGATTTAAATACTTCCTTCAATAACAAATGAAGTAACTTTAGCTGTGTCCGTATATTTTGCTCTTTATAATGGTCGCGTGAAGTTTATTTGCTAGATGTCTGAATATACCGAAATGTCCGGTTATTTTAATAGCTTTATGACCATTTGAAATATAAATGGTACTTTACTAAATAATGTATATAAGAAAGGGAAACGTGAAACATAAAGAAAAAAGCCTTAGCTTTTATGAAAAAATAATGTTTCGAAGTGATTTTCCAGAGAGAAAACAGGGGCTACGTTTGTTTGGATAATATGCCGCGCGGTTTCGTATTCAAACATGGTTGCCTGCAGCAGTCACCACTATCAGGCCTTTCATCAAACAGTATAACATGTACAACACTATAAATTAAGTAGGTAAGAATCATGTCCTCACTGAATTAACGCAGAAACTTCGAGCTCTGACTCTTTGCTCGGCAGCCTTCATCATCGCCATGAGTAGGCTCCTTTAATTACACGTTCGGTGTAACTTTACGGGCCAGCGCTGCACCGCGCTCTCGCCTGAGGAGCGGTCGCTCTTACTTCAAGCCACGGGATCATTAGAACCAAGGCTTAGGCGGATTTTGATCGGTAGGTCACATCAGTCGAGTCGCTTGGATCGGTCTGAAGTCGGACATATCACCACGGCACTTGTTTGCGATGGTATCTAGGAAGATTCTCAGCCTTTCCTCTCCTGAGGGCAAAAAACGTTAAGGTTGTTTAATTGAATCAAGTCCAGAATAATTAATCGATATCTCTATGAAGATTGTATATGTCATGTCAAACTAGTTCGCCACTGCATCACAACATTTGATTTTTTTTGTTATAGAAATGTCATCATTAATAGTCTTAAACACAATCTGGAGTAATACTATCCACTTAGATGATGAGATACCCTCTAACCAGCACAAGTAGGCACAATCACGACGCGCATTGCATTGCATTGTATAATAATTGCGATGTTGCGTCGTGTGACGTACGTATATATTTTTCAATTGCAACAGCTAAAACATCCGAGCGAGAATCCCGCACTTCAGCTCCTGAAGCTCTTTACCATCCAATTAAAAGCACAAACCCCTTCCTGACAGGTCAACGCCGTCGAGCTAGAACATTAATTTGAATATTTTCCAGACATTGGACACGATGGAATGAGACATTACAAATTACAACTTAAACTGTATTTACCCGATACGTAAGCTTTGGCACGAACAACTTAGCATAAAGTGTTTTACTGCAAAGTTCTCAATAAAGGAATTATGGATACTATACGAATAAGTAGCGATAGTCGATTACTTAGTTCCACTATTACACTACAAACACCCGACTATCAATCAAAGATAAATCGGAAGGTCGTAAACAATAATATTTTATTATAGAACTATTCATATTGTGTAATAAAATTTTATGGTTTCATAAAATTATTTGTGAGACACAGATCATATATCTATATATGATCTGTGTCATTCACTAATTATTAATTAATTAATATAATTATTATTCCCGTACTTTATAGTACGGGAGGGAAAGATAGCGTAATATCATATCATAGAATCTAAGCAAGTAACGTCTTTATTATCTCGCTATTACTATGGGACCAAATGAAATTACACGAATTGGCACAACAAACGGCATAGCTTCGACGCGCTATGTAATATGCGTTTATTTTTTCCTCTGGGAGGTGAGGCTGAGAATCCTCATGGATACGAACGCAATCAAGTGCCATAGCGATTATGTCGGGACTCCAAACCGATCGACGGTTCGACTGTAATAACCTGCTGACTAAACTCAGCCTAAGTCGTTGGTCCTATAGACTTGTCGCTATGGAGATAGAAATCTACCTCTCTCACAATGGTGGGTTTTTGAGCGTCCTTCCTATAAATGGTAAAACAACTCAAAAAAAAAAGATTTTCATTCCACATGTAAAAAGCGATATAAATAGTTGTATAAAAAGGATAAGATATTAAACATGTTTATCAAAATTATATATAAACATATATACAAACACTTATGCATAAAATAAATATACATAATATACATTTTCTATGAGTTAGCGGATTAACATTAAGAGTCGACTAACATAATATCTCAACCAGTTGCTCGGACAAGGACTAGAAATAAAAATTGTTCCAAACCCATAAGATTGTGTTCCGCGTATCAAGCCGGCTGCTTTTACGGTAATAATAGTTGAGGAGCTTCAGGCATCAGAGGTGTTTCGCAACCCCCTCATTAAAAAGGTGGCGGGTTATACCCCCTTACCCTGCAACTGGCCGGCAGTGCATGATTTTATGTAGTCCAACCAAGAATCCACCTGGTGAAAAGTGTTGATATTTTCAGATCTCGCAGCCTCTACATTGACATAAACAGACTGCCAGATATAGAATAGATTTGATTAAGCAAACACATGTTGTTTTCGCAATTCCATTTGTTAGTTATAATAACCTAAAAATTATAAAGTATATATATATATATATATATATATATATATATATATATATATTATATATATATATATATATATCTTGATTTTAGTTTTTTACATGTGTAATTAGCTTACTTACAGGCTTACTTTATAGCTATACTTAGTTTATGAAGACATTCTAAATTAGTTGCGAGATCCACCTTAACTATCTTCCACCCTCGTGGACTTTTTAAGTACATTCTATTCGTTATTGTTCCTGTTATTTCCACGCTTTTTTCCCCTAAGTCTTGTAGAACCGACGGCGGAAATTTGTTAATTTTGCAAAACTTGGAACTTTAAAACAAAAGATCACAGGTTTAGAGACTGATCGGAGGCACGGCAAACCGATATAGAATAAAGTTACCCAAGTTGTCCATGAGCGCTAATCAAATTAAGTAGCAGGATGAGCCTGACGATTACCATGTCATGTTTTAAGAGCTTAAATATTATATTTAAAGACATTAAGCGCACAACAATTAAGCGGGCAAAATAAAAGGAAGAGTGAAGTCATAACATAACAAATCGTTAATCTGCTACAGATAAACTGAAGAGAAATTCCACAGACAACAAATATCTTATTATCTTAACAACACAATCCAATTTAAGTGTAATCACTATATGTACAGTTCACGAAAGCTTATAAAGAATTTATTATAATAACTAACATGGCTGTATGGAGTGATCCTCTTATGTACCCAAAAATGTTGACAGTTCTTAGTCGACAGATCTGTCACAATGATAAGTAACGCAAAATTATTTTTGACGTTTTAATGAAGTTCAGAAACCAAAGTGATGCTGATGTGTATGACTTAAATGCTCATGTGGTAAAAGAACATTACAACCTAGCGGTTAGGTCCCAGCATAGGTACCGTAGGAACCAAACACATTTTATCAGACGTTCTCGAATATCTAATGCAAGACGCCGACCACAAGCTGTTTGAAATTATAAATGGGCCTATATGGGGATATGCTGCGAATTTTGAGTTGTTTATACCCAAAAAAATCGCGCTATATATAATTTGAAACCGATAGAATGCACCAAGATAAAATAAAGGAAATAACATATCCATATTAGACCTTATTAATAAATCAATTAGACTGACGAAATAATAATAAGTTTGCCGTTCGAACAATCGACATTAAAAACTGAAGGTTGAGTGTTGGGAAAATATACCGCTACCTATGTTTTGTGCAGTCAGTAGTCCGTCGCAGTCGCAATGTAGTGGGAAGTCCTTTGTGCACAGCGCAAGTTAATAGGTAACATTTTTCGATTGGAAATATATAAAAAATCATTCGACATAGCTGTATGATACCTTATACCTTGCAAATATTTTACTCCTTAAATAAAAGTAAAATAAAAGTCTTAAAAGATATTTAATATGTAAGTTAATTCATATCATTTCGTTGACTACTTTAACAACTAAGGCAAGAACTGTATGGTTCTAAACCTTTGCCTGTCGAATTTTAATAAATATTACTTTGTCTCTCTTCTATTCGTTGTTTACATTTAATATTTATGTTAAGGCTTAAAACAAGCTTAAAGTATAACAACTGAATGATTTATGCTAGTAAAATGTTTAATATGCTACTAATTTTTATATTAATTATTGTGTTTGTAGGATATATCAAAAAGAAAAATCTTCATTTATAGACTCTCCTTTTCCATTTGACCTATTCCTGTTGGTTTATTGAAATGAGTAACATATGTAAATGATATATACAATAAATGAAACTGCAATGTAAAATATACAGAGACACAAGCTACTTTTCAAATGTTTATTAAATATAGAAAACACGTTTCTTCTGAAATGTACACATGCTGCCATAGCATGGGATTCAAAAGTAAATGTACACATGCTGCCATAGCATGGGATTCAAAAGTAAATGACAAGTTTAAAATTGGAATCCAACGATAATAAATGAAATAAATGTAGTACTCAGTGAGGTTACGAAATTTTTCGCCGTTAAAGATAGTCCATATCTTTCTATTTCATATTGAAAGTAGGGTCTTAATAGTAGTCATTGCATTAAAATTAACTCTTTAATATTAATGAAAATAATGTTCAAATGTGTACTGCCTTACTTTTGCTACCTTACTTTTGAAGGTTATAAATTACACAACTAAATATCAATTTGAAAAATAAAACACGTACAAAGTCAAACAATTTAACGTGAAACTGCCCGACCTATCATCCCAACTTTTTACTGTAATCATTCGCGAACTTCATACAATGTCAACTTCACTTCGATTTCTACGTCCGTACTTCCAATATTCACTGCCGTAATATGGTCATTTGACGTTCCATCGAAACTTAAGTGCTTAGTATGTTGTATCAAAGAAAATGGGACTGATATTAAGTTAATTACCTGCCATGCCGAAACGTCCTTTTGTCGGTCGACTCGATCCAAGTTCATTGATTCCGTTCAGCCCCCTTGCCCGTAACGCGAACCAGTCACGGAGACCTCCAAGCTTGGTTACTCTAACCTTGCGTGTAATAGTACTCGGTATTAAGAAGAGGGACGAGGGAGCCCAACCTAACTGGTGACTCCGCTCCGACATATGTTTGTGGCATTGGTCTGTATTCTGTTATGCAAAATACGACTCTATGTTTCTATCTCACAGTATATATTTCATTATCAATAGATTTGGAAATTTTTAGAAAACCTTTTCGGTAATGCCTCTATACAAGACTGATGAAAACTATTCAGTTTCCACCTGGATTCGTTAAATGTTGATTAGAATCTTGAATGGTGCAAAGGAAGCATCAGCCTTAAACTTCTTGTGCGGGTATTTACAGCTTCAGTAATTGTGGTCGAGTGCTACCCAGTTAATTAGTAAGAAACTCATTGGAAGAATATGGCTCTGTTCATCTGTCGGGACGAGCTTTGAATAGGTGTAAAGGTACAAGTTGAGATCAAACCTGCCTAAGCAATATTACAGTATCTGATGTTTAATTTGCCACCTGTCGTGTTCATTAGTGGTGCACCTGGTTAAACATAACGTTAAGGCATTGTACATATACAATATTTTTTCTATGGTATTTTGATCGAAATTATAAACCTATTTCTACCCTATATATATATATATATTGAT
The DNA here is from genome assembly GCA_036419045.1 of Scirpophaga incertulas. Classification (NCBI taxonomy): domain Eukaryota; kingdom Metazoa; phylum Arthropoda; class Insecta; order Lepidoptera; family Crambidae; genus Scirpophaga; species Scirpophaga incertulas. Next base: position 7,959,630 of record CM071644.1, read on the forward strand.
TACCTACATCAAATTCTTTTATTGTTGATTTCATAAAAAATATTTTAAGTGGTGAATTATTTTTTGTGGTAGTAAGAAACTGGTTTAAACCAGCGTAATTTCTGATGAAAAATATTAAAGAAAACAAGAAAAGAAAGTTCTGAAGTCGGGTAAGATTCAATCTTGTGTCTTCGAGTGTGAACACGATTTGTGGAAGACACGGTGGTATATACATACATATGTTGTGATAATGCGTCAATGCGGTTCGTTAATTTCTCTTAATTACCATAAAAATTAAATGCTAAAATTATTTGAAAACATCAAACATTTTTTGATCTTGAGAGAGAATTAATAATATCAAAATGTCCTACGAATACATCTAACATGTGCGGTTAACAAGATTATAATATGATTCGTCATCAACAACAATTCCATTTAACAAAATAAACAATTATATTTGGAATGAATTGGCATTTTATAAATAAAAAGTAATTTCATTCTAATGGCTATGTAAATTATTTGGATTTATTTTCGCCGCTACGAGAGTTAAACGGACAGAGGGTCATGGCGGAATAATAATTTAATTATAATTGCTTTATATATAAATATTAAAAAGTGCGCCGTGCTTTATCTCCCGCCGTACTCTACGAATAGACGACAACTACAGTATATTATAGAATTCCAAAACTGATATTAATTCATTTTATAGCATACAATTATAATGCAGTCGTTTCAATCGAAATAGATAAAAAAGAAAATTATACGACTCGAGCGGGACTCAAAGCCGCGTCATCAACATATATTAACATTTATACATATTTAGAATGCAAAATACAATAGAAGTCGCGTAATCAAGATACACTTTACGATTAATTTAGGAATCAAACCACAAAAACCGCACAGGACGAACGAACGAAACTGATGATAGAAAGACGCGAAAAAATGTAGAAACGAATGTATGGAGTAAGTCAAAAAGTTTGTTTATTTGGAACCTATGATTAAAAGAGATGGTAAGTATGATAATTATCAATAAGTAAAGATATTGTAAGCAAAGGCGGATCCAGCTTTGGCGCCAGGGGGTCACATAGTCGTGGTCAAGTCAAGAACTTATAATTTAATTTTGATAACAATAGATACAAATTAAAAGTATTATTATTTTATTATTTCATGTAAGTCGGGGCTGATGTGCATCACTGCGACCTATTGAGATCTATTGTAACCAGCCTCCTATGTAGGTTCTATGAAGGCCCTACAGTAGCTCCCTTGACTGGGCACTGACCAAGAAAGATAGCATGTTCCCAGTTCGGATTGTTTTTATTTCATCGGGGCAAGGATGTGTTTCCCCAGGTGTCTGTTTCTTTTGTGAATCAGCGGTTCACAGTAGCACAAGAGGTGTATTGGTGTTTCACGCTCTTGTTCGCAGAATCTGCATGTGTCAGTGTCCTTAAGTTTCATGTTGTGAAGGTGTCTATTCAACTTACAGTGACCGGTCAAAGCCCTAACCATCACGCTCAAGTTACTCCTGTTAAGCTTTAATAGCTCGTCAGTGCGTTTGCGAGAGTATGGTTCGATTAGTGCTTTTGAGTGTGTCATCCCGGACGTACTGTGCCAGTCTGCTTTCGCCTCGTTAAGAAGGCGAGTTTTCAGGTATTGCATGGCCTGGTTCTTTGAGATACCACAGATAGGCTCTGGGCCGAACTGTATTCCTTGAGCCCCAGCCCTGGCTAGTTCATCGGCCTTCTCATTGCCGGTTATTCCAGAATGACCTGGCACCCATTTGAGAGTGATTTTGTTCTTTTCTCCCAGGTCATTGAGTTTTTTCACACAGTCTTTTACTAGCTTTGATTTAAGGGTGTTATTGTTTATTGCTAGTAAAGCTGCCTGGCTGTCTGAATTAATTACGATTTTTTGATTTACGTAGTTTCGTTGGCGGTTCGCTTGTACACATTCAATTATGGCACAGACTTCCGCCTGGAATATAGTGGCATACTTTCCCAGATTTATGCTTTTGCTAAACCTGGGTCTGCCCCATATATGCCACATCCTACGTTAGCCCCCATTTTTGAGCCATCGGTGAACCACACCAGACTCCCGTCATTTAAGGGATCACTATGTCGGCCTTGCGCCCAGTCTTCCCTCTTGGTGATTTCCACAGTGAAATTCTTGTGGAAGTTAACTTCTGGAAGCAAGACGTCTGTCGTCATTGCAAGAAGTGGACATTCAAACACTTTTTGATGTAGTGTCCTTATTGTCTGGGATTTCCAGTGTTCTATGCCAGCGTTAGTCCTATAGATGCCAGCCATCATCTCCTTCTCGATAAAGAGGTTTAGAGGTGGGAGGCTGAGGATTGCATTAAGGGCTATGGCTGGTGTTGATCTAACCGCTCCTGTAGCCATCAGGCATGCAGTGCGCTGCAGGCCTGATAGCTTTTTTATAGCCGTAACTTGCTGTGCCTTCGAACCCCATATCGTACAGGCGTAAGTTATTGACGGCCTGACAATGGTGGTGTAAAGCCATAAGGTGATTTTTGGGTTTAGTCCCCATCTCGTCCCTACAAGCCGTTGACATATACCTAAGGCAGTTTTAGCCTTTTGTATCGTGTTCAAAAAAAAAATTAAAAGTAGGTATTTTATTAATGTACGTAAGCACTGTACTTATATATAAAATATAAAATATTTATTTTTTATTGTACACTTGAAAAACTTAACACATAATAACTTGCGAGTTACATAAAATCTGTATGATGACAAAATATATAAATAAAATCATTATGTTCATATAATTAGTGCTCCACCTAAGTCCTGGAACCAGCTCAGGGGGGGGCATGACCCCCATGAATTATGGCAGGAAACGATGTGAATGGGGCTTTATATAGCTTCATAAGCAGCCAGACTTTTTCAAAAAAATGTATGCTTGCCTCTGCATGGAGGTGTGCTGGTCTCTATATATAAAGCAAATGAGAGCTTGATAGGAATTACTAGTGATGATGAAGGATAAATGTGAGGTGTAAAAGCTGTAGTGACAAAAATTGAGAAGAGAAAGTTAGCCATTTTGGATACGTAAAAAGGATGGACGAAAGATTACTTACTTAAGAAGAGACTTAAGATCAAGAGTATTAATAAAAATTGAGGAAGCTAGAGAAATCTTTAGATTGTAGTAAGTTGATAACTGTGATCTCCAGTCGCCTACCTCCATGGGAAGGAGACTGAAAAGTGTATGTGTGTATATGACAGTAAAACGTTAGACTTTACATATTTAATTTTTGAGAATATGTAATATACCTTTATTTATTATGAACGAACGAACTAACCGTATTAGAACTAGTAGACAATTGGCATACAATACAAAATCAAAATAAACTAGTATGTCACTAACTGTATCAAATCATTTCATTCATTCTTTTATAGCTAAAAGTAATCTTTACTTGGAGTTCTTATTTTTCTTTTCTTTTCGAGAGCAAAGGCAGAGAATTCTCACAAAAGAGTGGAAACGGCCAGCCAGAATATCCCCGCAGCCGAGTGCCGCGAAGATTATGTCAAACTCGGTCTGAACTGAGACTCGATCCAGACTGCTTACTGACTAATCTCTGCATAAAGCCTTGGTCCTAATGACCTCATGAATTGAAACGAAAGCGATCTCTCCTCAAGAGAGGGCGCGATGCTGACTTATTATTTTAAACATATTTTGTTTTAAATAATAATCCTCCGAAGATTAGGCTGAGGTGTAATACAGACCATCCCGGTGTAAGTTTCGAGCATATGGTCATTGACCGACCACTTCGTGGAATCTTGACAAATTCTCTTAATCGGCTCTTACGACATTCAAGAGAAGAAAAGTAGTGGTAATACATGAATTCTTAACCTACTGCTACTCAGAATTTTATATTTGGTAAATCTAACAAGAAGTAGTAGTACATAGTTTTCTTTTATATTAACTGGAATAGGTATGTATAAGACTAAAGAATAAGATTCACAAATTGATTATAATTAAATCCAAAAAAGTAGGAATTAACTACATATATGTGTGAATAAATAATATAGGTATAATGACAGTAAAATAGATGGAAATAACATATTATTTTTGTTAGTCTGCTTCAAACATTTATATCTAAACATGTGGATTAATAATTCGAAATCAACTGTTAATTATTTTGAATACGCAATTCATAAATACTAGTATTAACTACAAAATTGAAGACGTTATTAAATTGACAATACATTACAAATATTAACAAAAATACATTAAACAACGCAAAAACATATCTTTAAAGGAAAAAGATAAAACAAACGAATTCCTTAGCCCGTGACATATTGAGACGTTTCCCAAATTATGTAATTTCAATGTCTGCCTTTATGGAAAATTCCGTTTTCATTTCTATGGACGGAGAGATGTAATCAAGAGCGGCCATTAAAATACGACCGGCCTATATATTTTGCAAAATACCTTTAAGATAATGAAAATATCTTAATCATTAATCTTAAGACTAATGGTATCATATTGCGATTGGCGACTTCACATACATATTAGTTTCTGCGCAGATGTATTATGTTTTCTATTAATGTACATATGTAAATCGAAAAATATACCGTTGGATCGAACTAACCGATAAGGAAAGTAGTTCCCAAATTGTATTAATTTCAGCGTCCGCCGAGATCACAGTGCCGCCGCCGCCGATCATAACAAAAATGTGTTACCATCAATATGTGTTCTACGTAGAATATTTGTCAATGTACACATAGTGTCACATTAAAGTTTTAATAATACAACTAAGGATCTACAGTATTTGTATAAAAACATCGGTCAAGTGTAAAGTTCCTTAATTATGTCGATACTATTCAACTAATTATACCCAACTCAGCTACATTTATAACTATAATCGTATAATTGTTTTGAATTATTTTAATATAATATGGCTTTTGAAGTTATTACACCTACAAATAACACGTGTAATTGTTACAGAAACCGGATTTGGTAATATTGTTGATAAAGCACCTTTCCGTTTCTTCACTTCATCAAGCGACTAATCTTAAAACCTATTCACAAATGATTATCAACCCTAACACAACGTAAGAACGTAGATTTTATTTTCGTCATTCAATAGAGCTACCTTTATCGAAATAGCTTCTTTCATGGATGTGGAAAGAGGGCGTACGTTTGTGTGGGTTGTCTCGTCGCCCTTTACTCGCTGTATTGTTGTAAGCGACCACAGCGCTGCCTTAAATCCACTGCTGGCTCCCAACAATGTTACAATATCTGCGGTGCATAATAGCGCAATGTAACAAAAATTGTGAACTTGAATTTGTTATTGGGATGTAACGGAATGGAGTTGTATGGCGACCAGCTGTGCGGTTGCGTTGATAATCGTGTTCTGTTTCATATTCCTGCCACCGGGAGCTTGTCGCGAGCCTGTTTTTAGGGTTCTGTACTAAGAACACTAATGTGACCCCACATATGTTACGAAAAATTGTATCAATGTAGACGTAGATACTCGATTTTTTTCTCTGTTATTCGTACAGAGATTCGCGACTATCACATCATCTTTTTTAATATTAAAATACTACAGTTCGGGTATATGCGTTTAAGATTATCAGATTGGTTTACGCAAAGCACATTATGAATATTTTTAATTATTATCAATTGTAATTGAATTGTTAACGTATGTATTACTTTAATATAAAAATACAGATTAATTTTATACATGAATAACATATAACCTCATTATTATTATTATGTATGTATGTATTAAATCAAAATATTAAGTTATAGGTACTACATAAATGATATATCATTGTAACAAATATGTCAGACGTTCATAATTCATCAAAACATTAAATAAATATATAGTAAATATTGCTTAGACTCGCGCCAATTAACCTGTCCCAAACAAGTTTTTTAAGGCTTGTTTCATAGAATCTACAAGAACAGACCAACATACATATATTAATTATAGACAGAAAAAGATAAATATTTTTATAGAAATTTATATTATTGTAACAGCCTAAATGTCCGTATTCAAAATACAAACATCTGTCCCCCGGGTCTGGAACTCGAAACGACAAACCTTGAAACTCGTACAAACCAAATAGCTAAGAAGGTTGTGAGTCGTCGTCAATATAACAATTTAAAGTTAAGAAAATAATTAAACCAATATGTGTGCATCGCCAGACTCAATTGTAGAATAGTCGCTCAGACCTTTACTCTTTGTATAGTACATATAGTCCTTCTTCACGATGACTCTACTGATCAGTTTCTGATTTTCTTTATTTCCGAAATTGCATATGCACAGTGGAATCAACTCCAAGTGGTTTTAATTATGTTTAAAAAAAAATAAAATGTATGATAAGAAATAAATCGTCTTTTTTTATTTTACTACGAATGAATGTCTATCATTCAATCAATTATCTTACAGCTATCATTTTACAATAATTGACAAATGAGTTTTTAGGTCTAGATATTAGCACATAATATTAACATAAGTTGTATTAAATTATTTGGATATATTTGTAGCTTTGTATCTATTTATTAGTTGGCACTTTAATACTTAGTTTATGTAACTATGTTGTTAAATCATGGTACATTCGATAATATGTATTTAAAAAAGCATTGTTTTTGATACAAATACAATGGGTTCTAAATGTATGATACTCAAATTAAGTACGGAACATTCCGCCCGCGAGTCACGCTTACACTTTACCGGTTTTTTGTAAGTCACATCGTTATTTGCAATAACCGGCCGAGTTTAGATGGTCACAGTTCAGTTCACTCCATCAGGCGGGTGGTGTACACGCGAACTGATTAGGATAATTATGCTCACAGGTAGTCATAGCATGCATGACCGCAGGTAGCTAGGGATGCGTTTTTATATATAAACCAATGATCGTTTAAAAGAATTTAACGTGACAATAGTAACAATACGTCTTCGCTGTCTTTATAGTAAACTAGCGGACCCGACGGACTTCATCCTGTCAAAAAGATTTGTAAAGTGGCAGTTTTTTCCCAGTCAATCCGCGTAATACAGAATATCGTCGACCCAGGCACGTCATTTCTGACCCTCCCGACTCATTGACAGTGGCTCTTCAAGCCTTGCGAGAGGCGGCATCTGCGCCGCCATCCCTTAGTTAGTCCATACTTCGCAGCTTGCTGCATATGTACGAGTAGGCCCCATCACTTCAAGGCCGGACCCACTTTGGCGTACCGAGCCTTCCTTCGCGCATATGTCCTCTTCGGAGGGCAGCGCCGACGTGCCCTCTCCTGAGGGTGCGCCAACCATTCCGTTCAAGCCATAAGGCCACTAGGGCCAAGGCTAGGCTGAGTTTAGTCGGTAGGTCTGTTGGATCGAGCCGCCTCGATTCACCAGGAGTCCGACATAATCAACGCATCCCTGCTTGCCTGTTGCGTTGGTATCCATGAGGATTCTCAGCCTCCTCTCCTGAGGAAAAAAAAAAAAAAACAAAGGCAGTTTTTTGTTCCTACTTATTTTATAGATAATTAAATGTAAAAAAGTAGTTATAGTGACTGCAATAGTTAGACATTTGGTCTCGCGAAGTTTTTTGTAGATATTGATATATTCTATAATATTGTCGAACATGTTTTTGTCCTATCATTAATACTCTTCGCAGCTTATGCGATGAAAGACATTTTATGGCTACTTTTTTTACACCTTCGGTTGGTTTTAACTTCTAAAGATTTCTATAGTAATCTAGTACTAAATATAGCCTATATTACTCAGTGATAATGTAGCTATCTAATGAAAAAAGAATGATTAAAATCGGTCCAGTACTTTTTGAGTTTATTCGTTACATACAAAAATACAAATCTTTCCTCTTTATAATGTTAGTGTAGAAATAAGATGACATGTAACAAATCGCATAGGAACTATATACTAAAGGCAACTATACTTATTTGCCAGGTAGTCTACTTATCTGCCAATGCATGGTGATAAAAAACACACGCACAGAATAAATCAAAAACGTGTTGACAGAAAACAAAATATCTGAACGGTTTACGTAGTACATTGCACAACCCAATGCCTCGGCCACGGCCGCGGTCATATGCATCTCGTCAGCATTTCGTGCACACTGACAACATTGTATGATACACACGTTGTAATTAGTACACAACCAATCGTTACACATTGCGCACGATTCCTACCAAAACCATAAATACCATTCTTTCACGTGTGCTCATTAATCCATACTAGTCCATATACTAATAATATTATAAATGCGAAAGTAACTCTGTCTGTCTGTCTGTCTGTCTGTTCCGCTTTCACGCCAAAACTACTGAAACGATTTAAATGAAATTTGGTAGACAGATAGTATAGAGCCTGAGAAAGGAGGGCTACTTTTTCATGCAAAAAAAGTTGTAAAGGGTTGTAAAAGGTTGAAAGGAGGGATAATAGGTTGTATGGAAATATTGTTAAAACAACTGAACCGATTTAAATGAAACTAGGTACACAGATAGTCTAAAGCCCGAAAAAGGACATAAGCTACTTTTTTATACAAAATAGGTTGTAAAGGGTTGTAAAAAGTTGAAAGAAGGGATGCTAGGTTGTATGAAAATATTGTTAAAACTACTGAACCGATTTAAATTAAATTTGGTACACAGATAGTCTAGAGGCTAAGACAGGACAGAAGCTACCTTTTAAAGTAGAAAAGGGCTGTAAAGAGTTGAAAGAAGGGGGTGAAAGGTTGTATGGCAGTATTATGAAAACCACTGAACCGATTTAAATAAAATTTTATACACAGATAGACTAGAGTTGGTACGTCGGTTGGTCGGACGGAATATACGTATCTACGGTATGTATATACGGACGGTATTTACGTTTGGTATATACGGGGTAACCACCCCGTATATACCAATCATAAAACCCGAGGACCCAAGGAAGGAAATAAGATAATTTTACCGACGGAAAACATATCCTTCCTGTGGGAAATTCGAATATAACGCTGGCGAAGCTGCGGGCGGAAAGCTAGTACTATTACATATATATGTTACTGTAAAAGCTTGAACTACGGTAAATTCTATGATTTTCCAGTAAAACCCAAGATTTACCACTTCTTTCTGGTAAATGTCCAAAAAAGTATGTGATTCGAACTTTTACCACCATTCACTAGGGAAATCTTAGGATTTACATTAAAGGCACGGTAAATGTTGAAAATAAAATCATCGCATAATCTGTTCAGCGCATCGACTTTGTTAAATGCTAAATAGAAAATACTGATCAGTTATTAGTCAACGTAAGCGTTATGTTTGTGAGAAGATAATTTTACTTATGTTATTTTTAGAAAATATTTCAAAGATTTTAAAATTATTAGTTCCTTATAAACAAAACAATATTCAAAATGAAAATATCGTTTGATACCTATATAATATGTATCTAACATTTGACTAATAGTTAATTGAAATAAATGATTAAGAATTACTCATTGCTTTATTTCTAAAACCAACATCTATCAGCTGACAGCAGTAAAACCTAGCATATACTGTATTCGAATGGTAAAAGACCGAAAAAATCGTTTCATTTTCTGAAATACTTACATTTAACGATTCATGTTGGTAAATACTGAGACCTACTCACTTATCGTAACATATATAGGTTCAAATCCCGATGGGGCAGGTGCAGATATTTTTGTGATGAATGCGAGCATTTGTACCTTAGTCATAGTTGTAATATATATTTCTATAAAAAATATTTATATATGTATACCATATGTATGTATATCCGTTACCCTAGTTCCGACAACACATGGCGGTTGAATCGCGAAAGCGCACCCCGCCATGTGCCTCGCATGGGCCCATAGAACACCGGGGGGTTTTAGTGGGTAGGCTGGTCGTAGACCAGAGAGCCCTACACACGGCCGCGCCTTGCCAGCGCGGTGTCATGGTGCATAAGGAGCATTTCCCGCCGAAAAAAGAAAAAAAAAGGTCCGACAACACAAGCCTTAAAGAGCTTACTTTGAGCTAGGCTAACTGTAAGTATAAGAAATATTTATTTATTTATTACTAGCGACCCGCCCCGGCTTCGCACGGGTGCAGTGAAAAAATGGTTATGGTGGTTATCCCTAAGAGATAGACATATACCATCGCGGACTTTTTTGTGGATTTTGTAAGTTATACAATACTGTAGTACATTATTTTGGTCTATCTCGTAGGGTTCAGCCAGCGTTTGCAATATAAGCGCAAAAAAACGTACTTATTTACGACATCACATTAGAAACCTTTAAATTTATCAGTGTTTCTCTACTATATTATGCATTTATTATACATACAAACCTTCCTTAAGAATCACTCTATCTATTAAAAAAAAACCGCGTCAAAATCCGTTGCGTAGTTTTAAAGATCTAAGCATACATACGGACATACAGCGAAAGCGACTTTGTTTTATACTATGTATTGACTATCTTGACAAAATATTATAAAAGATATCTTCATCATTATCCAAAGACAGATTAGATTCCCTGAAAAGCATAAAGTTATCTTGCTTATTAAGATGAGAGAGTGGTGTGTAATTAATTAGGGACTACTAGATTGGTGCATTACAGCTCCGCGATAGAGGGGAGCCCACCCCATAAATATTCAAGGAACCACCGCAGCTGCGAACGTCCTCGGCAAAACTTTGTCTAACGATATTCGAGTGTTACGACATCTATCGATGTTTTTGTAATTGTAAGGTAAATGTACTTACTATATTTGGACATCGTAACATGCTTAATAGATTAAGTTTTTTTGAAACATAAAATAAATATATTTCAAAGGACCGTGTCTTATAGACGTGTGATATAATGCGACACAAAATAATAATAAAAAAGCCACTGACAGAATTAGACTTGTTACTTTGCACCTCTGGATAATTTATCATATTCTACAGACTTGTATTGGATTTTGCTTTAAACTATCAGTTCAAGTATTATGGGGCCAGCGAGCAAGGTTCTGTTGTGTATCGCTTCTGTTGCAAATGCCGCAGGCGTTCATTTCACAATTTGGTGAAGTATAAAAAATCATTTCCATATCAACAATATTGACATGACATATGGTGTCAACACAATACAATGGATTTGGATAAATTTCGATTATTACGAAATAGTACAATGATAACCAGAGCGAAGGGGCTAAACTGTTCGAAGGGAGCAAATATCCCCTGTGGCCGCCCCCACTTCCGCCGTCACCATTTCCTTGATGCGATGCTCGCCTGCTGTCTGTGTTTCCCAAAATGCGGCCCCACACTCGAAGTACCACAGCTTTTCGGGTGTGTACATCCCAGGATGAAACCACCCTAGAAGGCCACGGTTGGTACGCTTCGACATTGATGAAGTTGATGGCACTTGTATGAATGTAAATACACATGCGGCAACTTAACATTTTAAAAGAAAATACAGAACTAATACCTCGACTAAAATATAACAAGAGTGTTCTCTTGTCTGTTGACAGTTTAATAAAACTGTTTTACATAAACGTTTCCCGACACATTAATAGAATGAGACTTGAACCAGAAAAATAAAAAGTATTTAAAAACACATAAGGCCGGATATATTATGAATTAATTTCGGTTTAACTTTATAACCACATTAAATAATTTATTTAAAAAAAACATAATTTGTAAATGCGGCCCGCTGTTACACATAAGCAATCTAGTTTAAGTAACTACTATTAAAAAAAAATTAACTAGTAATATCGAATAAATAAATAATAATAAAAATCTGGAAGTAGTTATATAAAGCGAGATTTATGAGTATCGATACTAAGACTAAAACAAGAGTACTATAACCCTACCATTCAAGCCGTAGGACCTTTATGGCCAAGGCTAAGGCTGAGTTTAAACGGCAAGTAATACCAATCGAGCCGCCTCGATCTGTTTGGAATCCGAATCCTCATGAACACCACCGCGACCAGATGGGTTGATGTCCATGAAGATTTTCAGCCTCTACTCTTTACAGAGAAATAAAAATATTGATACATATCAAACTCTAGGAAGCGAATACTCGTACCACGTTTGCCCTCAAGTTGCGTCGACTCTCTTATTTCAACCCTAACGGCTCCGGAACTCCGCGAGTAAATCGCGAAATATAGCCTACGAACTACTGGTTGATATGTATTTAATTATATACTGTGGTGTCGTAAAGTGAAGAATATTTAAGGCTGTGTTTGTTATTTTAAGCCTGTTTTATTTAAATATTTTAGCTCCCGCGCAAATATATACGTACGAATTCCTGCGATCTTACTCACATTAAAATGATAGTGTAGAATAAAGGATACAAGGTCATTGGGACCACTTATGCACCTTAAGATTAAACGTAATATATTACTACCGCCTACAAGTCTCCAGACACAAGCGACATTTTCGCACTGTATATTTCTTATGTTATTTATTCACGTTATCCACGTTTCCTTTCGGTCCCCAGAGCACGACTACGGGCTTGAATATCTTGATACCTATTTGGCAATTTTTATTGGTACTATAAGCTTTTTTTCGGCATAAGTCATCAATATTAATTCTTTATTAAGGATCTGTGGTTCTGTCACAGTTCCTCCATTCAAGCCGTAGAGTCCCAAGACAAAGGCTTTGGACCGAGTTTAGTTAGTAAGTCATGTCGACCCCACCGCCCTCCTGGCATTGAGTCTAACATAATCTCTGCGGGCGGCACTTGGCTGCGGGCACGTTTCATCGCGGCGTGTCGACCGGGGGGGCGATGGGGGGAGCACCCTGGAACCCGCGCACGAAGTGCCTAAGCGGGAGTGGCACCGACGGATTGTGGTGGCCTGGCGTGCGCAACTCGAATTACGGATCTGCGCGCGACAGCGGGCCGTCTCGGTGCCGTACTCCCGCACCTCGAAGCTTGGCTCCACGGGAAGGAGGAGGTCACTTACCGATTGACTCAGATACTCACCGGGCACGGCTGCTTTGGTAAGTATCTGTGTCGAATAGGACGGGAGGGATCGACACATTGTCACCACTGCGCATCCGACCTCGACTCGGCCCAGCACACGCTGGCGGAGTGCCCCGCGTGGGCCTCCGAGCGCCGAGTCTTGGTCGCAGAGATCGGGCGAGATCTGTCTCCGCCGGCATTGATTGCGGCAATGCTGGCGGACGAGGGAGGTTGGAGGACTGTGGCCTCCTTCTGTGAAGCAGTGATGCTCCAGAAGGAGGCCGCCGAGCGGGGTCGGGAGATGGCCGATCCCACTCGAAGAAGGCAACGCCGGGCTCGGTAGCACAGTTGCGGCGCCGCCGCGGGTCGCCGGCGGGCGCGAGGAAGTCTCGACTGCTACGGCGACCCGGGAAAAAAAGGGCACGTTTCATACTCCTTGTGACCAATACTCAACCTGCAGAGACGTACCGAACCAACATACCGTTAAGTACTGCTAACTGCTCCACACATTAACCCTATACGCTACGGACAATGTGTACAGTCATTTAAGAATTTTAGATTTTTGATAAAAAATACTTCAGCGATTAGCGGTAGCAACGACTCTATTATATAGACATGTTGCAGAATGGTGTAGTTAACATACAATAAATTGTACAAAGTAATTTTGTATCATCTATAACTACAGACAATATAATACGTATAACCTTGAATTTATTGAGGAAAGTTAGTAAATAGTTTTTAATGTCTATTAAATGAAGTTTTCATGAGGGATTATGATAACCAATTTAGAAAATGTTTCAATACAGATGGCGCGTTTGTTTTAAGACGAGGCAATATTATTTTGTTTTGTCACGAAGCAATATTTTCATAATCTTCATATTTTCAAATCCATATGTAATATTGTTATATTGTTCTTAACCTTTTTATAGGCTTATACATCATAAAGATTATGCAAACAAATCCCCTTAAATCACATTACTTATGTATATCTGATTGTCTTAACTTAGAATTCAATTACATTTAAAAATTATGTCAACCATATCTATAAATAATTACTTAAATTAACATTACTTACATTTAATTTCCTTTTATGTAACGATTGGATAACAAATCGTAGAATTTTATTACTATGAGCAACAGAGAAATTTAAGCTGAAAAGTTATATTTTAAAATGCATTTCAAAAAAATTGTTCCTATGATTACTGATGTCTTTAATCAATTCCTGTTTAAGGTAGTTATGCCTTTGACATGATGATCACATACTGTACAATTGGAACAATCAACCTTATAAATTAGGAAGAAAGCGTCATTTTGCGGAAAGTGATTGGATAGAATACGATGACAGTCCTGTTTACTTGGATCTGCAGACAATAAACCATGCATGTTTAGGTGGTATATTCACAATGATTTTATACAAAATGTCTGAATCAACAGATTATCGTTTAAAATAGGAATCCCATTCTTCATAACTTCTAGCACTAATTAATCCAAAGTAGTCAGTATAATGAGAAGTAACTCAGATAGGATCTCTCTTGGTGTGTGCGATATTTGCTAACGAGTCCGCTATCTCGTTACCGATAATTGCGGCATGTGACGTACATATATTTACCCCATTATTCTATTTAATATTTAAAAGCATATATCATTATTACAATTTTATTTGTACAGCAAAGTAATCGTTAGTGTACAATTAAAAAAAATCATAATATGGGGCTTCTATTGAATCAATGAAAATGTATAAACACTGTTTAATCTATGAATTGTGTTTTGAATTCAAGTAGAAACGTAACGCCATCTATGAATAGATTTTTAAAACACGGAAAACACTTAGCTGTTTTTTTTTTCACCAATTTGTATCAATTCCTACGAGTAGTGTAATATCGGGCAAACCTATTGACACACTTCGGGCAATTCGTATAGATGTATTTGGGGTAAACTACTTTACTCAACCCTTACGACGTTGATGGGAAGAAAGCGGGTAGCACATGTTTTCTTAATCCGCCATTAAGGAATTGTAAAATCTTAGTCAGCACTATACAAAACTAACTGATCCAGTACAAAACACAAAGAAACCCAGCGTTTTATTAATTTATCTTTATTTTAAACTTAATTAACATACCTATAATATATAATTTGAATGATTCCTTTTTATTTTAAAGTGAATCTGTTACAAAATAAACATTTCACGCCGTGGCGTGGTAAGGAGCTCGCGTAGACGTCCACTCCAAGTTGACCTCTGTTCGCTTTCATTCGATTAGATAACGTAGGCCAGAACTTATACATAATGCTCGTACCTTTTACTACGGATCAGACCTTGTATAGTCTGATTCACCTCGCTTGTAGGAGTGAGGTCATTCGTACGTTGTTTACCAAAATAATTTGTTGATGAGCTGTGATACCTATCACTTACAAATAAAATTAAAAACAAATTTTTATTTATTCATTGTATCCATCACTTATAAAATATTTTTACAGGTATAATAACAGTGCTATAGCGAAGTCCAATAAATTTATCATATCTTAACTTTATAACTTATTTTAAATAAAGTAGTCGTTATATTATCGAATGACATCAGGAATCATCCATCCAAGTCCGTCAAAAGTTATAAAATTCTTGAAATGTCTTAATCGGTTTAAATTATCGAAGTCTTATTTATAAAGTTTCCGGAGGGAAACAGTGTCTGTTCAGGTAACTCGGACTTACAGCAAAAGTGGTTGCATTGCTGTGATCTTTTTTTTTTTTCATTTATTTTCATTTAGTTTTCATCTAATTTGTTGACAAAAAAAGGGACTGCTCACTTGATGATATGTGAGATTTGCACCTGATCTGCAACCCCACAAAAACCAAAATGTATGTTAATGTAATGTAATAACGTAATGTCGAAACACAGTATTGTAAAAATTGCTATCTTGCGGTAAAAATAAGTAACACGAAGGTATCCAAACAGACGACTTTGGTATAGATTCCCTTTGGTTTATATTGCGGTTACCCCTACATCTGGACCCCCACCATAAGGTGAGGATTCAGATATACCTTCTTATTAGTCAAACAACACACTGAAACATTTTTATAAATCTCTGTAATAGTGACAAATTAAAAAGCGTTTAAGTTGACGTTTGGACAGAAATATTCGTTATGTTATCTTTAAACGCTGCGCACACAAAAATCTGTAATAAAAGAGATACAAGTACAGCGTAAAATTATTAATATTTGATGAATTTTTAAAATAAAAATCCGCATTTCATGCATGTTTCTTTTTGAAAAAACAATGATTGGAATTTCTAAATTTTCTTTCTAACATTTGAATCATATATCTGAACCTAATTGGAAACTAACAAAACTTATTGTAATAATCAAGAGAGAAACAAAAATGTACAATACCAGTGAATACATACGTATCGCTTGCTTAAACCGCCTGCCTGAATAATAAATTATGTGGATTAATATTCATGAGACCGTCAACAATGTGTTTAATACAGTCTGAATAAGTATAATAAAATTCATTACTATTGTGATGTACTAAGATACCAGGTTCGTGTCGGTAGAGCCGAGCCAAGGTTGCACTCCTTTCACGGTGAAGTCATCTCGCGAGCTGCGAGCGCATCTAAGGCCTTGCAATTTGTTTTAAATAAGTTCCATGTAGTCATAAGCTCCCAATGATATAAGGTTTTGTTGCATCACTACTTATTTATTATTTCATCTTAATTAATATTTGAAGCCGAAAATTGTTACTAATAAATAACTGAGAGTCAGTAGGGTCCCCTCACGATTTGCCTATATGGTTCTTAGAACTTAGGCACAGACTGAGTTTAGTCGGTAGGTCACGTGGTCAGACTGCTCTGGCCGCGTGGAGTCCGTAATAACCTCCGTGATACTTGCCATTGCGGAGGTATCCTGGACACATTTCGGGCTCCTTGTGAGGATTCTCAGCATTCCTGAGGAAAGAAAACAGTAGGGTTATATTTCCCAGCACCTGTCTTCGAACCGAGCGTTTTAGTGACCCTGGGTTTACTCTTTCATTCGAATTTCGTAATTGTATATCTATCTAAAGCTTCTATGGCGGTGAAACACATCACACCTGCAGACACCTGGGAACAAATTGAAAAATATTCGTAGTCGACCAGTCTACACTGGGCCAACGTAGTTGGCTAAGGCCTAATCGAACTATCATATCATATCATCACAGCTCGGACCCCATGGCGAGGCACGAGCTGTGATGATACGTAGTCTGGTTATACGTCAATATACAGGAAAAATCCTACACCTTTCCATCCAAGCCGTAGGGCCCTTATGGCCAAGGGTCAAGCTGAGTTTATTAAGTAGGACATTTAGGCCAAGCCGCCTCAATCGGTTTGGAGCCGTGGCACTTGCTGCTGCGGTGGTAAAATTTACCATCGACCATCGACTTAGGCTGAGTTTAGTTGGTAGGTTCCGCTAGTCGTGGAGTCGAGGACGTAATCCTCTCTGCACTTGGTGGCGAGAATATCCTGCGCACGTTTCGTGCTTCTTCTGACTGATTCTCAAACTCTCTCCAGTGGGAAAATTTTATAGTTGTGGGCATTGCACCCAAACTGCTAACAGCAATACCTTGTTGTCAGCAATCTAGACCAAGCCCAGCCATCCCGTACCGACCACACCACTACCGACGCTTCTTAGCGAAGACGCCTACATAATACATATAGAGTGTCTGCCTAACGAAAGTTGGCCCCAGAATATTCGCGGCAAATTTACATGCATGACAACACTAAAATTATACTATGAAAATTGGAATAAACTACTTTGATACTTGGTAATTCATTATTAAAAATATGGTATTAGTAGGTTAAAATGCAAAGGCTTTTTTCTTACCAATCATTGAAGCTGTTTCTTCTAAATACTGATTCTGGGTTATTATCCTATCTTTCTGCTCTAATTCAGTGAAATATTCAATAGTTCTTATTTCATCAACTCCTTCGACATCTTGCAGATTTTCTGTTAAAGAAAGTTGATCGTTTTAAAATTACCAACAGAAAAACAACATAAATTAATAATGAGTATACGTAAAACATAGGGGATGTTATTAAAATGAATACGTTGACTGATGCGATGTACGAATAAATATAATTAGTTTAATTCAATACAAAGAAGCGTAAGTAACTTATTTGTGTAACTTATTATACGTAAATAATAAATCAACATTTTATTATGACGATTGTATAGGTAGGGTGTTCAAAGTATCAAAATAATATTGTCTACTAACCTATGACATTAAACCTTGTTAAATTGACGTTGACGTTCATACAGAGTTGCTATATAAAAAGTTCGCAAATAATTCCAGGGCCTACTTTCGTTAGCCAGACTCTAGCTCATATGTTTTGCGCAGTAAAATAGGCAGGACGCTCTCAGGGTACGTTACCAATTTGTGACATTATATGTAAAGTCTTTGTATTTTGTTCTATTTGTATTTTTTTTTCTCTTTATTTGGGTCAATAAACAGTGTACACAATCTTAATATTTAACAATCAATAGATCAATACATTTTCTTCATTGTGACACCAACAGCATTAACCACATAATTAAATTTTAAGGAAATAAATTAAATTTGAGAGTGACAGTTTACTTAGTATAAACTAGCTTTGTAAGTGACAATGGTAAAAAGCAAACCTGAGGAAAGATATAAAGTTAAAAGATATGACAATTTCTCATTCTTTCAAGTTAAAGTTAAAGATTGTGCCAAAAGTTGCTTAAATTTTGCTGATATTATGTCAATATCATTAAAATGTTTATTATATGAATTGATAATTCTATTTAATGGGGAACGCTTGCCAGCATTAGTTCGGTAGAAGGCCGTGGCAAACAATGGCATAGTATTTCTAATAGGTATTCTATGAGGTATCTTATAACGAATTTTATTATTAAGTGTAATGCAATCAAATTTGCCGTGACATAAATTATATAAAAACATTGACTCGAGTTGGTAACGTCTAGATTTCAGAGGTAATAAGTTATATTTCTCTAATAACAAGTTCTATGGTAACTTTCTATGGAAACATTTATAGTACATACATTTAAGAAATCGTTTTTGTATAGATTCAAGTGCAGTCGAATACTTATCATATATAGGATTCCACACAGGCACAGCATGCTCTAACTGGGAACGTACAAGAGATTTATATAAATGAAGATACGTGGAAACCTGCTTAAATTTTGAGCTGGAACGCATGACAAAACCATACATCTTGAAAGCCTTACTTACAATATGATTACAATATGAGTATTAGATGAACTCTTAAAATTAAGATACTAACTCAAGATGTATTTAAGTACCAACTATGCTAAATTACGATCACCGTGAAATGTGAATTTTCGAAATTTAAATTCACTCAATATCGTGGCTCCGTGCTGGTAGTACGTAGTACAGATACCTACGAGGCGGCAGCTCGAGTGGCTCGGCAAACAGAGCCGTGCCTTTATTACACCGAGCCCGCTACACTCGAACTCAGTTATTCTGCTTGTTTCACTTCCGACAACTTATTATTTGCAATCTGATTAGCATGTGACGCGTCATCAGTTTGCTTGTCGCCATTGTTACGCGATATATGAAATTACAGTAGCTGTTGCAAACATTGATGGATTTATCGAGTAATCGATTTCTCAATTACCAATAATTTCTATATGAGGTGACTCTCTATAGTTGTGTAATTTGGATTCGGATATGTGTTCGGATTGATGAGTTCTGGAGTGTTAAGGGTACCTTAAATTTTATGTCACAAGTCGGCAGCGAAGACTGTGATTTTTCGTGTGAATTGCAGATTTGCTGGAAATCTCACAGGGTCCTCTTGTACCATTACCAACAGCGACAAGTTACTATGAGGCGGGCAACCTACTTGTTTGTCAATATATAGCAATAATAACAAAATAAATAAATCAAAATAATGTTTATTCAATATAAGTCTTTGTAGACACTTATTGATTTCAAAACATATTCTAGATTGTGAGAGCACGAAGAGCTTATCCTTGTATAGTATATTGTACACTTAGGCTAAGCGCGCACTACGATAATTATTCGTTGCGATATTTAAGCTGCGATATAAAAACGCAAACGACAATCATTCCTACGCGCATTACGATTTATTGTCGCGTGCGAAATACTGGAT
Source organism: Scirpophaga incertulas (assembly GCA_036419045.1). Lineage (NCBI taxonomy): Eukaryota > Metazoa > Arthropoda > Insecta > Lepidoptera > Crambidae > Scirpophaga > Scirpophaga incertulas. The sequence continues at coordinate 7,979,612 of CM071644.1, forward strand.
GACAAAGACAGTTTCAGTCGTATCACCACGAAAGACGGGACTGTGCATCGAAACATGGAAACATGGGCAAACTCGGCACCGCTGCATAGGATACAAAATATATGTAAGATTTCGCATCTACAATTTTAAATCGCTAACGATTTATTTTCGCCGTGCGCGGATTTAAGTATATTTCTGTTGTTCACAGACTAACGATATTTTTTCGCAACGATTTTTAATCGTAGTGCGTGTTTACCCTTATAGAGAAAAACGACGATTCTGCACGAAAATAATAATGAATCGTGTTAGTTAAAAAAAATCTATTCCAATGTTAGAAAAATCGGACCAAAACCAATTATAAAGAACAGACTTCCGCAGTTGACGGGTCACGTCATTGACAAATGCAAAGGAGTATGCCCATTCGTATAGTATCACCTTTACTCGTCCTTGTGCCTTAACCAAACTAATACCAAAAAATAAGTAACAATTTTTAACAAAACTCTGCAATATACCAAGCCGAAACTTCGCCGGAGATAAATCCACATAATAATTAGTAATTATTTCACTTCCGTTTCATTCGCCGTGTATTTTTATTGATGATATTCTAATTTCATTGATAAATAGTCTCTTCGGTATTGCCATATATTAACGATCGGATCGATTGGTCAAAAATATATTCGATACATTCCACTGTCCTCTCGTGAAAGGGTAAAAGGAATACCAAAACAATTAATTTTCTTTAGTCTTTTTTCTGCTTTCTCTAATATTTTAGTCATTATTCTGCTTTAAGAGTTTCTTTATACAGATAGCTAATATCAATGTTGCTAAAACAATTATTTTTAAATTAATTAATTATTTTATATGAATTATTGGATAGTTGTAATATTTATTGGATAAGATAGACTTAATCATTTTATAGTTTTAATCTTCTACAATTAAATAGGTGTTATCAAAAATGATGATAGGAGAAATTCGTAACTTGAAAGTCTTTGGTGTTTAATTTCTATTTTACCCATCGAAATAGAGTCAAATAGTTTTTAATAATTGAATATATAGTTAAAAATGTACAATATATCATAAAAATCATTATGGTACAAAATCATTTTTGGCGATACTAAAGTCCATACTACAATGGGCATTCTCCTTTCGCCGGGCCAGTCTTAACAAAACTATCTCACTAACGTACATGTAAACATATTGATGAACACAGCTGAAATTTATCAACCTATCGATTAATCAACAGACTTTATTTTAATTAAACGTAAGTTAAAAATACTAACCCTAAGAAATTTTACTGTATACATAACCTCGATGTTTCAGTTTTAAATACACATTGCACTGCAGAGCCATTTAATAAACGGTACACTAACTAGTTGTTTTAATTAGTATGTACTTAATTAGTTCTAACGTATCGATACGCTGTTAGCTCCTTTTGTTTGAAGTAGTTTACGACGGCTTATTAAAGAGCAGAGCAACGCTAGCACAAAACTTAATTAGGGTTCAGTTCTAAAAATCCTTTGCGAAGTTTCTGAACTTTAATTTGACAAATTTATAGGCCAATTACTTATGTAACTACATAATCATAATACTTATTTCTATATTTGTATCTCTATGTCGTGTACACACATTAATCTGTCTAGGTCACACAAGGATTTTTAGTTTGACTTCGACTTCTGAGTCTTCAAATTGACATTTCAAAAATGCCAATTTAATGTTTAAAAAAGGAACGGACACTCAGCAGTCGGTCAAAGGTCATGTGGTCATGTGGTGCAGTCATGTATAATCCCGCAGCGCCCAACCACAATCAAAAATATATTGATTAAAATAAACAATTTATTTGTAAAAAATCGATTGTATTGTCATTACATATTCCGCATTTGAAAGTAAACCTTAACTACATATCAATTATTATGACAATGCTTTTCTGCCCTGAAAGAGTCTAAGGTAATGAAGGAAATGTGAGTTTGCCTTTCCTCTAAAGTCGAAGTATCTAATGTTAATAAATTATTACAATAAAGAAATATTCATGATTTCATTTCTTTCATCAGTAGTCAGCTCTTTATGTTACATATATATTTTTAAAATGTTAAATTAAGTCTTTTCTTCAAATTCATTCGTCGTTAATTTATAAATGATGTAAAATTTCCATTAACCTTACAAAATTCGTGACAATAGTATATTAACTACTTGTAAAATTTTATCACAAGTAGGTCAAAATCAAATATTTGTAAGCAAGTTATTCATATGGCATTGTTCTCAATACAGAACAACTCCATTAAAGTCATGGCCAAGTTATAATCTGATATCTTTAATGTCGGTTCAGGCACTCCGCAGTACATTCCATACATCATCATTAGTTTAATCTGGAAAGTATTGCTCCAATAAAAAGCTAGTGGAGTTGCGTCGTCTATATTGACGTGTAGCGTGCGGCCCGCAGCGCAACCCCTCTCCATGTGCACACGTGCCGGTCGACGGCACCCGACTGCGGCCGATCATCCTCGAACTTCCCACATTCTTTATTCAAACAGTTTCTACAACTTACACATTACAAACAAAAACCATCCTTATTGTATTTGTTTTTATGTTTAAAATAACACCACGCTGTTACCATTTATGACCTTCTTGTAGTTCACGGACAGAAAACAGGCGCGATGACCGAAGCGCATGCGAAATAATCCTGTCGCTACAATATTGTTCCCAATCTACTACATTATTCGTTGCAGCGGCTCGTTTGATTTTACCAAATAAAGCCTCAATGGATGTGGAACTCTTTGACAACCACGCATCCTACAAACAGAGTTACGGTAGTCTTGTAGGCCGTTATTACACCTACTTCAGTTCGCGGCTCTCGACCATTTCTGTGCACGATGATATTTTTGTCAATGAATGATGATGTTTTATCGTCTGGGTCTGGGCCTCTATTCTGTATTCCATATTTTGATGTAAGTACATAATTTGTTTTATCAAATCACTTCACTTTTTCAGATGTGGGATCTCTGGGAAGCTCTAGTTTATGAAAAAACAATGTAGCATTCTCAAGCTCTTATTTCTAAAACAATTAGGTATATAAAAACAAATAATTTAAGGGAAATATATGTGTGGCCTTTTTATATCTAAAAGTGTCAATGATGTTTACTTTGATAAAGGGAGTACACCGATAGTTAATATAAAGCAGTGTTTGTGTAAAATGATGCCGTGATGTCTAACTCTTGTAAATAAAATATAACTGTAATGTTAATATTTGAATATAAAAGATTAAAATTGTGACGTTCTTTGCAATCGTGACAGTTTTTTGCCTCTTTTCTAGACGGAATTTTCGAACAGGGGAGCTTTCGAATGCGTATTTAACGTCAATGTGTCTAAAGGCTTGTAGACGTTTTTTTACCACTTTGACTAAAGTAGAGACGGTTAAAGATTTAGTCCGCGATTGAAAATACCAAGAATATGAAATATGAACCTATTTTATGGACCACCTATTATCTATTATGGATGTCAATTTCATTGTTGCATAAGTAAAGGTGTTTAATCACACATTTAACTTAGAAAAAACATGTAGAGCATATAAAATTGAAATTACGAAAATTTTCTTAAGCACTCGTTGTACAAGTAAGGAAACCGCCCTTTGCATATTATGCTTATGCCTATTTTCTATTTATCTCTCTACGGTATAATGTTGCAGGGAAACAGTACAAATATGAAGACACTATTTATAATACAAAAATTACAGCCCCATGTGCAGAGCATGCATGGAGGCAGAAGAAACGGCCGCACATGTGATCATGGAGTGTCCAGGTGTGGAGGACTACCGGGTAAGACATCTCGGACAGCCGAGCTCACTGCCGGAGGTTTTCGGTAAGTTAAAAAACCTTTTGAAATTTCTGGACGAGCTAAGCTGGCGAGAATAGCAACATCATTCCCACACACGCAAAATAGGCGCTTAGACGTCGAGTTGCGGAAACCAGCCCGTTTGACCTTATACCTTATAATACAAAAATTGTTAGAATAATTACCTAGATAGACCGTTCTTCACAAAACTTTATCTTCTTATCTCACCACAATAGTGATACATCTCATCCCAACTAATATTATAAATGCGAAAGTAACTCTGTCTGTCTGTTTGTTACGCTTTCCCGCTTAAACCTCGCAACCGATTTTGATGAAATTTGGTACAGACAATCTTTAGACCTTGAGACAGAACGTAGGCTACTTTTTATTTCGAAAAAAAGGGAGAAAGTTTGTATGGGATTTCTTAATTTTATAAGATAAAACCATGAAACTTAATATCTAAGCACTTGATAAGAAATCATTAAACATATGTTCTAGCATTTTTGAAATTTCGACCAGCTAGGGGGTGAAATAAGGGTTGAAAGTTAGTATGCAAGTTCGTCAAATATCACGTCATAAGAAACAAAAAAACGTTTGTTCTAGCATTTTTAATTTTTTACCAGTGTGGGGCTGAAATAGGGGTTGAATTGAAGATGAATCTTAATTAACGTGAGGCTGGCCCCTGTAAGAGTCTCTTAGACATAAGGGACCAGGATTGACAAAAACTAATTTCACGCGGGCGAAGCCGCAGGCGGAAGCTAGTAGTATATATTTGCATAAGTAAATAAATATTTCTTACTCTTACACCACTTAGCCTAGCCCAAACTAAGCTCTGTGAGGCTTGTGTTATGGGATCTAGGGTAACGGATAGACTTACATATATTAAACATATATAAATATTTTTAATAGAAATATATATTAACAACCACGACTAAGTACAAATGCTCGCATTAATCACACAAACATCTGCCCTCACCGGGAATAAAACCCGGGACCTTAGAGATGACGACACCTTGAAACCGGTGTACTTACCACTCAACTATGCAGGTCGTCAATATGTTTACATATGAAATTCCCATATCTAGAATTAAAGTGTTAAATAAAAGACCTTGCTGAATAGCGTCAAAAATTTAATGCACTGCCTTCATTCATTAAAAATCTAAAAGATATACAAAATACTTTGCAGCAAATAACTTTACTAACTTAACTGTTAAAAAACTATCACGCAAATAGAAGGCAATTTTTCCCAATATCGATCTCCCACAATTTAAAGTTATTAAACTGAAGTCCTCGCGTGATTGCAATACCTTATCGGCACTCAGTCAAATTCTTTAATGTTTATAACACCTTATTAGACACTAAAGACGTATTCGAAACCAAAATTAAACTCAAATTTCTACTTGAGCATAGTTAGTAAGGGGTGGCGCTATGTGGGCGCAATAGCTCCACCCTTTTCTAATTGTACTGAGGCGATTTCACTTTATTAATCAACAAATCAATTGAAATTCAATTATAAGTAAAGTTACATCTCTGCTTATGTAATTTTTTTTTGTAAAAACCTTTTAAAACGAGTCTTTAACAAATAATAAAGTACACGTTCACCGTAAAGTTATTAAAATCCCTTGAATTATAATGTTATCTCCTACTACACGTTACAAATGACGTTCTATTATACCAAACATGGCATAGTTGATTATGTCGAACAAAATAGTTGAACTGAAAATTTATATATCTTTATTACTAAATCTTCTGTACGTGTGTTAGTCATTGAACTAGTCCTAAACGGCGGGACCGATTTTCATGAAATTTTTTGTGTGTATTCCAGGGGGTTTGAGGATGGTTTAGATTCACAATACGGTCATCTAGATATTGATTTTTTAGCTAAAATATTTATTTACAATCATTTAAGTTTGCATATTGCAGTGTATTAAACATATATCAAAGATTTAAAAGCTCTATCCTAAACGAATACATAAAGTATTCTGTCTAACCAAACATGAGAGGAATAGTAGAGTAAGACTGTTGGATTATGTTCCTAGATTTCGGTTACCTAACTGTAATAATTTATATGGTGAGCGCACCTGGGAATATATGCTACCAATGTTTTTGAATGAGTTCTCAGACTCCAATTATGAACTGATCTGTAACAACGCTGACAAATGTTTAAAAATTATGCGCAATATATATTTAGTAAACCCTAGCAGGTCAAATTGTTTATTATTGTTTAATATAGTAAATGTTGATGTAATGCATAGTACCTAGTATATAATATATAGTAATGTTGATAGTTTAGTGTTAAAATTAGTTCCAGTCAAAAAAGGCAGCGACAGATAAACCTCTTGGATTTCGTTCGCTGGTATGTTTTGTTTTTTTGATCAGTTATTAGTATGATATGTAATTATTAAATAAAAAAAAAGACAGCAGGAGACAACATAACATTCGACAGGACAACGTCTGTCGGGTCAGCTAGTATTTAGTTCTTTTTTTTTCAATAAATTGTAAACAGCTAGCAAAAAAACTAGGATAGAAAAATATAACCTGTGTGGGTGAAACAAGCGTCTATTTCCAAGTTCAAACACCCCAAAAATTTGACACCGTGCAGGGTGCACGCAGTCCTCGGGGCCCCACGTCCATCGGAGGGTGATGCCACGCGACCAGGAGACCTATTTTTGAATTACGAATGCGACTTCGAAATCACCGATGTGACTAATAATCACCGATTTTCAATAATTCTTATTTTTGAATATCACTGATGTGATTACCTTAGTCACAGGTGTGATTTCATTACGAGTGCCCTCACCCACTCGTAATCAAGTCATACTTGTGGAAATGTTATCTGTGTTTTGTTTGATTTTTCAGTCTATATGTAGCATATATATTATATAATGGTTAAGCCGGCAATAACCGGCAGTGGTACATTCTGCGTGGAACCGAACTCTTACATTTATGTGTGTACTTTATCTATGTTGGCAGCTCTGCGATCGACTTTCAAAAACTGGATGTTTAGGAATCCGTGACCTCAAAATCACCGCTGACTAAATAGTCAAATCGCATTCGTAATTCAAAAATAGGTCTCCTGGAGCTCTAGTTTTGAGTTATTTTCTGCACGGCGCGCGCTTGTTTCTTTTAAAATTCTATTTAATTAACAATAAAGACCAAAATTGATATTAATTGTCATTATAACACACAAGTGATTATTTTCAGTGTTTATCAATTTTGAGTGATTGTTTTTAGTGATTATCAAGAGATTTATCGAAAGCGAAACAGAAATCAGCAATTTGATACTGCTGATTTCTACTGTGCACGAGACACTCGACGAGCGCTCGACGTGAGATGAATGATTAAAAAATTAAGCAACTGGGACCTTGCGTATTAATCATGCGTCCCGATTCGAGCTTTAGTGGATAGTCTTCTGTACTTATTGCTTTTTTAGCTTATTTAGTTAATGAAAATTAGTATCTAGCGTATTATGATAAATATATATATATATATATATAATATATATATATATATATATATATATATATATATATATATATATATATATATATATATATATGTATAAAGAAGTCGTGTTACATCACTAAAGAGACTGATATGATCAAGTAATCGTTTAAATTGTCAAAAACAGCAGGATAATTATCAAATTAGAAAAAAAAAGGAAAACAAACGAAAACTATTTCTTCTTTCTCCTACCGTGTTCCCAATTTTATTTGGAGTCGGCGCAACATGTATTCCTCTTCCACTCTTCTCTATCATCTCCGTACACGCCCATCCTCTTCTCGTCAATAAAGCCAGTAGGGTCAATAGGACCAAAGGCTAGGCTGAGTTTAGTCGGTAGGTCTGTGTGGTCGAGCCGCCTCGACAGCACCAGGATGGATTCTCAGCCTCCTCTCCTGAGGAAAAAAAAAGCCTATACTCTTTCTTGTCCATAAATGAAAAATATTTATTTATTATTCTAACTATTTATTTATTATAGAGATCCAAAACGTTTATAAACGTTGTTTTTAACGATTTTTTATTATCTTTTGTCGTATGACACATGTGATGTGTATAAATGACTAAATAAGCAATTTTAAGTAAAACAAAATATTAAAGTAATCGAGTATAACGACTACAAACTTACGAAATATTAAGTAACCTGCGGCACAACGAATTACATTCGATTCCCAAATAGATCCCCTGAGTCCTCATCCAGATCCTCAATCACCCATCAGCGGATCCGCCTGTGTCTGTGAAGTAAATGTTCAGTTCTCTACTGTAAAGATACTAATGATATAGAAAGTAACCAATAATTAGTATTGGGAACTTTATATATTATTAGATTGTTACTCGTATATAATATATAGTATTTAAAAAATCTTGAAAAAAACTCCAATACTTTACGTATGTACATAAATTATAATTCTCCAATAAAGTATATCATAAGGTTTCAAATCGCACAAAATGTAAAATCTATGTCGGATCCCTGAAATGTATTTAATGAATAAACATACGTACATTGGACGAAGTCCTATCATATACATAGTAAATGTTTAATAAACCTTGAGATTAGATATCCAACCCTCCCAATAATAAGCCTTAATTTAACACGGGTCCCCAACCCAAAGTAAGTAGCGCCATGGTAAAATTTATATTACATTTTTTACTTTAATAACATGTTCATTAGAATTAAGTGAAGAATAAGTAAAGCAATTAATGTTAGCATCTTTGAAGACATCATTCGTATCTCTTTATTCGTTGTAATAGATAGCTATAATGTCGAAAGCAGTTAGTTTCATCCTTTTTGCTATCAAAAAGTAGCGAATAATATTAATTATTTATTTCTAATAAAGCCGTACAGCCTTCAAGGCTACGCCAGCTTACAAATTTTAACCTTTATAGAGGCTATGTATTTACTCTGTTTACATCACACTGTCTGAGAAATTATGAATGTGTTTTATAACTAAGGGCTCCATAGCTAAAGGAAACAAAACTAAAATGTTATGCAAGAAGAAGTTCTTCCTTAGTACAATGAGTTTCAATCGTAAGTTCCTCACGTCGGAGCTCGTTCCTAGAACATACAACCAACATTGTATCTACCATGAGTTTACATTTGTTTGTAGACTATATTTGTATGAAAAGTTAGTACAGCGCCCCTAGCGATACGTAATTGTACTATTCTTTCATACTGAACTGACATGATTTCTGTAGCTTACTGTACATTAAATACCTATCAAAAACGATAGATAACTAATGGTAGAGCCACAGATAATAAAGGTCTTTACTACGATCGCACAATATAGAACATAGATATAGAATTATAGACTTTTCGCATCCATTGAGTAAGATGTGATAAAATCGAACCATAGATATTAAATTTAATATATGTGATGATTTAAACCTAAGATGGCTAACTTACTCGTACGTCTAATCGACGGACAGCGCAAGGTAATATCGCCGTCTCTTTATAACGACGCCTCGATACGTTGTGGTTAAGTTAGTCGACTCAGTCGCCGATTAGTTCGTTGCCGAGGAGCACTCACCGAATAGTTAGTGTAATAGTTTTTTTAAATAAGTTACCTTTGTCTGTTGTGTCGACGGCTGGTTAGTTTTAGCGTCAGTAATTTAATTTTAGCTTGAGAGTGTATTCTTGTTATTAATTTTGTGGAGAACTACATAAAAATAGTACATTTTAAACTGATAACACAAAGATGTTGATGTAAGGGATAGAACAGACCTAAACAGTCCTTTCGCGAATCTTTAGGAGTTTTACTGAAGAGTTAAAATCGAATAAGACTCGTTAACTTCTTCAAAAGCAAAAATCATCAAAGAAAAACGTGTGCGAAGTAAAAAAGCGAAGGCCCAAAAGAATCTTCGGTTGCAATATGTCGTGATTTTTATGTCAATGTGCTAAATAAAAATAGTTCGTTATCTATTGCAATGACGTATTATTTGCAAAGGAGTGGGTTAAATGTAATTTGTTAACGGTACATGATAAAAACTTTTATAAGGGAATGTTATTTTATAGAGATCTAAATAAAGGAAAATAAATAACAAAAATGTTTTTTTCTTATTATATATAATTAAAGTAACGATTAACTATCTCCATTCAGACTGTATTTAGTAATTTTTTCGACGTATTTTTTGACGAATAGTTGGCTCAAATACACCATAAGGTTAGCTGTCTAAGGTTAAGAATACTAGATAGCGTGCTATAATTTCACGTATAAACTTCTCAAAATTCCCTCACAAATATCGCAAAATAACCTACCTCATAATAAGTGTCCTACGGTGAGGATTTGTTTGAGCTATGCTGATGACTCGAGCTCTGTATAATATTCGAACGTCCTTAGGGAATTAATTACACTAAATTTGTATGAAAATGCACTAAACAACAATTTTTGCAGATTTTTATACTTTATTTAATACTATGCGCTGGATATGTATATACTCTGAATGAGAAGATAAATTGTTTATGTATCCAGTTTGATTTATATATAACTTATAATTAAAGCTTAAATTAAGCTTTATTATTAGTCAATTGTGGCACAGAATTAGCGAGACGAATCTTTGGACTTCAGTCTTACCTTTTTCTTTTCGAGGGGAAATGCACCTTAAGCACCATGACACCGCGCTGGCTAGGCGCGGCCGCGTGTGGGGCTCTCCGATCAGACGGACCGACCTACCCACCTAAAACCCCCCTAAAAACCCCCGGTGTCCTCTAGCCCGTATCGTGGGTTCGTGGCGGGGTGCGCTTTTACGATTCTACCGCCACGACGCTCACGGGCCGGCTCGACCTGTTGATGGTATGGTCGAGCCTCCGCCAAGGGGTTGTCCGAGAACACTAGGACACCCCCCAGGTAGCGAAGCACTGAACTGCGTCCGCGGTGACCAGCCGCGCACGCTGCCATCTCGGTGGACAATTTTACCTAATTTATTTAATAAGAACAAAGTTCTCAGTTTCGTTTATTTCAAATATTCCTTCTTTTACACACAACTCTCTAATACATCAATATATGTAAACTTTAGAATATCACTCAATCGATTACAATTTACAAAAAATGCTTGACTGAAGCGCATATAGACTGGATAAGGAATCATTATCCGTAGAAGTTGGAATGGATGCTTAAAGCTTGTTTTAGAAAACCATAATTTTTTAAGTAAAACTTTGTAATAACACCGAATACAAGAATACACAGTGGCTATGATATTTATTTTCCGCTAAATTCCGTTCAGGAAGCAGATAGTGTCGAGCGCCCTCCTGCATAATACATGCGCTGGGCCCGAAACTACAATGCAAGCTTCGATAGTACTTCGCCGACAACGCAAAGACAATATAAATCTGTTATCCCCACACTCCCCTTTTATAACAAATGCAGTGGCGTTTTTACCTTTGGATGGATGGTGCTATCTGCAAAGACCTCCACTTGTCTATTTTGTCTTGTTATAATATTCTCTACATTTCCTATTTATTATATTGGTATCTAGTGTGTCAGAAGTGATATGTTATAATCATAAAGATCAGATAAGTACATTTACATTAGAAATGGTGAGTACTACTAAACATATCCAAAATAAAGGCTCACTCCTACTAAAAAAGTGTTAATTAGTATAGTTTAATGTGATAAAAATATGTACTCTGATGAAATTTTATTATTATATAAGTAAAATAACCGAACCTAACCCACAAAAAAACGTCCATGCACGCAGGGAGCTGGCTGATGGCGTGAGCATCACCTGTGCTGGAACAAGGTCATACGCGTATTCGAATTCCAGTACTTAACTTTTTAAATTTTTATAATAATGATAACATAACTAGTCATAAGGTTGCACATTTATAATTGTAAGCAACTCGTCAATGTCTTATTATGGCAAGATCGTCTTTTTGATATATTATCTCTCTTGCACATTTTCGTGTTAGTGCGCTAGTGTGTTGTATTAAACTTGTAATTACATTATTATAACTATTTAATGAATCATCAACGATAACCAGAACCAGTATAATAAAAATAAATGTATTGGCGAATTTATAACATAAAACATTTTTACATTTATTTAGTTTATAGAGTGAGACAATACAATAATATAACATATATCGTCCAATTTTTTTTTTCTTACAACCCATTCAAGACGTACTTTTAGCTGATAATAAGAATGGACGCAAGAAACTTATCAGCTTTATCAAAAGTAATAACATACTTTTACATTAAATTATGTCGTTACCATACAACGTACAATGTATTTACAATTTATACGGGAAAACAAATATTTACACTTTAGAATGCAATGTCTTTAAATCAACACCATGCATTGGCATCATTTAAAAAATTATTGACATTGAAATAGCCCTTACTCATCAACGTCTTTTTAACATCTTGAACTTATGTAAAGGCAATTCAGCTACACTATGTGGAATCTTGTTATAAAAATTTATAAATTTGCCCATAAGCGAACCACTAGCTATAATAATATAATCACAAATTACTCGATTCACACAGAAATAGTAGGAAATATTCCGTTACTTTATAGCTACACGAAAATTTTAAAGAACCCTTTTAATGTGTAGTGTAAAACTTACAATTCAATGTGTATTGTATGCAATGTTAAAAGGACATTTCCTTAAACAAATGGCTTCCATTAAAATCACAAAAAATACATACTTAAAAATATACAAACATTTATTTGAAAATTTAACACATCATCCTATTCTATCTTCCAGATTTAGGCAAAGATGTATTTAAACACGCATTTTAAAAATTATTTACAATTCCGCGAGCTAAGCACGAACCATTTGAATCCACACGCTAATTAGAGTCTCCTAGGAAATGTCTCCTCATCAGGCAATTATACAAAAGATATTACCAGCATTCGTATGTTCATTTTAAAAACATGTATAGATTATATTGTATATCTCTTATCGGTCATCTATTACACGTGTATATTTGTGTGACGGACACGTAGCACAGAGATAAAATATTCATCGTTTTTCATTCATTATCAAACCGTATATTTGTAATACAAATTTTTATGTAAATATTATTTTTGTGATTAAACGACAAATTAACGACTTTTGTTGCAAGAGCTCATTCTGTTTTGTTTTCAAATTGAAGTATCCTATTCGTTAATTTACTTGCAAAATGTTTAAAATAAGACTCAAATGGCCGTATCCTGTTTATTTTCTTAGAGTAACTAGGGTCCGTATAAGTATTAAAGATATTAATTTTAAATGTTTGAGAAAAAGGATGTTGATGTACATACGAACAACAAAGTGATTCTTATAAGGTTCTTCCTTTTGAAGTACAGAATTCTAAAATTGCAATAATTCTTGCACTATATGACAATTTTTAACCAGTTAGGTTGTGGTCGCTACTAATTCAAAATGTTGGTTACTTATAGATATATCATTCACAATGGTGTACAAGGATAGTTTTTATTTTTTATTATTCAATATTTCAGAATGTAACTATATCAGTTGTTTCAGGGTCAGTAAAATAATATTTGGTGGGATGTTTCTGTCAAAGTTATAATATTTGAAAACCCATACTGACAGCCAGTTACAAATAGTTTTTTTTATTCCGATTTAACGCTTAGAATCTTTTATCTATTAAAATTAAGTTGACAATAACTTAGGACATAGTACTTACTTGTACTAGTGTGGTACATATTAATAATTAGTCTTTCATCTTTTATTTGTGTGCTTTTTACCTCCCTATCCACTAATCTATCATATTAAAATTTTGTAATATTAGGTTACAATGTTACAATATTATGTATGTAATATTTACAATATTATGTTTTGTAATTTTTGTAATAAAGTATCATAAACATATTAACTTCCAACAATAAATGTTTATTTGATATTAACTGAGACTAAATTCTCCTGATTTTTTTGCTGTATTCTTTAACGTCTGTAGATACAATTAATTATTAGTCTTATTCATTCTTCAATTTAGTAAACATTACTTAAAACAAATATGAATATGACGGTAACTACAAATATAAAACAAAATTGCGCTGTAATCCATTTCGAAGAATAGTTTTATTTTAATTATTTAGCTATAAGTAATAATTTAAATCTTTGGCCGCGAAGACGCCGACGACAGACGCCTGGAAACAGATCTCGCTAAGGATCTCTACTACAACGATGAATTGTCACAGCCACTGCCACTGTCCAGGAGCTTTCTTAGAAATGTGCCCTGCCAACTGCCATTTAAGGTTCGCAATATTATCTGGACAATGTCGGTGACAATTTTCAGAGGAATTCCCAACATAACGCTTCGCTATTACCCTTTAGGTGACTTTGAGCTTCCTTATAAAACTCATCGTAAGTAACCAGGTCAGGCCAGTGCAATGATAGTATATAAAATCTATGTCACACCAAATAATTCCCACAAATCAAACATAAAATCGATGTAATACCAAATAAGGCCCACTAATCAAACACAAAATGTATGTAGTGCCAAATAATTTCCAGAAATCAAACACAAAATTTGTGTAATACCAAATAAGGCTCACTAATCAAACACAAAATCTATGTAATACCAAATAAGACCCACAAATAAAACATAAAATATAAGAAAATATCAAATAAGGCCCACTACTGAAACAATAAATGTATGTAATCCAAAGTCTTCCAAAAACGCAAATATGGAGTTGACCTAACTGTCGAATAATTTAGCTATAGCTTGTAATGATGAAATAAAGTTATATAAAAAAGTTAATTAATAATGCGGTGTTTTAAACGTTATTAATAAAAACAATATTTAGTGCGGTGCTGGAAATCAAATTATAGAATACGTAAGTCATTCAAACAGACTTTAATGTACTTAAAATGAAGAATTAGAAACAACAGAGAGATAGGTAAATCAACAGTTAAGCAAATGAGGTTATGTAGCTTGTAAGCTCAATAAGTGCCTGGAAAGGCCTGAATATAGATTATTCTGATTTTCTATTCATATACGTCAATATGACGTTGATGTTAGAATACTGCAGCCAGTGGACTATTGAATGGGCTCTCTTAATCATCAGTCAACAAGTCGACAGGATCGACAGATTATACATCTCCCTGACAGGCAGACGTCCCCCTCCGCGCGTTTGTCGCATAGCTCTATAGAGACACTCATTAATTCACCCGTTCATAACAGCTTGAACTAAACCGTAGTAAAACAAATTGTGTACACTAAAGAAGTGTACGACTCCGTCGTGCTTTGCCAACGATCATCAACCTTTATACTATTTAATTAAATAATAATTAATAGAAACAAATAAAATCGTGCTTTACTAAAGTCGTGATGAGGGAACAAGGCACTTAAGCAGTAGTAAAATACAAACTATTTCAATTAATAATTATGGGCGAATTTAAACGTAAACGTACGTCAGCCACGTAAAATCCGGGATATTGAACACTATAGATGGCATGGAACAACTATTTCGCTTCGAGCAAGACCGGGCAAAGCGCGGAGCTGACATCTAGTCCAATAGTTGATATTTTTTTTTATTGTTCTTGAATCTTAAATTGATTTCTACAATCTGTCAACAGAAGTGACAATGGGCTCATTTGACGACCATAGCGTCGACGACAGTGGTTACATTTAACAAAGATCTAATATTCCATAACTGTATCTTTAGTTATTGCCATGCTTAGGCGCTTGATGTGACTGGATCAGATGATGATCTACGCAAAACGACTAACAATGGACCCGAAATGTAATCAAAAACTGAACTGCTTTAAGTCCAGCATCACCAAGAGTCCAATAAACAGCGAAAATACTTTAGTGGCGCATGACAATTCCAAGTGCGGCCAATATAGTATTGATCGACAAAGACTGAACAAATGTCATAGATGGTGACTGGGATTTTGCATTGCAGCGTGAAAAAGAATATTGTGGTCATGGAAATATATAGTAAAGAATAAATATACATTACATAAAGTAAGTAGGTATGGCAAAAACAATAAGAAATTTGCTTTATAAAATAATTGTTCTTAGTCTATGCTAAAAAAAGTAATAACCTTAAAGTTCGATTTTTAATTCGAGTCAGTAAAATGACATTTCCAGTGTCATGTGTTATTACATATTTATAATAAAAAAACGCTTTGATACCTAATAAAATAAA
Organism: Scirpophaga incertulas; assembly: GCA_036419045.1. NCBI lineage: Eukaryota > Metazoa > Arthropoda > Insecta > Lepidoptera > Crambidae > Scirpophaga > Scirpophaga incertulas. The sequence goes on from CM071644.1 coordinate 7,995,512, forward strand.
GCACGACTAAATGTCTAAATCTATTGATTGCCGAACATCGCTATTGTAGTGGGTTGTAGTGGGTCACCCTTTTTTGTATCAGTGACAGTTGCACTTGTCATTTTACTGACTCGAATTAAAAATCGTAGTTTAGCTCAAGTGTGTCTCTGATAGGCACATGCATTACATAGTTATCGCCCAACGAATAATAAAAAATAAACAAATATTATACAACCCAATATTATTTTATGACCATATGAGTTATATAAGTATTTTTTTAAAGCTAGCTAAATTATAAGTTCTAATAAACAGCTTGTCCGTATCAAATTAAAGTTTCGGTCAAAATCACTTAAGGTACTTTGAACAGTCCTAACATGAGTATTAATGAGCCTAGGCCAGCGCCCCCTCTTAGCCCATTCATGAGCGCCAGTTGTTTTAGTAGTGTTTCATTTTAAATGAAGATGAAAGGTAAAATAAAGGTTATGTAACAAACAATCCTGAAAAAAGCCAAAGAATTGATCCTATGCAGCTAACATCCAGCGCCTTCCTACTGTTTATCTTCACCAATTCGTCAGTACAACTATTGCGGTTTGCTACGAATGCTATCAACGCTCCCGGTAACTGGCATAATCACTCGAGAACCTACGAACTCTATTCCTGCGAGCAATGTACTCTGGCCACTGCGATGTCGGTATTCTGTATAACGATTTGTGATGACTCTCAACACTTTGTAAAAATAACTCAAAAACGTGGAGGGTGTACCCATTTGAACAACTAAACGGGTTCTCTCCCTTTTTAAACAACAGTGCCACCACACCCTAAGCGCGTGTGCAATTCAATTTTGATATTGATGGTATGTGGTATACCAAATTTTTGTGTCATATTGTATTTTGGTGTACTATCCTTTTTGATTGTCGTGTATATTTACAATATAAAGTATTGCATTGAATAACAATATTCGTAGAATTTGCATATGAAAGACATATGGGAACTTAATGACAAGAAATCTAAATAATTTAAAATATTAAAATCTAAAGTCAAAGTCCGTTCGATGACATATTACCACTGGGCACGTTTCTCTAGACAGTCGCGCTACAATTGGTATCCTATTTCTGCCAAATCATTTGGTTTAAAATGGTACGTTTTAGTGTTTACCATCTCTTTACAGTAGTAAAATTCTTCTTACTCTTAATAATGTGAGAATTTTACATGTATATATACAAAATCTGTCACCTCGCAGACCACCATTCTCAATTACTTTCCAAAACTCAATTTCATAAGAACTCGCTTTATTTACAGACTTTAAAATGATTTAATATTCAGTCATTAAAAATATTAGTCAGTGAGGCTACAATTTTGCATTTGCATACAAATTCTTTTCGTTTTGACGTCAACGATTAGTAGTATTATGATCTCTATTTAAAGACAAAAGTCTAAAAAAAGCAGATAAATGTAATACAACCCTTTAGAATGTCACTTGAAAATTATCCTTATCAATCAAAACCATAAAAAATAAAAACAATGTCTGTCAAGTTATAAATAATTATTTAAACATTAACATACGTACAGAAATTGATTAAGCTTGTCAATTAGGTTAGGAAACTGATACCGATTCCATCGCTAGCGCCCATTTGTATTCATGTATAGTAGGCTGGGACATAGCAATGCTGTTAATAGTGGCTGACTAATGAATGAGGTCGGTAGGTCACGTGGGTTCCCGTGAACCAGACGGGGCACTTATGGGAACTAGCAACAACGACGAGTCAAGTATAGGTACACAACGATTATATTAAGATTTGCTAGATGATAGAAAAATTATAGATAGCACTTGTACGCCAATTTTAGTACCTTAATATTGTGTACACAGAACTCAATTAGTAACCTCTTTAATAAAATATAGAGAAAGTAATTAATAAAATCCTGTAGTATTAACTCCTAGAGAAAAGAGTAGCCTACGAGTATATATCGTTATAATTAACTCATAACTCATATAAAAAGAAATGTACGAGCCAAAGACAGCATGCGTTTTATATTAATCTCTTTATTTAATACGAGATTTCCGTCCGCGGCTTGACTTGCGACATAGAATTTTTCAAAGGGTATGATATATTTTCTTGCAGTATAAATTATCGTATATTCTTCCCCGTGCATCCAACCATCCTCATACTTAATTGCATTAAAACCCAGCCGGCAGTTTTTATCAGCTTTTCCTACAGCATAAATATATTATCCCCGAAGTAAATAATTCCCTATTTCCTTCTCCGGGTTTATACTTGACCCTATATCAACTCTTATCAATTGGTTCAGTAGTTTGTGAGCCTATTCAAATAAAAACTTTCACCCCCTATTTTTACTCCCTTTAAGGTATTTTTTTATAAACTTTGAGGTCCTGTTTATTTATAATTTAATATCTAATCAAAAGCCAAAAAAATAAGATTCATACTTCTAGCTTTAACAATGATGTTATTTCCATACACAATTTGGTGCCTTACTATAACCTAATACAGCCCTTTTTTCTCAGGCTCGAAACTTTTGTCATGAAAACGCGACAAACAGATAGACTTGCATTTTCACAATATCAGTAATTTGTCGAGTAAGGATAAATGACGGCAAAATATAAAATGTCTATTCAAGGGTGGACTTATTTCAGAAAAATACCACGCTGGACATATAAACCATGAATATGCGGGACTAGAGAAATCCAATCATAATTAATAAATTATTTTTTATTATATACATATATCAATATATAGATAAGTAAAATATATACTAGTACTTGTAGTTGTAGTTTTGTAGACAGTTTGCTTTCATCTTCCGCTACCTCAGTAGCAATAGCCGTTAACCCCAAAATTTCCCGATAACAAAAAATAATCTTAAACATATTCAATTACAAGTTAGCATAGTCAACATATTAGGAACGGAAACAAAGTCACATTTAAACCACTTAATGGGCCAACAATAGGTTAGCTATCAACTCTAAGGGCCTAACACTGCCGGCCGGAAATCGAACCCGGAGCCTCGCGGTCAATCACCCCGGGGATGGCTCACCCTCCGAGACGAGCCCTTAATGTGTCCCTTTAGTTTTTTCTCAACTATATTGCAAACAAGTTCCTGGAGGGTGACAAAATGACTGTCTGTAAATTAGACAAGAAAGATTTACGATTTAGAAAAACCTTTAAATCTCTCTAACTAACCCTATTGCTGGATTACGCGGATTCTACGTGGACCAACTATTTCTCGAATAGCATATTAACACTATTTGACGCCCTGAAAAGTTTAAGTAACAAAAGGAAACTTAATTTAAACAAACTGAAGATTAAAAACAATTAAATGAAAAACAATATTGTGACTGATTATATGATAGATTAGTATTTCGAATAGCTTATATATTATTATTAATATTTAGAATAAAGTAGATTAAGTCGCGGGCACCAGTTAGTTATATCTTTATAAATTGTTGCATATGTGTTATTCTGATATAAAAGCTATATTGTTGTAAAGTTTCATTTTTTTTTTTATTTGTCATTGAATGTATACGCTCTTTTTTTGAAGCTTCCCATGTCGTAACTGTTCGGAAATACCGCGGCCGAAAGTTGGTTCCATAACTTTGTCGTTCGCGGGAAAAACGTACGCGAAAACCGCACTGTGGAGGACAGCCAAAATTAAGATGGTGGGATGGAAAGCCCCCTCCGTGACGCACGATACAGGAAATCGGTCGGGGCAGTATCCAAACAACTCGTCAGAGCACTCCCCATGGTATATGCGGTAGAGAACACAAAGAGACGCGACATCTCTCCGCAGCGCCAATGAGTCCATACGACCACAGAGCACCGGGTCGTCGACAATTCGAACCGCTCTTCGCTGGATACGGTCAAACGGAAGGAGCTGGTACTGAGGAGCTCCGGCCCAGAGGTAAGAGCAGTTTCCATATGTGGCTGACCTGTGCCTTGTAAAGTTGTAGGCGGTGGGTCGGCGTGAAATACTGTCTCGCCCTGCTTAGCACTCCCAGCTTTTTTGAGGCTAATTTAGCCTTGCCTTCCAGATGACAGCGAAACTGAACATCGCTCGATATGTCAACGCCCAGGATTCCGATGGTTGACCCGGCATCAAGGGAAGCGCCTTCAAAGTTTATGGTTGCGACAAAAGGAGTTTCTTAGCGGTAAACGCGCAAACTTGTGTCTTAGAGGCGTTAAACTGGACTAGATTTAGTCGGTTCCAATTCGAGACATGGCTGAGAATGTCATCGATATCAGACACAAGCTTGTTTCGGTTCTCAATAACGTCTGATGTGGAATATTTGCACTTCTACCTCGCCCCCTCCCCTTTCTACCTCGCCCCTCCCTGAGAGGGCGAGCGTTCCGATAAAGCCGATAGGGCCCCAGGCTTTCTGCCGGCCAAAGGCATTAGGCAGTGTTTAGTTGGTAGGCTGACCTTCGGTCAGAGTCCAACATAACCACCCGCCGTAGACCGGCGCGGGTGGTATCCGGTGCGAGGTCGTCCGAGCACCAGGGGGTTGTCAAAACGACCACTGTGGTGGCGTGCCCCCTATGAGGATTCACTGCCTCCTCCCGCGAGGAAAAAAAAAAAAAAAAAAAAAAATATTTGCACTTCCGCGATATAGTGGGTCTCCAGTGCTATCGTCTGCATAGCAATGGATACCGCAATTATGCAGTAAATCATTGGATATGCAGAAGAAACAAAGTGGGAGACAGCACGCATCCCTGCGGGACACCAGCGTTCACGGGCTGGAGTTCCGAGCATGAGCCATCAACTACGACTCTAATGCTACGCCAGAAAGAAAAACTGGTGACCCAAGTGCTGAATTTCCCAGATAGTTCATTCTATATAATCCCAATCTATTCAGTAGTTTTTACGTGAAAGACAAACAAACATCACAAACTTTTGCGTTTATAATATTAGTAGGAATTTATATACAAATGTAACAATGTAGATGATACTGTTTAAATGGCCAAATGGTTTTCGAGACCCAGGTCTAAATTTGAGATTGTGATTCTGCCGAAAACCTCGATTTTCTATTTATTTATATTTTATTTATTTACAATTTATTGTACACAACATAAAACATAGTTATAAATAATATAAAGAACATTAAATATTACAAAAAGTTAGGCTTATCTCTAACGAGATCTCTTCCAGCCAACCTGCAGTAGGAGACATTAATAAAAGTACAAACATTGAGTGTACCTACCGTTAAAAACAAAACATAAAACATAAAAAAGAAGGTAAAAAAAGTCTAAGTGTGTCTATTCCAACCTGAATGGATAACGTGAATCAGCAGATTTTTGGATATGTTGTTCTCCTTGACGAGCTTTTTGATTCAGAGATTCAGAATACTCAACTTTTAAAAAAGTTAACGACGCATTTTTCCGCTTCAGACTTCAGAGCCGACTTCAGAGCCCCTAGCAACAGAACAACATATCCATAAATCTGCTGATTCTGCCGAAAAATACGATTTGCAATTCAGACTTCAGGACCCCTAACGGAAAAATGAGTCATTATTTTTTTTTTGCGACCATTACATTTTTTGCTCAGCTCAGCAGGAGAACAACATATCAAAATTTAGAACTGGGTCCCGAAAACCACTTGGCCATTGAAACAGTATCATCTCTTTCACATACATTATAACAATTTGTCTGTTTAATTCAGTCAGCTTGAAATTATTCCGGCAATTATGTCGATAAATAAACAAAAATTCAAGACGACGTGAATTTCATAGTGCAACCACTATGATAACCGTTCATCATAGGTTCATTCCTGCGTAATGTGTTTCATATTTTACATCAATTTAATAAACAGCTCTATGTTGAATGAAGTTTTATAATTTTTTTATTAAACGAACATTCCTTTATTCATTTGGTGGCAACTGATTCGAGATCAAAGCTAACCTCGCCTCGAAGTGCACCCTGCTAAATTACAAATTGGGCTCTGGCGGATGTGATACCTTTCTGGGTTTTGGAAGTGTACCTACACCAGTCGTAAGTGCATGTTTTTTTTCCAATACACAAGTCACGGCTGAAGTATGGTAAAGTTCCTTAGTGGGAACGCAGAGACAATCAAAATCCCTCTGCTGGTTCACGATTACCTATCGAATAAGAAGTACATGGAGGTGCCTCATATAAGACACGCCAACAACACGGAATGACGTTCTTGCAGGAGAATGAGGGAACAAGAAATGGGTTGATGCATCGATACAATTATCGAAAACACATCCAGTCGCTATGTTGATAGTTTAAAAATACTCATTAGTAAGAATACATGTTGTATTATTAAGAATACATGTTGTATTATTAAGAATACATGGTGTATTATTAAGAATACATATTTCTCTCGTCTCTTTCTCCGGCGTAAAACTACAGCCAAAAACCAAAACTCCTTGTATGAAATGAAAACCAAAAGATGAGTGAGTCAATTGCTAGGGCGTCCCCCGTAAGCGACGTGAATGCGACAAGGGTGAACAATGCGATCTATGCTAGGGCGTTCCCCATAAGCGACGGTAAAGACAAGAACCGACATTCGCAATTAAAAGCTTTTGACAAACTCAGACTCGCATCCTGGAATCTCGGCACAATGACTGGACGCAGCAAAGAACTTAGCGAAATTCTGACAACTAGACAACTGAACGCCTGCTGCGTCCAAGAACTGAAATGGAAAGGATCAAAATCTAGGGATATAGGTAATGGCTACCAACTTATATATTACGGGACAGACACTAGGAGGAATGGAGTAGGCATTGTACTGGATAATCAACTTAAACAGAGAGTGATTAATGTGGATAGGAAAAGTGACAGACTAATTGCGGTGAAACTTGCTATGGACGATCAACTTCCCCTAAATATTTTATCGGCATACGCACCACAGGCAGGGTGTACCGCACAGGAAAAACAGGACTTCTGGAAGACCTTGATGAAATTTTGCAAAACATACCCCCTTCCGAATACGTCCACATCGGTGGAGATTTCAATGGCCACGTTGGAGAAAGCAATGATCTACACTGTGATGCCCATGGAGGCTTTGGGTATGGTGGTATTAACCAGCAAGGAAAGGATATTCTAAATTTTGCAACTAAACATGCCTTAAGAATCATTAACACATTTTTTCAAAAGAAGCAAGAACATCTTATCACCTATAAGAGCTCCAATCATTGTACACAAATAGACTTCATTCTTGTTGGCAATAAGAGCCTTAAGTTATATAAAGACTGTAAAGTCATACCAGGGAACGCACTGACATCACAACATAGACTCCTAGTATCAATAATGAATCTGCCAAGGCCCTTGAAAGCACACATAGATAGAACCGAGAAAATCAAGTGGAAAGAACTACACACCGATAAAGGATTAAATTTCCTTGAATGGGTACACACATATGTAACAAACGATAAAGACTGTAACAAATCGGCTGACCAGATGTGACTGACTTTGAAAAATCCTGCATAGATCAAGCTAAAACGGTACTGGGAGTATCGCGTGGAGCACTACGTCAACACAAAGAAACATCCTGGTGGAATGCAAGTGTTAAAGATCTTGTAAATTCAAAAAGAGATGCATTTAAAAAGTGGCAGAAAACAAACTTAGAAAAAGATCGTCTAGAGTACAAATGCCTTAAAAAGATAGCAAAAACTGCAGTAGCACAATCCATGGCAAGATCAAGAGAGGAGTTTTATAGCAAACTGGAACATGCCGAAAGTGAACATACTATTTACAAGATAGCTCGGCAGCGCCACAGTGCAACACTCGATATTAAATCTAATAAGTATATCAAAAATGACTCGGGAACATTATTAACCGGAAACAAAGATATAAACAAACGATGGAAGGAGTACTTTGAACAGCTAATGAATGAAGAATTCCCTAGCAAGAAACTACCGCATATACCACCTACCAAAGGACCTATTACACACATATCACCCGAGGAAATAAAGAAGGCCTTATTAAAAATGAAATATCACAAAGCCGTCGGTCCAGACCAGATACCAGCGGATATATGGAAGAAGCTAAATGATGCCGCACTACCTTGGCTTACCACTCTTTTTAACCATATCATCCAAGATGGTAGGATACCGGAATCATGGCGCAATAGTACCTTGTGCCCAGTATATAAACAAAAGGGTGATATTGCTGAGTGTGGTAATTATAGAGGAATTAAACTCACGTCACACACCCTGAAATTGTTTGAACGAATCGTTGCTGCCCGTATATCTAGTCATTCCCAGATATCTGAAAACCAGTATGGCTTTACACCTGGTAAATCTACTATAGACCCTATACAGACCATCAGAATACTCATGGAAAAACACCGTTTCAATAAAGAAAACCTCTATCTCCTATTCATTGATCTCGAAAAAGCTTTCGATAGAGTTCCCAGAGATTTGGTTTGGCAGGCGATGAGAGCGCAACATATACCAGAACACTATGTATCACTAGTCCAAGACATGTATGGGAACACCCAAACTAGTGTCAAAAGCCCTGCCGGTCTTAGCGAGTCCTTTCGTGTAGAAGTAGGAGTCCATCAGGGATCAGCCTTGAGCCCACTTCTATTTAATCTCTGTATGGACTATGTCACACGAGACATTCAACAGTCATGCCTAAAATGTATGTTATATGCAGATGACATAGTTCTTACATCTGACAATGCAAAAGACCTTCAGGAAACGCTTAACCAGTGGGTAGCGCAAATAGAAGACCATGGACTACGAATAAGCCGAAGCAAGACTGAGTATTTGGAGTGTGACTACGGAGGGACAGAAGAAGTCGGTTGCAATATTACATAGAACATCAGATTCTTCCCAAAGTGGACCATTTCAGGTATTTAGGTTCTATGCTTACCCCTGACGCAAACGTAGATAGAGATGTAGACCATCGCATCAATACTGCCTGGCTTAAATGGAGACAACTGTCGGGGGTGCTCTGCGACCGTAAAATGCCAATCCGAGTTAAAGGGAAAGTTTACAAAACCGTAGTACGGCCAGCTATGACCTATGGAGCAGAGTGTTGGACCTTTAAGAAAACACATGAACAGAAACTACATACGAATGAAATGAAAATGCTCAGATGGGCGGGAGGAGTAAACCGTCTGGACAGAGTCAGGAATGAGTATGTCAGAGGATCATTCAAGGTAGCACCTATTGCCGAGAAAGTCAAAGAAGCCGTCTGCGTTGGTTTGGCCACATCCTGAGACTCGAAGATCATCATCCAGTCAAACAAGCCCTTAAGATACCTGACCGCCCACGAGGAAGAGGCCGCCCACCAGCCACCTGGTGGTCAAATATGCAAAAAGAGATCCAGTGCGAGAATTTGTGCACGCAGACAAGTCAGAACAGAGATCTCTGGCGCAAACGTACAAGGAGACCCGACCCTAGATAAACTGGGAGAGGGTTGGACAAAGAAGAAGAAGAGATTTCTCTCGCTCTCTTCTTCACATGAAAGTTCAGCTGACTAAAGGAGCTTTACCTCAAATAATCTACCGGAACTTCCCAAACAGTGGCAATAGTTTCACCCTCAATTACAGTTCGAGCTAGTAAAAATTGGCGAAGTGTCAGTGGATATTATAGTTTTGTCTAATCCATCAAATGCAACAGGCTTCATTGTATTTATGTGTGGATATAAAAAAATAAAAGAATTAATGTAAATTCGTGACAAAATTTGGTACTGACAAATAAACATTGGTGAAAAGGCGTAGGATGCCAGCAACGGAAAACAAATGATGTGGAAATCCTTGGGGAAAACTTACATGAGTGGTGAGAGGGGTCTCTCGGATAAAACAATGATATTTTTTTAAATAACGCATATATCCAGAATTCCACAGCACGTGTATCTACGCAAAAGCTTCCGTGGCAATGGCTTATTCTAATCGGGAGGTCCAGGATTCGGTCCTACTCTAATGTATTTGTATTTTACGTTATTCAAATTTGGTATGAAAATTACTGGGAGCGGTTATCACAGCATATGTGAAGTCAACTAATCGGCACTGAGCCTGTGTAATGACAAAGATATATTTATCGTCTATATTTACATATTTTATTAATTTATATGCACATAATAAAACTTAAAAACATGAATACAACACAAAAGATAACATTAGTACAAAGGAATGCATTTTCCTCAGGGGAACAAAAAAACAACAGAAGTACAAAGGAATTGTTTATTTCTTACAAAAGTTGTACCAGTAAAAGCTACAAAAAGAAAGAAACAACACGTGCACTATATAAACTATGAAATTAGATTTTAAAATCTTCTGACATATAAGAGAAAAACGGATTGATGACTGGCTGTCATACCAGCACACAGTCCAAACCGCTGGGTCTGAAGACTCCAAATATGACACAAGTTCCTTATGACTTCTAAGGGTATACTGAGAATTTTTTAAAACGCACTCCCTAAGGCAGTGAAACAAAGTTTAAAATGAGAAATGACGTTTCTTGCCATATATTTCTCGCATGTACTTTACTCTATTACCACAAATGAGTAATACCGGTTTTAGGCTTTTATCAAATTCAACCCCTTAAGGAAAGAATGTAACGTGTTATTTTTTTACTATTGCTTTCAGCACAATTTAATCATCAAAATACTTTTAATTTCATTATTAATTTACAATTTTAATTCTTGTTTACATATTCTATTAGGATTTTGTGACAGATACTTATTTTCTTTTGTTAACCTTTTTAAGTGAAAGTAAGAGTGAAGGGATCGGAACCTGTACAGCCTCAGCATAAGTGCAATTTTTTTGTCTTAATTTATATTTAATAAATTTTACTTATAACAAGATGGACATAGGGACAAAACATTTAGTTTCTGTATTCATTTAATCAGCATACAGATGGTGTTGAGTCTGTGATAGGAGTTTTAGTTGGAATTGTAATTTAGAACTTAAATTTCAATATACAAATCTATGGTTGTAGAGATTTGATAGGTGAAGCCATAGACTGTAATAGTAAACCTTATCATATTTTCATAACTAATATATACCTAATATTATCTATTAGGAGTTTACTTAAAACAAATTCTTTTGTTTTGGTTTATTAAAAGAAGTTTTCGTTTCTTTCTCCTTGTTGGACAAGTCCGCCTTTTCTTCACTCGGTGATACTTCCAATTCGGAACGGGACGGCTTGATCTATGGTGATCCCTCCGTGGCTATTTATTGGCTATTTCGAGTCATGGCTGTCATTTTGACGTCGGCGAGGAGGACGCGAAGGATGGGTCTTTCGGCGTTCCTCTCCTGGCGGATGTGCCGCTTTAGGCCTCCGTGAAGATGATTTAGCTTGTTTTATTTAATAGTTTTACTTTTTGATATCTTTTCTTTTAATATTTTTTAATATCGGCGTAATGCCGTAATTAATTTCGTCCTGCAATCCCAGATAATGGTGAGTTGTATTTTCTTCTTTTGTTTAACTTTAAGGATTTCCACATGTTCGTGGGATAGAATTTTCATGTTTATACATTGTTGTAGGGTTCACGGTATACCTCGGAATCATCTCAAATATAGGGCGTTTGGGCCGTTTCATCCCAACGTGACTTCATGCACCCAGCCATGCGGTGATGTAGGTTGTCTTACTTATCAACGGAAATCCCTGCCATCACCGATGGAATCTCAACGTATAAGGTGACCTCTTACCATTCTTACTGTTTTGCGTGTGTGAACCACCGTATTTTGGAGAAATTATTTTTTCTGACATTGTGACATTCACATTGGGTGACGAATGGAGGATGGCTCAGCTCAACACTTACTGAACTTAAAGTGTAATGTGTGCAAATACCGTGCCCATTGAAGTGGACTGTAATATATATATATATATATTTTCTTTTTTTGATTTGTATTGAACTGTAATCTTTTAAAATGTAATTATAAACTTACATATATACATTTCTTGGTTTAATTTTATCACCTAACCATTTGAAGGTCTGTTTGTATTATGTGGAGGCGCCCATATCATTAATCCTAAATATCTACATATATCACCAGGTCGGTTCGATTCCGATAAGGATTATACCCACACCCTGATCTTAGCCGGCAAAAGTTCTTTTTTCTTAAACTATCATAAAAAGAACGCTACAAGAATATTACCGAATAAAATTTGAAAATCAACTAGAGTATCGTTTTCATAGTTTTTTGAGACGCTGATTATATAAATAACAACTATTGTAATATCAACTTTGTTGGTAACAATAATCCTAATATATCAACCCTGATGGGGTTGTAAAGTTAACATCTAATTAAAAGTTTCTATTGTAGAACTACATTTAATTTCAATATTTCTTCCGAAACAATAGCGATCCTATTGGCAAATAAGTAAAAATGTGTTTTAAGCTTTTATTTATATCTGAAATCAAAAATCAACCGGGGTTTCATTATTATGTTTTTGCGGGTGCTGCTTACAAAAATAATATCTAATGTTACAGATATGAATCAACATTATCCCCTTTCGGTGCGATGGGGTTTAAGTATTTAATAGTAGTTAAGTATTTAATAATTATATTCTGCATCCAATTATTACTATAATTCAAGGTGCAAGACAGTAGTCGTATCTACATAAATACTATGTACTATATGTGTGTGTGTGTACTATATATATATATATATATATATATATATATATATATATATATATATATATATATATATATATATGAAATTTTGCATAAGCATTGTTTATCAGAATTGATGAAAGACTTATTTTATATTTTATTCAAAATACTTCCAACCAATTTATCCAAAAGGAATTGAAGGTTATTTGCTTTAAAGTTGATATTTATACTACGCAATGCTTTTAGTTTAAATTAAGTTTTATTTTGATACATGTTTAAGATTGATAGTCTGATTTTAAGTACATATTGATTTTCGCAATTTTGTTACATTTATAAATTGTCTGTTGTAATTTTAAAAAAATGGGAGCAAAGCTGGTTTACAGCAATGGGAAATTGACCTTCTTGTACCAATAGTAGAAGATGGTGCATTTTTATTCCGTACTCGTTCTTATTTGTTATACAAAACACAAGAAAGCTAAGTATGCAAACATATTATCATAATAATATGTTATAAAAAGTTAATAACGTTAACAACCAATTAAAAATCATATAAGAACCATTTTAACTTCTACGCAGATAAAGTCGCGGACAAAAGCTAGTTTACATACAAATGAATTTCCGTAAATATCAAAACATTAAAAATTTTAATAAGCTACATATATTTAAGACGACAGATTACAATTTCAAGTTTCTTTTAAAATGCCTGTATTACTTTGATTTTTTCTGCACTAAGCCAAGATTGTTTAAGAGTGAATCCCTTAAAGCTTTAACCAAGGAATCTTAGGAATGTGCTGATGTCATTGTAATTATTCATTATGTAATTTAAAACTATTGTAATTGTATCTATGAAATTAAATATTGTATCTAGGAATTGTACTCAAACATATATTAATGGTAGGTGTATTGTAGACCAAATATAACGGAATACTTAAAGCATACTTTCACCTTTATATATAACATATATCATCACAGCTCATATACGTCCCCACCGAGGGGCTCGAGCCTACCCTAACTACGTTAGGGCGATTAGGCCTTAGTCAACCACGCTGGCCCAGTGCGGGTTGGTTGACTATGTACACCTTTGAATCGCTTCGCAGATGTACGCAGGTTTCCTCACGATGTTTTCCTTCACCGTAGGAGCGTCGGATAAATGTATATGAAATTCGGAACGAAAAACACATTGGTACACGGTGGGGATGAGATCGTGGGCCTCTCGATTCTATGCGGCGCACAAACCAGTGCCGAGACCACAGCGCCACCGACGCTCTATAACATATATATTATTCTCAAAAATAAAATTATATAACTATTTATCTCATTCATGTAATAAGCTATGGAACTATATTATATATATACTATAAACATAGGTTTATACGTATTTCTTGTTTTTATAATATTATCCGAATGTAACTGTTTGTACCTAAATAAAAAAATAAATAATAAACAAATAAGATTATGTTTTCATGCCATACTATCTTACTGGAATGGGCTCGTGCCCTTTAGGGAGGACGTATTATGAGCTGTGCATCAGCTGGCTGGCGTGAAGTCCAACATAATCACCGTAGCACTTGCCGCTGCAGTGGTATCCTGGAAACCTGTCGTGCTCCTTGTGAGGATTCTCCGCCTCTATCTCCTGAAAGAAAAAAAAAACACATAAGGACTAAATCCGTTTGCAAAACAAACATTTAAAGCTACCCACATTACCGTTTAATAATCCTTAAGTAATACGACACAACGAGACTATTACTTGGATGACAAATCGCCATAAAACTCTACTAAACCGCCGAACAATTTGGCCAAAACCTAAACTAATCGAGTAATCCCTTCGTAAGACATAAATCCGAACCGTTTTGGTAATTGGCGAACGCACGGACATAACATAAATGTTGTGTATAAACTGCAAGACTACCGTTTCTAAGGGCGCACTTATACCTCATAAGTAACTTGAATGTGAGATATTATTAACTCAAAGCTTATTATTAATTACCTATATTATAATGTTATAGTGTTTTATATATTTACATACATATACTCCTACCCCCATGGGAATGAGATGTTTCTTTCCCATGGGGGTAGGCAGAGATCAGTTTTCCACTTGTTACGATCCAAACATACTTTCCTAGCTTTCTCGAATTTCGTTTCAGTGCAATATATACATTTTAATAAAATTTATTGCGGTTTTAGTTAAGTATACTTTATTGTAACTGAATTCTCAAGATTTGATATTCATATATTCGCAGTGTATCAATCAGGATCGTAATAATATTAATAGAAAAAATAAGAACGTGATATGAAAACAACAAATCAACACCAAGCATGGTAAAACATAATTACAACAAGTTATCATTCAACATTTTTGATCAGAACTCTAGATTTTTTAACCTTTTTATTAATTTTTGCTTTTATTAAAATTAAATAACGTTTTTTACTCACACTCCTATTTGATTTCGCTCACACATGCATCTATTCCATTCTCTGGCGCTCCGCGAACAAAGGTAAAAGTACCGCCATCTAGCGGTTGTTTGTAAGAAAACAACTGACTAGCCATCTCTCCTGTACGGCCATCTCCCATCTACTACGTAACATTTTATCTATAAACGCGAAAGTACTAAATTATGAATCAAACATATCACAATGTTCACTCTAGGGCAGGGTAGGCGAACCAATATTTTGGGCACGTCGCAGAATTAGGTATTTAAGACTTCGATCATATATTTCTGTAGATACACAGTTACCGTCTAAAAAGTGGCACCGGCGAAACAAGGCACAAACAGTAAATGTGCCTTGTTTCGCTCTCATTCATTCGGTGGCCGCGCGCGATTGATAATGTCAGCGATGCCGAAATGCGTAGTTTATAATTGTAAAAATGACACACGTAAAGTGCAAAAGAAGGATGGAATGTCATACTTCCAGTAAGTATACCTTTATCTTAATTTATTAGCGCATTTTTTATGAGTAAAACACTTTTATTCATATTATGTATCACTAAAATATCAATTTAAAACGCTTGCGTACCATGCCACGATGCGTATCGCATCGCATCTATCTCTTTCTGTCTCGAGTGGCTTACTCATATGAAAAAATAGCACAGAGCTAATGTTTCAGAAAAAGGTCAGTCATGGAGTCGCCTATACCATTTTTAAGGAAAAAATGTTTAAAGGAAAAAATGTGTATTTCGGTTTTAAAACAATTCATTGATTGCAATGTATTTAGAGACGTTAATGTACACTGTCAAGGAATGATCTTTGGTCACAAGGTCAATCTGTTAAAGGCTGTTATTGAAAAATATATTGATATACGTCTTCATTATGCTAGTAAATTAAAAACCTCTGAAATAAAAAACAAATCAAAAAGGCAGTTGTACAATAAATTAAATTTGTTCCAAGGCACTTAAGTCTTAAATGATCAGATTTATTGCGACTAGTTACAATACATTTAAATATACATTATTTTATATACAAAAAAAGATATATTATTTAACTGAGAGAAACTTTTTAATTTTATACGTAGTCGGATTTAATATTTTTTAATTAAATTCTTTTTTTAGCGCTTTTATTTTATAATTTACTCAGTATTGTTTGTAAGGCTCGGCAAAATAAAGGTTAAGAAACCCTGTCTTAATAAAGTCTGTACTTTCCTTAGCACCTAATTCTACATACTTCTTGGTTTATGTTTAAAATTTAAAAAGTTTCCGTACTGTTAAGTGTAAAAAAAAAACTAAGCATCTCCACTGCTGTCTATGTTCAAGTAGGATGCGATAAGACGCGAGCACAATATTCGGAGTCAAATGGAACGTAGGAGCATTATTATATTAAATGAATTTGTGCTTAATTGCAACAAACTAAGGGCTTATTATCCAATATATTTGTTTTCAAATATGTGTTGTTCATTTCTGATTTCGCGGCATCATTATATCATCGAAACCAGAAGATAATATGTAACGACCTTAACAAGGATTTATTTTCATACTTCATTACGTTACTTAAGATTAAATTGGCTTAAATTATATGACACTTTAGAACTTTTTTCAAAATTGTTACTATAATATACATCTATTCTTCTATGTATAGACGCGGGGTCGATATTTTGTTTGATTTTCTATGGAATTGTGTATCTACAGAAATATATGATCGAAGATTTAAGACGATCGAACGCGATGCTCCTACGCTGCGGAGTGTTCGGTGCGCGGGGTGGGGGCAGCGCGGCGGCAGTAAGTTTTGTTTTTATAATTTAGAAGTCACACTAATTTTACTGAAATTTAATATAAACATACCAAAATGTACCTCTTTTGCTTACTTTATTTAATAAAGAAATTTGATAGTATTTATAATTATTATTTTGCCAATAATCAGAAAGTCAAAATTATTTGATGGCACGCGAATGACCCCATTAAACTTTTTTTTAGAAAAAATGGCACGTTGATGCATACAGGTTCGCCTACCCTGCTCTAGGGGCTAATAAATTTATGGCGGTAGAATCGTGAAAGCGCACCCCGCCATGTGCCCCGCATGGGCCTAGAGAACACAGGAGGGTTTTAGTGGGTAGGCCGGTCCTCTCAGACCGGAGAGCCCCACAGACGGCCGCGCCTAGCCAGCGCGGTGTCAAGGTGCATAATGCATTTCCCCCGAAAAAAAAAGGGGTCGAATAAATTACAATTTCCTATGAAGCACTAACAATGACAAACGAACATTGCAGTTTAAGTTAATAATGTCGAAGAATGAATTCGCTTTAGGGATTCTGTTCAATTAGGTCCTAAATATATGGTAAGGTAGCAGGTAAACGATTGGATAGATTTATGCCAAATAGTCAATAGTGCCAATAGCCAAAATTGCACGCATGCAAAACAATAATTAGAACTACGAGTATGTTGCTTACCATGGTCACGTTTACAACTTCATTTATTAGCTAAACACTGCGGTAAAGGCAAACGAATGATTCTCTTAGGATCCTAGCGCACAGCAAAGCTGTTTTTATGACAGAATGATGCTTCAAGGCCATTCAAAGCATCAAGCGAAATTGAGCTCGTCTCGCATGCTAATGTTTGCCATGAATGGTTCGTAGTGGTTGGTGGCGTTAGCGTGACAAATATCCCAAACTAACTGTGTGAGTCTATACATATATTATTCTATATGTATTTCGCGGATTTCACCGACAATGATTTTGATGTGCAACTCTTTACGGTTCTGTTTCATATTTCAAAATTATGAAAATGATTGCTAGAGAGATTGAAAAAAAAGGCGAGCAACTGCTGCTCACACAACTACGCAAACACTGAAAGAAGCTTGAATTTTTTTAAACTATAACAACACTAGCTCTATTCGAAATATAGATAAAACCTACTTTGAAATTTAGAAATGCACTTTCATTAGAATCAAATGTATGAAGATTGTGCCTACAAACATTAATTACAGTTATTTCTTTGTTTCTCTGTTTATTAATTTTATATTTATGTAGTGTGATAATACTGTTTAGTATTATATAATGTTGTTTTTTATTTATGTTGCTTATAAATATAATATATATTTTAAGAACAGGCAATAATAATGACTAAAGTTTTTTATTTTAAAAACAACTTTCAAATAATTACTGTATCTAATGATAATATTTACATGTGTAAAAATGATTAACTGGCTATTCATTATAGATGAAACGACGTTATAGATAACGGAATGAAATATTTTTGCACATATAGTTTTATAAAACAACAATAAAATATTACATTCCGAGAAATATTACATTCTCGTGATGTTAGATATGTAAAATACAGTTACATCTTTTAGTCAGTATACTACATATATAATTCTTAAATAACTGCTAAAGTGTTATATACCTATAAAAATGAGATAACAGTATATTAAAATAATTATGGAACTATACAATTTCCAAAGCTCCACACAGATGTTGTAACAAACAAACGAAATATAAACAGCCCCATGATGAGCTAAGAATGAAAGAGTTCGTATCACAAATTATGTACAAAAAATAACGCCATGAAAATTCGCATTATAAAGCTGGCGCCGGCAACATATTTTATTTCGTGCGAAACACTCGGGATTATTCGTTCTTGCCGCAAAAGTCGATCGGTTTTGCGATCAGTCGGACGAATAGTCGTCAGAATGTTCCCGGAGCGTGAGATATCGTCGCCAGAACAACGGGACCCTCTGAGCCCCTCCCATCGCGTAATAGCTCATACACGACAAGCGAAACTAAACCTAAGTAAAGGCTCTTTAAATAATGGTTATGAAAACAACCAACCGTAAGATTTTACGAAAATTAACTTTAAGGGCACTTCAATCTAAACCTTTGGAAGATTAGGGCTTCCACGTAACGAACGTTAGGCGGCTTTGGGTCACTCGTGTGGTTTCGGCTCTTTGTTAATCAACTATAAGAGATTTGGTCATTTGTTGGTCCTGGACAATATATACGGTTTACCCACCGAATATATAAACTTACCAGCTATGACCACAGAATTGCTTTCTTGTGTTTCCTGCGCAGACCTCAACAAGATTATACATAAACGGGAGAGGACTTCTGGTCAACTTTATCTACATATATTTGTAGGATCACTTGTTGACGCATTGGTTCAGCTTACAATAGAGAAAATGAGCGCATTTATTATAATCTCATTTTCAATATTAAAGGTAAATTCTAAGCATTCCAGTCCATGAAGCAACTACTTCATCACCACAACACATATCCAGAGAGGTGAGGGTACTAGCCGACCCTATGTTAGGCCGATTGGGTCTTAGTCAACCATACTGGCTCAGTGCGGACTGGTCGACTTCACACACCTTTCAATCTGAAGTTGCCGATGACCACCGACGATAAAATATGATAGTAATAAGATGTAGTTTAGGATTTCATAGTGAATATCCTAATATATCTAATCGCTTGACTATAAACTTCATGAAAATTTGTCAAAGAATTTTAAACTTAAAATGATATAATATATCACCAAATGCGACATATAAATAATATAATACATAATGAATATATTACATTATTGTTACAGTAATAAAGAGTGAAGTTTTGTTGTGAAAATTCCAAAGCGCGGCCATTAGACCAATTTAGACGGTTCGATGTAGGCAAAAGCTCGTCTGCGCCCGAATGAGTTAGCAAAATCCCTGTGTTGATTGGTTTCGTGTGAATCGTTCATCGTTTATTTGCTATGATATTCAATTTGCAACAAGAATACGACGTTGGCATTCTAACTGACAGATGTTGTTCGTTTAATCTGATATTGAAGTTTATAATTCCTCTTAGGATGATAAAATCTACTCTATTGTCTATCTTTCTCCGTTGCCCTCGCGAGAGTGCGGCGCCACATGTATTCATTCTTCTTCATCTCTGTGGTACTTAAAACTGTATAACTGCTTATCAAAAGTTTTATGATAAATACTTTATAACTCTTGTATGTGCAAGATTTGATTACAATTGAATCTCAGAATTAGGTTTGTTTAAATTAAAAAGAAACTCAAAAATTACCTGTTGTTTCTTGTCAGAATTTTGTACATTAGGCGGTAACCGCGACTTTGCCTGAGCAGGTTTAGTATTTCAAGTAGCTTATATTAGAGTGGCATATATCTTTATAAATTGTAGCCTATATGTATTTTAATGTATGAGCTATATTATTGTAAATTTTCATTAAAATCCAGTAGATTGGTACAGTTAAATATCAGGTAGTAAGTCGAAGCGCCATACTATACAATATAATAGATTAACGCTTTTAAGTCTTGAAAATGTTAATTGTGTAATGCACGGAAAGCTTAAAATAATATACAGATACGCTACATTTAGGTAAGATGGAAATCTATCCGTTTCTTGTTAAATCAAATACGAATTTCTTAGTACAAAATCAAATACCGCCGCACCTTTGACGCACGCTATGAAAATATACTAAATTACGTCACAAATTCAGCGGTTTTGATCTCAAACGGAATCACGGCGTTATAGATTTTTGCGAGAACTGTCGAGACACTGCTTAAAGTTCACGTTAAGTCATATTATGGATTATTCTGGGTATAATTTCGAGCCAGTTGTGTAAACTAAGTTTGATATTACTTAAAGTCAACAGTAGTCATTCCTAAGCATAGATTAAACATTGTGCTTGTGACTTTGCATTTTATTTAAAAATGCAAAGAAGACATTCGTCTCGAGCGGTAGTCGAACCCGCGATTTCAACAAACCGTGTTGACGCATTACCCGTTCTAATCGAATATTTCAATTCCATTCAATCGCAAATATCCAAAATTCATTCAATGTCTTCAAATTCGAAACTTTAGTATTCTAACTTCAAATGGGACTACGCTTATGTTACAATGATTAAATTTAGAAATTAATTGAAGTTTTATTTATGTTAAACTAGGAACCCGACGAACTTCCAACTTCGAACTGCCCATGAACGGAGTAGTGAATTTAATTAACGTAGTAAATTGAATCAAAATAAGAATCAAAATAATCTTTATTCAATATAGGCATTTACAGGCACTTATTGACATCAAATATGTATAATATTTAAGGACACAAAGAGCGTAAGAGCTACACAACCTTGTACGCAGTACAAAGAAAAAGACGAAAAAGTTACTCTACACCTGTTCAGACAAGAAACTCTAAAATTCTAATTTATAATAAATTAAAACTTCCTCCTTTCCTCTTTTCAATTTAAAAATCACATAATGACATATATTTACATTTCAACACAATAAAAAATATCAAATATACGTACATATGTATAAAAGCAATCATTTATTTTACACAGAGTCATTAAATTATCATAAAAATGAAATCAAAACAGTTTTATACCTTGTGATATCCTTTTTTCATTAGAGTATATTACCACAAGTTTCAACTTTCTGGAAGTATGTTGTAGAAAGTTACACATGAATGAACCTCCAGTTTTTTCAAAACCTTTTTGTATCAACAACAACAACATTGGATGCAATAAATATGAAGTTCAATTAATTATTTTAATAAAATGCAATTGAATACTTTATCGTATACCTTACGGAGATGTTGTGGTTTGTTGGTTTTAAAGAAACGTGAGTCAACAGTGGAAAATGGCAGAATTTCAAAAATCGATATCATAATAAATAAATAAACTGTTATTGAATGTATCTTTAAATTCACCAATTGAGATTATTATGAACGCACTCTAGTGCTCTATGCTCAACTCTATGTCGTTTTTATATGTTAATCTTCTGTTATAACCTGCATGTGTAATTTTACAAGAAACGTGTCCAAAATTATAATCCTGTGTGCTTCTAAATAAACGTTAATCAAAGTATATAAACTGGTTTAGAATTATCATAAACATTAAAAGGTTATGGGCCCAGTCCTAAACCAGTGAAAGTGTGGACTGAAAAGTGTTCTTTTTCATAACCAACAAAACTGTTATGGCGGACATTGTTTTTTGGAATTGAACTTTTATCGTGTTGTTCTTGTTATTTCGTTTGTCATAATGTCGGTCAAACTAGAAAAGTTTGCTGTGGACAAACTACAAGGTGATTCGAATTGGATCTCTTGGAAATTCGACATGAATCTTCAGTTTACTTTGCACAATGTATTGGACCATGTGACCGGCGCGGCAGTCAAGCCTGAGGAGATTGATGTATCGGTATCTAAACTGTATGCTGATAAAGAGTCGATTGCGAAATATATCATCGGCTCATCTGTGGGCTCCGAGCCTAAGCAACACATTCTCACGTGCACAACCGCCAAAGAAATGTGGGATGTATTGCATGCCGTGTATGAACAAAAGAACGATCGGCGTTTAGATCTTCTCTATTGTGAGCTTTTTACATATAAAAAAGCAGAGGAAGACAATATTGCTATGCATGTTAGCAAGCTTCAGAGAATTTTTACTCAGCTGAATGCTGAATTAAAAGGTGAGAAATGTGAATTACCAAACTCTTTATTGCTAAATAGAATATTAAATACACTGCCAAATGAGTACATGGAGTTTAAGAATGCTTGGGAGTCTGTGCCCTCTGCAGACCGTGGAGTGGCTGTGCTCATGGAACGACTAAGGCTTCATGAGCAGCGCCTCAATGAAAGATCAGTTAAACCTGAAAGAGAAAATATGGCATTACATACAAAAGTTACAGAAAAGAAAATTATACAATGTAATTTTTGTAAGAAAAAGGGTCATATAAAGAAAAATTGTTTTAAACTGAAAAATAAAATTGAGAAAGATAAAAGGACTTCTAATAGCATACAGCATGGGCAAGCATTTATGGTGGGAGAAGAATGTAAAGATTGGATCATCGACTCAGGAGCGTCCCATCATATAACAGCGAAACGGGAATGGTTTTATGAATATGAAAGTTTCGAGAATCCAATTCCATTACTGATTGGAAATGGAAGTAGTATGATGGCCCATGGCTGTGGCATCATACTTGTACAGATGCTGATAAATGGCAGGTGGGAAAAAGCACATTTGAAAGACGTATGGTATGTGCCTATGTGTGCACAAAATTTATTTTCATCAGGATCTGCAATAAAAAATGGATTGATTGAAATTGCTGATAATAAAAGCAGAATATTTAAAAATTTGCATGGTCATACAAAGGCAGTTGGAGTGAAACTGAATAGAACTCTCTACAAGTTGTTAATGAGGGTAGAAGAGCCTGAGAATGTATGTCTCAGTGTCAACTTGCAAGTGTGGCATGAACGCCTTTGCCATCAAAATATTCGCCACGTCAAAAGGTTTCTTAATAATAAAGGTATTATGGTTGATTCTCAAATCAGTGATTTATGTGATGGGTGCATGTTTGGTAAAATGACTCGATTACCATTTCATACAAGGGAAGTGAGGGCCGAACGGCCAGGCCAAATTATACATGCTGATGTATGTGGACCCATTCTACAGTCACTTGGTGGTAAGAAATATTTTGTAGTGTTTAAGGATGATTACACAAAGTATCGCCGCGTTTACTTTATGAAAGAAAAGTCTGAGGTTAAAGATGTTTTGCCTATATATTTAAATGAGGTTAAGACTTGTGGCCATACTATCCGAGAGCTAATTACTGATGGTGGGAAAGAATTTGTGAACTCAGATATGAAAACAATATTAAATTCTTTTGGTATAAATCATCGAGTAACAATGCCATACAGCCCTCAACAAAATGGGGCTGCTGAACGGGAAAATAGAATATTGGTGGAAGCCGCCCGTAGTATGTTACATGCCAATAATTTCAAGAAAGAACTTTGGGCAGAAGCTGTCAACACAGCTGCATATGTTATCAACAGAACTGGCCCTACCGGAGTTGACAGTTTGTCTACACCTTATAGTTTATGGCATGGACGTGAGGCTGATATTACTCATTTAAGGATTTTTGGAACTAAATGTTTTGTTCACATCCCACAACAAAAACGTAAAAAACTAGATAAGAAGGCATTTAAGGGATATTTAGTTGGATATTCGGGAGACAAAGATGGATTTCGAATTTTGACAGAGGATAATGCTATAATACTGTCCCGAGATGTGAAGTTTTTGCCAGAAGATACATCAGTTAATGTTTTCTCCAATATAGAGGATTTTAAATGCCAAGATGAGATATCACTACTAGAGAATAAGGACTCTAACACTATAGAGCACTATTTGGAAGTAGAAATGACTGATTTGGAGACAAATGACAAGAATGCGGCTCCAGTTCAGAACGAGGTCCAGGTGCTGCCATGTGAAAGTGATTCGCAGGGTGCGAGTCGTGATGATCCAGTTCCTGCCGTTGTTGATCGAAGTGAGCATGATGATACAGTGGTCAGTGTTGAATCCAATTCAGGTGAGGTTGAACCATTTTTCTTCGAGTGTGATGATGTGTCAATTTCTGTAGAATTAGGATCTGAAAGTAATAATAATAATAGTGAAAGACGTTATCCTTTACGAAATAGAAAAGCTAAAGATTTCCCAGATCACTATATGTATGTCTGTTCAGAATTAAATGACAATTGTAATATAAATTTTAAAAATATCAATGACTTACCAGATTGTTGGAAGCAGGCTGTGAATGATGAGCTTGCAGCTTTAAAAGAGAACAATACTTGGTCTATTGTGAATTTGCCTAAAAATGTAATTCCTATTGATAGTAAATGGGTGTTCAAAATAAAGAGAAATAGTGACGGTAATGTAATTAAATATAAAGCGAGACTGGTGGCCAGAGGATATAATCAAAAGTATGGTGTGGATTATTTTAATACATACTCACCAGTAGTTCGATCTAGTACATTAAAAATTCTGTTCTCGTTGGCTGTTCAATATGATTGGTTTATATATCATTGGGATGTAGTCACTGCCTTTCTTCATGGTACTTTGAAGGAAGATGTGTACATGTATTTGCCTAAAGGACTGACTGATGAAGCCAATATTAATAATAATAAAGTGTGTAAACTCAATAAAGCTTTGTATGGCTTAAAACAAGCCGCCTATAGTTGGAATTACGAAATACATACTGCTTTGATTGATCTTGGTTTCAAGCAGTCAAAATACGAACCATGTGTTTATGTCACTAAAATTGACAAAGTTCACCTAATCATTGCAATTTATGTTGACGATATTTTTGTTTTTGGTAACAATGAAAAGCATAAATGTGAAATTTTGAATCAGTTACAACATAAATTTAAAATAAAAGATTTAGGTCCTATTGAATATGCTTTGAGTTTGAAAATTAAAAGAGATAAAGATAAAATATATATTAATCAGAAGGCATACATAGAAAAGGTGTTAGCTACATATGGTATGACTAATTGTAAACCTATAACATTACCTATGCAGCCTAATACTAAGTTGTTAAAAGGGGAAGGTGAACCTGATCCTAAAATACCATTTCAAAACCTAATAGGTAGTTTGATGTATGTAGCTATTAATACAAGACCTGATATTTTGCATAGTGTGTGTGCATTGTCACAATTTAATAATTCTTACACTCAAGAACATTTTACTCATGCAAAAAGAATACTTAGGTATCTCAAAGGTACTTTAAATTACAGTTTATTATATTCTAAGTCCAATGATTTTAAATTATGTGGATATGTTGATGCTGATTGGGGCAATTCTCATGATAGAAAGTCATATTCAGGTCAATTATTCAAGCTTGGTAATAATTTGATTTCTTTTGAAAGTAGGAAACAGACCTGTATTTCCTTGTCATCTACTGAAGCTGAATATGTAGCTTTAGCTCAAGGTGCAAAAGAGGGAATTTACTTAAAAAATTTGTTGAGTGAACTATGTGATAATTTGTTAAATGATCCAATTGTATTGTACAATGACAACCAACCTTGTCAAAAAATGGCAGCTAATAAAATGAGTTCAAATAGAACAAAACATATTGATATTAAGTATCATTTTATTCGCGATGCAGTTTTGAATGGGAAGGTTGTAATTAAATATTTACCTACTTCTGATATGATTGCAGACTTGTTAACAAAGCCAGTTAATGCTGTAAAATTAAATAAGTTTCTTGATGGTTTGTCGATTCAAGTCAAGAATGATTGACTGAACAGTGTTAAGTAGTTGTAAGATTTTTTTTTTATTTGAGTTGTTATTTTACTCATAATCTCAATTGAGGGGGCATGTTATTGAATGTATCTTTAAATTCACCAATTGAGATTATTATGAACGCACTCTAGTGCTCTATGCTCAACTCTATGTCGTTTTATATATGTTAATCTTCTGTTATAACCTGCATGTGTAATTTTACAAGAAACGTGTCCAAAATTATAATCCTGTGTGCTTCTAAATAAACGTTAATCAAAGTATATAAACTGGTTTAGAATTATCATAAACATTAAAATAAACATCTGTTTCATAATTTTTTTATCAGCTGTTTCTAATATTTGAATAGTTATTCTTCTATTCTTTGACGAAGACAAAAGAAATAGGTTCAGACTTTCATGAGTACTAAGGGATTTACTAATAAGACTGTTTTATGTACAGCACGTCGAGTTTGAACTACGAAAACAGCTTTTATTGCGTAGAGAATAGTGATGGTCTCAGTGTAACCATATATAGTACATAATATTAAGAATATACCTTTAACTATGGAATTTCTGTTTTGTTCGCTCGTATTTAAATTTTTATATTTTTTTTAAATTAGACACCATAGAACTTTTTTGCATACTGACTATTTCGCATTTGCTGTTTAACGCCGAAATTGCAAATTTTGTTACAAAACAAATTTTGTTGCAACATTTAATCTCAGAATTAGGTTATCGATATTATATAAAGTTCTGCTGTTTTTTTCATAATAAATTTGTACATTATTTGCTTTAACTTTATGATAACTAACTTTCTTCCCTTCAACACTATGTTATTACTTAGTTTAATGTCTATTGCCGTGTGTGTAAAACTTTCATAAAGTTTGCTCTTTTGCTAATTAAATAAATAACGAAAACCTTAGTATGTAATAAGTGAACTTCTTTGAAGTCTACGTACAAAAGTGCAATTTCATACTTATACCCCTATAATATTAATGTTAGCTTCATCTTTTTTTTTGTTCCCTTGAGGAAAATGCATTAAATTGCATACCCCGGCTGTGGCGAGCCGGCGGTTATGTGGGGCTCTCCTCCCCAGAAGGGGGAGACCTACCCACTAAAAACCTCAGGGATGGCGCCAAGCGATTTCCAGGAACCTCCAGCCTCCGCTCCCCTGCCGATACAGGGAAGCCTCTCCTCCACATATGTTAACTTCATCCTGGTATGAAGAGTTTTGTATAAAATACTAGTTAAAAAAATATTCAATTTGTTTGAGAGCCTTTCTATGTAGTTTGTGTTTTTCTCTGATAGATTTACAAAACATGTGCCATCCCTCCCTTGTGCCCCGGTAATATCGTAAGAGGTAACTTAGAGAATTTATTGAAATAATAAATATAGTATATGAATTTAGAATTATTATTATTATTGACAACCTCCGCAGTCAAGTGGTTGGTATACCGGTTTCAAGGTGTCGCCATCACTGAGGTCCCGGGTTCGAGTCCCGGTGGGGGCACATGTTTGCGAGCGAGTGATGAATGCGAGCATCTGTACCTTAGTCATGGTTGTTTTAATATATGTATTCAAATTTATATTTATATATTATATAATATATATATATTATATATATATAATATATATATATGTCTATCCGTTACCCTAGAAATAATAAATAAATAAATATTTGTTACACTTACACCAATTAGCCTAGCCCAAACTAAGCTCTGTAAAGCTTGTGCTATGGGATCTAGGGTAACGGATAGACATACATATATTATACATATATAAATAATTTTTATTGAAATATATATCAACAACCACGACTAAGGTACAAATGCTCGCATTCATCACACAAAACATCTGCCCCACCGGGATTCGAAACCCGGACCTCAGAGATGGCGACACCATTGAAACGGTGTACGAACCACTCGACTATGGAGGTCGTCAGATCCCATAACACAAGCCTTACAGAGCTTACTTTGGGCTAGGCTAACTGGTGTAAGTGTGGTGGCTTACATCACGTGTCTTTATAAGACACGGTCCTTTATAAGGCGGGCGCGGGGATACAGATCCAACGCGTAGAGGCCATTTAAGCCAAATTTAATGAAAGTGTGCGTGGAGTGTATCAACTGGGTCTAATCACTATCTGCACCATGAAATATATATATATATTATAACAATGCCTACGCATAGAAAAATATATTTGCTACAAAGAAATAGCATAAAATTTTTAACACTTCATCAATTTTTATTGTAATTATACCATGATTGGTACAATTTTTAGATAATATATGGAATAAATATAGCCGCGTCTCCAGTATGCCTTGACTAATGCCGCCACCTATTATAGTACAACCCAGCGAATAAAAAAATTCAACTACGCTATTCCCCTTTTACTTTATTAAGACAAAATAAACTTTCTTCACTGTTAATAACTACGAATCAATATTAAATAATAATAAATCTACCATAACTATATTAGGTTTTAGTTAACCACGCTGAGGTGGTGGGCGCAACGGAGGTGGTGGGCGCAACGAGAACCGCGCTCACCACCCTCAAGACCGGGACGACCGAGCTGTGCGAGCGGGCAGAGAGGAGGGACCGGAAGAACTCCCAGGTCACCTCTACCATCGAGCAGCTCTCCGCTCGAGTCCTGGCCCTGGCCGAGGAGGTGGCCTCCCTAAAAAGGGAAAACGAGGCTCTAAAAAAGAGCCTCCGGGCCAGACCACCGGAGCCGTCTCCGGGGAGCGGGGCGCTGCGAAAGAAGGGAAAGGCGACAGGGGGTGGGCAGAAGGGAACGCCCGCTCCCGCAACATCACAGTCGCCCCAGGAGGAACCAGCGAGGCCGGCCTGGGGAGAGCTCTCCTCTTTAATGGAGAGAGAGTTCGCCCGTTTTCAGGCCGACCTTATGAGCCGGTTCTTCCCTGAGATGGGAAGACGGCCCCCGCTGGCGCATGAGCGCTGTCAGGCGGAGGAGGCTCGTCCCGGCCCGCCTGCCGCGCAGGAAGGGGCGGGAAAAAGAAGAAGAAGAGGGGGGGGGAAGAAGAAGCATAAGGCGGCTCCCCCTCCTCCCAGGCCCGTCACGATGGCCCCGCCGGCGGCACTTTCAGCGCCGGCGCCCGAGATCCCCGGGATGACCACCTGGGCCACCGTGACAAGACGCCCAAAGAAGGCTGCCCCCGAGAGGGTCGCGGCCCCAAAAGTGGCCCCTAAAATAAAAGTGGTGGAGCCCGGTCCCCGGAGGCTACCCAAACCACCAGCCTGCGCGGCAGTGGTTGTTACGGTGCCTCCGGATTCTGGGACCACGTACGCCGCCGTCATGGGGACCGCCAAAGCAAAAATTAGCTTGGCGGCCCTAGGGATCACCGGCGGCGTACGGACCAAGAGGCGGCAACCGGGGCCCTCTTATTAGAGGTGCCGGGTCCGGAGAGCTCCGCAAAGGCTGACGCCCTGGCGGAGCGAATGAGGGAGGCCCTGGAAGGCACGGGCGCGAAAATCACGCGCCCGTGCAAGATGGCGGACATGCGGGTGATGGACCTCGACGAGTCCATCGCCCAAGCGGATGTGGCGGCAGTCATATCCGCTGCCGGCGGGTTGCTCCCGACCGACGTTAGGGTCGGGGAAATACGCGCTGGGCACGCCCGCATGGGGACCGCCTGGGTCAGGTGTCCGCTCGCGGCCGTCAGGAAACTGACGTCGGGGCGGCTCCTGATCGGGTGGTCCTCGGTCAGGGTGCAGGCGCTCGAAGCACGCCCTCAGCAGTGCTTCGGGTGCCTCGAGAGGGGGCACGTTAGGGTTAATTGCCCTAACCGCCAGGTGGACCGGAGCACTCTGTGCTACCGGTGTGGAGAGCCGGGGCATATTGCCCGTCTCTGCACCGCGAGTGCTCCCTCCTGCCCGGTCTGCAAGGACCTGGGCAGACCGGCAGGCCACCGGGTGGGCAGCAGGAGATGCTGCCCACCCAAAAGAAAGGGGGGGTCGCCCAACCTCCCGCCCCGGCCCCGGGGGCGAGCGTAGCGATGGACGTCCAATCTTAACATGGACGTCCAAAGCACAGGGTGCAGGGTGCTCCAGGGTACCTCAATCACTGCCACGCGGCGCAGGATCTTATGATCCAAACGCTCGCGGAGGGTGAGGTTGCCCTGGCGGTCGTCGCAGAGCCCTACTCTGTCCCGAACCACCCAAGGTGGTTTGGGGATGACCAGGGCTTGGTCGCCATTTATTGGGCGACCGACCGACCGCACTGTACCCTGCTCGCTACGGGGCCGGGTTACGTGGCCGTGGAATGGGGGTCCACGGCCACGATAGGCTGTTACATCTCCCCGAACTGCGGCCTCGCCGCATTCGAGGCATTTCTGGACGGGGTAGCGAACTGCGTTCGCTGTTGCGCTCCCCGTCCAGTCTTCGTCCTGGGTGATTTCAACGCCCACTCGCGAGAGTGCTACGGGTTGTTTGGTAGCCGCGCGCCGCCAGTACCTCAGGGCCCGTCGAAGACGGCAAGCCTCAGTCGACGGAGTCCTGAGCGCCAGAAGCGCGTACGGAGCCGCGGTCAAGGCGCTCGGCGTCGCCATCGCCGACGCCAAGGCGCGGTCCTGGCGCGAGCTGCTGGGGGGACTGGAGAGGGACCCATGGGGGCGCCCGTACCGGATGGTACTGGGCAAATTCCGACCGTGGGTCCCTCCGCTGACGGAGACCCTGGACCCTCTCGTCGTGGGAAGAGCGGTGGATACGCTCTTCCCGAGGGTCCAGGACAGTCCCCCCGCCGCCCTGTCGCCCGGCCCTTGGTCGGACGACCTCCGGGTGACGGAGAGCGAGCTCGCCGGGGCCGTTTCGCGGCTCTCTGCTTGCAACACTGCCCCGGGACCGGTCGGGGTCCGGGAAAGGCGCTGGCGCTCAGGGCGTTCGGGAGCACGGTGAGGCAGCTCTTCACGAGCTGTCTCCGCGAGGGCGTGTTTCCCGTCGACTGGAAGTCGGCCAGGTTGGTGCTCCTCAGGAAGGAGGGAAGGACCGGCGACGTTCCATCTTCGTTTCGTCCGATCTGCTTGCTGAACGAGGCGGGGAAACTCTTCGAGAGGGTTATCTCCGCTCGTATCAGCGAGCACCTGTCGCGCGCGGGTCCCGACCTATCGGACTGCCAATTTGGATTCCGGCGGGGACGATCAACGCTGGACGCTGTCCAGCGTGTTCGTTCCCTGTCGGAGTCCGCAGTCCGATCGGGGGGGGTGGCATTGGCGGTGTCGTTAGACATCGTCAACGCCTTCGGTACCCTCCCCTGGCAGGCCATTAGGGAGGCGCTCGTATACCACGAGCTGCCTCCCTACCTGCGGGCCGTGGTCGGGGACTATCTGCGCGACAGGACGATCGGCGTGATGGGACGGGACGGGATGGAAACGTCGAGGAGGGTCGAATGCGGCGTTCCGCAGGGGTCAGTGTTGGGACCCCTGCTATGGAACCTCGCATACGACGCGGTCCTTCGCACCAGCCTTCCTCGCGGCGTGAGTGTCGTCTGCTACGCTGACGACACTCTCGTCGTGACGACTGGGGCCGACTTCGGGCCGGTGCTCAGGCTTGCAGAGCTTGGGGTGGCATGGTGTCGTGCGGGCGATCCGCCAGCTGGGTTTACAAATAGCGCCTCACAAAACCGAGGCGCTATGGTTCCACGGCCTTCCGAGGCGCGGGAACCACCAGTTGCCGGATCCGGGTGGGTGACGCGGTGGTCCCGGTGGGGCGTACATAAAGTACCTAGGCCTCACCCTGGACCGCCGCTGGAGCTTCGAGGAGCATTTCGTGCGGTTGGTCCCCCGAGCCAAAAGGGTGGCGGGCGCATTGCATCGCCTGCTGCCCAATCTCAGGGGACCGAGGGATGGAGTCCGCCGCCTGTACGAGGCGTCGTCGTGCGATCCGTGGCCATGTATGGGGCTCCCGTGTGGTCGCAAGACTGCGCGAGGTCCCCCCGCTGCAGAGCTCTGCTACGGAGCCTGCAGCGGATAATGGTCATACGGATCGTACGAGGCTACCGTACAATCTCGTACGAGGCGGCGACAGTTCTGGGACGCTCCCCCCCATTCGACATCCTGGCCGACATGTACGCGGCGACGTATGCGTCGCGGCGTGTCGACCGGGGGGGCGATGGGGGGAGCGCCCTGGAACCCGCGCACGAAGTGCCTAAGCGGGAGTGGCACCGACGGATTGTGGCGGCCTGGCGTGCGCAGCTCGAATTACGGATCTGCGCGCGCCAGCGGGCCGTCGGTGCCGTACTCCCGCACCTCGAAGCTTGGCTCAACGGGAAGGAGGAGGTCACCTACCGATTGACTCAGATACTCACCGGGCACGGCTGCTTCGGTGAGTATCTGTGTCGAATAGGACGGGAGGGATCGACACATTGTCACCACTGCGCATCCGACCTCGACTCGGCCCAGCACACGCTGGCGGAGTGCCCCGCGTGGGCCTCCGAGCGCCGAGTCTTGGTCGCAGAGATCGGGCGAGATCTGTCTCCGCCGGCATTGATTGCGGCAATGCTGGCGGACGAGGGAGGTTGGAGGGCTGTGGCTCCTTCTGTGAAGCAGTAATGCTCCAGAAGGAGGCCGCCGAGCGGGGTCGGGAGATGGCCGATCCCGCTCGAAGGAGGCGGCGCCGGGCTCGGTAGCACAGCTGCGGCGCCGCCGCGGGTCGCCGGCGGGCGCGAGGAAGTCGCGACCGCTACGGCGACCGGGATGGACCACGCCCCTTCCGTGGCCGGGGGGCGTCGTCGGTGGAGGGGACCGGGGAGGTGGTAGCTTCCCCCGAGGAGGGCTCCCCTCTAGAGAGGGGAGCGGAGGCTGGGGGTTCCCGGAAGTGGCCTTTGTGTTTCCGGGGGCTCCCTACATGCCTGAGGAAGGCCATCCCTGAGGTTTTTAGTGGTAGGGCCTCCCCCTTCTGGGGAGGAGAGCCCCACATAACCCCGGCTCGCCACAGCCGGGGTATGCAATTTAATGCATTTTCCTCAGGGAACAAAAAAAAAAAAAACCACGCTAGCTCAATTAATGATTAAATCATTTGATTTTTTTGGTGGATGTGTGTAAATTATCTCACAATGTTTTCCTTTACTGTTGGAGCATTAGTATACATAAACATACATAATATGAACTTCGACAGGCAGGATCGACCCTGGACTCCCCGAATCAACCAATTCGTAAGACCAGTATCGAGACGACAAAGCACCGACGCGACGCATAATATAAGCCGACATATAAACATAGGAAAATTTAAAACGCACGAAACAAATCACAAAAACAACGCAGCCAATAGCAGGCTACAGCAGCATCAATATGTCTACGTTCCTATTCACCGCCGAATATAGACTGAGTAGGCATTGTATGAAATAACTCATGTAAACGCTGCGAATGACATCTGAAATGTCCGGCGCCATATTTTATATAATGTGATGATATTTATTTACGGAGCCTGACATACAAGTGGGCACCGTTCGAAATGACATATCCATATTGAATATCAACCTATGATATTGAACAAAATTATTTATTGACATTTAAATATTGTTTTATTTTAAGGCATCATTTTTTCCATTTGACCTGATTTGACATTTGATTACTTGTACTTAGTCTGGTCAATGCATACTGTTACAATTAAAAATAAACAAGATATTACTTTTGAATTTAGAATCTGTTATTCTTGTTTGAATGTCAAAGGAAAAGGCCTCAGCAATTCCTTGACAGGTCTTTCATACCAAGCTATCAAATGTTTACACGCGCTCTTAATTTTAATTAATAAATTCGCGGACAGTGACTTTCTCATTACGAACTCTTTCGATAAATATATAATAAAATGATTTCAGTTCATTATATTTTCTCATTTTCATGGCAGTTAATTATCAAACATTTTTGTAATATTAAAGTGAAGTGGGGTGATAAAAAGAAGTGACATTTCCTCTGTTTGTGACAGAAAAAGATCTAGCCGTTCACTCAGTGTTCATAAAAATGCGATCAAAGCAGTAAGGGAAAGAATTCAAAGAAATCCTCACAGAAAGTAAAAGATTTATCTCGCCAAATGAAAATAGCACCTAGAATCATATCGTGTATTTTAAAGATGACTTGAGACATGAAACCTATAAGAAACGCATTGGTTATTACATTTTAAAAAATTAAGATGGTAAAATTAATAACTACTTAAATGGTCACAGAAAAATGTTGTTTACAGATCAAAAAAAATTCACAACTGAGCATATTTTTTTCTGAAATCTTTAAAAACGATTCCCGAGTAATCGATGGATTATCTTCAGTTATGGTTTGATGGGGTGCTAGTTGTAGGGCTATTGAGCTTTATTTTTGTGAGAAAAGGTATCAAAACCTCAGCACAAATGTATTAACATTTTTGAGATTGGTCAAGCCTTTTAATACCACCACGTTCTATAACGAGAATGGTTGTTTCAGCAAAACTCAGCGCAGCAAAGCTCGATCCAGCAAAGTTTAGTTAGAAACGAACGTTGAGGACTTGTTCAGAGCTGAAGTCTGGCTCTCATCCAGTTCCAATCTTAAACCGGTGAATTTATGGACAGGTTTAGAGAATATGACTATGTCTAAACGCCATGATAGTTTGGAATCTCTAAATTAATCCATGAGATTATCAGTGAAAAATTTTCCCATGGAAGGACTGGGTGCTTCCATAGATAACTGGCCTCAATATTTAACATCAGAACATCTACACTGCAGGTCTTCTGCTATTAGCAGTTGCGGGTTTCTGGCATTTGTTTCCCAGGACGTCTTATATGCTGGAAACAGCCCTATGCTGTTTAGCTCATTACTTGAATGATAAACTAGTCAAATTTGGAATGAAGCAATGTCATGTAACACAACTAAAAAGCACAAAATTTTTTAAAGTTGTATTACAAAAACAAAAAATATCGACTATTAACTTATTTGGGGAACCTCGTTGCCCGAGTCCGACTCGCACTTGATCGGATCTATTTTATTGATTATATGAATTTGCTGTTTTGTTGTATAGATATTTTTAATACTTTTGTATTTCCATACAAACATTTCCTTAATTAATAACCGAGAAACGAAACTCTATATTTTTTTTAAATATTAATAGACGTTAATCTAGTTATTAACATAAATTGTAGGCTACAAAATCTGTTTTAAAAACATTATAGCCATTAAAGTACAAAATCCTGGAATGAACAAGATGCGTCATTTATAAAATTTTATAAAAGTTTTCAAACTAAAGAAATTCATTCATTTTTGAACTTAATGTAATAACATTTTAGCAATATAGTAAAAAAAGAAAACGTTACGCAACTATTATAAGTCATGTATATACGAACGTATATTAAAGTTATCAACTTAGAATTACGAAAGAAATAAACGACAATTCTATATGTAAACACCAATTATTAAAAAAAAATATGTAAATAAATAACATAAAGTAACTTGTGCAAAATTATAGAAGGTCTTTAACCAATAGAGATAAAACCGTCAGTTCTTCAGTGATTGAGAGGTCCAAGCGAATGTAGCCTTCGCCACCTTCTGCCTTATTACCACTTACCTACGTATATTGCACTTATTTACGATGACGTATATTGGACATTCGTCTTCTTCCTTTCATCAAATGACGTTAACTGCTTTTCATAGTTAGTTATTATACAGTTAGTTTAAATACCTCGCGCTTGGAGAAAGCACCAGGTTTTATCAGGCTTTCCTCGGACGTTAGTGTCAAAAGTCAGCCTTAATTCGCGGCCTACCGACTAAAATCCAACTATAAACTAAAACAAACACCTTGTTGCGAGCGTATTTATCACTGCATCGGTACCAGACAAGGCTGTAGGAATTCGCAATACTTCCACGGCCTCATCGGCTCATAGCATATGCCAGCCGCTCAAGGACCTTTCCACCTCAACGACTGTCAGTCCTACGAGCCATAAGCATATTGCCAAGTGACAGTGGGCGAGCACTACCCACTGTCACTTAAGGTTCATAATCGGCAAAGCATTTGTCCTTTTTTTCCTTTGGAGTGGAGAGGCTAAGAATCCTCAAGGATATCACCGCAACCAAGTACCACGATGATTATGTCAGACTCCTGATGAATCGAGGCGGCTCGACCCGAAAGACCTACCGACTAAACTCAGCCTAAGCCGCTGGTCTTAATGACCCTATGGCTTGACGTGATAGGGAGCGCATTTGTCCCGGTTGGAGGCATTTATACGCTATGGTGACTGCTTATAGGTCTTTTTGACCCTTGTGATTTAAAGAAGAAACTAACAAAAGTACTTTATTGGAATACACGTGAGTTGTTTTATGCGTCCATAAAATCTTTTATACTTTTTGCATAAAATAATAATCTAACATTCAGAAATAATAATCTAACAGGAAAA
Source organism: Scirpophaga incertulas (assembly GCA_036419045.1). NCBI lineage: Eukaryota > Metazoa > Arthropoda > Insecta > Lepidoptera > Crambidae > Scirpophaga > Scirpophaga incertulas. Next base: position 8,031,866 of record CM071644.1, read on the forward strand.
CGCTGCACGTGACAGCCTTAGCCAAGTAAGCGAATAGACGCGGCGCCAGATAAATAGAAACGAAAAAACTTAAACCATTTATTTGAACGTATTATCTAATGTATCGAAACAAACTTGAAAACGAAAAAAAAATTGATGCAATGCGGTTGCAATTCGTTCCATAAGCCATTACCTATGACTCATTACCAAAAATTGTCTAACAGAATTTCCGGCGATCCTTGGTGCGGAGCGATTGCTTGAAACCGGTTAAGGCAGGCATCGCGCCGTTTTTTATAAACCTTACAGTTAGGCTAACCAGAAATTTCTTATTTTTCAGGACGTCCTGTTCTTATATGTCTTTTACTTAAACCATGTTCCTTAATGTTTTAGTCCATTGCTCAGACGCATTCATACAGCTAACAAGCTACTTGTTCCAGTGCTACCTACCGGATAGTAAGAGACTACAATCAGTAGCATGTCATGGTATAAGTTTAAGTACGAAAACAGTTTTTATTGTGAAGGGGATAGAGGCGGTCTCAAGGTCAAGATGTATAATTTGACTTGCACAAACCTGTGATTATTAGACTTTTCTCTTACTCCAACCGGGATATTACCGCTTCAAGACGTAAGATGCTAAACAGAATATTAAAATTTTAATTATCCTGTTACTACGAGTATTAGATATCTCATTATGTTTACAGAAACGCTACCGCTTAAAGTCTTCACAGTCTAAGAAGTTCGTATTGAAAGGTACCATCTTCATAGTTTATCTGTCAAAATGTCATGGTTTTGGTAATTAAACTATGAAGATATCACCTATCAAAAGAGGCTTCTTAGAATATGAAGATGTTATCAATGTCGACAATAAAACTGGATAAAAGATTTATCGCATAGTGTGACGGGTAAATACATTTTAGTATATCATCAAACCGACCTTATAAGAACTACAAGGTAACCAATTCTATGACTTTTTCTGATGAATCAGTTCAGGTCAGAAAACAACAAGAGAATGTCTCCTTCACTAAGTAGAGCCTGGTTACAGTCTTTGAGTCATGGATTAGCCCGACTGCTAGAAATCGACCATGGTCATTCGCTTTTAAGACTGAAGGACCTACTAGTTATCGCTTTCTCCAAACGAAGTCAAGATTACAAGCCATCAGCGTCTAACAGCCAAAGGCCTTAAAAACTATTCGCTACCAGTTTCATGATACTCACTGGAATAGATAAGGTAGAGGTAGGCAACTTTTGATGCAATAAATAACGTAGAGTTACTTCTACTTATCAAAGCAAACAACTCAGATACAGTTTCCCTCTGATAATATACTCGTAGATTTCAAAATTATGATTTTCAAAATAAAGATAATTATAGGATTTAGTTTAATAAACTCGAGGTTTGGATCTGGGATATGTTTCTTTTTAATCACCTAGTCTAAACTTATAAATTTGGTGACTTATGTAACTGGAGTGAATTGCGCATCACATTATATATTAACTATTCTACTTCTATAGATTAACTAACAGTTTCTACCGTATATATGTATATATTAATATAATTATATGCATTGTAATGTGTAAGTACGTATAGGCAATTATTATATACCTATTAGTAATCATAGTGACATGAATAACTTTTAATAATAGAATGACAATTACTCATATTATTACACATTAAACACAACTATACTTTTAAAATAAGATTAATAGAATATTCCAGTTTCTTTGTAATAAAACTTTATTTTTTATAAGATTGTATATATTTTAAGTGACTATATTAACTTTTCAGACTACCCACATGATAGTAAGTGATTACACTCACCTTTAGTACAAACGGTTCCTATGAGATTCGCAGAGTGCACTTTTATTCTTCAAACCGGTACTTCCCCAAACAATTTGAAACAAATATAAGTAAGACGGGAAAGCCCAATGTATACTAGAACACACAAAATAATTAACACCTATCAATCTCATATTAAATATATCATTATTATGTATAAATAATATATTTAAATATATTATTTATAAATTATAGGTGTCATTTTATTTATATATAAGGTTCTTTGAATGTCAATTTAAAATATTTTTTATAAATATACCAGTTATGGAATAAACGCCTGATTGAAATTACATAATTTTAGAAATATAAAATATTGCTCTAGATAAAACCTGAAAAAATGTTAATTATGAATTGTCTCTATTGTACCTCAAATTTCATATTTTGGGTGTTATCCCTTAAAATGAGAAATCCAATCTGGTCAACCTACCCAAAAACGTCAATCCATATCCGAATAGGGTAAGGAACTCGTGAGGAAGAGATAAGACAAGTATGAGCTGACAATTTTACATTGTTTGAATTATTTACTCAATTTGTAAATAATTTTTTACACATGACAAGGATGCTCTTGGCCTTTGTGTAACTAAGTGATGAGGAACTATAAGGGCGAAAGAGGAAGCGAATTTCACCTGGTCTTCTCAACTCTTGACTTTCTAATGGCCTATCAATATAGCCTCTAACTGGGTAGATATTTTTTTTATTGTACACTAGCTTTCTGCCCGCGGCTTCGCCTGCGTGGATTTCGGGTTCGGTTTATAGCGCGAAGGTTTTATCCCGCTTCCCGTGGGACTATCCGTTTTTCCGAGATAAAAAATACCGCAAACCCTTGCTCAAGAATCACTCTATCTATTGATGAAAACCGCATGAAAATCTGTGCAGTAGTTTTTGAGCGAAGCCTTTATTGCGCATCCCGTGGGATCTGACAATTTTTCCGGGATAAAAAGTAGCCTATGTTACTCGGGGATAATGTAGCTTTCCAAAGGTGAAAGAATTTTTGAAATCGGTCCAGTAGTTTCGGAGCCTATTCATTACAAACAAACAAACAAACAAATCTTTCCTCTTTATAATATTATATAGTATAGATATATTAAGAATTTTATCTGAAAAATATTACATATGCAACTGTATACTTGCGTTTATTATTACGCTGAGGTGGTCTTTTTTGTGGTACAAAAATACTTTTAATGTTCTATTTGGCATGACAAAATATGGTCTTATAATTTATGACCTTATTATATTTTTTAATAAGTTTACTTATTAATTATCTATAAACATAGAAGAATAGTAATAGTCACTTTTAATTTTACTTTGTACATTTTATGTTAGCAACAAATACGTGATAGGATACTCAGTTACAAATTTGTCCATATGTAATAACTTTCATAAAAAATACATAAGTATTTAATATCGGAAAACATGTTCAATAAAATCTGTTGGGAACGTTTTGTTAGCAACCAAACTTTAGGCTAGTTAGTAAAAAATAATAAGCATGATACTCGTATAGTATGTATATAAAAACAAATTATGTGTTGATTTTATTTCGGACAGTTTGCAGGATGTTATCGATCGGTACGCCAATTACTTTGGTGAAGCTAACCTGTGACCGAGCCGACCTCCTCATCAAAGGCTGCTCGACATTCCGACATAAACAGAGTAATTACGTTAACGAATATCAATTCTCGTCTGAGCGCGGAAAGTGTAATTTTCTTTGGGGCGGATGAGTTCTGGGTTTGAAGGAAGTGAATTTTACGTTCAACTTGAGTCAAAAGAGCTAGTTCATTTTGATAATCGCTTACTCTATTTAAAAATCGATTGGTCGACTGTTTAAATTCTATGACGTCGATTATCCTTAAGTTTTTATTATTGTTATTCAACAAATTCTATAGTTTAATAATACGTTAAATATTGAAATCATTTCACACTGATTGGAAGGACTTAATAGTTAATGCTTACGTACTTTAACAGAACTATTGTGTTCTAACAATAACTATCTAGTTTTAGTGATAAATATGAATGAATATGGAAATATTGATTGTCTAATTAATTAATAATTCAAGTTCGTATATCGTCGGGGCGTCACAGTGGTAACATCGCGGTGTCTTCTCCTGACATACACTACTAACCCTAGCCCCATCACATAACTATATGTTTCCATATATACATTGGAACACATTTTTAAATTTTCCAATTTAGTTAACTCGGTACAATCTAGTAAACTAGGTAGCAAACTCGTTTCAGTAGTATTAGAACTTGCTAACCTCTGAAACGAATTTGATTCCGTTTTCTATAAATATTATGTTACATTATGTTACAAATTATGTCAATTTCATTACTACCTAAATTACAATTTTAGTTTCCGCTCTACAAAGTTTCTATAAAAATATTTACGCTGTTGTGTTTACTCTACGCTGTACTTTTTACAACTTAAACATTAACCATTATATTTAGATGTTTACGTACGTATTGTTTAATAGTAAGTAATATACATTTGTGGCGGCCTGGCGTGCGCAGCTCGAATTACGGATCTGCGCGCGCCAGCGGGCCGTCGGTGCCGTACTCCCGCACCTCGAAGCGTGGCTCCACGGGAAGGAGGAGGTCACCTACCGATTGACTCAGATACTCACCGGGCACGGCTGCTTCGGTGAGTATCTGTGTCGAATAGGACGGGAGGGATCGACACATTGTCACCACTGCGCATCCGACCTTGACTCGGCCCAGCACACGCTGGCGGAGTGCCCCGCGTGGGCCTCCGAGCGCCGAGTCTTGGTCGCAGAGATCGGACGAGATCTGTCTCCGCCGGCATTGATTGCGGCAATGCTGGCGGACGAGGGAGGTTGGAGGGCTGTGGCCTCCTTCTGTGAAGCAGTGATGCTCCAGAAGGAGGCCGCCGAGCGGGGTCGGGAGATGGCCGATCCCGCTCGAAGAAGGCGGCGCCGGGCTCGGTAGCACAGCTGCGGCGCCGCCGCGGGTCGCCGGCGGGCGCGAGGAAGTCGCGACTGCTACGGCGACCCGGGATGGACCACGCCCCTTCCGTGGCCGAGGGGCGTCGTCGGTGGAGGAGACCGGGGGAGGTAGTAGCTTCCCCCGAGGAGGGCTCCCCTCTAGGCAGGGGAGCGGAGGCTGGGGGTTCCCGGAAGTGGCTTTATGTTCCCGGGGGCTCCCTACACGCCTGAGGAAGGCCATCCCTGAGGTTTCTAGTGGGTAGGCCTCCCCCTTCTGGGGAGGAGAGCCCCACATAACCGCCGGCTCGCCACAGCCGGGGTATGCAATTTAATGCATTTTCCTCAGGGGAACAAAAAAAAAAAAAAAAAGTAATATACATTTAGTGCTCATAATTATAACCATTTTTTATAACACAAGGAATCATTGTTTTATTCCTAAAATTAGCATTACATGTAGTTCCATATTTATGAATAACTAGAAAACTGAAAGTGTAAAAAGAAGTACTTAAGAGAAAAACTATACCAGGGTCTGCTTGGGTACCTATGTCAGAAGTTGACAACGTTGACCGTGGTTCTTGTGGTATTTGCAGATTTGCTGCGAATCTCATAAGAGCTACCTGTATTATGGCCAACTGTAACCACTTACCATCAAGTAGGCAATCTGTTTGTCCAAAATATTGTTTTAAATATACGAAGTTGGTAGTGGTGAGAGAAAGATGGGGCATATCACAATAACAAGTGCCAACAGAACGAGAAACTGGCGGCAGCATGAGAAAACGTAATTAAAGGTAATATGTTACTTTGACATCTTTTAGCTTATAATGCGTTTTCAGGATGTGCATGTTACAGTCACATGGTTCTCGCGTAAAGGTAAGGTACCTCGTTTAAATGTCAGAGCTACTGTGAAATTCGATCTGCCTAGTTTGCGAAAATGAACCGTATGGTCAAAATTATTAATTCACTCGATGTACTTGAAAACACCGGTTAAACACGCAATAACACATCAAAATATTAACCTTGAGACAGCTGTTATATCACTCATAATAGCGATGATTTTGGTGGTGCAAATATAAAGCTTCAGGAATTTCTCACCGTACTTTTATTAAAAGACATCAGCGTAGTCTAGATGAACTGTTAAAGCATTTGCGCAAATACGAGTATCATTGGTTTGCTGTCACATATTTTATGATAAAGAGTAATAATAGATTAATAGCAAAATAAGTAAAACATTATTCTGCTATTAATCTATTATTACTATTATAGGTCACACAAGTTTCCATAATTGACCACTTACGTAAAGAATATTTCAAAATTTATGACTACATCTGAAAATTATTGCAATCAGGTAATGAATGCAATAAAGTAGAATTTAACTTGGGAATATGTCTGTGGCGTGATTTTTTACAATTACAAATATAATTTGATAACTTAACAGAACATTGTTCAACTTCAATCTGCTATAAGGGAAGAAGCACTATGCAAGACGACCATTTATAATTGCATATATATTGGTTTGCTACATTTAAATGTGGTCCTGTCAATATCTTCGATCACTGTGAACAACAATAACATAGATGCTGTGCGCCGTATGAATGAAACAAACCGGGATGTAACCTACCATGATGTCCGGACATCTTTGGACATAGGCATGAGTCAAATACACAAACATTTGACTGTGTGAAAGCTCTATTCTCAATGGATCTCACACCATTCGCCTGATGCTCAAAAAACGGACCGCATAACATGGTGCCATGGTATGCTTGCCAGATACCACTCGAAGCGGATGATTGCTTCTTGTTTTTAATAAACCTGGACACATCGCTGCTGTGGCTCAAAAAAATCATTCAGTGAATAGTGACTGATACAAAATCATTTATTAATGTATCATCTTACACCACAACGATGCATAACTTGACCTGACCTGACTTTTTTCAGTTAGGGAACGCAATCAATGATATTTATGACTAAGAAGATGCAGTTGAAGAGTATGAAATACATTTAACTGACGTCACCACGGAGGAGTGACGTCAAATGCTTTCAAAATTGGTTCAATTACATTGACGTAAAGGCAAAATATTTTATGAAACAATTGCGTTTTATTGTTATCACTGATTGCAGAAACTTTTAGTTCTCTCTACATTGAATAAACGCTGTATCTATGTCTGGGATTATTACTTTCTGCTACTGCGATTGTTTAGACTCCATACTGACACTTGGTATATTTTATCTACACCCACATCATAGTTCCCCTAAACTGCACCCCAAAACCGTTTCGAAATTACTGCTTTGTAATCTGCCGATATGCTGACAGCTTTTCCCTTCCACCCAAGCCGTAGACTCCTTATAATCAAGGCTCACACCGAGTTTATTAACATTTTTCAACAATTTTTCAACATTATTCAACAGGTCATTCTGGTTGAGCTGTAATATTATGTCCTATAAAAAATTAATCACGGTGAAATTCATATTTTATAATCTGAGTACGATCACTAAGATTGCTCGCAAATAAACGCATGCAATTGGTTTCATCTAACCCTAAATCAGTCAGTCAGTGAATCATTAATCATTATTCTAGAAGTGTACTTTATTATTATTAACTCAAAATAAAAAATTTCATGATAAAAATCATTATATTATTCGCAATTGAACCATCGCATAATCTATCAAAGAGTGACAAATATTGTCAAACTGACTTTTTGTCATTTAAATCGTGCTCAATAAGTTTTTGTAAGCTGTTCTTGGAGTTCGCAGGTCGGCGGAGATTATGAATTATGCAATGATTAAGCCTTTGAAGGGGATGGGGGTAGTCATTAAGGGGGAATAACAACGAGACACGCTGATAAAACGAGTTGAAAAATATAATATAAGTATAAAACCATTAGAATTATATACTTATTATAGGATACTTACTACTTATCAATATAGGATCTTACCATTTTAAAATGATAACCATTATTTTAATACCAAAAACTTTATAAGTTTAGACTCGAAAGCTCTTTTTTAGAATTTGCTAAGTAGCAGATAATGCTCGATAAACTGGATCGACTCGGGTGAACCGCTGATTTTCAGATCGTAAGTTCCGAAATTTCTGCATAAACAGATCATGTACAAACTGGCAAACAGTAAAAGAATGGTATATATATAGATTTTAATGAAATAGAAAAAGAGTTTTCATTTAAAACGTGAAAAGATATTGCCCCAAACTAACATAATATTTTCAAAAATTTCTCAAGCGCACAGACTATAAATCAATTCAAAAATCTATTGTCATTATATTCGATATACGAGTATATAACATATTATTTATGTATAGATAACGTTGCACATACTTTACTCGAGGTCAACATGCAATATATGATACCCAAAAATATAATATATGATACGCAAAATATGTAACCCCGCTACCTTTCTTCCCATGAATTCCGTAAGAGCTGTAGGATAAAAGATGGAAATGTTGAAAGATACTTAAGCTCCATTTCTGTAGAATTATTACTTCCTCTGATTGACTGACGCCAACTGACAAACTAATAAATAGTTGTGGGGCAGCTAGGGAGGTTTATTCTATATCAGCTCTCGGAAACTGTTTACTATGATGCATTAGTCATATTTTTACGATCTTATCAGATACCACCGCAGTAGAGCCAATCCGTACTAACTGAAAACAAGCTAGTCCAGCAGACTTTCTTTCATACATTCATGTCATTACTCTTTTAACGTACGAAATTAACCCCAAACAGATTTTTGTGAACCAATATCCAAATTTCATCCAGTATTTAAACAAAAGCTTAAAAATAGAATTTCATTACTAATTGTGACTCAGATGTGCCCCTGGCATTGTTATGTCCATAAGCGATAATTAGCACTTAGCGTCAGATGGACCGCTAACTCGTCTGCCATCAACAAAAGTAAAAAGAAATAGAATGACCAGTTCCTCAGTTTTTAAATAGTACAAATAAAGCTCTTTTACACCTTGTATTTATAATCATCATTCACATATATAATTGTGATTAAGGTTAAGTGCAAGAGTCGTGTGTAAAAATCTCCGTTTAAAATTAACTGATTTATAAATATATTTACTATATTTTTTTGTAGCGGTATGTAGTCAAATTTCATTATCTCGACTTGCGTAGCATTTCCTCCCTTCTTTCCGCAATAACAAGACAACAAAGAAAGGCAAGGCTTTCTATTTGTATTATTAATATCACGTTTTTAAGCAAAACAACGCCGGTCGCTCAATTGTTTCATTGCATAAGTTGAATTTTAATTACTATGAATGAAAAATACCATGAAATTATAATATTTGTTACTTATAATATTACATGCTAGTTATAATATTATTATTAAATAAATATTGTTTAATAATATATAACACTGAAACATATTACTAGTAGTTAAAATGTATTTGCGTTTATTTTATCCACAAACTTAATTAATTAAAATAATGTGTTCAAATTAAATTTCTGCAAAACTGTTACAAAAACATTTTAAAATATTTAAGTAACCTCATTCAACAACTTTGAAAACGTTTAAGTTAGTTTACGAAACTACGTAGATAGAATTTACGGAATAGGTAATTTTTATCTTAATCTTACTTTTCAAACATATTTTATATGACTATAAACCCCAATTTATATAATATATACTGTTCATTGAACAACAAGAAAACAATACGATACATTTGTAAAATACACACAAAAATAAGTAATCCCTAATACAGCTCTCAACATGTTTTTCTTCAGTAGTTCACTGCAAACTTTACAAGTTATGAAGCTCGAACATCAATAAAAATTTATTATTTACCTTTAAAAACCTTTTTTAAACACTGTTATTATCTATTTATACCATTATCATTATGAAATAAATATGAAGTTTGTTAAAAATAAGGCGTATTTATTAATAATTTGGCAAGTTTCAGTGATTTTTCCCGCCTAACGCTCGCAGTAGGGCGGGCGGCGGCGGGAGCAGGGCGCGGCGCTGCGGCCAATCGATACCCCATAGACCCATAAGTAGGGTGGACATACGAGATGGATAAACCGTCAGCGATACTCCGTTTTGGCGCCAAATCGAGTCGAATGGCGCTTAACTTGGACAAATTCTTTCAATGGTAACTTTTATGATAAATAGGTACTTTTTGAAGTATTTCAGTAATGGTGTATTGTTAGAAATTATAGTGGTTATATTGAATGTAGTTTGAATTGGATATACTTTGTGTAAAATATATACAAAGTGCATTAAATAAAGTATTATTATGTATATTGGGCAAAAATTTAAAACATATACTTTTTTTGAAACTAGATTAGCTAAATCGTTACTAGGTTTCCATTTAAAAAAATTACGTTTCGTTTAGTAGGTGAATTCTATACTAGCTATAAACAATCGTCTTCACATATTTATATCTCGATATTAATATTGACAAGTATTAATTAAATAAAACAAACAGGAGTAGATTTAAGTTGATTGAACGAATTCAAGAGTATAATTTACAATCGATTCATTCTTAATCAATTTACAATATATTCTTAATTCATTGATCAGTAATAATTAATAATATGATACGACAAAGGAATATTTAGTATTCAATTATCTGCCGCTGTGTCGTTTTTATCGTTATTTCACGAACATTACTTTTTTCTCGAGCTTATTGTCTGTCGCGCTTTATTTCATAAATTACAAATTTATTAATGCCATTATGCCATCGTGCCATAGTCTCATTAAATAGATGTGTCTGTAGTAGTGTTTATGTTTACATGCTATTTGTATCGTTTATGTTGGTCTTATTGCGTTTTGTATTTTTTGGGTGTGTGAATATTACTCGACATTATCAATTATTGTGTATGTGTGTAATTTTAATATATATATATATATATTTTTTTTTTTTCAGCGTACTTATTGTATTAGCTTTGATGTGTATATACGTTTGGAACTATAGTTTCGACCAGCATGTAAACTCTCTGTATTGTGTGTCATGTTGATTACAACCTATTGTATACTTAATAAAATAAAATAAAGAAATCAAATTACGCTAACCTGTTCATTTATTTAAACAAGAGCTGAGCTGTCATCTTCTATAAATGAAGCTTGGTGACCTTTGTTCGACATTGAACGTAACTCATAGCACATTACAGACACTTATAAAAATTAAACCTCCCGAGCATCTTAGATTAGATAGAGTAAAGCAAAATAAAAAACTTTATACCGCCAATTTTTTGTCTATTTATTTTTGCTAGTATTTATTGTTGGATATTATGCACACATATATATAGTTTACTTAATTAAGAATTACTGGTTTCCAGCAGGATCAAAGATTCTTTCCTTTCCAAAGAAACATTTTGATATAAATCTTTTCAGAGAACTAACTCTATGAAACAACCGAAACCGTAACGTGAATTGATTGTTATTACATAATCTCTAAGTAAACGGCCACAGTACAGAGGTACTGTTTACCGCTAAAGTCCATGCGCTAAGTAATCACGCAATTTCAAAAATCAATATGTATATGGTAACAACAATTAGTTTAGCCTACAATAAGCAGTTCAAAGCTTGAGTTATGTGTGAGATCTAACGTAATGAATAGACATACATTATAATTAATCAAACTTAGAATATTTTTTTATAGAAATATATAATAACAGCCATGACTAAGGCACAAATCTACTCGTACATTTGTGCTCTCGTATGTATCATATAACCTCCGCAGACCACCGCAGATCACCTTGAAACTGGCGTACAAACCATTCGGACATGGTAGCATATAAGTTATAATTAAAAAAATAGTGAATGCAATTTGCTTACTTTAAATATATAAGAGTTATTCAATCAATTCTTATATTAATTTTATTTTTGATACCAATGTTGGCAAAAAGAAATAATAGTGTCAAATTTCTTATACGTTATATAATAAAATAAAGCATGACATAGATAAATTAAGATCTGTTCTAGTTTGTTAACTCCATAGAAATGTTTTCGGGTAAATCTCACGTTTGTGATAATGTAATCTTCTTATTCTTCGATCGTGTTGATCACGTCATCTTGCTACATAAATTGGAGTCGTTAGGAATACATGGAGACTTACTGCGGTGGATCTCTTCATACCTAACAAACCGTTCGCAGGCTGTCGTACTTGGTGGATACAGATCGGACTTTATAACAGTGCCCACGGGTGTCCCGCAGGGCTCACATCTTGGGCCTCTTTTTTACAACGCATATCTATTTGATATATATTCATGTTTCAGCAGTGCTAAATACCTTTTATACGCAGACGACAAAAAGGTTTTCATGAATGTTAAGTTGATTTCTGATTGCTTGCTGATTCAACAGGATCTCAATAATCTGATTTCATACTATTCTAAGAATAATATAACAATCAGCATTCCCCAGTGTCAATGCATCAGTTTTACCCGTAAAAAAGACCCAATCACATTTAATTATAATTTTAACAACATTGCTATTGAACGGGTTGAGGTGGTGCGGGACTTGGGAGTCTCTCTCGATTCTAAGATGTCATTTTCAAATCACATTGACAATATCGTTGGTCGATCATATCGTAATTTAGGCTTTGTAATACGTACATGTTCACCCTTTACTGAGTTAAACAGTCTCAAAATTGTTTATTACGCCTATGTACAGGGTATCTTAGAATACGCTTGTCCCATATGGTATCCATTCTATGCAGTACACAAAAATATGGTTGAAAATATTCAGAAAAAATTTATTCATCACCTCAATTACAAATTTTATAAAAAAACCCGTACATCATATATATATTGATGATTGCCGAAAGTACCGAATGCTAACCCTTGAGCAGCGGCGCAAGACGCTGGACATGGGGCTCCTATACGATGTCGTGCGCGGGCAACTGGACTGCCCAGAGCTGGTGGAGCAGGTCGCGCTGCGGGCGCCGGCGCGCCGCACGCGTCACACGACCTTATTCTCGGTTCCCTCGCACCTAATTACGGTTGCAATGCAGTGCTGTCAAGAAGCGCTAAGAGTTACAACACTGAGTTCAGTGATATTGATCCATTTATCGGAAACAAAAAAACATTTTTAAATAAAATTAGAGACCGATTAAAGTGACGTTTTAAGTTAAGGATTAGGTAGAAAATAAAGTATTGAATTATATATTTGTATGTTTGTTAATAGCGTTGTTATACATTGTGAACGACTGTTTTGGCCTACGTTACTTTAAAAATGTATTTAGTATAAGTCTATACATAAGTTGGCTGTTGTTGTTCCTAATAAATAAATAAAAAAATAAGTAATGAGTGAAATGGTTAAAATGGTTAAAAAAAGACATGTAATAACCGTATTTTCATTTCGAAAAAGTGAAATAACAACAATACATATCGTACATTTTAAACAAATAAGGACCAAGAAAAAAACCAAACACCTGTACAATAGGCCAGTGTAACCACTTATCACCAGGTGGGCGGTCTTCTTTGTTCTCAATATACAGCCATAACGAAAGACGCCACTAAAAATAATGTAGTGACTATCGGTATCAATTCTAGTGGTGGCGCAAATAAATTAACAAATGTTAGTTTGGCGATGTCAAACAACCACACTTATTCAAGAAACAAACTTATAGTTTTTATTCTATTGTACAGTCAGCTACACTTCAAGGTTTACATTTGCGCTGCAAACTTCGCCGTTATTTCAAGCGTGTATAAGTGCTATTTGCATGTATATGAAATCGGGTTAAGTAAACTCGATCAAAGTGTCATGTTAAGCATTGTACATAGTAAACATCGAAATACGACATAGATTAGATATATCAAACTTAAGTTCTATTATTTTAGATCGGTAATTACCGTCACGTTTATGTACAAATAGACAATTATGGCGGTATTGGATTTCTCAGTTATTCTGTATAATTATACATACTTTAAAATATTAATTCAAACTAATCTAAAAGGCACAACAAGCAAAGACACTTTGACTTTGTGCATTATAAAGAAAGAGAGCGTCTGAAACTTTTAAGAGATTGAGAACGGACGTTCTAGATAGTAAAAGAGAAACTTGTTGTGTAAGAAATTATTTATGGTTCCGGAATCTAATGCTCTCTATTCATTAGAATCGCTATAAGACACTTTATTAGACAAAGGGTTCATTCTATATATATAACATATTTAGGTTAGTAAAGTTGCTCAGAAGGATCTAATAGTAGTTCAGATCTTTATTTAAAATACATCTTCATCATCTGACAACCTCCATAGTCGAGTGGATAGCACACCGGTTTCAAGGTGTCGCCATCACTGAGGTCCCGGGTTCGAATCCCGGTGGGGGCTGATGTTTGTGTGATGAATGCGAACATTTGTACCTTAGTCATGGTTGTTAATATATATTTCTATAAAAAATATTTTTATATGTATAATATATGTATCCGTTACCCTAGATCCCATAGCACAAGCCTTACAGAGCTTAGTTTGGACTAGGCTAATTGGTGTAAGTGTAACTAATATTTATTATTTATTATTATCTTATTTTTTGTTGCTTTGAGAAGCAATTTATTGATCAATATATATACTTTATAGCAGATAGGTTCGGAAGGAACGTATATCTATTTTTTTTTCATTCACGATGGCCAAAATGTAATACTCTCATACAGCCAAACAACTATTTCATATTTAATTGAAAATGCTTATAAAAGGGCTTTAATTCACATAGTGCCGATTTGCTTAATTGAAATGTAATAAATTGAAATATTTTTCTCCTCGAGGATCAATGCTGCAGTGAATGGGGAAATTGACAGAAACACTTCTCAATTTTATACAGTGCAATACAAATTCAATTTAGTTACATAAAACGCGGTCATATAATATAGTTTGTAGTAGCGAGAGCGAGATAAATATTTGTAGCAGGATTTTTTTACAATTACAAAATTGACACCATAATTCCGTCGTTATCTCCAACTAAATTTGAAGATCGTACGCTGACTACGAGCTGAAAGAGCTAATCCAGAAACAATGCCCATAAGGTGAACCGATACTAGTGAGGATATATTGATAGACGTTGATAACTGCTTAATACATAAAGAAGCCACAAATAAAGATTTTTAGATGCACTGGTGATCTAGTAAATAGTGCGGAAAGCTGAATGACATTCGCGTGACAGATATCACAATGATCTGTGTCGTGTGAACACAGATCTTGTGACTGAATCTGTGACTTGTGAATCAGTCAGTGTGAACTTGTAAAGGAAATTGTGTTCATACTATTTACCTGAGGCCAGCTTGCAGACTATAATATACCTAGGTTTATTATTAATATTATTGTGAAACGCACCTTCGTTTAAATGTTCCCGTATGTGTATCATCGAATACGAGCTTGAATATTATCTATGTAATATTTTTGTCATCACAAATTGTATTTATTGTGATCTGAAGGTGGAGACCTGGTGTCCTTTGATACAGGGCAACCTAGTTAAGGCACCAGCCTCACTAACAAGCCATGTTTAAATTATTGTGGAATATTAATTGTATAAGAGGAAATAAAGATTTATTATTATTATTCGTATATTTAATTAATAATCTTAAATTTAAGTTTTTTACAATATAGATATATAAAATAAATATAAATACTATAAAAAACTTAAACCTAGTATGCCGCCGGTAGCGAGGCAAGGCCCAAACAAACCGGTGGTTAGGGCTGCAGACAGAGAAATCTCCGGACAATACGTGCCGTGTCGAGAATCACTGCTTTTTGTATCCGACCCTTGATCCATCCGTCAAGCGAGAGCCTCTTAAGATGTTGATCGAGACTCTTTGCTATCAAGCCATTCGCAGACACAACTATCGGAACAATGATTGTCGAATCAACATCCCACATGGCGGTTACCTCGTATGCCAAGTCAAGGTACTTACTGGCTTTGTCCTTCTCGGCTTTTACGAGGTTCTCGTCATGAGGGATGGTAATATCGACGAGCATTGCACGGCGTTGGGAGCGGTCGACCACCACGATATCAGGTTTATTGCACGCAATAGTCCTATCCGTGATGATAGAGCGATCCCAATAGAGCAACACACGGCCATTTTCAAGAACTGGCGCTGGTGCGTACTTATAGTACGGTGTCTCTTGCTCAACAAGGCCGTATTGAAGGGCAAGTTGTTGATGGATGATCCTGGCTACTAGGTTGTGTCTATGCAAATACTCACCGTTTGCAAGATGAGAACAACCAGAGATAATATGCCTAAGTGACTCTCCGGGACGGCGGCATGCTCGACATATGTCGACGGTACCGTCCTTTAGGATATATTTTCTATAGTTGTTCGTCATCATTACTTCGTCCGCAATTGCACAGACAAAACCCTCAGTTTCCCCAAAGAGGTCACCGAAGCGCAGCCAGTTCACCGACGCGGGAAGATCTACATCAGGGCCCATTAAGGCCCGATAAAACCTTCCGTGCAACTCTTTGTCCCTCCATACTTCCCTGCGATTTTCGACGCTAAGCACCGATGGTTTACGCCAGTTCTCAACTGCCATAGAGAGAGGGGTAAATCCCTTGTCAACTGCCACAACGTCACAATGCATCCCACATTCGTTGTTTAGGAAATAGTTCCTGAGGCTGCACACTTCACGGTTATGGAGGTTTTTGGCATTTAGAAAGCCTCTACCACCACACTTCCGTGGAATGTACAGTCTCATAACAGACGAACGTGGGTGTAACATGCGATTTTTTGTGAGTAGTTGACGGACTCTCCTATCCAAGGTGTCCAGCTCAGTCTGAGTCCATCTCAGTATGCCAAAGGAGTATATCAATAAAGGCATCACCCAACCATTGAAGGCACGCACCTTATTGCCACCAGACAAAAGACTATGAAGTACCTTTGTTAAGCGGCAAAAGAAACGTGTCTTCACCGATTCCTTGACATCCTTCACTGATATACCCAAAGACTCTGACATACCGAGATACTTGTACGTTTCGGCCTCAGACAAAGATCTGAGTGTCATTGTCTCTGAAAGTTGTAGATTTGTTGAATTTACAACTTTTCCCTGCCGTACATGCAAGACCGCACATTTGTCTACACCGAACTCCATCCCTATAGAGTTACTGAAAATCTGCGTAATTTTCAATAACTCTACAACGTCTTGGTGTTTCGGTGCAAACAACTTGAGATCATCCATGTACAGCAGATGACTAATGACCTCGCCCTGTCTACGTAGCCGATAGCCTAGACCTGAATCCTTCAGCAGAGTGCTGAGAGGATTCAGTGCTAAGCAAAACCACAAGGGACTCAAACTGTCACCCTGAAAAATGCCTCTCTCTATTTTGATCAAGTCTTGCGAATCAGAGGAACCGTCATCACTACATGGTTGACGAAGGACTGTGCTCCACTGTCGCATGCAGTTGCTTAGAAAGGATTTCAGAGTTGTATTGATTTTATACAATTCTAAAATCCTCTCCAGCCATGAATGCGGCACTGAATCATAGGCCTTCTTATAATCAATCCACGCAGCTGATAGAGATCCCCTGTTCCGCCGAACTTGTTGGCTAATGGCCATGTCTATAAGGAGGAGCTCTTTTGTACCACGGGACCCAGCCTTACATCCATTCTGAGTTGGGGCCAAAATATTATTTGATACAATATGTGTATAGATTTTTTTGGTCAGAATGGAAGTAAGGAGCTTGTAGATCGTGGGCAAGCACGTAATGGGTCTATAGTTCTTGGGATCCATGGTACTTCCCGATTTGTAGAGCAAGAAGGTAATACCGGTGGTCATAAAAGTGGGAAGGGAACACTGTTCCAAGGCTGTTTGAAATTGTGTAGCCAAAAGAGCATGAGAGCATCTAAACCACTTAATCCAGAAGTTGTGCAATCCGTCAGGCCCAGGACATTTCCAGTTCTGTGCCGAACGGATGGCACAACTAATGTCTATAGGGTCTATAGTAATAGGCCCCATTGGTTCGATGGACTCGCATTCTCGTTTGACTACACGCATCCAATCACCTTCCACATGGTTGATAGGCAGCGACCAGATGCCACGCCAGAAGCTACTCATGGTATTAGCAGCAGGCCGTCGCTCATCGACCACGTGGTGGTCAGTTCCCTCCCATTTTCTGTACACCTTCTTTTGATCGCTTTGGAAAAGACGATTCTGAAAGTATCTGTCCACACGTACTCTGTAGCGACGAATTCGGTTTGCCCATGCATAGACTTTCTGCTTCAGATAGTCAATACGTTCTGTGACATTCGCCATATAGTATTATTATTATTATTATTATTATAAAAATACAAGGAGAAAAAATATAGCCCTTGCAAAATATAGGTTTTTTGCTGGTAGATTTGTGAACCACTAATGTGAACCACTAGCGTAACATATTAGACATATTTGATTTGTTTTTGATCTAGTAACTTTGTGGATATACATACATGTGGGAATAGAAATAAGAAGCCTAGTTCGGATCGAACTGCATAATTAACTGCATAATAAAGTTAAACAACATAAAACTTGAAACATGTTGCCTTTAAATAAACATAGCCGTCACTATGTAAACACAAAAGAAAGTCATTAAGTATGACAATGATATATGCATCCTACATACATATATGGTGAAGAGACGAAGTAGTAA
This sequence comes from Scirpophaga incertulas, assembly GCA_036419045.1. Lineage (NCBI taxonomy): Eukaryota > Metazoa > Arthropoda > Insecta > Lepidoptera > Crambidae > Scirpophaga > Scirpophaga incertulas. The sequence goes on from CM071644.1 coordinate 8,050,184, forward strand.
TAATGAAGATAGCCGATGGGTAACATTACTGTGAAAGGTTCAGAAATAACATAGTAACTTTATTTATTTTATATTTCTGTTGTTTGTATATTTATGTGTTGAATAAAGTGTTTATTAGTATATTTAGTGTATTAACAAAATTTTCCCAAAAAAGAAAGTTGCCTTCTAGTCAAGATCAGTCTCAGTCTGAACTTGAAACATGGCAATGCCAGCACTGCTGCTGATTTATTATTGCGACAAATTTATTAAGACTTACATCTATATCCCCTCATAAATTGCAGTTTAGAAGTTATTTGGAGGGCAAATTTAAATTAGGGTGCAAAAAACGGGCGTTTGGAGCTTAAAGTGGTACTTTACTCTTACTGTCTGACGTTTAAGGTTTAAATTCAATCGCATATAGACTTCTATTGGCATATCTAGACCTGGATTCTCAAATACGACGAGCATTCTGTATTATCAGTGCTCACACTATGACGGAGGTTTATAAACTTATTAGCAGAACCCTCAATGCGTTAGTTCGATTCATACTCAAGTTCCAAAATCTTTCAGTATATAATATTTATAAGATGGGTTTTATTGCGTCTCCTTTTATATTTCATCAGGACTGGCGAAATCTGTGCTAGGTAGTGTAAAACGATACTGCTTTGCTGTATCGTATTCCTACAGGCCTTATCGACAGTGCATAAAGAGAGGATTATACCATGACTAATAGTACATTATGGTACAAGTGTGTAATGTTGACCCGAGCCGTCAGGCGAGGGTCTTAAGGAGCCGAGGACGGTAATCATCAATACACACGTGTATCATACTACGTTTTTCAACACACTTCTGAATAAAATAATACTTAAAAACCATTTTCTTCATAAATTTTATTTGCAGACATCTTAATTAATAACTAACTAAATAACTTCAAAAGGGAAAACGAGACGAGTTGTGAAAAATGTTTCGTAATGGCGGGAAAAATTAATCAGTTTTCCTATGCGCGCGCATCGGCCATAGACTAATAAATTTCGTAATGGCGGGAAAAATTAATTAGATTTCCTATGCGCGCGCATCGGCCATAGACTAAAAAATGAGGTTTCTTTTTTTTGGGCTTTTCGCGGATAGCTTTTTAGCGCAAATGTAAGCGTAACTCAACCAATAATATTAAAAAAAAAACTATTACTCACTCGTGAATAATAGTAATGAAAAAGTCACAGTTTGATCATAGGTGTCATTATGTGCCTAATTGCCATGGGATTAGAGCCACTTTATGAGGAAGTGTGTTGAAAATAAATTTATCAGACCATCCATGCCGAATAAAGAGTTGACAACGTACTTTCTAGTTCTTGTAGGTTTTACAAATATGATAATCATTAGGAACTACATGTTCTATAAATAACTGTAGCTACTTTTTCATGAAGTAACATTCTTGTTTATCAAGTTTAGGTAGGTTCGTACAAAAAATATAAAGAAAAAAAATCCAGCCATGTTCGAGTCAAACTCGCACATGAAAGTCCGTAGCAGCAAGTAACATTTACGATTTATGACGTATTAAAAAAACTACTTACTGGATCTCGTACAAACTAATTTTCAGTGAAAGTTTGCATGCACATCATACATTTTTAATTTTATCATTCTCTTCTTTTTGAAGTTGCACACATTTTATCAATTATTGTTTTAGAATTTAGTTTATTATACAATAGAATATTATTATATATTTTGTAAGACCTATCCATAAATACACCCACAAGTATGGGGAACTTAATTGTTTTTTTTGTGTGAAAATCTTAATACAGTTCACAGTATACATGTACTTACCAAGTGTGAACACTACAGTTCTTATGGGTGCGGATGGACAGAATAGACAGACATGACGAATCTATAAGGATTCTGCCAAAAAATCTGTCCAAGTACGAGTTAGACTCATCATTAATCATAGTCATGGTTCCGCAAATAAGTTTACAATCACAATCAAAATATATTCTGTCATGCAATTACAAATTTGCGGTTTCTGATCTAAGTATTCTTTCACTTGTGGTATTGTTTCATGCCAAATTTTAAGATTCTAGGTCAACGGGAATTATTACCCTATTTAATTACCCTACAGGTTTTGTGATACTAATAGGTACTAATTTACAGTTTTTGAATTATTCCTTTTACATTTTTCCTTTCTGCTACATGATTTATATATTACTTCATGCTGCATTTCGTGATTGTAGATAAATAGGAAGTATCCTAGAGGTGATGAATCCCTCGCGAGTTTCAAAAACACAGCAAAACATACTATCATTAGATAAGTGCTAAAAGTTGCCGATTCGTAAATACATATAAGTATCCAATATCATTTAAAAATAAATAAAAACACCGAAATGTACGTGTACAAAGCTATTCGGTTGCAATCCAACGTTGATAAAGAGGATTTATCTAAAAATGCACTCCTCAAGAAAGTTTAAAGCGAACGAGTCGATACAGTTTTATCGTTAATGGGTCGGGAACAATGCTACCCCATGTGGCTCTAAATATTTCCCCAATACATCGCCAGAGCCGCGCTCCGCAGCATGCGGCCTACGGCTTCGACGCATTACCATCTAACGCAATCTGGGCGCATACTCCATATACATTTTATATTTAAGAAACAGCAAAATTTTAGTCTCCTGTTACGAATATGAAGAGTATAGAGTTTTTTGCGACCGTTGTTTTATATTTGAAAAAGAAATTATAAAATCATTGCATTTATAAATATTTCTTACATTTGGTACTCAGGTTCAGTCAGCTCAGGCAGCCTTCGGGGTTCTATGAAATAGCTACCTATAGTCCCGAGGGATAATTTTACTAATTTTGAAAGGGTAATCAATATTTGTGCGTAGGAAATGTTTATGGGAATTCACAAAATCTTATGAGTTCGCTCAAATTGATATCGAGATCCATTTTTATTGACTAAACATACGAGGAGTTATGACAATAAAAATAGTCTGTCGTCAGAGAGTAGGCTCTTTGCCTCTCGGCCGCAAAACGCACTACGGGTCAGCGACCTCAGCCGGGGCGATTCACTCATGTGAATGTCATACGTGTAGCAACTTCCTCCCCATAATGTCAAATTGTACGTAAGAAATACACATCGACTAAGAGTTGACTAGATCAATGAGTTACGTATTGAAAAGGATCTTTAAAAAGTTTTATAATTTTTAAAAGTCTATTGGTTTTGTATTTACAGAAAAGCTTTATTATGTTATCCTAGCCACATGGTTTTTTTAGACTCACAATAATTTACAAACTGAAGTTTTGTACCTTTGAACCTTGAAGTTTTGTCCTGCATTCCAAAAAAATATTAGTTTATCCAGCATCACATTGAAATTGTGTTTCTTCCGAAGTTATAAGTTGTTTACACTTAAAAAATAGTCAATATAAATATAGATATATACTTTGTCTAGCCTATTGAGTTTAGATTTATTACCTACATTTGAAAAACTAAATCGTCCCAAACAAACATTTAGTTACATAGTAATAAAATAAAATAAACAGTTACATAGTAATTTTTATTTCCTAGTTTCGTAATTTCACAGTCATAACCAGAGTTACCGCAGTTGATTGATTTTACTAATTTAATATAATAATAATACGTAATCTGTTGCTGTTGTACAATGTAAGATTGTCATATAAAAACATGGGCCGTAAAAGGAATATAAAATTGGACGAACCGGGTAAAAGAAAACTAATAAATAATAAAATATATATTTTGAGACGGTGGAAATATTATGTTTGGGACGAGTCAGGATGTTTTTATGTGGGACAAAAATCTAATTAAATGAAGAACAATCGAAGAATATTCACCAATCTCAGCGTTACCTTTATATATGCCGTACCTTATCTCCAAAATGTCTATATAATCTGCTAATAGTAATAGTAGCTACCACTAGTTTTAGAGCCATAAGAATCGATTGCAGGGCAATAGCATTTTACTTACTGTATTATATTTACTACGCACATTTACTGTTCCACTTTGTTTAACGTGGAATAAATAGACTATAATATTATATAGATAGGTATTCAACAGAATATTTCTTTAAAATCACCACGTTTATTTATTAGAAGTACATAGTTACGGAGATTTTTTTACTTTGTGCAATGAATCCCCATTCCACAAAAATATTTAGTTTGTTACTAAACCAATAAAAGTTTGTTTTCAAACAGCAAAAAATTCCAGTGAAAAATTGTTATATGGATGTTATAAATCTTTATAATATATTTCAACTTTAAATCAATAAAGAAATGCATGCAAAACTTTAAAAATTTATTTGTAAATTATTACTCAATTGTCAATCGCTAGTCTATACTTTAATATATAAAGCTGAAGAGTTTGTTTGTTTGTTTGTTTGAACGCGCTAATCTCCGAAACTACTGGTGCGATTTGAATAATTCTTTTTTTGTTGGATAGTCCATTTATCGAGGAAGGCTATAGGCTAAATAACATTACGCTATGACCAATAGGAGCAAAGACAGAGCGGTAAATGTGTAAAAAACGGGGAAAATTATTCATTTTTGAAGGCTTTCTTTGCGTGCGCTGCGAAAACGGTTCAAGATACACAAAAAATATGTATGAAAGAATTATTCCTCTATACATGATCTATGTGGGAAAAACCAAAAATCTGCCGGAAGTCACTATTCCACGCGGACGAAGTCGCGGGCAAAAGCTAGTCTTAAATAAAATTAGTATCGCTGCTAGTTGCAGTTCGCTGGCAATTTGAATGTAAAAAATGCATACTCATTCAATGCAACTTCTAAAATTAATCAACCAATAAAATACAAATAAAATAAATATTATAAACGACTTAAGGATAAGTTTATTAACTATTGTCTAACACAATCACTTTTGAACGTCGAAGTACTACAAAAGACACATATTTTCTCATTCATCATTTGAAATAATTTGATTATAGTTCTTAACATAAAATCAGTTGTTTATATTTGTAACTTAATATACTAAAAATTAAATCGACATATTGTTATCATTTGACAAATCATGAACTTTATAGGTAATCCTACGTTTTCTTCGTGAGATTGTTTTTATCAATCTCGAATAATATACCACTCGGAAAAATAAGGGCTTACATTTAGTATAACTGAAAAAATCTTTGTTAATGGCATAGTTACTCACTAAAATGAACGTGTATAAACACAGAAGAAATCACTACACAGAATAATAAATCATATATGAGTCAATTGAGTGACTAATATATAATTTCGTTTTGTGAAAATTATAAAATCACAAACAGACTTTAAAATCAACAAGTGATCCGTATTTTGTCTAAAGTGCTATAAAAATAAATAATATTAGAATATTATTATAAGTGAAATTCGATACATACACTCAAAGTTTTCTCTCCGTTTTCTTTGTCGCTTATACGTACTCAGTCAGTCCAGATAATCGAATTCAAAACATTAGCAAATTCCCGAATTGGCCCATCAAAATCGAAACCGTGTCACTGACCTGAGTCACTAAGGTCACTACGCTCAAAATCTTTTGCTCGTAACGTGTTACGCATCATAAGCGTAGTCCGTTAAGGTTGTTTTTTATGTTTAGCGTCCCAGTCCAGCTATCGTGCGAAGGGTCTACCTTCATCGTTTTTTTTCAAATTATTCAAAATTTTTCAGTTTTCGATTTATTCAAAATCAAACTAATCTATATTCAACATAGACATAAGTACTTATTGACGTCAATCAAATATAACAATTAAGGACAGAAGAAGGAAAAAGAAGACAAAAGAATTTAAGAGTTACATAACCTTGAACATGGATACGTACAAGAAATTTAATGTTAAATTTAATATTTTCACAATAATATTACAACAATTTTAGTAATTATTAATAAATAATGACTGTTAATAAACTATACTGAATGTTGATAAACTATAGCCACTTACTGTAAGTTACACTTTATAGAAACAAACTAATATATAAACAACTTTATTCCTGTTTTTAGGTACAATTACAGTTTATCATAGTTCCTTTTCACCTCACAGATGGCAATGTAAACATGCTAACTGGATGGCTCATACATAATACATAAATACTCGCAGCTTCACTGCACCAATCTATAGAGCAAATAATATATCAATCGTACTCTGATTCAAATTCAATTTACATAAACCACGAGCACCTACATTAAGTGTATTCAATCCTAATTCAATAACAATAACTGAAAATGATCACATCAACAGCTTATTATAAACGACCCGTCAAGTGGCCTGGTTCTATACTATATTAGTTTAAATTAGTGAAATACTTAATTGAATTAGGGAGACAGACAAATCTCGTAAACTTCAATATGAATTTCTTCAGATATATTTTGGTTGATTGTATGTGTTGGATTTCCTTCGCCGTAAAAACATAAAAACGGGTCGGATAAGAAAAATAGAAGCCAGAAATGGGCACATAAAATATCACACAAAGTGCAAAAACGCAAACGAAAATTAATTAACCAGACATTTTATTTGCCAAAATATGGTTTGAAATAAACCATAGTGAATTAATTTACTTATAATACAATATCATATGTATCTTATTATTATTACATTAAAAACGTCAGTTTACATAAAATATTATATTCTTATACACATAATTATATATTTTATGACTTTGACAAAACATTAAATAACCCCCTGTAAAATTTAGTTTAAATAATTAAGCCACATTGCGCATTATTAAAATGACTTTAAGAATGAATTCAATTTTAATAATAACAACAATAAACTAAACCTACCAATAAACAAAATGTTATAATGGCACCTAAAGAAATCAACTAAGGTTATTATTTGCTAATGCTATTGATCCTAGGAAGAGCCGGGGGGTGTGTTGGAGGGCGTAATACTCGACGCTTGGGGCGGCCGGAACTTATTGGAGCCCATCTCAACAGGTAAACGTCATATCTTTCGGATCCAACATACTGCATTATCCTGGACTTAGGTGTTATTAAATATACATACTGAATTATTGTATAAGTAGAATAAATGTATTTTAACTATATGCACTACCTACTATAACATGCTAACAACAATGTAATCGTAAAGAAACTTCTTTACTAGCAAATGAACCGTAACATATCCTAAATATCGACTTTCATTCATCCCTATTAATATTATACACGCGATAGTTTGTAAGTATGAATGCATGGTTACTCTTCCACGTAAAAACTAGTGAATGAATCTTTACAAAAATATATCTTATTCATCAATATAACATATAGACTACAATTTATAAGTATATTTTTGTGAATTGTCCAAAATATGACGATAAGTTTCTTGCGCAGACAAAATCGCGGACATCAGCTAGCTGTCTCTAAAACCCCAGTTCAGTTAAAACAAACGCTTAGAGACAGTTATGGAGATCCTAGAGACAGTATAGCCATGTAGACTCTGCTCAAATGAACTTTATCAATTTACTCGTAAAAATTAAGTTCTTTTCATGGTTATAAAAAAAAATACAAAATTGTAATTTTGTTTACAGTCATAACCTTTGCATTCTTGGAGACATTCAATTTATGATTGAAGACCATATAGCACTTAGGTACCATCCGTATGACCGGGAATGTAGAATAAACTTCTGTAATAATGCAGTTACATCCTCTTCAGTCCGTTTTGTATCGCATGCTGTAACTTAACATCTATGTAATAAGGCTCAATTTCCTTTTGCATTTATTTGAAAAAATGAGCTCCAAAAGCAGAATATAAGTTTGTAATAATAACTACTATCCAATTTATTATGATATGGGAGTTAGTTTGCATGACTTCTATATCATATGATATAAAGTTGAAATTAGTTTAGTTTTCAGGTTAAGGTATACTGGTCCTGTCAACGCCGAGGTGGCCAGATGAGATGAGTCACATCAGCTCATGCATTCTTCGGTCGTATCCGTTGCTTGTTTTTTTTTCTTTTACATTTAGACTACTGTTGACGTTTTAATAGATCCTTTGTGTTTAACATGCTATACTAAATATGTTTCGTGGTTACAGATGTATGTACATGATTAAAATTTAATACATAACATGCTTTTAGAACTTTAAATTATTTTTATAATGAACGTATATTGTAATCAATGAAATAGGTTTGCCAAAATTCTGCTATAACCAGATATTCCGTCCCGACAACGGAAACGAACTGCCATTAATAAGAGGGTGTAACTCCCCTATTGAGAATCGAGATCAACCCAAAGGTGTAGGAACTTGAGATAACGTTGTCCATTTGGCGTTTCATTTAATATTTACACTTATTTTGTTTGATTGATAAAGTTTTGTCGGTATAGGTGTCAAAAGTCGTGGGCGCTTAGTCGAAGCTTACTGAAGTTAAATGTAAAATAAAAATATTTTTTCTAATCGGCAAAATAATAATTACAACAAACGCAATCAATCTTATTATTTAAAAAATAACTAATAAGTCTATTTTTGGTTTAGCTACTCCATGTTTTGCCTCATGTCTATTGTAAATAATAAAATAAAGATGAAATATAATTGTTAATCTAAAATTTAAATATAAATAATAATAGAATTGTTAATCCAAGACTGATCGTAGTATTTCTTTTGCTATATGGCATTACCATAAACCATACGTTTAGATATAAAGTTAACGTCGTGACAATATACAAGGATCATAATTTGATTATATACATTATTATACCTTTTAATTATTTAACAAGCATTTGTAACATTTATATGAAGCATGATCACGAGGATCATGATTTTGTATATATGTATAAGAAAAATATACATATTACTAGAATAAGAATTCCCGAGAGAAATGAAGTACTCTTGTTCGTGAAAGTTTTAAAAAACTATCTTACTAACAAGACTAACCTGTTAATATAGTTAATACTAATAGCGTTATATATTCCAATATCAAAGGCAATACAAACTTCCAGAAGCGCTAAATTCTAAAAGCTACTCTAACTCGCTAGTCTGTAATAATAGTTTTGTATATCAAAGTCACTGTTCGTTTCTGCTAACTGTAATTGCCGTCATCAGGACGCTATGTTGTACAGGTAAAGCCGAGATTTAACCTAAAGTTATGGAGATAGAGAGTTGCCTTGCTGATGCGCGCTTCCAATTCACAAAGCAGCTTTTGGTTCCAACTCGCGATGATAACTGATCCGAACCTGACGCCAAATCTCATCTTGAGTCAAGTTAACTGACACATTAATGCTTTATCATGAGCATCTTTGATAATATTAGGCAAGAGAAAAGAAACACTGCTGACGTAGATTTTCTCTAAGGATATACATGTCGATTACCAAATCGAATCACCTGACCTTCCGAGCAGCTTGTGGGAGGCACATCACTATATATGCTAATCACTTGAGGTCCTTATAGCTTAAAAGTCTATCCTATAATCAATGTGCCTAGCCACTTAAGATTCGCAATTATTTTAGATATAATGGTAACCTCTGGTAAGATGGTATCTTTGATCTTTCTGATTCGTTCACGCAAATTCGCAATAAGACTATAACGCATATTATGACAACAAACTTATGTACCTATACTACCTTACTGATCGATATCAAATCAACAGACACTAGCATTGGACTCAATTCTAAAGTGGCTCCTTGAAGTACTAATTAAAATTAAAGGCCTCTATGTTCCTTTTGTACCAAAACATTTGACTGACGTTTCTTATTTTGGGCGTTAGATTGTAATTAATGTTGTTTGAAAAAAAACAGTATTGTTCAACCAGAGAGATGTGTATATATTGGTCCTTGTCATAGTATCATATTATATGTATTTTTGTGCTCCACAAATAGCAATTTGGGCTATCTATAATTTAAGACCGAAAGAATCTCTCGGACACATAAAAATTGTATATTAGATAATTGACATTAAGAGGTTCCATAGTTCCATAGTCCGTCCAGCGTCGTCCAAATTTCAGGTCGATTATGTGGGTCTTAACAATCTTATCAGTTCAGACATACGTCTGCCACTCAACCCATCAGCCGTCAGCCCCACTAGCAATACAACTTATCCACTGTAATTTAAGGTCCGCAATTCTTCGGGCTATGTCGGGAACCTCAGTTCTTTAGCAGATTCATCAGTTCTGATTCGATCAGGCAGAGAAACTAAGCATAGACCTCTCCATTACCATTTGGTAACTTTGAACTTCGATAGGGACCAATGTAAGCAAGCAAAGTTTATTATAATATTAACAAATGACTATGTGATTAGTTCGTAATAATGCAATTGTAATTGTAGTTGAATAATGTGTGACATTTATCTAACCTTAGACGCTGTAGATAAATTTTTCCTCTAATTGCTATGACGATACCTTTTAAGTGACGCGACTTTAACAATACAGGGAGAGAAAAGCAAAGTCGCTGCTGATTATGATCGGTACAAGATCTTCAAGTCTTCACGGTGTGGACTTAAAAACTAAGGACGTTAACATCAATGACGAGCGAAGGTGATTTTAGTGAATCAAAATTAAAAAATATATAATTTGATTTGATAATACCCGACACTAAATTTGAACCTAATTCTCTGGTTTATTGCCAGAGTCACTGACCACTCGGCCAGACAATCGTCGAAACTTGCCGCCATGTTTTTCTCCGGTGATTTACACATCAATTAATACTGTAACGTATAGTGTGTCGCGCGCGAGTCGCCGTCCAGCCGTAACGATGGTCTTAACTGCTCTGTGCGGATGGAGGTTAAAGACTTCACACATCACATTATAGTGTTAATGTGTAATTATAATTGGGTTTAACGCCCATTTTTAAATTTAGTTTTAGTACAAAAAATACTTACCACACATTAAGAACTTTAAGAGTTCTTTGCGAATAAGGACGTAAGTATATTGAACCTATAATTTCCAAATGTATGCTAATTATTTTTGTGGAACATCTAGAAAAAAATTGTAGGGGGTGCGTTGCTAACTTCTTGACGTCTATTAACCGCAGTGCCTTTACAGGGTCTCCCGTGACAAACGTTCAAGTAGAATCTTTTTACAATTACGTGAATATATACGTGAATATTACATAGGATGTTTACAAATATGGCATACCAGTATTTGTTTTTGTATCAGACTTATGCCTATGCTAGGTATAATAATAATATACCTGTACTACAGAACATCACACTCCCACCTCAACTTATATTTTGATAGGTAGACAGAGCAGTCAGGTTGGTGAGTACTGATGCTTTGTAAGGGACCCCTAAACTTACAGCTGGGTCACAAATCCCAGGCGCTACTTCCAGCTCCCATCTTTGCAACACCCGGCAGCCTCATAGTGTATCCACGAAATTCTAACAAGTTTTATCATCATATCATATGCTTCATGCCAGATATTCTAACAGTCAATTCTAGGCTTACGAGAAGTATACCATAGGTTTTAATTCCCCTGCGAGTGCCAGAAATTTGCACTTAAACAGTGTAACTACACAGTAAAGCTGTATATAATTACACTGTGTATAAAAACACAGTAAAACAAATTTATTGCTTTCAGATTTTCTTTTTCATGTGCTACATGACATTACTTCATACCGCATTTCCTAATTTTAGTCCAACGGTAAGAACGACACTATAAATTTTAATTCCTTGATAGATTGATTTGTTTCAGTCAAAATATGTGGTTAGTTAGTTAGTTTGGCTGGGCTCCACCGCACTTAGCCTCACGATTGGGCCATTGTGCGTATGATAGAAGGCTCCTGCCTTCTTCCTACTCCATCCATCCCAGTTCCTCCCAGAACGCTAGCAGCCTCTGTGGGCTGCTGCATGCTTCTGGCAGGGACGCCGGGGAATGGAGAAGTTTCTCCCGTTGGTCGGCCACACTTGCACATTCCATAAGAACATGTTGTGGCGTTTCCTCAGCCTCCATGCACCCTCTGCACAGGGGGCTGTCTGTTATACCTATTGTGTACAGGTGTTTGTTTAAAAGGCAATGTCCGGTTATGGTGGCTATGACCTTTCGGATCTTGTCTCTCTTTAGTTTGATAAGGGAACGGGCAAGCTTCTTGGAAGGTACCGGGACTGCTTCCTTCGTTCGCTTGCACCCCTTCTTAGTTGTCCATTCTTTTAGGTGTAGTTCCTCTGTTCTCTTGCGCAGCCAGGCTTTTACTTCTGCCTGTGGAATAGGCATTAGGGGTTCTGGTCCATACACTTTCGTGTTGGAGCCTCTTTTTGCCAACTCATCTGCCGCGTCGTTTCCGAGTGAGTTGCTGTGTCCTTTTATCCACTGCAGGATTACCCGGTTTGTATCTGCAATGGCTTGGAGCGTATTATGACACTCCAGTATGAGGACAGAGTTGATAGTATTGTTTTGGAGGGCCTGTAAGGCCGATGCGCTATCCGAGATTATCTTTATGTTTGAGTTTGTAAGACCTCTGGCCGCAATCGCCTGTGCCGCTCGGGTGATGCCAATGCATTCTGCTTGGAAGATTGTATTTCGTTTATCTAAGGTTATGGATAGTTTGATGTTTAGGTCATTTGAAAAGACGCCGGCCCCGGTTCCAGAAATGGTCTTAGAGCCGTCGGTGTATATCCTAACTTCTTGGATGTTAGAATAATCTTTCCATTCTGCTGTTAGTTGGATATGGTATTTCCTGTCAAATATATGTTGACATGGTATTCTATCCATGGGTGCATCTAGAAGAGGAGTGTCTTTCGTGCTCCAGTCTAGGATTATCGTATGTGTTTTTCCTGTATTGTTTTTCCAAAGTCCCTGCGATCTCAGTCTTAGAGCAGCTGATTTCGCCTCCTCTTGTATTACTAGGTCTAAGGGTCTTAGTTGCAAGAGGTATTCCAGGGAGTCTGATGGTGTGGTCTTCATACATCCAGTAGTGGATATGGTTGCTAAGCGTTGTAGTTTTTGTAGTTTCGCTTTTGCTGTGATTAGTTGTGTTCTGGGCCACCATACTAATGATCCATAAGTTATACAGGGTCTTATTACTGCGGTATATAACCAAAGTGTGATTTTTGGATTAAGGCCCCATTTGTTGCCGACTAGTCTCCTACATTGGTTAAACGCCTGGCATGCCGTCTTTGTTTTTGATTCCACATGGCTTGCCCAGTTTAGTTTGTCATCTAAAATTAAGCCCAGATATTTGACTTGTGTTGACAGGGCGAGTTTGGTATTGAATAGTTTTGGTAGTTGTAGTTCTGGTAACTTCCTTTTGTTGGTAAAAAGTATAAGTTCTGTTTAAAAATATGTGGTTAAACAAAGCATTAAAGCCTGTGTCTTTTAATATAAACTTAAATGCTAGATTTTTAACTGCTGCAAAGACTGCAATAATACCTATTCGATTTTAATTTCAACTTGTACCTCTGCACATTTCAGTGAAATAGAGTCTTGACAGAGTGACAACGAAGTGATCCTAAAAGGGTTCCGTTTGTTTGGTAGAAAGTGGGAACTCTACACAAAATATTGCATTAACTACTACCTAATCTGATATATTAAAAAATGTGATTTTACTTTTTAATATTATCTTCACAACCTAAAGTGTTTCAGACATGGTCAGAGCCAGGTCTAAGAGTTCAACAATCTTATAATTTTCGGTTGGACAAACTGAGCTCTCATAGCTAACATGAAAAATTTTAACACGAGAGCCGACCCTTTATTGTATAATCATGCACATTTTACACAACGCCCAGGCAATTCATAGTTAACAGGTGGCATTGAAGCTTAAACGATTTTAAAACAACCTATTACCTATCAAAACAATTCTGCTTGGTTATAACCAAACCGCATTGCCCCTACTAAAGTCAAGACCTTATTATCATTGGCTTAGCTTCATTTTCGCATGTCACAAAGACCCTAGTAAAATAAGCGGGAGCCCTATTGTTGCTTACGCAAAGATGTAATCTCTCATTTTATTATTACCTTAGCGGAAAGGGACGCAGAATGTATGTACTCAGCGCGGGGAATTGTGTTTTGTGTTCACACCATAAAGTTTGGTTTTGTTTGGTACGCTCACTAAACGTTTTTTCTTGTTATACCCATACAGTTTTTTTATTGTTAGTGTGTGACATTAAGAAATGTTACGTTTACAAATTAGAAAATTAGTGGTAAGTAACATTCGAAGCACTAATTTGCATAAGAACGTTCATATCCGTAGCCGTAGCGAACAACAATGAGCGATTAAAACTAACCTTTTAGCCATAACTTGAGTGCGACTTACATTTATTATGTACTTTTTGGAATGTTCAAAGATATAACCAACCATCGTAATCTGTAGGCCTTCTATTTACTTGATGAAATAGATGCCATGCTATGGTCGAAGACAGAACTGAGCTTAAACTGTTATAAATGAAACTTTTAAATACTTGTCAATAAACATTAGAATTGAGCTCAAAAAAAAATTCAAAAACAGTAGGAGTTATTTTCGAGTTTTTTTTTTATTTAATTAATGATTTTTCCGTAGGACTGTTGCGTCAACCCTGCGAGCAATGTCAGCTGCCCTGCGGCTATGCTAGTGACCTTGATTCTTCTGCGGATTTCATCATATCGGATACGATCACACAGAGAAACTTCGAGCAGAAACTACTCTGTGCCATTTGGGTGACTTTGGCCTCCTTATAAGTTCTATTGTTAGTGACCAGCTTATGAATTCCTTGTTCAGTTTTATTAAAATAGAATTTAATAAACAAAATATAATCTACAGTTGACATGACCTTGATGACTTTTCTTCGAGCTTCGGTTCTAAGCAGATGTTTAATATGATGAAGTCTTCAATTTAGGCGCGTTTACGAGATCTACGGTATGAACGGATTACCGACACATACTCAGAATCACGTTAAAATGGAATCAAATATATTCTTTTACATGTAATGTTCAGAGCTATACACTTAAACACAAATAATATACGAATATTAATTTTAGTTCACATTAACGAGTATATAATAATAACATACGCCCTTACACATATGCACTTATACAATAACACTTGACATGTACATTATATAAAAGATATATATGCATTATATAAATCATATATACGCATGTGTCAAGTAATTTCATACTATTTTTTCGTAAACAAAGTCTGATCGTTTTTCTATGTGTAATCTATATGTACGTTACTTAATTGTTAATTATTTATAAAATAACTGGTTTTATTTATTTTAGATTGTCTAAAATATATTGATATTAATAAAACTCAAACTTTGCTTTCAGAGCAATGGCAAACTGAACAACACTACGCATTGGGTTTACTACTGGCGCCATCTAGTAAGTGAAGGAGTAAGCCGTATACGTGTTGTTTCATGAACTAGATTACTTAATTATTATTCTAAGCTAATTTATTAGGCGTAAGATCGCGAAAAATGAATTTGTATTTGTACTATTGTTGAGACCTATGATATGAGTATAAGCCTTAATTCCGCAATGCCAAAAAAAGAGTTTTTGGATGAAAGGACAATTCCATTGTATACAACGAAACCGCATATGGTAACTATTCGGATACCTAATTAAATACTACCTACCTATCTAATAATACAATTCGGATACCTAAAAGTGTATTTACAAAAATCAATATTTTATTCTTCAAATAAAATTACAATCACTTGCATGTCAAAGATGTTAAGCGATTGGGTTCATAAGTCTACAGCGAGAGACCTTATACTGAAAAGACTCAGTTTTTTTTTTCCTCAGGAGAGGAGGTTGAGAATCCTCATGGATACCAACGCAACAGGCAAGCAGGGATGCGTTGATTATGTCGGACTCCTGGTGCTGTCGAGGCGGCTCGACCACACAGACCTACCGATTCTCAGCGTAGCCTTGGCCCTGATGGCCCGATGGCTTGAATGGAATGTTTGGCGCACCCTCAGGAGAGGGCACGTCAGCGCTGCCCTCCGAAGAGGACATATGCGCGAAAGAAGGCTCGGTAGGTACGCCAAAGTGGGTCCGGCCTTGAAATGATGGGGCCTACTCGTACATGTGCAGCAAGCTGCGCAGTATGGACTAACTAAGGGATGGCGGCGCAGATGCCGCCTCTCGCAAGGCTTGAAGAGCCAGCGTCAATGAGTTGGGAGGGTCAGAAATGACGTGCCTGGGTCGACGATATTCTGTATTACGCGGATTGACTGGGTAAAAGACCCAGCAAGAACTATTGTTTTTATGTCCCTTATACCTTACACGTTTAAACAAGTTCACTCACATTATATGTATAAAACTATAGTTTCATTTACAACACTTGAAACATTTGGGAACGTATCTATGGAGTTATTAAAATTAAACTCAAGCATTGTTATTATTAAAGTAATCCTTAACTGTATCATAACCTCTTGTCATAAGAGAATTTTGACAATTGATTTAAATCTATAAAATGCAAATCGGTAACACTTTGGGGAACTTTGAAAACTATGCATTTCGTAATAAAATAGCCTCTAGCATTTTGCAAACTGTTCGTTGGAACGGCAAGCTTATTTTTATTTCTAGTATTTAATTTATCAATTTTCAAATGTTTATCAAATGTAATATTTACATTATCTACAATACTATATGTTGCCAGTTTTTGTATTTGGTTATCAAAATCAAAATTTGATATTTATTTTAGACAACAGACTTTAATTTTGTAGCTCTGTCACTTGTTTCAAAATGTTTTCACTTGTTGCAAAATTGACATTCAATGAACATTGATGATGCAGTTACATTGTTGCTTACTTAAGACTCAATATGATAATTATCTTCAGTAAATAGCTAAGTTACTGCAGTCTCATTCAGTTTCTAGTATACTTTAGCTAAACTTCTCAACAACTGACTCTCTTACCTCTAAATGTGGAACACTGCAATGGTTTTTACATTGGATTTACCAAGATGGAAAAGATTAAAGTCTTCAAGATTCAAGTCACAATCTAAAGCCCGTATAGATTAATTTAGTCAATGTATAATTGAAATAAAATCGATTAAAGTCTTCATAATATAAGAGGTTATTACCTCTTATGAGGATTCACTACCTCTTCCCGCGAGGAAAAAATAAATCAGTATTTAAACGTCGCACAGAATGAACATCATCCATAATAAAATATCATTGACCTACTATGATTTGACAGAGCAAATGTTGACCTACTACGATTTGAGTAAGCAACTATGGTCCTACTACGATTAAACTGAGCAAATATTGACCTACTATGATTTGACTGAGTAAATATTGACCTACTACGATTTGAATAAACAACTATGGACCTATTACGATTAAACTGAGCAAATATTGACCTACTACTATTTGACTAAGTAAATATTGACCTACTACGATTTGAGTAAGCAACTATGAACCTACTACGATTAAACTGAGCAAATATTGACCTACTACGATTTGAGTAAGCAACTATGGACCTACTACGATTTGACTGAGCAAATATTGACCTACTACGATTTGAGTGAGCAACTATTGATCTACTAAGATTTGTGTGAGCAACTATTGACCTTCTATGATTTGACTGAGCAAATATTGACCTACTATGATTTGAGTGAAAAAATATTGGAACTACTAAGATTTAGAGTTTTGAAGCCTCGTTAAAGCCTGTTTTAAAAATCAATTACAATAGAATGCGAAAGTTTAAAATTGTATAACTATGCTTGTGTTGAAAAGTAGATTCACAAAACGCGTTATTTCTCATAAATACAATATTCATTCACTCTGTCGGAAGCGTACAAACTGCGCATCGTCCAAAAGCATTGCTGGTTGAATATTTGATCGGAACAGGGTGACAAAGTTGGTGAATTACCGGCACCGTTATTTTTTAGGGCACCATTGTTTCCGTACATTGTGTTCGTTACGTGCGTACCCGATACTCGACTCCTTATTGTGTACTTACAATCAGAATCATAACGATGAGATTAGTGAAACTTTAAAGATAGAGTCAGTGATAGATAGTGTAGTGAGATTATAGCTGTAATAGCATCGAGAACAATTTTTTCTGAAGATTATCCAAAGTAGACCTATAGGATATCTCACACTTTTACTTATTATTTATTTATTTAAGACATACAGTAGAGTAGACAGAGAAGACAATATTTCGAAGATAAAAAGAAAGAAAAGTAAGTATGTATTGTAAGAACAATAAAACATAGCTATTGTTACGGATTTAAAAAACATTAATTATATATAAATAGAAGCTTAAACAATATGTATATAACAAAATAAATAATATATAACAATATATAAACATCGATGTAAACAAATTATTAAAAATTAAACAGAAAAGAATCATATATTGAATACAGAAAAGGCAACCGCGTAGTATATGTAGGTAGGATGGCTGACAAGCGGTAGATACGTAGCACATAAGCACTACTCAGGCAGGTGTGCAGCAGTAGTAGCGGGATGACAAGCAACTGCAAGTAAGCAGTAGTAGCAGCAGGCAACCATGGTGGCAGCAATAGCTGCAGCACAGTATGGACGATGTGACGAATGAACTCCCTATGTTTGACGTAGCGAGTGCTAGACAAGCTAACTTTCTTAATGAAAAGAAACACAAACAATCGAAGAAGAAGTTATGTTCATATTTAAAGTATTCCCCCATGATCCCGGAGCACGCAGGAGGGTGTCACAGCAGTAGCGACATAGCAGATAAAAGCGTAGATATTTAGCTGCGAAAAATTAAAAACTGAAAGATGGACAGATTTGTAGAGAGATCTAGGAACATTCGTGAACTATCGAATCGTATAGAACAACCTTACAACATAACAATCATCTTCCATTGTATGTTTACTGCAAACATCAGTTTTCACAGCGGACAGCGGAGTATTTCATTATAATCTTCCAATTGGATTTAATGCATTAGATATTAATTACTTCGACGAAATAGAAAGTGCCAAATTGTATGTTTGAAGTGATTATAACTTCTTCCAGCAACGTTCTCAACTGCGTCCTACAAGACATTCAATAACTCGTTCGTTTCTCTTATTGTCGAGTCGTCCATATATAGCCTCTTCAAAATGGAACCTTTTCTAAACTTCTAAATGGTAAATATGGATTCCATAAAACATGACGTATTGTTATCGGAGTCATGCATTTATTTTTATATAAAATGGAATCTCTATGTCTATATTAACAGCAAACGAAAAATGCACTAAGCATATATTTCATAAAACAGTCGAGATTCGAGAGATATATTAGAGAGAGTAGCGTTCTCTGTATACCTGTCAAAGCACCGACGCGTACGGCACGCGGGAAAATGTTCGTTAACCGATTCTTTTTAGTACATATTTCCGTTCATTTCTTCTCTCTCTTCTTCTACGAATTTCATCATTTTTGATACCATTTCTCCATTACCTTTTAAGAAACGTATCCGTATAAGGTATAATGCCCTATGAATACTGTACTAGATAAGTTCAAAAAATGTTAATATAATTTGTAATAGTATGATTATTATAATTAATTGCTTACTTTTTAAGTTGGAAACTACCCTTTAAGTTTCTTTTGCTGTCTCTACGCGACTTACTGAGTGTACTAACTAGGTACTTACACTGGGTACTAGATGAAGGAAACTATAAAAAATTTCTAGGAAGCGTCATAATAACATGAAGAACACAAGAAATTCGAGAAGACTGAACGCGCGCCTCGTCCGCACTCCGCAATGATCTCACGAAATACACCCGTGTCATAGCAAATGGAGATGCAATAATTCACCCCATCCCAGGGCTCGATCGCTCGGATGACTGGTCGCTGGACTGGTTCTCCGACTCCTCATCGGCATACGGGAAATTAGGTGGGCTGATTAAACTGCCCGAGATTTAGACACTTTTGATTAAAAACGCAGCTATTGTTTTAGAATTGTTCTAGAAAGAAGGTGCTCATATAGAATGTCCATGGTAAGTCTGACTAGTTTTTTACCTATACAAACGAAATTGAATTGTTTTTTGTTATTAATGAATATTCGCTGACAATACCCTGACCTAACTTAAAAAAGAGCAAAGTACCCGAAACACTTCAGTAAAATAATCCCTAAAAAATAATAATTAAATAAATAGTGCATAAGAATACTGAATAGCACCCATAACAATAACGTTCGCCAAAGTTCGCCAATGAAATGAGTGTATTCAGCCAAACTAAGCACTATATAATTGACGGGAATAAATTACTATTATACGTAGATAGATAGTATTATATCTTTATTATTTTGTATATTTATTATTCTGTATACTTTTACAAACAATGTACAATTAATTTGCACACACACGTACATAAGTCACAGCGTGTAATAATAAGTTAAATAAGTTAACAAACCAACCAAAGGAGATATTTTTTTCTTGTATGGAGAATAGGCCCACTACAAAATGTAACGTTTATTAATAAGACATACGTTAAATAATTTCTTATTAACCCTAGATATTATAAGGGACATTAGCTTGTTTTGTGTTTATCTAACGGGAATATTGAGAAATCAATTACTTAAAACATGAAGATTAAATAACCTAAAAATTCTTAGTAGTTAGTAGCTTTATTTTGATTTGTATTCAAATTGTTTTTTACGTAAATGCTATTTAATACTTTTTTATTCTTGAAAAATACAATCTTCTTTGGCCACTACCAAACGCCAGAAATCGTATTATTTTTTTGCATTCTAAATACTGGATACGGGAAAGAAAACGAAATCAAGCCGTTGGAAACGTAAACACAGAATTCGGTTGAAAACAAACCGACGTCAATTGGATGTCAGTGTCGCTGTCGCTGTCAAAAATGATGACGCGTTCCGTTTCACGACGATACTGGACTGACGAACTAATAATTAAAATAATCTAAAATAGTATTAAAATAATTATTGAGAGTTCAATACTTTTAAATAAAATAAAAAGAAATAATACACTATCCTTTATCTATTAGATATTATATTTATATTTTATTTGTATATATATTAAATCATCTTGCATGTTGATTTAAAAAACGTTAGTTCCTTTACCTCAAATGTCAAAAGTCATTACTAAGTTTAATTAATTGATTTTATTATTCCCATTTCATTTTTACTCATAATATCGTGCAATTGCTTTTAATAATAAATTGATATTTTAGAGTTCAGTAATATCAAAAAACGTTGCCGTTTTCTAGTGGGCTTAAAAAAAATATCTCCTTTCAACCCTCTGTTAACAGATATTATTTTTCTTATATATTTTTTGTTTTATTCTTCTCTTCTACACTTAAATCTTGTTCTATTCTATTTGATTTCTAACTCTCAACTTTCTCTAGTATTTTGCTCTTTTAGGACAAAAAAAAACCCACCGATCCTTACACTGCGATACACATGCACATTAACTCGAATCGTGTTTTATTAGATTTAATATATTTGTGTTTTTATATATGCGTATGTACAGTGTGTACAGTATTGTGTTGTGGTTTATATATATTATGTAAATATGGAGCTAGGCATATATGCAATTTATTTCAAATTATATTATTTATAGTATATTGTATATTAGTCATGGGGGAACATATGCGTGTCGTGTACGTGTCATCTCGTGGCGTGCACTGGCGTTATTTCAGAACTGTACTTAACGACCCATTGCAGCGTTTAAACATATACTCGTATAATGTTTTCTTCTGATTGGAATAGTGAAGACCTTCAATTTCTCTTAGCAATGAATCTTCTAGGCAAAAAGAAATGAAGATACTGATCCTATAAACAGAGGGAGGTTTTTATCGTTTTACGATTCATCACAATATTGGTACAATAATAACAATGGCTACTCCTTTTCCCATTTTATTATAAAAAATTAGAGCCATAAACCATTTTATTGTCGTAGAATTGAATAAAGTTTGAGAACTAAAAATACTTTGTTTCTTTTGCTTCAGATCAAAATGGACAGAGTATAGTTACCGCAACAGTTATAAAGTCAAGTACAGCACATATATGCGTCTCTTTTACATCTTATGGTAAAGTTTGGTAATGTACATTATTTTTCTTGTGGGGTTTTGTAAACTTACAGTGAATGCCTACCATCAGGAGCGTAGTCTGCTTGGGCTGGACCTTCCTATCGTGGGAGGATCGGTGTGCCGTCGTTTGTATCACGGCGTGATACGGTCGTTAGTACTCTATCTCTATAGAGTAGGATCTCTATAAAGATACTCTCTCCGTAACGTATTATGTATCTCAGCAATAGATCGAGTTGCAATCAATTTCCGCATCACTCATTACTCATTTTCTTCCACTCATATAAGTTGCAAGCAAGCAGATGATATGGTTGATGTGCAAATGTCAAATCAAGCTATTGGTTGCTAAGTTACCTAACCATACCGGTATGGGCCAAATGCCTTTACCCTCGAACGCTGGTCCTCCTGCGACGTCCGCAGGGGATCATAGCAACCTAGATTGAGCGAGCTTTTATCGTCTATGTTAAGTTTGTATTTATTATTACGTCCATGGAACTGCCAACTTACTAAACTTTCTTAGTACTTGGTGGTATCCATAGAAACATATAAAATGTTATTCGTATATATAATAAATTGCGTATTTCAATAAGATGTAGATCTGCTCTGCAAAATAAACTACATGAAGCTTAAGTATGTGTTTTAATACGCTTCCACTGCGCTGAACGCCATAAGAAGAGAAATATAAAATAAAAGTAAAGAAAAAGAAAATTATGGCGCAAGAAAATTATCCCAGATTAGGTGAGAGCTGCAACTTTGGAATCTGGAAATTTCGAGTCAAGCTGATTCTCGAAGAAAAGGAAGTGGCAAGCAGCTTAACTGAAAGTCAAGGTGAGTCTGAAAAGATTAAATTAAGCGACGCAAAAGCTAGATCGATAATTGTAAAATGTTTAAGCGACAAATATATAGAAATCGTAAAAAGTTGTAAAACAGCAGCTGAGATGATGGGTAAATTAGAAGATATTTTTGAAAGGAAGAGTATATGTAACAAATTACGTCTCAAAAGACAGCTTATAATGTTAAAGTGCGATCCAAATGAAAAATTGCAGGACTATTTTCTGAAATTTGATTCTCTATTGGGAGAACTATCCGCTATAGGTGCAGAGGTAGATAAAATGGACCAGGCTTGCTATTTACTTTCGTCACTTCCATCAGCGTATGATAATGTAATCACAGCAATAGAGACCATGATTACCGATAAGTCTTTAGAGATAGGAACCATAAAGGCAAGACTACTAGATGCAGAGCTGAAATTAAATCAGAATCCAAGTACCAATGAAGCGGTATTTATAGTGTGTCATGGGTGCGGCAAGCATGGACACGTGATTAAGAATTGTGACAAGAAAAGAGGTTCCTATACTCATCGCTATGCAAATCGCGGCCGATCTTCATCTAGATCATCAAGAGGTTATCAAGGACCATCGAGATTTCGAAGTTTCTCGAGTCAAAGAGGCATGCGGCAACATGAGAGTTATTCAAGTAATTCAGCACAGACCGATAATGAACACCAAGACGTAATATCATTTACAGCGTTTAGTGAAGGCGAAAACTGTCATAAGGCTCATAATGTTAGCGAATATGTACAATTTATTGTTGACTCTGGAGCCACGAAACATCTAATAAGGTCAGAATATGAACAAAATATGAAAAACGTAGTAGAGTTAGATAGGAAAATTAAGGTTTTTGTTGCAAATGGTCAATATTTAATGTGTAATAAGCGAGGTACACTAAATGTAACATATAATAAACTGTCTGTAAATATTGAAGGGCTAATTGTACCAAATCTGTCACATAACTTGTTGTCAGTCAGGAAATTGTTAGAAAAGGGTTTTAATGTGCAATTTAATAAAGAATATGTAGCTATTACAAATAAAACACAAAAAATATTTGGAAATCTGTTAGGAAACTTATATGTTATACCTATGCAGTTAAATGTTGCAGAATGTTTGGTATCCAGTAATAAAAACTTGTGGCATCAACGACTAGGACATGCAAATAGGAAGCATTTGCGTATAATGAGGCTGCCATGCAGTGAAAAATCGTGTGAACCCTGCATGCAAGGTAAGTCCACTAGATTACCATTTTATCCTAATCCTAAGGCACGTTCACGACATATTGGTGAGCTTATTCATACCGATATCTCCGGTCCCGTGAGTATTCCTACAATAAACGGTGAAGTATACTATCAAACTATTATTGATGATTTTACACATTTTACTGAAGTATACCTACTAAAAAGAAAGTATGAAGCTACTGATAAGTTGATTGAATATATAAATAGAATAGAGCGACAGACTGGAAATAAAGTTATGAAGATTAAATGTGACAATGGAGGTGAGTTTAAAAATGACATAATAGACAAATTTTGCAAAAATAAAGGGATTATTTTACAATATACAGTTCCGTACAGTCCACAATCTAACGGAGTAGCGGAAAGGATGAATAGGACGATTTACAACCGCGCAAGGACTTTATTAGTTGAAACCAAATTACCAAAATTTCTATGGGGTGAAGCAGTGAGATGTTCGGTTTATCAGTTGAATAGATGTCCGTCGTCTGCTATTGGTTTTAAGACTCCAGCGGAGAAAAAGTTTGGAAATCGTGATCTAGGAAGACTAAGAGTGTTTGGATCTAAGGTATGGGTGTACATTTTACCAAAACAAGACAAACTTGAGAAAAGAGCTAGAACAATGATTTTCACTGGATATGCACCAAATGGGTATCGTGTCTGGAATCCAGAAACAAACCAAATTACAATATCCAGAGACATTAGATTTGACGAGTCTCAATATACATACAGTGAAGAAAAATCAGGAAAGAAAAAAGAATTATACAGACATGTTGAAGTTGAACAGGAAGCAGAAGAACCGATGTATACTAGTGAAGATAATGAAAGCGAGGAAAAAGACGATGATGATAAATGTGAAGAGAATATTCGAGAAAATCAAGACGATGAAAAAATACAAGGAATAGAAGAATATAGGAGTTAGTCAGGAAGACAATTACGAAAACCAAAAGAATTAGAAGATCATGATCTAAATTATGCAGCATATTGTTTACTATCAGGAGACCCTCAGGATTTTGATGAAGCTATAGAAGACGAAGAATGGCAAATGGCAATTAAGAAAGAGTTAGCTTCACAGAGAAAATTAGAAACCTGGGAAGAAGCAACACTACCTCATGAATGTAAAGCCATAGATACGAAATGGATCTTCCGTACAAAACAGGATGGCACTAAGAAAGCACGACTTGTAGCAAAGGGGTTTCAACAGCACAGCTCATTTCACAATTACTCTCCAGTAGCTAAACTGTCGACTATAAGATTAATGTTTAGCATGGCCGTTCAATTAGATAAACCATTAAGACAGTTGGATGTCCCAACTGCATTTCTTAATGGAAATTTAGATAAGGAAGTATATATTAAATGTCCACAAGGATTGAAAATAAAAGAAGGAAAAGTACTTAGGTTGAAGAAGGCATTGTATGGCTTAAAAGAAGCACCTAGATGCTGGAACAATAGATTCCATGAATATATAACAAAAATAGGATATGTTCAGTCTAAGTATGACTCATGTCTATATTTAAATGGAAATGTATGGCTTCTACTATACGTCGACGATATTTTACTTCTAGGGGATGACAAGGAAATATTAAGCAAACTTAAGGAGGAGTTTAAAGTTAGAGACTTAGGAGAAGTAAAAAATTACTTGGGATTGGAAATAACAAGAAAAAGTGGCAGATTAGAAATAAGACAGAGTAAAATGATACTTAAATTGTTAGAAAAATTCAACATGCAGGATAGTAAGAAAGTGTCTACACCAATGGAAGTAAACTACAGCACTAATACTGACTCAGAGGTAATCAATGTTCCTTTTAAAGAATTAGTTGGCTCATTGCTTTACATATCAACCAACAGTCGTCCTGATATAACATACGCAACCTCCTACTTAAGCAGATTTTTAGACAGACCTACAGAGGCATTGTGGAAGGCAGGTAAGAGAATTTTGCGTTACCTTAAAGGAACTTCTGAAAAGGGGCTGCTATATGTAAGGTGCAATGTTCTTACTCTCAGGGCATACTCGGATGCTGACTGGGCTGCAGACAAAACAGACCGCAAAAGCACTAGTGGTTGTGCTATATATCACGGTAACAATTTAATAACATGGTTCTCTCGAAAGCAAACGTGTACAGCACTGTCGACAGCTGAAGCTGAGTTCGTAGCGGGTGCTCATACTGTAAGTGAACTCATGCATATTAAGGGTATTCTAGCAGATTTCACAAATAATGAAACAAATATTCCAAGTTGTTTATTTATTGATAACCAAAGTACTATTATGCTAATACATAATCAAATAAATAATAAAGCTTCTAAACATATTGCAATTAAATATCATTATATTAAGGATATAGTAAACAAAAAGCTTATATCTATTTCATATGTGCCTACTGATGAAAATGTTTCTGATATATTTACAAAGTCACTGCCAACTGTCAAACACGTCTATTTCTTGAATAAGTTAAATCTTGTTTAAATTCGTAATAATTTTAAGTTTTGTTTTTTTGCTACCTAGCTTTTTTTTTATTGGCTTATGATATTCTAGGCACTCGTTGGATTTAGGTTGTTGTACAACCGACATGTACGCGGCGACGTATGCGTCGCGGCGTGTCGGCCGGGAGGGCGATGGGGGGAGCGCCCTGGAACCCACGCACGAAGTGCCTAAGCGGGAGTGGCACCGACGGATTGTGGCGGCCTGGCGTGCGCAGCTCGAATTACGGATCTGCGCGCGCCAGCGGGCCGTCGGTGCCGTACTCCCGCACCTCGAAGCTTGGCTCCACGGGAAGGAGGAGGTCACCTACCGATTGACTCAGATACTCACCGGGCACGGCTGCTTCGGTGAGTATCTGTGTCGAATAGGACGGGAGGGATCGACACATTGTCACCACTGCGCATCCGACCTCGACTCGGCCCAGCATACGCTGGCGGAGTGCCCCGCGTGGGCCTCCGAGCGCCGAGTCTTGGTCGCAGAGATCGGGCGAGATCTGTCTCCGCCAGCATTGATTGCGGCAATGCTGGCGGACGAGGGAGGTTGGAGGGCTGTGGCCTCCTTCTGTGAGGCAGTGATGCTCCAGAAGGAGGCCGCCGAGCGGGGTCGGGAGATGGCCGATCCCGCTCGAAGAAGGCGGCGCCGGGCTCGGTAGCACAGCTGCGGCGCCGCCGCGGGTCGCCGGCGGGCGCGAGTAAGTCGCGACTGCTACGGCGACCCGGGATGGACCACGCCCCTTCCGTGGCCGGGGGGCGTCGTCGGTGGAGGAGACCGGGGGAGGTAGTAAGCCTCCCCCGAGGAGGGCTCCCCTGTGTCGACGGGGGAGCGGAGGCTGGGGGTTCCCGGAAAAAGCTTTCTGTTCCCAGGGGCTCCCTACATGCCTGAGGAAGGCCATCCCTGAGGTTTTTAGTGGGTAGGCTCCCCCTTCTGGGGAGGAGAGCCCCACATAACCCCGGCTCGCCACAGCCGGGGTATGCAATTTAATGCATTTTCCTCAGGGAAACAAAAAAAAAAAAAAAAAAAAAAAAAAGGTTGTTGTACAAACGTTTCGTTTAATATTAAATGTGTTAGTATTTAGCTAAGTTTTTGCAAGGTGTATAACTTCAATTCTTTTCGTTATAACCTTGAGGGGCTGTGTTAAGTTTGTATTTATTATTACGTCCATGGAACTGCCACTTACTAAACTTTCTTAGTACTTGGTGGTATCCATAGAAACATATAAAATGTTATTCGTATATATAATAAATTGCGTATTTCAATAAGATGTAGATCTGCTCTGCAAAATAAACTACATGAAGCTTAAGTATGTGTTTTAATAGTCTACAGCGCGGCGAATTGAATTTCAAAAGGAGTGAAGCGAGTCCGTATTTATTCATAGCAACGCTTCCGACAGCACAGACGAGCACACCTGTTAGAGTGATCTCAACACAGAGAGGTGGAGAGCTCTCGCTTTCGAACATGGTCGTGACCATGCTCCGCAGCGAGACTAAATAACAGGCTCTCACCTCCTTTTTCTCCTCAGAACAGGAGAGGCAGAGTATCCTCATAGAGGAGCAGAAAGTACCCCCATGTTATCCCCGCAGCCAAGTGCCGCAGATATTATATTGGACTAAATACATTTAGAAGCTGGCCTCAGATAAATAGTCTGGAGCTAACCTTCTTTACAAAAAATAAATTCACATTAAATCTATATTGACTATAGTTTTATTTAAAATATTTGGCAACGTACCTATAGTCATTAAAATTAAACTCAAGCATTATCTTATCACTACATTACTAAAACAAAGTCGCTATCCGCCGTCTGTCTGTCCCTATGTATGCTTAGATCTTTAAAACTACGCAACGGATTTTGATGCGGTTTTTTTATAGATAGAGTGATTCTTAAGGAAGGTTTATATGTATAATACATGCATGATAAAGTAGAGAAACACTAATAAATTTAGAGGTTTCTAATATGATGTCGTAATTAGCAGGTTTTTAGCGCTTATATTCCAAAAACGCTGTCCTCGCCCTACGAGATAAACCAAAATAATGTACAGTATTGTCCACCTTAAAAAGTTCAACAAAAAAGTCTGCGATGGTATGTGTCTATCTCTTAGGGATAGCCCACTATAACCATTTTTTCATTGCACCCGTGCGAAGCCGGGACGGTTATCATTAAAGTAATCCTTAACAGTATAATAACCTTTTTACTTAAGAGTATTTTTAACAGTTGATATAAATATGTGAAAAAGTAAATCGGTAGGTACCACATAGATTATATATTGTAGTATGTAACCTACATTATTTTAATATACATACCTGTAATATAGTCGAAACAAAAGCGAAAGACGGCTCTACCGGTATTGAATATCGACTATACTCTACCTTAGTCTTGGTCCTAATGACACCTACGGATAGGACGCGGTGGAAAAGTTCGAAAGTGCTCTTTCGTATCTATGTTTTTACTCAGTTGTCCCGTCAGTTAAGCAATCAGAGATGCTATCAAAATACTGTCAAAAATTATAAAAATAAGAAAATTTTATATCTAAAATGTATAATTTCAAAGAGTCTACTTATTTTAAGTGTTAAATTTAAGAACCTAAAAATATCCTAATTATCCTGTGTAATTTTTAATTTCTAGAAAATGAAACCATTGAAAAGACAGCGCGCTAGCACTGTCTCCACATGCACCAGCTACTGTTCGTCTATGTCCAGGAATACAACATATGACATAATGAAAGTGGGGATTCGAAAAGCTGTTCCTGCAGCCATTATTCTGTGGGCGTTCCACAAGATCCCTTCGAACGATGGTCTCACCTCACGAAGGGTAATCAACTTCCTCAAAAAACATTACAAAGTTGCTGATGACCCTAATCGGACGGGGAAATCTATAGGAAAGATCCTACGGTGCGCCGTCGACTTCGGGCTGTTAGAGAAATGCGGAAAAAAATATTACCTAGTACGAAAAAAACGGTAAGACCAAGCATGCCGTTGAGCATTAAAACTAAAAAATAAACACAATGTTCGTGTAATATTTCCATTGTTTCAATATAGTTTAACCTTGTAGCAACTTTTTACATGATGCCTCCATATCTATCTATTATATATATAGCTGGATTCAACAAATAATAAAAAAGCATTAGGGTATTTTACTATGTATATATGCTTATGATTGGTTACCGTGGATTGCGGGCACGCGACATATATTTTATATGACCGGCAGAAATTCGTATCGGTTTGGGTATATATGCATCTGAGATTTTATGTTTGTAACCCCACACGTCAAAAAAACAAGGTAAGATTAGGTTAGTTATGGACTATGACAGTTTCATGGTTCGCCTAGCGAGGAACTTTTACTATGATGTACAATGCCAGTTGTGTTAGCTTACACCGATAATATTGTTTTTTTTTTTATACTACAACGGCAGCAAAAAGGCTTACGGCCTGCCTGATGGCAGTCACCGTCGCCTATGGACGCTTGCAACACTAGGGGCATCACAAACGCTTTGCTGACCATTTTAAAAACCTATTTACTCCCTTTTTGAAGAACCCCATACTGTAATCCCCCGGGAAAGCCTCAGCAAGGAGCTCGTTCCACAATCGGAGCGTGCGCGGAAGGAAATTTCGTTGAAACCGCACTGTGCGTGACCATTTAGGCTCCAGCATGTGAGGATGAACACCCTGCCGATGGCGAGCGGTGCGATGGTAGAATGTGGCCGTGGGCATCATGTCAAACAATTCTTTCGAACACAACCCGTTGTATAAGCGATAGAACACACACAAAGAGGCACAGTCTCTCCTCAGACTTAAGGGCTCAATACCGCATGTGAGTATGGGATCGTCAACGATACGCTCAGCGCGTCTTTGGACCGAATCAAAAACTAAGTATTATTTTTATCTCGATCATTCTCACGCATTTTTTTATATAATTATGTAAAGAAGTGAACTACCCACCTTATGGTATTTGGCTTCAGGCATCGCAAGTGTAATAAAACTCAGAAACAACAGCACGATGTTTACTTTACTAAAGTGTACACATCACGTAATAGCTCAGAGGTTTTTCACAGAATGCCCAAATGAGAAGTCCCTGGCGTTCAGAAACGTCCACTATTTAGGTATATTTTCAAAAACTCACTCATACATAGAATATCAATCAAGACATAAAACCCGCGCACTCGATCCACCAACCGGGTGTGCTACTTAGAAAGCTACAGTACATACAAAGTATTCAAGTGCCTTATTACTAGCTTCTATAATTGCGATTAACGATAACAGTGTAATGTTCTCCACATCAACCATTGCTCGTTTTCTTCCTGTCATATAAAATAAGTTGCAAGCAAGCAGACGATGGTTGATGCGCAATTATCATATCAAACGTTAGAGACTGGTTGCCAAGTTACATAATAAGCCTACCGGCATGGGCGGAGTGCCTTTGCTCTCGAACGGTGGCTTTCCTTCGACGTCCGCACGGGGTCATAGCAGCCCTGTTTGTACGAACTTATCGAACGGTTGGTTACGGGGCGGCTTACAGCCCATAAGTAAGTCATGAGATGTGACTATTCGAGAACAGAGGGGATAATCCACTACATAGGTGAAGTACGTCCGCACCGAGACAGAGGGACAGTCTGCACCGATGGGGTGAGGTACTTACCTTCCCAGCTGCCGACCACTAGATGATTGAGGCGATCGGTCCTGTATTGGAGGAGTAGGAATGGATGCTGCCAAGGTAATCTCATTGCGCAAGTTATTGACCAGACATGATTGCGTCGATCACTACATGCGCTGAGTCAGGAAGAAACGCCGCAGGTCACTATAGCGACGCTCCCGACGATACAGCCGAGCGCACCTGTTAAAGTGCCTGTTCTACCGCCCAGCGTAATGAATTATACACTTCGCTAAGACGGAGAGCTCTATCGAAGATGGTTGTGACCATGCCCCGTGAAGAGACAGAATAAGAGGCCGTCACCTCCTTTTTTTTCCTCAGAAGAGAAGAGGAGAGATAGGACTGATCACGCCATAAACCAATTTAATCGGAATGCCAATCGTATAGCCAAACTTTTTTATTGGACCATACTGAATCGTTCTAATGTGCGCACTTGCACATCTTCATAATTATGGAACCAACAATACTGTCAGCCAATCGAAAGTTTGCGAGAGCACGTACTTATCTATGTTCTTACTCAGTTGTCCGTCAGTTACGCGATCAGAGACGCTGTCAAAATACTGTGTACATTTAATAAAATAAATTATAGTAATTTATATCAATAATATATAATTTCAAAGTCTAGTTATTACAAGTATTGATTTTAAGAACCTAAAAATATCACAATTGCCGCGAGTAATTTTTAATTTCTAGAAAATGAAACCATTGAATAGGCAAGCTAGCACTGTCACCACATGCACCAGTTACTGTTCGTCTGTGTCCAGGAATACATATGACAGAATCAAAGTAGGGATTCGAAAAGCTATTCCTGCAGCCATTATTCTGTGGGCATTCCACAAGATCCCTTCGAACGATGGTCTCACCTCACGAAGGATAATCAACTTCATCAAGAAACATTTCAAAGTCGCTGATAACCCGGACCGGACGGGAAAATCTATAGGAAAGATCCTACGGTGCGCTGTCGACTTCGGGATGTTAGAGAAACGCGGAAAAAAGTATTATCTAGTGCAAAAACACCAGTAAATCCAAGCGTGCGGCTGAGCATGAAAACTATCCAATAAACACACGTCTAATATTATCATTGTTTCAATATATTACCTTCATTCACTGCCATCTTAAACTAAGCTGGGGCCCTTGGGCACACAAGAATTGGAGGCCCTTTTGAAGTAAGAAACGCGAATTATTCTAACATTTTTAAAATAAATTTGTTATGCTCGCTAAATAAGTTAAGATCGCGCCATCGCGTAGTTGGAATACTGCAATAAAATAACGTTACTGATTAAGTAATTTCGACTCTAGCGCTTCAGTTGTTGGAATCCCGAACTACAAATCCATAGGAGTCTCTCGGCCTCAGCTTCCAGACAGAAACGAGCCTTCTTGAAACGTCTGCCTTCGTTGATATAATGGCGTAGTATCCGCCACGTAAATACCTTTTTATAAAGTAACTAATTTGCGAAAAACAGTCATGTCTGATGTGTTTAAATGTGTGAGAGAAATTGTAGGTCCTTCGGGGCGCCCCTGAGAATGGGGGCATATTTTTAAAAACAAAACATTTTATATTTATTG
Organism: Scirpophaga incertulas; assembly: GCA_036419045.1. Taxonomy (NCBI): domain Eukaryota; kingdom Metazoa; phylum Arthropoda; class Insecta; order Lepidoptera; family Crambidae; genus Scirpophaga; species Scirpophaga incertulas. The sequence continues at coordinate 8,082,757 of CM071644.1, forward strand.
CTCCAACACAAAATTACTGTTGAACCCAAAGTTATTGCACGATTGCTCTTTCCACAAAAAAAAACCTATTTAAATATGCTGACTTAAAAACAATATAATTGGCATTATCGAATAAAACTAGCAACGTTTCAATAATAATATTTAATATTTCGTTCACAAACTTGTATTTACATGATGCCTGCATACTTAAAATACATAATTAATAAATCAACCAACAAATAATAAAAAGCATTGGGATATTTTACTTACATAGTACATAATCTTCGAAAAGTTTAAAACTGCATAACAAAACCACAATGGCGGAATGATTTCATACTACACATTATTTTTGTTATTACTCCATTTAATACCAATGCACATCAAACTATGTTATAAGAACATATCCACTATACAAGATAACAGTAGGCAATATTAAATTTCAACAATGAAATAACTCTGTAACAACTACTATATACAGTCAACTTTTATTCATATAGAAATGGTGTACTTTTGTGGTGTTAAGAAAATTATATTACATTATAGGATTAATTTATTTTAATGGATAAACAAGTAATCAGTGATGTTTTAATTATGGCTCCAGTACCAACCTCGTAACAATGGAGAAAAAGCATATAATGTAGAAATATATTGCAATTTTATTAGTCAATTAAACTTAAATGTACAGTGTGATTACTAGGTAGTGAAAAACCTGTGGTAACTAAATATCAAAAAATATTTCCGCGAGTTGCCTATTTAAAACATTTTCTGGTATAACAATAAAAAGTATACATCTTGCAACTACCTGAAGCTTACAAATCTTGGAAACTTACACTTAACAGTGACACAAAAACACAAACGAGTCCTCTAAATTAGTAAATGTTCTGTTTGTGTCTCATTTTCAATAATACTAATTCGTTTAAAGTCGTTATAACTAAAATAAACAGATGTATTCTTTTACTTCGTTATGTACAACCAGCAACAAGTCATGCTTTACATTTACACTACGAAAACCGCTGTTATTACGAGCGACAGGAGTTGTATCGAGATCAAAATATTAATTCTGACGTTGCTATGTATCTTTCACATGGTTAAAATATAGATACAGAGATACATGATAAATCAAAGTTAGTGTATTTAGAGAGGTAGGTAGATATATTTTTTGATAAATAACTGTATCGCACAAAAATCCTTGTCGCCGCTCAGATGACTCTTACGCCACCAGCGCGCTCTCAACAAATTACACTTGATTTTCTCTCGGAATGTACGTATGTAATCGTGACATTTTATTGAATTTGGCATTGCGGATATACATAGAGAATTTGTAATTTTACTAAAACAAGGAGCACATTTTATTCATCGGTAAATATAGCATAAAAAATAGTCGTATTTTTACAGTTTCATACAGTCTATACAAAAGGCGGTTTGCAAAGGTAGCGGAGAGTCGGCGACTTATATTTTCTATACATTTTGTGATTCTAACTGTTCCTAGGGTGTTATTACATATAAATTTTTGTGGTGTACCTTTATATTTAATATTTATAGTTTAAGCACCAAATCGCTAAATATCAAGGTTGATAATCAAATTATGTGCCCAAATGATTTTAACAATCATAATAGTTTGTAACAATACAGAAACACTGAGGACAGCAAGTGCCCAAAACTATTGGGGATTTTACTATTTGATACTAGCGCCATTTAAAACTGTTGAAGTTACTGATCATTTTATAGTTATACATAATTTCACATAGTCTGAGAAAATAGGATAGAATATAATGATGCGATAATATCATAGTGCGATCATTTAACACTAAACGCAAACTTACGTAATAACGTACGCCACCTAATGTACGATTTAGGGCCTAACTCTCGACTGCGTAAACTAGAAAGGGCTATAGGGGTAAACAGGCGCGGAATTAGAAGAGAATATCATTTTCCGTTTCATCCAGGAGGTTGGTCGCGTCGCACAAGTCCACGCCGGCTGCCTTGAGAGCAGCCTTTTTCTGTAAACATATTTACTTTGTTACAAAGATACAATTTCCGGATTTGAACCAGTATACTGAACCAGGGTCGACTGGTTGGGCACACCCATTTCTGCAAAGTGAGTTCCTTGCTACGTTCCGGTTAGTGATTGCACTCCGGCGTCATTTTCAGTCCGGCCGGATACGACCGGATTCCATCATCAATTGATTAAATCAAGATGATTTTATTGCTTTTTAGTACAAAATGAGTGAGTTAATCACTGCACTTATATGTGGGTAGTTTATAAAAAATAAATCACAAATATATAAAATCGACTTTATTTCCTAGCCAATGTTAAGACAAATATACAACAAGAAAACAATTAAAATTTAGTAGTAATAATTTTACGACGTAACGAGTAGCTCAGTCTTTCTAGATTTCACTTTCACATATAGATCAATTTATAAGTAACAATATTAATTATCAAGTAACTATAATATCTAATAGATACAATAAACCTTACGTAATTAACTGATGAGATCAAAATCATTATTAAAGTATTTGAGAAGGCTAACAAACAAGTCTTATAGGTATTTATGATTATGACAGATACCATCATGATTACTAACTGCTAGCACCGGATCCGGTATATTGCTACCGGATCAGTTTTTCCGGATTGCAATCCCTAGTTCCGGTTATGACTAAGATATGGCAATGGAATCACATGCATCGTGCATATTCTGTTTACAAGTTGGGAAAACTGTGACAGTTGCAGATCTCTTGAATCTGATATATGCCATGTGTATCTGATGACTAGCCAGATACCATCAGGTGGGTAATTCACTTCTTTACATAATTATATAAAAAAATCGCATGAGAATGATCGAGATAAAAAACACAATATTATCGGTGTAAGCTAACCCAACTGGGATTGTATATCATAGTAAATATTCCTCGCTAGGCGAACAATGAAACTGTCAAATGAACCATAATCCATTACTAACCTAACCTTACTCAATCTCTCCACACAACGATTCTATCTTGTGTAGAGGGTAGGTACATCAAATCTCACTTGCACATACGCCCAAACCAAAACAAATTTCTGCAGGTCATACAAAATATTTGTCGCTCGCGAGAATCGAATCCGCAAACCGCCCGCAGTAACCGATCATATACATATATAATATGCGGAAATAGGTGCAAGTAGCAAGCATATGCCGGCAAACGCAGCATTTCAACATGCAAGATAGACCGATGGTGAGGTTGTAGTGACGCTAACAGCACGGAACTGATGGATGTGGAATCCATAAGAAAGAAGTATATCCAGCAGTAAGCGTTTCTCGGAAGAAATGATGAATAATAAATAAACAGAAACTTACGCACAATATAACTAACTGTTCAACGTCATACGCAGTATGTATTACAAATTATTTAATATTTAGCGCCTATACACATCTTTTTTTTTTTTGTTCTCCTGAGGAAAAAGCATTAAATTGCATACCCCGGCTGCGACGAGCCGGCGGTTATGTGGGGCTCTCCTCCCCAGAAGGGGGAGGCCTACCCACTAAAAACCTCAGGGATGGCCTTCCAGGCATGTAGGGAGCCCCGGGAACGCCAAGCGACATCCGGCAACCCCCAGCCTCCGCTCCCCTGCGGATACAGGGGAGCCCTCCTCGAGGGAGGCTACACTACCTCCCCCTATCTCCTCCACCGACGACGCCCCCCAGCCACGGGAGGGGCGTCGTCATCCCCAGCCATGGGGATAAAATATGGAAACCTTATCAGGTTTCCATATTTTATTGTCTTAAGAGAAGTTGTAACAAAACGTGATAGCTACACAGCCACTGCCATCTGTCAAGATGGTGTGGACCACGGTAGATAGCATACGTTAACAAAATTGACAAGTACGTATAGTTGGCTTCACAAAACAGAGCGGTACGGAATGCCAGCGTGACTAACTAACCTGACATTAGCTTTGCAGAATATAAAACAATAATTTTGATAACTAATTCATTATTACATCAATACAAATCTTTAGTAACGCGAATCATTTGAGTCTCATTAAGCCACTTCAAAAACGGCATTTATAATAAGGAATTAAAGTGATTTTCAAAATGTCGAGAGGGCAGTCTCATAATCCCTATCGGTATTGTGAACGAGCAATTAGGAGAACGCGCCCCACGCCAACAATTTAGTGGCAACTCATACAATATTAATACATCATGTATATACCACGGCATAGTAAGCTCAGGCGCAATACAAATACAGACTATTATTTTAGTCTTCAAACTAGAGCTACCCCGCACACCACCACCACACGGAAAAATGTCAATGAAGAAACATTTAAAGTACTACATTTTTTATGGCTTAACACTCATAATAAATTTTAGATAGTGGTAGACGAGCAGACAACCCGCCTAATGAGAAACGATCTCCGCTTCCAATTGAGTGTAGTGCAGGTAGCACACCGCAAAAATTGTTTTAGCGAAGCCCATAAACTACTTGCCCGCATTATTTTAAACGACTCATCTAGCCGACTGGCCACTCAAACGTGGAGATTTAACTATTGCACTACCTCTGTTTCACGCGAATCCACCTTTCTGCTCCGACGCTGGCTATACGTGTGCGTTAAATAAAATAGCTGAACAACCGTGGCGGTGCAGCCGTCGGAAAATATCAAGCGATTCCGCACGTAAAAGATATAGCAGTTATAAGCCCCTAAAAACGGACAACACGAGAGAATCGTTCAGCGGTTCCGCTAAAACAGTGATGTGTGCTATCAGCATTATACTCTTCTTAAACCCTTCTTGAAGACGGACATGTTAGAATATTATTTAATGAGACGTACAAAGAAGCAGCGTGCACTTGTGAACAACACATTAGAAACACATCAATTCGAATGAAAATCACTCCCGAAGCGCCCGACCGCATTTATGAGGCAGTATTATAAATAGTCCAGACATACATTCACCAATAAAATGTACCAAGCGATGCTTAATAAAAGTGTCTAAAAGTAATAAATGAATACTACATATTACTATGGCGAAATAAGAGTTTGTGTGTGTTTGTGTATGAGCGAGAGAGAAATATGTTCCAGGGTCGGTGAAATAATACATAAAGGGTCATATAAGTTGGGTACTAGATGAACCTAGTTTCCCAGTTAACTAACTTTGAAATGAAAGCAAAAACTTTCGAATGACACCGCTAGTCAGCTGTCGACAAAAAAGGAATGATAGAACTTGTAGCAGTGACGAGCAATAGATGTACTGGATGCTGCGTATGCTATGTACTTATAATCAAAAAAATATTTTGTCGTTTCTAACGGAAAAATCTAGCTCCACTCTTGATGGATATACACTAAATATTACTTCCCTATAGTTATCTCCGTGCGCTGATAGTTATAGAATATCGATGTGACCGCTCCCTTTCTTCAAGTGATTTTCGTAAAAGCCGACTAAAGTACCATACATGTATTCTACGGAGTGTCTAGACAGTGATAGAAGACTTGAACTTAATAATTATTGGCGAAGTGTCTGTATTAATTATGATTCCAATTAAGCCTTCTTGCATAAAAAAAATAGGACCTACTATCAAATCATTCCACTAGGTGAAAAAGGAGCAATTAATGACACGTTTGGACATTTAAGTAGTAATAAATTTTATGAGACAAAATTGAAAAATGTCAAAAAAGCGGTCCAAAATTTGCTGTCAGTGTTGGTGAGCTTATGTGGGTGTTACGCTTAATTCATAAATACTCTTGTGCAGGGGTGGCCAACTTGATCACACCCGAGATCTACTGTTATCTGGCGAAACCCTGTGAGATCTACCAATTACATAATTGAAAACTTAATTGAACTGCATAGTTTATTACAAAAAATAATGTAGTAGTTTATATTTTGTTAAAAGAAAATACATAAAATAAAAAATAATTATTTTTAATTAGTTATTTATATTAGTGTGAGCATTGCGCTTCAGTATCTTCCGCTAGATTAGCAAAATCAGGTATGTAGTGTTAAAATGCCGACTCACATAAATATGTTGGACCAAAACACGAATGCAGTTGTTCAACACATTTCTTCAAATTTGGATATTTCTCTTAGGAAACCAATGCCCAGAAATCAAGACCTGATGATGACCTTGCTTTTAGAAATATGTCGCAGCGCAGAGTAATAATTTCGTTTTGAAGTATATTGTGGTCCATTTAAAATGTATCTGCAAATTTTAGAGCCATTTCGTTGATACTACTATGCGGCCCCGCGTCCCACACGCTTCCCGTCCCGCTTATTGTTCATGCTTGCCGAAAACAAAAGAGCTAGCTATACTGCGTAAAATAGAGGATATAATTTACTTGACGGAACGGCGAATGACAATACAATGATACAATACAAGATGATACGTGCAGCAGTTGGTGATTGTGATTATATTGTGCAGTCTGTTCTACGTACAAATATTTTTTGCCTAGTCAAGATCGACTGGACTAATGGTCGCAATCGACCGGTCGATCGCGATCGACCGGTTGGCCACCCCTGCTCTTGTGTATATTTATCAGCAGTCTTACGTAACAATGACGTCATCGTTTACGTCAGACTGCTGATCGTTCAAAAAGAAAACAAACGCAAATGAATATAGATGTTTTTATTAAATGATTGAATAATTTAAGTAATATGATCGCAAAAATATAACTCAAACTACAAATATCGTTTTATTTTTAAATAAATCGACGGTCCCTACGTATAAAAGGTCATGTCGAAAATGGTAATTTTATTTTATTACACATATGGCTTTAGATTGTCCATATGCTCATATCAATACATGATTTTTATTAAAATTGTATGTATTTTACTACATACACAAACCGTATATGAGAACAAGTGTTATAATTTTACGGAATTGGTGCCGTAGACGCGGATATGTATGCTTGTCATTTTGTACTACGTTTTAAAATGCGCGCCACTCGGCGCAAACGCGGTCTTGTCAAACTTAACGTCATTCACTGTCTTCATTAATTTATTTTTTATATTATTGCTTAAAGATTTAGAGATGTTTAAGGTACCATTGTAAACAAATAATTATATTGTTTTCTTATTATACAGGTAATACTAGCATTTTATCATAAAAAATTGCATTACTTCTTCCTACGTACAAACGGTTATCTAAGATTTATCTGATGTGGCTTTATTTCAATAACGGGGTAAAAACGGACATCTGTCTGGTTTTTATATAAAATTTACTTAAATTAAATATCTTTAAAAACATTTAAAAAATGTCTAACTATAATAACACATTACGCAAACAATATATTTAAAGCTGAAAGTATTTTTATTTATAGAGCGATTCGACCTTTCATTTCACTCTCCTTAGTGTTAGACTTATCCTCTTATACGTAGGGACCGTCGAAATGGACTACTTAAATTGAGCTAATTTTTGTTACTAATTTTCGAAAAACTTCATCATTTAATTTAAGCATTCTCAAGTTAAAAAAAAAACATTTTTTAAATATAGAAATAAAAGTGACAATATCACGATTACTGTGAAATTAGTATGGAACTATTTTGAGTGATTCACCACAAATTAGGACAACACTCTTAACATTCATGTGTAGATTTTATCTCAAAGATAATTAGATTTTATTAATGTAGCTAATATATTTCACTTTAATCAATCAGTAAAGCAATCTATACAATACTTTGTTTAGATTGCTTTAGTGAAGCCTTTCGTCAAGCCTTTGTTTAGCTACTGTCGGCACTGCACTGACAAATGCGGGCGGGCGTACCTACACCTTGAGTACGTACATGCACGCATTTTTAAAACAGGAGGTCCTCGTCACCCTCATCTAGGAGATTGGCGATATCGTGCAATATGTTGTTGCCTAGCAGGGCGGCTTTCCTCTGCAAACGATAACAAAATCGGTCAATCGCCAATTTCCTCTTTAAGGTACCTTTGCCTGACAAACGTCACAGACACTAATAATAACAAAAAATGTAGAATAATGACAAAAAATTTAGAATAATACCAAAAATGTAGAATAATGACAAACAATGTAGAATAATGACAAAAATGTAGAATAATGACATTAGACAACAATAATGATGACAACAACCTCATACCTTCCACATCTTGTTAATATTATTTTCAAATACTTTTCCATAACGCCTGCAGATAATGGTTTTTGGTATATCCAGAGACAATAAAGTTAAATACTAAAAATACTTGAGGTATTTTCTGTTATGAGATGCATTCTTACAAGCTATGAAGGATAGTACTCACAGCTTCTGCTTTTTCCTTAATGATTTTCTTTTTATCCTGGATTTTCTTCAGCCGGTAAAACTCTTCACGCTCAAGCTCGTCCAATTCAGAGATAATGTATGCCAATGTACGTTCCAATCGCGGAATGATTACTAAACAATACAAAATCACATACATTTGACGAGTTTATATTTTCATCATGTGGTTAACATGTAATCTATGCTGAAATATATATTTTTTGAATGGAATCACAGATTTGGTTTCATTTATATTTACCTATAGTTACTGGTATAATATTTTAATTTAAAAATATTTTTATACTGAGTTTAATTTTCTGACATATTACAAACAAATAAAATGTTTTAATTTGCTGAATAACAATACATTGAGTTTTTGACAAGTTTTAAAAAGTTACACACATGTAGAGACTTTATGCTTGCTTACAGCATAAAGTTTTATAAAGATCTATGTAAAATGCCCGGTATTGGAATAAATCAATTGGTTAATTTTAAACTTCCGTAAATGCACTTGAAAACTTACAAACCTAGTTTAATTTTATGTACATTTGCGATTTTGTGACATCAATAGTATGGATATGCCTGGGAATTGTAAAAATATTATATCAGGGTGTCCACAGCTATTGTTCAAAAAAATTCCCTGACTATCCCTGACTTTCCCTGACCATTATTTCAAATTTCCCTGACCAAACGTATTTATAACCATATTTAAAATTAGTCATCATTCACTGGCACTGTTTCCACACTTAGTGAGGTCGGCATTTTTAGGGTTCCCTAGTAAACTAGGAACCCTTATAGTTTCGCCATGGCTGTCTGTCCGTTCGTCCGTCCGCGGATTATCTCAGTGACCGTTAGCACTAGAGTTGAAATTTAGAACAAATATGTATATTAATAAGGCCGACAATGTGCACAAATAAAAAAAATAAATTAAGGGGGATACACGTGATTGAGGGACAGATTTTTTTTCGTCTGTACTCTAACTCTGTGATTTATCGTTGGATAGCTGATAGGTGATAGCTAATAGGGGTTTAAATATAAATAGGGGTTTTCTAACATTATTTTATGATAAAATTTATTTTTCCTGAAATAATTGCCCTAAAAGTTAAAAACGAAGTGTCTAACTTTTGAACCATAAGTTCAAAAAATATGAAATAATTCTCATATACAATGTAAACATCAGTGTAAATTACAATGCGTAAGCAGGTTAGGTTAGGTTATCTAGGTTTTCTATGTCCATCTCGACATGCATTTTGCGCACACATAAACAGTATAGCAGGTTATTCCTTATTATTTTTGTGTAATGGCTATTAGTAAGTACATTTCAATTTATAGTTTGATAAATTTTGCAATGACTTGATTTTGTTTTTTAAAAAATATCTATAATTTTCCCTGACTTTCCAGGTAGCCCCTCAATATCCCTGACTTTCCCTGACCACCTCAAGCGTCCCTGACTTTTCCATGACTTTCCCTGACTTTCCAGAATGTGGACACCCTGTATATAGAACTTTCAAATAGTCTTTCATCTTTTAGCTTATTGTTGTAATAATAAGTTGTAAACATAAAAATTTACAATAAAAGTGTAAAGAAACGAATAGCAAATAAAAACAAAAATTTTTAGGTTTATCCATTTTAGCGGGGGGAACGGCTCGCTCCACCTGAAGTGGAAGGAGTCCATGCCCGGGTGCAGAGGGAGGCTCTGCACCAGTGGGGTGAGGCGCTCGCCTTCCCAGCTGCCGGCCAACGGACGATTGAAGCCATTTGTCCGGTGTTGGAGGAGTGGGTTGGGCGCCGGCAGGGCAGCCTCTCGTTCCGCATGGTTCAGGTACTGACCGGGCATGGTTGCTTCGGCCACTACCTGCACAAGGTCGCACGTCGGGAGATGACGCCGCGTTGTCACGACTGCGGTGCTCCCGACGACACGTCCGAGCACACACTGTCAGTGTGCTCGGCGTGGCAACAACAGCGCAGCGAACTAACCGCTGCGCTGGGAAACAGCGACCTCTCGCTGCCCATCGTGGTCGTGGCCATGCTCCGCGGCGAGGCGGAATGGGAGGCTGTCGCCTCTTTCTGCGAGAGCGTCATCTCGTAGAAGGAGGCCACGGAGAGGGAGCGGGAGGAGGACGTCGAGGCCGCTCCCCTCCGCCGCAGACGGATTGGTAGGCGAAGGCGGGCACACGCAAGCGCGGTGTTGCCTGTCTAGTGACCCTACCGTGAGGCTGCGTGCGCATACGGCTAAGCACGCACGCCGTGGTGAAGTCTCTCTGTCTGGGGGACTGTCCAGGGGTTCTCGGACAGTCCCTCCTTTGGCGGTGGCTTGACCAACTCTTGGTCAAGCCGGCCTCGGGACACATGGTGGTCGAATCGCGAGAGCGGATCCCGCCATGTGCCCCGTATGGGCCCAGCGAACTCGGGTTTCAGTGGGTAGGCCGGTCCTCTTGACCGGAGAGCCCCACACACGGCCGCGTCTTGCCAGCGCGGTGTGTCATGGTGCATAAGGTCGCATTTCCCCCCCTCAAAAAAAGAAAAAAAAGTTTTATCCATGTTACACTTACGGGCATTTTCACTTTAAATGGTGCAGGCTGTTTTTCGGTTGTCGCATCCAAACAAACTGATGAAAAAACTATTAAGAAACATCTTTTTCACAAGAAGCCTATTACACAGAAAGTATATATATTGTTTTGATTTGATGTATTGATTTGAAATTTGGCTCCAGAAAAAATACTATTTCCATTTTATTTTAATTAAAAATGGTTCAAAAATGTACAAATTTATACTGTCCCGAGGACAGTTTGCCTACTTGCATTCGATTTTTAGAACATTTTTGTATGACGGCTAACATTGGAATGATATATTTCATTGTAAAATACTAGTGTATTGTATTTAAAGTAAGATTTCATCAAGGCTAAGTGTTCATATTTATTTTGATTAATTATAACACTAACTCGTTAGCAGTGATTTCTTCATATCATTTTTAATAGATGTATCTATATCGCGATTAGATTTTTGTTACTAACAAGACAACTTTTTTCCAATATGATTAAAAAAACTGAATGAAATAATAAAATGGTCATTTTTATATAGAACTTTTATATAAATCACATAAATCATAATATTATTATCACTAAAAAATAGGTTTTGGTCATAAAATCGAATTTTTAATGCCTATTTTTAAAAGTTACACCATTTAAAATGAAAATGCCCTTACATTAACTTTCTTTCTGCAAGTACATAAAATTAAACTACCTATTCCGAGCACTAATAATAAGTAACATTAAAAAAATAAGAAAACTCTATATCATAAAACTAACAAGATATATGTTATATACTCGATAAATACCTGCTATGTTTTGAGTGAAAATGACTTACCATGCTCAATAGCATTGACACGTCTATTGGTAATTTTAATAACTTCATCAAGAGTCACAAATGATGTCTGCAAAGATGCCAGTTCCACCAGAAGCTTCACAGCACTCTGGAAGTTCTTCTTCAACTTGGCTAGTTGTTGACCACCCCTGGCCAGCCCCGCTAGTTCATATGTGTCAGAACCATCTTGATAGGACTCAAAAATCGGCAATGTTACACCTTTAATGCAAATAAAATATATTCTGAATTATAATTATTAACTTAGAAATATAAGTGACAACCATTTAGTTAATAATTTTTATTATTTAATACTATAAGTAAATAAGTTTTACAGGCATATGCCAATAAATGCAATTTGCAATGCAATTTACGCCCACAATTTAGTTCAGATTGCAGGAAGGTGTGAAAAACAATATATAAATCAACCCGGGTAGCCAGACATTTACAGATTTTTTCAGAAATAATACTAGCATCAGGTGTTATTTGTGAGAAAAATTAATTTAGTATGTCCTACACATATTGTCCAGTTACTAAGATTAAGATACTATAAATACTAAGATACTATCTGAGGCTAGTCATATACAGATGTAATAATATAGCAGTAGATAAAGAATGAAGATAAAGAGAAAAGATAAAGAAAGAGAAGACATAAATAAGCAGTACAGGGGTTACTCTGCAATGAAAATAATTCACCATCTAGTTGTTTGTTTGTGTTTTATTAACTAAATACATATATTATAAAGACAGACTGGATTTATGATAACTATCTAACAAGTCATCTGAAGTAAACTATGATTTTAGTACCCCTCCTACTGAGATAATATAATAATACCACAAAAACTTTGTCATGGTTCAGGTTGAGAGTACAATAATTCAACAGATTCATTGACTTTGTTTAAAGATTTTAATAGTTTTGGCATGAAATTTAAGAAGCCATTGGAGCTCTATAAGCATCAAAGGCTACTACTAGTATTATCAATATTGATTTGTGCTAAAGCTCCAATTCTATAAATATTTATTATAGGCTTGCAATTGAACAGAGAAGAATTCAAATCGGGATTGGAAAACAGGAAAATACAAAATAATTTCTTTAACACTGTGTAGACTATAGAATGTTTTGTATATTATTCAAGATACAAGAAAACCTGGGAATGCAAAATGACTGTACTATTTTGGAAGGGTTCTGATCTTTTTGGATCAAAAATAGCGTTCTCTAATCTCCCTGACCAATGAGAGTTGGTGCATGGGCAGAACACCACCAGCAAAGAAATGTTACACATGAGAAGCAAATGGAACAGCTAGGCATACATTGGTGGGATGCTGATTTCTTACAACTTATGACTCACATCGCATGATAGAGCCTTAGAAGTCATACATAAAGCAGTTTCTCTTGCAATCAACTGAGCTCAGAAACTCATTGTAACAAACAAAATCTTCATATATTGACACAGATGGAACAAGAGAGTAAGATAGCTGCTCAGTGAGAGTTAGTGTTGGAAATACTAAACAAAAGTAAATAAATTGATTATCTTCATCCCTTTTTTCATTTAATTTATATATTTGAATAAATTTGCTATTATTGTTAGCATTGAATCCATTACAAATTCAGTTTAGCAGTTCTTTAGTGATATTACAGTTTTTAATGTAGGTATTAAACATTAATAACAATCACATATTTATTATGTGAAACATTAATAGCCATTTTATAAAAACTTAATCATATTATCAGAGATAAACATTGAATGTGGCTGATAACTAATTATTGATGAATGTAGCACCTAAATATGAGTGAAAATATAAAATTAATAAGAAAACTACTACATAGTTAAATTAGAGATACTCGTTCAATGATATTCCACATAACATAGTGTTCTATTTTCAAACTTCACAATATGGTATTTCAAGACAGTAATGGAATATTTTAAAATCAGTGGTTTTGAGGTAATGATCAAAGAAAAATATGAGACATGAATTAAAGTAAGTACAGTAAAGTAAGTTTATTTTAAATCAATTTCTAAATATTTTTACTTGTTCCAATATATCTACATAAAAAAGAAAAACTCTCATAATTCTCAGTTGCTTCACTACAAATTTCAAACACAACTTTCATTTATATTTACATTACTATAATATCAGGCAGTATGAAGTTTTCAAGGTCAGCTAGTAAGTTCTTAAAAATTTGACAAGTATAAAAGTTGAGAATTGTATTAAAAAGTGATAGTTTATTTAATATGCAATTAGATTACTTTAGCCAAACTAGTAAAAAGGCTCATAAAAGTACTAGATTTAATGGAATACAGATAGCAAAAGATTAAGGGAATGCAATTATGCTAAAATATATATAGTGCTACAAAACTGTAAAAATAATTCATTTATTCTTTTATAATACATACCAGCCACATTATCTTTCTTCGAACGTATTTTGATTTGTGCTTTAGTGACATTCTGGAGTACTACTTGGTTGAAGTCTCCAGTTGTAAATTTAGCCTCTGCTAAAGAAAATGCTGCTTCTTTCATCACTTCACCCATAAGAGTTTTAGTCTGAAATTTTATACATATGGCTTCAAAATTTTATTGTACATAAGGACAAAGTCATTATCACTCATATTAAATAAACTAGATGACACAACTATAACACATACAGCCAACATATTAAACCATAATAATGATAGTATTTTTACAGATAGTAACGGGAAATTGGAGTGAAATCCGTCATTCTTTAGAAGGCAGAATATTGGCAATAAGTTATTAATTTAGATGAAACTGACTCATTTTATTTTATAAAAACAAATGCCTTATATTTGCATATAATACTGTAATAAGACAAACATATTTTTCAAATGGATTTATATGATTAATTATTTATTTTTCACATAGTAAATCCTTCACGTTCAGCATTTTAAAATATGTAAACTATGTTTAATACTTACCTCAATAATTTTACTCAAGATCATACGAAACCTGACTTGCAAAGCATCAGCTTTCTTTTTTAAGAGCCCATGACCTTTTTGAGCACCAGCCAGACGGCCTTTAATTAACATTTGAGCACTGAAAGAAAAATAACATAATATATTAGAACATACTGACCCAACCCAAAGATTACGTGCTTTTCTCAAAAAAAACATCTCAGCAACAAAAGTAGTATTCAAAAATACTCACCCCCTAGACGGAAATATTGGTAATCTATCCTTTCCCGACATTTTTATTGGAATAAATTGGCGTTATTTCCAAGTTTTATTCCAATTTAGGATTTTATTGAAATGAATACCGATCACCTGATGACAGCAATAGATGATAAAAATATTGTCTATGATAAGTCTTGTGATCTTTAAGTTATCGGAACGTTCAAACAATTATAAATAAAAAAATTGTGATTTCCTTATGTATGATAAATAACCATAAAAAAGATATGTTGATTATTTATGTAAGACCAAAAATTACGTAATTCAAATTTAATATCAAATTAATATATCATACAGCTACAACAAATAACGTTATTAACTAATTCAAAAAATTAATAGCTTAAAAATGTATGATAGGTAGTTAAGCTTTATGTCCCGTACTAGCAATAGATTTATAGAACTTTTTAATATCTCTTACTAATGTAGCAGTCTACCAACCCATTATAGCCCGGCAAATAAAGTACAAATTGAATCTTTAAATGGAACTCAATTATTACCATCGTACCACCCTCAACTACAATATTCACGCGTATCATTTGGAATTCAAACTTAACAAGGTGCAATCAGTAATTGTTTTAAATTACCGTTGTAAGACCTCAAGAAGCTCAATATAAACTTTTACCAAAGAATTGTGATAACATCGAACAAAAAGAGGAACGATTATCCGTCTTTACAGTCTTTAAGGTGAACCGCTTTAATCGATACCACGAGATTATAGTGAAAGGACAAATAAAACAATGGTCTTCTTAAACAAACCCGCAATTATAGCCGTCATAGTTTGAGGATATAGAGTAAATATCTGTTAATACTACTATATAATACCTATAATAGCTCACAATAAACCCCTAGTTCAACCCCTAGTAGCAATTATCGTTGGGGTGTCGATGCCAACTGTTGGGAGGTTGTGGTACTGCCAACAAAACTCCAACATTGTCCCAACCGCGCCACTGTTACCCCAACATTGGGCCAACTATACCAAACCAACGTAATATTTCCTACAAATTAGTAACAACGGGCCAACTTTGGCCAGCCAATAGTTGTCTGTATTATCAGACCTACAACTTTCAAGGGTGACAAACCACACCGTTGGCCAACTCAAAAGTGGACGGAGGCCCAACTATTAGCTAACTTTAATTGCTAGAGTCTAGCCAACGAACGCTGAACCTATCAAAACGCGGCAAATTTAAAAAAATATAGGAATGGTAACACCGAAAATAGTAGGAACAACTAATTTGATACTGTTTATTTATTTTTTTAATTTCAATGATTCCTGCTTTGATTACAAGACAAAGCAAGAAGAAACAAATCAAAATAGATTTTTTTTTTTTTTTTTTTTTATAGGATAGGCCAGCAAACGAGCAAACGGATCACCTGATGGTAAGCGATAACCGTTGCCCATGGACACCCGCAACACCAGAGGAGTCACAGATGCGTTGCCGGCCTTTTAAAAGGGAATAGGGGGAATAAGGGGAATAGGGGGGAAAAGGGGAATAAGGGGAGTTGGGCCTCCGGTACCCTCACTCACTCGGCGAAACACAGCGCAAGCGCTATTTTACGCCGGTTTTCTGTGAAGCCGTGGTATCACTCCGGTCGAGCCGGCCCAATTCGTGCCGAAGCATGGCTCTCCCACGGTAAAAAGATTCGTCGCTGACTCCAAGTTACCAGCCTTTTTGCAAAAAATCAAGCTATTTATAATGGCGTGAAATCAGATTGCCAGGTGGCCAAGTCCGAAATTATGAGGAATAGTGAAAAGTACTCAAAGGAGGCTCGGGCCCGATTTTAATGAAAACTAAAACTGCATCTTCGATTTAATCAATACTCCTAGCCAGGAATCGAATCCGTAGATTAAAAAAAACACATTCTGTATTATTACACCATTCGATAATGTCGCTAAAAAGGAATGAATTCTGAAAAGTAATGGGTTAGGAAGTTTAAAAACAAAGCATAAAAAATAGTTCGTTTATTATTATTTTTTTTTATCAAATTTTCCATTTGAGTTACGGATCTTGTTACATTTTTACTAGCCGACGCCATGTTGACTTTTATGACAGTGTTGCCGCTACAAAAAAAAACTGGGTTCAGCTGTTGTTAGCCAGACTTTACTAGAGACTACAGTACATTGTTTATTTTGTTCACTTACGCATACTCTGGCAAAATTTTAAATTATAGTGATTATTAATACCCTTCTCATATTACATTTACTTCATTATTTACAAGAAAAAAATAACAGCAAAGTAGATCTTATAATTTTTATTTATATATATTGCATTTTATGTTATGATAGTATCTTATCAGTGTATGATAGTAAAGAGATATACATTATTTATAATAGATTTTTTTTAAATAATGTTTGGCCTCTGCGGTCTCCTTGGTCGCACGAAACCGAACCGTTCGGCTTAACCAATCAGAACGCCACAATATCACGTCATCTGTTCGATGACGTGATATTCTAGCTCTCGGATTGGTTGAGTGGAACGATTTGGTTTCGTTTCAGCTGCCCCTCAGGGGTATTAAAGCACGAATGTGGGTTTATCACATGAGGCGTAGCCGAGTGTGATAATAGTATCACATGAGTGTATTAATACCTAATTATAACACTTGCATACAAGACTTTACCTACAATCGTGATGTGAAACCTCTATAAAAGATTCTTATACCATACCACAGTGTTGTAAGAACTATGTAAATTTAAGAAAAGTCTAATTGCGAAGCATGTAAAATAAACAAACCTTAATAAGTAAAAGAATTATTAATTGTAATAATTATTTACATTTTGGATCGTACAATTATTGAAATAAGACGAGAATCCGAAATCATGAATTAGTTTATTGAGTGTTTTAATGTTGGCAATAAGCTAATTGTTATAGGTTCTTTTATAGAGGATTAATAGCATGATAGTAGATAAAAGTATTTATGAAGTAAAAATAAATATTATGTAAGTTTATAAAATTTTGTATGTAGGATCTAGGCTAGACATTTTATATCAGGTGAGTAAAACACGGCATAGGGTCTACGACACAAAAATGTTTGGGAACCTCTGGCAGACACAATCGTTGGAACGGAAAGATATGGATAGAATGTCTTTAATGCGATTTAATGATATCAAAACGAATATCCAAGTGGATTTTATATAATGAACGTGGTATTTTTTCGTTGCTTAAGTATCCGGTAATGACTAATTACGAGAGAACGTAGAAATAACAGAGTTTTAGTATTTTAATATAAGGATCAAGAAAATAGAAAATTACCCAAGTCATTATTTAAAAACTCAGAAAACTGCGGAAAGAAAAATGTATGGAGATGTCACGTGACTTATCGTTACCTAATGTCATCTCCGTACATTTTGTCTTTTCCGCAGCTTCGAACGCTAACGCTAAGTAGCATTTGTCTAGGGGGGCAGGACAGTAGCTGCAGTTAGTAAGCTGGATTGCTTTGAGTTCCCGTAATTGTGCACTTAGAAGCGAATGACATTGACGTTTTTACATGTCAGCTACAGAATATCTAGGTAGGTATAGTAGGATGGTAGGCGAAGGCGGGCACACGCAAGCGCGGTGTTGCCTGTCTAGTGACCCTACCGTGAAGCTGCGTGCGCGTCCGGCTAAGCACGCACGCCGTGGTGAAGTCTCTCTGTCTGGGGGACTGTCCAGGGGTTCTCGGACAGTCCCTCCTTTGGCGGTGGCTTGACCAACTCTTGGTCGAGCCGGCCCCGGGACACATGGCGGTCGAATCGCGAGAGCGCACCCCGCCATGTGCCCCGTATGGGCCCAGAAAACTCGGGGGGTTTTAGTGGGTAGGCCGGTCCTCTTGACCGGAGAGCCCCACACACGGCCGCATCTTGCCAGCGCGGTGTCATGGTGCACAAAGTGGCTTTCCCCCCCCCCTCAAAAAAAAAAAGGTAGGTATAGTCACAGACATATAAGATGTCTGTGGGTATAGTAGGTACTAATATCTTCGCCTGTCCCTATGGACGAAATTGACAACAACACAACAACTAATACTAATCTGTGGTACTAATGTACTAATCCGAGCAGAATATTTTGGTTAGCTAGCTACATATATGTTAATCTGTGATTTTGGTTTTGACCAAGAGGAAATATTTTCTTTGGTTTTGACTGACAATAAATACGAACAAAAAACAGGATATTGCACATTTATTTGAAAGAATGCTTTTTCTTAGAAAAGTAAGAAATTCAATTGAATCAAGAGAACTGCAGAAAATTTTATTAAAGTTTGAATAGACGTTGTTAAGAATTGACGTAAAAATTAAGATGCTTATTATGAAAAGCTGGTCATTAACATCATAATTTTGTATTTGAATTATGAATGCAAGCAGTACAATATGTAGAATTTGCTTAGGTAATGGTGCTACTGTTGCAATATTTGAGAATTGTGGTGAGCAAGATGGAATTCATTCAAAACTTTCCATATGTGTTAATGAACAGGTCTGTTTAATATGTTTTGAAACAAAAGCAAGTTAACGTATGTGATAGTTGATTATATAGTCATAATTTTATTACAGGTTAAGAATATTCAGGGATACCCTACAAAAATATGTACAATATGCTTAGAAACTTTGGAAACTGTTTATGATTTTATTCAAAAATACAAGGAATCTTCGGAAATATTGCTTAATGGTATTATTGTTGTTAAAAATGAAAACATTGAGTTAGATGTATGTAGTAATCCTGACAACATTGAAATAGATGTAAAAAACATAAAATTAGAACCATCAGATTTTGAAGACAATGAAGATTGTGTATCAGAATTAACAAAACCTTTGAATTCAAAGGTAAAGTCTAAGTTAAAAAAACAATTTCATTTAGGTAAAGATGTTACGATAAAGAGAATAAAATCCGAATCTAAACACAAAAGCAATAGGATAGCTTCTTCATTACTGGAAGGAAACTTTGCTTGGACTGGAGACAAATGGTGGTAATAGTTCAAATATCATTGTATTATGTAACTTATATTGTAAATTTAGTTATATCATAAAAAATATTAATTTCAGCTTAGAAACATGCAAACCAGATGCATCACAAAAGAATGTTGATCAAAAGAGTAAAATAGTAGAGAAAAAATCAAGAGAGATAAAAATTAAACTGCCGAAATTAAAAAAGCCAGATCCCCCTAAATTGTGTGACATTTGTGGTGATGTGTTTAAAACTCAAGATAAGTTAACATTACATAAGAAAAAAGAACATGAAAAACAATCAATACAGTGTCCACAATGCCCTCGGATATGCCCTTCAAAATACTATTTAAATAGACACATAAAGAGACGACACGACACACAGAGACCATTTATATGTGCAAAATGTGGTAAATCTTTTGCATTCAAAGGGGGCCTAACAACCCACAACAGGAATGTACATGACAAACATTTGCGACCCAAAAAAGAATTCCAATGTAAATTTTGTGATAAAACCTATAAATGTTCAAAATCAATAGTAGTCCATGAACGATCTGTACACACAGGTATGTTTCTCTCTAGTTTAATTCGCCATTGCTGACAGTAAACCACCCAGTACTATTGCTAACTATTTCCAACTGCATATTACAATCAGTAATATTTTACTATAGATGATGCATCTTCATACTGTGCGATATTTAAAATTTAACCTACTTTCCATGTACATACTTTTAATATTTGACTAAATTATTAATGAAAAAAAACAGATCATACAAAGAGTATGGAATGCTAAGAGAGCATAATGCTAACCAAATTTATAATGGAAGCGAGGAATGACTTCTTCATTCTTCTGCTATTGCTTAATAACTAAATAAAATTACACTAAATACCAAGATTTGAACACAGGTTTGATTTTTGTTTGTATATAACAACATTGGTTTTTTTATACTTTATGAGCTAATTTGCAGATATCAGGCTGTGAAACTGCATGTTTTTTTTTTGTTTTTTTTACTTCTCCGTAAATAGTCTACGTACAATTAATAAATAAATAAAATTACAAGAAATAAGTTCTTTAATTCTAGAATACCAATCAGACTGGTTGTGTGGTTTATTGTGTCTAGATGGCTTTACAATTCTAGTCTTTAGTCACCATTTTTTCTTGTTGTAATTGTCTATCGCCATGGAATTCTTTAAGGCAACTAATTACTTTAAACTAAACTTAAATTGGTAATATAATAAAATATATGTAATAGGTACCAACTTTTATAAATTAAAAAGATTATATAATGTTCAATTATGGGTGATATGGGTATGACAGAGACTGGGTATTTAGTCGACATGAGTTAGACTGTATTTATAAGTCATGCTTTCTCCTAGCTCCTACTTTTGCTGTGTCCCACAGTGTCCATGGTATGCATGATCGACTGGTAATGCACAAAAAAATCATTGTGGAAAGCAAAATAAATAAATAAAAACAAATATAGAACAGTTGCTGATAAATAGTTGCTATTTATCAGCAACTGTTCTATATTTATTAAATGTTAAAATGGATATTCACAGGACGGGAATGATTGCCAATGATTGCCAATGATTAATTGGTCTGGATGTGACTCTTACCCTCTCCTCATGATAACTGTTAGATATTATAAAATTTTACATTCTATATTTATATTGTAAAGCTTATTTAAAAAAAATGAGTGTGTATCCTTTGTGCAATTTCGCTAAAAGAATTAGATAATAATTTATAACCCTTTATTTTAGATCTAAATTGTATTATTATTAATATCACTAGTACTCTAAAAGTTTTCACTTTGCATTTCAATAAATATGAGGAAGGTACAATGCGTTTCCTTACGTCAACCAATTAAAGACAAATCCACTACACTTTCATCAATAAGATTAATTTATATTTTCTGTTTTGATTGATTTTTCAGGACAAAGACCAGCAGAATGTGATATATGTGGTTCAAGATTTTACCATATTGATTACTTAAAGGAGCATATGAGGCTACACACAGGTGAAACTCCATTCAAATGTCCTATATGTGGTCGTGGGTATGCACAAAGATGTAATATGAAAAGTCACCTGCGCATACACAGGCTGGCTGAAATTGATTCCGATTTAATGAGTAAAATAAAGCCCAATTATTTAAAGCTTCTTAAAGATTTTAGATAATACTATAAAAGGAGTTGATCTTGTAACTGTAAATACAGTACCTGTCAGAAGTTACTGCTTATCTAGTTTGAGAAGGAAGTTTTCATAGAGTATTCTGTTTGCGGCTAATACAATTATGCAGACAGAGTAGAAACTCTGAAATTCAAATTGTATGAGAATAGCTATAATTAAAGGAGGGAACCATCGTCAATAATTTTTGAAAGCATTCAGTTATACTGTCAAGTTAAGTCAAAAGTGGGTAATTATTTATTTTACAAGTATTTCAAATTTTGTAACTGTTTTAGTTTTTTAGTTGTCATACTGTCCATTGATGTCATTCATCAGGTTGTGATGGCACAAAAGATTATTAATAGTAGACATTTTTGTTCTGATTTTTTAGATTTTATTATATAACAATTGTTTAAAGTTTGGTTCATCTAAATGAAAATCACATTATGTTCTATATGCTACAGAAAATTATTAGAAAATAACTTATTTTCATGATTTATTAATGATCAAGGCAATAAGCATTGTTAAAAACTTTATTATTGTCCATTGGCCGTTGTGATCAGTGTATTTATGTACTTAATATTTAAGTAAACTGAGTATATTTTCGAAATGATTTCTCTTATAGATTGTAATGACTAGTTTATAGCAGAAAAAAAAACGTTTTAAGTAGATCATAATTATTAAATAGGTCGTATTTTACACTTGACTGGAGCCTAGCATTCTAGTATTGTGCAATACAAAAAATAAAGACAGTTTTAATAACACGACTGTTAAAACAGTTTTAATGATAAGGCTGTGAAGCTACTTCTGAGTATCTGTAGATATTTACTAATTAAAACATATATAGTGATATGAATATGGTTTTTCCATAGTTTTATTGCCATTAAAATATAATTTCTTCTGAATAGAGGGATAAAAACAGTATACCACAGTATGATTTTGATGAATTGTTCGACAGAATATAACCAGTTTCCATGTGACAACTGATTGCAATACAAGTCAATGAATTCTTTTGATAATTCGGTCGTTATGTAGCAAACGAGTAGTCCTCAAGTACGTGCTACCGAATAGATCTTTCTTTTTCGAAATAGGACTTGTGGTAATTCACACTTTTTAGTCACATAATATGGGTACGCAAAATGTTTGACTTTGTACGGAGTGAAAATTTACACACCTATGGGCATGTATAAATAGAAATCTCTCGCATCCCGAATGCGACTAACGATGAAATAGGCATAAGGCTCATGCCGAGTGTGCTCTCGGCGCTGGCGTCGTTCGTAAACTGTATTAACCTAACAGTTATTCATGTGTCGAGGTAGGTAGGAAATACAGAATAGTTTAAGATAATATAAGGCTAAAATGTTTATTTTATTGAATCGACAATGACTTGAATTATAATTCTCCTCTCAGTTGTTAATGTTGTACTGGTACCAGTTTTTTACGTATTCAGCCAAACTCGTAACTAATTTTGTCAACACACCTCAACAACAGAACTGTAGGTATTAGCGAAACCGTTTAACAATTCACACATTGTCTATTGTAATTTTGATATTCCTAAATGACTTGTAATCTTTTTATAGAAACTATTAATATCTTTGTTATAAATTTGTTTAAAGTAGATCATTCATTGTTGCTATAAAATAGCAATGTCTATTTGGTTTTCCGACTTGATTTACAATACACAAGTGTATTTGGTATTTTTAGGTAAATATGTAGTTTTTTAATACACTGAAACGAATTTAGTTATTAACACTATATGAATATAAATAAAATGTTATATATAAGAAATAATTAGACTCTGATTTAGTTATAAGTGTGTTGGCCAGTATGTATTTTGTTATTTATTAAATTTCACAGATGGGAGCTTGAAAATATGTTACATATTTTTCTTATAATTGTTGTACTGTTACATATTTTATAACATTTTAATAAATCTGTAAAAGTTATTAATTTTATCTTTCAATTATGTAGTAACTTAACAATTCAAATGAAATCTGCTTTTGATACAACCAGCTAGAAGAAAAGCTAGCTAACTAGCTGTAGAATTTATTTTTCTCAAGTCAAGAGTCACAATCATTTACATAATTCAATTCAATTTGATAATGGCAATCGTTTTTTTATAAAATCATTTACATAATAATACCAACATTGCAAATCCCTCTCACTGCCAACTGCCGAGCTCCTTGGAGTAATTGTGTTCTGTGGTTCATAGACACTAGTTACCTGAGAAAGAGTATGTCAAAACTAGTTACATTGATCTGTCTTTAAACAAATCAGAAATGACTTACTCTGTTACGTTGGTCAGACAGGTTGATGTTGGAATTTCTTTCAAGATTACAATCTCATTATATGTGTATATAAATTGGAAGATATGTATACAAATATGGTTCCTACATCAATATATCTGGTGGGTGGGGTGTACAATATTGCTTGCTTAACAACAGAGATCATTCGTTTTTTTTCCCTCTGGAAAAGAGAGGCTGAATATCCTCATGGATACCACTGCAGCCAAGTGCCATGTTAATAATGTCTCAAGCAGAATGACCTAAAAACTAAACTCTGCCATTACTATTCTCTATGACTCAGTCGAAACCTTGGTCATAAGAATGTTTGGAATGGAAATCATCAATGATTTCTTTATTAATTCATCCATTATAAGTATGCTTTAGCACAGAAATCAAGTGCATACGTCTATGATTGCTTTATTTGACTTGTTCCAAAATATTTTACATTATAATAGGTTATTTGCCGCGATTTCTTTTTAAAGAGTCAATGGCATAGAATACATTTACTCTGTCAATGGTGTTTTTTATTAATTAAAATATAATGTTGGAAAATAA
Source organism: Scirpophaga incertulas (assembly GCA_036419045.1). Classification (NCBI taxonomy): domain Eukaryota; kingdom Metazoa; phylum Arthropoda; class Insecta; order Lepidoptera; family Crambidae; genus Scirpophaga; species Scirpophaga incertulas. The sequence goes on from CM071644.1 coordinate 8,107,416, forward strand.
CAAAAAGATTTTTGCAAGTTATTAGTGAAAGTAATATAGGATTTGTGTATGTATGTCAGATTCATTTAATATACACTATTTGGTTATATTACCAAACGTAGTTTAAATCCCCATAATCCTAAACGTTTGATACTTCAGTTTCAATTAAGAAAGAAGGTTGTCGCCTATTTTGAGTTTCAAATAATTCGAAATGTTTGTCACATTCTTGCTATTTTCATAAACTTATCGACATCAAATTAAGACACGAAAAGAACTATAAAATTATATGTATTTATCAATGGTTTCTATCTTAAAACAAATTCCATAATAAATTTGTGGTTTCATGATTAAAGTTCCATGTTACCAACAACGATAAAATGTAAAATAATTGCAATAATTTTGTAGGAGAAAATTACAAATTATTCAATTCTTCTTATATCCATTCACCTATATTATTTTAATATAAATATCATAATTCCTTGTAATAAATAAATATAGTTCATATACCTAACCAAATAACGAATTTATTTATCTCGACAACAAAAACATAGACAAAATTCTAAAGTTGGTTAATCGAAAGTTCACTGCGTTCACACACTTCAACTGTATTAACATCTAAAATTGAACAAGTAGAATCTAAAAAAGAAAGAAGAAAAAGAGCTAATAACTGAAACTGTATATCCCAATTCCAACAGTGCTTCAGTATAATTCAATCTAGTGTCTAAACTCGATTGTTTGTTGTTATATATATACTTTGACGTCCCAAGCCCAAGTGAATGTATCTGCGTGATAAGATGCTTGTTGCTAATATCTGCAAAAATGAGCACATTAACCACACGAATACTGAGAGTGCGATTCATACCACTTACCTCTCCTAATCCTGAAATCTTCAGAAGTCACATCCGGCTTCTTTAATCCCTAAACTCTTGCGCACTACCTAAAATATGCATAGAAAAAGAACTCGCCTTCCAATAGAGACAGTTCCTAATGATTCCTTTTCCCTGGGCCGCCCCACTGGGGCGCACCACTAGATGCGTGACCGTTCCAAGATAATCCGCCCGCTCATCCTAGTTGTCCCATCAACTACTCCCGCCCGTATAGAAACAGAAAACTGCTTGTTAATTTTTTATCAAGTCTATTAGTTAGTTACTAAATTTAAGTGATATGTACTCCTTTGTATATAATGGTTCCAATTTTGATAATCAAATGAACATATTTGTTTATTGAAATTGGAACCATTATATACAAATGAGTATTCTTTGTTTGTCGAGTGCCAAAATTAAACCTAAAAATCTATTTTGTTTGGCGTACTAGATATTCTAGTATCCGATCCGAGCCAAAATAATTTAAAAAGTTTTGTTTGACGTTTGACATTCGTATATTCGTATGACATCCGACGTCAGGTCATTTAGAAAGATTTTATGAGATTTGTTCTATTTACTCTGAGGATTTGTTTTGGTCTTGATTGATTAACTTTGATCAAATAACTAGTGATTTGGTGCAGTTTAGAATTCGTGATTAATATTAAATATTTTTAACAAGAGGTTTAAATATAAATTCTTTGGTTCAATAGGACGAAAATGTTACATACAAAAGTTCATATTGGAATTAGCATTATTGGGACTTTTGTTGGAATATCAGCATTTATATGCTTTTGTCTTGTGTATGCAAATGTTGAAGCTGGAATGTGGGCGCTGTTATCTGGTAAGCTTTGCATTTTATTCATAACTAGCTTTCCGCCCGCGGCTTCGCCTGCGTGGATTTCGGGATTGGGTCTATAGAGGGTTAAGGGTCATAACTTTTGCCCACGGTTACGTATGCGCGGAAGTCTGTTTATGGTGCGAAGGTTTTATCGCGCTTCCCGTGGGACTATCCGTTTTTCCGAGATAAAAAATACCGCAAAACCTTGCTCAAGAATCAGTCTATGTATTGATGAAAACCGCATGAAAATCTGTGCAGTAGTTTTTGAGCGAAGCCTTTATTGCGCATCCCGTGGGATCTGTCTATTTTTCCGGGATAAAAAGGTTACTATGTTACTCGGGTATAATGTAGCTATCCAAAGGTGAAAGAATTTTTGAAATCGGTCCAGTAGTTTCGGAGCCTATTCATTACAAACAAATCTTTCCACTTTATAATATTAGTATAGATTTACAATTTTCCAGTTTCATAATTTATAGTGTTATCACTAAGTCTGTGACATTGTATTTGATGTATTGTAAGTGATTCAGTAAAAAATAAGGTACAAATTTCTTCACAGGTGCTCATGCTGCATTAACTTTGATGTTACATTGCCATTATTTGAAGGAGTCCCTTCACGTGAATTTCTCTCGAAAAGCCCTACAGTATCTAGGGGATTTCGGTATTGTTGGATTTGCGTCAGGAATTGCTTTGACGATCTTTTATGCATTTTTAGAAAGCTATTACAAAACTTGTAAGTATTTTTATTTTTAAGACATTTGCCATGATCATTTGTAGTCTGAGAACATTTGTTACTTACTACACACAAAGAAATAGCAACTTCCAAATAATCACATATAGTCTCTCTCTTTCTCTCTTGACATAAGCAGTGTGTTATAAAAAAATTGTTTGAACACTTTTGTATTTTTTAATACAAAAGTGTTCAAACAATTTTTTTAGAGGAATAAGGTGTAGCCCAATATAGATTTTTAGTAACTACTGTTTTATGTTTATCTTCAATTATTCTTAAGTAAGTAGTTGAAACTCATTCATCACTCACATTTTGATAGAGTTAGTTGTTACATTGTACACTGATTTTAATGTATTATAATTGAGCTGCCAATCATATTTGTTTTGTTTTAGCAATACTTCCTGTTCAAACAAGCTTAGTTGTCAGGCTTGTATTTTCCTTCATGATGGCTAAATGGGGCTTCATACTGTACTTCACAACAAGAAAATACCTTCGTACCTATAATGATCATCAACTCTTCTCAGAAAACCCTAATATTGAAGAAACATAATAAAGTTAGTTGGTATGTATATTAATATGAGTTACTACAATTTTATAGTCAAATACTTGTTTATATCATAATTTTTGTATTTTTATTAAATTTTTAAGCCAAATAAAATGTCACTGTTATCATGCTTACAAACCATTCCAAATTGATACTAGCCTGAGTTAATCTTCTAATAATAGCACTATATAGAGATATCATTATTGATGCAAAAAGGAATGTAATCAAAAAGTTGTTGTATTAAGTTGGGATGACGAATAAAACGACTGCTTAGTTATGACTTGAGTTTAATACTAATAGAAATACAATAAGTAAGAGCTCTTCACTTATGTCTTATAGTATAATATAGTTATATGACAGACAACACATAGATACTAATATTTTAGTTGTTTGCCATTTTACTAAGTTACGATTTACAGTAATAGTACAAATTTGTTAATTATTTTTTGCTATTATTTTACTAATCCATGTATCTTGAAATACGTGATTTAATTAGAAATGAAAAGTTATAACATTACATATTCAAAAATATAAAATTAAAAAAAAATATAGAGTTCAAAATACTGATTGTACAATTGATTATTAATAACCTGAATTTGCTGAAAATGTGTGATGTCCATTTATTATATGTTTCTACAAAATGGAAAAACAACTAGTTATATAGGGTATATATAAATATAGTAATAGTAGAACCCTAAATATAACAATATGTAATAATACTGTAAGAAAATTAATGAAGGTGTAAAATTAATTCTAATTAAAGAAATTGAATTAAATTTTAATTAAAATGAGTAGGATTAAATTTCATATCATTTATTTAAATCAACATGTGAAATATATACTATATAATCCTAGTACTTACTCTTTCTTTATAGAAATACATAAAAATGTTATATATATTGTGATATAACTGAATATACATTGTGTAATGATTAAATTATGTTTTCTTTTATAAAATGAATGGGAGAGATAAAATGAATCTATGAATTTAAGGTATTTTATCCGCAATTAATATATTGTATTTTTCTGTAGTGATTTAGAGTTATTTTATCTGCTCCGTAGGAATGAAAAATTTTAAAAATCTAGAATTTAATATGAAACACATTAACACTAATTTATATCATCTCATAAATATCTATCATAAAAACAGTTTGCAATCATTTGTTAGAATAGTGATGCATCATATTCTTTTTACTTGATTTTTAATTATAAAATATATTATGGAATGAAGCATATTTAGTGTGTGTGTAGTAGTGAACCCCAAAACTTTTTTGATAACCAAACAAGCATTCAAACAAGGGTATCTTTTAACCCAATGTTTCATGTGTTTTATTTATTTTGGAATTCGAGCCAAACAGCCATCTTTGAATCTTTGCAGCAATTAAATCAAATTGTTTCAATAAACTTCGTGAATGTATGTTAAAATTCGCAACATTAATGCTTGTTGATATACGCGATTAAGGAAACCCCTTAAGACATTTAACGGCATTAAATCACATGAGCATCATGTGAGATATAGACCTTCAAACTGTTCTACCAAATAAATATCTATTGCTTGCTGAATCCATGAGTAAAGCACATCATTAAACTCCATTTAAATTAAAAAAAATAGTTAAACATTCTTCTATAACAACTATAGTCTGTCTACCCTACAGTGTTTTCATAAGTTTCCACTACAATGTGCATACTTTTCGCATGTCATTTCTCAATTGCATAATGTGTGTACAGTATCCAGTTTCAAAAATTTTTCTACTATCTTGTGAATTGTGCAGTATTTTCACTTGACCATAATCATTCTGCAAAAGTCTATACACAATTCTTACAGTTTTGTTATTTTTATAGAACAGTTAAATTGCAATGCAGCATTAAATATTAACACTAAGTTACAGTAATGATTTATTTCGCTTTTCAGTGTGTAGATTCATTTGAGGTATATTTATTTAAATAATGGCACAAGTTAAAGACACAAATACGTTAAAATGTTACGTGTATATAAAAAAGGTATGTAATTCGTACACAGTTAAAGTGAATAAATTTACAATTGAAGTAAAATAGGAAATGAGTTTAGATATCAAAATTACGAAAAAAGCAATGATCCGGTATCCAAAAAACAGCATATTCCCTTTTACAAGGTCAGTAACGCTCGTTTTGACTCGTCTGGTGTTGCTTACTATCAAATGATCCGTTTATTCGTTTGACCCCTATAAAAAAATGATAATAAAAAATATAACTGAAAAGGAAAACGAATAGTGCACTGCTGTTTAATACCGAGACGGAGTATTTTTTACGCTTCATAGTGCCAAGCTCAGTGTAAGAAGCAAACGCAACCTTATAAACAAATATTTTGCTTAATACAGTGATGACATCAGGCAGGAGATCTAGTGCTTTTTATAATTCAGTACTGAGTAATCATAGATAGTACTTTTAATGTTAAAACACAATTTTAACAAACATTTAATTTCAAATTTTCATAAGGGTGTGTCATACATGGATTAGACTAGTTTTAGATACACTAGTCTTATTTGCAGTTGTATATTTGTCTTAGCCCCCTATTGACGGATCTCCTTGGCTCTTTGGTAAGGTTGACGATTTCCTCGCCACACTTTTTCTTCTATCCCTTATGATATTGTGTGTTAATTTCTAATTTCAACTTCTTTTACGCGACTTACCCTAATTAACTTGTGATAAAAATCGCCGACCCACTTTACTATTTTTAAACCTGTCGTATGTGATTTGATTTTTTTACAAATCTTTGTTAAGCAATAATGTAACTGGACTGTCAATTTCTTTTTTTCTTTTCTTCGACCTTTCCTTTAAGCGAGCGGCATATTATTTATATAAGTTTTTTTTTTAGATAATAGAATACCAGATGTTGTAGCTCGTAATTTAAAATACAACGTATCCTAAAACTGACTTTTTGCTACGGGATATATATTAAATGCCACGGTATACAGATATATTTGGTCACGACCCTATTAAACCTAAACCTAACCCTGTTAATGTAGTCATATAAAAGTAACAACATTAATGCGAGGATTAATTAAACTATTGATTGAATCACGACGTTTGCTACGACGGACGCCGCGTTTCGCCTTTTGATGGTATGCTGAGGTATAGCCGGTATGGAAGCATACAACGTGATTTTTCGTGCGAAAGATACATGTGATATAGGAATCTCTGCGTTAGAATAAAATCCATTAGAAATATGTGTGTGACACATTGTTTTCGATTCGCGCTTCGCATATTGAACAAGTCTAAACAGTTTGCCGGGGCGAATGATATTCATGTCAATTTTATAGATTTTTTGGTATGCCAAATAGCTTGCAGATAATTGCTGCTACCGGTATTCTGATGCCGCGTCCGAACTTGTTGCTTTCAACGCGAACTGATTTAGTTTCGCTTTCGTTTCGTTTCTTCTTTAAGATACATCAATAACAATCGTATTAGACGACGATTCACCAGGTAGCTAGTATTTCGCTTTGCTTTGGATCGAGTTTGCTTTCGCGGAGTTGTGATAAAGGCGTAAAGTACCGCAGCAAAGGTCTGCTACCGGCATTAATATAAAGCTCCTCGTTAATTTTCGACCCGGTATAAGAAATCTCTTATTTAAAGCTATAAATATTTTTGTATCTTAACTAAATGAGTGGATGATTTAATTACATTATGATTGTCAATATGACGACTTTATATTTTGTACTATGTGCTTTAATAGTTCATTTATATGTAAGTAGGAATTATATACTATAATTTATTTATTTATATCGATCTATCGTTCAAACTAGGCTTAATATATATAAACAGTATTGTTATTTACGAAACAACATTATGAAATTAGTCCAATTTATTAGTGGTATTTGATAATATTACAAGTTTTATATGTGTTAGACTATTATTTGTAAGTAGAACTGTGAATAAATGGTAATTTTTAAAGGTTTTTTGTTCATATTGGAACAGTCCATTACTCCCTGGATGGCCAATTAAATCCCTGCAGTATCTAGTCGGACGATCTTGAGCTAGCATCCCGTTAACATGACAGGTGGTAACGATCGTAGGAGGGGTCCAAAGAAAATGCTATGCTCAGTTCTAAGACAGGCGCGCTGTGTACGCACGCGGCGCGGGCGCACAGGCCTGCATTTGGACAACCGCGCGTGTTGTGTATCTCTGAAAAGAATATTGTGCACCAATGCAATGACCCATGGAACGATGAAATAATTTGTGTCGTCTTATGTGCGAGTACCTGATGTGCGGAGGCGGTTATTTGGCTTAACTAGTGGTAAGTAAAACAGGATCGCCGGAATACTATTGCGCTTCGCTTGCAGAAAAACATGTTTATACTATTAGAACCCTCTAGGCGATTTTGTTTGGTCGCTGTTCAGTCTTAGGCAGATGTAAACGATTTTCTTGTACATTTTATGTTTTATAAATGTAGGTTTATGTCATAAAGTTCGCAATTAAGAACTTAATTTAGTGTAAATGAATTTTAATTCGATTTTGAATGCCTACATTATTATATCTAAATTGTGCAATAAGAAATTCCAAATATAAAAAGAAAATATTTTATCTAACTATACGAGTGTAACTTCTATACGCACATCGAGCTTAGAAGTTATGTTTTAAAAGCTTATTCTCACCTTCAAAAACATTTATACTGAATCACTTCTTATATTATTCTTCTTATATAACTCATTATAAATTATCAACAAATAACGTGGCTGTTAAATAATGTAACATCCGCATTCACTCCGCTTATTATTGACAGCTTTAAAATGTTATATTTGAAATATTGTTTAATAAATCTCGTAATTAAAAAAATAAGTCATGAGAACTTAATATAGTTTTCGTAGTTTTTTTATTTGTGCTGGTTGTAAGTTTCAGATACGAGTAAGTTCAGTTTTATTGAGATAGTGAGATGCCGAAATAGAGGACAAAAATCATATCGTATTGATAAAATAAAAGTAGTACGGAGAAATATATACAATTTCTTAAAACAAACATAATTGTAATTAGATGTTATCACCAACAATTGTACATTTTTACTTAGAACGTACATAGAATCGGCACGTAATTTATGAGCACAAGTGGTACAGCAGCAGTTGTACTTGTACCAGATAAACAACATGTTATATTTGCAATTACTTTTCATTTTTATAACGCAATGCGAAATAACAAGAAAGTTTTAGACCTTGTTAGAATGGAATTATAACCATTTCATTAGATTCATTATTTGTTAAAAATATTGTTCATTGTTAATAATATATTTTTATTAAAAAAAATTAATATAGTTATCAAATCAACCAGCGTAGAAAGATGTAATACCGCCAACAAATTCGTCCTTGTTTTTTCATGTAGAATGTGTCTACAAATGAGATTCTTAAAATCACTTGTTATTGATTATATATTACATTATACAAATATGAAAATAAATTTGTCAATAATTATAAATCCGTAAAAATTTACTAGCTATGTTTTATAATTAGAGATCGGATAATCGGATGCATATTTACCTAAAGTTAGTTTAAGACAAAGTATGGAAACGGCTTTTTATTGTTTTGTTAAATAAATTTTTTCACCATTTCTGTTTTATATTCAATTATTTAATTGATTATTGTTTTAGTCAAACTAGCTCACTACTTTCGTATAACACTCTTTATGTAATAAATCGTACATTCATAAATCGCACGGGGAACTGAAACTAAACTTCATGTAAATACGTATGCATAGTTGTATAAATGAACCCGGAGTCTCGGTCTTTTGAAAATAAATACCACGTGCTAATTTAGTAATTTTCAAACAATATCACTACGTTAAATTTGCAGTCCCGTATTTTCCCGAGATTTTTATTTAACAAAATGTATTTTAAAAAGCCGCTTCCATAATTTGTGAGCCAAAAATTAACTTTAGGTAAATATGCATCCGATTATCCGATCTCTATTTATAATACAACGACTGTGAGCTTTTGACGCCTATACCGCATAGTATACACGCGGGCGGCTTAGAGCGGCATGTATATGGTACCAGAGTTTAAAATTATTAGAGGAATTGTTCTATAACACATGTTTAACTTACCTAGTCAACGCGCTACCGTCTTACCGTCCGTTTAATACTAGTTATTTCTTACTGGCATTATAGCTCTACGAACACAGACATGAGTAATTCCAGTTCCGACTTCTTTTTATTGCAATAAATAAAATTATATATCATTATGTTACGTAAATAATAAGAGAGATTCAGACTCGTAGTTTACCGGAAAAATCGTAGGCTTTTATTTCTAATATTATATTGTTAATGTATAGGAAGCATATCAAAAGAATACAACCGCAGTCACATTAAGAAAGTAAACAGTAGATGCAAAGCCCAAACGTTTTCAATAGATATCAATGTCAGATCGAATTTGTTCCTTTAGTTTAGAAAAATAAAGTGTAGGTTTCAATAGTGCTGAGATAAATCTAGGCCTAGAGGCGCAGGCGTAGACTCACTCTTTATAGTTGGTCATTGACTCACGCTTACTTCATGATACTTAGTTTTATATTGTCATCAATTCTCACGATTTCTAAATAGATAAAGATACTATGTTAAAAAAAAATATTTCTACATTTATATTCTTTGAAAGTCTGTATGTAATTTGTGCATCAGCTTTCAACTAACTGGCTTCTGGCTCTAAATCCGTAGTAAGTACGGTCACCAAACATCATGTCTGTGTGTAAAAGTACCGTTTAATTTAAAGTATTTATCTGATGGCAGTTGAAGATATGAACAATTTTCCAAATGCACGGCTACCGGACACAGCAACTGATTTCCTGTGGTGTGCGTTTTGGTAATGGGCAACCGGCGATTGTTTAGCAATTCCGAATGCAGCATCTACAGTTTCCTGTGATAGAATACAGGTCGTTTATGAATGAATTATAAAGAACTTTACTGGTTAGATTTCCACAGGTGCTACAGGTCTGTCTAGAAGTGGGAGCCTGCTCTAACTTTGGTTAACTTCACACACCACTTTGTTTACGCCGCAGGAATATTTATGTAGCTTTAGGTTAATATGTCGAAAAAGTAAAACAAAACCTTATTCTGTTTTCATTCACCGTAAATATATCGTGGCGTCGGAGAAGACCAGTACCAGCACCAAAGCGCCAGCTTGATATAACTTTATATTATAAAGAACCAGACTGCCCACCTGATGGCAAGTAGTTTCAGCCGCACAGCACAGTATACGTTGTCTACTTGTGACATAAGATGTACAAGTTACAGTACCTGGTAATTTCATTGGTAACCTACAGAACCGAATAGCAAGAGAAGTATCTCTGTTCTGAGGTAAATTTAAGGTTATATGCCGGGACGAGCCATAGTATAGTCTTGCTACGGTAAACTATATTTTTTATTTCATGATATATTAACTTTAAATAATAATTGGAACCTGGAATGTGCTTTTATTTCCACTATGGTATAAATTACCAGGCCTAACCAATACAACCCGTCTGCAGTGGCATCGCAATGTGGACCTTACTGCACGCCTCCAAAGAGGCAAGGAGAACAGCGGGGTGTTGTAGTGGGTAAGCTTAGCACTTTTAAGAGGAGAACCTCACACACGCCCGCCGGCTAGCCAGCAGACAGGTAAAGTCCTATTTCGCGTATTCCCCATGGAAAAAAGGGAGGCCTAACCAGTATAGAAATTAACGATTTTTTAACTATTTGACTTTCTAATACATGGAAAGTTTTCCATGTCACTCATGCAATACCTAACTACCACCCAAGACGGTAGATAGTTAATCGTTCTTTTTGATTGGAGGCCATAGGCGAAAGTGTATTAGGTCAAAAATGATAACAATGGTGCGCATGCAAATACACAAAAGCTTTTTTTGACATCGAACATTAGTTTGGCAGTTACGCTACACTGGCTGCTCGTGAGTGTGATACAAAAAAGGTATTTTTCTGAGCCGTCGATTGATTCGCTTCATATTTTTTATGCCTGCGCATCGGCAATCGAAAGTTTGCATCATTGCGCAACATTTCCCCGTATATCTTATTGTATAATATCTATTTATGTTTAAATTAAATAGACACGGTTTTTAAACCCTAACAGTGAATATAGACTTTTAAGTAAATATAGAGCAATATATGAAATATATATATACACGCGGTAGTAAAAATGTGAAGAACAAATTCAAACTATTCACAAATCAAATTACATTAGATTTGGTTCAGTTGCTTATATCGGAGTTTCCTACAGGAGTCTGATATTTGACCGCGCTTTTCTCGCGCTGGTCTCAAACTTATTATTCCATATCACTTTTTTTCACAACCGGTTCAGGGATTTTGACGTGAATGCTATGGAAATATTCCAATGAAATTTTGTTCGTCCATTTAAACTTTGTACCCTCTTTACACCCCAAAACTCTTCAGTTTTTAGTGCAAATTGTCATGTCATTATTTATACTTAATTCAATTTTAACAAGTCTTTCGTATCCCATCAGGGGATGATGTTATGTATTGGCTGTCATAATTGATATTAAAACAGTTGTTATTTTTGTAGCCAACGACCTGAAAATTTCGAAATATTGTGATAAGATAATGGTCCCTAGTTGATTTTGATATTTTACCCGCCAATTTCCTTCCCTTTATGGGTTGTATTTTGAAAAACCCTAAAACCAGTAACTCATTTTCCAGTACGAATACTTTTGCGAATTTTCTAATTAAATATTTCTAGGAATGCCGTTTGTCTACACAAACTTTAGATCAACGTTTCACAACCATAGAAGATGAGTATATTTTAAGTATATTAATTAAATTCTAAATAGAGACTTTAATTATTAAAGACCTGAATAATAGAGACCTTCATATCTAGTCAAGGCTAAGCCGCTCAATCCAAAGATTTAATGTTTCATGTGTACATAAACAACACCTTAGATATTATTAGTTAGTATATAAAAATACTTATCACAGTATATACAGTATGTACTGTTTTCGCGTTCTCGCACCTTATATCTGGGCAGAAGCTGAAAATCAGCGTTTTGCATTAGTCATGCAAATACAATCGCTGAGCTTTAGCCTATTTGCATCGCTGTGGCACACAAGAATTTGTAAAAAGCTTTTTTTTATTTCCTCTGTTTTATATGAATTATAACTATTGTATGTTCTAAAATCTGTAAACTAAAGATGCAAATAAATTGTTTATCTATCTATCTATATATTCCAAACTTGTTCTATCGTTAGCTTAAAAGCGACGTCAGGTCCCTGATCGTGTAAGCCAGCGGGCCTTCTGCTCTAGTGGTTCCGTTCCAGCCGAGAGGCTGCGCGACGGTTCATCGCTTATTCACCAGGAACAGGGAAACGGTCAGTTTTTGCGCCAATTCCTTCGGCAGATTATTATGTTGCTTGTACTTACATTGGTGTAATGTAATGTTCTGCGGTTTCCGAATAGTGAATTATGTTTTTTCTATTAGAATATATAGACTTAGCTTCACTTCACGTTCATTGTATATTTATATTCTGGAAGGCTCATTTGTGTCTATTCGCATTTTATACACATATGAATAAAATCTGGATATTAACAATTACAAAACTCTGAAAATAACCGTTTACCCTCAAAGAATTCTCATTAATATTGTTTAAAAAAACGTCCTTCACCACGCTAGCAAACATTTAAATTCTTAAGTTCGATTTTATTGACACCGTCTAATACGAATTTATATTTAATTAAAGCTTGCTGTATCAAATTTATGTGAAGCAAAATTATTTACGCATAACTGTATGTATCATTTACACAAATACCTGATCTGTGTAATATAGAATTAACTATTTAGTAAAAAACTAATTTATCTACGAGAAAAACATTTGAATATTTAGTAAAAAATTGTAATCACAGTATTTGCCTGAGCTTCGAGCTTTGTAATCACGGCATTGTGGTCGGTTAATGACGCTGTAGGACGCACAATCAGTGCCGGCATCAAGATCGCCTTTGTTGCTTGTAATGGGAATAACAAATCTACGAGCAAATGAAGTGAAAGGTTACTTAATTTGACACTGAGACTTGTAACTTAATATTACTCGTATTACGTAACTTTATACAGATTTTGTTAATTACTCATTGTTGTTAATAAAAGCTAAACATACATATAAAACATCTATTTACATCTATTTACATATAATAATTTAGTATTACATACTGTAATCTCTTTATTGCAGCTCTTGAATCACCTATATCTAATTCGAACTTTCCATTCTCGATGATTAGTTGACATACACATTAAGTTTGCAAGCTTTTTTAATGAGCATAATAGGACCAATGCTATAAAAAGTTTTATCAGTTTAAGTTTGAACCCCAAATCACCTTGAATTATTTATATCAAACTCGTTTGATAAACATTTATTTCACACAAGATATTATACTGATGAAGATACACGGTTGAAATTGATTGAAATATTTTTTTATTGATTGAATTGAAATTTGAGTGCTTCCAAAACGTCAAATGCAAATTGCTAGAATATTTCACAAAAATCCAGTTTGGCTTTTTTCGATGCATATTACCTAAAATAGAAATTAAGTCCGCTGATAATATCACCGCCTTAATTGCTAAGAGTTGTCGAGGAAAATTTTATTATATACCCCCGCAACGGCAAGTGTCACGGAGGTTATGTCGGACTCCGCGACCATAGCGGTCCGGCCACGTGCCTACCGACTAAACTCAGCCTAGCCTTGACCATAAGGGCCCTACGGTTTGAATGGAGGAAGGTTAGCCGCACCCTCAGGAGAGGGCACGGTCAGCGCTGCCCTCCGAAAAGGATATTACCGTGGGAGAGCCATGCTTCGGCACGAATTGGGCCGGCTCGACCGGAGTGATACCACGGCCTCACAGAAAACCGGCGTAAAATAGCGCTTGCGCTGTGTTTCGCCGAGTGAGTGAGGGTACCGGAGGCCCAACCCCCCTTATTCCCGTTTATTCCCCTTATTCCTCTTATTCCCTTTTAAAAGGCCGGCAACGCATCTGTGACTCCACTGGTGTTGCGGGTGTCCATGGGCAACGGTTATTGCTTACCACCAGGTGATCCGTTTGCTCGTTTGCTGCCCTATCCTATAAAAAAAAAAAAAAAAAAAAATATGCGCGAAGAAAGGCGCGGTACACCCAAATGGCTCCGGCCTATATGAAATGATGGGGCCTACCCGTACATTTGCAGCAAGCTGCAAATTATGGACTAACTAAGGAGTGAGTGGCGCAGATGCCGCCTCTCGCAAGGCTTGAAGAGCCAGCGTTAAAGAGTCGGAAGGGTCAGAAAGGACGTGTCTGGGTCGACGATGTTCTGTATAACGCGGATTGACTGCGAACTTACTAAAACGCCGATAACCTGTAAATAACGTACGTCATATCAATACTATATGGTTTGTTTATAAAGTGTATCCTCGTGGAAGCGATTATAATTTTCATTTGTTTTTTGTTTTTATTGATTTTTTATAAACTTCCGAATCAATATCCATAAAATTGATATGCCAACCGCTTTAGAAATATGGCCTACCAAGCCATGAAAAAATAAGCTAATCCATCGGGGCAGACGTAGCGTAGAGTTAAATTAAAGTATTATTATTTTCTCAACGGAATCACGTATTACATATAAATAATTTAAGTCTGCTACTACCTAAGGCGAATTGATTCATGAATGCCAATGAAAGGTTAATGCTGCGAGTATCTGGGCCGCCTCGGTCCACTGAAGAGCTTTTGTCTAGGTGATATTACTATTTTTGCTAGATTTATCTTTGCAGATTAACATTTTTTATGAGATAAGGAAAATACTTGGTTTTATAAAAGTAACACAATTTCATTATCTAAGCATCAACATTGTTGGACTTGGTTATGGTTAGTGATGACGATAAGAATAAATGCAAGTAAATAAAAAAATACGTATTTTTAACAACATAGCCTCAATTTCGCAATCACAACCGCAAGTTCGTTGATGTGTTCGCAGATTATATCGAATTCGTTCCAACTCCTAACGACCATTAAATTCAAACGCATTAAGTAATTGGGTCGATTCGAGACTTTACAAAAGATCCGGTGGAGCCGACCGAGGCGATCGTTCCTTCGACAGGCTCATCCGACCATTGTGGGCCTGGCTCGTTACAAAACTTTTACACGTGATGTACGAGCTCGTGCAGCCGAACAATGGTTAGGCGCGGCGTAAACATTGCGGGATGATACTGAGCTGCGTCAAGCAAGTCTCAAGAGGCCAACACTTGAAAGTTAAGTAACGCATCGAAAACACGCCTGACTAATACGTAATTTTATGTTAATTCAGAACGTGTACGATGCATGCCTAATTTCACACAAAAAAAAGAATATATCTCAGGGGCGCTCAACCTTTGTGGTAAGTATTGTAATGGTCGTCCTAAATTACTTGGCACACATGTTTTTCACGGCGTGGTTAATTTTCATGTGAATTATGTTACATAGTTTAGTAATTTTTACAACATTTAGCCTTCATTTGTTGCTAAGCGTTACAAACCGTCTAAAAATGTAGCTTGCAAATCAAGCAGTGTTTAAATTACAATAGAGTTTCAATTTGATACACTTAAGGGAAAATAACTGTTACGAATTAGCCCGATAAAAGTGGAAAACTAAACTAAAAAAACATCTTTAATAATTAGATTCAAATATATTTTTATACACGAGTATCATATATATCATTTAAATCCCCGTTCCAATATATATATATTTCTTCACAAATTGTTTCACGATGTTTATTTACAAAACTCAATAATTTTTTTTTATGAAATATGGCAAAACCAAAGTTACATAATTATGGCTGCTCCAAGAGCAAATCATCAAATCCAATTTCAAATACTGCTTTCTAGTTCACATCTTGAATTTTAATCTTGTTACGTGAGATTTTTTATCCAGCGAGGCTATTGCTATTACATAATAAGATCGCACTAAATATTCCAGGTTCTTGCAGGTACTCGGAGAATGCATTTTAAATGTGTTTGTTGCATCAATAAATGCATAATAAGTCCGCGTAATGTTTTTACGACAGAGAGGGAATGTGTAATTTACATTTAAATGGAAATAATGTTGCTTTATAATAATATTTTTAGATTCTTATTGTTGGTCTGGAAATTCCTATGTCTATTGCTGTTGGTTGCAAATATACCTGAGATATATTTACTACCAAATAACTTATTGCACGTATTAATGTTGGTCGTTATTTTTGGAATACACTTTACCTCAATGCTTTTGTTTCAAATTCAATATTTGAATTTACAATGCATCTCTCATATGTAAATGCTCTTCCGTTATTCAAACTCATTTGAATGCGCTATAATTAGAACTATTTAGCCCTTGATTGGAAACCATATTATAGCATTATCGCTTATAATTAAATTGTATCCGTTTGACAGCTTAATTACTATTGCGACCTATGTTTTGATTCGTAGTAAACTAATTAATGCTAATGTAGTTTAACATCCAATCATTAGTTGTGCTTTTGTGATCAATGAAGATTTTGATACGTGAGCATTTTATTTGTCCTTTATAATGCTTTAGCATTTATTTTTTTCGTATAACAACTCGGAATTCTCATAATTTTACCAATTAGCAATTCACTCCCAAGTACTAACTTGTAAATTGCATTATATCGTGTGGATTCGCGCCAGCGCACTCGCGTTTTGCCAAAGCTACAAGTCTTTTTGTTGACGAACTTATTCCGCGGCAATAAAGCTAATGTCTGCGCCACGATTGCCATTAATTTGCATAGTGTTGCATGTTTGCAAGTGACAAGGTCGCTGAAGGGGGTCGAATCTTGAGCCTCGCTGGCTCAATAGGCGGCATTAATTTTATACTTATGTAAGCGATGACGTGATACTGAATTAAGTGTACACCACAATGTCACTGATATTCGTGATATTTTAGTCAATTCATTGTACTTCGTAAATTCAAGAAAAAATCTCTAACAATACCAGTGCAATACCTATTTTTAATTACGGTAATGCAGAAACTTGTCCATATCAACAATTACAATATCCTAATAATTAAATATTTTTATTTGTTTTTCAGATAGAATAGAATAAATAATACATTAATTACTTAACCAATTACATATACCTAGACTAGCTTAAGATTAGTAATAAACTTGTAAATAATGATCATTTATTTTTATTACCCTTATATACTTATGTTCAGTGTTTATATCAACAATAAGTTTTTAAGTTTACAAAAACAAGATGTCGGCATATAATCCTGCGATATATAGATATCACAGGATTATATCTCCATCCATACTCTAATTTTGTTTATATGTATAGACATATAAACAAAATTGGAGTGTCGTCTGTCTGTCTGTCTGTTTCTTTCGGCTAATCTCGGAAATGGTTGGACCGATTTTGACTGGAGTTTTATTGGCAGATAGCTGATGTAATAAGGAGTAACTTAGACTACTTTTGTTATAGAAAAATAAAATAATGTTGCAATTTCCAAGCACTGTACAGTACTGCGCGAAGCACACGCGCATGTCACTTAAAATAAAAATGCAAAAACTAAAAAAAAAGTAATTAATATTTTGTTAAATTGCACGCGGAATCAGTCGCGGGTACAGGTAGTTAAAAATATATAATGCTGCTCTTATACACTATATAGTTACGATTTTTATTATTGTACGTTGTTATTAAACCGTTCCCTTCCATTTTCATTCAGAGTAAGCAGATACACAAAATAGACAACAAAGCTAAATAAAGCAAGATAAAGCTACCTTAACTTTTCTTTTATACTGCAACAAATTTCTAGACAATATGCAATGTCTTATAGATTCTATTTTACCACCTACATGTTACTGTTGAAACATCTTACAATGGGTTTGTTTTTGAAAAAAAGGCACGAGTAAGTGCCACTTTCGTTTGCAGCCGTCTTTCATAGGCACTGGACAAGCAACTGGTGCTTTAGCCTCCGGAAAAATAAGTAAAAAGACTTGTAATTTATCTGAATGGCCTTACCTGTTTAATTCTTAAATAAAAGATAACTATTCAGGTTTGAATTAGTATATCGATTTAAAAATATTGAGATAATTCATGTTAGAAACTATAATACATAGATGATATAAAAAAAACCAATAAAGTTTTATTAATTTTACACATATTTTTGGTATCTTTTAAATTATATAGACGATATAGATGTACTTTTTTTTTTATTTGTTCCTCTGAGGAAAATGCATTTAATTGCATACCCCGGCTGCGGCGAGCCGGCGGTTATGTGGGGCTCTTCTCTCCAGAAGGGGGAGGCCTACCCACTAAAAACCTCAGGAATGGCCTTCCTCAGGCATGTAGGGAGCCCCCGGAAACGCCAAGCGCCTTCCGGGAACTCCCAGCCTCCGCTCCCCTGCCGAGGAGCCCCCCTCGGGGGAGGCTACAATACCTCCCCTAATGTCCTCCACCGACGTCGCCCCCCGGCCACGGAAGGGGCGTGGTCCATCCCGGGATATAGATGTACCTAGTGATTTAACTGAGATTCGTGAAGCTTTTAGGCACGTCTGAGTCTAGCCCACGCCTATCTAAATCTAAGTAATAATTTTATATATTATCAGTGACCACATAAACAAACCAGAAACGTGAATCGATTCAATAAGCCATTATTGTACGAGAAACATAAAGCTTTCGTACCGATAAATATATTATCTGCGTCGTGCATCCAAACAACATGCCCAGTTCAGCTGGAGCTCTCCGAGTGCAATTTTTCCTTTGGATAATTCGCCAAAGCACCCGCTCGGGGCGTGGAGCCGGATCAAGGTTAGCTGGTGTACTCACTAGAACAATGGGTTCAGGTTGATTACACTCTACTGTGAATAGGGCCTGCTAGTCCACATCATGCCTTGTACTTCCGCGAGTATAGCATGGGAAACAGTAATGGTTTCCTTTTGAGCGGTAATGAACGTCAGGTTGAATAAGCAAGGGCATAGTGAATGAACATGTTCATTTGAACTTTTATTGACCACTAAAGGTTAGGTACGAATTTACTATTGTTATGCCTTGTAGGTCTATTGTGTATAGATTTTATTACCCTGTCAAACTTTAATAGAATAACGAGTAGCTTTGTGGACAAGGAAGTTATATATAAGTCAATTTCTTTTTGCGATGAAAGGTCAATTGGGCTTCAAAACTGGACAGACAGCTTAGACATTTATATGAAAAATTCTTGTTGTATGAAGTTCTTATGCTATACAATTAAATATTTTTCTCTAAGGTGAGAGAGGCTCAAACCTACCCTTATTTAAAGTGTTTAGGCCTTAATTAACATCTTTGCCCGAGTGTACATTAGTTGAACAATGTTCCGCTTACAGAAATAGCGTCAGATAAGTACATATGAAAAGTTTTTAATGAATATGTCTATGTGCATAGCATCCGTATTTTCTAATTTGAAGACCACACCACCAATAGGGGTTGTAGATGCCTATGAATTTTATTTTTTTTAAACCTGAGTTGTTTTCAAGTGGAAAACAATTAGTTTATATCAATTATTTTATTTAGTTTTTGTTTTTGCTCGTAATTTTGATAGTCTTCTTAACTTTTAAACCCTTCGTACAATTTTAGAATCCCCGTTGGAACTAAAGACAAGAGGTAAATCTTGAAATATGTAGTTTCACACAAAAAGTTACAAACAAACCTTTTTCTTTTTTTGGCTACAATATTACAAAAACACTTCGTAACTAATAGTTCATAACCAAACTTCAGCTCACCCTGTCTCGTAGTTTTAACTTTTCGTTGACAGATCAGTCAGTCAGTAATTACATAGATAATTTCAATAAGAAAAAAATTTTGACGCCATATCATTTGTAATTTGCCTCGTAATATAGTGTATTATCATTTATTGTGAAGAAAGTTGTCTTATAATACTTCTGTAATTATGAATTTAACTAGAAGACGAAACTAAACAGAAACTTGACCATGCTTTCTATATTGAAAACGTGAAGAAATATCTTAGTCAAGACGATGTAGACATTAAACTGCCTCCGTCCAAATTGAAATCCCAAGTATTTTAAGTTGAACCCGAGTGGTTCCAATTAGCTTCATCCGTTAAAATGCTGGTATGGAACAAAGAACACTGTCGTTTTAAAGCGAACAACTATATAATTGTGTCAATCAAGATGAACATATTTATTTCTACCGCATGATTGGTGTAATTGTGCAATTATCCGCTTTTTTGCGTTATGTTTTAAAACAGCGCTTGGTTTTATCGCAAAAAAAAACTCGAGAGAATAGCACGATTTCTGATTTTAATTGGTTATGCAATTATTACGATTCATCCCGTAAATTGTAGGTTTGGCTACCTATACTTATATTACACATTATTATTACAGCTTATGGTAGGAATGTAAAAAATAAGAGTATGAATTTGAAACACCATTCTTGTGCTATAAACTTGCGGACATAATTTTACATGGCCGCTGCTGTCTATTGTATAAGTATTTGTATCTACTGACAAAAATTTCTGGGGAATGTAAATACCAAAAAAGGTGTTCGAGCGATAGAGTAATTAATATCTTTTGACAGCAAAATAAATTAAAATGCATTAATAGCCTCCACGCGACGCTTTTACCTGAAATGTAAAAATAGTGTTTATCTGTTACGAAATAATTTATTGCTAGTCATAAACAACACATTTGAACCCTCCATATACCTGGTTGCGTGAGACATACCCAATATAATCCTGGCTGGACCGATTTGGACGGCACTTTTATTGGCAGGTAGCTAAAGTAATAAGGAGTTACTTAAGTTACTTTTATTATAGACTAGCGGCCCGTCCCGGCTTCGCACGGGTAGATATTACTCTTCGCAGCGTATATATGCGATGAAAGACATTTTATGGCTAATTTTTTTTACACATTCGGTTGGTTTTAATAAAAAAATTTAAAGATTTCCATAGTAATAATGTAGCTTTCTAATAATAAAAGAATTATTAAAATCGGTCCAGTACTTTTTGAGTTTAGTCGTTACATACAAAAATACAAATCTTTTCTCTTTATAATATTAGTGTAGAAAAATAAAGTAATATTGCAATGTCCAAGTAATGCAGCTTACGCGCATGTCACTTAAAATAAAAATATAAATATAAAAAAAAAATAAGTAAACTAATTAACTTTTTTGTTAAATTCCAAGCGGACGTGACTAAGTTCGATTTCTCAGTGGTTTAACTTCTGCCATTGTCACTTCAATGAGTGCTGCTAATTCTGTCTGGTAGCGATTTCGTTTAATGTCTTTTGACATGTGTGTACAAGTTTCATAATATCTTTACATATTCTTGCAAATAATTAAGAAGAACCTTCAAAAAATGTAAATTAACCTAGCTCCATTGCTAAAGTGAGAATACTTTTTACTACCTACTGAGGAAATGCTGAAGGTCATTGAGCGATTTAATACTCTTAAATAAAAACTAGCACTCTTTTTATTGACTATACATAAAATTTCAACCACAAATCATAGAATGTCCTAATTTCCAGCCGGTCCGTGAGATTCGCAGATACGAGTAAGAAATTATAACTGTAAAGTACCTTAGAAGCTCGAAGTTCCACCGTCTAACGGATATTTTGAACTGCGGTTTATAACGCAAATATCTCCGCGATAATTGCAGTTATAGTCAGTTATAAACGGTTATGAAATATCAGTGGAAAGCGACGCTAAATATTATAATCCATATAAAAATAAACTAACTCGCAAAGTTTTCACATTTAATTTAGGGAAAAAATTCCTAAGGGAATTCTCTAATGTACAGCACAGCTTTTTTAATGCCAAATCTTTTCACTTATGCGTCTAACGCCCAATACATGTCGATTGATTTAATTAAACTGTCGTTTATGTGATTCAAATGATTAGTTACCTACGGGACGAAAATACAAAAAACATTTTCATCAAAACGGCAAAACAAATTTAGACTTGTTAGAGAGAATATCCAACCATAAGAGAGAAAATCTATTCTTACTGCTATTCATTACAACCCAATACAAATATTAATACCAAAATGCGACATTTGAATTATCTTCATCACTTTTAAAAGTTACAGCACGCAAGGCAATGCACAAGCGGAAAATCGTGAAGCGTCTTGCTTACTAATCTTAGTGCAAAATCAAGACATCGCCATGACGTTATAGTAAAAAGCTTCGAAATACTTCTTGTTCAGGCTTAGTCCAGGTAAGGATTCACCAGGTTATTAGTTTAAAAAGCATTATATATATATATATATATATATATATATATATATATATAATATATATATATATATAATGCTATAAATATGTCAAAGTGTGTTTCAGACATTATATCTACCTAGTTGACATTTGAGTGGCTCTACTGTGAATTTGATATCGTTGTCGATAAATACATTATTATTTATCGATATACAATAATATATATATATATAATGCTATAAATATGTCAAAGTGTGTTTCAGACATTATATCTACCTAGTTGACATTTGAGTGGCTCTACTGTGAATTTGATATTGTTGTCGATATTTTACATTACTATTATTTTTTACATCATTATTTACATTATTATTTATCGATATACAATAATATATTTGACGTATAATAATAAACTATAGAAGACATGTCAATCTAAAATGAAAATTTAATATAAACGTTACAGTTAACGGCGATGTACAAAGTTTCATTATAAAAATTTTTAAAAAATTTGCTTATCGAATGCAATCGAATAACAACTACACAATTGATTACATATTTTTGACATTAAGCGTATTCGAATATCTGTAATGGAAAACGATAATTAATGACTTTTTATATGTTACGAGCTATACTTTGATAATCCTTACTAATATTTTGAATTAAAAAGTAACTTTCTTAGTTTGTCTGTTTGTCGTGCTTTCAAAACTGCTGAAGTGATTTAAATTAATTATGATTCACAAATAGAGTAGTAAAGCCTGAGAAAGGACAGGCTATTTTTTACAAAAAGTTATATATAAGTTCAAACTATTGGAATTTTAAGACTTTTGATTAGAAATAATAAGTACGATGTTCAATGTTTGAGAAAATATTATCCTAAAAGAGGTAAAATAATCTATGACAGTTTTTATTTAATTAGACTCTAAAACTACTACTAGCTTAATACCCGGAGAAGGATGTATGGATTTTTTTTTATAATATCGAACTGTTTTTGCCATAAAATCTGATAGAAACAGCTGGCCTGGTTTTGATGCAATTTGGTATGGGGATGCTTGCTTGGAGGTCCGGGGAAGAACATAAGTATATATCTTGAAGGCGAAGCTATTGGAATATTATGTTAATGTGATATGTTTATGAGTGATATGTTTATACCTACTTTAAGGTATTTTAGTACTGGCTGTAGACGAGTACTTGTCACTATTAGACTTTACATGGAAACTGTTCTATACTTTGAATTTATACTTTGATGTATTTCATTCGGTCATAAACAGTACTCAAGCAAGTAAGTTAATAAAGTTTCTGTTATCAAATATCCTGGTTTATCTGCTTCCACAACAAGAAATTCGTATACCTCACATTGGTTATGGGCCCAGAGCACAATCCAGGACTATTTTGAACGATAAAAGAAAGAAATTTACGACAAAAATGAGTAGTAGTGTGAAGATTGACCAACTCAATGAGAGCAACTATGAGACGTGGAAAATCCAAGTAGAAGCAATTTTAATAAAAAATGATGCCTGGGGATACGTAAATGGAAGTATTCACAAACCAGCAGAATTAGCCGAAGCAGCGAAATGGGAAGTTGGTGACTCTAAAGCTAAGTCTGATCTCATTTTATCTATTACTCCTAGCGAATTACGACATTTGAGAGGTTGTATGACATCGCGAGATGTATGGTTAAAGTTGCAAAACGTTCATGCATCGAGGGGACCTGCGAAAAAGGCGACATTATTAAAAGAGCTGTTACTACGTAAATTGGAGGAAGGTGGTGACGTTAGAGAACACGTAATGAGATTTTTCGATTT
Source organism: Scirpophaga incertulas (assembly GCA_036419045.1). NCBI lineage: Eukaryota > Metazoa > Arthropoda > Insecta > Lepidoptera > Crambidae > Scirpophaga > Scirpophaga incertulas. The sequence continues at coordinate 8,131,315 of CM071644.1, forward strand.
GAAATGCCAATTAGCTGACATGGATATCGAAATGCACGATGATCTGACATCGATAATGCTTTTATATAGTTTGCCATCCAGTTTTGATAACTTTAGATGTGCCATCGAGTCTCGAGATTCATTGCCTACACCCGATGCACTGAAGGTCAAAATATTGGAAGAGGATCATTCCAGGAACAAAAAAGAAAGTGTAGATAGGGCACTTCTTTTAAAAGAAAAGAGATCTTATAAATCGAAAAATGGTACAGGCCAGAAAGGACGCGTAAACGATAACGTTGAGCAGAAAAACCTGAAGTTCAGATATAAGTGTTTTAAATGTCATCAGCATGGTCATAGAGCCTCTGAGTGTAAAACCCTGAAGGAAAAAGAGCTGTTTAGTGCTAGTGTAAAGTATGTGTCGAACATTGATAAAATAACAGATGTTGATTCCAATTTTGTAACATTTAATTGTGTTTCAGATGTTAATGCTGTTTACAATAGGAATGGAAATTGGATCATTGACAGTGGATGTACGTCACATTTGTGCAATGAGGCAAGCAAATTTAGTACTACATTATCGCCTTTGTCTAGCAAGCTAAATTTAGCGACTAATATAAGCACAAACGTACAAGGTAAGGGGACAGTGAGATTACCTACATGTACAAATAATTCTAGAACTATAGTTCAATTGCCAAATACTCTTTTTGTTCCGGATTTGCGATGTAACCTAATTTCAGTAGCTAAAATAACTGATCAAGGGTATAGCGTTACGTTCAAGCGTGACATAGCTAGTGTTGAAGATAGCTATGGTAACACTAAACTTGTTGCGAATCGTAAAGGTAATTTATATTACGTAGAGGAATATTGTGAGAGCGCGTCAGCGATTTCTGATCGAAAGGTTGACATACGGTTGTGGCATGAGCGTCTAGGACACTTGAACGCGAAGGATCTTCTTCGAGTTTTAAACAAATCTGGTATGAATGTAAAGATGTCAGATGTAAGTAAGATTTACGATTGTGATGTTTGTGTGCAGGCGAAAATGAGCCGTTTACCTTTTCATAGTTCAAGTGGGCCATGTGATGAGAAGTTGAGAATAATTCATTCTGACGTAGTAGGGCCTATACAGCATACGTCAATCAATGGGGCGAAATATTTCGTCACCTTTATTGATGATCATACGAGATGGTGTGAGGTATATTTTCTAAGTAAGAAAAGTGAAGTTTTCACTACTTTTAAAATATACAAAAATCACGTAGAGAATCTGCATGGACGAAAAATAACCTATCTTCATACGGATAATGGAGGCGAATATTGTAATCGGGAATTCGATGAGTTCTTGACTAAAGAAGGAATAGCAAGACGACTAACAATTCCTGGTGTTCCACAGCAAAATTCTGTTGCTGAAAGAAAAAACAGGACATTGACAGAAATGGCGAGATGTCTGCTGATTTCTTCTGGAATGTCTCCGGGTTTTTGGGCAGAAGCTGTAGCAACAGCGTGTCATATCAGAAACCGTTGTCCAAGTAAAAGCCTTGATGGTGAAATACCATTTGAGAAGTGGTTTGAACGACATGTCAAGTTAGACTACCTACATAAGTTTGGGTCTAAGGTACACGTCTTGGACAAGGCTGTGAAAGACAAGTTCGCTCCTCGAGGCATAGAAGGTATTTTTGTAGGTTATCCCAGAGATAGAAAGGGTTATAGAGTCTGGATGCCACAAAAACGACAAATTATTATAACGAGAGATATAAAATTTCACGAAACAAAGAGTGTAAAGAATGAAAGTATATTGCAAGTGAATCCTTTTGAATTTGGTAAGATTAATCCTGCGAAAACTCAAAATCAATTTTCAACGGTGGAAGTAGAATTTCAACCAATTGAGACCAGAAGAAACCCAGTTGAAGAAGTATCTACTCATGAATATGAACAGGTAAATTATGATCCTGAACCTGGGGGGAGACACGAAGTTCCCGTTGAAGTTAGCCGAATGACAGATCAGGCAAACGTTGATACAGAGCCATTTCAACATGATCTTCATCAAGATGACGTTCATGTTGATGGGGGGAGGGTAATGAAGAGAGGTCCAGGGCGACCACGACTGGAAAGAGGTCATGTCGGCAGGCCACGAAAGATACACCACATGATTGACATAGAGCCACAAGTTCTCTCTAGGGAAGATTGTGACGAGTCATCAGAGGAGTATGATAGGCAGGACTTCGTTGGAATCGCTGAACTTACTCTCAAGCAGGCTTTATCGGGTAATGAACAAAAAGGATGCAAAGATGCGGTGTTGTCAGAAGTAAGAAGTTTGATAAAAAATGACACTTTTGATATTGTGAAAAAACCTATGGATCGAAATGTTGTTGGTTGTCGTTATATATTAACAACAAAGCTGACTGTGGATCGATCTGAGAAGAAAAAGGCTAGACTGGTAGCGAAAGGTTTCAGTCAACGATACGGTATTGACTACATGAACACCTTCGCCCCTGTTGCTAGACTTGATTCAGTAAGATTGTTAGTTGCGCTTGCTGCTGAACTTGATCTTGTAATTCATCAGATAGACATTAACACGGCATATTTGAATGGGCTATTGGAAGAGGAGATATACATGAAGGTGCCAGAACTTCTAGAAGAATGCCTGCAAGACCTCACACGTTCTGAGAAACCAGGATCAGAAATATATGTAAGAGCCACTCATATGATGCATGACCTGAAGTCTGGGGGAAATGTATGTAGACTAAAGAGGTCGCTATACGGGCTGAAACAAGCTGGACGTCAGTGGAACATCAGACTAGACGAACAACTCAAGTGCATGGGGTTGCAAGTATCCTTGAATGAGCCTTGCCTTTATTTTAAGGATATAGATTCGCAATATAAACTCTTTGTACTAGTATACGTCGATGATATACTCATTGGATCACAAAGAGTAAAATACATAGATAATTTCAAGAAGGAACTAGCCACGAAGTTCGAGTTGAAAGACTATGGCATTGCGAAATATATGTTAGGCATAGAGTTTGACAGAAGTGACAAGGGCATTAAATTGTCACAACAAAAGTATATAGAACAACTTTTGTTGAAATTCGACATGAATAATTGTAAGCCGATATCTACTCCTATGGAATGTAAGTACAAAATTGAGAAATCAACAACGAAGTGCAGTGAGAGTGTACAATACCCGTACCGTGAACTTATAGGTTCGTTAATGTATTTATCAACAGGAACAAGACCTGATATCACAAACACGGTATCTATATTAAGTCAATTCTTGGATTGCCCTAATGAGCAATGCTGGCTTGCTGCGAAACGTGTATTACGATACCTAAAACATACAAAAATGTATGGACTTCAATACATGAAGACAGGTAAATCATTGCATGGTTACTCTGATGCAGATTGGGGTGGATGTTTAATGGATAGACGTTCTTATTCAGGTTATGTTTTTATGTTAGGAGGTGGATGCATATCGTGGAACTCGCAGAAGCAAAAATGTGTTGCAACTTCAAGCTGTGAATCAGAGTATGTTAGCTTGGCGTCTTCAATGAAAGAAGCTATCTATTTGAACAGTTTGCTGACTGAAATTGGGTTACGTAAGTTTGCTCAATTATCTTTACATGTAGATAATCAGGGGGCGATTTGTCTCGCTAGTGATCCAATGTTTCATTCCCGGAGTAAACACATTGACATAAGGTATCACTTTATACGAAGTGTATTGAAGGACAATAAGGGTATTGAGTTGAAGTATTTGCCAACTGACTCAATGCTCGCTGACATTTTAACCAAGGCTTTGCCCAAAGAGAAACACTATACGTGTATGAGTGGTTTAGGCATTGCTTTGTAATTTTTTTGTTATAATTGTTCTTTGATATTACTTATATTTTTTTTTATGTGTTTTATAGTGATGTTTTGTTTTGAATATGCACATTAAGGGGGCGTATTGGAATATTATGTTAATGTGATATGTTTATGAGTGATATGTTTATACCTACTTTAAGGTATTTTAGTACTGGCTGTAGACGAGTACTTGTCACTATTAGACTTTACATGGAAACTGTTCTATACTTTGAATTTATACTTTGATGTATTTCATTCGGTCATAAACAGTACTCAAGCAAGTAAGTTAATAAAGTTTCTGTTATCAAATATCCTGGTTTATCTGCTTCCACAACAAGAAATTCGTATACCTCACAGAAGCCACGCTGGAAAGCTAGTAAAACATAAATGTTATTTACTCAAGCTTAAACAATGTTCGAATGACGCCGACATTGTATCAGCGCTATTTTTACAACTAGTTTGTTCTCGAGCCTAGACTTTGTTTTGATTTGCTATCTTCAAGAACAAACAGACACCAGTTCAATACTCTCGCTAGCAATACATTAATGTTTTGATTGAGATATCTCACAAATTAAGTTGGTGCGTGGCTCAGATAATGAAGAAACGTGTTTGCCCCGTGAGGTGATACCGTTGTGGAACCATTACTGAACTGTCTTATTTCCTAGTGCTAGGTAAGCAATCTGCTCAAAAACGGTAAGGACCCGTTTCTCGTTCCGCGTAACGGAACCCTGACCTAGATAAGGGCTCGGGGCCCTAAGAACATTATGCCACGGCTAACTGTTGATGCTGACATAATATCAGTTTTGTTCCATTCATCCAATAATTCTTAATTAAAAGTTCCTATTTATCTCACAAAATAACGCAGTGCTTACTCTGGCTAAGCTAATTGGTTACTGTTCAATATTTATTATTATTAGTCATTGTAATTGAAATTCGATGAATGAGTTCAATTTTCATCACTATGTTAGATATGTGTTAGTAATGTAACCTTACACCATGTTCGCGATAATTTCAATTGTAGCATTTATTGTAAATAATTTATACATGTATAACCATTCGTTGACGTTGCAAGCAATTATGTCCAATAGAAACATTATTGTCCTTTTTATAATCATTGAATTTGTAATAACTTTGTGCTTTAACCATATAAATAAAAAAACTAAATTGACTTTAAATTTATATCTATGTACAAACTTAAACAACAAGTAACCATAATATTTTAAATAGTTCAAAATAATAACTTTTCCCTTTTACCCTGCACCGACGTAAATATCTTATACTAGCTGTGCCCGCGACTTCGTCCGCGTGGAATAGTTATTTTGAGCATGATATTTATTTTTGCAAACAACCTCAGCTGTTACCCGATCTTGACAACGCGACATATCCAAATTTGATCACCATAAAAACGATTATAGTGAGTTAACATTAAAAGATAGACATATGCCGTCGCGGACTTTTTTTTAGATCATGTATAGAGGAATAATTCTTTCATACATATTTTTTGTGTATCTTGAACCGTTTTCGCAGCGCACGCAAAGAAAGCCTTCAAAAATGAATAATTTTCCCCGTTTTTTACACATTTACCGCTCTGTCTTTGCTCCTATTGGTCATAGCGTAATGTTATTTAGCCTATAGCCTTCCTCGATAAATGGACTATCCAACAAAAAAAGAATTATTCAAATCGCACCAGTAGTTTCGGAGATTAGCGCGTTCAAACAAACAAACAAACAAACTTTTCAGCTTTATTATATTAGTATAGATATAATATAACTATTTTTGTTTTTCTTATAAGCCCATGATTTTAATTCTACTCTCTGTGGGAACTCAAACTCCTATTTTGTAGTCAGTTAATAAGGTATGTGCTTCAAGTTTAAATTAAATCAATATTACATTTAAATTACATTAACTATAACAATAATCTTTTTAACATTGCTCTATTTAAGATAATATTGTCTAAGCCAAAGCACGTCAATGTCAATCAAGTATTACATTATCCGTCTATCGTCTGTTACGAGGTATTCAACCTTCACACCTGGACATAAGGTCAGCAGATACAGAGTGATGTATTGGACACAGATGTAACAGCAAGTCATCGTCGTCGCCTCCAGTCACGGCCAAGTAACGGAACCGGCCCTAAAACACTCGCTGGGCAGATTAAGCAATGCGGCGTAATAATGGTTTGGTAGGATAGTAGACGAATGGTACAATACTGACAAGAAAATGGCGAGTGGAACTGTCGACTGGTAAACTGACCTGTAAATTTTGCCAACGTCCTATGTTCAAACAGCGTGGGAACGCCGTGGTTAGAAGTAATAGAGATTTGCGAAAACAAATACTGTAAGAACTATATTCTTTTACGATTCCATAAAAATATTATAGTGGTTACCAGAGGTCTGCCGATAAAACATTTGATTATAATGCAGGGTAACATATCTGCAATATTAAACGAATTGCGGGACCTACCTTTAAATAATTTCAAGTTTTTTTTTTACCGACTACCGACTAAACTCAGCCTGGCCTAGGTTCTAGAAACCATATAGGCAAATCGTGAGGGCGACCGCCCCTCAGGAGAGTGGCGATGCAGCGCAGGCCCATAAACGGAGCCCAAAGCGCTAGAAGAGGCGCGGGAAGTCAAAGTGACGCCGGCCTTATCATTAGGGAACCATAATTTCAAGTGCTGTTGTATTCACGTCTAAATCGGCTGAACTCATTTTGACGACGACGATGTTTGCTTTGACAGACGAACAGACATCGAAGTGTCTTCAATCAAATCCAAATAATCTTTATTCAACATTGGTCTTTATTGGCACTTATTGACGTTCAGTTGTCGGCTATAACGCTTCGATAAATACTTATAAAGATAATATATCCGAGAGTGTGAAATTTAATAGCATTTTTATTATCCGTTTAGTGTCTTGGTAGAGCAAAATCTCAGAATAATGTCTCTCGAAAAGATTTGGCTCCGTTCTTTTGTATATTAACGTTACTAAAGAATTAGTTTGATTCATTTGTATAATGAATATTTAGTAATGTTATTGCAAAATACTTAAGAGATGAATTTATTGGACGAACTCGAAGGTTACAGTTTACTACAATAGTGTGTACGTTTAGATACTTTTCACAGCGCAAAGGATATTAATGGCGGATTGCAGTAATAGATAAACTGATTTAATGGGAAGTTTATATGAAATAATAGGTACGTCCATATTACAGTAGAGAACACAGGTGGGAAGCCTCGGCGGATCGCTAGTTTATTATAAAACCCAAAGAACTGAGTACTTGAATTCCTACGCTTCCCGACTTTCTAAATGAATCAAAGCTGTACAGGTCACGGGCGCACGGGGTCACCTGGCGACGTGGCGCTCATATCAATCGATCCTCCTGATATGCACCAGCCAACTTATTTTGAACTCTATTCTTTGAGTGATAATGATACAATTTACAGCATCGCCAGTTACGTGGTATTACTGTTAAAGTTTGTAAGTATGCGAGGTAGCGGTGTCCGGCGTTGAGTCTGGATCTATGAGTACAATATAATTTCCGTTTGTCTGTTATTATAAGTGACGTCAAAACTACAAAATGCTAAATAAGAATTTTTAGTACATATTATTTACATTACTAGATATTAACTTATTAGTCCGTCTATCGAAACCTTAACATTAAGTTAACTTTAAAAATATTAACGGACAAATTAACATCCGTTAATCTTTCTTGAATCTTTAATTTCCCTACTTATCTTACCTACCAAACCGGAACACAACAATGCCAACACTAGTAGTGTTGTTTTGCGGCAGAAATAGGACATTCAATTCGTTTCGTTAGAACAGAATGTATTGGAATGATTTCGTAATGTGGAGACATTCCCATACATTGATGTTCGATATCCAAAAGATTTAACAAATTAAATATTTCTAGTAACGGAATAGCTATTAATGAAATAAACTGTTTGCCACCGGTACTCAATTTGACTAATTATTATTCTCTCATGAATGTTTTTCTTATTCTCTCATGACAAAACTTGATGCAGTACAAATTGGTGACGACCTCTTCTTAGCAGAGTATAAATATTTATGTTGTTCGTGTTGCGTGAAACATAAACAGGTCACATAAACTTAATTATATAAATATGAATACGCTTTCGTAATAATATATCTGGACCTTGATTTATATGTAGATTGGGTTAGGGCCAGGCTGCCCAAATTTAAATAGCTAAGTCAAATTTTGGATACGCTTCCGACATCAAAGCCTCCATTCCAACCCCTACTTCATCGAACAGTTGTTAGTGTTGGCTCTCCATTTGCTCGTATGTGTTAGTTTTAGACATACGAGCATGGGAAGCTTAATCTCTAAGGTATAAAATAGTGCCACTTTGAGAGTTATGTTCTCAGACGTAGAAGAAATTTTCTGGTAAACCTAGAGAACTTATAGGTACTTTTCATCTATCACTACTTACGAAAAAAAGTGATAATCTGTATCAGTCATCATAATAAATCATTTTTCCCAATTGGTGATGGATTACTTTTTGTCACTAAATTAATACTTCCAGTCTTTTGCTCCATTGTCGCCACTACAGATCTGTATAAACTGTGAGTCAAAGGACCTGGATATCGAGATATTTCGATATCCTAACATTGTAGAGTCCGTAGACCGCAGTTTAGGGTGTAGTTTACTGTCTATTGTGAAGATAAAGTTCAATGGAACTCTTGCGATCTTTACTTAAGTACCTCGTAGGTGGCTCGTTAAGCGCACCTCATATAACATTACAGTTAGATAACAATCGAAGAAGCCGAGCGCGAGAGTGAAAGCGTTCCGGCGGATTCACATGTGACTGTGACTTTGATGGTTACGTCAAATAACTGTAGCTCTGTAGCGAAGAGACTCGTGTTTGAGGATAACCGCCCATGACTGAGCTGACCCAGAAAAGGGACTGCCGTTAGATTTGTTATCCATCATCGATAATCTAGTCACTTTAAACGTTATTTAATTACCAGGACTGTGTCTACCAGCAACCCTAACCCAATCCACTAAAAAACCACGTTAACTCATCTGTTCATCATTTGCATATATCGACGTAAGGTATTTATTATCACGAGAAAATATCTCTTTCTTGATGTTGATCTGTTTTCGTATATGGGTAGTTTGAAGCTTTGGGAAGTGCAGGATATTTTTTACCACAGAGAAATATCTCCTTTCTATCCGATATTATTCAGGCTAAGCCGTGCGTGGAAAAACTATTATTTGAATATGGTATAAAATCGAATAATTAATGTGACTTTTCATGACAACGCTTTTGTATCGTGATACAGTTTATGTTACGGAAATGTAACGTCTTTTCATAATTCCGCTATCATTTCTAAAGTTATCGTGCACGGTAATAGTATATAACTAATTCGAGTTACTATTGTCATCTAAATCAATGTTCACATAAAATATTTTAACCGCCAATAAAGAAAATTGCTTGCGGTTTCCGCGTTCATTTCCTCCTCAACTTCAGTAACGATGACGTTGCGTCATTCAGAAAACACAAGTTATTAACCTTATATAGATACGTATGAAACGGATTGTTAAAGATTTTCATTGTTTATTTTACTTTCATAATTTTAGTCTTGTCTATATTCTGTTTATCAAAGTTGAAATCTATCTGTAGTTAACCGTAGACCGCTTGTGAAATTTGTAAAAATTAACACAGTATGGTATTCGTAATTACAGCGCATATTCGTCCACGCCAAGGGCCACGAGACTACCCTAATTAAGTTAGGGCAATTAAGCCTTTGTCACACTTCACTTTCAAGCGTCAGACAAAAGTATAATTGTCAATGTAGAGTCATTAAAATAGTCCCTACAAAACTAATTGATTTCAAACTCTACTAATACTATTATAAATCTGAAAGTATTTCTGTGTGTTACGTTTTATGTCGAAACAGCTGAACCAATTTTGGTGAAATTTGGTATGCAGATAGTTTGATACGCGGTTCCCGGGATGGTAAACGCGAGGCTGTTGCTGGAAAGGCATATAATTATTTTTACAACGGGAAAATACCTCTATCCTATAAAGGGTTGGATTTGGTTGTGGACAGGCAGGGCTATTACCATGGGACCTCCACAAACGAGAATATATCCAAATTTCGACGATAACTTCTTTGCATACCAGATGGTAGTTTAAGGAAGAGCTTTTAACATTTTTAAATTATTTGTATTAAGATAAATCAATTTACATTTTAAATTTCTTATTCGAAAAATAATTTGCAGCCTTCGCTCGATGTTCACAGGATCTGGGTTTGAAAATATATAATTTCTAAATCTATCCCAGAAAATTCGAAAAAGAACTGTATAGTTTTTTATAATGTATGAATAGATCTTTACATAGTATAATACAAAGTCACTCTGGGTGAAAAACAATTATATAGCTTGAAACCGGGGCAAATATCACCATCTATGTGAAATTTCAAAATAAAACGGGCGAAATGCTAGTTAAACCCTAATGTAAAAAGCAACATTTAAGTTCCATGACCTATGCTTGAAATTAAGAAACTCTAGGCTCTACCCGATTCAATTAAAATCATTTCTACTTTCTCTCACATGCTCACTAATAACAGTACGTACTTACTTTGTTTGTTACAGTTTGCAAGTCGTTTATGTCTTTTCAAACGGTGTCTGTGAAGTACCGCTCCTTGTATGGCCACCTTCTATAAACTAAAATAACGCTGGAACGGCAGTTAAAGCAAGCTGACAGACATCTAAAGTACTGACTAGCTTTGTACAGTATATAGAATATATGCTTCAGTAGTGTTGTCTTTATATACCTATTGTTATATATAACCCTGCTCTAAGCGCTTGTAAGGTTTGTCAATCATTGCGCTAGCGCATTTTCGCTTGCGTGAATATCGTTTGAATAGCTACCTACTCTAATGATTTGCCTATTATGTATACAGTTACATAAGCAAAGCATTTAAACTAATTTAATTCTATTTGACAGTTAAATAAGCGCTATATCTATCCATGTATTATAATTTAAACAAATATTATTCGTAGAAATTTAGAAAGTACGAATAGGCCTCATCATTGTTTGCTTCATGTAAGTGCTCGTTAAATAATAGTAGCCACAATAATTACAGTATACCATCTTATCAACTTAATTTCCACATGTTGCTAAATAAGGAGTGCTTATGTGTATATAAAATATTTATTTATAAGATGTCCAAGTCAAATTTTATGCAAAGTATAGTCTAAAAATATCTAAAAATATGTTAGTAAGTTTTGCAATTTTAAGAATATTATATTAAGTCGTTAAATTATATTCTCCGTGTATTTACTAATTTTAATTTCATTCTTAACCCTATTCTCTATTCAACACTAATAGCTTTGACATATGCTCGGTAGGCAATGTGGAGGCAGCGACCGTTCCCTCGTCCGCATTCCCATGTCTTGGCGAGACGGAGCATGTGTGCTAACTGCCTCCGGGTAACGGAAGATGGTAACTGTAGAACCCCAGTACTTAACGTACCACTTCCTCGGTTAATGCTTTCGCCAAACTTGTGTTATTCCGCCAAAACACTAAGCCCCGCGCACGAACTGTGTCACTTTGAACCGCCATTTTATAATAAAACAGAGAACACCGTGAAATTTGGAACCTTTTACAGAACATTTTCGTCCGATTGCTCTCATTGTGTTCTGTTTTTATATAGTTGCTTTAAACTGGAGCAATTTGAATCTTTAATACATGTTTTATTAGTGTCTAGGAGCGAATTAAATTAAACTCAATAATGTTTTGAAAGCAAAAAATAAAACGTGATCGTTTATAATTTGTAATTTTATTTATTTGGTAACAAATTAGTAAAATATGTAATAGTGAATTCATAATCATTGTATATAATAATATATGATGCATTAATATTTATATTAATGCATCATATATTCCTGAGGGTGCGGTTGGTTATTTTTTTTTCTCTGGAGAGGAAAGGCTGATAATCCTCATGGATACCACCGCAACCAAGTACCACGGTGATTATGTCGGACTCCTGAGGAATCGAGGCGGCTCGACCTTAAAGACCAACCGACTAAAGTCAGCCTAAGCGGTTGGTCCTAATGACCCTATAGCTTGTCGTGATAAGGAAGACCGTACCTAAGGAGAGGCACAGTCAGCGCTGCCCTATAAAGATGCGCTAGAAGAAGCACGGTACACCCAAATGGCTCTGGCCTATATTGAAGGAAACCTTTTTTTTTTTTTTTTTTTTTTTGTTTCCCTGAGGAAAATGCATTAAATTGCATACCCCGGCTGTGGCGAGCCGGCGGTTATGTGGGGCTCTCCTCCCCAGAAGGGGGAGGCCTACCCACTAAAAACCTCAGGGATGGCCTTCCTCAGGCATGTAGGGAGCCCCCGGGAACATCAAGCAACTTCCAGGAACCCCCAGCCTCCGCTCCCCTGCCTAGAGGGGAGCCCTCCTCGGGAGAGGCTACACTACCTCCCCCGGTCTCCTCCACCGACGACGCCCCCCGGCCACGGAAGGGGCGTGGTCCATCCCGGGTCGCCGAAGCAGTCGCGATTTCCTCGCGCCCGCCGGCGACCCGCGGCGGCGCCGCAGCTGTGCTACCGAGCCCGGCGCCGCCTTCTTCGAGCGGGTTCGGCCATCTCCCGACATATTGAAGGAAACCTACTCGTGGCTAAGCAGAAAGCTGCCGAGAAGGGGATGGCAAGGGGCGCGACGGCTCAGACGCCGCCGCTTGCAGGTGTTAAAGGTCCTGCGTTCATTGATTAAAGGGATCGGTAAGGACGTGTCGTGGTCTGCGAAGTCTTTGCCGATTTTGGGTTCGGTTGCCATGATATGAAGGCTAAACAGCTAAATGGCGTAATTTATATATAATCAGCCGAGTTGGATCCGTCAATGGACCTGTTTCTGAAAGTTAGATCTACCTAGTTGGACTATTTATACCATTATACTCGTCAACAACTTCCAGTGTAGAGAAAACTTACAACAACTCCAACCTTCATAAGAGTGGATGCTACACGGAATTTCGACATATTTTTTGTAGTGTCCATGTTCATTTTAAGACCCACTTGTTAGGACAGTCTACTAAGGTCTTCGAGCATTGTGTTCAAATCTTTCATGGTCTCAGTTATTACTACGGTATCATCAGCATATCGAAGGTCGTTCCCGGAAGTAGCTTGGTGTTCCCGGGGGCTGCCTACATGCCTGAGGAAGGCCATCCCTGGGGTTTTTAGTGAGTAGGCTTCCCCCTTCTGGAGAGGAGAGCCCCACATAACTCTCCCCGGTATGGGCGGAGTGCCTCTGCCGAGCGTGGTCGTGGCCATGCTCCGCGGTGAGGCGGAATGGGGGGCTGTCGCTTCCTTCTGCGAAAACGTCATCTCGCAGAAGGAGGCAGCGGAAGAGGGAACGGGAGGAGGACGTCGATGCCGCTCCCCTCTGCCGTAGACGGATAGGTAGGACAAGGCGAACACACGCAAGCGCGGTGCTCGCCTAATGACCCTACCGCGAGCCTGCGTGCGCGACTGGCAATCGCGCATGCCGTAATGATGCCTCTCTGTCTGTCTGGGGGGGACTGTCCAAGTGTTCTCGGACAGCCCCTCCCTTGGAGTTGGCTCGATCAGTTCTAGGTCGAGCCGGCCCCGGAGCACATGGCGGTAGAATCGTGAAAGCGCACCCCGCCATGTGCCCCGCATGGGCCTAGAGAACACTGGGGGGTTTTAGTGGGTAGGCCGGTCCTCTCAGACCGGAGAGCCCCACACACGGCCGCGCCTAGCCAGCGCGATGTCAAGATGCATAATGCATTTCCCCCAAAAAAAATAAAAAGGTGAGGCCCAGGTACTTGATGTACGAGGGAAACCCCCTGTGGTATGCTTTAGGCGTTTTTCCTTCCAGCATGATGGAGTTGATGAAAAAAGAGCCTTTTTGACAGGTTGTTAACATTCACAAGCTCGGCTGTAACTCGATCATCACCCGGCGCCTTATTGTTTTTGGCCCACAATAATCTTATACAAGCTGATGCCCGGGATGTTTTCAATGTAATGTCATGTTAATTTGGCTCTAGGATCTTGAGGTCAGAATGACAGGTGATTGCGACGTCGCATAGCTGGAGTGTCACTCCTTAGATAAAAAAGAATTGACATGTATATCACTTGTTGGCAAGACGTATTGGTGTAGAGGTTTTGGTTTTGAGGTTTTATGTCATTAGGACTACTTCATTAAGTACAACATCTTAGGGATGTTGTACTTAATCCAATTCAGTAATCGTAAATGTATACTACATGAGGGTCACTTAAAATGCGTACTATACATTGGAATTGTCATCGGAATTTAATTGAAAATAAATTGATAATAAATTAAATATATTCCTATTTCTATAGATTCTCGAATTGTTCAACATTATTACATTAACACTAAGTGGCCTACATTGTAACCATAATTATCTGCTAAGCTAAAATCGTCACGTCTGTGTCAAAATCAAAAAATCAAAATCAAAAATAATATTTATTCAACATAGACCTTTACAGGCACTTATTGACGTCAACAAACAAAACAAAAAAAAGCTTAAATAATAAAAAAAAAAAAAAAAAAAAACCTTGTCCGTACGTACGAATAAGGAAAAAAAAAGAAAAAATATATTGACTCGACACCTGTTCGGAAATTGGGAGAGCCTTCTCGAGAAGAACAGGCAAGAAACTCTGAAGGTCTATTTTTTATCTCCTCTTTTCAATGTTAATAATTATAATAATATAATATAAAATATACAATATAGTATAAGATACAATCATACCTAATACGATTACAGTCGTATGTATGTTTACATACACATATAAAATAATACAATATTATAAATAATGTTACCAAACATGGCTCTATGAATAATGTCCCTATTCCCAAATACTGTGATCATTTAGATAGTCACTTACTTTATAATAACCTTTACTCATGAGTGTATTTTTTGATATGGATTTTAAATTTATATAAGGTAAATCAATGACACTTTGCGGAAGCTTGTTAAACATAGATATACATTTCCCCAAGAACGAACAGCTAGTTTTATGGAGTCTGAACATTGGAACGGCAAGTTTATTTTTGTTTCTAGTATTCACATTATGTAGATCACTGTTTTTATTGAATTTATTATAGTTTCTATATACAAAACTAATTATCATATATATTTGACTAGCTAAAGTTAAAATATTAATTTCTTTGAACAATTCTTTTAGGGATTCTCTAGCCCGTAAACAGTAAATAGCACGAATCGCTCTTTTTTGTAAAAGGAAAATACTTCAATGTTAGCCGCTGTCCCCATAGCAGCAGTCCATAGGACATAACACTATGAAAGTAGCTGAAATAAACAATTCTTGCCGTTTCAACATTAGTTAAAAGTCTAATCTTTTTTTTACTGCGAACGCCGCTGAACTAAGTTTGATTGCCAAAGTTTCAATATGTGGATCCACTGTAGTCGTGAATCTAACGTAATGCCTAAGAATTTAGTTTATTTACAAGGTCAATGACATCAACCATCCATTATTTAAACTAGTATCAACCTGCCTTACATGTGAAGACTTTAATAATTAAGATATTAAACTAGATGGAGTCGTTTGATAACAATTTTAAATATTATCGCTCTACAAAGAAAACCTGTTTTAACCATGCCACGGCCTTTTTTGCGCTTTCTTAAAATTTATTTAAAAATAGTCTGCGAAAATGTCAAATTAACAGCGATATTTTATGATGTCGCTGTTAATTTGATTAAAGTTATTTACGTTAACGTAACCGATCTAGTCCTTATAACATCTTTTTAGTTCAACTGATAGATAATACCAGGTCAAGTTTGTTTGAAGATGAGAAACCTACGACTAATCTTAGCGATTAATCGTAAATCTCTAGTAGTAAAAACGATAAGGCTTTATTGATGGCTATGTGAAAGCATCAGGCGACATATGACTGGGTAATTGATTTGCTATAAACATCAAGTGTACCATTTTTCAAAAGACAATTGATCTGGAACAATGCAGAGAAATTCATCGATTACATTCATTTAATCCAAAGAAAACTCACGCTAGAATGCTCCGGCGTGAGAATCTAGAAGCGCTTGTTACAATTAAACTATTGTGTATATGTGCACTCACATGCATAAAGATGAAAGGGTAGAAATAAATTTGCTAACAATAACATTATCAATATCTTATTTTATCTGGCCGGCAAGCGTAATATCTCGTAAGTGTGGATTTTCTTAGGATAGAGTAAGACGTGTTGTCCTTATCACAATGATATCAAAGATGTAGAATCGCCTTCAACATATAGTAGTCTAATTATTTATTTCATCCACTGTTCTTAGTTTCTTTATATTTATTCCAAATTCCCCAGTCCTTGCCATAAATCAATAAAACTTGTCAACAGATATTGTCAGTGAAGAACTTACACCAGTTTAGTCATAAAAGAGAGTGAATAGCCAGTATTAAAAATAATTATCACGGAAAGAAATTACGCTGTGTCGACAGCCCCACGGCTCCACAGCATGACCACTAAAACACGATATGACAGATAACTTCTAAACAAGAATATATTTTTTAAGTCAGTAATCAAATTTAGGGGTTGAATAATATATTTTTATTGAAAAGATAATATTCAAGAATTGTTTATAGGCTAATTAATTACATACTCGTATATATAATTTATATCTCATTGTATCTATTACTAAAGAAAAGAAATCAATTAACTTTCCGCTGATAGGATAACGTGGGAAAGCAAGCGACACTTCCAACTCTTTTTTTACTATGTAACTTAAGCGCTTATAAATCGAACAGTTTATTTTCAGCTAAACTTCAATAAAGCGTGTGGACAAAACAAGTTCGTTCGGAAAAATCTCGCTTAATTGGCATGCGATGCACGTCTCATGAAGTAATACTAGAACAGGACACAAACAGGACTGGCCAGTATTCCTATGGATGTCACGGGAGCCAGTGTCAGGGACCTGGAACGAGTTCAAAGTCTAAGTCCATCGACCACGTCATTACTTTCACCTAATTATATATACAATTTAATCTTCATAAAGGACCCCAATTAGTAGCTAATAAACATCTCAATGTTATCTTTTCTCGTTAATTACATTTTATTCTATTTTAATATATGGCCACAAAATTCTTAGTTATTGTCACCGCTTTGTTTATATTGTTTCACATACCAAATGATCTAGAAAAATCAAATTAAATAATAACGCTTAGGCAAGATATGCTATGAATATTTTTTGTATCTAACAATCTAAACATATACATAAAATTTTATGAATCAAACTATTGTAGCCATGTAAATGTAATTTGCACTACTACGAATGGGCTGCGTCAGTTGGACTAAATCGATAATGAACTATCTTTACCTTGGAAAATTGGTCATTATTCAGCACCGTACGAAATTAGGAGCCAATGAACTTCGTTGGCTTTACGGGCTCACAAGACACTAACTGCGGTGGCATACTCTTCAACGCAATTCGAAATACTGATAAATTTCATAATAGTTATGAAATTATTTATAAAAACCTACTTGGAAATCAGTGTTACTTATAAACGGTGCAAGCTTTATAAATAATATTCTTTGCGTATTTTTCCTTTTAACAATAAATACATTTTCGACTTTCATCTTGGCTTATACTATCAGGTTCCTATGTTTTAATTTGTACTGTTTTCTGATATACACACATTATTTGGTCTTACGTATCTGGTATTACTATTATGTCCTAGTAATCCTACTACTATTATAAAGGCGAAAGTTTGTCAGTATGGATGTTTGTTACTCTTTCACGTAAAAACTACTGAATGGATTTGAATGAAACTTTACCACAATATAGCTTATACATCAGAATAACACATAGGCTACAATTTTTGAGGTTTTAGGAACCTGAAGTCCACGCGAACGAAGTCGCGGGCAAAAGCTAGTCTCTGATAGAAGTTAAATTCTTGCCCTTAACTGACCTAATTATCTGGAGTGATCTGGATAGTTGAATTTCTCTCAGACTTTGGGTTGTTCTAACTAAAGATAAGATGTGCATACGTCGAATAGCTTGGTTATATATCGTAAAAATAACAATCCACAATTATTTTATGATTATTATTTAGCGGGTTCGATTCCCGTACGGAACAAATATTTTGTATGACCAGCAGAAATTTGTTCCGGTTTGAATGTATGTATATGTGCATATGAGATTCTTATCTCAATTTTAAGATTTTAAGGAATCTCACATTTTTTTTTCTAATTTTCAACATAACAAAAACATTGTAGTGTTAGCAATTTAGAATCAAAATAGTTTCTCGAATATTAAAGAATCCAGATGAAGCTCAGATTTTCCTTATCAGCATTTAACAGCCCCAGAGCTTTAAATTATAATAATTAATCTGTTTCTTAAAGAACTTCTAGGCAACATGGTATAGTTTTTAAGCTGTATTCTTCATATATGTAAATATAGGTTTATGTCAATGAAATAAAATTTATTATAGAAGCACCCTCATTAAGACAAATATACATGTTCGTGCATACAAATATTTAGCCTTGCGCAAGGATCGTACTCGGGAATTCTTATTTTCCGCTAATATTACGTTACGCCTATTGTCTGGCCTTAACGGCCAGTTGCCTTCTTATCAATTTTAAACAGCTGAATATCAAACGCTAATGTCAGAATAAAATATATGTATTCTTATATCAGGGTATTCAATGCTTTTTTATTTTGCCCGATCGTAAAAAAAAAGAAAGTCAGTGTTTATTTATCCCATTCAACATGTATATTTGTTAAGTAATAATTATAAACAATAATATTCCAATATCGTAATCGAGAATTGTATGGATACTTATCTTCATGTTGTTATTAAAAATTAATGGAACTAAATATTACTTATTCTACCTTATGCCCCACGCATAGCTCACTGCTAGTGCCATAACGCCCCTCTCATAATAAATGTCGGCGTCACTTTGGCTTCCTGCGCTTCTTCAAGGCCCCCTTTATTGACGCTGCATCGCTTCCTCTCCTAAGGGGGTGGTCGCTCTCATGATTTACGTACGTTATGAACTTAGGTATAAGGGTAAGTTTAATCGATAGGTCATGCTGGTCGTACCGCTCCGGCTGGTATAGAGTCCAACATAAATACCCAAGATACTACCGCAGCGGTAAGTGCTACACTTACCGCTGCGGTAGAATCTTGGGTACATTTCGTACTCCTTAGTGATGATTCTCAGCCTCTGACTCCTGAGAGAAAAAACAAATGCCAAAGCGCTCGGAAGGTTTACAGAAAGGGAACAGATTTGCCGTTAACAATCACTAGGAAGCGGCTCTATGGATTCAGAGGGGCGATCGCACTAATAAATCGCAAGCGAAACGCAACCGAACCGTTCGGCTTAACCAATCCGAACGCCACAATATCACGTCATCTGTTCGATGACGTGATATTCTAGCTCTCGGATTGGTTGAGTGGAACGATTTGGTTTTGTTTCAGCTGCGATTTGTTAGTGCGATTGCCCCGCTGCTAATGTTAGATAGTAGGCGTAGCGCGCAACTACGGATTACAAGGGTTATTATCTTCTGACATGTTATTACCATAGGCTTATGGTACGTGGTCTGATGAAACAATGTTATGAGTTTAGTTGGGAATTTGCGCATGGAACTCGATATTACACACGCTTGCTTGATAGCGCATTAGAATTCCGGCTGCTGCTAGAGTGCATGCTTATACAAGAGTAAATCATATAGGAATATGATTTTGCTTCACGCCAACATAATAATTATGAACTTTGAATAAATACAAGCACAATTATGTGTTAAATAGTAGAGTATTTAATTTTGGACTAAAAACCTAGTGAAAATATTAAATGTATGAAATTGTCAATTTATGAGATTACAAATCACACGCATTTATCCGCCCTCTATCAACACAGTACCAACATTATTAAACAACATTTTTTTAAATTCACTTAAACACAAGTTATCTGGATGAGATCTCCTTTGCCTACAACAGTTTCTTAAATATTTATATTGTTTGTTGCATGAAATATCTACCTAAAGCTGGCTTTATACTAACATATCCTCAGAAATAAAAAAAAAATTTTTCAAATAGTATTTTTACGATCACTTTGGCACGTCAAAGATGCTACGCTTTTAGTTCAAAAGTCTACGGCGGAAGGCCTTGTACTGAATAGAACCAGCAAGAGCTAATTTTCCCCTCTATTTTTACAAACAAATTTATTGTCCATCACATAATGGAATATATCTTTAATCAGCTAGAAACGTCACTAACCGATAACATGTTGTTGAATTATAGATATATGCCACAATACATCTATCTTGGAAGTATAATATAATATACCTCCCACTTAAACTCCGGAGAAAATGGTGTAGCGAGATCTAAGGGCGAAAATGCCCTTTTACTTCTGATTAAGAACCCCGTGGCATGATCTATTGATCACTAAGCGTTAAAGCGATTATTTTTATTTATTAATTCTTACATAAAATATAAAAATTAAATACAATACAGAAGAAAACATGACTAATAATATGAAGAATAACGGACGATATATAATTATTATATATAATCAGCAATATGAGAGGAAAATCACAAAATACCAGAACATAGGGCAAATTAAGATGGTCAGCAAAAAAAATGTATATTTATGTATGTACAATTAAATCATTACGTAAATCTTTTAAATAAATTGGTAAAATGGAAGTAGATAATTTAATTACGAGTATATCTGTTTCATGGTTGTATTTAAAAAAGCAAGCAAAATTATTTGACATTTTAACGTCTCACAGCATTCCAATACTATAGCCAACTTATAATCAGTACTTATTTCTGGCCACTACGGCTTCTCATGATCCAAATAATTTACTATTTTAATAAAGTACGCGAGACTTCTAACGATGAAATAGATTAGAAAAAATTATCTGAGCACGCACAGTTTGGGATTACTTTTACTGAAATCAACCAGTCACTGTATCTGTGTTCCGATCTATGCGAAGATGCGTGGTCATCGCGTGACTGCCGATGCATTGTTGTTGGCCAATGATCACGGTGTGATAGGCATTGCCTTGACCTACAGATCATGTGCCTACTTACCTATTAACTATTTCGACGGTCCCTACGTATAAGAGGATAAGTCTAACACTAAGGTTTACAGGAGAGTGAAATGAAAGGTCAAATCGCTCTAGAAATAAAAATTTCAGCTTTGAATATATTGTTTGCGTAATGTGTTAGTATAGTTAGACATTTTTTAAATGTTTTAAAGATATTTAATTTATATACATTTTCTATAAAAAACAGATAGATGACCGTTTTTACACCGTTATTGAAATAAAGCCACATCAGACAAATCTTAGATAACCGTTTGTACGTAGGAAGAAATAATGCAATTTTTTTATGATAAAATGCTAGTAATCCACGTATAAATAGACAAAATATAATTATTTGTTTACAATGGTACCTTAAACATCTCTAGATCTTTAAACAATAATATAAAAAATAAATTAATGAAGACCGTGAATAACGGTAAGTTTGACAAGACCGAGTGGCGCGCATTTTAAAACGTACAAAATGACAAGCATACATATCCGCGTCTACGGCACCAATTCCGTAAAATTATAATACTTGTTCTCATATACGGTTTGTGTATGTAGTAAAATACATACAATTTAAAAAAAAATCGTGTATTGATATGAGCGTATGGACAATCTAAATCCATATGTGTAATAAAAAAAAAATTACCATTTTCGACATGACCTTTTATACGTAGGGACTGTCGATTTATTTGTAGTCTTTACTTTTGTTCCGATATAAACTTTATAACTGCACTCAGCGACGGTAATTAATATTAATACATTAATAAATCACGTGTTATCTTTAGTTATATTACGGAATAAAAAGAGATGTATTAAGATTGAAATTTAAACGGTGTCTGAGTACGGCAGTTGTGTTTATTTATATATGTATATTTAACTGTTGAGATGGAATACAACTTGGGTTTGCACATGTCTGTTTTGGATATTAACACTTTCCAAATTAATACTACAAAATTATATTCGTGGGACATAAATAAATACTTCTTACACTTACACCGATTATAGACTAGCCCAAAGTAAGCACAGTAAGGCTTGTGTTATGGAATCTAAGATAACGGATAAACGTACATTTATTATACATATATTGTGATAAATACTTTTGATCGAAATATATATTAACAACCATGACCAAGGCATAAATGCTCGCATTCATCACACAAACATTTGCCCCCACCGGGACTCGAACCCGTGACCTCAGAAATGACGACATCTTTAACCGGTGTACTAATCACTCTGCTACAAAGGTCGTCTAATGTGTTTATGTCATTAAAACATTTTGCCTTTTATAAAGAGATAACAATGACTATTTATTTTGTTAAATTACTGATAAGTTAACATTACTTACAACGTTACGAATATATAAAAAAAATGTATCGGTTATATTAACAAAGTCTAACTTGCAAAACATATTTACAGTAAAACATTCGCAATGTATATTTTAAAAAAACCACATACGTAATTTTTTCATGTCTATCTCTTGATTCTACTAGGTAGAAGTACGTGTCCGAGGGGAGTTCAAGAATCCCTAGATTCCGAGCAATTTAATACGCGCCATTCGCACACGAGCGCATCTAACGCGCCGCTGCTGGATCGGACTTCGGAATCCCACACTTTGTACAGTTTTAATTAGTTTAATTAGAAATTGTGTAATGCGACATTGCTAGTTTGTTAAGTTTACGCTGTGCTACTCGACGTTGTATTTACTTTTTTACTGAACATAATTAACGGTTTAGTTAATCATGAAATTTTCATATTTCTTAGTAAGAAATTATGCTAACATTTTACATTGCTACATGCTTATTAATTATGGCTGTACGATATATACGCTATAACTAATATTATCAATGAAACGTGTTTTAAATGCAAATTTATAGGTACTTATTCAATTATTTTAAAAATTTGCTTTGTTTTATTGTAATTCGACCTTCCTGTACAAGTCAAAATCAAAATTAACTTTATACAAATATGTCTTTATAGAAAGCTCTTTTGAATCGTCCAATTATTTTCCCCTACCATAGCACAAGTTTTATAAAATTATTATGTAAGTAATTAGTAAAATAAAAATATCTATAAGTTATCACCTTTTATATTTAAGTTTATTGCTAAGTTATAATATTCAAACATGTAATATGGTATCTATTTCTTTTGTGATCTGATGCTGAATAAAATTTCAGTTTAGCGAAATTTCGTTATTGTTTAAAAAATTCTCTCGTAACTAAAGATAGTATCGATCGTCAGTTTAATTGTGAAGCTATCGAAGTGGAGTATCAGAGATTACTGAAAGGGAACGGATGTAGCGGTATCTCTCACAATATGAGCTCTTTAGGCTTTGCGGATTGTTAAGAAACGTTAACTGTATTAGACAACTGTGTGTTTAAGTAGTTGTAATATTTTACAAGAAAACCCTTTACTACCATCTTGTGGCAATTGCGTGGATGTTTGTCAACGATTATTTACATTTATATCTTTAGAAGAACCAAGTTGCAAGGCTGTATATTCAAACCATGTTGAAACGGCCGAGTCACATATTTCAAAAATGTTACGTTATTCTGTCCACTAAAAGGATAAAATAGTCAACTACAATGAAAATTAATTACTAAAGTATAATTACTTGTTCGTAAAACAGAATTAGAGAACGTGAAGGATGTTAAAAATGTCCCTAACTACAATAATATTTTATAGCCTGTATTCCTAAAACGTTGCGGTTATGTGCAAATGCTCAGTGCACCACTACCCGCTTTAAAAACATTAGTTTGTTACATTTACAAAATTTATATTCCTCAATTTTCTTTCACTAGAGCTATACTTTATCCTCGCATGGGCATGAAATATATTATTAAAATGCATCGAATATTTTATAATAGATTTTAACTAATTCTAAGCTGACTCCGTTTGCAATCTCTTTTATACTTGCGTCCGTCTCGGTACATTAAAAAACAAGCTAAACTACAAATGATAAATATATAAAAAATGGACGTAATGCTTTTACTTCCATAACTTTCTAAGAGCGTTACGGTATGAAGATAACTCGTTTACGTAAGATTTTATGAAATAATTGACGATTAAACTCCAATCTGGAAATAAAAACTGGCAAAGCGTAAAGTTGAACTTGTGTTGTAGTTAACTGGTGTTATGGCTAAGATCCGACGATCTATGACTGTCTATAGTCTGTATACTAAAAGAAAAACTTCCAAATCATAATAAAATTATTCAGCAACCTCATGTACACTTATTTACTTCAGAACGTATTTTAACATAAAAGAACACAATACATATGGTGCTGTGTTAAAAATATACTGTTCGCAAATTGGGAGAGCCATCTCGAGAAGAACAGGCACATTCATACATCATTTACAATAATATAATACTATTTCAAACGTACATTTAATACATTCATATGTATTCCTACACATAAAATATTAAAAGGAAAACAGTATTTTTAAAACTTATATATACCAAATTATCAAAGAAACAAAGCTAATATTGGTTCAAGGTTCAAGCTAAGTTGGAAGTCTGCGGTTGAATATCTCTTACAGCCGCCCTAGAATCTATCCTTGTGCCCGCTCCCCAAAGATGCTACACAATCTAGTTCATCAAAATCATATTATAATTTCTTAATATAATTTCAGAGAAATGTGGAGCGCAATCTTGCTGCCAGCCCTGGTTGCGGCAGCGCTGGGGCAGGCGCGGCCCAACCGCGTGGTCGACGTGAGTACGACGTGCGACAGGGGGGCGCTCACAGTCCACATACACACAGAGCAACCATTCAAAGGAATCATCTTCAGCAAGGACTTCTCCAGGGAATGCCGCGTCATGGGTAACGACATTATATTTATTAAATACCTCTAACCGTGTAGTAGATGTAATACAATACACCATGGTGACCGACAGGGAAGTGGTCACGAACCACATCCATAATGACCATCATTTTATACCCACCATATTTTATGCTGATGGTTCACACAAACAGAACAAATTATTTATGTTTATCCTGTATTAAAAGTATCTCACTGATTTTTCTCCCTACGTTTTTACAGGGAACCTTCAAAACAAGATGTCACTGCACTTGCCATCCAACGCGTGTGGCGTAAGGACCGCGCCTCTTAATAAAACTGCTGAACCCGATGACGAGCTGTACTACAGCGCCGAGCTGGTGGTACAGATGGACAGTCGACTGCAGCAGTCCTCGGACCAGGAGTTGCTAGTTAGGTTTGTGTCATAACTTATTTAGCTATTTTTTGACTCGCTATCCTAAAGAGATTATACACGTGCAGTGCGGATCTCCAAACGGAACCGTCTTGTACACTTAGCGTCCAGCGCCTTCCCGCAATCATCGTCAGCCCATCTTCTGGGAGGCCTACAAACGCTGCGTTCCTGCTACATTCCTGCTACATGAGTATCTTAGCGCCCCAACAGCCGGCACTCCAGAGAGCATAAGATAAGGAATTTTAACGTGGGCAGTCTGGCCTCAGTGACAAGCCACGTGAAGGTCGTCCATGAACCGCCATGGCGCAAGAGAATATCGTCCCCGTGTGGCAGCTAATCCTCGAAGACCGCCGTGTAACATACCGTGAAATAGAGGCATCCCCGGGCATTTCAAGGACCATTGTCCAAAAAATCCTATATGAAAAAGTTGGCGTAAAGTTGATTTCCCATTAGAGCTGTACTACATCAACATTTGCTTGACGACGACCAAAAAGCAGCCCGTGTTAGTTGGTGTCGTAAAACTCTGCAGCAATTCAATCGAGGAGAGTTAAAGCGTGTTTATGATATAGTTAGTGCTGACGAGTCTTGGATTTATGCTTACGATCCAGATCTTCTGTATTAGCCTACTGTCTGGGTTTTCCAGGATAAGTCAAAACCGACCAAGATCATACGCTCACGGAGCACTTCAAAAAAATGGTTGCCTCCCTTGTGGCAAAGGGTGGCCACGTCGCCACTATTGTACTAGAAGATCGCAAGATGGTTAACACCGACTGGTATACCACTGTTTGTTTGCCACAAGTCATCACCAAATTGCGTAAAAACAATCCAAGACATAGTATAATACTGCACCACCACAATGCAAGTTCATACACTGCCCGTCAAATATGTTTTTGAGATGCCTTACAGTCGTGAGTTTAAACCCTAACGATTTTTTTACGTTCCCCAAATTAAGAGAAGTCTTCATGGTCAACGTTTTAGCTCACACGAAGAAGCTGTTGATGCATACAAATCGGTCATTTTGACTACCCCTACTTCGGAGTGGAATAAATGTTTAAATATCTGAATATCGCGAAGAATTCTTTGAAAAACAATAAATGGTAAAAATCTATTAGATTTCAATGTCTATTCTTATTGTAAACGACACAACTTAAAAGGCAGCCCTCGTATATATATAATACAGTACATATAAATATATTACTAAAGAACTTTGTGCTAGTTGTAGGGTAATGGTTGACCGGAAGGAGAAGCCGATTATCAATCATCAAAGCGAAACCATAGCCATAATTTCTCAACCTTAACTAATATAATGTGGAGCGCACAAGCCACTCCACTATCAAGCTCCATAAGTTCTATAAAATATAACTATGAAAAGAAGATATATGACAAATTAGTAATGTTATTGTTGTATCGTCACAGATGCAGATTACAACCTCGTGCAGTTCGCATAGTCAGCACAGCTTTGGAAGGCATCATACAAACGAAGATGCGAGAATTGGTCGGTCAGGAAGCGAAGAAAATAAGGTAAAAAGCATTTAAATAAGTATAATAAAGACCCCTTTTAATAACTGTGCCGTCTCTTCAACATTAGTTCAACATTAGTTACTAAAAGTAGTTTTGTGTTCCTATCAATGTGTATTCGCAATGATACCTGAATGACGTAATGCAATGTGTGATATAGGTTTTTTCATGTGTGGCAACTGAAAAAAAAAACACAAAATCTCTCAAAATTATGATCACTGTTTCATTCAATCTCCCAAAAAAAGTAATGCAAAGCAAAAACAACAATAAATCTTGTCATATTTAAAGCAAATTTTTAAGCAGCAAAAGCAATAAAAAGGGGCAAGGATCCGAATGGTCTTGAACGATTTTTGCCATCTGTGCCTTGCGTGCTTACAATAGTTAGTTAGTTGGATACGGAACCGCCTGTATTTTATTGTTTTTATTTTGATGTCGATGCACGCATCCTTACAAAGGTGTATTGGTATCGGGTGGAAATAAGAATTCGGGGACAGCGACTCGCCTTCCTAGCAGCGGGCGCCAGCATAGTTGGCTCTCGTACCGTTTGTTGAAACTGTAGTCTCCTTATGTGAGAATTTTATTTCTCAGAAGGAGACAGCGGAGAGTGAGTGGCTAAAATGACCCTATCGCAGTTTCAGTCCGTTTATGATCGTGCTCCAAAACGTTGCTCGTTAAGGGAGCTCCATAAACGCGTAAGTATAGGCCCACGCATGGAGACCCTAGATCGACCTAATCGAGGACGGGATACATCTAGATGGTTTAGTGCGTGTGCCCTGCTTCTAGCCGGGTAAGTTCCACACATACCTGTTGATCTACCGACGCTCCATAGCAATATAGGGACAAAACAAGCCTTGCCGGTCTTTGCACTATAATAGCTCACGCTGTATATTTGAGAATTACTGGCATAGCATCTTTTACTTTCAAAACAGATTATGTAAACTCTCTTTTTTTTTACCTTAAAGACTTTTTTTTTTTCCCCTGAGGAAAATGCATTAAATTGCATACCCCGGCTGTGGCAAGCCGGCGGTTATGTGGGGCTCTCCTCCCCAGAAGGGGGAGGCCTACCCACTAAAAACCTCAGGCATGTAGGGAGCCCCCGGGAACATCAAGCCACTTCCGGGAACCCCCAGCCTCCGCTCCCCCGCCGATACTGGGGAGCCCTCCTCGGGGGAGGCTCACTACCTCCCCCGGTCTCCACCGACGACGCCCCCCGGCCACGGAAGGGGCGTGGTCCATCCCGGGTCGCCGTAGCGGTCACGACTTCCTCGCGCCCGCCGGCGACCCGCGGCGGCGCCGCAGCTGTGCTACCGAGCCCGGCGCCGCCTCCATCGAGTGGGATCGGCCATCTCCCGACCCCGCTCGGCGGCCTCCTTCTGGAGCATCACTGCTTCACAGAAGGAGGCCACAGCCCTCCAACCTCCCTCGTCCGCCAGCATTGCCGCAATCAATGCCGGCGGAGACAGATCTCGCCCGATCTCTGCGACCAAGACTCGGCGCTCGGAGGCCCACGCGGGGCACTCCGCCAGCGTGTGCTGGGCCGAGTCGAGGGCGGATGCGCAGTGGTGGCAATGTGTGATCCCTCCCGTCCTATTCGACTCAGATACTCACCGAAGCAGCCGTGCCTGGTGAGTATCTGAGTCAATCGGTAGGTGACCTCGTGGAACCAAGTTTCGAGGTGCGGGAGTACGGCACCGACGGCCCGCTGGCGCGCGCAGATCCGTAATTCGAGGTGCGCACGCCAGGACCTTAAAGACCTATAATAAGTGAACGGTCATTGTTTTCTAGGACCGGCCGCAACAGGCAAGGCTTCGAGAGGGCGGCGGCGGCGGCGGCGGCGGAGCAACGCGAGGCGGTGCTGCAGGCGGCGGCGGCAGCGCGCGCCTGGATGGCGCTGGCGCCCGCCGCGCCCGCCGCGCACGCCGCCGACGCCGCCGACCCCGCCACCGTCGAGGTGGGGCAGCCCACCACCTTGCTCATACAGTGTACGCTGCCAGGTACACTTGTCTTGTTTCTTTTTTAATGCTCACTATACCAAGGCCTGCGAAGTAACATAGACATTCGCGCTCTTTTCATTAGAAGTAAATGAGAACGATTTCACAATTTGCAATCATTTCTTTATATAGTCATTCGATATTACATCCGTTTGGCCTACAAACTGCGACAAAAAGGACCACTAGAATCACAACCACACAACCGATTCTGATCCTCAAAAGAGCTTATTCATCTAATCAAGTACGAATATAGAGTGGTGTACGAGAAATTTCTATTGGACTTAGACTACTAAAAATTAAACATTATTTTAATAACACTGGTTAAAGGGTGCCTATATATTTTATCAGTTCTTCGGGTGGTCCTGCCTGTCGATTCTGCCATAGTGTTAATATTAGTATGACGGTAATGTTTGGCACTACCATTTAAAATCTTAGCTTATCATGGTAAAATTTGAATGTTTCCAATTGTCGTATGTTACCGTAAATTAACTATCTCGTTTACTACCATTTTTGACAATGCTGAGTGATATATTGAATTGTATAGAATACTTAGACAATTAATTATAATATTCAACTAATTCATCTCACTGATCTGATCACAATACCGTATATTTTTACCGCTGCCCACGTCATGTTTTGGTATCTGGACTAAGTTGTGACGAGTAGCGAAAAAACAATAAATGGGGGAGGAGTTGCATTCACAATATAGTTATATATAAATAATAATAAAAATGTTATTGTAAATTTCCTTAATAGGCTCGGTTTTTTAGGCACTTGTAAAGAAATTTATTTTTAGTTTCTTTCTTACATTTTAGTTGGAGTTGGACTTCGCGTGACGAACTGTGTTGCTCACGACGGTTTAGGGGAAGCATCGCAAAAGCTTCTGGATGAAGCCGGCTGTCCCATAGACGAGACCATATTCAGCAAGCCGACAGTTCACAAACATAAACACGAAAGTGCTGAAATCGATTTCTCAGACTTGGAACCAGTTGACATCCAACGAAATATAGAAGAGAATACGTATATCAAGCAGATGAAGACAGACCCAGAGTATATTTTCAAGAATATAATGACGTACCAACACGCAATAACAACATTTGCAGCATTTAAATTCCCGGAACGATCGAAGTTGCATCTTACTTGTGGAATTGAGCTATGTAAAGGGCAGTGCCCAAATATTGATTGTAAAATGCTACAGAAGCCGCAACAAACAAAAGATGGGTTGGTGAGGAAGGCACGGCTGGATAAAGATGCGAGAGGTGTGGTGATTGACCGGCTGGAAGTTTATAACAGTATTGAAGTCTTGGCGCCCAACATTGAATTGGAAGATGAAGCTTCTATACGAGGTAGGGATTTTTTTTTGGTAAATATGAAAAACAATCCAATTATTTGACTCAAGCGGGACATGCAGTAAGATTAAAAATGTGAAGTCACAAATTTGTAAGATTATTAATATTTATATATTATATATTTAGATGTTATTTTATTTTTATATTTACATGTTATTTTCAGTAACTATAGCTTAAACACGTAAAATGGTGAAAATTTAAATATTTTATTGGGACCGAATAGTTTATTAAAGACTTGGTGGGGCATCGAGTCTTTAATAGGCCCGACTTGAATATTTTATATGTATTCAAATATATAAAATAGTTTTTTCTACAGTTAAATTTATGGAATTATATGACGTAGTAGCTAGATTGACTTGAATTAATTAAATTCATTAGTGTAAGCTTATAAAAACATATTGTAGTGTTTGTTTTTTTCAGGTTCTCGACGGCTTGAGTCCGAAGATGATCAATTCGTCAGAGGTTTTTCACCAGGGGATAGGACGATTTGCCTCTCTCCTGGTAAAATGGCTCTAGCTTTCTGCGTCTTAGGAGTTATATTCCTCTGCGCGATCGCAGTTGCGTTTATTTCCCTGGTGCGAGCTAGGCGGCGGCTTGGCAGGGAACCATTACACACATCGCTGTCCTTCTACACTGGCAGCAAGAGTATGTTTTCATCAAGCGAAAGTTCTAGTTCTGGTCTCAGTGGAAGTAAACTGCTCCTAACAGACAGTCCTTATTTGGATCACCATTCATCTTCTAGTAACAATTGGCCATATTCAAGAGCGTTTTGATGATTCCATGACAAATGTATCTACAGAGAAATTCCTCTTTTTGAATTTGTATTTTTGTAATTAAATAAGAGTATATACATATAACCTTATTTCCAATTATGACGAATGATAAAAATAAGATTTGTTGTAAATTTTTGCACAAAGACTGAGTTAAACATGAACTTTCAGAACTTTTTACACAAAATACAATAATATAACAACTTTTAAAGAATAAGACTGTACTTTACTTTCTATACTTGAAGCGTGCTTATTTCCAAAGCTGTTCAATTTTAGTGTTAATTTTATATTGATTATAGACTATATTTATTTATTGAATAAACAATGTTTACATAATATTTGAGGTGGTGCTTTTGATGTTACTAGGATATTGACTAGACGTCTGTTTAAACTGCTAGGTACTTAGTTTAATATTGTAGTATGGGGAAGGACTGTGGGACTATATGTAAAGTATACTGGAATGTCTTGTCTTTTATTTTCTGATGCAGAAAGCGATCAGATCAACATGTACAATGGTTTATCTCTTTTCTTAATTAATTTAAGTTTCTTTAATTCAAACATTAGTTTTCACCTAGTTATTAATTAAATTTGTGCACCGTCTTTTAATAACATTTAGTTCATTAGCACTACCTCGACACTCTAGCCTAAGATATTTTTACCTTGTAAGCTTTGAATCAAGAGGATCTTCAATTTGAAACGTAGATAGCAAGATAATTGTGATAAGAACAATGTATTGTTCTGGATGTTATACATTGCTATAATATTTTTAATGTAATAAAGGTACAGAAATCACAGTTGCTGATTTTTTTAATATCCTGAGTATGACAGCTACCTCGTGGTTATGCCACATTTTGTACTGGTGTATTATGATACTTCATTATTGCAAATGTGAGAGAATTTGGAAAGCGTTGATAGATTCACACATCAATACATAGTATAAAACAAAGTCGCTTTCGCTGTATGTCCGTATGTATGCTTAGATCTTTAAAACTACGCAACCGATTTTGACGCGGTTTTTTTTAATAGATAGAGTGATTCTTAAGGAAGGTTTGTATGTATAATAAATGCATAATATAGTAGAGAAACACTGATAAATTTAAAGGTTTCTAATGTGATGTCGTAAATAAGCACGTTTTTTTGCGCTTATATTGCAAACGCTGGCTGAACCCTACGAGATAGACCAAAATAATGTACTACAGTATTGTACAAAAATCCACAAAAAAGTCCGCGATGGTATATGTCTATCTCTTAGGGCTGGCTTTCCTCCACTGACGACGCCCCCCGGGCACGGAAGGGGCGAGGTCCATCCCGGGTCGCCGCAGCAGTCGCGACTTCTTCGCGCCCGCCGGCGACCCGCGGCGGCGCCGCAGCTGTGCTACCGAGCCCGGCACCGCCTTCTTCGAGCGGGATCGGCCATCTCCCGACCCCGCATATCTGAGAATCCTAACATCTGCAAACTGCGTCACAGAAACAGTGCTGCCTAACGTATTAGAATAACGCTGCTTCTAGATCCAATGTGCAGGTATAATTGAAGTCATAGTGGAATCCATGGCTGGGGCTCATTAAGAAGCTATCCCAGTGCGAGTGTGATTTTTTATACACTGAACAAAGCTGCTAGTGCAGTTTTCTATCACTGAGCATGTGATAGTAAGCTGATCTTATGCATAGCTGAGCAGCTCATAGCACAAGAGAAAAGACAAACCTCTTGGACTAACTCTTTAGTATTATTGACGATGAAGGAGCCTCCCACTATCAGTCGATGTGAAATCTTACTTACACAATATATGGTGAGACATCTATTCAAGCTCCTAAACATGAGTAAATTAGGGTGGCGAGTAAATTATATTAACGCACCCTTATAACCATTTTTATTAGAATCGGTTTCCATTTTCTTAAAATATTGCATATCTAAAAAGCAACCGGTTGATTTTCATCACAGCCATTTAGCTGGTAATCTTATAGTTTACCTAACATACTATTGAGTGGAAGCCTTGGAGGGCTAATATGAGGATCCCATTGGCCTAGACATTGCAAAGTCGTTTGATAAGGTCTGGCATGGTGGTCTTCTCATGAATCTACAGTTATATCATATACATTCCCCACGGGCCTCTGGAAATTGCCTTTAATTGGTAGGACCTCATAGACAGCTATTGCTTTGAAGCCATGGTTATAAATAGAAGTCTATAAGATTGGTCTTCTCTCTATTGTTGTGTAACCAAAGCATCAATGACATGTTGTTCATTGAGAACATACGTATAATATAACGCCAAATACCGATACCGATTACATGGCAAAGATTTAGTATAGCGCAATTGGATGTCAGCGTTCATTTCTACATTCTACGTACACTCTGAAATGAAATCCCAGATTCGGTGTTTAAGCGCTAGAAAAATATCTAACTTCGAATGAGGATTGAAGAGTCTTCCACTCCAGATGGCCTAGACAAATGCCACTTAGCATTAGCGTTCAGTCACTGCGGAAAGAAAAAATATATGGAGATGTCACGTGACTTTTCGTTACCTAATGTCATCTCCATATATTTTGTCTTTTCCGCAGTTTCGAACGCTAACGTTAGGTAGCATTTGTCTAGGGGGGCTGGTAGAGTAACTAAGCTGTGTACTGTACGCAGTATTGTAAGTTGTAAGCTTTTGTTGAAATAAATAAAATTTTTATATTAATCAAATCATAATTTAGTGCACAATGAAAATCCAGGTTAGAATGTGAGATTATGAAAAAAACTGCTTTTTTTTTAAATGTCCAACCAAACTGCTTGGTAGTTTGATTGAGCTTGCAGATTTGTACTACCATTCATCCCACAGTATAATTACATATATAATTTTTTTAATTAAAAATTTTACATCTTCTTATCTTAACAATGTCGAGGGAGAATCTCGATCATTGTTAAGATAATAATATTTTAGGTCTCAAACTGACTGAAAATAAGGATTATTATCTGACGACCTTTGGATCTGACGACCTCCATAGTCGAGTGGATAGTACACCGGTTTCAAGGTGTCGCCATCTCTGAGGTCCCGGGTTCGAGTCCCGGTGGGGGCAGATGTTTGTGTGATGAATGCGAGCATTTGTACCTTAGTCATGGTTGTTGATATATATTTCAATAAAAATTATTTATATATGTATAATATATGTATGTCTATCCGTTACCCTAGATCCCATAGCACAAGCCTTACAGAGCTTAGTTTGGGCTAGGCTAATTGGTGTAAGTGTAACAAATATTTATTATTTATTTATTTATTATACGCTACCTGACACCTGTACGTATTGTCGGCGTTTCTTTTATACGGTAACACGCTAGTTCACGGTAGAGTCCATTTATAATTAGGGGATTTTGCGTATGAAAAATCCGCTAGATGGCAATACGTAGACGTAACTCGTGTGATCCGACACTGCGTGATTGGATATTTTTGGCATAACATTGATCTCTACCAATCATCATAACTCAATTTCCCCTTTTATAGTTTTCCCCTTTTCCTTCCCCTCTTGAATCAAATTTTCCCTGAAAAGGGGAATTTCCCCTCAATTTGGAAACACTGAAGATGGCGTTTAGAACTTTCACCATTTAAATAATAAATAATTTAAATACGACATCATAGACCTGGGAAAGAAAATCATGCGGCAGATGCGCTTTCTCGTGTGTGTACCGTCAATGATCCCCAAAATAATTATAATAAATCCAAATTACTTTCTTTACACGAATCTTTATGTCATCCTGGTGCAACTAGAATGTTTGACTGGATAAGGTCAAAGAACTTATCTTATTCTATCGATAAAGTATGAAATATGACCAAGGGCTGTCGACCGTGCTCCAAGTCAAAGCCTAAGTTCTTTAAAGCAAATAATCCAAATAAACTTATAAAAGCCACCACGCCGTTCGAACGTCTTAGTATCGATTTCAAGGGACCTATCCCTTCGAACACCAGAAATAAATATATACTGACCGTAATTGACGAATATTCTCGATTTCCTTTTGCCTTTCCATGCTCGGATGTTAGTGCTCATACAATCTTTTCATGGTTTTTGGTATGCCGGCCTATATTCATTCCGATAGAGGGACCTCGTTTCTCTCTCAAGATGTTCAAGAGTACTTACATACAAGAGGGATTGCTACTAGCCGAACAACAGCATATAACCCTCAAGGTAATGGACAAGTAGAGAAATTAAACCATACATTATGGAGAACAATTCTGTTAGCATTAAGAACGAAAAATTTGTCAGTTGAGAATTGGGAGAAATGTTTACCTTTCACTCTTCATAGCATCCGTTCTCTGCTTTGTATGGCTACAAACTGTACTCCGCATGAACGAATGTTTGTCCATCCACGTCGCTCTTCAAATGGAATATCGATTCCAACATGGTTGACACAATCTGGTCAAGTATTACTAAAGAGATTTAACAATGAAAATAAATATGCTCCCATTGTAGATAAAGTGGAGTTGTTACAAAGTAATCCAGATTTTTCTTATGTTAGATTACCTAACGGACAAGAGACTACTGTTTCTAACCGACATTTAGCTCCGTTGGAAACAAATAGTTAGAAATTATACGATGATTGTAAAGAAATGACTAAGAGAATTTCCACCTGAAACAGCTATAGAACGAGATCAAATGAAGATAGTCCAAGAGCCTACAGCTGATGAAGCCACTAATGACGCACCGGGTTATTCATTTGATAGCGCAGAAGCGTTTTGTGATCAGAATACCGATAAACACCTGATTACTGATAACATATCATCTGGTACTAAATCTGGATCTTCTTTTGTCAGACAATCTAGTCGTCTACGTCAGCCACCCAAAAAATATGATGACTACATATTGTCAAAAACTAGCATGGGAGAATGATATGGAATTCCTCTATGGTAATATATGTTCCAGTTAGAATTATTATTCTAATTAGTCTGTGATTATTATGTACATGGTTTGTCGTCTATCATTGTCTTATATTGTCACTTAATAATCACAAAATGCTAATGTAATTTTTGCTAATTAAAACCTTAATAATAAAGGTTTTCACTTATTTCACCACGTACCGTCATCAGTTGGGCTCTAGCCCGTGAAGCGTCTGCCATCAACAGCAATAAAAAATAATAAATATAGTCGATAATTTCTTTCCATAAGTCGATATCAACTTCCTGAATCTCCAAACAATTGTAATTTGATACTTCAGTCCATGCATGCTAAAATCACACTAAACACATTCTGTAGTATATATTTTCTAAACACTATTAAAGTCCAGATTAAAGTCGAGCACTACTCAACTCTGCTGTTTAAATCTGAAATGACATTTGATTGACACTTGCTCAATCATAGTTTCATTGAGTAGTGCTTAGTTTCAAATTAATCATAAACTTTACATTTATAAATGCCAATTTCCTTCAAACAATACATTTTTTTCTTAAGGTAACACTAAACAATCCATAGAGTAGAGAAAGAAAGAAAATGACATCATCCATTTGCAAGGAGTAATGAATAAACAGACAGTTAATATGAGATGTATGTTATGTTTTGTCTACAATTTAAATGAAGATAGAATACGGATATTTTGAATTATATATTATTTTGGAAATTAGTTTATTTGAATTAAATGTTTTTCAAAAATAAATGCTTTCCTTATTTGAATTAAATTTCACAATTAAAAATATTTAATTATATTTATTTGCATAATATATGAAAAATGTGCTGTTTGTTAATTTATCTTCTGATTGTTGGACTATCTATAAAATATAATGAAATAAAATCTTAACGCCTTTGATGTGTAAAATATAATTGAAACAATAACGTATTGGCTAGAATCAAAAAGAACGGCTGTCCATGTTATGCTCATTTTAGAGTAGCAGCTGAGAATCCTCATGGGTTTCACCACAACCAAGTGATTATGGTAGACTCCAAACCGATCAAGGCGGGTCGACCGGAGTGACCGACCAGCTAAACTCAGCCTGATTTATAAGGAGTGAATGGAGATCATGAATGGAGGTCAGGGTGTTAATATAGATCCTATAAAAATATCAACTACAACAATCAAGAAGCTTTACATCATCAATCCGTCAGCATCCGTACAATTAATTGTACGATATTGTATAACTGTTCTGACATTTTTAGTCTATGATTTATAATTTGTGGGTGGGTGAAGCCGTGATGTCTGCTTTCGCGTCAGCGGCGAATATCTTTCGCTTTGCCTTGGAGGCCGCGTTCGTACTCGTGGTTTCGGATGATTCTTCATAACTGAATGATTTGTGTAGATCAACTGCATTTATGTGGTTATGGAAACTGACTGAAATATTGTGTTAAAAGTAGAGTGTTTGTGCCGTGAGAAGTGTAATTCAGTCGGGGACGATTGATCATAGTTCCCGCAAACGAGTGTTTAATTTGTGTGTACCGACGAATTTATGTGTAGCAGAACCAGAATAGCATTTCTGATCATTCAGTGAAGGTAAGTTTCTATATATATTACTTTTATATTTAAAATTTAGATTATGATCTTATTAGACAAAATTGGATTGCAAGTGTTATATAGATCTTGTCAAAAGTATTTGAATAATAAATTACTTTCTCGTTATAATTTTAAACAAATAAAATGTTATAAATGAACAGGCTTAATGTCTGCCTGATAGATTTAAACATTTGAATATAATGAGATTATTTTACTTCATCTTCGAAAATACACTATACATTTTTTAATTGTAAAAGAAACATGCAACTGTCTGTTACGGTAGTGGGAATAACATTTGTATTAAATATTATATTAAAATATACAGCTAATTTAACATATATTAGGTTTCTCAGTTATTGAGGAACCCAGTTGAAGCTCTGTTCTCTCTTAGGAATTCTTATCACTTAATATCAGATGATACCAAAGTGAAATCTTTTTTTTTATTTTTGATGTTGTGGAAGATTATATGACTAAGTGAAGCTAATGTCTTGTACTAAAAATTCAGTTAAGTAAGTATAGTTTCTGCACTCAAAATCTACAGCAATTAATAGGGTTATTTAGCAAAGAGTTTAATTTATTATTTTTCTATATAACATTTATATGGCAAAATTGAAGTAATCATTTTTTAGTACTCGGCTCTACAAGAAGTAGTATTGATTGATGTAAATCTTCTTTTTGTTTTTTTTGCAATTGTTGGCTGTTTGTTCATTTTTTACA
Source organism: Scirpophaga incertulas (assembly GCA_036419045.1). Taxonomy (NCBI): domain Eukaryota; kingdom Metazoa; phylum Arthropoda; class Insecta; order Lepidoptera; family Crambidae; genus Scirpophaga; species Scirpophaga incertulas. The sequence goes on from CM071644.1 coordinate 8,169,212, forward strand.
TCAGTGATTACATCTTGGAATATCTTAAAACTTATGAATGGTCTCATAGAAACATTTTCCTATAACTACAATGGTTGAAGTACCTGCCTTTACTGTCCCATGACAAAAATCCAACCTGTATATAATCTTTATATAATCTGCACTTATACAAGTGAAGTGAATTGACTGATCTATCAACTCACAGTTTAAACCACTAATTGTGCTAATACCATCAGTTTTAAAATCAACAAGGCAGATATGCAATATCATATATAAAGAAGTGCTATAGTTTTTTTATACATATAGGTACTATATTTGACATTCACTCAAAAGCAAAGCTCACACAAGTGAATCCACAGGAAAAAAATAATAAATATATATATTTCTTAGTTAATTTTAAAGCACTTATTAAAGTTATTTATTTGTTAGAAGAATTTTTTTAGTTTAACATAATTAGTTAAACATTATTATGTTTACTAATTATGTATGTGAAATTTTTTAGTTTAACATAATTAGTTAAACATTATTATGTTTAACTAATTATGTTAAACTAAAAAATTTCTTCTAACTCTGTATAACAAGGCTGTTCAGGGCTGGTGTGAGAACCTTTATGCAATATATAAAAATATATTATTACTTTCTCAGTATGTCTAAGTTTAAAATAAAAATAAATTCAAATCCCATCTCTAGTCTGCTATTAACACAAATGTCGCTTGGCATTCCCGGGGTCCCTCCCTACATGCCTGAGGAAGGCCATCCCTGAGGTGTTTAGTGTTGCAATTTAATGCATTTTCCTCAGGGGAACAAAAAAAAACAAAGGGGATTTTGATACATGGAATATAAAATATTTTATTTAATTTAGTACGGAAAAAGTAGCTAAACTAGTGCTAAAATTTTTCTATAGAATCTTCACTTCTGACATCAACAAAAAACCTTCTGGATTAAATAAAATCTGAATGTTTGCAAGTAGCATGGAAATCCGTTTTATATAGTTATTAAAATCATAAATCTGACAAATTATATTTTGCTGATGATTGAGATCATCAAAAGAGACTACAATGGTTGAAGTACCTGCCTTTACTGTCCCATGACAAAAATCCAACCTGTATATAATCTTTATATAATCTGCACTTATACAAGTAAAGTGAATTGACTGATCTATCAACTCACAGTTTAAACCACTAATTGTGCTAATACTATCAGTTTTAAAATCAACAAGGCAGATATGCAAATCATATATAAAGAAGTGCTATAGTTTTTTTATATACTATATTTGACATTCACTCAAAAGCAAAGCTCACACAAGTGAATCCACAGGAAAAAAATAATAAATATATATATTTCTTAGTTAATTTTAAAGCACTTATTAAAGTTATTTATTTGTTAGAAGAATTTTTTTAGTTTACATAATTAGTTAAACATTATTATGTTTACTAATTATGTATGTGAAATTTTTTAGTTTAACATAATTAGTTAACATTATTATGTTTAACTAATTATGTTAAACTAAAAAATTTCTTCTAACTCTGTATAACAAGGCTGTTCAGGGCTGGTGTGAGAACCTTTATGCAATATATAAAAATATATTATTACTTTCTCAGTATGTCTAAGTTTAAAATAAAAATAAATTCAAATCCCATCTCTAGTCTGCTATTAACACAAATGTCGCTTGGCATTCCCGGGGGTCCCTCCCTACATGCCTGAGGAAGGCCATCCCTGAGGTGTTTAGTGGTTGCAATTTAATGCATTTTCCTCAGGGGAACAAAAAAAAAACAAAGGGGTTTTTGATACATGGAATATAAAATATTTTATTTAATTTAGTACGGATAAAAGTAGCTTAAACTAGTGCTAAAATTTTTCTATAGAATCTTCACTTCTGACATCAACAAAAAACCTTCTGGATTAAATAAAATCTGAATGTTTGCAAGTAGCATGGAAATCCGTTTTATATAGTTATTAAAATCATAAATACTGACAAATTATATTTTGCTGATGATTGAGATCATCAAAAGAGTGGAGACAATTTCTCATAATAATTGATCTTACAAATAGATAAGTAACTCTCAAAACTGATTGAAGTTTCAGTATACTGCTATAAATTTGATGTTGCTTTAAGATGAATTTCATGGAGATGAAGTTACGGAATTAGCAATAGGTGTCAGGTCAGGACTCTAGTACAATGTCTAAGTTTATTAGTTTACCAAGCCTTTTTACACTTAGCTCATAACTGGGGGACTTTGCGGTTCCTATACCAAGTCTACTACACACTTGTCCATCTATCCCAGTTTCTCTCATAAGTCTTGAAGCCTTCTCAGATTTTATACCTCTGACAGGGATAGTGTCGAGTTGAGAAGTTTACACTGTTGCTCAGCATTCCATGAGAACCAGCTGAGGGTTATCCTTTGCATAGCGGGCATCTATTATCTTTTAGGTGACAATGTCCGATTATAGTAGCTATAACTTTTCAAATTTCGTCATTCTTTAGTCTGATGAGGGAATGAACAAGCTTCTTAGTTACTACCAAGACTGCATCTTTGGTTTGTTTGTATCCCTCATTTTTCCTTCATTCAGTATAGTTTTCTTTGGTTTTCTCTCACAGCTGGGATTTTATTAAAACGGGAATGAACAAGCTTCTTAGTTACTACCAAGACTGCATCTTTGGTTTGTTTGTATCCCTCATTTTTCCTTCATTCAGTATAGTTTTCTTTGGTGTTCTCACACAGCTGGGATTTTATTGAAACCTGTGGAATGGTGACCAATTCACCTGCTCTCTCTTTACTTCTTTAGGTCCTTTAAGCTACAGACTTAAAAAAGTAACTGTGTCATTCTTCATGCAGGTGGAATGGAAAAGAACAAACACTATCTATTATTGAAAAATGCATTATAATCTATTTGTGTAGTTTCAATCTCTCTTAGCTTACAGACAGCAGGAGTGATTTTTATTATGTACAGTTTTGTATTATGTACAGAAAACAATGTATATAAATAAGTACTTGACATTATAAAAAAGATCAGAATTTCAATGTGTTGCTCAACTCAGACCAAGAATCTTTTTAATTTTATATTTCTTTTACTTCAATAAGTGCCTGTAAATACCCTATGTTGAATAAAAACTATTTTGATTATTTGATTTGGCTGAAGCCTTAAGTTAAACTGTGAGATCATGGAGAGTAAATTTATATATAAAACCTATAATAAGAGGAAATCGAATCAAATTTGAGGCATATTAATAGTAAGTAAGCCTAATCTTTTGTCGCCTTGCGGGTAATGAGGTTTTCGGGCCGTGACAAGGTCAACGCCGAGAGATAGAGGGCGTAGGGCGAGGGTTACATAAAATTTTGCTGTAAAATAAAATAAATTTATGCCATGTTAATTTTACACATGACGGATATACGGTATTAAGGTTTAATACTGGTATCAAATTTACTAGGTGTAGAATAATGACTCTGTGTACACGATAGGGTGGCATACCAGGGGAGGGGCGTGCGTGCACTAGGGATATGCGGTTCGCCGGCGCCAGGAGTCCGATCAATATCCCGACTCACAGATCGTTCCGCCTAGTACGAGGCACGACGCGCGTTCGTCCGCGTTCCGTTCCGTGCAGTGCTAGTATACTGAGCAGAAGTGTTGTGAATAAGTTTTTGTATCACTAGGATGAGATAGTCCCCGCTTTCTACCGGTACGTAAGCATATTACCCGTTTTTGAATGTTTGAGTACTTAAACTGGTGCAATTTAACCAATATATCCATCGATTTACATTAAATATATTCGCAGTCTTTTAGTTTTCTGCTATTTATTCTACATCGATTATGTTGCCGAATAATAAGTAATTTTTACACCTGTTAGTTACAGTGCGTTAATTGACACTTAACTGAAAAATATTAAATATTGTTAGTAAATTAATGTCGAAATCTTAATGTTTACTGTGCGTTTTCATTTTGTCAAATTTGGTAACCTTGTACTAGTGTAATCCGTTAGCTACGGCTACAGCATGATTATTATCTTTTTTGTACTGTTCATGGATGGTTGAAAATCTGTAGGAAAACTGGATTTGTGGAAACTGTGTAAGTTCCCACGGCTTGATTTCCGTCATCGCGTAATGTTAGGGTACCTCATTACCTGATTAACTCATGTAACTGTTTCATTTCGTGATAGCACTAAGATGAGAATGTAGTACTAAGCAAATGATTAGAAATCCGAATACTTCATGTTAAGTTTAAGTCCGTCTAGATTTAGGTTAATTATATGTGTGTAGTATAATACGCCTATCTTCATTCAGGTCATCTGCGCAGACGTCCTGGGGCATAGTATATTGACGACCTTAATTATAAAGCTGCTTCAGACACAGTTTCATATTTCACAGAGAAGGTATACTTGTTCAAACCTCGATAATGTCATTGAAGCACCTAGAATTACTTATTTCATTAATGTCATAATGCGTCTATTTGGGCTTTTAACTATATATGTATAACAACATATAAAAATCTGCGCGAAAGCTTTCAATGAAAAGGGAAGTATTGGGATTTCCATTAACATGGCTGAGTTCTAGTTACCAAGATAAACCATCTTCTGCTACAATACTTAATACCTACATCTTATGTAGGTATATAGTTTGGTGACAGTAGGCTTAGAACTTACTTAGAACGTATTTTTGTGTCTCGACCAAGATTCGTACGTCCGTCCTTCACTAATTATTATGGACCAGCATTAAAACAGCATCAAGTTTTGTACACTTTAAAAAATCTTGTATTCGGTGTATTGTAGAATGATGTGATAATTTAACTTGAAACGTTTCAGTTAGTTTTTTCGTCCATTAAGTCAGAACAGTTTAGTCATTTTAATATTTACCTTTTAACTATAATAAATGTCTATGAAGGAAAGATTTGTTTGTTACGAATAAACTCAAAAACTATGAAATCAATGTGGATGAAAATTGATATGGGGATAGTTTTACCATGGGAAAATATATCTTTCCTATAGGAGAATTCTATTTTAATTAGGCACAGGCGTAGGAGGAATGCTAGTAAGTAATTAATATTTCGGTTAGATTTGTATACACCTTGGTGTGAAATAATTTTTCCTTACTATTCCTGTTATCTTCTTAATCTCGAATGTACTGAGCGTAACATTGCTCATGTTATAATAGGTTTTTTACGAAGTAACATAAAGTAGGTGGTAACTGTGTAATTATGATGTAACAGTCAAGGCTGTGCAGATTAACACTATGTAATCAACAAGTTACATCTGCTAACGGATGATATCATAGGCTATGCGCTTTGTACATTTGTAATGTTTTTAGTAATTAATGCCTAAGGACTAGTTAACTAATATATCGTTTCACTTATTTGACCCGAGAAAAGAATGTTAATTATGTTCTTTGAAACACTAACCATATTCTAATCATAATGTCTTAATGCTAAGATTGTCGCTAAACTAATACGATTTGTATCTCTATATTATAAAACATATTTACAAACTACATAGCTTCTCATATTATTTTAATTACTACAACAAAATATTATATTTGCACTAATAATTAGAGATGAAACGGATAGTGATTTGGCCGGATACCGGATACCGGATATTCGGCTAACTACGAGGCCGGAGCGCCGGATATTCGGCCGCTTATCGCGTTTCATATATGTGTGTGTATGTGCAAAATAATCCGTTACTAATATTATAAATTCAGTCTGTTTGTCTGCTACTCTCTCACGCCTAAACTAAAGAACTGATTTTGCTGAAATTTGATACAGAGATAGATTAGACAACGAGAAACAATATAGATAGGCTTAAAAACTTTTGTATTCCCACAGAAAAGCGCGATATAGACGAGTTTAGGGCGTAAAGCACTCAGCGCGAACGGTATCGCGGGAAACATCTAGTATTCGGTATTCGGCCGGATAGTGTCCTACTATCCGGTATCCGGCCGGATAGTGAAAATAGGCCGGATAGGCCGGATACCGGATAGTTACCGGATATCCGTTTCATCACTACTAATAATCATTGCATAGAAAATACAGATACAGTTGTCTCTAAGTTGACAAAAGACTGAGACACCAGCATCGCTTAGGTGTAATTGTTAAGTTGTACGAGTATACAAGAGATGCTAGCAGTAAATAATTTAAAAACTTTACAGCGTTTGTTCTGTATTTCTGTAAATAGGTAACTTGTCGAAATGGTTTATTTTTTTTACATCCCACGTCAGCTACAATTTTGCCGATTTAAGTTAACAATATTGTTAACATACTTGAGTCATAGTTGAAACATACTTGATCATGTAGAACTCAAATGCCAAATTAGATTAACATATGCCTATCTAGAAGTCTAATTAAGTTACTGAATTTTAAATTATATAATTAGGTATTTACCAATGAATATGTCGGTTTACTTAATGTTTTCTTTAATTAGAGAACCAAACTTTATGAAATTCTTAGTGTCCAACTGAAAGTTCGGTTTGATGGAGTCTTCATCTATGCCACGGACGAAACGACGCAGCGTCGAAGAGGCTGTCTGTGACTGTTTTTAATGCTGGGGCCACACTAACGAGATGACTTTATGTTATCTTACTTAAAAATAACTTCTGTAAGTGAGAGCAAATGGGGGCTGGTTTATAAGGAAAACACGTTCTATTAAAGGTCTGAGATTGTAATAATAAAAAATTAAAGAAAACCAAACATTCATTTAAAACTAAAAAAAATGCGAGTGACAATTTCTTTCAAAAATCACAAAACTATAAACAATGTAAAAAAGGTAAAAAATACAAATCATTCTAAAAAAGGTTGCTATCAGCAATAACTTCCATACGTCGTGTAATATAAGCTATTCACTTAGATGTACGAAAGAAATAAACGGCATGTGGAGTATTGGATAAATATTTAATAATAGTTATTTTATTTATCTATAAATTCTATAATTTTTAATACACTTTATCTACATGTTTTAATTGCTGCAAAGGAAGTATAGTGTTAATTGAATAGCAATTGTGGGACAAACTTGAATGAATCTAAAAATATGTCAGTAATTGGTTCAACCGCACATGTCGTCTTGTCCTCAGTTCACAGTTCAGTTACGCAACAATTATCAGTGCCACAAGATACAAACGCCACGCCCGTTTCCGTACTAATAGTGATCGTTTCTCTACAGGTACCATAGATAGTACGTAGTGACTCAGTGAGTGGCCGGTATGACGGCAGTCTACTAGCCGCATCTGGTGTAAAAAAAAGATGATGTCATCACGAGCTGCTTGCTTCGAGCGATTACATTTAGTTTAAGTGTATAAACTTCTTACTTTGGCACAGCAGTGTTCATATTTGTTCTATTGTTGACTAGAGATAGGCATCTGTTGTTGTTTTTATTCCGTATTTCGAAAATTTTAATTTAACTTTTTTAAAGTTATAAGAATGTTATCTAAAACCTCTTATCTGGTTACGTAAGCAGCATGGACTTGCGCGATAAAGTACTATTTGTTTTATGAGACGCGCTTAGTTATAATTTTTTTTTATTGTGCGTCGTGTCTTATTTTTACACTCTCAGTGGATTTTAGTTGCCTCCTAATTGATAGACTATTAAGAATAACTGATCTCTATCCAACGAATTTGACACACCAATTGAGAGTTTCCACTTCAGTTTAGGGTTATCTCCTCACCTAATCAAACGAATGACCTATTAATTGACCCGGAGACATACCAGTTCTGTGACACAATCAAATCAAGAATACTCCACACCTAATTAGATATGATCTAAAATTTGTAATATCAATTGTGATTAGATCTATTGAAACTAGAGGTTTATCTGCCTTTTAGTCGTTTATCGAAATACTATTAAATAATAATATATAGTTTACCTTGATAATGATAAATGAAACACATAAAATGAAAATGAGTATTAGCTGTTATATTTTATTAATTCAACATATATTTATTTTTACCATTAAATCGATAGATCGGTCTATTAGAATCGCCTTCTTCATTGTAGCGTCTCTGGAATTCGACTCGCGTTGTACTTTTTATAGAGGCTTATTTTTAGAGTTATGGCATCAATAGCGTGGGTCTTTAATTCGTTGAAGTTACATGTTCACTTTGCTAATTTTGAAATATTTTATAATAAACGTGGATTATGTTTGGATTATTATGGAGATTATTATAAATAAAGTATACGTAAATATATAAATAAAGAATTTGGAGCATTCATTTAACTTTTTTATTATGATATCTTTAATGAAATAAATTAAGCTAGTTTTTTTTTTTACTATGGAATATAACATAATGGGTCGAAGAAAAAGACTTTGCATATAGTACAAATTTGTAAAGACTTATTTTTTCCAGGTTTTGATGATATTAAAGAAAAAAAAGGAATCAACTTGATAAAATGTATACTGCATTTTGTTTTATTTTAAAATTAGCAAATCTAATAAAGAAATTTGATGAATTTTAAAATTGTTACAATTTTTAAAATGCGTAAAAAATATGCAACGACAGCGCGATAAAGAATTTGTGACGTATGGATCTAATGCAGTATTAGTACGTGCAGCGCAAAGTTTTTCAATCTGAGAATTTTTATGTCAAAGATGCACTTCGCTGTGGCCGCCCAGTTACGGATAAATTGACGCCATGTTCTAAAAGTAGAGGAAGATTTTCATATTAGTAGTCAGCCTAACAAAACAGTAACAGTTTTGATCTATTTGAAACAATACACCAAAAAGCTCGATATTTGGATGCCACATTAGTTCACTTAAAGATTTTGGTTAAACCGTGTACTCATTTCCGCTTCTTAATTGAGGCTTAATGAAACCGAATAGTTTTCGAAGAGATTGATTACTGGTGAGGAAAATTGAATCACATACGAAATGAACGTGCGAAAAGTCGGGTTCAAAGGTCGGTCAGGCTTCACATACTGGCAAAGCCGGAGTTGACTCACAACAAGGTAATATTGTAGTGAGATTGGTTTATTATGAGCTTCTATTGCTAGAGAACCACCGGAATCGATCAATAGAAAGTCTGGTTTTTCATTACGATAACGCTAGACATAGATAGAGCATGTAGCCAAATTGATCATAGTACCGAAATAAATAACGCAAATGAATAATTTAAAAAGTCAAAAGTAAGAAGTTTTTTATAATGATTATTTTCAGTAGTAAGTCCTTCCTTTGTTAGCTGACCCGGCGCTCTTTGCATTATATTACTGTCGAAGACTATAACTGCCAACTGTGAAAAATTCCAAAACTGATATGATAGTAAATTAATAGTTTACTCATAACTTCTTTTCCCTGTTATTTCTATTATATTTGATTAGTTATACTGATATACATGAAGGAGACGCACCTCACAAATAGGTGATAGAGACACGAAAATCTTAGCAATCCATGGATTCACCGTGCGGGTGCCGGGTCCATCGTGTGACAAAGAGCGAAACTCCGAGCAGCTCACGGGACTTGCGACGCGGGTGTAGGTTTAAGGGGGCCCCCTTTCGATGCGCATCAACGCTCACCTTCACTGCTCGTGTTTCCCCCTCTTCCGAGCCAGACTTGATAGGAGCCTGCGAGTGCTGCCTTTGATACTCTCTCTAGAGTAGAATTAATTGCAGCTCTCGACAGGCCAAGGTCTTTTAGTAAGTTGTATAGAGATTTTGCTGGTATACCTCTCGCTCCAACTTCTACCGCGTATAATTTGACCGTAAAGCCATTTTTAGTTATTTCGTCAGTGAGATCGTAGTATTTATTTGTTTTTATCGCGTGGTCTTTGGGTATATTCGTTTCCCACGGAACTGTAAGCTCTACAAGTATTATATGTTTAGTGTGTCTAGAGAAAAGGAAAATGTCTGGTCTAGATGAGGAAACACACACATCCTCTGGGATTTTGTAATGCTTTTCATACGTGTCCATTAAAATAGTCCAGTCAGGGGCAGAGGCTAGGATTGACAATGGTTTGCTCCTTGAGTTGTTAGTTGAGCCTTCTTTAACAAACTTAATTTGTTTTTTGTGTGTGGTCAGTCCTTTTAGGACTCTAGCTATTGAAAGACTTACTGCTTCACGTATGATTTCAAGCACTCTATCATGGCGACGTGAATAATGACCCCTATCTAGGAGCACCTTACAACCTACCAATAGATGCCTAGCTTATATCGCTCCGTTCGTTCTTGAATTGTATTACATCAAAGTAATTTTTATTCAACATGTGCCTTTATAGATACTTAATGACGTCAAACAAATTGGACTCATAAAACTTAAGAGCATAAATAAATAACCTTATAATCATGAACAAAAATCACCTGATGAATAAAAATCTATGTTGTAACTAATACCACAATTTGTTTAATGCATATCGGTAAATAATATAGAACAATTTATGTATTTCGAAATCCATTGATAATGATTCTAAAGAACTTCATATCACAGAACAGTATATTCGTCTGTGGTTCTCACATCTTGCCAGAACACGTTAATTGAACTAACAAAGGGGGCACGCCACGCCACTGGAGAAAGGTCTACTTGTTCGAACATTAAGTCATCAACTACTATTGTGAGAATAGTGAAGATTACTTTTTACAAACACTTTTTCGACGCTTGCTATAGTGTCCCAGTTATTCTTAAAAATAACAATCGAGTGATTCAATACGTGGATTGCGAAGTTTGTTCTTTGTTCGAATGAAAATCAATCATTTAAATTCTGCTATTTGAAAGGCTCTATCAATACATTGATACAAAATCTCATATGAGGATTAAAGTAGACGTAAGATCCTTTAATGGTTTCTACGTTATACTTTAGTGGATGCATTTTCGGATTGTTCACGTAAGCAATTCATTCAAATGACATTGTACGAGTAGAATGATTCGATCCAATCCATTGCAGCTCAAGAACGTCATAACAGATTTAAATGGTATATAAATGTAACAGATTTAGATATAAAAAAGTAAATGGCTATAGGATGGATTCTTCTCCATCAAAACAAAAACCAAACAACTTTTCAAATATTAGGAAAATCAGGAATCATGAAGTTATTTGTATATGTTTATTTGTAAGTATGTTATTCAATGTAGAATCATAATTCTACTAAAATTATATTATCTCAAATAATTTATATTTTAATCATAGTATTTAAGTTACTCTGCGGAATCAATCCCGCATAAATTCTGGTGTAACGAAACCTACCCGAGTGTCACTATCATAACTGTAATTCTGGTCTACTAGTCCAACCTATCTAACATTAACAACAATACCTATACAATATTATAAATTGGTAGTGGTGACAGTTCAGCTCAATATGTCTTTATCATATCGTGTTTATTTTCATGCTAGCAGGGTCGGCTAGTGGTAGTAGGGCTTTCCTAGGAGAGAAGTGCCGCCTATCTTAGAGGTGATCAGCCTTCAGCCTTGTCGCTTACTATCAGGTGAGATGAAGGTCAATATTTTTCTGTTATATAATATTGTTCGTTCATTGTACAATTTGTTCCCTATTGAAATGCTTAATTTAACTAGATCCGCTATCACAGCGCAAAAAAAATTGTCAACTTTCTATAAAACAATATATCATATATAGTTTAGTTGTTTACTTACATAAAAATATATAATTATTGATCTATCAAGTGCGTTTTTCGACAGAACGTACTTAATATTCCGGTCGAGGAGTCCTGAGTCCCGCTGGATCGAGGTCGACGAACTCGAATCCAGTCCACGTCTTACACTCGCTCGCCGCCGGCAGTCCCACGTAACAACCGCTTTGGTATACGTAACTGCATACAGTACACATAACTGACTTGCTTTACTTTTTATCAGTGTTCGGTTTGTGTTGGTTGTATATCGTAGGCTTGATATTTTCGCTGGTTGTTAGTTTATGGTCAGGACCTAGATGATGGTGTTTCCGAATCAATTCGGATCAAATGCGAATCAGATAACAGGATGGTGTTACGAAATAATACGATGCACTTTAGTTTTATAAATATATTTATATAATATAGTTTGAAGATGAATCGCTTGTTAATATCCCATGGTTGCCTTCCAGAGGCTTAAATCAATGATTTATGATATTGACAAGTAAATAGGTAATTATATAGGTTAATCCTGATTCCATTTTTATATTGTTTATAGATAAGCACGAAGCTGAAACAAGTTTGTGTTTATTTGTGTTTAAGCATATAGACACAGGGACAGTGATTATTTAGTAACCTGGTTTTCAGAAATACAAATCTTTAATCCAATTCTCTTAATAAATATTTTGCTTAGTTTAAAATTATTTCCAAATTGTGATTTATTACAGGGCTACTACTTTTAGTGAGTTCACTTATATTAACAAAATTTAGAAACGTTAAAAAAAATATACAAAGTTCGCACTTCGCCATCGATATAATGATTCCGAAATGATCCGAAATATAAATTACTATAATATTCTTTCACTGGTTTGTAGTTGTGTTAGTCATCAAATCAGCGGCAAGCTCTTACTTTTCCGCAATGCTAATATACTGTGTACATTCTACTGTGTCATTTCAAATTTCCAGAGATTGGCTGTATCTTTGCTGCTTCGATTTCCAATGTTGCCTCGTCTGGCCTTCGATCGGGACCATTGTTGATCTCCGACATTTTGTTACGCAACGAGAACGACACAGGCATGCTTATTATCGTCAATAACTTATTTCGAATAAGTCTTGTTACTTTTCTGCATCTATTGTGTGTAAAGGTAATTCTTAATATTAATTCTAAATCCTTTAGTTATTGGATGGAGTATATTTGTAAATTATATTGAACTATTGCTATACGTACTAGCAAAATATATGTATTTTTTAAATCTCAAGGATATGTTGAACAATTAGTTGTATGCACATAAAATATTTATTAATTAAAACAATTATCTATGATTTTTACACATTAATAAAGTGTGTGTGTGTGTGTGTGCGCCATCATATATTCTTTCCTTCTCTTTCTATTCATTGAGTGGTTTGCTGTTATTTTTGACCACGCATAGTTTATACATGAAACATTTGTATGATTTCATATGCGTATGACCCTGATAATAGTCCACGGGAGGTCGTAATCACAAACTCCAGTGAATAGATGTAATAGAACAGTCGGGCCGTCCGAATAATTTACTGGTTGCTGGCCACCAATTTGTGGCAATCAAGATTGACTAGCCGTATTTGTGAGAGTTGTGGTCGCCGAAGTAATGTGTATTATGTCATGAATAGTTTATCAAGTAAATACAGAGTATTTACAGTACACATAAAAAAGTATTTATCAGCTCACAGTTAGTTAGTTGTGTTATTTTGTTTGCATAATATATATGCATCATAGTTTAGCTGGGCTTCTTACACTCCGCACTTAGGCTCATGATGGGATAGCCTCTATCATACTACCGATGTTGTATGTAAAATATAATATAAATTTTCACTTTAAATGTAATATAAAGATTAAACCTCCTTCTAAAGGAGCTTGCAAAAATTCATTTATGTACCAAAATCAACTTTACAAAAGGTCATTTTCGTGTGGAGAGCAAACATAGGACTTCACATTTTAATGTAGTGATTTGAAAGCTTACATAAAATCAGCTCTACCAAGATAGTCTTATGTCTAGCTATTCTACTATTAAGTTCCACCGCGTTAGTATGATAATGATGAATATTAGCAATCAGTGTTATTTTGTTAAAGTTGTTAAAAGTTCCGTTTTCATGTAACTAGGTAATATGCGGGTATGGGAAAGCCATTTTATTGCAGAGACGGAAAGCAAAACCTGCACAATTGGTTTGACAGTGCGCTTTCTCAGATACCTACATACATCGATTATGGAAAGCATTGCACTGCGCAGGAGCCGCACGCCGCTGCGCACAGACTTCGATTGTAAACTTTTTGTCGTGAATAATTCATAGTGCGTTATTGCCACGAGCGGCCGGCACACAATCCTCACCTATTTTCTTTTCTAAGAACTGCTGCATTCGTAATAAATAACTTTGTGTTGCATAGAGTCGACCTCGACCACTACTGTTTGTGGCAATCATCGCTGAAAAGGTGCCATTATTTGCTCCATAATTCGCAGAGTGATTAATGGTCACAGTTAAACATATGCTAGGTTTGAAAGATAAACTAAATGTGTCGAACAGATGATGTGGGTAAAATGTAATACACGATAAACCGATCTCTACACTCACAACGACAATGTTATTATTAGTTCTTTTGAATGAGAGGTTGATTTAGATACATAGTGGTTCCAAGGACTTTGCATCGTTTTATACAAACTATTTTGCTACGAAATATTGCGAATACATGTGTTTGTTAGTAATGTTTGGTAGTTTGTTCTCATGTGTACATTGATTTATGTTGATAACTCTTATTATGTGATACTGATAGTTATTGATATTACCTACATATTTTTATAAGCTAACTCGTGTCAATAGAAAAAATTAAGTTGTTAAATTAGTTAAATAAATTTGTATATATGGTCACAGCTACTAAAATAATGTTGATTGAATAATTAATATTTTCTATAATAATTGTTATGTTTGAATGTTTGTTATCTTAAATAAATAAAATAATGATAACCTCATATATTGTCCACTTTATCCACTTAAAAAAGAAAATGCATGATAAAAATTCGATGCCTTTCGTGCGATTTGGTTGAATTAAAACCTTGTTAAACAAGGCTCGTTTGGGCTTCACTCTATTTTATTTTAATTTATAAATAATATCTACAATCTTTGTAAATATGTCTTGTAATAAAACATGTAGTACAATTTTCAGCCGTTTCTCTGTGTTATTTGCGTAGGAAATTGTTTTCTTTTGCAGCGGAATCTTGCGTATGACTCTACTTTGCTCCTTAAGTGTACAGACTTTAGTACAAGTCTTTGTGCCCAGTAATTAAACTGTTGATAATGCTCCCGCGGTCATGAAGTTTTACGGATGGCTTATTGCTTTTATGGCCAACGCGCGTAATGCTGACCTAAATAAGGCGATAGCGTCATCGCACCAACGCGCGAAGTGAACGGGCGTGGTCAGTGGAACTGTAGTCATTCATAATTAGGTAAGATTTTGTTATAAATACGTTTTACTGATGGAATCTCAATTATCACTTATATTCTGTAGTTCTCTAGAGCTAAATTCAGAAAAAGGCCGTTCTTTGGATTACTGATCTTTCATATTTTGACTCGTGATGCTGACTCGAAATATGTACAGAAAGCTGAGTATACAAGGTTGCAACTAAAAAAGTATTGGGGCTCTTCTTTTCTTGATTTAACGAATTAGAAAGAACACGCGAGGATATGTATTCGAAACGTTTTTGTAATTCCAGCACAGAAATGCAGAAATAATATATAGACTTAAATATTTGTATTTCAAGTGCAATAGTAATGTCTTACATGCTGTTAAGGTGGATAAAACCTTAAACTTAAACCTTGAATTTCATCGTGGTGATCGTCACTATAACATAACCCTTTATTATATTCATAAAACACACACACAAAAAAAAAAAGAAAATATCAAATGTACAAAAGGCGGCCTTATTGCTAAACAGGAATCTCTTCCAGGCAACCTAGGACCAGGGAAATATTAAAAGGAGATTTAAATATAGGATGGGTACAGTAATTGGACAGGACAATAGGCTATAACTAGATTAAGTTAAGGAATCTTTGACAGGAAGTGAACACGGACTTGATTCTTAAAGGACTCCAGCGTTCGCGCTCCCCTAATACCCTCTGGGAGAGAGTTCCACAACCGGACGGCATAAGCCGAAAAAGAATATGAAAAATAGTCGTTACTTCGGGGCGGTATATCCAGAGTCAGATTAAAATTAGAACGCAAGGCACGACATGAAGAATGGGATCGAAAAGAGAACAAAGATTTTGTTTGAAGAAACTATGTTTAAGTGTAGGAATTTCGGGAGAGACGTCGAGTACAAGACTTCGTTGAAAGTTCACATTATGTTTATCAGCAACGCAAGTGGTCTAAAACTGGGCCTAGAATCCCAGGATAATCCTGGCAATGCCATATTATGCTTATATTATTATAAGAGTATATTAGTATGACAAAATTGGTTATATCTTTTCTGTTCTAATTTGTGGCAGCTACTGCTATAAGTAATACTAATTTTGAACAAGTGTCTCGTTCTGGAATTTCTGGAGTAACAGTATTTACCGAACTGCAATTTTGGGATTTCGAAAAATCTCTTTCTTCGTGGCTGTGTATTGCGCGCGTAGCCGAAGACATCGCATGCCAGATTCACGTCGCGTTGCCTCTGGTGCATGCGTCCATGGCTACGAACCGGTTGTCAAACAACAACGCCGGCCTTCGCCGAAGTCGCCGCCGCGCCGACGGTGACGTCACCACATTTATGTCACCACCGTAATTTGCGCTCAGAACTAGCCGAATCCACAACATTCAGGAGTTTCAGGACTTAATAGTGGGCACTGTTCTCTTAAAACATTATACTTTTTTGTTCATAAAGAAGCAGATTAGTCGTATGTCTTAGAGTGCCACCAAAAACCTTAACTTCAATAGTATGTAGTCTGCGAAACCGCAATATTTTTGTTAATCACACTATACTTCGACAACTGATAAGTTAATATGTCTGGTTATAGTGATTTCGACAATTTTTCTGTCTGTCTCGCCAAGACAACAATAGCAGCACGGCAGCTTTAGCAAAAATAAGATAACCGCGCAGACAATTCACTAGCAACTATACCTTCCTTTCTTGCCGTTGTATCGACTTATCGTAAAGTAAATACACATTTTTGCGGTTTACTCCATCGCGCTTCGACGCGATATCTCATTGCATGTTTTGTCGAGTATTTCTGAAGCACTATCCAGTGCTGAAAATTTTATTTAGACTCGAGTTCCAGCGATCGCAATCCACATTATTTTGCTTACGTCACAGTGATTACATGTTATGTTTACCGTCTGTCTGGACGCTAATGAAAATGAAAATTGTTCGTGATGCTTGTAAGCTGAAGGTATTTTTTTGAAGAAATAATTTTTATTCTATTTAATATTCGATTTTGTACTGAATGTGTAGTTAAAATTAGTCTAATATAAAAAACTGTAACCATGGTCAATAATGTAGACCACTGTTTCGTAGTTCTTTAAAATTAAGGTTTAACAACCACAATTTTTATAATTGTTTTATACTGAGTTGGTGGGATTCTTGTTAGTAAAGAATCCTTAAATGTCAAGAATACTTACAGAATACGATATAATAACAGTGTCTGTAAGCTGGTGCTATGCGAATTAGCAGCGTCACATGATAATATTTGTAATAAATACACAAAATTATTTTAAACGCTAGTTTTAATTTAATCATAATGCAGTTTTATTTTGATTAATAACTTAGAAACAGTGACATGCTTGTATTGTTATCTTTTATATAACGTTTTGTAATACCTTTGTAACAACTGATATAAAAAATATTCTTTCATATATTAATATCAATAAATGTATCATGTCAAATCAAAGGAAAATTTATCAAAACTGTAGTTAAAAGCAAGGTTAGTTTAAATATATATATATACACATGTTTGGTTAGTTGTATAGACAAATTAATAAAAAATCAAAAGTGACGTAAGGTACAAATGTGTAGATATCAACAAATGAGGCGCATCCTACTCTCAAAAGTTCAGTGCCGGCCGGCGCCCACGCATTATCTCATCTCATTGACTATAATATCGCCAGAAGACATAGATTGTGCAACTTATATGACGTGAATTCTATTAGGACGGATGATGTATGCAGTGACAAATTGAATGATCATCGAAACGCATACATTGATCGCTTCGTTTGCCAAGTGTCTTCTGTTGCGTCATCGGATACGATTCTTGGAATAACACAAAATCGATATTGACAAAGATATGAAGATACTTATGAGTAAGGCGTTTTATTATTGATCTAATTATGAGATTGTTATTCTGGATGATTGATTGGAGACTAGGTGGTAAATTCGATCACAAATTTCACTTCCTTTCTTGCTGTGGATGGTCATTAGAGTCGACTAAGTAACACAGTGATTATATATCTGAAGTACTCGGACAGAAGAAAAAAATATCGGGAGAACGGGCGTGATCACGTGTATATGATATGTATGTGCTGTTTATAGGATCTTCTAATATTTGATATGTAACTTCAGAGGTATCGCAAGTGATACTATTATACGTAACACTTGCGTTACTATTCGAATGTGTACTAAATTCATCTAAAACAGCCAACCCTCGTCATATTGACTGACCAAGCATTACCGAGAAAACTAAATGAATTCACACAGTCACTGTTCTCCTTTCCAGCAACATCAACATTTTCAAGTCTGTGCACGCATATCTATAAATATGAATCCAACGTACCCACTTCTGTCTAATAAAATGTATTGCCAAGAGTTGTGGGTTGCGCGCGGCGGTCAGTGACGTTTGGTCGCAATCCCTGGCGCCACCTTCCAGTGGGCGGGGTGTGGTGTGACAGGGGTGTCCGGGTCAATATCGACTCATTACTGCTCATCGCCTGTATCGATGTCAGCTATTGATAATAATGTTACTGGTATTGAGTTATTTATTTCACTCTCTCTCTTTGTAAAAGAAGCGGGTTCTTACGCAACTTTCATACGAACATTTCACAGTCCTACGAATAAAACTTATGTAAGTGTATTTTTCTTAGGTTCAAATAATATATGGACTAGGTTGAATGTTAAAAATTACATTAGCCCAAATCCTGCATTCAAGTAATTCAATAGTTTATTTATATGAAAATTATTAAGTGTTCATTATGCACTTGTTTTTTAGAGTCTTGTTCAAAGATGAACATACGTCTTATAGTTATATCATAATATAAATAAGTACATACCTTACAACGGGCATTTATTCTGAGATCGTATAACTGTCCCGAATGGGATATTGCGCTAAAATCGATAAATGGCAGTTAACTATTCGCTTAAGCAACACTGACCACGATATTAACATTCATTAATACGCCAAATTAAAATAATAAATAGATAGATAAAAAATTATCGTTAAGGAAGCTCTCTTTCGCTCATATAGAATGTAGGATAGCTGCACTTATGTATTAGTTTATAAATAATTAATAATAATCAATCGCACATTAACAATCACTATTCTTGTGGCAGAACGATCTCGCGATATGGTCGGAGGTCATGGCAAAGCTTATGACGTCATCAACAACGTCAGATTGGATGCTAAAAAAGGATTCTTTATCCACCAGTCGGAGTCTTGCAATCGGACTTTCAAGTCTAAGTTTGGATTTGCAAGTCACGCTCGCGCTCATGCAAGAAGAGACCAGGGAATGTCTTAGTTGACAGTGGGTCGCCGTCGACGGATGCGTCTGGGAGGACATCATCATCAGGTTGTAGGTCCTTCGTTATGTCGCATCCAGTAGTAGTATCCGGTGTCTAGACATCCACATTACCTTTAATAATAGTCATCCATAAGATCTGTTATGTCATGATTTAGATTTAGATGAATAGGAAATTTGGTAATCAAAATCCGGTTAGGTTACCAAAATAAAATTTTAATCTTCGTGATAGAACATAAAATCTCGTTATAAACGAGTCCTATCTATCGCTCGATGTCGTTATTTAATCTACTGGTTCCCAAGGGCCGCTTTTAATCTCTGAGCAAACTTAAATACGTCTAGCGTGTCCTTGAGCCCATAGCGTGGACCTTGCGTTTGGTTCCATAAAACAAACTAGGTACGCTGTCGGGCTAAAGGAACGCTGAGCTGTCCAAATACGTTGACAATCTTTTGTATTTTAGAAGTTTAGGTTGCTATAATAGCTTTATCGTATCGAGTTTTAGTGTTGTTGCTGCTGGCTGGCTTGGTTTTATCGGCAGTCAGTTATCACACTTGGGGGCTTCAAAAAAGTAGAATTGGTATTATATATTTGTTTACAGGAATCATGTGATATGTTGTTGTACACATTTTATCAACCATACCAACTTTTTATTTAAAACAGAATGTGACGGGTCAACATATTATGATCCGTGTTATTATCAATTAAATATAATTCTGTATGCAGTCGTTTTCTTAGTAATTTAGTTCCAAAAGATACTAAGAGAGATTCTTAAACTTAATAAAGGAATTTTAGAACAGAAATTAACCATCCCCCCTCCCTCCTCGAAATTATAGTATCTAAGTATATTAATTAAATTGTGATTGTCCTTGAGATTAGTTTGCGAGAACTTCAGTGGGCTTGCTGCCTTGCTACCGATCCTATTGGTGTTTATTACGAGTTCTTATTTTCAGTCAGCTACGCTGCTTTAATTTTTTAATATGAACTTATAATGCTATTAGTGCTTTTATTAATGCTATACAACTCTTGCAACAATTATTGAAAAGACCTGAAGGAAAAAGAAAAATATAATGTTAAAATTGACATAAAAATATTTAACAAGTCAATTATCTGGGTATATGAGCTATTAGTCCGTCATTACCCCAAAGATGTATCCGTCATTGTGTATCTGTTTCATTTCGAGTCAGTATAGCTATTAAATTCATCAAAATGTATAGTTTGTACTAAAATGAATCCTAATTAGAGCGGATATCCCTATGTTTTTGTGGTGTAGTTTTATGTTTCGTGTCAGCGGTTTTGTTCGTTATTTATAAAGCCGCTGGATGCAGTTTGGACTGCGAGGGGAACGGCCCATCGAGGGGAACCTTAATTACGCCTCTAATTGCACCTGTTGTTACCACTGGTGGCCACGCGAGTTAGAATCATTCAGTTTGTGGTCCCACAAGTTCGTGTAATGCAGTTCAGCACATAATAAATAGATCAGATGTCCCGAATATTTCTTTATGGTTGAGTTAAGAAGTAATGTTAAAAAGTATGTTATTATATAATTCGGAACTAGTCACACTTCAATCTTCAGGTGCCGTTCGTTTGACTGGTGGATAAAGCTTTGTACTCTTTTTAAGCAATAAAATGTTTTTAATTAAATAAAGTAAATTAAGTTTTGTATTTTTTAATTACTCACTTTTTTTAAAAAGCTGAAAATATTATAAAAGAAGCTATTATTTTAGAAGTAAATACATATTCGTTTTGTTACGCATGAGTAAATAAGGTACGGTAGCTACCAACATCATTCTGGAGGTTACGCAATGTCAGATGAAAGATTTTTTTCGTGATTGTGCCTAGTTCGCGCGAGGTGTTCGGGCGCGGTGCTATATTTGGGTTAATGGATTCGTCCGCGCGGCGGCCCAGCATGGGAAGTGCCTGTTAGTTCGTCCGCCACCGCCTCTGACTGCCAGCGTACACGGACCCTCATACAGGTCTAGCTGGGTTGCTCAATGTAGCGTTGCCATTGCGATAAAAATCTGATCATTGTAAAATGCCGGACATTTCGCCCTCAAGGCTTGATATAGTCTTTTATAACAGAGGGTTGGCGCTTTGCTTACCAGACGCTGCACTATAATGTGTAACACTTTCGATTGAAAACCAAAAATGCTTGCCAAAAACTGAACAGGTCTAACGCGTGAACATTTGGCCGCATACGGCAAGCCTTAGCGGAGATGCTGTATGAAACACGCTCTGGTGTGTGGGATACATCAACATGTTGCGAAGAACGATCACTGTGCTTGTTACTGGGTGCGAAACAATATACTTTTATTGTTATTGTTCAGTTCATTAGACGGTGACCTTCCATAATACCCGACACTTTTATTCGAACCGTTACGGGATGGTTCAGATACATCTTTGAGTTTCTTCAAAGATCACGATGTTCACCTTTATAGGAACGTTAAATAAAACTTAGGTACATATGAAAAACGAACATTACATTGTTAATGGCAGGATCAACCCCTGGTTTCCAGATTCAAAAACCAATGCGACCACAGCGCGGATTTTTGAAATGAGGATTTGGCGTCATAATCTAAGCCTCAGGAAATTCTAAAATATATTAAACTTTGCATCCAATTACAATTCATTTATCTGCCCACGAGTGTGAAGCTGCAGTGGAGGAATTGGTACTGAATTAAAATTAATTAATACACTAAATTTATGAATCCTAAATGGTTAATTTTAATTTCCCTTTAGTTTAAGAATACACAAATATTTTTTTTTTTTACATTTGCTACTCCACGGACTCGTAGTCCATGCCCTTTATAATTCTTAATTTAATATTTTATTACAATTCTCTTAACTACATACATGCACTCAATTTATTTATTTTACGCAGCTAACAATATAAATACAAATACTCATTTATTTTACGCTATATATATTAACATACATACTCAAACTATGATTAAAAATAAATTTAAGACACATTGCTTAAAATCTATATCTATAGTTCGGTAAGTATTCATAAAATTCATAAATCATACATCTTTCACAAGCTTTTTGCATATACCTCTTGCCCGCTTACAAAATCGATTTTGTTGTCCAGCGATAACGTAAACATACTTCAGTCTTGTGTTGAGAGGGAAACGAGCTATATTTAACAGTGACCGACTGTTATTGTGCTTACGTCAGTTTTCTCAAGCCAGTTAGGACATTAACGAGAGCTCCGCGATCTTAGCACCTCATGTGCGGAATTTCGATTGACCAATTATACCATCTGAAAGGTCAGAAATTGGTCATAAAAGGTCAGTTAGTCTCATTAATTGGTCAGCATCAGAATTTTTTTTATAAAGGATTAAAGTTTTTCAAGGTCATTCAAAAAACCACCTATGCGCGATCGGGAAACATTCGCTGAT
The DNA here is from genome assembly GCA_036419045.1 of Scirpophaga incertulas. Lineage (NCBI taxonomy): Eukaryota > Metazoa > Arthropoda > Insecta > Lepidoptera > Crambidae > Scirpophaga > Scirpophaga incertulas. Next base: position 8,191,850 of record CM071644.1, read on the forward strand.
AATTGGTCAGCTAATATAAATAGTTGGTCAGTTTAATTTAATATTAAAAAAAATTAAAAAAGTTGTCTCTGTTCGTAACGCGCATGCTTGATGCATGATTCTATCAGGGCAGTGAGTACTTACGCACAGCTCTTTACTAATAAACCAGGCAGAGTAGGGGAAATATTTTTTTTTTATAATTTTTCTTTGATATGTACTACTATCAAATATATATACATATTAATATATATTATATATATATATATATATATATATATTATATATAATAGTGGAGAAAAGATTAGGATATTTTTTAAAATTACGTGAAGGTCAAAGTACATGCATGGGATAGTTAACTAGTTTATTTTAAAAAAGTTTATTTATATAAAAAATTAACATAAAAATTAATTTCTACAATATATTTATCATAAGTTTTTCAACCTAGCTTATACTTATACTTTAATATGCTACTTAAACTATTTCTTCTATTACTCTTCTGTTCTTTTTCTTTTATCGGTTGATTTCTCACAGCTGTATCTCTCCTAATGAAAATCGCAGCAGTCGGGTAATTGTGGGATCATGTGTGATTCGATTCGTGAAAAATATTTCCCCTACTCTGCCTGGTTTATAGTAAAGAGCTGTGCGTAAGTACTCACTGCCCTGATAGAATCATCCGGCTCAAAGCATGCGCGTTAATTACGACAGAGACAACTTTTTTAATTTTTTTAATATTAAATTAAACTGACCAACTATTTATATTAGCTGACCAATTATCAGCGAATGTTTCCCGATCGCGCATAGGTGGAGTTTTTTATTTTTTTCCGCGAATGAGGTGCTAAAATTATTAATTGACCTTGAAAACTTTAATCCTTAATAAAAAAATTCTGATGCTGACCAATTAATGAGACCAACTGACCTTTTAGACCAATTTCTGACCTTTCAGAAGGTATAAATTGGTCAATCGAAATTCCGCACATGAGGTGCTAAGATCGCGGAGCTATTAACGAGGCGTTTCTGCAGGGAAGTCAATTGTGATTTAAATACGCTTACATGCCTTCGTTCGAGCTTTTTTAGGTTATTACTTTATTATAATTTATATAGAATTATTAAAGATTTGAAGTATCTTGAGTATTTGATATTTATATACTTGGAGACGTTGAGCTTGTAAATGTTTTGTTCTTATTAAGATAACTACTTAGTTATCGACCAATCGACCATTTATACCTATATGGAAAAATTTGCGTATCTTACAAGTTGTTTCGTAAGTCACAAAACAATTGGCGAGTTTTATAGAATTTGAAAATTGTATTCTTTAAAATGCTGTTGAGACGTAACAGATACATAAAAATCGGCATTTTGAAAAAGCGATTTCGTTTTCGCTGAGTTAGGTGGCGACGAGGTCGGCCAGCGGCGCGGCGTACTGTGACGGCAAATTCCAACATCCGCACTAAATAAGAACAATAGATACATCGAAGCGTTGAAAATGGACTTTACTATTTTAGAAAAAAGATCCACTGTTTCCCATTTGATCGGCACGAGTGTCGAAGCGTGGTGGAAATTACCATCACGATCCACGACCGAGTGAGAATTGTAAATGCACAAAGCGTTCATAGCGGTGTTTGTATGCTGCGATCGTTCGATACCAGCTGTTTAATTAGGCCGATGATTTTATGATATGCGCGATGTAATGAATTCTATGTGGGATACAACATTGCGAGCAAAACCATTAATAGTGGTTATACAAACCTAGCAGATTCACAACACTGTATACAATATCTAGTAGACACATAGATCTTTAGTATAATGTAAATATAATTTGTTTATAAAGTAAAAACAATGTGATCTTTTTAAATTGTTTTGCTAATTGTAAATTAGTTTTTTTTTGTCTCAAACAATACTGCCAGTATTTAGTTTAATGTCTGTTGACATGTGTTGTAGTTCTTCTTTCCTTTTTAATCAATTAATAAAAAAATCGGTCAAGTGCGAGTCGAACTCGCGCAACGAGGGTTCCGTACAAATTTGTCGACATGTATGTAAATTGTTCGTTCGTTACTAGAATTAAGTCTCAAAGACTTTTCCTGTTTTTCCCAATTATATTGTATTTTTTTTTGTGACTAACTACAAATTTACGGATTTCTGAGTTTTTCTTTTACTTGTGCTACATGACATTCCTACTTGCCAAATTTCATGATTCTATGTCAACGGAAAGTACCCTTATGGGTTTTGATTCCCTTGCAAATGTCAAAATATGCAATATAAATGGAACATATACCTATCAAATCATTTTATTGCGTTGATTTAGCAATTTGATTTTTTCACTGCTTTGAGAGATAGGAGACTTGAGTATGTGATATTAATTTCAGCTTGATATCTCGACGCGTTTCTGAGAAAAAGGTCTTGGCAGACAGACGAACGGACAACAAAGTGATCTTATAAGGTTCCGTTATTACCTTTGGAGGTACGGGACCCTAAAAAGTGAATAACTATTGTATTTATTAAACTTATAACAGCTATAGATAACAATGATTAAAGAACATACAAATAAAATATATCTGCAAGATCCTCATCTGATGCTTGATGGCTGTTGAATCATCTCTTTGCATAGCGAGGCTTATACGTAGTGCTGTCTGCATAGTGCGTCGCTGCGTAGTTTTGTCAGTAGCCATGTCTGAAAGACGTTCAACAATCTCTTGAAAAACACGCAGCAAAGATTATGCAGAAATGACAGTTGCACGTGGCTTCATTGACGTAGCTAGAACATAGGAAGTGGCAAGTGTGTCGCAGGGCTCAGGTTCCGTCCCATATTAAAGCACGAACCGTCTTCCAGGTCACCCAGTTATTACGTCAAGTTTTTTACTATTAACAAGAGCAAAATTCATCCTTAGGTATCTACACAGCGCTCATGTTGAACCAATTAGTCATCAGAACTAAGTTCACCAGACTATATTGTAAATTTCGCATTGTTAGATGTATTTGCTGAATAACAGTTTTCATCTGTTATTTTTTACGATTGACTAATATTTTACAGCACCAATATATCTTATGAAATCTTTTGTCGGGTCAAAACTATGGAAACTTAACTAACAGTTGTGTAAAAGCAATTATCTAGACACGATCCAAAACAAAGTTACAAAGTTAATACTCTATTAGCTAGGTTTCGTCAACAACCTTAACTTTTTTTGTCTACTCAAATAATGAATCGTAAGAAGTCATCGCAAATAAGTGAGAGAGTAGTACCACGGAATACATAAATGTGGTAGGTACCTACCTATAGCTTCTCGCCACGGTACATTAGACGCCACAATCAGCTACTGCGACTAGCTGCATAACGGTATTCTCATTACAACCTTAGCGTAAGTAAACGTGAAATAGATTGCCGTGTAATGATTCTCGTGGGGGGAAACCGTACATGTATCTCACGAATTATGCGTGTTCGATACGGCGCTAACGTATCGATCGATTAAGCTATTAATTACCATAATAGTATGCTGTCTGACTTTGTTTGTAAACATTGATGGATTTCGAAAAATACGATACTAAATAATCTCAAAATCCAAAGCATAATGTGCCATTTGAAATTTAATGTTGATCTTGGAAGCTTGAATTTGTTGATACAACAGATTTATGGCTATGTCATTGTTACTTGAAGAGAGAAATAATTAACAGTCGAACTTTCAGGGTCATTCTCTATTAAATATGACTGATTCTTTTTACACGTTCACGGGAGTTAGGTTATAACAATATTTATGTACAGTCGGCAACATGTTCAGCTTTACATTTGCACTAATGAATCCGTCGCTATTACGAATTACATACGGAGCTATTTCAAGGTCACGCGTATATACAATCTCACGCCGATATGGGTAGACAGGCTAATGACTATATTCCCTTAGTCTGCACTTATGACATCCACAACATCAAAGAAATCGAAGACACCTGTATTTTCGTGAACGTCACGTCACCGCACAGACTTCATTATTGCTATCAAGTTAATTGTTACCAAGCGCGAAACGTTATCTTGGAAGATAATGGCAAAGTGAGATACGCTTTGTTGTGTGTGATATTATGTACCTACACAATAAAAGTCGGTGAAAAAGTCCCGTTGTGTCAGCGTGGCAGCGTAAAAGGAATAGGATATCCGCAGCATAAGCCGGCTTACGAGGGCTTACTGTGAACACTGGCGTGTCGCCGCTCGTCGCCGCCCCCCGTGTCCCTGTAATGATTGCGTGATGTCTAGCCGTACTGCAGACGTGGTGTGACTACATGGCTTGCGACTAAAAGTTAATCAATATGAACTGTATAGTGTTTCATATTTTGTTATTAGTTGACCCTTAGAAAAGATTTGTTACCTAAAAGCAAGTTGTTAATTTGGAGTCCCTTAAGTTTTAACATCCTCGATCAGAAAGGGTTTCAGTCTCATTATACGATTTGTTCATTTATGATCGTGTTTGTGGAAGAACTTAAATTTGGCATAATAATAATTAAAAAAGATTGTTCTAGAAACAAAAAAAAAACCAATGCAAAATTACATAAATAGGTGAAACTAAAATAGGCAACCCATACTTGCTAAATACACGTTATTTAATATGAAGCGTACAAATATACGTATACGTTCAAAATGTAACTGTGTTTTAAAAAAACGCGTTGTGGTTAAATGTAAATCATACGCAAAACTATTTTGCTCTCGGGTGAACTACATTGAATTCCGTACGTACTTAGTATTTTATAGTTTAATCTCTTACTACTTTCGAGATTCAATATTGTTATCTGAGTTCGGTATTCAAAATAATTCTTTCGTTTCAAAAATATATATTTAGTTACAATTTTTATACATTTTTTTACTAATGTCTTTCTATTAGAATATGTTCACGAAATATATATCTACTAAGATTAAACGTTGTTAGCATTTCACAATGGTACATATTGTTAAATCAAGTAGAACAATTAATTATTCTAGGCCTTAAAAAGTTTAAAAACTAGTATTGGCAAACGTGGTTTGGGCCTGCGATTGTAGGTACAAGTCGGCGACTATTGCGGTTAAACTGTTTAACAGCTGTGGTACTTCTTGGTGTCGTAATAAAGTCTATGCTTGTCTTTATATTTAAAGATGGCAACTGTGCCATCGTGGATCGTCGACGCCATGTCTGCCTCGCTGGGTCAACGCCCTTCGTTGGGCCCCATGGTGTTTAATGTTTTGTTTTACGGTTTGATGGTGACAATAATTGAAGTTCATCAAACTTATGCGGTACTTAAAATGTAGGGGCTATTAAAAACAGATACATCACGTAGGCAGCAGCAGCAGTGTCCCATGTTCTATTTCATTTTTAAAGGGCTTAATTTGTTTCTACCTTTCATAAGAAACTTGATTGTATTGTATTGATTTTAGTATAGAATTGATATACATATATATGTACTACATATAAAACTAATTTATGTATTTTGATGTGATAAGGAGAAAAATTGTTGTTTTTTCTATAGCAATACTAACTGGTGCCCATGACTTCGTCTGAGCAGCATTAGTAGTTTGAGTAACTATATTAGCGTAGCGTGAAAAATAAATATACGTATTATAAATTGTAGCCTATGTGTTACTCTGATGTATAAGCTATATTACAGTAAAGTTTCATTAAATTCCATTAAATAGTTTTTACGTGAAACAGTAACAAACATCCAAACTTTCTCCTTTATAACAGTAGGGATATTGACACAAACTAACGGCCTATCTGTTGGCGGTAGCAGCGGTAGCGCAGCAAATTATCTGCAATCCCCACAAATATACAGTGAACGTTGCCAACTTGTGACATAAGATGTATGGTACGATATCCAGTAATTTCACTGCGTATCTCACCCTTCAAACCAGAACACTGCTGCCTCGCGGCAGTAATTAGTGAGACAGAGGGCCCTGACGACCCTGGTATAGATAGTTCCGGTTTGTTATTTATTATTTAAAAAATCTTACGTCTCTTTTCCATGGGGGTGGATCTTTAACATACTTCTCCGAACTTTCATTAGGACTTGTCGGTTACGGGTATTCTTGACCAATTAGGATATCTCCTATTTGAGTCATTTAAGTTTCTCCTTACCAACTTGATTTTCATTGATTGAATGTTTTTCTATTATTAGTCTTAGTTTGTAGTTATCCTTCCTCAATAGATGACTTATCTTACGCTAAATATTTTTTTTTGGACTTCAGCAAGTTATAAAGTAATAAATTGTTATATTTGTTACTTTGTTCTACTTCAGAGAATAAGTGCAGTTGTTTAGGAGTGGCGATAATTTATCAGATATTTCCCTTATCTGTCACCTCGATAAATAAAACTGTGCCCATTGTAGATACTGTGGTCGTGTATGAAAGCTGTTTGTTATATTTTATGTTCTGCGTGAGTCATTGCATTTTAGGTTTTGTGTAGTTTATTTTGATCACCACCCGTAACCGCAGAGAGTTCATCCGTATCACCTGAATCCGATCTGATCTAGCACAGTTCGGTTTCAGCGTTTATTTCTTCCACGTGCCTGTAGACTGGAATGAGTCTTCAGATTGCATTGCAGTCTGAAGACTCATTACTATATCAGGTGGGCTACTAATGGCATTAAAATAACATTTCTTATTATATTGTGACATCAGTCAAACCTAATAATAAACTCAAGGCAAGGTTTGCTTTATCTCCCAACTAACCAGATTGGTTATGGTGTTTTGAAATCAATCTGATGTGAACGATTACTTACAATAATAATTACTGTCCTAAATAATCAGGTAATTGATATTTTTTGTACAGTTTCAAAGATAAATTTGAATTTATTTTAATATAATCGATCACTTAATATTAATTAATAACCGAGTGTGGGTCATTTTATATTACAAATAGACATTACTTTAGAATGTAGTTTAATGTATTGTATTAAGCTATATGAAGTAAGGGTTTATAGGTTTCTGCCAAGCTCCTAAAATGAAGAGTTTGCAGAATGTTCAATCTCACAGACAGATATAGGGCGTATCTTTAGTGGTAAACTATTGAATAAATGTTTATTCTCATCACAAAAGTCACTGAAGTTGTTTTTCATAAATAGCACACATTGACCTATTTTATTTATGTCTTCGTACTTGTATCTGAATCGCATTTTACATACTGGGCCATATTACATAAACGTAGATTGTGGTGATTACCTGCCACCGGGACTTTTAAAAAGAGAGATATATAGAGGGGCAGTGTCGGAAGATTAACGTAAATCCAATTACGCTAAAACAATATAAAACGATGTCGTCACTGAAATAAATTTCGGCATTGTTGTACGGCATTGTAGGGCAGTGGGCGGAGTCGACTTTAATGTACAAAATAATTATTACGGCATCAACTTTTAAAAAAAATGATTAAATCAATTTACAAATATAAAACAATTTACAACTTTTTCTACGCCATATTAATGATATGCAATCCTGACATCTTTGGATAAGCCGATGATAGCAAAGTTGGGAGGGTTACAAAGAGGGTTCAAGTTAAGTTCAATGGCTCCAAACCCAGGTGTGCTTCTGTAGCACTAAGCGGAGCCCGTTGAATTTGGCCTTTGACCTTGATATATTGTTTCTTATATTTCTCCCATCGCAAAAATCCAAAATCCAAAAATATCTTCATAGAGGAATCAGCGATTTGTTGCGTTAACCACATTATTTTATAGTTTGGAAGTTTTAGTTTATGCTCTACCTCCAATAGATCACTTTTCTAAGTTAATTTGTTTTTTATTGCCAACAGAGGTTGAAGGTGGCGCGGTGAGCAGCACGCCGCCATGACGACCGACATCTCGGTGTCCCGATGGGACCCGTCCATCGGCCACGGGCAGGAGCTAATAGAAGAGTTCGAATACGATGGCGGCAACTCCTCGTCGAGGCTCTTCGAACGATCGCGCATCAAAGCGCTAGCCGGTGAGCTGATTAATGTAGCAACGTCGATTACTATTGATGAGCGGAATGTGGTTCACCGTATGCGAACTTACGATAATAAGTTTAAATTCGTCCATATCCCGGTTATTCTAACCGCACTTTCGCGGTGAGGATAGGCCGCAATTTGTACACATGTTTAACAAGATTTATAGCATCTTGTCCACGGAGTTCAGAGTTGTGGCGGGATGAGGTAGCAGATATAATCGGGGATGCGAGCAGTGTGGCGGGTTGCTGAGCTTTATTTTCAGACTAATACTGCATGACCCCGCCAACACAGTGAAATTAAGTGTTCCGAGTCTTCTGGCGCTAACTAGCTAGGTGCAAATATACAGTTGGAATGTAATTAATTTGATTGCAGTAAAACTGTAAACTAACCGCACAGCCCAATAAGAACTCTCATGTCGTAAAAAAATTACCTACAATTTTTGTTGAAGTGACGGTGCGTATGTGTTAGTAGTACCTACTAACCTACCCCTGCCTCACAGAAGACCGCAGTTTATTTTTTTTTTGTTTCTGTTACTGAGTGAGGTTTTCAGCGTTCATCGGAGAGATCAGTTGTAATGATTCTGGTTACGTGTGCTAAGTTGCTATCTGTTCGGGTTTAGTTGTCCAAATGTTTTCCAAAAATTGCCTGCATTTTATAGGTTTTTTTAGCCAACTAAAACAAACCTCCTCTGTATTGTTCACCGATTGCTAAAAAATGCGAGGGAAATGGCTGAGCTGTTAGACTGTATCGCAGGTGGTGTTTGTCCTTTTCTAGGAATGGTTTTTGCTATGAACGTCATAGGTTATAGTGATCGCTAAAATTTTGACCACTAATGAAACTATTGTCATTAGTGGTCAAAAAGCCTGTCGACTATTGCATTTCGATTTCGGTGGTAATGAGAACCGGACTATGGAAGAGACTCCGGTCACCTGCCTTCTCAAAGCCTCCTAATTGATTTTAAATATGGCAGGTGGTGACTCGCCGCTCACTAAATGAGCTCCCCAAAAATGCAGACCAATATTGGTGCGAAGAGAGCAACATTGGTGTGAACGGCTAAGGGTGTAGAGAGGTGTGTCTGCGACAGTGATCGAGACGCCGTCGGCGTTATGACATTATTACACTAAATTCACCCTTCGAGCATCTGCTCTTGCGACTCCACTCTGTCCGGCTGGTTAAGGCAAGACAGAGGCGGGTGGCATACGCCCCCCTGAAGCACATCGGTACCCTCGGTGACGCAACTCACCGACAGCTCGCCACAAGCTGCCCTGAGGGAGACTGACTACACTGATGGGGCATTTATGGCAGTTAAGGGGCGTTAAATGCCCCACCAGCAGGCGATGGGGTCGTTACTTCCCTATTATTATTACGTACCGTAAGATCGGTCGATGTGGAGATCCTTGCAGGCTTATGTCCAACAATGGGTGTATCTTTGCTATAATGATAGCGACGAATCAATAAAGTCATTTGCTATATAAACCGATTACTTTGTAATACTATAATGAGTTATTTATTAAATGTAGCTTATCACACACAGACACCACAAATTTCCGGTTTCCCTTTATTTTCAGGGATTGCAAACCATTTAAAGCGTATCTTTTTATTGCCATTAAAAAATAACATTTCATACTTATACTTCAATGTTATCACTTCATTTATACTATATTTTTCTTCTTATGGTCGTTTGTGATTACTCTATGATACGAGATTTGCGTTATCAGTGATCGCGCCACTATCGGAGTTAAACAAATTCTTTAGTGAATCTTCGACAGAGTTAACATGCTCTCTTAGTTTAGTTATAGTTTAGTACCATGAAAGTGATGTGAGCGAAGTTAAACAATCGTGTATGTAATATACGCTATGTGATATAAATTAAAACCGGTAACAGTGTTGGCGACATCTGGAGCGTTTGTATCGAATATCCTTGTGCCGTGAGCAGTTGAATTTTGTCGCTCTAATTGTTGGCGTTCTTTCGCGTGGCCCGTGGTGTCGGCGCTGGTCAGTCGGCTGTTGGCTGGCGACATGACGTCCACCGAGTGCTACGATCTCATCAAGCGTGGCGTGGACATAGAGGTGCCTGGCCTGGAGGCGTACTATGACAAGGTCGTGCTAGAGCTTCGAGGTTCGTGTGATGATACAAGTTCGCGCGGCTATGTGTACATGTATCGACACGCGTTGTGTGTGAAATTTACCCGTGCCAAATTTTTAGGATTGTAGTTACGGTTCGTTGCATAATTTTGTTGAGAACGTGCTTACTGTGAAACGATTAATTTCATAAATAACTTGTCACCTTATGTGTCCGTTGTGCTCTACAATAGCTGAGCAGTGTAAAATCTATAAATAATTCTAATGCTGCGTTGCTTTTCCTTGTTCGTTCTATTAGTTTAACTTTATTTATTTGACCTTAGGATTTAAGTTTTAAAAGATTATACTTGTTTTGATTTAAAGAGGTACTATTTGCTATATTATTATAAATATATTTGTGTTAGATTTCTAAAGAGCCAAGCAGTGATAGATTTGTAGCCTTGCCTTTACACAAAATATTCCCAATGAGTGGATATTCTCGGTGTTGATTCTTATTGCCCGCTTTTGCGGAGCAATTACGACACGAACTTAATCAGTAAAGCGCCGTGCGGTATTACGCAAATGGAATATGGTTTTAATCGAAACTGTCAGTTTTCAAACATCGACTTATATAAAATATTATAATTATTATCATCATCATAGCCCATAAATATACCCACCGAGGGACACGAGCCTACTATAATTATGTATAGTGTTAGTCAACCACGCTGGCATAGTGCGGATTGGTTGACATAAATTATAAATAAATATGATAAACATACAAATATAAAAATAAAATATAGCAACGTTTAACCGATGTAGAGGTATATTGGTACTTTACGGTCTAGAGCATGCGAACCGAGAGGCAACTAGATCCCGATATAATGTTACGGTATCAGTTACCGAACCCTACACCCCGAGGTGCTAGCGTTATTGCGATGTCCGCGGCGGCTGCAGGCGGGCGCAGGGCGCTCGGCGGCGGCGGCGGTACCTCCCAGCCCATCTGGTCGCCAGCGCGCGGACGACCCCACTGGCGGTTGATGTGTTAACAATCACACCTTTATACACACTAAGTTATTATGAACGTTTACCTTGTACATTTCTTTGTCGATCCTCCAGGTCTGTTGAGTTTTGTCGCGTCGAATTTTTGTATTTTATATAGATTGTGATTTTGTATTGCTCTTGTTTTGATTGCACACATTACACAGAATATCACTATGCGTAATCATGTTATTTTTCTGTGATAGGTAATTAAAGAATTATGTAATAACTTTTTAAAAGCAAAATATATGTAATTAGTACTTGAGTTTTAATTATATGCACGTTATTGTCAGTTTTCCTAGTACTGAACCTACATTTGATATCTCAGTTATAGAAAAAATATGAACACTCAAAACGTGCTGACTACCTACTTGATTTTCTTAATGATATGATTTTTAAAAAGGTTTTGAAGTTTTTCTGCGGTATAATAAGGCTTCGCTATTAAAAGTTGCATGTTGTTTACAAAAACAACTCTCAAAGCTTACCATAAATACAAATGCACGGTAATCCTAAATCCTTAATATGAAATCGGACAGTTTGTTAAAAAAGCCTTTTATTACTTTCAGACGAACGAGAAAGTGTACAAAAGAAGACGTTTCAAAAATGGGTGAACTCGCACTTGGTCCGCGTGGGGTGTCGCATCGGCGACCTGTATGTGGACATGCGGGATGGCAAAATGTTGATCAAGCTGCTGGAGGTGCTCTCCGGCGAGAGACTGGTAAGTTTCTTTTGTCAATAACACATAACGTCCACTTGATTCCCACACAACATAAATTTCTCTTAATTCGCACACAAATTCCATTTTTTTATATTAATTTCTCTTTTTCCACACTAAACTTCCTTTCGATCCGCACAGAACGTATTATTTATTGTTTCACTTAGCGACCGCTTTTTAAGTAGACAACGTTCTTTTGTTGTGAACTTAGTGTCCGCTTGTGTTGAACAACAGTCTTACTGATAGCGGCAATTTATTCCTCACACAGTTTTCTTATTCTGCACAACCTCCTCTGGCCAATTGGATTTTTTCCAGAGATTCATTCCTCGCTTGTTTCAGGTGCGCTTGCATAAGACTGGCATTTCACCACATTTCGTTTACACCTCCAAAAAGAATCTATTACGCCTTCCACTGCACATCAACCACGTTTACTCATCATCGCATTTCGTTACTAGAGGAAATACAGCCCTGCATCCAAATAAATTAGTATATTTATTAGTATATTATTCTAAATTGCATTTTCCGTTCATTTGAAATTACCCGAAAATCACCACTACTCTAGTTTCAAGGTTATGTAGCTAAAATAAACCGAAGATCGGACATTCACATATGCATGTATAATTTATCACAAAGCTTATACGCTCGTATCGCCAAGGTCCACAACATCGTTCCTTTTCAATGAGCACTTTATATTGCACGCACTGTCTGCGTCTGTTGCAGACGATTACAATGATGTGTCAGAATTGATTTCGAATGAAGTATTTAGATCATAACGAAGCCTTTCGCGGGGTCTCCCCCGAGCCTTTTTTTCCCTCTGGATAGAAGCTGACAATCCTCATGGATACTACCGCAACCAAGTGCCACGGAGATTATGTCGGACTCCTGACAAATCGACGCGGCTCTATCCGAAAGATCTACCGACTAAACTGAGCCTGAGCCGTTGGTCCTAATGACCCTATGGCTCGACATGATAATATCACACGAGCCTAACATGGCGGTAATGTTTATGCACAATATAAAGAATTGACTTTTTATTGGTTACTATTTTTTGTTTTCACATTTAATTTCTCCCAGGACTAGCATTCGTAACAACGGGTTAACTAAATACTAAAATTTACTAGATAGAGATCTGAAAAGTTGTTTCATTTCAATTGCAATGCCGAATGAAAAAGAATTGAATTACGTACTTTATTTTTAAAAGATCTAATGTTTTCTACTTTTCAGTGTAGCTTACCTACTGACTGAACAAGCTCCATCCCATATAGTTCAATTTGCACCATTTAAATATCTATGGCATGATCATGACCTTTATTTAATACGTGGATGTTTTGTCATTTGGTACGCCAATATATCGTCAATATACGTCTGATATATTATTATACTTGACTTATCGTTCCCTTATCGCGATGGAGGGAATTCTATATATGTATGTATAAATATATATTGACATAGGTCTTTGTGAATACCCATCACCGCTGTGGCCTATTTATCAGAGGAGTGCATGCTGAGATCGTAGAACTTTGAACAAGTGTCCATCACAATAGGGTCTTAAACCTCTGTCAATAAGTGCGTCAGTGATATTCAAAATTTAACTTATTAATGCATTTATTTACTGTACCAGTTTCGTTTTTTAGGGGTTATTTCTCTTCTTTTTTCCCCTTAAGAACTTCTTTCGTTTTTTCTTTATAAAAATAACATATGAGCTGACAGTTAATATAGGCATTTATTTTCAGCCAAGACCGACAAAAGGCAAAATGCGCATTCACTGCCTGGAGAATGTGGACAAGGCGCTGCAGTTCTTGCGCGAGCAGCGCGTGCATCTGGAAAATATGGGCTCTCATGACATCGTGGACGGCAACCCTCGGCTGAATCTCGGCCTTATATGGACTATTATTCTGCGCTTCCAAGTAAGGACACTTTCGAATTTTTATGATTTGGATTCATTATTGTTTAAACATGATATTCCTTAGACTTCCTTGTCTCAAACGCTGATTTGCGTAATACCTTCTTAAGATCACACATACTGGCCTGCCTGCCTTGTCACCAAGTCTGTGGCTACCGTTCTAACGCAAACTAATTTACTGATTCAAAGGACAATTATTGAAAATGGACTGGGACCATAGTTTATATTCCCTCTTCCCGTTTAAGACAGACTTGTAAAGCACCATGCAAAAGTTACAGCTTTGCAAGGTGATGCTGGCTAGTGAGCAAGATTTTCCTGCCCGCCATAAAATTTTTTGCAACTACCTTCAGGAAGATTCAATCATCAACTCGATACAAAAATATTCGTGATAGCTGGTTATATATATATGTCATGATGAATACACACTAATGAAAATATTCATGATATGTTCATAGCAATACAAATCGACTTTGCGTACTTTTATCACGATACGACTACATAGTGTAGCTCATTAATTACTGCTTTCACTACAAGTACAAAATAAAAGATTTTAAATATATGTCAAAACACAAAACCTGATATTAAATGGTTATCATTGCCCTTGTTTGCTTGCGACTATAAAACAAAGTACTTGCATGTACATTTTTAAACTAACAACCACAATGAGTGAGTAGGCATAGTCATGGCGTTGCGAATATCTTTTAAACTATGACCCATGGTTGAAGTTAGTGACCACGATAAAGTAATAGATATGATTAATAAAAATACGTAACACCCGCGGTGCCAAATTAATATATATGCGTGTGTGAGGGGGATGTGCTGATATTGCTGCATCCACCTCTCATTAGTGTTTTTATGATATACGGGGATGATAACTGATAATAAAACTTCCCGGAGTGGCTGCTAAATACACACTGATTTATTACTTTAAAGACGCTACACAGTACAGCTCGCGTAACCCGAGCAGGCATACAATAACGCTCCGCATGCAGTTTACCTGAGTTGCTAATATCGTGCGGGCTTGCCCGTACATCCTGCCCACACAAAAAGATACAAAAAGTATGAAAACTAAGAATAAATTGATAACTAAACAATGCTCATGTATATTAAGTTTTAAATGATATAAAATTACCAAACTATGCTAGGGTGATAAAAAACACAATATTAAAAAGTTAAAGCTAAATCTAAATTGTTTCGTCACTTTTCTTCACTAAGTTTGACGTTCACTGATCGCGAGGAAACCATGGGCGAGGTTCCCTTATTGACACTCGTTGCCTTAATAGGTTTTGATATATAGTTAGTATCACGCATAGACACAAAACTTCCGGTCGATCTCCTGCGGGAGCGAGACGCACCCGTAGTCCTAGATTGCGTAGTCCTCGACGCGTCCTCGTCCTCGGTTGCGGCCGCGTTTGTTTGTTGCTCGGAAGATAAATGAGTCATGGGCAGCACTTCCACTGACATATTCGTAGCTCTCCTTTTAAACTTGATTACCAGAAATACTATGATACAACATAATATGAGCAGTAATAACAACATAAAATATGATATAGAGTAATGATGAACATCATGGATGGACAAGTTGTTATCAGACCTTTGAGACTGTTCCTTTAGATTATTGATCTGTTCCCTGACTTGATTCCACATTTCATCATGATTCTCCAGCTCCGTGAAGTTTTCGGAAATTGATGTGTTAATGACATTATTAAGCAAAGACAACTTAGGTGTAAGAAGTAAATTTGTTTGCGTTTTCATATGATGCATCAGATTTTTATGAGCATATATAGTATAACTGTTTGTTTTCAGCGAGCAACCCTGACCTAAGGAGATTATGCCATTGCCACTTAGCGCGGTCATTGCCGTATCATGATAACAGAAAATGCGTACTGTGCATTCCTCGCAACAGGAATAGAGCCAGGCGGTGGGATCGCGTAATTTTATCCATTGAACGCTGCAGATAGAGACATGTTTTCTGCAAGAAACAGCATTATCTAATGATTTCAAATCACATAATGATTGTTTTAATTGAAGATTATAAATTGGTTTATTTAATGAACATAAGATCTTTTCACTCAAAGTGTGGATGCATGATAATAAATCTATTTCTCCTATAAAAAAGGCAATATCCTTTTGTGCATTGTAAGCAATATACGGTGATAAAGGTTGTATGTGAATTTGCTTGTCGCTACTTTTTGAGGAACATTAATTATTGCATCTAGTTCAAAAATATCATTGGTGGTCAATGGTATTTTGATTTCTATTATCAAGTAGTTTTCATGCACTCTTGCTGACATGGTAAGTATCTTATATAGATTTCTGATGCTATCTTTCTCAACGGGTACGATTAATTCACCTCGTATTTGTCCAGAAATTATGTTTACCTGATGCTCCAATTGCTGAGGTGACAAAAGATGTATATCTGTTTTTCCATGACTGATATCTGTCACTGTGTCTAACAAGGACTGCTGAATGCGTCTTATGTTTGATATAATAATATTTGCGACTAATGACGCTGACGTCAGATATAGTGCATTTCGATTATCTTGTATAGCCTGGTTAGTGGTCACTGTGTTATTCTGCACAAATTGTTTAATAAATGTAAATTGTTTTTTCATTACTTCTTCACTTCGTTTAAAAATGTTATATTCCGACTCCATAACTGTTGTTTGATTTTTTATCAGTTGTTGTAGGTGATTTTCATTAAGTGCTATTTTCTCAATATCTCGTTTATATGAGTCAGCGAAACTTTGATCTAAGACTCCGAACAATGTATTTGCTATGGTACCCACACCATTAATCAGACCACGTTTTTTACGGCTTAAAGTGTGATATTTTAACAAGGAATTGTAGTGATCTATTTCGTCTAATTCATGCTCTAATTGTAAAATCAAGTTTTTGTGGATCGAACTGTCAATGGTACTTAAATGCTTAATGTGAGCTACGTACTTCTTGACTTCATTAATACCTTGCCAATAACTAGACATATTATAAAATACAATCAATTTCCATTCATCTTTGATAAGTTGTAAGTCGGATAATCTATCGAAATAAAAAACTTGATTTTTATTAAATTGTGTTATGTTGTAAATACTAGATTTTAATTGAACACTAGGCGTAATAAATGTAAATAATAAGAATAAGGTTGTTACAAATAAGTTTTTAAACGCTCTCTTCCTAGTTTCTTCGTTTGGGTGGGGATGGATTCTGTAGAGGTTCGTTATTGCTTGTTATTGGAGTGGGATCAGGTTGTCGAAAGGGCTTATGTGATATTTCGTCATCGATAGGTAAACGAATTAATTTAATGACAGGACGTTGAATGATATTATTTCTACACCTTAAACTAACTACCCTTACGTAACCGTCCTGCCCTGGGTGTAACTTTTCTATGCGACCTAGAGCCCATTTACCCGGTGGAATATTGTCATCCTTGACCAGCACTATGTCACCTACTTCAAGATTTTTGGTTGGACGTGTCCATTTCGACCTAGTTAGGAGTTGTTGTAAATACTCCGTTGACCATTTTTTATCAATAAAAGGATTTAAAGTTATTAATTTAGAACTGGAGTGTACATAATCTTTTTGTCGAATATGATATAAGTCGTCCTTGAAATCTTGCTCCTGAATAACCTTTATAATGAATTGATACGCATTCGATACTTCTAATGATGATAAAAATTGCCTGTAAATGACATCACATTGCCTTTTACGAATTCGAGCTATGAAACGGGATATCCAAGCAACAATATTTACAACACGTGTTAAGGAACCATGATTAAGTAAAAGGTCTATGATAAATGAGTTGTTTATAGAATTATTTTTTAAGACTATATTTACATTAATTTTCTTTGCTTCGATAGTTGGTGTCTGATATACTTGATTACTGATCACTGTAGGGTCAAAATTGATAAGCCATTTAGGCCCTGACCACCACAAAGAATGCTCTATCAGAACGTCCACAGATAGACCTCTTGTGGCACAGTCTGCCGCGTTATCTTCCGATCTCACGTGATGCCAGTATGATGACGGAATGACGGTAAGTATCTGTCTAACACGGTTAGCCACAAAAGGTTTCCATTTTGATATATCGCCCTTTATCCAACCTAACACGACCATCGAGTCTGACCAGGCATGGATTATGATATTATGATATGATGACTCGATGACCTTACGTACTAGTTGTGATAAAAGCAATGCCCCGCATAATTCAAGACGAGGTAATGATTGTTTTTTCGTCATTGGCACTAGTTTTGTTTTCGCGGTGACTAGGGTAAGTGTGTAGTTGCCCTTATGATCTTTGTTACGTGCGTAAACCGCACACGCTATAGCTTTCTCGGATGCGTCACAAAACGCATGTAACTCAGAATGTTCATTTAATTGGCCAGTATAACGCGGTATAATGATTTTATTAATATTTTGAAAATCCTTTTTTAACAAAGACCACTCTTTCTGAATATCTGATGATAAAGTATGATCCCAGTCTGTCTGTGATGATAACCAAGTCTTTTGAAATAGCAACTTGGCTCTGATAGTAAGTGGGGACAGCCAGCCGACAGGGTCAAATAGCTTAGATATCTCAGAGAGTAATTGTCTTTTTGTGATATTTGTTTTGTCGTAACTTAGACTATAATTAAATGTAAATGTATCTGAAGACGGATTCCATACAAGGCCAAGTGTTTTTCGCGATTCACCATATTTGAATTCATATGGGCTATTTAACTGATACATGTTAAGGTCATGTAGTAATTTAGGCTCATTGCTTGACCATTTACGCAAATTCATACCTGCGCTTTTAAGCATGTTGATCAATTGGTTCTGTAGTTGTTTAGCAGATAGTATAGAGTTTTCGCCACATAACACGTCATCCATAAACATAAATTTTTGTAATACTTGAGCCGCTAATGGATAGGACACGGCTTCGTCCTTCGCGAGTTGACGAAGCGTTCGCATTGCCAAGAATGGGGCTGCTTTGGTTCCGTACGTGACGGTGGCAAGACGATATTCGCGGAGTAATTCACTAGGAGTGTCCCGCCATACTATGGTTTGTAAATGCTGATCACACTCACGGATTCGGATTTGGCGGAACATCTTTTCGATGTCCGCAGTTATAACGTATCTATGAGTTCTCCAATTTAAAAGTAAACTTAACAGATCGCTTTGTAAATTGGGCCCACTGTGCATAAGATCGTTGAGGCTACTGCCTGATGAGCTTTTTGATGACGCATTAAAAACTACTCGCAGTCGAGTTGTACTTGAGTCAGGCTTCTCTACTCCGTGATGAGGAAGAAAATATGAATTTGACTGAATATTGCTAGATCTAACCTCATTCATGTGCCCTAACTCTTTATAATCATGAATAAATTTTTTATAGTTGTCCGCAAATGATTCGTTTTTCAACATCTTTTTTTCTAACTGTTGAAACTGTGCGACAGCCTTTGGTTTCGACGACCCTAATTGATTTTGATAGGAAGGTAGCATAGGTAACGCTACTTCGTATCTCCCGCTACTTAATCGCCTTGTAGTGGCTTGATAAAAATCCTCACAATACTGCTCGGATTCACTAACGTTGGGTGAAGAGTGGTCTATACCTTCCATCTCCCAATATTTGGAAATATCTGATAAGTTGTGTGTTACAACGTGACAATTAAATGTTTTTATGTTGCCAGATAAAATCCAACCTAATTTTGTTTCTTGCGCTATAGGCGCCTGGGGTGGGCCCTTGACAAGGCCGTTCATAATTATTTCTGAATAAATACTAGCGTCTAATAATAAGTCTATGGGCTTAGACACATAATATTGTGGGTCTGCTAGTTGTAAATTATGCAAATGAGGCCATGATTGCTTAGGAAGATTACTACTTGGTAAATTATTAATAACCTTAGATATAATAAGTGCTTTAGTAGTAAAACTATAGTCGTGATAAATAGATTGACATTCTAAAGTAACAATGCCTCTACTTTGCTTCGAACCTGGGCCGATACCAGTAATAGAAGCGTGATAATTATTACGTCGTAAGCCTAAAATTTGAGCGGCATTCTCTGATACTAATGATATTTGTGAGCCCTGATCTAAGAGTGCCCGCAAGGTTATGTATGATCCATCTATACCCAAAACATTTAATAGTACGGTCGTCAATAAAATATCCTCATTATCGGATGTAACGTGATTTACATTGTGTTTACTATGCGAACTTGTTGCCGCGGGGACTGTTGCTAAGTGAGGCGATTTAGAAATGCATGCGTCATGAATGAGAGTATTGTGAGTCGCATGACACACCTTGCACCGTTTCGTAGAAATGCAGGCTTTGTCGAAGTGATTAAAAAGACAATTACGGCAATAATTCAATTTTACTAGAGTTGATAGTCGCTCATCTGGTGTCATTTTCAGAAACTTGCGACATTGATATAAGTTATGATAATAGTTACATAAAGGACAGTTTGAATTATTTTGAGTGGTAACAGCCTTATAATTTTTTGTAGGAAAATTACGAGGATTATAGGTATTATACTTCATAGGAAATTTAGGGTGGGAATTCGCTAATTTAGGCTGTTGTATTTTATTATGATTTTCGTGGGATTGGATTGGCTCAAGCGCTATGTATTTCGTTTCGATAAAGGACATAAATTCATTTAATGTTGCTAACTCACGTGGTGAGCTACGCGCTTCCTTATAATTAGCCAAGGTTTCACTATCTAATTTTTTACATAGGAGATGAACTAGAAACGGATCCCACGTATTTGTATCAATTCCTAGATTGTGAATTGCGTGTATGCACTCTGTTGATGTATCATACAATCGCTTTAACTGAGATGCTGACTGTTTGGTTATAACCGGTTGATTCAAAAAAATTTCTATCTGGTTTGCAAAAAGAATTTGAGTGTTGTTATACCTATGCGTTAAAATTTGCCAAGCTGTATCATAATTCTCTGAAGAAATGTGTAAATGTTGAATTAAGCGTTCAGCCTCACCCTTAAGTTTTCCCTTAAGGTGCTGCATTTTTTGAGATTTTGATATGGTATTATTGTCATGTATGGCTTCGCTAAACAAATCAAAAAATGTCGGCCACTGACTATAGTTTCCAGTGAAGACAGGAATTTCTAAACGTGGTGTAGACTGATGGATATGGGTCATAGTTGATATTTTCATGTTCAGTTCGCGCTTAAGTTTTTTATAAGATAGCTCATGTTTTATAAATTCGCTCTCATACAACACATGTTCACCCTGTGATAAATGATCAATTTTTAAATGCAGATTATCGATCATATTCCATTTCGATTGAATATTGTCGAGTTCGTCCTCTATCTCCCACTTCTCTGTTAAGTCACTTACGTTTATGCTGTTAATAATGCGATTCAAGGCTCTGAAGTTAGTACGCTGTAATGATATTAGATCTTCTACTTCACCGCTAGGCTGAGTGGCTTTGTCTTCAGTTGGATTTGAATAAGATATCAACATATTGCTAATTGATTGATATAGCACCTCCGCTTGCTTATACAAATTAAGCTGAAAATATTCAGTCTGCTGATAGTCAGGTTGCTGTGAGAGGGTTAAATGATTTTGTTTGAACTCAGCCCATAAATTATCTAACGCGGTAAGTCTAAGTTGAATATAGTCAGGAGTCTTCCTGTGGGAAGAATCTTTGCTAAAGTTAGTTTTTATTTTCTGAATATTTTCAATTATTTCTAATTGTCTAGCTTTTAAGTCTTCCATATTAGTGAAAAGATAATAGGAACAGTCTTACTTGTCACTGATGATACTGCTTATCTGGTCACTTGGTACCGGTGACGATGCTGCTGATGATTCGAGCTGCTTTTGCCCGAAAGCACTGTGGCTGCGTCGAGCTGAGATGATAATGATGTGTTTTCGAGCTGACTGGTCCGAAGGTGATGATAGTGATGATACAGTCCCAAATGATAGCTGATAGTTCACACACAATGCGATGAAATGTTCCGATTGATGTGACGCTCACTGTACACGACGCTTAAGTAAGCACGTGGCGTAAAGTTCAAGATACGAAATACTGAGTGATTTCCACTAGATCACTGTGTTCAAATGTTCGAAGGACCAAAATGCTCGAAGGACCAAAATGTAAGGGGGATGTGCTGATATTGCTGCATCCACCTCTCATTAGTGTTTTTATGATATACGGGGATGATAACTGATAATAAAACTTCCCGGAGTGGCTGCTAAATACACACTGATTTATTACTTTAAAGACGCTACACAGTACAGCTCGCGTAACCCGAGCAGGCATACAATAACGCTCCGCATGCAGTTTACCTGAGTTGCTAATATCGTGCGGGCTTGCCCGTACAGCGTGCAAAGTAATATATAGGCGTATATGTACATATATGTATAATTAACAAGTAGCTTTCTTAAATATACTAATATTATTGTGTCTTGCTAATTTATGACAATAAACAAAAACAGTGAAATATTCTTGAAATAATGCAGCCAGACATCATGCATGAAACCGATTCCGTGTTTTACAAGACTAATAAATAAATATAGATGCTGACCACAAGTCCAACTTACAGATACAAGACATTACAATTGAGGAGACAGATAACAAGGAAACAAAATCAGCCAAGGATGCTCTTCTGCTCTGGTGTCAGATGAAGACAGCTGGTTATAACAATGTTAACGTGCGTAATTTCACCACATCGTGGCGCGACGGGCTGGCATTCAATGCCATCATACATAAGCACAGACCTGACCTCATCGCCTTCGAGCGCTTGCATAGGAGCAATCCTATTCATAACTTGAACAACGCATTCAATGTTGCCGAGGATAAGCTTGGATTGACCAAACTGCTGGATGCTGAAGGTAATAATAGTTGTTTTTTTTTTGTGTAGGGAAACTTGACCTCTTTGCATAATGATTAGTTACAATAAGATCATATGAGAAATTCTGAATGTCTTATTTATGGCCAATATACATAAAAATCACATTATTTACACACATCATAATTTAATAAAATTTTTAACTATTTATCAACGTTTTGATTACTTATGAATTAGCTATTTTATGTCATCTCTTTCTTGTCAAAGATTTTTGTGTGCATATTATGGGCGATTAATTATGGTATGAATTGAATTTTATTTATATAGCACAATGATGGAAAAAAGTCACTGTAACCTATGGACACCTATGTCTCTGTTCTAACTTATCAATTGAAATCATAGTTTCTGTTTTCTATAGATATTTAAAATAATGTTCTCTATAATAGTATATAGTTCTTTGTCTAAAAAAGTTTCAATAATAATGAATAATTTTGCATATGTTCTATTGTTGGGACTCACAGTCTTGTTATTAATAAAATATTAATGTTATATTAACAAACTTAAACCACAAGCCCATTGGGCTCAGAAACCCTATTATTATTAAACCAAACTTTCTATATTTGTGTACAAATTGAATCAAGATAGATTCAATTTAAAGAATATATAGAACAATTTTAAGAAGATATAGTACTACTATATGGATTTTAGCACTAGATCACAGCATGGAGAGTGTTGTATTGTTTTTTATTTACTTTGTTAATTTCTTTTTCTCTTATCTTAGATATTGCGGTGGACCATCCCGATGAGAAGTCGATCATCACATATGTGGTGACGTACTACCACTACTTCAGCAAGATGAAGCAAGAAACGGTTCAGGGCAAGAGAATCGGCAAGGTGGTCGGCATCGCAATGGAGAACGAAAAGATGATGCAGGAGTATGAGTCACTTACAAGGTAAAAATTAAGAATATGCTTTGTCAGTTATTCTTTGGTTACGACTCAAAAACTCTTACAGTGTCTAGTTTAATTGTCAAGAACTTTGTTATTTGCATATTTGTATACTTCTTTCTATTAAAAAACGTTACATTAAATGTAAAAAATTAATAATATACCACATTTATTAATGTTGGTTTGACATAATACTGATAAATATACAAAATACTAAATTTGTATGACGTCACATATTTGATCGTAAGATTTAACATAATACCTACAAATAAATAGACAAATTCAAAAATTCAATTAGGTATCTCTCTATATATCACGTTAAAGTGTGATAAAAATAATTGACAAATGTTATTATAGTTATTACGAATTATTGTTGTTCAGAATGTTAATTAATAATAATCTCTTCTCTGTTTTAGTGACCTCCTTCAATGGATCGAGCGTACCATCGAGGCTCTTGGGGATAGAACCTTCGCCAACTCTCTGGAAGGCGTGAGGCAGCAGCTGATACAGTTTGCCAATTACCGCACAGTTGAGAAACCACCAAAGTTAGTACATCATTAAAATGTTAGTACATTTCTCGTGGGATATATAAATCAAATTGCATATTATTATGGTGAACCACCACCATTGTATTAAATCTGTGATTAAATTACTATGTTTGAATTAGACTGGCCAATTATGTGTCCTTAAAAATATCTTAGTTAAGCACAGCAGTTGTTGTCGTTACGAAATTTAAAGGATGTTACACCAAATATCCTCATGTCGAATGAAAAAAAAAATAAATACAATAGTAACAATGATTGTTCTCCGGCAGGTTCGTGGAGAAGGGTAACCTGGAGGTGCTGCTGTTTACGCTGCAGTCGCGCATGCGCGCGGCCAACCAGCGGCCGTATGCGCCGCGCGAGGGCCGCATGATCCACGACATCAACCGCGCCTGGGAGCGCCTCGAGAAGGCCGAGCACGAGCGCGAGCTGGCGCTGCGCGAGGAGCTCATCCGGCAGGAGAAGCTGGAGCAGCTGGCGGCCAGGTACCCGCCCCGTGCAGGCATAGCGCGAGCTGGCGCTGCGCGAGGAGCTCATCCGGCAGGAGAAGCTGGAGCAGCTGGCGGCCAGGTACCCGCCCCGTGCAGGCATAGCGCGAGCTGGCGCTGCGCGAGGAGCTCATCCGGCAGGAGAAGCTGGAGCAGCTGGCGGCCAGGTACCCGCCCCGTGCAGGCATAGCGCGAGCTGGCGCTGCGCACTGCGCGAGGAGCTCATCCGGCAGGAGAAGCTGGAGCAGCTGGCGGCCAGGTACCCGCCCCGTGCAGGCATAGCGCGAGCTGGCGCTGCGCGAGGAGCTCATCCGGCAGGAGAAGCTGGAGCAGCTGGCGGCCAGGTACCCGCCCCGTGCAGGCATAGCGCGAGCTGGCGCTGCGCACTGCGCGAGGAGCTCATCCGGCAGAGAAGCTGGAGCAGCTGGCGGCCAGGTACCCGCCCCGTGCAGGCATAGCGCGAGCTGGCGCTGCGCACTGCGCGAGGAGCTCATCCGGCAGGAGAAGCTGGAGCAGCTGGCGGCCAGGTACCCGCCCCGTGCAGGCATAGCGCGAGCTGGCGCTGCGCGAGGAGCTCATCCGGCAGGAGAAGCTGGAGCAGCTGGCGGCCAGGTACCCGCCCCGTGCAGGCATAGCGCGAGCTGGCGCTGCGCGAGGAGCTCATCCGGCAGGAGAAGCTGGAGCAGCTGGCGGCCAGGTACCCGCCCCGTGCAGGCATAGCGCGAGCTGGCGCTGCGCGAGGAGCTCATCCGGCAGGAGAAGCTGGAGCAGCTGGCGGCCAGGTACCCGCCCCGTGCAGGCATAGCGCGAGCTGGCGCTGCGCGAGGAGCTCATCCGGCAGGAGAAGCTGGAGCAGCTGGCGGCCAGGTACCCGCCCCGTGCAGGCATAGCGCGAGCTGGCGCTGCGCGAGGAGCTCATCATCAAAACTAAGCGGATGGAGACAATCAGAGCGATTTGATTCTATTTATTACCCCACTTTGTTTTAATATCACAAAAATATTTCACAACTAATTGTCACAAGAATGAAAAAACGTTAAATATATACAAGTCAGATTTCAAATTCAAATGTAATATTTTGTTTATTTTTAAGTGTAACAATGTTTATGGTGAGACTAAGAATATTTCCTTCCAATGAAACTAATCTATTTCATATTTCAGGTTTTAATAGTCTTTTTTATATATCTTGCCAGGTTCAACCGTAAGGCGCAAATGCGTGAGACTTGGCTCTCGGAGAACCAGCGACTGGTGTCGCAGGACAACTTTGGGTTCGACCTGGCTGCCGTAGAAGCCGCGGCTAAGAAACACGAGGCCATCGAGACCGACATCTTTGCGTACGAAGAGCGTGTGCAGGCCGTGGTCGGCGTGTGCGCAGAGCTGCAGGCTGAAAGGTGCCCCTGGATCTCATTTATAATTAACTATATTAGTTTACTGCCCATTTAAGGGTCAATAGCTACAGTTGCCTATAGTACAAATAATACCAGTACTTTGCTCACATCCGTATGTGGGCAATCCCAGTCACTGAGCTGCGACCTATTTACACTTCTGCAGTACACACAACTTAGTTTATAGTTTGCATTTATTTAGTTATTGTTAAGTTTTAGCTTAGTCTAATTTAAGTTTGTCCGTGTAACTATGTTTGTGTGTGATGAAGATATGTAAATAAAGAGTTTATCTATCTATCTATCTATCTATAATTCTGCAACTGTTACAAGAACAAAGTACTAACTCATAAGATGTAGTCTTGTTATCCAAACTTTGACTACCCACTTTACCGGTATAAAGTAAAGCGAGCACTTGCTGCTTTGTGGCAGAAATAAGTTAGTCGGAGGATCAGACAACCTGTTCAAAGAAATTTTACATGTGTGTATCATCTATTAGTGCGACATAGGACTATGGTAACATTAACTTCTGTAAAGCGGTGATGCTCCATGAGCAGGCCACCGAACGGAATGGGGAGATGGCCGATCGCGCTCGAAGAGGCGGCCTCGGGCCAGATAACGTGGCCTGAGGCGCCGTCGTGGATCGCTGGTATGCGCGACAAAGCTTGTGCACGTGGATACGACTTGTTGAGGGATCACACCCTTGGAAGACCGGGGAGGGTCGTCGTTGGGGCTCGAAGGCTTGTGAACACTCCCCTCAGACAGACTGCCCTAGTGAAATAGGGGAGCAAAGGCTGGGGGTCTTCAGGTGCTACAGTACCTGATGACAGACATCACCTAGGTTTTAGAGGGTAGACTCAGTTCAATGCATTTTCTCTCTCATAACAAAAAAAAATTAACGAACCAGTTCGAAGCCCTAAGAGTTTTACACTTAGCTATCTAAATAAATAGGACTATAGAAATAATAATAAAAAAAAGTAAGTGACTGTAATATTCCGCAGATATCACGACATGGAGCGAGTATGCGCTCGCCGTGACAATGTATTGCGCTTGTGGGCGTATTTGCTGGAGCTGTTGAGAGCCAGACGAGCGCGGCTTGAACTTTCCCTACAGCTGCAGCAGAACTTCCAGGTGAGACAATCGTACAATCAGGCCAGCAAAGCAAAGGACAACCTATGCTTTGCTATCATTTGGAGTAATTAAACTGATCGTTCTGAATCTCAGATTGACAGTAGAAGTCACTTGTTTACTGTGATTTTCCGAACGCTCCTTGATAATAGAGTCAATGACAAAAGAGGCTACCTCTTGCCAGGTTTCGACCAAAGTTAAGCCAAAACTTTTTCGACTGGTCCACCAAAATATTCAAGGCTTTTTTGGTAAAGACCTAGAAATAAACTTATCTGAATGTTATAGATGCACTTCGTATCACAGCATTGGCTAAAAAAGGATTAATTGTTGATAACCTTGGATAGTTACACTATAGTGAGTTCGTTCACTAGAAAATCAGCCATCAGAGGTGGATCTATGATAATTTTACATAACAATTTGCAATGTAAGGATAGGCAAGACATAGTTTCAGTCTCAATCGAACGAACCATTGAAATATCTTGTGTGAAACTTGATAGTTTAATTATTATGTGTGTATATAGACCTGCTTCTGGAAATTATTCAGAATTTGAGTCTGCTTCGGAAGATGCCCTTAGAATAATATGCCGGAAAAATAAAAAAAAATGTTGTTTGTGGGGATATCAATATTAATATTTTAGAGGTATCACCTTTGTCTAGTTGTTTCATTCTTGGGCCTAAATCCTATTTGATGGCGGTGCGCATTTATTAAAAATATTAATATAGTATTTTTGCATAGCATTAATTACGTGATTTAGTTTTATAAAATCAACAGATGTTAAGTATGGGTATTTCAAAATTGATCTTTATTAAATATTTCAGAAAGTTTGTAATCATTCTGATTGTTGAGGCAGGGTATGGTCGAATTGGATTAAATACTGGATTTCTTCTTTATTATTTCCTTGGTATTTGCGACCATAATGAACCATAGATTCAATAATGTAATGTCAAATAGTCGAAAGACAAAGATGCGTTCTGTTGAAAGAGACGGCTGGTATCTCGCCTGTGTTCATGCCTGTCAGGCACCTTTAAAGGCCTGGATCAACACTGATAATACACTACAATAGAATAAAGTACTGTTTATTTTATTTAAATAGGAAATGCTATACATCCTGGACTCAATGGAAGAGATCAAGATGCGCCTGCTAACGGACGACTATGGCAAGCACCTGATGGGTGTTGAAGATCTACTCCAGAAACACGCCCTCGTCGAAGCGGACATCAATGTGCTTGGTGAACGTGTCAAGGTGAGTTGGAAGAAACTTATTTTATAAATAAGTTACTGTTTATTTAGTTCCTTGATACCACTTACATAGCTGGCATTACATAACAGGAAGCCTACGTGCACGACTATCTTCAACGAGCACGAAACCTACCTTTTTCGTAACGATACACGACATTTTTTTTTTCTGAATTGTTTTTAATGAAAGGAATGACATATAAAACAGTTATCATAATTCTGCACAAGCGCACATAACCATTGTTCGATGGAGACTAATTTGAGGGTCTTTGTATGATCCACATTACGTGTGTAGTGGGTGTGAAGGAGTGCTGGAGAATGATTCTATACCGCGGTCGTATGTTTGGGTACCTCCATCTTACCTATTTCTAGTAATCTCATGACGGTAGGCAGCGGCTTAGCTGTGTCCACCCCTGGAATTGGTCAAGTCCGTGAGCTGCGGTTAACACTTAACATCAGGTGTGCCGCTTGCTTGTCTGCTACGTATGGCAATAAATTTTTTTTACCGCAAACAGTATCCTATTCTTCGGGATGTACCCAGTGAATTTACCAGGCACATACTGTTACTTCACATCTCAGAAGTCGGCAGTATAAATGGTGGTCTTATGTGAGTTGCAAAGGAGATGTTCCATTTTTGTATGGAAGCTGGGCCCTCTCAGCCTACAGTAATAAAATAATATTTTACGGAAAGAACAAAAAATTTGGAACCTTTACCCGTAAGAAGATATTTTTTTAAAACCTGCAAAACATTATAAAAAAAAAAAGAAAAGGTTTTGGAGTTAAGATCAATAAAACAGCAACCCAAAGCTTTTTTATATTGACAACTTTGATTTTGATT
Source organism: Scirpophaga incertulas (assembly GCA_036419045.1). Classification (NCBI taxonomy): domain Eukaryota; kingdom Metazoa; phylum Arthropoda; class Insecta; order Lepidoptera; family Crambidae; genus Scirpophaga; species Scirpophaga incertulas. Next base: position 8,220,811 of record CM071644.1, read on the forward strand.
GTCACAATGAGTGGCATGACTGATGTCAAAAGCTTCGCCGCCACTAGCAAAATCAAAATGGCGTCCCGCGCCATTTTTCAATCATCACATCAATCGTCATTCATATTCTCATGTGTTCGATTGCTTTTTATGTGTTTTGTGATTTCTCCTACGACTTGGCTTCCTCACGGACATTTCTCTTCCCCAGTGCTTTAGATTGTGATATTTTCTGGAACGACAACTTTTGGCTACGATTATTTCATTCATTCGAATTAAGAAGACATCATTATTTCAATTAAACTAACAGATTTTATTTTCAGTTTAATTTGAAGGATGTCACTGTCACACTGACAATGACATTACGATGATAGGAGGTAACTCTCATTATTTAATAAAAAGGCAAAGGAACTACCCATTACAGCCAGCATCTACAGTTTTATTTTCAGGAATAAATCTGCAGTAGGAACATATATTTACTATCAGAATTTATTAATAGTTTCGGAAAAATAATATAAATAGCTTGACGCCTTCATTAAAACCTATAAATATAAAAAAAGCTTTATGAAAGGAACCAATATTCGAGACATCACACAGCAAGTGTGGAAAAATAATAAAAAATGTGGCCCAAAAAAGAATGTCTCCTTTGTTGCAAATTTTAAGGGAAACCAGATGTGCAATAGTTATGTTTTTTCTGGGTATAGTCAAACCATCGCACTCGTCTGACTATCCTAATGCAATTTAATTGACCGGCAGGTGGTAGTGGGTCAATCCCAGCGGTTCCTGGAGCAAGAGGAAGGTGGCTACCGTCCTTGCGACCCAGCGATCACTGTGGAGCGCATACAGCAGCTAGAGAACGCGTACGCTGAACTCGTGCACCTGGCTGTGGAACGTAGGCAAGTGGACTTAATTTGCCTAGCTATCGATAATATCGATAATTATCGATGAATAAATTTTCTAAAACTGATGATACTGTAGCTTAAGAAAGTTCAAAAAACATAATCTAGAGATGTATGGGTATTTTGTTATTGATTAAACATAATTTTTCTGACAGACCATTTGTATAAGAGCTTAAAAGTCTTAAGTAAATCATGTGTGATTTTATAATTCTAGAGTGAATAATGTGTTTGATTTGATGATGTCACATTTAAAAAAATGTTGACACAAATAATGTTCCTGACAAAGATAACGTAATAAATATTGGTACATAACGAATCTTTCTTAATATTTCTATTGGATTCCAATCTTAAATCGTTGTGTACTTTTCTTTGTTTGTGTTTCTAAAGTCGCCCTTCTCTCCCGCCAATCTCAGTTATATAATCTCAATTGGGTAGACGACAATTTTTTAAATTCTATATATAATAAGAGTACTCCTTTAACTAAGAAATATTGTAGAACCAACAGTATACCTGCGCCTATTACTTGAATCTTTAAACGCAACAGCGCCGCAAACATGTCGATGTATTTACATCGACATGTTTGCGGCGCTGTTGCGGATTGCTCAAAAACGATCCATACTAAAAGCACTGCAATCGTACCGTCATAATTAAGTAAACTCGCCTATCAAAATAACTTTCTTAGTTGTACGTTTATAGATATACTTTCTATATAAAAAAATGTTACATTTAATGTGAGAATGCTAGAAATGTATTCGTTTCATTAAAATGGCAAATTATAATTGCACATTTTTTAGAAATCTAAAAACAATATAAATAAAAAATTTAACTGAAATTTCTATATTGACATATTTTCATGAGATATAAATTGCTCAAATCAGATAATTATTGTATAAAAACGGCCATAATCAGTTGTAGTCGTCTACCCTATTGTAAGAGGTACTCTAGGACGGTTGATGGAGTGGTTCTGGCATATCCACTGGTTGATGATTTTGATAAGTCTATGTTGTGAAGATTTTTGTCCAGCATAGCGACTTGTGATCTATTTATATGTTCATAGTATAACATTGACCAACCACGCTGCCATGTAATCAATACAAAAAAATATTCATGTATAGTTTTGTCTTTAAAGTCAGCTGCGACATATATGTTGTATATATGTCGCTGCTGACTATTATTAAAATAAAAAATATTGTATAAAGAAATACTTTGATCTAATCTATTAAAACATCGTGTAGAAAGCGTCTGGAGGACAGCCGCAAGCTGTGGCAGTTCTACTGGGACATGGCTGATGAGGAGAACTGGATTAAGGAGAAGGAGCAGATCGTCTCCGTGGACGACATCGGCCACGACCTCACTACTGGTGAGTGATAATTTTAAATATTATTTTTAACGAAGAAAAGGGCCTAATAATTTTATTTTATAAAAATCCGATATAAGCATAAAGTGTGTGAAAACGTATTAAAAAGCTCTATATACAAGTGTTTCAGATCCCACTCAGATTCTAAAGCAATCCTACTTTATTCTCCATACAGTCAGAATATATATTTTTTAGTGTAGAAAGCTATATGAGTGCAATTGCGTCTAGGTACTAAGTAGCTTGTTTAAACATACACCTTAATATTCCTATTTCCGTCACGTGAATTCTTCCATATCCCACTTCTGGAATTAGAGTTGAGCAGAAGACCTGTCGCCATTTTATTCAATACGTGCCTATCCGAATTCTTAATTCCCAGTCAATGTGACCATTGTATAGGATACATGAGACATTAAAATAATTAAATTACATTTATTAAGACTAATAAACGACGAGGCATTAACAACCAAAACTCTCCTCGAACCTCGCCGCCAAGTCGCGTGTCTGTGCTTTTTCTACAGGTTACATTTCGGGGAGTGTGCTCAGGAATTGCATGAATTGATTCCACCGTTGGGCGACGAGACGCAGTAAGGGACTCCATCCGTATGTGGTCGACATTCCACCTCTTCGTACCTCTCGTTTCGCTTCATCCTTCATTATGCGAACTGCCAAGGAATGGAATTCCCTACCTGCGTCTTTGTTCCCCGATACTTATAATTAATACTCAGAATAGGTAGTTTAATTTTATGTACTTGCGATTTTGTGACATAATAGTATGGATATGCTTGGGAACTTACTATTTTCAGAGATTGTAAAAATATTATATAGAACTTTCAAAATAGTATTTCATCTTTTAGCTTATTGTTATAATAATAAGTTGTAAACATACAATTTTACAATAAAAGCGTAAAGAAACGAATAACAAATAAAAACAGAAAATTTTAGGTTTATCCATGTTGTAAGAGAAGGCTCCGTCTAGGGGACTGTCCAGCGGGGTCGGGAGATGGCCGATCCCGCTCGAAGGAGGCGGCGCCGGGCTCGGTGGCACAGCTGCGGCGCCGCCGCGGGTCGCCGGCGGGCGCGAGGAAATCGCGCCCGCGGATACGGCGACCCGGGAGAGACCACGCCCCGTCCGTGGGTATTGTAGCCTCTCCCGAGGAGGGCTCCCCTGTATCGGCGGGGGAGCGGAGACTGGGGTTTCCGGAAGTAGCTCGATGTTCCCGGGGGCTCCCTACATGCCTGAGGAAAGCCATCCCTGAGGTTTTTAGTGGGTAGGTCTCCCCCTTCTGGGGAGGAGAGCCCCACATAACCGCCGGCTCGCCACAGCCGGGGTATGCAACTTAATGCATTTTCCTCAGGGGGAACACAAAAAAAACAAAAGGTTGAGCCGGCCCCGGAGCACATGGCGGTAGAATCGCGAAAGCGCACCCCGCCATGTGCCCCGCATGGGTCTACAGAACTCAGGGGGGTTCTCTAGGCGTCACGGTGCAAAAGGTGCATTTCCCCTCTTAAAAAAAAAGGTTTATCCGTGTTACACTTACATTGACTTTCTTTTTGCAAGTACATAAAATTAAACTATCTATTCCGAGCACTACTAACATCAGGTGAGATCGTTGTCAAACGCACATTTGTAACAACATTTGTAATAATTAAGAAAAAAGTGGTATCGAAATGAATAATGAAAGGCATTGGTATGTTGCATTGCAGTGTACCTGCTGATATCGAAGCACAAGGCGCTGGAGGCGGACGTGCAGGCGCACGAGCCGCAGCTCATGGGCGTGGCGGCCGTGGGCGACGAGCTCATCTCGCAGGGACACTTCGGCGCCGACAGGATACAGGTACCGTGCTGCACAGCTGGAGGCGGACGTGCAGGCGCACGAGCCGCAGCTCATGGGCGTGGCGGCCGTGGGCGACGAGCTCATCTCGCAGGGACACTTCGGCGCCGACAGGATACAGGTACCGTGCTGCACAGCTGGAGGCGGACGTGCAGGCGCACGAGCCGCAGCTCATGGGCGTGGCGGCCGTGGGCGACGAGCTCATCTCGCAGGGACACTTCGGCGCCGACAGGATACAGGTACCGTGCTGCACAGCTGGAGGCGGACGTGCAGGCGCACGAGCCGCAGCTCATGGGCGTGGCGGCCGTGGGCGACGAGCTCATCTCGCAGGGACACTTCGGCGCCGACAGGATACAGGTACCGTGCTGCACAGCTGGAGGCGGACGTGCAGGCGCACGAGCCGCAGCTCATGGGCGTGGCGGCCGTGGGCGACGAGCTCATCTCGCAGGGACACTTCGGCGCCGACAGGATACAGGTACCGTGCTGCACAGCTGGAGGCGGACGTGCAGGCGCACGAGCCGCAGCTCATGGGCGTGGCGGCCGTGGGCGACGAGCTCATCTCGCAGGGACACTTCGGCGCCGACAGGATACAGGTACCGTGCTGCACAGCTGAGGCGGACGTGCAGGCAGGGAGGCACGAGCCGCAGCTCATGGGCGTGGCGGCCGTGGGCGACGAGCTCATCTCGCAGGGACACTTCGGCGCCGACAGGATACAGGTACCGTGCTGCACAGCTGGAGGCGGACGTGCAGGCGCACGAGCCGCAGCTCATGGGCGTGGCGGCCGTGGGCGACGAGCTCATCTCGCAGGGACACTTCGGCGCCGACAGGATACAGGTACCGTGCTGCACAGCTCCGCGTACACTGTACAATCTAAACATACTTTTCTAGCTTCCTCAACTTTCAGTGATATGTTCGTACATGTTCGTCGTTCACGTATTATATTATTTAATAATAAAATCAATTGAATTATTATAATTTCACAAATATGGTCAACAGTTATAACATATTAGTCGATTAGAAGTATCAGGTGTAGAGTCAATATTTTTTTTTCCTTGTTCGTACATACGCACAAGGTTTTTGTTCTTTTTTTAAGCTTTTCTTTTTTTTTTGTTTTGTTTGTTTTGACGTCAATATGTGCCTGTAAAGGTCTATGTTGAATAAAGATTATTTTGATTTGTCCAGGAACGTCTCCGTGACATTCTGTCGCAATGGAACCACCTGTTGGACGTGGTGTCACTGCGCAAGAACCGGCTGGACGCCGCCGTTCGCTACCACCAGCTGTTCGCGGACGCGGACGACATTGACAACTGGATGCTGGACACGCTCAGGTAACAGTTTGTTAGGTGTTTCACGGGCATCGACACCTGACTGATAATTCCTGCGTTTTTTTTTTGTTAATTGTTTATTGGCAATGGATACAGAGTCCTTAAGCCTATCTTATTTTAATTATAAAAACTAATTATAAAACTATATTTTTCCTATTTTCTGCGTTTTTACAACTTGGGTTGCCATGTCTCTGATATATCAGGAATTATTGGCTCTTATCAGGACGATGAAACTCCATAACTCTGAATTTATAAATTATACTATTAAACGTAAATGTTAAATTACAGTATAAATAAAAATTTAACTCTTTATTAATTTATACACTTTTCTTCTACTAATTACTTAGTAAAGATTCGAAAATTAAATGTTGTATCTAAATTTCGCAATTTCGAAAAGTGTGGAGTATTTATATTTTTTTCACAATACTACATAAAAGAAGATTGAAACGTACTAAAATATTACAGTCCATTTGTTTTGTAACTTTGATATTATTTTTTTATATGTTAAGGTGTTTATCGTTCAAATTTCGTCTTGTATTATTTCATAACAGATTGGTGTCATCGGAGGACACTGGAGTTGATGAAGCTCAAGTGCAGAGCCTCCTCAAGAAACATAAGGATGTTACAGATGAACTTAAAAACTATGCTAACGTAATACAACAGTTAAAACAGCAGGTTAGTATTCTTTATAGATATATCTAATTATCGCATCAAAATGCATATCAAAATAAATACATGCAGTAATATATACATACATTCATTTGAGTTCAACCTGTATCCTAATTAAAATTACAGTAATATAGCTTGTAAAAAATATTTGTTTTATAAATAAAAAAGATAATGATTTTATCAGAATTTACGGAAAATAAAAAAAATCAACTTTTTGTTGTGCCTGACAGGGTCCACAATAAATGATCGAGTTTAAATATAGCACATTTATTATTTTATTATGCATGTGTAGGATTTATGACATGCGGACCGCGGAAAAGGAAGGCCATTAAAAAAAAGGATATTGACATTCGATTCGATACGGTACTGTCTACGGTTTTATCACGGTCGCATTTTTCAGCAGTATTAATTTGGTTTAATAATTGCATATTTACGGAAGTGTATCATAGTGCTTTAAATATACGGTATATATCACTTACGGATCAAATCCTTTCCAATCCATGTGATGTGAATGGATTGGAAAGTGGACGACCAAGCGCTTGTATACAAAAGAAACAGTTACCTACCTAACACTTACCCAAACTTTTCAATGTCTTTTTGATTAGTCCCTTTCATTTCTACTCTTGAAAACTCTGCACTTTCGGCAAAAAATGTCACTATCATGTCAACATTACCTTTTGGCAGGGTCATAGAATCTGCTTTGGCAAACCCAACTTGCATTTTTATTCAAAAAACGCAAATAATTTTGGTTTAATTGTTCACTTTTACTATAACTTATAACCTCAAATAAGTTGTCATAATAGGAGTGACGTCACTGAACGCTGATTAGTGTTTTAAATCCGTTCCGTTTTATGTTACTTTTGATTTGTAATTATTGTTAAAAAACAACATTATTTTAGTTATCAAGATGCTAGGAGAGTACTAATCAACAGATTAAAAATTAATATTATGGATGTTGGTATGTTCCACAGTATTCTGTCTCAGCCAACTTCCAAAGAAGCCCATATGTTATACAATGTACTGTGCCCGCCGCGACTACTTTGAGATTAACTGTGAATATGTTCCGTATTATGTGTGATTATGTATATGTTCCGATAGGACTGACATATCCATTTGGATAAAAGTCCTTTTAAAATAAAGAGAAAAAAAAACATTATTTAAATATAAACCTTGCAGTGGCCCGATTTTTATGTTTTTTAGAATTTTAATAACAAAATTTTCATAAATATTATAATTGCATGTTCCCCATTGCGGGTTTACGGAACAATTCATATAGTCAGTGATGGCAATAATGACTGATTGTGTGATAAAGAATAACACAATGTTATTTTCCTATAACTGTTATTGTAAACTATTGTCTGTTATTCTGTTATATTGCTGTTTTGACAAATGTTGTTGAGTACTATTATTATTGTTATTATAGCTAGCTTAATTATTCTTAACAATGATATGATGATATGGCTTAGGACTGTCAGAATATTAGGCTCTAATTTAAATAATTCAAAACTAATTACCTAATCAATATAATTTTCTGGCGTATTTAAAAGTTCATTGATCTGTACATAATTTGTTATTTACAGTAAATATTTACATTATTTACATTCAATGTTTACAACAGCAAATAATGTGTGACAAAAAAATGACAACAGTTTAGGCACCAGCAACAGTTTACCTAATTGTTATTTCAAATCACACTGGAAATAAAAATGAGTCTAATTGTCATACGAGCGAAGGTACAAAATTGTGAATTTTAGGATTATACTCTGTCCATTATATTATTTTCTTTTTGACAGTTTAAGATATTTTGAAATCAGTGATGAACTCGCACGTTACCGATTCGATTAAAACAGAATATCGATTTATTTAAGAAGAACTTTTAATCGATTTAATGCAGCGATATTATTTTTATTATAAATATTAAATTCGTTTATCTGGTTTTTTCAAATACATGAAATAAATTGTCATATATTGTCTATGGGGTTGTCTAGGCAACGGGAGTTGTGAGGAGTGACGTTAGATTGTATGTGTCATTAAATACGGCTACGCCGTTTGGTTGTCATTTGCCATACAACGCTTGTATCACATTCATTGCTTTCATTATGTAACAGAGGACTCAACTGACGAGTCTAGTGTAATTTACGAAGAAGAATCTGATGAATCTATGTAATAAATAATGTAAATAAATTTACTTGTTTAATTTTTATATTATATATTTGGTGAATTACCCAATTGGGGTAATTCGCCAAATATATAAAATTTTGCCTAATTTCCTTGGCATGTGTAAAACTTTATTTTTTCGTATATTTCTGATCCATTTAAGAAAGTTTTCCTTTTTCTCTCTTAAATGGATCATAAATATATGAAAAAATAAAGTTTTACACATGCCAAGTAAATTAGGCAAAATTTTATATTTTTGGCGAATTGCCAATTACCTAGCTAGTTTGTTAAAAAAATGGTATGTATGTGATTTTCTAAGTATTCTTGATCATAATTCTTGATTTAAACTTGACGTAGATGTTATTAACTACATATGCGTTTTAATATTAAAATTCACATACCTATAAATAATGTAAGGTAGCTGTCGAGAAGGAAATTAATAAATTTACAAATATTTGATTTGAAGACAATTTATCGATTTATCTGATTTCAAGAACTGCTTATTGTCTGTGGTATTTTGTTATGCGCAGAGCACTTCACTATGTGGGCGTTACCCGTCTAGAAAGTATATTATTACTGTAGTACTATAATTTGAAAATAGAAACAATATTTCATACGCGCGATCTGTCAAAAAGAAAATAACATAATGGACAGAGTATAGTAAAATTACTGTAAGAAATAAACAAATTGGAACTTTATTTCCTTGTGAGAAAGGTTAATATTATAAGAATAGGTCGGGCAACAATGGTTAGCTTTCTCTCGCTCGCACTTGTAGCTTGTAGCACAGTCGCGCTCGCTCGCTCCGTGCCGCACACACGCAAGTGGCAACAACAACAATGCGACTAGGCGATAATTTTGTCAACAGCAATAGCAGGATAACAGTAGAAGCCGTTGTTAAATAACGTGTTATTCTTACGGGAATATAATTCATTATAATATCCGTTTATTTATTTATTAAATCACAACATAAACTTACAGCCGTTACACAGCCAACACGCTTACATGCTAGAATACAAATTATAATAAACATTAATAATTTGGATAGGTAAGGTCAGTAGTACACGGACTGCTTCAAGCAGTTGAGACCGATTGCTTAAAGCTGCGACCGCGCGGTGAACTATAGTCATTCATTAGCTGCCGTACACACGACTGCTCGAGCAGTCGCGACCGCTTCAAGCCGTCAACTGCATGATGAAATTCCATCGTGCCGTCGACCGCTCGCGAGCGGTTGTGAGGCATACACCGACTGCTCGGGCCGTTGACTGCGCTAGAGCAGATCACTTCTAAGTTCTATAAACAAATTATGGAATTGTCCATGTTGTTCTCTTAATTGCGAAATTGGATGAACCCAAAATTTTCTCTTTTGATGTCGCCGCCGTCGTCTCCGCCTGAGCAGAAGCAGCAAAAGCAGTGCTTCCTCGTCAGAATCCATGACTCTACTATGGTAGAAAATCAACTGTTCAAGCAGTTGGGTAGCGTTGCTCGAGCAGTCAACAACTGACAGCTCAAGCTGTCGACGCCGACCGCTCGAGCGGTCCGTGTATTTCGTTCAGCCGCTAACTGCTCGAGCAGTCCGTGTACGGCCGCCCTAAGTCACAAATATATGTTTAAGAATTCATACTACACAATAAAATAACAATATGTCAAAAATGAAATGACTTGATTAAAAAAAAATAACACACAGATCGAAATACAAACACAACCATAAGTCAAAATACAAATTAATTATCAGAATTACATAATAAAAATACCAAATATCTGTTATTGAAGTAAGGACCGTTACTGCATATCTAATATATATAAATCTCATGTCACAATGTTTGTGCTCAATGAACTCCTAAACTACTTAACCGATTATAATAAAATTCGCACACCATGTGCAGTTCGATCCAACTTGAGAGATAGGATAGTTTAAATCTCAAATTATCGTTGCAATTTTAATTTATTGCTAATTATTTTGCTGTTATTATTTGACAGTCACAATTATCTGTTAACTCCAAATGATTCTAACAGATGTCGATACCTTTCGACTGGGTTGAGTAAGTAATCAATAGATGGCGCTGCTATGATAAATCTTAATATTATAAAACGTTTACAGGTTTTTTGCAGTGTATTTAGTATCTGCATTGTACCCGTGCGAAGTCGGGGCGGGTCGCTAGTAGTTATATAGAGTTCAGTGAGAATTGAGGTAGAATAGGAGTAACGGGTGGGCGCGTTGCAGGCGGGCGAGCTGAGCCCGGTGGACGCGAGCAGCCGCGAGGTGGTGGAGCGGCTGGCGGCGGTGGACGCGCGGCACGGCGAGCTGGCCGAGCTGGCGCGCCTGCGCAAGCAGCGGCTGCTGGACGCGCTGTCGCTGTGCAAGCTGCTGGCCGAGGCCGACGCCGCCGACCAGTGGCTGGCCGAGAAGGACCGCATGCTCGACACCATGCTGCCGCCCGCCGACATCGACGACGTCGAGATCATGAAGCACAGGTACGTGCACAATGCACAACGACAAACTACATGCGAATACCACGCTCCGAAACTAGTCAGATAAAGCGGACAAAGTCACATTTTTGGCCATTGGTCAGTTAAAGTCAGGTTTTTTGGAAAATGGACAGTTTTGTCAGATCTTTTGACGCACTAGTTTTGAATTTTTATTTTTATGAATCATTGATTCAGCATCTTGAAGAAAATGAACGATTGTCTTTTCTGATAAGAGTGAAGAAACATTATGCAGCTGCCTGTAAACACCTCTTTTCTAAAACATCTAGAGATAACTCATTAGCTAAAACTCTACGTATTTTGAACCCTAATAATATTTCAGAAACAGAAACATGCCACAAATATTTTCTAAAAATTGCGAAGTCGTTGCCCATTGAGTTGGATAAATCTGATTTGATAAATGAAAGTCGTCTTATTTCATATCTAACACTGTGACAACTCTAATAAACAGCGCATCGAAATGTTGTGGGTTGATATTTTTAAAACTACTAATGATACCGGAAAAAAAATGTACCCAAATTTAAAGAAATAATATAAATTTATTATAATTTTGTTTTTATACTATAATTATCTGATTTGAGCAATTTATATCTCATGAAAATATGTCAATATAAAAATTTCAGTTTAATCATAAATTTATTTATTTTTTATATAGAAAGTATACCTATAAACATACAAATAACAAAGTTATTCTAACATTTGTTTATACGCTCATTCAAATTTGACAAGTTTACTTAGTTGTGACGTCACGATTGCAGTGTTTTTAGTATGGAGCGTTTTTGAGTGACCCGCGACAGCGCCGCAATCATGTCAATGTATCTTTAAAAATAATAGGTGCAGGTGTACTGTTGGTTCTACAATATTTCTCACTTAAAGGAGTACTCTTATTATATATAGAATTAAAAAAATTGTCGTCTATCAATTTTATAAATTTTTAAATCGCTCGAATTCAGTGTTGTCATTTAAAAAAATTCTTAATTAAAATTCCATTTCAAAAACAAAAAACCGGTGATGACCCACACGTGAAACAGATCACTGTCAAGGTCACGTCAGCGTTGGATATTCTACTAGTAGAAATCAACAACGAGTGGGTTGAACCACTCGTTGCACAACGCACGAAATAAAAGTTCAGAAACAGTGAATTCGGTAATTCGTATACGAATCTCACGATTCGAATGGGAATTGGTTTTCTATTGTTTCAAAAATTCGTCTCCAGTTTATATGGTAGTTTGGCGAGCAGCGATCGACTCCAAATTTTCGATAATATTGTTCTGAGGTCACGGACACACACGGACGAGCTGATCACGAATATACAAGTTTTAGAAAAAGTTTACGGCAAAAATCGCCGCAAGGGGGCTCTGAAGTTTTAGGTAAAAAATCCTGGTTTACGGCAGAATCAGCTGAAACTCGGACAAGACATCTATTTCAACTTTAAAGTTCTTTTGTTAAAAAGTGTGCATTGAAAATTTTTCTTCAGCAAATGAGCTAAACCTACTATAAAGTCTGCTATAAAATAAAGTGAGTCAGACCAGTATTGTTCTAATACTATCGAAAATTTGAAGTCGATCGCCGCTCACCAAACTGCCATATACTTTGCGGTCTTAAGGTTTTTTTTCAGCGATCGCTGTCAAAGTTGGTACATTGTAATATTAAATAAATATTTGACAACGATGTGAGAACAATTTGAATATAAACTTTTGAAATGTATATTTAGTGTGCAAAAGGTTGTTGTTCAATTGTTTTATATGAAATGACAATACAATGGGTTCATTGATTCTTTCGTTGTTTACATATTTTTCACAAATTTATGTAAAAATTTCATTCGCTGCACGTGCAGAATTATTATTTCCACTGGTCCATATTCTCAACCACATCTTCGTCTTAGGTAAACAAATCAACAAGCATGAAAAATGCCATACTTTCAGCAATGTTATCTAAATGTTTATTATTTGACCCGTGAAATCAAAAATGATATCTTAATATATATATTTCTTGTGTGCGTGTGTATGTGACTGAACTCCTCCTAAACGACTGGACCAATTTTGATGAAATTTTTTGTGTGTATTCCAGGGGGCTTGAGAATGGTTTAGATTCACAATACGGTCATATAGATATTGTTTTTCAGCTAAATTATTTATTTAAAAACATTTGAGACAACGTGAGACAACGTGACATTTGAGACATTTGATATTTGAGACATTTGACAGGACAACGTCTGTTGGGCCAGCTAGTATATATATATATTTTATTCTTAATTTTTAAGGAGGCTTTGTACACTTGAGTGAACATGTCAGCCTCATAGGAATAATCACATATTTACATAATATACACACTTTACACATACACAATTGTTATATACACGAATATTAGTTTGCCTCCTCAAAGGACAAGCAAACAAACATGTATAATTTTTTGGCTAAGCTGGACAATGGTTCCGTCAGCAAACAATTTATATTGCCATTAGCCAGATCCATTCCCACGAGGAGTCTTTCTCTTAGCTCAGAGTTTCGGGCACATTCCAACAACATGTGATAACATAGCTGGTTATCGTATAAAGGTGAGGATTTCACACCAACAAGATGATAAAACTTGTTAGTTGGAACATGCCCAGACCGTAATTGGAAAGCAGAAACTAAAAGCTTTCTAGTAAGGTTGGATGAGTCACTGTCAAACCAAGGATTCCATGTAGGTTTGCCCATATTTATCTCTTATTGACTTATTATTAGTAATGGCAATAACGAATGTATTGTAATAACGAAGAACATTGTTGTGTTATTTTCCTATAACCGTTTTTTTAACTGTTGTCTGTTATATTGCTGTTTTAACAAATGTTGTTTGTTGAGTACGATTCTTATTGTTATTATAGCTAGTTATTCTTAACAATGAACTTTTTTCATACTTTTTCAGGCTTAGGACTGTCAGAATATTAGGCAGTAATTTAAATAACTTAAAACTAATTAATCAATATAATATTTTTGGTGTATTTTTAAAAGATTGATCTGTACATAATTTGTTATGTACATTCAATATTTACATTATTTACATGCACTATTTGCAATATTCTTCCATTTCCATTTATTTACAATATCTAGTCTAATTATTTATTAGTTACTTCAAAAGTACACGACACTAATTATTGGAACGAATAGGTATTTCAATTTGAATAACGATCATACAACGGCAAATCCAAACACGACACTAATAATTTATTGCAACGATCACACAACAGCAAATAATGCGTGACTAAAAAAATGACAACAGCTTAGGCACCAGCAAGCCGGCAACAGTTTACCTAATTATTATTTCAAATCACACTTCAAATCAAAATGAGTCTAATTGTCATACGCGCGAAGGTACAAAATTTTGAATTTGATATTAGTAAGTATTAGTAAGTACTATAAGAAATAAACAAATAGGAACTTTATTTCCTTGTGAGAAAGGTTAATATTATAAGAAAGTCGGTCAAGAGAGCCAGCGCCTACGCCTACACAACGGTTCAAGTGGCAACAACAACAATGCGACTAGGCGATTTTTTTGTCAACAGCAACAGCAGGATAACAGTATAAGCCGTTGTTAAATTTCGTGTTATTCGTTACGGGATAATAATTAATTATATTATCTGTTATTGAAATAACGACCATTACTGGTTATCACTGACCCCGTCATCGTATGTGACGCAGATACGATGGCTTCGACAAGGAGATGAACGCAAACGCGTCCCGTGTGGCCGTGGTGAACCAGCTGGCGCGGCAGCTCATCCACGTGGAGCACCCGCAGACCGCCGCCATACAGGAGCGGCAGGCGCGCCTCAACCAGGCCTGGGCTGCGCTGCGGGAGAAGGTACACCTACGGAACCACTTCCTGTTGTCTTACACCTTCCTCAAACGGCTATCTTCAAGGCAAACTCAATATTAAATTTGAAACTATCCCAAAACGTCATGTTGACTGACATTTTTGGGTTGTGCTTCATGGTTACGATACATTCTTTATGAAAATAAGTAGGGCCTCGGTAATCCGGACTCCCGCTTGTTCCGTGATCGCTGTAATCCGGCCGGGCAGTGAGATTCGCGAGGGAGGCCGGGTTTAGGAACTAGTAATAGTAGTAGTAGTGGGACTATGAGCAAGATGAGGATAATAGCGTTGGAGTGTTCGCCTTCACAAAAGTTGGTAATTCAGAGTCAGTAGTACTAAAGATAACGAATTTGATAGCCACGAAGTTGTTTTTCTGTCGACTTAAAAACCGGGCTTTCGAAATGAAGTGCGAAAATCATAAACAGAAGGGTATTACAGACTTTTTCATAAGAAGCATCTATTGTTTTAATTTTGAACATATATATTTTGTCTTAATGCTATAATTTAAAAATTGATTAATGAAACTAAAGTTAAACTTGTTTTATTGACATTAAATATGGCATTTTATAATCCGGACGCCTCGATAATCCGAAAAGGGACTTGCGAAAGGGTTTTGCCTCTCCAAATTAACGAGGCCTTACTGTAGTTACTTTTATTTAACAGTTATTGTTTTTAATTCATCTATTAGGCATATGACTTTATCTCGTCTGATGGTAAACGCAAATGAAGTTTAGACTGATTGTGTAACTGTATTGTACTGTTTGTGTGTGGCCGCAACACAAAGAACAGTGAAGAAATCTGCGTTATAAAAGTGGAAGCAAAACGATTTGGTCGTTTAACACGACAATTTGAGTAGACATATTGCCTCATCTTCCCTGATGGCAAACATAGATGAAGTCTAATGTCGTGCCTATTTAAAACTTTATAAATATATTATATTAAGTAATAGTTTTGTAAAGCTCACATTCAATCCATCTAAAATAACAGTAAAAATCTTTGCCACAGGCGGAAGCCAAAAAGGATGAGCTCAAGGCTGCACAAGGAGTCCAAACATTCCACATCGAGTGTCGCGAGACTGTCTCTTGGATTGAAGACAAGAAGCGCATCCTACAACAGACCGACGATCTGGAGATGGATTTGAATGGTAAATTTATATGTATTTCTTTTGTTTATAGTACACATTAGATGTTATTAAGTAAGTATTTTTTCTATGTTGAATTGAATAGCTTTTAGAAATTATATTGTACTCTGAAAACTTATAAAATCCTTTATTTCATAATTTCTAATTACTATACAATGTCACGTTAAGTATGTTCGAACAGTGACACAATTTTTGCAGGCCACTGCAGTATTGTATTAATGCTTTATTAATAGTGGCTTGGCCAACTTGTGACATGCGATGTAAAATCAAGGTACCCAGTAGTATTGTCGCAGCCGACTGGTTAAAATAGCCGTTCAACCAAACAGCCCTTTGACTGAACAACGTCATTCAATCACACAGCTATACGTCGTTTAGCCGACTTGTTGATTGCAACGTTCAACATTACAGCTAGACTATGCTTAGCCAACTGATTGAATGACAAATTAACTAAAGCGACCATTAGTTTAGTATTTAATTTGAGAGAATAGGAAGACTTTTTGTAATTTCTTGGGAGGTTATTCTTGAATTAAGTTTAAGAGGTGACCAAAAGTTTGATGAAATAAATAAAAATGAAAAACAAATTATTAATTGCAGCAAGCAAAAAATTACGAACTCAAAAATTTACGAAGCAAGAATCATTTCATAATCCCGTGATTTCTCCTCGAATATTTGTTTAATTTTTGATTCACTCGTAATTTCTGTGTCTTTAATAACACTGTAGCGTATATTTACTATTTACTTTCCGAAAAATATCTTGAAACAATCACAAACCACGACTAGTTGACGCCATATTGAAAACAAAACGCACCTAACGCTGCGGTGGTGAGCGCTGAACTAATTAAATTAGACGGCGGCTTTAGTGTTGAACGTTTTTGGGCGACTCAAATATTCAATTGATAAGTTAGACGTATGGTTGAACGGCTATTTAAACCAGTTGGCTGCGACAGTATTACTGTGTATCTTCAAAATGAACCACAGCAAAATAAATCTGCTGCTTTGCGGTAGAAATATGCAAGATAGAGGTATCCAACCTGTTGTTTTGGAAAAAAAGAATGAAGAAGACTTGCATATATAACACTTTAAAGGTCGTCTCTATTTGATAAATGGGTAGACGATAATTTTTTAAATTTAATATATGATAAGAGTACTCTTTTAAGTGAGAAATCTTGTAGAACTAACAGTACACCTGCATCTATTACTTTTGAAGATACATCGACATGTTTGCGGCGCTGTCGCGGGTCGCTCAAAAACAAACGCTCCATACTAAAAACACTGCAATCGTGACGTTATAACTCAGTAAACTCGTCAAATTAGTATGAGAGCATAAACAACTTTTAAAATAAGTTATTTGTACGTTTATAGGTATACTTTCTATATAAAAAAATGTTACATTTAATGTGAGAATGCTAGAAATGTGTTCGTTTCATTAGAATTACGCAAATAATAATTGCAAATTTTTTTGAAATCTAAAAACAATATAAATTAATAATTAAACTGAAATTTGTATATTGACATAATTTCATTAGATATACAGTGCTCAAATCAGATAATCCATACTTCCATACTAATATTATAAATGCGAAAGTAACTCTGTCTATCTGTCTGTCTGTCTGTTCCACTTTCACGCCAAAAGTACTGAACCGATTTAAATGAAATTTGGTACACAGATTGAGCCTCTCTAGAGCCTGAGAAAGGATATCAAGGCTACTTTTTCATGCAAAAAAGGTTGTAAAAGGTTGAAAGGAGGGATAATAGGTTGTATGGAAATATTGTTAAAACTACTGAATCGATTACAAAGGATATTGTTTTTTGCTGATTCCGCGCAGTTGATGATGACTTGTCCAACAAGCAGACAAGGTCGACACGTGTTTCGTCTCTCAGCGAGACATCTTCAGGATCTGTTGCCCGCTCGGTGTCTCACGAGCGGCTCACGAACGACACCGAGCGGGCAACAGGATCCTGAAGATGTCTCGCTGAGAGACGAAACACGTGTCGACCTTGTCTGCTTGTTGGACAAGTCATCATCAACTGCGCGGAATCAGCAAAAAACAATATCCTTTGTAATACAATGGACTTCCGCAAAATAACACCTGCTACAATAGAGTACTGAAACCGATTTCAATGAAATTTTATACACAGATAGTATACCCCGTATATAACAATCGTAAAACCCGAGGACCCAAGGAAGGAAATAAGATAATTTTACCGGCGGAAAACATATCCTTCCTGTGGGAAATTCGAATATAACGCGGGCGAATCCGCGGGCGGAAAGCTAGTTATAGTATAAAAACGGGCATAACCTAATGAAGTGGTGTGGTATGTATGTCTGTCGCGCGCCAGGCGTGATGACGCTGCAGCGCCGCCTGTCGGGCATGGAGCGCGACCTGGCCGCCATCCAGGCGCGCATCTCCTCGCTGGAGGCGGAGGCCAGCGCCATCGAGGACGACCACCCGCACGACGCGCAGCTCATTCGCGACCGCATCGCCACCATCTCCGACAGCTGGCAGCAGCTCACCGCCATGGTCAGTAGCTCCATCTCCACTCCATCTGTCACTTTCAGATAGCTGACACTAGTAATGGCCGTTAAATAACGAATAACACGTTATTTAACAACGGCTTACACTGTTATCCTGCTGTTGCTGTTGGCAAAAGAATCGCCTAGTCGCACTGTTGTTGTTGCCAATTGAAGCCGTTGTGTAGGCGTAGGCGCTTGCTCTGTTGCCCGAATGCTTGTTCTTATAATATCAACCTTTCTCACAAGGAAATAAAGTTCCTATTTGTTTATTTCTTATAGTAATTTTACTAAATACCAAATTCACAATACTGTACCTTCGCGCGTATGACAATTAGATTCATTTTGATTTGCAGTGTGATTTGAAATAATAATTAGGTAAACTTGTTGCTGGCTTGCTAGTGCCTAAGCTGTTGTCATTTGTTTAGTCACGCATTATTTGCAGTTGTGTGATCGTTGCAATAAATTATTAGTGTCGTGTTTGGATTTGCCGTTGTGTGATCGCGTATGCAAATTAAATTACCTATTCGTTGCAATAATTAGTATCGTGTACTTTTGAAGTAACTAATAAATTAATACAGTAGATATTGTAAATAAATGGAAATGGAAGATATTGCAAATATTGCATGCAAATAATGTAAATATTGAATGTAAATAACAAATTATGTACAGATCAATGAACTTTTAAATATTATTAAACACCAGAATATATATATTGATTTATTAATTTATTTGAGTTTTAAGTTATTTAATTTACTGCCTAACATTGAATGAATACTAGCTATAATAACAATAACAATCGTACTCAACAACATTTGTCAAAACAGCAATATAACAGGATAACAGACAACAGTTTACAATAACAGTTATAGGAAAATAACATAACAGTGTTATTCATTATTACAAAACAGTCGCTATGTCCATTATTAGCTAACACAAATCCGTCATGTCATCATAATAATATACACATGTTTAAGACCTTTAGCGAAAATTAAATCCTAATATTTTTTCTTAACATTAACAATCAATAAATTAAGCGAGTATTAACTGGTAAAATAATATTTATAAATTTTATCATGTGATTAGTTAAATATCTTAATCAAGTTAAGTTCTTTAACTGTTAGAGTGCTAAGCAGCAATTTTGCGACATTAATTATTTTATATTAGAATATTTAATACAATTTATTAATATTTGTCTAAATGAGAGTGTTTTATTTGACACTATATTTTTTTCCTTTAGAGTTCTCAAAATATGCATAGCATTTTCCGATTTTTAGAAAAATTGCTTAGCACTCAACTGGTTAATGTTGTTTTTTAATTATTTTTGTTTTTTTTTAAGTAGGTAAGTAGTTTTATTTAGTTTTTGTAAGTTAGTTTCAATGCTGGTGTAGCTTATAGATGTAACTACATCTATAAACTACACCGGCATTGAATGATTTGCATTAAATCATTGTTATTTTTAAAAGAAACAATTTAGTTTTTAGACATTTATTTGCGTAAATATAACTATGATTAGAATGTATTGCTTCATTAAGGGTCTTTTTACATCATGGAAAATATATTTTCGAATTATTAAACGATATATTTTTGTATGGCAAAATAAAAATCTGTTGTTAAGGGTTCAGTATGTATATATGTATAGAGTACTTAAATATTTTTACACTTACATTAAAAATACATTTTACTAAATCATTTATATGCTTAATTATTCTATTTTTATTTTAGCTCAAAGATCGCGACTCTAAACTGGAAGAGGCCGGCGATCTTCACCGCTTCTTGCGGTCCGTCGACCACTTCCAAGCGTGGCTCACCAAAGCACAAACTGATGTCGCTTCGGAGGGTAATTAATATATTTTGTTAATGAAATAATATTTGGTGTAATACTACACTGTCTGAACTATTTTATTATATTTATACTGTTATGTACAGACACGCCATCAAGTTTGCCCGAAGCAGAGAAATTACTATCCCAACACCAAACAATCAAGGAGGAGATCGACAACTACAAGGATGAGTATGCCAAGATGATGGAGTATGGAGAGAAAATTACCGCTGTAAGTTATAATAATAATTATAATATGTTACTTATATTTTATGCATGGATTGAAGGTGAAAAAATAAAGTGGATGTTTTAGTTAATTAGCATCTCGCAAAGCAGTGAAATAAAGTACTTAGTCAAGAAATCCATAATAGTACCACAGGCGTGGATAGATTTTTAGATTGGAGAAACACCATTATTTCTGTAACTACCTTCATTTCGTGGCAGTTTTTTTTTTCTCGTTATTTTAAAAAGACCTTTATCCAAATGGATATGTCAGTCCTATCGGAACATATACATTATTATACACAATACGGAACATATACAATCACAGTTAATCTCAAGGTAGTCGCGGCGGGCACAGTATAGTACCACAAATTTCGCAGATTCTATTTTTTTCATTAAACATGCAAACTTGTTGGATGGATAATGTCCAGAACGCAATCTATTAAATAATACTATATATTCTTTACTTAATTTAAGATTGTAAAACCATTGGTGATGTATAGGCTGACACTGGATACTTTTATACTATGTCTAATGTCTTTTTCTTTTGACCTTTTATCGAAATATTCATTCCATTTATTTCGATAAAGGTCTAAAAGAGAAAAGCATTTGGTATAAAAGTATCCAGTGTCAGCATCTACGTCACCCATGGTTTTATAATGACAACAACCAGTTAGTATCAGATTATTTATTTGCACCTGTGCCCCTATTACCTACATAAAAATTAAGTATGATTTATATAAAAAGAAATTAATTATATTTGTTATCATTATCACAGCTCAAGTATATCTTCACTTATACATTCGATCCTCCACAAAACTAGAGTGACAGTCAATTTCATGAATATTGTCATAGGTTAGGATTGTGGTGTAGTTGAGTGTGTGCTGTGTTTGCTGCGGAGTCGTGTAACGCGTGCGTGCGCGTGTGTGCAGGAGCCGTCGACGCAGGACGACCCGCAGTACATGTTCCTGCGCGAGCGGCTGAAGGCGCTGCGCGCCGGCTGGGCCGAGCTGCAGCAGATGTGGGAGAGCCGGCAGCAGCTGCTGGCGCAGAGCCTGGAGCTGCAGCTGCTGCAGCGCGACGCGCGCCAGGCCGAGGTGCTGCTGGCGCACCAGGAGCTGCGGTACGTCGCCACCTGCACCTACCATCATCATCATCTCAGCCTATCGGCGTCCACTGCTGGACATAGGCCTATCCAATAGATTTCCAGCGCGACCGGTCCATTGCCACCTGCATCCAACGAGACCCAGCGATTTTTACTAGGTCGTCGGTCCATCTGGCAGGTGGCCGTCCCACACTGCGCTTGGTACGTGGTCTCCATTCAATAATCTTTTTGCCACATCGACTGTCCAATCTTCGGGCTATGTTACCGGCCCTTTACCACTTCAGCTTACTAATCCTGTGGCCTATGTCAGTGACTTTGGTTCGTCTACGTATCTCCTCATTTCTGATTCGATCATGTAGAGAAATACCGAGCATAGCCCTCTCCATAGCTCGCTGAGCTACTTTGAGACTTCTAGAAAGGGTTTTTGTGAATCACCACGTCTCAGAGCCGTAAGTCATCACTGGTAACACACACTGGTTGTAAACCTTTGTTTTTAGGCATTGAGGAGTGTTGGACGAAAAGACATTTCGTAATTTACCGAACGCTGCGCAGCCGAATTGGATCCGTCTACTGACCTCTCACTGAAAATTGGACTTACCTAATCGGACTGCCTGTCTTAGATAAATATATTCGTCGACAATTTTAAGTTCCCAACAGTTGGTGTCGTGGGTGCAATATTGGCCATTACACATGACCTTTGTTTTGTCCATGTTCATTTTAAGGCCCACTTGTCGGGAAACTCTATCGACCTATAATAGTTATTTATGCAACTGTTGTATAATCAGGGGTATTAAAACACGAATATGGGTTTATCACAGGAGGCGTAGCCGAGATTGTTTTAATGCCTAATTATAACAGTTGCATACAAGACTTTATCTACAATCGAGATTCTCATACCATAGGGTGTTGTACAGTGTTGTAAGAACTATGTAAATTCAAGAAAAGTCTAATTGCGAAGCATGTAAAATAAACAAACCTTAATAAGTAAATGAATTATTTATTGTAATAATTATTTACATTTTGGATCGCACAAATATTGAAATGCACTTGAACATTTCCATCTTGTTGAATGTTGGCAGATCCTGATGTACTTGGAATATTTATATTCACCACTTCATTATTTCTATTTTCTATAGAACTTAAAATGTTGGATATAGAGTCATTAATGTAGCCTTCAGCAACAGATGTGGATTACTAGAATCCAAAATTACGAATTAGTCTACAATTTATTGTTCTTTTTTCAAAATTTTAGCGATCTGGTGGTGAAAATGTCATTGCATGAGAATATTCTTTTTTTGAAATTCATAATATCACGAGTTTGGATGATATAATGATCATAATATCATTGAGTGTTTTAATGTTGGCAATAAGCTAATTGTTATAGGTTCTTTTATAGAGGATTAATAGATAGATAAACTATATTATCACGTCAAATCAAAATGTTTACACGTTTTGTGGATTGGTCAATGAAATAATTGAGTTTGGCAAATCGACCTCATTGATTGCCGCGATTTCTGCGCTTTTAAAATTCATTTAAATGCGTCATTTTATAAAATAGAGAATGTTCAAACAGTATAATTTATTTCTGTATTATTTACGAACATATACCCAAGTGTATAGTAATTAAATATAATTAAATGACTGATGTACAAACACATTACATGTAAAAAATGTAATAAATATCAAAACTTTATTGTTATTCTAACAGGTTGGCAAAGACCGAACCTCCTGCAAACTTGGAACAAGCTGAAAATCTAATCAAAGAACACGAAGCCTTCCTCACCACGATGGAAGCCAATGACGACAAAATCAACTCTGTGGTGCAGTTCGCTAACCGGCTCGTCGAGGAACGCCACTTCGACGCCGACAAGATACAGCGCAAAGCTAATAGTATTGAGCAAAGGCGCAACGCTAACCGTGAGAAGGCATTGCAGCACATGGAGAAGATACAGGACCAACTACAGCTACATCAGTTCCTCCAAGATTGCGATGAGCTCGCTGAATGGGTGCAAGAAAAGAACGTCACCGCCCAGGACGATACCTACCGCTCCGCGAAGACTATCCACTCGAAGTGGACTCGCCACCAAGCTTTCGAAGCGGAGATCGCTGCTAACAAGGAGCGTCTGTTTGCCGTCCAAAACGCGGCTGCAGAACTCATGAAGCAGAAGCCGGAATTCGTCGAGACAATATCGCCAAAGATGTCCGAGCTCCAAGACCAATTCGAAAACTTACAAACGACAACAAAGGAGAAGGGCGAGAAATTATTCGACGCCAACCGAGAAGTCCTCCTGCACCAGACCTGCGACGACATCGACTCCTGGATGAACGAGCTGGAGAAGCAAATCGAGAATACCGACACCGGCACTGATCTGGCGTCTGTGAACATTCTCATGCAGAAGCAACAGATGATCGAGACTCAGATGGCGGTTAAGGCGAAGCAGGTCATTAATTTTCTTCATAGTCATAATATTATAATATAATTCATGTAAAATTGTTTTTTAATCTTGAATTATATTTCTATATTACATTAATTTAAAAAAAAAACCAATTTTTTCCAAAGTATTTTTTATAAAGTACTTATTTTATGACTGAATATCTCTGTTACAGGTTACTGAACTTGAGACGCAAGCAGAATACTTGCAGAAAACAGTCCCAGATAAAATGGACGAGATTATAGTGAAGAAGAAGACAGTAGAGCAGAGATTCGAACAGTTGAAAGCACCGCTTCTGGAGCGTCAGCGTCAATTAGCTAAGAAGAAGGAAGCGTTCCAATTCAGACGCGATATTGAAGATGAAAAATTATGGATTCACGAGAAAATGCCTTTGGCCACAAGCACTGATTACGGGAACTCATTGTTCAACGTACAGATGCTACAAAAGAAGAATCAGTCTCTCAAAACAGAGACCGATAATCACGAACCTCGTATTCTGACCGTTATATCCAACGGGCAGAAGCTCATTGACGAAGGACACGAAGACAGTCCTGAATTCAAACAGCTTATAGACGAACTTACAGCGAGATGGCGAGAACTCAAAGGTATATTTTCAATCCTATAGTATAGTAAGAAAATATTTCGTAAGGATAAGATTAGTTACTTTCAATGGTAAATTAAAATATCATTAAAGAATTGTTGTTAGATTTCCTTTCCTACGCCTATACAAATTTTTCATATCAAATACAGATGCCATCGATCAACGGAAGAACAATTTGGCGCAGTGGGAGAAAGCGCAACAGTACCTATTCGACGCTAACGAAGCGGAGGCTTGGATGAGCGAACAGGAACTCTACATGATGGTAGAGGACAGAGGCAAAGATGAGATCTCGGCCCAGAATCTAATGAAGAAGCATGAAATCTTGGAGCAAGCGGTAGATGACTATGCACAGACTATCCGGCAGTTGGGCGAGACTGTTCGTCATCTCACCAGTGAGGATCATCCGCTCAGGTACTTATTTCTATATATATTTTCATTGTAATTTGAGATGTCAGTTATTTGTGATGTGAATCGTAAATAGGCTATTTGACAGGTTTTTAAAATCCATTTTATATTATGCAGTAGAGTCTAAGGAACCCAGTAAAAGTTGTTATTTTTAATTCTGGTATATATTAGCTGAAAAACATCGAATTAAAAATTCAATATTTAAATAGTGCGCCAAAACGCTACTTTGACAATATGGCGCTGCAATGAGGTCGGTGACGTCACTTGCCTGTATTCTGATCTGTGACAATTATCACATATATTTGTTTGTTGTAAACAAAGCGATTGGATTTACTTTTTATCAGTGATTTATGTAACAAAATGAGTTACAAGTGGTGTGCAGTTCCAAAATGTACAAATACGTCGTTAAAAACTCCGGAAAAACTATTTGTAAGTGTTTCAAAGAACATCGAAGTGCGCCGAAAGTGGTTGCTACTTTCTCGGAGGGATCATAATGACATAGCGAATAGTACAAATATTTTCTTTTGTGACCATTTCGATGTACGTAAACATAATATTTATATTTTGTAATAATTAATTACATTCAGAATGTTAATATTTTCGTTATTGATTTGAGGTTATAATAGGTACCTCTAATGTTTTTAACAGAATGTCTCTTGCACCTCACTTCGAATATTTCTTAGACGACCTCCATAGTCGAGTGGATAATACACCGGTTTCAAGGTGTCGCCATCTCTGAGGTCCCGGGTTCGAATCCCGGTGGGGGCAGATGTTTGTGTGATGAATGCGAGCATTTGTACCTTAGTCATGGTTGTTGATATATATTTCAATAAAAATTATTTATATATGTATAATATATGTATGTCTATCCGTTACCCTAGATCCCATAGCACAAGCCTTATAGAGCTTAGTTTGGGCTAGGCTAATTGGTGTAAGTGTAACAAATATTTATTATTATTATTTCCGCTGTTTTCCATAATATTTGTTAAAATTTGTAGCTACAGAGTCCTATGATTTCAATAAGCAGTACACTAAAAGATCCCGACTAAAACTTGTTTGTTCGTTACAGATGGGAAAATGACATGGCAAATTACTATCAGTACAAAATGGGTTTCGGTCAGAAAATAATTTTAAAAGATAAAGTTCTGCCTTTTAAATTTCATTGCCAGCCAGATCGCATTAAAAGAATGTGTGATGCTGGTACTTCCCGATCAGCATTTGTCAAACGGCAAAGAATGGAACTTGTTAAACAATGTGAAGACATTCAATAACCGACGTAACGTGAACAAATTATCGTTTATGTTCACGAAATTGTGCGAAACAAACTTAATTATTTATAACCTATATAAGTCCTTGTGGAAGTTCATCATTATTTCACGTTCTTATGATATAATTTAAGTTACCAGTAAAGTGTAATAGGCTTGTTGCCTAAATTTAAGTAGTTAGATACTAATATACCTTGATGCCTATTCTATACAAAATAATTATTATTTTTGAAAATAAATGCTTATTTATAAGAATAATTTTGCATTTAATTAAATATTTGACATTAGTCATCAAAAACGCTCATGACTGTCATGGCGTCTTGAGTGACGTCACGCCGTGCAAAACACAGTTGTTTTAGTATCGGAATATTCGGTATTTTAATTAAAAATGGATTCATCGTATTACAAGTACTGCATAGTGCCCCAGTGTACAAGCACAAGTATAAAAACACCAAAAAAAAATATTTATATACGTGCCAAACAATCAGCAGATACGTAAAAAGTGGCTGACACTCGCGAGAAGGAATGATGCCCATTCTTTTTCGCACTTCCACAAGACACTTGGGAATGACATTTTGACTTTGACGTTTCGCACGGCGTGACGTAACACTTTTTAATTGGTGTTTGCTGTCACGTGACTTATGGCTTATTTTGTGCAATTTTATTTTATAAAAATATAAATAATCAAAAGTTATTATTTTATAAAACTTTGTTTTTTCATAATTAAATGATCATCTCAATAGTCATGCAACCTAATGCATCAGATTTGTTCATAGTGGATACAAGCCTATTATACTTACTTTGCTGTTTTTACATTTTTTAGCTACGAAGCATAAAAGTCAGAATTATTTTTGAAAAATAATCCGACCATGATTGCGTCGACTTGCGGCAGGTTTCTGCTGTCTGCTTTTACAAAATCGTTGTCCATGGTTGAAAGTACTTGTAAAATAGTGCAAATAAACAAAAAAAAAACAATGCATAATAAAGAAAATCTTAATATAACGGAGATAATCTACCACAACTAGGCGCAACGCAAGTAGGCAAACGAAGTTTACAAGCAAGTGACGTCATGATAAATTCGACCAATCAGGAGCGTTTTGTGTCACGTGACAAACGTTTAAAAAATGCAATTTTTATTTACGGATTTTAAAATAAATTAATCATTATTTTCAACTTACGTTAATAAATAATCATTTTTTAACTCTTAATTTATACTGTTAACAGTAATTGACACTTTATTTTTCGCATCGTCAAATAGCCTATTATAAATATATATATAAAACAAAATGGCGTTGATTAGATTATTTTACTACTAGAGAACCATTTAACTGATTTAAATACCATTTATTTGTTGGATTCATCTGTCATGAATAGCAAAATAACTATTCATATATTAGTAAAGGTAGAGAAGAAATTATGACTAAAACCGAGGTTGTAACGTAAGGTAATAAAGCTATCAAGGATAAGGTTACTTAACCGTGAACCACGAACAATGAAGGCGTATAAGGCAAGGCATGTGACACGGTCCCGATAGTCGTTCCTACTGCTTCATCTATGTCCCGACTGTATTCCAATCGCGATATATTTAGATATTCGGCGCTTACAAAGAAGGTTCAGTTAAATATCGAGACAATGAGACAATTGCTGTAGCTCAATACTCTGCACTAACATTTATACTGCTAAATTGGGAATGCCTTTCACATATTCTTTTGAGATGTCAATGATTAAAATGGCCAGATTAGTTACCACTTCGTTGGATCATTGAAAATTTTTCCCAAGTATAAGATATATTTGAGGGCTCCAAACACATCTGAAGGTGCAAGAAGTAGATCTTTTCTGAAATGTTTCTTGAATTAATTGTGCAAAATCAATGTAATGAAATCCAAAACACATCTTTTGTCAAGATATCTCGATGTTTGGTGTGAATGATATTGTTATCCAGTATATCATAAGTAGTATGGTCCATTGATCATTCTGGGATCTTTAATATAATCTTAATTACTATTGATCCCGGAAATCTCAGGATACTATATCTTGACCGGTAGGAGTCGATATTTTTTTCTTAAGAGGGTGAAGTGGTATGTATTATAAATAACGGATTCACGACTCAAACTGACATGATAAATCCATTAAAAAGAATTCGCAACAAAAATTAATTATGTTTGTTGCACGGTTATTAACTGAAAAAAATTAAGGTTACATATTGAAAATGAATTTGTACTAGGTACTAATAACCGTGTGATATTTTCAGCGAGCAGATCTCTGTGAAGCAGTCCCAG
The DNA here is from genome assembly GCA_036419045.1 of Scirpophaga incertulas. Classification (NCBI taxonomy): domain Eukaryota; kingdom Metazoa; phylum Arthropoda; class Insecta; order Lepidoptera; family Crambidae; genus Scirpophaga; species Scirpophaga incertulas. Next base: position 8,249,146 of record CM071644.1, read on the forward strand.
GTGGACAAGCTGTACGCCGGACTCAAGGATTTGGCGGGTGAACGACGCGCGCGGCTCGATGAGGCGCTGCGGCTGTTCCAACTGTCGCGGGAGGTCGACGACCTGGAGCACTGGATCACCGAGCGCGAGCTCGTGGCCAAGCTCTTCAGGAGCGGTCAGACTACGGACCACAGTCACCGTAGTTGTCGCCGTCTGAGATACTAGTAGGCGCTGCGGCTGTTCCAACTGTCGCGGGAGGTCGACGACCTGGAGCACTGGATCACCGAGCGCGAGCTCGTGGCCAGCTCTCAGGAGCTGGGTCAGGACTACGACCACTGTCACCGCTGAAGTTCGTCGCCTCTGGATACGACGTAGTAGGGCGCTCGCGGCTGTTCCAACTGTCGCGGGAGGTCGACGACCTGGAGCACTGGATCACCGAGCGCGAGCTCGTGGCCAGCTCTCAGGAGCTGGGTCAGGACTACGACCACGTCACCGTGAGTGTCGCCTCTGATACTAGTAGGCGCTGCGGCTGTTCCAACTGTCGCGGGAGGTCGACGACCTGGAGCACTGGATCACCGAGCGCGAGCTCGTGGCCAGCTCTCAGGAGCTGGGTCAGGACTACGACCACGTCACCGTGAGTGTCGCCTCTGATACTAGTAGGCGCTGCGGCTGTTCCAACTGTCGCGGGAGGTCGACGACCTGGAGCACTGGATCACCGAGCGCGAGCTCGTGGCCAGCTCGCAAATGCAGATCGCAGGATCTATGAAGATCTGATAATAAGTCGCATGTTCGTCTGTTGGACAAGTCTATGTAACAAGCACAGATATATCTCCATTTCGCCTAGCTTAAAATTCGCACTTATTTTCTTTCAGAACTTTTAAATATTTAATAGTACATTCCGTCCGGCTCCGTCCTCGGCTCCTTAAGACCCTCGCCTGACGGCTCGGGCCCCAATGCGCCTCAGCGGTAATCACCAACATTACACACTTGTACCATACAACGTTTTTCAACACACTTCTGAATAAAATAATACTTAAATAAAAAACAATTTTCTTCATAAATTGTATTTGCAGACATCTTAATTAATAACTAACTAAATAACTTCAAAAGAGAAAACGAGACGAGTTGTGAAAAATGTTTCGTAATGGCGGGAAAAATTAATCAGTTTTCCTATGCGCGCGCATCGGCCATAGACTAATAAATTTCGTAATGGCGGGAAAAAGTAATTAGTTTTCCTATGCGCGCGCATCGGCCATAGACTAAAAAATGAGGTTTCTTTTTTTGGGCTTTTCGCGGATAGCTTTTTAGTGCAAATGTAAGCGTAACTCAACCAATAATATAAAAAAAAACTTTTACTCACTCGTGAATAATAGTAATGAAAAAGTCACAATTTGATTAGGGGTCATCCATAAATTACGTCACACGAATTTCGTGATGTTTTGCCCCTCCCCCCCTCCTTGTCACAGCTAGTCACATTTGTGAGACTCCCCCCCCCCCTAGTGTGACGTCACAAATTTTGAAATTATTGAATGATAAAAGCGGTTTCGAAATCAGTTTTATTTTCATTTTAATAAAATTAACATCAAATCAATTAACAGAACAAAAAACGATTACTTATATTAAATAAGTATATGTTCATTTCATGATTTTCTTATTATATTTTTCAAAATCACCTACTATAATCAATTAGAAAAATAGTACGTTTCGGGAGTACCCCTATTAATAGATAAAAGAAGATACTATTCCTTTATTTATTTATGAGAGTATACAGACTTTACAATAAAAGTTAATATTTACAGCACTTTTAATACTAATAATAATAATAATTTAAAGTTTGTGTTTTAACAGTTAGCTTATTTGATTTAATAGATTTTGTAATGTAAGATCCCTCCCACTCCCTTGTCACACAATGTCACACTTCGTCAACCCCCTCCCTCCCCCTAACCGTGTGACGTAATTTATGGATGGCCCCTTATAGGTGTCATTATGTGCCTAATTGCCATGGGATTAGAGCTACTTTATGAGGAAGTGTGTTGAAAAGTAATTTTTCAGCCAAATGCCACACGGAATATTATACAAATGCACTTAATGCATGTTGTTGACACAAATTAAAATAGAAATCTTTTGCAGTTATTGTGGGAGCGGTTTAAGGAGTTTGCGCGCGAGACTCAGGCGGTTGGGTCAGAGCGCGTGGCTACCGCAGAACGCATCGCTGACCAAATGATCGCCATGGGACACTCGGACAACGCCACCATTGCTCAGTGGAAGGAGGGACTCAAGGAAACCTGGCAGGACTTGCTCGAACTTATCGATACCAGGACACAGGTAACTTTAATTAACAATTTAAATGCAAAAGAAACAGTATGTAGTAACTCTAAACTAAACGGGCCTGTGTTGCTAGCATCCACCGCGTTCCCGTAATCTCCTTATCAAATTTCTCTAACATCGTGGTCTACGAGAATTGTGCTCTCAATTTACATTTTGAAGACATTCAGAAATCAGTCCAAACTATCGTTTTGTTTTAGTGAAGTGTAACATTAGTTTATATTCAACGGTTATTTTTAACTATTTTAAATACGATATAAATGCAATGTCACCAGTCTAGATTTATTGAATAATATTAAAATGTTTGAATTTTTTTTTTTTTTTATTGCTAAAGTTGACAATCAAGCAGGCTGCCCACCTGATGGTAAGTGGTAAACAGTCGCCTATAGTACATGTGGTTCCCACGAGATTCGCAGCAAATCTGCAAACCTCATAAGAACCACAGTGTACGTTGCCAACTTGTGACATAAGATGTAAAGTCACAGTACCCAGTAATTTCACTGCCTATCTTACCCTTCACGCCGGAACACAGCAAAGCGAACCTGTTGTTAATGTTTGAATGTTTTTATTAACCTTTAACTGGTGACAAGCGGTCTCACAGGCCGAGCGGTGTCAGTAAAACGTCATTTCACCCCCTTCCCTGCGCTTCCTTTGTTTCAATGTCTAGGTAGCTGCAAGTTTAGTTGCGTCCACGCCGCAGATAGTGACATAAAATTCGGCAGCGGTCTCTCAGACCGTACATCACCACTGACGTAACTTTTTAACGTAATTTTGCTATATTGTTTTTTCGTGTTTTTACGGTAATAACTAAAAATGAGTAGTTCTGCACCTCCAAAAAAGAAGCGTAGAGAGTCGAGAGTTGGAAATGTACTGTCAAATGCTCAAATTGAAGCGTGTCTGGCACAGGAACAGTTTTTAGTTCCATCACAAGCAGTGATTCGCTCGACGAAACCTATACACGGTAGTAACCGCAATGTAACGTTCGACAATTGGTTCACATCGATTGAATTGGTTGACGCTCTAAAAAAACGAGGTCTGACATGTGTAGTTACTCTAAAATCGCATATTATAATTCAACAAAAGGAGGGGTTGACGAGATAGATAAAAAATGCTCCATCTACACCTGCAGTCGCCGAACGCGAAGGTGGCCCATGGTGATATTTTATCGAATGTTGGACATAAGTCCGGTGAATGCACATGTTTTATATCAAGCTGATGGTGTCAATGCTATTTATCGAGGCCAATTCATTAAAATTTTGGCTAGAACCGCGGTATTATCACACATGCAACGTAGTTTACTCACTTAGCATGTACGAGTATTTTGGGTTCTGATTTGCCATCTGAACCATAAAACTTAGAGGATGGGCCGAAAACATGGAAAACCTGTACCAGTTGTCCTCCTAAATTAAATCGTAAATCAAATTACCAATGTATACATGTAAAAAACATGTGTGCTTGCAATATGCCAAACAATTATGCCCACTGTCAATAAAAATAACGAAAGTTTGGCCAATGCCAGTTTTTTTTTATTGATACCTGTGATTAAATGAATATTTTTTTTTGTTGATGAGTGTATCGTAACTATAAGGAAAAAAAGTATTTTTGTTATAATTATGTTGATTTAATTTCTATTGTATGATAATTGATCTCATCTTTAGATTATTGATTTTTGTTTCTACTTACATTATAATAGCATATTAATAATTAAAAATTACATTCAGAATCTATCGGGTGGTTTTTATCATTTTATACATTAATCAACTGTTTTTAAAAACTGAGTTAAGCTAGCATACATATTTTCGATGCTATAGACCATTTAACAGTAGCGGCTTCTCAGGCCGCGCGTCACCAGTTACGTTACACAAAAACCATGTCACCAGTCAAAGGTTAAGTTTGAATGGAGTTTGTAAAAATTATTGGACGAACGTGACCCGTCAACGTTTTTCCAGATGTTGGCCGCATCGCGCGAGCTGCACAAGTATTTCCACGACTGCAAGGACACTCTGCAACGCGTCAACGAAAAGGCGCGTGGAGTCAGCGACGAACTTGGCCGCGACGCTATCAGCGTGGGCGCGCTGCAGCGCAAGCACCACAACTTCATGCAGGACCTCAGCACTCTGCAGACCCAGGTACTGTGTACTCACAAATATGTACTAATCTATATCTTATTTAACTATTTATTCATATAAGAAATAATAATTTCACCCTAAGTTTGTGTTACAATATAAAAGACTTCAAGGAGTGCCCTTCAGCATCTCTCTCGTTGTGTGTCGGGACGGGGCGGTATGCCCGTCGCTTTTGAAGCCTTGACTTAATACATAGAATGAATTGGGTAGATGACAATTTTTTAAATTCTGTATATAATAAGAGTACTCTTTTAAGTGAGAAATATTGTAGAACCAACAGTACACCTGCACCTATTACTTTTGAAGATATATCGACATGTTTGCGGCGCTGTCGCGGGTCGCTCAAAAACGCTCCATACTAAAAACACTGCAATTGTGACGTCATAACTCAGTAAACTCGCCTAATTTGTATGAGCGTATAAACAAATTTTCTAATAACTTTGTTATTTGTACGTTTATAGATATACTTTCTATATAAAAAAATGTTACATTTAATGCGAGAATGCTAGAAATGTGTTCGTTTCATTAGAATTAAGTAAATAATAATTGCTCATTTTTTAGAAATCTAAAAACAATATAACTTAGTAATTAAACTGAAATTTCTATATTGACATACTTTCATTAGATATAAATTGCTCAAATCAGATAATTATAGTATAAAAACGGCCATAATCAGTTGTAGTCGTCTACCCTATTGTAGCAATAAGTGTATTAAGATCCAATGGATCCCTTCCCACGTCGGGTTACTTGGTAATGAGGCTGCAGATGGTCTTGCAAAGGAAGCTGTCTTGGTATCGTGCTGGATTCTGGACCTTTGGCTAGTGAATTTATTCCAATAATAAAGAAAAGATGTTTGGAAAAATGGGAATATCATTTTGGGGAGACCCTGGTCAGAGTCATTGGAGTTTGGTATGGTACAATCCAGGACAAACCTACATGGAATCCTTGGTTTGACAGTGACTTCCAACCTTACTAGAAAGCTTTTAGTTTCTGCTTTCCGATTACGGTCTGGGCATGTTCCAACAAATAAGTTTTATCATCTTGTTGGTGTGAAATCCTCACCTTTGTGCGATAACCAGCTATGTTCTAGGATCGATGATGTTTATCACATGTTGTTGGAATGTACCCGTAACTCTGAGCTAAGAGAAAGACTCCTCGTGGGAATGGATCTGGCTAATGGCAATATAAATTGTTTGCTGACGGAACCATTGTCCAGCTTAGCCAAAAAATTATACATGTTTGTTTGCTTGTCCGTTGAGGAGGAAAACTAATATTTTTGTATATAACAATTGTGTATGTGTAAAGTGTGTATGTTATGTAAATATGTGATTATTCCTATGAGGCTGACATGTTCACCCAAAGTGTTCAAAGCCTCGTCAAAAATTAAGAATTAAAAAAAATATATAAAAGAATTATCATCTGCTCAATATTTAATGGTCTAATATTTTTGTTTACAAAATCGAAAATAATATTGACATCTCCAGACCCTGGCTTACCCGAGAAGCTAAATCGCTTGTTCTTCTGTTGCTGTTGTTATTATTGTTAGATCAAATTGACCGGGTGAGAAAAGAGAACATATATAATCTTTTAGTTTCAGCGTTACTGTGCCTCTGATGAATAAATTTTATAGTTTATGGACGTGCGATACAATTTAAGTTAGAGTTGGGATGAATATACATTTTTAATAAGCATTACTATTCCAAACTGATCCTGGTAAATCGTTTCGATTTGGTTTTGATGTGCTATTGAATAAAATAGAGTGGGTGAGCAATGAAACAGGAGACGTATTTTTTAATCATTAGACGTGAACTATTTCCAATGGTGCCTTCGTCACCTTTTTACCGCACCACCGCGTACATTCAAACTCTGGAATGAGCTCCCAGCTGCGGTGTTTCCTGAGCGCTACGATATGTCTAACTTCAAACGAGGCTTAAAAAGAGTATTTCTCTCCAGGCAGGCAGCGGCTCGGCTGTGCCCCTGGCACTGCAGATGTCCATGAGCGATGGTTACCACTTACCATCAGATGAGCCATTTGCTCGTCTGCCACCGTATACAAAAAAAAAATCGTATACGAATCTCACGATTTCGAATGCGAATTGGTTTTCAATTGTTTGAAAAATTCGTCTCCAGGTGGAGGGCATCGGCAGCGAGTGCTCGCGGCTGGTGGCGATGTACGCGGGCGACAAGGCGGCGGAGATCTCGCGGCGCGCGGGCGAGGTGGCGGACGCGTGGGCCGCGCTGCAGGCCGCGTGCCGCGCGCGCCGCGCCAAGCTGCAGGACGCCGACCGCCTCTACCGCTTCCTCAGCCAGCTGCGCGCGCTGCAGCTCTGGATGGACGACGTCGTGCGCCAGATGAACACCGGCGAGAAGCCCAGGTACGTAATGTGCGCCAAGCTGCAGGACGCCGACCGCCTCTACCGCTTCCTCAGCCAGCTGCGCGCGCTGCAGCTCTGGATGGACGACGTCGTGCGCCAGATGAACACCGGCGAGAAGCCCAGGTACGTAATGTGCGCCAAGCTGCAGGACGCCGACCGCCTCTACCGCTTCCTCAGCCAGCTGCGCGCGCTGCAGCTCTGGATGGACGACGTCGTGCGCCAGATGAACACCGGCGAGAAGCCCAGGTACGTAATGTGCGCCAAGCTGCAGGACGCCGACCGCCTCTACCGCTTCCTCAGCCAGCTGCGCGCGCTGCAGCTCTGGATGGACGACGTCGTGCGCCAGATGAACACCGGCGAGAAGCCCAGGTACGTAATGTGCGCCAAGCTGCAGGACGCCGACCGCCTCTACCGCTTCCTCAGCCAGCTGCGCGCGCTGCAGCTCTGGATGGACGACGTCGTGCGCCAGATGAACACCGGCGAGAAGCCCAGGTACGTAATGTGCGCCAAGCTGCAGGACGCCGACCGCCTCTACCGCTTCCTCAGCCAGCTGCGCGCGCTGCAGCTCTGGATGGACGACGTCGTGCGCCAGATGAACACCGGCGAGAAGCCCAGGTACGTAATGTGCGCCAAGCTGCAGGACGCCGACCGCCTCTACCGCTTCCTCAGCCAGCTGCGCGCGCTGCAGCTCTGGATGGACGACGTCGTGCGCCAGATGAACACCGGCGAGAAGCCCAGGTACGTAATGTGCGCCAAGCTGCAGGACGCCGACCGCCTCTACCGCTTCCTCAGCCAGCTGCGCGCGCTGCAGCTCTGGATTGACGACGTCGTGCGCCAGATGAACACCGGCGAGAAGCCCAGGTACGTAATGTGCGCCAACTAGTGACGGACTCGTGATAATTGGTTCTCTTGACCTCAAAAATTACCAGTAAAGGTTCAGACTAAATAAATTGTTTGAAAGGGGTTCGGGCATTTTGGTCTACTGACCAATAGACTTGAATCGTATATTGATGCATATAGGTATTTTCTAGAGCGAAAAAAGTTATTATGGAGTCACATTTCGAGTTGTTGTCCGATTCGAGATATCCGGCTTATAAACATGTGTTTTCGGTATATCGTACACAAAAAATCAATAAAATAGGTATTTTGTTATGATTACTAAGCTAAAATGAATTATGTGAACTTATCTACATCAGCAAAAAACTGCTTAATAATATTTATATAGTTATGTATGTACTCGGATTTGTATATACATAGTTACTTAGGTAAAAAAGTTGTTATTACCAAGCAAGTTTTAACAATAGCTTAATTCTATGAATAGATGAGTAAGTAGCAAAAGATACCCCCCCCCCCCCCTCCGTCACTCTTCCGCTCGCTACTTGGCAGCGACCGGCGGACGCGCCCCCCTTTTTGTCGTTTATGTGTATGCCTACGCGATCTACATGCTGTTTCGTCTCTCATGCCGTTTACGATTTTGACCCCTGCATTCCTTTGAACTTTGTTTTCTGCATCTTACGTTGACCCTGGCTTGAACTATTACTACCAAAGTGCTTTACGATTGTACTGTTTGACATAATGGAATGCTTAATGAATTAATCACAAAATGATTTAATATTTAACGCACGCGTACTCCGATCGGACAACAAATCAACACAAGCGCCATACCAATTCGTGTTCTATAAAAACATGCCTTCAATATATGATTTATAAGTATTGGGTCCGAGACCAGAGTCCATACATTAATCAAATTAACCGCCAGTGTTGTGACGCGTCTGTCGTGCGGCAGGGACGTGAGCGGCGTGGAGCTGCTGATGAACAACCACCAGTCGCTGAAGGCGGAGATCGACGCGCGCGAGGACAGCTTCGCGGCGTGCATCGCGCTGGGCAAGGAGCTGCTGGCGGCGCAGCACTACGCGGCCGCCGACATCCGCGACAAGCTGCTGCACCTGTCCGACCTGCGCAACGCGCTGCTGCGCCGCTGGGAGGAGCGCTGGGAGAACCTGCAGCTCAGTGAGGCTACTACCATGCTGTTAATCCTCTATAACAATTAGCGTATTGCCAACATTAAAACACTCGATGATATTATGATCATTATATCATCCAAACGCGTGATATTATGAATTTCAATAAAAGAACATTCTCATGCAATGACATTTTCACCAGATGGATTAAATTTTGAAAAAGGAACAATAAATAGGCTTGTTGCCTAAATTTCAGTAGTTGGATACTAATATACCTTGATGCCTATTCTATACAAAATAATTATTATTTTTGAAAAAAAATGCTTATTTATAAGAATAATTTTGCATTTAATTAAATATTTGACATTAGTCATCAAAAACGCTCATGACTGTCATGGCGTCTTGAATGACGTCACGCCGTGCAAAACACAGCTGTTTTAGTATCGGAATATTCGGTATTGTGAAGTTATTTTAATAAAAAATGGATTCATCGTATTACAAGTACTGCATAGTGCCCCAGTGTACAAGCACAAGTATAAAAACACCAAAAAAATTATTTATATACGTGCCAAACAATCAGCAGATACGTAAAAAGTGTCTGACACTCGCGAGAAGGAATGATGCCCATTCTTTTTCGCACTTCCACAAGACACTTGGGAATGACATTTTGACTTTCGTGACGTAACACTTTTTAATTGGTGTTTGCTGTCACGTGACTTATGGCTTATTTTGTGCAATTTTATTTTATAAAAATATAAATAATCAAAAGTTATTATTTTATAAAACTTTGTTTTTTCATAATTAAATGACCATCTTAATAGTTATGCAACCTAATGCATCAGATTTGTTCATAGTGGATACAAGCCTATTGTAGACTAATTCGTAATATCGGATTCTCGTCTTATCGTGTTATTTCCCGCCATTTTTTCACTCGAATATTGCAAATCTTTTATAAAGGATTCACATCATGATTGTAGATAAAGTCTTGTATGCAACTGTTATAATTAGGTATTAAAACACTCATGTGATACTATTATCAATTGTGTCAAAATCAAACCCACATTCATGTTTTAATACAACAGTTGCATAAATAACCATTTTAACACCGGTTTTAAATATAGAAAGCGGGTCATAAAAAACGCGTGTGTTACCAAAGCAAATAGTTAAGTTATAGTCCATACAAATTCCATAACAGTATTATTTGCCATTTCCATTTCATTTTAAAATTTCGAACTAATCGCCGCGCGGCGCCAGTCGGTAGGCAGCGCTAGCGCGCTGTTAAAATGGCGGGAAAGCAACAGTGTGCATTCACAAATTGAGTTTATTTAAATGTCTTTTTTTCTGTTTCCTCGCAAATGTGTTAAAAACGTGGTACGATATACGTGCGTATTGGTTATAACATGCTCGGCTCTAATACGCCGTCGCCTTCGACTCAGGTTGAAATTCCGCCTCGCATGTTATAACCATCATAACGCACTAATATCGTAATGTACTATTGCGCCGTCACTAGTAAGCTATCTATAGATTGGGTGACTATCGACATTATTTTCAAACAATACACATTTAAGTTATAACCCTTTAGATTAACGAAAGAGATACACAAAGTAAGAATGATAGGACGAATTGGTGCAGGTCGACTTTTTTTTTTTTTTATGTGATAGGGGGCAAACGAGCAGACGGATCACCCGATGGTAAGCAATTACCGCCGCCCATGAACGCCCGCAACACCAGAGGAGTCACAAGCGCGTTGCCGGCCTTTGAAATGGGAGTACTAGTAGGACATATCTCGATCAAATCGAAGATGTCCTAAAGAAAGGCCGGGTCAAGAGTACTCGCAAGAGTACTCGCAACCGACGAGCATGCATGAGAAGTGTGCCAGGATCCGTAGCAAGTGGAGAGAGGTGTTCTCTGCCTACCCCATTGGGAACAAGGCTTGACATATATGTATGTATTCCAGTCCTGGAGGTGTACCAGTTCGCGCGCGACGCGGCCGTGGCGGAGGCGTGGCTGGTGGCGCAAGAGCCGTACCTGATGTCTCAGGAACTGGGCCACACCATCGACGAGGTGGAGAGCCTCATCAAGAAGCACGAGGCCTTCGAGAAGTCGGCCGCCGCCCAAGAGGACCGCTTCAGCGCCCTGCAGCGCCTCACCACGGTACCCACCTCTCACTTTTACCGAATTAATCGATTATGTATTTTTTTTTATTGCTATACAGAGTGAAAATCCTCGTATTTTTTTTCTAAGGAATTATACATGGGACAGCAATAATAGGCTTGTTGCCTAAATTTCAGTAGTTAGATACTAATATACCTTGATGCCTATTCTATACAAAATAATAATTATTTTTGAAAAAAAATGCTTATTTATAAGAATAATTTTGCATTTAATTAAATATTTGACATTAGTAATCAAAAACGCTCATGACTGTCATGGCGTCTTGAATGACGTCACGCCGTGCAAAACACAGCTGTTTTAGTATCGGAATATTCGGTATTGTGAAGTTATTTTAATAAAAAATGGATTCATCGACAAGTACTGCATAGTGCCCCAGTGTACAAGCACAAGTATAAAAACACCAAAAAAATTATTTATATACGTGCCAAACAATCAGCAGATACGTAAAAAGTGGCTGACACTCGCGAGAAGGAATGATGCCCATTCTTATTCGCACTTCCACAAGACACTTGGGAATGACATTTTGACTTTGACGTTTTCGCACGGCGTGACGTAACACTTTTTAATTGGTGTTGCTGTCACGTGACTTATGGCTTATTTTGTGCAATTTTATTTTATAAAAATATAAATAATCAAAAGTTATTATTTTATAAAACTTTGTTTTTTCATAATTAAATGATCATCTTAATAGTTATGCAACCTAATGCATCAGATTTGTTCATAGTGGATACAAGCCTATTAAAAACGAAATCATCTTTAAACATGGTTTAGTAACTACCTTTATTTCTTATCGATATTTTTTTTATATATTTAGTAAAATAATTGTCTGTAGTTGTCATCGACGCGTAGCGTAGTTTCATAATGAAATGGGAAAATTAGCTGACAAAAATCAAATTAAATGGGTTGAATGAGACTGACGCAGTCTGAGTAGTGGTATCGCAATTTGGACCCTACCGCACGCACCCAAAGAGGCAAGGGGAACGACGGGGGGTTTTAGTGGGTAAGCCTGGAACTCTTACTAGGAGAGCCCCACACACGCTCGCCGCTTAGCCAACGAACGGATACGGTGCGATTTCACGAATTTCCCCTCAAAAAGAAAAGATGGAAACTGATGAGTTAACCACGGTCTGTAATACCGGGAATACTCTGTACAGTATTTTTTCATTGATTCCTGTGTCTGAATTTATATTGATTAGTTATAAATTATTACCATTAGGTTTGTTGAATTGATATTTTGATACATATAAATATTGGTAATTGTAAAATAATGCTTAGCATGGTGTTGGTTATTCTTCACACACGAATCACTTGCATAGCTCACAAAAATCTCCTGACTGTAATCACACACCTCGCACAAATTCATATTGAATAGATTTAAAGTCAGTAAAAGTATTTTAATTTGCTTATTTCTTTCTATTTTTCTAATTATTCTTTTCTTATCATTAGCTTGAACTACGTGAAACATCCCTCTGGCCTAAGACACAGAAATGGGATCAATGTGACGAAAACGACTTTCCCTTCCGTTTTCCACCCATATCCAATCACCCCACTACCACACCTGTCGCCTCACTCAATCGCCCTGTCAAAGAAATAATAGAAGAAATCATCGTTACAAGCGACAAATACAAACCGCCCGAAAAATACAAGACGACTTGTAAATTAGACAACTCCGGTTGTAAGAAAAATGATTCATTTCTTTGGACTGTGGCCTCAAATAGCTTGTCGACAATCTCAGAGTCCAGTAGCATTCCCCAATCCCCTCTTAACTCTCCCAGGTCTCCGGAAATATACAGCCCAGTATTTTTTGAGTACACGGAAGAAACCGACCAAAGTAACGATTTCTTAGCGTGTATTGATTTTATACTCTGGGAGAGATTGTCTTATCAGAATGTTTTCCCAAGCGTGTTGCTACTCAAATCAAAGAGTCGTAGTTCCTCGAGATCTTCGGGCAGTATAAAGCGACTAATGAACAAGCTGTCAAGGAAAAGTAAAACTTCTGACTCTGATAGTAAAGCCGAAGTCGCGGTGCTCTCGATGCCAACTTTGACAGGAAGCACGAATACTATAAATGACTTGGGGAAGGATGTGAAAACCATTCCTTTGAAGTCTTCCTTACTTCTTCTCTCCCAAACCCAGTCACTATTGTTCCCGGATGGTGCATGGTATTTTAACTACTTAGATGGTGTAAGTGTTGTATATTGGTTTTGCATGAGCATGATGTCTCTTTTTTCACTACTATTAGGGCGAACGACTAACCCAATAACTTTGCTTTATTTTTGTTTTGCTTTAAAGGTAATGTGTATAGATGTGAGTTTGGCTCGAATGATTATAAAATATTTAATTGGACCTCGGATCTGTTTAACATTTTACCAGTATATCTACTTATTCAGAGACAGAGCTAGCAGAATTGTTGTCACAATATAACAGATTTTACAAAATAGAGTAACATTTTACCTCATGACATATATTTCTTTTAATAGTTTGCTGCTCTTATCAAATTCTTAACAGAAGCGAGTTCGGCTTTACCAAAAGTATCTCGAATTTCAAAACTTAGTAATTAGTTGACTGAAAAAATGTTATTTACTATTTTTACGATTAAACTATAAGATACAACTATCAAATCGGACAGATTGTTTTGGTTATGATCATTAATCAATGTGGCAATGAGTAATTTAGTGTCATAGTTAGTTTTACAATTAATGTATATGTCACCGGAAAATAACAAGATCCGTAAGTTTATCAATTTACTAGGAAGTTTATAAACTTTCGTAGGAATATTAAACAGAAGATAAATTGTATTATTTTACGTCCACATTTTCGTAAATTTATCAATTTTGATAAGAGAAGTGACACGTGACAGTCAACCAATCAGATACCGGAGGCCGATCTCCCCTTCCCCCCTTATACCCATTTAAAAGGGCGGCAACGCATCTGTGACTCCTCCGGTGTTACGGGTGTCCATGGGCAACGGTTATCGCTAACCATCAGGTGATCCATTTGCTCGTTTGCTGCCCTATCCTATAAAAATAATATATAATTTTCTTATATTTTATTGCATGGTCACAGAATAGCCATTGTAAAACTAGTGCTATCTATTGTGACATTTGACTTCACCACAAGTCACAAATGAACATGAGTCACAATGAAAATTTAAATTCAAAATCATTTATGCAGTCTAGGCTGTTACAAGCACTTGTGAAAAGCTACGCCATCGGTTCGCAAATTTACGGCGGGAGACCTTATACTGAGGAGAACCGGCAAGAAACTCAGCAAGGTTGTTTTTTTTTTCCCTGTATTAAATAGATACAGAGTCGTCAATTTGGAAAATGACTTCAATATTGATAATTCATGAAGTCACTTTCCATTTAAACTCGGGCAGTGGTGATAAGGGGCCATCCATAAATTACGTCACACGGTTAGGGGGAGGGAGGGGGTTGACGAAGTGTGACATTGTGTGACAAGGGGGTGGGAGGGATCTTAAATTTCGTGACGTCACATTACAAAATCTATTAAATCAAATAAGCTAACTGTTAAAACGCAAACTTTAAATTATTATTATTAGTATTAAAAGTGCTGTAAATATTAACTTTTATTGTAAAGTCTGTATACTCTTATAAATAAATAAAGGAATAGTATCTTCTTCTATCTATTAATAGGGGTTGTTGAATATCAAAGTATAATCCGTCGAATAGTTCAGGCCATTAACAACAGATGGCGTCGTCTAAACTTTATAACGCGATGGTGTTACATTACCGTTTAAAATATATAAGTCGAAAATTTTGCTCTAATAAATGAATTGAACCAGCAGGTCAATAGTACAAAAATTTGGGTTTTATTTATTCTCTAAAGTGCAAATAGTTCAACTTAGTTCATATTTAACATTGGCCCTTCGAGCCGGATAGACTACCCAATCAGTCTTTCTTTTTTGTGAGCATCAAAGCCCAAGTGGCTTTATACCCCGTACGCAGTGGATCGCTGCTAGATAAGTACGAGGTCAAGATAAAGAGGAGCACCGACGGTGGTTGGGGTGTATGAGACGACGAGTACAAATACCAGGCATATACGGTGGAACAAGGGGTAAAGCGGCGCGGAGACGGACAGCAACTACCGCAACGTTAGTTCAACGTCATCGATAGATGGCGCCACCAGTCTGATATAATATAAGGAAGTAAAAGTGACATCAGTGATTCTGTGAGTACATTCCGTTGTGTTTATTATCGAAAAAGAAAATTAAACTTCAACTTCGTGTATGTTTACAACACACTAACTTTGCAACGTTAAATGAAGATTGATGAAGAATTATTGAACTTTTAAAATATTTTAGTTTCTAATACTTATTTCTCTGTATTCAAACGTAAATTTAGACTTAGAAATTTTTGCATGTGATAACGAAAGATTGTCAAATTATTTGGTTAGGTTTGTGCATGTTAGTTTTAACTTAGAATAATTTACGAAAAAACGAGGGAACGGGGAACCTATGCCCGATATTCGTTTTTTTGGTTATAAATCTCAAACACTTGTCTTTTTTCCAACATTGAGTTAAGACAGTTATTATCAGAGTTACTAACTAGTAAAGACATCTATCAACTTAGAAAACTACCCAGTAAATTTATTTGTAGATTATTTACAAGTTTGTACATTGAAAATGGAAGGATTAATTAGTATTTTAAAGGAGTTAAAGAAAGTAATCAACAAGGGTTTAACTAATTTTAAAAAGAGTCCAAAGGATAGACTCACTATAATACACATAGAAACGAAATTAGAATTATTAGAAAAGGACACAACAATAAACTACAACAGGACAAAGGAAAAAGACGTAATAATAAAGGACGACAGGACAAAGGAAAAGGATACAGTAGTAAAGGACAATAGGCCAAAAAAAATAGTTCAAACAGTAAATAAGGAATTAAACATTAAACTGGACAATACCATAAAAATATTAGGACTTACCTGGAACCGGAACGAAGATACATTCCAATACTCGATTAATCTCCCCTCAATCAGCTCAGCTCCTGTAACTAAAAGATCGATAATATCTGACATTTCAAAATTATTCGATCCATTAGGTTGGCTAGCACCTAGTATTTTACTAGCTAAAATCTTCATTCAAAAGTTATGGCTTACAGGTGTTGGCTGGGATGATAATTTAAGTACAGATTTGATTGAGGAATGGAGTACTTACCGTAGAGAGCTAATCCTTCTTTCTTCAATTAAAATCCCACGTTGGCTCGGTGTTAATATTGATAGTGAATTGGAACTACACGGGTTTTGTGACGCTTCAAAGGCTGCCTATTCCGCCGTAGTATATTTACGTATGATAGATAATGAAGGTGTACATGTTTCTTTATTGGCTGCTAAGACTCGAGTAGCTCCAATCAAACAAGTGAGCATTCCCCGTTTAGAGTTATGTGGCGCAGTACTATTGTCCAAGCTTCTCACTGAAATTGCACAAGTTTTAAATATTAGTTATGATAGAATCACAGCATGGACTGATTCTACTATAGTTTTAGCTTGGTTGAATAATCACCCAAGCCATTGGAAGACTTTTGTTGCCAATCGCACTGCCGAAATACTGGCAACCATGAAATTCTCTCAATGGCACCATGTGTCCACAAAAAACAACCCAGCAGACTGTGCCTCAAGAGGTGTGTTACCTAGCGTACTCGTAGGCGATATATTTTGGTTTTCTGGTCCCACATTCCTAAAGGAAAGGGTAATAACATATGATAGGTCAACTAATCTGAGTATAAATTTAGAGCAATCCGTAACAACTCATGTAACAGTAGCGCCAGAAGTGTCGCTTTTTGATCGATTTTCTAATCTTTCAAGACTGTTAAGGGTTATTGCATACTGTCGACGGTTTCTCATGAAACAAAGGAATAAAGGTTATTTAAAAAAACATGAAATAGACGAAGCTTTATATATTTGCATAAAGAAAACTCAACAGGAAATATTTACAATAGAATATAAACAACTAAAGGACAAAAACTATGTACAATCAAAAAATAGCAAATTAAAATCACTCTGTGTTTATCTTGATGACAAGCACATAATAAGAGCTCGAGGAAGACTTGAGAAATCACAACTGCATGACGACGTTAAACATCCTATAGTGCTTCCTCATTCTAGTCATCTTACAAGCCTCATCGTTGCAAATGCTCATCTCAAAACGATGCATGGAGGACTTCAGTTGATGATCAATTACATTAGGTCAGCCTATTGGATATTGGGAGTTAGGCGTCTGGTAAAACAACAGATCAATAAATGTGTCATATGTGTTAAACAAAAGGCACTTACCAGAAATCAACTAATGGGTTCTCTTCCTTCAGTACGATGCACTCCAGCCAGAGCATTCCTGAATAGCGGTGTAGATTACGCCGGTCCTATAAACATCAGAACAACAAAGGGACGCGGACACCATTCTTATAAGGGCTACATTTGCTTATTTGTGTGCATGGCGACTCGCGCTGTTCACTTGGAGGTAGTAAGCGATATGAGTACCTCAGCTTTTTTAGCAGCATTTCGACGCTTTGTATCTAAACGTGGTCATTGCGCAAAGATCTGGAGCGATAATGGCACCACCTTCGTAGGTGCTTGCAGAGAATTAAAGGAACTAGCTAGCATTCAAAATTCAATCGCAGAACATTTAGAAGCACAGGGAACAGAGTGGCATTTTATTCCTCCGCATAGTCCCAACTTTGGCGGACTTTGGGAGGCAGGAGTGAAATCGACAAAATTTCACCTTAAGCGCGTAATAGGCGATTCAAATCTGACTTACGAAGAAATGAGTACATTATTGAGTCAAGTTGAAGCGTGCTTAAACTCTAGGCCAATCAGCATAATTAACGTAATGGATCCAAACGAACCGCTTCCACTAACCCCTGGACATTTCCTCATTGGAGAACCAATAGTAAGTGTACCAGATAAAGATTACGCAAATACAAACATAACTTACTTATCACGCTGGCAATTGGTTCAAAGAATGCTTCAAACATTTTGGAGTCGTTGGTCACGCGAATATCTGTCTAACCTAATGAACCGATATAAATGGTCATATCGGGTACCTGAACCTGACATAGGTGACATTGTGCTGATAAAGGAAGACGACTTGCCACCATGTCGTTGGCTATTAGGTCGTATCACTGAAAAACATCCTGGGGATGACAACATTACCCGCGTAGTCACAGTGCGCACAAAGTCTTCAATAGTCAAGCGTCCAACATCTAAATTATGTGTGTTGCCAGTTATTGAAAAATGATTAATTTAAATTAGATTTTTTAATCATAAGTTATTTGTCATTGCATTTTTGTTTGCATTATTCTTTAAATTTCGTAATGAAACTAAAATTGTTCACTTGAAATATTTTATTAAGTCTCATTTGTTTTGTATTTAGCATATATTGTAAGCAAAGTTTATATAGTTTATATACACTAGTTTTATTATACGCTGATTACACTTATTTTTGTTTAAAATTGTACTCTATAACCATAAGTATGTTTAGTCGTAAATATTGTTTTATGTTATTAGTGTATTAGGGAAATTTGTTTTATTGTAAGCCATTTATGTAACTACCATCAGCAGTGCCATTTTAATGTATAAAATTAAATCTAATTATGTGACGTTTGAAGGTCAATATTGTCAATATTGTCCTTGGCGGGCGGTATGTTGAATATCAAAGTATAATCCGTCGAATAGTTCAGGCCATTAACAACAGATGGCGTCGTCTAAACTTTATAACGCGATGGTGTTACATTACCGTTTAAAATATATAAGTCGAAAATTTTGCTCTAATAAATGAATTGAACCAGCAGGTCAATAGTACAAAAATTTGGGTTTTATTTATTCTCTAAAGTGCAAATAGTTCAACTTAGTTCATATTTAACAGGGGTACTCCTGAAACGTACTATTTTTCTAATTGATTATAGTAGGTGATTTTGAAAAATATAATAAGAAAATCATGAAATGACCATATACTTATCTTATATATAAAAATGAATCGCAAAATGTGTTGTTAAGCTCATAACTCAACAACGCCTGGACCAATTTGGCCAATTCTTTTTTATTAATGTTCTTTGAACAATGACAGTTCGTTTTTACAATGAGGAAAATTCGAATAATTATCGGAAATACCCTAAAAACAGCCGTTTTATTTTCCCATGCAAACGTTTTCTAACTAAAACGTACAGTCGAATTGAGCTTTATTGTTATTGTATAAAGTTCATATTGCAAGCACTCACTGTTGTCTAAGCAATGAAGGTGTGTTCCTAACATCAAAGAGTCAATTTGCGCTTTATTAACGCTACATATAGTTGAAATTCAATCATATCTATCAAAAACAGTGTGCGTGCGTGCGTTGGAGCACAGAATACATCGTTGGAGAGGATTTAGTGTCACGTTCCAAAATTGAATAGCCACAAAATGTAATAGGTCATTTAGACTTTTTTTGCGATTTGTTTGGCTATGCGACATTATCTATAAAATAATTAGCAACAAAAAACTGCCACTGTACAAATTTTTTTGACAGGACGAAGTCTGTCGGGTCCGCTAGTTTAATATAAGTAATCGTTTTTTGTTTTTGTTAATTGATTTGATGTTAATTTTATTAAAATCAAAATAAAACTGATTTCGAAACCGCTTTTATCATTCAATAATTTCAAAATTTGTGACGTCACACTAGGGGGGGGGGGGAGTCTCACAAATGTGACTAGCTGTGACAAGGAGAGGGGAGGGGCAAAAAAATCACGAAATTCGTGTGACGTAATTTATAGATGACCCCTAAGGCGGTCTTCCGAATATTGAGTTCTCGGCACATTGATGAACGCTTCGTCGTATGACAGTTCGAGGTGAAGGAGATGAAGCGGCGGCAAGAGGCGGCCGAGGCCGCGGAGCGCGAGCGGCGCGAGCGCGAGGCCGCGGAGGCGGCCGCCGCGCGCGACGCCGTGGACCGCGCCGCCGAGCCCGACCCGCCGCCGCTAGGTAATAACGCCCGCCCACATACACATACACACCGCGCACCCCACACCTCACAATAATTGGGTAGACGACCATTTTTTAAATTCAATCTATACTAATATTATAAAGCTGAAGAGTTTGTTTGTTTGTTTGAACGCGCTAATCTTAGGAACTCCGGGTTCGAATTGGAAAGTTCTTTTTTTATTGACTAGACCAGGAGTTCCCAACCAGGGGCCATGCCCCCCTTGGGGGGCGTAGTGGAATACCAGGGGGGACGTAATCGACTACTTAAGCGCAATACACACTAACCCAGAATCGACATACTGGTACAGAAGATGCAAGCTCAAGTATCTCATTAGTAGGTATTTAATAATTAAAATAAAACCAGGATATTTACCTAAAGTGAATGTAATTAATGGTTTTCAAGTGTAGATACATATATCTTGTCTTATTCTTAAAACATAAATATCTACAAATATCTGTATTTTAATTTTAATTCTAAGAAATAATTTAGTTGTAAAAAAAATTATGTGTTTTTAAACTTAAGGGGGCATGAGAATATTATTTTTGAATTGGGGAGGCTCAGTGAATAAAGGTTGGGAAACCCTGGACTAGACCATTTATCGAGGCTTAGGCTACATAACATCACGCTGCGACTAATAGGAGCGAAGAAATAATGGAAAATGTATAAAAATCGCGGAAAATTATTCATCTTTAAGGGCTTCCGTTGCGTGCGCTGCGAAAACGGTTCTAGATACCAAACAAATATGTATGAAAGAGTTATTCCTCTTGAAATGATCTAAAAAAATGTCCGCGACAGTATATGTCTATCTTTTAAGGTTAACTCACTAGAATCGTTTTTATGGTAATCAAATTTGGTCGTAATTAATGCATTATTACCAATTATTTGTTAGAGTTGTATTAACATAATAATATTAATCTTTGTCCAAATAAATGTGTTGTTGAGAAGAGTATTTAATTGTTAAAAAAAATTGTCTATGATGCTCAAAATAACTATTCCACGCGAACGAAGTCGCGGTCACAGCTAATATATAATAAGAGTAGTCTTTTAAGTGAGAAATATTGTAGAACCAACATGACATGTTTGCGGCACTGTCGCGGGTCGCTCAAAAACGCTCTATACTAAAAACACTGCAATCGTGACGTCACAACTCAGTAAACTCACCTAATTTATATGAGCGTATAAACAAATTTTAAAATAACTTTGTTATTTGTACATTTATAGGTATACTTTCTATATAAAAGAATTTAATTTGACAATGTTAGAAATGTGTTCGTTTCATTAGAATTACGTAAATAATAATTGCTCATTTTTTAGAAATCTAAAAACAATATAAATTAATAATTAAACTGAAATTTCTATATTGACATACTTTCATGAGATATAAATTGCTCAAATCAGATAATTATAGTATAAAAACGGCCATAATCAGTTGTAGTCGTCTACCCTATTATTTCATAACTCATTAGTAATATTATGAATGCAACGGTGAAACTACTGAACCGATTTAAATGTAATTTGGTACAGAGATAGTCTAGAACCTGAGTAAGAACATAGGCATTGTAATGTGAAAAAAGGTCTGTAAGGGGTTGAAGAGTACTTTATAAAACTAATATGAAAGATTTATATAAATACCTATCACATTCGAAATTGTATAAATTTTACCTGAAAGAAAGTGAGAGAAACAAAAAATAGGGGTTGTAAGTTTTTCTTTGGATAGGCTGACAAACTGTTGACATGCCACGTATGTGATATCCTAATCTATATACTGTTATAGATATAGAATTAAAAAAAAAACAAACTTCCTAATTATTAAGATCTGAGCCGGAACTGTAACTGTACTCAGTAGTGTTTATCAACCTTTGCCTAACTCGTAAAAATCTACTGGATTAAAAATTGTTACAGTCTATATCGACAATTTCTCATTATAGTTTTTTGTATTGTAAAAAATGTACCTACATTGATTATTAAATTTGACAAATAAGATCAGAACAAAAACTAAGTACGGTAACTCGATTCACAACAGCGATACGACAATGTAAACTCGTCGATCGAAATATCGAAATAATTTGTGGGTGATTATATTCGTTTGGGCTCATCGTGCTTTGTATAATCCAGTGTTGATTGTGTGTGTCATCGTTCCGTGAGAAATACTTTAAGTAATTGTCTATAAGTTTGTGATATAAGAAAAAAAACTGCTCCTGCAGTGTAACATACTTGAAATTAATAATTCTGATATTTATTACACAAATGCAAATTATAGACAAAATAGTATTATTAATTTAATGTATGTTTCAAGCTATTCAAAAGGGTTTGGATCTCTTTACATCATTGCATTTGATAGCAAACATAATTTTCCTAACTTCGATACAAACCTACGTCGAGTATGCTTAATCGCTGCTGTTATTGGGGTTACGTACGTATTTAATATACATCAGCACACTCGTACACTAAGACTATGTCGAAAAGATTTTTTTAAATATATGAATGTGTTTTGTAGAGGTAGCAAACAAAATTAATTCGGTTCACATACTACGTTATATGAATTGTTATTTCAGTAAGCGATCGGTCTTTTTGCTGTTTCAAACACGAGATATTTGCAATCGTTCTTGCATATTTTCGTCAACGTCATCTTTTTTAAATCAAAAACACAGAACTAAATCTTTCTTTAAATTAACAACACCCAAAATCACGGATTGCAAAGAAAGCACGCATGTTGTAATGTCTACAGCACAATAAACTATAATTTCTCGAACGAACTGACGATCTTCACTAACTATCACCGATTAACTGGTGAATGCTGCTTGCGTACTGCAATAACACTATAAGTTCACGACAGCGAGAAAATAATTATACAGATGATTTGTGAAGAACTAAAAGGTTATGTAAGCACAGTTTGCACTGCGCTACGGCCAATGTGGCTTACGGCATCGCTTGCCGCTTTTCATGTGAATTTTATAAAGTGGCCCTAATTTTTAATATAACGCTCGGTCAGTCGACGAATGATCTTGGGATACAAGTAACAGTTGAACAGTAATGTCGAGCATCGACCACAGTAAGTGTGTTAATATGAAATATAAGATGTGATACAAAAAGAAAACATATTACATGTTATAAGATTATGTAAAATGTTAACGATGTGACTAATGTACACAAGAACTAAATAGAATTCACCTTTGTTATAACAGTTAAAATTTTCTATTGGAATAGATAATACTCTAAAAGATTAGTGACATGTCAAACACGCGGTTTGAGTCCCGATGGAGTCGAAAAATTTTCATGTGGATTTTCGTGTCAATTTATATTTTAAAATACTATCAATAAATATGATTTGATGTTGGATAATATCTCTAACCTTCTTGCAGCTCTACTGAAACTCATTGTTTCAGTTTTCTGTGACTTTTAAGTTTATTCGAAGTCCCTTTTGGTTGCTTCATATCAATAGATACTATAAAATTTATTAATCAGCGTTAAATATATAAATTTTCTTTCTTATTTCACAATATTTTGTTTTTAAGCATCAGTTCATTATTCATGAAAACGAATAAAATTTTTATGGATAGTTGTACGACAGTACTCTTACATTTTGAAGTGGTTTGTGGTCGATGCTTATTGAATTACATATATACAAAGTTATCCATACACAAACCGACGCTGGTAAAATAACCGTCCATATAAAAGGTTACATACCAAAACTGGCGACACTGTATAAAATTCCCTAACTAAAGTCGGTTTTTCCTGTTTTCTTCCTGAGACAAAATTGACACATTCAGTCGAACATGCGCGAATCAAAATTTACTGTCAGAATTTGTTTGTGCTATTTGCGTGGAAACGATTGGTCCGTACTTCGCATTTTTGGAGACAGTGCATCAGGTGCCTATTTTCTGTTTCCAATATTGTTGCTAAAATAGATGACAGAAATTTGTACGTCAGACCGCTTACAGATGCGTAAACGATCAATTACGTAACAACCGTTTGCATGCATATAGTGCACACCAATGCTCACAGAAAATTTCGGATTCCACCCTTGACATTTGTACGTGTGAATTTTGTCTAAGATACAATAAATATTTTAAACTTTCATACAAAACCCATCCTTGTTGTAAATGATGACAGCGTCTCCGCTTGAAATGTCTGTGTATGGAAACAAGTTAAAACCTAACCGGCATCATTCGCCGACGGAGCGTCGCGCGTGTGACAAATTTTGTCCCGTTACTTATCGATGTGTTGTCCACACATGCACACGCGTAGTCGTAAGGAGAACATCCACTAAAGCGGCTGAGAAGGCCCAAGAGCGACCGCATTCCCAGCCAGGTAAAGAGCGCTTATTATACAGCTGCCGATGTAACATATTACCCGGCTAAGAGCATGAGCTTTCATGGTAGTTAATTTTAATCAGTGTCCACTGTCTATTTAATTATGTTAGGTGACACTGCGCTCGTTATAGCTAACTCACTTTACAGGGTTAGGTTTGTGTAACATTGTAGCTTATTGTGTTTAAACAAACGAATCACTTAGGACATTTTGCGTATTCGTTGGGGCTATTTGGCACATATTTTCTTTGCACGATTTCAATTTTCTTACTTTGAATTTACGTTAATTTTATTTAGGTGATGGTATTATCTGTTTGTTCACATCGTTCATTTGTAAGGTAAATCAGTGTACATAATGCTATTTATTATAGAATCTTGTTATGTACAATGATTTGTTATATTTTCATGTCACTGTTCATTTCTGTTTTATTCTTTCGACTTCTCTTCCATGAAACTTATCACGGTGATGGTTTGATACTTCTATATTCTTAAAGTCATAACATTCATTTTATATCTTTTTAAATATACATTCTTCCAAATATGTGAAAGTGTTTACGTATCGCCGCTGTCTTCTGTAAAGGTAGGTATCAAGCTTTTCGTGTATAGCTTCTATTTATTCGTAGCTTCATATCTAATATGTTAATATTTACTATGCTGTTGATTGCTCTTATCATTTATAACTTTGATCGTGTATATTTGAATTAAAACGATAAGACTGACTGAAAACTGATAAGAATATTACAATAATGTTTGGTTTCTTAATTGTATACACGATACCATGCTTTAGTCTGCTTCTTACTACTACTAGCTTTGCTTTTTATTTAATTGTGCATTTAACAATTGTATAATATTTTAATAATATAAGCTATTGTAATCGTGCAAATCAGTAAAATTTCTATAAGAATTGTTTGATGGTTTAAGAGCTAATACGATGTGCAATCTTTAAAGCTTTAATAAGTGATTTTAGTAGTGAATTTGTTAATCTACGTTTAAACATTAACCGCATTCGCGTTATGTGATTTAGTAATGAAAATACAAACAAACTATAAAACCTGTGTGCCTAATTTTTAAATGACTAATGTTTTCAACTTGCTACTGTCGATCACAGATTGTTAATAAAAAAATTACACATACCCACAAACAGGTCAATGTTTTAGACAAAAATATATCATAAAAATAAATCAGGCTAAGTCACACAACAGTTTTACTGCATACGTGATATCAGTTGCATGACAGTAGTCTTTAGTAGATAACACATAGCATGTAGCACGTAGCGCGTAGCGGTAACTGGCACGTAGTATGCATGCGTTGTAGAGGCGAGTCCGCGGCCCGCCAGCCCGTCGGACGCACAGCCCGCTCTGCTACCCGCCACTGCGTCCGCTCCCGCCTCTGCCTCCGCCTCCAAACCGACGCCGCCCAAACCCGCACGCCTCTCTAGTGAGTATGCACCCCTGGTAATCTCTACTCGGTATGTACGAGTATGTCGTAAGTTTGGCGTGCCAATTGTAAGACTTGATTTGAATCTTAAAACATTATTTTCAGGTGCATTTATTTTCACAGGATAAAATATCTTGGATTGGCAGTTTGAATTATTTTTTTTTTACTGGAATTTTGTTTATTAAATTGTAATGAAGGGAGGTTTCAATAATATAGATCGCACATGTTTACGATTTATACTGTTAATTTTTAATATAATTTTGACATATACATTGAGTTCTCATATGGATGTCATATTGTAGGATACAAATTGTAAGTTTTTCATTGTTCACGTTACTACTTTATATTTATTACAAGCGATTCACTATGACTTACTCAGTTTTAAGATTGAAATCAAGTTTGTAATCTTTTACTGTAAATAAAAACATGTGATGTTATGTATGTACGTCTTTACGCATGCAAAACTTTAATTAATTAACCTCTGTGTTTTTGTGTTTTTCTAAATCATGTTTTTACAAACAACCATGAGAGCATGTAACCAGCTTTTGTAAATTTATGCAATGCAGTTTTAAATTTTTTGTTATTGCTTTGAATTATGTTGTATTTTTTTTTGTTTTCTCCCCTCGCGACATCCTTATCCCTGCACTTATTGATTTATTTGTAATATATACTATAATCACTTCACTTTCTTATCCTTCAATCCTTATTCGCACAAATTTGTACGCTTTTCAATCTTGGTTATATCAAATCCTGCGTTGCTTTGTTTACCACCACGTATATCCGTTCCCCGACTACGCACGTCCCCCACCACCCGTCCGGATGTCACGCGTTAGCGCCCGGCTCGAGCTCGTCGCCCGCGACGCCCTCGAGCTCCGGTAAGGTGAAGTCGCGCTCGCGCAGCAAGTCGCCGTTCCGGAGCTTCCGATGGCGCACCGCCAAGAAACTCATCGCCGGCTCGCACCACAGCGATGACGAAGGTAACATTGGTAGCAAACAGTTGGTCGTCAAACTTTTGGATTCAATGTTTTCATTCATGATATTACTGGAGGAACCCTGTTGTTACTTAACACGACTTATAAATTCATTTAAATATCAGGAAATCGTATTACTTTCATGTAAAAATTATCTGTTGTAATTTTTATATTTTAAATAATATTGGGTTTTGCAATGATGAATAAGGATCCAGAATAAAGGGCGTTTCATAAAAATTCAACTATTGATTTACTTTACTTAATGTTTGGGGATGTCGAAAAGATTGTTGGTTTGAATTACGGATAATTATCCTTAAATAAATTAGTTTTCAGACTTCAGTACCCCCTAGTGGGAAAATACGTCGTTAGCTTTTTTTGCGACCATTACAGTTTTTGCTCAGCTCGACCAGGAGAACAACATATCCAAAATTTAGACCTGGCTCCCGAAAACCACTTTGCCATTTAAACAGTATCATCTACTTTATCACAAAATTATTGTAATAATTATGTATTATGATGGAAAATGTGTTACCACGTACTAGAATTATTCTTTTTTAACATCTTCAATATTAATTTTGTGTAAAAAAAACTAATCGTTATTTATCGATAGTCAACTATTTGCTACCGTTAGCTTTGATGATATTTTATAAAAAAGCTTTGTGTGTGCTGTTGTTTGTGTGCGCATGCGACGCGTGATATGTGTGTGACTTTACGAATAAATGTTCCTCAGCAATTTTGCCTTTTATTATATAACACACATTATAGAAACGTATCAAGTCCATCACTTGTGGTAATTGACATCACATTAGGTTCTATATCACAATATATGTAGGTACTTTAATGATTTATTATTATTTTAAGTTACTAGTGTGAATGTTTGATCTGAAAAATTGTATAGTAGTACTGATATAAACATTGTTCTATAGAAGATAATAAATTTAGAAAATTGACTATATATTTAAAAAAAATCCTTTCCATAATATATAATAAAATTTTATAAAAAATAAATAATTCTAATAAGTCCTCAAATGTTGTTGATTTGGGTTTATGTTCTTTGGACAATTATTAAAATCTATTTTGCCATTACTTGTTATAGTTATATAATTATTTATTTCTAAAATATATTTTCAATTTTTAATTGAGAATAAATTATTTTACCTCTTGTTATTTACCTAATGTTGTGTCAAGTAATTGCTAATGCGATTTGTACATTCAGAGGGTGCTAGTCCCGCGGGTGAGGATGAGGGTGTAGAGGGCACGTTGGTACGCAAACATGAGTGGGAGTCCGCGGCCAAGAGAGCTTCCAACAGGTAAGTGTGTAGCACTAGGTTGTGAGGGGGGTGACTCGGGTTGTTAAAAGAAAGGCACCAATGGTCACTTAATATGTATGTTTAATAGTAGGTATAAATTAAAGGCACACTGTAACAATAAATCACATTACAAAATTAACACAATTACAGCTAATACGAAATACTTTAAATATATTGAGCTACTTACATAATGTTTTCTTCGTAATGTTTTGTAATATTAATTTATTATTACTCTGAGAGTTGTAATTATGTATATTAATATTTATTTTGTAATTTTGTTCAATTTTATATGATATGCACAGCAAATAATGGTTCGAGTGATGTCAAAATTGTCAATAAGCTCACGTTTGACGTACACCTTTTAAAATGATCAAGGCAAGGAGTAAAATATAGCGCCTTGTTACAAGTGTATACGAAAACACTACATTTTTAATTTAAAAAGCGGTGATGATAATTTAAGAATTTCTTTTCCAAAATGAACAAGGTACAATAGTTAGTTTCCTGATTGTTGAGTAATATCTTATTTACGTCCACGTAGATCGTGGGACAAGGTGTACGTGGTGGCGAAGGAGGGCCGCATGGCGTTCTACAAGGACCAGAAGTCGTACAAGGCGACGCCCGAGCAGCACTGGCGCGGCGAGGCGCCGCTCGACCTCAACCGCGCCGTGGTCGAGGTCGCCGCCAACTACACCAAGAAGAAGCACGTCTTCAGGCTCAGGTCTACATCGTTCTTCTTCATCGATCTTATTTTATTAAAACCACGATTCATTAATTCAGACTTCAGAGCCCCTTAGCGGGAAAACACGTCGATAACTTTTTCTAAAAGTTGAATATTCTGAATCAGCTCGTCAAGGAGAACAACATATCCAAAACAGCAGATTCAAACGAAAACCACGATTTTCTAATTCAGACTTCAGAGCACCCTAGCGGGACAATGAGTCGTTAACTTTTTTTGCGACCATTACATTTATTGCCCAGCGCGACCCGGAGAACAACATATCCAAAATTTAGACCTGGGTCCCGAAAACCACTTGGCCATTTAAAAAGTATCATTTACTTTAAAAATTATTGCGTTGGCTACTATATTAAATGTACTGTAAGACTACAAATAAAGTGTTGGACACGATGATCGAGTGCGGCCGTGCCCGCAGGCTGGACAACGGCGCGGAGTTCCTGCTGCAGGCGCACGACGAGGCGGAGATGCAGTGGTGGCTGGACGGGCTGCGCGCGCGCGCCGCCGCGCCGCCCGCGCGCTCCCACACGCTGCCCGCGCCCGCCGCCGAGCCCAAGCGGCGCTCCTTCTTCACGCTCAAGAAGAAGTCAGTGCAGCCCCTGCTCTACCTCTTCTCTCCCTAGCCTGGCCGCGCACCAGTACACACGCACGCACACGCACACGCCCGCGCGCTCCCACACGCTGCCCGCGCCCGCCGCCGAGCCCAAGCGGCGCTCCTTCTTCACGCTCAAGAAGAAGTCAGTGCAGCCCCTGCTCTACCTCTTCTCTCCCTAGCCTGCCGCGCACCAGTACACACGCACGCACACGCACACGCCCGCGCGCTCCCACACGCTGCCCGCGCCCGCCGCCGAGCCCAAGCGGCGCTCCTTCTTCACGCTCAAGAAGAAGTCAGTGCAGCCCCTGCTCTACTCTCTCTCTCCCTAGCCTGGCCGCGCACCAGTACACACGCACGCACACGCACACGCCCGCGCGCTCCCACACGCTGCCCGCGCCCGCCGCCGAGCCCAAGCGGCGCTCCTTCTTCACGCTCAAGAAGAAGTCAGTGCAGCCCCTGCTCTACCTCTTCTCTCCCTAGCCTGGCCGCGCACCAGTACACACGCACGCACACGCACACGCCCGCGCGCTCCCACACGCTGCCGCGCCCGCCGCCGAGCCCAAGCGGCGCTCCTTCTTCACGCTCAAGAAGAAGTCAGTGCAGCCCCTGCTCTACTCTCTCTCTCCCTAGCCTGGCCGCGCACCAGTACACACGCACGCACACGCACACGCCCGCGCGCTCCACACGCTGCCCGCGCCCGCCGCCGAGCCCAAGCGGCGCTCCTTCTTCACGCTCAAGAAGAAGTCAGTGCAGCCCCTGCTCTACCTCTTCTCTCCCTAGCCTGGCCGCGCACCAGTACACACGCACGCACACGCACACGCCCGCGCGCTCCCACACGCTGCCCGCGCCGCCGCCGAGCCCAAGCGGCGCTCCTTCTTCACGCTCAAGAAGAAGTCAGTGCAGCCCCTGCTCTACCTCTTCTCTCCCTAGCCTGGCCGCGCACCAGTACACACGCACGCACACGCACACGCCCGCGCGCTCCCACACGCTGCCCGCGCCCGCCGCCGAGCCCAAGCGGCGCTCCTTCTTCACGCTCAAGAAGAAGTCAGTGCAGCCCCTGCTCTACCTCTTCTCTCCCTAGCCTGGCCGCGCACCAGTACACACGCACGCACACGCACACGCCCGCGCGCTCCCACACGCTGCCCGCGCCCGCCGCCGAGCCCAAGCGGCGCTCCTTCTTCACGCTCAAGAAGAAGTCAGTGCAGCCCCTGCTCTACCTCTTCTCTCCCTAGCCTGGCCGCGCACCAGTACACACGCACGCACACGCACACGCCCGCGCGCTCCCACACGCTGCCCGCGCCCGCCGCCGAGCCCAAGCGGCGCTCCTTCTTCACGCTCAAGAAGAAGTCAGTGCAGCCCCGCTCTACCTCTTCTCTCCCTAGCCTGGCCGCGCACCAGTACACACGCACGCACACGCACACGCCCGCGCGCTCCCACACGCTGCCCGCGCCCGCGCCGAGCCCAAGCGGCGCTCCTTCTTCACGCTCAAGAAAAGTCAGTGCAGCCCCTGCTCTACCTCTTCTCTCCCTAGCCTGGCCGCGCACCAGTACACACGCACGCACACGCACACGCCCGCGCGCTCCCACACGCTGCCCGCGCCGCCGCCGAGCCCAAGCGGCGCTCCTTCTTCACGCTCAAGAAGAAGTCAGTGCAGCCCCTGCTCTACCTCTTCTCTCCCTAGCCTGGCCGCGCACCAGTAACACACGCACGCACACGCACACGCCCGCGCGCTCCACACGCTGCCCGCGCCCGCCGCCGAGCCCAAGCGGCGCTCCTTCTTCACGCTCAAGAAGAAGTCAGTGCAGCCCCTGCTCTACCTCTTCTCTCCCTAGCCTGGCCGCGCACAAGTACACACACACGCACACGCACACACCCCACACACGCACACTCACACACACACAATATGCACATTAAGTTTGCGGCGTGGGCTGTCGCGGGCATCAACAGGCAGATGCGGCCCTTATAGCTTCGAATCAGAAAGACCACCTGTTGGCAAAGCGCTTAAATCACTAATGCGTATTTACCGTTTGATTGGGTAACCTTTAATGTCCAAAACTGATCCTCATTCTTTCAGCAAATCTGAGAAAAACGTAATATTTGTATGAATGTCATACATTAAAAGAGCAAATACTATGTACAAATGTAACATTCAATGTTATTCTGATATTCAATTTTACCCAAACTGACTTGGACTTGGCCTTTCAAACCAGTTATATTGCAAATTTTACATAAATAATGTCGATACCACAGTTATCTGAGACATGATCTATTGACCCGAATATCAAAATACAACTATATCAAAACCAACACACTGACATTAAATCAAAAATAACCAAAAAATGTATTGCTTTCATCGTTCACTAATAGTATAAATAATCTAATAATATAATTAGTGAACTATCTATAAATTGAATAAGTATCAATATGTTAAGTAGCACGTATGATTTATTGCACTTACAATGTATTATATTTTCAATTCAAATGCATGAACATTTTCAACCATTTATTCTTATGACTTAACCAGATATTTTATTATCATATCTAAGTTTAACCGCATGTTGCAACAATTATGTATGTTTTATTATCTTAATTTATAATACGCTTATATGCATGTTCGTTGTCTTAATTATTATTATTATTATTATTAATGTATTCTTATTTTATTTTGTGCATTAATATGTAATTCTGAAATTTCGTGTATTTTATTTCGATAAATTCCTGGATACTTTGAAAACAGAACAGGAACAGGTAGGTGGCGCTGATGTCGGTATGCATGACGTCGTTTGCCGGGTTCTTGAAATTGTATATTGTTATAAAATTAGGTTTGCACTCATCAAGTACATATAATATTATAACTCGGAATGGGTAGTTTAATTTTATGTACGTTGCAGAAAGAAAGTCAATGTAAGCCTAACATGGATAAACCTAAAATCAGCGTGATTTCCGGAACCTTAAATAATGCAATGCAATGGAACTTATGTAATTTTATATAATCATGAAAATTATACTTATTGTTTATTTGTAGGTTTATAGGAGTGAGTAGAAGGAAAAAAATCATGTTCAGATATTACAAATATAAATCAAAGTTAAAAATAAACATATGTATATTTATATTAACATTAAAGTACATAGTGTTGTTCCGATGGTGTTTTGGTGTATTTGGTTTGTGGTTGATGGACTATTTTGAAAGATCAATATAATATTTTTACAATCTCTGAATAGTATGTTCCCAGGCATATCCATACTATTGATGTCATAAAATCGCAAGTACATAAAATTAAACTACCTATTTCAAGCACAAATTATAACTGCCTAAGAAGTTTAACGCACCATATTGCACCTTCAGCATGTGATAGATACCCTTGAGTTATTTCTAAAAATATGGATCCATGTATAATATATAAAATTTGTTCGTCACAACTAATCAGTTTTGATTTAACGTATATACCTATTTCATATTACCAAAATGAAGTGTGTCGAAGGAGGAGCACGTGAAATGACGAATTGTACGACAGATTAAGTTTTTTTTTTTTTCTTTTTTTGTGGGGGTGAATATGCACCCTGTCACTGCGCTGGCCAGGCGCGGCCGTGTGTGGGCTCTCCGGTAGAGGACTGGCCTACCCACTAAAACCCCCGGTGTCCTTCCACCCCATATCGGGGCGCGTGGCGGGGTGCGCTTTCGCGATGCTACCGCCACACGCCCACAAGATGGAATAAGCCCTAATGTTTGCGTGTGTCAACAGCCAGTGATGGCAATAACGACTGTTTTTTAATAATGAATAACACTGTTATGTTATTTTCTTATAACTGTTATTGTAAACTGTTGTCTGTTATCCTGTTATATTGCTGTTTTGACAAATGTTGTTAAGTACGATTATTATTGTTATTATAGCTAGCTTATTATAGCTAGTATTCATGCAATGTTAGACAGTAAATTAAATAACTTAAAACTCAAATAAACAATATAATATTCTGGTGTATTTAAAAGTTCATTGATCTGTACATAATTTGTTATTTACATTCAATATTTACATTATTTACATATTGCAACGAATAATTTAATTTGCATACGCGCGATCGCACAACTGCAAATAATGCGTGACTAAAAAAATGACAACAGCTTAGGCACCAGCAAGCCAGCAACAGTTTACCTAATTGTTATTTCAAATCACACTGCAAATGAAAATGAGTCTAATTGTCATACGAGCGAAGGTACAAAATTGTGAATTTGGGATTAGTAAAATTACTGTAAGAATAAACAAATAGGAACTTTATTTCCTTGTGAGAAAGGTTAATATTATAAGAATAAGCAGTCAGGCAACAGAGTGAGCGCCTACGCCTACACAACGGTTAGCTTTCTCTCGCTCGCACTTGTAGCTTGTAGCACAGTCGTGCTCGCTCGCTCCGTGCCGCACACACGCAAGTGGCAACAACAACAATGCGACTAGGCGATCATTTTGTCAACAGCAACAGCAGTATAACAGTATAAGCCGTTGTTAAATAACGTGTTATTCGTTGCGGGGAAATAATTAATTATATTATCTGTTATTGAAATAACGACCATTACTATCAACAGCTAAGAGCGCGGGAGACCCGGACGCCGGTCGCCGGATGCCGGATGCCGGTAGCCGGACGCCGGACGCCGGACGCCGCACATTTCTCGCGACGCTTGCCGCAGTAAGCTTGCAGACGACGAAATGCGTCCACCGCGGCGCCGGCGCGGCGCACTGTTCTATGTTATCTTTGTCAGATCATTTTGTTGCGTACAAATACGTTATTTAAGACTGTATGTACACCGAGTGTTTGATTCGCCTTCTGTATGTGAATACTGGAAGAGTAAAAGTATATTTATTATTATTATTATAGTCTATATCGACCCCTATGTATGATCCCCGCCCCCCAAATTTATCTATAATTGTTGTAATATGATGACGGTTATTAGAAATGGAATTATAAAAGAAACATATGAAAATGTATAATGCGACGATGCTATTTATGAGTAGATGGTTTGAAGTGTTTATTAAAATTCAGATTGGAAAATATTAAATATTTTAATTATTTATTCAGAACATATTATAATATATTATATAAATTTAGTGTAATGTAAATTTTCAGTAACTAGATATGTATGTTACACATTGAAATCTTGAAGATTCTCTATAACATTCTTGACCAAACTATATAAATCGACGTAACTAAAATATCATTCGATATTTGCGTGTAATATTAGTTTAAGACACTTAAATCGGAACAGTGTACGTGAAATAGTTGATTTCAGCAGTATTCGGTGTTTTTAAAATGAACGGCTTTGCTACACGACAGCAATGCGCGTACGTTCACAAATATAACGTAAGCTACGTACTAGAGTTAGTTTCCATATTGAAGTGTCTTCTTTCCGACGCACCGGTGTCACTTTTTGTATAAGATATCGCATTTAAATTATGAAATGTTTTCTTCTTAGACTCTCGTAATTGTAAGAGCGCGTAGGCCATAGAGTTTATATAGAGGTTACGGAGAATATCACAAACAGCGGCACCGCTGCGAAATTTAATGTAATTTGAAGTTGTAAGTAATGCTTGTGCGCATCGTAAGTGCTTATGAAATGTGTCTTTATTATTATGAAAGTTAATTTATGATTGTTTTACTGCCAATTGGTCACTGCGTTTCTTCTGCGCAATTGTCTATTCACTTCCTTAAATATAACTATCACATTTGTTTCTGTTAAATTGTATAAATGGAGTGTGTGAAGTGTGGTAGCGTGCTAGATTGAGCCGCAACCAACGCCTTCTACTGCCACATTGTTTCACATTATCGCATGTAAACTTATGTTTAACTATTTTATTTTAAAATTTTACTTTTTGATGAAAATATAATAAAGATGTTTTCAAATAAAGTGTGTTTTATTTCGAGTGAGTCGGCCCACTGGGAATGTCTCGCCGGGTTGCGGTGCTGCCAAGTAGAACTTATACCTTTCGTGTGAACCCACACCGTTTCGGAGT
Source organism: Scirpophaga incertulas (assembly GCA_036419045.1). Classification (NCBI taxonomy): domain Eukaryota; kingdom Metazoa; phylum Arthropoda; class Insecta; order Lepidoptera; family Crambidae; genus Scirpophaga; species Scirpophaga incertulas. The sequence continues at coordinate 8,284,419 of CM071644.1, forward strand.
GAAATGGCCGTCTAATAAATCACAGGGTCTGAAACTAGTCAGATTTTTGGTCATTGGTCAGTTAGTCAGTTTTTTTTGGAAAATTGTCAGTTTTGTCAGATTTTTTGACGAACTAGTTTTTAATTTTCTTTTTATGAATCATTGATTCAGCATCTTGAAGAAAATTAACGATTGTCTTTTCTGACAAGAGTGAGGAAACATTATGCAGCTGCCTGTAAACACCTCTTTTCTAAAACATCTATAGACAACTCATTAGCAAAAACTTACGTATTTTGAACCCTAATGATATTTCAAAAACAGAAACAACGCATTGAAATGTGGGTTGATATTTTTAAAACTACTAATGATACCGGAAAAAAATGTACTCAAATTTAGAGAAATTGTTATTTTTATACCTTACACCTACAAAAAAAAAATGTGTGGAAATGGTCAGATAATGTCAGTTATTTTAAAAATTTTGGTCAGCAGAATCAGATTTTTTGGACCGTAAATTTGTTTCGGCCCCTGAAATCAAAGATTTCTTCTAGTTGCTTCGGTATTGCCAAATCTGCTGCCATTTTTTTTTAATTCTTAATTTTTAACGAGGCTTTGAACACTTTGAGTGACCATGTCAGCCTCATAGTAATAATCACATATTTACATAACATACACACTTTACACATACACAATTGTTATATACAAAAACATTAATTTGCCTCCTCAAAGGACAAGCAAACAAACATGTATAATTTTTTGGCTAAGCTGGACAATGGTTCCGTCAGCAAACAATTTATATTGCCATTTGCCAAATCCATTCCCACGAGGAGTCTTTCTCTTAGCTCAGAGTTACGGGCACATTTTAACAACATGTGCTGCTGCCATTTCACATGTACTGTCTCTGCAAGTGCGCTTAGAAAAATCGCTCGTCGTTATATTCCCGCGGAATCATTTTTCGGTCCGATTTCGTTTGCCAAGAACCACTGAGGAAGTCGACTTTCATAAGTCTACCAATCTTGGATAATCGAAAGTCGATAAAATACCAAAAAGAGACATTTCTAATTTCATTCACAGTTCACTATTTTTTTCTAAAATTGAGGGTAGGTACGTAATTCGTCGCCACTGTTAGATACGGGGAACAAGGAGCTCTAGCGAAACACGACTGCTAGTGATCGACTCTGTATTGGCAAATCGGGCGGCCGCGGCATCGCACACACACACACACATACACAACAGCTAATATAATATGTTATCGCGTAGACCAGCAACTCACCCTACGTCTCCGTCACCCTCTCGACGTCCTTTTAGGGTTCCTTCCGCGTGCAGGCAGTGGGTATCGCGATAGTTCCACAGGTTCTAGTTCAGCAGCTCCACTGTACTGACTAGTCCCGAACTTTGTACATTAATAAATATCACAATAAACTCCGAATACAGCGAAAACCTGAAACGAAAAGCACACACGCTTGCGGTGGTGTCTCCAGCGAAACTTTACGCGAACGAGACCCGAAAAAGACTAGTAGGGGAAAGGAAGGCAAAACGGACCCTGTGGGTAAAACGGGCCACCTTGATTATTATGAAACATGTAACGCCATCTATCTGATTGTTACGTCAAAATATTGGAAGCCATGTTGCCGCTTTAGGTCAGTGTACTCAGTTCCACCGGTCGCACGTGCACCGATTTAGCAAGGTAAGTTATTTTTTTTAGATTTTGATGTAAAAATTGCATTTTTATTAATTGAGAAATAACATAAGTCACAGTTTTGATACTTGCAAGAAGATGGCAGGTAGAATTTGGTTAGAAAACTTCCTAAAGCGTAACCCAGATCTTAGCTTGCGTAAACCTGAACCAACATCTGCAGCCCGAGCAGCTGGCTTCAATCAAGTTGCAGTTAATAATTTTTTTGATTTGCTGTCACATGCAATTGAAACTTATCATCTGACTCCAGATAAAATTTTTAATGTAGATGAGACAGGAATCACAACAGTCCCCAAGAGTATATCAAGAATTATTGGCACAAGAGGGAAAAAACAAATCGGCTTATTAACTTCTGCTGAGCGGGGTCAACTAGTCACTGTAGTGTTTTGTTTTGGAGCAGATGGATCCTATATGCCACCTCTGTTTATTTTTCCCCGTAAAAGAATGAAGCCTGAATTGATGAATAATGCACCTCGTGGATCTTGGGCTGAGTGCCATGAGAGTGGCTGGATTCAGAAAGATATTTTTACCTCTTGGTTTCGGAAATTCATTGTTTTTTCTAGAGCTTCCAAAGACAACCCGGTGCTGTTGATATTAGATGGACATAAAAGTCATACTATGAATCTTGATATTATCGATCTAGGGCGAGAGAATGGAGTCCAAATTTTGGCAACCCCACCGCATTGCACTCACAGTCTCCAACCACTGGATGTGGCTTTTATGAAACCTTTGTCAACTTATTACTCGGAAGCAGTACAGAATTGGTTGAGGGTTAACCCAGGAAAGGTTATTACACAATTTCAGATTGCAGAATTGGTTGATAGAGCTTTTCAGAACGCTGCTACAATGACAACATCTTTCAATGCCTTTCGTGCCACAGGAATTTGGCCTTTAAATCGTGATATATTCACAGAAGCTGACTTTTTAGCAGCAGCAGCTACTGACATCGACCTACCGTATCCAAGTTCGAACCCGTATTCTTCGACAGATATTTCAAGTGTCCAAGATCCTCAGCCCTCAACATCAAAAGCTAGTCAGCCCTCAACACCAGTTTTGAGCACCGAAGATCTACAGCCCTTAATATCACGAGATAACCAGCCCTCGACATCAAGGGCTAACGAGTCAGCAAACGATGTTGAAAATATTTCAGCATCCACTACGCCTTCCATCGTGGATATTGATTCAAGGGTGTCATCACCGTCTATATTATAAATGATAGTCAAATTGACAACCAACCTGCATTGTCTACCACTCCAACAAAAAATGCTGGCGAACCAACAGTTTCACGGCCATTACTTCTGAATGAAGGTGATACTGAACTTTCCACTACCACTACATATATGATTGACAATGAAACTAGCAGTGTATTTCATTTCGGACCAAAAGATATAATGCCTTTCCCGAAAACAACAAAGACTAAAAGAGCCAACGTCAAACGAGGTAAAACAGCAATTATTACGTCATCACCCTACCGCCTTGAACTGGAAGCTTCTCAAAATAAACAGGCTGAGAAGATCAAGAAAACACTTATTTTCCAGAAAGAAATGAAACCTACAAAAAAAGAAGCAAATAGTAAGACAGGAAAAAAGAAAATCAAGGAAAATAAACTAAAAATTTCAAAAAAAGGAAAAGCTAGCAAGGTGTCTGATTTAAAAAGGTCTAAAACTAAAAACAATTATAGTTCGTCTGAGGAAGATGACACTGAATGCCTGTACTGTTCTCATTTGTACTCAGAATCAAGCGGGGGTTGGGTGCAATGTCCAAAATGTCGTTTATGGGCACACTGCCTTTGCGCAGGAGTAGAAGATGAGGACGAGGAGACATTATTTTTATGTGAAAAATGTGCTGACTGATTAATTTTATGTAAGTCCGTTTTGCCTTCATGTGTGGTCCGTTTTGCCTCACACATGAATGTAAAACGGAAGGTAGGTAGGTTGAAGGTATTAGATATCAACTAATAACTTCATTGTCTGTGATTTTATCAAAGTCTGATTCGTACCTAATGTAGAGTAAAGAATGTTGATTAATATTACTTTGAAGAAGTTTAATAAAACCTAATAGTTTCTTTTTTATAGTTGTTTTTTTTAAGTGGTCCGCTTTGCCTTCCTCTCCCCTACCTTTGGGTAATCTATGACTAGTACTGCTTCTTGCACGGCGCACACGTCTAGGCCAAGGTATGGCGCTAGTGGCGCTTCCGATATGTTAAGGTAATCAGGATCAGAATCAAATAAAGAAAGTTGCCAGTCTCAAAATTTTAGAAAAACAAATTATTATTTAAATTGTACTGTCTGCGACTGAACATAATATTATATAGAAATAAAAGTAGATGTCGCACTAGCACTCGAAACTGAGGCATACAAATTCGGGCAATTGATGTTATTTCATTAGTCGCGAAAGTGAAGACGTTCATTGTTCCGATTTCGTGTTTGGTTCGCATAAGCTATCTCTTGCCGTCTCGTAATTTCCATATTATGATGCTTCAATTACCATTAATCGCGTGAAACATTAAAAGATAAATATAAAGCGAGTTAGTGGTTAAATATCTTACAGTTGTAAGAAAAACAACACTTGCAAGGAGAATCAACGTAACTTTTATTAAATGCTTTAAGACTGTGATTTAATTTACAGAAAAGAAGCTCAACCAATGTTAAAATTACTGATAAATTAAAGAGGGTAATTCTGAAAGCATGTGTTTACTCGTCGACTATAACAGCCAAGTGAAGACGCCGAGTTCGAGGGCGCTCGAATAGATTCTTTTGCCGTTACTCGAATGTTACATAGACTATATAGCACAAGCGGCGCCATCGATAAACTGTGTGTGTGTGGGGGCGAGGGCGTCGAGGAAAGCGGAAGAGGGTTACGCTGGGCCTTAAATGAGTGATAGAAATGACAAGACACACTATTTTAACTAAATTACACTTCTTTGGCTTAACACTAAATTTACAAATTATGGGGTATAAAATGACGTAGGTGTAATAATTAGTTATTTTTTAATCTAATGCTATGCCCGTTATTTCGCTAATCCAGTCCAAGTATCGTTGTACCCTCACGAAGGCAGAGGGGATGCCGATGTTGCAGCCTGCTATGTCTATAAATGTAATTACACCAATCTGAAAAAAATGGGCAAATTAATAATTAGTTTTTTTTCTTCTTCATCTTTAATCTTCATTGATTATGAGGGGTGTAAGGAACCCCTTATTTCTAATGGGACCCAAGCCATTCTCACCTGTTTGCGGTGCAGTGGAGAGTACTATGCTCGGAGTTACTCTGAACGATCGTTTTAGAAATTATGAAATCCACAGAACCAGGGCACCGAAATAACCCGAAGAATTACGAACCTGTGGCAGTGGACAGGGCAGATTGCTCTCAAGACTACGGGCACTGAGGCGAAAAGGTCCTTGAGTGGCAGGTATATACCGGACATCGCAGCGTTGGTAGGTCTCCCATATGCATTGTAGATTGACTTGTTAATATAACTTATTAAGTCTGGTTTTAAGTTGATTTATAATCAATAGCTCACCAAAATGTTTTCTTCTGTGTCATTCCAGAATAATGTCAAAGGACCACCGTTGTCACCCTGCCAAGAAATAATTCATTTCAGTAATCTGACTTTTTAATATTTGTATGTATTTTTTGACGTGACAACGTCTTAAATTAGGTTGCGGCTGGGAGTCACTTATGAAAAAGTGTAACGCTCGGTAACGTTACGATGAGTCACCGAACGAGAGAGAGGCCCGCCGAATGCCTTGCGTCTCTCTCCCACTCAACTATGATCGGTCTGCCGCGCGCGCAGCACTAGAGAATTAGGAGCATTGAATCGGCGCATGCTTGTGTCTCTGTCTTTGTCTTTCTCGAACGTTCTTGGCGTTGGAAAAACAAGAAAGCGTCATAATACAAGTTCACACGTGTGGTTAAAGTATCGTCAGCTGTTTATTTCTCCTATCATCGTCCTATCCTCAACAAAATCACTCAAATAGGAATTAGTTAAGTTTAAGTTTACATGTACAATGTTTTAGTAAACAAAATATATTTCTATAGTTAAAATTTGTGCAATTCTTATTTTCATTCAATTCCTTGTTCCTATTGTGCAATTTAATTATATTCATATCAATAAATATTCTACCGAGAAAAAGACGTTGTCACGTAAAATCTTCGCCCGTAAAACCGACTTTTTATTCGTCAAATTGTTTTTTGTTCGTGCCGAATCCGACGAAGTATATATATAGGTACCTACATTATTTTATTTAATAGATATCAATTTAAAATCTGCTAGAGTTGACTAGTTGAAATATCTCCTAGTAACAAATTATATACTGTACGTAATCTTATTTAAAATATACATAAAAAAGAAGTCTACCATTCAATCGGTCAACGAAGACACGCCCACAATCGTTTTCACGTGTTGTACGATGTGCAAGCAAGATAAAGATCGCACGCTTAGCAATTTCACCGATTTGCAAGGACAGCACAGCTGATATAAATTTGATAAGTATGCATGTCTACTTAATAAAAAAAATATAATTGAGAGCATTAGCCGCTCTAAGCCCAAGCTCTAAATCTTGATCACTCTAAACCCAGGTTTACTCCGAATATTAATTACTAGATACACGAGACCGTATAGTATAGACATCAGACGAAAACTAAGCATTCCATGGATTCACCGTGTGGCTGTTAGTTCCAGTGTTGCAGAGAGGGGAGCCAGAAGCAGCGTTTGGGACTTGTGATCCGGCTGTAGGGTTCTGCGTGTATGAAGTAATATTTTTTTTAATAATAAATAGTATTTTAACACCAACGAGGAATATTTATTTATCGAAATAATTCGTCTACCTAGCTAGATCAGAATTAAACATTAGTCCTTTGAGACGGATTATGAATACGACTTATGTGAAGCAACAGTTCACACGCGATTAGGACACGAACACTTTAGGCCTCTATCACAGAACGCATCTTGAACGGTGTCTAATCAACGTTCACGTAAAACTATGTAGTTTCAATTGGTAAAGTCACGGCCTGAGGATCGTATTTTAAACTCAAATTCAAATATCTGCTTGAATATAGTTAGAAAGAGACGGCGCGATATAGGCTCAATGGAACCATTCCTTTCTATTGTACTCAAGCAACGATTTGAGATAGTTAGATTTTAAAATGCGAGTCTTATGGCCGTTTTCACCAACCTTGTCTTAGCTTAGGTGACTCCTAAGTGACATGCTGTCACTTTTTATATTAACTGAAAAGAGTGAGACAGCATGTCTTTTAGGAGTCGCCTAAGCTAAGACAAAGTTGGTGAAAACGGCCATTAGGATCGTAATTTAAAATCAAACTTGTATCTCTGCTTGTGTACCTACGGTTAGACAAGAATGACGCTATATGGACTAAATAGCACCATCTTATTCTAACTATATTTAAGTAGAAAATTGAGTTTAAATTTGATTTTAAAATACGTAGCTTTAAAAATATATTCTTTGTGGATAGTATTACCATAGCATACTTAGAGTAACAGGATTTAGTTTTAGCAAATGATGTAAAAAATTATTCATGTTGGTTTATAAATTGTCCTTACTTTACATGTTCCTGAATCTTCATTATATCCGCAGATGACGTTGGCCGGCAGCTGGTCCAAATAAGTATTGCCGCACTGGGCATCTGTCAGCACCGTCATGTAAAATTCACGAAGGGTTGGCGACACGAATGTCACTCCTGGAAGTGGTATTTACTAATATTATGCAGATTTCATGGAAAGAATACTCGCTAATATAGCACATTTTAGAAACCATAATAGTACAGTCAATCTGTTGTAAAATAAATCGTTTCTGTGAAAAATTTACCCCAAGAGTAAGTCTTGGTTTCTATTGTAAAATGACGTCACTAAGCTACATTGGCGATGGGCATGTTCAACTTGTAGCAGTTTTTCCAAAAACTTAAAAAAAAAACATCAAAAAAAATTTGAAATGCATTTTTCTCCATTTGTATGCATTTTAGAAACTTCTTTCCTACCATAATTGTAGAGGGCGTTGAATACTACAATTTATGTCATAGTTGCAATGTTGTACAACAAAAAATGCGCATTGTAGGTGGCGCTAAAGTCTAAAAAAAAGTGTATTTTCACTTTTCACCCTGAAAATATCATTTTGATGGAAATCTTTAAATGTTAAAGTTGTTTATTATAAACAACTTTTTTGTATTTCTTACCGTTTTCAACTTATAAGTTGCGCAGGTATGAAAAATCTAATATATAAATCTAATAAAGGTTTTGCCTTAGTCAGAAAAGAAAGAGCAAGTAAAAATCTCGGCGCACAACCAACAATCTCATACCAATAATGAAAATTTGTAATGGACTTGCAAAAATATATGTTTTCTAGCGCATCTAATTCGGACTCTAACAGTACCTATTAAAATCTGTGTATTCTAAAACCTATTTTTTTTTACTGCTACGGACCAGACGAGTAAGCAGCGCACCTGATGTTAAGCGTTAACCGCTGCTCATGGACTTAAGCAATTCCAGGCATTCCGTACATATAACCACCAACGTACCTTCAGCGGCAATGCCCCATCCTGACGCTTCGCCGCGCTGACCAGCAAAGTTGGCGGTGACCTGGCTTAGGTACGGCAGCCGGATGACATTGATCGTATCTGTTAAAGTGCAATTATTCATTTATTACATTAACATTCTTTTATATTTTTGAATTTATCGTATGCTGACTGCAACGAACCAAGCTCAAGCTACCGGTGGGTGGTTTGGGCTGCAGAGTGTAATCTCCGGACAATATGTGCCATATCGAGAACCACTGTTACGTATACGGCCTTTGATCCATCTGGTAAGAGAGCCTCTGAAGATATTGACCGAGCTTCTTCGCCATCAAAGCATTCGCAGACAAAACTGTCTAAACAATCTTCGAATCAATATCTCACATGGCGGGTATTGGCATGGAGCGGAGCGATCCGATCGGTATGACTTACCGACTAAACTCAGGGGAGGAAGCGATGCAGTGCTGACCCATAAAAGGGGCTAAAGGCGCGGGAAGCCAAATTGGCGCTGCCTAATATTAGGCAGCACCATAATAGGGGATTTATTGAGGTAAAATTAATGCTTATATACTGATATGGCACGTGCATGTTGCTGTCTAAACTTATGATCTTCATACGTACAGTTATGCAGTTGCTACATACCACAATTTCTATACTAGTTCGTGCTGCGGAAGCACCACAAAGCCTACTCATGCTAAGGATACACCACATCATCTATACCCATTTTTCCGCATGCATTATAGCAGTTGTATCATTTATATACCTTACCCGTTAGCTGCATCACGTTGGCCAGCCGCAGCAGCGCAAGGTCGTTGGCGACGGTCTCCGGATCATACTCAGGATGCACCACGATAGTATCTACGTTAACGATACGACGCCCACTTTCGTACCGGTCGTAGAGAGAATGTGCACCCAAAATTGCCTGGTGAACGAGAATTATTGTTATCGATATGTTGTCAAATTGTAATTCAAGGTGCGTTATTATTTGACGTATAGTCAAACAGATACAGAACTCGTGTCATTTTAATATGGATGAATATTACAATTACTGGGGCGCTGTATAAAGTTTTAATACAACAATTTGGCGTTGTCGATATCGTTTGCAAACGAATGTAAATTCATGGTAGTTACACTGAAGCCTTCTTCTGACGTATTTTCTTTTACATTTTATTTTTCATATAAATTTCAAGAAAATAAAATATTAGTTATTCCTCTTAATTTTTTTTTATTTTATTATTTGTTGTAATTATCTTTTTTAATATTATAAATATTTTATATCCATGTACACGTTTTTATAGGCAATCTTTGACATAACACTAAACATTGCCGCTTTTAATAATATTTTCTGGAAATATACCACTCAGTATTTTTTAAATAAATAAGTATTTAGCTCAACTTAAATACAAGGTTTAATGAAAAATCATTATTATTATAAAGCCTGTTTCAAAAAATGTTACTAAAAAGTTTAAATGAGATGTGGCTGTTTATTTTAAAATTAAAAACATAGTTAAACATTTCCTCCAGGGAATAATGCATTTTTACCCATTTCTATTGATTAAACAGAAAATGCTACCTGTACGTTGTCGACCTCTTGAGAGTCGTGATAGCAACAATGAGCGGCCGTTAAGACCCACTGTGGGTGGATGAGGCTGCCGCCACAGAAGCCCACCGCACCCGTGGTGCCAACCCGAGAATATAGCGCCACCTGTATACAATTATAAAATCACTACCATATAATAACTATCATTCCTATATAATCATCATTTCAGCCAATAGACGACCGCTGGTGGACATAGGGCTCCCCCAAGGATCTCCACGCAGATCGGTCCTGCGCTGCAACCGTCCAGCGCCTTCCCGCGATCTTCATCAAATCGTCGGTCCACCTTGTGGGAGGCCTACCAACGTTGCGGTGTCCAGCATATGCCTGCCACTCCAGGACCTTTCCGCCCCAACGGCCGTCAGTCCTGCGAGCAATGTGCCCCGCCCATTGCCACTTAAGGTTCGCAATTCTTCGGGCTATGTCGGTGACCCTGGTTCTTCTGCGGATTTCATCATTTCTGATTCGATCACGCAGAGAAACTCCGAGCATAGCCCTCTCCATTGCTCTCGGGGGACTTTGAGCCGCCTTATAAGGCCCATTGTGAGTGGCCAGGTTTCTGTTCCGTATGTCATCAATGGCAACACGCACGAATCGAAGACTTTCGTCTTGAGGCACTGCGGTAGATGGACCGAGAATATGCCGCGTAGCTTCCCAAACGCTGCCCAGCCGAGTTGGATCCGCCGATTTAACTCTTTCTATTTAATTTCTATATAACAATATTTTATTCCTATATTATGATATTCCAAAATTTTCGCTTATCCACAATAATGAGAAACGTTGGGCCTCTAAATTTATCTTGTGAGTTTCTAAAATATTTGGTATAATTATTCGACTCAAAAGTAACATTTCCCCATTCAAATATTAATTGAAACTTATTTCACAGCTTTAAAAAAAAATCCGATGGATCGTGTTTTATTGTGTACGTATATCTAACCTACAAATATAATAGGTAACTGTAACACACACAAACAGTAAAAATACAAATTGCACAATTAAAATATTTACACAATAAATACAACAATTATAAAAATGTATATTTAACAAATCACCAATTTACCGTGTTAAACTACAAAATAAGCTGTACTTCGTACTATTTTTGTGGAACTAATATTTATGTAATTAATAAGCCAAAGTTAAATAAAATATCGGTCAACCTGACGCTCATGGAATTAATTTCGGAGCAGATTAAAATATGGCTGCTGGGTATCCTTATCCTTACACACGAGGTAATAATTATTTATCATCGCCCTCGATACATATTTTTGTCATATATACATAAATATCTATTAGGTACCTTAAAATTCAATCAAACGACACATTAGATTAGGATTTACATTGTACGGTATTATTTACTCCGACAGCGATTAGGTTTATCATCGTAATCATTGAATTGATTGAGTGAATAATATTTTTACAATACCTGTAATTTGTATTAGAAACGATGTAAATTTGGTAACATAGGTCAATAAGCCAGGTGATTAAAATAAAAATTGTTTAATAATAAAATTGTGGATATTAATTTTCCATAAAGTACCTGTACTGCACCAAAAAATTTTGTTAACGTTATGGTCTACTTTTTTTTAGTAACTACATTTAATTTTATTTTTTCCTTCAAAACTTTAAATACTAGGTATCATACATAATTTGTATATACCATTTAATAAAATAAATAAATAACAACAACAACGAACACGAACGTTTTTTCACTTCAACACCTAAAAATTATCTTTGTTGAACACTTTCTTTTTTGTTCCCCCTGAGGAAAATGCATTAAGTTGCATACCCCGGCTGTGGCGAGCCGGCGGTTATGTGGGGCTCTCCTCCCCAGAAGGGGGAGGCCTACCCACTAAAAACCTCAGGGATGGCCTTCCTCAGGCATGTAGGGAGCCCCCGGGAACACCAAGCTACTTCCGGGAACCCCCAAGCCTCCGCTCCCCGCCGATACAGGGGAGCCCTCCTCGGGGGAGGCTACAATACCTCCCCCGATCTCCACCACCGACGACGCCCCCCGGCCACGGAAGGGGCGTGGTCCCTCCCGGGTCGCCGTACCCGCGGGCGCGATTTCCTCGCGCCCGCCGGCGACCCGCGGCAGCGCCGCAGCTGTGCTACCGAGCCCGGCGCCGCCTCCTTCGAGCGGGATCGGCCATCTCCGACCCCGCTCGGCGGCCTCCTTCTGGAGCATCACTGCTTCACAGAAGGAGGCCACAGCCCTCCAACCTCCCTCGTCCGCCAGCATTGCCGCAATGTCCACACTCCGCCAGCGTGTGCTGGGCCGAGTCGAGGCCGGATGCGCAGTGGTGGCAATGTGTCGATCCCTCCCGTCCTCTTCGACACAGATACTCACCGAAGCAGCCGTGCCCGGTGAGTATCTGAGTCAATCGGTAGGTGACCTCCTCCTTCCCGTGGAGCCAAGCTTCGAGGTGCGGGAGTACGGCACCGACGGCCCGCTGGCGCGCGCAGATCCGTAATTCGAGCTGCGCACGCCAGGCCGCCACAATCCGTCGGTGCCACTCCCGCTTAGGCACTTCCTGGCCGACATGTACGCGGCGACGTATGCGTCGCGGCGTACATGTCGGCCAAGGGAATCAAGTAAATGGCCAATCAAGTAAAAGTATAAGGCCAAGGGAATCAAGTAAATGGCCAATCAAGTAAAAGTATAAGGCCAAGGGAATCAAGTAAATGGGGCACTTCATAACTTCATGAATAGCCAGAACGTATCACAAAGAGCACGACTGGCTGTGCATGGAGGCGTGTTGATCCCCACATTGATGTATGGTAGTGAATGTTGGGTGTGGCAGAAGAAACATGAAAGTAGAATTAATGCTGTGGAGATGAGAAGCTTGAGAAGTATAATTGGAGTGAATCTGAAGGATAAAGTCAAGAACAGTGTGATAAGGGAGCGATGTGGCGTAGTTGAAGATGTAGTGACAAAGATAGAGAATGGGATGCTTAGATGGTTCGGCCATGTTGAAAGAATGAATGAAGGAAGATTAACGAAAGAGATACACAAGGTAAGAATGATAGGACGAATCGGTGCAGGCCGACCTAGGCGGACATATCTCGATCAAATCGAAGATGTCCTAAAGAAAGGCCAGGTCAAGAGTACTCGCAACCGACGAGCATGCATGAAGACGCTCATGAAAGTAGAGGAAGCAAGAGAAGTGTGCCAGGATCGTAGCAAGTGGAGAGAGGTGGTCTCTGCCTACCCCATTGGGAACAAGGCGTGACATTATGTCCATAGTACTGACACAGTGCAAATATAAAAAATTCCTTTGTTTTGTACATGATTGTTGCCATTATATATTTTCATTTTGTTTTATTTTTTTTTTCTTCTGTTTCTGCTTTTAATTTTGTGTTTGTATACTGTGTTTCAAATGTTAATTATGTGCAAATAAAAAATTTTATCTATGTATCTATCTATGTAGGATGTTCAATGTTGGTCATGAAAAACCGGTACAACGGAAACATTAGAATTTCATTTGCTAAAATAAGAATTCACGATGGCTAACATTATGTCGTTTTAAATTAAATATTTTTTCAAGATAATTAAAAAAAAATAAAACTACAATATTTCATACATTGAAAAAGGAGAACATGAAGTACCTTATCTATAAATAAATTGTATGAAAACTAGAACTTTTGTCGTGTAAAAAAAATATAATTGTAATTGCAATCATATTTAAATGTATATTAATCACATAAATATTTTAATATTATAAAATTAAAATACCTTCATATTAAGCTAAGATCTTTTCTTGCTCTAAAAGTAAGTCAATATTGCCTTATTGAGAGGGACAAAGTTATTCCTCTAAGTTATTCGTCTCAGCTTTAATCCCTAGGGAGTAAAACTTAACATAAAAAAATAACAATAAAACAATACAAATTATACAACAGCATCCTATGGTGAAATAAAAAACATCGTGATGTAATTTACATTATACTTAAAAATTCAAAGGTTTATGGTCACTCAATTCACACTGAGCTAGCGTGGTTAACTAAGGCCTACTGGCCTTGACATTGTTAGGGTAGGTTCGAACCCCTCGATGGATGTAGGTATATAAGCTGTGTTGATAATAATAACATCTGTCTTTGTTTTTTAAATATTGTAGTTAACGAGGGCAAGAGAAATGCTTAACTTAAAATGTTTTTACCTGAAAAGGCCTGGAATGTCGTCCACTCACAATCCCACCTGGCCCAGCTATTCTGTTGCCTTTTTTAATTACACATTTCTCGTCAGCACAAAATTTGATACTCAAAACCAGCGGCAACGTTAAAAAAATCAAGTTCTTTAACATTTTTATTGCTTTACTGATGCTACACTAAACACTATACTGTATGGGAAAGTAGAAATTTTTATCATCTTTCATAAGAGAATTTTTATCATTGACGCCTGATAGTACCTGTGATTCGTTCTCTGCCAAATATATTGATAAAAAGCAATGAGGTCACCGATAAATCTCAAATATGTTTTCCGTAAACTAACAATTTGAGTTTGAAACATATATTAGTATAGATTTCATTTCCTAATAAAGAATACTTACCATAAAAAGCAAAATGTTATTTTTAAAATTAATTTGACTAGCAGAGTTTGTAACACTCTAGATTTCATGCTTGATTATGTACAGATAATTACAATTTTATGTGTTATGTACAGTAATAAGCATTTACAAGTATGGTTACTTGTATGGTTTTGTTGTAACAACATAAAAAGAGTTATTTGTAATTTTATTTTTTTTCCAATTTACATACTAAATGGAGCATATAAAAGTCCCTTGTAATCAAATTGTAATATTTTTTTTTGATTGTTGAATAATTCTAATTCCAAGATTTTGAAGTTTTTCAAATGATCGATTCAATTTTTTGTATTATTTTTATACAGGTTGTCCAGCTAACATCAACAACAACGGATTCATTTAAATTAATAATTAAACATAAATTAGGTTCACATAAATCATACCCATATATGTACCGCGGTGTTAATGGTTTTCGAATTATTAATTATACATATACTGAAATCAAAAATTGCCGGTTAAATGCTAGAAATAGGGAATGAATTATTTATTATTTGATAGTCTTACTTTTATACTTAAATCAATAAGTCTCTAAAAAGGGCCGATATTAAATAAATATTATTTTGTTTTTGATAAATTTTGCATTCACAAGAATACATCATCATCATAACAATAGTGTCAGTCCAAGTAGAGAACCCGGTAGCCATTGACCAACACTTGACAAATTTATTTGTTCATTAATCCATTTTATGCATTTGTTATGTTATGATATAAATAACTCGACTAAGTATTTTAAAATACATGAAATTCATATAAAATAATTGAGAATGTGAATAAAACTACAATTGTTGTGTAGTTGTTTTTTATTTTACATGTGACTTCTGATGAAGTTGTTGAAGCTCGTGACCCTCGCAAAGCCAGATGGGTGGCCTTGTTGGCAGGCGTTGGACGCAGCAAACGAGGTAACGCCTATCTAGAAAGTAAAATTGACAAATGTTAGATTTTAGTATAAAATGCCGTAAATATCGATAAAAGAAATAACTGTTCCATTCTACTTTGTTATAAGAATAGTAATACCGTATTAATAGATCTTTGTGTTATTGTTTCAGTTTGTATTGATTGGAGTGGAGACTGAAGTTTTCAGTTGTAATTCGTGCCTAGTTTTGAGGACCGGGGATTTTTCCTACCAACAAATATATAACTTTTAATGTTATAATTTCCTAGTTGAAACAATTCAACCACATAAGTATATGTTAAAATAAAAATTTCGTTTTGTTTTGTAATAAATTGATTCCATACTTATTGGCAATTACACGATTATTACATATCGCTGCTCATACGAAAAAGTTTCTAATAACTATAGTGCATTAGTCCTGAAATAACTTTTCTAAAATTGGTAATAAATATGACTCCGAAGTGCATACCAAAACTCTTTGTCCGTTCCTGACGATGAAGAGCGGGCCGCCGGAGTCGCCGCTACACACGCCGACCCTGCCGGAGCCGCTGGTGCAGATTGTGCTGGACACTACGACGGTGGGCCCGTACACCGCCTGGCAGCTCCCCACCGAAATCACCTGCAGGTTCACCTCGCTCATGATAGTGGACGCGCCGGCTTGTTCTGTAATAACACATAAATGGGTAGACGACAATTTTTTAAATTCAATATATAATAAGAGTACTCTTTTAAGTGAGAAATATTGTAGAACCAACAGTACACCTGCACCTATTACTTTTGAAGATACATCGACATGTTTGCAGCGCTGTTGCGGGTCGCTCAAAAACGCTCCATACTAAAAAAACTACAATCGTGACGTCATAACTCAGTAAACTCGCCTAATTTGTTTGAACGTATAAACAAATTTTAAAATAACTTTGTTATTTGTACGTTTACAGGTATATATAAAAAGTGTTACATTTAATGTGAGAATGCTAGAAATGTGTTCGTTTCATTAGAATTACGTAAATAATAATTGCTCATTTTTAGAAATCTAAAAGCAATATAAATTAATAATTAAACTGAAATGTCTATATTGATATACTTTCATTAATAAATTGCTCAAATCAGATTATTATAAGTAGTTTAAAAACGGCTATAATCAGTTGTAGTTGTCTACCCTAATATTAAAGTTTACTATACATACGTTAAGCACTATATTTTCACAAAGAAAGCAACATAAGAGCTGTCTCACAGTAAACATATGAAGCCCAACGTGTTGCTGTGTGTACCTATAAGATATAGTAACCTCGTCCAATTGTCCAATCATTATAACAAAATTCAATATAGTATTGCTGAATTACATTTTAAAGCATATTAAAAGCATATGTTCAAACATGTAAAACGGTTATTGCAGTCATTCATAAACGATAAAAATGATTAGGTAAAATTTTATGACAATAAAGTTCAATATTCACGAATCGTTCTGTGGAGTAAATAATGCAGTTATTTATTATGTTAAATAAATGGTATATCACATCATACATATAATGTGATCTGACATTTATATAATATAAAGAAATTTGGGCTTAGACTAAGCTGTGAGATCAGCTTCCAATTAACGTCTCAGTTCAGTGATCAAGTAAATGAAACCTTTTTAATAACAAACCCATATGAAAACAAACAAACAAACCGGCGTAGGTTTTTCTTCAACCATATATAATATAGAATATAATGTAGCAAAGAGATCTTCAGTCCAGTACATTTTCTGTTGACTTCATGTAGCATATTATCGATTCTGGCTTTGCCGATACCCTACTACCAAGACGAGTTTAGTCAACTCGTCAACGTCGGTTCAACTCTTTCTTTATGCACATATAAACGCCTATAGTGCTATTTCCATTCACCTGGTATTAATCCTATGAAAATTCAAAAATACAACTATTGTAATAACTATCTGGCAGTCGCCATGTCGCACAGAAGCTGCGTCGCATCGCTCGGCATATGTATGACAGATAATCTAATCAAGGCAGTAACAAACCTGTGATTTTATTTTCTGTTCGCAAATTATTTGGTATCAGACATGCGCCTTTTTCTACTTATAGTTTC
This sequence comes from Scirpophaga incertulas, assembly GCA_036419045.1. NCBI lineage: Eukaryota > Metazoa > Arthropoda > Insecta > Lepidoptera > Crambidae > Scirpophaga > Scirpophaga incertulas. Next base: position 8,301,770 of record CM071644.1, read on the forward strand.
AATTTGACTTACGATCGTTAGTTTTTCCGAAGCCAGCCGCCATAGCCCAACTTCCGGCGAAAGACTCGTAGAGCATCGAACCCGAAGGAAGAGCGATAGGCTGAACCTGATCTGGTATAAATAAACATTGTTGTAATATAACATATAGGTTGTAACTGCTGTAACAATAAAAATATGCGTTATTTATAAAGGTAGTTCATTTAGATCATCAAAACTAGATTATTTTGATATTGCACATATTAAAACTTGTGTAGCCTTAATTCTGGTCTTTTTTATTGTTTTACGTATTCTAACTTCTTTGGAAAGCAAAGACATGGTTTCATAGCAAAGACAGAGGAAACACAAAAGGGCATGTTTCATATTTTATATTTAATAAACTCCAGTTAAGGTTGACTATTTGATTTAATAAAAACTTTGTCAATATTTACTTAAAATTTTGTATGACCAGTGTTTGACAAACGGCTTGGTAATAGGCCACTTCTAGAGCTGTCTTCTTAGTAATTGTTGACAAGGAACGACAGAACTTGGTCTAATATTCGGCTGAGAAATTTGAACCTCGTCAGGAACTGCTATTGAATTGATAACACATATAATCGATATTTAAAAAATTAAAAAAAATATACGACACAAAAGAAATTAAGAATTATTTTTTGTCCACTTACTAGAAAACTGGACATTCCTCGGTAGGTAAATGACTGCAATATCGTTTCGCAAGTTGGCAGTGTTCCATTGTGGGTGCATGAAGACACGCGAAGTGGAAATACGTTGCCCGCCTGACAACAGGTACCGGGAGCCGAGCACCACGGTGATCTCGCGCGCCTGGAAGTTGCCGTCATACCAGCAGTGCGCCGCAGTCACCGCGCGGTTAGCAGAAACAAGAGACGCCCCGCACACGGAATTGCCGGCTACATTCCATAAGCTAATGAGGAGGGCAGCCTAAGAAAGAATAAAAAAGAAATAAAGATGGTATACAAGTATCTGTAGTAATGATAAGGAATAACCACATCCTATGGAGCCTCGCAAAGCTTGTGACATCATTTGTGTGTTCTTCTACTTGTAACTCTCAATAAAAAAATCGCAAGTGTGTAAATATGTGGTTCGTTAGGTTTCTTTCAGTGAGTCATGTTACATCCAAATATCATGCTTTTTTTCAAGTGGGTCTAAACTGTTTTCTGCTCGAGACCCAATTCTTCAGCTACGTCCTGACTATTGATATACCGACTTTGCTCCACTTTCTTAGTAATTACATATCTATTAGAATTAACTATCTGACTGGAATGAGGTTCCTCTTTGACATTAAAATTGCCAGATTTTAATACATTTTCAGTTTTTAAAGTTACCGCAGAGGTTTGTGGTTCCCTGCGGTTATGTGGGATTTGTTTGCGTAGCTACACGCTAATAAGCAATTCAAATCATTTATTCAGTCTGGGCTGTTACAAGCACTTGTGAATGTCGAAAAGCTACGCCATCGGTTCGCAAATCTACGGCGGGAGACCTTGTACTGAGAAGAACCGGCAAGAAACTCAGCAAGGGCTGTTTTTTTTCCCTGTATTAAATATATACAGAGTCGTCAATTTGGAAAATGACTTCAATATTGATAATTCATGAAGTCACTTTCCATTACATAAATATAATTAATAAAAATTTATTTTGAAAACATGCCTATATTAGGAATGCCGTGTCATACAGTTTTAAAAAATAATATATTAAAGTTAAATTAAAATTATAATAAATACGAGTAGTACCCAGTATAGCAAAGAGCAGACTCATCTCCGCTGGCAGCACCCGTTCACGAGCATGACGCATGAACCAGCCATCGCTTCGCTCAACCATGTTTTAGGGAACGTAACGACCCGCCTCACACGACACTGCCGAAGAGATTTTAATGAGAGTATGACTACCCTTAAGCCACAAAGGATACAAATTACCAAAACAGGTACCCGTGTAAATTAGCACAACTAAAAAAAAAAAATCAACCGCAGGACACGCGCATACAATCATTTAAAACTAGCAATATGTATTATATACAAGTAACAAAAGGTTATTATAATAGGTACAGTTAAATATACATATATTATTACATATTACACAGTTACCTAAGAATTTATTAACAATTTGTTTATTTCAACGAGCGAGGGTTTTTTAGTCCCAGACACTTCGATCATCCAAGTAATCCTGGACTCGATAATATCCTTTGCTCATCAAAGTTTTTTTTACTCGAGTTTTAAGTTTATTAAAAGGTAGATTAACAATACTGTGTGGTAACTTGTTATAAAAAGTTATACATTTCCCCAAGAATGAGTTTTTGTTTTTATGTAATCTAAAATTTGGAACAGCAAGCTTATTTTTATTTCTTGTATTTAATTTATGAACATCGCTATTCTTAATGAAATTATTGTAATATTTGTGTACATAGATTATATTTTCATAGATGTACTGCCCCGCCAATGTTAAAATGTTAATTTCTTTAAACTTATCCCTAAGGGAATCCCTTGGTCTTAAATTATATATAGCTCTAATTGCTCTTTTCTGTAGTATAAAAATACTTTCAATGGTGGCAGCTGATCCCCATAACAAAATGCCATAAGACATTACACTATGAAAATAACTAAAGTAAACTAACCTTGCTGTTTCAACATCAGCTAGAAGCCTTATTTTTTTAACAGCATACGCAGCTGAGCTAAGTCTGCTTGACAGAGTATCAATATTTGTAATCTGGAATCTAAGTGTATGCCTAAAAACTTAGTACTCTCAACAAGAGATACCACTTCACCATTAATATTTAAGGGTGTATTAACCTGCCTTACATTTGGTATAGAAAACTTAACAAATTTGGTTTTTCTCGAATTTAATGAAAGATTATTTAATGTAAACCATTGTAGAACTTTTGATAGAGCACTATTTACCTCGTCCGAACAATTGCTGCCTCTGTCAACTTTAAAAACAAGAGAAGTATCATCGGCAAATAGCACTGTTTCACATAAAGTGCTTGTATAGTAAGGAAGGTCGTTAATATATATTAAAAATAGTAAAGGACCTAATATTGATCCCTGAGGCACGCCCATAACTAGTGAAGTTCCAGCAGATTCAGTTTTATTAATAACAACTTTTTGTATTCGATCCGACAAGTATGACTTAATAAGGCCGAGTGATTTGATAGAGACACCATATATGCCCTAATTTCCTCATTAATGTGTCGTGACTTACGCAATCAAATGCTTTAGAAAGGTCACAGAAAATACCTATTGCGTCTTGTCTGCCCTCCCAAGCATCAAAAATGTGTTTTAAAAGTGAAATTCCAGCGTCTGTAGTGGATTTACCCTTGGTAAAACCATATTGGTTGCAATGAAATAACTTGTTAAGGGTAAAATAAGATGATAACTGATTATAAATAATCTTTTCAAAGATTTTGCTCAAGGCTGGTAATATAGAAATGGGTCTAAAATTAGTAGGGTCACTCTTATCGCCAGACTTGTAAAGTGGAATTAATTTACTATTTTTCATAAGATTTGGAAAGACCCCTTCATCAATGCATTTATTGAAAATTAGGGCTAGGTGAGGCGCAATTTCAGAGATAATTGGTTTAATAATATTAGTTGAGATACCCCACAGATCCTCTGTTTTCTTATTATTAAGTGATTTAAAAGTTTTGAGGATAAATTCAGCATCAATATGTCTAAAATGAAAAGATTCCTTAATCTTGTTTACATTTGATTCAAGGAGGGCGACCGCACCGTTTGAACATGATCCGAGGCTACAAGTAGTATCTATAGGTATTTGGTGGAAAAACCTTTCAAATTCGGAGGCTTTCGTTATCAGATTGAATTAACTTATCCTTAACCTTTAGCGAATAAGTATGTTCGTTTTGTTTTATTTTCCCTGTTTCATGGTTTATTACTTTCCAAACAGTTTTTACTTTATCTTTTGAAACATTAATTTTATTGGCAATAAAAAGTTTTTTAGCTGTAACACAGACTTTTTTAAATATTTTAGAGTAATTTCTTACATACTCAATAAATTCAGGGTCCCTAGAATTAGATTTTAGGGCATATAGCTCATATAATTTTCTCCTACTTTTGTAAATACCTGGTGTAGCCCAGTCACTGAATTTCTTTTTACTCGTGTAAATCTTAATGGATTTTTGTTTAAATATTTTACTAGATTCACTTTTGATAACATTAAACGCTGTTATATAAACTATTTGGGTTACTATCATTTAATGGTAAAGAATAAATTCTATCATTAACATTATTTTTAAATTTTTCAACACCGTGTTTTGTAATAGGCCTACAAGTAACCTCAAGGACCAATGGTGCATGATGGTGCTCAATAGTCACAAATTGTCCACTATGGTCAGAATTAATGAAATTAACTATGGATTTTTTAGTAACATCACTGTTGCAAAAAATATTATCTATACAAGTGGCTGATGTAGGTGTTACTCTAGTAGGTTCATCAAAGACATTAACTAAATTGAATGATTTAAATAGATTTAAATATCTGCTAGACAGCTGTGACATGTCTAATATATTTATATTAAAGTCTCCACAAACAATTACTTTTTTATTTTTCTTACAAATTATTCTCAGTACTTCCTCCATAACAGACTCAAACTCTTGGTAGTTCCCTGAGGGGGGCCGGTAAACACAGATAATAATTATTTTTTCAAGTTCCACACATGATAATTCTATTGTTCGTTCAATGGAATAAGATGCCAAGTCTTTACGTTCCTTACATTTTAGGGAATTATGTAAAATTATCAAAGATCCACCTCTAATAGCTGTATTTCTGGTAAATGAACTCACAACTCTGTAATTATCAAAATTTATCATAGGTAACTGAGAGCTATTTAACCAATGCTCTGTAACACATAATATGTCAATGCTTTCATAATTAAGAAATAAACTAATTTCTAAATCTTTGCCAGACAAGCCCTGTATATTCTGATGAACAAAATTTAAGCAATTGGACCTATCTTTTGTCTTTGAATAGCAAGATGTTTTATCTTTTGTCTCATTTGTTAATTTAAACAATTGATATTATTAGTTATATTATTAGTTATATTTGGAACAAATTCCAAAGACGTTCTTAATCTAATTTTATTGTCCTGCTCAATAGAAGCAGATGTACTAGCCAAAGTTTTGGCTATATGTGTAAAATAATATAATAGCGATAAAGCTATTTGTCTCTTATAATAAGAAGTAAGATAATATTTATCTTTTGTCATATACAAATTAGATATTAATTTATTAATATCAATTAAATGTATTTTTTTATAGTTGTACTGAGACATCGTACTCAATGTTGAATTCAACTTATATCTAATATTATTCTCTTTATAAGACAGGCTTTTACTATAAGGTAATGTAAACATTACTATTTTATTTACATTAAGACAGCATAATGTGTCATAGTAAGAAACCAAGTCCTTTTTATTTAAATTTCCTCTATTACCAACTAGAATTATTAATTTGTGTTTATATCAATCTGAAGAGTATCTAACTTTGTCATTAATTGGTGCATTGTAACACCTGGCATGCAATAGTTAATTGTATCCCTACCAAATCCACTCTGCAGCAACCAACCCAAATCTTTGCCAATTTCATCACATATAATTACATATTTTAGATGGTTTGGCTGCTCAGATGATTTACTACTGATTGTCCTGTCTAAGGAACTGGGGGTCCTGTCTTAAGGCTAAGGTCCTGTCACTGGGGGTTACTTGTCATTTTGGTTTCTTCATTATATTTATGTTTGACGGAGAGGAAAAGTACTGATAAATAGCTTAAAAACGTTTTATTGATTTGATTATTTTATTAAAAAGTAAATAAAACCAGCCGAAACAAATAGTACAGCCAAATATATTTCATCACAGCTTACACGTAGGTACTATATGCGAAAAGACTTTTGATCCAACGTATTAGTTCATCACGATTAGTCATTATTTTCGTTACTAAAAAAGCGGATTATATTAATAGTTATGCGATTTCCGGATATTTAACGGAAGTTAATGTTTATTAACCGTTAATTCCTCACTACGTTACCAAAATTTAATATTTTATATATTGCAATAACTATCAACTTATGAAAACTGTTGGTTTGTGTTCGGAAAATCATCATGTTAGGTACTCTCGCTGCAAAAAATACTGTCACGGGGCGCGAACGCACCTGTTAGATTTTATTTGTCACGGTTCGGTACGAAGTGTTGCCTATCTTTTTGGAAAATGGTAGGTTAACGATTAACAAATTTAAAACAAAGAGTTCTCAAAGAAATCTCTATTCGTTCGCTAATAATAAACTTAAACTTAACATATTAAAGTAGTTAATCCGTAAATAGAAGTTTTTTTTACTTTATTACTTCGTTAAAATAACGGGTTAAAAACTCGGCACTTTTTAGAAAGTAGTAGCTCAGTTTTTTAGGCTGTAAGCCGGTCTTATACTCAATAATACTCAAGCCGGTCAATAATACTTTTGAAAATAAAATCAATTATTGTTTTAACGCAGTACGATCGTCAGTTTTGGTCTTATGATAAGGTTTGTAATAGGTGTCTTATTACACTTACTAAGTACGGATGAGAATTGTATTGAGATACAACGCCACCTATGATTCGGGATTCTGCATCCTGTTTAACTTCTTCCGGGATTTTGTCTTCAGCTGCCTTAATTTCCGCGGCGCGGGGAATGCCAATATCCTGATGGTATCCATTTGGTGTACGCGCTGGGACGTAGGCGGTCACGGCCGCCGCGAAAAGTAACACTGCCAATATAGTTTCCTTCATTTTGAATAGCTGAACTAGCATTAATCCACTTTTTCAGGTGCGTTCTTATAAATCCGGTCTTATCGCCTGATTATGGACTATCTTAATGCGTTAATTCGTTAATTTTTTATCACTTTCCATGATTTGGATTTAATGTTTAAACCATTGTTTTGAAATAGTTATTGCAAATTGTACTTACTTAAATATTTCATAATCATGACGTAGAATCAATTTTTTTCATGACAGCGTGACATAATATGTTCATATGTCTAGTGTTTCGGATTACGTATCTGATTCAGTATTCTCCAGCATGAATTCTATTCGATGAATATTCAAAAAAAGTAATAGATATAAAAAAGAAATTAAGAATTGATCAGGTAATGTACCTAATGAATGTCATAAATACTGCCGAATAATTAACATACACAATTATTTACAAACTAAGTAGCGATTTCTGCGTATCGTACTTAGGCATATATACAAAGTTATCTTTTACGTATCATTTTCAGATTAATCATTAAATTCGTTTTAAATTGATTAATAACCTGACGTAGAAATGTCTCAAACACAGTTATTCGTATCGGTTTTCGCAGTGCTATGGGTCGTGATACATAACTACACACTGCATATCTGTGTTTGCACGGAATCATAATATTATTCTTAATAAAAACTAATCTTAACACGAAACAGGAGACCTATTTTTGAATTACGAATGCGACTTCGAAATCACCGATGTGACTAATAATCACCGATTTTCAATAATTCTTATTTTTAAATATCACTTATGTGACTACCTTAGTCACGGATGTGATTTCATTACGAGTGCCCTCACCCACTCGTAATCAAGTCATACTTGTGGAAATTTTATCTGTTTTGTTTGATTTTTCAGTCTATATATACAATATACATATATGAATGTAGCACTATATATATGCAATGGTTAAACCGGCAATAACCGGCAGCGACTACATTCATATATATATATATATATATATATATATATAATATATATTATATATATATTATATATATATATATATATATATATATATATATATATATATATAATATATATATATAAACCTTTATATACCTATACCTATATATATAATAACCATAATGGTTAAGCCAGCAAGCCAAGCAGCAGCGGCTACATTCTGCGTGGAACCGAACTCTTACATTTATGTGTGTACTTTATCTATGATGGCAGCTCTGCGATCGACTTTCAAAAATTGGATGTTTAGGAATCCGTGACCTCGAAGTCACCGCTGACTACCTATTTAGTCAGCGGTGAATTCGAAATCGCATTCGTAATTCAAAAATAGGTCTCCTGGACAACCGTCTTTATTCGTAACTGATTACGAAGATTCACGCTGTAAGGAGTAGGTGCTCATATGTTTAATAATCACATCAGCGGTCCCAATTGATATTGTCCCGAGGACTCTTATGAAAATATCTCTCGGACTAACAAATAGATTAACGAAGATTAAAAATTTGACATAAGTTAAAATTACAAAGAAATTGAAATTAAAGTTTTCGGTTATGGAATACAGTTTAGCATCTGACGCTTAAGTAATATAATATATAAATAAATATAAGACATATTTTTAGAAATCATGTCATCGATTTTTGTGACGTCATGAAAAATTCGCAGCTTTGCACTCTAGGAAAATCGCTGATCGGGGAAACCTAAACCACCTGAGGACTAGCGAACCGTTTAGGGAGAGGTATTGATCCCTTGCGTGCGAGCAAAAGAGTAGTTTCAGAGTACGCAACCATAGCATTTGAGCTTTGCACTCTAGGAAAATCGCTGATCGGGGAAACCTAAACCACCTGAGGACTAGCGAACCGTTTAGGGAGAGGTATTGATCCCTTGCGTGCGAGCAAAAGAGTAGTTTCAGAGTACGCAACCATAGCATTTGAGCTTTGCACTCTAGGAAAATCGCTGATCGGGGAAACCTAAACCACCTGAGGACTAGCGAACCGTTTAGGGAGAGGTATTGATCCCTTGCGTGCGAGCAAAAGAGGAGTTTCGGAGTACGCAACTCATAGCATTTGAGTACTCTTCCCGTAGTTCTTCCTGAACATAGCGGGTGGACTTTGGGTTGAACCGGACTATGAAGTATCAAAACTTAGGTCGTGACATGACCATTTTAAACTTTTTAGGCTGGTTGGTGCGGTAGAAATCTTGTAGAGAATGCACTAGAGAATGTAGGTTGTATAGCAGAGCGTAGGGAAATAGATTGGTATTAGATTGGTAAGGGACGATCTACTTAGATGAAAATAGTCGGACCAAACAGGTGATATATTGAAAGAAGGCCGGGAGTATGCGTAAATCGTAGCATGCATGAAAGAATTATAAAAATCGAGTGATCTAAGGAAGTAGATATTTTTGGATCGTAGCAATTGGAACACTGTCTATTCCTTCCTATGTATGTATGTGAAAACGATAGAGGTGGATCAGGGATTTTACCGTCATCGCATGGCGACAAAGGGATGTGTAGCTTTGGAACGTCGGGCGACAGTGCTGCAAGATCAGAAGTAAGGCTAAAGAGAGTGAGAGGCAACGTAACGGCCTGAGAAAAGGGAGACAATGACACGACGAACTAGGAGGAGCACAGAAGTCGTACGTGTGTTTTTCCATGCCAAAGTGGGGTGAGGGTGCACGGAAGCACACAAACAAATAACTTATAAAGAAATCAAAAAATAGGACGCGGCATAACGGTTCAGTTGGAAGGTTTGTTTGTATTATATAATTATATTATAATTACAAGCTTAGATAGATAATACTGCCGTAGTTATCAAAACTTCCTGAATGACGTCTAATAAATATAACAAATTTAGACAGCAAGAGTTGTGAAGAGTTACGTACAATACATACATTTGACACACGTGAATTTTCAATTGTGCTTCGAAAAAGTCTAAATTCGAACGAGTTATTTTAATTAAAATATAATTATTATTATTTCTTCTCTTAGAAATCCGTATCTCTCTGAAACTGGTTATTTTAGACATTTAGAAAATTTATTGACAAAAACCCTGACTACTAAATAAAATATATTTTTTAAATAATAACATAATTTATTTATTTATTATTTAATAATACTCTGTATATCTGGTTTTGTCTTCATGATTCTCAGAACGTCTATAGAGCGGTTCCAATAACCTGTTTAGTACTATTATAGCTAGCCCATCTGAGCTCGGGTCCAAGAGTTGATGAGGTATAGCTCCCACATCAAAGAGTTGATAAAGGAGATGGGGGAGACTATGACTATGCTGTATGGGATATACAGTATAGTCTGCTTAGGTCTCCATCTTACCTATTTCTGTGTAAAATAGCAGTGTTTTAAGAAAAGCTAGACAGTGTAATTATTTGGGTAGGTAGTGTGATTTGTCTATCTTATGTTAAAAGTTGGCGATGTATGCAATAGAGTTGAGTCGTTCGTGAATGAATGCTTCAATTTGGACTAGTCCACTTCGCAATTATATCTCCTTCACTCATTCATTCTGGTCCCAACCAGCTCAGTACTTTCATTTAGTTCCCAAAACACTTCTTTCACTGAAGGAGAGTAAAGCGAACGGACAGATTACAAACATAGCGTGCGAGAGCGAGACAGTTGATTGGCTTGGCATCCTGTTGGTCAATTCCACTAACAAAATGAACCGAACCATGCCGCTTATCCAATCCAAACGCTAGAATATCACGTCATCTAACAATCTATGCGATTCTATTGGTTAAAAGTAACGGTTCGGCTGTGATTTGTTTGTGGAATACAGGAACTAGAATCACCGGCCGGTCGGAGTCTGCCCGCACACAATTTCATGTCTTATGGCGCAAACATTGTGTTCTAGTCTGCATGTGCATAATATATACGAGTGTGGCGTATACTATAATTGTATGGCATATTAATACATAATTATATGTTATTTTAAATAATTAATGTTTTAGTTATAATTAGTGTAAACATACAGTTGTTTAGTTATGCAGTCAAATTGACATAACGTCTCATACCTACTTAAAAGACTAATTGGAGTATACGAATGAAGTGACATGAATGAACTAAGCGATAAGGTGATTCAAATGGACTACTGAAGTACTGAGCCATGTGAACTAGAAGAACTAAGTGCACTAAATGAGTGATATACTTCATCTAGTCCAGTTGAAGTATATAATTCTTTACACTTCAGTGAAGTATTTTGCGCACCTCTAGTATTCAATATTTCGTGTGGCAATTTCACTAGAACCGAATACACGTTAGGCACTTTCAATGAGGTGCGACGGTCACCATGTTTCTTATGTATAGGTAATACAATAATATGTAAATTGCTGCTCGGCATTCTCATCAGTCAGGTCAATCTGTCCAGTAGTTTGTTGAGACCCCTGGGGTCTCTTTGAACTTGTTTTGTGACTCTGGGTAAAAATTCGTAATAAGCATTATCGAAAGCAATAATACTTGATATTACTACTGGATCCGAAGGGCCTGATTCTGCATCCATTTCTTGAGGACTAATTTTGTTGCTGTACCTGGTTCAATGAAGCCTTCTTGCAGACGTTGGTCAAGGCTACGTCACTAGTTCGACGGCGATTTCCTGGCTAATCTTTAACGAGTGACTGGACTCCATTGTGAATTTTAATCTAATCAAGAATTTTAAGGCTACAACGGCGACAACAGAATGCGTTTTTTTTTTTAATATTTGATCCACTAGTTTGCATGAGCACATGAACACAGTGTCAGTCAGTGTAATTATACTCCGATTTACGTCACTGAAGGCGTCAGGGATTTGTTTATTCGAATCATCCCTGTCAGGTATCTTAATTATTTATTTTAGGTTTTCTTTAGCTTTACCATGAAGCTACATAAACTTACCCCTTGATTAGGAACTTCTTATTTAGATACCTGCACATCAGGCATTTTTACATATACATAGCAAAGCATAGTCATAGTACACTTACTATGCATATATACAGGTATTTATATACCTGTATCAGTATTTACGCGGACTCTTTGCTGTATTAATGTTTGTGTTTTTATCATTGATTAATGAGTTTTATTTTTATGTTAATGAATTGCCGTTAATCCCCATAAAAGATAATTTTATGTAATTACTTATAATTTTATACAGGTACTTAGGCTATTGTGCATTAAGGAAGCTTATTTTATAGATTATAAATAACATAGCTGATAAATTAACAAAAAATACTTTGTACCAATTAGTATAGGATAATATTATTTAAATTTGTATTTACTTGATTATTCGACAATTTTCTTTTTACTGTAAGCCAGCAAGATAGGTAAAACTCAAAAAAGGCGAACCTCCAGTGGCGAATGGTAGGGTACTTGCTCGTTACATTCAAGGCCGTTTGCTGGGGCGATACCGTCATTTCTTCGAATAGTAGCCACATGCTGGGAAACTTAAAGCCGACGATTCTGTGATGAGAAAGGGACTAGATGCCTAGTATCGCAGGACATATGGGTCTGACCTTAGGGGAGGCGTATGCCCAGCAGTGGGTCTCAATAAATCTACTGGAACAACTGAAAATATTTCAAAACTTGCTTATATTGTTATGTATACGATGTAGCATTACATATGGCCGAAGTGTGATTTTTCACTATTTATATATATATATATACATATATACATATATATACGAGGGCGACACTGAAAATTTGAGAATCAAAGAAGTGATACAACATCACTATTTAAAAAAGTATTTATTGCTTTTCAAAGTATTCTCCGCAAAATTTATCACATTTTTTCATACAATGGAACCAATCACTGAAGCAACCATTCCATTCGAATGTTGGTCTCTAAAATGGCCGTTTTGTAGGCGTCAACGGTTTTTTCAGGTGATGAAAATCTTTGACCACGCAATTTATTCTTTTTTTTAGGGATGTATAGAAATCATTAGGGCTTAGGGGCTGTGCGGCGAATGGTTTGATAATTCTATGTTTTCTTACTCCAAAAGCTCTTTTGTTCTGTGCGCGGTGTGAGAACTCGCATTGTCGTATTGGATGATGCGGCGGTTGCAGTTCTTTTTACGGAGTTCAGAAACGACCTGTGCAACAAATGCCATACATTACTGCATTAAGTTCTTTGTCCCTCAAGAGGAATAGTCGCAACATCGCCGGTTTTGGAGACAAACGTGGCCACCATTTTTTTGCAATACTCCGTGATCGAACAATTTTTGTTAGCTTTAACTCGTTTTCGAACACCCAAACTCGTGACTGGTTTTTGTTTCAGGTTCGTACGCGTAAATCCAGGATTCGTCATGATGTTGTGTATAGCATTTGAGGATCCTGCGTGGAATTTTTCGATAGTTCTAACACACCAAGTAATGCGAGACGCTTTTTGCACATAATCGTTCATGCAAGATTTGACTCATGCCAATGTCTAAAGTTGCCTGAATTTGGCGGTATGTCACATGTCGATCTTCCTCAATCAGCTTACGCACAGCATCAACGTTTTCCTGGGTGACTGCAGTTTTTGGATGACTTTGACGAGGATCATCACTGAGCTTGACACGTCCACGTTGAAATTCAGCAAACCAGCGATACATTGTGGGTTGAGACGGGGCTTCATCACCAAATGCAGAAAGCATCCGATCAACACACTGTTTTTAATAAATCATCGCTCTTGAATTTTCTCGGGTCAGTACCATTTTCTCAACGACTACACAAGTTTAACAAGACCTTGTGAGAAGACCGAGAATCTTTTTTTAAGTAAATAAATGGTATTCAATTTTAAATCAAGCAGTTTTCAATTAAAAAGATTTTAATATGACAGGAATAGTGGAAATATTCCATTCCCGATTCTTTATAGTATGATTGTTTGTATTACCAATTATCCATAACTTTTAACGACGAATCTTGCTAGTTTAATAAAAATTGTTATTGTTCCAATTACCGATTATTTTATTCAGTTTATCTATTTATTTTTACTTTCTAAATGTACTATAATATTTAGACTAGCTAGACCATACCAGTTTATCCCAGGGTATGCGTATTTATATCAGGATCAACTAGTTTGGCCTAGCCTAAACTGGTCTATTCTATCGGGCTTAGGACTAATTAGTTTGGACTAGCCTAAACTGGTTTATCCTATCGCCTATAGGAAGTACTAGTTTAGCCTAGGCAAAACTAGTTTGTCTTGAAATCGGGTTTGGCCGGTAACATATAGATATAATTCAATATAGCAGTTGATTTTATAGAAATTACACACGATTTTATTAATGTTTTTATCTATGGTATTAATTGATGAGGAAATGTATTAAGGATGGTGTAGATGACGGGTACTTTGGACCTACTGAATTATTTTTTGTTAGTACTAGTTTTTTACTACTTTGTATAAAATTTGTTTATTCATTTTTTATTATTGTTTTAGATTTTTAGGTACGTATGTATCTTACCGCTTTTCATAGATTTTCATACAGTATTCTATTATTTGAGCTATTTCATTTGTTACACATATTAAAGGACTAATAAAAAAGAATTCAATTGCCATTATGTTGGCGGCGATATTGTATTTTTTTTTTCGCAGTGCGATCTATTCTACTAGTCAAGGCCATTTGTTTTAGACACATATTGAAGTAACTGTGAAAAGAAAAATGGACCTGCCATTTCCATGCCAGCCATATTGGATTTTCATTTTCTTTTTTAAAGGACTCTATCCTACTAGTCAAGCTCTTTCATTTAATACCCATATTGAAGAAGTAATTATGAAATACATTATCCGTTTGTTTATGATAAGATGGCGGCAATCTTGGATTTACAATGATATTGGATGTATTAAATTATATTGTCATCAAAACCAAACATCAAATTTCAGAACAATTCGTCAACAGGTCAAAACATTACTAAATTTGCCCTAAACGAACAGAGCAATCTACATAAAACCTTTTAGAAAATAGTACAAACAGGGTTGATTTGGGGAAGAAATAGGGAAAATGGATGTCCAAACTAACCACCCTCTGCTGCTTTGGTAGGGTTAAGGCGCTGTAAACGCTGATAGCAATAAATAACTACAATTTACTTCAAGCTCCTTTATTTCATCAAGGTACCGTCCACAGTATATATGTTACAGACATTGAGAGCTACAAGCTTTCCACAACATTTTTAAAATAATTCCAAAGATAAGAATCGTCTTCCTTAAGACCTAATAATAAAGTACAAACAATATTACATATGTAATTCTGATTTAAAGTGAAAGCATTGCCAAAAAAAGTATCTACCATTTACTGTATTTTTATGAAACTATTAGAAATAACAAACATTTATTTTTGAGTTTCTTGTTATAAAAAAGGTACATGATTACACAGTAAAATTACATATTAAGGGTCGCGATTTAACTTCAGTGCTATATCATTTTTGTATTTAAATAGTTATTTATGCATTGAGTGTCGATAAAGTAATGAATTAAAATGGTGATGTATTTGCCATTTTATTAGAGTTGATAGTACTATCAAGTCTAACAATCATGGTCTAATTTGTATGTGACAACATTTCCATCTGTCACGTTACTGATTAATAACAGTGGATTTTGTTTTGATTTGAATCTTGCAGAATTATTGATATTCATTTAAAATTAGACTACTCATGTTATCTTATCATAGTACTTACCCCAAATATCAGGTAAATTAGTACATTGAAAAATCTGCTGTACTTTTCATTTTAGTTGATTGTTGCCGATTTTTATTAAGTCAATGAATTTTCCAGATTTTTTGTAGAAGCGCTATAAATAATGAGTAGTCTTATTTTAAAAGGATTCTAATGGTTTCAATTTTAGTCGGCATATAATTAAATTAATAAAAAGTTACATTCAATGAAAATCTGTAGTTATTTCGTAGTTATACTGTTTGTCAGGTACCTTATCTGGCCATAGATATTAAGCACAAAATGTATGTGCTCCTAGAAAAGAGAACTTTGAATGTGCGATACAAGCATTCACGTAACATCGCGAATAAAACTCTTAACTTAATTCCCTTTAGTCTAAGTAAACTATGCCGAAAATAGGCGTCCGAAGTTCCGCTATTCATATTACGTTCCGGCGTATTCGGCTGACATAACCACACAACATACCAATAGCGTGCTGCAAATTCATTGTCTCGAGCACTGTTTGTATAATGTTGTCTAAACAGCAGGACTAACGAAGGGAAAACAATGTCATTAGTTACCTAAAATTAATTATCTTAATCGCGTGCCTGCAATGTGTGTTATTAGACTATGTTATCGATATACTTTCATAGAAGCTCGGCCGCACAACGTAGCAAGGTAATTTCGTTATATTGCATTTTATTAATTCAAATAGTATCGTAGACGTAATCTTTTTAAACTGCGGTCGCGTATTTTCGACACAGTATGTTATACACTTAAGACCACGAGGCAAAGAATCTGAATCACGCTGCTTATTTATTAGACGTAATGAGATTACAGCTCAGACGGCGTATTTTGTTGTAGAGAATGTGTTTTTGACAGGGCGTGGTAGATCGTTTGCCTAGTGTAACTAAAGTCACATTTTCGAGAATCTTGTTTAGTTTAATCCAAAAATGATCCTTATTCCATGTACGAAAGAGACTGACAACACCTGTTAGAAACGTATTCTCTCAGCGGCCGGACTGCAGTGAGTTAAATTCATTGAGATTACTCTAATAATAACATTGCTGAAACTTAAAATTAATAAATTATAACTAAGAGACGTTCAGACTAGATAACTTATAGATTAATTGTTTACGACTACACATATATTTTATATGGATTCCGGTTAATAGCTGGTTAATGCGAATAATTATACAATAGGCACTAAAACTATACATATGTATGAGTAAATAAAAGAAATTTCGATGTTTTACAAATAAAATAATAAAATACGCTATGTAAGCCATATGGCCGATCAATTGTCGACACGATCTTTTCAAATCATCCATAACTACAAATTCACGAACAGATATTTAAAATATTTACAAGCCTCTGCCGTAGAGCTACAGCTGATGTTTTTTTCTCTTATAAGTTAAATATTAATTCGACAGGACAATTCCATTTTCAATATATTATTTCTTTAATAATATTTACATTATCGAATTCACATTCAGAACAGACAATTGACAGAAACCGATAAATGTTGACATAACGCAGGGAAATTTATAATATAAAATGATAATTACATAATTCGTAAAATGTGGGACATTATTATTTCATATTTAAAATGCATTTATGAAAGTTATGATAGATACTATAAGATTTCCAGATAATAATAACTTCCCTGCAATAATAAAATTACTTTAAAAATATGTAACAGAATATTATGACATCATTTAAAATAACGTTAACTCTAAAAAGGAAGCATTAATTAACTACAGTATGATATCACAGTTCATTTATGCAAATAAAGTAACCGTATAAAGACAGCTAGAACAACATATCACTGAACATATATATATGGCAATATCCAATGTGTCCATCGGCATATTAAACACGTAATTGAATATTCATCGCTTCTCCTAATAAAATTTTTGACCTCATTTCATTGGGTTTCAGATTATTTTAATCTTATCCATTACACGTAAACGCCATACATACATAAAATTTACAACATAAACAATACATTCAAACAATAATATCAATTGTCTAATTGTAAAATGTGTATTTGACATTCTTAAGCTAATCGGTTGATATTTTATGCTGTGGGATAAGATTTATGATTATATTATCATTTTCATTAAACACAATATCTCCCCACAGACTAAAATTTTATTTAAATAAAAGTGATATACTTATAAATGTTGTTCTATATACTATTAAAATCGTGCACATAACTGTTCCTGCATTTCTTGTGTGTGAGAAATAATAATAATAAATAATAATTTATGAGATACAGAAATGACGGAACAGTTATGTTTTCGATTGTACTCGGGTGCAGATATTGAATTTATAATTTTCAACGGATTTGCTAGATATGGCATGAGCCTATTTATGTAGGGCAAAGGACTTTCAGAATGTAGTCTGTTAACAGTGTAGGTACCGTAGGGCTGTCTTCGTTTATCGCCTTTAAAACTGAAATAGAAAATATATTAAGTTAGAACATTCCTATAATTTATTATAGCAAACTTCTTTCTTAGTTTGGCTGGATATTAAATATATACCATATCTATGATTAGACGCATTATTGTAAGTTACACATATAATTTTTATCAAATAAAATAGTATTGCTATTAAATTGATATCTATTGTATGTATGTCTCAATTGAGAGATTGATTCAGTGAAAAAGAACAGGAGACGTATTTTTGAATCATTAGATGTGAATTTGGAATTCGAATACGAATACAAATCGTGCGCGAAATTATTTTCTACTGCTTACAATTTAATAGATTTATTTAGTTCTTAATGACAACACTGAATTCACTCGAATTCAGTGTTCACTCGAATTCACTCGAATTCAGTGTTGTCATTAAGAAGAAATTCTTAGTTGAATTTCAGAAATAGTGAATTTTTGTAATTCGTATACGAATCTCACGATTTCGAATGCGAATTGGTTTTCTATTGTTTCAAAAATTCGTCTCCAGTTCTTACATGTGAATTAAGTGAAATAATATTACCATGAAATTTGCATCTATGCAAAGGGGATTGATTCATAAGGCTATTATTTACTGTCAATACTTTCTATCGAAAGATGAATGTCAGATGTGAATTTTGTTACAAGAATTTCTATTTAGTTATTGAAAGCTAAAACTAATTAAATGCTGTTTTTCTACTTTTATATAAGTTGTATTTACATTAATTGTGAATTATATGTTACAGGTTGTTTTTCATTGATTGCAGTGGTTATTAGAACATATTTTAAATTTTTAAAATTACAGCACTTTTTATATACTACAATATATTATAAATTAATAAATGTTTAGGCTATAATACGAGTGTATCATGTAGTATTTAATATAATTTTCAATATAGTTTAGTATCACCTCACTACTCTACTACTTACATTGCCATGGGTTGATGGAAGAAATCCCTATTAGAGAGAGGTCCCCCAATTGAAAACATCATTTAATTTTATAATTTTCTTACTTTTTAATACAATTAAGTGTATGTGAACAAATAAACACAACGAAGATTTTAATTTCATTAAATATTATATACGAAAATCAGAATAACAAAGGAAACTAATAAATACGACACTTACTTTTGATGAGAACTTGAAGGGATTGATTATCCGGTGTTCCGTTGTCGAGGTGGAATGGAATTACTGTCGAAAGATACTGAAACAGACAAATAAGCGAAATCAATCGTTTCAATTATTATCTAGTTTCATTATTACGTATTTGGAAAATATGGAAAATAAATGAAAATAGTATTATTTCTATATATTAACAATATTATAGAAATAATACTATTTTAATTTATAAGTATTGTACGTAATTTTTTTTATAATAGCAAATCTTTTAAAGGCGTAAGCGCAGTCAATCGCGCACCCAGATAGCGCTTGGTTTCCCAGGGTCTGCTCGATGATAAGAGGATGTACGTCGAATACTCACGTGCATCATCTCAGCGACAGGGTTTGATGATAACACGCAATACTTCAATAAAACCCAAGCAAATCGTAATAATGGGCTAATTATAATGAAATATAAAAAAATTTGCTTTTTGCAAAATAGATTAGTTATTGAAGTAGCCGCCTAACTCATAACAAGCTTTACAATCGTTGTGGCTTTTACAGAAGTTTTTTACGTTGCCAACTTTTGACACAAGATGTATAAAGTACTCAAAAAGACGACCCTGGAAAAGCCACGGTAAAGCTCACCTTAGGAACAAACGAACTATTGTTGAGATTCGGTAAGCGCTGGAATATTTTTTTTACGTGAAGTTCGCACTGCTTGTTCTGCACCGACACCAGCAGTAAGATGAAAGTGTGCTTTAGAATAACTCATTCATTCAGTCGTTCTAAGATCAGACACAGACGGCTAATTTTGAGGTGTGGCGAATGCGGGGTGCTTCTTCCTGTCGACATAGTGCAGCCTCCTCTTACTTTGTACCGCCATTAACAGCACAATATGTTATTTACTTTTAACTCATTTATTCATTCGTTCAAAGCTTACCTTTGGCTCAGTCGAACTATGGTTAAGGTTCGGCGAGCGCGGGGCGCCTGGCCGCTTCTTTTTATCGACGTGGTGCTGCCTTCTCTTGTTTTGCACCGCCAATAACAATGAGATGAATGTGTTCTTCAGCTCCTTCTCGTACTCGAGCTCGTCGCGTAGCGCCAGCTCCGAGATGAGGGTCTCCGAGAACTCGCGGATCAACACCTCCAGCTCCATGAATATTTCGTTCAACTGGGCCAGCGATAACTGGCGTAACTCTGGAAAGAATATGTCATGATCAAGTAATTGTCACTGACCTTCAGAACCAACGCTTCGAAAATCTGTTCCATTCGGTAAAACCAAAAAAAAAAAAGTTAAGATCTTGGTAAAAAAAAACTTCCGAGTGATGTAACTATACATTCAGTGTACGATGAAAAACAGTGACAGTTTGTATGTGTCAACGTTAAAAAATTACACTGCGTTACAAATAAAAAAAAAATTGAGTTTCCGCTTTGAAATGTCATGATTTTTTAGTATACGTAACGTTTAATAAACATACATACACATTTAATTCTATTTCCGCAAGAAAGTGCCAGATTATATTAGAAATTAAAACGTCAAAACATATTTTAAAGAAATCTTATGAAATCAACCAAATTTCTTAAAATTAATAGCCTAATTTTACATTTAAGTAAAACGTCACCAAAAATATTATGTATGAAATTTTTATAAAAAATATCGTGAAACTATAACTTTTCTTTTATGCTTCGAATGATCTTCTCGTTTTAACCGCCAACAGTAATCACCTAGCATAATTGTGTCCCAACGGCCTTGATCAATCGTTCTTTAAGCTTCTTTACATCCCGGTGAAATCTCTCACCCTGCTGATCACTGACCGCACCAAGATTAGATGGAAAAAAAGAAAAATGAGAATGAAGAAAGTGAAGTTTTTAACATGTCGTTTGCTAGCTGTTCCGCATTTTCGGCTCTGTGGTTCCCTAAAAACCCTTTTATAACTGCTTTCAGTGACAACCAGGCATCAAGATCCGTATTAGTAAGCTTTTTGTCAAAATTTGGGTCTTTCATCAAAGTACGTATTTGTGGTCCCACAAATATTCCTTCTTTGAATTTGGCATCACTTAACTTTGAAAATACTGTCTTCAAATATAAAAAGTCATCTCCCTCTTTATTCATAACTTTCACAAAATTTTTCATCAAACCAAGTTTAATGTGGAGCGGTGGTAAAATGACTTTCCAGGATCTATCAATGGTACATGTTTCACATTAGATTTTCCGCTTACAAACTCTGACCTTTCTAGCCATACTTTTGTAATGTAATGTTTTTCTGGCTCTGCTATCCCACATACAAAGAAAACAACAGTATTTAGTAAATCCGCCCTGTAATCCGAGCGAAATAGCTATGACTTTGAGATCAGCGCATATATACTTTCTTAATGTTGACGTTTTGGAATATAAACGATTACTAAACAAAACAAAAACATAATGGGTCGTTGTATAAATCTTTGCAATATTTCGCAACAATTTACGAATACTAAGTGGTGCAAACTAACAGGTTTATACATGAATCATTAGTACAATACATCAAAAACGGTAACGGTCGCTTTTTTTACGCGTAAAGTGAAGGTGATAGAAAATAATAATAGACATGTACCATAACTAGACGTCCAAACATATGTGGTATCCCACATATGTTTGGAACATTTAATGTATGACTCATTACCTATTCATTCCAGCTAACAGTTAAGAGGGCACCAAAATCGTGTAACGCAGTGTTATTGATTACTTCAGTAATTATAGCACGTTAGACTTAGTAAACAGCATATATAATGATTTATGTGAAAAATTTTATTATGCAGAAAAATAGGTATACAATATGGAATTCACAGTTAGTATTCAGTAATCTTTTGATGTTTTGCTTAACACCATAGAATTGAACCATAGAGGTTCAAAAGTTCAGGAGCGAGAGTGACAATTACTGGACACTTCTGGTCCTCTAAATGCGCCTACAATTGTTAATAGAATTTAATTGGTTGATTATTATTTCAGGAAGAGTCCAAACGGGTCGATTATCTTCAGTCACTGGTTGTTTTGGAAGCTACAGTATTTTGTACAAGAGTGCAATAAAAATATTTCAATTATTATATCGACGTCATCAGCTTAATAGTCCTAGTAGAACCGCGGAGTTTAAAATTTGTGGAATTACCTCAATCACCTGATGGTAAGCGATAACCACTACCCATGGACACCTGCGACACCAGAGGAGTCACAGATGCGTTGCCGGCCTTTTAAATGGGAATAAGGGGAAGGGGGGTTGGGCCTCCGTTACCCTCACTCACTCGGTGAAACACAGCGCAAGCGCTATTTTACACCGGTTTTCTGTGAGGCCGTGGTATCACTCCGGTCGAGCCGGCCCAATTCGTGCTGAAGCATGGCTCTCCCACGGTAATTCTGTGCTTCAGTATATATAATTTTCAGCACAGGTATTAAAATAAACGGTCTACGCTGCAATAGCAGTAACTCTGTTGCAATATAACTTGAACCTTGTACGAGTATAACAAGATTCGAATTATAATGGTAATTATAATCTATCATTCATATAAAACTATCATGGTAAGCTCCCAGGTCTGTAATTATTTTAAGTAATGAAAAGGTTTATTATGAATTATGATCTTCATCATTACAACAACACACATGACTAAAAAGTTTGCGGTTATTTCGAAATCTAAAATATTATAATATTTTATTTCTGTTGTGTATTTAAAAAATGATCGCAACAAGGGGTTCTCCTAACTAACAGGGTTATGTGAATTATATGCATTATTATTGGATAATTAAAAATCTTGAGGTTATCAGCTTTCGTCAAACTGTGCACTAAAATAAAATATTGGCTGTATGAGTGAATGGAGCCATTGTTTCGCGCGTCAATTTGATATTACAAATTGTTCCAATTTTAAAATTGAAGTTTTGCGAGCGGGAGACGTGCGAGCCGCGAGTCATCAATATGTCTGAGGTGAATGCTCGCGATATGGGTAAATAAACGGGAACAATAACAATTTGAAAGGAAACGTTCAGTAAATTTTCTAGTCCTTTTCAAAATCAATTTTTAATCTGTATTTATAATTAGTTTTAAAAATTATATATAACTATTTTTAGTATTCTGTACAATTCATTTGTTGGACCTAAGCTGTAAGCTACCAACGAGGCCACACACGAAAGATAATGATGGCCACAAGACAGGTTAGTAAGTTGTGTAATATATTTGACAAGTAATCACCTACAAAGCAGCGCAATTATCACGGCTCTATCTTCAATCGCGATTCAGTTTAGAACTTAAATTGAGAAGAACTGTAAAATTGTAGTATAATGCCAACTATGCAATCAAATCTTAGT
Source organism: Scirpophaga incertulas (assembly GCA_036419045.1). Taxonomy (NCBI): domain Eukaryota; kingdom Metazoa; phylum Arthropoda; class Insecta; order Lepidoptera; family Crambidae; genus Scirpophaga; species Scirpophaga incertulas. The sequence goes on from CM071644.1 coordinate 8,325,006, forward strand.
TGCAATTTGTTCACTTCTGAAGTGAACTGTCAAGTTTTGGTAAAGCTTTTTGACATTTGTAAGTATTTTATGGTATGTGTGGTTCCTGTCCTGTCTAGCAAATCTGCAATACCTACAATGACCACAATGTATTTTGCCAAATATAAATACCCTGCAATTTCACTGCCTATCTTCACACCGAAACACAGCAATGCGAACATTGCTGCTTTGCGAAAGAAATAGAAAATATGCTAGTACCCACGCAAACGAGTTTGAAAACGGACACTTTAATCAAGTTTTATAAATAAGGACAACGTTGATATTAGTCATCCATTTTTTGAAGAAAACTCTTGAATATTACTGTGAGATTTTGATGAAAGAATTTCAAAACTAAAAACAGAGCTGGGCGCCGTTAATGAATAAGTAACTTTTTTAATCACTAATTCACTACTAATAAGCGTAATTTCGTTAAACTTCAAGAGCGTTCTTATACGGAAAATTTAGTGCAAGTTAACGTTAATCGTTATTCCATTAACAAGTGAACAAAATTGCATGTTTTATAACATTGCGATATTTAACACGCATTGATCGACTTAATATTTGGTAAATAGTGGGTGCCAGATTAATGAATAATGGATTTGAGGAAGATTAAAAGAACTTCATTGGTCCGTAAAAATTTTCTAATGATAATTAACATTAATCCGTTTATGCAATTAACTTAGTTAATCAACAAGAGTTAATAGTGAGGTATGCCTAAACCACAGAATTTCCTTATGGTTTATATCCTGATTAATATAAGCCTAGTAGAACTGGGTACGAGATAAAATGAAACAAGATATGATGAAGCGTTTCATCATGCGATACAATCGCCAATATGCAATTTATCCTTTGTATTTTGACAGTTGAAAGTTCTATTATTTTTAGTGGTCTATGGGGGAAGCAGTGGTTGCATTATTGCGTTCTGGCACAGATTTTAGAATACTAAAATAGTTCTGGTTTGAATTCTCATGGCAGTGAAGGTGCTGGGTTCTGTGACTTATTTATTATAACATTACAAGTTGATGCAAGGGTTACACATATGTAATCTTTGTAAACGTGTCTACTTCTATGCGAGAGTTCTAATAATTCTAATATAAATCACTAAAAAATACAGGCACAAAGTATAGCTAGCAAGTTATTTTTCAGTCTTATCTTAAAATTATGAGACTTACTGTCCTCGTAAAGCGGCGAGCTAAGCACCTCTTTGCCCTTTTCAAGGGCCTCATTATACTCTATGATGTCCCCTTCAGACGAGGGCGTCTCTTGCATCATGTCGTCTATTTCTTGGATCACCTGTAAAGAATAAGCAATATAATTGTGATTTTTTTTTTGTATCGTGAAAATATATATAATTACTATAACATAATAGCTTTTGTCCGCGGTTACATCGAAATTTCTCGAAGGAAATGTTTTATTATTTTCCTTCCCCAGATCTCAAACTCAAAATGGGACAAGCAGTCTGTACGTACAAACTTTATCTCTTTATACTATTTATTTTATTAGTAATGACGTATTTCTGTAAAATGAAAGATAAACATAATAATAATAATATAAAACGCAGAATTTTGCATTTTTAAATTTCGCATCCCACACCAAAAGTTCCGGAGACGACAAAGAAATATCTAGAAATGACATCTTACTTCCTATAAACAACTTTTAAGTAGTTATTTTATAATCGTTTTATATCTAGTAACAAAAGGTTGATGCAAAAGGAACCCGAAAAGTATCCGGACGTGGACAGTTGATTAAAGTATTATTTAAGGCCAACCAAACCCACGTTTATGCTTACTGTATGGTGACTCCATTCACACAACGTGTCCTTGCTCCAATAAACCGTAGTAGGGCTCCAGGACAAAACAAAGGAAATGTTTAACTATTTGATCAGCTACGCTACGGCGGGAAATAAATACACTGCTACGGTTCCTTAATCGAATCCTGATGTATATAGTTTACTACGAGAATGATTTCACTTTAATCAGTACTGTCCAATCATCAGACACATCAACTAATCACAAAATTTGACACTTAAGATAATAATGACCAATCACCAAAATAATTTCACTTTCAAAGGACAGTATCGACCACTCATTTGAGTATTTTTAATTTAAAGTGTACCAATCACCAGAATAATTTTGAGTCACCTAACGTTAAATATCAAGCAGTGGAAGAACCTTTATATATGAGGAATTATTTCCGATTAACACATTGTTTTGTGAATTTATGATATTCTTAAAAAGTTGTGTTCATTCTTGCAGCAAACCCGTAGGTAGGCCCATAACAAAATAAAGCAAGGAACACTATTAACTACTTGATGAGTTTCGGCTCACCGTTATCAAAAAAATATATGTCATAGAACTATTATTTAAAAATAGAGTAAAAAAAAATATATATAGGCATGTTATTTTTGCAAGGCAGAACGTATTTACAAACTACCGCCCAATTAAAACAAACGACCATATATGCAACAACTATAGATACGTAGAACCCAGTGTCGACTGGTACAAATTATTAGAGTATTATACATAGATACCTCGTCAGCAGTTTTGACTGGGCATTCGTGGTCCTGGTGCAGCCCTCCCAAGATGAGCGCGTGCATATCTAGGTCCGATGCAACAGCCTCGTCTTCCGAGCTGTGGATCTCGTCGTCTGGTGTCATGGTACCCTGGTCACATAAGTAAGACAACATAAGTTAATATATGTCACGCTCATCCTTTAACTTCTTTATGTGTCTATATGGCAATTATATTATTCTCTATTATTCGATAAAAGAAACAAATTCCAAAGTCCGACTAACTTTTGATGCATTATACTTCAGTTACAGAATACATTTGGCGTAAATATTAGGCTAGATCGCTTTCCAAGTCATAATGTGATTGAGAGAAATTTTGTTATAGTCCAGTGTTCTTTCTTCTTATGTTATATAACAAAGTTAAGTATAATTCCAAATGCTGCTGCTGCTTTGTACCTTTCGCAGAATCGAACACAATAAATGTCACACGTTTCCCATAAACAAAGCAAAAATGGTCATTTGGATTTAAATTTGATGACGCAAAAAATGTAGTTCCCACGATTTAAAGAGCGTCGTTGGAACTTAAAACCGAACACTTGTGCAGACAGTGTAACATAATGTAGAGACGAACAAAGGCACTTTAGATACAAGAAACGTCTTTAAACGAACAAGTCCCGTTAGCTGCCGGGGCACTTTTTATAAAAGATTCTAATCAGTATTAACCACGTTATAATAAATGCCCACAGCTACAAGTGCAGATACTTTTGTTGTAATATAAGTAATCAATATTATATTATACCCCAGATATCAAGCCGCGATGATACACTGACATAAAAACAATTCTACATTCATATTCATATTGAATATGTTATCAACCTTTGGAAAGCTTAATTTACATCATAACCAGTTTACAAATGTGATCATGTTTATCTTAATGTTTATCACTTTTTTTCATCAACTTATCATGCTGTTTATAAAATATGAAAACGGAAAAAGATATTTTTTTACCTTTTTGTCACTGAGATTTAAAGTCGGAATATGCATTTTCCTCGAGAACGATTTCGTCCAGTCAATAGGCAGTATGTTGCCGAAGTTGCCAGTGATAGTCCACCACATTCTGGAATAGAAGAAATAGAAGATGTTAATGTCAATAGCTTTAATAAAAATAGCTAAAGTATCAAATCTTAGAACATGGAGCATAAATATTATAATAACATTATTTACTGAGCCAGTTCAAGATCATATTTAGAATCTCAGAGCTAACCTTCGAAATAACCCGCACGTAGAGCTTAAAGATTATGGGATTAAAAGAAAGTCGAGAATCGATGACTGGATATGTGAATAGATTTAAACGCCGTGTAATCGTATTAAGACATTGAAATACGAGCAGTTACGTCTGTGACCCCGCGGCCTTACCACCATAGGTAAGCTTAGAGCTTTATAATGAATTTAAGTCGTCATTAACGAAATAATGTAGTATTGATGGTTTATTATGTTTAATGGTTTGTTTATGCTTCGACCTTGGTTCTGAAGGGCGTATTAATAGCAAAATTGTGTGAACTGTGAGTAATGTGGCTTCATCCACTCCAGGCGAGCTCTGGGAACTCAATTGCGTTAGTTCCACAAGGTCATAGAGATACTTCGCGTCCACGCGTACACTAATATTGTCAGAAAGTGGTTCTTGAAAATACGTTGAACTAATTTACGAAGATTATTTGGCTAAAATAAGTCGAAGGATAAATATTTCATGAGAAGCTTTGAAGATGTGTATTAAAAAAAGAAATACAAAATGTTTGTCTGTTTATTAATGCAGATTTTTTAAACTATGAATATATTATAACATTCTGGATAGAACTTTATAAATGATATATTGACATACAAATAAGGTAATTTGACAATATTAAAAAGTACTAAATGACCTTTAGTTGATTACGGTAAAATACCAAATACGGTCGGAGTCCTGCGCATGAATCAGCCGGAGACATAAATTGGTGCTAATTCGAGATCTTGCGGCGCGCTACTGTTCAATTGAGGAATGTGTCATTACATTATGAAGCTCCCGACTGTATTTGCTGAGTGTGACGTCATGAAACATCCAACACAAATGTGTCAAAGACATCTGCAGCAGATTTTAATTTTTAAAGGATTTTAATTTTTAGATCTTCGCAAGAGAGATCCGTTGAATTTTTTTTTTCCTCAGGAGAGGAGGCTGAGAATTCTCATGGATACCACCGCAACAGGCAAGCAGGGATGCGGTAATTATATCGGACTCCTGGTGAATCGAGGCGGCTCGACCCAACAGACCTACCGACTAAACTCAGCCTAGCCTTGGCCATAACGGCCCTACGGCTTGAATGGAAACGTTGAAAAAGCGAGCAACTATTATCTAAGCTCGAGAACGAGCTAGAACCTGTCCAAATTAATACATAAAATAGTATTTTTTTATTTGCTACAATTATGTGTCTAGTCGTTGTTTTGTCAATTAACTAGATATCTGTGTGTCGCATAAGGTCATGCACAATCTGACTTCTCCCTATATGGCCATGTAACCCAAATTAACAGCCGTTGTTCGCTTAACGAGTTGCTGGCGAGTAGTGTCACACATAGGTCATTTATAAATATTTTTTTTACAAATTCGGGTTACTCTTATATTAAGTAGGTTAAGGCAGAGCGGAGCCATGCTATAGTTATACTTGAATTCTTGTGATATTCCTCATCAAGAGAAGGACATAAGTTTAACGTGTGAAAAGAATTTGAATGAAAATTATTAAGTGGTCATGAAATGGTTTAGTATTAATATTTGTCTGTTTTTTTTTTATATTTGTGTTTAGAAGTAGTTATTTATTTTTGATAGTAAATTTTTAATGCACTACATTTATTTTATGACTCTTGTCGCGTTACTATGGAGGAAAGATGAATCTTCCAAATCGTTTAAGCTAGACAAACACAAGCAAATATAGACACAGCCAAATATAGACAAATACTAATAGTGGGAGCATGTAATAAATTAGGAGTATATATGTTTCCTGTTATCATATCCATTCCACCGATGGGTACGAATATACTCTATGTTAGGGCAATCAGGCCTTTCTTAACTACGCTGGCCCAGTTCGGATATTCCGACTTTACATACATTTTAAATTTTTTTAAGGTGTTTGTAGGTTGCTTCAGGATGTTTGCCGTTGACGTAAGAATGTCAGATAAATAAACATATAAAATTCACATAGGTACATGGCAGGGTCGATTAAAGGCCTCCCGAACCTCCTGATTCGTGGAGCACAGCCAAGACCATAATGCTACCGACGCTTCCCGATAAGTCTACTGTAGCCAAAAAAAATTGAACTGACTAATTATAGTAAAAGATTAATAAATAAAAAAGTTAAATCAGTGATTAAATAAAGCAAATTTCATACAATATCCAATATCTGTGTCAATTCAGCCTATTTAATCAATCAATCCATAAACACAAGAAAGACATTTTCGATTAATTGTATTTACATGGTATTAACTAACTTGCAGATATGTCTCGTTTTCATATCTCCTCCTATGTACTCAGTTATAATAACAAGCAAATTGGCTGCAATAATATCAACACCACGAGGTCAAATCCGAGTGGATCGTCAGTTGCATCACACAGGTCGCCAGATGGCCACTCCATAGATTACAGCTTACATGTTGATGATTTTTGCACATATTTATCTTCTCAAAATAGCGTTGACATAAACTTTGAACGATGTTTAAATTAGAAGTGTCAATGTTCGTTTTATTATTAAAACTAAGACTTAATTTTTACTAAGACTTAATTTTTAGACTTAAATGTTTTGACGACCTCCATAGTCGAGTGGATAGTACACCGGTTTCAAGGTGTCGCCATCTCTGAGGTCCCGGGTTCGAATCCCGGTGGGGACAGATGTTTGTGTGATGAATGCTAGCATTTGTACCTTAGTCATGGTTGTTGATATATATTTGTATAAAAAATATTTATATACGTATAATATATGTATGTCTATCCGTTACCCTACATCCCATAGCACAAGCCTTATAGAGCTTAGTTTCGGCTAGGCTAATTGGTGTAAGTGTAACAAATATATATATATATATATATATAATTAAACTATGTTACAACACATCTGATGTTGTTTTAAAGCAAATAGTTTTATTATTAACAATAACTGTAATAGGCCCGAAGAATATATAAAACAATGACTGATTATTACTATAAATAAAATATCAATGTACAATAAATAATTATATAAATACATACATAATTTTTCAAAAAACACCAAGAAATTATTGTGATTTCATCTAAAACAAAACCCGTTTCAAATCTTTTAAGTTTTGAAGTGAAGCGTTAAATTTGTCTAGATATGGTGGTTTTTGAAATATAATAGTGTTAATGAATTACCTAGTATAAACATTACAGTAGACGATGTGATGAGAGTGTGATCGAATGTTTTAACTTGACGAAATTATAGTCTTAGGCAATGATGTTGTCTATATGCACATCATTGGTAATAAAAACACTGAAGAGTACAAATAGATTGGATAAACAAACTCTATTACTGCTTGTTAAGCTCTATTATCCCTTGTGATGGGCATGACCACGAAGTCAGTGCGGATGTCAACATTGTCTACTGATATGGCCGAGGCCCACTGCCCTTAATTTCACTACGTTACCCGTACTTACCAAATCCGAAAAAACCGTTAGATACTTCTTTCCAATAACGTTTTGAAGGAAATTTTAACTTGAAATCAACGGGAATTCAATAATTATTTTCTATGAAAAAAAAACTTAAGAGATATAAGGAATCCCACTAATTATGTAAACTATTTTAATTTATTTGCTCTAATGAAATCGGTTGTATATTAATAGTGAAAATGTTATTAGGATAATGGGGCAACACAAAGTAACACCGAGCGTTGATGAAAATTGGCATTAGTCTCCGAAACTTGATAGTTTAACAACATACATATATGTCACGCCTTGTTCCCACGGGTAGGCATGAACGTGGAGGAAGCAAGAGAAGTGTGCCAGGATCGTAGCAACTGGAGAGAGGTGGTCTCTGCCTACCCCATTGGGAACAACATTATTACCATTAAACGGGAGAATTTATCTATACGGTTCTGATACGGGGTAAAACTATGAATAGACGAATTACGATTGTAAGTTTGTGCTTCTAGGGATAGGAATAATAATTTGCGAAGATAATATATTTTTGTTTAACTTTGCCTTTAATAAATATTGTTTACCTTTGACTCTAATTTCACAAGTTGTCTGTCACGTACGTACCTAACTCAGTGGATTAAAAATACTTAAAAGAAATGTTAAAACAAAACAAGTTGAAATATGAGACGCACACATATTTTATTTTTCTGACTAACAAGCAAAACACTTCGTTGCACAGTATATGGTTTCTGAGAATCTCAGAAGACTGGATTATTTCGTGTCTGCATTCCTTTTGTCCGGTCAGCCCTTTATATCAGGCCAACTGTGACCGGATAAATTGCTTGGGATCTTGCGCTGTTATATAATGGTTGAATAACGTTTTGTATGTATATATGTATGTTACATTTTCCTCACCAAGTTAGCAAGTAGGGAAGGTGGACAGTAAATAATTAACAGTAGTATAGTTTTTAACAGATATAATGTTATCTGTCTTGTTATCTACCTACATTATACTATTTGCGATATATTTGCGATCAGGTGAATTGTTATGAGATATTTCACTGGTAAGAGATTTTTAACAAACCCTTTGAATTATTATATGTTTGTAAAATAAACTCCCACGCAAAGCAACATCTTGCTTCAACATATTTAAGTACGTTTAAGTATTAGCTTTAAATAGCTACTAGCTTTTATCCGATTTATCGTGGTCTTCAAGAGGTCTAGTTATTGTTATAATTACTATATTTAATTATAATAATTAAACACCCAAAATATGCTTTATGTACTAAAAATGCTTAAATAAGCAAATATGATCTTTAAATAAAGGCGTATAAGTCCTATTATAGCTCATATATAATAACACAAATTATGTGTACATATTTTTTTATTATGTATCTAATATAGGTTCTGATAGAATACCTTGAAATACATCTATGATTAACATATTGAATAATAGGGAAGCTAATAGTTGTGGAGGTTAAGTTTTGTTCTGTATACACTTCATCAATAACTTCTATTCATATAATTAATATTGCATTTAAAAGAAATAGTTTCTTATATTATGTACCTAAATCTGTTTGAACAGAATGTGCCCGACACGATGTCGGTTATATCCATTTGTTATTCTTGGAAGATAATCCTTTACTTGGAAGTTAACCTTGCAGTAAGCGAGGATAAAAGTAAGATTTAAGCAAGCGTCACTTTACCCAGTAAAGTCTAATATGTTATTTGTATTCACCAAAACAGTACTCGGTCGTGTTAAAGATTAATTTATAGAAGTTTGGATATAAAAAATCATTACATTAATGTAGATCGAAACCAACCATTGGCAACCAACCTTTTCCTTTCCACCATAACTAATGGTGGAATGGATAGAAAAAAGCTGAGTGTTCTGGCTGTTGCAGAGGAAACTGCAGTGTTATCTTTATTATGATCTTTCATAATTCAAGTGAATGACGCAGGTAGTGTCATCTGATCAAGTTCGTTCGCGATGCGTTATTGATCGGGCGCGGTGAACGTTCGGCGACCGCAATTGCTCTACCCCACTAACCCCGACCCGCAGGCGCCTGTGGCCGTCTAGGTTTTCTGCGAGCCGAAGCCGCCTAAGTTCTTATTTAACTAGTCATTCATATTCCTTGGAGCAGCATTAGTACCCGACTAACAATACTTTCCTTGTAAGTAAAAACTACTGGCTCATCCATACCATACTAGGGTTGCTATCGATCACATATCTCGTTTTTTTCGGTCTTGTCCGGCTATATATTTACGTGTCAGGGTTGTCCGAATTTTGTATACAAATAAAATTATTTATATTTCAATATAGATTTACAAATGTCAGTTTTGAACAACAAAGAGGCGAAGCCATTGGTTTACAAGTCTACAGCAACTGAAAATCTAACACGGACAACCATGCAGTGTCTGCTAACGAAGACTAGTTTCCTACTCTTCCACCCTCGTGTGTTAACTCGTTAACATTATAATATGTCCGAGTTTGAGACCTAAATATACGTCTTTAAAGTTATTTTTGTATTTAAGTAATGGCAACCCTATATCATATCATAATAGCTTGCTTAGATCAAAGTTGCGAGCAAATTTTCCATTCAAACCATTTCTGATTTCTTTATATCTGCCATAAGTTCCATTAATATTATTATTGTGATCACAACAAAACAGAGTATCAACTTAGCGAGGCAACGAAATCATTCGTATTGGCTCGTAAGCCAATCGCGGTTTTATACATAACAGTAAGGCTAGATCAGAAGTCTCAAACTCTTTTGTTTATAGATCACTTTCAAAATTTTTGTAGATCCGGTGAACGCCTTGTAGCTATACTGCTATTAATATCTAAATCATTTAGATTTAGGAGACTAAATCCAACTAAAAAAGTCTCAAAGTCTCGACGAGTTGTACTTAATATGCAAGTTTTTATGGGTAATAGTCGCTGAGCTTCTAAAAATATTATAACCTATATTCATAAGAGAAGTCAAGCCATTTAGTTAATAAATAAATTCGAATTCAACGTGCATTGAATTATTTACTATTTTGAATTATTATGCATGAAGGCTCAATGAACAATAGGGAAAATCTTGGCGTTTTGACTTACCTGATAAAACAGATTAAAGAACGGTAACAGCGGCATACAGTGCCGAAAATTAAAAACGGTTCTTCCTATTGGAGCCGTTTTCCGTCTTTGATCTCACATGGGTTTAAGAATTTTATGAACGTTGTGCAACATTTGCATAGTCATTGGTTGGTAGGTAATGGACTAATGACCCTTTGCTCTGAGGGACGGCCCTCAAGTCGGAACAATGGGCACGATTGACGTTTTGAAAGTGTAGTGAATTCGAACTGGTAATTACCGTTAACTCAGGTACATACTTCTCTTTTATTCAGGAAGCCCAGCGATTAGCCTCATTAATGAACTCTCGCCATGACATGAACCATTTATTTTTAGCGTATTAAATCTGTTGATGTTAGTCTAATAAAAAATAAAAGCGTCGCGATACAACATGGCGGTGCTAGAGAAATGGCGGGAGAGATTCAAAATTAGAACGCTATATAATGTCGCACACGTGAAAACCCATCTTTGAGGATATTCCTGTCGCCTGCGGCTCGTCATCGCTCTTGAATTCAATTTATTTTCAACGGAATTTTGTTATACGGGCGTAAGAAGAGTCTCGAAAAAGCTTATTTTACATTTACAGGACGAAACTGAAATGACTATTTTTATACAACTCAATACCTTCATCAGTTGATTGATTGACAAATGTTTGTAAACAACTTGTGCTCTTTATTTACATATAATGAGGTAAAACACCATTAATAAGAATTAAATTATTGTAAATGAAGAATAATAAATGTAAAGAATTGAAAAAAAAATTTTTAGTATATAGGATAATTTTTAGTACGTCCGACAATTTAAAGATTACTTGATTACTAACAACAACGAAATTGTCGGAGCGTGATAACTTATTTTATTAGCATTGTAACGGTTATTAGCAGTGTAGTATAAATCAAAATTGGTATCGATATATAATGTAACTTTGACGCTAGTATTTCGACAGTCGAATTGGTACAATGTATTATTATTACAAATCTGAGTTTGTTTGGCACTTAACAATAGGAGCTAAAAATCTATGTAAAATATGTTTACGTAGGCTAAGCCGCCGATATACAGTCAACAGTTTGTAAATGTAATGCGTTACAATTATAAATTAAGTGATCTGTGACATCACAATAGTTATCACATTGTACGCGTTAAAAAAAAACTTACCATGTCACCTACAAGTCATCATTCAGTCACTTTTAAAAAGCGACGTCATCATCACTACTTAGTATAAAATAAAGTCGCTTTCTCTGTCCCTATCCCTATATCCCTATGTATGCTTAAATCTTTAAAACTGCGCAACGGATTTTCATGTGGTTATTTAAAAGGCCAGGTCAGAAGTACCCACAATCGTCGAGCATGTATGAGGAATGTTATGAAAGTAGATGAAGGGAAAGAGATATGTAAAGACCGTAACAAGTGGAAAGACGTAATCTCTGCCTACTCCCATGGGAAAAAGGCGTGAGTGTATGTATGTATGTATTTAATAGATTGACGACCTCCATAGTCGAGTGGATAATACACCGGTTTCAAGGTGTCGCCATCTCTGAGGTCCCGGGTTCGAATCCCGGTGGGGGCAGATGTTTGTGTGATGGTTGTTGATATATATTTCAATAAAAATTATTTATATATGTATGTCTATCCGTTACCCTAGATCCCATTGCACAAGCCTTATAGAGCTTAGTTTGGGCTAGGCTAATTGGTGTAAGTGTAACAAATATTTATTTATTTTATATTTAATAGATATGTAGATATAATTTTTTTTAATAGTGATTGAAGAAGAAGGTTTATATGTATAATAACATGCATTAAATAGTGGAGAAATACTGTTATTTTTGAGGTTTCTAATGTGATGTCGTAAATAATTACACAACGTTCACAGTTTTTCTGTAGTGTATCAGCATTGCACCCGTGCGAAGCCGGGGCGGGTCGCTAGTTGATTATAATATAACTCATAGTTCACTCGCACCGTACGTTCCCTCAAAATAGCTTCTCGCTCTGTTTACACTTTTTTTAGGGAAAGCAGGTGCGCTCCGACCATGCAGCAGGTAGAAGTAACCTAATCGTCCACTTCCTCGACAAACAAAAAATCAACAGGCGTCGGTAATAACCAAGTGCTAAATACAGTTCCGAAGATTGAACGCATTGTGTTTACGGTAATTAACAAAAAAAAAAAAACGAACGCATCAAGAGTTTGTTTAAATAAACCCACGTATGCAGCGTTTCGGTCGCTTCCAGTTTTTTATTTTATTTATGTTATATTAAATTAATAGGAAGCGAGAACCCTCTACGTTTCTCTGATTAATGACGTGAGATTCTTCGGTCGAGGTTTTATACATCCCGCTCGGAAAAAAAGTCGAAACGAAAGTTTATCGCCTCACAATCCCTTTTAATTGGATGGTGCGGAGATAGTTTTGTTACTTTCGAGGTTACCGTTTAAGTTCACGGTATTATGATTGCTAGCATAATTGCTTACGAAGTTTATGTAATGCATCATACACATTTTGCTCTCTAAGAAGTATGTAAATACCAAACGACAGGCTGTGGCTGAAACTTGCTGATATGTAGCTTGATTATTCTGTTCTATATATTTTACGTACAGTAATAAATCAAGCTTTACATTTTAAGTACAAAAACGACCATAAAGTTTAATGGGATAATTGCTTGTTTGTCAATATATATATATATACAAGTCATGTACCTTGGTGCATCAATGATACTTTATATAGTTAAAGGCTTACACTAAAAAAAACAATCTACGAATGTGGTGACAAAAGTATGTAAGTTTTGACACAACTTGAGACTGTCTAGACCAGTGTTTCCCAACGTGGGGCGCACGCCCCACAGGGGTGCAATTTGATAATTAAGGGGGCAATTAAAAAATGGACTCGACACGACTTTAACTCTTTCGCTTTGGGTTATTTAAATGCAATGCTAAATATCGGTGACAAATTTAACAAAAAAGAACAAATGAATATTGAAAAATCTATATTAATATTATTTTGAATTTTAGTTTATTGTAGTTTTATTTTTTTTTCAGTATTATGTTTTGAATGTTTACTTCCAATGTTTTGATAACAATTTCATAGCGATATGTTCATAAAATTTATCATTTATATTTCTTAAGGGAACAAAACAATTTTTAAAAAATTTTAGAAATGTTAAAGTGGGGCATGGCCTAAAAAGGGTTGGGAAACACTGGTCTAGACTTTTTATAGTAAGCGAAAAGATATTTTAATATAATAAAATTCTAAGAGGTCTGCCATCTCAAACGATAAGTGTTGTAATTAATTTATTTTCAGCAAGTTGATTTTATAACATATAAATAATATTACTTTATGACGTTTATAATTAATATGCGAATAACAGTTATGTAACATATTCTAAGACTATATTGTTACGGCTATGACAGAATAACTTTAGAATCGTAGACCTTTAAAATTAGAATTTCAACATGAAAGCATCTCTTTCGTGTTACATTTAATATCAAATGATTTATCACGGTTCCTAATCTTGGTAAATGACTGCGCATTTGTGAGGTAGATTATGAGCGTCAATCAGTAGCACATACGTGGGCCGCTTGTCAACAGCCCAGACAAGACTTGCATTAGCATACGGCCTTTGCCCGCGCCGTTTCGGCCATCAGCGACCACCTACATTCGTGTGTACTCGACTTTACTTAGGCAACAACCAACATCTCCACAGAGTAAACAGACTTTTGACGTTTGGTTGTTTTTCTTTGAGTGGCTGTAACGTTGCGAGCATTGTTTATGATGTGCTTTGAATGATGATATTTTTTATTGAACAGACCGAAATTCATATTAAGGATTGTTACATAGCACAATCACGGTACTACACAGTGTTAAATAATATACTACCTATTACTAACATTAATATCACATATATAATCGGACACACACAAGGACATACCAAAACATATATTAATAAACTAGCTTTTGCCCGCGACTTCGTCCGCGTGGAATAGTGACTTCCGGCAGATTTTTGGTTTTTCCCACATAGTTCCCGTTCTTGCGGGATTTTCGGCCCGGCTTGCCCGCAAGCACCACCTCTCTCCCGCCGCGCCGGCCAGCGCAGTGAGCGCAGAGAGCGAGTTGGTTTTGTTTCGGAGTTATTTATCATTGTAATCTTTAAAGTTTTTTGTTGAAATTAAGCTATGTCAAAGACAATTTTATTCACAATGAAGTACTCTTAACCAACAACATATTTATATTTATATTTGAATAAAGATTAATATTATTATGTTGATACAACTTAAACAAATTATTTCGACCAAATTTGGTACCATAAAAACGGTCATTGTGACTAAACCTTAAAAGATAGACATATGCCGTCGCGGACTTTTTTTTAGATCATGTATAGAGGAATAATTCTTTCATACATATTTTTTGTGTATCTTGAACCGTTTTCGCAGCGCACGCAAAGAAAGCCTTCAAAAATGAATAATTTTCCCCGTTTTTTACACATTTACCGCTCTGTCTTTGCTCCTATTGGTCATAGCGTAATGTTATTTAGCCTATAGCCTTCCTCGATAAATGGACTATCCAACAAAAAAAGAATTATTCAAATCGCACCAGTAGTTTCGGAGATTAGCGCGTTCAAACAAACAAACAAACAAACTCTTCAGCTTTATTATATTAGTATAGATAAACATATTATTTTGAAAATAATATGTTTCTAAATCAGGAGACATAGGATATTGATATAAGGATGATATTCACGTAACATGTATAGCACAGTGAACCTAATGTTCTAATGTACATTCATAATTTAAAGTACATTTGCAATAGGAAAATGGTCCTTATTGGGAGCCACTTACTTTATCTATTAATTACAATCGTCAATAATAGTATTTAATGAGATGATGGCACCAAAACTATTCCCGAGTATCTAGTCAGTGGTAAGGTGGTGGCAGCTAATTTACTACGCGAAAAAGGTATAAGGATTTGGCTCCGCAGTGATAATTTTCATAAATACCTACATAGTTTCAAATTGGCGAGTTCCCAAAGCATAATAATTATATTCATATACAATTTTATCGCTTCACTGTTTAGTAGAATCATATTAAAAATGAAACTCGTACTTCTGCGATCCATACTTTATTAGTAGATAATGATGTTATAGATTGTACAGACATCTGTTGACAAATGTGATTATTATTAATACATTGTTATTTACTGCTCTAACAGTACAAAGGTGAATTGCAGATAGCAAAATATGTTCGTACTTAATGTATTAGTTTATTTACATTTAATTAGCAGACCCGGGTCAAACGTTCTGCCATATTGATAACATTTTTTTCTGGATAGGAACTTTATCACGTAGCGAAATGAAATTATTGTAATATCTTTTAAATATAAATTTAACAAAATCTTTAAAAATTGCTGTTTCAGAAGAGTGCCGCTCCACAAACAGGGTGGTGGTGGTTCCACAAACCCAGGATTAATGTTTATTATCTAAATATTATCCCGCTTCCAATTGCTACCATCTCCTAACCGTCCTAAACGTTCTTGTATAACAAGAATGCTTGAGCTTCCCGTTACTAACTCCCGTTTCTTCTTTCACTCGTTCTCCGTTCATGCCGCTCAACTTTGGAATAAACTCCCAACTAATATACAAAACTGTCCATCCATATTTTCGTTCAAACGTCAGCTTAAAAATTATTACCTTTCGCAAATCAACACATAGGTAACGTATGTCATTATATTTCAACAACTCCATCGTTTTGTACTGATCTGTAAATTTTTTATATTATCTTATTTATATATTATTTATGTAATATGTATGTAATATGTCTATTAATATTTATATATTTGTGTTTAATATTTATGTATGTATTCTATCTATTATATATATGTAAGTATGTATATACTGCATAGGTGTTATCTTTTAGATATACATATTGTTAAAATAAATATTTAATTAAAAATTAATACTAGATTCGAATACACTTGAGTCATCTCACCATTCTACTACTTACACTACTTAGGGCTGACTGGAAGAAATCTCTTTTAGAGATAAGTCCACCTTTTGTTTACTTTATAGTCTTAATAACAATATGATTTACTACATGTACAATAAAGTGTATAAATAAATAAATAAAAATATTATATGTATAATAAATAGTAGAGAAAACCATTTGGAAGCCGTGCGAAGCCGGGCCGATGTCATTTAGATTGTCATCATGCGCAAATGAAGTGATGGCGGCAAGGCATACAGACGATTGTTGGAGTGAAGTCGTGATTATAAGCATGCATATTGCGAACAGTGTTAGCATATCGAATAAGAAGGACAATATTTATTGTTATTATAGATATTTTATTGATTGTTATAAGAGCAGATATTTCCATTTAGTATAATAAACAAAAACATACAAACTTCTAGAATAACGGTCGTTAACAGGTTAACGGGGTAAACTGATATTCTGCGGAGGCCATCTAATAATAGATAATAAATCGTCTCAATATGAAAACAAAACCTATGAAAATATGTAAATGGAACACACTATCAACATTTACAAAATGACATTCGCAAGCATTGTGATGTTAGCTTTAACTCAGATAATAAATGACTACAGTGTTATCGTGAATTCTAAAGATTATAAAACGTAATTGTAACATTGTAACCTAATTGTTTTTATACATATATTCATCGTTGCGATTGGGGATAAACTGAGTTTCTCAAGTCATAGGGGTGTCACAGGATCACAGTGGTAGAATAGGTTAGGAACCACTGTTTTAGCAGATAAAAAGATTATTATATAGTTACATCATAATTAACATTATGTATTCATGGACATAGGTCTCTCTCAAGGATCTTTACGCCGAGCGGCTCCGTGCCTGGCAAGGTCGCGTTTGCCTGCCACGAGAACTTTTTCGCCCCAAAAGCTGTCAGTCCGTAATGTGCCGTGCCTTACTTAAGATTTTCAATTCTTCTAGCTATATTGGTGATCCTAGTTCTTCTTCCTCCTGCGGCGATCCTAGTTCTGCAGATTTCAACATTTTCGATTCGATCATGCAGAGAAACTCCGAGCATAGTCCTCGCCATTGCCTTTTCGGTGACTTCTGAGCCTTGCATAGGTCTATTGTAAATAACTGGTTTTCGGAGCCGTATCCATTTCATCACTGGCAAGTCGTGCGATTCTGACTTTCGTTAAAAAAATAATAAAAAAAAATAACTGTTTCTACACATACATATGTGTAACCTATACTTAGCTATCACTATAATTATCAAATGCCTACATATTATGACGAAATATAAGTAATTAAAAGAAAATTGATTCCGCTTTGTCTGTCTGTTTCTATATGATTCGCCTAAAAATGTATAAAACCGCAATGCAAACGAGATAACGCTACAGGCAGCAAGAGCAGTGCCTCTATTTCAATGTTGCTTTACCCTACTCTTAGCTTAGAAGGTTTTACCATAGTCATCTGTTCTCGTTAGACTACAAATCGGGTCTTTTTTAGTCGAGATTGGAAAGGCTTCCATTGAGTTTGTACGTTGCACCTTAAGTCTTCGTAAGTCATTACTCATTAGGCCAGATGAGGTTAAGTGCTTCCTCAAATGTCACAAAATTGCCTCTGGTGACTTCCCTAAAACATGTAAGCAAATACCTTCTATTGACACCCACTACTTGTAAGGTCATGCCGACACTATTTGTTGATTTAACATTAAACCGCGGTTGGCCTTATACTATAGAACGGACGATTAAATAAACAAAATGAGCCGTTGCATCATAAGCATCAAATCGTTAAAAAGTCACCATATCGATGACTATAATTGTAATGCGATTTTGCGCTGCGGCGATTAGTATCGAAAAGAGCGACGCACTTTTTTCTGTATAACCCAAAAGATTTATTAAAATTGATTAATATTTGTCTAAATGAGAATGTTTTATTTGACACCATAATTTTTTCCTTTAGAGTAATCAAAATATGTATAGCATTTTCCAATAGATTTATACAAAAATTGCTCAGCACTCAAACGATTAATAAAGTTAATTAATTAATTTATAAACTGTATTGGAATGTTGATTGGTTTGTTACCTTCGTCTGTTCTTAGACCTACTACATAAATTATTCCCTATTACATAAATGAGACAGTAACTATCTGTTCGTCATGTTTTACATCAAAACTGGTGCAGCGATTTTAATGAAATGTGTTATGGAAATATATAAGTATGTTTTTTTATGAGAATAAAGGCCTCTTTCACCATCTACAAGTTAAAATGTCAGTAGGCTAATTACAGTAAAGTGGCCAGTAAGTTAGATGTCAATTTTCACGACTTTCGGTAGCGTTTAATTATAGGATTAACTACGAGTAACTTATTGCCACATCATCTGCCAATTAACGCGTTTACTTGACGGTTAAAATAACACACGTATATTTCTTACATACACTAAATTAGTTATTTAAAATGGACTTATATGATTTAATTGACATAAACTAGACGAAATTGAAAATTCATCAATGCAGCGGATGCGAGAAGTTCGTGTATTTAAATTCGCCTTAATTATTTCACGACCTGGATGAACTGATTTCTGTGCTAGGTTTCGACTGTCGAAATTTGTAGTAACCAAATCACAAGTTATAAAAAACAAAATAATAACTAACACAAAGGTGAGTAGTAGACTTTTTTTATTCTAGTGATTTACCAAAATTCCTTTCTAGTGAACTTAAAGGTAATAATAAAACAATGTCAAAGAATAGTACATAATGTTATCCCTTCTAAAATAAAACAATATTATATAAAATATCCTTATAAAATGAAGTAAAATTTTGATACGTATTAACGTAGAAAAAAAATTTTTTTTTTTTCTTTTTTTTCTTTCCGCCTCCGTACGGTAAAGTTCTGAACGAATTTGCAGCAGACTTTCAACTAAAACGTTTCAAGCCTCATATTTCACTTTTAATGTTTTAATAAACCTCAAAGTGCTTCCTGATCGTGCATAAAATTCGTTTTCGATTACATTCCCAGTAGCTTCTTTCTTTTTCCTGTAGAAGCATCGCTTTTTATTCTCCAAAACATTTTGGTATTTTTGTATCAATGATACCAAATATCTCTCTGTGCAATTAAAAAGTTCGCACTTCTTTCTCTTTCACTTATCATGTTAAATCTATATATTATAATTAAATTGAAGAATTTAAAACACACTATATCACTTGAATATGACCTATATATTAACAAATAAACTCCAAACATCACACGTGCAAATGTATTATGAATTGACGTTTGAATGACGTTATGAAATCTGACATTTTGATATATTATTGAACGATTTTTACAAATGTTTCGTTCGTCATTCACTTAATCAGTGATTTGTTATGAAGTTTGTTTTCGTCTTGAAATTGAGAGAAGTTACTTGGAACATTTACTTGCAGTTAGCGTTAATGGGAAGTAACTAGTCGCCACTTTACTTGGAGATGGTGAAAGAGCTAAATGTACGATAAAAACGGCTGAACAGATTTTGATGATCATGGTACAGGGATGGTTGATGTCAAGTAGACTTAACTACGTATAAGCATGTAATAAAGTTTAATGTTATAGTAACAGATTGCTTATTTCAAAGAAATAATAATTTAATGAAATATTAACTACAAAAATTGAAAAAAGGAAAATATTAACGGCCTCATTGAAGAAAAAACGAACGAGTGCTAACAACAGGTCTGTGAAACCAGTAAACGATCAAACTACGTTGAAATTGGCTACAAAAATAATGTAATTATGTACTACAGTCAAGAACGTGGGGCAAAAGTTTATGTTTTTATTTCATGTTACCTGACAATGACCTGGAATTGAAAACAAGAAAGTCATAAAATGGCTGTAAACATTTTACAGTCTCGTTCCCCTGTATTGGCCCAGTTTTATTTAGCGTCTTCTGTATTGTAACAAAGTTCTGCTGCTGTTAATGTATTATGTATTACTAATACAATAGGCTTGTATCCACTATGAACAAATCTGATGCATTAGGTTGCATAACTATTAAGATGATCATTTAATTATGAAAAAACAAAGTTTTATAAAATAATAACTTTTGATTATTTATATTTTTATAAAATAAAATTGCACAAAATAAGCCATAAGTCACGTTACAGCAAACACCAATTAAAAAGTGTTACGTCACGCCGTGCGAAACGTCAAAGTCAAAATGTCATTCCCAAGTGTCTTGTGGAAGTGCGAAAAAGAATGGGCATCATTCCTTCTCGCGAGTGTCAGCCACTTTTAATAAATATTTTTTTTGGTGTTTTTATACTTGTGCTTGTACACTGGGGCACTATGCAGTACTTGTAATACGATGAATCCATTTTTTATTAAAATAACTTCACAATACCGAATATTCCGATACTAAAACAGCTGTGTTTTGCACGGCGTGACGTCATTCAAGACGCCATGACAGTCATGAGCGTTTTGATGACTAATGTCAAATATTTAATTAAATGCAAAATTATTCTTATAAATAAGCATTTTTTTTCAAAAATAATAATTATTTTGTATAGAATAGGCATCAAGGTATATTAGTATCTAACTACTGAAATTTAGGCAACAAGCCTATTGCAGAAGAGTTCTCACAAAGAACAGGCAAACTCAATACATATCCTATATTTGTTTGTATTAGTATAAGCGTGTTAGATTTCCTATTTATATAATAA
This sequence comes from Scirpophaga incertulas, assembly GCA_036419045.1. Lineage (NCBI taxonomy): Eukaryota > Metazoa > Arthropoda > Insecta > Lepidoptera > Crambidae > Scirpophaga > Scirpophaga incertulas. Next base: position 8,345,973 of record CM071644.1, read on the forward strand.
TTTAAATAGCTTAATAGCTATTTGAGAAAATTGCAAAGGTCAAGGATACGTTTAGCAATATACTAAAGTTCGATTTTTAATTCAAGTCAGTAAAATGACATTTCCAGTGTCATGCGTCACAAATCATATTATTTAATATGGTATGTATTACATATTTACAATAAAAAAACGCTTTGATACCTAATAAAATAAAGCATGACTAAATGTCTAAATCTATTGATTGCCGAACATCACTATTGTAATGGGTTGTAGTGGGTCACCCTTTTTTGTATCAGTGACAGTTGCACTTGTCATTTTACTAACTCGAATTAAAAATCGTAGTTTAAGAAGGAATCGATTACGCTAGTCAATATAGTATATCGTTTATTGATGGTTGCGATGTGGTCCTAATTGTCCTAATTGCACCATGTAACTGGTTTGAGGACAGGTTGTCAACTTATGGCGTTACTGCCCAGTATTTTTGCAAACGGCAATATACCTATTCATTAGCGGATCCAGGTCAATTAATAGCCTTCAGTTAATTATTCTATTTATATTTATGTAATACATATGTGAATTACAAAACAAATACATATTAAGACAACAACGATTTGGCTTGGGTTGTATGTAGTCCTGTACATGATTTTTTAAAGCAACCTTTTCTAAGCAGAATAGTTCTGTATTTATGTTGTTTTCACGACGCGTGACGCATGACCCTTTAATTAAAACATGTTATTGTAGGTACATCATTACACCAGGGCTCACGGTGAAATCACAGGGTAGTTTACCAATCGCGTGCTTACACGGAAAATTAATAAGGCATTTCGTTTATTCCTATCTGTAATACTTTTGTAATACAGGCTTGACCTAGCATAAAAGTCAGGGGACTAAACCACTGTGACAAATTAGAAGCCATTTATATTTTAATGTAACTGACATAAGTATTATAATCTGTCTTTGGGGCTTGAATAAATACATTATTATTAGCAACACTGTCAAAAGTATAGAGTTTGACTTATTTACTCTTTCTTCTTCGTTCGTTTCGATCTTTTTGTATCAACACAATAGGCTTGTATCCACTATGAACAAATTTGATGCATTAGGTTGCATAACTATTAAGATGATCATTTAATTATGAAAAAACAAAGTTTTATAAAATAATAACTTTTGATTATTTATATTTTTATAAAATAAAATTGCACAAAATAAGCCATAAGTCACGTGACAGCAAACACCAATTAAAAAACGTCAAAGTCAAAATGTCATTCCCAGTGTCTTGTGGAAGTGCGAAAAAGAATGGGCATCATTCCTTCTCGCGAGTGTCAGCCACTTTTTACGTACCTATCTGCTGATTGTTTGGCACGTATATAAATAATTTTTTTTGGTGTTTTTATACTTGTGCTTGTACACTGGGGCACTATGCAGTACTTGTAATACGATGAATCCATTTTTTATTAAAATAACTTCACAATACCGAATATTCCGATACTGAAACAGCTGTGTTTTGCACGGCGTGACGTCATTCAAGACGCCATGACAGTCATGAGCGTTTTTGATGACTAATGTCAAATATTTAATTAAATGCAAAATTATTCTTATAAATAAGCATTTTTTTAAAAATAATTATTATTTTGTATAGAATAGGAATCAAGGTAAAAATATTAGTATCTAACTACTGAAATTTAGGCAACAAGCCTATTCTGGTTAAAATAATCATCTGGTGGTGCGTGCTACCATGGGATACAACCAGCCAGTTTACAACCAGCTTAAACATAGGTTCGACTATATCACCGAACCGGTATTCGGGCAGGCGGAACAGCAAAACCGACCGAGGGGAAGATTTGTTCCAAACCGGCCAAAAATTCATGTTCGATCGAAAAATGACCAAAACTTGCGGCTGAACCGAAACTTGAGTGTTCTTGAAATATTGTTTGTGGTTCAGTGAATTTAAAATAGATGATTGAGTCTGCAGTTAGTTTGATACTATATATCTAACTCTAACTGAATGTTGTTTTTCACTTCCAAGAGTAACTGCACTTTAACATAACATGTAACACCAAGGCAAAAATCACTTCAACTGATCTCCTGTTTCTTCAGGACATTTTCTATTTGATCAACGTAAGTTAGGCTGATTTATCCCTAACCAATTTTCCAAATAAGCATCAATTTATCATCACATTAAATTTCACATTTCACTTTTGTCTTATCACACTATTTTGCAAATTGACCTACATAGTCACTCCAGCCACTCCTCATAAAACTATGATATTATGATATATTATTAATTCCATTTTCATCATTACAGATTGTAATCATATTTTATTATTAAAAATCATCACTATAGTTTTGCTCTCATTTACTGTCATCCCCTTTCTTTCGAATGCGCAATATGATAGTATAAAATGTCACTAAAATTCAAAAACTGTGGAATAATTTCAAGAAAGCGGATTCATTATTAAATATTATAACTGTTTCATCCGTAGATACGACCGGCCACCTTACTGCCTTAGTCTTATTATTTATTAAATTCATATAACACTACTTAGGGCAACGCTGCATCTATTAGTTTTTTTTATCGTATTGGATAAAGCAGAACACCGACTCACGGTACGGAGGAAGGCGTTGGAATAGTATCAGGAGATCTTATCTCTACGATTGTAAGTGCTGCGTAACTAGGTACGTACAATGTAGAAACTAAAAAAACATATTGAACAATGACATGACTTGGTTGGGACTATACACTTATATATATCTATATACAAAGTGTATTGTTGGGACATATGAAAAATAGAAAGTGTCAACGAATTATGTCAGGATTTATGATATAGTACTGTCCAAGTGAAAAATATCCAAGGTAGTTCGTAATAGCTATAGCTTGGCATTGTGTTTATCGATTATCCATAATCAAATACAGTCAGCATTCTGAACAAAGCGCTTGGTAACAATAAATACCTTTCATTAATAAAAATACCTTTCATTAATAATAATCAAAATAGGTAAAGAAAGAAGTTTTACAGTTACATGTTCAACGAATATTAATTTCGGTTCTTCTACATATCTTAGTAGGCGTACCAATACAGATGTTTATGTAACCGTTTTAGCACTGAAGTAGTGTAAATAGACGTAAATATCACAGCGTTTCGCAAAACAAGCGATGAAATTGCCCACGGTTGTCTACCCTAGCAGCAAAATCAGATTTTACATATCTTGTATTTTTACCTATACCCGACCTTAGTGTCGACTTTTAAATATCCGATAACTTTTACTATTAACTGAGGTATAATTATGACAATTTATATAATCTATTGATGTGCTTTTTATCTAATCTGAATATCGACTTTTTTATTTTAATACATAGACACATACTTATTTTCGTAGATTATTTTCTTAGCGAAAACAAATAATAGAATCAAATAAGGTAATCGGATATATTGCATTATAATATTTATAATATATCCATTGATGGAAATGTTCATCTATACAAATAAATAAGATTGGAGTGTCTGTTGTAATATTAAAATAACCGCTTTCTACTACATGCACATGAATGTATATATATACGGTATATATATACCGTATATATATACGGTACACATACCAAAATACATATTTTTAACATTTTTGTCTGTCTGTTTGTTCTGGCTAATCTCTGGAACGGCTGGACCGATTTGGGCGGAATTTCACTAGCAGATAGCTTATGTAATAAGGAGTAACTTTTATTTTAGAAAAATGTGACAAACAAAAAAATAATATTTTTTTTTTATTATATTCCACTCGGACGAAGTCGCGGGCACAGCTAGTTAATAAATAAGATCTTTGGTGAGAGTTTGCTCCCGGTACCAACATTTAATGAACGATTAAACTATCAACCGAATTACTATCAAAAGAGCGCCGAATTTGAATCGCTTAGATGGCGCTGTACTTAGTATGAACTAGCTTTTGCCCGCGACTTCGTTCGCATGGATGTTTTTTTTACGACCTCACATTAGAAACCTCAAAAATTGTAGCCTATGTGTTATTCTGATGTATAAGCTATATTGTGGTAAAGTTTCATTCAAATCCATTCAGTAGTTTTTACGTGAAAGAGTAACAAACATCCATACAAACTTTCGCCTTTATAATAGTAGTAGGATATTATCATGCCTTGAGTTCATTAAAATGACGATAACTTTTTTTTAATGAACCGATTTTGATGAAACAAAGTTTAGATATTATTCTGAGCTAAAACAAAGCAAATAGTGAAAGTTTCAAGCAAATCGGTTCAGTACTTTCGGAGATAAACGTGAACAAACATACAGACAGACAGACAAAAAATTCCAAAAAAATTTTTTTGCTTTTCTAATAATCTATTTAAGTGCCCCTCTATCCATTTCAGTCAAAAATACTAAATGTACAGACAAAATATTTTTACTGTCTTATTATATGTATAGATTAACGATTCTACTTCATAAATGGCAATTAAAAATAATAGTAAGACTGTTGTTTCTAACACAACGTAAAAACGACATATATACTGAAAGAAATGGATGAAGGCCGTATTGGCAATGAATGACATCGATTATTTCCTAACGTTTTGCTTTTCTAATATTGAAAGCTTCTAGTTTATAGGTATTTAAATAAATTTAATAATGTTAGTGTTATTAAGACAATCAAACAAAAGTAATTAATAAGACACAAGGATTTTAAGAAATTACGACTAAATCTTTAACCTAGCCATTTAAAAATTATTTGCAGATTCATTATTAATTATTCAGTTGGGTATATTTCAGATTTATAGTTGTGTTTTGAATGATTTATAGGCATCGAAGATACATTATTAAAACATGCGTGCACGCAAAGTCAGCACGGTACCGACTGGTGTAGGAGGATTGCCCTTGGCGTGCCTTCTGTTTAAAACATTATTTCAATTACATTCGATCAGGTATCAATATGATTCGCCGATGAAAATATAGTAAATATCCATATATTACTGCATTGGAAAATGTAAACTAAACAATCTTATTGTAATTTGTACAGTATTAGATCATTCATAGTTAATTTCTTGTTTGCAAGTCTATCACTTGATATATCTTGTTTTTAGCTAATAAACTTTAGTTTTTGTCTAACCGTGAACAACATCACGACAACATACACAGGAAACGAAGCGGATACTTTTATCTTCTTGCGATTAGAGACCGTTGAACCTATTTCGCTATGCAAATTAATGCCATTACTGATAGTGGAGGAAAGTATAGAGGAAAAAAGACAACAATGTAATTTTTGTTATCAATAATGCTATAAAATTTCACTAAGACTCAGTCAAACTAATGAATGAAGAATATAATCAATATTTTCTTTTTGTCTTTTGTTATATTTTTATGCCGATCAAAGCATCCATAATTATCAATTTCACGCTGAGAATTGGCTTTGTTTTCTGTCATACTTCACCATCATGTAATTACACCGTATCGGCTAGTTTCTATGGCACTCTGCTTTCCCAGTATTATAGTAGAGCTATTGTGAATAATTTCTAAATCTATGTGTAGAGAAAAGCTAGCTATTATTGCAAAAGTGGAATCAATGAACCGCTTTCATTTTGTGGACATCGTTAAGATCCGACAAAGACTACCGTTACATATCTGCCACACGTTACAAATCTTCAAATTGGGAGGTCTGGACTCTACTATGTGCCAATGTGGTTTCAGATTTTTGAAATTCCTGTATAATATTCGTTGCACCAAAAGAAATATTAGACACCGTACATGTGCAATTGCAAAGATTCGTGTGCACTTAACCAAACCACCATCGTGACCAGATTAACTTAGATAGGCACTGAGTAGACTCCGTTCGTGTGGTCCTGATGAAAAATAAGGGAGTTCATGCGAATGTATTTTCCGGAGAGCAGAAATCTCAAATAAAGCCTTGCAGCGTCTGGACATGTGACGTATACAAATTCTACCTTATCTTCGTCGAAAAGACAATCCAGATATGACGTCATACATTGGATAAAGTCAGGATGACTTTACCACAATTTCATTAAAAGATTCGTTCTCAAGGTATTTTTAAGGCTCCGTACCATGAAAAGGATAATGGAACCCTTATAGAACCACTTTCTTTCAATATCTCTCAAAATCTTAATCTCGGGAACGTTCCCGTTGAAATTAACATGTAATACTTATGCCTGCGGTTCTTTGAAGCAGCAAAATAAAATTCGGCTTCTAAATCAATGCAATCTTTAAATAAGTCTTGAGCGATATTTTCTAACATTTGGCAGCTGAATCAAAAACCTGTAAAGATACTTTCCATAGACCTAGAATTATGAATTATTAATAATATGAAACTTAGGATACGGTGACCTATAGTACATATAGTTTTTGTGAGAAATAAACTAATGGGAATAGATGAGATTAGCAACAAAATTATGCGTGAAAGACATGAGCGATACAGAATATTGTCAACTTGTGACATAAGATGTACCTTTATGACCGGCCTACCCACCCTGGTGTTCTCTGGGCCCATGCGGGGCACATGGCGGGGTGTGCTTTAGCGATTTAAGCAGATTAACTTAAAAACAACAAAAGACCTGTGGGGTATATCTGTTAGTATTGTCAAATCTGTGATAGAGGTAATCGCTCCAGAACTTGTTATTATCTTTAATCAATGTATAGACTTTGGTGTATTTCCTGACCAAATGAAAATTAGTAAAGTTATCCCATTGTTTAAATCTGGTAGTCCATCCGATCCCAATAACTTTAGGCCAATATCAATACTACCAACACTGAGTAAAATTTTCGAAAAGATAATTTTATCTCAAATCCTTAGTCATTTCAATAAATATAATCTACTTCATAAGAAGCAATTCGGCTTCACTAAGGGCCGCTCAACTACTGATGCGGGCGCGACTTTAATTAAAAATATTTTTGATGCCTGGGAGGAGTCACAAGATGCGTATGGTGTATTTTGTGACTTATCTAAGGCATTTGATTGTGTTAAACATGATACATTAGTCATGAAACTACGGCATTATGGTATAAATGGAGCCTCTCTGGATCTTATTACGTCTTACTTAAGTAACAGGATTCATAGTGTTGATGTAAACGGAAAACGTTCTACTGGAGCTCTAGTGAATATCGGGGTGCCTCAAGGATCCATTTTGGGACCTTTCTTGTTTCTTGTTTACATAAATGACTTACCGTATATTGTAGGAGATAAGCATGAAATAGTGTTGTTTGCAGACGACACTTCTTTATTATTTAAAGTCAAAAGACAACAAACTAATATTAGTGATGTAAACAAAGCTCTTTCTGAAATTGGGCACTGGTTTAGTGCAAATAATCTTTTACTTAATGGATCTAAAACCAAATGTGTAAAATTTGTCTTGCCAAATGTTAAGCAGGTTAAAACTCAAGTTAATATTAATAATGACAACATTGAAATTGTAAATAAGGTTGTCTTTCTAGGTATTACTTTAGATGACAAACTTCAATGGGGCCCTCACGTGGAATCCTTATCCAATAAACTTAGTTCTGCAGCTTACGCCATTAAAAAGATTCGGGAATACACTGACATAGAAACTGCCCGCCTTGTCTATTTCAGTTACTTTCACAGTATAATGTCCTACGGCCTTTTGCTTTGGGGCTGTGCTGCTGACATAGATACTATTTTTGTGCTTCAAAAGAGGGCTATAAGGGCAATCTATAAGATTAGCTGCAGGGAATCGCTAAGGGAGAAGTTTAAAGATATTAACATATTGACTGTTCACTCGCAATATATTTATGAAAATCTTTTGTATGTTCACAAGAATATAAATACATATAAAAGAAATCACAATATTCATAATTTAAATCTAAGAAATAAAAATGACCTTACTGTGCCCGGAAGTAGGCTCCATAAAATAAGCAAATCCTTTGGTTGCGCTGGCATTCGTTTTTACAATAAGCTACCAGGAGATATACGAGATTTGTCAATTAACAAATTTAAAAAATACATAAAATGTAAACTTATGAAAAAGGCGTACTATAACACTGCTTGTTACCTCGAAGATAAAAGCCCCTGGGCATAATTATCCTGGTCCCAGTTCTTGGTGATCCTAATTATATTTAGCTGTATTATTATTTTTTTGTTACTTGTATTGTAATATGTTATTAATATCATAACTTTCCTTTTGTTTGTTTTAAGTAGCTTATAATATGTTTTTTTTTTGTTTATATATGACGATTGTAAGTGATCACGTGTGATTCTAAGCAATAAAAGTGTTTGACTTTGACTTTGACTTTGATTCTACCGCCATGACATGAGATGTACCTAAAGTGACGGTAAGTAATTTCACTGCCATACAGATTCATTCATACCCAAACACAACAATGCAAGCACTCGTGCTTTGAGGCAGAACCCTGATAAAAAAAACTGGAAAATTTGTTACTTCTCCTAATTTATGTGACAAATGTTTTTGGGAGATGAAATCGACAAGTACATATATAAGATATAATAAAATGACAAAAACTAAGGTGAACAATAAAAACCTGGAAAATATTTTGAAGCTTAGACATCGGCTTAAGGCTGACATTATAAGAAAGTACGTTATCGAGCGAAAGTTATACGCACGTTAAGGGAATGTGGGTTGCTTGCAAGTTATATTGAATCTGTATGCATAAGTTACGTAAAATATGACTTTCATAATTTTATTTCTTACAACCTACGTGTAATTAATTATAGTTATTTTTATAATTGTATCGGAAGCAGTTAACCTTTAAAAAACATGTATAAAGTCCTTTATCAATTTGTCATATCATATTTTCGTATTTTCACATTAAATAACGAAACAAACTTAATATAAAAAGTCTTTAATTCTAAGTAAGGTTTAATACAAGTATGAAGAAATTTTAAAAAGTTTGTAAGTTTGATGTTGATTCTCGCTGTTATTCACAGTAAATAATGACTAAGTTAAAAGAGAATTTTTTTCCAATTTAAATTTCGTCGTACTTATGGCATTGAAACAGTTTGTGAAAAACGCAAGATCAATTGCTAGGACTTTATTCTAGTACAATTCATTTTTCTTAAAACAATATTTCACGCATTCATAGTTTTTGTTATGAACATATAAGCTGATTCCACCCGCCAAATTAAATTATACGTGAACTATAATGGTAAAACAAGTAAGAAGCTGTAACAGTAAAAAATAATTTATCCCTTAGTAGATGTAACAGTAAATAAGAAGACACCTTTCATACAAATAAACTAACAGACGCAGCAGCCTCGCAGTCATAGATTTTGTGGGGCACTTAAGACAGCTTGAAAAGATTTGACCTGAGTATTAAGTTATAGGTAATTGGTGCACTTGGTTCTTGAAAACAATGGCCATATCAAATACATTTCAATACGTCAAAAATAACTAATCTACCACTAGCTAAAAAGCAACTTTGTTAGTTCAAATAAATCAGGAAATTGACACTATGTATTATTAAAAATATGTAGTAAATCACCTTTCGAATACACTCATTCAAAGAGCACGCAAGTAACCTTATTATGTTATTCTAGAACGTAAACGGGGTTGTTTATAATAGTGAGAATCGCAATCAGCGCCTGATGACGGCACAGCGCACTGCTCCGGCTTCTGCGGCGCACGTGATGGAGCTAGCACGGGTTTGCATTCATTGCATTTTGCTTGAACTCTATTGGCACTGATAAGCAGAAACTAGTTTATTGACAGTATCTTGAAGAAAGAAAAGCTGTATACCTATAACACAATGTGTAGTGTGAGATGAGAAACAAATAAATGGACGTCACATGTTCACTATAACGTGTCCAAATAATGAGCGACAAGTGAATTTATTCATAAAGACACATTGATGTTTAATTCTGCATTGATGCATTGGTGCATTGATGTTTGTCCAAATAGTAAGAAACAAGAAAATTGATTTATAAAGATACATGTAAATTAAACTTTGCTCAAATACCGAGGAACAAGTAGATTGGTTATAAAGGCAAATATACATTAAAGTTTGTCCAAATACTGAAAAGCATATACATTGGTTTATATAGACACAAATAAATTAAAGTTTATTCAAATACTGAGAAACAAATAAATTGGTATATAAAGACACACATACATTTAAGTTTGTTCAAATACTGAAGAACAAGTGAATAATGGGTTTATGAGATAGTTAATTAACAAATTTGATATATAGATTGTAGATTATCTATATACTTCAGTATTGTTTTCTAACTTTGACGGAATTGTGTTTGTCTCTAAATAAATTATTTCACAGGTTATCAGCACTGCTGTATAGGCTAATTGTGAAAGCGAAAAGTTGCAAAAATACTGATGATTTTGAAGATTAAAATAATCAGTAGATATTATGTGTACGAACGAATAGCAGGACTAAATTAAAAAGACAAATTACTTAGAAAAGCAACAACAGACATGAGAGCAATAAATATATACATGGGGTTAAGATTATCACAATTTGATAACAAGTGGCCTAACATTAATGGTACGTTTTAGAATTAACGCAAAACTATACAGTTAACTAGCGGACGCTTGAGACTTCGTCTGCGCAGGATTAGTATTTCGTTGTGCAGGATTATATATATAAGAGTAACAAACATCCATCCATACCCATTTATAATATTAGTGGGATATACATATGTCTTAGAATGTCGGGCAACTTTAGCAACCGTCATTTCCCATGTAAAAAATGAGGTGAATAAGACAGTAAGGTATATGGATAACGTTAGCCAGGATTCGCGGCGGCCAAACCGGTCGACAGAGAATGTATAGATCCAGTTTGACCGAACGAACCGACAGAGCTTTCCTTGGGTTAACACATCGCCACTGATTTTACGAGTAAGCCGCCGTCTTACGAAACGAAGTCCCTGGAGTTTTATTTTTTTTCAACGTATTTCGCTAAATTGAATCGTTTGATTTCGAATTTTGAGCCCACGCAAAATTTTAACATTATTCGCAATTCAAATATTTTAATTAAATATTTATAAAAGTGGGATTGAATCTTTTTAAATATAAAAATGAGAGCCTGGTAATCTAATCTAAACTTAGGATATGTTCGTGCCCCTTAGTGGGGGCGGATATGAATGATTATGATGAATCATAAACTTACAGTCATGTGCTGATAATCTGACACATACTCACAATAGATTTGCAAAGGTCGCAGTGACTGACGAGACAGGACGACTGAGTGGCTAACGAAGCCATCAGCACCCCTTATGTATAATAAAAAAAGTGATAACTAATATGATATCATATACAGTGTGTTAGGGATCGGACTTCCGATACTTTACCAACGTGTTGTATGTTAAGTTTTATCGACAAAAACCTATACAAATGGGGGTCGCATCCCTCACCCCTATGAATGAGAGCTATTTTAAAATTTTATTTCTCGTATTTTAAGGAGTTTATTAAATCTTGCTGTTTTACGATTTTATTTGGTCTACATACACAAAAGTGGCCTTATTTCCCCTCATTTGTAGTTTTTGTCGATAAAACTTAACATACAACACGTTGGTAAAGTATCGGAAGTCCGATCCCTAACACACTGTATATTTATATAAGTATGTGTATGATTGTGGGTAAATAATTTATATGTATAATATAAGTTTAATTCTGTTTGTGCCAACTATATATTTTTATTTACTCTCCGTTCGGTAACTGGTTGTGAATGTCTTGGTGCATTAAATCCACCCTTTATACCTTTTACTTTGTAATAAATAAATTGTAATTTACTAGGAACTACTCACACACAAGGCATCCAAATTCAGAAATCTATAAACAGTGTTGACGCTTTACCCAATTCGACCACCGAATACGATAACCATCACAACTTTAAATTTCAACTGCATTCTTCACGTTTTATTCTGTTAAGACTTGATGCATTGTTGACAAACATTCTACTTATCAACATCAGATTTGCAAACCAATTTCTTGAAAATTGGTTAACAATAAAGGCTTAATATTACAATTTTATATTTGAGACGTTGTATTTTATTTAAAATTGTTTTAAATTTAAAAAAGAAGTAGTGAGAATAATGTGTTTTTATTTAACCTTGTATGTGTCATGTCGGAAATCTACACCCAATTAGGATATCAAGGCGTAAATAAAAAAAAACATAAATTACAAGAAAAAAAAATATCTGCACTTATTCGAAAATAAGTTGCAGCAACACATATTATAATGAAATTTTATTACATTGTCCTAAATACATATTAAACTGTCTTATAAGCTTATCTTATTATATACCGACTACAAGTTAAGTCTCATTTCAAACATATCGTTAAGCTTCAGTTACTATGCCTTCATAGCTTACACACGACATACCTTTTATGTCAGTTCAAGAGAATTTTTAAGCATGCGCAGTCATGACTGAGTGCTATGGTGTGGGGAAGGGCCCTTCAAGGCCCAGATGAGACACCGACGGGAATTGTCCTTGAAAGATTGTTTGGACAAGGTTACGTTACGCGAGATAGGCCTCTTACAAAACGTTTTGATGAGAATTTTGCAAGTTACAGGAAGTTTTTCAAAAGTAGCACCTATGCTTTATGAAATATCTGTATGTTTGTTGTGTCGCTAAACTTAGTTTGTATAATTGCTTTGAATGTCGGAGTTGAAATTGTGGGTTACTATATTTACTTGCACAATATTTATATCTTGAAACCGATGTACTAACTTTACTATGACTACGGAAGTTGAGTGGTTAGTTAGTGTCTCTATCTCTGAGTCTCGAGTTCGAATCCCAGTGGGGCCAATATTTCTATGATACATGCGAGCATTTGTAGCATAGTAATAGTGTAATAGTTTATATATTCCTACCACAAATATATATATATATATATATATATATATATATATATAAATGAAAATTCGTTGCCCTAGATCCCATAACACAAGCCTTACATAGCTTAACTTCAGGCTAGGCTAATTGGTGTAACTGTGCCCCTAGTGAAAAACGATACAAGTCGAAAATTGCTACTTTACAGGAGAGCGAAAATACAAAAGAAATATGTTAGCACACTGTGACTTAATGGCAAAAAATGAAATATAAGTTTAAATGCAGTTACGTATTTAAAAATGCTGTCTTTTATGTTGTATTGTTGGATTTTGTATAAAATTAACGGTTAATAACTCAATTTGGCCAAAATCAGACTTATACCCTTTTTCACTAGGGGCACAGGTTTAAGAACTATATATTAATGGTTAATATATTTCAGACATTGTGATTCCAGCATTTCGTACAGTTACTGATAGGTTTAATATTAAGTTAAGCAGACAGGTGTTTTTATTAATAATTCCTATTGCTGAGAACTTGGTTAGTCACAGACTTCTGCTACAGTACACAAATAAACTGAATCAAATTTTACTCATACTCGTTGGAGTCATGCTCGAGCTGATGACGCAAATTCTGCGAAGATAATCCTGAAAGAACAGTAGGTACTGTTCGTATTTATAAACATGCGAGATCTGAGGTAATTTTACATCACACGCCGCATCTTGATATTTAAAGAATAAAATATGGAAAGTGTGTCTTTTCTTACTACTGTTTGCGGCCTTGTTTAGTGGGACTTTCTCATAACTGTCGCCATGATGTAACGGTTATTTACGACTAACAAACAATGGAAACTGTTCGCCAATTGTCAATAAGTGGATGGATTTATTGTATAATGCTCATCATCATCCATCACAATTTTATCTTAAACATATATATATATATTTATATCTTAAATATATATTAACAACCAGGACTAAGGTGCAAATTCATCACACAAACATTTGCCCCCCGGGATTCAAACCCGGAACCTCAGAAATGATAACACCTTGAATCCGGTGTACTTAATATTCGACTATGGAGGTCGTCAATTTAAAGTAAAATTGTGATGGATGATGATGAGCATTATACAATAAATCCATCCACCTATTGACAATTGGCGAACAGTTTCCATTGTTTGTTAGTCGTAAATATGTCTATCCTTTACCCTAGATCCCAAAACACTAGCCTTATATAGCTTAGTTTGGGCTAGGCTAATTGGTGTGAGTGTAAGAAATATTTAAGTATAATTATTTATTATTACTGTAACGAGTGCTTATCTAATACTGAACATTACAATACTAAAGTTGTCAGAAATATTAAATCACCTAGATCTAGTCGTAAAGATTATATCCATTCTTACATGCCAAAACACTAATTGTATCTCTCGTTTGCAAATGATAGTTGTAATACACGTAACACGCGAGCTCACAGCTCTTCCAGTGTGTGGGTGGTTCCAGCTGTAAGTAGGTGCTAGCTATTTTAAATTGAAGGAAGGTCATCGTATTGAAATGAATTCTGCTTAAGACAAGACTTGTTTAGTACAAGTCTTGTCTTTGATAGGCAAATGAGGAATATTATATCGAAAACTAACATCTTTTTGTCGAAAAATGAATAAAAAGTCAAAACAGAAAGCTCGTCAGAGACCAAGCAACTAGTCCTACTTTTATCTCCAAATATACTAAAATAGTCAACGAGTTATTTGATTACTATTTTATTTTAAAACATTCGTTACAAATAACGTCATGATGTGGAATTATCATAAAAAAAAATATTAATTTCCATTTGCTATCAAATTCTCTATAACATTTATGATTAACTTTACAAAGTTCCGTGGAGCTACGAGTATAAACACTAGTTCACAGACAATAGACAGAAACGTGCTAAGTTGCTAGCGTTATCAAAAAATACAGAAACCAGATGCACACCGAACTAAATTCAAGGAAACCAAACCACAACACATGGTTCAATGCGTCACACAAATTGTCCTGCTTGATAATTTTATACATTGCGCACATTGTGACGTCATTCTGTAAGTTAAAGGGCGTCATTACTAGAACATAATAATAATACAAATGTTTGGTACATCTCTATCTCCGCGCACGCCTTTAAAGGACTGTGTTTTATAAAAATACGTGATATAAGCGACAGATACAAATATTACAAATGCTAGTATTTAACGGATGTTGGGTTGTCTCGTAAAACGGACCATAGGGCTATGGACGAAAGGTTATTTGTTCTGTGATGCCGTCATACATCCTACAAACGTCTCCAGATCATCGGTTACCTTATCGGAACTCATTTCATCGAACCTGACCAGTAATAGAAAATATATACGATGTAGTATGAAAAAACAAATTCATAAAATATATATGCTATATCGGGAGGCGTATCTGGTCCTGTTAACATACCCGAAAGAGTTTTAATGATCATGAATGGATCCCAATATATTCGGGTACGTCGGAAACTTGTAAATTAGAAATAGGTCACACTAGTTTGTAAATAAAGGTTCCACTAAATGCCATTAGTATGGTCGATAAAGTGATTACCCAACCGTACCATCGCATCGCCGCAGGTCACGCTTTTATAGCTCGTGATGCTTTGTTGAAGCGTTGTACAGTCAAGTGCATATTAATCTTCATACATCTATTGACGTTGTGGAAAGCAATAAAAGTTGTTGTATATTTCCATACAATGTCGCGGTAGCTGTTAACACCAATAACTCGACATGTTTATGAAGATATACTGTCTACCAGTACAGTAACGTGAACACGCAATTAACGTAAAAATACTCAGTTGGTATAGAAATTAATCATTACCCATTTGTTCTAAGGTACTAACAGTCGAAAGACATTATTTCCTTTTTTACTGGCCGCCTTCATGTTATCAAGTTATTACATTGAGTAGCCATGCGGCGACATTTAAGGCTTTACATTAATGTGTTACTCGCCCACTTTAAAACTGTTTAGCTTTGTGACGGAAGCGTACGTATATGGATTTGAAAAAAGTTCGAAATTACGTTTTTAAAGAGGTTCAACATTCATAATACTTAACTTATTAAGTTAATACTCGTATGATAAGTATATAATATGCTAATAAAAAAAAACATTCGTAATATACAGTTCTATAGCTTTTAATTTCTATTTCATATTAAGTACTACAAAAATAATAAATGTTGCTTAGTGTTCCTTCATGATTACAATTCATTGGTAATTCTAGCTCAATATTCCTACGACGACAATACGCACAAAGTTGTTCATTACCATATTCATTTTTGACATTGATGGAGTGGCTTTGTAACCTGCATCTTTCTCATACAGCACTGGACGATTTGTCTTTATTCAAATTGCGTCAGTTCCACGATATTAGTTGATCATCGTTAGAATACTTAGAGTAATATGATTGATAGAGCCAAAATTGATTGAAAATGTTCTCCAATAGCGTTTGTATATTACATCGATTATTGAGAATTCTATATCTTATAGCATTATAAGAAGTGATATTGTAATTCTTTTATATGTAGTATAGGTACAATAGATTTTTAGCCGCGGCTTGTTTCGCGTTCTGCAGGATTCTCTTATAAGAAAGTTTCTCGTGGTAAAATTTTCGCGTAGTAAAAGGAGAATGCCCATTGTAGTATGGACTTTAGAGTATCGCCAAAAATGATTTTGTACCATAATGATTTTTATGATATATTGTAGATTTTTAACTATATATTCAATTATTAAAAACTATTTGACTCTATTTCGATGGGTAAAATAGAAATTAAACACCAAAGACTTTCAAATTACGAATTTCTCCTATCATCATTTTTGATAATACCTATTTAATTGTAGAAGATTAAAACTATAAAATGATTAAGTCTATCTTATCCAATAAATATTACAACTATCCAATAATTCATATAAAATAATTAATTAATTTAAAAATAATTGTTTTAGCAACATTGATGTTAGCTATCTGTATAAAGAAACTCTTAAAGCAGAATAATGACTAAAATATTAGAGAAAGCAGAAAAAAGACTAAAGAAAATTAATTGTTTTGGTATTCCTTTTACCCTTTCACGAGAGGACAGTGGAATGTATCGAATATATTTTTAACCAATCGATCCGATCGTTAATATATGGCAATACCGAAGAGACTATTTATCAATGAAATTAGAATATCATCAATAAAAATACACGGCGAATGAAATGGAAGTGAAATAATTACTAATTATTATGTGGATTTATCTCCGGCGAAGTTTCGGCTTGGTATATTGCAGAGTTTTGTTAAAAATTGTTACTTATTTTTTGGTATTAGTTTGGTTAAGGCACAAGGACGAGTAAAAGTGATACTACGAATGGGCATACTCCTTTATCGTGTAACACCTTCCTGTGTTGTCAAACTCGTTCCATTTAATTAAAATCAGTTAGTAACAGAGTTTACGTGATCATTTGCCATAAACACAAACAAAAGTGATGCACAAGGGCATTCAAAGAAAAAAAAAATGTGTTAGAGCACTGTGGAATATACTATGAATACCTTATCTATATATACTGGAAATTGCGAAATTTGTTAAACAAAACCCTAAGTATTTTTCAAATTTTTGCCCACAGAATACCAGGCATTGCCGATGAATGATTGAACCGGTATTTGATTTTATTTTAATTAGTGCTCGGATGAAAAAATGCTTTTGCATGTGTGTTTTTTATTTATTAATTAATAATAAGATGCCGCAATAAAGGAGAGTTTTTAATCTATCAATTTAAGATCACACTGCACAAGTGGCTAACCGTTCGGGCATTTTCATCCCTTCAAGACTTTTTAAATTATAAGAAAAATCAGGCAGGATTAGTAAATCATTAATGTAGATACTTATAGAAAGAGAGCGGCTCCACATTATTATGCAATGTAATATATCGTAGAATAAGTTTTTTCATTTAAATGTATAGTGTCTGCTGAATGTACCTTAATGCATTTTGGTATATATCTTAATGGTTGAATAAGTGTATCATTGTCTTACTTCGTTACAACCTGTTTAAAAGCAAATAAATATATTCTATTCAGCCTGAACACCCAAACTCGCACTATCGATTCTAAGAATTGGTATGAACGTAAGCACATAGGTGAAATAATTAGAAGCAACCATTAATCAAATAAAACAACGAATGCATACTTCAAGCTGCTGATCTATGTGAGGCTGCATGATAGGGCATGGGAATCGGAATCCATTGAAGCGTTAACAATGCATTGTGGACTTTCTAATGATTCGTTTGCTCGATAAACTACATAACAATTAACCAAACAAGCAAAAGGTGTATGTTGAATAATTATTGTTTTATTTATAAGCGAATACAATAGTTAAAAACAAACACGACTATGACATATTGCCTTAATAACGAAACAACAATTTTAATAGAATACAAGACAACAGTTATTTTTATTGAATACAGATTTTTACACGAATTATAAAAATGTCGAATACGGATTTTGTGGAGGTAGTTGATGGTGCCTATGATTTGTAAACTGGACGTTCACCTTTTAAACAATACGTGGGTGATGAGATGAATTAAGGAAATCCTACTTATTCACGAATGTAATTTGTATAAAAATAGACGTCCCGGCAATATTTTTCACGCAATATATAAAACACAAATAAGTTAACATAATAGCAGAACTATTTCACAACTAATTCAGCGTCTTAGATCATAACATGGATTTACGAAAATAAGGTTACTGTTGAAGATAATTAAGATCATGAATAAAGCATTAGTTATTAGCGCGAGGAATCAAAAGCAAGACATCGGTGCTACCTACTACACAATACGACTGCCAGTTATGTTACGCAAGTGAAGAACACTAAAGGAAGTATTTGGAATAGATGAGTTCAAGACGGAAAGAAAGCGAAGACAATCAATTAGCTCGTGCTGAGCTCGACGGCCATGCCAATTGGAGGCAGCACATGCAAATTGAAGACTGTAGACAAAATGGGTATGTTAATATAGCGCTGCAGCAGATCTAGGCCATGCTTCCGCGCAGGAACTGCTGATAAACTTGCAAATTTAGGCACATCGGTAGATAGAACAGTTTTGCAACAATTTCGAACCTTTGTATTCAAATTGCTATTAATTACGTTACAGTGCGGTAGCCGACATGTTTTTGTTCTGCTAAACATTGTATACTGTTATAAAGAAAAAGATAAAGATAAAATCACATTTACAATCTATTGAAACTCTAGTTACCTTGTTAATTAACTCGCGAATTTTACGACTTTAACTTTAAACACACATGGCCGCTTTTCGAAATTCAAGTTGCTCTTAGACATGCAACCAATCAAGCTATTAATTTTAATGATTTAGGTAATTATATCGTTTTGAAACTAAAACAGTGATTTGCGATTATGAAATCGGTTTTCAAGCCGACAATCTCATATCTATATAAGGTCAGTATGTTTTATCGATCCACGATACATGCATCAAGTCAATAAAATATGAAAGTGTAGTTTATTAAAACGGAGCAATTAACACATATACCTAATAATTTTTTTATCCGTTACAGTTACAACAGTTCGATATTCGTGGTTTTTAATTACATTTAAATAGGTTAAGCGAAATTTATTTATTGCTTTAGCCATCAAGTTTCTATAATATTTTTATCACGCTGTGGTTTGTTTCGTTTTACTACAGAATACTTCTCGAGTCGAAACATTCAAAAATGTTTTACTAATAGGATCATTTACGGATTAGTTATTTCGTTTTTTGTCTTGTTTGGTCACATGTTTTATTATAAAACAGAATATGTAATTTAAGATAATGGATGTTTATAAATATCTAGATAATTAAGAAATAATTAAGTACAGGTTAGTCCAATCGTCAGTAAGTTGAATGGATGGCCATAGTCTAATATCAAACTCTTCCAGTGTTAAGTTTGCAATACTCCATGACGCACTACATTACGATAGGTAGTAAAAAGTTAGGCTTTCTCAAGATTATATGGCATTACTCCATATATGTAAATGGTAAATTAAACGAATGACTGCATCACTACCTACTTGATCATATTGATATTCAACTCCGGCCTCCGGACAGACGTGAGTCGTGTGCCATTGCTCATTTGAATAAAAAGTATTGCCATGAATATAAATAATGGTACTGAATTAAAAAGCGACTCAATTCATTGGAAATGATTAGACATTGTATCCGACAAGATAAATCATTTCCGAAAAGATACTGATTACTCTGAACTAATAGTTTTGTACAGCACTGTCTGCACGTGCACCTTATGTACATAGAATAGGGTACATTTTTAGATTATCTTAAATACAGATGAAAACGAATTCTCTTGGCACGCGGATTGAAATGAGAGGTTACATATAACTAGTCCACTAGATTACTAGTATACCAACGATATTTGCAACATTTTGTTAGGAATAAAGACTCGTATTTCAAAATCAAACTCAAATCTTTGCTTGAGTATAGATAGAAAGGGATGGTGCTATTGTACACAAAGCGGCATCCTTTTATAGAGTTTGAGTTTCGTTATGTAATACGGCGCTCTTCTTCTTCTTCTTCCTGCCCTTTTCCCACCTTAAGTAGGGTCGGCACAACATGTTTTCTTCTTCCATTCTCCTCTGTCACTCGTCAGCTCAACATCGACTTCCTTTACTCTCATATCAGAATTCACACATTCAATCCATCGCTTTCTTGGTCTACCTCTCATCCTAGGTCTATCTATATTCATATCCATCACTCTTCTTGTTATATGGCTTTCATCCCTCCTCATTACATGCCCAAACCATGCTAACCTACTGCTCCTTACCTTCTCAGTCACTGGCGCTACTTTCAAACTTCCTCTTATATACTCATTCTTGATCTTGTCCATTCTTGTAACCCCACACATCCATCGCAACATTCGCATCTCTGAAGCGTGCAGTTTCCTTTCGTCCTTCGCTTTCGTTGCCCAACATTCAGATCCATACATAAGGACAGGTCTAACGACTACTTTATAGACTTCTCCCTTAAGCTTAAGGGGCAGTCTTGGGTCGCATACAACTCCAGAGACCTGTCGCCATTTCATCCATCCCGCAGTTATTCTATTCCTTACAGCACGGTCAATATCGCCATATGTAATACGGCGCCTATATATTATATATTTAGGATAGAATGATAATCCAATGATCCCACAGAGTTTACTAGTATCCTTAATAGTACATTGTATCGTCAGAGGTATATTATATTACAAGGTCATCTGATCACATACATCTTGCCTATTCCTACTGCAAAACAGGATCCAGGTTTGAAGGATAACATAGACAAAGAAATTACTGGATATTGGACAGTTTACATCTTATGTCTTAAGTTCGCAAAGTACACTGTGGTTTTAATGGGGGTTGTTGCTGCTGATTTTATAGGAATTAAATATAAGCGACTGTTTGGCAGACCGATTTTATTTAAAAGTATTATAAATATTTTTATTGTTTAATCTTTAATCCTATTTTATAGCCGATACACCAGCGTGGTGCACTTATAAAAAGGTGAACAGTCGAGAATATTGTTTCGGAGGATTTTTTTTTAAATAATTACCGAGACAAGTTTAGTCTCAAGATTCCTTCGTTATATTAATAAATTATCTGTAAACATGGGTTTAATCTATTTCTGGACTTTAATTTAATTATGCCAAACCTTTTTAAAAGTATACTATTTTTATTTATTAAGGCCTGATATTGCATGTTTACAATACTTACCTATAAGAGTTCAAAAAAATAGTAGTACAGTAGTAAATAGTAGTACTAAGATTAAAGTGTGTCTAAACAATTTGGGGTCGATTACCACTGTAGACTTTTGATAAGGTGATAAAGACTAAAATTAAACTGCTATGAATCATAGAATAATAAACATGATTCAGATTATATATGTCCTTGAGGAGACTTATAATTTATGTTGAAAAGAGAGGTTATTCCTAATTAAACGTATCCTATCCGTGCATAGACAGGATCAGGTCATATTATTACACCACAAGTAATCAATAACACAAAATGTGGTAAAAAGTGCTGCGAACGGATTTGTTGATAAAACGAACAAGCATATTTGCCAGCTGTTATTGTAATATTATATTCGGCAAGGTGTATACTAAGATTTGAAAGGAACAAGGTGGGTGGACATCTGCCGCTATATTTGTAAGCCAATTATGCGGCGAATCAATGCAGACACCTGCCTTTTTTCCTGGTTTTATGCAAATACAGTTTTGCAGGAAGAGCGGTTTTAAAATCGTGATTAGTATTTTTTTTCCAAGATAGTATTTTAAATAATATTCTAAGGTAATAACAAATTTTATATGCGATGCATAATTAATATTATTTGGGACTCAAATAATTAACCTACGCAATGTATATGTTGGTACGATAGATATGGTTTAGCTCTACAAATATAACCTAAAGATTCAATAGTAATTTAAAATCCACTTGATTATTTAATAAAAACAATAGTTTTTATGAGTTGCGTAAGACCAGAAAATATCTGTCTGTTGCCTGAAACCTTTCTAAATAATAATTTTTCTATTCTTTTCATCTGTCATTTAATTCATGTAAAACAATTTATTGGTTTCCTCTAGCACACTAGCATTTGGGTCATCTGGAACGAGTCCAAAAGTTTCCGTTTGACATACAAACGACCAAAGTAATGCATTCAGAAATTAACTAGACTTTAAATGCTTTAACCTTGTCGCTTTGCAAGAACCTAAACACTGCTAGTTGCAAAAAACAGAAGTCGTCGAGGGGAGCATATCCTATGTTAGATTTCTTTTCCCCACACACGGTGTCATGGTGCATAAGCTCGCATTTCCCCCCCTAAAAAAAAAGATTTCTTATCCTCTCAGCAGAGACTGAGAATCCTCACAAGGAGCACGAAACGTGCTCAGGATACTACCGCAACGCCAAGTATCGCGGTGATTATGCCGGACTCCACGCCGGCCAGAGCGGTCTGATCAGCGTGACCTACCGACTAAACTCAGCCTTAGCCTTGACCATAAGGGCTCTACGGTTTGAATGAAACATGTTAGAGCGATTTGGTATATTAGGTCTACACATACCTATACCTATGTAGATTGCTTCAAGGTGTTTTCTTTCATCGTAGGAGCATCAGATAAATGTACATTTCAAATTCAAAACCCGAAAACACACTGGCTGGATAGAACCCGAGCCCCCCGAAACTCCCGATTCGAAGACCAGTGCTCATGTAAAAGTTGATGTAATTATAAAATAAACATTACTCTTCAAGCCTATATTGAATTAACTAGAAAAGGGGTCTTTTAAATCTTAACGGTCACCTATATAATAAAAAGAAAACAATATGAAAATTCTTCATTGATTGTGCACGATTGTTTAGATATCCCTTATGTACTAAGTAGCATATAAAATATGATAATGCAATAACCAGTGAATTGTAGATCCAATCCGTTTCTTAAGGAAACGCTTGAATGATAATTATGAATAGGTAAAATATCATAGGAACAACAATCTCACGATAGAGTTATAAGAAGACTTGAATACTCATCAAATATTATTATTTTTTCTCTTTATTTAAAATATGCAATATGTATTATGAATTGGGTTTGATGAGAACCAAAATATACATATTTAATATAAGAACTTTTTATTGTCACAATGTTACTGTCATTGGTTTTTCTATGTTCATATCAAAATCAAAATTATTCAACATCAGCCTTTACAAGCACTTTGTCACGTCAAAACACAAAACAATATCTGACATATTTAGTAGTTATTTGAATCTACTTTCTTAATAGGTATATTTTGAAGAATATGTGATTTGTTTTCTTTCAACGAGGTTTATCGAGTCAAGAAAAGTAAGCAGAGGAGAAATTAAGCTAATAATATAAACTTCTGCATTTGTTGGTGTTTGGAGCTATTGTTATATGCATATAGACTATAAATGCTCTTGTTCGTAGCATCGTTACATCGTGGTTATTTATCAAAGGCCGAATTCTATTTATGTCTAAATAATGAAGATTGACTAGTGCTAGTAGTGGTAGTAGTAGTATATCGACACCTAGGGGTCTATGATAACCTGCAAGGGGTCTAAGTCAATGACAAAAAGTTTGGGGTCCTTTAAATGAAAATGGGGGAGGGGGGGGGGGGATTTAGCAGTTTCTCAATAATTTCTTGGATACAAATGATTGATTCCTGAGAAACTGCTAAAGATGATGATAATTTCGATCGCAATCTTTCAAATTTAACTAATGTTTTGATCATTTGCAAAACAATTATGATTATTGTTGTGAATTTGTATTTTGGTGAAAGTTCTTGATGACCTAGTTAAATTAACAAAAAATACTGAATTAATATTTGAGGATAATTTATATTTATTAAATGCCTATCCTAAGATGCGTATTTGGATTGAAATCGTCACAGTCGCGTGCCCTATTACGAAATAATCCATCACATCGGTATGGAAACAAAAAAGGGCAAAGACAGTGGGGCGTGGGTGATGCGTCATCGCCACCCTCACGCACACCCCCGCTCCAAGCACCCCTTCATGAACCTTCGATCGATCCGAGAGCGCAAACGCTATGCGCAAAGTCCGCCCATTTTGTTTATATTTTCATTTAAAGGAGTTCTACAAATTGCTTTTCTATCTGTTTTGAAACATAAATTTTAATAAAATATCGTGTGTATTTAGGCAAATAGGCATGCGTGCAATTTTGATAATACAACAGTAACAACAATTAATCAAAACATAATTATTATCTAGCATCGATGATATCATAATTTACAAGGTATAATTTGTGTTAATTTACTTACTGGCATTCGTTCATAATCTCTTCCTGTGAGCGCACTTGCACTGGCGCTAGTTTCTCCACACTCTCTTCGTAATTCCCGAAACACTTGGTGATCTTCTCATCAAACGTATTCACCAGATCCTCCAGCGACCCGGAGAAAGTCTCCGTAAAATTGTCACCTTCCCCATTCTGCACATTATCCTGTTTGCACTTTAGGAGTTTAGGCTCTTCATTATCGTTTAGTTTGTTTGAATCTGTGTTTGCTTTGATAATTTCACTTTTTAGAGTGTTGATACTGTTCAGGCGAATGTCGTTGCCGTTGATAGTTTTCTGTGGGTAGTCCGACGTGGTGAGGCAATCATCGGCTTCCTCGATTTGCGCGAGCGGTGCCTCGAACTCGAGCTCGGCCATTCTGCCAGCCGCTTCTCTCATGACCATACACGTTCACTCGCGCCCGTTGCCGCGCGAACACTGATTGCTGCGCGGACTGGACTGGTTGAACGCACGCAATAGCAAATCGCCTCCGCCCTATGTGGCCGATGTTCGAGTATGAGCACGTATGACAACAACAGGGAACTATGGAAGTTTTCAGTGTGTCATTTTTGAGTAAAAAGAGATTTTGCAAAATTATCTATTAAATCTTATTACTTTGCATTTTATTGCAATAAAATACAAACTAAACCTATATAATAAAATTGTACAACAGAATAAATAAAATTTAAAACAAAAATACAGAAGTACAAAAAGGGTTTTTCCATTTTCATGCAGACATAATAATTTCTTTGATGCTTAATTTTGGAAATGTGCGTCTGTGCAGTGGTCCTGAGTTTGGATAACTTGTACCTATCTTTCTCTTTTGAACAAGAGCTTCCAATAAATATAAGTTTTTCTTCTTATTATAATCTAATTGTTGATAGGAAATATTAATACTAGGTAATCAGGTTCGCTTTAGGAACAATTTGCATGAAACTAAGACAATTCGTTAGCTGTATACCTATTCACATAAAGCTTTTGGAAAAGCGCAGAGATTTCAAATTTATTTCTAACTAGCTAGTGCCCGCGACTTCGTCTGCGCAAGATTTGTATTTTGAATAGCTCATATTACACATAAAATATAGATATATGCTGTGGCGGTCTTTTTAATAGGACTATTTAAGATAAACATTTCCATTAGACATATGTGTACCTCTAGCGGTTTTGGCAGCGCACGCCAGATAGTTCATAAATGGCAGAGATATTTTCTTACTTATTTCTTATCACTTATATATTTTGGACAATTCACACAATATCTTTATAAAATATAATCTATATGTTATTCTGACGTACAAGCTATATTATTGTAAAGTTTCATTAAACTCTATCCAGTAATTTTTACGCGAATGAGTAACAAACATCAAGAGTAGGTAGGTACTTAAACTTTCGCGTTTATGTTATTAAGTTTTAAATAATTATTGCAATATATTCACATTGTTTGGTTTTAGTGTTTGACCAATAGCCCGGTTTTGTGTCTTCACTTGAGACTTTTTTCATCACATCATGCCATAGATTTCAATCGAATTTATGTCCGGGCTGTTCGCGGGCCACAGTCTAAGACAGAAATTTGTTGTTCCCTTAAGGAAGGAGTTAAGGAAACACTTACCTAACACTACTGGCCGTGTGTTTGGGATCGTTGTCATGTTGAAAGATCCAAGATATCGGTAAATTATCATAGGAATAGGGAATCATTGTTTCCTCTAAGATATTTTATACTGGAATTGATCCATGACACCCTCAATTTATGTTTCCATACTTTAATGTTTCCACCACCGTGCTTAACCATTTTTCTTGTGTACATATTATTAAAAGCATGGTTTAGTGGACGTCTAACGTAGCGTTTACCATCGGAATTCACCATATTTATTTTAGTTTCATCTGAGAATAAGACTTTTTTCCATTCATGTACTGTCCACTTGCTGTACTTCTTTGCAAACAATAATCTCTTCTCTCTGTGTTGCTTGGTAAGAAGTGGGACCTTTCGGGAAACTCTCCCAAACAGTTTCGCTTCAACTAATTGCCTGCGTATTAGTCTTGATGATTTCTGGGGTCATTTGGTGAAAACACCTCATTTCTAATTTCAATGGATCCTTTAAACGGGTCTTGTTTAGCAAGACGTAGGTACCATATGCATATCTTCCCGGGCGTCGTTTTCCTTGGACGTGACTTTCTGATTTTGTTTTCCGTAGTTCCATATCTTTGTAATGGTTAATAACATTAAATACCTTCTTTACGGAGCATTTTAAGTGGTCAAGCGATTCTTCTGTAAGTGCACTGTCGTTTCAAATGCTAATTAACAATTGTTTGGCGAGTTGACGCGTCACAACTTTTTAACTTATTTTTTCTCATTTTAAACAAAATTGACCGTCCCGAAACTGAAGTTGATGTTAAAATGCCGCCAAACCACGATTTAAATCATAAACAAGCGAAGTAAGGAATTTATTTCTTTTTAATTCAAAATTAGAACGTACAATAATTATGTTTCTAATTATTTGTCCAAGCTGCCAGTATCTAAATTTTTATCAAATGAAGTGGTTTCATTTAAAATTCAAAATAATAATTAGATTATATTTTTTTTTATTGTATGCATATTTAAATGTAGTGGCAATACTGTTGCATAACAATGATTAAATCATTTCTTACTATTATTAATGATTGTTACTAGTTCAAGTTGATGCTTATGCGATTGTATGGAGTGTTTCTAATTATATGACCACCACTGTATATAGACTGAAAAATTAAACAAAACACAGATAACATTTCCACAAGTATGACTTGATTACGAGTGGGTGAGGCACTCGTAATGAAATCACATCCGTGACTAAGGTATAGTCACATAAGTGATATTAAAAAATAAGAATTACTGAAAATCGGTGATTATTAGTCACATTGGTGATTTCTAAGTCGCATTCGTAATTCAAAAATAAGTCTCCTGGATCTGTGTATGATCTGTCTCCTGTATAGGAAACAGAGCATGCATAGGTCCTTCACATATACATATGTTATTTATATGTTAGGGACTGGTAGGTACTTAAAATATTATTTTTTTCCATTTGATGTTAAATGGTTACAGTTGCATATAGTAAGTAAATGTGGTTCTTGTGAGATTCGCAGCAATCCCTATAAAAACCACAACGTACTGTTACGAGCTGGGGTCAGTAAATTAAACGGCGGTCTACCAAAACACTGAACTTTTATTAAATAGTACACTAACTTCACTGAAAGCACTGAAAGTCGCTTCTTAGTTCTCCAATATCACTTAGATGTTTCGCACTGTATCGCAAAACAATAATGCTTCCCGGCGGCCGGACACAGCCTTATATAGTCCCCTAAGATACTTGCCACTCTTGCCAGAACATTCGCGGACACACTCGAATGTGTAGTCCAATACGTCGCGTGTTCCAGACGTTTCGATTATAACTGTCTCGATACTCGAATATTCTCGATACACAATACTCGAATATTCTCGATACACAATACTCGAATATTCCGTACTATCTTTCTCGAATATTCTGTGTTTGTCTATCTCTTTCTAATGATGTTTTCTCATTCTAATACTTCTCGAATGTTCTAACTATCTCTGTCTCTTTCTACTATTGCTATCTCTTTCACTCCTATTGAAATTTATGTCCTTTTACTGAAGTAGGCTTAATGGCTCATAAGGGGTCCTGAAAACGCCTGAAAACGGGTTTTCAGGTTATTGCGGCATTGGATAGAGGGTAGCCTGAAACGTACTGAAAACATGTTTCAGGCGCCTGAAAACTACTGTAACTTGGGTGTAATTTAGATTTTTTAGTATGTGAAAGAGCTACTTCTGAAACGGCCTGAAACGACGTTTCAGCCTGCTGAAAACGTTTCTAAGTCACAGAAAATCACTTTTGAAGTTTTACTAAGCCACCGGCGTAACACTACCCCCTCCTAAGACATGCTCGTCCCGAGCATCATTATTTCCGTGGTATTTCGCCAGTCGGTCAACGTGAACAATCTTACAGGGACTACGTGCATTCCGCTGTATCCGATACGTGACGTCGTTGATCCTCTTCAAAACTCGATAGGGTCCTTCCCATTTGGCTTGAAGCTTCGGAGATTTCCCTTTACTGCGGACTGGATTATGTAGCCACACCAACGAACCCTTCAAAGCCCTTGTTGTTTACATTTCGGTCGTAGCGGGTTTTCATCTTCTCAGACATCTGTTGGCTTGATTGTCTGACTTGCTCGTGTACGTCGTTCAACTTATTGCGCAAATCATTCGCGTACTCGGTTATATTCCGCGGGGCGTCAGGTGGAATTCCAGTAAGTAGATCCGCAGGCAACCGTAGTTCTCTACCAAAGTTTGCAAATGCTGGTGTCACCGAAGTACTTTCATGGACTGCGCTTCGATACGACATCAGGAATGGTTGGATGTGCTTGTCCCAATCCTTTTGCCTGTTTGACACAACCTTTGCAAGATACCTCTCCAATGTTTGGTTAAATCGTTCCACCATTCCATCAGATTGCGGATGGTAAGAAGTGGTCCTCGTTTTATGGGTACCCATAACTCGACACATCTCTTGAAATATTTGAGACTCAAAATTTCTTCCCTGATCACTATGAATTTCCAAGGGTACTCCAAAACGGCAGAAGACTTCATGGACTAATTTATCCGCAACTGTTGAAGCCTCTTGGTTAGGAATAGCGAAGACTTCCGGCCACTTAGTGAAATAATCCATCACAACCATGAAGTACTTGTTTCCGCATTCACTTTCCGGAAATGGTCCCGCAACGTCTATGGCAATCCTTTCCCATGGTGCACCAACGTTATACAGTTTCAATGCACCTCTGCTGCGTGTATGAGGTCCCTTTACTGTAGCACAACTAGTACACTTGCGGCACCAATCTTCAACATCGTCACGGCAATTTATCCAGTAAAATCGTTCTCTTATTTTCAACAGAGTTCTCGTCACTCCCATATGACCTCCCGAACATCCGTTATGGTACAGCTGTAGAACATCCGGTATCTTGGCTTTGGGTACAACCATTTGTAGATGACAACGGTCTCCTCGTGCGTTTTCCCATTTGCGGCACAAGACTTCATCTTGGATAACCAGGCTGTCCCATTGAGCCCAATAGCTCTTCGTGATGGAACTCATCGACGCAATATCACTCCAGGCAGGTTTAGGAGTACCGGCTTTGATCCATTCGAGAATCGGTTTGATGTCTACATCATACTGCTGAGCATGCTGAAAGGTTTCTTTCCATTCATTGCTAAGATCCGTGTTTAGCATTCTCACAGGTAGGTCTGCTTTTGCCTCTTGTTTTACGCAGTGCTTGCAGTCTTCAGAGCAAGGTCTTCTTGACAAAGCATCTGCATTACCATGAGATCTTCCACTGCGATGTTCAATCACGAAGTCATATTCTTGAAGTAACTCAATCCATCTCGCAACTTGTCCTTCGGGATTCTTGAATTGTAATAGCCACTTCAATGCAGCATGGTCAGTACGCAGATGGAATTTTCGACCAAGCAAATATTTGTTGAAATGCTGCAATGTTTTCACCACTGCCAGTAATTCTCTTCTCGTGACACAGTAATTTCTCTCAGGTTTGGACAAAGATTTGCTGAAGTATGCTATAACAACTTCGCGATCTCCTTTCCGTTGCGACAATACACCACCTAGCCCAGTATCACTTGCGTCTGTATCCACTATGAATTCATTTTCATTATCAGGATACCCCAGAATAGGTGTGTTACACAGATGTCGTTTCAGTGCTTGAAATGCGACGTCACAGTTTTCATCCCAGCAAAAACTTCTCTTTTCTTCTGTGAGTTTATGAAGAGGCTTGGCAATGTCGGCAAAGTTCTTCACAAATCGCCGGTAGTAGGAACACAAACCCAAAAATGCTCTTACTTGTGTCTTGTCTCTCGGAACTGGCCAATCCTTTACGGCGATGATCTTCTGCGGATCTGTCTGGACACCCGCTTCCGAAACCACGTATCCTAGGAAGCTTACTTGTCGTTTGAAGAAGGAACACTTTTTAGGGCTTAACTTCAGGTTGGCGTTTCGAATTTTTGATAGCACCCGTTCTAGATTCTGAAGGTGTTCTTCAAACGTACGGCCCACGATGATGATGTCATCCAAATAGACCAGACAGGCTTCTCCAATCAATCCGCTGAGTACCAGCTCCATCAGCCTTTCGAAAGTCGCCGGCGCATTACACAGCCCGAACGGCATCACTTTGAACTGCCATAGTCCCTTTCCAGTAGAAAATGCAGTTTTCTCCTTGTCCTTAGGGTCAATTTCTACTTGCCAGTAGCCACTTTTTAAATCTAACGTGCTGAACCACTTCACTCCGGTAAGCATATCCAGCGTGTCATCAATCCTGGGTAATGGATAGCTGTCCTTCTTTGTGATGTCGTTCAGGCGGCGGTAGTCAACACAAAAACGCATGCTGCCATCCTTTTTCCTAACAAGCACCACGGGTGAAGACCATGAGCTGAACGAAGGCTCTATAACACCTTCCTTCACCATTCCTTCAATCATGGTCTCCACTTCCTTTTCCCGTGCTATCGGTAGTCTTCTTGGTCGCTGGCGGATAGGCAATTCGTTCCCAGTGTTAATTCTGTGTTGAACTAAACTCGTCTTCCCAATGTCCTCGCCGTTAGTAGAGAAAACATCAGCGTACTTGAGTAACATCTTCTTAGCCTTGTCTATCTGTTCCTTAGACAAAACGTCTCGACAGTCTTCCAAAAGTTTTGACACGCTGATTCCTTCATTTTTATTGACATTTGTATGAGTCGTGTCTTGACAACGACGCAACCAGTCTACCTCCTCACTCGTACCAAGTAACATTCCCTTTTCGATCACGTGTTCTTTATCGTCAAGATTCAGTACACGAACTGCTGCAAAGCCAGTGGTTCTTACCAGAGTTCGTGCCATCTTCCATGGCTGGTCATGATCTAATCTTTCAATGAGTACACATCGATGTATCTTCCCAGAATTGTAAGGGAGACTAACCGGCACAATGGTTTCTGATTTTGGGGGTAGAGCGGTTTTCTTTAAGCTATACACTTTCCCCGGTGTGGCTCCTTCCATGAACAATTCTTCTCGTCCACAACTCATAATTCCTTGCTTGACGTCGATCTCACAACCATTCTTCCTCATAAAGTCTAGTCCGAGAATGCAGTCATCGACAATATCAGCCACAATGACGTGGTGCAGGTAAACTTGATTACCCAACTTCAACTCCACCTTCTGTTCGCCTCGGACGGGTATGTGCTGACCGGTGGCGGTTACTAAATTTAATCGCTCCAGGCTATTGTTTCTGAAGTCCCTCAGAAACCGATTCGCAAGTTGGGAACTGACAACCGTGCGAGAGGCTCCGGTATCGATTGTCAGCTTACATGGCCTTCCGTTAACCTTGCCATTGATGATCAGGCTGTTCCCATCGTGGGCTTGTGAGATCGAAATCCTTGGGGCTCTGCGAACACCAGCCAGCACTCGCCCCGCAGTCCTGGCGTTTACTCGTTTCCCTGCTGTTGTTGGACAGCGCTATTAGCTGCCCTGTTCTTCTCAGGCCCATCTTCTTCAATCCCTGAGCTACGCTTAGGACAACTTGATCGGAGGTGTCCCTTTTCACCACAAGTGTAGCATCTAGGGCTGTATCCCTTGAAGCGGTCACGCACAGGTGTTGCAACTACCTCCCTGACACGATGAGACCGATGGTCTTGCCTCACAGCTTCTACTTCTAGAGCATGGGCCAGGGCGTCTTTAAGGGTTTCGTGGTGCCCGAGTCTCACAGCAGCTCTCACTTCGAGGTCCCGAATGCCGTCGACAAAAGCCTGTACAAGGTTGCCCACAATTAACGTCGGTGCGGACTGGTACGCTTTACGTACCAGTTTTTCTACCTCTAGGGCCCATTGTTGCAGGTTTTCACCAACACGCTGAACCCGATCTTTTAGCTGGGCCCGGAACACATGTTCAAGGTGTGCGTCGCCGTATCTTGCCTCAAGCGCTTCCAATAGTTCCTCGTAGCTCACCTTCTTGTCAAGAGCTTCGAGGACTGTCAAGGCTTGATCTCGGAGGCCTAGCTTGAGTGCGGTCATGGCCTGGGCTTTAGTCCACCCATTTGCCTCCATTACAGCCTCAAACTGCATTTTATAGGCTGACCACGAGGAACTCCCATCAAAAGGTGGCACTTTGAATCCTCGCACCGAAGGAGCGGCACTGACGATAGTGGCTGTCCCATCTCCGACCTTCAGATTACCCAAAGCCTTCTTGACATCGGCAATCTCAGATTCAGCTTCGGTGAGACGGTTCTCGTGTTGCAGAACCTTATCTTCTATCACTTTGACCTTATTGCCGAAAGTCGCTTGGAGATCTTTTATCAGGACCATTTGTTCACCTTGGCCGAGCTGCAGTTGTTCCCTCAAAAGGCGAGTCTGCTCCTCCTGACGGCGGGCCTGCTCCTCCTTATCGCGCTGCAACTGCTCTTCCAGACGGCGTGCCTGCTCCTCCTGACGGCGGGCCTGCTCCTCCTTATCACGCTGCAACTGCTCTTCCAGACGGCGTGCTTGCTCCTCCTGACGGCGGGCCTGCTCCTGCATCATCGCCATGAAAGCCGCCCAATCTGGTGCGGCAGCCGACGTTGACGGAGTGGCTTCCATAACTGACTGCTGGTCCTCGTCAGTTGGCGGCTGAGTAGCTCCGAAGCGTCTCTGGTCGGCTTCCTGTTGTCGCTGGCTTCTTGTCCGGATTCTTCCTTCCGTGTCTTCCTTTGGTAGAACCGGCATACTGATCCCACTTCTGACACCAAATGTTACGAGCTGGGGTCAGTAAATTAAACGGCGGTCTACCAAAACACTGAACTTTTATTAAATAGTACACTAACTTCACTGAAAGCACTGAAAGTCGCTTCTTAGTTCTCCAATATCACGTAGATGTTTTCGCACTGTATAGCAAAACAATAATGCTTCCGGCGGCCGGACACAGCCTTATATAGTCCCCTAAGATACTTGCCACTCTTGCCAGAACATTCGCGGACACACTCGAATGTGTAGTCCAATACGTCGCGTGTTCCAGACGTTTCGATTATAACTGTCTCGATACTCGAATATTCTCGATACACAATACTCGAATATTCTCGATACACAATACTCGAATATTCCCGTACTATCTTTCTCGAATATTCTGTGTTTGTCTATCTCTTTCTAATGATGTTTTCTCATTCTAATACTTCTCGAATGTTCTAACTATCTCTGTCTCTTTCTACTATTGCTATCTCTTTCACTCCTATTGAAATTTATGTCCTTTTACTGAAGTAGGCTTAATGGCTCATAAGGGGTCCTGAAAACGCCTGAAAACGGGTTTTCAGGTTATTGCGGCATTGGATAGAGGGTAGCCTGAAACGTACTGAAAACATGTTTCAGGCGCCTGAAAACTACTGTAACTTGGGTGTAATTTAGATTTTTTAGTATGTGAAAGAGCTACTTCTGAAACGGCCTGAAACGACGTTTCAGCCTGCTGAAAACGTTTCTAAGTCACAGAAAATCACTTTTGAAGTTTTACTAAGCCACCGGCGTAACAGTACTTTGCCCACACATTGTATAGGTACATTATGTTGTTTTGACGATCTCCGATTTGATTTAATTGGTTTGATGAAGAGTCATAGTTTTTAATATATTATATGTATATCTGAAACATTTATATATACACTGTATATATAGTATAAAGTTACATTACCTAGTAATTTCAATGCCGATCTTATCCGTCTCATCGGAACACAGCAATGCGAGCACTGATATTTATTAACATATATACATACATACATACATACACTCACGCCTTTTTCCCGGGGGTAGGCAGAGATTACGTCTTTCCACTTGCTACGGTCTTTACATATCTCTTTCGCTTCATCTACTTTCATAACATTCCTCATACATGCTCGACGATTGCGGGTACTTCTTGTGAGGTATAAACGAATTTCTTGTTGTGGAAGCAGATAAACCA
Organism: Scirpophaga incertulas; assembly: GCA_036419045.1. NCBI lineage: Eukaryota > Metazoa > Arthropoda > Insecta > Lepidoptera > Crambidae > Scirpophaga > Scirpophaga incertulas. Next base: position 8,380,538 of record CM071644.1, read on the forward strand.
GGATATTTGATAACAGAAACTTTATTTACTTACGTGCTTGAGTACTGTTTATGACCGAATGACATACATCAAAGTATAAATTCAAAGTATAGAACTTTCCATGTAAGTCTAATAGTGACAAGTACTCGTCTACAGCCAGTACTAAAATACCTTAAAGTAGGTATAAACTTATCACTCATAAACATATCACATTAACATAATATTCCAATACGCCCCCTTAATGTGCATATTCAAAACAAAACATCACTATAAAACACATAAAAAAAAATAAGTAATATCAAAGAACAATTATAACAAAAAAATTACAAAGCAATGCCTAAACCACTCATACACGTATAGTGTTTCTCTTTGGGCAAAGCCTTGGTTAAAATGTCAGCGAGCATTGAGTCAGTTGGCAAATACTTCAACTCAATACCCTTATTGTCCTTCAATACACTTCGTATAAAGTGATACCTTATGTCAATGTGTTTACTCCGGGAATGAAACATTGGATCACTAGCGAGACAAATCGCCCCCTGATTATCTACATGTAAAGACAATTGAGCAAACTTACGTAACCCAATTTCAGTCAGCAAACTGTTCAAATAGATAGCTTCTTTCATTGAAGACGCCAAGCTAACATATTCTGATTCACAGCTTGAAGTTGCAACACATTTTTGCTTCTGCGAGTTCCACGATATGCATCCACCTCCTAACATAAAAACATAACCTGAATAAGAACGTCTATCCATTAAACATCCACCCCAATCTGCATCAGAGTAACCATGCAATGATTTACCTGTCTTCATGTATTGAAGTCCATACATTTTTGTATGTTTTAGGTATCGTAATACACGTTTCGCAGCAAGCCAACATTGCTCATTAGGGCAATCCAAGAATTGACTTAATATAGATACCGTGTTTGTGATATCAGGTCTTGTTCCTGTTGATAAATACATTAACGAACCTATAAGTTCACGGTACGGGTATTGTACACTCTCACTGCACTTCGTTGTTGATTTCTCAATTTTGTACTTACATTCCATAGGAGTAGATATCGGTTTACAATTATTCATGTCGAATTTCAACAAAAGTTGTTCTATATACTTTTGTTGTGACAATTTAATGCCCTTGTCACTTCTGTCAAACTCTATGCCTAACATATATTTCGCAATGCCATAGTCATTCAACTCGAACTTCGTGGCTAGTTCCTTCTTGAAATTATCTATGTATTTTACTCTTTGTGATCCAATGAGTATATCATCGACGTATACTAGTACAAAGAGTTTATATTGCGAATCTATATCCTTAAAATAAAGGCAAGGCTCATTCAAGGATACTTGCAACCCCATGCACTTGAGTTGTTCGTCTAGTCTGATGTTCCACTGACGTCCAGCTTGTTTCAGCCCGTATAGCGACCTCTTTAGTCTACATACATTTCCCCCAGACTTCAGGTCATGCATCATATGAGTGGCTCTTACATATATTTCTGATCCTGGTTTCTCAGAACGTGTGAGGTCTTGCAGGCATTCTTCTAGAAGTTCTGGCACCTTCATGTATATCTCCTCTTCCAATAGCCCATTCAAATATGCCGTGTTAATGTCTATCTGATGAATTTCAAGATCAAGTTCAGCAGCAAGCGCAACTAACAATCTTACTGAATCAAGTCTAGCAACAGGGGCGAAGGTGTTCATGTAGTCAATACCGTATCGTTGACTGAAACCTTTCGCTACCAGTCTAGCCTTTTTCTTCTCAGATCGATCCACATTCAGCTTTGTTGTTAATATATAACGACAACCAACAACATTTCGATCCATAGGTTTTTTCACAATATCAAAAGTGTCATTTTTTATCAAACTTCTTACTTCTGACAACACCGCATCTTTCCATCCTTTTTGTTCATTACCCGATAAAGCCTGCTTGAGAGTAAGTTCAGCGATTCCAACGAAGTCCTGCCTGTCATACTCCTCTGATGACTCGTCACATTCTTCCCTAGAGAGAACTTGTGGCTCTATGTCAATCATGTGGTGTATCTTTCGTGGCCTGCCGACATGACCTCTTTCCAGTCGTGGTCGCCCTGGACCTCTCTTCATTACCCTCCCCCCATCCAATGTGAGGTATACGAATTTCTTGTTGTGGAAGCAGATAAACCAGGATATTTGATAGCAGAAACTTTATTTACTTACGTGCTTGAGTACTGTTTATGACCGAATGACATACATCAAAGTATAAATTCAAAGTATAGAACAGTTTCCATGTAAAGTCTAATAGTGACAAGTACTCGTCTACAGCCAGTACTAAAATACCTTAAAGTAGGTATAAACATATCACTCATAAACATATCACATTAACATAATATTCCAATACTTCTGACCTGGCCTTTTTTGAAGACACTTTCGATTTGTTCGAAATATGTTCGCCTAGGTCTTCCTCGTCCCGTATCTCCACTCACTCCAGCTTCATAAATCATTTTGGTCAGTCTACTTTCATCCATCCGTTCCACATGCCCAAACCACCCAAGCATCCCTTTCTCTATTCTTGTCACGATATCCTCTTTCAAACCACATTAAGTAAATATACAGCGTTTTGCGCAAAACGTACTTACATGTTTTCCCTACTTACACGATTTCATTCAATAATAATTTTATCAATTTAGACAAATTATTGGTTAGGTACCAATTAGGAATTACATAATTATTTAGGAATTATATTTGTGTTATCCTCAACATTAATTAATTAAAACCACCTGAGGTTTTTTTGTCTTTACATTTTATATTGAATTGTAAGTCTTGAAAGTTTCTGGTCTATTTATGTCGGCCTGCATTCTACTAAAAACATTAACATAGAATAATATTACTTTATTTTCCAAATTATCATTTCATGGAAAAAAGTTTTTGCTTTTCTGTTATTTTTATTAGATTTTATATTATATTTTATTTGATTGGTTACAATTTACATGACACAACATTATATAGACAAGGAACATTCAGATCGAGGCTATAACCCAAAATGTATGTACACATAAGGGTTACGTAAACATTTTTACTAATAATTACATAAAGATATATCCTAAAATATACGCAAAAAATATATTGCAATTATTATTAATAATATCTCTTTATATCGTTATATTTCTGCATCACCTGAAGGTTGACTGGTAGAAAATGTCTAAGACATTAAGTCCTCCATTGTACATGAAGTTTAAATAAATAAATAATGTTAAGATCTTACACATAACAGATAGTGGTTGCGCCGATTAACATTAAGTTAGTTTAATTGAGTATTGTCACTCACGATCGTCGCATCCTTTGACACCCCGATCCCATTCCCGCACTTATCTTAGGTTTTGGACATGCCGCTAGATGGCATGAGAGTCAGTGTTGCACGACGTTTAAAACCATAGAGTAACTTATATATACTGAGTTTAAAACCGCTCGCATCAACCGCTGATTTTTTCATATCGGCCGAACGTAACCACCGCCACGACCAGAAAGTGTGGTGAAGATCTAAGGTACTGTGCATTTCTTTTTCCTTACAAACTGTTTTTCTTGTCATTTCTCCGCAGACAGTTCATATTCCTATTTTTTCGAACGTGATGTGACAATACTCCTAATTAATACAGTCCACTTTTTTTTTATAACCAGTTAGCGAAATAATTATTTCATCCGCGCGCAACCAGATAGATTGCATTTTTTCAACAGAATATGTAAGTAAAATTTGCGTATTTTAGCTTTGATTAGCTGTTACTTGCGAACTTTCTTTCGCATCACTAACATACGGGTAGTATAAAACAAAGTCGCAATCCGCCGTCTGTCGGTCCCTATGTATGCTTAGATCTTTAAAACATAGAGTGATTCTTAAGGAAGGTTTATATGTATAATACATAATTAGAGATCGGATAATCGGATGCATATTTACCTAAAGTTAATTTTTGGCTCACAAATTATGGAAGCGGCTTTTTAAAATACATTTTGTTAAATAAGAATCCCGGGAAAATACGGGACTACAAATTTAACGTAGTGATATTGTTTGAAAATTACTAAATTAGCACGTGGTATTTATTTTCAAAAGACCGAGACTCCGGGTTCATTTATACAACTGTGCATACGTATTTACATGAAGTTTAGTTTCAGTTCCCCGTGCGATTTATTGAATGTACGACATGAAAAGTGTTATACGAAAGTAGTGAGCTAGTTTGACTAAAACAATAATCAATTAAATAATTGAATAAAAAAACAGAAATGGTGGACAAATACTGATATTTTTGAAGTTTCTAATATGATGTCGTAAAATTTTTTTCCGCTTACATTGCAAACGATTATATACAACGTTCACAGTTTTCCTGTGGCGTATTTAGTATCAGCATTGCCCCCGTACGAAGCCGGGGCGGATCGCTAGCAATCTATAGGTACTTATAATAAATCTGTACCTAGAGGGGTCAATTCTGTACATGAAATATATTTTCAAAATAACTATCAGGGGGTGATTAGGGATCGATACTGATGCCAAAAATGCAGTCAGTAAAATTTTTGTCTGTCTGTCTGTCTGTATGTTCCTTATAGAAACAAAAACTACTGCACGGATTTTAACGAAACTTGGTATAATTATTCTTCATACTCCTGGGCAGGTTATAGAATACTTTCCATTACGCTACAATCAATAGGAGCAGAGTAGTGAAGGGAAATTTTGGGAAAACGGGAGAAGTAACTCCATTTTTTTAGCTTCCGTCGCGTGTGTAGCCTTAAAGTCACATAAAAATCACGTATGACGGAAATATTCTACATAAAATTGACTAAAAAAATCCCGCAACAGCATATGTCTATCTTTTATGGTTGACTCACAATAATCTATACTAATATATAAAGCTGAAGAGTTTGTTTGTTTGTTTGAACGCGCTAATCTCCGAAACTACTGGTGCGATTTGAATAATTCTTTTTTTGTTGGATAGTCCATTTATCGAGGAAGGCTATAGGCTAAATAACATTACGCTATGACCAATAGGAGCAAAGACAGAGCGGTAAATGTGTAAAAAACGGGGAAAATTATTCATTTTTGAAGGCTTTCTTTGCGTGCGCTGTGAAAACGGTTCAAGATACACAAAAAATATGTATGAAAGAATTATTCCTCTATACATGATCTATGTGGGAAAAACCAAAAATCTGCCGGAAGTCACTATTCCACGCGGACGAAGTCGCGGGCAAAAGCTAGTCTATACTAATATTATAAAGCTGAAGCGTTCAAACAAACAAACAATCAAACAAACAAGTTTGATTGTTTGTTTGTTTGAACGCGCTAATCTCTGGAACTGCTGGTTCGAATTGAAAAATTATTTTTTTATTGAATAGCCCATTAATCGAGGAAGGCTTTAGGCTACATAACATCACGCTGCGACTAATAGGAAATAATGGAAAATGTGGAAAAAACGGTGAAAATTACTCATCTTTGAGGGCTTCCGTTGCGTGCGCTGCGAAAACGGTTCTAGATACCAAAAAAATATGTATGAAAGAATTATTCCTCTTAAAATGATCTAAAAAAAATGTCCGCGACAGTATATGTCTATCTTTTAATGTTAACTCACTAGAATCGTTTTTATGGTGATCAAATTTGGATATGTCGCGTTGTCAAGATCGAGTAACAGTTGAGATGGTTGGTTTGCAAAAATAAATATGATGCTCAAAATAACTATTCCACGCGGACGAAGTCGCTGGCACAGCTAGTAATCCCAACTAATATTATAAATGCGAAAGTGTGTTTGTTTGTTTGTTTGTTTATTTGTTTGTTTGTTTGTTACCTCTTCACGCTTAAACTACTGGACCGATTTCAAAAATTCTTTCACCTTTGGAAAGCTACATTCTCCCCGAGTAACATAGGCTACTTTTTATCCCGGAAAAATCGACAGATCCCACGGGATGCGCAATAAAGGCTTCGCTCAAAAACTACTGCACAGATTTTTATGCGGTTTTCATCAATAGATAGAGTGATTCTTGAGGAGTTTTGCGGCATTTTTTATCTCGGAAAAACGGATAGTCCCACGGGAAGCGCGATAAAATCTTCGCACCATAAACCGACTTCCGCGTATATGTAGCCGTGGGCAAAAGCTATGACCCTTAACCCTCTATACACCCAATCCCGAAATCCACGCGGGCGAAGCCGCGGGCAGAAAGCTAGTATCCCAACTAATATTATAAATGCGAAAGTGTGTTTGTTTGTTTGTTTGTTTATTTGTTTGTTTGTTTGTTTGTTTGTTACCTCTTCACGCTTAAACTACTGGACCGATTTCAAAAATTCTTTCACCTTTGGAAAGCTACATTCTCCCCGAGTAACATAGGCTACTTTTTATCCCGGAAAAATCGACAGATCCCACGGGATGCGCAATAAAGGCTTCGCTCAAAAACTACTGCACAGATTTTTATGCGGTTTTCATCAATAGATAGAGTGATTCTTGAGGAGTTTTGCGGCATTTTTTATCTCGGAAAAACGGATAGTCCCACGGGAAGCGCGATAAAATCTTCGCACCATAAACCGACTTCCGCGTATATGTAGCCGTGGGCAAAAGCTATGACCCTTAACCCTCTATACACCCAATCCCGAAATCCACGCGGGCGAAGCCGCGGGCAGAAAGCTAGTATATTATAAGCTTGCTATTTAGACGTATTCACAGACACAATACATTATGAAAACTCTTTAAATTAGTTTAGTATCATATAGATTTTAACTAATGTAATTATTCGCAATTGCAAAAATAAAATCATATACATGTTCATCTAAAATTATATCTTGTGTAGGAGCAATCTGGCTATTGTGAGTATCAAGGTGTACATAGCTTTTGATAGGAAAGCTTTCAATAACAGTCTTGAATTTTAGTGGTATAATGGCAAGGTTTTATTAGTATTCATACTAAAGGGTCTATATTTACTATCATCTATGCATGATCAAAACCCAACATAGCAACCATATGAAAAACTATACGAAACATTAAACTGCTGACCATCCGATCGTAATATTTTTCCCTACTCTGTGCTATAGTCCATTTCAAATAAGATGATCTCTGTGACAGTTCGATTTCGACACTTGTAGAGAGGTCCTACAGTGAAAATAAAATCGATTGTTTCTGGTAATCGATTATACTTTATATGGAAATGAAATCGATATTATCTTACTACCAAAACTTTGAGTATCATTAGTGTTTCTGTATTATATTGAAAGTTTTTGTTGATCAATGCATTTATCTTATGTATATAATATTATGTAGGTATAGTAGAAATATAGTCAAGTGTATACCTGTGATTTCTTACTTTGAAAATTGTAACTGTTCATAACTTGTTAATTTTTAAGAATTTAATGACTTAATATAAAATTAAATGTTTGCGTAATGTGTGTAAATTTATGTCTTGCTTAACGTGAGCACGAAAGCTTGCATGGTTTTTGAACTACAAAAAAAAACAACGGTGGTCATTACTTTAAAAAGTTCTAATTTTCTTTTGCTGAAAATGAAAATGAAATCATGATATTTGAAAATGTATAAACTTCAATACCTTTGCTTTTCTAAAGAATTGGAAAAAAGAACAGCTAGTGATGTGCTAGCTGATAAAGTTTGAAGTCGATACTCATTATGTAGTTGCTCAGTACAATTTAATAAAATATTTTATGACAAGACCGCCTTATTTTTCGCCTTCAATTATAAATGCAGTATTAATACTATTTTAAAGATCTTTGAAATGTACATCTTTATTTTTTTATTGAGATAACTTCTCAAATTAATTTGTTTCGAGTCGGTAAATCAATTGAATGCATGTGGTATGTAGTTTCACACTATTTTTACGGTTAGTCATAGTCATCTATTCTATAAAATATTTTGACAAAAATCGATATCAATTTATTTTAGTGAACTTCCTTGTTTGCTGTGATAAAAAAAAAACATTATAGTGATATAATATGACAACATCAACAATGTCAAGCTGACATCCATTCGTTTTGGTTGTACTTTCTCATAATAAAAATTAAAATAGTACCATGAACATTTTACATATGTTTTTTAGAGAAATAGATTAACTAAATCGTTATGCGTTTTGTACGACGACATTTCGAATTTAACACTGTAAATGCTATCGTCAGACTCTACAGGTTTGGAAAGGAATAACTGTTCAGTATTTATAGACCACAAGATTTTTTATTACGCATAAATTGTTTTCAGTTTGGCTAGAAAAACTCATTACGAAGTTCTCAATCTAAGCCGTAATTGTACGGGTAAGGAAATAAAAGACGCGTTTATCAAATTAAGTAAACAGGTATACTATCATTTTGTATATGTATTTAACTTTAGCTCTAAATTACTAAATATTTGATAAATGTATATTATTTTAGTTTCATCCTGACAAAAATAAAGATGCAGCAGCACAAGGGAAGTTTGTTCAAATTGTTGAAGCATATAATGTGCTTAGTAAACCTAGAAGTCGTGCTAAATATGATAATATGTCTACAGTACCATCATCATCTTATGTATACAAAACTAATACATCTTACAAGTAAGTTATTACAATAGTATTATCATTCTTTTTCTAAATATGCAGTCTAATCTGATAACACTTTAAAATTTCTTTAAATTAATTTTTAATAACTCTGCCAAGACAAAGATACATAAGATATTGTTCTAAAATAGTAACATTTTGATGCTGGGAAGTGCTTTATAAAAACCCTTATTTATGACTGTGCCAGGTTTTCATTTTATTTAGATTTTAACAAATTAGAAACCATACTCGACTTTAGGATCAGCTCCAGACTGGAGATTCCTAATTGATGTGTATGAGATAAAATGACTTAGTGCTTTCCATATTAGGCAGGAGTTTTTCATAACTTCTATTCTTTTTTTAAGTGTGTATTGTTGGATTATTTGATTGTAATTTGGGAAATTAACATACCCAAAGATCAAGCGATTAAAATCAATACTTTGATTTAACTAACCACCTAGCAGGCAATGGCTACATTGTTAAAAAATCTTGGCTTGTACTAAGTTTCCGGTTTTATAAGGGAACGCATACAAAGGGGGTTAACACAGTATCATAAAAGATATAGCTAGGGACATAGGTGAGTCAGAGTGGTGATGATGAGTGCTGATGTATTGTAAGGGGCCCCTAAACTAAACCTGGGTCACAAGCTAGAGGTGCTGTTTCTGTCTCCTCTTTCTTCAAGGTATGGTGATGGTATGAAAATATAAAAAATATAGAGAATGCTAAGAGCTTTCGTCTCTTTCATTTGTAAAATTTGTAAATCATATATGTATAAGTTTTACTTTGTAAGAAATTGAACGTCTTTTTTTCCAAAATTGTTTAGGTTTAGAGTGAGAAACACATAGATGAGAATACAGAGAGATATCACGATTTTATATACCCATATGTAAAGTCGCAGATCTTCCAAAAAAGTAGTCTGCTGTTCAAATATATAAAAGAATACTGCAAGGCTGAAAGATCTCCGAGATCATAAATTCATGAATTCCTTAAAAAATCACGAATTCCTTAAAAAAATCACAATCACTGTGTAACAATGAGAAATGATTAATATGGTATAACATAACATAACATAACCCTTTATTGTATTCATAAAATATTCACACACAAAAAAAAAAAGAAAATAACAAATGTACAAAAGGCGGCCTTATTGCTAAACAGCAATCTCTTCCAGGCAACCTAGGACCAGGGAAATATTAAAAGGAGATTTAAATATAGGATGGGTACAGTAATTGGACAGGACAATAGGCTATAACTAGTTTAAGTTAAGGAATCTTTGACAGGAAGTGAACACGGACTTGATTCTTAAAGGACTCCAGCGTTCGCGCTCCCCTAATACCCTCAGGGAGAGAGTGCCACAACCGGACGGCATAAGCCGTAAAAGAATATGAAAAATAGTCGGTACTTCGGGGCGGTATATCCAGAGTCAGATTAAAATTAGAACGCAAGGCACGACATGACGAATGGGATCGAAAAGAAAACAAAGATTTAAGGTAGGATGGAGATGTTGGAAGATACAAAATATTGTAAAGTAGGGATAAAACATGTAAGTCTCTGCGCTGGCGAATAGGTAACCATTTGAGTTGAAAGCGACAATTAGAAACATGGTCAAACCTACGCAGATTAAAAATGAACCTGATGGCTACATTTTGCAGCCGCTCCAAACTGTCAAGTAGTTCCTCAGATAAATTAATCCACGCAGTGTCAGCGTAGTCAATCAAGGAAAGCAAGAGAGACTGAGCTAACACTGTCTTTGTAGCTATAGGGAGAAAGCTTCTTAATCTATTTAAAGTACTATATGCAGCAAATAACTTCTTCCGGACAGCCTCAACTTGCGGCCGCCATGTCGTGCACTGGTCAAATACAATTCCTAAGTTTTTAACCACTTTGGTGAATGGAATAATTGTTCCTCCAAAGATTACTGCAGGTAACAAACTATGGTCAAGACCCTTTAAATAATACGAGTTGCCAATAACAATTGCTTGGGATTTATTCGGATTTACAACAACACCATATGCTTTACTCCAGTTGTGAATTTCATTGAGATTGCTGTTAGTCAATACTATAGCTTGTGAAAATTCAGATAGCGGGGCGTGTGTGTAAATCTGCAAGTCATCGGCGTACAAGTGATAGTGACATGAAAGTGATTGCGTAATAGAATTTATAAAAATTGAAAAGAGAAGTGGAGATAATACGCAACCCTGTGGGACACCGGCAACGATATGACACCACTCAGATAATGTGTCCTCAAGGCGCACCCGCTGTCGACGTCCCAACAGGTAACTATGAAACCAGTCAATTACAATGGGTGATATGCCAAGAGAACGTAAGACACCAGTGAGTAGATCGAAATCAACCGAATTAAATGCGTTACTGAAATCTAATAGAGTTAGTAATGTAAGTTGACGGTTATCCATAGCTTCATAAATATCATGTGTGATTTTGATTAAAGCAGTATTCGTACTATGTCCCGTGCGGAAGCCAGATTGTAAAGTATTTAGGAGATTATTGTGATTAAGGAATCTAGTAAGCTGACGGTGGACCAATTTTTCAAGGACCTTAGATAGAAATGGTAGGATGGAAATTGGTCTAAAATCTATGAAGGAAACTGGATTTAATTTTTTAGGGAGAGGAATAACGAATGCGTCCTTCCAAGCAGAGGGAAATACACCAGAATTAATGGAGGTATTTAGAATATGTGTGATAATTGGAGTTAGAATATCTAGAATAGGAAGAATCATGTTGCGTCCAATGCAATCACTACCAACAGCACGAGAAGTTATCGAAAGAATAGTTCTCTTGACATCACCATTCGTAAATGACTCGAAAACGAAAGGAGTGTAATCGGGTATAGGCTTCAAAGAAAGTTTGTTTAATGTTTCAAATTTTCGATCACCACCGAAGGGCGATATCGATGTAAAATGGGAGTTCAGAAGATTAATATCAAACTTGAAATCGTTGCTACGTAATTGAGATTTACCAATACCAAGCGATTTAAGAAACTTCCAAACTTTAGCTGGATCTTCATTTTCTACTGAGTTATGTATATGGCGTCTTTGGGCATCTCTTATCACTGTGTTACAACGATTTCTAGCAGTGTTGTACCTAATCTGATTATCCAGGGTAGGATTGAGTTTATACCTAACTTTCTCCCTATTTCGTTTATTCATCAGCGCACGGATGTCATCGGTAAGCCACGGAGCAGGAAGGTGTTTTAATTTAACTGGTCTAACAGGAGCATAGATGTCATAAAGATCAGTCAAACGTGTGTTAAAAATACGCACTTGTTCATCAACACAGTCACAGTTAAGTATTGTGGACCAATCAAGACTTGCAGCATCTTTTTCGAGTTTGCCTACATCTATTTGAGCAAAATTGCGTCTTAATAAAACTCGTGGCTTAGCTTTCGGCGGGCGAACTTTATACGACATATGGTATAATTATATTAGTATTAATATAATCTGTATATATGCTTTTTTTTTCAAAATAGGTACTATTGAGATGATGTTTAATTAAAAATATACAGCCCTTTTTTATAAATAAGTGGCTACTTGGTAATGCAAATGTATAAAATATTTAAGAATAATGACAAACTAATGTATTTGTGACTATAACCTTAAAATGTTAAACTGAATCTTAATTTAAAAGAATGAAATTACTCATTATGTTATTGTATGCCTTTTAAAAATATTTAGAATTATTACCATACTCACTATGTACAATAACACCTTTTATTGTTATGCAATAAAATGTTCTTATTCTATAAATCTGAGTTGAATCTAATTATAAAGCACAAGTAGATAGGAAAATATTTCTTTAGCATAATTTTGAAAAAATAAATTAATATTCACATGGATTTGATGTATGTTCTACTTTGATTTCAGTATGAGACGAGATCAATACAGTCACAATCACAATTTCTACAATAGCAACTACTACGACTACCAATTTCGGAGCCAGACACACAAGTCACAAAGTACGAGCAGGAATAATGCAACTAAAGTGCCAAACTATATCATCATTCTAACGTGCTGTGGCTTAGCATTATTTGGATGTATGATACAGCTTATAGTAATTAGGTAAGTAGGCACAGAGAAAAGTCAGATATAACATTCTTACATGGCAATAGAATAGAAAGAGCGCTGGTGGTGTTGTGGTCTGGGTACTAGGCATGTAATCGGAAAGTCCAATTATAAATCTGAGATGTATTTTTTTTTTATTTTCGTATATACATACTATCTAATGCCAGGACGATAAAGGAAAGCGTGACGTAACCTGCAGATACATACAAAGAAACCTGAAAGATATATGTGAAATCACTCATTTTGTGCTGGGCCAACGTGGGTGACTAAGGCCTAACTATCCTAACTTGGAGCAGGCTCAAGCTTCTTGGTGCGATCGGCCTCTGATTGAACGAAACATACTTTTTGACTTCTCAATCTTCTATCCTTTCAACATGGTTAAGCCAACGGGAATGCTGAGCTTAAATCTCTGGCAACATGTTAGATTTGCTCAAGAGATTTTTTACTACTAATTATCTAGCAGCAACAGTTTTTCCAGAGTCCTTCGCTCTCCTTTACCGGGCCCAAGCTTTTTTCTTTCGATCTAAGATTCTGCAATTAGAGCTACTCCACTTTAACTATTACTACATTCACTATTTCATATACAGGGAAATGTATGTGATTCATCGTCATGAAGCTAACGCCAGGTCGAAAACTCTTGGAGAAGAGTTGGAAAAAGTACGTAACGCAGCACAAGGGAATGGAAATGAAGTAAGATACCTACATAAACCTTACCTTGAATTTTATTTTAATGATCGAGAGTGTTTTTTGTTAAAGTTTGTAAGTTGTACTTTAATTAAAATCACTCGATATTTTAACAATAACTCTTATTGCTGATTGCCTGCTATGGCAAGCAATTCATAAGCTGAAAAATATTATATAGTTTGCTAATCAACAAAATAAGTTAGTAGACAGATTAATGTTTAGAGGGTTAGTGGGCTTTAATACTCTGTGGTCCACTTTTATAATAATCGTCTTAGAGATTATAAAGCGATAAATACAACCTTATTTAAAATTGTTTAATTATTTTTTAATAACAACACGGTTTATTGTACAATCATAGGGCGATAAAACGGAATCAATAGAGTGCACTGAAATAAGTATATATTTTTCTATGCATGTAAAATGGTAAGTGGTTACAGTCGCCTATAGTATATGCGGTTTCTGTGATAATCGCAGCAAATCTGCAATTTATAAAGTTTTGGAAATTGATTTATTTAAAATAATAAAACGAAATTTTTATTGAACCGTGCATTTGTGACATAAAAATTACTTATTTAGTCAAGTGTGTAATAAAATCCCCCATATTTCTTTTTTGGAACATACTTGAACCTGTATAAGTTTTAAACACTAGTCATACATAAAAGCATTACACGTTAAAACAAAAACAAGAGTTGTATCAAGAATAAATTGAATAAGGTCTTTTCCTCCCAAATTTTCTATCGTTTCAAGTTACTTATTTATTATGATAAATCTTAGAGTGTTGGCAGTGAACAAAGCGACCTTGTCAAAAAAACTGCGACTAGCTGTGCTTGGAGGCATGCTGCTTCCTACGCTTATTAATGTAGTGGAAGTAAGAACTTGGAGAGAAATGGCTGGTTTACGATGAAGGATAAATTGCGAAATACTATAAGCGAAATGTACGGTGTGAAAAAATATGCAGTAGTAAAAATCGAGAAAAGTATGCTTAGATGGCATAGACATGTAAAAAGGACGGACGAAAGACGACTGACGAAAGAATTTTAAAAGGCAAATGAATGAGGCAATAAATATGAAATTATAGGGAATATGCAATATTTTTATTTTTGTGCTCATTTTAAAGAACTTCACGTAGAATAGACCACAAGTATATTAAAAAATGAAGATGTATATTACTAAAAAATGTGCGGTTTAAAATTGATAATTTAAATTTTCGCGCGAAAATGGACCTATAGTTCGTATGACGTCACTCCTGTCTGTCATTGTCACTGGCTCACTGATTGTACTGCGTGTGTCATTGCTGGCTTTAGTTGTTTTTGCATTTATCTCTACTTTCAAGGTATTATTTTGTAAAAATATACAATGGACTATCCATCAACATCAGGTGATCATAACTATGCCATTGATACTCCGAAAAAAAGCCGTATGGACGTATGTTTTGTGCCAATGTGTCCATCTACTTCAAATAAGTTTCCTAATAAATTGTTTTTGACTGGACCTTCTGACACAAAACTGAGAAAAATGTGGTTTCAAGCGGCGAAGAGGAATGACATTTATTCCTCAAAGACTATCATTTGATGCTGTGAAGACCACTTTGACGTAAGTCGGCGGATATATTTATTGTAAACTTAGTTAATCTTGCAGCTTGTACATAAAAGAAACAGTTATCTACCTAACACTTAACCAAACTTTTCAATGTTATTTTGTTTAGTCCCTTTCATTTCTACATTTGAAAACTCTGCGCTTTCGACAAAAAATGTCACTACCATGTCAACATTAACTTTTGGCACAGTTCTAGAATCTGTTTGGCAAACCCAACTTCCATTTTTATTCAGAAAACGCAATTCATTTTTGTTTAATTCTTCACTTTTACTACAACTTGTAAGCTCAAATAAGTTGTCATAACAGGAGTGACGTCACTGAACGCTGATTGGTGTTTTAAATCCGTTCCGTTTCACGTTATTTTTGATTCGTAATTATTGTTAAAAAACAACATTATTTTAAATATAAACCTTGCAGTGGCCCTACTTTTATATGTTTTAGCATTTTAATAACAAAATTTTCATAAATATTATAATTGCATGTTCCCCATTAACAAAAATCGAGGAAGCTAAGGAAATGTGTTTGGATCGTAGCAGTTGAACTGTGATTTCTGCCTGCCCTCATAGGAAAGAGGCATAAGTATATATGTATCATAAATTAATATCTATAGTTTTTTAATCTATTACTACTTCTCTTTAGTAAATTGTGATCTCTGTCGACCCCCATGGGAATGAGTATGTAGGGTATGTATGTATAAATCTTAAAATTCCAGATGCAGACACGATTGTTGCTTGAGAAAATAGTGACGGCAGCCAATCCTACCGTCGCCACCGCGTCGCTGGGAAAATCTTTGGCTAGTGAGAAAAAGTGACTACTTATTTATATTTTTAGTACTGAAGAGTAGTACATACGGCCACGGTCAACATGCATAGGCAAGTCCGCCTATACATGTTGACTTTAAGACCGCCTTTATTCTCTAAGTAATAGAAGCTGTTTTCGTAGTTTATTTATATATCTTGACTTGCCGCTTTTTGTACATACCCAGTTACGTGATTTAATGAATTACAGTAATTGATTGGCATAACTACATTATGTCGGTTTAAGCCGTGAAAAATATTGTTCTTTTAAAGGTGTGTCTTTTTATACCAATCGAATATTATTTTTCCCAGTCGCTCATTTCGCTTAGCTTTGCTCGAGACAATATTCCATATTCGCTCGTTGACAGATATTTCGCACTTTCATATTTGTACGATTATTAAGTAAAACCAAGTTTTGACTTGCAGTTTTATTTTAACGGTAAAAAATACAATTTACAATTAATCTTGTTACAATCAGTAGATCGAACTCAATATTATGAATTTATACAACAAATTTTAATTTAATGCTTTTGTTGACATATCTGCAATCTGTTCGTTTTGTTTTCAAGTATTTTAAAACTAATTTACTTCGTAAACAAATTAAGGCACAATTCGAACTGTATGGTAATGCCAACGAAAAATGGAAAATTAAAAAAAAATGTTTTTCTAGGCAGATTGCACCGCGGGCGCGTAAAGTCACATTGTCGTACCTCTATCCAACTGTTAACTTATATGACTGATTTTCACAGATATTCAAATAAAAAAAATATTTCAAAGTATTTGGTTGTCCTATGTAAACGGTATATGTCCTATGTAACGGTATTTAAGGTTATAATAAAAGTATGCATATTTCTCATTTACAAGCGAATAATGGTGAGTCAATTAATTTGCACTGGGCCAACCTAGTTGCGACCTTATCGCTCTAACGACTTGTCTATTAGCTGTGATGATGAAAAAGTACTTTTAAAAACGTATATTGAAAATACTAGTGTAGTAAAACGCCAAATACACTTATTATGATAAAATAAATAAATATCTTCTCACAGATGTTGTGATAATAACCGTACATTAAGTAACACATATGCGTCTGCAATTTCTTCGAGTACTCGGAAGTTGAAAGTGATGTTCGCACGTGTAGAGCGATACAGAAAAATATTTAATCTATGAGAAGTGAAGTTTCTGTAGAAAAATCTTCTATGTAATCTATCTTACTTATGTATTCTGTATATTTATATCCTGTATATAACATGGCCTCACACAATGTGTCACATTGTGTGGCAGTCTTACGTAAGCTACAAATTGAGTGTCTGCTATAAACCAAGCAAGGACCCCATCTGTAGTCAGTAGATAAAAATAAAACTGAGTCTGTGAGAGATGAAATATTTTTTTATCACTCCGGACTTACACATTGTTAGTTTAATGTTTAATTTTGTTTATGGTTTAAGTAGTTTACTCGACCTACACGCGTATTATATACTTATACACGCAATGTATACACGAACTTTGTATAAATATTTTTATTTGTATAATGTAGAATAGTTTAGTGGATTTTTTAATGTAATTACTTGTGTATCAATGAAAGGATTATTTGTTTTTACATCTGTACATAAACTATTGGATATAAAATTATTTAACACAAAATATTTTGTCTACCTTCTGGTTTTTACATTGTAAATATGTATATTATTCTATTGTTGTAGTACTGAATATAGTAGTTAGTTATGTATGCTTGTATTTTAATTTACCTAAATTCAAATAATAAATGAATGGTTTTCATTTTGTGGATCAAATCTGAACGGTCACGTTGAAGGACCGTCAAATAAAGTCCGTATAAAAGGAAGGACCGTATAAAACGTCAAACTTTTCAAAAGGTTCTTCTAACACTAGTTATATTAAACTAGTGTTACATTTCTAGTGTCCTCCCATCATCTTATAGTGCCGCGACCAATGTGCCCTGAGCACAATCGCTTAAGATTTGATATTATGTCGGTGACATTAATTTATCTTTTCTGTTTCAATTGCGTATATACATTATAAGCATAGCCTTTATTGACATATGGGTGATTTTGGGCTCATATTGCATAAGTAGTCGTATTTCGGTGCCAAATATAGTTCCTGGCAACCTCTTACTGACAGGGTCTAGATCCATTTGGACCAATTTATAAGACGCTCAACAAAGAAATTCCAGTATGCAAATCTAACAATTTCTCGTTTTTAACAAACTGCTTTGCTACCCCAAAGTCTCCCAAATCAATCAGCAAATGTTTTAGAATCTCAATCTATATGGAAATTATGTGGATCTATAAATTTTACAGAGATACGGAGACTTTGCTGAAAGAAATCGGAATGGCTGATGTGTTAATTGGTGATTTTAATGGCATGTTTCAAAGAAGTATAGAGGTATATGAATTAATAATAATATAGATATAAGTTCTTAACTTAGACATTTGTGCATCCTCTATTTTCTTTTACGGATTGCGGTATTACGTGGAAATCCACTTATCCATAACATAATAATTTTTGTTTTGGTTAGTTAGCCATGTTAGGCATAAGCCTCTTATAATAAAGGAGAGGGGGCAGGCCTCGTGCTGCACTTGCTCCTCTCGTCATTGAGTTAATTTATCAGAGCTTCATATCCTGGTATACAAAGTACGGAGAACTCGGAGCTAGTTACGATGGATTAGATATTGTGTAATCCTGAACTATCTTTTGACAATTAATACCAACCGCAGAGAGAGCCATGTTGAAATCGATGTCTTTTTTAGTCTTACTAAAAAGATGGTGGACTCAATTGGGTAGACGACAATTTTTGAAATTCTATATATAATAAGAGTACTCTTTTAAGTGAGAAATATTGTAGAACCAACAGTACATTTGCACCTATTACTTTTGAAGATATATAGCCATGCTTGCGGCGCTGTCACTGGTCGCTCAAAAACGCTCTATACTAAAAACACTGCAATCGTGACGTCATAACTCAGTAAACTCGCCTAATTTGTATGAGCGTATAAACAAATTTTAAAACAACTTTGTTATTTGTACGTTTATAGGTATACTTTCTGTATAACAAAATATTACATTTAATGTGAGAATGCTAGAAATGTGTTCGTTTCATTAGAATTACGTAAATAATAATTGCTCATTTTTTAGAAATCTAAAAACGATATAAATTAATAATTAAACTAAAATTTCTATATTGACATACTTTCATTAGATATAAATTGCTCAAATCAGATAATTATAGTATAAAAACGGCCATAATCAGTTGTAGTCGACTACCCTATGCCAGTGGCTGAACTTATACAGCGCTAGATAACCCACTGGAGAGCGCCGTTGACCTCGGTCCCACGCTGGAATATAATGGAACACAAAATCTGCTATCGTCATTAAGGCGGCGTTACGCCAGCCTGGTTGTGGGTCGATTCTGCTAATAAATCGCATCTGTAAAGTAACCGAAGCATTGCGCATCACATCGCCAATCAGAATGTCATAGTATTACGTCATCTGATAATCCACGCTCTCTTATTGGTCAAATAACGATTAATTTGTAAGCGGAGTTGAAGCGATAATGTTATCTACCTCTCTGTAGAGACAAGCCTGTATAAACAAGCCTGGACTTATTTTTTAATTATTTGTCTGGTTTTAAGCACCCGATTTCTATTGGTATCACCAATTCCTAGCTGTTTGAATGACAATGACGAATAACAAAATATAGATCAAAACCGTCGTTACTGTCTTTCTTTTCGACATGAAAATTACTTTACATTTACACTCTTTCCCCACAATGAGATAACACCAAAAATTATTATTTAAGTACGTTTGTTATCGGCTTAGACTTTTTCTATGTGAAAAGGAATATGATCAATTGCTTTTTGTTATGTTGGCACTACTAGTGGTGCACGATTTAAAAATTCGAGTTAATAACATCATAGGAGTTAAAAGATTATTAACGTACAAAGCTAATGAATATAAAGGAATGATTCAAAAATAGGTGTCAGTAAAAATATTTTAAATATAACGTTCTCTAGACTATGTATGGCGACCCTATGGACTGTCTAAATTCGTTTGACCTTTCGTGTATACACTTCTTAAATCTTGACAAAGAGGCGATTAGAAAGGATAATTGAAATACATTGTTGTTTGTTTGGTTAATTAATACTTTATTTTACAGAGCAGTCGCAATTACACAGTCCGAAGTTGGTGTGTCCATTGAAAGATACTGTTCTGAAAAGTCAATAACAATCATGGATGAAGTAAAATATAAAATTGTGATAAACCAATTGTAGTTGTGGTTAAAGTAAACATGTAACGTTAATAAATCGATTTGTTATTAATGTTTATTTTTTTTATGGACCTTGTGACACGTGTTCGATAGCTTATAAAGGATTTATGATTTTTTATTTTGATTCTACTGGATAATATAGAAACCTCTGATAAGTATATAATATAATTCTTAATATGTAATATTTTGTATGATGATAAAAATTTAAGTACTTATACATTTAATAAAATACGCGAATATTACTAATTGATTATCCACGAACGTGAATCTTTATTTATATCTATTTGAGGTAGACAATGGTGTGTGTAAAAATAACAGATAATAAACAGACCTCCAAAACAATTTTCAGTTTCGGAGACGTATCTCAACAGAGATTTCAGATTTCGAGAGTTATCGGCGCCAGAGATATTATTATATACTGTCGGAAAGGAAAAAAATCGTTAGTTTCAAATCGATCTCTATCACTATCAAGATGTAGAAAGTTAGCCTTTTTTGAATCTGTATTTTTAATGAGACAACTGCATATGAAAATATGCTTACTTAATATGAAAACGAAGGTCACCATAATAAGACCTGTCTGTTAATTAATTAACGCATTACGTTTACAATGAGCATATTGTAAATGTAAATTACGTATTTCGTTTGAAAATTACATGTCTGTGCTAGTAGAAGCATTTTTTATTGTTTCAATCGTCCTGAGAGCCTTCAGGATTAGATCCTTTAGAATATACATGGAGCTTTGGAACGACGTAGAGCTTCGTATAGCATCCTTAATCACACTATGTAAGGTTTTTAAAAATACTCCCAACTATTTGTTGTATGATAGTTAAGAACCACTAAGAGGGGAACATTGATAATAATTACTGATTGCGAGACGTTCTAACATTTAAAAGAATCGTATACATCGAAATAGAGCAATTGAGTTCAACTTTCAATAACTGTGTGTATGTGTATAATGTTTTTAGACTTTCAAGTCTAATCAAATGGATGTCCTTACCTAATACAATAATTTGGTATGTTCATGTGGGCTCAAATCTAAAGTATTAATTTTCCCAGTAGATACTGGTTAGTGTTCTGTGCGACAGAGACAACGATCTACGTAGTAGAAACTTCTCCGAGCCTTTTATTTCTTTAATATTAAGCTAGTATTCTTTTAAATAAATGTACGTATTTGATTACGTGGTCAGAACTTTGATATTGACTCTGTCCTCGATATGTGGGGGCTTAGGGACAATAAGTGGTTGGCCATCTTTAGTGATGTCCTTATATAGAGCTCGGTGTACGCAGGTGAACCCGAGACGCTCCGCTGACTTGGCTGAGTAAAAGCTGGATGTGTCCAGGCGTAGGAGATGGAACCCGCGTTTTTTTGTAGCATTTCTGAAATTGGACAATGATATTTTTTTTATCTTATTTGGTACACATTTTAAAAGCTTTTTAAAAATGGCGCCACGGGCAATTATTATTCAAGTTCGTTCACATATGGCAACTTACCGCCGCGTTTCAGAAGAAGAATATGATCAAGTTACACGATCATGTAACTTGATCATATTCCTCTTACGCTGATGTATGTCTATCGATACATAGGATGAAAATATAATTTATTCATTGTTCAGGTATAAGATTATTCCTCAGCAAGAGTCCGCAAACCCCAAATGACTTATTATTAACTAGCGGACCCGACAGACTTCGTCCTGTCAAAAAGATTTGTACAGTGGCAGTTTTTTGTTCCTAATTATTTTATAGATAATGTCGCATAGCCAACCAAATCGCAAAAAAAAGTCTAAATGACCTATTACATTTTGTGGCTATTCAATTTTGGAACGTGACATTAAACCCTCCAACGATGTATTCTGTGCTCCAACGCACGCACGCACACTGTTTTGATAGATATTATTGAATTTCAACTATATGTAGCGTTAATAAAGCGCAAATTGACTCTTTGATGTTAGAAACACACCTTCATTGCTTAGACAACAGTGAGTGCTTGCAATATGAACTTTATACAATAACAATAAAGCTCAATTCGACTGTACGTTTTAGTTAGAAAACGTTTGCATGGGAAAATAAAAGGGCTGTTTTTAGGGTATTTCCGATAATTATTCGAATTTTCCTCATTGTAAAAACCCTCCTTGAACTTCAACGAACATTAACAAAAAAGAATTGGCCAAATTGGTCCAGGCGTTGTTGAGTTATGAGCTTACCAACACATTTTGCGATTCATTTTTATATATAAGATTATTTATAAGTTGTTTAATATTCTTAACCCGAACAACACTAACCTTTATTTTTAATAACAACACGTGCGCAAATTTAGTGCCACGATATTTCAAAATTGTGATCACTAACAAAACCAAACACGCAGTACATTATTAAGTACGAACAATCAGCTATTTTTCATCTTCAAATTAACATACTTTATTTTTATGTATTTGTTTCGATATGAAAAAAATTGGTAACAATTAAATACAATTTTGACGTAGTTATCGAATTTGTCACCTGCAGTATATTATAATTAAACAATCATTTTATTAAATTTTTCTATTATAAAATCTGTTTTATAGTTATATGTTATTTTTTTTTTTATTATATGCTGAATGTTGTCACTAAATAATATTTACTGGTTTATATCCGTCAAAATTGATAATTCTGTACAAAAAAAAAATGTGTTTTCCCCTACAAATTAAATGTATTTTTGATACTAAGTATAGAAGTCCTTAGGGGCAGTCCATTAATCACGTGATCTTTTTTTAGCATTTTTAAGCCCTTGGTGATACGTAGTGAGGTTAAAGACTAATTGCAGACTCTGTATTAAAATATGTGGAAAAATAAATTGCCCTTGCTGGTTCTTTCTAGTACAAGGCTTAATGTGACTTGTGAATCAATGGCGTAGAATTTGACGTGCCAAAGTGATTGTAAAAATCCTATTTGAAGAATTTTAATTTTTGATTTTGATTTGATGGTAAACGTGATTTTGATGAGAAATAAAGACGTAATTTGTTTAGGAATTATTGAACTCCGGTATAATATTTATACCGGTCTAATAACCGGTAATCCCTCCGCGGGTAGGCTACTTACTCGGTTTCCTCCATTAATTTATTCATGATTCCCAATTTCCGCCAATTTTCATCGGTTGCCGCTACATGCACTTCCACAATCTCTTTTTCATCGGGGTATCTTTCCCACAGCCTTGCCCCTTCTTCACGCTGCGTCAAAATATACAATATTTTTTGAAACTTCGGATTTTTGCACTGCTCCGCTTGTTTGAGCATGTCTGTTCCATTCCTCTGTAAATATGTATTATAAATATTACATTTGCGATCTTTAATTAAAATGCAAACATTCTTTACACTTCATCTTATATATAACTTAAATTTAGCGCCACTTAAAATATTTGTATAACTGTGAAAAGACAATGCAAAAATAATTCGACCCAGATCCGAGTTGAATCCGCGACAAATCGTTTTAATGCTTTCTTATTTTTAGAATAATTATTCTAGTGGTGGTTATCATTCATTTGTTTAGTAAGTATTTCAAAGGAAATCTAAAGCCGCCATTATATGTAAAATGTCGTTATTCCTAATCAATACACTTCGTTTGTGGAATGAGCTCCCTGCCGAGGTTTTCCTGCAGGGCTACAGTATAGGGTTCTTCAAAAGGGGTGTAAATAGGTTTTTGAAGGGCCGGCAACGCGCAAGTGACACCCCTGGTGTTGCAAGTGTCCATAGGCTACAGTAACCGCTCACCATCAGGCGTGCCGTAGGCCTGTTTGCCATTCTCATCCAATTCCTCATGCCATGGCAATTCTCAAGATTAATAATTAATTTGTCAGTTGTTGAGGAGTCCAGGTGAGACTTGCATAAAGGTGTATGGGCTCTTATTGTCAAATACTACCAAGTGCTTTATGGCACTTGGTGGTATTTGACAATAGTATTTGGCAAAAAATTTTCCTGTACAGTGTAATAAATATTTGGCGAGCATGTGATTTTTTTAAAAATATACACTACTTTCTTGATCGACTACATTTTCTTTCTACCCGTAGAAGTAAAAGCCAACTGACAGAATTATCCCCAATTATAACTTAGAAGTATCTGGACAGTGGCAACAGGCCTGCCCTTGCTACATTTGGGTTTATGTTCGGTAAGAACATGTGATGTGTGTGTAATATGTTACGTAGGCTTACGTCGTGTAAAGGGCTTACGCCGCTGATGGTCACTCCTACAATGCGTCCTTGTTTACTGACAGCCTTAAACGAGAGTCCCTCGAGCAAGGAATGTCTGCAGTACTCGTCAAGCTCAGGGCAAGGAGTGTCTTCGCTGTACAGGTCTACGGCATCGTTGAGAGGCTCGTCTACGTAGAATGTTCTAAAAAATTGTTTGTGATATAGTTGCTGTCTAGTAATACAATTTTGAGTTAATAGAGAGCGGCCTCCCCAAAAGCTGTTTGTAAATTTCGTGAGATCCCTTGAACATTAACTGTATTAGATTTCGCTCTGAATATTTGAAATATTGATGAAAGTTTCCAGAGCAATTTGCTTCTATCATTAAAAACGACAATATGACTCCAAGTACGAGTAGGCTACAGCATAAGATTCCTGCGTAATTTTCATTGTGCACAAAAGAAAAGTGACAAAATTTGAAAATTATCTAAAAAAGAACGTAACGTAGCCATTGATTTTTATTATGGAGATTCATATACAAATACCAATACCATTTCAAAATACGAATAGTTTCAGGATACAAGAGATTATATTAATATTGTTTAACAATTTTCGAATATTTATTAAAAGGCACTTTGTAAAGTCGGATATTGAACCCGTTAAATTTACAATTAAATCTAATTTATCTGCACAATGAGAAATGCTGCTAAGCACCTAATAACGTGCATAGTAGAATCTATTTCAGTTCAGTACAAAATATTTATCGGTTGTTGTGTTATGAATCACATGAAAGCAGTGAGCCTATTCTGCTAAAAAAATCACAGTCGAAATGCAACCTAACCATTACGTTTGACCAATAGGTGTAAGGTGTTGTTAGATAATGAGATAACCTGGCTTTCTGATTGGTTAAATGAAATTATTCTGTTACGATTCGTATTCTAAGCTCGATTACTAATAAACATTATTATGCGAACTATTACGAACGCTCTCTTCAAAAGATTGTTTGTGTGTAGTTTAAGAAAGTTTTTGATACTTTACACTTTCATAGACTTCGTAAACATTAAATCTTTAATTAATGCTGCCTAATGCTTTAATTAACTGCCTATTTTAACAAATATGCAGATCCATATTTGTTGAAATAGGCAGTTAGTTTCTTGATCAGTGCTTACCGTCTCAAAAGATTCATAATTTCGTCTACATCACCGTCGCTGACAGGTTGTACTGTATATATTTTATCTTCCTTAGCTTGAGACATGTCGTCGGTAATTATTTTTCACTTCCAAAAACAATAGACACTTGTTTTTATGTTAATGATTTCTGGCCTCCAGATACTATCTGTCGGTGAAGTAACAGTCAATGTTATTGAAAATAAGTTAACATCCATTGCAAATTAAATTATATTTCATCCGTAAAATATTCATGTATCTTTAATACTGTAATAATATAAGTATAGTCTCACCTATCGTATACTAAAAATAATGTTAATGGATATTTATTCATAAATTGGTTATAAATCACATAAATGAGAATGAAGTGATAAACCTGCAGTGATTAAGCAAACTCAATATTGATGATTGAAAATGAATAATAAAATAATATTTCGAACGGATTTTGTAAACAGAAATCATAACGAACCTTAACTAAACATAATACAAAATCTGCTGCTAAAGGCATTTCATAAAACTTATTAAATGTCTTCAGCAGCAATTATTCCATTATTAAAGATACTATTCCAAAATTATATGCTATAAATCATTGAAATTGCGAACTAATATTGATACAAATAGAGCACTGTTTACGTACCTGTTTTCGATGCCGCCAAAATGACACTATGGAGTTATCATTTTAAGTGTAGATATAAACGTACTATATGTTAAGTCAATGATTTCAACACGATAGATAAAATGTGTTGAGTAGCGTTCTCACTTACGCGCGAGCGACTAACGTTCGAGCGCCGTGACGCCCGCGCATTTGCATTCATAATAAATAACTGCGATACTGTGAACAATTAAAATTATTTGTTTAAGGCG
Organism: Scirpophaga incertulas; assembly: GCA_036419045.1. Lineage (NCBI taxonomy): Eukaryota > Metazoa > Arthropoda > Insecta > Lepidoptera > Crambidae > Scirpophaga > Scirpophaga incertulas. Next base: position 8,406,648 of record CM071644.1, read on the forward strand.
AGTGTCGATGAATCAATGCTTTTGCTTATACCACTTTATATTAAAGTAAGATTGATATTTTTATTCACACACTGCATATCCAAATTTCAAATTCAAACTAAGTTTTTGTATACGTGTTCGGCATCTTATTATTATTTTTTATATTATTAGCTTATGTAATGATTAGTATTATGTAATTTCTAAATATAGAGATGCCAGTGTACAATGGTACGGACTTATGTTATCCTCGAAAACAAACAGTGCGCGCTTCTACTGCTAGCCAAATGTGTTTGTATCTCTGTATATAGTTTTTAAAAATAGTTTAAGAAGGGCATAAGCACCTTGTGATTGCAGCGAATTCATTTTGACATTTTCATTGATCATTTTGAATTTTAATTATGACAAGCGAAAAAAATATTTTTATTTGAATAAAATTTTTGTATTAATTTATTTTGATAATATCATTATCTCATTATATCCTTATTACAAAACAGAGTGCAGTATACTAAATAGGTTTATATAGATAGATAATATAAAAACAAATCGTCAAGCAAATTTAAGGTTACATGCGCGCGGCGTACCGTAGGGCAGCTATTTGGGACCAAAGTCCTAAGAAGTTCAAAGTCACCCTAAGCGCAATGGAGGGCTATGCTCGTTTTCTCTAAGTTTTTTACTAAGAAATTATGAAATCCGTAGAAGAACTAAGACATAGCGTAAAGAATTTCAAAGCTTTGGAAGATTGTTGGGGAGGAAAGGTCTGCGATTGGTAAACATATACTTGTAATCGCAGAGTTAGTAGACATTCCCCGAATTGAACAGACGATTACTGAAGATCGAACGACGTTAGCGCCACAGAAACGATCGCTGTAGATGATGTGTAGTTGATGACGATGATAAATCATACATATCTATAGTGTATAGCGCAACAAGCCCAGTGTTTAATTTACAAAATATTTATTTAATCTATGGAGAGGTGTAATTAGAAATCATAGACGTACTTCTTAACAATGGAAAGTGGCCCTAGAGATTGTGATGTCACTGACCGTTATCATCAAATGACTTAATATTTATTAGTTTTAGTGTCAGTTAAATCAAAGAACACACAAAGGCAAATGAATACAAATAGACAATAAAACAAATTGTTAAATTAAAAATAAGTTTTAGCAACTAAGCTTCTATCAGTCCTTTTTATCTTTTATTTTAGTTATCGTTGTGTGGCCTTTACTTCGAAGTTATAAATAAAAATATCGAGTTCCTGGAAATGTGGTTTTGTGGTTATTTTGTTTACGTTTGACAAGAGGACAAAACTACGTATGTTTTAGTTGAATGAAAATATTATTACAATTTCTGTTATTTGGGGGCTATATAGTACTTTGTTATCCTACAGTCTACTTTGTTATGAGATAACTTTTTATTAGAAATGCAAGGATATGAATGGGTTGCCACTGCTGTTTTTTCTTCTTTTATTATGAAATTAGGGAATATGATATGTAAGCAGAAATACAGAATTTTATATGAAATTATAAAAAAATTTACGAATCGAAAAGATAAATATATTTTCTGAGGCCGGTCAGTTAGACAACTGAAATAAACTCACACAGACACATAAGCATAACTTTGACATTTATTTATCAAAAAAAAAAAAAAATCAATGACATTAAAAGAATGGTTTCATATAGTTGTGGCATTGTTAAAATTAAAATTGAATTATTATTTTTTATTTGTTTGTTTACAATAAAGGAAACTAATAAATATCAAGTCATAGATGAAGCGAAAGAGATATGTAAAGACCGTAGCAAGTGGAAAGACGTAATCTCTGCCTACCCCCATGGGAAAAAGGCGTGAGTGTATGTATGTATGTATTTGATGACAACGGTCAGTGACGCCACAATCTTGTGTTTCTATAATCTATGGCCACTTTCCATTTTGACAGTTGTTAAGAAGTACATCTACGATTTCTTTTTTTTAATATTCTTTACTCTGTATCCAAGGTTAAGAAACTTTGGATACAGAGTCCTTCATTAAATACAGAATAAATATTTTGTAAATTAAACACTTGGAGTCTTACGCTATACCCTATACGTTATGTATGATTTATCATCGTCATCAACATTTCTTCATGGCTCTATTGACAGTTGGAACACAATAGTAATGTGAAAATAGAACAATATTATAATGTGGCAGCTGTTACAGTCGGGTCAATTTAATAGGCCACATTTGACATTTCATTAAAATTCCTCAACTAACCTTGTAATGGCGGACATAAAATATTCAATATTTTTTTAGTTTGGAAATGCACAAATGGCCGTTGTTACAATGTTGCGTTTAGTGAAGTCTATACGTAAGTGATGTCCCTCAAAAAATCGAATGAATGCAATGATTATTTGTGAAGGGATTATTCACCATGAATTAATAGACAAATTTTTATTAAAATAAAACATGTTATTCTTTTGTTTCATAATAAAAAACAATAATAACTTAATAAACAGAGAAATAATTGATATTAAAAAAAATTTAAGGCAATTAAACTCGTAAAATATATTAATACAGTACCTATTAAAAAAGAGCGTATTCCCATTTAAAAGGCCGGCAACACATCTGTTGTTGTGTCAAGATTGTTCCTACCTACATGTTTTTCGTTTTTTCAAATTTTACTGTACATTTATCTTACGCTCATACGGTGAAGGAAAACATCGTGCGAAAAACTGGAAGGTATATATAGTCATCCAATCCGCACTAGGCCAGCATGGTTGACTAAGGTCCAATCATAGGGTAGGCTCGAGCTCAACAGCGGACGCGCACCGCCCCGTTCTGGAGGCGGGAGCGTTAGTTCAAGCCGATAGGGTCCCAGGCCTTCCGCCCGACCAAAGGCTGTAGGTAGTGTTTAGTTGGTAGGCTGGCCTTCTGCTGGAGTCCAACATAACCATCCGCCGTAGACCGGTTGCGGGTGGTATCCGGTGCGAGGTCGTCCGAGCACCAGGGGGTTGTCAATAGCGACCACTGTGGTGGCGCGCCCCCTATGAGGATTCACTACCGTCCCCCGTGGGAAAAAAAAAAAAAAAAAAAAAAAAGAACATCTGTTGTTGCGGGCAGCGATAATCACTTACCATCAAGTAATCCATTTGCTCGTTTGCCTATTACAGTTATTGTGGAAAAGTACTTTTTTTATAAGATAGGGATCTTATAAAAAAAGTACTTTTCCATAATAACTGTATTCGCTTCACATATGTTTGAAGTAAATATCGATTTTTTCACCATAATCGGAGTGTTTAAGCAGGTCACTTCACTATGAACAAATGTCAAATGTGGCCTATTAAATTGACCCGACTGTAGTTGAAAGCAATTTGCCCTAGAGCTGAAAAAATTACTTTCAACTCCTGCTTAGGTAACTTAAGATCTTCAGGGACGTTCCGTCACGCTAGGAAGTAAAAAGTAATTGATTTTTGAATTACCTTCTGGCAACTGAAATAAGCTCACACAGACAAACAAGCATAATAACAAAGCATAATTTTATTACCCAAAAAAAAAATCTATGATATTAATAAATGGTTTCATATTGTGGATTGTGGCATTGTTGAAATTAAAATTGATTTTTTTTTGTTTGTTTACAATAAAGGGCATTTTTGTTGTCTTTAGTTTTGTTGAAAAGATGGCGTCCTTTTGCTTTGCTCAATTTACTCTACTTTGTACATAGACTCTCCGCTAATTGGTTTTGCTAATCTTTGGTTGTGAAAAAAATTGTTACCTATTCAATTTCTAAATCTATGGATCTTTATAGATTTATGGACCACAACCTCGGGGAAGTATTAGCTCTGTTTAGTCCCTTGTAATAAAATCTATTAAATGACGCCTTTCTTGTCTTGTAAATTATTTTATTCTAGCAGCTTCTGACACTCAACAGAGATAATGATGTTGAAAATGGTAGGGTCGTAAAGGTTGCTTGGTTGGATGGTACAGAGCAACGCAACTAGTACAGGTTAACAAAGAGAACTGCTACCCTAAAACAGGATGAGTGAGAATAAAATGCTAATTATATTTTTATAGTCTATTCGTGTGAATAACAGTAGAATAGAAGATTATACAGTATAAGGTATTATAATAGATTATACAATGATATCCAAATTGACTAAGATTTTTTGCCTTTATTGGCTAGGAGCTTAATAAATAATAAAAAAAATTCACCGCAATGATACTTGACATCCAGATAACTAAGGAAAAAGCTTCACTCGACTACTTTTGTTTGGTGGTTCTTGAACTCATTGCTATAAGCAATTTAACAGGCGTTATCACAAAGAAAAGATAATCGTCTTAGACCAAGAAGTAATCTTTCCGTTTATGTTATTTTTGATTAGATTTTGTTAATATTTCTAAATTGGAGATGTTCGTGATATTTTAAATGACTTAATATACACTTAAGTATTATTAACTTGTGCAAGAAAATAAAATCACAGTGTGCAACTATGTATATCTAACTTAAACATTGTAAAACTACCTACATTTCTATAAATATGGAACACAATAAACGTTAATACATTTTTTATTTTAATAATTGCACAGGATAAACACTGTATACATTTTTAGAAATACATGAATAAATTATATTTGAGATCTACACAAAGACCAGCTTATAATATATATTTATATAACAATATGTAGTAATTCAAAGATTTCACGAAAGAGTTTATTTCAAATAAGTAATAAGGAATGTAACTATCGAATAAATTAAAAAGAAGACTGACTTTTTATGATACAACTTATAATAAATTTGCTTAAAAATATATTATACACTTTCAATTTATAATTCCTCGATAAAATAAATAGTCAATATTTTTATCAAATGTCACATTCTAATACTAACGTCATGATTTCTTGTAAAGTTGAGCTAATTCTTTAAAGTCGAAAGTAAAATTAGGAATACTTCTGGAACTACAAGTTTAGGTGATTACTTAAACGTAAGTTACGAAGAAACTTTCGGAAGTCCAGCAGTTGTTAGTTCCTGTAAAGAAAAAATATTTGTGAATAAATTATGTCCAGTCCATGACATTTTTCTATATATGCCGCATATTATTAATATACTATGTATTATTTAAAAACTGACCCCGCTTTGCATGTATACACTTATCTTTTGAGTTTTACGAAATTATTTGTAAATAAAACAGATCATATATAGAAAGTACGCGTAAACATAGTATCACAGTGAGGAATGACATCTTCCCTTTCTCGCTATTGGTAGTCGTATTTAAATGAAATTACACCGACTGGCAGAATTTGAATGATATAGTTTCGACGCGCTCGTGTGATAGGGCGTCTCGACCAGAATGATGTATCGACTAAACTCAACTTGAGTACCAACGACCGACGAGGTTCTAATGACCTTATGGATTGACATTAAAACGAAAACTGGATGGAGCCTCAAGAGAAGGCGCGAACAACGTTGCCCTATAAAAGTGAGCATATGCGCTAAAAGAGGCGTGGTACACCCATGAGAGTGAATTGCTTATCGAAGAAGATATGTTATTTTGCTACTGATTAAAAATTTGATGTATGAATTATCAATAGATGGACATTTATCCGATAATATTTTTCATTCATATGCATATTTACAAAACTTCTATATGAAAAGGAAACATCACGATGAGCAAAGATTAGACGAGAATGTTGAGTTATTGATGTTGCTTACTTCAGATCTTTGATGTAGACTTTGGCCAGGAGATGCGGCGGCGACGGCTGCGGCGCGTATGACAGATCGGCATATGGCACCTCGTACACGCTGCGGTAGCCGAGCCGCTCGGCTGCCGCCGCGGAAAACGCTGAGGTCGTGTCCATGCGCATTGCAAGCGCACCTGCTTCTTTGGCTAATCTCCTGCAACGATCAATCGATTAGTAAAAGGATACAGTGGAGATTAGTACCTAATGTGAATGTTGTGACGTAACGTCTTTTTGATTTTTCTAGGAAAATACTAGGTGTAGCGGGGCAGTCCGTTCCGGTATTAAATAAAATATAGGCACATCACCTAGACCAATCGGTGTGCCTATTACGGTTACGTAACGGTGATAGTTTGCCTTGTCATTTATTAAATGACAAGGAAAAATGACTACCACCGTAAGCGATTTAAAATTCATTGCTTGATTTTAAGTTGACAAAATGGCAAAATTTGTATATTAACCAGCAATGTGTTTTAAATCACTTACAGTGATATTTATTTTTACTTGGCATTTGATTAACATAATAGTGGTCTAGGCAAGTCTGGGCTAGGGCAAAATGGTTTCAGCATTAATTAGAAATACGTGCAGATTCTGGATTGAGTTCATAACTGAAGTATTGTGTCCGATATGTGCGACTTAAACGAGGCTTATAAAGAGCATTTTGCCTGTGCCCCCTTTTTTTTTTCTTTTTTTTTTTTTTCCCTGAGGAAAATGCATTAAATTGCATACCCCGGCTGTGGCGAGCCGGCGGTTATGTGGGGCTCTCCTCCCCAGAAGGGGGAGGCCTACCCACTAAAAACCTCAGGGATGGCCTTCCTCAGGCATGTAGGGAGCCCCCGGGAACACAAAGGGCACTTCCGGGAACCCCCAGCCTCCGCTCCCCTCTTTAGAGGGGAGCCCTCCTCGGGGGAGGCTACCACCTCCCCCGGTCCCCTCCACCGACGACGCCCCCCGGCCACGGAAGGGGCGTGGTCCATCCCGGGTCGCCGTAACGGTCGCGACTTCCTCGCGCCCGCCGGCGACCCGCGGCGGCGCCGCAGCTGTGCTACCGAGCCCGGCGCCGCCTCCTTCGAGCGGGATCGGCCATCTCCCGACCCCGCTCGGCGGCCTCCTTCTGGAGCATTACTGCTTCACAGAAGGAGGCCACAGCCCTCCAACCTCCCTCGTCCGCCAGCATTGCCGCAATCAATGCCGGCGGAGACAGATCTCGCCCGATCTCTGCGACCAAGACTCGGCGCTTTGCCTGTGCCCCTAGCATTGCAGATGCCCATAATTACTATTTGCTGTTCTGTCAACAATGGCAATTTAATAATCTTAAAATGCGATTAAAGATAGCATTTATAAAGAGGTTACATATTCGTAGTTTCTACCGTTACCTAATGAAGGAATGAATTTGTGAGTTCTGTATCAGCCTTTCTAACCAACTTAAGCCTTAATCACCGCTAACAGCAGCTGCATCGATATCTAATCGAAACAACAATTTTATTAAATTTACTCATTTATAGTATTACCGACTCAAGTATCATACTGAAAAATGCGTATTCTAATATTTTGAAAGGTGTAAAATTCAAAGAACTAAGACAACGCAGACTCAGAGGATAATTTGTCAGTGGATAGGCTCCACATACACCAGGAAAGCCTTGCACACGTTCGCTCATTAGGTATCGGCAGCTGTGATACGTTTAACCTTTCAATTTTTAAAAAGTCAATAGGTAAACTGCTAATCGTGATCCCTGCTCGAAATCTGGAATTCCTTGAGATTGTGACATCAGGTTTTCTTAGCTTTTGAGCTAAAGTTTAGCCAGTTGGTGTTTATTCTTAACTATTTGGGTAGAGTAAATCTCGATAATTTTTTTTAAATAATGCTTCAAGATTCTTGAAATAATGTTAAAATTGTTTGTATATTGTTATTATATGGCTCAGATTGTTTCCTACAATTATTATGTGAGCAATGTAGAAATGGATAGCGCGGCGTAGTGTTAATTCAACGCCTGCAAAAGTTGCAGCGACAACTTAAATCTATAATGTGTGGGTAAACTAAAGACATCCTACAGAGTAAATAATCATTGCATTGCGTTTTTTTAAATTAGAGTTGTAAACTCAGATACTAAGAGTGTTCATATGCAGATATTGAAATTGCTATTCACCGGGATTCATTAGGAAGAATTTAAACATTTTGGATGTGAATCGGTTATTCATTACTGCCATGTTCTTCCGTGTTTGAGGCTATTATAAAAACTTCTTAAAACTAGTAACTAACTAACAGTAGCAACAAGGAAATAATTATCTTTTGATCACGCATGTGTCATACTCAGACTATAATTTTAAGATGACATTTTTTGGGACGTGAAAGGTACAATCAAGATAATTGCAGCCAGTTTTTAAGGCAAAAGTTCCAATGCTTATTTCAAGAAATCTTCCACTTGAAGTCCTCGTTATTATAATTATTTCAGTCGAGAGACGCTGTTGCATATAGACCTTTCCCCATGAAGATTGGTTCTGCGCTGTTAAAATCTAGCATGTTCCTACAGTTTTACTTTGCTCTTCTTTGTGTTTAATACCAGGAGACCTATTTTTGAATTACGAATGCGACTTAGAAATCACCGATGTGACTAATAAAATCACCGATTTTCAATAAATGTATATAATAACCGCAATTTTTAATAATAACATTCATATATATATACCTATAACTATATAAATATGTATATGAATGTAGCATATATATATGATATTATATATATATATAAAATAACCATAATGGTTAAGCCGACAATAACCGGCAGCGGTACATTCTGCGTGGAACCGAACTTTTACATTTATGTGTGTACTTTATCTATGTTGGCAGTTCTGCGATCGACATTCAAAAATTGAATGTTTAGGAATCCGTGACCTCAAAGTCAATGTCAAAGTCAAACGAAATCACCGCTGACTATATAGTCAGCGGTGATTTCGAAATCGCATTCGTAATTCAAAAATAGGTCTCCAGCACTGGGATTTCCTTAATATACTTGCAAGTCTACAATCCATCCACTGTAACGTATATTATCTTACAACCAACATGCACCTCTTACTGTCATTTAAGGATTACGATTCTCTGAGCAATGTTGGGGACCTTGTTTTTCGCGAATTTTATCATTTTTATTCAACTAACTCGCCTAACTCTCAGTTAGGGTGACATTGAGATATCTATAAAGGTCAATTTCACATGTTGCTTATGGCGTAAGGTATAGATAACCATGTGACCATTGACCTCTTTTGGACATTTGGGGCATCAAATACTTCAAGTTGTACTGTGTATGTATATAGATATAGTCCGCTTAATTTTTTTTTTAACTTGGTCATCAAACTCGTGTTTATTTTTTGAAACATTTGTATATAAAATCTAGCGATTATATTAGAACTAGATTTAAAAAAAATTGTGTTTGTTTTAAATATTATTTACAAGTAACATATTTCATATGTAACCTGATATCGTTTGTAATACAAAATGCCTCGAAGACTACAATTTGACCATCAAATTTTGGCATTACTCGCCAGTCACAACACAAAATAACATCAGCTTAAATATAATTAGGAATGAAATGCCAATTATTACCTATCAAGCTTCAAAAGATTCTTATTTCAGAATTTCTAAGTTGCCCTATATGCCCATTCATATTGCTCGAGTTTTACTTTTGATAGCCAGAACTGTGGTAGAACTAGTCAAAATGTCTTGAAATCAGAGTTGTTTTAAAACAATGTGTTAGATATTTTAAAACGAAAACTAATTAATATTATATTAATTAGTAATAATTATTATATTATTATTATTATTGGCATATATTTAATAATTACTTAATATACAATAACGTAATATTTTCTAATAGACTTCTGAATGGTATTTTTCGTAATTGTTTGCTTACGTTGTTGTTACAGATTTTGAAAGTACTTAGGTAAAAAATAAAATATTTTAAGCAGTTCGTATTAGTTTGTAAATACAACAACATTAGTGTTGTAAATACAACAATTAAACTTTACGATCATGACAGACTCATCGTTAACTCATTACACGGCTAGTTAATTGCCAACACTACAAAGTTATCTCTACAAATGTTATGAATGTTAGTATTTCTGATCATTACTCGTAAGTGTACGAAAGCTGTTCCTATAAAATGGTAGAAATTAATAAAAAGTGTTGTCGCATGGATATTGTAATGAATTAACATAATTAATAGATAAACAATTCCTCCTTTAGAAATATTTTATAAAAATTGCCAACTTGATTCAACGAGATTTTGACATGTTAAAGAATCAGTTAAAAAAAATCAAGTGAAATAGTAGATTGTTAACCGAGGGTGGAAAGAATCAATTCCCGAGGTATTTAGGCTATAGTCCGAGAAGGAATTGATTCTTTTACCCGTGTTAAATACTCTACTTTTCACTTCGAATATATGAGGAAAATAAAACATTGGTTGTTTATTTAATCTATTTATTGATAATATATGATAATATCAGTAGACCATCAGTAGGCAGAAAACAATTTGCCTCGTCTTTAATTGAATCTGGTGTCAATATTTCGGAATCGCTTGAACTCATTTTTAAAATTAAAATCTTAACTAGTATAAGAGATTATTTGAATTTTTTCAAATTCCGTCACAGATATATATAATAAATTCACATTCCGCCAATTTATGTCGACTGTTTAAATTTTAAATATGGAACTCACCGCGTGTTTGTTGCGGCTTATTCCGCTGGAAGTAGTTTGCGCTAAGTTCACACTGGCTGTTTAGAAACTCACATGGCGCAGCATTTTTTTTTATAGTTCACAGCTGACAGTTCGTAGCTGACATTCGTAGTTCTATTTTTAAAGTTCATTCCGGCTCTTGGGTGGGAAGTAAATTGTATGAGTTTTTCCCTCTCTATGTCGGGAAGCAGCATTTTCCACCCAATAATCAGATCAAAACAACATAACTTTCGAGTATGAGAAATGAAAAATATAAACCGTGACCTGTCCGATTTTGAAATTAATTTAACGAAAGCTATAGTTTTCATTTCTCATTTGGGGTTAGTACTGCTTTTACTCATAAAATGTCTATGTACCAATTTTTATTATAATCATAAATATATTCTTTTTTATACTTACGTAAATAACATCTAAATCATAAATTGTTCTGATACAATAATGTTTATTTATTTCAGCCAGCTGGTGCCCCCGACTTCGACTGTGTCATATTGTTGACTATTCACGCATTATCTTTATAAATTGTTAGCCTATGTTATTCTGATATTGCGATTACGATTCATTTGGTGGATGATGATGGTCCGAATAACATTATGTACTCTAAGAATCTCTATTAAATTGAATCGTAATTGAATTGTTAATCTTGTTAAAAGATGACACAAGGCTGTGACCAGAGTCAAGGTTTATTTATCCGAGCGCTTACATTGAGCTCCTTATAATTTACTATTATTAAGTAGGTAGCACACAGTGTTGTCAACATCTCATTACAACTAAGTAAAGTGCTTGCGCGCAACTAATTCACTACAGAACAATACGATAACACGTCAAGTAGCTTCAGCGTTTCATTGGTCTGGATAAATAGACTCATAGCGTTATGCAATTGTTACGACAATTATGACATGATGACGAGTGAAGGACTTTTATAAACACGTGCTCGTCAAGAAAATGGATACATTACTCATGTATTCCCTTGTTGAGCATTGAACGGTGCTGCAAAATTTTTATGGATAGAAATATAGTATGTATTAGCGGCTCCCTCCAAGCTGTGGTCAAACGAATATCAGCAGACTGACAGGAGCTGGACAGCCATGAGTCTTTATGCCGAGACCGTAATGGCACAAAAAGAAAAGGCGGAGAGAGACCGGGAGGCAGTCGCCGATACGGTCATTCGTAGAAGGGGAACCGGGAGGAGAAGGTCAAATTACATCCGCCAACTGGCCCCGCAGTAAGCACAGAGTAGAGATCTGTGCACAAGGAGCTGTGGCAGTGGATTGGGGAATCCATTGCCACTGATGGCTTGAAGAGGCGCGCGCAGTGTTCCAGCGCACCTTTTAGAAAGAGAGAAGGGGCCCTCACGGGTCTGCATCAATGGAGTCGCGATGAAGCGATACCATTGGTGGTCCTCATGACTTCCGGTAAATGAGGAGAAGGAACACGGCGGAGTTTTTAGTGGGTGCGAGCCCCATACTCCCCTCCTCCTCTCCTCTGGAGGAGGGATAGTGCGCCGGGGACCAACATCTTCCCCCGGGTATAGGCATTTTCTCCGCCTCAACAAAAAAAAATGTATCAGCGATACGTGCTTCGCTACGTATAAAGTGAAAGAATAAAAAATAATAATTTTAACATCAAATTCATTTAATCAAACAAAAAAAAATATTTTATTAATTGCTAGTTATTTTAATAACTAGCAAAAAAAATAAAATATTTTTTTAACTTAATACAAAATATTTGGATAAACTAATTATCGCTGACAATTTGCTTTTATCGAAAGCACGTCTAAAATGAAATGACCGCATGAATGACGTAACAATATGCTTGTACTGTCGACACTAAAAAAGTATCAATATTACAGCACAATCTTAAAAAATGTTTCAATTTGACACAAAAATCCCCATTAACAAAAATTACGCGCCATTTATTGATATCCTAATTTGTTACAAAAAAATGTGATAAATGTAGAACAGCTCGACCGAGTTTGTGCAAACTTTACATAAACCATCTACTAAATAGTCCGAAGAAAGTCTAAACAGTTGGTTTGGATAGGTGTGCTCGTTCTTGAGTTTTGAAATTACAACCAAAAGAGGCATTAATTATTATATATATAGACTAGCTGACCCGACAGACGTTGTCCTGTCCCACAGACTAAAAAACAAAATCTAGATGACCGTATTGTGAATCTAAACCATCCTCAAACCCCCTCAATACACACACAAATCTTCATCAAAATCGGTCCTGCCACTTAGGAGGAGTTCAATGACTAACACACGTACAGAAGATATATCTTAATTGATTTGGGAGAGCTATGCTTCGGCACGAATTGGGCCGTCTCAACCGGAGTGATACCACGGCCTCACAGTAAACCGGCGTAAAATAGCGCTTGCGCTGTGTTGCGCAGAGTCGAGTGAGGGTACCGGAGGAACCCTTATTCCCTTTTAAAAAGCCGGCAACGCATCTGTGGCTCCTTTGGTGTTGCGGGTGTCCAACGGTTATCGCTTACCATCAGGTGATCCGTTTGCTCGTTTGCTGCCCTACCCGATAAAATAAAAAACAACAATACAATTTATGACAATAAGTGTCCTGCGCAGACAAAAGTCGCAGGCTGCATGCAGGCGGCATGCAGGCCAGTACCTACATAAAATAATAAAAATCATTTACCCAATTTCAAAATGAGTAATGTACGTACAAATTATAAGTGGGTAGGTCAAAAATTAATCTTTTTTAAAGAGATCTTTTTAATGTGACTGTCCTCGCGCTAAATGGCACAGGCTTGGCTTAAAGTAATATGTTGCACTGAAATTAATTATTTTGATTGATAATACTGAACTACGATAAGCAGGCGCCCTCGACACGGTAGGAAATGGTTCCGAAGTTGCCTAGACAGGCACTGACCTACACTAAGCCTGCAGACCAAACAAACTGTAGATATTTATCATGCGACTAGGTTGCTAATCGCGTGCAATTTACTTACAATGGCAATCAATTATAGCCGTGGTCAATTTTACCGACAGGTCAATGCATATAATTAAAATTTGAAGTGAGTGTATATTTTTTATTGTTTGCAAATCATCTTAAGTGGATCTATACATATATGTTGATCTCGATTTTTATACCTATTTATGATATTTATGTTGATGCGTACAAAAAAAGGAACTCTTACGATAATTGGGGATGACGAAAAGTGACCACGTACGGCAAGAAATGTGTCAAAACGGTCTCTGTAACATTTGGTCAAGCTTCACGAATCGGCAAAATTCTATGGTGTGACCGGAAAGGCACTTTTGTATGAGCTTTACCATCGGGCAGAACCATCGATTCGAACGTTCACAGTTGAGACAAAACGGCCGGAAATTGTCACTAGAAAGTAGGTTTGGTTTTTTTTTTATCTTGATAACACACGTTTTATAATAATTAAAGAGTGAGCATAATACATGTAAATGTACACACAACAACATGTGTGCAAGTTTTACATGTACCTTGGTTACCTTGAGACAGCTCTTACGTCGCTCGTAATAGCGACAGTTTTCATAGTTCTTGTTACATATTGATGTGTATCTGCACCACTAGTTATTTTAATCTCTAAAACAAAACACATTTGACACATGCAAATGGGTACAGTCACAGACCTATTACAAATAGACTTGCAATCGTATCTTATGACAGGGACGAGAAACACGTATTATGGGTATAATAAGGACGCATAGGTTTATTTTTGTCCTTTTCAGCGTGTTCACTGTTTGGATGGTCTGACTGGCTGTATTAAGTAAATTCAACTGCATTAAGTGAAAAGACCCGTATTACAGAATGAGACTCACACTTAAATATCACTTAAGTACAATTGGAAAGGGATGGCGCTATGTTCATCAATAGTATCATTCCTTTCTAACTATACTAAAGCCGGGGTTTTTTTCCCTCTGAGAATCCTCATGGATACTAATGCAACCAAGTGCCACGGTAATTATGTCGGACTTCAAACCGATCGAGGCGGCTCGACCGGAATGACTTACTAAATTCAATCTGAAACTTGGCCTTAAGGCCCTACGGCTTGAACTCGCTTGACTATCTACCACCCTCATACGTAGGTTTGTTGCCATAATAGTAATCTAATTAGTATTGTTTTTTTTCGACAATTGAGGATTTAAGAAGTATTGAGGAGTCAGGTCAGAGTTCGCTTCCACCTATATAGCCTTACGTCTTATATCATGGCCTCAACAGGCGAGGTCAAGTGTTGTCCTATCGTAAATATGTCACTGTATTTCGCTATAATCACAGGTACACTGCAACTTTTAGAATATTACTCAGCTAATAATATAATCTTGACATATACAGAATGAAAGAAAAAATTGTAATATCCTATTAGGGATCAGAGCAGGTGCATACGGGTGCACACACGAACGCTAACAGTAAAAATTGAAAAGCATCCTTGACATTTGTTTCAGAGATAAAAAACCGACTGTGTCAGGTCTTACTTTATTCTCACCTTTCTTGTTACATGTCATTCATCTCTATACCATTTATATTTCTATACCATTCCAGTTTTTGCCCTCTTATCTTATCTATTACGAGAGTATTTTAAACTCTATTGAACATATTTATTCTTCATCTCATCTATTAACGTTACATTATCCATGCATCTTAAGATGCAGATCTATGCTAATAAGCCACACAGGATCTTCTCATACATCATCAGGCCTCCGACGCTTTTCTATAAAGGATTTATTAACAGATCTAAACTAATAATATGGTTTTATTTAGTGTGATTAATAAATCGTATTTAAAATCTTTTGAAGCATTCTTAAAGTGGAATCATATAACAATGGAGTCACGTTTACAATTTGACTTGAATAACATCTGCTTCTATAGAGATTTAGTCC
This sequence comes from Scirpophaga incertulas, assembly GCA_036419045.1. Lineage (NCBI taxonomy): Eukaryota > Metazoa > Arthropoda > Insecta > Lepidoptera > Crambidae > Scirpophaga > Scirpophaga incertulas. Next base: position 8,421,927 of record CM071644.1, read on the forward strand.
CTAGACCTCCTTATCAACCCGGTAATTACTAACCATGGAGGCGATTAAAATCGGTACAATACTAACTCTATCATGCCCTGGATACAAAGATAAACATAAATATAAAATTAACTTACCGGCCAGTTATCAACCGAAGGTAACTGTCAGTCAAGCGTTTGATCATAAAAACACCAGGTCAAAGACTAGACTATTTTAAAACCGATATATCTATAACAACACGTGACTGAACACTTCCTTGTTAGAGCTAACAATAGAATTAGATCCCGTTTCATCACGGAAGGCTGATTGAAAAAAAAACGCGGTTGATATCTTTCCATTTTTTGCGCGAGCGGTTCCACTCGTTTCTTGTTTAAGTTTTAAGCACGTGCTTAGTAATTTGGGTGATCTCAGACAACCGTTATGTGCCGATTTTGTTATGTAATGCTTGTTTGTAAATATTGATTGTACCATTTCTGAATAATTATACACAGTTTGGTTTTTGTCAATAGAAATAACTGCGGGAGTAAATTATAGTACTTTTGGAGCTCTTTTAAATTCTTACATTCTGCTAACCGCACTTTTCTCAGGGTGTAATGTGTAATAGTGTCTTGTATTCGGCCAAAGCCGAGCGTCGGTGGCGCTGTGGTCTCGGCACTGGTTTGTGCGCCGCATAGAATCGGGAGGCTCGTGATCTAATCCCCACCGTGTACCAATGTGTTTTTCGTTCCGAATTTCATATGTACATTTATCCGACGCTCCTACGGTGAAGGAAAACATCGTGAGGAAATGTGTCAAATGTGTACGTAGTCAACCAACCCGCACTGGGCCAGCGTTGTTGACTAAGGCCTAATCGCCCTAACGTAGTTAGGGTAGGCTCGAGCCCCTCGGTGGGGACGTATATGAGCTGTGATGATGAAATGAATCGGCCAAAAAGTATGCTCAGCCTTGATCTTATTTGCTGCTTCATACATGTAACATTCTTTCAACACTTTCCTTTGTACTTTTGTTTTGTTTTTTGTTTTTATCTTGTGTTAAAATTCAAAGTATTTGTAATTGTTTGTATTGATATAACAATAAATGAATTTAATTTGAACCAGCGTTTAAGCGGGAGATTTAATGCGCAACCACAACACATTTTCAGTTTCTTCTCTCATATAGTCCTATAGGACAGTTCACCAACGCGAATGTACACTATGACTAATATTTAGTTTGTCGTTAAAAAACTAATGCAGTTTCCATTTGACGCTGATTAAATAAAAACCGGCACGCTATACAGTTTTTAAATTTAGAAAACCGGTATTGAATCTTGTGTAACTGTTAGTTAACTGTTAATTTTTATTGTTTCACTATCATATTCACTCTCAAGTAGTTTCTAGTAAATATCAAAAACGAGCGAAGAGGATCACTCGTAGAAGACTTTACGTAGAAAATATTCAAAAATATGCATGTAGTTTTAGAAGTAGTTGGTAAGTGTTTATGGAGACAAATTATTTAACTTGAAATATGCATCAGCAAATATTAATTTTTATCTTGCTTTGGCAACGGAACTATATTTTGAGTCTTTTAAGAGACTTAAAAGTTCTGTCTGTTTAATATATAATGTTTATTTTGGGTCTCAAAAATAGTTTTCATAAGTTCCATTGCCAGATCAAGATAATAATTACTATTTGCTGAATAACCAATAAAGTTGACCAATTTACCAATTCACGATTGCGATTTGTCATAGTTTTAAGAGCATGTACGACTATATATGTCTAAGCAGTTGTATCTAGTTATTTTTTATAGTTAATTTGAAAAGTGGACATTCAAGGTAGGTGTATCCAGGAACAGAGCTATTAAAATATGCGAATAGTCAGCTGTGCAGATCAAATGACTTGTGTGCCTACAGCTTTTTGATACGCAGGTACCTATCTAAAAATAATATTTCCGGGTTCTGTAGTCAATCAAAGTTTTTGTTGAGATATGTGCAGGTTGTTTTTATGTAATAAGATCTATATTGTTGATTAATCGATTGATTGGGTCGCATTCTCTTTATTGATCACTATGAGATCGTAGACACGCGTGGAATAAGTGATCTCGTTTTTAAGATATATGCATTCCTCTTATATTGATCATAGTGTTGATCTCAACTGACAATTTTTATTAGATGATATTTATTATGCAGACTTGTTTATTCTTGTTTTCATTTTGATCTGACATATTTTTTTTATTTTTATCAAATACTTCTATATGTATATATAAATTCAGTTATATATTTTTGTTTAAACATATATTGTTAAGTATTTGTGTTAGTATCGAGTATTAATTACATTGTATCTGTGAACTATATAATTTTAATTTATTATAATGTTTAAAAAGATAAAAAATATATTATAATGTGGCTGTTTATAATATTTTGAAATATTTCCTTAATTTTGCTGTTATTGTGTAAGTGACATAAATTAAAAAGGTAAGTCTGGAAAATTTGCCTATGTGTAACCTATGTATATATAACCAGAACTTCGAGCCTCTGCCTGATTGTCCTGCCTTGATCGCATGATGCCCTGCAGCATTCCCACCGCTATTTTAATTCCCATTTTTAATGTTATTCTTTTTCAATCTTTTCAGTGTCTAATTTAGATTGAAAAGAAAACACTAATATTAATGAAAAGTTTTAAAAAACTTTTCTATTTTGTTTCCTTGGTTAGATTTTTGTAGTGTGTGTAATGTATTGTTCAGAATTAAATAACTCGAAGTTAATGGAAACAGTTTTATTGTGATTAATACTCAACAGTTCCAGTATCATTTTAATTAAAAATGACAGATATAGGCCAAGTATGAACTGAAGAGTGTGTACAATTAAGATGTTATGAGACGCATATTGCCATATTGGTCGAGTAGGTCACAACCGACTGCTAAAAACGGAGTCCTGGTTTCGATTCCGAGACGGGCAAAACCGTATAGAGTGCTAGTAAATATTAAAGAAGCGAATTGCTGTATGGTACTATCTACTAATTAGTGACTCCTTTCTTTTTTCGAAGGGAATTAAGTGAAATTACACCGTTCCCCTCCGTTGACCTGGCTGCGGAGTGTGTAGGGCTCTACTAACAAGAAAGGCCTTCCCACTAAAGCTCTCCGGTGTAATTTTTCCCTTTCGGTGCATGTTTCGGTGCATGGTAGGGTCCATTTTGTGATGCCACTACTGACGTGGTCGGGCTTGTCCAGCCATTTGGTCAGGCTTTCGCCAAGGGGGAATTGTATGAGAACACACGACAATTCGCAGACAGAGAATTATTACGGCGGTGTGTACGGAGCTAAACTACGCAAGTCTGATGGCAGCCTCATTAGTATCGTTAGAATTACTAATTAGTGACTCCTGGGCTCTGTATACGATACGGTCAAACCTTAAGTGTTGTCTGATTATGAAATATGTCAGTAGCAGCTATAGTATGGAGTCTAGAATTAGTATCTGGATGGCGGTATTAAGTTACAGCATTATATAAAATATATCAATATTTGTGAAGTTTTTATATACTTCTGGCAAATATATGATTGAAATTCTAGAATAGCAGTTATGGAAACGATGCCATTTATTTATCATTTTATTTACAACGTACGTAAGTCTTTATTGTTAAAGTTAAAAAAGTAGGCAAGTACTTTCCTATGAATGTGGTTATTGGAATAATGGAAATACGATAACATTGTTTGTTCTATGTACGTAATGGTATTCTACGGTATACTGGCATAACATAACATAATTAAACGGCAAGAAAGGCATATATAATATAGGCATGTTTTCAAATTATATTTTTATTAATTATATTATGTAATGGAAAGTGACTTCATAAATTATCAATATTGAAGTCATTTTCCAAATTGACGACTCTGTATCTATTTAATACAGGGAAAAAAAAGCCCGTGCTGAGTTTCTTGCCGGTTCTTCTCAGTACAAGGTCTCCCGCCGTAGATTTGCGAACTGATGACGTAGCTTTTCGACATTCACAAGTGCTTGTAACAGCCCAGACTGAATAAATGATTTTGAATTTGAATTTGGCAACAATAATACTCACAAAATCGTAGTGAAGCATTTGTGCATGCTGTGTTCTGATTTGAATCAAAACCTTACAAAATAAAAAGAAAGACAAGAAAAATAATTTTCAACATAAAATAAAATAACAGTTTACTTATACAAAAAACAAAGCTATATATTCGAAAGGTATTATTGTGCAGAAGATTACCTCAGTTTGTTGAATCAGCCTCAAACCATTTTTCCACCTAGTTACGTTTTTATTATTGAAAAACAGCAAAGCAATAAGTCGAGTGATTGATCAATCACCAAAAGCTAAATATACTAATATAACAAGTATACTATATAGGTATACTTAGTATAAAATTGTATAAAATACCCTTATCGAAGGGTTAAGTTTCGTATTCTGTCCATTACCGAAGAAAGAAATTCTGAGGATAACAATTATAATCTGCTTTCATAGTTAAAGAATTATTAATCGTCAAAGTTATCGTTAATGTTATTATACGATTAATGATTTTATGAATGGTGGATGAAAGATTAATAATATTTTATTTCTAACACTGACAAATATAAAATATTTACTAAATTATTTAAGTACTTGTCTTTTTAGCTTTAAGTTTTATGAATGAAATGAAATAAATATATAAATTTGAAATAAAATAAAAGATAAAACATATATAGCTGTAAATGTTTATGATATATTAATTTAATTATTAGAAATAAAATTATATTATTAAATGTTATTAAGGCTCCAAATTGACATATACAGAAATATATAATATTGTATTTAAAATTTTATAAATAGCATACATGTAGTTCTACTTTTTTTTTCTAGATATAAGAATAATAAACGCTGTAATAGTTAATCAAATAAATAAAAATAACTCAGGATTGATAGTCTCTCCAAAATTGCTGTGCCTTATCAAGGTCCATAATGGTACTAACAATTTATTTAACAACATATGAAACTTATGGTATGCAATAAAATTTTTGAATTTGAATTTGAATTTGAAGTTGCAAAATCTTTTTTGACTTTTTAATTAAATAATTTTTAAATAATGATTAGCTACCAAAACTATCACCAATAAAAACAATATTTATATGGCGTTAAGTAATATTAAAGAAAAACAAAATGAACAAATTATTATATATAGTAATAAGCGATTATAAGCGACCCTGACAGAAAACAGTTACGCTAATTTTCAATTGATCTGCAAGAACGAGAGGAATTTTCCATAACCTTGAAAAAGCGCAAATCTCAGACCTCCTCCAAAGCACTACACTACCCATCAGATTTTACTCTAGTTTTTATTGCAATCTAGAATTTAATTATTAATTATATTAATACTTTTCTTTTTTGTATATTATTTATGTGTATTGGTAAGAATATTTGTGTTTCGACTAAAGGTAATTATAGATATATTTTTCATTAGTTCAGAACTCAGAATGAACTAAAATTGTATAGGTATTTAGATTGAAATATTTTTTTTCTTTCAATTTTATTTCGTAATACATATATAGTTTTGTATTACAAACAGATTCAATTGCAAGAACAGCAACGATTGAAACATTATGCCAGTTAGATCGAACGCGAATCATTTTGTCTAGGGCTCCCGTAGTCTGAAGGTAACATCAGTATGTGCTAAGTGGTGGGTGTATGACTCATACATACACATTAGCATGATTGTTCCTATATGCAGCAACGACATTGTGTTTTACATTGTGTCGTGTTAAATAATTATAATTTTTAATACTTACATAAAAATTAAAGTTGTTTTATTTTTACGTATTTTTTTAGTAATATAACTTGTTTCCATGCACACCGTGTATGAGGGTGGTTTTGTTAATCAACTTTTTCCACCATATAGTGTATACGATTTATATGACTTACTCAGTCTCCGCGCACAGGACCCTCATCAGCCCTCTGCCACGCCACGCTGAATCAGTAGACGCGATTCTCACTTCGACAACCTTGTCACAAGTGGGTGTCACCTTCTCCCAGATTTTCGCTTCGCGGTCCAGATGACCGAGGACTTTGAGGATGCATCTGAACTTTGGGTCTGGGCAGTCTTCAGATTTGTCAGTGTAATCAGCCTCCTGTGAATAGAATAATATTTTTTTTTTACATATACAACAAGAATTTATGTTTTAGTTTATTTTAATATCCAAGTTTTAATATATTTATTTTTTTTCATGTCTTGTTTCTCTCTTTATATGGGAAGAATTTTCTAAGATGTAAACAGCTTCTTTCTAATCATGTTTCATTCAGTATACTTTCGATACATGGTTAATTAATTACTGTGCAATTAAACGATTATTATCTAGATGAGAACCATTTGTATCTAGACAATAAAAACACTTATAATTTTATTAAATAAAATACAATTATATTACTCAGAGACAAGGTTCTATCGAGAGTCTTCAACAAGGTAATATTAACTTATAACGTAAAAAATATGTCGCCATCTAAGCAACGAAGAACCTGGAAACTAAAATATCTGTACCAATCGATTGGAATTAAGGATTCAGGAGCACGTGTATAGGTCGGCGTTCACTTACTAAAGGAAAAGGACGGCGACAAGTGTTTTTTCAAAAAGCGGTAAATCAGTGTTATTGTGAATATTAAAATTATTTAACGTATTAAATCAACGTATTTACATTTCCCAAGTGCTCGCAAGTTTTTTTGGTGTTAAATATATAATTAAATAAATATTATAAATAATTTATGTGTTAACCGATGATTATTACAGAATAGTATACATATTCTGTAATAATCATCGGTTAACACATAAATTATTTATAATATTTATTTAAAAACTACGTTGTTCACTTTAGTGTAACATTGATTTATTTGATTTGGAATTTATTGGAATGAAAAAATTACCTACGCTACAATTTATAGGAGCATTAATGGAAAATTTACAAAACAATACTTTACTAGAAAACAAATAAAATTACGCTCACCTGTAAATATCTCTATTTTTTTACACATTTTTGATTATTTGCATATTTATGAGACTTCATTTTATAATTAAACGGACTTTGTAAATTTTGTGGAATTTTAGTTCAGCTTATTAAGTTATTATTGCGCGTAAACAAAAAGAAACTAATTGTAACATAAAACTAAGGATTAGTTACACTAAACGCATTAATCAATAGAGCACACCAGGTAATAGACCGTGACCCCTTCCTTTCGGTCCTTGATAGTTCTTGCTTACATCAGATGTAATTTGTTTGACACAGGCGTAATAAAAGTTTAATGACACATTCTGCGGTATTATTGTGTAGATACCATGCTGTTTCAAGTATCTATTAACTGTCATTCTTAATTAGATCATGACAAAACTGATAAGCTTTAGGGACACAATACCGCAAAAGTTTTTGTTTTTACTTAGATGGTACAAGAAGTAGAAGAAGTTGTTAAAGAGCGTCGGTGTACATATACTGTGTATGATTAAAATAGGAAAGTTACCCTGCCACGTGCTAATGAGTTTTCATTTTTTTTATTTTAAATTTACATTTATCTGACGCTCCTATTATCATACATTTATCGATGAAGCAAAACATCGGCGGCCACCTGGATTCACTTGCGAAGCAATTCGGGGAGAACAAAGGTGTATGTGACGTTGACCAATGACACATGCTTTGACTAAGGCCTAATCCCCCTTACGTAAGGGTAAGTCGGTGCCCGACGGTGGAGGCGCATATGAGTTGTAATGATGAAGACTTAGATGCTTCATTTTTTACCAACTTATAGTGATTACTAGAGATCGGATAATCGGATGCATATTTACCTAAAGTTAATTTTTGGCTCACAAATTATGGAAGCGGCTTTTTAAAATACATTTTGTTAAATAAAAATCCCGGGAAAATACGGGACTGCAAATTTAACGTAGTGATATTGTTTGAAAATTACTAAATTAGCATGTGGTATTTATTTTCAAAAGACCGAGACTCCGGGTTCATTTATACAACTATGCATACGTATTTACATGAAGTTTAGTTTCAGTTCCCCGTGCGATTTATGAATGTACGATTTATTACATGAAGAGTGTTATACGAAAGTAGTGAGCAAGTTTGACTAAAACAATAATCAATTAAATAATTGAATAAAAAAACAGAAATGGTGCCCGGGCGTAATTCCGCAATCCCGGGATTTTTATTTAACAAAACAATAAAAAGCCGTTTCCATACTTTGTCTTAAACTAACTTTAGGTAAATATGCATCCGATTATCCGATCTCTAGTGATTACAGATTTAAACATACGGATCTGCTTCATAGTACAGAATATAAATTTCTCCTGGATTAACTAGAAGCTCACATAACAATTTATCTGAAACCGACGAAATAAACTGTTAAATTTGTTTTACATATTAGTATCAGATATTAGATAGCAGTTACCCGATACTTTGTCGTATATCGATAACTTCAAAAGATTTTTTCGATAGTGTTATGGTTCGTATACTTTTCCAAGGAGGGAAAATATAACCAGCCTAGCCCTGTGTTGGTTGAATTTACATAAATGTTTTCAGTTTCTTCACAGTTGTATGCCGATTACCTCACAGTGTTTACCTTTACCATAACAGCGTACAATAAATAGTTGATTAAATGTTCACGAGAAACATACTCGGACGATTGACCCAAGACTTCCAATAGGGTCAGTGCAGACACCAGTTAAGTGATAGTAATGGGTTACTCGTATTGCCTAACCATCAACAATTTATCAAAACATATGTGACAAGAACGCTAACACATAGAACGCGAGGAGAGTATCCATATTAAGTTTCTGAACATGTGCCAACTATGCAACGACATATGGCAGTCGGTCTGATCCTTAACGGTGCAACACAAAGCCTAATTAAAATACTGATCCAATTGTGGTTTCCGAGCGACACCTGCGCGGAAGTGGTCGGTACCTATGTAATCACAGTTTATTAAAACCGCTTATAATGATAGTTTAGCAAAATCAGTGTATTGAGCTAAAACATTTTTTAACACCTTTCCTCGTAAAGCTGATGTAATTCCACCGGTTTTAAATATCTAAAGCGGGTCATAAAAAACGCGTGTGTAACCAAAGCAAATAGTTAAGTTATAGTCCATACAAATTCCATAACAGTATTATTTGCCATTTCGCGCGCTGTTGCTATTCAAATTTCGAACTAATCGCCGCACGGCGCCAGCCAGTAGGCAGCGCTAGCGCGCTGTTAAAATAGCGGAAGGCAACAGTGTGCATTCACAGATTGAATTTATTTAAATGTTTTTTTTTCTGTTTCCTCGCAAATATGTTAAAAAACGTCATACTGATATACGTGCGTATTGGTTATAACATCGCTCAATTACGCCTCATCTTCGGCTCGGGCTGAAATTCCGCCTCACATGTTATAATCATCATAACGCACTAATATCGTAATGTACTATACCTTATTCTTCTTTTACAATCCAATTGTGACATTTAATGTAAAGTTGATCTCCATGAGATACAATTTATCAGTTAATGACTTGTCTCACTTAGTCTATTACGTTCGAGATATATTTGAATTATTATGAAAAACGTAAAATAAATTAATTGATAGCTCAAGAGTATAAATTAAGATACTTTAAATAATTGATTAAATATAAAATATACACGTTTATTTATTCTTTAAATTAGCTCGCGCGTCTTTTTTATAATGCTGCCAGAAATTATTTCGTACAACGCAGATTTTTTGGTGTGTATTTACTATTTGTTTGACTTATTGTAAGAATACTCGTAACCATCATATTCAGAACTTTAATTTAGGTATACATTTATACATGGCGAGTGATCATAAAATTGGTTGATCTCCCAAGATAAATAAAAAAAAGTTTAATGGAATTCAGCTAAGAATCTTCTTTAACAATATCGAAATAAGCTATATAATATTAACAATAATTGTAGAATATTACCTCTCTCTTGACTAGTCCGTTGATGACTAGACCCACGAAGTTTCCGTTGTCATCTACTGCGACAACAGAGAGACCCTGGTCGATAGAGCTAGCAGAATATTCCTCGAGCTCGTAGCACCTGGACTCGGGCGTCTCCAGCAGGTTCACAGCCGAGTTCATCGGTTCATCGCGGAAGAAAAATCTGGAAATACTATGACCGTCACGGTACTGGACTCAGTGATTTCAGCCACAAATTGTGTCTTTACAATGATGATAGGTTTTATTCTATGCAAGAAAGGCTGGCAGTTAGGCATATCATGAGTTTTATTTTTTTGCAAATGATATCGACAGCGTAAATATAATATTAAATATTACGAAATTAAAAACAAATATTAAAATTTATGTTTGATTTGTTTTGATTACTAAATTAGCTGAAATATACTATCGAAACCAGTCCGCTATGGACCAGCGTGGTTGAAAAAAGAAAAAAGGTAGCTTAAAATTACGAGTGAAATAAAGTAATAATCTGTAGCATGTTGACGTATAAAGGTCAAACTTGACATTTACCTTACGAAAACTGCCGCTATTACAAGGAATATAAGAGCTATTTCAAAGTCAACATGTAAAATCTTACGCGTTACTGTATGTACAACTGACATAGCTTAAAGACATCATTGTTAGTTATTTCATGTACATAACCAAGAATACATATAAGACGCGACAATAATTCATACTACGAAATAATACGTCTACGAAACGGCTACGAAAGCGACGAACACATTTTTGGCTGTTATGAGTCACGAAGCTACAGCGCAAGTGACACTCGCATCGGACGTTTCTTTTTTATACATTCCATTATCTAATGGTAGAGATATTTAAAATATATATTTCTTTCTAAACAAAATCCATACATACATTAATTGGTTTACTATGTTATATTTTACAATAAATTGTTTTTTGGTCTGTCATAATAGAATGGCACGTACTGAGAGACCTTTTAAATTATTTTTCAATTTTAACAAACGTCAAAAAGGGCGAGATCAACAATTTGAATATATATTTTTTTCTCTTGTTACGTGATTATTCTGCTAATGATTAATTGATTTTGGTGATTCGTTTTCAGTTTGGTAGGTCATATTTCACAGTTGTCCCATAGAAATTTTATTGACTTTGATTCGAAGGAAATTAAAACATAATAAATATTTAAATTATAAAATTAGCTTCATAACTGTACCTATAATACAATGGTTATACAGACCGTTCAGTCTTTTTTATGATGCGGCAAACTTTTTATTGTTTAACTGTCAACTACCAAAGACTCCAAATTCCAAAGTGATAATTAACTAATGGTTTATTTCATAGTCTCTTTTACTTGCCTTTTCTTCTATTTATATAGGTATTCTGCTATTCTAGAGTCATAAATGATTTAACTTTTACGACTTTTTTCTGTATTTGATATAGGTATATTAATATATGTGGTGGATTATCAACGGTATTAAATATCATAAGTTTTTTTGTGAATAATAAATTCTGAAGAAGTTGTTAGATATTCTAGTAATATACAAGTTATTGCGCGCCTTTACCGCATACGATAGTATTAAAAAAATCAACAACATATTCAATAAGTCACGATAAGAAGACTTCTTGTGCATGCTAAGGCTCACTCGTAATAAGTCTGAATTTCAATACAAAACGCAATCCGAAAAAGCGCAAAAGTTCACCGCATTCTAGAAAAGAAAAATACTTTGTAAATGTTTTCAGTTGGGTAACACCGCGCCACTGCCGTCTTAAACTAAACTGGGGCCCTTGGGCACATAAGAATTTGCAGGCCCTTTTGGAAAATATTAAACGCGAATTATTCTAACATTTTAAAAATAAGTTATGCTCGCTAAATAAGTTATGATCGCGCCATCTCGTGGTTGGAATACTGCAATAAAATAACGTTACTGATTAAGTAATTTCTATGCTAGCGCTTCAGTTGTTGGAATCCCGAACTACAAATCCTTTGTAGATATAATGGCGTAAATATTGATATAATGGCGTAGTATACGTCACGTAAATACCTTCTTATAAAGTTACTAATTTGCGAAAAACAGTAATTTCTAATGTGTCTATGTGTGAGAGAAATTGTAGGACTTTCGGGCCCCACTTGAGAATGGGGGTCCTGGGCACGGGCCCCATGTGCCCTTATTGTAAAGACCGTATTGACCGCGCCCTTGCCTATGACTTTAACTAGGAAGGTACTGTTAAAATGCATATTTTATATACTTAGTTCCGCTATACGACCTATTACAGAAATACCAATAGGTTATTGGTTATTATAATCGATAATTATAGATAAACTCCTTTATCATAGCAACGGCCTGTAGCTATAAATATTCTAGAAACATGGTCATTTAAGTACTTATATCACGTTTAGTTTTATGGAATTATTCAAACGAACAACAATCCGATAGTGCAGGAAGCTGGCTCTTTATTGTATCAATATTTATATAGGGTTAATTCGTGATTACCTTCCGTATTATTGGATATTTGTTCTGGTTTCCGTACTTGGTACGCAGTTACAACTACATAACATTGGAAGGTATCAAACTAAGGTGCAAGGAAATCGAATCACAGGGTATTTTTCCTATTAACAGGAAACCGTAGGGAGACTGTGTACCAAAATAGTCTGCTCATAAAAAGGATATAATATGTAAATATTATTATATGTAATAGTATAAACTATTACATGTTTAACTTTTAATGTAATATTCACTATGTTTTATGAATGTAGTGTGATTTCGTACATACATTGTTTGTGATTGAGGGGAGCATGGAACATGTGCGCGCATTTTTGAAATAAGGATATTTGCATTATCTCCAGGATCTTATGTTCCTAAACTGCGCCGCATTTCGTATAATTATCATAATAAGACATCTCATTATAAGATGCTTCCTTCTGCCTCTAATGCATTCCTTAAATGTCCTTCTCAACTGTCATTCTGATACTGTACACTCCTTTTTTGTCCATTCGATTATAGAATACACTTCGAAAAAGGAGAAACTTCTTAAGCGGGTTTACTTTTAAAAATAAATTATGCAAGTTTTTCTTTGAGGAAAGCCTCCATCACACGATAGTAACAATGATTCTTTTGAGTTGGGAACTAATGCGTTCTTTTCTCTATTACCTGGAGAGAAAGTCGATAGCTTTCTGTTTATCATCTACAGTCAGTTTCCTGATGGTGTAACCGGGCACAGTCATCTTCCGCGGCCGAAGACCCAGCTCCGAGAGCTGCGCCGGCAGCTCGTCTGCCAACTGCAATAGAGAGGAATATTCTAGTAGATTTATATGTACGTGTAAATGTATTTGTATGTTGTTTGGACGTTGGCGTATTGGTAATTTCACGGACTATAGACAAAAATAATATGTTTCTCTGATTGATTTCTAAAAATGCATTAGACTGGCTTTTCCCTGAGAGATATAATACATATTATATTTCAAAATATACATTAATATATATAAGAAAGTATATAAGAAAGTAACCTTTAAACCGTGAGATATTGTTAACTATAAATGAAAAATACAAAGCAACTAAGACACAGGCTCTGGTGGATCTTTTTAAAAATTTCCGATATACACTTAATCTTTCAGGCCTGAATCTTCTTTCAACACTTTGGGATCAACATGACCGTACTGGCAAAGATAACATTATTTTTCTCAAATGTGAGCAGAATTTGCTTAATTTAGACTACGAGTTGGAGCTGACAATGTAAAGTGAACTTCAAATCTGGTGGTAGGGTACGCGAAGACAAGACGTAAGATATTAATATTTTCCACAAATTCTGCTCGATCGATTCTCAATCGATCGAGCCGATTTCATATTTTACTATATTACTGCGATAAGTCAGCATAAAATAATAGTATAGTGTTGTAATTTTACAATAGCTTAATTTTCTTATTTTTTGATGAATAACTAAAATTCATACTATAGAAAAATATTAATTATATATCTTACATGTCTAAATAATACATACCTCTTTTACCAGCGTCAGTGTATGCCTGAAGAGCGACTGCACTTATCATTATGAAATTGTTTTCGTGCTCCGCTCGCAACATGACACCTCTAAAGTGCATCAATGCCAAATGCGCCGGTATTATTTTCTTTGAGCCGACGTCAGCGGCTTGTGATTCAATTTGGTGTCGTGTCATCATTCTTGGCGATTCACAATTGTTTTGTTTGCTTAATGCATATGCCGCTACGCAGTTACTCAATGCAAAAGGGCAGCGACTGCTTGAAGTGTTTCATCGTCACAAAATGCTCAATAAGAGAATTCATACTATATTAGAATATAGTTACGATTACAATGTAACGACTTAAGTCTTTCGGCCATTTATGTTACATGTGGGATATAAGAAAAGAATCTTTTTCTAAAAAAATGTCATGTTGGAAAGTGGTTTGGTTTTTACATGACATATACATAGTAACAACAACATGACCAGAACATTATTAAACTATATATGAAGAGTCAGCACAGAGGTGCATTATACGTGAAATTAAGAAAAATTTGAAGAATTGTTATTTTTTCACATTTTCTTTCGATTTATTTATAATTCATCTCAAGCGCTATAGCGCACTCACACTCCACTGATAAAAACTCGACTTCATCGGACTTTTTATACTCATTAATAATAATTTAAACTATAAAAATAACAGCATAATTTCCATGATAGTAGAAACGAAATTATAGAAGCTTGGAGAATCAGGACCATCCACATTTTCGCCAGGATGAATATTACGAGACTTTATCATTTGTGACTTCAAATACATATACATATATGGTTTATTATTACAAGCTTTTATATTAGCTTCACTTGTAACTATGTAAGAAAATCTTGGAATCTTAATTTGACCCAATTCCTGGTCTCCGATTGAGCTGAAATTTTGCATGTACGTGTAAGTCGAATGACAATGCATGGTTATGTGTGTGACGTCATTCTAAATCCAACATGGCGTCATTACCAAGATGGCGGACCAATTATTATTTATAATGCACCCCTACAATATGGGTATCAAATGAAAGGTTTTGCTAAGCTTGGTTTTTTTGCCGGAAAATAAATTAAAAGTGTAAAAGTTTATTTTGAACTTTTTTGCGCATTTAAATAAAAGCTTGTTTTTAAAAAGTTTTTTTTACTTAAATTTTATTTTTAACAATTATCAACAACAAAATAATTTCAAAAAGGACTATCTTATCGAATTCTACTTATCGAAAGACTTATCAATATTATCCAAATATACTACATTTTTTAAACTAGGAGTGCTTAATACTGCTAAATATGCAAATATGATTAATCTTTTTTATTTCCTTTTTTAAATATGAAACATTGAATTTAATTTTTAAAAAAGTGCTTAGTACACCGGTTTTATGGTGTCGCCATCTCTGAGGACCCCCTTCCGTGTTCAAGTCGCGGTGAGTGTAGATTTTTGTGTGATGAATACGAGCATTTGTGCCTTAATCATGGTTGTTAATATATATTTACATGAAAAATATTTATCTATGTATAATATATGTATGTCTATCCGTTGCCCTAGATCTCATAGTACAAGTCCTATAGTGCTAGTACTATGGGAAGTAGTATACGAAGTAGTAGAAAATTAGAAATTATTTAGCGCCTTTAAAATGTTCGACTTATGCACACATTTGTCCATAAAGTACTTAGAGAACGAGTACTTTTTTAATGTTAATATTATTAATATTTTTTTACAAGCATTGTCCCATAAGTTATTAGTGTGGAAGTTCAATTAATAAGAACCTCATATTTCATAATTCGAATAACGAGTGATTCGATCTGCTCAGTATTACGTACTTATTAAGACGCTGTTTTGCTAAACAAACAGTGTTTATAAAGCTGAATGAGATTGTCATTGTTTCAATTGCAATTGCACAACTCTGAATCATCGTCTTCTAAATTGATCAATATTATATATACATTTCCAAATGCCGTTGTCAAATGTCAATGATCATTGTCAAAGCTTTACAATAATGGCGGCAATACATGTCGCTGGATAGGCTTCAGTACTACGAAAATATTAAGGATTATAAATTATATAATAGTAATACGATTATTTAACTCTCGCTATCAAATTGATTGAAACTAGTAGTAGATAGATAGTATATCAAAATCAAAAATTTATTCTTTTGATAGGATTTTTACAAATACTTTCGGCAAAGCCATTGGTTCACAAGACTATGATCGCACTTGTACTGGAAAGAACCGGCGAGAAAAACAGCAAGGGCACTCTCTCGTAGAAATCTCGATAGAAATTAAACCAACAAAAAACGTAAAGGTTGTTTGTGTCTGTGTCGGGAAAGTGCAAAATCATGGTGCAAAAATATTACGTCACTATCAATATTTGTTTTTTAATTTAATCAGTTTAATATGGTCAACATGTTATGGATTTTATTTCCGAAAGGTATATTTCAAAGATAAAATTGATTTTGTAGTTTAGTAGTTAATTTCACTTTGCAGTTGCAAGTGTAGTTTTACGCTAGAAATATTTCTTTCATATGGCAGTACACGATACCCCGAAGGCGAAGTCATGAGCTAATACCTAGTATATATTTTATGGACACAAATTTATTTAGAAACTAATTAAAAGCACTACAAACATTATTACAATAGACACCTAATTATTTGGTTTGGTACAACTAATTGTTGTTTTATTTTTGGTACAATTAGTATTACAGTACAGAAATCAATTTATTTCAGTAATGTCTCGAGCCCTTTGTACTAATCACGTTATTAGATCCGGCCTAGTTGCCTTGAATGGCTGCAAGGAGTGGCCTATCTGAACCTAGCCGTGTCTAAGTTGACACAGTGTTATGATAAATTGTTATGATATCAGTATAATGTCGACAATTGTTAGTCTCACGCCAATTAATAGCGCGGTAACAGATTAAATACGTTTATTTATATTAAGATGGATGTGTAATATTGACTAGGTGTAATTGATTTAGATATAGTACTTTAGTTCTTCATAGGTAGCAATTATAAAGGGAAGCCTTAAAACGCATATACTGATGTAATAATATACTGATGTATACTAAATACTGCTGTAATTTTCAACTATCGTCTGTACTCTTTGATAAGTACCAGAAGATCTGAAAATTCCTAACAACACTATTTTACGTACTTCCATTGTTAGGAATTTTGCGAAATTTTGATATTTTTAGGTACAAAAGAAAGTAACAGATGTTAATACATACATAGAAGAAACTTAAGTATATAATTTATAAAAAAATCTAATACATATATATGATATATAAAACACTACTACATAATAGCTCAATATCAAATCTGTGTGGAAACACAATAAAGTAAACAGGACTCCAAATCAGACTAGATGCTGACCTTGAAACTGCATTTATTGCCGATATAATATAAATTGTTTTCGTATTTCATCTATATGTTACGGGCAACTTAAGAAATCTGGTCCTTATGAATAATGATCGGCCTGTATCAATAAGGCCCATGTCTCATGGGCTATTTAATTAAAATTTCATCCCTAATCACTTTTCCCGGTCAGTATGAATAAGGGCAAATATGTTTTGGGCAAAATAATAAAAGAAATGAAATGAAATGTTTTTGTTTATTAACGATATAAAACTTCGAAATTCTCATAGGAAGAAACGTAAAAAACGATTTAGTACAAAAGAAATTAAACAATTTAACATAATAACATAGGTAAAGTAAGTAAGTAACATTACCCTTATTTTTATAGAATTTTGAGCAAAATGATAAAACACGTGAAAAGTATTTTTGCTTATCAATGAAATTAAACTTGCAACATTTTCATAGTAAGGAACATAAAAAACTATTTAACATAATAGTATAAAAGACATTTAACAATCAAATATAAAATTATGAAATTAAATAACATTACTAATTACTTTTCCTTTATTTTAATTAAAATATTTTTCAATAATCAAATGTTTTGGTAGGTACAATACTGAGATTAAATATTAAAAATCTGGATAAAATATCTTTCATGAACTGAAATTTCAAATAATGCAGTACTAATCTTTAAAATCTTAAGTTTGTAAAAGAAAATTTTATTACCTAAAAATTATTTATTTTTGCAAGTCGAGCTTTTATGACGTTTAGAATTGCATAGAATATTTGATTACTTGCATTTACAACGCTTAGAATAGCAGTCACCAGTGCAATTGCAATGGAAGAAGCCTTGTCCATCAGAATGCGTGTCTTTTCGAGCACATTCTCGTTGCTTACGTTGATTTTTTAAATGGACCACGGGCTGTCGGGCATTATAATATAGACCGTTCTAAGTAATAAAAATACTAAAATTATTCAAATAGTCCGAGGCTATTGGGAACGTTGCCCGTAACATATATACCATGACCTGCTGCAGACGATATTCAAGTTTACGTAAATTTTATCTATGTTGCATTCGCTTTAACTCACAATCCTAGGGTTTGCGTATGTCAATATTATAGTGTATGTAATGTGCGTTTGTCAATTTGCGTAAACGTTCACATGTGTTATTTTGCAAATACATTGTGCATTGATTTAATTTGATTTGATGCGAGTAAACCTGTGCTAGGCACCCGCATATATTGCGCTAAAAATTAAATAATTCAATTAGCATTATTCATCATTTCGTAAGGCGGCGACTGCTGGACATACATCTTCTCCAAGAGACTCAATACTGATTGGTACTGCGCCGCTAGCCCACAGCACTCTCCGAAGATCTTCACCACGACAGTCCATTTTATGAGAAGCCTACGCCGAGAAAGTATCCGCCCCAAGAGCTGTCAGTCTCGCGAGCAATGTGCCCTGTGCACTGCCATTTAACATTCGTAATTTATTGGTCCGTAGCTGTATATTTATTGTAAGCTTTGTATACCTAATTTATCGGCCGCATAGTATTGTTCTGAGGGCCAGTTCCACGAATAAACCGTAGTGGAACTGAGACTTAACTTCTACGTCAATACAATTCGGTAAAGTAAAGCTGCGGTAAAGCTTCCGGGACAGCCTTAAACCAGATAAAATTGTAGATTACCAGCTGTTTATAAATAATATTTTCACTTCAGTAGCTCAAACATGAAGGTTTTGCTGCTTAAAATCAGTGAGTAAAATCGATTTTTACTCACTAATGAGACAAAGCTAACCACAGATTATAGTAACCTATGTATAGTAACTAACTTTACGTTTAACTTTTAATTTGTTGTATAATTTTGAATTTAAATAAATGAGTTATTTTACAATATACTCATTCCTGTGTCTTATTTTATTTCCAAAGTAGGTATGATATTTGTTCTCGCTGCTGAAGTGAAAAGTTATGTGTGTCACACGAGAGCAAAGTTGTTTGCATATCGTGCCTTTGAATCCCTCGACACGCTCAGGATTCTACTCTAGAATCACTCGCTTCGCTCGTGATTCAAACAGAATCCTTCGCTTGCTCGGGACTCAAATCAGCACGCGCAGCAAACATCAACTTTGCTCACTTGTTGCACAAATAACTATTCTGTACATTTATATCACCTTTAATATGGGAATCTCCAATCAGATGGAAGGTTAGCATTACCCGTTGAATAGTTGACAGTTTTTATTTTTCTGTAAGAGATCCTCATGAATATATTGAAATATTTTTTCAATTAATTTATTATTTAGTTAATGGGTTTATGTAACTATTTTCAGTTAGCTTACATTAGCGTAATTTAAGCAAAATTTGTATGAATATTATCAAATATATTTTTGGATTTGTTTTTGTTCGTATTAAACATGTTGTGTGGGCCAAATAAACGTTTCTTTCCTTATCATTTATTTATAGAGTGTGCTAGGGACGAGCCCTTACGACAAGCTTTATCCTAGGTCTTTCCTCTTCTTCCATAACATTTTCAGCTCTATATTTATTACTTTTTTCTTCTTTCTTGCTTCCATTCTTTGTTCTTCAGACAGTGTGATGTAAATAATAATGTACATGGAATCAAAGTATTTACCTTACTGAATTAACCTTAAAGGCTATATGGCTATATAACGAAATAAATAAATATACTACTGCAAATGTCGCAGAGATTTTCAATAAAATTTTGCGATCTGATAAGTTGCACATAGCGCTCTATTCTAGGTCGCTTATAGAACAGGCCTTATGATTGATACAAAAGCCGTAATGTTTGCTTACGATTGTGACTGTGGCTTATTTCAAACGGACACTATTATGCATGTAAATGAATGAAATACTCCATCTTGTCGTAGGTTACAGCTGCACACCTTAACAATTGCTATGCCTAACGCTCTTGACATAGATACGTACAATTTTTATTGGTCACACAGATAAAATGGCCATTTGGTGTAGACTTTTGAAAATTAGATCTTGTAAACATAAAGATTTGTACAAAACTCTTTCAATCATGTAATTATTACGTTGATGTTCGGAGAATTTAGAAATATTATTCGCAACAAGGCATTTTCAACCTTGCGGGTATTAGGATAAAATAATGGAAGATACGCGCTTTTAACTATTTGGCCATGTACACCTTTTACGCTCATAGACAACGCATGACTTCCTCGTATCCATATTTACTTCGTCTCCAAGCTTACAAGCTCCGTGAAGTTGGGTGGTTACTTCATATCACGAATCCCGTTTCCGATTTCTGTAGTAGGTATATACGGCAGTCTGCGGCAATGGGATGCGTACCGAAGTTATAGAAGTCTTAAGCTTTTCAACTTATAGAAAAGGGTCTAATGCTAAACTTGAGTCTTTGAAATTTGTGTCTCTGTACTAATTTCTTACCATTTTTGTTTAGATTAACCAAGCTACAGCTTTTAAGTGTTAGCTAGCCATGCTATCCTGGTACATGCTGGTCGATTTTACACATACTTTTCGATTGGTTTTCCCGATGCATGTTTTCTGCAGCATATACATAGCTCGATATATCAAGGTGTATAGTAGTGAATATAGATTTTTATGTGATGGGAATAGAGGCTATCTCAAGCAATACATGTATAGTCGTTAGACTAGTTATACAGTAAGTAACTTATACAGCCATGTGCACAAATATAATATGAGAAACAAAAAACTATAGCATTCGGCAGGGCTACCCTGGAGCTTCCGATTAGAAGGTTCTGCGTCTACAACCCCACCAACATACTCTCTCTTAATAGAAAATAAAAAAATAATAATCTATGATGCTTAATAATAGCTCTAGCTTTGATAATAATCTTTAATTAAGTTGCTAAGTTGTTCTATGAAAATTAATCAGAAAAACATTATGATGGATTGCCAATTAAATCAAATGAATTAAGCATTGGCACGTTCCACTATTAATTGCACTTCGCCAATTATTTTCACGCTGTGATTAGTTATTCAGGATTTACAGTAATTACAATAAAAATGAATGGATTATTAGGATGGACTAGACAATGCGCGTTCGTGACTGCGCGACCCGCGACATCTCACCATTGTATGTCAGAACGCATTGCTAATTTATTTATGAACTTGATTTTGATTATAGCCTTTAGGTGCTAACCTAGTTCGCTGGTTTTGTGAAAACCTTTAGTTTTACGACTTCGATAAACGCAATTGGCTAATAAGTACTTCTCACCCAAGTGTACGTGCCAATTTATTTGCAGGTACGTAATTATTCGATTAATATTTAATTGGAAAAATGGTGAGTCAAACTTACTAACAACTACAAACCTACAAAGTCATGTACAGATCTTGATATAACATCTGACGCAGCTATTGACGAAGAGTAGGTCATGGATTTTGTCTTTGTTAGATTTATAGCATTTTTTTTTAGATTCAGTTATTTATTTGGCCTTATTAATTAAGTCTATACTTATTTGGTTTTTGTGGGATAATTTTGTCACTGATTCTGAAATATCTAAGATTGATATCATATATATTTTTTTATAATTTAATTCATTTTCATTTATAATATAAAAACCAGAGAAGTTATTTCATGTTACATTACATTTTGATTCCACATGTAGTGATTAATAATTGAGGCCATTTCACCTATATACGTTGTACAAAAGAAAAATTGTCATTTTTAAAGGATAGCCGTAATAGATTTTCGTTTTTTATTTAATTATTCTTAATTACACTGATAAGATATAAATGGTTGACTCAATGCAAGAAGGCATTCTCTACCAGTCAACCGAAGGGAAAGTAAAAAAATATGTATATGCATATACAATAATGTTATGAATCAATCAAAATCAGTAGAAAATGACTTTATGAGTGTACTCCATTTGCCATTAATAAGCTGGTTGACGTATAAAAAAATAAAAACAAAGAACACAAGATCGCACTTCCTAAAGGTCGCGTACGAAGATTTATTTATAGCAGACTAACAAAAAAAAAATACTCGAGATGTATGTCAGTAGTTGTTTGTGATTATGACAAAAAAGAGTTGGGTCGGCTTGCGAATAGCGGCGAAAGGCGAGCGTTGAACCTGAGACCTTGGTAGTGATCGTGAGCGAGGTTTTGTAAATACTTAACAGCAACCCTAATTGCCGAAGTCGCTAGTTATTTCTTCATGAAAAAAAACGCATCTGTTAATAGGTGTATATATTTTTTTCGTTTTTATTGTGTACCTTGATAAAGTTCTCAATTATTTTGAGGTTGCTTAGTACTTGTATGTCTAATGAATAAATTTTCTTTCCTTCCAAGTCTTATCTTTATTACTGGTATTTAATTATTATTTTGTTAAAGCATTTGTTCTGCAAATTTAAAGTAAGTATTAAACTTTATCAAATTACATTGGATAAATGCATTTTTCTCCGTTATTATGGTGGGTGAATGAAACAATGGCATAATATACTATACGTGATTGTGGAAAAGAACAATGCATTTTAATGAAGGAAGACAGATTGGTTTATTTTTTAAATTAACTTGTTAGGTTTATAGGAGATCATTGCATTGTTTCACGGGTGGGTCAACTGGGATCAAAGTTCCCAGTAATCTTCCTAGTCTATTGGGGCGAAAATTCTTAGTACTACAACTCGTACAGTTACCCGGTAAAACTAAATAGAACAGGCGAATTCATCTCACTTCAGAACATAGAGGAGCCGAAAACCAAACGTTAAAACTGCATTTACATATATTTGAGGTTTTATTAATCCTCCGTTGCAAATAGCATTGGTTTTTTTATAGATCTGTATTGACTATCAGGCAGAATGCCAATTTGATTGTAAATGGGTACAGCCGAGTATAGTATATGTTATTATTATAGCTCAAATCCGTTCCCATCGATCCTTAGGAGATTGTTAGGACAAATAGGCTCTTACTGATAATCAGGCAACACTATACTGTATGTGGTTCCGATAAGATACGCAGCAAATTTGCAACCTCCATAAAACTTAAAGTGTACCTTGTCATCTTGTAACATAACATGTAAAGTCACGGCTACGAGTTACTGGGTTCTAGGTTCACATTTTTTGTTTGAACGTCGGTGGCGCTGCAATCATGGTCTTCGAACCCAGAAACGATACAGTCAACTATCAATAAGGTTTTCATTTTTAGAATTTCATTTGTACACACAGCGACGTTAGAGACTATATTGAGTGTTGCTGATTGTACATTTATATATTACGCTCCTACGATGAAACATCGTGAAGCAACTTGCACACATGCACAGGAGGTAATTCAAAGGTGTGTTTAGTCGACCAATGCACACAGACAGACATGCAGAATAATTTTTGCATTTATAATTATAAAATTAGTAAGGATAGTGAGGATGGTATGAGATCCAAAGAAAACATTTTTTGAAGACAAAAAGCTAGTCAATATATAGTAGCAATATGATGTTGCGTTGGTTCAAGGACAATCTCTGTATCATTCGTGTGTCTTTATATGAATCTCATTTGCTTTGTTCTCTCATTTGTTTCATTAAAATTAAAAAAAAAATGGGTATCTTGTCTTTCAATTTGCCGTGGTAAAAGCTAAAACTTCGACTGGCATTGATATAATTTTGAAAGTTGTTCAACCATAACCGACCTGGAATTAAGGATATGAGTAATCTACTTGGGCTCTGTTAAATAATGGCTCGATCTACAAACCAGTAATTAAAACGACTGCGAATTTGTGACGCAGCGCATTTATCATTATTGCATAGTTTATCGTATCATGCATGGCCTCAGCTTGCATTACCACGGCCACGGTCGTGTGCGATTTTAAGAATGCGATAATACGTAGGTACTCAGAATCCCATCTCCTTCATTTTATTAAGTTGTTTTGCAAGATTTGAGCTTATTTGTATTTTTTTTTATACAATAAGAAATTGTCGTATTTTTAAATTCAAACCACGCCCTTTCATTTTCTCACTCCAAATTGAGCTCGGTGCAATAAGTTCCATGAGGACATAACATTTTACGATAATCTTAACACGTTTCACATTGAAACCTTCTGGGGTATATTTGTGTCTTAGCGATACTAATTCATTATCATTATCGCAAATCATGTGTTTACTGTAAGAATAATAAAAAAAAAAACCTATAATTAGGAGCTTTGACTATCACGCTGGCCCAGTGCGGACTGTTCGATTGTACGATTTCACATATGTATGTACATCTTTGATTTCTTCCCATGTGCGTCGAGGTTGGCTCACGAAGATTTCTTTCGCCGTAGGAGCATCGAATATTCGAGAAACAAATAGGACCACGGGCGTCCCGGTTTGAGTCACTTGTCGAGATCACAGCGCCACCGACGCTCATGTTTTTACTTACAGGAGATAATTACTGGACATTATGATATTAAGACGATTCTGTTGCGATTTCTATGATTGTATTTTTATACCCAGGAAGTTTCCGGTTTGTATGGAGATGCTTACGAGTATTCTTTTTCCATACTAACGTTCTCTGCAATTTCTGCCATAGAAATTATCTGGCAGGTACGTTTGCGCTCGTGTCATATTAATATGCCAAAGTATATATGTACTTGTATTTATGTAGTATGCACCATGAATAACCAATAATTCAAAGTATCTTCTGTAGCATTAATATTCTAGCTATTTATAAAGCGCATGCGCGATGTAACACTTGACTGCTTTCAAAGTTATTTTTGCAGTTTTAGAAATATCATTTTATTTGGTAGTCTAGTCTTGTACACACAGATACGCTTTAGACTTTGTACGTTGACCTTGACACCACTCTTACCTTGTTTGTTATAGCGGCGTCTTTCATTGTGTAAATGTACAGCTTAACGTGTTGCTAGCTGTACTGTATCATTATCATAATTCTCCAAGTATATCGACATGGATCCGTGATGCGTGCGCAAATCGTCGGTACCTCTTGTGGTAGGTTACCAATGATGCAGTGTTTGATATATACCCGTCACTACTATAGGTATTTCTTCGGGCTATATCGGTGACCCTAGATGTTCTGAGACTTTCATCATTTCTGACTCGATCACGCAGGTAAACTCCGAGCATAGCGTGGCCTCTCCATTGGATGACTGAGTCTACTTTAAGGCTTATTATACTAGTGTATTTGTGAACTTATATATGTTATTTTATCGCACTTGAGTTCGAAAACAGAGATGCAGAAGTATAGAGATCACTTTCAGTCATCCTCAATCAATGTTTATTTACAACTCAGACAATTGAAGCAGAATTAAACAATCAATTGAATACCAATTATTTATTGGAATTCTCCTGAAGGATCCGGTAACGAGTAACTAATTTCAAATACATTCGATTCCCACATCTACTACCCGCATTTTGTTTGTGGAACTCACTAATCGGAATCGTTCGCGGATTCAATTGATTGTTTGTTTGATGTATGTCGTGAATATCATGGAGTCTGTAAACTACGCGGATCTAGTGCATGGCACGACACCATGAACTGGTGCGAGGTGGGCCGAGGTCGTCTGACAGGAAGCGGCAGACAATAAAAAAGCCTAGCCACGTCACTGTAAGGAAGTAGGTGTGACATGTTTTGCGATAATGTTTATAATCTGCAGGATGCTTGAGAAGACAATATTATTATGATACTATGTATAAGTTTTCAGATAAAAATACTAAAATAATGACGTTATTGTTGCATATTGTTAGGGTTATACAAGGTCCTACAAAAGCCATATCGCACTAATAATACAATAGTGTATCAACTCAAAACGTCGTACTTGACATAATACTATAAACACACGCAAAATTTGATTCCTCACGGCGTGATCAAGACCGTCGTTCGATTAGTGCAAAAACAGAATAAGGATAAAATAAAAAACTTATGTGACAGTTATTCAATTTGCAACTATTACATGAAGTGAGTAATAAGTTTTTGTTGATTCTAAAAAATGTTCGATTTTGAGTTGATACACTATTGTATTATTAGTGCCATGTAATACGATTCCAACTTTAGTCGTGGCCTATATTAATTAGGTACAGTCAGCAACACACAGCCTTACTTTTGCACTATGAAAATCGCAACCATTACGAGCTATAATAAGAGCGATATCTTAACGACGATATGACAGTTTTGGTGTCATTAAAATACGACATCTTCAAATTAATTTTGATATTGCATATAGGTGAGCAGGCTTTGTTTCTGCTTGATAGGAATTCTGTATAAGCATTCTACACATGAATTAAATTTCTAAAATAATTCTTGTTTGACATTTTTGAATTTAATGCAAATATATTTGTGTATTATTTGTCGAATCAAATTACTTTTTATGACTAAATATCAGCGTGTGTGTTTCATGGTCTTCTTCATTATTACAAACTTTTAAAAATAAAAAAAGAGTATTTTATTATTATAGATTGAAAATTATGTTGAAATGATGACGAACAATAGGTAACAATAACAATTATATCAATATAAATCTTTATTGTCTTGTCAATCTTTGTCATCAATAAAAGTATGTAATTTTATAGTAGAGTGAAAAGATTTTTGTTATTTTGAATAAAAGCTAAAATCAAATCAATCAATCTCAGAAATTATTTAAAGATAATGGAAACGTTTAAAAGTTTAATAGATTGGTTTCCATTATCATAATTGTAATCTATCATTTGTATTATCGGCATTACATAATGAATTAAACTTATTGAATTTAAGGAAATAATGTAATAAATCGGCACTTACGTCATAATTAAACAAAAGGTTTCTATATTGTAACGTTTAAACAATGTCGTTCAGGAAAAGACAAACAAAATAGTTAAAAATGTTCGCCTTAAATTTCAACATTTTAACAATCTATAATCTATTCAAATACATATATAATTTTTATTGCAGAACTACGTTTAGCGGGTCGGGAAAAAATTAAAGGTAATATTTTAATAGTGTTCATGCTATTGATTGAAAATCTGATTACAGCTGAAATCTGACCGGAGAAACCTGTCCTTAGTTTCGCGGCAATTTAAGAGTGGTGAGGAGCCGAACATAAAAAGTGAACAACTAGGTTCGCTCGTTGATTACTTATTATAAAATATCTATAAAAATATATATTAGCTACCTTCATAGGTTGCCCTTTGTACGGAGATTCATTTATTAAAAAAAAGTAAACTGTTTGAAACTATCAATAGATATTCATCTAACTAAAGTCTTCATCTACCAAAATGTCATATTTTTGACAGGTAACTATGAGTATGACACCTATCAAAACGGACTTCTCAAGTAGATTTAGACTATTTTGTTAGGCTCTTTTCAAGATTGCTTTATGCAATTTAGGTACCTACATCAAATTTTGACGTTTAAAAATAATTAATAATCGCACTATGGGCTTAAATTGAAATGCAAAAATAAATATTTTCTGTAATTCTTAAGTAAAATAATAGTGATAATTTCATAAATAACTGCGTTAATTAAGTGCATAGTCAATGCTAACGGAAAAAGATGTTTTGAAATTACCGCTGTATCTGAGGGATAGCTTTCGTCGGCTAGATTATCTAGCCTGATGTAGGTATTTGTAAAGACAGTAATGCCTCGTAGCTTCAAATTGATCTATTTTTTCGTCTTATCGAATGACAACTTTTCCTTTTTGATTAGCGACATGAACCAACTATTTACATATAATTTTAACAGAAACCTCAGTGTTGCCAGTTCGATTAACATTTGCCTTGTGTAATTGTCATCAGGATATTCTAACATTATAAGTCAATTTCGCTAAATCAATTAATAAACGTCGTTTCGAAATAACTTTCGTTATCGTGTCACTTATTAACAAATTTGCTAACGAAATAATGAAATTTTCAATTAGAAAATAGATACTTTAGTTCATGTATATTTTGTATTTAATAAAGTTAATTAAATTTATAGACATAAAAAAACAGACTAGAACCAGCTTCTGAAGACGTGAGTTTAAAGGTTTTATCAGAAATCTGAACAACTTCACAAGTAAGGATAGGAGAACCCTCAATCCTTGTTTCTATTACTTCTTGGTCCGTTATCTTTATTGTTTGCTCAACCTTGTATTTTCCAATATAACAATAATTATGACTTTTAAAATGTGTAAATAAGAAAAAGCAATAAATAAGAAAAATAATTGAAGTCAATTTTGATATTAATCTATTAGAAATAGATAATTATATATATCTAGCACAATATTTTTTGAATTGTAAATATTTGCGAGATTCATATATTTATTGCAATGGCATTTCCAAGCTATCAAATAGGGTTAATTGTATTAGATATGTTTCATTCCTGGATATGGTAGTGTTATCCTTATGTGATGAGGCGTAGGATTGAACTAAGCTAATCAAATTTGGCTGGTAAGTTCATATCGACCTCCAGTCGTCCGGGAAAGAGTACAGCGGCAATGACATATAAACAAAAATAAGCTAGTCAAGATAATATTTAAAGGCTTGATTTTTAAGACGAGAGTAAACGGAAAGTGTATAATAATAACTGTTTCGTAGAAGCTACATGCAAGTTTCATAGGGACCGATATTTTTTTTAATTTTGGTAAATATCATGGCTCTATAGTTATGGTTTTTGTTAATTTTTCTGTTAATTTCACTTAAATACTACATAGTGTTTATTTAAATTGTTTGTGTCGATTGTGTCGACTGTTTGGAGTAATTTTCATGACTAATGCTAATCAATATTATGACTGAGACCTTTGATTTGTACAACATTAAAATATAATAAAATAATAACGTATCACTAGGAAGTCTTAAAAAGTTACTTACACAAACTTTTTAGACGCATTCTTATAAAATAGTTTAACATAAACATACTAACCGTATATTTATTAATTCGAACATTTTCGTGCTCGAAGTGGCTCTCCTTCAGATTAACAATGGGCCTGGCACTTGCAACAGCCATGTTGGAAAAATAAACGGTCACTTTTCGCGCGCAAATATCGGGTGCGTTCATAAACGGCTCTCCCGCGAACCTCGGTGGGACCGCGCCGAGATTCCGAGTTTGAATGGTTGCGAAATAGCGCAACGCGCTTCGTTTTATAAAACGCAACGAATGGATGCGAAAGCGCCCCCGCGCTCCTTCCCTTTCAGATTTGCAATTGCTTTAGTTCTAGTATAATAACACATAAAAGGATCATTCACAAATAAGACCTTAGCGCTTCTGTATGTTTCATTTTTTTATTCCAGGAATAGAATTCAAGTCAAAATGTATCAAAATAATAAAAGTATTTACGAAAGTTTTGAATGGAAATAATGCTATGGTTTTAATTGTATGACCGTACATTTCAGTTATTTAAAAAATATTTGAATGTGAGACATTTCCTTATGTAATGAAATATTTTTCCTCTGTATTCAGAATACCATCTCAATTTGAGTGAAAGTGAATAAGCTATTTATTTCAATAATATTAAGTGACTACTGGCCTTTTCTTTTTCATACATTGGAATTGGAATTGGAAAATGCATTAAATTGCATACCCCGGCTGTGGGGAGCCGGCGGTTATGTGGGGCTCTCCTCACCAGAAGGGGGAGGCCTAACCACTATAGGGCAGGCTACACTATCTCCCCCGATCTCCTCCACCGATGACGCCCCCCGGCCACACAACTTACTAGCGCCCGCCGGCGACCCGCGGCGGCGCCGCAGCTGTGCTACCGAGCCAGACGTCGCGTCCTTAGAGCGGGACCGGTTCCTTCTGGAGCATCACTGCTTCACAGAAGGAGGCTACAGCCCTCCAACAGTGACTACTGGCCTGTTATAGGGTAACTTTCAGATCTCGCAGAACTACATGAAAATTAAGAACAATTATTTAGGTATGATTAATTTAATTTTAATTTGCATATTGAAGAGATTTTTCTCTTCTGTCTCGCTCAGTTTATCTTTTGATTATATCTCCCATTTGTATTCTTACATTTGCGATTTTGTATTGCATTTTACAATCGATCACTATGTATAGAAATAAAAATGGATTGTTAAAGTGTATGTACGCCCATAATTTTCGAACGACTGCCTCAAATTAGTTAAGGATATTTCCATCATCCTCTATTGATGACTTATTTTCTTTTAAATAAAAACACGCAATTATTTAGCATTTTGTTAGTTCCTATTGATTTGCAATATGTGATTTTAAAAACTCTAATACAAACAATTATTAAAAAATCATAAAAACAAAATAATAGTCATTTGATAATATCGGTTAGTTACAATTTTCTATTTATACTAGCTGGCCCAACAGACGTTGTCCTGTCAAATGTCTCAAATGTCAAATGTCTCAAATGTCACGTTGTCTCACGTTGTCTCAAATGTTTTTAAATAAATAATTTAGCTGAAAAACAATATCTATATGACCGTATTGTGAATCTAAACCATTCTCAAGCCCCCTGGAATACACACAAAAAATTTCATCAAAATTGGTCCAGTCGTTTAGGAGGAGTTCAGTCACATACACACGCACACAAGAAATATATATATTAAGATACAAAACCATGAATATTTTGCGATTTGACAGTTGATAAAGTCCAAATACAAATTCATGCTGTCAACATCCCATTTCATTTATTATTGTGTGCCTCATTGTCAGGACAAGGTTTGTACTTATATTTCTATTGTTTGAAAATTTCTAGTAAATTAATTTAATTAAATTTATGTATTTTATTATATAATCAGTTTTGGAATTCTGGCATCTTCTGCCGTTGACAGTTCACGTCTATTCAGGCGGTACGAAGTTTGCCGTGTCAGCAAGTATTTTAATATATATATATATATATATATATATATATTATATATATATATATATATATATATATATATATATATATATATATATATATATATATATATATTCTTAGTTACTTTTTGCAAAATTCCTTTAATATGCGAACATTTTTCATATGAATTTCGAAAAATATAATATAAAAAAGCTTGTTTTTGCATTTTCTTTCACATTATATTCGTATCACTGCGCATATACATTTTCAATTATTAAGGAATGTGTATTAATTTTACAAGTTTTAAATACCAATAATGATTGATACAGGTTATATAGTAAATATGTGACGAAAAATTATATCGTTGTACGAACTAAACAACATCGGAGTGAGAAACGATGAATTCTCTTTCTTGTTGTAAGGCTAAATCAAATCACACCAAATCTGTCGAATTTATTCAGCGCAATTTCGAGGCGCTAGTGTGATTGCATACCACGCTTTACCCGATCAACGAAGTTAAGCAACGTCGGGTGCGGTTAGTACTTTGAAGGGTGATCGCCTGGGAACAACGCGTGATGTCGGTTTTTACATACTACACCACACTTTCTCCCGAGAAGCTGTCGTACTCACTCTCAGTGGTAAGATAAAGATAAAAATAAATATCTCAGTAAGGTCATTAGGACCAAGGATTTAAGAATGAGTTTAGTTGGTAAGTAATACTGGTCAAGTCGTCTCAACTAGTATTGAGTCCAGCATAATTTCCGCGGCATTTGTTTGTAGACATAAAACATAATTGCTATAAACTGTATTGGAAACAAATGTTCAAATTGATTTATATAGACATTTTAAATGTTTTTATAATTTTTTTCATTTTATATATAAATAAATTTTATTGAAATTATCAACAAACTTCTCATACCAAAATGTACATTGTCGATGTAACGAATGTAAATCAAGCCTAAGTAACTAATGACATTTGATATGAATCGTGTTGATTCAACCGAAATACTTCTCGTGTTTAGAATTTCTTATGTACATTAATCTTTCGCTGAGGTGAAGGAAAACATCGCGAGGCAAACTGCAACCCTGCCTGCAAATTGAAAAGTGTATGTGGAATCGACCAGTCTGCATTGGACTACCTTTATACTAACCTAGTAACCTTTATACTAACTTATATAGATTTCTGAAATACAGGTTCTATAGATAGCAAACTTTTAAATTAGAGGGAGACTATACCTGGATCCTCTTGAGGACCTTCGTTTTACTAATTTCTACCGCCTCTGCTTTGCAGTTGCGGATTTATGGAGTAACTGTGGAACTCTAGTTTCCGTAGCATTCTTCATTCTGCTCACATCGCTGTATTCCGGTTTGAAGTGTAAGGTTATGGCAATGAAATTAGTGGGCGCCGTGACTTGCAGCTCATGTCACAAGTTGGCAGTACACTGCGGTTCTTGTAGGTGTTTTATATTTGATACGTATCTCAGATGAACGACATATACTATAGGCGACTGTTGCTACTTATCATCAGGTAAGCATAGGTAAGGTAAGGTTGCTTATTAATCAATGTATAAAAAACTTTTAATAGATTAGAATGTTGAAAACATCCAACCTGAGGCAACAGTACTAAAATGCAAATCAAACAGTCATAAAAAGTAAAACAAATTTTGTCACTCCATTTGCTATTAGATAAAATTAGACCCATTTTTATGTTTCTTAGCTCCTCCCTCTTTGAAGGTGGCATTCGTCACCCGATAAAGACTATAATAACCACAGCGCTGAGGGTATCCAACCATAACCAACACAGTAGGCCGCCTATATAAATCTTTAATGTGGTATACATTAAATAAACAGTTTACAAGGGCTGACTTATCTCTAAGACAGATTGGTTTCAGTTTTAAGTATTATATTTAAATAAGATAAGTATGAAAGAATTTGTACAGACTACACAAAAATAACGAAATACAAATTAAATTCCCTTATTTTATATACTTTTCAAATTAACCTTATTTAACTATTCTACATAATTTATATTATACAAACATAATTTTTATTTGTTCATTAAGTACATCAAACTAAAGACAATACTCTTACATTTAACATTTACAAAACCAACAATAAATCGTTTTGATTGATCCTTGTATTGTCCTTGTCCTTTAAAATTATAGGTATTAGTAGTTAAATTTTATTTTAAAATGTCATATAAAAATATAATAAGAAAAACGCAAACAAAATTTGCGACTCGGGCGGGACTCGAACCTCATAACAAAGCGCGCCAAAAGACACCTTAAACATTCGACTCACAAGCACAATTAGTCCCAATCGAACTGCATTCTTCGTTTTTGACTTTGTTAAACCAAGGTAGACTTTATTCACTGATAAATCAACGTCCTTTGCGGCAAGCCATTAAAAATTAATTATTGACATTTATCTTTATAGATATTACTGTCGATAAATAGATTATCTTTTTGCTTCGCTGGCATCATAGAACCTTTGAAAATAAATGTAAAAAGGAAGTAGGGAGTTATGGATATAATACAACGGAGGGTGTCTGTCTACTGAGATATATTGTCTCTGGCCCTTATATCCCCAGACATGTACATACAAGCATCTTGCTAAGCCCATAAGGAGAACTTCCAACATTTCTCATCCAAGTATACACGTAGAATCCAGACACCGCATTTGAAGAACAAGTGTAGGAAGACCCTGTTTGAAACTATCTAATCTACTATGAGACGTCGTCAGGTGTCATGTCGCACCTCCTCATATTTAAGCCCTAAACTGAATCTCGTTTATAGGTAAAGGTAAAGTCTCAACATTGGAAAGACAAAATTATAAAGGGTTAGGTTACATGGCTAACCTGGACCGCCGCTGGAGCTTCGAGGAGCAACTCGTGCGGTTGGTCCTCCGAGCCAAAAGGGTGGCGGGCGCATTGCATCGCCTGCTGCCCAATCTCGGGGGACCGGGGGATGGAGTTCGCCGCCTGTACGAAGGCGTCCGTGCCATGTATGGGGCCCCCGTGTGGTTGCAAGACTGTGCGAGGTCCCCCCGCTGTAGAGCTCTGCTACGGAGTCTGCAGCGGGTAATGGCCATACGAATCGTACAAGGCTACCGTACCATCTCGTACGAGCCGGCGACGGTTCTGGGACGCTCCCCTCCATTCGACATCCTGGCCAACATGTACGGCGGAACCCGCGCACAAAGTGCCTAGGCGGAAGTGGCACCGACGGATTGTAGTGGCCTCGCGTGCGCAGCTCGAGTTACAGGGCTGCACACGCCAGCGGGCTGTCGGTGCCGTACTCCCGCACCTCGAAGCTTGACTCCGCCTGAAGGAGGAGGTCACCTACCGATTGACTCACCGGGCACGACTGCTGTGAGTATCTGAGTCGAATAGGATGGGAGGGATCGACACGATGCCACCACTGCGCATCCGACCTCGACTCGGCCCACGCACACGCTAGCGGCGTGCCCCGCATGGGCCTCCGAGCGCCGAGTCTTGGTCGTAGAGATCGGGTGAGATCTGTCTCCGCCGGCATTGATTGCGGCAATGCTGGCGGACGAGGGAGGTTGGAGGGCTGTGGCCTCCTTCTGTGAAGCAGTGATGCTCCAGAAGGAGGTCACCGAGCGGGGTTGGGAGATGGTTGATCTCGCTCGAAGGAGCACGACTGCGGCTCCACCGCGCGTCGCCGGCGGGGGAGGTAGTGGACTCCCCCGAGGAGGGCTCCCCTGGAGCATCGCATTGGAGCGGAGGCTGGGGGTTCCCGGAAGGCGCTTAGCGTTCCCGAGGGCTTCCTACATGCCTGAGGAAGGCCTTCGCTGAGGTTTTTAGTGGGTAGGCCTCCCCCTTTTGGGGAGGAGAGCCCCACATAACCGCCGGCTCTCCGCAGCCGGGGTATGCAATAAGGCATTTTCCTCAGCGATAAAAAAGAAAAAAAAGTTTACATGGCTAAGTCTCACAGGTAACCTTTAAGTTGAATGCGATAGTTGCGATAATATCTTCGGCGCATACGGTCAGATTCAACACGTTCTACTGAGATGGAAAAAGCGTGAATTATCTTATAAGATTATTTAAAAATATCTCCATTAGCATGTCAGAAAGGCCCGTCGCATGGTGCTGTTATGGTACGACAGGGCAAAGTGTAAAAAATGAGTCAGACGTGTCACTATTTACTATTCAGTTTAATTATGTAATTTGTCATTAAGTCGGCATGTCTACAATACTAGGGTCATTTAACGTAATGCACATGCTAGTCGTTATAGGCAAATATATATATCTTGTATTCCCTGACACATACATTAACCGCTTTACTACATTGTAAGTGTCGAAGTTACTACGTAAAGTTCTTGATTAAATTTTTTATGGTAAGATTTTGTCATTACTTTTAATCACATTAGAAATACTCAACATAGTAGAGCGTAAACGATGGATTAACTTTCAATGTGAACACTTTACAGTGCAATTTTTGCTGAGACTAAAATATAGAATAGAATAACAGAAAACGAAGGAGCAGAGGAAGAAAATATGAAAGGAATGCGTGAAGAACGCTACGGAGGCTGGAACTGCTCAGGTACTACATATTCTGTAGAACCGGACTCAAAAGGAAATCCTTTCGGTCTTCGTAAATTTAGTGCCGTCCATTGTTGACTTCAGAACTTATCGGAAGCCCATCCATAATTCAAAACTTTTTTTGATTTATAAGGGACTAGTCTATCAAGTCAGTGATGAGCACCTAATACATGTTTTAAATTTATATGATTTATTCCTTATCGAAGAAAAACAATACAGAAAATATCCTGAAAGTTTCCATTCATTGAAAAATGAACATTGACATTGTCTTAAATATTGTGAAGTAATCTAGGTGATTAGATTTAAGAAGTCGTTATGTTGCCAAGCCGTAATCCTTGGAGACCGCATCATAGTAAATCTAGATTTATGTCAGATGCAAGGTGAATAATGAATTATTAATTACACAATACATTCTAAGAATCTCTACTTATTTTCTTTCGGATTATACTGATCGATATAAAATGAGATGTCTCCAATTACCTACAATTCAATATCTTTATTTTGGTCACAGTTTGAATATAATTTAAAAAAAAACGAAGTTGACGTTCACGGCGTCTTAATTAATTTATCAATGTATTTTATATCTACGCTAATAATGCTGGAATCAAATTTCTTGATATTTATTCGATACTCATATCTAGAATGTTGTGAGTGTCGAAATGGCGAGTGATAGAGTAGAGTGGAAAACATGTTGCGACAACTCCAAATAAAATTGGGAACAGGACTAATGTACGAGTATTATATTGTAAATATTTTATATTGTGTTGTATTATAGTATATATATTTAAACTATAATGGATAAATGGATGGAATCTTTAGTTTCCGTGTAACGTAATAAGAAACTTATCTAATATGATTTCAATAAGTTTATTATTTTATTATGATTTTAAAGCGTTTCTTATGATTTATCTAATAAATTAAAAAAAATGCTGATTATCTAAATTTTTGTGCGACAATAAAGCAATGCAATCTCTAATCTTTAAACTTTGTGGAACTAAGTATGAAATTTACATTGTAAACAATGGCAATTATTTAAGAGGAAACATTTTTGTAGAGTGTACTAGAGTTAATATTAGTGCTATTTTAGTGTTGCCAGGTACCTTGTTATCATACTTGATAGGATTCTGCAAGAGCCGTTTCAATCATATGAAAAGAGCTTTCGGAAGTAGAGCGGAGAACAACAACTGAAATCTAATCAATAAAAATGAAATCTGATAGCTCTTTAAAAATGTATGTAGCAAAGAAATTAATATCTACCGTAGTAAAATAATATAAATTTAATGTTGGCATGTATAGTACTTTACTATTGTGAAAACTTACAAATGAAATATTCGGGTCTCAATAGCCACCATTTTGATTTTGATAAAAAAGTATTAAGTACTTTATTTTGCAAACTATTAATAGTTCTATGGCAAATATTGATTATACTGTTCAATGTTATAGCGGTAAATAAATACATGTATAATAACTACCTACATTTCACAATTTATTTATAATTTATAAGTTCCTGTGTAATAGAGGTATGCACCGTTTGGGTTCTTCGTAAAGATATAATTGTGTTCAATTCATAAACAAAATGCAACAAAGAATACACATGTATTCTTAATTCGTGGCCGCATAGATCGTTAAACTTTTTAGGATGAAACATTAAGAATGCCATAATTATAAATAGGCATTTATGAAATTTATAGCTGTCACACTGTGATAGAGCTCGACGTTAGAACTTAATTCAACACAGTAGTTCGGACAGAATATATCTACAAATAGAGTCAAAATGTTTCGTAGTCCCCTGTTTATTCTTCTAAAACTGACCTAATTTAAATACATTCTTCAATAAAAAGTAAAGAAAATCTTTGACTGTGTCTCTATGTTTTACTTTTAATTTATTTTTTGTCACATGATATTTATTTGCTGGATATTGCAACACATCGAAATATCACACTATTTTCATTGCTTTTTAAATGTTTATATTTATTTTACTAAATAACTTATTAAAATATAGAATAAAATCATTATGCGAGAAGGTTAAAAAATATTACTTTAGCGTGATTTTCTACGAAGAAAACTACGAAGACTACATTTGTATAGAAAATATGCCGCGTTACCTCTTCGAGATTTTATGAAAAACCTGAGTAATTCGGATTTTTTTTCGATAATCGTATAGAACTGTGTTAAAGCACTTCTTGCAATTGTTTTGTTACAATGACTTGTTCAACAATTCTTAATTAGACGTTTGCAGTACCATCTTTATTAATAGCGTCATGACTTGCGAACATGGCCGAAATGGCGCCTCGAATTTGTTGTTTCCGTAAATCAAAATACAGTTATCATTGTGTTTGTTTTAAATTACACGACAAAAAGATAATAAATCGCAAATAAAAAAGAAAATCAATAAGCTTGAGCTTTTAAAATAATTAATAAGTTCGTACCAGTAAAAGATGTATGACGCATGATAATTACATAACTGTTGAAATACCTGAACATAATGCAGGGGAAAGTATTATTAAGTAATGATTTAATTAGTTATTATTAAAAAGTATTAATTAGTTATTAATTATAATTAGTATTTAGATCGTTCTTGAACTGTAAAATGACTTAGTATTGATTAAAATTGTTTTGTATATCAAAAAACTTTTTTTGTACAGCCGAGATTTGCAGTTGAATTACGAAAACAGATATTATTTCCTAACAAATATAGGCGGTATAAAATCACCACACATAATCTGATTTGTAGCCGTGGGTACTTGCGGTATAACAGCCTAAAAGTTCCAAAATTATATCGTTAGATATCTAGATTATCAACAAGCGAATCTTTTACTCTTGTTGGAAAAATATGTATAACTAAAACAAGTAATCATAATCCATAACTATACACAAGGCACAGGTATATTTAGGCGACAGAATATATATAGTTCCCTTGCATAGCTGTTCTGTTTGTCTATTTAAATCCGCTGGTGCAGGCTGCGGGGGATGGCTTCCCCCTTCCATCTCATTTGTTTCTGCATGAGATACCAGAGCTATTAAAGTTTGAGGTCAAATGCGGCACTTTATAGTAATATTTTAAATATCAATATGTCGCAGCTCTTTTTATCTGAAGCTCATAATAATCGACTTGTGA
Organism: Scirpophaga incertulas; assembly: GCA_036419045.1. Lineage (NCBI taxonomy): Eukaryota > Metazoa > Arthropoda > Insecta > Lepidoptera > Crambidae > Scirpophaga > Scirpophaga incertulas. The sequence goes on from CM071644.1 coordinate 8,460,573, forward strand.
ATTAACAACTTTATGGAAACCAGAATCCCTGAAGGATTAATCACCTCCTCAGCCCTCATTTGACTTCATTTGGCGCGAAGCGCCTGATTCAACTACATACTCAGTCAAGGAAACACTCATCACTGGTGATGTCTGAGTGATGGTAATGCACTTAGTTGTGTCCGACAGTTCGCTGTGGTGAATATTATTGGTGAAAGGTAATACATATCATCCTTTTTTTAAATTGATAAAATGGTTAACAAGCACGCGGATCACCTGATAGTAAGCAATTATTGCCGTCCCTGGTTATTCACCACTTCAACAGTCGAAGCCTTTTGAACAGGAGTATACACTTTTTTTAAGAACTGTCAATACCGTAGGTGCTAATTCAACCATAGTTTGATGGTACGAGAAAGAAAATTATTAATTGACAATCGCCCAATTTAGGAACTTTCTCATCTGAGCGATCTTGGCATGTTTCTGAATTGAGTTGACCAAAGTAGTATAAAATTCAAGTCATTCATTAGTTCGCAATGTGATAAATTTTTTTCATCCAAAACAGGAGAAGAGACAGAGAGAGAGAGAGAGAGAGAGAGTGACGCTACCCTGCACTATAACAGAATATAATTTGAATTAAACAGTCGATTTTGTTATTTATTTAATTAGTTCAGTTTAATCAGTTCTTTTTTGTTATTATTCATCAACTATAAAACACTAAAGATGGCAGTACTAACATTAGGCACAGGGACAGTGATGGTTGAAAAAGTTTCTGTTTGCACCATATAATTTCATTTTATATTGTAATATAATATCACTTAATTATGAATTTTAATACATTACTAATTTGTATCTTTAATGTAATTCTTCGTGAAAGATACTGTTGAATGCAGAGAGCTACCGTATCCCTTTTCTTCATGGCTCTATGAAACCTCATTTCCATGCACGTGCTGCTGGAGTGGACTGAAAATACTCGTTTGTTTGTTAACCACTCTAGCGTGGTTCTGTTTGTAGGAGTTGATGAACCAACATGTTGACTTGGAAATAAAAGCTTCCATTTATTCATGATGGATATGTAGTATTATTTTTGTGTAAATTTGAAATAGGTGGTGTGGGAAGAAACTATGATTAACGTTAATAAGAGGAAGCTGGAGTGATGATAAAGAATATGTCTCTCTTCATCAGTCCAAGCCATCAAGGTCTCTAGGATTAACGGCTCAGGTTGAGTTTAGTTAGTAGGTCACGCTGGTCGGGGTCGACGGTAGGAGATTATTGACGAATGAATTGACATTTAACTCAGGGCATTGGAATTATCAACAACATTGCATCATCAACATTTGCCTACACAATGATAATTCTTACAGAATATGGCAGACTCACAATATTTACGGAAATTGCAATTATCTACTTTTCTCACCGATTTTGATAAAAGAGGTTTCATATGGTAACTATTGATCTAGCGAGCATGATACAGTGAAAAAAAAAACAATATTACGGCTGAACTTAATATTTTTTATTTCAAAGTATTACGTACTGAGTATCACAATAAAATGCTTAATGTAACAAGCCATCTTCACCATGACTAGGTAGATATCATTTACATCAAATTCCAGAAAGCGTTCGATCGGGTCAACCACAGAATTCTGCTTTGTAAGCTGGAATCCATGGGTGTGTACGACGAGGGAAGAATACCTTCGCTGATTGCGCTTATGCATATCAATGCCGAGTCAAATAGTGACTTTTAAGGGCTACAAATCACAGGTAGTTCCTATTGTGTCTAGTACGCCGCAGGGATCACATTTGGGTCCTTTGCTGTTTATAATAGGTATTTATAAATGACTAAATATTATAATTAAAGATGAAAATAAAATTCAGGCCCCCTAATAGTATAATAACATAGGTCGCTGATAGATAGAAGGCGATTTGTTACAATTTTATCATTTAGATTCGGCCATAAAAGAGAGTTTGAGGCGTACGAAGAACGATGAAGCTGCTTTAAATTAAGCAGTAATTACTATAGCAAGGTCACGGACGACTAATAATGCAAGACTTGATTTACCTACTTACATAAAATTACATGCGTTCCAATGTTTACTAATCTTTTGTCGGGAGTCTTTTTTTTTCTCCCCCTGAGGAAAGTGCATTAAATTGCATACCCCGGCTGTGGCGAGCCGGCGGTTATTTGGGGCTCTCGTCCCCAGAAGGGGGAGGCCTACCCACTAAAAACCTCAGGGATGGCCTTCTTCAGGCATATAGGGAGCCCCAGGGAACGCGAAGCTACTTCCGAGAACCCCCAACCTCCGCTCCCCTGCCTACAGGGGAGCTCTCCTCGGGGGAGACTACACTACCTCCCGACTACGCCGCCCGACCACAGAAGGGACGTGGTCCATCCCGGGTCGCCGGCGACCCGCGGCGGCGCCGCAGCTGTGCTACCAAGTTTGTCGGAACTCTACCTCAGTGTACCTAATAGACGTGAGTGTTCGTTCTCAATCCCATTTTGCAACAAGTCTCTTTTCATAATCCCATATATATATGTGCCATGAATACAACTGCTTAGTAAATCGTTCGAGTCTACAGTTTATCACTCGAAGAATGGACTTATCTTATTCGAAGTTCTGAACCTAATAGGAAAAAATAATATTATTATACAGATTCAAAATGTATATTACAATATTTTGTTTAATGAATTGTGGCTGTAGTCACATTTCTTTGCTTTTTTCTTAAGTATTTTTTATTTATTTTTTTTACTTTTTTAATATTTTCATTAATCTAGGCTAATTATGTTCTTCATACTTGTTAGTGAAGTTACAAATTATATACTCGTATTTACAGTTTAGTATGCATATTTAACATAACATAACCCTTTATTGTATACATAAAATACACATACACAAAAAAATAAAGACGCCATTTCAAGAATATGTAATATAACTATTATGCAGGTGTGAATAAAAAGGTTTTGATTAAGGAAATCTTATTGTATTTACTAGAACCGGAGCCGGAGATAATATTAAAACCTTAGACTCTGTAGGTCATTAATGATTGAATTATTACGGTTTCAATTAATTAAAATTAAAACTTTACTTTAGAGATTTTGTAATAAATGTTATAGTTAATTCGGTGCAATTCAAATAATACAATAAACTTAATTAACTTGATGGACGAGCTCATTCTGTATCGTAATTATTCGAAGCTACTCGGAATGTCTCTGACAATTTATTGGTTGTGTAACTGGAACACAATTTTGTCAGAAAATATTTATACGCTGATATGAATCGTAACTTAAACTTCTTATTGTGTGTAATTAGAGGATCTCGGTTTTCAATATTATCCCCGGTTTTAAGCCACACACTATATATGTACCTATTTAAGGTCGATATAGTATAGAACTATACTATAAATATAGTATAATAACTATAGAAAGTTGTAAGAAAATGAATGTGAAATCTTTAGAAGGCATCAACTTTTCCTGATATCTTACTAATTTGAAAAATTCTCTGTTCTCTTTTCATATGTCTACATCTACAAATAAGCAGATATTTTAATAATTAACATATTTCATTGAATCCTATGTCTACAAACAAAAATTGAACTAAAAATAGTTTATTTTTCTAATCCGAAGAAACAAAGAGATATAACATTCTAAAGTTATCTATAAAATAAAAAGAAATTCGAGTTATAAAAATATATCCCCGTCTAGCAAGTCAGGGCGGCGTGCTGGCGGCGTTGCCAGTCTGCACCGCCAGAACGACACTTTGGGCGAGGTAAATGCCAGCGTTAAGGTCTCCTGTAGTTCGGACCAGTCGTGTCGACAAAGCTTTAAAAAAATCGTCAGCTGTCTTTGTTTTTTACAGATTGTCTACCTGCTCACTTATTATAAGTACATAGTTACAGTTGGAATATTTCTTACAATAGGCGCACAGTTTTCGTGGAAGAGGTTACGTATACATCAGCAGAAAATAACAAGAAATTAATTATTGTCATATCGCAGTTATTCCTATAATTTCATTTTGTTGTAATGAATTCAATTTATTGGAATGACCGAACAATAAATAACCAATTAAATTTAATCAAAATTTTTCAATCAAATCAAGTTACTCGCATCAAACTAAATAATAATATTAAAAATGAATGTTTACTTATTATATTAATTACTAACCAATTACACTCATACTCATTCTGTCGAAAGTGTATGCAGTCAAATCAAGTTGTCAAACAAAATAATAATATTTAAAAACAATGTTTACTTATTTAGAATGGGTCATGTCATGAATACAACTGCTTAGTAAATCGTTCGAGAAACGAGCTTCACGTCTACAGTTTACGAGTATCGCTCGGAGAATGGACTTATCTTACTCTATTTCTGAACTTAATATAAAAAAATAAAGGCATAGTTTGAAAGATGTTCTGAATAAATGTAAGCATAAAGAAAGAATTGTAATGCTTGGAGATTTTAATGGATGGGTTGGAGTGCAGTGTGATGGATATGAAACTGTGTTAGGGAAATCCGGTGCTGAAAGAGTAAATGAAAATGGGAAGAGTCTGCTCGAGGTCTACTTGAAGTGGAATCTTGTGGTAACAAACACAATGTTTGACCACAAAAAGATCCACATGTACACAAGAAAAGGAAATCAGGAAAGTATGATTGATTTTGTAATGGTTGATAAAAGATTGTGAAAGAAAGTGCTAGATACTAGGGTATACCGCGGCACTGCCATCAGTACTGATCACTTCCTGGTGATGTGCCGAATTAGGGGGATTTTTACCCAATAGGGGCATCGTATTCGGGAACCCATTAGTGTACTAGAAAGAGTGAAAGTCGAGGTTTTACAAGATAATGAAATGAGAGAGAAGTATAAGAGTGAATTGATTAGTTTGACAGACTAGAAGGAATGTGTGAGGTTGAAGAGGTATAGAAGTCGTTCAAGGATGGGGTCGTGGAAGCTTGTGATGTCTGTGGCGTAAGTAAGAGAAGAAACAGAAGTATGTTGAAGACTATAAGTGCAGAAGTACGAAAGACGGTGTCTGAAAAGAAGAAAGCGTGGCTGGATTGGTTGGCAGCAAAAGCCAATCAAAGAATGGACAAGGCAACGATAGAAGATGTACAAAATGCGAAAGATGAGTATAAAAGATGTAAGAACGCAACAAAGGATGTAGTGAAAAGAAAGAAAATGAATGATAGAGATGAATTTGAAAGAAAGTTATCTGATGACTTCCGAACGAACATTAAGTTCTTCTGGAAGTCCATAAGAACAGCCAGAACTAATAATACAAACTCACTCGGCAAAATCAGAAACCAGGGTGGAAGTATTGTGGCAGGTGAAGAATGTATTCTAAATAGGTGGAAGGAATATTTTGAAAGTTTATTCGCGAAAGAGGATATGCAAGTGACGAACCCCGTAAGGGATCAAACAACAAGTGGGGATGAAAGTAATATCTCTATGAAAGAGATTGTAGATGCAATGAATAGTATGAAGTTAGGTAAGGCTGCTGGGTATGATAGGATTACGGTCGAGATGCTGAGAGCTGGACAGGGCGTGGTAGCTAGTCAGCTGTACTGCCTTTTCAACCTTTGTTGGAGGAGCGGAAAAGTGTCAGATGACTGGTGCAAAGCCGTAATCGTTCCGTTATATAAAGGAAAAGTGTCACAGCAAGACTGTAAAAACTACCGTGGCATTAGCTTACTGAGCGTCGTCGGCAAACTGTATGCAAAGATACTGACTAAAAGAGTGATGAATGAAACTAAAGCGAAGATTTGGGATGTACAAGCAGGATTTAGAAGAGGAATGAGGTGGATGGACCAGGTCTTTTCCTTACGTAGCATAACCGAAGAATGTTTGGCACATAGCCAAAAGGTCTATTGCGTTTTCGTGGACTTGGAAAAGGCCTATGACAGAGTGGTGAGGAATGAATTGTGGTTCATATTGTCTGTTTATGGAGTGAACGGCACGCTGATACGAGCACTGAAATCACTTTATGAGGGTTCCAGTGCTTGTGTCAGGATAAACGGAGCTTACTCAGACTGGTTTAGCATCCGTCAGAGTGTTCGACAGGGATGTGTGGCTTCGCCGTGGCTGTTTAACCTATATAGACGATTGCTTGAAAGATTTGAAAGATAGTGAGTATGGACTAAGAATGAATAAGTTGATCATCAAATGCCTCTTATACGCCGATGATCAAGTTTTATTATCATCGTCGGAGAAGGAGTTGCAAACGTTGGTAGACATAATGCATGGTGCTTTAACAAGCAAAGGAATGAAAGTGAATGTAAGCAAGACGAAAGTAATGGTTTTTGAAAGATAAGAATGTATGACAAACTGTGATATTATGATTGAGGGACAAAAAGTAGAACAAGTGAAAGAATTTGTATATTTGGGTTCACAGTTTACGAGAGATGGCAAGTGTGATGGTGATATTGAAAGAAGAGTTTTGAAAGGGAATCAAGTAAATGGGGCACTTCATAACTTCATGAATAGCCAGAACGTATCACAAAGAGCACGACTGGCTGTGCATGGAGGTCGTTGATCCCCACATTGATATGATTGTATGGTAGTGAATGTTGGGTGTGGCAGAAGAAACATGAAAGTAGAATTAATGCTGTGGAGATGAGTAGCTTATAAGTATAATTGGAGTGAATCTGAAGGATAAAGTCAAGAACAGTGTGATAAGGGAGCGATGTGGCGTAGTTGAAGATGTAGTGACAACGGGATGCTTAGATGGTTCGGCCATGTTGAAAGAATGAATGAAGGAAGATTAACGAAAGAGATACACAAGGTAAGAATGATAGGACGAATCGGTGCAGGTCGACCTAGGTGGACATATCTCGATCAAATCGAAGATGTCCTAAAGAAAGGCCAGGTCAAGAGTACTCGCAACCGACGAGCATGCATGAAGACGCTCATGAAAGTGGAGGAAGCAAGAGAAGTGTGCCAGGATCGTAGCAAGTGGAGAGAGGTGGTCTCTGCCTACCCCATTGGGAACAAGGCGTGACATATATGTATGTATGTAAATGTTCCATTGCGAACGATATTAAACAAGCTATTTAAGGCTCACGTCATTAAAAGAACAATTTGTAACTATAAAATATCAATGTAGTTACGGACTTGATTAAATCATAATTGAATGGACGTAAAAAACAGTCGGTAAATAGATACGTGAATTGTTTTCGATATCTATAGTTCCGCTTATGCAAAAAACTGCGATAAAAATAGATAGCGTATGTGAACTCACAATTAAATTAGTAAAGAATATATAGTATATCCTTACTTCCTTACTAATATTATAAATTGGAAAGTGAGTTTGTTTGTTCCGCTTTCACGCCGTCACTACTGAACCGATCGCTTTGAAATTTTGGGTACTTTTTATCCTGGAAAAAATTGATATTCCCGAGGAAATACAAAAATATTGTTTGCTTGATGGATGGATTGTAGATGGCGCTGTGTGTCGTTTAAAACAAGGTAGAATATTGCAAACGAGTATAAACATGTAAATTTAGAAGCTAAATGATACGATAATGAATCCCCGAAAATGAGGAATTCCCAAGGGATGACGTACAATTTGTTTTATCGTCTAAACTGTTCTTTTTACAACTACTTATATGTTGCAAACGAGTATGAATATGTAAATTTTGAAGCTAAATGATACGAAAATTAAGTCTCGGAAAAACGAATAATCCCACGGGAAGCGCGATAAAACCTACGCGCCATAAACCGACTTCCGCGCATATCTAGCCGTGGGCAAAAGCTATGACCCGTAACCCTCTATAGACCCAATCCCGAAATCCACGCGGGCGAAGCCACGGGCAGAAAGCTAGTAGTACGGGCAGGTTATAAAGTAGCTTCGAATCCTTCAGTGGAGTTGTATATCAGCTGCAGATGTTGCTAATGTTGAGAATCCTCACAAGTAGCACGAAACGTACCCAGGATATCACCGCAACGGCAAGGGTCAGGGTGACTATGCCGGACTCCACGCCGGCCAGAGCGGTCTGACCAGCGTGACCTACCAACTAAACTCAGCCTTAGTCTTGGCCATAAGGGTCCTACGGCTTGAATGGAGGAGGACTAAGACTCACGATTTTTTTTTGCTCAGGAGAGGAAGGCTGAGAATTCTCATAAGGAGCACGAAACGTTCCCAGGACACCCCAGCAACGGCAAGTGTCACAGAGGTTATGTTGGACTCCATACCACCGGAGCGGTCCGACCGCTTGACCTACCAACTAAACTCAGCCTAAGCCTTGGCCATAAGGGCCCTATGGCATGAATGAATTAAACTCACGACATTAAATGCTCTTTATATCCTTTCAGTCTACTTGACGATCTTTACGCTTTGAAGTAAAGAATAATAACAATATGTAACAGAGATGTATAATAAGCTAACAAATTATGGGTTGAGTAAATAATTACACAAATGGCCAGTTATCAGAATGGGTGCACTATTTCTGCCAAAACGTAGTGTCTTTCGCAACTGCTTGCACTAATGTTAGAAACGTGTTTGCGCGAGATAACCATATCAAAGAGATCTTCCTGGCCTCAGCCATAGGTTTTAGAGATTTGACATTACGTGATGAAAACTAAGAACATGATTTTTGATGCCCAGCGATAATCAAGTAAAGTCATAAATGTAAGTGGTTCAGGGTCAGGGAAATATTATTTTGTGGTGTATCCATCAGAAGTGAAGATTTTGTATAAGAAATATTAGCGCTAATCAAATTACTTCTTCACTATCAAACTAAATATATATTTTTTTTACCTCTAAGTATTAACAGCTCTACATCTACATACGACGAATGTTAAAAATCTATTGAGCGCTATTATGTCTACAGCTAGCATTTCTTGTGATTTAACAGTTGACTAGGGGTGCCATTTGAAAGTTTTTGCTTTCATTTTAAAGTCAGTTAACGGCGAAAGTATTAGGTTTTCAAGCCTTACATAGGTATCTAGGGTCCATCTAATATTCACCTTATATGCTCCTTAAATATATAATATACATATATTATATATAGATGTGTATATACATATTTATATATATATTGACCCTGAAACAGCCTGTACATATTTGTATATAAAAAAAAATCATCTTCGTTACATCATTTAAAGCCAAAGGAGAGCTTAACCAATTTTCGTCCCCGCAAAGAATAACAGTTCAAATATCATAAAAATCAAAGATTATAAATTATGAAGAGAATTATTTATCTTCTGCGAAAGTTCAAGTCTATCTTTGAATTTTAGTTAGTGTGATGTTCCCCGGTTTAACCACAATTTGACCAACACTGCTGTTTCCTACACATAATATAATAATCATTTGTATGTCTTCCTTTGGTTCATAAAAACGATACTATGATCTCTTCCTTGATAGTTTAGAGCGCTTACTCAACTTATTTATTATATTAATTACTTTTAATATTAACATTTTGAAGGATAATGGCTACACTAAGCATTTTACAGACATTCTAAAAAGTTATAATATGACAAAACACATAAAATCTGTTATTTCACACACATCATGCTTAGATCATATTATTGGTAATATTAAAAGTCCTAATGGATCATTACTTCCTCTTTGTTTATCCGACCACAACACAGCACAATTACTGTGAGGTCAAGTTAACACCAACCTTAATTCCGACTGTATTGACATGCAAAAGATACTACTCTTCTGAAAATATGAAACAAAATGAATATTATCTTGAGAGTTCAACATTTCTCGATGTAGTGAACGAAACTGACGCAAATTTGGTTTCTAACCAATTTCACGATTAGTTTTGTTTATTGAATAAACACTGCTTTCCTACTATTAAAATAAAAATCTTAACAACAAATATTAAGAAAAGTTGTTTTACAAAAAGAAATTTACGACGTAAGGGCTATATCAAAAGAAACCATGATAATAAACATAAATATTTTAAGTACTCAACATTATTGAAATTTCATCACGCTTCAATCAACAGGAGCAAGCAGTGAAGGGAAATGTTAGGAAAACGGGAGAAGTTACTCAATTTTTAAAGCTTCGCGTATGCAACCTTAATGGTTAAAGCTATACAGAAATCTTATATGACGGAAATGTTCTCTTTAAAATTATGTAAAAAATATCCCAATGGAAGCTTTCTGATTATATTTGTCTACTCTTAAATTTATAGCACTCTCAGTCATTAAAAATGCTACCTAAAATTACGATTTCACGCGGACGAAGTCGTGGGCACAGCTAGTTATTAATATTGAGACGGGTACAAGCGACAATAATAAGGTTTACATGAATTTTACATCTTTGTATTGCGTTAATAATCTATTTTACCTAATTAATATGTATACGGAATGAAATACGAGCTTAAGTCATGAAGTTCATCAGATCTAGCTTAGACAAGTATCTTAATTAGCTTTGAATTTGGTTATGTAATGGTACATAGCGTTAAAAGAATTTAAACGCTGCGTTTTGGTTTAAGAATTGTATATTATATATAGTAAAAAGCTATAAATGTTAGTGTAACGAGAATGAATGTATTTTGAATGGAAGTTAGGCCCAAATTTTTTGTACGGACATTATATTTCAATTAATAACATTGTAGCAATATAAAAAGAAAATAAATTTCTAACAGTTTATTTGTTAGCTCTTTCCAGTACAAGGTCTCAGGCCGTAAACTTATAAAGTAATGATGCAGTTTATTTAATGTTCAGAAGTGGTTATCTAATCCTAATCAAATTAGATAATTTATTTGCAATTGAGGTTGATTTAGACCTTGTAATGTATTCTGAACACCTTACACTCCGCAAAGCACTCCGTAGAGTATTTATATAATAACGAAATAATTATTTTCGTTTTGAAAGGGCAAAAAATAGACTATCAACGAATATATATATATATATATATATAATATATATATATATATATATATATATATATATAATATATATATATAATATATATATAATATATATTATATATATATATATATAAACTATTTGTTACACTTGCACCAATTAGCCTAGCCCAAACTAAGCTCTATAGGCTTGTGCAATGGGATCTAGGGTAACGGATAGACATACATATATTATACATATATAAATAATTTTTATTGAAATATATATCAACAACCATGACTAAGGTACAAATGCTCGCATTCATCATACAAACATCTGCCCCCACCGGGATTCGAACCCGGGACCTCAGAGATGGCGACACCTTGAAACCGGTGTATTATCCACTCGACTATGGAGGTCGTCAAATATATATATATATATACTAGCTTTCTGCCCGCGGCTTCGCCTGCGTGGTTTTCGGGATTTGGTCTATAGAGGGTTAAGGGTCATAGCTTTTGCCCACGGCTACATATGCGCGGAAGTCGGTTTATGGCGCGAAGGTTTTATCACGCTTCCCGTGGGACTATCCGTTTCTCCGAGATAAAAAATACCGCAAAACCTTACTCAAGAATCACTCTATCTATTGATGAAACCACATAAAAATCTGTGCAGTAGTTTTTGAGCAAAGCCTTTATTGCGCATCCCGTGGGATCTGTCGATTTTTTCCGGGATAAAAGTAGCCTATGTTACTTGGGGATAATGTAGCTTTCCAAAGGTGAAAGAATTTTTGAAATCGCTCCAGTAGTTTCGAAGCCTATTCATTACAAACAAACAAACAAATTTTTCCTCTTTATAATATTAGTATATATATATATATTATATATATATATATATATTATATATGCACATTACCATTTGATAAGCAATCTCCATGTATAGACAAAACATGAATAGCCTTGCTTGTCTAGAAGTACCGGAAATATGTTCATTGCGATCGTCATAAGCGCAGTTATCCTGAATGAAGGCGTGCGCTTGTGCATGTATTACTTAAGTCTGCCCCGAAGTTCAGGGCTTAAGATCTACGTGGATAGACAGTGATGAATGATTATGCATGGCGATGCAGTATAACTACAAGAGTGTAAAACTATTTAGTGCAGCACACATTTGAAACTCAAACCTTTCTTTAATGTACAATTTGTTACCAAAATGTATTTTAGTACTTTATAATGTTTTCTTTTGTGTGTGTTTTGTTTGTGTTGTCAGTTTGAATAAAGTATATCTATCTATTTATTGATGCATTACAACTATCAATTGTTGTCAATTTGTAAATGTACATAATCAAGGCATGCAATAGTGGCTAACGAAGTAATTATAAACATATAGGATATGTCGGGACAGATCGGAATAAGATATATGTTAGTAAATTAAAACCACTAAAGTTATCATAATAAAATTATTGTACCGTAGCTATTTTATAGAGTAGAGCTATAAATTACATAAAAGTGTCACCATTCACCGTCTAAATTGATCACATTGATTATAAAGCTAGCGCGGTTATACACCAAACTATTTACCTCCTATTTAATATTATTAAACAATAATTAATTCTTTTGTGAAATTATCTCAATCGGGAGTCGAGCCGATGAAAGCGCCAAAAAATAACATGCCGTATTTTATGAGCAAGATGCAAAGGTTTATTGAGAAGATTAATATATTTCTAAATAACTTGTACAATACAAATAATAGAATGCTATGAAAACGAGCAATTGCGTCTTAATTTTGTTTCCATCGTGCGCCTTTGATATCGATCGATCGATATAACGTAACGACTATCGACATACCAAATACTGAATGTGTTACTAAGGATCCTATTCGATCGAAATTAACTCAAATCTCTAGGGATAACTCAATTAATTCAAGAGATGGTATTACTCTTTCTAATTGTACTCAAGCACAGATTTAAGTTAAAGTCTCATTTCATTTAGCTTAAATTTAAATATGTGTATATGTTATATGAATGTTGGTGTATATAGTTAATAAAAAAATTTTGCTTATATTCTATGTGCATTTCTGTTGTTTCATTATACTCGAATTAGTTATTAACATAATTTCTTAGTAACCAATTCATACATAGCCTTCAATCAACACATCCAAGGTTAAAAATCACATTATTTATAGGCTTCTGAATCAGCTTATTGTTTTTAAAACACAAATCAATATTTAAAATATTACAAAGTAACAAAGTGTAAATGAAGTATCAGTTCACGAGTAAATTATTAATTGGCATGCAATTAAAATTGTTAAGCACCTGATTGCATTGTTCGAACTATCATTATACATATTACAGCTAAGATTTTTATTTTTTTTTTTGTTTGACGCTAATAATTGCAGATTTACACAAATTCACCTTGATTAGTTTGGCAAATGCGAGAACTGTGGAATGTTTTTGAGCAATACAGGCAAATGAATCCGATGTATTCTTATCAGACATTACAACAAGAGTGTCGCTTGAACTAGGTAGAGTCACGGGGCCAAATGAACGGGATGGGAAATTATAGCTAAAATATTTTTTTAACAACATTGTAGTGATAAATTGAGAACCAAGCAAACTGACTGTCTGATGGTAAGTGGTTGATAGTAATTTCATAGCCATATTTTGCTTTGATACTGCTCATATCAATACGGACATATGACGAAGGTACTGAAGGGATAAACCTAGTCTTATTTTTAATTAGACGAATTCAACTGACATTTACTTGGTTGTTAGTTTTTGATGAAATAAACATAGCGATATGGTAATGTGAATGATTGAAACTATCCTTAATAATAATTATCGTATAAGTGCATGTAGAATCGAGAGAATAGTTAATGTTTAAATGGCCGAACTGCCAATATCGTAATTCAATACGAAATTCCTTTCCGTATATTATATATTTATATTAATTGTTGAAATACACGACGTTCAGTAAGCTTATTGCAACATAAATGACTATTTGTCTCTGGTATCTCTGTTATCAAATATTAACAGACAATTGATGCAGTTTCATCATTGCTTTATCTTAATAAATATAATTGTTATATTGAATCTTAATTCAATATAACAATTAGCTTCGTAAAGCAGCAATCTAACTGTATTTTCTGTCAGTTTCCATCGAAATTTTATAATAACGAAAACACATAATCCGTGTGCTGATGTTAAATCAAATTATTGATACTGGGATTCTTGGGCAATCAAACATGTTTACTTATTATTCTATGATTTTGTTGAAACATAAATCAGTGGGTCTTACGTTGCAACCACCGAAATATAAAAATAAGCTATCATTGGTAATAAAAGTCTTGTTGATGAAGAAAGAAACAATAAAGTTCGAAACAAGGATTTGACTGCAATATCCTGTATCTACTTCAAAAACACTTCTGACACAGGACCTAACAAAAAAATCTCTCAATCTTTACTTATTATTCTGTGATTTTGTTGAAACATAAATCAGTGGGTCTTACCTAGCAACCACCGAAATCTAAAAATAAGCTATCATTAGTAATAAACGTCTTGTTGATATAGAAACAAACGATGGAGGTTGAAACAAGGATTGCAATATCCTGTACCTATACATACCAAAAAAATCAATCAATCTATGGCTCAATAATCACGTAACAAACACACTAAAAAAACGTACAGATAAATTTATAATCTCCTCCTTTTTATAAGTTGGTTAATTTTACATACTTCATACAGAACATAGATAACAATTTCACGGTAAATATTCTTGCTTTTTGCCTATTCTTGCTATTGGTTTCGGATAGATCAAACTAGGCACAGACTTATAACCGCATGACTCATATCTGCTCACTATGACATTGACTTGTCTGTCATCTACTTTCTCGTATAGACAGACATGTACTCATGACGGAAGTAGATGAAAATCTAATTGCAAATTTTATTAATTTAATTGACTCCTTACAGCTGTCAGTGATAGCTTCAAATTGATAAAGTTAATAGAAACACCTTTTGCTTACATAATTGGGTAGACATTTTTTTTAATTTCTATATATAATAATAGGAGCTCCTTACCATGCGTCAATTATATAAAACCTTATAGAAATTCTTGGTAATTCTACTTTTTTAATAGTGTTGGTGTGAAGAAATTTTGTTGGTACAACCCTTGCGTTTGTTGTTGTTGGTTTGTAAAATCACAATGAATTTATTGGTTTTTATTGACTTCGTTGAATGTTCATCTCCCAAAGCACAGTCAACTCGACCAACAATAATGTACATTTCCGACTAACATTAAGCATCCTTGAAAAACGAAATGTGTCTAGCCTAATTTTAGAAAACCCTAAGTTAATTCGTATTCGGTAGTGTGTCTCGTACGCGTCTATCAGAGAGTCTGGAGCTGATCCTAAAAGCGAATACGTAATTTGATTTTGGAATTAATAAGCCCTTAAGTAATTTACAAGATAAAATATACATAAAAATATAAGATAATTATTAACATATAATGTAATTTGACACCATACTCGGAGCGGAATGTTACTAGGTCGCTACTGTTTGGGTCATCAACACGTAAGCAGACAGTAAGCGACTGCGTAACAATATTTTGACGTGACAACGTCTATTAAATTGGTACGGCGTAGAGTCATTCTCGAAAACACCGTAACGGCCGAATCTGACGCCACACGGAGTCCACGCTTAATTTTATTGTAACTATAAACTTCTGTATGAAGATGAATGAATGTATGTTCATATGTATGTGCAATCATATGCTTATTGTATTTAGTGTGCAAGTGCACATTACTCATAATAATTAATTTATGTATAACTTCAGAAGCAGAAAATTTAAACAAACTATTAAATAAAAATATAAATGTTATACATTACTTTATTTTAAATAATTTCATTGCACCCAGAAAAAAATACCATGTAAGACAGAGTTCTACAGACAACCAATTTTTTCAAATAAAAAAGTCTTGGTATGTTTTTTTTAATACATAATAAAAACCCAATCACCGACTAAAATTTACAAATTCAGCTGTTTGTGCGTGCCTGATCTTTCTAGTACTAAAACTATGAAATCCGGATTTTTTTATAAAAGAGCATTTTTAATTCTTCGTTTGTGCGCGTGTTAATTTGGTTTCGCACTATACAATTTTAGTTAGTTATATGTGTGATAATTACTCTAATCAGCTGAACGTAATATTGGAAACGTTCGACTCGCGACGAGCGTTTGTCGGTAGCCTTCTGCGTCAGAAATTCAGTAGCATGTTACTGTATAATAAATATGCTCAATGCGGAATCATATCTGTATTTCTAAGTAAAGTAAACCACGCGGTACCCGCACTATGCATGCATTGAAAGCGAAAAGATTTCGTCTAATTTCATAATTCTATATAAAACAAAACTTAATTGACGATCGAGCGCGGTAGATATTTTATGAGCGTAACGTTGCCAACCACTGATTCAAAAATAGATCTCCAGAGGCTTTGATCACGTAGATCGCGAGGATTCATTTAATATCGGTCAAGAGCGTCAAATGATTCACACCTGAAATTTGCATTGTTTTGTTGGAATTTCTGTTGTTGAATACCTAATTTTATGCATGCATACAATAAGTTTTATTGATATAGATTATTTTATTACCGACCCTACAATGCAAAAGGAAGTTTTTATACTTACCGTATACTCTTTGGTTCTTGTTTAAATCAAATCAAAACTAAACTCTTATTTAAATGCATAGATTTTGTATTTATGCTAGTCTATACATATAATAAGACAGTAAAAATATTTTGTCTGTACATTTAGTATTTTTGACTGAAATGGATAGAGGGGCACTTAAATAGATTATTAGAAAGCAAAAAAAAATTTTTGGAATTTTTTGTCTGTCTGTCTGTATGTATGTTCACGTTTATCTCCGAAAGTACTGAACCGATTTGCTTGAAACTTTCACTATTTGCTTTGTTTTAACTCAGAATAATATTAAACTTTGTTTCATCAAAATCGGTTCATTAAAAAAAAAGTTATCGTCATTTTAATGAACTCAAATAAATAAAACTGGAGTGTCATCTGTGAAAATTGAAGACGGTGAAATTTTAATCAAAAGTACTGTGAAAATAGTATTTGTGGAAAAGCTCATTGTTTTTGTGCCATACTATACATACATACATACTAATATTATAAATGCGAAAGTAACTCTGTCTGTCTGTCTGTCTGTTCCGCTTTCACACCAAAACTACTGAACCGATTTAAATGAAATTTGGTACACAGATAGTCTGGAGCCTGAGAAAGGACATAGGCTACTTTTTCATGCAAAAAAGGTTGTAAAGGGTTGTAAAAGGTTGAAAGGAGGGATTATTGGTTGTATGGGAATATTGTTAAAACTACTGAACCGATTTAAATGAAATTTGGTACACAGATAGTCTGGAGCCTGAGAAAGGACATAGGCTACCTTTTAAAGCAGAAAAGGGTTGTAAAAGGTTGAAAGGAGGGGGTGAAAGGTTGTATGGCAGTATTGTTAAAACATATCCTTCCTGTGGGAAATTCGAATATAACGCGGCGAAGCCGCGGGCGGAAAGCTAGTACTAAATAAGTCTATATTTAAATGTAAATTCCATTGTGCTACTTTAGACACTAAACATTGGCCCATTGAAACATTTATGAATCAAATGTTATTAAATGTGGATATTTGTGTCACTAAAGATAAATCAATTCAATATGGCAGCACGATAAATCTTTATTTATAGTTTACTTTTTACACATTTGGGATTATTTTTCAATTTCGCATTTTCAATTATTTTCTATCACAAACAGAGATTTCACTACATCTACCAATAGTCCGGTGCACTCAATCATTTCACCAATACCAAGTGGATGGAGAATTTCAAAAATTGTATTTGACATCGTACCTACATTTTCATTGTCAACCCTACTCTTCAAATATATTTGACAGCTGATCGGCTCTAAAATTTAGTTCAATATCGCCTTTAGCAAATATGTTCAATCAAAATCGGCAAAGACTTCGCAGACCGCGACACGTCCTTAGCGATTCCCCTGGTCAATTAACGCAAGACCTTCAAAACATGCAAACGGCGGTGTCTGAGCCGTCGCGCTCCTTGCCATCCCCTTCTCGGCAGCCTTGTGCTTAACTATGAGTAGGTTCTCTTCAATATTGTCGAATAGGACGGGAGGGATCGACACTTGCCACCACTGCGTATCCGACCTCGACTCGGCCCAGCACACGCTGGCGGAGTGCCCCGTGTGGGCCTCCGAGCGCCGAGTCTTGGTCGCAGAGATCGGGCGAGATCTGTCTCCGCCGGCATTGATTGCGGCAATGCCGGCGGACGAGGGAGGTTGGAGGGCTGTGGCCTCCTTCTGTGAAGCAGTGATGCTCCAGAAGGAGGCCGCCGAGCAGGGTCGGGAGATGGCTGATCCTGCTCGAAGGAGGCGGCGCCGGGCTCGGTAGCACAGCTGCGGCGCTGCCGCGGGTCGCCGGCGGGCGCGAGGAATTCGCGTCCGCGGATATGGCGACCCGGGAGGGACCACGCCCCTTCCGTGGCCGGGAGGCGTCGTCGGTGGTGGAGATCGGGGAAGGTATTGTAACCTCCCCCGAGGAGGGCTCCCCTGTATCGGCGGGGGAGCGGAGGCTGGGGGTTCCCGAAAGTAGCTTGAACTAGTAGTAGAAAGTAGTTCCCGGGGGCTCCCTACATGCCTGAGGAAGGCCATCCCTGAGGTTTTTAGTGGGTAGGCCTCCCCTTCTGGGGAGGAGAGCCCCACATAACCGCCGGCTCGCCACAGCCGGAGTATGCAACTTAATGCATTTTCCTCAGGGAACAAAAAAAAAAAAGGTTCTCTTCAATATAGGCCAGAGCCCTTTGGGTATACCGGGCCTCTTTTAGCGCATATGCTCTGTTTATAGGACAGTGGTGACTGCACCTCTCCCGAGGTGCGGTCTGCCTTATCACGTCAAGCCATAGGGTCATTAGGACCAACGGCTCAGGCTGAGTTTAGTCGGTAAGTCATTCGGGTCGAGCTACTTTGATTCGTCAGGAGTTTGGCATAATCACCGTGACACTTGGTTGTAGTTTTATTCTCAGCCTGTCCTCTCCAGAGGGAAAAAAAATCGAAAAATACAAAACGATTAATATTTATACAAGTATATGTATTGAGATTCCAAATTTAAATGATATATTTTGTTTATTTTAATTGTAACCGTATGTATAGCCAGATTAATTATAAACAATTTCAAAAAATTGAAATTCTTTAAAGTAACTATGCAAAAAAAATAAGGTAGATTGCGTACGTCCACATTAATTCACTATTTACTTTACTTCCAAATTTGACTTACGAACTTTCAGCTACTTCAGATAAGGATTAGCTTAGCAATACAAAGGCGAAAAGCTGCCGGCATCTTGGATACTCCACCACGGGAGGAGAACGTAAAGGCCGGTTTTTAATAGGAAACTATAGAAACAAGAACTAGCTAGAAGAAGGCAAATGAGGAGACACATCATTAGGTCATCCATAGACACCCCTCGCATCAAAATAGTTACAAGAGCATTGTCGACATTTTAAATTGATTTATTTTTGAAGGGAAGGTAATTTGCATCAGTTTGGAAATACCGCAGGCGGCAATTCATTCCACATTAGTAAGTACAAGGCAGGAAATTCCTACAGAATAGCACTGTTATAGACTGCCAATCGTCTATCTATATGGTGACTGAATACTTTGTTTCGTGGGACGATGGCGGAAATAAGCGGTTGAGGTCAAATAGTATAAGCGATAGAGGCTATATCTTAAAGCCAAGCCCATTTTATATAATTTTTCTTAAACATACACGGAAATATTGCCATTATATCACATAAAAGAACACGCGAAGTATCGTATATATATATATAAATAATTAAATAAATATATAAATATATATTATACAGATAAACCACACACACATATATATATACAGATAAACCACAGTCATTGCCGACACGATTTTTGATATTCGTACAAAAAATGCACCGCAAAATTTTATGCCTGGTAAAGATTATAAAAACATTTTAGTAATTGCTATGACAAATTAATACTAATTTGCATATGTGCCTCGGAGAAAATGGCCTGTCTCGCATAATTGAAGTACTCGCCTCGTCCTTTGAACTCATGCTCGACTAGCAATTGCCTTTTTCGCAGTCTTTGCTTTAATGCAATTAAATGTAATTACACCAATTGTCTGAATTTGAACGACATTGTTTCGACGCGCTGATGCGAGAATTACCTCTTATTTGTATATGTTATGGGCTAAATGATTAATCGGGTATTATTCATAAAGCCCGGCCAATATAAATAATGCCCAATGAGAGCGGGCAATGTGATTATACCCAATCAATTAATCACTTGGCCAGGCATTATGAATAATACCCAGTGCCTATTTTTATCAGAGTGATGTACGAAGCATGTTTAATACTTTCAAATGAATACTTAGTTAGATAGACCGAGCATACAAGTAATGAAATAAATTATCGGGTAAAGTATAATGAAAACATGTTTTATAGTGTAGTATTTATTTTTAAAACTTAAGACTTCGGGTTTACTTCGATCAATTAACGAAGGGGTACATTTGGAAACTATAATCTGTTGTAATTTCAATGCAGTTTGAAAATATTTCGCATACGCTGTTACTCACATGTAAGTAGATATTGCGAGTAAGCGCGCTTTCAAGCTGCAGCGAGGAATGAGAATATAATACTTTTAGGCGTGTGTAAGTTAAATTATAAAACTGACAATTTAATGGAACTAAATGTAAATCACATCTCCGATTATTCAACTTAAAATTTACTCTAAAGTTAAAAGAGTCTTAGTAATCAGTCTCATAGGTAATAGTTATTGTTAAGAATAGATTATTTATTCAATAAAAGCTCTCAATCATTGGACTTAATAAACAAAAAAATGACGTTGAAAACAAAAAAAAAGAACTACCAATGTGTAATTTAGTACCTAACAGATTTAAAACTCAGTAGTTTACACTAAGTGTTGTTAAACTTAATAAAATCAAATAAGCATTAAAACATTTATTAAATCACATTAGTACTGAACTGTGATTATGAAGCATAAAAGTCAAAATATTTTTGTTAACTTGCTTCTTTATTAGTAAATTTATAATTTGGTTTTTATTAAGTTCTACCACTAATTGTTCGTTGACTGATCGTTCGCAGACGGACAGTGTGAGTGAGCGCCTAAAGCTGCAACGAGATACTACTAGGTATAACAGTTTCCGGCGCAAGAAAACTTAACAATGTCAAATTAAAAAAAAACTAACGAAATCGAATTTAAGTCACTGCCGTGGTTATTACACCTAAAATAAACTCTGAAATTTTAACTCAGTAATCATATCAGTCTCAAAAAAATATAAAATTAATTAGATAAAAAAAACAGCAGCGCACCACGTAAAAATGTTCCTATTATTCACATTGTCCGATGATCATGTAGCCATATTCATCATACCCGGGCAATGTGATAGATGGGAGAGTTTAGATTGTTATTAATCACTTGGCCCATTACGACTGGGCATTATACATACTGCCCACATTAATCAATTGGCCCATAACATATATATCATCATTGTTGTCAAAACATTCTGCTTTTTATAGCAACAGCTATTGCATTGATTTTACCTTGTTGACTGTATGTTTGTTACGAGATATAGGTCATATTTCATAGGTGGTCCTATACAAATATTATTAAAATTGTTTCGGAGATATATAAGGCAATCAACAAATTACAAAAATACTGCATAATTTTATTAAAAAGAAAACAAAAACCGACTCCAAAACTATGCCTACTTATATAATAAGCAGAGTTATATTTGGAGATTTTTAATTTTAAAATAATCATTCATCAAATTTGATGTATTTATATTTGACTTGGCTTGGAAAATTCTCAACTCGATAAGCTAGATTCGAACCCACGTTGTCAACGTGCCTAGCTACTTTTAAGTAATCAGGGAATGAGTTGCATAATGCAGCGTAATTAGGGTCGGATACTTGATTTAATTTTATATTTTAAATATAGGGGTATGGGCAGTTATGTCAGGATTCATCTTTAGGGTTACCCACAAAAACACTGGGAGGTTTTTAATTATCGCCTTATCGAAACGTACCGAGACGAGATTTTTTTTGTGTAATTTTTCATATTTATTTATTATTTTATATTATTTAATATAAGTGTTAATCTTTACTTACTTTAGTTTATTTACAAACTCTGGCATGTGAGTTCTTTAAGGCGGGGGGAGCTTCCTCCCGGGTCCCGTGACCCGTGGGGTCCTTTAATACCTAACCAGAAGTAACCTAAAAAGTGAAGACTACATTGGCTTGCATAGGAATGATGAAATCATCGCCCAGACAGCGACCGACTGGGACAGAGATCATCTAGACATCGCCCGTTTGGTGTACGTGTCAAAGACAAGCATATAGATGACAAAGATACGAACCTTAAGTAAAAATTGCATTTTTTTAGTTATAGTTTTATTAATATTTAAATTAATTTCACTCTAAAATCTTATGTAAAAGGTGAACATTAAAAAAATACAATACCTTAGTCTATGCATGACTTAATAGTTATTAATAGTTGACTGATTAATATTTAGTTATTCTATTTAAATTGCAAATCTATAGTTCAATCAATTGACTGATGTGTTCCTAATGTCCTTAACATTTGCAAGTAACTCTTTACTTTCAAAATATATCACACATTTTAAATAATCATACGTTAAAATATTTAGTCATTCATTTTATGTACCTGTCACTAACTCTTGTCTTTAGCTGGTTGATATCAGTTAAAATTGATTTATTATATTTTTTTAACAAATAGAATATTAATGTGATTATATTTTTTCTAATCAAATTATACGATAGCTACGAACTTTTTGAATAATTATATTAATATAATCAACAAATTACTTGTTTTAAGTTCAATAAAATATTATTATCGTAATAAAAAGTTTTGATGCTGAGAGTTAAAAATTCACGAAGAACAGCTTTTGTGTTTCTCATTCCGTAGCCTGAATCTGCACTCTGAAATATATTTTGAACCAAAAATAAATAATATTTTTAGATTACTGTACTGTATAAGCTTTAGAGTCATACATTGTATGTAAAGTGCACTAACAGTTTCCGAAATGATTAACAAAAAAAATATTATTAATACGTATTTATTGTTTTAAAAAATATTCTTTCATTGTGTCAACGCACTTTTTTCCACCTCTTCTGGCGATGAACGTTGTTGATCGCGTAATTGTTTCTTTATTTCTACGAGTAGAAAAAGCCACACGATGTCAGATTATAAGTTGTACGTTTTTCGACTTGCTAAACACATCTACATATGTATCCATGTGGCAACTTCCATTGTCATGGTGTAAGATAAAACGGGAAACGGCGTATAGCATTAACTTTCCTCTTCATCATTTGAACAGCAGCAGTAAATAATACATTATAGTCTCTTTATTATTCTTATGGTATTAAATTTCATTAATGACGTGTGACAGGAAAGGATAGAGTGAGAAGTGAATATATTAGGAGAAATCTGAAAGTAACCCCTATTGTTGAAAAAGGATTGATGGTCACGTATTGAGAAGAGGATATGAGAGGAGAGGATGGAGAGAAATAAAGGAAGAAAGATGGGCATGTGGGGAGAGAAAGACCAAAGAAACGATGGATGGACTGTGTGAATGTTAATATGTTGAAGAAGGGTGGGAGTGATACAGGAGAGGGGAAGAGGAAGACATGTTGCGCCGACCCCAATTAAATTTTGGAACAGGGCAAGAGATAGAAAGAGGAAGACGCAAATGTTCAATATGCCCCGTTTATTTGTGCGGTTATATTGTTAGAGGTTGTATATGAGCTTGTCGTTAATGCAGGCAGTTGTAAGTGTTCTTATTACGATGCATGTTACTTGAATGAATGTAAAAAAATTAAGTATGATTGAGCGATTATTCACAAAAATACCATCACTTCAAACGTTGTTTAAATCTGATAAAAATAAATTAGAATGTTCTGTATTGAGTTGATTGTTGGCTCTTGGTGGAACTTATTATACATGTTGAATAAAACTCTTGTACTGTTCCACTAATTTTAAAATTAGTGGAACAGTACAAGAGTTTTATTCAACATGTAAATTAGAATGGTAATTTCCATTACAGACAGATACAGAGAAATAGTTATCAAATATATTATTGGGTATACACATAACACGTTGAAGAAATATTTAAAGTACATATTGCTAAATACATCCCAACTAATATTATAAATGCGAAAGTGTGTTTGTTTGTTTGTTTGTTTGTTACCTCTTCACGCTTAAACTACTGGACCGATTTCAAAAATTCTTTCACCTTTGGAAAGCTACATTCTCCCCGAGTAACATAGGCTACTTTTTATCCCGGAAAAATCGACAGAACCCACGGGATGCGCAATAAAGGCTTCGCTCAAAAACTACTGCACAGATTTTTATGCGGTTTTCATCAATAGATAGAGTGATTCTTGAGGAGTTTTGCGGCATTTTTTATCTCGGAAAAACGGATAGTCCCACGGGAAGCGCGATAAAATCTTCGCACCATAAACCGACTTCCGCGTATATGTAGCCGTGGGCAAAAGCTATGACCCTTAACCCTCTATACACCCAATCCCGAAATCCACGCGGGCGAAGCCGCGGGCAGAAAGCTATATTGTATATATTGCTTGCACTGTTGAGGAAGGAGAATTATTCTGAAAATAAAATAGATATAACGTAGAAATAGAGAAAATGTTGCATACCCTTTTAATGGCAAACATTAACTAAACATACGGGAATTATAGAGGTACTACTTTAAACATGGCATAAATATAGCCAATTAAAGAATACTAATGTTATTAAAACATGAAATTACTGTGAATCTGTCCAAAATAGATGCGCCGAGAAGTTTAGCAAAGTGACTTATGTGTTTATACAAATCTTAATATTATTGTGCATCCCTGCTGATGCGGTAAAAATGACTAATAAGTATTTTGATGGCGGATTTTTGACTTATTACAACTTGTGATATTAAAAGAACTTGGTATATAGTACTTTTCGCATAATTATCGATATCGATATGGACTCGGTAGTAAGCTATTCAAGTCAAGCCCTAGCGTAAATTTTTTTGTAATGGCTGTATTGGCAAGTTTACTCATATCAACATATAACAAAGCGCTGTATGAGAGTGCAGACTCTTATAACGTAGTATTCTGTGGCGTGCACTATAAAAGTGGCCGTAGTAGCTACTTCAAAGTGGATACATTATTTTATAGCAAAAAATGGATACATATTAAAGTACGAGACTGTACATACATAAAAAAGCTACAAAACTATTTCATTCATTTCCTATTTAACTCAATCATAAGCCAGGCTTAGCTTAGCGCAGTGTTTGCAACCAGTCACTGTTGAAGGTGAAATCAATTTTCACAATTGTATAATCAAAAACACTACCTGTCGATTACGAGATCTGGAAAAACAGTAGGAAGACTAATTATTATTCTACTAGCTTTCTGTCCGCGGCTTCACCCGCGTGAATTTCGGGATTGGGTCTATAGAGGGTTAAGGGTCATAGCTTTTGCCCACGGAAGTCGGTTTATGGCGCGAAGGTTTTATCGTGCTTCCCGTGGGACTATACGTTTTTCCGAAATAAAAAATACCGCAAAACCTTGCTCAAGAATCACTCTGTCTATTGATGAAAACCGCATGAAAATCTGTGC
Source organism: Scirpophaga incertulas (assembly GCA_036419045.1). NCBI lineage: Eukaryota > Metazoa > Arthropoda > Insecta > Lepidoptera > Crambidae > Scirpophaga > Scirpophaga incertulas. The sequence goes on from CM071644.1 coordinate 8,486,088, forward strand.
AGTAGTTTTTGAGCGACGCCTTTATTGCGCCTCCCGTGGGATTTATCGGTTTTTCTGGGATACATCATAGCCTAGAACCTTCTTCGAGAATCATTGTCTATTGATTAAAACTACAGGAAAATCCGAACAGTAGTTTTTGAATAGTCTTTATCGTGCATCCTATGGGATCTGTCGGTTTTCTGGGATAAAAATAGCCTAAAACTTGCCTCGAGAATCACATCATCTATTGATGAACAACACATGAAAAACTATGCAGTAGTTTTTGTGCGAAGCCTTTATTGCGCATTCCGTGGGATCTGACGATTTTTCCGGGATAAAAAGTAGCCTATGTTACTCTCCATCCATTATCTCCACGTAAAAAATCACGTCAATTCGTCGCTCCGTTTTGCCGTGAAAGACGGACAAATAGACAGACACACTTTCCCATTTATAATATTAGTATGGATACTTATTATTTGTTAAGTCAATTGATAAAACTTAATGGTTGAATATTTTTTTGACAATAATCTCCTAGGAATCTTTGCATATTTTTATTCACAATTAATTACAAGCTGTTTATTGTGGCACGTTAGTGTACATGAGCAAGCTTATCACCGCAATGTTAAAATCTTACTAAATTGCTGCCAGTTTCTATATCACAATTTGTAACTCTTTCGTATTGATAAAAAGATTTCCATTTCCATGACTATCCAAGTCATGAGAAAGGCTTTGCTCGGTTTCGAGCAGAGCATTGCTCTGCTTGGAGTGTTTTATGAAATATTTGTTGTCTGTAACAAGTCTCTGTCTGAATGTTATATTTGGCTCTACAAGAAATTAGGATTGTATTAATTTATGTTACTCATTCGTATTAAGGTACTCAGGTCACAAGCATTAAATTACGATGTACGTAATTCATCGTTTTAATGATTTTGGAGAAAACCGGCCTTCCCAGACGAATAGAATAACACTAATGTGATTCTAGTTTTGTTTTAACATACGTAACTAAAACACGTTTTATTCATATGTAGCAATGATATTATCATTATTAATTTTCCTGCTGTTAAATCCAACATGATACTTGCGTACATTTCACTTTACAAAACAAACAACGTAGTGATAATAAGTAGCTACACTTTTTGACTGTAATACGCCTGCCCAATTTTATGCAAACTAACGACATCGCATTTATTGCCTTTTATTTATATAAGGAGTATAGAAAAGTTTTGCATACTATAATATTGTGAATAGGTTTTGAGAGGTTTTAAAATTATTTGAGAGGGGCTCGGTTGCCAAGTAAATACACGCATGTACTCAGGTGTTGTTGATATTTTTAGGTTAATGTGTTAAGACGGATTACGGTGTTTATTGGTGAATATGGCGCATCGGTTTATTATTTATTTCGCCATTGGCTACTGTGCAGCGGATCGCAAGTATGATTTCCGCACGGGAGAAATATTTTGTACAACCTGAAAAATTCGTTTCGGTTTGGGCGTTTGTGCCTGTGATATTCTATTTTTCTGACTGGACCTCGCTACAGGATAAGTATTTTACGGTAAAACGCTTATTGTCAGAGTTTCCGTAAATTATGGTGATTAATGGCCGTTTTCACCAACCTTGTCTTAGCTTAGGTGACTCCTAAGAGACATGCTGTCTCACTCTTTTCAGTTAATATAAAAAGTGACAGCATGTCACTTAGGAGTCACCTAAGCTAAGACAAGGTTGGTGAAAACGGCCATAAGTGTTTTATCTATCTATCTATCAAAGTTTTATTTATCTTATGTAAGCACAGGAGAGAATGCATTTTACTGGACAGATATATATTATAACTATCTATGCTTAGGAGTTTCGTATCTCCCATTTTATTTTTATATTTATGTTAATCATGTAATTGTATAATTTTAAAATATTGACAAGACTTTTACATTTTAAGAAAGTAGTTCATTAAAAACCCTGTCGGTGGTATCTCTACGTACATTTTTACATTCAGTACAATTTTATAAAATTGTTGTACTCAAGTTTTTAGAGGATTTACGACGTGTCTGCGTTATCTTCGGTGTTGTAAAAGTTAACAACTTAGAGAACATAGATTAAGGAGCAACTGTAGAGGTATACGGTTTTATGGCATCTTAGTGGTATCTATCAATAATGTTCATTTTTGACAAAATGTTAAATACATTTATATACATTCCAAAGTACCCTAACCTTATTTTTTTCATAGTCTGGTATATTATAAAATACATAATTACCTACCTGATAGCGAGTGTGAACACTTCACAATATATTTCTTTTCAGTGGAGGAGCACTAAATATTTGACTAAGCTCACAACAGGAGTACCAGGCACCGAATGATCATGGCAGGGTGTTAGAGGATGTCATTAGATTGATCTAATATAACACCCACACCGCACAGGATGTGGCAATTTGATCATTTGAATCTTCGCGTTGTAACAATCTGTAGGTAAAAATTAAATACTAGTAATGTACTTGATTGAATCAATTCGATGTATAGTAATTTTTGATTAGGTCTTTTTAGAGTGACTAATTTTATAGACAGAGAAACAATCTATAAAGGTGTACACAATATGTATTAATTAACGATTAGTGATAATGTCTTGAAGAAAATGAAGGAAAGTTGATTAGTTTGTTAGCATTTTTAGTTAATTTTTAAAGTCAATCCATTCCTGAAAATGATCATCGTTATTTAATAATTAATATAGTATTCAAAAAATCTAACTTATATAACACTAGTGTAACAGATATATTTTCCCTGGGTAAATTTTCATCGCAATTGGATTAGTAGTAACAGTAATTACCTAGATCATCCAAACTTACAAGTGTTACCTCTTTACAATATTAGTATCGGTAATAAAATAAAGCTCAAAAAGCTCAGTATGAGTGGAAGAATTGGCCGAGTTTTCTCAGTCGCACTTTTTCGTTTGTTGGCGAAGAAAACGCCGATAGTAGCTTCAATAATAGCAAGCATGTCGTATAAATTAAGAGCTCAAGTAATGATCAAGAAAATATATCCTTGCATCGTAAAGTTAACAATTTCGTTTTATTATTACATTAGGTACTTCTAAAAAAATATGTTTAAATTAGGAAGCTGCTGAATACTTCGATGGAACAATCATTATGTTTAGAAAAAATAATCATCGCCGGTTACGCCGCAGATATTCAATGTCACTATATTGTTAACATGTAGTATTGAACTATTTTAAATTATTAACAACTTGAAATATTTTAGGCTCACCTCTATCAATTAATCTTGCTCAAATATTTAGAAAACGAAAGTTCTTCCGAAATCATGACAAAAAGAAACACTTTACAACATTAATTATAAACACCGTTTGTATTTTGTGCCTTATTGAGCTGTAATAATTATATCGATAATTTAAGGGAAATAATAATTTTTGAAAAGTAACTTCGGTTAATCGGCCACAAGAATAAAAACTACGTTATTAACATAGGCCACGCTAATTTGGCGTGCTCGTTTTTTAAACAGGTCCGATAGATTGCCGTACATTTAGATACATATGGGATACATTTTGGATATATAACAAAGGGATGATCCCTTTGTTAGTATAATGTACGAATAATATTATAGACACACTATGCCTAGAATTATAGAATGAAAGTCAAACTAAATATCTGATTGAGTAATATTAGAACCTTTTCTATCACAGCACATAGAGGACTTCTTCCTAGCCCCAACTGAGGTACCTAATGTAGATGTAGTTGTTTATCAATCCTGTACCCTAAATAATTCTCTCATCATCCTTTTAATAATCAATATTTACCATGGTAAATTACTTGCAGTGCTATAGCAGTAGAATAATTTCTCCCTCGGTCTAGATGCTGTTCCATATTCCCCCCTTATTTCTATTGTTGCCCCTTTTACCATGCTAATGTTCCTATTAAATATTTTTTTTATATTACTACATTATTAGATACTGTCTCTAGTTCATAGAAAACAGTTAAAACTCCCTATTCTAAAGCATGGCAAAAATTCATCCAAAACAAAATCCTGTCACCCAATTATTCTATCCTCCACTTGTGTAAGTTATGTTATTTACTTTTCAGCAAAACGCAATTTGGCTTTAGAGAGAAATAATCTAGCTGTTCCGATATAAGAATATAAGGATTGTTCTTTTAAAAATTCTTATTGGAATGTTTTAGATATTTGTTCAGCATATGATAATATGATTCTTCCATTGTTCACGCAAAAATGCACCAGATGAGTATTCTTGAGAGGCTCAGTCATTTTAACTGTGATCTACAACTACTTAATAGAGCAATTCAGGTATGTAGGCAGTGTTATCTTTTTTTAAATATGGAAAGACCTCCCACAGAGACGGTTTTGAGTCCATCCTTTTATAACAGCTATTCTTGTGATTCTTACGTTACAACCTCTCCGTGAGGAATGTATATAACGGAGCAGGTATTTAGGGGGAAATAAGTAAACACATATAAATACTGAACTAGGAAAGATAAGAAATATTATGGTGCCAATATTAAATTTATTTACAAATAATTATTTTAAAGTATCGAACTCTATAATTTTACAGGTTATATTCTATGCCCTCACTACCTCGCTAGAGTAAATGTATTCTATGCTCACTACGTAGGAGAGAAGGGAATTTTAGTATTCGTAGAAGACTACCGGTCGTAGGACCGGGACACTTAAGACGAGTATTATCACGAGATAACCAATACTTTTGTAGTCGGTATAAGGAGCGTTGCTTCGATGGGCGGCTGTCTAATCATACCAGGTCCGCTGTTGAAATGCTCGTCAGCACTCAAAACGTTGATCAGACGATACATACATACATACATACACTCACGCCTTTTTCCCACGGGGGTAGGCAGAGATTACGTCCTTCCACTTGCTACGGTCCTTACATATTCTCTTTCGCTTCATCTTACTTTCATAACATTCCTCATACATGCTCGACGATTGCGGGTACTTCTGACCTGGCCTTTTTTGAGGACACTTTCGATTTGTTCGAAATATGTATAATATATATAATTTAAAATCCATATCAAAAATACACTCATGAGTAAGGTAAAGTAAGCGACTATCTAAATGATCACAGTATTTGGGAATAGGGACACTATTCATAGAGCCATGTTTTGGTAACAACATTATTTATAAATTTGTTTATTTTATATGTGTATGTAAACATACATACGACTGTAATCGTATTAGGTATGATTGTATCTTATACTATATTGTATTTTATATTATATTATTATAATTATTAACATTGAAAAGAGGAGATAAAAAATAGACCTTCAGAGTTTCTTGCCTGTTCTTCTCGAGAAGGCTCTCCCAATTTCCGAACAGTCAATATATTTTTTCTTTTTTTTTTTCCTTATTCGTACGTACGGACAAGGTTTTTGTTTTTTTTTTATTATTTAAGCTTTTTTTTGTTTTGTTTGTTGACGTCAATAAGTGCCTGTAAAGGTCTATGTTGAATAAATATTATTTTGATTTTGATATGTTCGCCTAGGTCTTCCTCGTCCCGATGATACAGTTGTAGATAAAAGTCAGTAGTGACTTTTTCCACGTAACACGGATCAATACGGTAATGGAGGAGGAGAGCTTCTTCTATGGCAACCGAAGATGGAGGCTTTAGTAGCAGATCGTATTACTTCAAAACAGGGACTTACGCTAAGTAGTACTTACGCAATAAAGCCAAATGGCTCGGGACTTTTAGACTTCCCAATACAGGAATCACTCCCTAATACCAAATTAAAACATCTTCAATCATCCCTCTAAATTGTTTCTGGATGGATAAAGAGCATACTTGCCTTATAAGTCTTGAAAAAAATATTTAAATTTACCTGTAATATCTACCAACTAAATAAAAAATATTTTTTCAACAATTTCCTTTAACACTTCTAATTACATCAAATATTATTCTAGATTTTGATATTGAAAAGCCAATCAAAGAGAGGCTCCAGGAGAGCCAATGTTATTCTTATTGGGCAAGTATATATGTATGTATGGTTATATAAAACTTACATAACCAGGTATGGTTGACACCCTGATTTGTGTAGTTTCGAGGTCCTCTATAGGGATGTAATGATAATCCTAGTACATTTTACGAACTAATAATAGTCCAATCCAAATCAACAACAAACCATGTATTGAAATAGGAATTTTACATAATCACTCTGGCATGTTTGAGAAGTTATGCCTTAAATGAGATATGAGAATTATTAAGTATTGGTTCAGTTGGGTGAGGTTCGTCAAAAACTAATGAAATAAATAAAACACAATAATAACTTAAATAAACATATATTCTAGACAGGATACCGCCATTTCGTGGTGGTGGCTACCTCTGCGTGGTAGAAATTACATTCGATTTTGTTTAGGCATGCAACACCGTAACGGCACGGCTTGGGGTGGTAAAAGGAGCAGCCAGGGTTAACGCAGTTTGGATAGAACTTGCACAAGCTGGCCAGTCCCACCGTTGATATGCTCTTGTAGTTCGCTGACGGCACAACGTGGGATGCTGTAAGGAAAAACGAAAAATTAAGAATTTGATATTTAATATGATTACAAACGAAAAACGTTCAACAATATTTCTTTTTTTCTAAAAACCTACAAAAACACTGGACAAAGTAATTTTTTAGTTATTTGTGTATGAATGAAATTATATATGTACATGTCCCCAGTTGACTAAAAGAAACCTTAATGTTCAGTCAATAAAATCATATTTACTTATTTTTGTAGTTTTGACCATATCAATGTTTGTAGACATAGCAATATGACATATTTTACGATCCCTATCATGTCTGTCATAAATTAAAAATGGCTTTAGTGACTCACTGAGGTAACTAGTTCCCCCGCCCATCAAATAAGGGAGCTTGGGTGGTATCATTCCCGATTCAACATAGCTAAATAACATCGAAAAATATTATGAAGGTGACATAAAGATCAACACCATAGATAATTATGCATAAAAATTCAATGATATAAACAGATGGTGTAGTATAATACTTTGTGCAAAATTAGATCTAGTCATTAATTTTCAAAACTATAAATGTTCAAAACAATTACTTTTGCAACTAGAATGCTTTAAAATTCCACTTTCTAAACAAGCCCAAAGTATATCATATTATTTGGGCCACTTTTATATACTTTTAAAAACAAAAACAAAACAAACTTACACAAAGTAGGCGGTGGTGAGACGATGGTATGCGAATACGGGCATCCGCGACGCGTGCACGCGGCCGCGAACTTGCAACGCGGATGTTGGAACACGCAAGTCGCGCCGTATCGGCACAGCGGGAACGCGCGACACTTCACAAGCTTGCGTTCCGTTTGCGACACTGAAATACAGGTAAAATTTTATCATATCTACCAAAATGTTTCATAATAATTCATAATAAGGCATAGTAAATTTTAAGGGATGTAGATCATAGTACTTTGAGAATATAATATTACAGCCAAGGGGAACTATGAAACGCCATCTATTATTGTTCCGTTTTAGCATAACACGCCGAGATGTACCCTACGTGTCAAGGATGCCATCAGCGTGCATGTTTTTACTTATTCAGTGTTAAAAAATTTGTGTCTGTACTATAGTGACGAGTAACCCTGCAGTGGATAAAAGAACACAGTGACTCACTCGGAAACGACGCGGCAGATGAGTTGGCAAAAAGGGACTACAACACGAAAGTGTATGGACCAGAACCCCTAATGCCCATTCCACAGGCAGAAGTAAAAACCTGGCTGCGCAAGAGAACAGAGGAACTACACCTAAAAGACAAACCAAGGAGGGATGCAAGCGAACGAAGGAAGCAGCAGGGATGCAAGAAGCTTGCCCGTTCCCTTATCAAACTAAAGAGAGACAAGATCCGAAAGGTCATAGCTACCATAACTGGACATTGCCTTTTAAACAAACACCTGTACCCAATTGGTATAACAGACAGCCCCTTGTGCAGAGGATGCATAGAGGCCGAGGAAATGCCACAGCACGTTCCTATGGAATGTGCAAGTGTGGCCGATCAACGGGAGAAACTTATCCATTCCCCGGAGTCCCTGCCAGAAGCATGCAGCAGCCCACGAAGGTTGCTGGCGTTCTGGGAGGAACTGGGATGGATGGAGTAGGAAGGAGACAGACGCAGGAGAAGGATGCACAATGGCCCAACCATGAGGCTAAGTGCGGTGGAGCCCAGCTAAACTAACGAACTAACTAGTGACGAGTATACACAAAAAATTGGGTATATGTTTACTATACAGTAGATCCTTAGCATATCGACAAATGGGCGGTATCTTGTAATAAGGTAAATTTTTTTTTTTTTTTTTGTTCCCTGAGGAAAATGCATTAAATTGCATACCCCGGCTGTGGCGAGCCGGGGTTATGTGGGGCTCTCCTCCCCAGAAGGGGAGGCCTACCCACTAAAAACCTCAGGGATGGCCTTCCTCAGGCATGTAGGGAGCCCCCGGGAACACAAAGGCCACTTCCGGAACCCCCAGCCTCCGCTCCCCTCTCCAGAGGGGAGCACTCCTCGGGGGAAGCTACCACCTCCCCCGGTCCCCTCCACCTACGACGCCCCCCGGCCACGGAAGGGGCGTGGTCCATCCCGGGTCGCCGCAGCGGTCGCGACTTCCTCGCGCCCGCCGGCGACCCGCGGCGGCGCCGCAGCTGTGCTACCGAGCCCGGCGCCGCCTCCTTCGAGCGGGATCGGCCATCTCCCGACCCCGCTCGGCGGCCTCCTTCTGGAGCATTACTGCTTCACAGAAGGAGGCCACAGCCCTCCAACCTCCCTCGTCCGCCAGCATTGCCGCAATCAATGCCGGCGGAGACAGATCTCGCCCGATCTCTGCGACCAAGACTCGGCGCTCGGAGGCCCACGCGGGGCACTCCGCCAGCGTGTGCTGGGCCGAGTCGAGGTCGGATGCGCAGTGGTGACAATGTGTCGATCCTCCCGTCCTATTCGACACAGATACTCACCGAAGAAGGTAAATTACTTTACAAACTTATACAATTCTACAATTTATCTGTGGGTGATAAACCTAGCGTTAAGAGTAGTATGTAGGCACAATCATATGAATTACAAAGACAACTAAGATATAAGTTTTTGCAAATACTTACGTGATGGCAAAGAATCATATTTTTGCGAATTTGTCGCTGTCATTATCACTTGACTGTCACTGCTTGCGCTTTCAGTTCTTACTCTTTCTTTTACATCTTCTTTTGCTTTCTTGTTTATATCAAACAGTATAGGAGACCCTTTCCGCTTTGTTGCAATGGAACTACTTGCTACAATACTTATATTTTTACAAGACTCTACAGAATCAATGTTGGATTCGTCAACACTAGCCTCATTAATTTGTTTTTTTTCCAATTCACATTTCTCTTGTTTGATAATAACTTTAGTATCACTCTCTTCACTGTCATTACTTAATCTTTTCTTTTCAAGTATTGAACTTTCTGGTTTTTCTACAATTTCATGTTCTTTGGTATGAGCCACATCTGTATCCACTGTTTTTTCTTTTGGTTTTTGCTGTAGTTCATCTTCATCGTTCAAAATACCTTCTGTCTTAAGCTTTTTTGCTAGAAATGCGTTTGGATGGTAGCCATCCATAGTAACTATAAACTGGGTACTTTTATCTTTGCCTACAGTTGGATTGTGGATATTTCTGAAACAGATAATATTAATAAGTAATCTTAATAGAACTTAATTATATAATAATTTGAGCATTGAATTTGGTGATAAATATTTACAGTGTTTCTATGATCAGGGAATCATCTTTCTTGATTGCAGTTCTGTTTTTGTTGCATCTATATGGTACATAATCGCTATTGTGGATTTTCATTGTAATGGAGGATGAGGAAGCATCATTTCCATCTTTCATGCTTTGATTTCTGTTAAGAGAATAAATATAAAATATATTTGATATTGGTTAAATAACTGTAAATGTTTAAAGTCAACATTTATTAATTTTAAAATGAAGTTCATATCTATATCATCATCTCATTAATAAAATGATTGCTTGAGTGAAGCATTAAAATTGAGAGCAAGTGAAATTCACATTATGATTATATTAAAACTTTTGCTATGTAACGTCATTGTTGTTAATCACTATTAAATAATATTAGTTATATAAAGATAACACTCACATAGCAATCCTATTATTTTCAATAGTCCTTGTTGCAAACCGCACACTTTCATCTGTCCGGTTGCCATCGGCTGGTACTTGAATCACTATTTTGGGATCAGTACCACGTCTCATTGGTAAAACGAGAGCGTGTTTCACTTTTTGGAGTTCTGGATTTGTTTTGGGCGGTATCTGAAATTTAATCGCATAGTTTTGTACTCTGTTTATTTTTAAATATATGTTACTCATGAAAACGCAGATATTTGCTTTATTATATAACTTTCCGATAAGGTGTTATACAATCGTATCACAATTTGTGCAGTTATCTGATGCGATCAGCATATGCCCTAGTTAAGTCAACTTCTTGTATTTGTATTACAAGAAATATAGATATACCGAAAGTTTGAGGTCAGGACAAATTAAATAAACACAGAATTCACAAAAACAGTAAAAACTTACAGTCAGTAAACTTTTATGAGCATCGGCAACAGCTTTCAATAGCAAACTGGAGCTAGATGTAGCCACTCGAGGCCTAGGACGCACACGCACAACGCTTGCGCAGCTACGGTTGGATCGAGTTTCTAGTACGGAGGAAACTCTGTAAATGAAAATCATTGTTACCAATGGTCAAGAATAACTTTTATAGATTTTTAATTAAACAGTGCAATAGATTTTAAATGAATTGATTGTGAAAAACAATGACTAAATAAGTACTAACATCTCATAAATAATGTTAATTTTTATTCATATTTATGTAAGAAATAATTACTTATTATGAAACAATATCAAGTGTAAAAATCACCACAGTCTCTTTAAGAGAAAATACACAAATTTAATGAACAAAATTTGTACAAACCTAGATGGAAGCCTTTTGGAGCTGGACTCGGACTTATCAGATGAGTCATCTGAACTTTTGTGTTTATCAGAAAGATCACCCAAACGATGTTTGACTGATGTACTTTGAGGTTTTTGTATGGGTTCCTTATCTGGAGTAAATCTGGAAAGCAATTGTGTATTGTAGATCAAAATGTTATAAAATAAAAATTCTAGCATTTCAAATGAGAAATATATAAACAATAATACCTATTAGGGGTTTTCCCTTTTTGTATTTCTTTAGCTTGTGTTGTTTTTTTGGGCTCTTCACGAGCACCTAGTCTTTCTCTGACTGGTCTCTTAGGCAGATTGAGTTCAATCTGAGGGAGAGTTTCAAAGGATGTAGATGTATTAATAATATTTGGTGAATCCAGTTTTGGTACTGTTGGAGATTTGCTAATAGGTAAAGATTCAACAGATTCCTGCTGCGGCGCTGTGCTCGATATTTCCTGCAAAAGGGCAATAGATTAATATGTTAAATTATTACTTCACAGTTTCTATAAAAATAATGCAAACTTCGTAAAAGTTGATAAAATCTATGATTGAGAGACATCTTTTCAATATGAAAAATATACCAAACACATTTAATGGGAAACAATGCAATCTCTGAGTTACATTGTTTGCAAAAATTTTATTACAAATGAATTACAATTAGTGTTAGTGCTAAACTAATATAAAGAAAGAAATTTACCTGAAAAACATCTTCTGCAAAATCATTCATTAACTCTTCTGCCTCAGTTCGTATGTTTAGAAAATCTTCATCTTCGGACATTGAGTCTAACTGTTCAGCTAACTTATGTTTTAGACCTTCAATTTTTGCTTCAATTTCATTAATTTCTTTTAATGGCTCGTCACTTGCTTTAGGAGTAGTAGTCACAGTACATTTTTCTTGTGACTTTTCTTCACTGCTAGTTTCAGTAACCTCATCTAAATCAGGTTGGGATGTTATAGTTGCTGGATCAATAATAGGTATGATAGGTCTTTTAATAACTTCCTTGATAATTGGTTTTACTTCTGGTTCCTTTTGTTCATCTTTCAGTGACTCCAAACAAACACCATGACTCTTGAGTATCTGCCCTGCGAACACATCAGTTATTGATGGTTCTGATACTTTCTCTATATTCATAAGCAAGGGAGGCACATTTGGTCGTATCATCTCATGATGTTTGCTTCTTTTCTTACTTTTGTGGGTTTTCTTTTCCTCCTTCTTACGTTGCGATTTCTCCTTCTTCTTAGACTTTTTTACACTGACAGACTTCTTGGACTTCACTTTCTCCTTTTTTTCTTTTGATTTCTTTTCTTTGTGCTGATTAGTCTCCTTTGTAGCTTCTTTTTCAGCAATTTCTGAAAATTGGCAAATAACAATTAAGCCCACAAAAAATTTTAATTATGGATTAGAAATATAGACAAATATCTAAATAATACCCTCCAATATAACATTTATGATACATTTAGTTGACATCAAATTAGAACATAACTAAAATGATCATACTTTAAATTTACTGCTAATCTTAGTAATAATTTGACATTATATATATGTTATGGCTATTATGTATATGGCTATTAGTATGTATATGGCTAGTATTATGTATATGGCTGCAATCCCAACTAATATTATAAATGCGAAAGTGTGTTTGTTTGTTTGTTTGTTTGTTTATTTGTTTGTTTGTTTGTTTGTTTTTACCTCTTCACGCTTAAACTACTGCACCGATCATCACGAAAATTTGCATACACATAGTCTGTGGTACGGGGAAGGATATCACATTTTATCCCGGAAGAAAGTAGCTACTGTTCCCGTGGGATCGAAATTAACGCGGACGGAGCAACGACGGGCGGAGCCACGGGCAAGAAATAACAATATAATTATTTAATAATATTTAATATTTGCATACACATAGTCTGCGGAACGAGAAAGGGCATAGGACACCTTTTATCTGTTCCCGTGGGATCTAAATTAACACGGGCGGGCTACTAACAGTGTAATCTATACTAATATTATAAAGAGGAAAAATTGGTTTGTTTGTTTGTTTGTAATGAATAGGCTCCGAAACTACTGGACCGATTTCAAAAATTCTTTCACCTTTGGAAAGCTACATTATCCCCGAGTAACATAGGCACTTTTTATCCCGGAAAATCGACAGATCCCACGGGATGCGCAATAAAGGCTTCGCTCAAAACTACTGTACAGATTTTCATGCGGTTTTCATCAATAGATAGAGTGATTCTTGAGCAAGGTTTTGCGGTATTTTTATCTCGGAAAAACGGATAGTCCCACGGGAAGCCCGATAAAATCTTCGCGCCATAAACAGACCTCCGCGGATATGTAGCCGTGAGCAAAAGCTATGACCCTTAACCCTCTATAGACCCAATCCCGAAATCCACGCAGGCGAAGCCGCGGGCAGAAAGCTAATTTAACTATAATGTTGACTTTACACCGCCTCTGTTCCCTACAAGATTATAGTTCTTCATAGTTCAATTATTTACTTTGATGTGTTGTTGATAGTACAAAGCAAATAAAATTATAAACTAAACCAATTGTAGTGTGTTAAACTAATATTTATAATTAAATAAAATTAAGTTCCATAGAACTTACTTAATGGTGTCGTAACTGTTACTTCTTGCAATTTTTTCAACACTTGATGAAGCCAATTCACAAACAAAGTAGTGTTCTCTCCTAGAAACAGTTGCAAATCATCTTCCATCTGTGTTCGGGTTCGTTTGTTAGCCACCATCACCATGACATAGTCCGGGAGCTCATCATCTACAAGAAATTATGAATATTCATCAACATTATATGTAATCATAATGTTATCAAAGGGTAACTTATAACCAGAAATAGGAGTAAGGTATTATAACATATTCTTACAGGTAAATAATGAAATTACTTAAGATCTTATGTCACAAATTGGCAACACACTTTGATTTTTATGGGAGTTGCAGTTATCACATTAGCCATAAGTACCAGTAAACATCAAGTATGCATTTGGCTTACTTTTCAACATATATAGATATAAAAAAATGCAACATACACTGTTGTGCATGTAAGAGTTAGAGATGTAAGTGCTTTCATTGACTGCAGCTTCCTAACATCAGTATTAACTAAATATCAACATAAAAATTGTTTAGCTATAGCTTACTATTATGAAACATTTTTATATTAAGTAGGAAGTTTCAGTAACCTACATTTAATTAGAACACATTGGTATATTATATTATTGGCAATGTAAACAACTATATTTATTAAAATAAAATAATGTAAGAATAATTACTTACCTACATAGCACCCTAGCTCCATTAACTTAGCTTTGATTGCAGACTGGAAAAAGAAAATAGATTCTATGTAGAAATATATTATTAAAATAATATGTTCGTGTGTATAGTCATGAACTAACAAGGAAATTATATAAAATTATGATCTGGTATAAATTGTAAATATTATTTTATTAAATTTGTAATGATCAAGTATATTCATTATATAAACGGAAACAATTACGTAAAACTCTATTAGACATAAGTGTTATAGAATACTAAAATAAAGATATATATAAAATCTGTTCATACTTACTCTCATTTTATGGCCAATTTCACTACCGACTTGATCCATTTTAGTGTCTTGATCGTTCAAAAGTCAACACAACACTAAACTACAAGATCAGCATTTGAGCTCTGCCACTAATACTACCTGCTACTCGTAAAGGGTTGGGTATTTATTTAAAGCCGATAACGAACAATTAAGTAATTAGATACATTTTGTCTAATTATCACGAACAATACACACAATAAACAACACTTTCTTTTGCCGTACCGAGAAAATATGCCTCATTATATACATGACAATGACATTAATACTATTAAATTCTTTTTTTCTGTCATTAAAAGAACGGAGTACCGTACTACACTGCCTTAGTTTTTACTATTGTTACTTATTTTTGTATTTTTAATGACAAATAATATTTTTATTACCGGTTCTTTTGGTGTTCAACGAATTAAGTTGAAATATGTTCATAATATACAACAGATTCTCATTCTATGTATATTAAATAGTACAAAATTAAAAAAGCAACGCGAATCATTGTATCATTTCATTTTACAAGGAATCTTCAGAATACCGAGACGTGATGAATATTAATAAATTTAAAAAAGTCTGTATATTAGAAACATAGTTTTTTTTTTCAAATTGCACGAAATAGACTACAATAGTTAATCTTCATAGATATATCTATTTTTATAAAATTAAACTTAATGAATATCTATTATTAAAAAACATTATTTACTTATTAAACATAAAACAAGGGCCACTCGTTGATTCTGAAGTCTTATGTTAACCTAAAAGCTAACTTCATAATTAATGAGAGGATCTTTTTTGTTTTGTCTAGTTCATGTAAATAGTTGTGTCGTGTAGAATCAAAGGCAGCACTTACTGAATCATTATGCTATTCAATTGACTCTACTTAAAGTCCTTGAAGCATAGTAGGTACGCAATATAAAATAGATACAACAGTCCATTCAGTCTACTAATATGATAAACTGTGGATTCTTTTTCAGTTTCACCTTACTTTGAAAGTCTCCACTGATTGACTATGGTAGTCAATCAGTGGAGTGGAGTATTCTATCAGGCAACCTATTATACACACGTGCCGCGGTAACAGAGAAAGAGTTTAGAAATGCCGTGTATTGGAAGTCGGCTGCTCCAGAGTTGAGTGATATATATGCACTTGGGTTATGTTCGCTGCCGTAGGGAGCGGAATCATATGCGAAGGTATTCAGGATAATTGGGCACGTTATAGAGAAAGGCGAGGATATGCATTTCTTTGCTTTATAAGTAGCAAACCAAATCGTACCTAATTTATATTTAATCTTAAAAAAATTTAACATTTACTGTTTAACAAAATTCAAATATATCGAACATATTTTAAGCATTCTCAAATTGAATTTACCATTTTTAATATATAAAGCACCAACCACTTTGTTATTTGTATATATATATATATATAATATTATATATATATATATATATATATATATATATAATATATATATATATATATATATATATATATATATATATATATATATAATATACAAATAACAAAGTGGTTGGCAATTATATTTATAAGCTCATAACAATTACGAAACATTGATGTCACGATTTCAGTATGTTAAGTGTGGAGTGTTTCTGAGCTATCCACGATAATGTCACAAACATGTCGCTGTATCTTCTAATGGAACTTTTAATATAAATTATAGCTTATTACACTTCGTAGTAATTGAGGGCTGATCATTACGACAGTTTTGACGTTGACATACATACGTTCTCTGATGTTTCAATATTAGTTTTGTAAGCGATTTCTCCACATACTTAACTGGAGACCTATTTTTGAATTACGAATGCGACTTCGAAAAGTATATATATATATACACACACACACACACACATATATATATATATATATATATATATATATATATATATATAATATACATTTCCACAAGTATGACTTGATTACGAGTGGTCGAGGACACTCGTAATGAAATCACATCCGTGACTAAGGTAGTCACATAAGTGATATTCAAAAATACGAATTATTGAAATGCGGTGATTATTAGTCACATCGGTGATTTCGAAGTCGCATTCGTAATTCAAAAATAGGTCTCCTGTTTCCTATATTCGTATAAACATTTTTAGTATAGGTATATATTTTGCATTCTTTGAGTTTTATGCTATAAGCAGTGGTTTGTTTTATTATATTAAATATAAAAAAAAAATCATAGTTTACAACCCGCTCATAATTTACTTACGAGCGGAATCTCGGGCGGTATAGGATGTTTTCTATACATGACGTTTTGACGCTGCCAGCAATTCAACATTATCTATCCTTATCGAAAATTATATTTTTAAAAGATCATACGTTACTTATATCATAAATACGTAATAATACAATTTCAAAAAATCGTAACTACTAAAGCTTACTGAGGGATTGTTTTTGACGTGACAACGTCTATTAAATTGGTACCTACGGCGTGGAGTCCATTCTCGAAAACACCGTAACGGCCGAATCTGACGCCACGCGTGGAGTCATTCTCGAAAACACCGTAACGGCCGAATCTGACGCCACACGGAGCCACACACATTACTCATAATAATTAATTTATGTATAACTTCAGAAGCGGAAATTTAAACAAACTATTAAATAAAAATATAAATGTTATACATTACTTTATTTTAAAAATTTCATTGCACCCAGAAAAAAATACCATGTAATAGACGTTGTCACATTCAAATATCGGCAGTAGACGGAGTTCTACAGACAACCAATTTTTTTTTATCAGGTAAAAACGTGGATATTTAACAACCCTATTGTATTGTTTTTAATGATCGTATAGCCCCTTTATGATTGATATAAGTCTGTAAAATGTCTACATCTTCCTACGGATTATATGCATCAGGTACTGGCTACAACGTAGCATTCTGACGGTGCTATTGTATTTTTTAAAGTACAGTGTAGGGACACAATGATTTTACTGTGTGTAACTTATTGGTCTAGTTAAATTGTTTTGTACTTAATTACATAACGTGAATGAAGATTTTTTTGTATGTTATAATTTCTGTATCAATCAATCAGTATTTATTACAGTATCGCACTTATCTACTTAGAAAAAAAAAAACGAAAATAAAACAAATTAGTTGATAGTCTTACTTTCATTATAACAACAGTAATCACTTATAGGATGCTAATGAAAGCTTAAGAACGGTGCGATTTAAGTACCCTAATAATTTAAGGTAGTAATTACTATTTCAATAAGCGTAATGAGTAGTCATAATTCTTTTGTTAGCAGCTATTAAGTTACATTTTATTATGAACTTAGATTAAAGATTTAAATGTAGTACTTATGTACATTAGAACTAAATTATTAATTATTAACATGTCGAATAAATATGTTAATATTATAGAATATGTCTAATATTCTTTTTTTTTGTATTAGGTTGCTAGAATTATACACCAAAACATTTATGTACAGATTTTATTTTATAATTTATATTAAAGTTAGATAAGATAAAGATAAAAATATTTTTTATTTAAGTATTTTTGTCTATAGTCTTAGTATACGAGTATGACAGGGTTAGATTTTTAATAATGTTATACTTATTTGTAAACACAGTGTAATATCCATATACCGAACTTCTGTTTAATAAAAAGTCTTTAAAGCGTAGAATTTGCCAAGCTTGTAGCACCCACTCTCAATAGCGAAATAATACCTACATCGCTATTTAGATCCCAATAAACATTTATTACACAGACCTTTAAACACATTACTGATACAGAGTCGTAAATATTTAATACAATAGAATTCTTAGAAATGTGTTAATTTATTGTTTAGCGTGTTTATTTATTGGAGTTCTTGCTATCGTCTTATTGCTATGGGTTAAATTTTGTTTTATATTCTTAGTAGCGTTTGAATTTACGAACTGTAAACATAGCGAGTAAAAAAAGTGTGTGTATTGATGCAAACTGATAGTATTTCATCTTTTTTACTCTCCGTATAACGAAAACTCTTTATAACACAAGTCATCCCTTCAATTTCGCATAGGTAAAGTTTAGGCTATATAGAGTATTTTGTAGATCAATGGCAACAAATGATATTTTTTTAAATTAATAATAAATAGATAATATTAATAAGAATAATGTACATGTACATGTACATGTACATAATAATACAAAAACATGATAAATAAAAATAAAAACGAGTTGGAACTTAGTTACACATATTAAATCCGGCGACGCAAAGATGGATATTTACGTGACGGATATTAGTTAATTTAAAAAAGACTAATATTAGAAACATAGATGACATCTATGTTTCTAATATACAGACATTTTTTCTATTAGATATATTTTTTTCAAAAAGCACGAAATAGACTATAATGTTAAACTTGATACTGACATTTATTTTATATAAAAATTAAACTTAATGAATATTATTTAAAAAAATATTTCATTAAATTACGAGCGGAATCTCAGGCAGGATAGGATATCTTCTACATGCCGCGTTGACGCTGCCAGCAATTCAACATATTTCTATCCTTATCGAAAATTTTACTGTCTCCTTTTACTGACTCTAAATTGACTTTATTTACTTTTTTAAAAGACCATACATACATAGGTAACGACCTATACCATAAATAATAATACAATTCCAAAAAATCGTAACTACTAAACCTTACTGAGGGATTGTTTTTATCACGTAAAAACGTGGCAGCTTAACAGCCCTATTGTATTGTTTTTAAAGTTCGTATAGCCCCTTTATGATTGATATAAGTCTGTAAAATGACTACATTTTCCTACAGAATAGATGCATCAGGTACTGGGTAAAACGTAGCATTCTAACGGGACACAATGATTTTACTGTGTGTAACTTATTGGTGTAAGTAGTTCAATTGTTTTGGACTTAGAATAAAGATTATAGATATAAATCAATCAGTATTTATTACCTAATTATTATATAAAGTTAAAACTTAAAGACAGTATCGCACTTACCTACTTAGAAAAAAAAGACGAAAATAAATTATTAAATTAGGTGATAGTCCTACTTTCATTATATCAACAGTAACTAATGAAAGCTTAAAAACGGCGCGATTTAAGTACCCTAATAATTTAAGGTAGTAATTACATTTCAATTAGTGTAATGAGTATATAGTCATAATTCTTTTGTTAGCAGCTATTAAGTTACATTTTATTATTAACTTAG
This sequence comes from Scirpophaga incertulas, assembly GCA_036419045.1. Lineage (NCBI taxonomy): Eukaryota > Metazoa > Arthropoda > Insecta > Lepidoptera > Crambidae > Scirpophaga > Scirpophaga incertulas. The sequence goes on from CM071644.1 coordinate 8,505,802, forward strand.
ATTAAGGATTTAAATGTAGTACTTATGGTACATTAGAGCTAAATTATTGATTAAATTAGCATTTAATGTATTTTTTATGTAATGTTAAATTAACAGCGGCAGCAATACAATTTCTCGAAAACACATATAATAGGAAAAGTTTAAAAGAAAAAATACCTATTTGTATCGTCGTTATGAGAAATATGCAAGCAACGAAAACAAAATTTCTTTTTAGTGATCCAGGATTATTAAGGTTAATAATTTTTATCGCAATATGGACTCTACTACATGTTTTATAGGCTATGCCTGGCACTCCTGTCGGGGAAGCCCCATTAACACCCACTACTTAGCCAACGGTCGGGTAAGGTGTGATTTTACGCATTTATCCTCAAAACTTAAAGAATACTCATATTTTTTGATCAATCATATTGATGCGTGACACATACTGTACAATCTGCTAACAAAGGTAAAGACAGAGGATGTAAGAGTCGGCAAATACTGACCGACCTTCTAGCTTTAGGCGACTACGCCACCATCTGCTATTCAGGTATCAGACCCTGGAGCCAAAGAAAGTCCATATTTCGCCGAAGACATGCAGAACGTTAACCTGTATGAGACAAAAGCAAAGCTCACAAAGCTGCTCACAAAGTGTTGAAGAACAATAAATCAGTAAAGTTCTCCAACAAGTGGGTATTGCAATAAACAGGACACGACGATAATCATGTTAAATTCTCATTTAGCATCTACTTAGTGAAGGTGCAGGTTTCTATATTTGGATTTGTTGAGGAGCATTTACCTAGGGCAAATAGTCCAATCAGGTAGACCCAATTTTCAGAAAGATTTGAACTCACGGATCCAAATAGGCAAGGCAGAGCTTGAGAAGTTACGCGGAATATTTTCAGACCATCTACCACAGTTTGTTTTATTTGTAGTCTAGTTTTTGTCTGTTCTGGAACTTTGTCCTGGAGTCTACTTATCTGCAACTTTGCCTATGTGAATATATTTTTCTTTGATACTCTGATCTTACAGGTCTGTAGCGTGAATGCAATGAATACACTTAAAGGTTTTGGCAATTTTTTTCTGCAATATTAGAACTTTTGCTGATTGTGCAGTGAGTTGGTCGTTTAACCGGTGCTAAATTATCTATCCAATTATTTTTTTAGTTCTAATTTCGATAAAGTTTAATAAATTTAATTAAATAGATTTAATTATCCAACCGTAGTTTCTGCACTCAAATTACCACAGTAAGTGATATGATCGTTTGGTAAAATTAATAATTTTTAAAAATTAATTATTTTATCGTTATTTAAAACATGATGCATGGCAATATTTTTGACTATTTCTGTCATTTCTATTAACCATATCTTAAATAGTCCCATCCCCCGTGAAATAGGATCGAAGTTATAGGACGATTTAAATTTTTTCACCGGATATATTTTTTCTAAAATTTTTAACTTACTTTTGTATATCTTAAAACTTTATGGTTTACTAGGAACGATTGGCAATGTACACTGGTTTTATGAAGGCAAGTACCTATATAAAACCTATACCTGTGGTTCCTGTAAGTTAAAACTTACAGGAACCACATGTACCTATATAGGTTACTGTAACTACTTATCACTAGGTGGGTAGTCTGCTTGTTTGTTAATATATCACATGAAAAATCGATGCCTTGGTTCAAATGCCTAAATCTAGTCTGTAGATTCATGATATTAAAGTAAACCACGTCTGTCAATTCTTACAACTCGTTTATTTTCAACACACCTACAATGTCAACATTTTACAGACAATAAATAAGGCGATAATTTATTTTACTTATATTAAATAACTAATAATTTCAATACATTTAAAAATTCTTAATTAATATTATGGCATTTCAATAAAATTTTGTTATATTCTAAAATACTGTTTAAAATTTATTGATACATTTAATATACATTTAAAATTAATTAACATGATACGAAATTCTATATCATTACGCAACATTACCAATCTTAGGTACAAATATGGTATTTAAATGACTTAATTTTCGTTTTTACAATAAAATAATACCCTACCAATTTATTAGGGAAACATAATCTTTGGTCCGCTTTTACATATTTTATTATATAAATAAATATATATTTTGGAATGTTTATCACTTTATAAATAACAAAAATGGAATGCGCGACGCACATGATAACTGTAGATTTACATAATACATTATAAAAAATTAGGAAGGTAGTTTTTTTTTACACTACACTATACAGAATGCAAAAATACCCTTGTAGAAAGCTAGACTTTTGTATTCTTTTCATCATTGTGATTATTTTTGTAGACGATGATAAGAATAATTACATATCCAAAGAGATATATTTTAAGTTCGAAGTTTCTATAGACGCCGTGTTGTATTAAATGTGCCTTCGTTAAGGGTATATTTAGATTAGTATATATAGTCTGAGGCCTAGAACCGAGGACAATATAGAAAACATACACTCTAGAGTATGTGTATTTATTATAAAAAGATTCTAGTTAACCAAAAGTCATGCATTACATGCAATAAGAATTTAATTTTACTAATCTTAAGCATTGTATTATTTCAAAACAATATTAGCCGACACAAATTGTGTCGCAAAACCTTAAACCTAATCCGACTGCAGACAGTCGATCAAGTTGAACATAACTATTGTGTTGTTTGCATTACATTGAAATTATAATTAAGTTTGTTAGAAAAAAAAAGAAAAGTAACGTTTAGATTTTAATTAGTTGGGACCATAATGGTTCAACCACTAGTGACTTTTGAAGTTTTTGTTTTCAATATAATCCTCGGTTCTAAATCATACACTGAGATTTAGCGACTATATTACGTAGGTAGTGCTAACTTTTATATATGTATAGTTATATTTTACAAAATTCATACTTTAATATATTTTTAATATTCAGATCAATGTATTTTGATATACAGTCAGCAATACATCAAACTACCCTTAACTATCTCCAATCGATTCTCAACTTTATTGTTGAATGTACAGAAAGCAACAAATCAGACTATACACGTTGACCTTGAAACCGCTTCTATTCCGCGCAATAGAAACTGTATTCGTAATTGAACTGTATATCTTAACTACTAACTATTACTATAGGTTGTATACAACCTATAGTAATAATATCGACTGTACAGTCTTTTTAAACCATTTTATAAGTCGAGTACGCATGTCGCTTATTATTAGGACGGACAAAGTATATTGCTTTAAGGCTATAATTATCTAAAAAATCACACGTGTAAGTAGCTCAAAGAGTATCCGATTCGAAATCGCAACTTATTAACTAAAATACGCAAATGTTAAAAAAAGTAAAAAATTATCTTCGAAAAATGCTTTATTCTTTGGTTCGTCTCAGTAAGAAGCGACAAGCAACTAGTCTGTGGATTCATCGATACCGTTTGAAATGGCAACCTGGAAACGGATCCTCGGTCCTATACTGCTGTGAGAAGCTGTTGGGTCGTGCTTCCTTAGCGACGATCTTGCCACGTTTGATAGCGATCCGTTCTTCGGCTTAGGATCACGAAGGGACCCAGAGGCAGTTTGATGCATTAAATCAGTAGACTTTACGTTTGACGTGGAGCTGACAGACCGTGTTTCTTGCGCAACGCTTGACAGCGACTCTGTGTTCTTCGGATTACGACGACTAAGAGATCCAGAGTTCGTTTGAAGAATCAAATCAGTGGATTTTAGGTTCGATGATGAGCTTACAGATTGCGTTTCTATGTTGAGCGCCTCCATTAGTTTGGGATCTAGGGAAGGTTGGGAGGTAGTCTTCCCTATGCCGCGCAGGGGGATTCCTACCTTCCTCCGGGGCCGGTCAGGACTGAGCAGCGCGGGTCCGCCCTCGACTCGCCCAAGGACACTTGGCTGAGCACCGTTCGTGTGTTGCTGTAGCTGTACCCGTGACGCTCGTTCCATTTCTCTAAAAAGAATGGTGGACTAGTTAACTACTTTACGGGTAGTATTGGTCAGAAATAGTGACAGTAATAGACACAGTAATAGTAGTAGAGCAGTTCGTTAAAGTTATCTGGATTATGTCTTAAGCTTTATAGTGTAAACATATAACATAACATACATTCAATAAGTAATAATAAGAAGTTTTAGACGTATTTATTCAAGAGGCTGCAGTTAATGCGACGTTTTAAACTCTTTTTTTTTAATAATGTTTGGTCCTCTGCGGACTCCTTAGTCCGCACTCTTTTTATTTTTGTGCTAGTATTTTTTTAGTCCTTATTTATTATCTATTTACAAGTAACATATCAATTCTCGGTTGGGAGAAGGTGTCTTTCCTCCGTGTTGTGGGAGCAGATGGTCCCGTCCCCCACAGTTATTCCCCATCTATATCTATATTCTACTATAATATACTATTACAACCATTACTAACTATTATTAACTATTCCTTAAGACTAACAATGTTTAATATCTATGGTTAGTGTTATATTTTATTTATTAAAAATTAATACTAGTATTAATATATAATTATATATACATACATACATTACAATTAATATGATTTTCCTTTATTTATTACAAATTAATATTATTTACTATATATATAAAAAGTTTTCTGGTTAACACTGTTAATATATTGTTAAGAACAATTTTTTTTTTACAAATGTTTTTGGTTAATCTTGTTTTCTCTTGAATTATTTTATTATATTTAGATTGATGTCTACTCATTTGTTGTTTATTTGAGTAAAGCCCTACTGAGGTCTTGTAGTGTCCTAGAAAATGTGCTGGTGGGACGATCTTCGCAAAAATCCTCCCATGCAATTTGTCGTCGCTCTATTTCTGACTCGAGTCTTGAGAGGAGTTGCTGTTTGACTTTGTCGTCCCGGTATTTTAGTGCCATTTTCAGGTTGTAATTTATAATTTCGCACGGAGCCGCCGCCTGTGCTTCGGAAATTAATCGTACAATGACATCATCAGCACAGCGTCCCGTATATTAGACACATGTGCTGGTGTGCCTTGAAATGGCGATGACTGCGTGCGGAATGCTGCCGTAAATCTTATTTGGCTTTTGTGACACCCGCACCACAACCACCGTCCCGCTCGTTAGACCCTGGGATTCGTGGATAGTTAGGGTCTTCGAGCCCTCCAAACTTCCGTAGCCCTGACTTATTAATAGAGCTTTTTCCTCTTGGTTGTGGGTAAGATAAAGGGTATTTCCCATGTTTGGTATTATCGAATTCCCCAATGCCATCCACGACAGGGACCTTGTGCGGAGGTTTGACGAATATACGTCCCCGTAGATCGATCGGAGGGCGTAGGCTACGTCCAGCGGATTGCGGTGCGTGCACACAAGTGTCGTTCCGGGTTTGATCTGCAACGAAGTCCTGTCATAGATCATTGGGAAATGGTCATTTCGGTTTATGTAGGGAGGTTGGTTTACGTCCCCGATCATGACCACCTCCTCTGGCCTCGTTACCTGGGCCGCCATGACTATCGCTCCAAAGTGACTCATCAGGGCCTCATCCACGATGAGCTTTTTACACTTTTCCCCCTCCCCGATGCCATTCACTAGGAGCGACGCCATGGTGTGTATCCGATTTTTGTCTATTCTGCCTGCCGCAGCTGCTGTTCTGTTGCGGAGGTCTTTCGCGGCCTCGACGGTCATAGTTACCGCTATATCGTACTTTGTCGTAAATTGTTTTACTATCCACGTGGTTTTACCGCATCCCGGAACCCCATTTACCCATTTGTACGACGGTTGCACCCAGTGCACAGGGTCGAGGCCATCCAACAGTCTCCCAGCCACCTTTCTGGCCGTTGCTAGGGTTAATCTTCCAGCATCACCCTGGTACACTCCGCCACCACTACCAACGGATCATTTCGTGGTGTCGTGCACTTGAAGTCGTCTCCGCTTCCCTTTTCATTTGGCAAGAAGCCACCCGATGCGCTGTAAGCCATCATGTATGACCTCGCCATGTCTCCCACCAGTAATTCACCTTTAACGGTATAATACACGGCAGCCCCAGCTGCCTCTAATCGCTTCGCGTTTTAAGCACTAGAAGCCATTGTGAATGAAAACTATTGTGTGAATGTTTCAAAACAAAAGAATGGAAATAGTAGCAGTATTAATAATTTTCGCCTTTCATTGAAACCAATACTAATAAAATTATCTGTTTCTGTGAAATATCTTTTAGAAATTTTAAAATCTTTATAATCTAAGAAGTTAGTTTTGACAACTGTTATTGTCATAGTTATCTATAAAAATTATCAAAGTTTTGACAAATAAGCTGTGACAATGATACCTATCAAAACGGGCTTTTTAAATGTGAACACTTTACTACTACCGCCACCTAGAGATGAATAGGGAAACTGTTAATGACAACGTCGCAAATACTACACGGCAAAATTTGTTAGTTAAACTCACAGAACATTATTACTCTTAGCGGAGTTAAACTTCGCTTGCGAAGGCGACAGAAGTATTGCATAATACCTCTTTCAACCTGCTATGAGACTTCACTTGATTCATTATAGAAAATTTTATAGAGTATCTCCTGTTTATTTTAGCTCCGTGAGAAATTACCTCTAATGTCAATTTACCAACGAATGCAATCGTTCTTATGTATCGAATCTCACAGACTGAAGTACTATTATCGGTATCAGGTAGGTAATCTGCTTGTATCCCTAGTAGCAATTTAAGTTGGCTAATAGTTGGGCCTCCGTCCACTTTTGAGTTGGCCAACGGTGTGGTTTGTCACTCCTAAAAGTTGTAGGTCGGATAGTAGAGCCAACTGTTGACTGGCATCGTTGGCGTTGTTTACTAATTTGTAGGAAATATTACGTTGGTTTGGTTGGCCCAATGTTGGGGCAATTGTGGCGGGGTTGGGACAATGTTGGGGTTTTGTTGGCAGTACCACAACCTCCAAACAAAATCCCAACAGTTGGCATCGACACTCTAACGATAAATCCTACCACCGATTCTAAATTCAGAGCTTTATATACATTGAGGTATATTTGTTTGTACCACCACCTGAAGTTATCGTTAGTTTAGATCCTGCGATGTATAAGGAAGTCGTTCCCACCACCTGAGGCAATCGCAAGTTAAGATACCTTCACGACGCCAGGGCCGATGAGCGCGTGGTCCGCGGTGGGCATGCGACGGGCGAAGAGGGATACGCACCGCTGGTCAGCGACCACGCCAGCGGGCAGCACAGCGCTGCGGCGTACGCGGCGCGGTACTGCGCGTTCATGATCACGTAGATGATTGGGTTCACGCACGCGCTCGCGTACAGTAACAGGTAGCCGGCCACGTGGAATACTGCGACACAAATACTTTAGTTAATAATATTATTGGAAAGGAGAATGCCTAAATTTGCCCCACTGGTCCCAAAGCTATAACAAAATGTAAATAAATATAAAAATATTATTACTAATTTTAGTGGCATTTATTTCGCAAATAGGCGTGCGAGAGAAAAACTCAATAAATAAAGTGTTTCTTAGAAACGGAAATGGCAATATGACAAATACGAAACCATTTATATGGCCGATTAATATGGCCAAAAGTCAGCTTGACGTTGTTTGTCGTCGTGCGTTACTTGTGATTTTTGTGTTCTGGCTGTTTCTGTGCGCTTACTTGTGATTTTATGATTAGTTTAACCGACCCTTGCTGTGTTTCCTGGACTTATTACTTGCCTCACTGACTACCTTTCGCTGTGTTTTATCGGAATAAAGAATTGCTTATTGATTTGCAAAATGTCGCGGTGCACGAATTGTCGTTTTTGTATCACCTTTCAACGGAGACGTTTCGTATCAGATTTGAACGAGGGTGCACAAAATATACTTATGAGATGGAAATCTGTGCAGGAGGAATAATTGAAATGATTTAAATAAGTTACTAAAGTGTTCGTTTAATTTATTTATGTGTATTTTGGTTGGCTACCTTAAGTGTCATCGTTATTTTATTCTACAGTGCATAATTTCAAACTCGAACAATAAAGAACTCTTCTCTTTATTTGCAGCTTATTATTAGCTTTTTTATTTGATACTGTTGTAGCTGTGTAGTGGGTAATAGAACAGTAGGATGTTGCTGTCATGTTATGTGTACATGATGTATTTAAGATGGGCTAGGTATCAAGATAATGTGACTGCACCAGCATCATTTCTGGACAATGTTATTGATATGAATGAATAATAAAATAAATGGTTATAACTATAAACATTAGTTTTTTATTTACATACCTACACCTTAATCACTGTTCTAAAACAATAATGATTATACTGTTTGAATAAATGTAACATCTAGCCGACATTAGGTTGGGTATATCTGTGTATCTATGATGGAAAAATAGTTTGTAACAATACTAGTAATTAGGATAAATTATTATTAAACTGCACATAATGTAAGTTGCTGAAAATCAATGAAAGGGGTAAAAGTACTGTAATTCAAACTGAACAAACAAGCTTTCTTATTTCATTAAGTATATTTAATAAACTTATTTTTACATTACATATGTGCAATGTAAAAATAAGTTCTTCTTTTTACACTATGGTGTAAGCTGCTAAAAATACACGAAAATGCTAGGAATATACTGTGATTCCATCTAATTACCTTTCTTTTTATCAAAAAATATTTTATGTCAAACAAAATGCATATCGTCGTCTTACAACTTTGCTAATAAATATTAGTAGGCACACATTTTATTTGTTTAATATCTTTATTTTCGCACGAAGTTTCGAATTCATTTCTGATTCATTTAAAAAGCTATGCTAATTACGCACACATTAAAAAAAAACTCATTAGTGGGCATGCATAATTATAACTGGGGCACAGCTCTTTATAATTGGGCATTGTCCTTTGCCGCACTGGTCCCAAAGCTATAACAAAATGTAAATAAATATTACAATATTATTACGAATTTTAGTGGTATTTATTTCGCAAATAGGCGTGCGAGAGAAAAACACAATAAAACAAAGTGTTTCTTAGAAACTGAAATGGCAATATGAATATAAATAAGAAACCATTTATATGGCCCATTAATATGGCCAAAAGTCAAAACGACGTATCAAATTAATTAAAATTCTATTATTAAACTGCACATAATGTAAGTTATGAAAAGGCTAAAAATACTGTAATTCAAACTGAATAAACAGCTTTCTTATTTCATTAAGTATATTTAATAAACTACATTGCATATGTGTAATGTAAAAATAAGTTCTCCTTTTTACACTATGGTGTAAGCTGCTAAAAATACACGAAAACGCTAGGAATATACTGTGATTCCAACTTATTACATTACACATACCTTCCTTTTTATCAAACAATATTTTATGTCAAACAAAATGCATATCAACGTCTTACAACTTTGCTAATAAATATTATTAGGCGCTCATTTTATTTGTCTAATATCTTTATTTTCGCACGAAGTTTCGAATTATATCTGCTTCATTTAAAACGCTATGCTAATTACGCACACATTAAAAAAATCTCATTAGTGGGCAAGCATAATTGTGACTGAGGTACAGCTCTTTATAATTTGTGCATTGTCCTTTTTGTCAATGGAATGATTAGAACAGGTCAAGAACTGTTGCACTTCCAAAATGACCGTGTGAGAATGACAAAGTGACCGTGCAATCACCAAGTAGTTCGACTCTGTCGAAATTTACTATACAAAATCACGTGGCTACAGGCTCAAACAGTTATTTCGTCATGTAGTGGTGGTCAAATTCTAGAGGTGAGTCTGGGGCTTTAGCTAAAGTGACCTTCTACTCGGGAAATCCAGGTACGACCATATTATCTACACTACATACACTAATTGAACTTTCAAGTAGTTTAAAAGTTCAATTAGTCTGCACGCTATTGGCACCACACCACTTATTGGCTCTATTCAGATTACGGGGTCTGTGTTACGTCAGTGTCGTTCGTTTAAAGTCAATATATACCACAGATTAAAGATAAAAATTAATAATTAAACTTTAAAATCGGGTTATGAAAGCAAAAACCAGCGAGTTGGAATTTAGTGCCATGGTGCTATTCAGCAGACACGATGTGCGGTCTATGTACGCGAGAGACCACAATTCTTCGCCTATTATATGCAACGAAAATATTGCGTTGATTACAACATACAACATATAAATGAAGATCCAATCATTTTGATTTCGGATTTAATCCCAATTAATTTTTTATTCTCTGGTGTAACCTCAAAAGTAAAGTTTATAACAGCAACCCAGCGCCTTTTGATGAATTGAACCAACGCATCTATGAAGAAATGCAGAAGGTTTCACAAAACATTTGTAAATCCGTGTCAAAATAATCATGTATTCCATATTGAAAATGTTATTTCTGAACAATGCAATCCCTATTTGTATACTTCCATAATAAATTAACAGTTTTAATCTAATTTGTTTAGTGATTTTAAAACATTTAATAATAAAAAGGCTTTTGGTCAAATAATGAATAACCAACTTTATGCATTATTATCGTTTCGTTAACTTTGATTAAGCATGCTACTTACTAGGATAATGAACATGACTGTCCGCGACTTTGGCTATAGTGATGGGTAGGTAGCAGACCAGGAAGGACAAGAAAATGGCCAGCACCATCTTGGTGATTCGCCACTCGTTTCTCCTCGCCTTCGTCTCTCTATTATCTTTGACTGTAGAGCGCTTTTCGTTGCTGTTGAGAGAACCTGGTGAAGTCTGCGACCGTTGATGCTCACGCATACGTTGTTCTGAGCTGTAAATATGATTGCTTGTTAGGAACATTCTCCAAACAAAAAATATCCTAGTCCAAGAGAATTAAATATGATGTATTTGTCTCTCTTGAACAGGGTATTTCTTGTTTGTCTACTGAACAAAGAAAAAATTAAATCGTTTGATGATATGATATAGTATGATGGGTAAAATGTAATTTTGTCACCTGTGAACTACCCAGAAGATTCTAGCGTAGCATATAAAGATGAGAAGAGCAGGAACAATGAAGGCAATGACGAAAAGGGCGGTCTTTGAGGACCTTCCATTGTTGTCTGGCAATATGGAACATGTTCCCAACTCTGGGTCGTAGTCGAATTTTCCTGAAACACAGAAACAATAAACATTGTTATCTAAATAACTTTTCTATCACCAACGATTAATCACCTGGCTTCATTCATAATGTAAGTATAAGTATGTCATAAGAGATGTTACGTAAATCCAATTTGTACGAAGGTACACGGACGAAAGCAGCAGTCTCGCTCCAAATTAAGTACCTTTTGACTTTACATTAGGATCTCAATACAATTATCGAAGTGTCTGTTATACCTTACTGCCTCATTTTTCAGTGATACCAGCCATTATTCTTTCAAATGTACTAAATTTCCGTCACTGTTTCGACCGCGCTATATCGGATTTTACCAGAGGAAATATATTTTTCCGTTGTAAAAATTCCTTGTGTTTAGCCTTTCTCTACTATACTATCTCCATACCTGATTTCGTTAATATCCCTTTTTGTGTTGTAATGTTAGTTTTCTACACTGACTTATTGGAAATTTTCTACAATATCGGCTCCTTGCCCGTACGCCAATTCCCGCTTCCCCGCGTTACTCTGACAGCCATCCGGTTTACTTCTTATCTATTGACCTAGGCTAAGGAGACGACAGCATACAGCCATACTTCTAGCATCCACATACACTACATCTCTCCCTTGTTAATATTTGTTTAATTAATTTAAATACTTCTCAAATAAAACAATTTAATTAAATTAAAATAGACTTTTATTCGATCTATAAAATTTCTACTTAGTTTAGGCAAGTACCTACATCTAATGTAAGTTATACTTTCTTCCTTCAGCTTCATTAACATCCAATTAAATGTTCAACCTCTAACCAGGTAACAACTTTTCTTCAAATAACCTTAACTTCTTAAATCTACTTCTAAAATCAACTTCTAAAATCAACTAAATCATTCCAAATTTACTTCTTCTTTTCCTGACTCAGTATCGTCTATAACACGCCATTCTCCTTCGACCTTTTTCAGATGCACTACATTTCGGCGTAGAACTTGACCTGTCTCATCATTTTCAATTTCTACATCACCTCCTTTGCACATCTTTACTGTATGTTTAACAGGTTCAAACGGTGTACAAAGTTTGTTAGCTTTGTTCATATTTTTTATGTAAACTTTATCACCTGTTTCATACTCCGAAACATGTGCCCTTCTTTTCCTATCACTATATTCCTTTCCTTTTTCCTTTTCTTGTTTATCCTTATCTCTTACATCAATATCTGCAGGAGTATAGTTCAAAGTATCTATCATCGGGATTTTATCTCTAAATCTTCTTTGATAAAATAGCTCAGATGGTGTTTTCCCTGTTACGCTATGGGGCGTACTATTATACATCACCAGGTAATCCAAAAGAGATTCCTTCCAATGACTTTTCTTCTCAGCTTGGCATATTCTTAGACGTTTGAGGATGTCCCTATTCTGCCGTTCAACCTCTCCATTCTGCTGGGGCCAATACGGAATGGAGTGGTGCAATTTAATATCATTTTCCAAACAAAATGTTTTGAACTCTGTGCTTACAAATTGTTTTCCATTATCTGTAATCAGAGTTACTGGACATCCTAAACGACTGAAAATTTCTTTTAACAACCGAATCATCTCTTTGCTTGATATATCTCTACATATTTTTATTTCTTTATATCTCGAGTAATAGTCGATTACCACCAGAATATATTCTCCTGATGGCAAAGGGCCCAAAAGATCTATGGCAATATCTATCCACGGATGTTCAGGCAATTCTCGTCTCTTAAGAGGATGAGGTGGATTTGGTGCTGACACGAGAGTGCACCCTTTGCAACATTTCACCATGTTTTCTGCATCCTTATCGTATTTTGGCCACCAAACTTTTGATCTCAAGCGGCCTTTCATACCAACTACCCCCGGATGTCCTTCATGAGCTGCGGTTAAGACGCGGCTTCTTAAAGCTTTCGGGATTACAATTCTTCCTCCTCTCAACAAAATATCTTCAAAAAAACATAATTCCGTTTCAAATAATTTATAGCCTTTTACGCTGTCGTCCCACATATTTTCATAAATTCCTTTCCTGACCTTTTGAATGTCAGAATCTTTACGGGAGTGGTGTGAAATTTCTTTTAATGAAACTGCTACTGGTCTAGTCAACTCAACAATATCTTGTACATAGTCACGATCTCCATATTCGTGGGTAATATTGCATAATCGCGAAAGAGGGTCTGCAATATTATTCTTTCCAGGGCGATATATTACTCTATAATTATATGACTGTAATCTCATGATCCATCTTTCAATTCGTGCACAAGGTTTCGATTTTGGGCCAAATATCACTTCAAGTGGTTTGTGATCTGTGACCAGATCGAACTTTTTCCCATATAGGAATAAATGGAAATGCTCCACTCCCCATACCAAAGCCAGGGCTTCCTTCTCCGTCTGGCAATATCGTCGTTCACATTCTGTTAAGGTTTTATTTCCAAATGCAATTATCCTAGGACCCTCATTGTTCATTTGAACTAAAACTGCGCCTAACGCAACCGGGCTAGCGTCGGCAAAAACTATTGTTTTATCATTAACATCATAGAAACCCAATTTTGGTATTTTAATCAGTGCACCCTTCAACTCTTCAAAGGCTTTTTCTTGACTTCGACCCCAAAGCTCTGTGATATCTGTGTTACGACCAAATTTATGACGTAGTAATAGCTTTAATGGTTCAGTCATTGTAGACATGTTTGGAATCCATTTTCCCACATAGTTAATTAATCCCAAAAAGCTCAGCAACTCGGAAATCATTTTTGGGGGCCGGAACTGCTTTATTGCTGACAAGTATTTATCTAAAGGTTTTATACCTTGCTTTGATAACTCGTGCCCAAGGAATTGAATCTGGCTTACATTATACAGGCATTTATCTTGTCGCAACACAATACCATTGTCATTTAGAATGATTAACACATTTTGAAGCCTCTCATTATGTTCTTTTTCATTCTTCCCAAATACTAAGATGTCATCAATGAAATTTATTACACCGTTGCAGTTTACGAGGACTCTTTCAAGTGTTTTCTGAAAAATTTCAGGGGCACAAGTTATGCCGAACATTAATCTTTTGTAGCGATATAATCCTTTGCTAGTTATGAATGTTGTTACATGTCTTGAATCGGGGTGAAGCTCCAGTTGATGAAAAGCGTCCTTTATGTCTAATTTGCTAAAAACACTTGCATCTTTGATCTTTGGTAGTAATTGGTCCATCGTCGGCAAAGGATGGTTTTCACGTTTTATTGCCATGTTGGCACGTCGCATGTCAATACATAATCGAATATCACCATTTTCTTTCAGTATTGGTACAATAGGTGAAATCCAATCTGAAGGGCCTTCGACTTTTTCTATTATATCTTCTTTTAAAAGCTCTGCGATTTTCTTCTCTACTTTTTCCTCTAAGGGAATAGGAATCCTCCTATATGGTTGCGCAACTGGTTTCACCGCGTCATCAATAGGAATATGTATTAGTACATTTTTGAACTTCGGGTGAATTTCTTCTTTAACATTGTTAACATCTAATCCAATTTTTAGAACTCCTAAGGCAATTGCTGTTGTTTTTCCTAGCAAATTTCGAGTGCCTCCATCTACAACATAAAATGTTGTATCTTCTGTATTACCTGCAAGAGATACTTCACTACGAAAAGATCCAATCAACTTGAGTGGAACAGTGCTACCATAAGCCAGAAATATTTTATCAGGTTTTCCATTTTGTTCAGTAACTTTAACCCTAGCTTGCTTCATCATCCTCCAGGTTTTATCTGTGATCAAATTGTGTTTACACCCTGAATCAATTAACATCTGTACCATTACCCCACCTATTGCACATGAAACCATTTCATTGTTATTTATATTAAAAACATAATTAATGTCTAGTGTCTTCTCGTCATCTTCTTCATCGATGTTTCTTACTTGACTTCTAGGCCTTTTAAACTTCTTTCTAAAATCTGTATTATTTTTGTTGAAATTATTAATCTCAAACTTCCTCTTTAAAGGATTTGTTTTGCATTTTAGTTTGAAATGACCAAGAGCTCCACATTTCAAGCATTTTTTTCCTCTTGCCGGACACGTCTCACTAAATGCTAAATGATTCCAACTTCCACATCGGAAACATTCTTTTCTTGTTGACTGTTTCTCATTTGACTTTGCATCAATTTTATTTACATCCTGTAGAGTTGTTTTATGGTTGAATTCCTCTAACTGCCTACTTACAATCTCCAAAGCATTTCCTTCTGTAATTACATCCTCCAGAGTCATAGTATCTCCAGACTTCAATATTTTTTTTCTCAATTCTTCTGAACTGCAGGCTTCAGTAATTTGGTCTAGAATTTGATCTTCAACATCTATGAATTGACATTTTTGAGCATGTCGCCTCAAACGTAAAACATACTTTTCTAACTTTTCTTCTTCCTGCTGCTTCATTTTCCTGAAAACATGTCTTTCGAATCTCTTACTCTGTTTTGGTGCGAAGTACGCATCTAACTTTTCGAGAGCAATTTTGAAAACATCTACACCGTCCCCGCTGCCCGTTTGCTGTTCATCTGCTCCAGGTATGTTGTAAAATATTTCTTGCAAGTCAGGTCCACCCCAGTGTAATAAACTTGCTCGTTTTTGGCTGGCTGTTTGTACATTGGCTGCTTCAAGATATATATGTAAGCCTCTCTTCCAACTTTCCCACCTGGTACGAACTGAACTGACATCTCCATTGCATTCGAATTTGTCAAGCGTAAGACTTGCCATAGTGTATCCTGCAGACCAAAAAATTAGTTTTTTTTTTTTTTAACTGTTCTCATACATATATAAATATATGGAACCAACATTCTTCTAGCTTCCCAACAACTGTTCTCATATATCAATATATGGAACAAACATCTTTTGAGCGTCCTATTTCATCATTTAAATTAACTGTTCTCATACATATATAAATATATGGAACCAACATTCTTCTAGCTTCCCAACAACTGTCCTCATATATCAATATATGGAACAAACATCTTTTGAGCTTCCTATTTCATCAACTAAATTAACTGTTCTCATACATATATAAATATATGGAACCAACATTCTTCTAGCTTCCCAACAACTGTTCTCATATATCAATATATGGAACAAACATCTTTTAAGCTTCCTATTTCATCATTTAAATTAACTGTTCTCATACATAAATATATGGAACCGGCATCCTTCCATAACCTGTTCTCATGTATTAATATAATAATATGGAACCAACATACCTCGAGCTTCCTATTTCATCAACACTAGTATTAGTATATTATTAATATGAAATTAACATCCTTCTAGCTTCCTTTTCCAACATCAACTATTCTCTTATTTATATTAATACATGGAACAAATACTATTACAGCTTCTCACTTCCATCATTAACTATTCTCATGTACCTACACCAAACTTCCTTAATGAATCTTATTTAACATAATTGTTCACATATACATTCATCACATAATTTCTATTTTAAAATATATTTAGTAGTTCTATTTTAAAAGTATATAATGTTATTTCTCTTAAACCCTTTATTACTTTAACAGCCTAACAGCAAATACACTTAACTTCCTGCTTAATTTTACCTGAAGTAGGCGGGGAGGTATATATATTCTTTGTAGGTAAGTATTTTGTTTGACTGAACTTCAATATTATTATTTCTTTTAATTACCATCAAAACAACCACTTCTGTAACCTATGTCACAACTTTTTTTTTTTCTAGAATACCTACCCAGTTTGTTTTACAGCTTTATCTTCATAAAATATTAAAACTTCATACTTGTCTCTTTAAAGTATGTTTAAAGAATGCAAAGAAACATAAAATCAGTAGGTTTTTATTTTTTTTTTCTTAGCAATTAATTTTAATAACTAGAAAACTATACTTATTGACTTTTATTAGGTTACTGTGAGTATGAACCCTTTAAAATTTTTTCTTACTTTCCTGTCTTTTCCTCAAATTACTGTAAGGATACTTTAAAATTTCAATCATGTAGGTAGGATAGGTGATGATTTGCACCTACCTATTATACAACTTCCAGCGTGATACTTAGATGTTTATGTTCTTAAATTCATATGTTATCGTTATTAATCCTTGATAAATCGGGAATAATACCCAGTTTAAAACAACAATAACAGCTCATAATTTTGTCAAGAAAAAAAAACGATGTTTATATTTCTGATTACCTAAGTTGGTGTTGGTTGTCTGGGCCGTTTTATGTATTGTAAATATTGCTTACCGACTGCGCCAAAATGTAATGTTAGTTTTCTACACTGACTTATTGGAAATTTTCTACAATATCGGCTCCTTGCCCGTACGCCAATTCCCGCTTCCCCGCGTTACTCTGACAGCCATCCGGTTTACTTCTTATCTATTGACCTAGGCTAAGGAGACGGTCCTTCGCACCAGCCTTCCTTGCGGCGTGAGTGTCGTCTGTTACGCTGACGACACTCTCGTCGTGACGACCGGGGCCGACTTCGAGCAGACGCTCAGGCTTGCCGAGCTGGGGGTGGCGTGTATCGTGAGGGCGATCCGCCGGCTGGGTCTAGAAATAGCGCCGCACAAGACCGAGGCGCTATGGTTCCACGGCCTTCCAAAGCGCCGGGAACCACCCAGCTGCCGGATACGGGTAGGTGACGCGGAGGTCCAGGTGGGGCCCTACATCAAGTACCTTGGCCTCACCTTGGACAGCAGATGGAGCTTCGAGGAGCATTTCGTGCGATTGGTCCCCGAATTAAGAGGGTCGCGGGCGCCTTACATCGCCTGCTGCCCAATCTCGGGGGACCGAGGGATGGTGTTCGCCGCCTGTACGCGAGCGTCGTACGGTCCGTGGCCTTGTATGGGCCCCCGTGTGGTCGCAAGACTGCACGAGGTCCTCCCGCTGCAGAGCTCTGCTCCGGAGCATGCAGCGGACAATGGCTATACGGATCGTGCGAGGCTACCGTACGATCTCGTACGAGGCGGCGACGGTTCTGGGGCGGTCCCCCCCTTTCGAGATCCTGGCCGACATGTACGCGGTGATGTACAACGCACCGCGGCATGTCGGTCGGGGGGGCGACGGGGGGAGTCCCCCGGCACCAGCGCACGGAATGCACAGACGGGAGTTGCACCGACGGGCCGAGAGGGCTTGGCGTGCGCAGCTAGAGCGTGGGGGCTGCGTGCGTCAGCGCGCCGTCGGTGCGATACTCCCGCACTTCGAAGCTTGGCTCTGCGGGAGGGCGGAAGTCACCTACCGCTTGACTCAGATACTCACCGGACATGGTTGTTTCGGTGAGTATCTGAGTCGAATAGGGAGGGAGGACACGACACGATGCCACCATTGTGCATCCGACCTCGACTCGGCCCAGCACACGCTGGCGGAGTGCCCTGCTTGGGACTCCGAACGCCGAGTCTTGGTCGAAGAGATCGGGCAAGATCTGTCTCCGCCAGCGTTGATTGCGGCAATGCTGGCGGATGAGGGAGGTTGGAGGGCTGTGGTCTCCTTCTGTGAAGCGGTGATGCTCCAGAAGGAGGCCGCCGAGCGGGATCGGGAGATGGCCGATCCCGCTCGAAGAAGGCGGCCTCGGGCCAGATAGCCTGGCCTGAGGCGCCGCCACGGGTCGCTGGCGGGCGCGACGCAGTTCGTGCCCGTGGAGTCGACCCGGGAGGGACCTCACCCCCGGATGGCCGGGGGTGACGTCGTAGGAGGTTGGAGGGGAGGAGGCGGCAAGATCACTCCTCCCCGAGAAGGGCTCCCCTTACGCACCCAGGGGTGCAAAGGCCGGGGGTCCTCAGTTGCGACACTCGATCCTGAGGGCCCCCTACAACGCCAGAGGATGGCCATCGCTGAGAAAAAAAGGCTAAGGAGACGACAGCATACAGCCATACTTCTAGCATCCACATACACTACAGTTGTTTTTGTCTGATATAGTAACAAACATTACATAATTCTCACATAAATTTTAAACAATGGTTGAGTTACAAAATAAAGAGGTATGTGTTTTATTTTTGAATAGGAATCAAATTGAAATGTAAGCCAAAAAAAAATATCTATGTTCATCCAGCGTCGGACTGGCCATACAGTGGAGGTGGCGTTTGCCAGCCGGGCCCCAGCCTGCGCGGGCCCCCATGGGCCTGGGTTGCGGGCATGCGGCAGGGCACGTAGCTCAAGGGCAATGCTGCGCGGGCCCCCTGTGCTACAGTTGCCCGCGTGCATGTCTCGGAAACTATGCGTCGTACAAAATAGGTGTCCCGGGCCTCGGGATTGCGATCAGCCAGCCGGGCTCTTCCGGCCCAGTCTGACCCTGTGTTCATCATTGTAGCAATCAATAAAATATGTGTTATTGAATTTAAGCAACAAGCCTATGTCGATGATATTAGTTTGTCTGTGGTTAGCAGTTCGAAAGAGACTTTAAAGATGTAATAACTTTGCGTTACATGATACTATTTAGAGATAAGGTAAAAGTGATGTAAGTACTTCTACTTGAGAAGACATCCTACGCACATATCCTACGGCTGATCTCAGTTGCTTTATGTGGATTTTAAAACGAACTTGCTTATCGTGCATTACCCGCTCTTAGCGGAGTGGAGCAACATGAAAAAAGTGTAATAAGACTTTTTTCCAATACTCTACAAAACTTTGTTGAACTTTGTACACTAACGAACGTGGAAAATAAACTAAGCGATAGAAGTAGCAAGTGGGCGTAGCACTACCTCCGGTGATAGTAACTAGTAAGTACAAATACGTATACGTAATACGAATCCACGTGGTACGTGGTTCAGTGCTAGAAGTCGTTAAAATAATATAACGTAAATACTCTAATTTGCTATACTAGAATGTAAAAACGACAACAGAAACAAAAATCTGTCACCTGAACCTAATTCTTCGAGATGCTATCTTAAGAACTGAAAAATGTATACCTATTTATATATTTCGTCAAATATTTCGTATGCAATCGAAAATTATCCTTCAATAAATGTAAGTAGGGTTATTTTATTATACATTTCATTTGGTCTAGGATTGTTTTTTTATATATATATATACAGTGGTGGTCATATAATTAGAAACAGTCCTCATGTAGGCTGGATTGTTTGATAGAATTCTTATTAATATTTATATTATGAATAAAATACTCATGAAATGGAATAAAATATGTTGTTTGATCTAAAATGTATTTAAAAAACCTAAAAATTGAACACTTAACTTTAACCATTTAAGCAGTTTGTTGCATGTAAAAGAACTTACTCATATTAATATAGATCCAATATATTAGAATCTTCAGTAATGGACGACTAATTAGAACACAATACTGAAATTTATATTAAAAAATATAAATGAGTGCAATTATGTTCACGGATATTTATTTACTGTTACACATTTTGTTTATTGCTTTATTAGTATTTAGTTGCGTAGCCTTTGTTGTCAATAACAGGCTTTGCAGCGTTCAGAGGTTCAATCAACTTTAGACATTTTTCACCCGAGATCGACGTCCATGCTTTTACAAAAGCTTCATACAGCTCATTTTGACTAGAGTTTCTTTTACTTGAGAGTTTTTTCTTCACATCATGCCATAGATTTTCAATCGGATTTAAGTTCAGGCTGTTCGCGGGCCAGTCTAAGATAGAAATTTGTTGTTCCCTAAGGAAACACTTGGCCGTGTGTTTGGGATCGTTGTCATGTTGAAAGATCCAAGTTTTCGGTAAATTATCATACATTTATCCATACAATATCCATACATACAATTATCCATAGGAATAAGAATCATTGTCTCCTCTAGGTATTGATCCATGACACCCTCAATTTTTTCGAACGGCTCCAACTCCGTACCCCGGAAAAACGTCCCCATACTTTAATGTTTCCACCACCGTGCTTAACCATTTTTCTTGTGTACATATTATTAAAAGCATGGTTTTAATGGACGTCTGACCACGTCTGTTTACCATCGGAATTCGCCATTTTGTTTTACTTTCATCTGAGAATATTTTTTTTTTCCATTCATGTACTTTCCACTTGCTGTACTTCTTTGCAAACAATAACCTCTTCTCTCTGTGTGCTTGGTAAGAAGTGGGACCTTTCGGGAAACTCTCCCAAACAGTTTCGCTTCAACTAATCGCCTGCGTATTAGTCTTGATGATACGTTTCTGGGGTCATTTGGTGAAAAACACCTCATTTCTAATTTCAATGGATCCTTTAACATCTTGTTTAGCAAGACGTACAATATGCATATTTCCCGGGCGTCGTTTTCCTTGGACGTGGCTTTCTGATTTTGTTTTCCGTAGTTCCATATCTTTTGTTAATGGTCAATAGCATTAAATACCTTCTTTACGGAGCATTCAAAGTGGTTAGCGATTCTTCTGTAAGTCCGCTGTCGTTTCAAATGCAAATTAACAATTATTTGGCGAGTTGACGCGTGACTTTTATTTTTTCCCATTTTAAACAAAATTGACCTTCCGGAAACTGAAGTAGATTTAAATCATAAACAAGCGAAGAAAGGAATTTATTTCTTTTTATTCAAAATCAGAAGGTACACACCATACATTATGTTTCTAATTATTTGTCCAAGCTGACAGTATCTAAATTTTTATCAAATTAAGTAAAGTTTAATTAAACTTCAAAATAATCAGTAATTAATTTTTTTAATGGGTATGCATATTTAAATGTAGTGGCAACATTGTTGCATAACAATTATTAAATCATTTCTTACTATTTATTAATGACTGTTACTAGTTTCAAGTTGATGCTTATCCGATTGTATGGAGTGTTTTCTAATTATATGACCACCACTGTATATATACAGGGTGTCCCAAAAACGACACGTCACAGTGACACTGGAGTTAGGCCAGCACAAGAGGCATCGAACAAGCCTAACATGACCTCAGTAAAAGTTGCTCGGTTTTCAAGATATTTCCAATTTAAACTTTTTCTAAATTTTCAAGTTTCTTAACATGTTCAGTGCTAGCATTATGTTAGATAGCCCTCAGGTTTCCATTTTTCTTTTGCACTCTTGTTGCGAATAGTTGCTTAAGATGATAGAAGTGTTATTTCGTTGACAACTTATGTAAAATGTGGAAAAATACTGGATTGAACTTGAAAAAAATTGAACAACGAAAAATAACTTTCAACTTTGATCACTTGCCGTGAAAAAAATTTCAAAGAAACTAAATGAGCAAATAACTTTAAAAACTTGCATGTGTTATGCCAATTCCAAAATGGTATAACACATGTATCTTATTGGTTTAATAAGTTTACAGTAAATGCTCGAACTGTCTCCCTTGAACTCTAATACATAAGTGACATCGCCTAATAAAATTACGGCTCAATGTTCTTAAGCTGATTTCTGATATGGTGCGAGCTGCATCGAATACACGTCGCCGTAACTCTTCTTCGGATCTTATTGGTTTCGCATAAACTTTGTCTTTTAGACAACCCCAATAAAAGAAATCTAAGGGATTTAGATCCGGGGAACGCGGTGGCCATGAAATTGGCCCCTGTCGCCCAATCCATCTTTCGGGGAATGCGTTGCTTAGGTACTGACGTACTGGTAAGGCATAGTGTGCTGGGCAGCCATCTTGTTGGAACCACATCCTTCGTCTCAGCGCCAACGGAGTATCTTCCAATAATACAGGAAGGTTGTTTCGCAAATGTTCTAAATAATTTTGTCCATTCAGAACAGGCGGCAACTCGACCGGTCCCAATATTTGACCGTTGAAAATTCCCGTCCACAGATTAATTTTAAATTGGTACTGTGATCGGTCTTCTCTTTTTTCATGTGGGTTGTCTAATTGCCAGCTATGGATGTTGTGCAAATTGATATACCCATCCCTTTTGCAGGCTGATTCGTCGCTCCATAACACTTCATTGAAGAAATTTGGATTTTCTCTCCATTTCTGAATCATTGTCCGGCAAAACTGGACACGCGCAGCGTAGTCCGCCGGAAGCAGTGTTTGGACGCGTTGGATATGGTAGGGATGGTATTTGTGGCGTTTTAAAATTCGATGTGCCGAAGATTTGGGAACACCAGTGCGGCGTTCAATAATTCGCACTGAAGTTCCTGGCTCCTCTCGTACTTGCTCTAACACCACGTTGTCGTCAACAGTCCGAGGTCTTCCTTCTGAGTGACTCACTCCAGGTAATCTGCCATCACGATAAGCGTTCACAACTCTTAAGATCACTTCGTAAGTCGTCGGATTACGGTTTGGATATCTTTCGGAGTATAATCTTGCAGCCAATCTTGCGTTGTACGAAACATTGCCTCGATTGGAAACCTGCCTGGTTTCGCCGTAAATCAAGTGCATGTCCGAGTAGTCACGGTGAGTGTATTGGGTACCACGATTTGCCATCGTTAATAAGACAGTTCCGTAAAGCAATATCAGTGTCCAACAGAGCGCCGAGTTGTCGTTCAAAACAGAAATCAGAGTCCAGAGAAAAGCCAAGTCGATTTAAATTAAGGAATACACGGAAACAAGGAACGCAGAGATTAACACGGTTGTCGTACGAAACGCAAGGTAACGAACTGTCGTAACAACTTGATTTGCAGTGCCATAAGAATTAAAACTACAACCCCTCTTTCTTCTCCATTTCTTTGAAAAGATGATAACGACACGTACGTCAAAAACAAAGCTATTTGCTTACAATATCTAGCCGACAAAAGGGTAATAAACTATCCTTATCTTTCATTCTCATGCATTTGACAAACAAAAAAGCTAATAGATAACAATAACAATGCCTTATCGTTGCGCGTGACATTATTTTTTTACCTGCTAGCGGTAGCTTCCGGGGTTCCTAGTATTAGTGAAGCATTAAAAAATCGTATAATATTAAAATAAGACACATGTGTTATACCATTTTGGAATAAGCATAAGACATGCAAGTTTTTAACGTTATTTGCTCATTTAGTTTCTTTGAATTTTTTTCACGGCAAGTGATCAAAGTTGAAAGTAATTTTTCGTTGTTCAATTTTTTCAAGTTCAATCCAGTATTTTTCCACATTTTACATTAGTTATCAACGAAATAACACTTCTATCATCTTAAGCAACTATTCGCAACAAGAGTACAAAAGAAAAATCGAAACCTGAGGGCTATCTAACGTAATGCTAGCACTGAACACGTTAAAAAACGTGAAAATTTTGAAAAAGTTTAAATTGACAATATCTTGAAAACCGAGCAACTTTTACTGAGGTCATGTTAGGCTTATTCGATGCCTCTTGTGCTGGCCTAACCCCAGTGTCACTGTGACGTGTCGTTTTTGGGACACCCTGTATTTATATGTTCTTAAGTTTTTTTGTTGTTAACTTGAGTATTCCAGATCATTGAGTGTTTAATTGGTAATTAAAAAGTTTCAGAAAGCGCCATCTATCATAATCAACATAAATTACGAGTGCAGCATGATAATGCTTTTTTATAAGCAGATGCGAGCGTAAAGGCATTATTTACTGTGTAAACCTATAGGTGGCGCGACCTGTGTCCGACCAAAAAGCAATATTTTCCCGTGCTGAAAAATATCATGTGTTATTTATTCCCCACGGGTTTCAAACTATCTCCATACCAATTTACATCAGAATCGGTTCAACCGGTTTTATCAGATTTTCTCATGGGAAAAGAAATTTATCCGTATCGGGTCTCATAGTATCCCACCAAGTTCAATCAATATCGCTTAAGACGTTTTGACGTGAAGCAGCACATAAGGTTACTTTCTCATTTAAACATCACAATATATTTACATCACAATATACAAATGAAAAAAAAAACTTCCAGGGAGAATCCTTATAGCCCCCCGTTTTATCCTTGGAAAATCCCGCTAATGTAATATGTTTTTTCGTAGTAATCTATGGTTTCTATAATATTTAGATGTAAAAATAAAAAAG
The DNA here is from genome assembly GCA_036419045.1 of Scirpophaga incertulas. Taxonomy (NCBI): domain Eukaryota; kingdom Metazoa; phylum Arthropoda; class Insecta; order Lepidoptera; family Crambidae; genus Scirpophaga; species Scirpophaga incertulas. The sequence continues at coordinate 8,530,630 of CM071644.1, forward strand.
CCTGGAATAGATCTTAAATATTCCCCAAATTTCGAGGCCTCCTCTTACTCAAAAGTAAACCAAAACTAAAAGCTACTCATTAATATTAAAGTCTGTTCTTCATTTAGTAATTTTCTAAAGGTTCAGAGTAGCCTGTTTATGGTGGTTTCATTTATATTTCAGACGGTATAAATTAATCGGCTTAATTAATCGTGCATAAGTGGTGTAACTACCTAAGACGATATTGTTTATGTATATGTTACGGTAAGTATGGTTAATTCAATAATTATGGATATTTACTGGACATTCTATATCAATTAAAAAAAAAGAAATTATACGATCAACATAATTAACAAATTGGCAAATAATCACAATCAGTGTAACTAAACAAAGACAATATTATTCCATTTTTCTTTTAAGCCGAATTACGGTAAACTAAATTATAAACTAAGTTAGCGACCTAGATATTTATTTCTTTATGCAAAAACCATTTTTAAGTTTTTAGTAACATTTATTGTTGTTGTGTGGTAGTTATATATAATTAATAATTCCTGACATTCATCAAGTGCGATGCATAATGCATAATTACCGATAATTATGTATAATTATCGGTAATTATGCATTATTCTAACTTCACACTTCAAAATGAAAGCAAAAATTTTCTGTCAACGTACGCTGATGTAAGTTGATACTTAGCATAAAAATAATTTTTATTTTTTTTCCTCAGGAGAGGACGACTGAGAATCCTCACAAGGAGCACGAAAACGTACCCAGGATACCCGCGCAACGGCAAGTGTCACGGAGGTTATGGCGGACTGCACACGACCAGGAGACCTATTTTTGAATTACGAATGCAATTTCGAAATTCAAAGTCACCGCTGACTATTTAGTCAGCGGTGACTTTGAGGTCACGGATTCCTAAACATCAATTTTTTGAAAGTCGATCGCAGAGCTGCCAAACATAGATAAAGTACACACATAAATGTAAGAGTTTGGTTTCACGCAAAATGTAGCCGCTGCCGGTTATTGCCGGCTTAACCATTATGGTTATATATATATATATATATATATATATATATATATATATATATATATATATATATATTATATATATATATATATATATATAATATAATATAATATATGTGCACATTCATATATATTATTGTATATATAGACTGAAAATCAAACAAAACACAGATAAAATTTCTACAAATATGACTTGATTACGAGTGGGTGAGGGCACTCGTAATGAAATCACACCTGTGACTAAGGTAGTCACATCAGTGATATTCAAAAATAAGAATTATTGAAAATCGGTGATTATTAGTCACATCGGTTGATTTCGAAGTCGCATTCGTAATTCAAAAATAGGTCTCCTGAACGGTCCAGCCACGTGACCTGCCGACTAAACTCAGCCTGTGCCTAAGTTCTAAGAACCATATAGGCAAATCGTGAGGGGATAATATTTATTTTGTAAGGGAAAAAGTAGCTTTATTATCTCATCTACACTATCTTAATTTCTGACGCAACCGTAAAGGTTGCGTCAGAAATCTTTTCCTCTTTAAATAATATTTCACCGGTTCTGAAACATCTTGCTTATCGATTTACTCACCCCAAATACCAAGCAGGGTCGGGATCTGCATTCCGTACGCAAACACCCACGAAAACACGATCATGAGGGCAATGTTGTGCTTCCTGTACACACGACCGTACCAGCTATGGTGGGCGATCATTATGTACCTGTAAAGAGGTGATTTCTATTTTCGTTTTTGTGAATTTACCAGTGTATATTTAATATATAACCCGTCCAATAAAGAAACGAACCTGAAATGACGGTAAAATTTTTGACGTTAACTGTCATAATTTGAATCTGTTTTAAAAGTGTTTCTAGATACTGCAGCATACCTACCGCGTTTGGTGTCATTTTGGATATGCTTCTAGAAATAAATATAAAATAATGTTTGTACTAAACTGTTTCTAGAAACAGATCCAAACTTGACTATACCTTCTTGACTTGACAAATCCTTCGATTCGTTTTTCGAATGGCACGGGCTATGTAGTCGCCCGAGATTGTGAGGTCGCCGAGAGTTAGGGAATCACAAAATTTATGTTGATTTGCACATGAGAGTTAATTTATGCTTATAACTATATTTTGGCAAATTATGTGTTAAATAAATCCTGGAATATGATACAACAACAATAATAACAACTACATAAAAAATCTTGGTAATTGTTGACGGTGACGTCGTGATTTACAGAAAAACAAACAAACGCATATTCGTGGTCATGACATTAATGAGATTAGATTGTATCGGTATACATGTCAAATCACGTCTAAATATCTTTGAGGAGCAGATATTTGAACATAGTACAAACTCGAAACATTGAAGGACACATGATTGGATATTTTTTGTGATTCCCCATGATGACATGACGCTCAGGCTTATAGTTCCAGATTGGAAATCATGGACAACAAATAGGCATTTAAAATTTTCAGCATATTATCTGAAATACAAGTGTGTTGTTACGCATTTCTTTAGCTGTGAGGCACAGATTCTTAAATCAAACTTAAACTCAAATCGCAGTTAGAAAGGGATGATGCTAACCCACATAGCGCCATCTCTTTCTAACTGCACTCAAACATTTTGAAATTTGAGGTTACGTTTAATTTTTGAATACAATCTACTATCCTCTGTAGAAACCTTTCCCTCACAGCTGAAATTTGAGAATAGGGATTTTATTGGGTTTAACTCAAAATGTGCAACAGGATCTTATATCAAAGTTGGAACAACTTAGTTGTGATGTCGTTAGAACTCGCAATCGAACGATTAAAAAGTGATGTAAGTCATGCAATAAATGTTGTCCTGATCACCTAGCTGTACTGTGTTATGATTGATTGAAAACTGTGAGTCATCGATCACCAAATGCCATTTTGTAACTATAAGTTATTCTTTATTTTATTGAAATTGTTAGACGAGACTTTACAAAATGTTATTTTATTAAAATGGCACAGGTATTGTTGTGGAAAAAGAGCGCGAATTCTTTATTTAAAAATATTTATATTAAAAATTATAAAAACAATATTTCCCTTTTTTTAAGAAAATCATCAATCCAGTGTAGTTATACGAATAAAGTGTGAGTAGGTATTGAAGTTAAATATGGATACTGAAATAGTTTCACATTACCTACCGCTCTTGACTAATATGTCTAAAATATATGTAGGTCAAATCCACAGTTAATATTGTTCGTTAGATCTAAGCCACTTACCTATTAAGGGTAATGAGAGCGATGCTCAGTAAGGAGACCCCCACGTTCCCGTAGCGCAAGAAAGGTACGAGCTGGCACAAAGCCCCCCCGTGGGACCATGTCCGCGTCCAGAACCCCGATATGGCGAACGGGAGCACCATCGCGCAGAATAAGAAATCGGCGATACATAAGCTGCGAATGATAAAAAGATATATTGATTGAGGTTACTTTTAAGTGGATAATTTAGTGTACGAATAAGTACTATAAGGCTTGTATCTGTTTGTCCGAACCTGAAACTCCTTAAAAACTTCCAACTACAGGAAGACACGATCCTTACTAGCACTGTTGCTACGGCCAAAGAACTAGGTGGGGAGATGATGGGTCGTCTAGGTGCTGTCGCGAAGGGAAAAGTAAAAACTATTGCCTCGGTGCTTATAAACGGAGCAAAGAAAGCAAAGCGCCTACTGGTGGACGAGGCTTTGATGGTCCATTTTGGATCCATAATCATGGCAAGTAGGTTGACCGGGGCAAGAGAGCTGGTTTTAATGAGTGATACTAACCAGATCCCTTTTATCGACAGAGATCACCTATTTCAGATGCAATACAGTAACCCAGCTGCCGTAACGACAGTCACAGAAACCATTCTCTGCACACACCGTTGCCCGATGGATGTAGTGTATGCGTTAAAGGAGATATACGAAGGCATACACACGTCTAGGAAGGAACTGAGGTCCCTGACGAGCACCATGGCATCAGAAGCAGAGTCTAAAAGAACTAACTCAGAGACTCTATTCTTGACCTTCACCCAGGAGGAAAAGGAGGAATACGAAATGAAAGGGTATGGTACCGGAGAAAATTCCAAATTACTAACGATACATGAGGCTCAGGGGCTGACGCACCGTAGAGTAATTGTGCTGAGGGGCAGAGAACCGAAAAACCCGGTCCACGATAGTGTCCCTCATGCTGTAGTGGCTATATCTAGACACACGGAGTCCTTCATCTATTATTGCGGGGACCGAAAGGAGGACGACGCCATCAAACGACTCATAACCCCGTCATGCTTAGCAACTGATGAAGAGATCAGAACTACAATTGGCAAATGTCGTTCAAGGACCAAAATAATGCAGCGATCTAGGTGCCAATTATTTTCGTACCTCTAATTCTAGTTTTATTTAGTTAATATAAAGTTAATGTTTGTATTTTGTTTTTATTTTTTAATCATTATTAAGTATGCATGTGTATATGTATGTTAATATATAGGTATAGCGTAAGTTTAAATGAGTATATTGTATTTATATTGTTAGCTGCGTAAAAAAAAAAAAAAAAAAAAAAAAATTGAGTACATGTTAATTAAGAGAATTGTAAAAAATATTTAATTAAGAATTATAAAGGGCATGGACTACGAGTCTGTGGAGTAGCAAATGTAAAAAAAAAAAAAAAAACCTGAAACTGTGATCGAATCCTCGGTATCTATTACACAACCAAAAATTCAATTACGGAGAAAATCGAATATTCTAAATATAAAAAGTCTATTATCTAGGCAGTTTCCAAACCCTTTATCCGACCGAGATGTACACAAAAAAACAAAATCACACTCTGTTCTTAAACTAACACGACTTGAATTCTTACTTATATATTGATAGGCTTACTTATGTATTTAAAAGTAACGATGTACGATTTTTGTGGTCAGGTATGCAGTACTGTAAGGAAAGTCTAGTGGTTAGTACACCGGTTTCAAGGTGTCGCCAACTCTGAGGTCCCAGGTTCGAGTCCTGATAGGGGCAGATGTTTGTGTAATAAATGCGAGCATTTGTACCTTAGTCATGAATATTAATATTATCTCTAATATTATAAAGAAGTAAAGTTTGTGTATTTGTATATTTGTTAAATTGTTAGGGGTAATCTCGGGATCTACTGAACCGATTTTAAAAATTCTTTCAACAATAGAAAGCCACATTATTGCTGAGTGTCATAGGTTATATAAAATACCGAAAAATAAAAAGGTTTTTACGTGGTAGTCCGTTTTGCAAAGTGAATCGGAAAAAAACGATCCAATAAAAGCGTTTCTTACGAACGCTGCCTTAACTATGAAAGATATATTTTTGAGTTCTAGAGAAAAGATGTGAAGTTTGAAAATGTCTACAAAAAAGTTAACGATAGCATATGTCTAACTTTTATATTTATGTTACAAAAAGTAGTTTTTTTAATATTAGTATAGATAATTTAGTTTTTAATATTAATAAAATAATTTAAATCATTAGGTCATATTTATTAGTCATATATTACAAAAAATTATGAATCTTTATAAAAATAAGTAAACTCGTTGTCTTAAGTCAAAGCAGCGGACGGCGCGCGATGGCTTCGGGTTTAATTCGGTTCGCGTTCGTGCTCGCTTCGGGGATTATTAATATTATGCCGAACCAAGTGGGCACGGGTCAGCTAGTATAATATATATTTCTATCAAAGATATTTATATATGCATTATATATGTATATCTATCCGTCCAGCCAGCTCCAGCTTACTTTGGGTTGGGTGTAAATGTAAAAAAAATCTTTCTTTTCATTCACTCGTGATCTCACTTGCACCGAATATGGTTATGATAGTCGAGGTCGAGTGAAGTGAAATGGGAAAAGTCTTCCTGAAATAAACCTATTTGAGATTTCACCACGGATTAAGATGTGAAAAAGAGTGTCACTATACCAAAGTCAAAAACACCGGAGAGAAAGGATGAATACTTGAATGGATCAGGTTTGTACTAAAATACTAAGGACTTTTGCTGAAGCCGCAGATGGTTCAACTTTAACATGACTGTGTTTGTGGAAGGCGCTCGAACGGAACGCTCCGGGGTCGTTAGGGTCGGGTCAATACTAAAATACTCTATTCATCAATTTCTAGTTCATCAAATGACTGTTGTTACGTCTCTGTTGAGTTTCGCTTTTTCGATAGTAATAAGGATGACAGTTGTAAAAATGTATTACTTAGATTCAATGGACTGTAGTATATATTTAAAATATTTCTGGAAAAATCTAAAGATCGATGCCTTAACGCATCGATCTTTAGATTTTTCCAGATAATCCAGAGCTATTTCAAATCAGGTTAAATAGGCGCCTTAGGGAAAGCTCGCTCCATCGTAGACCTCATCTCGTTGATTGAGGTTCAGAATTAGGGTTAAGAGCAATCCCCTAAAATGTAAAAGAAAACGTTACTATTCACTGTATTGTGAACATAAAATTAACATCTCATACGTAGAATTTTTATAGTGAACGTGAATTTACAGATTGTAAGATCAATAAATCCAGTACATCAATTTTGTAGTTAGATTATCGAAGAAAACTGTAAAAGTGTGAGGAGACGTTCAGCTAGCTAAGGACAGTATAAGTAGCAGAAGGTTGACTTTGTATTGTGATACAAAGCTAATAGGATTATTATTAAATTACCTGATTATGAACGCAGCTGCGACATTTCTCACTTTTGGACACTTCAGTAATGCGACGACTGTTAGCAAATTGCCAAAAAGTCCAATGGTCATTATAAATCCTGTGACTACCGCTGCAAATGTCAGCAAACCCGGTGAAAATCTGGAAATGAAATTAATAAAACTGCATATATATATACACAAACATAAACAGCATATATATTTTTTTAATTTTAACGGGAAAGGAATGTAAATATACGCAAAACGAAAGTGATGATATTTGAAACGGACGAAAAGATGTCTAAATGTAAGGTTATGATCGAAAACATATTTGGAGCAAGTGAAAGAGTTAGTGTATCTGGGATCAATCTTTATAAGAGACGGTAATTATGATATTGGAATAAGTTGCTTCATTAGCAGTCAGATCTTGTCAAAAAGCCGTTGCTGTACATGGAGGTGTGCTGGTCCGTACCCTTATGTATGGGAGGGAGTATCAGGTGTGGCAAAAGATGGAGAAGACTGGAGTAACGACGAAGGATAAATGTAAAATAGTGTGATAATAGTACATTACGATATTAGTGCGTTATCATATTACGTACAAGCGCACGTATATTATACGACGTTTTTTAACACATTTGCGAGGAAACGAGCGCTGCCTACTGACTGGCGCCGCGCGACGATTAGTTCCAAATTTGAATAGCAACAGCGTGTGAAATGGCAAATACTGTTATGGAATTTGTATGGACTATAACTTAACTATTTGCTTTGGTAACACACGCGTTTTTTATGACCCGCTTTACATATTTAAAACCGGTGGAATTACATCAGCTTTACGAGCAAAGGTGTTAAAAAGGGAATATTATATGTGAAAGAAGATGGGGTGATAAAAAACGAGAAGGAAATGCTTAGATGGTTTGGGCGTCCGGACTTCGATGAATATAATTGAACCTAAGTAGAAGAGAAGAAAGTGAAGGAGGCCTGGTTAACAGTACTCATAATCGGCGAGGAAGCTAGGAAAGTATATTTGGGTTGTAGCAAATGAAAATGTCTGATTTCGGCCTACCTCCAATGGAAAGAGGCGTGAGTATATGTATCTATGTATAAATATGTATGTAATGTAAACGTTCTACGCCGACCCTACTGATAAGACCGGCTTTTTACTATGGGATATACGAGGATTTTACATCGCGAGATATACTTAAAAACGCAACTTTAACACTATGGACATATGTGTGAAGTTAAATGGAGATTTTATTATCCTCATTCGTAATGGTATCTAGTCATTTTATTATCGTCATAGTACGGCAATACGAGCATATTGGGATGTATGTAGGGGTTGTAAAGTGGGAATCTGAAACTTTGAGGAATAACGAAAAGTACTTTCGTTTTGATGACCTCCGTAGTCGAGTGTTTGGTACACTGGTTTCAAGGAGTCGCCATTTCTGAGGTATCGGGCTCGAGATCCGGTGGGGGCAGATATTTGCGCGATGAATGCGAGCATGTGTTAAGGTACCACATGCTCGGTCGTGGTTGTTATATTATTTCTTCCAAATCTATACTAATATTATAAAGCTGAAGAGTTTGTTTATTTGTTTGTTTGTTTGAACGCGCTAATCTCAGCAACTCCTGGTTCGAATTGAATTATTTCTTCGCTCTTATTAGAGCGAAGAAATAATGGAAAATGTGGAAAAAACGGGGAAAATTAAACATCTTTGAGGGCATCCGTTGCGTGAAAACGGTTCAAGATACCAAAAGAATATGTATGAACGAATTATTGTTCTTGAAATGATCTAAAAAAATGTCCGCGACAGTATATGTCTATCTTTTAAGGTTAACTCACTAGAATCGTTCGTCGTTCAAAATTAATGCAATACCAATTATTTGTCAGAGTTGTATCCACATAGTAATATTAATCTTTATCCAAATAAATGTGTTGTTGATTAAGAGTATTTAATTGTGAAAAAAATTGTCTATGATGCTCAAAATAACTATTCCACGCGGACGAAGTCGCGGGCACAGCTAGTTTATTTATATACCCTAAATCTCATAACACAAGCCTTACAGAGCTTACTTTGAGCTAGGCTAATTGGAGTAAGTGTAAGAAATATTTATTTATTATTACTTAAAGGAGTCATGAACCCGATTTTGATGAAAAATAAAACAACATCATTTTAATCTTCTTCTATATATATAAAAATGAAACCCGTTTCGCGTTGTCACGGCATCACGTGTGAACGGCTGAACCGATTTCGATAATACTTTTTTTTAAATGTTTGTGGAAGTCCAAGGATGGTTCTTACGGAAAAAAATATTAAGAAAATCTCTCAGAAATATTGAAAAGTATACATTTAATTTTGCATATTTTAAAAAACGCGCGTTACGAATGTCAATTTTTTTTATACGAATGTCAACGTCATTCACAGCCATAGACTATATTAAAAGAGCATCGTTTCAACTATACAAAATAAAGTAGTGCATCAAAGCTACGCTAAGGCGGTACGAAGTTCGCCGGGTCAGCTAGTTTTCAATAAAAACAAAATTTCTTTGATTTTAACAAAACGCAAATTCACAAAAGGAATTTAACAAAATACTTTTTTTCAACAATTATACCTTAACTAATTAATTGTTAAATATGATGCCCATTATTCTTAACACATAGCAGGTGGACTGTACTTTATTTCAAAATTTTCTTTAGAATATTTTCCAGATATTGTTTCAAATTAACATTTAATAATCTCTTTAGGTCTCGTATTTACGGTTTGAACTGTTTCATTCCTTAATAGTCTAATGAAACAATAGAGTTAATTTTTAAGCGTTGCGCAGAATTGATACATCTTATATTAGGGTATTGCCTCTTCGCTGGGGTCGTATATATGTTCTTATTTACTTTTTTGTTTGTCGTTTATGTTGCTACCGGGTTGCCTCAGAAACCCTTATCTGTATTTTTTTGTTAAAATCATATTTATTCAACATAGGCCTTTACAGGTACTTTTATTGACACAGATATAAAATTTAAGGTTATGTAGCTTAAGATCTACATAACCTTGTACATGGTACATGGATACAAGGAAAATAAAAATAATTAATAAAAGGTAAAAAAAGAAATAGATCTGTTCGTATTTGACCAATTTATTATATTTATTTACAATTGTTAATATTTGACCAAGAAGACCAATATGGAGGCACACAGCGCCTGCGATGCTCTTGATGACGATAATGATTGTCAGATTCACAAGTGGTCAGATTCATTGGTTTTGCACCAAAAATAATCACATATTTTAAGTAAGTATCTATAATAATATTCCAGCTAAAAGTGAGTCGGATACGGTTCACTTCATTCATATTTATTCTCAGGTGTACTGTCCCTTCAACTAAATATAGCCTACAGAAAATAATGTTATAAGAAAAAGTCTCGTAGCTTAGTTTCATTTTAATTCCCCTGGAGGGAACATTTGCCTGCAAATAAGTCGAAGGCACACATCCCTAAAGAAATAGTAAAACTATTGTTTGAACTTTTTGTAATGTCAGCGTTTGTAGTTTTTTGCTAAGCATTTCTTCTATTTTAGCCAAAGTAACAAACTATGTAGTCCACCATTAAATGAAAATAACACTTGAGTAGGGTACATATGTATTTTCGACTTGTTACCGATTCACTCAACTGTAAAATTGGCAATTGAGGAAGAAACTATCTAGCAAGATGAGTTGAAAAGGTCTACCATACAATCGAACCTAACAAAAACATGTTACCGTGGTACCCTCCTAGCTATCGACCAAGCTTTTTCATTACAAAACGCATTAGTAAAGGCATTTAAGTTAAAGCAGTAATGGAACATATTTTATGGGTCCATAATATGGTGGCTGACCACTGACTGTACTATTAAGACATCAGAATTTAGAAAATATATAAGGTCGTATTTTTATATTTTTTGATTATGGTTAATTTTTTTGAGTCCACTTGCAGCTTTTTGTTACAACTATCACATTGTACTAGGTAGGTATCGCCAGCGAAAGGCTCTAAGTCATATTAGATTAACATGTATTTCATTTAGTGCTTTGTTAATTATTTCACCTCTGAGAATATCTTTATGGGTAAGACGAAAAATACAAATAATAAAGGAGGTAAAATAACTTTGAAGTCACTGTCTGTTATGCTTACATTTCTTCCTTGCGTCAGATTATAAATATATAATAGATTATAAAAAAAGTGTTTATAAAATTCGGCAGAATCTCATTCTATCTCAGTTTCAATCGACAAACTTTAAAAACAATACTTTGTTATCTATTGTAACATAACAGTTTTGTTATTTGCAAGTGTTATTTTGTGACAAACATACACTACATTCTCCAGCACTAGATAAGCAAGGTATTCTTTTATTTCCAAAGAAAATTCCAAAAGAAGAAAATTAGTCGGTGCTATATGATTTGTGTAGCTATGCTTTGTATTCAAAACTTTAGGTTTTAAGAGGGTGAACGCTTAACCGTCATAATGATACCATTGAAATAAGAACGGAAACATGCTCATTTTTCTTTACAGCTTACAAGATCGGTACTAACTTCCTGTACATTCATATTTCTACAGGCTTTATTTAGCTTTGTCTTTTATATGAGAACAATCCTCATGTGAAAGACAAAAGGGGTTTAATTGTGGAGATACAATAAACGTAATAGGATATCCGCTAGATACAGAATTCTCTCGTAATGCCATCGAAATGCTATAAAACCAAAAAAAGAACAATTATGTATTTCTTATTCTTTCTTTGATGCTCAAAATTTATAGTCAGCCAAAATAAATATAATAGTTTTTATTATGTTTTAGTTTACTTTCAGTTTTCAAAGTGAATTCAATATTATAGCGATATACTTCCATTCATTTAATTATATCTTTCATATCGGAGTTTTCCACTAGATATGATCTAAACATACTTTTCTCAACTTTCTTTGATACTTCATATACGTTCGTCAGTTAAAGGTATTGTTGATCTAACCTTCCTTTAGGATATCTGCTATTTCAAATGAAATAAATATTAATCCCTACTGATATTATAAATGTGAATGTGAACTCTTTTGATGAAATTTGAATTGAAAATTTGTAAAAAATTGAATTTAGATATCTTTCTATTTGAAAATCGAATATAACGAGAACGAAGTTATGGGCGGAAAGCTAGTATGAAATAATTTAAACGGCAACAAACAATACTGCTGTTTAGTGAGTGACTGGCAGGTAATAGAAAAATGAAATAGTGTGTGAGGAAGGTAGTTCGTGAAAGAAGTAAATAAGGGTGTTGGCGGTGACGTCTCGCTTTCAGCTACAGGAATCGCAGTGGTCGAGTCAGCGGGCAGCGATGCGTTGCTATTGCACTGTTTCGCAATTTATCCTTATGTTATTTCACTTATTATTATAATATTTATTGAATTGTGTTATATAATATATCTTTGGTAAAGTAATAAACAAAACGACAAAATTAATGAATAAACAGCCATCCATTGTATATTAACCGAAATTTCATCTACTTAGAAATGCTCGTATATACCATAATAGTAAAATCATATAATAAATAATGTATATTGTTCTTTACAAAATAGTTCAAAATAATTTGGGCAGGACGATATATAATTTATTGTTGAAGTTTCGAAAAAGGATTTGCCGAAATTGAGTACTAAGCTACACGTGTATATAATAACTATGAAAGAACTAGAAAACAATAACGTAAGTTCAATAACCGACAACAAAAGTGTCAAACATAAAGGAATTTATACAAGTTTTGGCGTTTATGAACAGTTTTATATCCTAAGTAATTATAAATGTGATTGAAACACCGTCTGTCTGTGTGTTAAGTTTTCACGACACGGCATGGGGATAATTTTAAGACACAAAGATGGATATGAGATAATTTGTAGTTCGAGAAAATTTAATAGCACCGGCTGAATTGATTATGATGTAATTTTATATAAAAACTATTTAAGATGGGGAAGGATTAGGTGCCATCCCTTATTTATGGGGAAATATACGACTTAAGAATGAAAAAATATAGCAAAATAGTAATTTAAAACAGCATCACTTGTTGCTATGCTATACTTGCCAGATACAATGACGGTGTTTGGAACATAGTGACAGGTGCAGAAACATAGATTCATGACTACAATTCCAAAATAAAGCAGCAAGAGTACCTTCTCTCGAGATAAACAGAAACCAACCAAAGTGTCGTACGTTAAGAGTCTCACATCGGATGATTGCTTTTTTTTTTAATAAAACAAGATATGTAGCTACTGTAACTTTAAAAAATCGTCGTACAGTTAATAGTGACTGATATACACTATTTATTTAACGGAAATTATTGGCAAACTCCAAGAAAATACCGCTAAATGTCGTGTCGTCTTACTCCACGGCAATACAAGTCACACGGTCAGACAGATAAATAAGTTTTTGAAGGCGAGAAACATATAGCTTATGATCTTATGAATCATCATGCATACAATCCTGATATTGTGTGAGATTTATTTGTTCCCAAAAATAAAGAACCAATTACGCGATCAACGATTTTCATCACCAGAAGAGACTGTCGAAAAGTGTGAAAAGAGTTTGACTCACCACGAAGGATACAAATGTTTTCAAAATTGGTTCATTCGCATGAAGAAGTGGATTAACATAATGGAATATTCTGAGATAGAACAAAACATTATTTTTTGACCAGTAATACTAATTTTTATTATCGATTCCGGAAACTTTTAGTGCGCCCCACTTATTACAGAATTATACAATTTAAAGAAAACAAGCAAAATTATTTTGAACTTTACTTTCTCTCTTGTTTTTCTTGGGTAAGATTACTAAATATCATGTAAATAAGTGTTATAATGCTACAAAATTCATATAATATAACATATAACACATAACCCTAATGAATTTTCATGAAATCTGTGGTAGAATGTACTTACTGTATGTGTGGATGCAGATTTGTCATTATAAAAAAAGTATATTTCTTAGTTCGTAATTTCAGATTTTTTATATTATGAAATAGTTATGTTTTTCGACGAATAGTATTATCACTACCAAACGTACAGTCACAATATTTGATATATACCGGTACTGCCCATTTTCAAACAAAGTTGGGCTTGCACCAAAGCTATTTTATATGCTTCAAGTACCTTACTGAGAAATGTATAAGTAACTTAGATTTTATTTAAAAAACTTACTTGGACAATTCACTCTGATTTACATCCGGCTCCCCACTCGGACTGAAATTATTCGAGATATTATAAAACTCCGACATTTTGACTATTCTGTAACAAAAGAAAACTGTTTTTAATAGTGTATACAGGTGTGAAAAATTTCTACAATTATGAGAACGTTGACAAATCATTTTATTAATATCAAATAATAAATTAATCAAAAAACATTTCTTGTAATAAGTTACAGTTAAAAGATAGGGAAAAGTTTAGTCAAGTTTTAATTACATTGTTCTTTGTGATTTTTATATTCGTATGCATATAATAAAAAGCACAAACGAGATATGTATATATCTATTTTAAAAAATACCCGTCAATGAAACCACGTATCTAGCGAGACATTTTAACATTAGATATTTGATCAAACGTAACTTATTTAAAAATAGATCATCGTCATGTTCTGCTTCACTAAAATGAAAACAATGTAGTTCGAATTTAAATTAACGTAGCTGAATTAATTTAAAATTGGAATAACACTAAATTTAAAAATAGTATTTAATATTTGAATGACAATTTGTAACACATGTTCTGAGTTGACACAATTGCTCTATGACAAAAGATGATAATATACGTTATAGATATTATGACTCAATTCTTGGTGCATTATACAAAGTGTTGACTGATTTCGCTTATACTTGATGTTTTAATCAACATTATCTTCCATATTAGTTCATCACACAGCTAATATCAGTACCTACCTACCTAGGGGCACAAGCCTATCCAAATTATGTTAGAGGTTAGTCATTTATCTACAAATTAGATGTTGTTATTAAAATTATACAGAAAAATAAACTAATTATTTCAAGTCTATTGTTTTAATTATTTTTCAATATTATGACTCCGGCATGATGTCCATTTTGTCAAAAATTGCAGATTTTACTTTCTCTTCTTGTGTTTTCATGCCTAATCAATAAATACAACATTTACCAATACCACTGGAATCTCATATTATTGTTCTGATTAAAATATTAGCAGTGTTATTTGTGGCGGCGCTAACAGCAAATGTAACAGACAAATTAAAATGTATTGTTTGTTAATGATTTGAACAACATTTTGAGCGGTGTTAATTGCCTTTTCTTGTGTTTTTAAGTATAATATTGAGCAAGTACATCATCATCACAGATCGTATATGTCTCTACTGAGGTGAACGAGGAATTTACTCTAAGATAATGAAATTAGGTTTCTGTCAACCACGCTGACTCTGTGCGGGTTAGACGAACTCCAAACACCTTCCAATACCAATTTTTTTTTCACCGGAGTATGCAGGTAGTCTCAGGGTATTAAGAAAATGGTGAAGTGTCACCGAATTAATGTCGGTCCTGACTATATATGAAATTCGAAGTACGCAAAAACACATTGGTATTTGGTAAGATGATAACTGACGATAATGATGACAGAGACGTTGGCTATACCCGTCAATACCACCATACCCGTCAATACCACCCAACTGTGAGCCAGTCTCAAGGCAACACTAGTCAATACCGGCAGAGGATTCGTAGACCGCGACATGTCCTTTACGACCCCCTAACCAACTCACGCAGGAACTTCTAGACTGCAAGCGGCGGCGTCTGAGCCGTCGCTCCCCCTCTTGTCAACCCCTAAACGGCAGCCTTCTGCTAGCTGAATAGGTTCTTGTCAATACTGGCCGGTCCCACTTTGGAGATTTCGTGCCTTCTTTCTAGGCATATACCTCACCATGGGGTAGCGCTAACCGTGCCTCTCCTGAGGTTTGCGGTTCCTCTCGTCAATAAAGCCAGTAGGGTTAATAGGACCAAAGGCTAGGCTGAGTTTAGTCGGTAGGTCTGTGTAGTCGAGCCGTCTCGACAGTTTACCAGGAGTCCGACATAAATCAACGCATCCCTGCTTGCCTGTTGCGTGGTATCCATGATGGATTCTCAGCCTCCTCTCCTGAGGAAAAAAAAAGACGTTGGCTATGGTTAAGTTTTACAACAAATATATACAATAAATAAATTTCATTGTCTTGTGAGCTTTGAGTACCCAACGTTAGTTTTGTTTGTTTACTATACTTAATCTTAATATCATTATAACCCTTAACTCTAGAGGTTAACTCTAGATACAATGAGACCTGCTTAGTTTTAAATATAAACATATAATAATTTGTGATAATTTTTTGGGTGAAAATTATATTACGTTCAAATATGCCTTCCTATTTTTTTTTGTGAATTACTAGGATTTTTTGAAAATAATTTTTACTTATACCTGTGAAATAAGAAATTGAAATTTTTAACATTGTTGTAACGATGTTAATGAATAATAAAACCGAATGTTTTCTACAAAGTTTTGTCTTTTGTTACTTTTATACAAGTTTCAGAAGGCAGCTCCACTGACTCATAACAATCAATTGTCTATTCTAACAAAATGTGGTCGGCGATCGTCGAGAATTTTATTCTTTCTAATTCTTTTGCTGTCTATCTTTTTTGTTTTTGTGTTCAGTTTATGACAGTTTCACAGAACAAAGACCGAAAAATCCGTATACATATGATATCATAATAATTTCCGCCTAATAATGCTTCACTTAGTATTCGAATTCTAATTGTGGACGTGCCGTAAAGAATATTTTATTGGTCCCAGTGAGTAAAAATTGGCAATAGATGCATACATAACTGTGAACCATTGCGTCACATGGGCCACGGCTCACGAGGTTACCGGAACAATTCCAAATGACCCTTCCAATTATGCACTGTCGAGTCACGGCTGCCAGTAACGGAGGTGATTCAACAATATTCTCAGTAGGATGTCGAGATTGCCGAAAGTCCGGTCGCCACCAGAAATTATTTGTTACACGAACAATGGCTATTGATTTGGAGCCGGCAATGAATGGCTTTGTTTGAAAAGAGACATTCTGGACCTGGATTTATCAGGATTTGACTGGATATTGTGTTATTTTCATAAGACATGTGCTACAAGTTTCTATCGTTTTGTTGTGGTGAAGGTCGCGAAATGATATTGATTTTGTTTAACGCGGCACACAGCAATGGTTTGTAATTCTTGGCCTACGTGAATTGTAATTCTTCTTTATTATTATTATTAGTGTTAGAAATATTCATAGTAGAGTTAATGCATCTATATAGAGAACAGCATGCAAGATCTTTTGAATACCATGCACTTGGACAAGTGAAAGTGACCTAAGTGAATTAGCAGAAGTTTGCCTTGTTCGGTTTCTTATAAGATAAACAATATTTGGAATCTACGTAACATATCTCAATCTATAGTGTATTTAAAAACTTTAGACAAATAATAAAGGAAGGTGGATCAAAGTGATCAGTCAGTTTATCCGTTTGAAGTGTTTAATATACTAGTGGCCATAATATCACGGTTTTTAGATTAAAACTCAATATATTTAATTAGGAATACGTTCATAGTCGAAGTGTTAACTCTAATTATATTTATGGAGTTTATTATTCTTTTATAGTCTGTGTATATGATATCCCTATTAGCCGTTCCGTCCGCCTTTAAGGCTTTTACGATAAAACGACTAAATCGATTTTGATAAAATTGGCTGAACAGATTCTCATGTAATTTAGTATAACGATAGTTTGACACCCGAGGAAGAATATTGAATATATTTATATAACATATCTCTGTCCTATTGGCAAATCTAATTAAACAAAGACGTATTTGCGAGTGAAAAGCTAAATATAGATTTAGCTTTTCACTCGCGACTACCAAAAATGATAACTAACTCAAACTTATATAGATAAGTTTGAGTTAGTTATCATTTTTGGTACATTGTCATCAATCCAAGCCCTGTAGCACGAATGATGATTAGTTTGTGAGGTCACGTCAAATTGCCGCTCCCGAATCGCTCATGCGTTGTGCACAAAGAATGGTCACATGTCACTGGCTCGGAAAAATAAGTCTGTGTTTTGTCTGATATACTCACAAATTTATTGTCAATTCAGCTAACGAGAATAGTTTGAATGGACTTCAGGATAAACGATAATGCTCTTGTGTATTGATGTTATTGTTATAAGATTCAGATAAATGGACACAACAGCTCGTACATCCTGGTTGTATGTTTAATTTATAATAGGAACATCCAATATTACAGTGGCTATATTTATTACAAGTTTTCCCTCAGGGTTTTGTCTGCGTAGCAAGTCTGTGGGCTTTTATAAAATTGAGCGCTGGCTTGCCTTCGATTTCGTAACATTATATATATATAACTACTTTGTTATTATATAATTGTAATTTTTTATGCTTACTACAGATAGATAATAGTTATTTCTTAACCTAAGCTAAGCTAAATAGTTTATTTCTTAACCTAAGCTGCATTTATATAACTTGACTTAAATGTTAAACTGTAAGTTTATAGAAACAAATAGTTCCAAATTACTCATGATTAAGTATAAAAAGTAAATGTAGCTAAAATATTTTTTTTTAAATTTATTTTCAATTTCTATATAAAAAAAATACTAAAATAACAATTAGTATGACAAAAGCAAATTATAGAATTTACATACGAATAAAAAAATATTTGATTACAATACTATAAAATCTTCAATACATAACCAAAAAACTGTAAAGTCAAAGTTACGTGCATGTAGCATATAAGTTGTATGAAAAATACATTATTATTAAACTTCTTTATGGAGGAAACAAAATAATCAAGAATAAATTTAATTATGTCTATGGAACAATAACGAACACGTGATAAGTCTGTAGTTCTTTAACTAACTGTGTACCCCGTGATGAAAAGCGGTGCCGAATAGAAACAAGAAATTATGATGGTGTTGTAACTTTACAAAGAATTCTTCGAAGTGCCTTCTGGACTGGTAGTCCACCTTCCATCTCTAACTCCATCATCACGTGGCGTTTTATAGTAGCTGAATCTAGTTGAGAGCTATATTACATACAGGTCGACACCCAGGATGCCTTCAATGAACTATTGAGTTAATTTAGCTATAGCATTTGTTCACGTTCGATCTCGGCCATAGTTATCGGATTGAATTGAAATCGCGTTTGGTATCAACTGAAGCTGAAGTTTTCAATGGATTAATCATTGTGAAATATTATATATTGCTATTTTCAAAACGTTTGATAAACATTTGTATATCATTCAATTAAGGTGTTTTTTGGATTGGTCGTATTGTGCCAACAACTGAACACACAAGTGACGATACGCTTCACATGAAATATATTTCATATAGGAATTAGCATTTCATTCGTCATACCTATCCTACGTAGTTCCATTCACTAATTAACACCGGTCTGACATTGCGACACAGTTGTTTAAGCGGTAATTTAGACCACTTAGTAACCCCACTCGCTCATCTTTGAGATGACACTGTGACGTTTCCTTTGGCGATCCATCTTTTAATGTTGTCATTATTTTCTGGCGCGCTACTGTATCCTTGTTTATTTTAAGAATACATAATGTTATGTTAAGAAAGTTAAAGTAGGCGAAGTTAGACATTATTTACTTTAGGTACTCAGCCGAAAGGCAACCGACAGGTCTACCTAGAATAGTATAGAGTAGAAAATATTTATTGACTGAATGGAGTGAAAAATGCAATCGCAGTATTCGATTGATTTTACATTTACATGTCAAATTATTTCTGTTACATGAAAAATAAACAAATGTCTTTTAAGGCGTTCAACAGAGTTGATAGTTAGTCTTATTTTATTTCACGTTTATATCTATTAGGCTGGCAGGCTTTGCTCTTTTGATAGCCCAATATTGAATTCACAAGTAGGGCTGATTCCATAGACAAAATGCTTAACCAATAATATTGTTACTCTGTAACAATCAAAGTGTAATCGAATTAGTTGACTTGAAAATATATTACTGAATTATTATACATCATTAACCTAACAATGCCGCGGTCATATAGATGATAAAATTATAAAATGCTAATTGTATAAACAATGTTGTTACAATACATACGAAATAAAATTTATTAGTCTGAATATTTACTGAATTTGTTGTAGATAATTACCGTGAATAATTTAGCAATTAACTAACAACAACAAAAAACAGTTGAATTAATCAAATTGTTAGTCTAATTTACTATGTTCAAATATAAAAATAACAAAATCTAATTTTCTACACCCACAAATATCTTGATTAGCCCCATTTTAACGTGGAAAACCGTTGTTAGTTTTCGGTTGGCGCAACTATAATAATCTCTATGTGTGAATTATAGCGCATCAAATATATATTCCAAAGGTATAAGGGTTTATTGAACTTTATCTTTTTGACCGTAGCTCCTTGAGTGTGACTCCTTGCATCCAAATCAATCTAAATCTTACACACTTTGAATGTTAAATAATGTAAATAATGCCGATAATATTTAGATACCGATTATCGGAGACATTATCTCGATATCGCAATTGCGTATATACGATTATTTATACTAGCTTTCAACCCGCGGCTTTGCTGGTTTTATATTGTATTTTCCGTAAAAGCAATCCAATTCCTTTCCCGGGTCTTAAAGTTTTCCTTACAAATTGAAATTGGATCAGTAGTACCGAAGATAACTACGACCATCCACACTCATAATCTTAACTGGTATATTTATCATCATATATAAATTATAAGTGGATACGTAGAAGAAAATAAATTGGGAGAGCCTTCACGAACAACCAAGAAACCATTTACATATTAATCTACCAATATATCAAACTACTATGTATAATGTATCATATATATTAATGATTATAGTTACAAAGAATATCTTGTCAAAATAAGATAAGTCGTAGTAACATATAACAGAAGTCTATATCTAATTTAAATCTCTAACCTTACTATTATAAAATTAACTAAATTTCGAACTAAATATATTATAAAATAATTCACCAGTAAACTAGATTTTATTAAATTTTACATAACAACTTGCTCTTCATATGTTAGTTAAATTGGACAATTTTGCTGCGTTGTAGATTTCGATTACATTTCGTTTTATTTGTGGAATGACACTCTCAGAACCCATAGATTTTGTCAGCACCCTGCTGAGAGCGATATTCGTAACAAACATATTTTTCTTTATTTTCAGAACCGTAAAGCCAGAACGTTATAGAAAGTTGGCCGTATGTTAAGTAAAGTGGTCGTATGAAATATAACACATTTGAGCAGAAAACACAAGTTACAAATTAGACTGTTAGTAGACTACGATACTCCAGAGAGCTATTACGAAACAGAACCAACTTCAGAAACTTCATTCTTCTGAGTAGGTAGCAATCAATGTAATCTGAGCCCTGTATATATCGAGGTACTATTGCAACTCGAATGAAATATTTGTTGCGTTTCAAATAGCTATATTGCAATGTAATTACTCATTACAAATCGACGGAGAATTTGACCTATTCCTTGAAGGTTATATTTTTAGCCCAAATCTAGAGATTGAAAATAAGTGACATCTGAGAAATCACGTATTCTAGGATTTTTCCTTTTGTATTTTTTTCAATAATTTCTGATTTCTTAGAATTTTATTGTAACCGACGAATTGTTGTAGATACTAATAAAATTCTAAAATGCCTAAACTTGAATCGCAGCTTATTAGAAAAGGCTATGAGAAGAATATTTTATTTTCCAATTTCGTTCTTATTAGAATAAGTAATTTGACTAGCCTTTATATAGAATTAATAAACGTAATAAATAAACTGAAAGACCTTGGGGCGATACCCTGACCGAAAAGAGTGCCAGAATAAATATTATTAGAATTTTATATTTGATTTATAAATTAATAGAAGTCAAATAAATCATTTCAAACAATAGCTTATTCAGAAAACAGGTACAATAACGATATGATACGAAAAATTAATACGATAT
This sequence comes from Scirpophaga incertulas, assembly GCA_036419045.1. Classification (NCBI taxonomy): domain Eukaryota; kingdom Metazoa; phylum Arthropoda; class Insecta; order Lepidoptera; family Crambidae; genus Scirpophaga; species Scirpophaga incertulas. The sequence continues at coordinate 8,552,289 of CM071644.1, forward strand.
AATCAAATTACTTATTTAAATTATTTGAGAGGTTACTATCGAGTGATAGAATCTTTCTATATCGTAAAACACTAGTAGTGCTGACGGTAAAAAAACAACATTAGGGAATCGTCGAGCTCTACGCAATATTTAGTATCTATCCGATATGATTAAGATAGTGTTTATTACTTAAGTACTAAGTTTCATAATATTTTAGATTATAATATATTGAAAGCATTTAGATTATAACGTAGATTATAGTAATCAAACAAAATTCAACATGCTTACATGTACACTTTATTCGTATATAAATGAGATGATGACTTTTCATATGGTCCGCTGCCTAGGAGTGGAAAAAAACGAGTAATCATAATTATTGTATAATCGAAATTTGTTAAGTGTGCTTTTATTATAATCCATAATTTAGATAGTGATAGAACATTAGGATTTGATACAATAAGGCGAAAAGTTTTAGCTCCTAATGCTATTAGTTATATACAGAAAATTCCTTACCTACTTATTTATTTAGGAAAATGTAATATAAACAAAATGGTCATATTGGAAAAAAAATCATTAATCAAATATACATAGGGAAACTGGAAAACGTATATCTATTATTTATAATAATAAAAATATGTAATTTCAAGTTTTTATTAGGAAAAAACCTGTATTAAAATTACCTTGGGAAGAAGTCGTGGTATATTAATATTGTATCCGTATAAAGTGATTATAGCCTACGCGCGAGAGGCTCAACGATTTCGTTTTGTATTTTCAATCTCTCCGCAGTAGTAGATTTAGGATAATCTCCCAAAATATATTTTCCATCCATGAGTAGATAGGCAGCGGCGACACATGTGTTTAGAATCTTTCACCGCACCATCAAGCATTATAGAATACATAATAATAAAACGCATAAAGAAATTGAAAGCAAGCTCCAAACTAAACGCTATACAAACTTTTGGGGTTAAAGAGAGATATATATCCTCTATAATATTGATACAACGACAATAAATAGACAAACACTAGTATTTAATAGAATATTTAATTTGCATTTATTTTTTATACTTCACAACTAAAACTCTAGAATTTTCTCCGGAAACAGAAGTAATAAGCATAGTTACAGATGCTCTATTGAGACCATTTTGTGACTGTCAACTGGAGCAAGTCATGTAGGCGTCCTATATGAAGAACAATGGACTTCGGCAGCCATCGGCGTCCAGAGCGATGCACTGACAATTAACTAATTTAACACGACCAAAGTTAAGTGGGCAAAGCTTGTTACAAGAAGGAAGCGCCCACGAGGTTTATATCCTATTGAACTCGACTTTGTATGATTCATTACTTTTTGTTACTTGTTTTCTATTCTAGATATGACGTCATTGTTCTTCAGATAAAAAATATTGTTATATTACCAAAGAATTTGCCGTTTTATTCCTTTGTTCTAGTTAATAACATTTTATCTTTTTAGATATAATTATTATATAAGTTTTAATTTTACTTACTATTTTGCATCTATTGTTTATATGTGATCTATTGACAAACAAACTGTAATATTCTCAGCAAGTCTGCAACATCTTCAAAAACCACAGTGTATGTTGCCAGCATGTAATATTAGACGTAAAGTCGCAGTGCCCATTAATTTCACAAAATTTCGTTTCCTTAACAATGCGAACATTACTATTTTGGGACAAACGACCAGTAGTGCAATTCTCGTATTTTTTTACAATCGCAATTTAGTTGAAGTTTAGCAATCGCTCGATCTTAGTCCCACCCAAAATCGGTATTCACGTATCACATTTCCGAACAAAACCAAAACTAAATTGAAACTAAAACTTAATTTCAGCGAACTTTAGATTGCGAGGTGGGAATGTTGCCAACTGAATCAAGACAAAATCCACTGAATTTAAAAAAATAAATATATCGAAAAATAAACGATACTATTAGATTTTAGAGTATAAAATCATTATTTAATTGGCATAAAAGTCCAAAGATGTATAAATATTTAATGACAACTGCATTTCAATCGTGGAATTTGACGTTTGGTAGCTCAACCTCGATCGACAGGTTTATCTAAACTTTAGTAGAATACCGATTCTGTTGCGGTTAGAGTGCAGTTTAACTTCGATAAAATAGGAGAATACAGTGTAACGATTATGATTTAGCGCTACGTTTGGATCGAGCTAGTTCAAGTCCGATCAAAGTTCGATTGAAAGACGTGAATACAAAAACGTGTTTTTAGACTAAATCGTTGCTAACTCGCTGCGACTTTATTTAGGAGAATTGCACTACAGGAAGTCGCATTCGTAATTCAAAAATAGGTTTCCAGGTGGTCTCCCTCCAGTAAGCGAAACCAAACTAGCGTAAGAGCTATCAAATAAGTTTCTTTCGTAATTTTATATTGACAAGTATTTTGTGATAACAAATTTTCTTGATGCAACAATGGCTTAGCTTAATTGCTAGTGATATTTAGTATTAAATAAAAAAGGAAAAATACCTGTTCCACGTATATGATTTAACATTAAATGAGTGTTATATAAAGAATACTGAGATGGTATATAAATAATCAAGGCTTAATTGCATTTAATTATCTGATCCAGTTTTTATTTGATATATCTGAGAAAACGTAAGAAAGCTCTTTCATCCCTAATGGTATCTGAAATAAGGGAATAAATAAGGTCGAATTATAAGTGAGTCTTATTTAAGGCTAATAGCTTAGATTTCACAAATGGCTAGGAAATAGATGTGTGTGTATGCTTATTGTAGGAAAAAAAAATGTACGTTGTTATGATAGTAAGGTATGACATGTTTTAGGGATTGGAAAAAATAATGAATTATCCGAAATATTTATCTTGTTAGGAAGTTCAAATCTGAGCCTAAACATCTATAGTCTCGATCATTTCACTATGCAAAATGGAATGGAAAGTATTTCTGGTGTTACTCACAATACAGAAAACGATGAGATGACTCAAGGCCCCAAGGTAATTTTTTTTCCATAGAAATGAAATCAGCTACAAATCTTAGTCATGGCCATAAGTCAATGATGTTTGATTAGTGTCGCATGAAATTGTATTATGGCATGAGATACTAATAGTATTGGCTTAATTCATACAAATTGTAAAATACAATGTAAACCTTCTCGCATAAATATAAATATTATTGTAAATAATTAAGTTTATTAACTTCAATATAATATAATTAATATTTTATAAATAATATTGAACTTTATAATAATAATATTGAAGATTATAAATAAAGGCTTCGGCTGAATTTAAAAAAAAATACTTACCTATTGGTGTATTGATTGTGTTTTTACATATTAATTTAATTTGAGGTATACACACAATATAAATAGAACAACCAACATTTTAAAAGACACTTGAAAAAGTTGTGTCGGAATTAATATCTACGAGTATAATTAGTACGATACTCAAAATAACTCGTAAATTAACGAATCTTTAGATTCGTTTCATAACCATAAAACAATATCAATCGTTGATTTCTTAAGCATTACACAATGCGATGCAATGAGACGGGTCAAATTTTCTGGTTTAAAGAATGCTGACGAAACGAACTGACATAAGATTCTGCGGCCATTTTGCCAATCGCTTTGATTCTTTGTGGCGTGTATGAAATAAGATGATAAGATACTATCGTAATGTATACGATAACCTTCAAAATATCGGTTTTTGAAATATGATATATTTTATTAAGATTTCTATGTATCAATTTGTTTGAATTTATTTATCGTAAGTGTAGAAGTATTCTATAAAAGATTTGTTTCGGTCATGATTTATGAATGTATAATGCCACCTCTTGTTTTGCTCGCGTAGATGTCGTAAGAGCCAACTAATGTAAGTTAAGCTCTCTAAAATTTTTATTTTTGCGAAGTGTCTGATCTGTGGCAATGGACCCGCTCTCTTTGTGCTGCGTTGCGTTTGCTTCCCGATGCTGCTTCCCGCTGCGTTTGACGTAGCGAGTTAAAAACAATTGATAGTGAGACTTCTAGTGCAGACAACCTAACAAAATGATATATATATTATAGGATAGGGCAGCAAACGAACAAACGGATCACCTGATGGTAAGCGATAACCGTTGCCCATGGACACCTGCAACACCAGAGGAGTCACAGATGCGTTGCCGGCCGTTTAAAAGGGAATAAGGGGGGAAGTGGGGTTGGGCCACCGGTACCCTCACTCACTCGGCGAAATATAGCGCAAGCGCTATTTTACGCCGAAGCATAGCTCTCCTACGGTAAAAACGTATATTAGCATACGTAAACCAAAGTAATAGAGATAATTGAAGAAGTAATCGTATTTGAATTTTAAAGTATCTCCTCGATCCCTGGTGGGTGTCACAGTACCTATGATGTATGTATGAAATTTCGGTTTATTTCTTTCATAGATCTACGTTATATGAAATCTGGTATTTTTTATGGTGCATAACATTATGGCCACACCGCGCAAAGTTTTTAATTAAAATACGTCTAGAAATGATGTTCATTGAAAGTGAAAAAAACTAATCTTGAAAGCAACGCCAATTTATCGTTTCAGAATTTTGTACTTTATTGGCTTTAACTTTATGAAAACAAATTTTCTTGCCTTCAAATTACGTTATTAATCAGTATAATGTATATTCAGATGTATGAAAAAGTTTCATATCATTAGAAAACGAAGATTTTGTAGTGGAACATTGTAGGTAGTATTAAAAGACCAAGGAACAAAAGACCTTAAATAAAGATTAAAAATAATGCGACTATCAAAGATCTACGAGTATTATGGTAAAATTTATCTAAGCGGTAAAATTTTCAACGCTTATGTCAAAAAATCGATTGCTATATTATAGATATGATATGGTGAAATGTACAAGTGGCACAAAGTGAAAATAATTTCATACGATACAATTTAAAATGTCCAGTGGTCGATATGTAAATAAAGTCAAACATAGTAAGAAGAGACCAAAATTTTGGCCTTTAGTAAGTATAGTATATGTATAAAAATGACTATTAATATTAATTTGGTTTGGCAACAAATTTAATCAAGCAACATTTTATCCCAAAGATATTTGGAATCATGTATAGTACAAAGGACATTGTTCAATTTTGGCCTAAGAACCGATGTGAATATAAATTATACTATAATTTTTATTTATTTTTATATTATTTGATGATGAAACATATTTTAGTATTCCACGGACACTTCAAATAAATAAATTCCAAATAAAAAGTTGGGTCACAATTATTGATGCCGTACCTATAAAATGTTTTCCGTCAGCCAGTGCTGCCAGTTTCGGAAGTTTCCGCGATTTCGGTAAATACGGATCAAATTGAAAACCTCCTCCTTTTTGAAGTCGGTTATTAAAATTAGTTGATAACACTTTATTAATTTAAATACCTAAATTGACTAGCTAGAAAAAATCTAGTATTAATATTTTTAGGCGAATCGCGAATTTCTAGCTTGGCATTCTAGTATTATAGTTTTCGTAATTGGCAACACTGGTGTACTTCATACTTTCTATTTAATTTTTGATTGCTTTGCGACTATCGTTTCTTTTGTGATTTTCTATGCGTTTCATGGTTTTATTCTAACAACTTTGGCTTGATTACGGACTCCGATTGCATTGCGTAGGTACTTGGTAGACTCGGATGTGTGTAAAGGACTGGATTTTGTAAAATGATAATTGTCAAAGAATTATCTTAAACTTGACTAGGTACTATCTCTTTCCCTAGTATCTAGTAGAGTAGTCCTTTCCTAGTTCTAGAAGAGGACATATATAGCTGTACATAGTATTGTTAATATTACTTTGATATTACTACTCAAATATTACACGCAAGGTTGGTTATTTCTTATTTATAACCTCAAAATATTAACTTTTTTCGTAATTATTTTAGTTTCCTGAAGTGTCCGTTCGTGAAAACTTATTTCATAAGATTTCATATCATTTTAAGAGTTTATATAAGTCACTTTCGATTCGAACGGTTCTTAGGCAGAACATGTATGGAGCCGGAACAATGTCCTTTTGGATATTTTAACGCTTGTTTATTTTTGAAAAATTTCATTTTAATGAATAGAAATAGAAACACAATAAACGTAATCATACTCGTATGTCCATCAAGTTATGCCGCTCAGAATCATAAAGATGCAGTAGCCACCGAAGAATTCTCAAGTGATGGAAACCTATCGATATTCATCATATGAAGCATTTACAAGTTTCCATTTAAGATTATATTAGCATAAAGGTTAGGTGACTCACGTTTGCAATTCCGAGTGAACGTGGAATGGACTTAGGAACTTGACACACTTTAAAGTTATTCCAGCACGTTTACTAAGTGTCGCAACAACGTTCATGTTGTTATTATTATGGCCGAATATAACTCTTTAATTGTTATTGCACGTTTTTGTTACTAAATTTAATGACAGTAAATGTGTAATATTCTATTAGTAGTCTATTGTCTTTACTTACTTATATCGTGGCACTCTTTCTCTGTCGATGTTCCAACTTTAGGCGTAAAACGTTTTGTGTTATCCTATCTTATGCATCCGTCAAAGATAAAGATATAAGCGTGGAAATTCAAAAAGTTTAGTCTTATTTTAATATTGTTACATTAAGGCTTTTTACAATTCTACTTATATCGTCTTGAAGACAATAACTAACATTTGTCATGTTTGGTACAGATAAAAATACAAAAGATTATGTTTTGTTTGATGTTTATTAAAGTTGCAACCAACTGTGTAAGGAATTCTTATTGTTTGCTTCTATTTGATATGCGATACAATGTTTCTTTTAAAAATGACATCTAATATCGTGAGGCTGGGAAAATTTACTATCCGAATTAATAGTTAGAGTACAAAAATTTAAGCTAAAAAAAATCTCGCGGCAAGCTTTTATTAATTATAAATTGTGTCAAATGTGTTAAATTTGAAGTTGTAGGTTGACAGTAAAAGTTTATTTTTTTCTTATTAGCGCATTTAAATAAAAGCTTGTTTTTAAAGAATTTTTTCACCCTAATTATTTTGTGTGTAATACAAAATAATTAAGTAAAACATAACGTCTTTATTCTTTGTTGTACAATATAGACATGGTATAACTTTAGCACATTGCTACGAGACTGTAACTGAGGGATATTGTACATAGTTTTCTTTACATATTTAATAAAATGAATAGTTCATTTTTGATGAATATAGTTCGTTCAAAAATGTTTGTAAATAAAAGCAAAATAACAATCATCCATTTTAGACAAATAGGAAAACAAAGTAATATCTTTTGTACTAGCAATAAGTTTAAAGTTATATGCACCACTATACTGCACTCAACAAAATACACTTGTGTTATGTAAAAACTATTTAGATTTTCCGTAAACATTACCGATAGGTATGAACGAACTCATTTTGTAATCATTACGCTTTTGCTAAAAGGTGCTCCAGTTCGAAGTTGTTCAGGAAAACAACCCATTCCCGGAGGCTTCTTAGGGTGGAAGCTGAAATAAGTTTTGTTGTGAAGCTTGTTATTCAATAAGCTTGACTAGCAAACACTTTGCTCTTCCCATTAATTACGAAATGGTTTATATCACCAAAATAAACATTTTATATCAAAATTAATAATGTTTTTAAAATTAATTTGAGCTTGAACTAAAAGTTTAATAATAATATAAAATCAAATAACTTCTAAAAAACAATTTGATTCTTACGTGGTTCTTATTGATTTAAATCTATGAATATTATTGATGATCTCCGTAGTCGAGTGGTTACGACACCAGTTTCCAGGTGTCGCCATCTCGTGAGGTTCCAAGTTCGAGTCCCGGTGGGGCAGATGTTTGTGAGATGATTGCGAGTGTGCCTCATTCATGGTTATTTATATAATATTTCTATGAATCCCATCCCAACTAATATTATAAATGCGAAAGTGTGTTTGTTTGTTTGTTTGTTTATTTGTTTGTTTGTTTGTTTGTTTGTTACCTCTTCACGCTTAAACTACTACACCGATCATCACGAAAATTTGCATACACATAGTCTGTGGTACGGGGAAGGATATCACATTTTATCCCGGAAGAAAGTAGCTACTGTTCCCGTGGGATCGAAATTAACGCGGACGGAGCAACGACGGGCGGAGCCACGGGCAAGAAATAACAATATAATTATTTAATAATATTTAATATTTGCATACACATAGTCTGCGGAACGAGAAAGGACATAGGACACCTTTTACCTGTTCCCGTGGGATCTAAATTAACACGGGCGGGCTACTAACAGTGTAATCCTTACTAATATTTAAATCGGAAAGTGAGTTAGTTTGTTTGTTTGTTTGTTCCGCTTTCACGCCGTAACTCCTGAACCGATTGCTTTGAAATTTAGCAGACGTAAAGATAAAAGTCCGGATTAAATAATAGGCTACTTTTTATCCCGGAAAAATCGACAGATCCCACGGGATGCACAATAAAGGCTTCGCACGAAAACTACTGCACAGATTTTCATGCGGATTTCATTCATCAATAGATAGACTGATTCTTGAGCAAGGTTTTGCGGTATTTTTATCTGTTTAGTCCCACGGGAAGCGCGATAAAACCTTCGCGCCATAAACCGACTTCCGCGCATATGTAGCCGTGGGCAAAAGCTATGACCCTTAACCCTCTATAGACCCAATCCCGAAATCCACGCGGGCGAAGCCGCGGGCAGAAAGCTAGTATTTAAATAAAATATATGTGACTAATATCTTTAGATCCTACAATAGCCTTAAAGTGTTTACTTTGATCTAGAATAATTAGTGGGAGTAGGATATATATACGTATATCATGGCCATTCAAAATAACCGTTACTAACTATTTATTCTTATCTCATCCAAATAAAGTTAGGTACCCTCATTTTTAATGTGTTGAGAGAGTTCAATATCTTTATTATAGTCGTTTATGATCAGCCTCAATGCACGCGGCATGGTTCCGTGGATACAGGTCGATTCTTCTCCAAGTGATTAACCTATTTTTGCGTCGCAAAAACTTTGTACATTAATCGGAATGGAGTATAGCTTATAGCCCCATCTTTGCCTGTGTATAACATTTTTATAGTGTTAAAGGGTGATTCTTCGAACCCTAAATTTTCGATGTCTTGAGGTTTATTTTTGTCAGTAACTGACAAATCAGTCTGCAATTAATTTTATAACATATTTCAGACTATTGTCTATCTTGCACAAGTTATTTTTTTAAATAATATTTATATAAATATTTCAAAAAAATATTTAAAAGTAGTTCTTCTGACTAATATGGTGTGTCCGTAACCCAGTTTCTAGAACATTACTAACAATAACATTATTTCATATTGATAAATTGATGTAAATTATAATTATTACGAAAGAATATTAGTTGTTTCTTTACACCAAAAAAAATGGTACTAATATTTACGATTGTTTATTTATAAATAAAAAAATAGTGAGTGTCCGGCACAAAAGTCTGATTCATATTCACGCGCTTCACTCGAACGTACCCAGCTAATTAAGAAACATGAGGTGACCCTTTCCCGCGCTGGGGGTAGCTAGTGGCTCGGTTGACGTGGTCGCGACGAGAAGTGTGGCTGGTTCGTGTCGTCGCGGAGATATAAAGGTAAATATCTGATTCATATAGCCTTGGTACACCTGTGTTTCTGATTAGTATGTTCGTTTTTATAATTAAAGTAAATGGTTTTCAAACTTGAATCTGCGGGAAATATAATGCCATTGGGGAACAGAAACCTATGTATAAATAACAATCTTTAATTGCACACGTGTGATGATTTATCGATGTTTATGGGTAAAATTCTGATTGATATGTGTCTGATTCATATGGTAAAAATACCATATTAATCAGAATGTCACACATATTGTTAATGAAACGTTACATTGGCGGCACGTTACGCCTGTAACAAGTCATTTCGTATGAACCTAATGTTATTTACGTGTCTAAAAACAGTAGCTGTAAATTTCGCAGCAGTCCTAATAACGTCAAAGGGGTTTCATATCTATCGACGACTAAATTTTCGAAAATAAACTATACCTGAAATTAAAACTAATATATTGGTATTAAACTCCGTTCGTCTAGGTAATAAAATAAAGGTAAACAATAAAAAAAAACTTCGTTTAAATGAGAGTTTAAAAATAAAATTAATTAACTAAATAACATAAATAAAATAATAACGAGTGGTTAATGAAACTACCTACTTACTCAACTATTAGTTTTAGCGGTAGTTTATAGGCTCAAACTACTGCTTAGACGAAAAGGGTAATATACTGTAACAATATATTAACTTTTAAGACCGTTATAACGTAACGTGATAAGTCGTGGGTTCGATTCCCGCTCAAGAATTTTTCTTACAATTTTTACCCACCTTTTAATAGGTATACATTATTAATAATTGGGTTGAAACGTCAGGTCAATAATAAGGTATCTGTAACTTGAAATTCCTTAAAATATTGAAATTTCAGTCATGTGTCAAACAGTGTATTATTTGTATACATACCTACTGTAGTGGCAAATACAAATACAATACTGTACCTGCATGTTGTCAAAATTGAGACAGTCTTATTTAAAGGCATTTTTAAGTATGATTATTAATAAATTTGTAATCTTCGTTTTTATATTACAGTACACAAAAATGCCACCAGTACTATCTAAGGAAGAAAAGTAGGAAGTAATTAATATTGTGATGATTGATATTATCAAGTGCCATATTACGCTGTGATGACTAGATTTAGGTATTATGATAAGCATCATGTGCATTTACTGTGATTTTAATAAAAATTGACTGATTTTTCTAACTAGAATTTCATTTCTATCCCTAATTCTGATTCATATGTCACAGATTCTGATTCATATGGCCCCAAAATTTTTAAAGTTAATTATCTCGGAAACCATTTTATCAAAAAGTGTGCCTTTTTCACACATTGTATCTTAGGTTACCATCTTTCGTAAAAATATGTTTTATAAGCTTAAATGTGAAAAAAAAATTAGGCCATATGAATCAGACAAAGAACGCAATTTCGGAGAAACACTCTAAAATTACGTTTTGGGTAACTATTACCATGCGACACCGTTTTGTTAGAATAGATCTAGAAAAATAGATATTCTACAAAAAAAAATCATGAATATTCGTTCTACGTTGGGTCAAGTTACTTTACGTTATAAAAGTATATAAAAATAAGTAAATTGAAATATGGACAACATAAATTATTTGGCGATAAAACGTAAAAATTAAAAAGCAAAAAGACATTCTAAAAAAACGAGAAACGTGATCAACCAGTTAAATAGCAGTCATGACATGCATTATTATTCAGTTAGTAGACACATTTATACTACTGAAATAAATATATCTAACCTGAAGTGGAATTAAAATAATTTAAAATTAAATTATAATTGAAATAACTTTGTGGATTACTAATTTAACACCGTAAAATCCTTGTGATTACTATCAAAATATAATTCAGAAATATTTTACAACAGACAGACATGCTAAACTCTGCTGTGTAATGGGGAAAGAAACATGGCCTATTTTCGCGATAACTCAGTCACGGACTGAAACTTTCTTTATGTCTGGAAAATATTGGGCTGCGAGGGAATCGGGATGCGATGAAAGTTGTGACTACAAACAATAAGTAGCTGAACGAGCGTCCCGTAAATAGGTCAAGGATGAAACGGGTATTGATACAAAGCTGCCTAATGTCGCTTATAGCAAATGAAATTGTATCATAGACATTTACATCAATTATCTTTATAAATAATTACGATCCTGATATCTTTAAGAAAAATAGGTAATTTATTTTCTTACAAAAAGCTCGGGATGTCACTCTAAGTTAGTAGTCTACTCTATTAAGGTAAAACGTAGTATCGATAAGATTTGTAATTTTTTATAGAGTAATCAACTTCACCTATTTATATATATATATATTACCTACTATATATAACCTTCACCTATTTATATTATAACGTAGCATATGCACAGCGCTAAATGAAACTTGAAGTCAGCGTCGGTCGGCAACATCAGTTTTACGAGATCCTTTTGCAGTTAGAAATCATATTACAGTACATAAACGATTAATAATTTTTGCTTATATTCAAAATGTTAGAGGATTTCAAGGTTTCCATCTGGTGCAGAGGAAGTGAATGAAGGTTTCATATTACATTAAACCACAGGTAACTATAAAAATGAAAAACTTGTTTTTCATCATCATCATCACATCATCACAGCTCAATACGTCCCCCCGAGGGGCTCGAGCCTACCCTAACTACGTTAAGGCGATAAGGCCTTAGTCAACCACGCTGGCCCAGTCCGGGTTGGTTGACTACGTACACCTTTGAATCGCTTCGCAGATGTACGCAGGTTTCCTCACGATGTTTTCCTTCACCGTAGGAGCGTCGGATAAATGCACATATGAAATTCGGAACGAAAAACACATTGGTACACGGTGGGGATTAGATCGCGGGCCTCCCGATTCTATGCGGCGCACAGAGCAGTGCCGAGACCACAGCGCCACCGACGCTCTTTTTTGTTTTTACCAAAATGCAAAAAGTTTTCGGTGATTGACCAGATTTCAGATATCTAATCAATTGATGAAAGTGATACAATAACTAGTTTTTCCATCGTGGCGACCAAAGTGGTAAAAATCTTCTACTTCCACGGGTGTCGAACTGTCCCCATACCTGTCTGTCCCCATAAATTACATAAGAAACAATTCAGTCGTTTTTTTAATACTAATAGTTCTCACAGGAAACAGATATTTTACGTCACATTTTAAACTATTTCCAAAACTTATTTCATAAACGTCACAGATAGACAGGGTTACTTCACATTTTTAATATCAATAGGGATGACAAATAAAGGAATCAGACATCTAGAGCAGATACCTGTTTCCATATCCGTCTTTAAAATCAAATAAACACAGAGTATTATGATTAGCTCGTAATTTACAGACACAACTATAAATATTTGGATTAGCTTCGTAAAACATTGAACGTATAAGGTAAACTTTCCACTGACACGAAACGAAAGAGTTCTGATCGCCCAAAATCTATTTATGGAAGAATGGATTTTTAAATTTGGTACTAATGGAACTGAAACTAGACAAAAGCCTGTATCTTAACTCTCACAGGTATGTATAATAACTACGGTTATGTTGATTAAATAAGAAGATTTCGAGAAAATTTCTAGGTATGACGAAAACGCGTTAGATTAATGCAACGAAAAAAGCAGTAGAAAGAAAAACAAAACAGATGTAATCATTATTAATTCGTATATCGTGCGGGTATTTTATAGAATTATTGTGTGACTAGCTTTTGCCCGCGACTTCGTTCGCGTGGACTTCAGGTTCGTCCCGTCTAGTCTAGTAATAAGTAAGAAATACGGTAACTAAGCACTGCAGAGCCCTAATCATAGGCCTATAGGTAGGTACTGCAGTATGCTCCTATAAACAGACACAACAGACAATTTGCAATGTAAGCGCAAAAAATGTTTTTGTTTTTACGACCTCACATTAGAAACCTCAAAAATTGTAGCCTATGTGTTATTCTACCTACTTTGTTAAATATGGTATATTGACATTAATATCGCTATACATCTTAGAGATTTGCACCTTTGTTAAAAGACACATTGACATGTTTAAGATGAGAAAAGAAAATTATACGCGACCAATAAACTTAAGACAAAAAGAATATCTTGCACTCCCTCCAACCAATTTGAAGATGGTAGGTTCTGGTCCCTATTCTATGTGTGTTAGGATATATAACAAGATTCCAATTAATATACAAAACATGGAGAAATATAATTTGTTCAAGAGCACGTTGGAAGCATACCTTAAAGGAAGACCTTTATATACGTTGCAGGAGTTTTTTGATGACAGGACCGGGAGTTTAATTTAGCATTATGTAATTTGTATAGAATAATAGGAATGATAATTGAAAATAGGCTAATGTAAATAAATATGTAAGTTAGTGCGGATATATTTAGAATAAGTGGTGAAGGATAGAAGTATGAAGTGTAGCGTAATGTTGCAGTGCCCTAGCAGGGTTTCATGTTTGAATCAGTAAAATGTTAGTAAGTGTCATCAAATTGTACAACATGAAAGCAATAAATAAATAAATAAATAAATTCTGATGTATAAGCTATATTGTGGTAAAGTTTCATTCAAATCCATTTAGTAGTTTTTACGTGAAAGAGTAACAAACATCCATACTTACAAACTTTCGCCTTTATAATAGTAGTAGGATTTATAGAAAGAAAAGCGTTAAGGGGAAATAATTACCTACTTGTCTGAGTACCGGTTATAGACAGATAGAGAGAGAGAGACAATAATGATTCGTTTCGATTTTTAGTTTATATCTCGTCATCATAGCCAGTTACTTATTACTTATTTATTTATTATTGTTATTGCTGATCCCCATCGAAAAGCTCGAAGCTACCCTAAGGCATCTCACCCATACGACCCAGTGCGGATTGGTCTAATTTACATACACCTTTTAATTTTCTTCGCAGGTTGGTCCACGATATATACCTATACCGTCAGAGCGTCAGATAAATGTATATAAACTTTATACATATATATAAAAATATACACGGCAGAATCAACCTCAGATCTCCCGGTAAGAAAACTATTGTCCAGACTACAGCGTCACCCACTGATGCTTATAAGCCTTATGTCGAGGCATGAGATTTTTATACAAAGGAATCGACGACCCAAAACGGTGGGAATATTTGCCAAAATATTATAAGTATACAATGTTTGGTGCTTACTCCTTAACCCAAGGTATAAACATGATGAAAATTCCTAGCATTAAAAATCATCGGGAATACGTAATCTATTTACACCAGTAACGCGTTTTTCATGCAGATTTACACATTACGTTCATAAATGTCCAAACATTTTCACTAAAACATGATAAATGTGGCACCTTCATTTAATTTCAGGGCCTTGTTTACTTAAAAAATTAAGCTCATTATCCTTTTTATAGCAGGATATTACACCTGTTTATACGAGCGCCGTTCGTTCGCGGGCCATTTCGTTAGAATACCCTCTAATCTAGATCTCCTAAGCCCGCTTTCACGCTTTTTAACCCCACATACATCTACCATCGAACCATTATCCAAATCTTACTGCATCACTAGAAAGATATATGGGTCGTAAAAAACTAGTTTGGCGTTCCGTGACTGTGATCTTTATTATTGAAACAATAGAGCCCATTTCTCTCTATTTGTTTACATTAACCGTCATGTTCCACTACCATAAGCATTGAATTTATTGCGGCTACGGAAATCGAAGATCGACTTTAAAGATTAAAGTATAAAGTCGAGGTTACAATAGATTGTCACACTTTGTCGATGAAGTTACTTGGTATTTGTTGACGTCCCGTCAAGGAATTTCGTATAGCAAATAAGGGGATTATCGGTGTGGAAACTCTGGGATTAGTAGAGCGATACGAAACCACTGCAATAATCGATTCTCGTTAGAACCGAAAGAGTGTCCGTTTATTCATCGATTACGCATTTGGAGCGTGTGATATACACTTATAAGATACGTGAACACGTGGAGTTGTTAGCGTACGAATCGGCACGAATCTGCCGAGTAAACAATAACTTGATAAAGAATTGATCATGATTGCAGGAATAAGTTAGGGTGAAGTTTCTCAGGTGATGTCCTCAAAACTAATGTACTTATTCGTATTGGAGACTTAGCGAAAAACTTTTTACAGTATGATACAGATGTGTGTACAACAAATAGATTTCTTATGAGTATTTTTAAGAGATTGAAGTCACTTTCAAAAATAAAAAAAAAAAACAATTTGAAATATAGTCAATTAATGTTATTGTAAACAAATATTAGGAAAATGAAAAATAAATATATATTTAGTTATAAATAATATGAGTTAAGGATATGTTTAAAAAAATACTTTTCCTGCACAGCAAAAGTTCTATGAGCTTTATTTTTAAAATATCTATGAAATTATGAAGAAGTTTTGTTTGAATGTTTTTTTAGCTCGTTTTTGTTGTCTTAAGTTTAAAAAGTTTACTTTGGAGATATATATCCTCCAAATTGTTATTATAAATTATACGATATTTTATTAAAAAGTTTTGAGGGTATTGTGTATTATATATATGGATATAATAAATATGGATAACATGATAAATGTCTTATGTGTGTCTTTTAGTGTAGAAGTTTCTGTTCTAAATTTCCATAACATTTCGTGTAGTTTTGATATCGGTCAATGATTTGGTAAATATGGAATGAAAGATTAAATTGCCGCACCTCAACAATTTTACTATTATCAACCTCGGCAAAAGTCGTATATAATATTTAAAAAGTTTATATTTAATTAAAAATAATTGTTATGGCATTAATCAGTGGCAATCATGCGGAAATTATTACTCAATATACTAAAGCCTTGCCAAGTTAGCTAATGACTAGTTTACGAGTGTTTGGTTGATGACGGTGGATTTAATAGTTCTTTAGATGCCGACGCTACTTACGCTTCGATGATCTCTCGGAAGTCATACATTAAAATCTTGTTGTTAAACAAAAATGTGTATTTATAGCGAAATTGTGATAATTACAGTTCACACAACAGAACAATTAGAATTCAACCAGAAAAATGTTAAGTCTTGTGAAAACTTTTAAAAGTTGACTTGAGTCTAGCGATTCATTGTGTCATTGAATAAAAAATATTTATTCAACATAGGCCTTTACAGATTTGTTAATGTCAAACAAATTATGCGCAAAAAATTGACTCGCCTGTTCGCAAATTGGGAGAGCCTTTTTTGAAGATTTATATGAAATATATATAGATCAAATATGCATATATAAATGAAACAGAGTATAATTTCAGTAGTTTAGTTTATTGCAGTTATTTTAAAACACACAATAACATACTTATAATTAAAAGATTAGTGAAATGTTTTTGATATACATTATATATGTCCGGTACTAAAATAATAACATTATTAATATAATGCAGAATCATTAAATTATATGTCATAAAAATTAAATACATTTTAGGTTTTGGTGTTTTATTTCACGAGCATATTATTGAGGCTTGCCAAGGAAAAAAGAAAATCATTACAATTTTTTCTCGTTTGCAAAATTTCAATTAATTTTTCTTAACTATTAACAGGACTGTTGAGGCGTGGAATAGAGCTGCAATGCCTTGTCTTATTCATGGCCATTTCGATTTAGTTTCACTGCAATTAGTAAAGTCCTTACACACCTAAAAACACCTATTAGGGCTCGTTTATAATCTATACATATAATAAGACAGTAAAAATATTTTGTCTGTACATTTAGTATTTTTGACTGAAATGGATAGAGGGGCACTTAAATAGATTATTAGAAAGCAAAAAAAAATTTTTGGAATTTTTTGTCTGTCTGTCTGTATGTTTGTTCACGTTTATCTCCGAAAGTACTGAACCGATTTGCTTGAAACTTTCACTATTTGCTTTGTTTTAACTCAGAATAATATCTAAACTTTGTTTCATCAAAATCGGTTCATTAAAAAAAAAGTTATCGTCATTTTAATGAACTCAAGGCATGATAATATTGCGAATTATAATGTACACCATTCTTACATAAGTTACATGGGAAATTTAAAATCTAAAGACAATTCATCATCATGATACAATACATACATAAGATAACGTCTTTATCCCCTGCGGGGTAGACAGAGCCACAGGTTATAAGACCCCAAAGGCCACGTTTAGCATGTTCGTGGGCAGTGAGATGGAACAGGGAACCAAAATACGATGAAACGAAACCAGTTTTTATCAAAATAATATGATAAATGCGAAAGTTTGTTTGTTTATTACCTCTTCACGCTTAATCTATACATATAATAGAACAGAAAAAATATTTAAGTGTAAATCAGTTTCATTACGCATGTTAGTTTTTTCATAAATCACTAGATGGCGCTGTTTCATTTAATCAATTTCTACAACGCGCTATTGTAGTTTTTTCAAATAAAGCCTAATAAAGGAATGTGATAACATTCAACTCGAAATTTACGCAGACGAAGTCGCGGGCAACAGCTAGTTCATAATATTACGAATAATTATTTTGGCTTTAGTTGCAATTGTAACAAGATTTGATCTAAATTAAGAAACAAAGAAAATATCAATAGTGCAGCTACGTCAAACAGGACGTGTTGTTTGCATGTTACATAAAGAGCTTTAACTGGAAACAAGGAAATGTACGTTGTTAATATTTCTCCTCCATAAATACATTGTAGTTTTAAAGTAACGAGCTTGCCAACTACAGCTTATCGATTTCACTATCGTATGAGTCTTAGTTGTCATACTTTCACAATATGTTACTAATATATTCTATCAAACAGTGTAATAATCTACCTAAAGAGTCTCTGTAGATATTTATTTAATTAATATATAATACTTAAATCATTATTTTATAGAGATATAGCGAGAAATATTAATAACTAAATATTTACATGTCGAGATTCCAGTAATCTTATAATCAAATTATATAGATATATAGATAAGGAGGATCATAATGACAGATTAGTTTCTTTTAAAATAGCCAATTTACTTTTAATTGATAAACAAAATGAAATTAAAAACAATAAACAATGCTTTAAAGTACTAAAAATACTTTGAGGCATTGTTTATTGCATATTAAAAGCAATACTTTCATGTACATGTGGACGATGTGTATTTTTTTATTTGTCTCAATTTTTTTTAAATCTTATTTAGAATGTTTAGTGTGTAAAATGAAAAAGTAACTACAATCTAGAATAATGTTACAATTGTATTCGGGATTTTATGAAATAGTATTTTAGTTAAGTTTAGTTTAGAGGTTACTCAATTTTGTTACAAGAATACTAAGTTTATTTTATTAATATTTTGTAATTGCATTCAATGTTATCATGTCCTTAGAATGGCAAATAATTATTTTATTATTACCCAGAAAATTATTAGTTTCTCTAACTACTGTACTTATATGATTTCAGCAAAAACTTAGATAATTTATTTCATTACACTCTCCTCGTATTATTGCTTAAATAGATGTATTTAAGATTTAAAGAAATTTATTAACATATTACATTTTTGATATTTCAAATTGTACAAAACTATTATTCAACAAAGTGTAAAATTGAGTGTATTCAGGAGAAGTGTATGTTACCAATGTGCCACAATTCCAGAAGTGTATGTTACCAATGTGTCACAATTCCAGAAGTGTATGTTACCAATGTGCCACAATTCCAGAAGTGTATGTTACCAATGTGCCACAATTTCAGAAGTGTATGTTACCAATGTGCCACAATTCCAGAAGTGTATGTTACCAATGTGCCACAATTCCAGAAGTGTATGTTACCAATGTGCCACAATTTCAGAAGTGTATGTTTCCAATGTGCCACAATTTCAGAAGTGTATGTTTCCAATGTGCCATAATTCCAGAAGTATATGTATCCAATGTGCCACAATTCCAGAAGTGTACGCTACCAATGTACCACAATTTGAGAAGTGTATATTACCAATGTGCTACAAATCCAGAAGTGTATGTTACGAATGTGCCACAATTCCAGAAGTGTATATTACCCATGTGACATAATTCCAGAAGTGTATGCTACCAAAGTACCACGTATCCAAGCAGATAATAAGTAGTAGTAGTAAGTAATAAGAAAAGTAATACGCGGTACTGTAGTACTATGATACTAAAAAAAACTGTGACATAACTTACATAATATATAATTTATTATTAAAAATGTAGGTATCAATGTCTAAATTGAATCACAATGTTTATTTACCTCATTGTTCTATAGTTATGTTAAACTCGTTTGTTACCTAAACTAGGTCTAGGTAATTGGATAATACTCACTAGTTACCTGTTAAACGCAATTAGAATTCAGTTCGCAGCGATGTACTTAGCCGTTAGTGGATGAGTAATTTGATTAATATAATTAACATTGATAAATTTTAAGAATATTTACATTATTTTTGCATAAAAAATATGATTTTACATTTTTTAAATTATTTGTTTTTATTTAGTCTTCTAATTTACTGCGACTTTAATGAGTTTGCGTATTTATAAGCCTACAATATTATTTCTGATGAACTACTACTATTATATTTTACTACTATGAATAAATTTCTATATTAATATGTGTTTTCAAATACGTATTAATTTTGAAACTAATACGTTAATATTTAATTTTTATTAATAGTTAATATTCAGAAACGCTTACTGTAATTCCATGCCCGAGTTGCTTGTTTTGTTTCGGTTTGAAGGTGTCGCCATTTCTTAGGTACTGGATTTCGAGACCCGATGAGTTTTGACTTAGCTGTTAATATTTATTTTAAAAAATATTATAGTGGGAGTGTAAAACTTATTTATTGATTTATTTTTCGTTTTTCTAAAGTTATAATAGTAGGTATTCCCAATCGTTAATAAAATAACATTTAGGATCTAATTATATTAAGCTAAACTATTAACGCATTTTTTGAAATGATTACTAATTTTGGAGAAAATGAATTTCGATAAAAACATTCACTAATTACACTTAATTCTATTACTTGTACTCACGATTACCTACTGAATAATAATTAGCCTATTATCCCCATGATCAGAGAAATGTGAAATTTATCCCTAACAGGAAAATCGTGGGCCTTTAATACATTTTTGGTTAATCCATTAGCCTTCACATCAACTATAATGATATCGGAAAATGACAATTGGGATCTTCTGTACGCGCGTTTCTTAAATATGTACGATATAAATTCAAATTAATTGCTTTTGCAAACATGTTTTACAAATATTACATCAAGTGTAAATGTATTGTCATGCATAATTTTATATAAATTTGAATTGTTGCAAAAGAACTCTTACTACTTAAACAATATATAATATAATATAAAAAACGCAAGTTTTAGTATGCAGCATACTGTATTGTGTCAAAATATAAACCGCATACATATTCTCAATACATTCTTGCAATGATATGAATTTACACATTTAGTTTTATAATATAACAGCTAGACAAACTATGCGACCTTAGCGTACAAATTTTTGATTATTATTACTATCAAACCATTGAATTTATTTAAATTGAAAGAACCAATATCAAAAACAACTCTTATTAATCTTTAGTATTTTAAACTTTACTGGCTGTTATTTTGCAAAAACAAATTCTGTCTTGCTTTAAACATTGTGTTAATCGTTACCGTAATGTCTTGTTGAATTATGTGTAAAAGTTTAGTAAGCTTTCATGATTATTCAATAAAGAAAATGTCAAGAGAAAAGAGTAGAGAAATTATTATTATGAGCTTTTATACTAAGTTATAATTTTTTTATTTATTTAGAAGTATCCTAAAAAGGGATTGTCACTACGCATCCCGGGTCATCCCATCGCGATATTAGGTCAAGGCATCAGTTCCCGACATAATTTGGCATCCCAACGCGGCGTATCATCTCCATTTTCCCGTGATGAAATAAAGGAGTTCATCAAAGTGGTTAAGGCTTTATTTATAGATATGTCTAAAAGGGAAATACGCATCATCAATTACGAAATTATAGGGAGGCCTATAAGCGGACTTATATTTTGATACGTGAAAAGAATCGTTCATAACAAAACCACTTAGGAAGTAATTTTTCACTAACTATAATACAAAAACAAGGCAGTAACGAATCGTGATGTTCTTTTGTTTGAGTTCTTACATAACGTTATTAATTGTTATATTTATAAATATAACACCTTCGATTTTATACTGAATTTGACAAAGCAGGAATTTAGATTATTCAGCATCTCAAAGCTATTAGGAAATCCTAGTAACTTCATCTTAAAATTTAATAATTACAGAGACAAAGTAATTTGGGAAAGTAACAGATGTTTTTCAGGTTATTTTATAGCGTATATTGAATAGACGAAGTGGCCAGCTCCAGTTCAGGGAATTGTGTCGGGAGATATAACTGGCAATTAGATCTAATTGGGGTCGCCTGGGCCCGAAGATCGCATCCATGCGGGCTCCGAACATTATGGTTAGCATGTTTCAAACATAAAAATTCGTTATAGGTATGCGTCAAACCTGGTTATTTTATGTGGGTAATTAAACGTAACACCCCTTCGAGAATACGCAATATATAAAATAAGAACATACTGGTGATATTATTTTGCTTGGTATAATGTAAACGCGCGGCATCGTGTCTCACTTTACATATTCACTTTGAGATCGCTCTTATGTCGTTCGTAATAGCGGCGATTTTCGTAGTTCAAATGTGAACGACTTATAACAAACATGTATGTATTTAAAATACTGAGTGAAATGTCTGAGAATAAATTAGAAACGTAATTTGGAGAATGTGATGTGTTACAAAAATAAAATTTATTGCTATGATTTATTTATTTATTTAAACTTTTTGCACAACATTAAAAAAAGAAGTGTACAAATGGCGGATTTAATGCTGGAGGTATTCCCTACCAGTCAACCTGCAAAATGTGTTAACAACTGTAGGCGGTGTGCGATTTCCACAAAATAAATATCTAATATATATAAATCTCATGTCACAATGTTTGTGCTCAATGAACTCCTAAACTACTTAACCGATTATAATAAAATTCGCACACCATGTGCAGTTCGATCCAACTTGAGAGATAGGATAGTTTAAATCTGAGTGTCATCATCATCATCATCATCATCATCAATTTTAAAAATTCTTTCACCAATAGAAAGCCACATTATTGCGGAGTGTCATCATCATCATCATCATCATCATCATCATCATCAGCGGACGGCGCGCGATGGCTTCGGGTTTAATTCAGTTCGCTTTCGTGCTCGCTTCGGGGATTATTAATATTATGCCCAACGAAGTGGGCGCGGGTCAGCTAGTAATATTATAAAATAACACTTATACATTTTGTATGATGTATGTACCCTTTGTAGATAAGATTTGTTAAATACTTAAATAGATATGCAGTACATGGCACTGTAATGACGATAGCAAACGAAGTTATTGTTATTAATTAATATAACGATTGTTATTAATTAACGGTTACATAATTGTTTAATGTTTCTATAATAGTAGTTTAAGTCACAGTGAGAGGCCTTAACACCAAAGTGTGGTTTTATTAAACGAACCGAAAGCGAACTCTCCGTGTTGTTTATACCTGTTTTATGAAGCCCGTTTAAATGCATGTTGTCTCTGAGATGTGTCTTTGAAATAATATTAACTCTTAAGCTAACAACTAGTTAATGAAAATTCTACATATCCATTGATGAACTGAAAAAATCATTTTAATTGTAAACGGACTATATCGGCTGCTTAAAATCAAAACATAGTAACTCCTTCCAACAAAAATGTTCAGGAGAGCAAAAAAACTGGTCGGTTACTTTGATTCGTTAGGCCGACTAAACCAGAAGAGATAACGATTTGGGTGTTGGACGAAAAGTTGTGCTATTTGGTTGATAGTTTACTTGGTAATACTCGTAATATTTTTGGAGTATAGTTACACTAAAATCGCTCATATTTTATTTTTTTTCGTGAATTTACTCAAATATAACTATAAAAACAGTATCAAACTTACTAATTCTGCTTTACTAGGTTATCAATTTGAATTAAAATTTTGAAATTTCATTGATTTTACAATCGACGCCAAAATCAAAACATAGCAATTTGGTATTTCAAATTCATAACTTAGTAAGTCGCTTGAGATGCTAGGGTTTTAAATTTGTATTCTGACATACTAAGTTTAGAATTTGTACTTCAATGAAATTCTCGTAATCATAGCAAATTACTAGACTTGCTAAATTATATCTTAAAAATTACGTATGAAACTGGGTGTTTTAAGGTCCACATCGTTTTAGTACTACCTAGTAAGTCGAAAAATGCCAAAAGCCGTTTTTTTTTTCAAATTAGATGTTACTAAGTTTTGAATTTGAGTAGCCGATATGTCTCAATAATTGGTCAGGTTTAACGACAATCCAATATTACTCGTATTAACAATAATATTATAAATGCGAATGTTTGTAAGTATGAATGGACGTTTGTCACTCTTTCGTGTAAACTCTCTAAGTAGAGTAGAGACTCTACTGAATGGATTTTAATAAAACTTAACATTAATATAGCTTATATATCAAAATAACACATAGACTAAACTTTATAAAGATATACGCCAAGCTACTTGAAACATTAATCCTGCGCGAACGGAGTTGCGAGCACCAGCGGTTCGATTATATAATTGCAATTTTTTTGTAAATAAAGATTCCAATTTTAAAAATTTCTTCATTGTTCCGATAGACTACGAATGGCCTGATAAAGAAGAGTTCCCAAGATTTTAGAGGCGTTCGCTTGATGGTTTAATCAAGGGTCAGTTACAGAAAGAACCTATCGACCGGAGGTTCCTCTCCCTGTCTCCATAACCCCGGAATAGATAAACAACCTTATTTATTTGTTCTGTGTCTATAATTACTGATAGCTTTGACCCAGTTCCGGTCCTAGCGGCACCCCGGGTTTTTAAATATTAATATGTTTTTATCTATTATTAATAAAAAATAAATAAAAAAAAGTTTGTTATTATATAGGAATAATACATTTCATTTATACAAGTGATCATGACTCATAATTGTTAATATAATTTATAAAGTATGTTAATGATAATGTAATTTATAAACAAAACCTACTAATTATAACGGAAATCACAACTTTAATTATGCCTGCCCCGTCACTTGCCGCCTTAGCATCCCAAGAGATATGACATTGCAACAATTCGTGTATTTGAAGTTTAGCCGGATGGCAATCATATTTAGAATCCTATTAGAGATACCTCGTACCTTGCACTCCAAAGCTGCACATATCGTGCTCTTATTTGCATAAAAAATTTACTTGAGCGTCCGAAAACATCCCTACTGCGGTTCACATAGAGCTCTTCGAGCACCCTGAACGCTTTGCTGTGTTGTACACGAAAGGTGTTATTAGTTTTCAGAGCATGTCTGAACTACAAACTGCTGTACGTGTAGAAAATGGTGTCATATTTTAATTTTAAGATACATAGTGTGGTCATACGAATAATAGTTTTATTTTGACAAAGTCAAAGTTATCTGTAATAACTCAAAAAATTGTATGTGTAATAATTTTAATACTTATACAGAATGCAGCAACTTCAATTCAAAAAATTATCCAAATATTATACATTGAACCGAAATCGTTTGGAGAATACGGTGTCAAAAAACCGGTGCCTTTTGTTTTTCAATAAATAAAATAGACAGTATTTAACGTTATAATTCGCTTATTTAAATATTTCAATTTACGCGCAAGTCTTGGAAATTCCTGTCATGCGTTCTCATTAACATTCGAATTATGCAGGGCTGTTAGATGCAAGGCTGTTAGGACTACCTTAAGTGGGCGCGTGCAAACCTGCGAGCCAGCATATTGTCTTTGGTATTATTCAGCCAGGTCATAACAATTTGTACAATACTTGTAATTTAATTCCACACCACACATTAATGACTAGGATTAGCGAACATCGCATCGCTGCGTTACGCTGCCAGCATGGTAATGAGCTACCAATTAGTAATACTCGAACATCCGCACAGAAATAAGAAAGTGACTGAAATAATTGATGGCGTAATGCTACTGCAAATTTACATGCAATGAATTCGTAAAAACAAAACGGTATTGTATTATGCTTAAAATTTTACTTTACTTAAAAAACTTTGTATAAAATTTGTACTTTATGTAAAATTGAATAATTTTACTTAAATTACATTTAATTTTACTCCATTGTTAAATTAAACATATGACACCACCAGTAGACTGACTACTACAGACTTTAAATAATTTTGTAACATTATTAAAATAAATACTTATTTTCTTTCGAACTGGTCAAATTTCTATATTGAAGAACGAGGGTAGAGGGTAAATCATTTTATCTTACTATTAAAAAATAGCTAAGGATTAGTTACAGATAAGTTTAATTGTCGTATATTGCTATTTAGTTGGAAATAATATACACTATTAAGTTCTTATTTAGATTAATTTGTAACGTTAAATATATGTAAATACAATTTATAACTGAATATGTATAACTATGCGCTGAATATTTATAAATAATATATGAAATATATGCGCCTGAACTATGTATAATATATTTTTCGTTTTATAATTATAAATATGATATGTAACTAATTAAATACATAAAATAGGTATATCTGTATTAGTGGCTTATCTGTATTAGTAAATATATCTGTATTAGTAGCTTATGATAAGTACATAATGTAAGAAAATAATCTTAACAAGTGTATGATTGTATGTTATTGAAAACTATAAAAAGTTTTATTATTATTTTCATCAGTCTATTGCAGTTCAGCTCCAGTCTTTGACGTTCTAGATTTGCCGTGGAGAGGATATTATCATATGAAAGGTATGCTCACAGTACTGACATAAGTCTTTGATATAAAAACGACCGATATCGTGCCTGCTTTATTACTTAATATTTCTGTCATTACAACTGTATACGCATTACTGTGTGTTGTATGTAGGTATCTAGGTAAGGTAAGAGTAGACAAAGTGGTTTATATAGGGGTTGCAGATTTGTTGTTAACTTCACAAGCAGACATTTAGGTTCTATAGGCGACAGATATCTCTTACCATCTGTTGAACAGCATGCTAATGGTCAATTTTATAGTTATAAACAAAATAGTCAGCTAGGCGGAAAATAAAGAGGAAATTACTACACTAAAGTCTTAACAATCTAAATATCAGTTTTGACAGATAAATTATAGCCATCTGTCAAAATAAGCTTAAAATGTAAAGACTTTTACGATGCATGAGTATCTATTTCTATTATACGTATGTTTGATATATCCTCACTTTTCATTAATGGCAGCGAAGGAAACGAATTGACTGCGTTTTCAATGTTGTACAATTTCATAACAATACCTAAGAATAACTATATGTAAACCAAATTTTATATTTCACAAAATCTACTTATTTACGAAAAATTCCCATCTACCTAATGTGTTTATCACTTTTTGAAATTTATTATTATTTATGCAACGACTTTACGGCGACAGAACAACATCGTGAAATCCACCTTCGAATTGAAAGGTATGTGACTAAATCGTAAGCCAAGTAAACTTTCAGATGAATTAATAAATTTCAAAGTTACAAAATATTCAAATTACCTAATTAACCACGCCACACGGTGAATCTTGATTAAACTGCAGATGAAACGAGTTATGTCAGCGTTATCGGAGCGTAATACAGGTACTGTTATGATATCTACGTTAGCGATGTTATAAATAATGTTACCGTTTTAATAATGTACGGACATTGTAATATTTTTCACCACGGCGACGTCGATGGTAGAGCTAAAGTTCCCAAACTTATAACAATTTTTTAATTCTTGTTTAATAGTAGGGATATCTATGTATGTAATATTTTATAAATATGTTTAAATATTTCTTTCCTAAAAATACTAAGGCTTGTAATAATATGTTTGGAATCAACATAATAAATAACATGATAATAATTTTAAAATAAATATCAATTTTTTACCACATTTCAAATGCTACATTCTACCATATTACATTGTTATGTACGGCCAGTGATACGTCAAGCTTTATATGTACTCTACGAAATCCACCGCTCTTACGAGCGACATAAGAGCAATCTTAAGGCCAAAGTGAAAAGTGTGACGTGTTGATAACACTGATATTGAGTAAATTTTCACTATTTTTAATCAAATAGTTACACATGAAGCTGCATGAAACAGAAAAACTTTATAACACAAACAATATTGTAAAGATAAATCCAATATTTTCTTTATAGGTTATGTAATGACACATTACCTATCTGCATAGTCAATATAATGAATGACGCACGGTTGTATTAGAGGTAGTAAATAAGTGACCAGGGAGTAGTGACGTAGGGATTGAAGGGCACACCAGGCTTCGTATGTCAGCCTCAGTCTGCGGTCTATGGGTCATGGCAGGACAGGTTGGAGGACAATTTTCTGTTGTATTGTTATGTATTTGTTAGGAAGACGGATGATTGATTTAATATTTACGGTGATAAATTTTACTTTAGGAAAAATTCTTAAAGATAAGTCTAAAAAAAATATGTTAAGCAAACCTGTATAAAATATGAATAAATTATGCAAACAAACACAAGGGTATATTTACAGGTAATTAACAGGAATACGGAATTCCATATGAATATTGTAATTATATTAATTAAAGCGACAACAATAAGCTGTGATTACGTTTTATTAAATAATTCCGAGAGATTCTGTTGGCACCTTTGTCTTTTAAGTAGAAATAAATAGGTTAGTTATTTCAATAAGAATTGAGTTGAATTTACAATCAACATGCAGGGTTGCCAATATAACATCATACCAATTATTTTATTATATTTGATGTAGCTTTTTATTGTTTTGTAATGCGAGTCTTTTGAAAAATAAATACCAAGGTTTTAAAAAGAATTATCACAAACACGGTACTTAATATTGAAAACTAGATATTATTATGAAACTTTTATGGTACAAGACGATAACAAGAAAGTTTAATACATTACTCCAAAAATGAGATAGTCAATTCTAATACACATATTATTATAATAAACTAATCTCAATTTTGATAGAGAATCCTATTGCTAGCCTATGGCCAAAATTTACAAACGCTTTAACACTGAGTGTCGATTCCATAAAAGTCTGAATGAATATTTTTTTAAATGTTCAATGTCGAACAAATAATTAATTTTTTTCTCATCAAAACAGTGAGCGATTTTTAATAGTTAATAATTTTTACATTTACATAATAGTTACTACGTAAGTTTGCCCTTTATTATTTCCAGCTTAAAACAAAGTTATGTATCTTAGATGGCATTTATCAAATAAATTATGTTATTTTTAGGACACAGAACGTGATGTATCTATATAGAGTGAAGAAATGCTATATCTGTCGGCGTCGTATAAATAAGAAGCTTATTAGCTGCAATTAGTCATAATGTATTATCTCTTTGTAAAGGTCTTGGCATTGAATGAAGAATGGTCTTTGATGCTGTTATTAATTAAATGATATACTATTAGGGTTGTCCTGACAAATCAAGAATCACTTTATGATTAGCAATATTATTTTTTATCATCATATTCAAGAGTTCATATACATTCCTACAGTGTGGCAAGATGCTACTCCATCCTTACAATCTCCGGAGCAGAGTAATTTACTAATTACTCTTCCGGTTTCAAGGTGTCGCCATCTCCAATTTCCAGGGTTCGAGTCTCTCGGTGGGAGTAGATGTTTGTGGTGATGAATGCAATGAATTAGTCGCGTTAATATATATTTCTATATGTATAACAGACATAAATATATATCTACCCGTTTCCCTAGATCCCATGACACGAGGCTTATAGTGCTTACTTTGAGCAAAGGTAATTGGTGTGAGGTGTTAGGGGACTACGCACTCAGTCAGTTATCAGGCTCGCTTCCACCATCTTTAGTAGGATTGCTGCAATAACAATATTTGAATCTCATTAGTGCACCATCGGCGGTAGTTAGTGTCGAGGTCTGAGCACTACTCTTCTAATTGAGAGGCCGATGGTTACTCCTGTTATGTACCAATGTGTTTTTCTAATTTCGTATTTACATTTGACGTTCCTATCGCGAATGAAAACATCGTGAGGCAACATAACTGCGAAGAAATTCAAATGTATATATGAAGTCGATTAATCAATGCTGGGCTAGCGAGACTGACATGCTCGTAAGTAGAGATATTATCTGTGACGATGATGATTTGTTGATTCTGTATCACCCATAACTATGATATGAAAATTCAAAATTACTTGGTTAAGACTTTTCCTGAAAAGTTGAAGGGCACGATGACAACATGATTGAACTACATATGTATCAATTTTCGTTTTTATATTCAAAGTCACGAGGTTCAGTCAACAAAGCAAAAACTACACAGTCCTACCAAATGGCTTATTGTTTAACAGAAAAACACGAGTTAACTAGCACTTTCACCGACAAACTTATTCTGTTACTTAAACCACAAAAAAGCTTTTAACAGCTGCAAATATCCATGTTAGAATAGCTGAATAATTCGACTGAATTTTAAAAAGCCAAGATGGCATAATGATTTGTTGTCTTTACTTTAGTTAGAAATGGTAGCAAAGTAGGTACTGTCAGCAACACATCAAGTTTTACATTTGCAGTACGAAAACAGTTGCTATTACGATAAGACAGCATAAGTGCTGCTTCATGAAACAAACACTTAAGTATGACGCGTTGTTTTGTGTACGAGTACGACTTATATTACTCAGTACGTATATAGTAGAATCTGGGTAAACTTTGTGCCGTTTAACAGTCAATGAAACGTAAGATGTCAACTGCGAAAGATGGCAGAACCCTAGATAGTAAATTGATATAATAAGAAATACATACTTTTTTTTATAATGTCCTGCATTTTCTAGTATATAAATAATTTATTCTATTATTTATGATGGAGATGAATTTTTAGAAATAGATGATTTTTTAGTTTTTTACGTTTCGTTAAAAATATATATAAATTTTTATTAAAAAAAAACATTTGTTGGTGAATAGCTGAAAAGTAAAAAGCTAAAAATTATAGGGTAGTTCTACGCTATCATCTCTCTTGATGGTGAAGGTAAAGCCAAATATATAAGCGAGCTTTACTTTATCTTGTATATGATCGAGGAACGAAATATGATATTTGTTGTGTCGAATACAACAATGCTATACAACATTGTCAATTATTTAAAACCAAACAGAATAGAAAATCTCTACTTTATGGGAAATGATCAAGACGTTTTAATTGTTGACATGACCACCGTAATCTGGCTACTAGCACTTGTTCTTATAAGAAGACTCAAAGTTACCTAAAGGGCAATGCAGATCATTATATTCATAGTTTCTATGCTTAAGCGAATGAGCAATTATAAAACCGGGGTCATCGACAGAGCCCGAAGGATTGACGAACGTTGGAGCGGTCTTAAGTGCCTTTTAAGGTTTGCTCCACCGATCGTGCCCGTTCGGAAACTCTGCGGTTTATTTTTTGGACGGACCTATGCTGAAGCTGCAGGTGGCTGTTCAGCTTTGCAGTGAGTGTGTTTGTAGAAGGCGCACGAACAGAAGGTTCGACGTCTTTCCTGCTAACGACACCGGCGACCGTGCTGCGAGCCGGCGTGCGTGTCGGTGCTGGATGGTAGCAGTGCAGGACTGATCGATGTAGAGACCTTCGGGGGAGGACTATGTCACAGTCAGCATCTCTTGGATGAAATGATGATACGGGAAACTGAAGCAACTTATCAACTATTTTGGTCACTGAGAAAGTTAATGTAGCTAATAGCATATTTATCTATCATAATTATTAATTCTGTGCCAATAATACCAGTTTTACCACGAAAATGGCAACAATTCTTTTCTAGTTAATTAATAATATAGCAATATAGAATTCTATGTAACTATTTCATAATTATAGTAGGTGTTTATTACGTAATAGCGCAATTTGGCAAATTACAACGGAGTGACACTTAACATTAATGTCTCAAATAATTGTATTAACAACTGTTTCACGCGTAATTACATCTTAGTTTTATTTTGTTTTTCTTTACCAGCAGTAAGTTTGGTGTATCTTTAAAGAGCAAATTACAAGAGGATCAGAGCTTAAAAATGGATTTCTAATTTTTTGCCAAATACAACGATGACAGAAAGAAAGACAAAACGGATTAGGAAATGCGTGATAACATTTTCCTGGTTATAATGTGATATTTTTGTTAATTTTGTATAAAACACGAGTCTAAATAAATAATTTATGACAAAAGGAGCCATCCCTGTGTAAACAAATAATTTGACATTATGTACACAAACGAACATATATTTATGTATTTTCTATTTAGATATTGTTATCATCTCCAATAGTTGTGAGGAGTCCAGGCTCTTATTCTGTTTTGTACAGACGGTGTACAAAACAGAATAAGAGACATATAAGATGTTTCCTTTCGCATTATTTTACGACATTAAAATGAGATGGAATAAGATTTCTTACTATCTTTTATATAGTCCCCGCGTCATGCTAGGTCTTGCGCACCGCCCCGTTCTGGAGGGCGAAGCTTTAGTTCAAGCCGATAGGGTCCCAGGCCTTTCGCCCGACCAAAGGCTGTAGGAAGTGTTTAGTTGGTAGCCTACCAACTAAACATTACCTACAGCCTTCTGCTAGAGTCCAACATAACCATCCGCCGTAGACCGGTTGCGGGTGGTATCCGGTGTGAGGTCGTCCGAGCACCAGGTGGTGTCGCGCCCCCTATGAGGATTCACTACATTCCCCCGTGGGAAAAAAAACATGCTATGTCTAATAGGGAGGACACCCTAATCCCGCATAGACGTTACCTCATAGGTCCTAGTGACTAGCCGGGTCGTTCTGTGGTGATCCGGATTCAGAACTAAGGACAAGATGGACATCAGAGGTATTAGTGGGCATGCCCTGCGGCGAGAGTGAGTAGTGTGCAAAAGTTTTCGACCTTGAAAAAGAAAAAAAAATGTGTAACACAGGAGGAATGCGGTTTTGAATGAAAACAAACAAGTGATTAGCTTCATATTTTTTGTTGTTGACGGTAATCAAATATATTTTATTTAACAGCGGAATCATCTCCTTTGCAAATAAAAATCCAGCCAAGTACCTACGAGTCAGACTCGCCCAGCAATGGCTTATCACAAACTTTAATTATGTAATTAATGACAAATTAGTTTATAATCGAATTGTTTATGATGGAATTGAAACATTAAGATTTTCGGCATTTTTCTTTTTTATCGCAACATTAGTAGCTTTATGCCATATTTCATGTTTCGATATTCTATAGGTGTCACACAATGTGCGACATAATGGAGCATAATATGTTTTATCTTTTGATTACGTGGACTTAACGGTTTGATATTTTCACTACTGTAATAGAATAATATATAAATTTATTTGCTTTTTGAAATAACGATGGTTAAATAATAAAATTTATCGTCACTCTATGACGACCAATCTTCAGTTATTCCGTGACCACGAATGCTGTAAAGCATACGAAATTCAAGAAAATTGGAAAATTCTAAAGTCGGGATAACATAATTAACTTATAAAACAATAAAATACATAAGAATTAATTCCGAAATGTTTTTTTTAATGTAAAATATGTTATTAAAAACAAAATACTTTTGAGAGCTTCACTATGGATCAACCCACTTATTTTATAGATGATAAAACTCGCTTAGTTTTGTAATGTATAAAATAACATGATTAGAATAAATTGCTTACAAATAAGTTTCTTTGTTTACGACAGCAAAACCAGTTAGATAATAAATATTAGCATATTATTCTATTAATTTTAAATGCTTATCTGCGTGTGTTTCTAATATTATAATACCTCTTGACCTCTACAATTCCATACACGAAGATATGACAAGAATATTTTTTTACGCTTCCTGTATCACCTCAGATAAGAAACAAATGTATTTCTTGCAAATCATGTCGTGTACCTTAGTCCACCGTTTGTCTGTAAATTGCTATAATGAAATTTTTAATTTCAAACTTGATTACCACTTTTATGAGTTTCGTTCTCAAGAAACATTTAAATCTTCACTCTGGCACTGTTTTAAGTAGTTCTATCAAGTACCTACTGTTAAATTATTCATTGAACTGGGAATAATTATTATTCACAGATTAGTATTATGGTTGTTGAAGCGAAAACTCGGCTGATTTAATTAGAGTGCCAATTTGAAATAATTAATACCGATCATTAAAAGTCAAAAAGTAAGTGTTGCAAAAATACTTTTAAATTCTTAACTATTACACAATTAAATGAAAGTGATTCTAAATGAAAGGAGCCTAATTAGCTGCTATAACATCCATACATTGATTATAGAATTATACATACATACATATACTCACATTCCAAACAGTATTCCCATTACAGTTTCCATACAGCTTCCCAACATACTTTCCTAGCCTCCTTGACTTTTAGTAATTAAGTAAGCTTTCGTGCACATTCTTAGTGGGTACTTAAAAATATCCTTTGGGTATAGATATCAGATTATCTAAGTAAATGTTATTGTACGATATTGACACTGATTGATATCCAAGTTTATAATATCGCAGTTAAGCTATGAGATTCTATAGTACTCTTATATTTACCAATATAATATTTCATTTCCTATATACTGGAATAGATTTTACCAAATACTAATAACTATATTGAAATATAGTACTGACTATTTACTGATATAGCCCTCGTAGCATGAGCAACGCAACAAGATATGGTTTTTTATAGTTAATAGTGACAAATTACTCTATAATATCGAGTTTCGGTGGTTATAATGAGGTAGAATACTATTTGTCTGCCAAATGATTTGCAATGATTGGATAAAAGATTGGATATCTGCAATGATATTAAATAAAATATCATTAAATTACAACTTTTTCTTTAATAATAACAAATATAGGTTGCCATGTTGTGGAAATATTCTGTGCTTAAATAAAAGTAATTATTGATATTTATATGTCAGTGAATTACAATCGACTATACAATAATTCTATCATTAATATAAAACAAGGAAGGATTCTTGATTAGTATACATCAAATCATTGCCTATATAATTTTTAGTACGGGCCAATAGATATTCCGCCCTTAAACATATAAATATAATTTTACTGCTAACAAATATCAACTCACTGAAATCTATCTAATTAATAATTGGAAATTGTTTCTTTACCTTTCTAGGTCCAATGAATTATAGCATATCATTTGCTATCTATGTTCATTAAATATCACAATCTCTTAATAAAAATAAGTATTCTATATTTCATCAAAATTTAAACATATGTTAAATTGAATGTATTAAAATTATTATGATGAAGTTTCGTTCAGAGTTTGACTTTTTATAAGTGTAATGTAGCTGGAGACAGGATTACATGAATAGACAGGATATCCGACGCTGACTATAATAATAGCGAGATACAAAGACGAATGATTGAATGATGATTTTAAAAATGGTTTATGTGTCCTGACTGTTGCTACTACTAACAGACTAGAATTTTCAGTTTACCCCTAAATATAAATTATATTAAAATAGTATATAAATGCAAACAAATAAATTGATCACTTTTTATACGGGAATACGCTCTTTTTTTCAAAGGTTTGAATATTGAATCGGTTCGAAATTACTGCAAACAACAATTGGTCAATTTGGTAGAGCAAGGCAGAATTTTCCTGGTAAAACGCATGTTTTGGCCAGACGTCTAGGCCTAGGTAATTAAAAGTCAGCGTCGATATTGTGGTGATTGGGGCTATGTAAAAATTGTCAAAGCGTGAGGTTTTACAGCTGTATCAACTACTTCATTATAAATAGGCATGTAAAGTACATACTACATGAGTATACAAATACTTCAAACCAATTCCATGTCAGTGCTATATGACAATGTTTATATAATCAGTAGTGACTTGGGAAGGACTGACTAAGTTTTAAGGAATTATTATGCAGATATCAGTTCATTTACTCCGGGCATTAAATTAATAATAAAATCTGACGTAATTGTTTCAGCGATTATAGTAACCACAGACAAAGTTTCAGTCAATTTGCTAATGCTAATAACAAGTCAGTATTTTTAATGAACATTCTGAGTAATTATGTAGCTTTTATTCTTTAAAGCTTATTTGAACGAAAATTTACTGCCTTAATTAGTTCTTGGATAGTTTCTATGTAAATAGACATGGTGTTTTAATTTTACTTATTAATTTCCAAAATCTGTCAATACAGTTCAGAGTATTTATGAATTGTCTCCTAGGAATGGTTTTTTGTTACTGTAAAAGTAAGGGTCCTTAGAGTTCGATCTCAAAAGTCCAACCTTGGTATTGTTTTCCTCCGCCAATACCACAAATATAATTACCATGTTTAAAAAGTGTCATAGTATGTTATAATATTATGTCTAATCGATACAGTCATGAATTTAGTTCAGCAAATCGATTATATTTCATTTACACATTCAATAACACATAGAAACTTATGAAACAACTTATATATACTAGGTTTATACATGTGGGTATGTATAGCAAGTATCACTTTCTAACTTAAACACACAATTTCGTCAAAGACGAGCAATGTTAATTTAACACTAAAATAACTTGAGTATCAAATCATATTGCGTGTTACAAGTACAAGGAAACAATATTATTTCTTCCTAATACATGAAATAATTTCAACACTTACCGCTGTTATTAAGGTGCATACAAGGTATAATTAGTGCGATTTTGATGCACTATGATGCGCAAAGATTTTTTTTAATATCTTGATTTCACGCAACGTTAACGCTAAAAAACTAACTAAACGTAGATAACAGAACTTTTGAAGTCATCTGTATAATATTTATTTTTATTTCAGTTATTGATTAATGCAATCGTCCGTGGTGTCGGCACAGATCTTCCAATTTTGCAATGTAAAAATGTATTTTTTTTTCGGGTTCCATATCTTCATTATCCCTAGCAGTATCGTGGAAATCTACTTATAATTCCCTATTATAAGAAGGCCTATGATAATGTTCATTTATCTGATGCTCCAACAGTTAAAGAATACATCGTTAGGCAATCTGCATACTCCTGCTAAGAAGTAAAAAGTGTATGTGAAATCGACCAATCTGTAGTCTCAAGTAACAAGAAGACCCTATTGTTGTTTTTTATTTGTTTGCACTTGATTCAGTTATTATCTTCACAGTTACACTCGTCCCCAACGAGGTGCTCAAGCCAACTCCAACTACGTTACGAGGATTAGGTTAAGTTAAAGCTCCCGCGGGTCGCCGGCGGGCGCGAGGAAGTCGCGACTGCTACGGCGACCCGGGATGGACCACGCCCCTTCTGTGGCCGGGGGCGTCGTCGGTGGAGGAGACCGGGGGAGGTAGTAGCCTCCCCCGAGGAGGGCTCCCCTCTAGGCAGGGGAGCGGAGGCTGGGGGTTCCTGGAAGTTGCTTGATGTTCCCGGGGGCTCCCTACATGCCTGAGGAAGGCCATCCCTGAGGTTTTTAGTGGGTAGGCCTCCCCCTTCTGGGGAGGAGAGCCCCACATAACCGCCGGCTCGCCACGGCCGGGGTATGCAATTTAATGCATTTTCCTCAGGGGAACAAAAAAAAAAAGGTTAAGTTAAAGCAACCACGCTGACCCAGTTGGTCACATACCTTTGAAATTCTTCTAAGGTATAAGTCGGATACATCATGAAATTTATCTTCACTGTAGGGACATCAGAAAAATGAATTGGAAAAACAAAAACACATTGGTTCATGGCAGTATCAAACCCTGGTCTCTCGATCGGTGTCACCGATGTTTCAAAATTAATTTAATATACATTTTTAAATCTATTTGTTTTCAAGATATAGAATAAAAAAAAAAGGTTGAAGTATCAAGATACAGACATTTAACTACCACAAAATGTATTTTTTCCTAATTGATATTCAACTTTGCGACATTAAGGTGAAAATTGGTTTAATAATTGATAGATGTCTCGATATTGTGTTTCACGTACAATGAATCTAATCAGGTTACATTTGTCTTTTGTACATTCTCCAGTTTAAAAATCATTAACGGTACACTGGCCACTATGTCCAACTTTACAGTAAAACGATCCAAGCTTATGAAATGTAGGAAAAATTAAATAAATTTTCATATTTTATGAGGAACTTAATTAATGAGGCATGCGGAATATTTTACTCTTCGTAACTTTCAGAAAGCGCAAAAGAAAATTCGTTATACAAATTAAACAGTTTTCATGTTCTTAAATGTTTAGTTTATTTTATTTTACAGTAAGTAGTTATGGTTTTTATTCATTTCAATGTTAATGTATGTAAAATATATATTTTCAATGTTGGGGGTAGTGATGGATAAAACTTTCTATAGATTAATGATTTTATTATAAATAATAAATAATAATATACTTACTGTTTTTTATTTCTACAATAAAATGTCGTTCACCGTCAATGTTCGGTATCAATCCCAATAAAATACGTTTTGATTTCCTTGTATACGCTCAAAACAGTGTAATAAAAAAGTGTCACTAAAAAAATTCTCACAACATATTTAATCGATGCATTCATCACATTTTTTTTTATGAACACACCCTTTACTATGTCGCCGAAACACGAAAACGCGGCAAAACGATTTTGCCTGCGCGTACGTCGAACATCTACCGAGCCATTTGTCACACTGAGGACAGGACACAATAGTGCGGAGACGTAACGCACAATGCGCTCGCGCATTTGTCAATAGAATCGTACAAACTTTACAATGCTCCCAAGTGTACTTAAAATCTACTTTATTTTATACACATTTAAGTCTATCACACCTCACATAAAAATTGGTATAAGTGAAACGGGTCTACATGAGTCAGTCTTGCGGCCACAGCTGGCTGCGTCATTCATATATTGAACAAACCGGTTTAATCTTTGCAACTTTACGATAAAGTCTATATTTACATAAAGCTATAACAGTACACATGTTAAAAATCTTTTTAAGACTTTTTCACCATAATAGGTATGTTAAGGAAGTCATCATATGTGTGTACTTCAAGTACTTTTAAGTATTGTGGTAAATTAAAGTAACTTCTGAACTGCGTAAGATAAACAAGAAAAATTCAGTAGATATTTTGGTTTTTTGGTAAACTTCAATTTGTACAGTACCCGCATTTTCACAAATGTATTTTTAATAAATTTAGTTAAAGGAAATTTTATTCTATTAAAGTAAAATGAAAGAACAAATTTATTTTATTAATACATGATATTGCACAAAAACGATCAAAAATAAGTTGTTAAAAATGCAAGTAAGAATTTAAGTAATTTACAACGAATAGGTACTTGTGTTGGAGTAAAATCGTAGAGATGCAGTACCCGCAACATAATTATTTTTGGATATTAATACCTATATATTTTTTTTATTTATTTAAATTGCCATAATTGATTTGGGTTGATTATGTAATTTAGGGAGAAAATTTAATTTGAGCGGTACGATTTATATACGACATTGCTGTCGCATTATCAACCTGTTGTATAATTGGACTATTACCTATGAAAATATGTAACAACAATTCTTAGTTCAAATTATATCTTTATTTTCCAGATTTAAGGTCTCTTGTATGAATATTTTAAAGATTTTTATCCTCATTAACGTTTTCTTATTTATTTTATAAATAATGAAGTAAACTTATTGAAAATTCCACGAACATGTCTATAGACATTAACAATATAAATATGACGCATTCCAAAAAACTGTTCTCAGAATATGTCAGCCAATAAAGTGATTAAATAGTCAAACATAATTTTAAAATTGTGTAAACCTTTCCGGAATTTAATGAGAGAAAATCCCCCCAATCAATTAACACAGGACCTTCAAGACCTGCTAGCGGCGGCGTCTGCGCCGTCACGCCCCTTGCCATCATCTTCTCGGAAGCCTTCTGCTTAGCCACGAGTAGGTTCCCATCAATATTGGCCGGAGCCACTTTGGTATACCGTATACCTCTTCTAGCGCATATGCTCTCTTTATAGAACAGCGCTGACTGTGCCTCTCCTGAGGTGCGGTTTTATTTGAGATTTAACAAACAACGATAACAGGGCCCAGCTTTAACGATTAAAATTTATATTAATTTCTGATTTAAAATCCACACCACTTTTAACTCTCAGACTCATCGCTGGGAATACAAAAAGACAGAGAAGGTTTCTCGGACAGAGAGAAGGTGATACCTACAGAAGATGAATGGAGATCTCAATTCATCAACTCTGGGGACTATAATAATTTCGGAAATGATGCAAGAAGCATAATTAATGAATTTATTACCCGTACAAGCTGGATACTTCTTCTATTTTGACTGATTTATTTCTAGTGATTTAGCTATGTAGTTATCAATTTATACAAACTTAGGCTCATAAATGAGTAAAATTTTATATCAATCCTGACAAAGATATTAAAAACTCTCCATTCAGTGTAATACAGTAGAATTAAGACTACAGTGATCGAGAACACAGCGCCACCGATGCTCCTAACAAAATGTAAGTCTTAGTAGCCGAAATATTTAAATAAAAATCGGAAGTTAATTATTAAGAAATTTTTAAGGTTATGCATTTAATAAAAAAATGGTTATTGAATAGTATCACGGACCTTAAAGATATAGTTATTTTAGGATAATTTGATAAAATATTTAACAGAGTCATCAATGTGAGACATTTTAAATGATTCAACACGATTTGCACATTACTTATGTAACGCTCGTGACATATTCTCGAGGACACATTGTCGTCAGAGAATGTATGAAAGAATAATTATACGAGTATCACGCGCAGTAGCGGTATTTTAAAAGGAAGTAACATTTGCGACGTTGGTGTTCGTTTAATTTTAATGGAATGTATGGCAATGATTCCGCAGTATGTATTCATTTCCATATTGAACTAAAATAATAATTTGTCTACAGACACTGTAACTTCCTTGATTTCTGTGAAGAAAATTTCACACAATTTTTTTGGAAATAAATATATAAGTTTTCATGTAATCTCTAGTAATTGCTATAATTATAAATTGAATTGAAGTATTGTGTAATTATATCAAATATTTAAATCCTGTAAATAATTGATATAATTATACAATTCTGGACAATGTTAGGCGCAGCAATTTAAACGAGATTATGACGCTATTAACACATAAGTAACTTCATCTTCATCTTCATCAAGAAATTTATTTGTAAAAGTATTAATTACTTTTACTAATAAATTTCTTATATGAACGTTGTTTTGGATCCTAACTTAACTCATTTTAATATATATATATATATAAATATATATATTAGTTCTGTTAATTTGTTTGTGGAATTGGACTTTTTTGAGACATTGAATGATGTATCACACAGATCAGTAAATTTACAGTTCTAGTATCAATAGTACTGCAGGTAGGTCCCCATGCTGACTACACAGTGTCACGGATATGTCATACACACTAACAGATGACGTTTATAGAGAATGTTTGCCAGAATAACACATATACACTATATCTGGGTTGTCTGCTTGATTACCGTTTGCTTGGTTGGTAGAATTCTACCATAAAGTAGAATTCTACCATAAAGCAGCTTTATCGATGCTGCATTCTAGATTATAGTCGTTGTAGTAACCGCGCGCCGCCAGTACCTCAGAGCCCGTCGAAGACGGCAAGCCTCAGTCGACGAAGTCCTGAGCGCCAGAAGAGCGTACGGAACCGCGGCCAAGGCGCTCGGCGTCGCCATCGCCGACGCCAAGGCGCAGTCCTGGCGCGAGCTGCTGGGGGGACTGGAGAGGGACCCATTGGTCGGACGACCGCCGGGTGACAGAGAGCGAGCTCGCCGGGGCCGTTTCGCGGCTCTCTGCGCGCAACACTGCCCCGCGACCGGATGGTGTCTCGGGAAAGGTGCTAGCGCTGGCGCTCAGGGCGTTCGGTAGCACAGCTGCGACGGGCGCAAGGAAATCGCGCCCTCGGATGCGGCGACCCGGGAGGGACCACGCCCCTTCCGTGGCCGAGGGGCGTCGTCGGTGGTGGAGATCGGGGATTTTATGGTGATTTTATGGTAGCCATGGCTCAGACTATGAAAGACTTTGACATAATGGATAAAGATCAGTCAACACATCGAATTTCCATGTAACACCCACTCTGGTGAAGGTTTGTAGAATAGTTACACTGAAAGTTATTGCCAACTATGTTTACCTGAAGCAAATATTTCAACTAGGTAAGTCCTAATTTGAGATAGAGATCAACCGACGGATTCTCCGCCCATCTGCCACATTTGATCAAGTCGAAAGTATTTGATTCGAATATGTTGCCAGTGCTGAAACATGAAACTGGCACCTTGATAAAACAGAAATCGATGTAAAATTGTATGATCAAGGGTGTGGCTGTATAGTTAGCAAATACAGATGCAGTTCTAGAGTGTTGTCAATTTATTAAATTTATTGTAATTTTGAGATATTTTCAAAGAGAGTAATGCTCAAAAGATCAATAATTAGGGTCAAATCCCAATTAGAATATTTTTTGGAAAGAATATTTAGGATATTTTTATAACATAACATAATGTCTTAAGTTTTATAACATAACCTATTTATAACATAATGTCGAACGCATACAGTTCAATATCAATAAAAAAAAAACATTTTATAGTAGATTGGTGGCTAGGATTGTGCAAATATAACACTAGACCGGTCACTCCATCTAATTGTTACATATGTATATATAAAACATATACTTTATCACTTAAATATAGTTCACGTTCTGTGACACAGCTTTTACGGGAAATGTCAAGTTGTATCGGCAATACAACAAAGCTCATAAATTAAGCAGGATATGGGGCCATGTGACACCATGATTTATAGTCAACCCAATCTTACACTGAAATTTATACTTTGTCAAATCTAGCGATAAAAGATTACATACAAGAGAGTGAATGATGGTGTTGTGCTAAATAACACTATTTACTTCGCGTATCCAGAAATGTTTTAGAATGTTTCGTTTTTGTTCATGGGTCAGTTTTGTAAAACTGGCTATTAAAGTTATTTTTTTAAGCGTTTTAGTATCAGCAGTTTATATCGACATTGACCTGTTTTTTACTTAGATGTAGGTATAGTTCAAATTTGATTTCTTATAGTAAACGTATTCAATTCCGATCTTGAATTATTGGTTTCGCAAAATATGTCTCGCCTGTTCTAAAAAAAATAATGTATACTTATTATAGTGAGACTTATAGTTACTCAAATAAAATCGAATATGAAGATAATTGTCAAATCGAGATAGACAAGATGAATCTTGATCGTAAAAGAAGTTACGTCATTGGTGACAACTACACGGCAGGAAACTTTGTACTGGAGAGAACCAGCAAAGAGTGGGATTGAATAAATATTATCATGTCCATTTAGCCATGTCAAAGCAAGACATAACGT
Organism: Scirpophaga incertulas; assembly: GCA_036419045.1. NCBI lineage: Eukaryota > Metazoa > Arthropoda > Insecta > Lepidoptera > Crambidae > Scirpophaga > Scirpophaga incertulas. Next base: position 8,595,185 of record CM071644.1, read on the forward strand.
ATTTTTTTATAGATATATGACAACCGTTAGGTCGGGCATCACCTCAAGAGAGTGTCTTGAGTCGAACAGCAACATGGGCACACCTAGCCTTGTAGTGAAGGCTGGAGAGGCCTCAAGGTTGCTTCCTAATGGTATTTTATTTGTATGTATCTCGAAACCATAAGACACATTAAGACAAGAAAAGCACGAAGCCCACAGAACTTTTTTTGTGACAATTTCACATGTGTTTACAGATAAAAATGTGGCAAGAAGGATGTAACAGCAAGAGGCACATAGTTGATGTTGCTATCCGTAAACACCATGACAATAAAGATGTTTCAAATAATCTTACCAAAATATTAACGACGGCGTGCCTGTCGTATGTGAGCCTTGGAATTGATTTCTGATTGAACGTGTGAAATGCTCCAATATTCGTTACTAACTACACAAACAAAGAACTCGGTATTAAGTTATTGTAACGCAGTGATTAATTCTGTATCAGAAATACGGTGCAGAAAGTGAAATAGTCCCAGCGCCTGCTACATTAGGGTCGGTCGAAAATATTAAAGGGCTTTTGTAAATTTTATCACGGATCCTAATCATTTACCCATCGTTAGCAACGCTCTCAACGCACAAAATTTATGTAGCCCCTTGTTTCAAATAAATATACGGGAGCACTAATGATTGATGGTTGGCCTGCATTCGAGTGACTCGCATTTCTTTCGGATGGTGAGATGGTTAGACAAATTGAGCTTTTTGGCGGTTTATATCAATCGCGTAACAATTCTACTCTGAGCAGTGGCCTATAAACACATAGTGCTTTATCCTATTCATTTTAACTCATCAATCAAGTGCCTATTATAACAAAATTTTATAGCCGTATATTATCTGTCCGTGGGAATGAAGAACTTCCTATGATGAAGAAATAGATCAAAGTAACCTGCATACATCTGCAAAGAAATACAAAAGTGTATATAAATTCAACAAATCCGCAACGGGGACCGCGTGGTTGACTCTGACTTAATTGCTTTAGCATTGTTGGGGTAAGCTTGTGTATCTCAGTGTGAACAGACATAAGGTGTAATGATTAAATAATGGTGATTATTATATGAATAGTATCAAGTATTAACTTTGCATTTAATAGGTCTAAAATGTCGATTAAAATTTCTCACATTAAATTCCTGTATAATGTTCCAATAATGTTGTTAATCCTCTTTGTAATCATGTTTAGTAATACAGGTAATACACACCACACGTCTTTATTGCACTTGCAATCTTTACTTAAGCTACTTAAAGTACCTTTACTTTAAGCAACTTAGGTAAAGATTCTTTTGATGTTTTAGGCGTTTTGGACAGGACTTCTAGAATATATATAATAATAAATAAAGAAATGTTTTTTATTAACAAACACAGAGTTACATGGCCCAACATATTTCAACAATGTCGATATTGTAGAAGAATGGGCCTTTAAATCAAGTACCAGTATATAATAATATAATAATAGCTATAAGTAATAAAATGGTGCTGTGAGATCAACCAGTAAGAGCAGATAGAGGAATTATCACTTTCTGCATATCATTCGATGCCCCAATAATTGTGATTGCCAAGTGTACCTGCATTATACTAGATCCTAAACTCTGGAGATGATGAAAACGTGACCGGGACCTAAAATTAAAAATCGTGGGGTAAGCTGGAAATGATGTGGGTGGACAAAGTGCTCAAGTTTGAGTAGACTATTTTGCTCCTATAATCTTCCCAATCGAGGAAGACTTAAACATTATCAGCACAATAGAATCCGAAAAAGAGCTGTTGAAAGAACTGACAAGTCATTTGAAGGGGCTTCGTAGGGAAAAATAAGAATTATTAGCTCAGTCCCTATTGATGGGGTAATCATTGCAAAACGCCATTTGGTAGACAAGGCTCTTTTCGTCATTTTGAAGTCATACTTATGATATGTAAGCGGCTTAGCGCAAAACAACTGTTTCTCGTGGCTGATAAAAACTAGACCATTTATCTGTAAATATAACCTATTAGAAATGTGTTACGGAAATCCTGCCACTCTTACGTTCTTCCTGATACGTTCCTCTGTACACCTCTCCTCTCCACACCCCTCCACCTCTACACCCCTCCTCTGTACACACAGAAGGTAACAAATGTGGTATATGCCCTCCAAAACATTATAAGGGCTTTTGTTTTGGACTGAGTTTCGGAATTGGAAGAAGCAGTAGGTAAAGGCACAGGCCCCGAGTCTACAGATAATATTTAATTACTAAATAACAGTTACTAATATAGTTCGAAAAATTGCGAAATTTAAGTGACAGTGGGCAGGGCTCGCAATTCAGCCAATCGCTAGGGCGGAAAGGTCCTCAATTAGCAGGAGTATTCCATAGACTGTGGAGATCCATCCTTAGGGGAAGCCGATATCAGTCAGCAGGTGTCTACTGGCAGAAATAATGAAAACGAAAAAGTTCTAGTTTCAAGAGTACTCGAACCTTCGATAATCCATATCAAATTAATTTCTAGGTATTCTAAACATTTAAATTCAAAACATCAATTTAAATATAATGCAATTAATACAAATCACTTTCCTTTATGATTGAAGTATTTTTATTGAAGATAGCGATTGAATGCCATATAACGATGGTGAACCTGGTAAAAATAAGCAACTACAAAATACTGCATTGGACTATACGATAGCAAATGATAATATTTCACCAAAATTTATGGCTCCTCCTTTTTGATCGTTTCAGATCTACCACAGGATAGCAAACGTAATGGTTTTCAGACAACCACATAAATCAACTGAATTATCATGATTCAAGAGAAAATAAGTTATATCTTGATGGTTATGTTGGTTATACATCAGATAATATTGATACACTTCCAAATTATGACATCTTTTGAAAAATAAAACATGAAAATGGTGTAATCAGATCCAACTAAAAGTTTTGTTTGATATATTTATCACTAACCATACTTAAAAACAATATAAAATTAGAAATAGTATTATTAAAAATAATTATAACGCTAAATGTGTTACAAAGATAAAATGGCATTTGCATTTGTAATACGTTTAAATCTGAATAATTTTCAATTTGAGAACAGTATCATTGCACGCATACTTACAAGACTTGTAATGGGTGCTTGAGCTATCGTTCATAGGAAAAATGTAAATAAGATCAATCTTTTGTTTGTAAAAGCGAATATTTTTATTACTTCATTTGTTCTACCAATATAAAATGCTAGTGGATTAAATTATCTTATTCGTGACAATTATGAAATATTTTTTGCTATGTTATTGAGTTAGACTCTTATCTTAACCAAATTCATATTATTCAAATGATATGAATACCTTAAAAGTAACGTTGGTCGTGGATGTAAACGACACAATTTAAATAAGAGAACTTCTAAGAAAGCTGATAAGTTTTTGCGTTTATTCTTCTTATCGGTTAAAATGTTCAATGGTTGCTAAGTAAAAGATATTTTATGTTGTAGAAGGTAAATGATAACTAATAATATAAAATGTTTTACTGCAGTCACTGCTAAGGAATCCATAATTGACTTATCTACATTCACAGAAGGCATTAAATTAATGTAATAGCTTGATTAACTTTGGTTATTACTTTAGATACGATAGAAACACAGGGCAATTCCATCCATTTCACGTAATGGTTTATTTATACTATTGTCTTTGAAATTGTTGTTACACGCTTTCGAATATAGGTGCGCGCCGCGAGGGTCCTAAATAGGCGAGTTATGATGGAGTGACAAGTTGCGGGACGGACGCACATCCTCATTAAAGGCGGAGGGGCTGAGCAAATGGCGTGTAACACTTCGCTCAAGGTGACACCAGATTTCGGTATGGAACAAGGGTGCAAAACGAGCACTTGAAGAAATGCGGAGCTAAACAATGTGAGAATTGATTCTGATGACCGTCAAAGAAAAATCAAATTATGTATAGTACGACCCGTCTCTCTGTTTACAATATAACATGAAAAAAATAGAAACACACAATAACAAAGATATTTATAATCATTTGCACATATTGATGTAGTTTCCTACCGGAGAGAAATTCTAAGTTTTGGCATTTCACCTCGAAAAAGGGTCTGCTTTAGTACTTGCGCCTTACCTAGTTCTGCTGCAAAATACCAGTATTCGTATTTCTGCTCTGGCGTTAAGGGTAAGGCAAGCTAAAGGCAGTGAAATTACCAGGTACTTTATATTTCGCCACAGCCGGAGTATGTATCGCCACAGCCGGGGTATGCAATTTAATGCATTTTCCTCAGGGGAACAAAAAAAAAAGGTACTTTATATTTTATATAACATTTCCGCCTCCCAACCTATCCGCTAATGGCTTCATCTCTTATTTCGTTCAAGTAATTAAAAAAACCTTGACACAAAACACAATCCAGCTTAACGCAACCTGGCTTGCATTGTTATTTTTATGAAGGGTAGCACGTGGTGGTAGTTGGGAGTATTATATTATAATTTTATTTCGTTATAATTATATATTTTATTATAGTTATATTATATATACAAACTATATTATATTTACAAATTACAAATTAACTTTTTTCCGATTACTTTTTGCGCTTCTCGAAATATTAATAATATATAAATATATAAGCTATTCGAAGTACTAATCCTGCGCAAAAGAAGTCGCGAGCACCAACTAGTGTTACAGATACATATTAAGTAAAATCAAAAGAACAAGAATATTACAAATGAATTAAAAGTAGCTACTAATTTTTAACCACTTATAATTAGATGGGCAGTGTGCTTGTATCGCATTATATAACACAAAAACAGATTAACATATTAATATGTAGTAATATCGGTGGTAGATTGACTGGTAAAAATATCGTATTTCTAAAATTTTATGATAAGAAATATGCAATAGAAATATTATAAAAAAAATATAGATATTAGTGTAACATCTTTAACTCTAATTACATTGTATGAACATACTACATTTAAATTAAGGTGTTCACGTTTAGTGAATTGTTTTTTAAAGAAAACTGCTAGATATAAGATTCTCTCTTAATCCTTCGAATTATCAAGAAACATGAAACACTTGGATTCGTACCTACCTACGGTGCGCCACATCCTATAGACAGATAATTCAAATCCAATGTCTGGGTTCACCCTTAGATCTAACAAATGCAGCAACAACATTTTAAATGTGAATTTTCCACGGAAGGGACGAACATTTTACTAGACGAGACGATCAATCAGACGCTTGCTTCAAATCCAAATTCACTCTCAATGTGGTATTTCTGTTAAATCGAATGATGTTCTTTTGCAGGGATTTCAATGGTTCTTCTTTGTGAAATAAGTAAAATAAAATGAAATTACACATTTTAATCAACTGGACTTTTATCAACCGGATTATTGTCGAATGACTAAACTAATCTCTTTTCTAAAAAAAACTAAAGAAACCAATAAATAACTCATAGTACTTAGAAGTATCTTACAGTACTTAGGAACACAATACATTACTGAGTAATTTAATATCATTAATGTATTTGAAGTTACACAATACTACTTGAATAAAACGTTCATAATATTAGTTACTCACTAAAATTGGTGCCAGTAATAAAACTTTGTATTACTCTTGAAAATAATATTACGAAACTTGTATGAGTCGGAATTATGTTGTGTTGGAAGACTTTAGACCGGATATTCATTATGATTATTACATATAAAACAATCTGATCTATATATTTAAGAAAATCTAATTAACTTTTACGCAATAGGATATACCATCAGTTTGATTATCGGCACCGCTAAGCTGTAATGTGTCGGTAAATTAAAGGTTAGTATATCTAAAAGTGTAAAGTTTAACTGCATTTTTATTATCCTGTCTAGCGTTTTACAGGTGTAATATATGTATATTATATCCTACAGTGAACAGATGCCTTAGGCTAATTTTAATTTCTACGCCAAATTCGTAAAGATTTGAAGTTTCAAATTTTAGACGTTTCGGCGGTGATAAATTACTCATTCAGTGTAATTTTCCTTATTCAGTTTGATTAAGACCATCACTGAAAATATATTTATGTTCCCGCAAATTCTACAATATAAACTGAAGCAAAAGGTTATGTTGACTTCAGTAGGATTTGTCCTAATATTAAGAAACATTGTAGCTGTTGTCATCGTTCTTTCACAGTTGCCTGCACTTTAATAACGTTCACAAGAAATTCTGGTGTAGAGGATATCAGTTTCGCGTTTCAAATAATGTATTCTTAGACTGATCAAACGAATGCTAGCTGAAGGAGTTAAAATATAATCAAGTTTTCTTAAAAGAATCATAGCTTTTTTGAGAATATAATGATTTTTCGACTATTTTACTGAAGGTGGAAGCAAACGCGTACTCGTAAAATATGAAAAGCGAACAACTATAATTAATACTGGAAGTAAAAACAAAATTAATATTATTTATTTTATTTATTTATTTATTAATACTTCATGTACAATTAAAAAAGTGTACAAAGGCGGACTTAATGCCCGAGGCATTTTCTGCCAGTCAACCTTCGGGTGATGCAGAGATACAATGTGGTAGATGTACCAAAAAGATAGAAAACGAGTCAATTTACAAATATTGATACTAATAAATAATAGATTTATAATCCTAATACATAAATACAAACATATTATAATACACTAATATATAATAGCCTAAATCTTATTTGCAAAAATTTATAGGGAAGTTAGTTATTAGGGTATAGGGAAGGACAGTTTCTCACTTCTTGAGGGAGTGAATTCCATAAAAGAATACATTTGACGAAAAAGGAGGAATGAATTATATTAGAGTGGTGGGAAGGACATTTTAGAAGGCCATTTGAGGCAGAACGAAGATTTTTATCTACAAGTTTGTATGTATTACCTACATACAAACTTGTAGATTCATTACTATAATATATTTTACAGTTAAACACAGCTTCACAATAAGCGCTCAAAAAACTGTTGCTGCTACCTTTTAGAAGATAACATTATTTAAAACTATTTAGAACTAGCATATGCTTTCGACACTTGTAGCAATATAAAATTTGCCCTTCTGATCGCTACTATTTCGCTTACTCAAACCATTATTTGCAGACCCACAAAAGTTTGTTCATAAAACGAGTTGAAGACCATTACTTGCAAACAATCTTCCCTACATTGTTGGTAAAATCGTAAAGGGTGTAAATAAATGAGTTACTTTTAAGTTATCTACTTTATAAGTTGGAATTAAATGTTGACTTGGTATAAGCACCTACTTCATGACGGTATCTAGTTATACACAATACTATATACTGCAAGAAAATACAAGTTCTGTAAATAATTATAAAATGATTTCTCAAAAGATATTCATTTGTAAACTATATACCTACTTAACTATATTCATTGCTTATCCACATTTTCGCACTGTCATGGATGGGAGGGGAGTGGCAAAAAAATGCCGACTCCACCTAAGAGGATAAGGCTACCCTTATTCCAGTCTTAAATGGAGAGCCATTAGTAAAGCTCTTTTTCATTACATTATTTTTAATATGTACTTTAATTTTATGATTAGGCAAATGAGGAGATTTATTGGAAACACAAACCTATCTTTGTACCTAGATTAAGACACCACTATTATAATAATATTCAGTTGACCTGTACATAGTCTTGGCACACTTTACGCACACTTTCATTAAATTTCGCTTAATGACCTCTACGGGTTGGATTTACGAGTTTTTTTTTCCTCAGTAGAGGAAGGCTGAGAATCCTCACAAGGAGTACGAAACGTATCCAGGATACAACCGCAACGGCAAGTGTCACGGAGGTTATGTCGGACTCCACGCGACCGGAACGGTCCAGCCACGTGACCTACCGACTAAACAAAGCCTGGCCTAGGTTCTAGAAACCATATAGGCAAATCGTGACGGCGACCGCCCCTCAGGAGAGGGGCGATGCAGCGCAGGCCCATAAAGGGGGCCCAAAGCGCTAGAAGAAGCGCGGGAAGTCAAAGTGACGCCGGCCTTATCATTAGGGAACCTAGTCTTGGCGATGCTGAAGGCTGCCGAACTAAGGGATCATGGAGGAGTTGGCGACGCAGATGCCGCCGGCAGCTCAGACGCTGCCTGCAAGGACAGAAGGTCCGGATTTACGAGTATATAGCGCACGTCTTATAAGGACCGTGTCTTATAAAGACGCGTGATTTTGAGCAACATAATAATATTATTATTAAATATGCAACTGTACATATGATGAAATGAGCCTTTTTTATAATTTAGAGTGTAAATGATAAAAGTATCATCTTAGGATCTCCAAAAATAGAGGTACCTCGGCTTATTTGTTTCGGGGTTCTTATTTTCATCTATTTTTAACTGTAAGCGGGTAATAAACCATTAAGTTAGAAGCATCATTAGTCATCGTTTCGTAAGCTGTCGTGAAAAGATAATTTTTCGTCATTATTTGGGAAGCTGATATTGGCAGATCCGCTTTAATTAATCCCGTTTTTCCGTGTAATTAATTGGACGTCAATTATTTATTTATTTAGTAAAGATTATATCATATCTTTTAAAAAAGATATTATATAATCTTGCGAGCATAATAATTATGAAGAATCGTAAAATTTTGGAGAGATTTTTTTTAATTGATTTAAACTTACCTTTTTTACATATAATTCGTTAGTGAAAAATTTTATAGTCATAATAATTGTGTCAATATTCTATAATAGCTGATTGAGTTAATACTTTTCCTTTAATTGGGATCTTTAAGACCTGCCAAATGGCAGTTAAATCACAAACTACATACAAATTACATACATCATACATGAACAATTAAAGTTAAGCAATGCTGAAATGCACACAAAGTTGACTATGTTAGACCAACAAATGCGAGCCGCAAATCTCGAAATACATTGCGTGCCTGAGAACAAACATGAAAACCTTACGTCAATCGTTCACCAACTGGGTAAGGCCATAAACTGTTTACCAGGTGTATCTGATATTCAGCATTGTTCGCGTGTAGCTAAAATTGACCCTAAGAATACTCGTCCTAGAAACATATTAGTGAAGTTTAGTAACCAGAAACGAAGAGACGATTTTATAAAGTCGGTCATAGTATTTAATAAGAAGAAAAAAAGTGAAGATCGGCTCAATACATCGCATCTGGGCATGGCTGGAGACAAAACAGCTATCTTCGTGTCTGAACATCTTTCACTAGAAAACAAACAATTGCATGCATCAGCACGTATCAGAGCGAAGGAGCTGGGTTACAAGTATGTTTGGGTCCGTAATGGGAAAATATTCATCAGGAAATCGGAAGAGACAAGTCATATTTGTGTGCGTAATTTAGATACGCTTAAAAAAATGTTATAATTTTAGATTAGACGGTAAATTTAAGTTGTGTAATAGGTTAAAACTTTGTATTTATTTTTCTTTTGATAATGGCTGTTATAAGAAGTAAAAAGCAACTATTATCTACTTTTAGGATGGGCTTATTGAATGTCCGATCCATTAACACCGGATGGGATGAATTGAAGGAGTCCATTACATCTAATAATATGGATATCCTTTGTCTAACTGAGACTTGGCTGAAGCATGATTCGAACACCAGACCGCTCGCTATCTCCGGTTACAAATTCCTGCATGCGCCTCGTGGTTCTAGGGGTGGTGGCGTCGGTGCATATATTAGAAGTAGGCTACGTGTTACAGTTCTTCAGCATCCTGTAGCAGAATTGGAACAACAGTGGCTACAATTAAGAGTGAGAAAGCATAGTATTATAATTGGTATAGTTTATCGCCCAGAGAAGGTCAGTCGTAGCACTGCCATGGAATGTTTGGCAAATTCTCTTTCTCTATTTTCCCCACAATGTGATTTCTTGTTTTTGGTGGGTGACCTAAATATCAACTGCCTTACTACCAACGGAGATGTCATGTTGCCGCCTTGCCTTGCTGACCTCGTAGACACATATAAGCTCACCCAAGTAGTTTCGTCACCGACGCGAGTAACGGATAGTTCTGAATCACTTCTTGATGTAATTATGACTCGTAACTCATTGAAACCACGTAACATTTCAGTGAAACATAACGATGATTTAAGCGATCACGGCCTTGTTTTGGCAGATTTCCCCATAGATATGGATAAGTTTAAGCCAAGGTGCATTACATTTAGATCCATTAGTAAAAATCAAAAAGTAATAAATAAAGCTTCTCAGTATACGCCATGGGAATTTGTAAATTTGTATAATGACCTTAATGATATGGTGTCTATGTTTAATATACTTATTCTAGACCTTTATAATACATTTGCTCCAGAACATACACGTAAAATTATTCATCCACCCAGTCCTTGGATGACGGATGCGCTTAGAGAGTTAAGAAAGGAGCGAGACCGTGCCTGTGAAAAGGCAAAAAATAATAAATTAGAATCCGCTAAGAATTATTACCGTAGTCTTCGTAACCATTACAACTTTGCAATAAAGCAAGAAAAACGAGCTTTCTTTAATCATTTTGTGAATAGTGCCCAAAAGAAGCCCCGTACTATGTGGCGGAATTTGAACAATATTATAAAACCCAATCAAACCAACTCAATCCCCATTTATCTTAATAACGCAAATACACTGAACAAACATTTTTTAGAAAGCTTACCTACATTACCTGATAATATCGAGGAAATAAATAAATTTACGTCCTTCAGGCAAACGAATAATGTTTTTGAGTTTGGCACTATATGTAAGTCGGAAGTAGAACGCATAATATATAACATGTCATCTAACTCTCAGGGATGCGATGGTATATCGATGCGCATGATACAGTTAACACTGCCGTACTCCTTGCCTGCGATATTATCGATTGTAAATAAATCCTTACAGGACGGCATTTTTGCAGACGATTGGAAATGCGCATTGATTACACCCATTCCAAAGAAGTCAAAAATTGAATGTGCAGATGATTTAAGACCTATTAGCATACTTCCAGCTCTCTCTAAGATAGTCGAAAAGTGCGTACTAACTCAGATTCGTGAATTTGTTGAGAGTGAAAATATATTGCCAAAATTTCAATCGGGATTTCGCCCTAAGCATAGTACATCTACGGCACTACTGAATATCACAGATGACATACTCTCTGCATCTGATCGCGGTTTGGGCACCATTTTGGTGTTGCTGGATTTCAGCCGTGCGTTCGATTTGGTGAATCTGAGACTGCTGTTGGCCAAGCTTAAGTACTTTGGTTTTGGTAGTACTGCTTGTAACTGGTTCGAGTCGTATTTCAGGGGTCGTTCGCACAAGGTACGATGCGCAAGGGATGACGGCAGTATGGATGTCTCAAGTTCATTACCTATCACAAAGGGTGTAGTTCAAGGCTCAATATTGGGCCCTTTATTATTTGCCATATATACATCTAGTATAACCGAAGTAATTTCTCACTGTCGTTACCACCTTTATGCCGACGACACACAGCTCTATATTCACACATTACCTTCTAAAATAGACGTATCATCGGCATTGACAAAACTGAACAGGGACTTGCAAAGTATTACTGAGTGGTCTGGCAGACATTCATTAATCCTGAATCCAAATAAAAGTGTCCAAATAATATTGGGCACTAAAAATCAAGTAGCATTCATAAAAAATGTAAATATTGATGTAAAAGTAAATAACGTGTCTGTTCCTCGAGAAAATTGTGTTCGTAATTTGGGCCTTTATATGGATGAATGTCTACGGTTTGAAAATCATGTTGGCCGGAAGGTTGGTCAGTGTTTTGGTTCGCTACAGATTCTATATAAGCTGCGTCAATATTTGAGTAGTAGTGTTAAATTACAACTTTGTAACACCCTAGTATTGTCACATCTTCATTACTGCGATGCTGTGTATGGACCTTGTTTGCTAAGAAAGTCTGAAAACCAGATCCAAAGGGTACAGAACGCTTGCATGCGATATTGTTTTAAAATTAAGAAAAGGGATCATATCACTCCACACCTAGTGCACAACAATGTTCTGTGCACGGGCGGGGTCAGAAACATGAAGTACGCTTGCTTAATACATTCCTTATTTAAAACAAACATACCGACATATTTGCGAGAAAAATTAAAATTTGGTGGACGTCGTTCATATCTAAGGGATCGTGGTATTTTCTTGTCTCTGCCATTGTATAGAAATAGTGCTACTAGGGGAAGGTTTGTATTTGCCGCTTCAAAAATATGGAATGATCTCCCCCCTCCCTTACGGGAGGACTGTTCATTATCGGAGGGTAGTTTCAAGCGTAAGTGCAAGCGATGGTTCCTTGAAGAACAATATAAAGCGGCGAGAATATTGTATAATTTATAAATAAATATTATATATTCTAATGTATTAGCTATTATTATGTATCTACCTTTTATTTAATATTGTGCATTGTATAATTCTGATTTGTTTTATATCTTTAGCTATGAGGCTATGGCAGAATATCAGCGACAGTTGTACATTCAGCTGTCATATGCTGAGCCATATGCCTTTTTGTTCCAGAACACCTTTTGTAATTAGTTTTAAGTTTATCTATTGTGATTTGGAGCAAATAAACATTATTATTATTATTATTCATATATTTAATTAATAATCATAAATTAAGTTTTTTACAATATAGATATAATAAAATATAAAATACTATAAAAAACTTAAACCTAGTATGCCGCCGGTAGCGAGGCAAGGCCCAAACAAACCGGTGGTTAGGGCTGCAGACAGAGAAATCTCCGGACAATACGTGCCGTGTCAAGAATCACTGCTTTTTGTATCCGACCCTTGATCCATCCGTCAAGCGAGAGCCTCTTAAGATGTTGATCGAGACTCTTTGCTATCAAGCCATTCGCAGACACAACTATCGGAACAATGATTGTCGAATCAACATCCCACATGGCGGTTACCTCGTATGCCAAGTCAAGGTACTTACTGGCTTTGTCCTTCTCGGCTTTTACGAGGTTCTCGTCATGAGGGATGGTAATATCAACGAGCATTGCACGGCGCTGGGAGCGGTCGACCACCACGATATCAGGTTTATTGCACGCAATAGTCCTATCCGTGATGATAGAGCGATCCCAATAGAGCAACACACGGCCATTTTCAAGAACTGGCGCTGGTGCGTACTTATAGTACGGTGTCTCATGCTCAACAAGGCCGTATTGAAGGGCAAGTTGTTGATGGATGATCCTGGCTACTAGGTTGTGTCTATGCAAATACTCACCGTTTGCAAGATGAGAACAACCAGAGATAATATGCCTAAGTGACTCTCCGGGACGGCGGCATGCCCGACATATGTCGACGGTACCGTCCTTTAGGATATATTTTCTATAGTTGTTCGTCATCATTACTTCGTCCGCAATTGCACAGACAAAACCCTCAGTTTCCCCAAAGAGGTCACCGAAGCGCAGCCAGTTCACCGATGCGGGAAGATCTACATCAGGGCCCATTAAGGCCCGATAAAACCTTCCGTGCAACTCTTTGTCCCTCCATACTTCCCTGCGATTTTCGACGCTAAGCACCGATGGTTTACGCCAGTTCTCAACTGCCATAGAGAGAGGGGTAAATCCCTTGTCAACTGCCACAACGTCACAATGCATCCCACATTCGTTGTTTAGGAAATAGTTCCTGAGGCTGCACACTTCACGGTTATGGAGATTTTTGGCATTTAGAAAGCCTCTACCACCACACTTCCGTGGAATGTACAGTCTCATAACAGACGAACGTGGGTGTAACATGCGATTTTTTGTGAGTAGTTGACGGACTCTCCTATCCAAGGTGTCCAGCTCAGTCTGAGTCCATCTCAGTATGCCAAAGGAGTATATCAATAAAGGCATCACCCAACCATTGAAGGCACGCACCTTATTGCCACCAGACAAAAGACTATGAAGTACCTTTGTTAAGCGGCAAAAGAAACGTGTCTTCACCGATTCCTTGACATCCTTCACTGATATACCCAAAGACTCTGACATACCGAGATACTTGTACGTTTCGGCCTCAGACAAAGATCTGAGTGTCATTGTCTCTGAAAGTTGTAGATTTGTTGAATTTACAACTTTTCCCTGCCGTACATGCAAGACCGCACATTTGTCTACACCGAACTCCATCCCTATAGAGTTACTGAAAATCTGCGTAATTTTCAATAACTCCACAACGTCTTGGTGTTTCGGTGCAAACAACTTGAGATCATCCATGTACAGCAGATGACTAATGACCTCGCCCTGTCTACGTAGCCGATAGCCTAGACCTGAATCCTTCAGCAGAGTGCTGAGAGGATTCAGTGCTAAGCAAAACCACAAGGGACTCAAACTGTCACCCTGAAAAATGCCTCTCTCTATTTTGATCAAGTCTTGCGAATCAGAGGAACCGTCACCACTACATGGTTGACGAAGGACTGTGCTCCACTGTCGCATGCAGTTGCTTAGAAAGGATTTCAGAGTTGTATTGATTTTATACAATTCTAAAATCCTCTCCAGCCATGAATGCGGCACTGAATCATAGGCCTTCTTATAATCAATCCACGCAGCTGATAGAGATCCCTTGTTCCGCCGAACTTGTTGGCTAATGGCCATGTCTATAAGGAGGAGCTCTTTTGTACCACGGGACCCAGCCTTACATCCATTCTGAGTTGGGGCCAAAATATTATTTGATTCAATATGTGCATAGATTTTCTTGGTCAGAATGGAAGTAAGGAGCTTGTAGATCGTGGGCAAGCACGTAATGGGTCTATAGTTCTTGGGATCCATGGTACCTCCCGATTTGTAGAGCAAGAAGGTAATACCGGTGGTCATAAAAGTGGGAAGGGAACACTGTTCCAAGGCTGTTTGAAATTGTGTAGCCAAAAGAGCATGAGAACATCTAAACCACTTAATCCAGAAGTTGTGCAATCCGTCAGGCCCAGGACATTTCCAGTTCTGTGCCGAACGGATGGCACAATTAATGTCTATAGGGTCTATAGTAATAGGCCCCATTGGTTCGATGGACTCGCATTCTCGTTTGACTACACGCATCCAATCACCTTCCACATGGTTGATAGGCAGCGACCAGATGCCACGCCAGAAGCTACTCATGGTATTAGCAGCAGGCCGTCGCTCATCGACCACGTGGTGGTCAGTTCCCTCCCATTTTCTGTACACCTTCTTTTGATCGCTTTGGAAAAGACGATTCTGAAAGTATCTGTCCACACGTACTCTGTAGCGACGAATTCGGTTTGCCCATGCACAGACTTTCTGCTTCAGATAGTCAATACGTTCTGTGACATTCGCCATATAGTCTGTTGGTCGGATACCAGTTCCGGCGAAGGCCTGTGCCACATAACGCATGACCCGGGGTCTGGTATTACCTCGGCTGAAGCAGATAAGTTTGCCAATGAGAGCCCTGAATGAGTTGACACGCTTTTCTATTCTCACTTGCCATGCCGGGACCGCAGGTCGAGGTGCTCGATCAGAGTCCGGGAACTTTACTCGAGCAACGCGGCATGCAGCAAGAGCACCGCAGTACAGGATAGAATGCGTGTCAACTAAATTTTCGCTTGTCCGCAAATACGGAGCTAACAAAACATTCAGAGCTCCCACTAGCCCCAGATTACGTCTGTGTGTTGGCAAACGTGGTATCCGCGGCCTAGAGTTTAATGCGTACCGATACTCACGAATCATATTTTCCAAAGCGTCCTCCAGTTGCTCTTTCACTTGGTTACTTACAATCATACTAACGTCACCTCCCTCATCGACTTCGTAAACAACCCGTGCCATCGTTGTCGCATCCGGTGACGGCATTGGAGCCGATATTGAGGCGACAGGTGCAACAGGTGGATCTCGTGTCAAGGAAGGCGCGACGGTAGTAGGAAGCGTCTCCAAGCGAAGCCGATCAAGTATCGATTGATCCACAACTTGCATCGTTGTATCGCTCGCACTTGATCTGATAGTCGTTGGGCCGATACGGTGACGGTCGGCTCAAGGCTCTGAAACAAAATCAGCATTTTCGCACGGTAAGCAGTCAATGAGGTACCTCTCTCTGTAGCTCCATAATAGGCGCGCATGCAGTTCTCATTTATTGCTTGAGTCCATCGCATGCGACGCACTACACCACCGGTAGCGGGGGCCTGCTGCGAGGCTGCTTGCCTCGGAGGACCCAAGCGTGCCGGCAGCGGGGGACGTCCTCGTCGCGCAGGTGGTCGTGGCGGCGGCGTCCGGGGTCCACTCACGTCGTCCGAAGAGCTGCTAACTTCCGATGTGTTCTTCAGAGGTGTTATTTGAGACGACGGAGGGATGGGCGCAGGTGGAGGTGGTGCGTTTTGTTCCGCTTTGGCTGATTTTGATCTTGTAATCATATGTATTTATGTGTATTTATTAATAATTTGTCCGCATTATATGTTTCACTATTGTTTACTTGTATTGACAGGCGGTGTCAAATCCGAACTGTCCATGGTTATTAGTCTATTTTTCTTTTCAACAATTTTCATAATTTTGATGATGAATAATATTTCAAACACTTGTACCGAATAATATTACAACAATTTGATTTTACAATTTTGCAATTTTGATATTATATGGTAGGCATATCTGTAAAAATTTAATATTTTAATTACAAGATTCAAAATGACGACCGATCGTGACAGCGGTTTTTTTTTTTTTTTTTTTTTTTTTTTATTATTATATTATTATTATAATTATAATTATAATTATAATTTTATTATTATTATTATTATTATTACATACATATACTCATGCCTCTTTTCCTTGGGGGGGGGACCACGTTTTCCAAGTGGCAATTTTCCATCGTCAGTGGGTAGCGATTCTGGCGACAGATTGGATAACGGCAAAGTCACACAACATTAACTATAATAATAACGAAATCGCAATAAGGAACCTTAGACTTGGCACGACTTTGTTATATTTCATTACTTTTTAGAGATAAACTAGCAGCGTTATCGAGAATGTTTTTGGTGGGATTCATATTTACACTATAAATCTTTCACTAGTAGTAAGTCACTACATCTGCTTTCAAATCCCATATTTCCGTTATAACACTATTTCGCAATTCAACCTCTATTGATTCTCTAGTCATTCTCCCTTGAAAGCTCTCATTTTCACTGCATTATTTTTGGTTTTATCCTTCTTTTGCCACACCCAGTTTTCACTCCTATACATAAAAGCGTAAGGACCAGCATGCCTTCATACACAGCCAGACGCGCCTTTTATGACAAGTCTGACTATGAAGCCATTTGTAGCTCCATTCCAAACCAGCGCCTGTGTGCGGTCCATTTATCTTAACCCAGGCTCTAGAATTTTGTACAGTTGTATAGTGTTTTTAGTGCCTACATCAGGTGCTGAACTCCATAATTTCTCCCTATTCACTTTATCGTAGGACTTTTCCAAACCCACTACAATGCAATAGACTTTTTAGTTTCTTGCCAAACATTATTCGACTATGCATCGTAAACAAATGACTTGATCAATACATCCTCTTCCATTCCTAAAACCGTCTTGTACATGCCAAATTGTGTTATCAGTTCATCTATCACTTTAAATCAGAATATTTGCATACAATTTACTCACAATGCTGAGTAGACAAATGTCGCAGTAATTTCTACACTGTATGGCAAAATCACGGACTTGCACCAGTCCCCCGGTACTTGACCTTTTTTCCAACACAGGTTGAATAAATGGTACGGAAGAGTTGCTATGTACCCCAGTCCAGCCTTCAGCATTTCAGCAGTGTCATACCCTGCCCTTAAAATATCTTATCTTTGTACCACCTTTTTTTTTGTTCCGCTGAGTAAAATACATTGAATTGCATACCTAGAGAATCGGTTGTTATGTGCTCTCCTCCCCAGAAGGGGAAGGCCTACCCACTAAAAACCTCAGCGATCTCTCTCACTACCCCTGGGCGCGAGCGCGTTACCCCGAAGTAGGGCTCTGACGAGGTCATGGGAACCCTTGCGGACACTACCACGATCCCGCCGGCGTATGGCGACAAGCGCTCACTAAAATAATAAATATATAACAATATTTTCTAAGAGATCTTTAAAAAATGGGTTAATTAAATGTTCAAATATTTAGGAAAAATATAACATCGGTACCCGTCTATAATCATTAACATTCCATTTTCAGCAAATTTTTCAACATTATACAGATGTAAACAAACAACAGCCTAAATAATCACGACATCGACATCGTTAGTGACTCTAAGGAAATATTACAGAGAAAATGCAATGAATTACTCGCCTTGCTAAGTAATTGTTATTATTGTATTATTTTTTTTGAAAACGCCTAATATTATTTGTTTGTTCTTCTGTAACTAGTGTTATGTATACCGCGACTGTTGAATGTTGAAGAATATTATGAAAAAAAAAACATACAAAACAAAGGTAAAAGATATAGTCTATATCTTTTATCTTTATTTTGTATGTTTTTGTCAAGTCACACTGGCCCGGTGGTGATTAGACGATTTTTTTTTATTATAACTAACAATTAATTGGCGCACGGGCGCGGCATAATAATATTATACATATGCATATTTATATAATGAAATAAAAACGTTGATAGCCAGGAATCACTTAACTGAATTAGATCGTCATTTAAGCGTGCATTATTATGCAAATGTTTCGGCTGCACGTGTACTGCGACGCCGTACCTCCGGGACTGATAGAGGGTTCCTTTAATAATTCTTCTTGATTAATCCTTTTATACATTGTTATCCAGTTTCAAATTCAAATTCAAAATCATTTATTCAGTCTGGGCTGTTACAAGCACTTGTGAATGTCGAAAAGCTACGCCATCGGTTCGCAAATCTACGGCGGGAGACCTTGTACTGAGAAGAACCGGCAAGAAACTCAGCAAGGGCTGTTTTTTTTCCCTGTATTAAATAGATACAGAGTCGTCAATTTGGAAAATGACTTCAATATTGATAATTCATGAAGTCACTTTCCATTACATAGTATAATTAATAAAAAAATATTTAGTAAACATGCCTATATTAGGAATGCCGTGTCATACAGTTTTAAAAGAATATATTAAAGTTAAATTAAAATTATAATAAATACGAGTAGTACCCAGTATAGCAAAGAGCAGACTCATCTCCGCTGGCAGCACCCGTTCACGAGCATGACGCATGAACCAGCCATCGCTTCGCTCAACCATGTTTTAGGGAACGTAACGACCCGCCTCACACGACACTGCCGAAGAGATTTTAATGAGAGTATGACTACCCTTAAGCCACAGAAGGATACAAATTACCAAAAACAGGTACCCGTGTAAATTAGCACAACTAAAAAAAAAAAAAATCAACCGCAGGACACGCGCATACAATCATTTAAAAACTAGCAATAATGTATTATACAAGTAACAAAAGGTTATTATAATAGGTACAGTTAAATATACATGTTATTATGTTACAGTACACAGTTACCTAAGAATTTATTAACAATTTGTTTATTTCAACGAGCGAGGTTTTTTTTAGTCCCAGACACTTCGATCATCCAAGTAATCCTGGACTCGATAATATCCTTTGCTCATCAAAGTTTTTTTTACTCGAGTTTTAAGTTTATTAAAAGGTAGATTAACAATACTGTGTGGTAACTTGTTATAAAAAGTTATACATTTCCCCAAGAATGAGTTTTGTGTTTTACGTAATCTAAAATTTGGAACAGCAAGCTTATTTTTATTTCTTGTATTTAATTTATGAACATCGCTATTCTTAATGAAATTATTGTAATATTTGTGTACATAGATTATATTTTCATAGATGTACTGCCCCGCCAATGTTAAAATGTTAATTTCTTTAAACTTATCCCTAAGGGAATCCCTTGGTCTTAAATTATATATAGCTCTAATTGCTCTTTTCTGTAGTATAAAAATACTTTCAATGGTGGCAGCTGATCCCCATAACAAAATGCCATAAGACATTACACTATGAAAATAACTAAAGTAAACTAACCTTGCTGTTTCAACATCAGCTAGAAGCCTTATTTTTTTAACAGCATACGCAGCTGAGCTAAGTCTGCTTGACAGAGCATCAATATGGGTATACCATTGTAATCTGGAATCTAAGTGTATGCCTAAAAACTTAGTACTCTCAACAAGAGATACCACTTCACCATTAATATTTAAGGGTGTATTAACCTGCCTTACATTTGGTATAGAAAACTTAACAAATTTGGTTTTTCTCGAATTTAATGAAAGATTATTTAATGTAAACCATTGTAGAACTTTTGATAGAGCACTATTTACCTCGTCCGAACAATTGCTGCCTCTGTCAACTTTAAAAACAAGAGAAGTATCATCGGCAAATAGCACTGTTTCACATAAAGTGCTTGTATAGTAAGGAAGGTCGTTAATATATATTAAAAATAGTAAAGGACCTAATATTGATCCCTGAGGCACGCCCATAACTAGTGAAGTTCCAGCAGATTCAGTTTTATTAATAACAACTTTTTGTATTCGATCCGACAAGTATGACTTAATAAGGCCGAGTGACTTGATAGAGACACCATAATGCCCTAATTTCCTCATTAATGTGTCGTGACTTACGCAATCAAATGCTTTAGAAAGGTCACAGAAAATACCTATTGCGTCTTGTCTGCCCTCCCAAGCATCAAAAATGTGTTTTAAAAGTGAAATTCCAGCGTCTGTAGTGGATTTACCCTTGGTAAAACCATATTGGTTGCAATGAAATAACTTGTTAAGGGTAAAATAAGATGATAACTGATTATAAATAATCTTTTCAAAGATTTTGCTCAAGGCTGGTAATATAGAAATGGGTCTAAAATTAGTAGGGTCACTCTTATCGCCAGACTTGTAAAGTGGAATTAATTTACTATTTTTCATAAGATTTGGAAAGACCCCTTCATCAATGCATTTATTGAAAATTAGGGCTAGGTGAGGCGCAATTTCAGAGATAATTGGTTTAATAATATTAGTTGAGATACCCCACAGATCCTCTGTTTTCTTATTATTAAGTGATTTAAAAGTTTTGAGGATAAATTCAGCATCAATATGTCTAAAATGAAAAGATTCCTTAATCTTGTTTACATTTGATTCAAGGAGGGCGACCGCACCGTTTGAACATGATCCGAGGCTACAAGTAGTATCTATAGGTATTTGGTGGAAAAACCTTTCAAATTCGGAGGCTACTTCGTTATCAGATTGAATTAACTTATCCTTAACCTTTAGCGAATAAGTATGTTCGTTTTGTTTTATTTTCCCTGTTTCATGGTAGGCATGGCGATCTGAAATCGATTAATCGAGAATCGATTTTTTGGGCCACCAAGATCGATTTTTTAAATCGATATGTAGTACTGAATCGATTCGGTGAATCGATATTTCACCCTTGAAAATCGACATTCGATTTTTTTTGTATAAACCATAAAACTATTTACAATTAATTGAATGTATCCGTATTATAAGAGTGCTGCCGGTTAAAGAATTAATTATTCAAAAACTCGCGAGATGGCTGTATGTTTAGATTCCTTCGCATCTCGTGAATAAAAAAAGTTACGTGAATAAAAAACAAAAAGTCAAAGACTCCAGTGCGTTCCAAATCGCGCCAAAAGCGCGCTAATGTAGAACAGCGCTAAATGTAGAAAATAAATGTCTTATTTTATACTTTATCTGTTTGTTTGACATGGTTATGAAAATATTTTTTACTAGCTTTCTGCCCGCGGCTTCGCCGCGTGGATTTCGGGATTGGGTGTATAGAGGGTTAAGGGTCATAGCTTTTGCCCACGGCTACATATACGCGGAAGTCGGTTTATGGTGCGAAGATTTTATCGCGCTTCCCGTGGGACTATCCGTTTTTCCGAGATAAAAAATGCCGCAAAACTCCTCAAGAATCACTCTATCTATTGATGAAAACCGCATAAAAATCTGTGCAGTAGTTTTTGAGCGAAGCCTTTATTGCCGCATCCCGTGGGATCTGTCGATTTTTCCGGGATAAAAAGTAGCCTATGTTACTCGGGGAGAATGTAGCTTTCCAAAGGTGAAAGAATTTTTGAAATCGGTCCAGTAGTTTAAGCGTGAAGAGGTAACAAACAAACAAACAAACAAACACACTTTCGCATTTATAATATTAGTTGGGATTATCGAATTACCTGATTTTACTGATAAGAGATCGTTAAATTATAATATTGTACCTTGTTTTTAATAAAATCTATTTAACTACTATTATAAAGGCGAAAGTTTGTAAGTATGGATGTTTGTTACTCTTTCACGTAAAAACTACTGAATGGATTTGAATGAAACTTTACCACAATATAGCTTATACATCAGAATAACACACAGGCTACAATTTTTGAGTTTTTTTTTTCTAGACGGGACGAACCTGAAGTCCACGCGAACGAAGTCGCGGGCAAAAGCTAGTATTACAATATAAACAAAAACTTGAAAAAAAAAAGATCGATTTATCGGAAATCGATCTTATAACCTCGATTTTTTGTGAATCGATTCTTTAGGTCACGATTCGAATCGATCTAAAAATCGATCTTTTTCGAAAAGAATCGCCATCCCTGTTTCATGGTTTATTACTTTCACATCCCGTTACACATTACGTTTGTATCCCATACGTGTGTTACTTTTGGGCTACCCTCGACTTTCTATACGCTTCGACTTTAATATGGCCTCGCAAGGGTCGTCACTGTACCTAGCTTAGCTACCGTACATAAAAGAAAATTAATTTATTTGAGACTTCCTCGAGGGAACTTGACAGTTTTCCTGCCACGTGTAGCTGCTGCTGCAACGGAGAAACAAATGTACACTTATTTTCTTGGTTTCTCTAACTTTGTTGTGAAATATTTTAGTACGGTGAATGGCTTCTTGACTGCACTACAGCCGTGGTCACAGTACCTTACTAATATGGGCGAATGGATTGATGCTGTGTGTCGTCTGTGCCAAAAAACCCTTCTTCAGGTTTCTTACAAGCTTTTAGAACGGTTAGATGCGGTTTGCATTTAGCTACTACGGGATTCCACCATAGTAATAATCTATAACCACTAGGTTGAAATTTTTAGTTTTGCTTAATTAAAACAATTTCACGAATTCAATTCTATTAAATTGTGCCGATCCATGACATTTGCAATAAATTCCTTGTGAAAGTTTAAAATGATACTGTTTATCTTTGGCATAGCTTCTATTCTAGTACTTTAAGTAGTTTTCTTTCACATTTATTATAGCAACATATTTCTTTTCATATTTATAATGTTTTATTTTTATACAACATAAATGCCCTGACTTTTATCTGAGGCAATAAAACTGTCCTACGTTTTAAAAACTGTTGACGAAAAATAAGCATACTTTTCTGCATATTGCATAATCATGTTTCCAATTTCAATATACCTCTTCAGTCGGATAGGATCACGTACAAAACTTGCGAACCCTGCACTGAGGAAAAATATAGCTAACAAAGCCACAATAAAAACGTTGTCAATATTTTTTTGTATTTGCATCAAAATACATAGGTAAAGAATATAAATTAATTTATCTATGGCCACAAAGTTTTTATTGTCAAACTTTTATGAATCTGTGGACAATACGTTATTTGTCATTTTATTTAAGTTATAGTATTATTAACACTGTCGCAACTTTACGTTGTCAACGATTTCCATATTTTGTCGATCTATCAAAATTTAAAATTGTTTGATTCACAAAAGAAAATAATAGCAAAGTGCCTTTTGTGCTGAGATACATTTTTAATTATTAACTTTGGCGTATTGACAAAGTAAGTGGCATGAATTGGCGGCGGGGGAGCTAATGATTTAACGAACTTTGTCAGTTGATCGAAGTTTTATTTTGATTTTGTTTCATTTGCCTGTGATCGTTGAGCGCGTGTGAATATATCATTTCGTTTTAGCGGTTTAAACACCTGACAGGATTACAATAAATTGCTATAATTCCTTTGGTGGACCAAATCAGTATACCGGTACCGGTTACGTGCTACGAATCAAAAATCACATAGGTTTTTAACCACTTTGAGAACTATTTTAATGAGTGACAATTGCGAGATATTCAATATGGACGACGAGGCTCTAAGGGTATTTTTAATAAATGCCGGACTTAGTCATCTGACAAATAAAATGTTGGGTAAGTACCACCCTTGTTATCCTGTTACCCATAAGGTTTGCTTACCTCAGCGGTCCTAACCCTAAATTATTTGCTAAATATGTGCTCTGAGCAAACTTTCCAACCTGAGCAAAGAAACTTACGTTAAAAGGTAGATTTGTAACCTTCTGCAACTACTTTTCAAAATCAGTCAAAATGTATAATCAAGTGCAGGTCTAGTACCTGCACTTGATTGCAACTGCAAATTTAGGGGGTAAATGTAGGGGGGAACTTAACAATGTTTTTGTTGTTAAATTGACAACAAAAACTTGTACCCGGAACAAAGTTCACATTGTTAATAAAAATTGTATTTGTAACAACGTTTAACATTGCTAATAAATGTTGTTATAATCACAATAAACATCTGACAATAAAAACTTTGTATCTATATCAATTTGCCTTAAACGGTTGTGTGGGGTTAAAGTTTTTTTGATACAATGACAATAATTTTCTCTCAGTGTGTACCAGTTATTTAGAGTAAGGCGTACATAATTTATAATCGAAATGGCAGCGTGCGATGATCAATCGAATTTTACCTAAGCCTGTTTTCGAACTAATAATATATAAAAATAATCATAATCAATATGGGTCAAATAATTGCCAATTATATTTTACTAGCTTTCTGCCGCGGCTTCGCCCGCGTGCATTTCGGCGGTAAGGGTCATAGCTTTTGCCCACGGCTACATATGCGCGGAAGTCGGTTTATGGCGTGAAGGTTTTATCGCGCTTCCCGTGGGACTATGCGTTTTTCCGAGATAAAGAATACCGCAAAACCTTGCTCAAGAATCACTCTATCAATTGATGAAAACCGCATCAAAACTGTGCAGTAGTTTTTGAGCGAAGCCTTTATTGCGCATCTCGTGGGATCTGTCGATTTTTCCGGGATAAAAAGTAGCCTATTATAAAATCCGGACTTTTATCTTTACGTCTGCAATATTTCAAAGCAATCGGTTCAGTAGTTACGGCGTGAAAGCGGAATAAACAAACAAACAAACTGACTTTCCGATTTATAATATTAATATTATAAATATATAGACTAATACTTTTTTATCGAAAGTTTCAAAAGATAATTAAAGTTCTGCGTTTCCGTTGGGGAGGCGTACTCGTGGATGTTTACCCAATTAAATCTAGTCAGGAGTCAGGTTGTTGGGGTACTAAGCCTACTACTTCTACCTAGACTCTAGTAGGTGCTCCAAAGTGAAAAGTGGCAAGTTAATCAATGTTACTGAGGCTGTAGCTAAAATAACACACATTGGCCATCGTCTTATTAAAACGAAATGTATAATGGGTGATACAGCAATTTGGAATCATTTTCATGCATTGGCCTTAGATATCGAAACCATTACAATAACAAATCAAACAGAAGTTATACATTGTACACAACCTATAACGTAAATATTGGTGTGTATACAATGTGTATACAATATATATATATATATATATATATATATATATATATATATATATATATATATATATAGTGGCTGCCACTTATATAGTATTGGATTACATGCTAATTAATATTACTATTTATTCTTACTGGTTAGTTGATAGGTATAGAAATTATTTAATTGATGATATTCCTTATTTTTTGCTGAAAAACTACGTTTCTTGTAAAAGTGTATCTTTCAACAATTGTTGGTGATAAAATTGTATAGTCTCTGTCCCGTGCATTGATTCAGCAAGAAAGAAAAGGTATGACTCGTTTTATTGGGTGTTAACATGTAATAGGAGAGCTTAAGGTAAGATTCGTTAAGAATTAAAAAGCCTACCAAATAAATTAATCGTTCGTATTCGTTAGTGCGTTATTGCGGTCAGAAAATATAAGGCGTTATCTTAGGGTTACATAGCAGAGATGAGAGATAAGGTCACCTTTTATACAAATAGTTTTAAGGTTTTGATTTTGGTCGATGTAAAATGAAGTTATATCCTATTCCAGTTCATTCTATTCTATTCAATGCTACTCTATTCTATTCAATTCTAAAACCAATTGCCCTGATAGGATAGCTCTCCGCAGTCGGGGTATGCAATTCAATGCATTTTCCTCAGCGTAACAAAAAAAAAAAAAGGTGGGGACGTATATAAACTGTGATGATGAATGTAAGTACAGTCAGGCTTGTGACATATTACATCATCAGCCTGTGACATTTAATATATGTATGTCTATACATACATATACTAAACATATTATAAAATATTTATTGATTTAAATAATAATCATGTATGCTCGTATTCGTTACACAAACATCTGCACTTAGCGGAACTCAAACCTGTAACCTAAGGAATAGCGAACCTTGAAACCGGCTTACAAGTCACCCGGCGACAGAGATAAACATTACAAATATTCTTGATTTTTTTACAAGTAGTGTACAATTTCATATTATACATAACATTACATATATTTGCTTCAGTTATTTTGTACCAAATATATTACAGTAATGTAACAAATTCCCAAATGTCCGGATAATCGCCATTTGGTTATGAACATTGTCAAAGGTTAAGTTATTGCCAGTAGATCTATATATTACTTATGCTTCGTAGACTTTTGCCGGCCGTTCGTTTCGCGTCGTTGGATTTTGTATGAATATAAATCGTGTTTCTTATTTTTCCTCTGACCTAATAAATCCCTTGGATATCTATAAATTAATATTACAACTAACTTATATTTCCTTGTGTATAAAAGTGGAAAGACGTAATCTCTGCCTACCCCTGTGGGAAAAAGGCGTGAGTGTATGTATGTATGTATGTATAAAATACATAGAATATTCTTTATACAACAAATCTGACAGCTTAATATTATTCAGAACAAGAAATTTAGTGAAAATAAACCAATATTTATAGGTTAAATTTATAGTATTTTTGGCTGCATCCAATCATTCTGTAAACTTTCTAGTTTTCTTTTACTTGTTCTTATGCATGTACAAGTTTTAATGTTCTATTTATTATACATCAATTTATTTTAACGTTAATAAGTATGAGTAAAAGTCAAGAAAGCTGAACATTGCATTCGATTATGAATAACTTATTATATTCCTGATGGCTTGTAATAGTAGACCTTTATCTTACTGAGTTAGCTAACCTATAAATCATGTTTCTGAATATTGTAAGTACATGGCATTTTTATGTTAATTTCCATTCATCCTGACGGATTAATAGAGGTATTAATCCGTCAGGTTGATTGGATGTTAACATAAAAAATGTAATGTGTAGGGGGCTACATCTATGTTTATTTATTTCTTTATATATACTATTTTACAGGTATAACCCACTTATAAACTATTTTTACAGGTATAACCGAATGCAATAGCGAAGTCAATCAAATTATCAAATCTTACCTTTATAACTTATTATACAGGATTACTGGTAAGTCGACCCACATCCGTTGTGAGGTGATAATTTTGGTCAAAACAAACAATTTTCAACCCATATTGCCTTATCCAAAAGTTACCCGTTTTCAAGATATTTGATATTTTAGATTTTTTTTACTAAAGGTCACTGATGCTTCGGTTATGGCTATTTCTTTTTATTTCCAGCCTTTAGGCTAGAATTTTTTATTGATTTTATATTTCAGAATAAACTATTAATAAAATAAAACTATCAAAGTTTTACAAGATAACGGTTGGTACGACCCCAGAACTAAAATTTACATTGCTTTTTTCCTAAAACCTCTAACTTCAGCTCTATCTCTCTTAAAAAAAATTACTAGTAGCTATTCCTGCAAGTTGTACTAAAAACATCACTGTTTATTATGCTACACAAAACAGTTAGGTAAAATGTTTATAATTCTTAGAAAAATGGTGACAAACAGATAAGCGGGAGGTGATTACGTTGCGCTTAACACAATAGGATTCCCTTTGTTATTACCGCCGCACTAATTGCGGTTTGACATAAAGGATGTTGAAGGTAATGTTATTGTTTACAACTTATGGTTCTTTGTTACTGTTGATTCAAAGAATTAAAGAGATAAGCAACCTGCTTAACTATAGGGTAAGAGTCAAGGGTCAAGTTTAGTATGCTTCCGTCATTCGTGTCGTGAATATCATTAATACCCTGCAATCATCACCTGTTAAATTGTAACTTCGCTTGTTTAACGGACTGATTATTCTCTTACTTGTGACCCTGCTGTGTCTGGACTTCCGTATTATTCTCTAACTCATTTGACCCGGCTTACCCAATTTGGACTTCGATTTCTCATGTGAATTGGATGTGAATGGGACGGGACGGGATGGAAACGTCGAGGAGGGTCGAATGCGGCGTTCCGCAGGGGTCGGTGTTGGGACCCCTGCTATGGAACCTCGCATACGACGCGGTCCTTCGACACTCTCGTCGTGACGATTGGGGGCCGACTTCGGGCCGGTGCTCAGGCTTGCCGAGCTTGGGGTGGCATGTGTCGTGCGGGCGATCCGCCAGCTGGGTTTAGAAATAGCGCCTCACAAAACCGAGGCGCTATGGTTCCACGGCCTTCCGAGGTGCCGGGAACCACCCAGCTGCCGGATCCGGTGGGTGACGCGGTGGTCCCGGTGGGGCCGTACATCAAGTACCTGGGCCTCACCCTGGACCGCCGCAGGAGCTTCGAAGAGCATTTCGTGCGGTTGGTCCCCCGAGTCAAAAGGGTGGCGGGCGCATTGCATCGCCTGCTGCCCAATCTCGGGGGACCGAGGGATGGAGTTCGCCGCCTGTACGAGGGCGTCGTGCGATCCGTGGCCATGTATGGGGCTCC
This sequence comes from Scirpophaga incertulas, assembly GCA_036419045.1. Taxonomy (NCBI): domain Eukaryota; kingdom Metazoa; phylum Arthropoda; class Insecta; order Lepidoptera; family Crambidae; genus Scirpophaga; species Scirpophaga incertulas. Next base: position 8,623,938 of record CM071644.1, read on the forward strand.
CGTGTGGTCGCAAGAATTTCGAGATTTTAATTTTTTTTTGTTTTGCTTCATACAAAAATAACTTTGGAAATTAATAACTCCGAAGATACTAAGTTATCTGAAAGTCCGTCATAGTAATAGTTTCTTATAATCGATAGACAAATCCAACACAATAATAAAATTAAAAAAAATGAAACTTTTTTTTTGAAGGCTATGTCATTTTGTATTGTTATTGTTGATAAATATTGTTTGAGTACATACATTAAAATTTTTCTGCTTGAAACGAAATCTAATTAAGAATTTGTTTTTAATGACAACACTGAATTCGAGTGATTCAAAAATCTATAGAATTGTAAGCAGTAGAAAATAATTTCGCGCACGATTTGTATTCGTATACGAATTCCAAATTCACGTCTAGTGATTCAAAAATACGTCTCCTGGACAAAAAGTAACAACAACAAAAAGTAGCTACGTATTGTCTACGTCTGTGATGGGCAACTCGTGTCGCGCGTAGATCGTTCTATCTACGTGCTACACGATTTCGTCTACGCGTTTTTTATTTTATCGAGTAATCGTATGTTAATATATTTAGAGATCAAAAACTAATATATTAAAGTAAAAAAGATGGACCTATATATAAATGATTACTACACTACTTTGATCAACCTGTGTCTTTGATCTGCTCATTTTGCTGTGTGTCATCAGCAACGCTTAATTTCTGTACCTATATATAAATAGAACTTGACAGCAAATTACCTAATTTGTTTAAAAGTGAATGAACTCAGAAACTTACTCGACTTTCTTCGGAGTAGATGATCGATATTCCCAAATTAAATTTGTCTTTGAGCTAAAGTGAGAAGTGGAAGTTAAAAATATAAGTACTATAATAATTATATTGTGATAAACTTGGCTATTTAATCTTTTGTGATACACGTTTTATTACAATAGATGCTTTGATAAGCAAATTAACGCGTTATATATTTAAGATATAATCAGGCTCTTCTCCACAGGAGAGAATCAATAATGTGTAATAAAATATTTCAATCATATAAATATAAGTACAATATGCGAAACACATACTTTTAATTATTAAAGCACTAGGAAACCGAATATTCGAGTGACCTTGTTGCTTCTCAGGTCATCACCTGTTCTCACCTGAGAAGCAACAAGGTCACGCGAATATTCAGTGTTATTTTGCTCTTCATCACGGACTCGAATCTAACCCTACAATTACAATACTACTACTACAATTAATGACTTTAGTGTTGAGGACTGCGGTACTCGTAGATGGGTCAAGAATAAGTCATAAATAATAATTTTCCGAACGCTACCCAACTGAGCTAGATTCGTCGATTTGCCTGTATATGGAAGTTGGATCTACCTATTTGTCCCAGGTAAATATACTCGTATTGGAATGTAAAGCCTTTAATTTTAATAAGAGTGGGTGCTACATGGGAATTCGAGTTCATTTTAAGATTCACTTGTTGGGAAACTCTGCTAAGGTCTTCGAGCATTGTGGTCAAATCTACGATGGTCTCAGCCATGTGTATGATATGGTCAGCAAAACGAAGGTGCGACAGCTTCTTGCCGTTGATATTGATGTCCAGTCCCCTCCAGTCCAAAAGGGTAACTACATCCTCTAGCGCAGATGACAACAGAAGAACCAGAGTCACAGATACAACCCGAAAAATTGCGAATCTAATTGATAATGGGTCCTACATTGCTTGCAGAATTGATGGGCGGTGATGTGGAAAGGTTCTCGAGTGGCAGTTAGATGTTCGATATCTCAGCGTTGGCAGGTCTCCTACAAGAAAAGTGCTGGATGCTAACAGTTCAGGACAGACTGATTTGGAGATCCTTGGGAGAGGCTTATTGATTTTTTTATTGTAAGGAAACTCCTTTAATGTATTTAAGATGCTGGTTTCCCGCTTGTAACACTGAGTTGTGATTTCGTAAAATTCGTATGTGCTACCAGTGGTGGTGGTCTAGATCTATATCCGACAGCTGTTGCGTCTTGGCTGATATGATGGTGTTGAAAAAAAGCGACTACCGTGCGCGAGTAGATTTCTTGGAAAACTCATCTTACGAAGCTGGAAAGTCTACAAAGAATGACAATGCATAATATTGCATACTAGTTACGGAATATTTAGAAAACTGTAATTTAATTTTAATAAACAGCAACCTATCGTACAAAACTTTACTTTATAATCCAGGTCAATGTTGTCCTGTAATAAATAACACCGTGATATATAAAAACAGTGTTGTTTTCGTGAAAAGTTAATCCATAAAACAGGTCGACGGGCACAACATCTGGTGACAAAACTAGACCATGTGTAATGTTATGCATTAAGTTATTACTGATATGTTTCTCTGTTCACTGACGCGAAATAGGGGGATTGTACGGTTAGTATAGCGTCAGATGTTTCATTCGCAATACGAAAACCGCCAGTATTACGAGCGCCGTAAGAGCTGAAATCTGTAAAGTTTAATGCGTTGCTGTATATACATATGACTGTTTATGTACACCTTTTACTACGAAACTATCATTCTAATTTTCCAAATTAGATTAATATGCTTAAGTATTTAGTTTCAAGGAGCGGTAGTAGCGCTGTGGTCCTGGCACTGATCTACTAATCGGAACGTTCGGGATACTTAGGATCAGGCAAGAGAGTTTAAAAATGAAATTAAAACCATTCAATCACCAAATGAACAATATATTTGTTGTTAATCATTTACATCAATGATTTATTCTAAATTTGTTGGTTCTTATGTATCTTAAAACTATGCCATTTATGCGCTCGTCAAATATATACCCGGTACCGTCATGTACCGGGTAGATCCTCACCCCCCACTACACGACAAACTTAAGGGTCCTAGCCATTAGGCGGCGCGCTCAAGTTGCGTCGACTTTCTTGTTTCGACCCTAAAGGATATTTAACATAGCCATTTGAGGCTTCAGCATAGGTTCGTCCAAAAAAAAGCCATTTATGCTATTTATAACTTCCCTAAAATTTTACGTTTCTTAAGTTAATTACTTACATACTTCAGTAAGGCCGTCGATAGACAATCAATACTTCACGAAAGGGACAAGGCACCATCTGATTGATTGCTTTATTATACGTATTATGTAACCTTGAGAGCTATGTAGCCTGAATACTAGTAATCGGCAGTATAGGTTATTTGAACTGTATCCTAAACTGTGGATAATATAACCCTATTTTATGGGTAAACATAGTGTTATTAGACGTATAAGGGTTAATATATTCATTGGGGGTATAATCTATCTATTATTATATTGAATACACTAATTATTACTGATTTAAAAACATGATTTCCACACAACACATACAAACACATCAAAACAAAATGTACACATGAAAGTTAACAATTCAAATAAAATCATCAATTACAAAAATCTAACAATAATTTAATACCAACATAACAACACAAACAAAGGATAGTTTTCACTAAACTTACTAGTTACCCTATAGTAAATTGAATATATGTACGTATACATATGTATATCTATACTAATAATATGAAGAAGTAAAGTTTGTGTGTTTGTATATTTGTTACATTGTAAGGGGTAATCTCGGGATCTACTGGACCGATTTTAAAAATTCTTTCACCAATAGAAAGCCACATTATTGCCGAGTGTCATAGGTTATATAAAACAGAAAAAGAAAAATAATCTTTTACGTGGTAGTCCGTCCGTTGCAAAGTGAATCGGAGAAAAAACGGTCGAATGAAAGCGTTTCTTACGAACGCTGCCTTATCTATGAAAGATATATTTTTGAGTTCTAGAGAAAAGATGTGGAGCTTGAAAATGCCTACAAAAAAGTCAACGACAGCATATGTCTAACTTCTACATTGAGGTTACAAAAAGTAGTTTTTTTTAATATTACAGCTAGAAATCAAAACATGACACTCTGTACTAAAAAAGGTTTATTGATATTATGCCCAACGAAGTGGGCACGGGTCAGCTAGTAAATCATAAAGTGGTGAATATCTGTGTAATATGTTAAGTGATATGTGTGAGTGTATTAAAAGGAGTATTGTTGTTGTTATAATCCATACTAGTCCATACTAATATTATAAAGTAACTCTGTCTGTCTGTCTGTCTGTTCCGCTTTCACGCCAAAACTACTTAACCGATTTAAATGAAATTTGGTACACAGATAGTCTAGAGCCTGAGAAAGGACATAGGCTACTTTTTCATGCAAAAAAGGCTGTAAAGGGTTGTAAAGGGTTGTAAAAGGTTGAAAGGAGGGATAATAGGTTGTATGGAAATATTGTTAAAACTACTGAACCGATTTAAATGAAATTTTATACACATATAGTCTAGAGCCTGAGAAAGGACATAGGCTACTTTTTCATTCAAAAAAGGTTGTAAAGGGTTGAAAGGAGGGATAATAGGTTGTATATAAATATTGTTAAAACTACTGAACCGATTTAAATGAAATTTGGTACACAGATAGTCTAGAGGCTGAGACAGGACAGAGGCTACCTTTTAAAGCAGAAAAGGGCTGTATAGGGTTGAAAGAAGGGGTGAAAGGTTGTATGGCAGTATTGTAAAAACCATTGAACCGATTTAAATAAAATTTTATACACAGATAGACTAGAGCCTGAGAAAGGACAGACGCTACCTTTTAAAGCAGGAAAGGGTTGTAAAGGGTTGAAAGGAGGGTTGAAAGGTTGTATGGCAGTATTGTGAAAACCACTGAACCGATTTAAATAAAATTTTATACACAGATAGAATAGAGCCTGAGAAAGGACAAAGGCTACCTTTTAAAGCAGAAAAGGGTTATCAAGGGTTGAAAGAAGGGATGAAAGGTTGTATAGAAAGAAGTATTGTTAAAACCACTGAACCGATTTAAATGAAGTTTTGTACACAGTCTAGAGCCTGTGAAATGACAGAGGCTACCTTTTAAAGCAGAAAAGGGTTGTAAAGGTTTATAATAAGCTACTTTTTATCCCGGAAAAATCGTCAGATCCCACGAGATGCGCAATAAAGGCTTCGCTCAAAAACTACTGCACAGTTTTCATGCAGTTTTCATCAATAGGTAGAGTGATTCTTGAGCAAGGTTTTGCGGTATTTTTTATCTCGGAAAAACGCATAGTCCTACGGGAAGCGCGATAAAACCTTCACGCCATAAACCGACTTCCGCGCATATGTAGCCGTGGGCAAAAGCTATGACCCTTAACGCCGAAATCCACGCGGGCGAAGCCGCTGGCAGAAAGCTAGTATAGGTATATAATTGAAGTTTAATGTACTAGTATATTTTTTTAATATTGGCAACAATAATAATTAACTTGTCATAACGCCGACGGCGTCTCGATCGTTGCCGCAGGCACACCTCTTTACACTCTTATCCATTCACACAGCGCTGCTTCCTTCGTAATATTGGTTTGCTTTAATGGTGCAATGGTGCTCCATGTAGTGAGCGGTGAGTGACCATCTGCCATATTTTAATGAAATAGAAGACTTTTAATAGGAGACTCTTACATACCCCGGTTCTTATTACCACCAAAATTTAAATGCAATAGTCCATAAACGTTTTGATCTGTAAGGACTATAGTTCCTGTGTATCTAACTGGGTATAGCTTTAACTGCATTTATCATTGAGCGAATAGAGTTGTTTAGATAGAGATTTGACCCAGTTGGAACATTCCACATAAATTTACATTAAATTTGTGTAAATGGTTTCTAAGCATTGGATCTATATCTCTGCCCACGCTTTATACTCGTAAAGGGCTGTATCTTATAAAAAGGCGTTATAATCAGCGACATAATTAACTAAAAATTATTGTAAATACAATAAACAATAATAAAGATAGATTATTCACAGATTTGTAGCATTAAATTATGCCTTGCATTTGTAGCATTGAATATTAAGTTGACTAGTTGATAAATAGAAAAGTTAAATTTTGCAATATTAAGCAGTGATTTAATATTTAAAGCAAGAGCAATATTCTAATATACTCAGTCTGGCGCATTACATAACGAAGTCTTGTTGACGTAGCAAATTCGTAGATAAATCATAAAAGTTCCGTTATTAACATTGACTGCGAAAAATTATTATAATTTCAGGATACTCCGTGAATTAAGGTAACTTTAACGTTTGATTAATGAAGTTAAAGGGTTTCAAGGCTTGTGTGAAAAATTACAGGCCTCATTCAAATAAGCTCCGTCGTGATTTGTGATTCAAATTGCGCAATTCTGTTCGTATCAGCGGACTCCTCATTTTTCCCCAAATCGAAATGTAACTCAAATGTTGCAGCCAATAAACAACGATACGAAAGAGATTTTTCTTCGTAGTTTCTGCTCTTTTTTGACTCACTAAGGATCATTTAACTTGGATTTATGTTTTAGATTGTTTTGTCAAACTCCAATATATATATATATATATATATATTGACGAATAGGTACGTGAGTTATACACATTTTTTTATGTAGGAACAGGCGCGCTAGTTTTCCAAGTGTGTGACAATGGCAGGCGGATGTTCAGGACTAACGGAAAGTTGGAAGTCCTGCTGTTTGACGAGTCAAACATCTTAGTTGCAATAAAAGTACATAGTCTTCGCTGGCTGGAACACCTCGCCTGAATGGGAGACGAGCTGTATACATGTTAGTTGGAAAAACATTGGAAACTGGACGTTATATATATCATACAATAATTAATGTACCATGTTTACTTGCAAGTAAAGATTTATTATTATTATATTACTTATTTACTATCTTTAATTTTATTGGGAAACGAACATTGTATCATGGAAATTTGGGGACTTAATATCAAATATTCTAGTTGTACTAACAACAACAATCTCGTAGAAATATAAAAAAGAAGACCAAACTTTGTATTTTTTAATTTACCTTTCAAATAGATCTTTGGGCGACTACAGATAAATCTTTGATGCAACTGGTCTTCTCATTGACAAACCTAATGTATACTTGAATGAAGCACATATGTATGGGTTGATGAAAAATATCAATATATTTTCATTTTGTTTTTTATTTTAAACATTTGTTGTTTGTGAGATTATTTAATCTGGCATTTTACATAATTATTGAATATGTTAGTCATATAGTGAGCCCTCAATATTGGATTCTACATCAATTTCAATTTAACCCCTAAATAAAATGCAAACTAAGAAAAGCATACCCAACGAGTATCATCCTCGCGGTAATCCATTGATTCCCTGATAGAAAAAGGAAAATTGCTTCGACAGGGCATTAGTAGGGAGAGGGCTTGTTGACCTGGCTGTTTTGAATGGTTCACTGGTTAACCTCGGGTAAAAGCTAAATCAACAAACCTTTTCAAAATTGTTAGATTTATTTTTGTTAAAATACCACTGTTATTTATACTAACGCAGAAAAGGCTGAAAAAATAAGATAGATGTAGTCAAATGAATATGTATATTCATAAAATTTGATTATCTAATTTAAGTTATGCTGATTTCATAGATTAATATCTTTAATAAATGTATTAAATTTCTTTTTATACTTTAAAGTTAACCAAAATTTTATTTACATAAAACGAACACATTTTAAGATTTCTTGGATTAAATGTCACTGTTTTTAATATACAAATAAAAGTACAAGTAAGTTTGTTATTTGTACGTTTTTGTTTATACGCTCATACAAATTAGGTTACTTTACCAAGTTATGACATCATAATTATCGTTAGTAGGCCACATGGTGAACTGGCGATTTAGCGTCAGATTTATAGTCAAGGTTAAAGACCATTCTGATGGATGCTTGAAAATCCATGGCGGCCCACTGAACCATAAAGGATGGTCCACTAGATTTGCAGGAAATAGATAACGTGATAAACAAACTGCAAGATTTTCTAACCTCGCTACATGATGGAAGCAGCTGTCTGGAACGGAAGCGCTGGACGTTAACAGCGCAGGACCGATCGGTGTGAAGGTCCTTGGAAGCCTATATTCAGCAGTCTTTCAGCAAAAATTATGATATATTTATAACAGTTTCTTTATTTAAATTAAAGGAATATGATTTTATATGCAACGCGTGAGACTCCTCACACATCGAAACAGTTCTTATGTGGTTGGTAATAGTGGGAGTTTTTGTAGTTATGATGTAAATTAGGTAGTAAATTAAATAAGTATAATTAGTAGTAAATCAAAGTAGGCTAACCGTACTTTTCTCATCCTGGATTAAGTAGAGAGTCGTATGCGTAAAAAAATTACAAAATAATTTTGTACATAGCGGTCTCCGAATTCACGTATAGAAATAGTCTGTGATGTTTCTTTTATGTATATTATGTACATCGATAAATTTACCAGCAGCAGATTACCCATCTAATGTTAAGTGGCTACAAATGCGTGTAGTACTTGCGAATCTAATGAGATTTGCAGCAAATTTTCTACCACCACAAAAACTGCAGTGTTAGTGTTTATATTGCTCTAAGCAGAGCAATATAAGCACTGATATTTTGCAGCAGAAATAGAAATGTGTAGTTAAGACGGCGGTGCCCCAAGCAGGAGGCCTATTTTTGAATTGACACCGATGAAACACCGATGTGACTAATAATCACCGATTTTCAATAATTCTTATTTTTGAATATCACTGATGTGACTACCTTAGTCACAGGTGTGATTTCAATACGAGTGCCCTCACCCACTCATAATCAAGTCATACTTGTGGAAATGTTATCTGTGTTTTGTTTGATTTTTCAGTCTATATATACATATATACATATATACAATATACATATATGAATGTAGCACATATATTATATATATATATAAAACCGCAATGGTTAAGCCGGCAATAACCGGCAGCGGCTACATTCTGCGTGGAACCGAACTCTTACATTTATGTGTGTACTTTATCTATGTTGGCAGCTCTGCGATCGACTTTCAAAAATTGGATATTTAGGAATCCGTGACCTCAAAGTCACCGCTGACTATTTAGTCGATTTCGAAATCGCATTCGTAATTCAAAAATAGGTCTCCAGATGATGCTGGTGTAAGCTCCCCCTCAGATGATGTATAAAATTAATTTAATGTCTATTTGATATATAAAACGAATTGCTTTAATAGAAGACTTATAATTTGTTCTTATTTAACAAAAGAATTCATATTATGACTTCCTAAAAAATGTCTATGACAGACGAATAGGCTAACACCGAAGGGAGTAATTGGATTTTAATGAAACTTTACAATAATATTGCTTATATATCAGAATGACACATAGGCTACAATTTACACAACTATACGAAATACTAATCATGCGCAGACGAAGTCGCGGGCGCCAGCTAGTTTATTATAATTGATTATTGTGAAATGATATATTCTCAAAGTAACAAGGGTTTCTTTTTATTGTTCAACGTACGAAGCCTTAACAATGAAAATGCAAGACTCGTAAATAAAAGTCCCGTGATAACCGCAGACGTATTTTCGCGTGGTAAATATATATGGGTGAAACAAATTCAATAATTCAAGGTCCCGTACAATTTACATGAATCACAATAAATTCCACCACAATGGCACATCAATATTCGCAGGCGCCGAGCGAATTGATACGTACCCTTGTAAATAGGAACATAAATTTAGACGGTACGTCCCTTTCATCCTAACTATCAAATTATTCACAATCAACAACATGGTGACAAATACGCACAAAGATTTTATAGGTATCTATTGTTATTATCGAATAAAAGCATAAACTTGTGAACAAACTGTATTTATTAAATTACTAAAAAGACAGCGTGATACAATGTTATCCGTAGCGAGCTTCAACAACTAAGGAACTAGGAAGAAAGTGGCGGATGTCGACGAGTTAAACAATGCTACCAACTTATGCGCAGCTTAGTATGGCCAACATTAAATTTACATTATGTATAAACATTGCCATTATCAATAGTATCAAAATGGAATCCTTTCTTATATTAAAATTACATACATGATATCCCAAGGGTGATTTAAATAAGGATCACAAAAAATGATAATTGCTAAACGCGTTTAGGATAAACTTTTCATTTTATTGAGAGAAAAATTAAAAAAACATCAAGTGATTTTATATCAGCTCAAAAATGCATCCAAAAGTTATTTCTAAAAAATAAACAATATACAATTAAAAAATAAACAACTAAAAATTTTTATTGTATTAAAAATTATTATATGTAGAGAACATGTGTCCTACAAAGTCATTAGTTTTCTAAACCCAAATTCAGAAACGAAGCATCTACAGCCGCACTTCGCAAACATTGCCAATTTTTTTTCTTGAGTCGATGAAAGAAGGAAAAGTAGCTGGAAGACAGGTCTGGTAAATGAGATGGGTGTTAAAAAATATTCAAAACCCGTTTCTTAAATGGCAGGCTCGTATTCCACGATCATTTAGCTGAAATTTAAATAGATATTAATTAAGATTGCATAAAATTTAAGGGGTAAATATTTATCCTTTTCATAAAAAATCATTTATTTCTTACCAAAAAGATCATTTATTTCTTCAAGAAATCTGTATATAATAAATGCATTTCGAAATCTTGAAAAATAAAGCAATAAACCAATGAAAAGGCTAAGGCATGGCCTATTAAGTTATTCCAGCAACCCCATCGGAAAACAAGTTCAATATTTAACTATCTAGTTCCCAAAATGTCTAGGCTCTTCAATAAATTTCACAAGTTTTGGTTTCGCTGTTTATGTCTACAGGATTCAAGTCTATAAAAAAAATTTCATTTTCCGCTTTACACATTTGATGACCTATGTGTTTGGTTATTAATATTGTACAAAGTCTATTAATATAACTTTACTTTTAATATACCACATGTAATTTTAGTTGAAAATGTGTAACAATAATATTTAAATTAAAAAAATATATATTACGATAGCAAACCAATCACTCTGATGTTCCTTGTAATTATTCACTTCATACATATTTACTTAAGTGAATCTAAAAAGGGTTTTATAGCCATCCCTTAAAATGAAGCGTTTAAAAATAGGCGCGTGGGTAAGATTAATAGCAGCTCAAAAGAGAAATCTAATAATTAATAATCTACGAATTACTTAGTCCTCTCTGCAAAGCAATCTAGTTCCTATTGGTAACACCATCCTTTATAATGATTCGGCTATGATACTCGTACGTGTAAGTACTACATGTAGCGTACAATTTATCTACCGTAATTTACAGAATTACCTCAAATTAATTTTCAAATTAAAATTAAAGTTCTCATAAATGAATAATATTCGATATAATAAACAAATTGATGTTTAAATAGATATATTTCCTGTGTATATTTTTATGTTAAAACATATTAATTAGGCCAATGTTTGGAATGCTTTACACCATCCGTAGTTGCGGGTTTTCCTGCCATTCAACATTAAAATATACGCGAGTTAGACCCGGAACGTTGTTACAATTCAGTGTGTAGACTTCATTCAAATAACAGAATATTCAGTTGATGTATTAGGTGAACCAACATAAGAACATTAGAGATTATTATTTACTACATAATTTGCGAATAATAAAAGTAGACATTAAGTATATAGAATACTTCTGAAATTACAAAAATTATACGAGTGTTTAAGAGTTTTGGTTTGATTTCGTATGGTTGCCATGTTGGAGCTATTAGGATACAGGTTTGATAATATTTACGCAATATGCATTCTGATAACTCTTAGAACTTCATTATTATCCCAAATTTCTAAAAATATCTAATCAAAATCGGTCAGTCAAAATAGGTCAATTGGACGTTCTAGCATCATTATATTTGATTTATTTTTATATAATACAATTTACATAATTTATTTATTTTTGTTATATTTTTTTAACTATAATATTCATTCTCATATTACTGCAAGAAGTCTCTTGCTAGAGATAAATCCACTATTTGTCCATAGTTTGTTATATCTATTTTTATTTCAAACAAATGATTGTGCGGGTCTTGTATGAATAAAATTAACTCATGCTTCATAGCTTAGCGCATTAAAGCTTATAGCTGTGTTAGTGAACTTACTGGCTTGAAAGGGAAATTCAGTCCCGCTTACGTTTACTCCTGGGAAGTTAGGATAGTAATTATCTTTTAATATATTCCGCAAAGTTGAGGTTATCAAGCGGTCCCTATAATTTGTCATCATAATCACGGACATTAGAGCAAAACTCCCAAAAGACTGGCTTGTAGAAGCTGGAAGCTTCGAACAAGAGTGATTATCAGAAGACTTAGCGAATATTTGTTTTGTTAAATGCTAATTATTTGGTACTACAGTCTGAAAAGCGTATATGCTTTGAATAATAATAAGTGTGATATATAAATAAACTATCCTGTTCTTGCTCTCTTATGGCACTCCAGACGTAATAAAGGTTTTTGTCACCTGTAAATTTATAAAACATACAAATTATAATACTCATTTTAAAAGTTGAGTGTTTTGGAGGGTTGTGATATCTGAATTAAAAAGGTATTTCTAGTTATTAAACATTCACACCGGGCAATTTTCTTTAATTTAAATAATTAATTTAATAAGAAATTGAGAAAAACGATAGAACAATTAACAAACAAAAGTTGTTCAAGCAAACAATAGAGGCACCATAGGGCCCGGCTGCGTCCTTCTATCCGTAGGGACATTTTTGCTGTCCCTCCTGATTCAAATTAAAAATCTACACTAATAATATCTTAAATGAGAGATATTGCCGCTTTTTAAGGAGCTTGTTATTAGTTTTGCCTTATCAATACTAACGTTATCTTTATGTAAAATATAATGAACTAATAAATAATTTCTATGGCTCATCTTACATTAACATTAGTTATATAGTTAGACGTACTGGAAAATCGCTAAATTTCCACCAATTAGTTAAATATGTATTTTTTGAAAACGAAAGATTTGATTATCGTTCCGTGTAATTATATGGCGTCACTACCACTGGAACTATATATAACTTTCTTTGAAGATAGTAATAAGAATATATAAAACTTCTTTTGAATTACGAACTGTCAAAATAAACTCAGAATATATAGTCGCGGAGACTTTAGCAGTTAAGCTCTTCATTTTACTTCTGATTTTATAATTTAACTACCTAACTTGGTGACAGCTAATATTTCAAAACTTGCACAAATTCATGAATATTCACTTCAATTCATCTTTGTGAAGTAATAGGAACTGTGATTGTGTAATTTTGTATCAAAATATCAATAAAATTTACGTAATGTCCAAATTAAGATTTTTAAACTATATTTAAGTAATGTGTTATTTAGTTATACAAATAGTAGTACAAATCTCTTAAATGATGTGAATATGTGAAATTTGTTATATTTTAATTTTATCTACTGCTAGCAGCACGTTCTATAGCTTAACATTGGCACAACGAAATATGCCCCTATTACAACAACATAAGAGCTGTCTGAAGGTCTATATGTCCGATATACTGCTATGTATAGAAACACTAGCATGAGATCTGAAAGTGGATAACATAAACAAAAACACCAGAGCACTACGAGAAGGAAGTACAGTCAATAATGTACAGAAAGAAGAGTTTAGATTGACTGAATCATATTGCTAGCCTTATTATAAAAGTTTTAAGGCTTAGATTATTATTAGCTAGGTTATTCATATATTTCTTTCAAAATGTGTGCATTTTTTTCTGACAATTTTCAATTTGGAACTCGACTGACGCCATTTTAATGGCGCACTTTAAAACGCATTCTTAAAATAGCGATTATCATGACATGTTAGAAAATTCCGGTTATAAAGTTTATACAGCTTAGAATTTTTTTTTTATCAAAAACTTAAAGAGCCTATTATTAATTTGTAACTTTATTGTGTCTGTAAACATACGTAATTAGCAAACACTTTAACTAGAATTAAGCTTTAACTAAGTTTTCAGTAATGTGACGCAAAATTTATCATTAATGTGTATGTCATTAATTTTAGTAGTAAGAAGACGTAGGGTTGAGATGAATAGGTTGGTGATATAGATATAGGTGATGATAATAGGTTGTTGTTGCGCAATTATATCATTGGACGATCAGATATCTTTATCTTTATCAGATAATTTTAGGTATATTTAATTTGGTCATAAATATACCTACTGAACAATTTGAGTACTGTTTATAGTTAAACACAACTTTATTATACGTTTGATGTAATTTAGATGTCTAAAGCGACAATGACCGTGATCTGTGTCACAAATTGTATTCCCAAAAACGGTATAAACTCTATTAAACTGTCTAATACAACTTCGCAAAATTTATTGGATTCGTTCTTTGTAAGGTTTGCTGTTGAAAATGTTGGGGGACCCTTAATTTCGGCGTCCAATCTAATTGAAAATTCAACCCGGGTCTGACCATGACACCACTTTTATCACCCTAGTTACCCATTGAGATATTTTCATTAATAATATTAAACTGATCAACTCTTTAGCGAAACAAAATTCCCGGCAAATTTGTCGAGATATTCGACCCTATTGATAACTATAGTAGAATGCGTACTTTTCTCAAATACGCGACGATTTTAGGTTGATTAGAAAAGTCAGAAGTAGAAGATTGAGTCTTTAGAAGTTAAGATAAGTCTTGAACCAATTTAAACTGCAAGCACTTGTTAGTCAGATAAAGTTTTAATTCTACTTCACACTCATAATTCTAAATTCAATTCTAAACGCTGACATGATGAGCTTAACTAAAACTATTTGATTTTATCTATGAACAAAAGAAACTTTATGAACATAGTGTAAAGAATGTCGTAAGATTGACGCACATAACTAACTTAATGTGTAATTAAAATGGTTTTAGGCAGACAATTAAAAATAAATCCCTTCTGTTTTACAATTATTAAATAATTGTTTTAGATATGATATAGAAAAGTCAAATAATTTTAAGGTTTTCAAATGCAGGCACGAGTCTAATCTAAGTTAGGACTCAAACAAGGCTGCCGCAGTGCGGATTGGTCGACCTATATTAGGTGAAAAGTATGAAACTAGCTATGATAAACTATGCCAAGCAGATGGATTTATTTTTGTCTTTGATCTGATGACCAAAGTGATCTTTGAGATGAAATATCCATCTTATCTAAATAGAAATTGTTAAAAATTACAAACGTGACATTTTATTTTCAACAACGTCAAAAGTCAGATACGTATTTATGTCGATATAAACGACATTTCCACTCAGTCTATTTCGTACAGCAAAACTAAATGCGACTATTAAAGCTTTCAAAATCAAAAGTAATTAATTGCAGACGTTCGTCCTACGCCCTAGAATAGAAACACTCATCCATTTGACAAATTCAAAGTCCACTAGAATAAATAAAATACAATTTCTTAACAAACTTTCATTCATTATCACCTCCGCAGACGGAGCACCTTTCAGCGTAAAGTGATTAAAATAAATTAATACCCATTCAAGTTTTCAACTTGAGCAGCGAGCGATCTAAATCGCTTGAAAGTTATCGAGTTACTTATTAATCTCAAACTTAATTCGTGAATACTAGACAGTGAATGAAACGTGCATTTTAAAATGCAATATCTATTAGTTCTTTAAAAAACAGTACAATTAAAAAAATATTATCTGAGAAGTTTCATTTATGTTATCTGGGAAAGTTATTTCTTTGACAAATGGTGGTTTGGTTAGTGCTACCATTAATATATTTAAATAAACTGCTACTCCTTATACGATAGAGCAAACCGGTATAAAACATTGTTATTTCTATTGGAAGACTATATATAATTATCATCATCTTCATCATCATTTCAGACGAAAGATGCCTGTCTCCTATAGATAGCCTTCCAAGTATCTGCACTGCTTGCGTTCAGCATCTCCCAGCAGCGTACGCACAAACTTCATCAAATTGCCGGTACATCTTATGTGAGTTGGGCGGCGGTTTCCATTCTATGCTTGCTACTCGAAGATTTTTCCGCTCCAAGAACTGTCAGTGTGGTGAGCAATGCTAGTTAAAATTTTTAAATCCACTATTAGTTTAAATTCGCAAGTTGTTGGGCTATGTCAGTAAATTTGGTTCTTTATTAGCATTGCTGCTTCGATGACGCAGAGGAATTTTGGGTAAAAGTAACTCTCTGTAGGTGGTCAGGTTTCAATTCTATATGTCAATCACTGGCAACATGCACGAATCAAATACCTTCGCTTTGAGGCGTTGCAGTAGATGGGCCGTGATATCCGCGTAATTATCCAAACTCAACCTAACTTTACCGGTTGAAACTGACTCAAACGGAAAATGACGAACACTGAACTCGAGCAATGTATGTAGGGCCAGGGTATAAAGTATCGCAATAGCCTGTTATGCTATTACTATGCTCTAGCCTGCTGGAGATACAAAGTTGATAGGCATTTGTGTCTCAAGACTGACAATCTATAGGACAATACCATAGATCCACTGTGGATTGCAGTGCAAAGATTCCTAAGGTTCCTCCTGCGGTACAAAGAGTACCGCCCTTAAAATAAAATCTGAGGCGGTTTTTAACTGCCTGTTATCATCTAGTATTCTCAACAGCTATGCAGCACAAAATATATAACAATGAAGCAGGAACAGATTGCAAAGCAACTTTTCCACAATACTTCAATTACAAGCTATCAATTATTATAGTTCACAAATACCAGCTCTAAACGTCAGGACATTTCATTCGTCATTACGACCAGTCCACTAACTTCTAAAGTAACAAGAAAACCTTTTCGTAATTGAACATTACAAACAAGAGAAAAGTATTAATCAAAGGACTGCACCTAATCCTCAAAGTACCCGAGAGTTAGATTAAGAAATCAAATCGGCTCCAGAGGCTTAGTTCCGGAAAACTTTGGTGCTTAGGCCGACACCGATAAAGATAAATAGCTGAAGCTGGGGTGAGACGAGAAATTGCAAGCGATGCCAAGTTAACAGAATGTATGTATCCGAATTGTGAATTATAATTAAAAGAGATGATAAAGTATTGAAATTGTGAAAATATCGGTTATTAGTTCTAATAATAAATTTTCGGTGGTTTAAATAACAATTGGTTTCAGGTTTCTTTTACTCATTACTTATGCGGTTTCACCCGTGTCATGTCGGATTCTTTCATTTTAAGAGAATGATATCCCCTTTCAAAATCAGATAAGCAATAACGAGGATTATCTTCACCAGTGAAACTCACTAAAGTATTTGAATTGTTACTTGAAAACAATTGTATTTTCGCTATTATAATCTATTCTTGTAAAGGTTAGCGTTTCATTATTGATCGAAAATCATGATCAAACGATTATTACATACCTTGACATAAAAAATTTTAGACTTATGATATCTATTAGTCATTTCGGCTAACAAGTATGTGTAGAGCGTTCGAAAGACGACACACAGTATGAATGTATAAAAATTGATTTGAAGGAAATGAATGTTTAAATATTGAATTTCGGTGAGTTCGGTAAGATTGGTTTCTGTGATTCATGTCTTGCTTGATTACTGAGCTTGACAATCGATTAACTTGCTAGTGTAACTACAAATATAACCTTATTAATGCTTAGACAGTTTGAGAAATACTGGTATGTTGGGAGATCGCCGCCCTTAGCAATTACCTAGACAATAACCAGTCTATCCAAAATTGTCCTGTTGATCTTGAATGTGAAAGTTGACAGAAAGCTTTTATTTTTTTATGTACAGTTACAGTCGCCTATGTATTATATGAAACAGAAATCACATGTAGTATGTGATTTCAATGAGATTCGCAGTACACAGTTATTTTTTTGGTAAATATGCACGTAGAAGGAAATAATCTGTTATATTTGTATTGTTTTATTTTTAAAGTTGTTTCGACTTCAATAAGCGCCAGTATAGGTTTATGTAGAATAAATATTGATTTGATAAGATTTTGTTGTTAACTTGTCTCGGTGCTTAGTAAATTTAACTGTCTTTTCTTTCAAACCGTTATAATGCAATACAACATTGCTTTACGGGGAAACTGAAAGAACGAGATAATAAACATATTATTAATAAGGGACACGAAGTTCTTCCTATAAGTTAAATAAGAAAGATTGTCAGTAGATATATCGCCCTTCTAAGTACTTACTATTTTTGGTCTGTCGATCTTTTTTTGTTAAATATTAATAAGTTTAAGAGCAGTATTCGTGCTATTATCCGTGACCTATAGCGCTCCATGTTTGTTGTTACGAATACGATTTTATTTCTTAAAATGTTGTATGATGAAAATGTATGTTAATTAATTTTATGTATAGCCTTTAAGTTAAATATTTTGTTGAAAAGACCAGCTTTTTGGGAATTAATGCAAACTGGAATATCTATTTTGAATGGACTAGGACTTTTATCAGCAGGTAGCTGATGAAATAAGGAGTACTCGTAACTTGGCTAATTTTATTTGAGAAAAAATAATTTATCATTGATTGCTTTTTTTTTAATTCCATGCGGATGAAGTCACGGATACAGCTAGTTAAACATATGGTAAGCACCGCACTGCCCTGTCCCCATCCCCCGTAATTCATTACCACTTGCTTATATTTGTTTTATTTACATACATTTATATCATTACACCAGTGAATTAAATTTGCATTAATTCTGTATGTGAATAAAAGCTTGCAAATTATTACAAAAACAGGAAATAACTTTTGTCGTTATTGGCTATCTAATGCTAAGTAGTTGGTGGTATATTACAAGCAAACTAGCGTAACTAGATTATGCGTATGAAGCTTTCAGTGGATAAACAAAAAATATTTCAGAAAAATACTCTGTCAGGCTAAGACTCCATCTAAAATCAGAATACCAGTTTTTATTCATGTAATAATACGAAATCTTAGAAATAAGCCGTAGTTTTTCCGCGTATTCCCGGATGAGGAATACTAACAAGCGCTCGAGATTTATTTCAAAGAGAAGGTTCAAGCCGCGACAAAACCAGGAAGTTTAAGCAAGGGGAAGGTCTATAATTAAACGAGAGACAATGCAGTTGGCAGGCCTGCTTCTTGCTGTCAAGTTAATTAGAATGAAAAATAATTAAAAAGTACTAACTAACCAGAATGTACTCACAGCCATTCAGTTTTCACTACGGGATATAATGAAATATGTATATTATAACTTGGCATATATATTCATGTTGCTTACATATATGAAAAAACTGCGTTCAGGAGTCACTAGTTCTGAGTGTCCAAAGAATAATCTTCTGACACTCAGATCCTCTGAAGATCTGTTTGGAGGCTCACAAAGAAGTATTTCAACATTTACTTACCAGACCTATCGGATCAAGCGCATTTTTTGACTCGCTGTTCTCTCAACCACAGTATTACCTATATTTATAACAGGCTCAACGACTTCATTATTTGGGAAGTAACTCTTTGCCAAGCGAGACTTAAAGGTAGAGCTTCTCTCTTGAACATACCAGCAATCAGAGTTTTGGCGCACTTCCAGTAAATGGTTTTTGTGTGTCAGTATATAATTTGTTAGATATTATTGTAGTTACTTTTTTATTTTATTTTTTATAGTTAGTACTCTTTTTTCTTGTTATTTGTTTGTATCGCGTTTGTTTTCTTTTTCTTTTGTGTCCTTTTTGACTGAAACGTAACGCATTCTAGTGCACTTTATACCAAATTGTTAAAACTTCCACTGGACAGGCATAGGCTAGTGAGCAAGTTTTAGATAAATGCTAAATTGTACATTTAAATTAAAAATGAATTATTATTTTTATATAACCGTTTGCACTAGACATGATTTATATATATATATATATATATATATATTATATATATATTATATATATATATATTATATATATATATATTATATATATATATATATTATATATTATACATTATGGTGACTAGTATAGGTTACATAAAATTGGCCAAACAGTGACAGTCAAAAGTGCGCAAAACCTTTTTTCCAGACAAACCGTAATAACTGCGAGTACTTAACAGATATGGTGGCACTCTGCTCGTGGACTATTATTATTTTAAGTGCGGCCTTTAGGTTATAGTAGCCATTCCTCACTTCGAGCTTAATAGGTCTATTATGATTCTAACTACGTTTATAACTCATCCAAAAGTCCCAAATCTTCCATGAATTGGATAATTTTATGAACTTGTAGGACCTTATAAACCATCGTTTTCAGAACTATTCTGAAACTGCAGATGGCTATTTTCAGCTCTACCTTGAGTGTATTAGTAGAAGACACGAGAACAAAAGATTCTGCGCCTTGCCTGGTAACGGACTCGGCGCGGTTCTGGGCCTTAGGCGCTTTTAGTGTCACGCGGATTTGCTCACGCACGCGGGATTGGCCCGCATGCGTAGCATCCGCAAAGAACAATTTCATATAGGTATCTATTGTAAAGCGTGATAAACGCACGCGGGACGCGGGGCGCTGTGCGGGGCGTCACCCCGGTGCGGGGTATCCGCATGCGTAGCGCTGCCTACAACTTCAGTACTGAAGTTCAGTGCCCATTTTAGAGTCGAGCGGGGCGCACGCGCCGTATTGTACTACCGAAATGAAAATCGATACAGAACGAGTAATCATTGAAGTTCATCTGCGGCCCGTTTTGTGGGATAAATTGGTACGTTTATCCTACCTGTTCAAATCCCTTTCCACTAAATCATAGCAGGAAATTAAATATTTAAAATTTTAAACTTACCTTAATGTAATAGCGAGCCTCTCAATCGGTTGTATTGTAATCCTTCGTAAACTGCTTTTTTTGTAGTTATTCTCAATTTTACACAAC
Source organism: Scirpophaga incertulas (assembly GCA_036419045.1). Taxonomy (NCBI): domain Eukaryota; kingdom Metazoa; phylum Arthropoda; class Insecta; order Lepidoptera; family Crambidae; genus Scirpophaga; species Scirpophaga incertulas. Next base: position 8,644,571 of record CM071644.1, read on the forward strand.
AGTTCATCAAAAGAACGAATGGACATTCGAAAGTAATTTTTAAATTTACGTTCATTATTTAGTAGTTTTCCAAAGTGTGTAACAAACGCCCCAGCAAGAAGCCTATTTTCAAGAAAGGGATCAACATGTACTCTTGTCTTCTTGTTTCGTCGTTTGTAAAGTATGTAAGCGACAGATATTCTTCTGACATTGATCATTTTTGAACACGTCTATACCGTTACGCAGCCGTAGAAAACTGAAACTCATGCTGCGTATGATCCGCAGCGTGAAATTTTACGCATGCGGTCCAATCCCGCGTGCGTGAGCAAATCCGCGTGACACTAAAGCGCCCTTAGGGTCGTATTAAATATGTTTTATGCTGCATAATTTTCATGAAAGATTTGTCAAGACATTACAAATTATCAATGGTTGAGAGCAATCCAGGACACGTCCAAATCAAATATTTCCAGACTACTATGGTAAGACGTCCTGTATAAAATCCTACATTTTCTATCCTTGGTACTCAGCAAAGTTTTGGAGTGAGTTAGCGGCTACTGTTTGTGGGAGACAGGTATTCTTTGAAATATAATTTAAAATATCATTCTTAATAAATTTAGATATATATTGTATCAAGTTTTCGATATTTATTATATAGATAAAATAAAATATAGGTGAAATATTTCTATACAATAAAGAATTATATATATAAATAGTCAGGCCACCAATCGGCCAAATTTTAACGATTGTGGTATAACTCTTGACATGAGCGAACCCTTGAGATTGGAAGCAATGAGAGCAAACGTGGGATGCAATTTCATTTACAGTATAGGATTCGATTATATAATTAATCCAACATACTCTGGACTTGTTACATCAACATATATTCTCGTAGTAGTGCGTAAACATAATTAAATGTTATAGAAGACACTAACAAAATATTGTATATTTGGGTTTTTACCGAGTTTCTTGAAATATAAGGTTTCCAATACTAATTTTATATTTAAATGAAGTACATATAAAACGTTCTCAACCATAAATCAATTCCAGAAAGCAATTAGCGTTGTAGGGTTGCATTGCTTGTATGAATTTTCTGTGTGTTTTGTTTCATAAAATATACACGCTTAATTAACCTACCGTCTTTAGGTTATTAATTGAAATGTTAAAAAAGTCTAAAAACTTTATATTAATCTTTTATGTAACATGAAAGGTAATACGTCTGTATCCTAATCATACTGAATAATGTGAAGACTAACTCTTTTTTCCCTCGGAAGAGGTGAGACTGAAAAATCTCATTAAAGAGCACGAAACGTGCCCAGGATACCCCGCAGTCATTGTGTTAGACTCAATACTGGCCGAGGCTGCTAGACCAATATTGCCTAGCAACTAAATTCAGCCAGAAGCCTTGGTTCTAATGACCAAGGCTGATAGTGACGGCGAATACTCCTCATAAAAGATCAATTACACTCCTATGCTTAATTCATTAAAGTTGTTGATTGAAAAAAAAAAGATAATTTATATTACATAGCTTTAATTAATTAATAATAAACTTAGTGGTGTCGAAAAAGTAATAATGGTTAATTTACGTAAAGCTGTACAAATTTTTCGTTGCGGTATATTTTTTCTGATTTTTATACTTAGTAAGTATAAAAATAATATTCTATCATATCTTTTGGATTATTCTTATGTGGCTTCAATTAAATGGAATTAAAATAGGAGGCTTCGATCATGGTAAGTAAACAGTAAAATCATTTCTGTATTAACATCACCATAACATAATTTCAGCTAATTGCTGGACATAGATCCTCTCCCAAGATCCACATCGGTCGGTCCTGCGCTGATAGCATCCAACGCCTTCCTGCTATCTTCAAACTCGACAGCCTATCTTGTCAGAGGCCTGCCAAAGCTGCGGTGTCCGGCATGCGAGGACCTTTCCGACCAGCAGCCGTATGTCTTGCGAGCAATGTGCTTTGTCCATTGACACTAAAGTTTGCAATTCTTTGGACTATATTGGTCATCTTGGTTCTTCTACCATTACCATTTGAAAAATATTATAATGTGATCTATTACAAAGCTACTGATGATCAATGTATTTGATTGATTTATGAATATTTCCTGACATAAAAGTTTGACGAATTCAAAACAGGCATATTTACATACAAAAAAGTTAATTTGAAAATTTGACATTATGTCAATTAAAGTTTTATTTGAGAGAAAGTATCAAACATGATAAGTCTTAATAAAGTAATTACAATATTTTTAACAATCGAGACAATTTTAGTTTAATGTTATTCATTTAAATTCCCAAATTACAACTGTTAAGTTACTCGGGGAATTCCTATGAAAACTTCTATCTTCATTATTTCAAAGCTGTGAAGGAAAGTTAAGGCATGTTTGCGTTTAATAAAACACTCTTGGAATTCAGGTGAGTCGTTGGGGTTGGAGAAATTCGCAAGCTTCTCTCTTTATGACTACAACGGAATTAGTAAAAAAGACATAACAAAACGAAAGAAGATGTCGAATTGTCTTTTCTTGACAAGTCAGGAAACTAGATTGTTATTTTAATATTCAAGCACATTATGAACTAAATTCTCTATTTATGAAATGTTTATTTAAGAGATGATAGTGCTCTGTTTGTGTAGTAAATAATTCTAATTTTACAACTAAAATAATAGCTATAAAGTTGCACCAGCTTAGATTTTTTTTTTACTCGTAACGCATGTTTGATTGATATTGTAATGAAAAATGTGTTTATTTAAATTGTACAAACTAACCTAGCAAGTATATTTTATAGTGCGCAGCAAAATAATTTCTTTCCATGCCTACAAACTTTACAAAAACATATTTTCTTGCTTTACAAATTGTTAATAATTCACAAAATTCTTTAATGTCTATTGAAATGTAAAACGTTTGTAGAGCATGTTTTTTGAAAATCTTATTATATTTAGTAAAGAAAAACGAAGTTCTAACATTGCATTACGGTAATTTTCTAGATTAATTGGGTTATTGAATTTACGACACTTATTTATTATAATTTTATAATAATTTTTGACAGGAATTTTTCTTATTTAAAGGTATTTTTGTTATGCAAGCATAAAAAAGAAACCCTAAACAAACAGAAAACGGACTTCGTTTTCTGTTTGTTATGCTAAACCGATTTTCTCAGAAAACCAGGATCAATCAAACTGGTTCCTGTCATCTAAAGAAGCTTACTTCTTGACTGACATGAGCGACATATAAGATTGGCAAAATATAATTTTTTCGTTTGTGAAACATAGAATAATGATGGAACGGTTCATAGATAAGTAATACACAGTAATTAGATACCTACGACAAGAGAAATATTTACTGATTTGCATTCAGAATTTGCTAAATGTCACGATTTCTTTCTTTAGCTTAACGCCTTTCATCAATTTCTTTGTTTTTTCTTTATAAGAATAAATAAATTTGTATTAGATTCATATAAAGAGATTTTTGTTATAATTATGTTTTTTCGAATAGTTGTATACATTTATTTATTTATTGTAAGTAGGACTACCAGCAATTGTTATAATATTACATCCAAAATATAACAAATCCTTAACCGAATATAATATAACAATTTTTTTAAGGCAGTCATAACATACACCAAAATATACACAGTCACACATATTACAGTATTACAAAAAATCACAAAAGGAAAAAGAAAATAACATAAACCAATCGGATGATTATGATGTATGATGGCAAGATGAATCGGAACTGAAGAAACCGAAAAAAAATTAAAATAAATTAGAAATATTTAAAATAACAAAAAAAAAATTAAAATATGAAAATATGTCGAGGTCTGCGTGTCCTGACAATCTATTATAAGTATCTGGTAAACGATACAATGTAGAGTGCATGCGAGCATTAGTACGGGCAAATGGCTTAAGAAACAAGGGAATCGCATAACGCGGTGGCTTTCGTGGGACTGTGATATTCAACTTGCAAAGCAATTGCGGACTGTCCAAGATGTTCCTGAAGATTTTGAAGAGAAATATCATATCCAGTTGGTCTCTCCTAGCCGTAAGACTTTCCATGTTAAAGATGTTATAAAAGATTTCTAATTTGAAACATTTAAGTCGGTATAAAAAAAAAACTAACTTGTCCATAACGGGGCAGCGTACTAGAAATGTTCAACTTCGCACTACCGATCTTAAAATCGATCTTTAAAAACGTGTATCGTCATTTAAAAGGCCGGACACGCACTTGTGACTCTTCTGCTACTGCAATTATATACCATCAGCTGATCCGTTTGCTCGTTTGTTCCATTATTCCATAAACAACTGTATAAATAAGAAAACTAAATATATTGATATCTAAATAATACTCATTAAATTTGGTGTTAATATATAGTTGTAAATAGTGACTAAAGTCTGGCTTGACAAAATGAAAAAGTAAAACATGCAGTTAACATTTTCGATCGGAGGTGCGAGGTGGCTGAATTAATTAATACATTAACATGGGATGATGAATAGACGGGTTCTTGTGCCGATCGAGTGGATAGCGTTTCTTGCGTGTTGTTTCCAAATAGATAAAAATCATAGTATGTAAGACATGATTGATGCATTTTTCCAGAGTTTGTTCTCTACCCGCGGAAACTAATTGTAGTAGTGATATATCCTACGGACGGATATCTTTAACCGTGAATTCAACTCACACGTGCTCTTTTATAGTTCATTCAATGACCCCTAATTGTAATCAGTTTTAGTAAGAAATATCTTGGGTTGATATACGATTAAGCCATACAAATGAGCTTTTCATCGAATTCGGGAAATTGAATGTGCTTGACCTCTCAAAAGCTCACTGCTAAGCGATCTAATCGATAACTTTCAGTAAGTTCTTCCTATAACGAAAGTTGTATTCATAGATTTGGTTATAACCGAGTCCTTGCTCGTTTGACGGTCCAATATTTTCTAGATTTTTTTTAGTGCACATGACACAATGTTAGTCCAATGTTGTGTAACTTTTATCAATAGCAAACAATATGTAGATTACTAATCATTAATTTACACATACATATATTCTTTTTCATGGTGATAGACAGAGTTTTCTATTTGCATTTTCATTAACATTTTCACGCTCGTCGGTTACTAGGACTATTGGCTTATTGTATTTTCAGGCTATCTCCGTCTCAATGCTGGCGGACGAGGGAGGTTGGAGGGCTATGGCCTCCTTCTGTGAAGCAGTGATGCTCCAGAAGGAGGCCGCCGAGCGGGGTCGGGAGATGGCCGATCCCGCTCGAAGAAGGCGGCGCCGGGCTCGGTAGCACAGCTGCGGCGCCGCCGGGGGTCGCCGGTGGGCGCGAGGTAGTCGCGACTGCTACGGCGACCCGGGATGGACCACGCCCCTTCCGTGGCCGGGGGGCGTCGTCGGTGGAGGAGACCGGGGGAGGTAGTGTAGCCTCCCCGAGGAGGGCTCCCCTCTAGGCAGGGGAGCGGAGGCTGGGGGATCCCGGAAGTGGCTTGATGTTCCCGGGGGCTCCCTACATGCCTGAGAATGGCCATCCCTGAGGTTTTTAGTGGATAGGCCTCCCCCTTCTGGGGAGGAGAGCCCCACATAACCGCCGGCTCGCCACAGCCGGGGTATGCAATTTAATGCATTTTCCTCAGGGGAACAAAAAAGAAAAAAAAGGCTATCTCCGTTTATTTGATCCAAGTGAGCTCGTTTGCCTTTTTTATAAAATTAATAAGTTGATATGTTCGTTTTAGTCGTTCTTAACCAACTCGCCCGTATGTACCTTTCTTATTAATTTATGAATCAGTCAATCAAGGTATCACCGAGATACAAATAAAGAAACCCATTCAAGCTATTATTGTGTTGTGATAAGAACAATCCCACTCACTCTTAAATGACATAATAATAAAATATTTCATTCAACATAATGATATCACGACGTCAGCAAGAGGTTGAGTAGGAGAGGCTTTCAACAATAACCATTTCAACTCTAGAAAATTGCAAAAAGTAAATTATTACTACTTTATTTTTATAGACTCTTAAAAGCTAAATAATACCTAAAATAAATTTAATAATAATAACATAATGAGTAATAAAACCACACAATGTAATACCCAGGTATATAAAATATAAATAAAAGAGCGTTGTCGTAAACACAAAGTCCTATATCACCACCATTTTATTCGCTCTCCATTTTGGACAATATTTTTCAGATGGGTAGGCACTAATTTAATATTACTGTCGTCAAAGGGAATAAGAATTGTCTGAATCATCAAAGAGCATCGTAGGTAAAATAAAAAAAGTAATAAATGGGATTATCATCGTAGGTAAAGTAGAAATGTTATGAATATATTGAAATGTTCCGCTTAATCTGCAAAGCGGTTTGATTATTAAGGGATTCGTTTTTGGAATACAATATTTAGGCGAGTTTTTTTATTTTTTGGAAGTTAAAATTAAGTATTTTATTATTTGCATTAAATTATGGACTTACACTTTTCGTTTCATTACCGTGACAAGAATGTACGACTCATATACTTAAAATAGGTTTGGAATTATATATTAATTGATATAAGAAAAATTGATATTAAAACTCTCAATACCAATATTATCCACCGTGGTTAGCCTGTCTAACCTTGTTGTTATCACATATGGAGAAATTAACGCACCACAACATAATGGATAAGTCAATGTGTAGGGATTCGTTTTACATATTTTGCCAAAGTTAGTTCTGAAGTAACTCCCTTGACGGTGCAGTCAAAACGTCGCGTGTTTATTTTGAAAAATGGTATCGATAAATTATCGACTGCGCAGAATTGCGGTGCATACCATATTTGAATTCTCTTTTACTAAATAGTACGTGAGTATAAGTAAATATTTTTTAAAAAATAAATAATTAATTATTCCACGGGAAACTTTGATGTGCACACTCCAATCAAATGTTAGTGTATTAGACAGGTCAGCGCATGTAGCAGGTGTGCAAAATCTTGTAGGCGCCCGATTGTGGTTTACTTGGGAACGGCGGACGTGAACAGCTAAATAAATTTTATCGTAATTCTATTATATAGGAAGGGAAAGTAATGAGAGTGCGTAGATAAATATGATTGGACAGATGTTAGAGGACATTTTAAACAAGATGGAATAAGGATCAGTTAGTTATTCGGCGAAAGGTGAAACATTAAATAAAAAAAGGAATTATTTTTTTTTTTTTGTGAAAGTTCATTCGGAATCAAAAGTATAATAAAAAAATTAAGATAACTCAAGATATACTAAAACGGCATGTTTTTATACAACTACGTAAGATTACAGAAGAGAAAGCGATAACGACGACGGAGGGTGAAAATGAATGTTTTTGAGATACCTCAGCTATGTGGCCGATGCCAACGGAAGATATGAAATTCACCAATGATTACAAAACTTTCGCTTTAAAAAAAATAAGCCGGTACGAGTATTATAGAATAAAATGCGATTTCATTTCAAGGGACGAAGCAAGTAATAATCGCAAGGAGGTATCTTGCTAGCATAGTAGCACTATCGCTTAATTTCGAGACCTATGAGAAATAAAAAGCGGGAATACAGGCTATCATGACGGCAAGAAAAAGAAAAAGGACAAGACAGGACTATATCACTATCTGCTAACTAAGAAAAGTCTAGGAGTAAGATTTCTTAGAAAATGCCACCTTTCAGTAAATATTAGACGGTATAAAAGATTTGAAAATCAATCAATCCACTTTATATGGAACTGAGACTTATTCAAAGATTAAAGTGAAACTTGAATTTTACAAATATAGGAGAGAATTAAAAACAAGATGAATACTGCTACAACGCATAAGTTTGAAAATAGAAGACAAGTACTACGCAGGCCGCTAAAACGAAACGAAGGTTTGATATGAACGCATTGTTACAAATGCGGATAAAAGGTGCTCAGATTGATGGAGGTCTGAAACTAAAACACAAGTTTCTAGAAACTTATGAGATAATAAAAGCTAAATGTAATGATGGCTTAAAATGTGTATTAAATTAATACTATAGCAGAGGCATATATACAGATATATCCAGTTCAAATGAAAACGTGGCCTACTACTGTATGAAACTGCAGGGTATAATTATTTAATGTTTTCGTTCAGATTTTTCTTTACCGTTTTCTTTTTTTCAAATTTCGACCACTTGAATTGTACATTTTGTTTATCGTTGAAATATGTATTTAGTTTGGCAATGTAATGTGTATTTAGTTTGCTTAAGTACAAAAGTAACTAAATAATATGACTGCGATGGATATAATGTTTACTTTTTAATGTGTTACTATTACAATAGATATCGGAAATATTTTATTGCATAAGAAAGAAAGAACGGGACTATTGTCTGACGACTAACACAAGATTATGATAGGTAATGGAATCAAAATCAAAACCACAGTAATCTTTTTTCAACATGAGGTACCAGAGCTTATGCGCAGATACGTACAAGTAAAAAAAAGTTGATCTACACCATTTCAAAATTTGAAAGAGCATTTTAAAGCAGAACCAGCAAGAATCTCTGAATTTTTTTATCTCCTCTTTCAAAATCATAAAATAATACAATTACATCTATTAGCACAAATAAACATATAAGATAGAAATATGTCCAGTAAAACAATTATATTGTCATACGGAATCATTGAATTATATATCATAAAAATGAAATCCCAGCATTTTCATAATTTAAGAAACCAACCTTTTTTCATTAAGAGTATTATTAACAAGTGCTTTAAAACTATAAGGCTAAGCAGTAATACTTGCTATAAGTATGGATTTCCCCATGAATGATACTCTAGTTTTTGGAAGCCTAAACGTTGGAAGGGCAAGTTTATGTTTATTTTTTGTGTTTAAATGATGAATTTGTATTGTTTTGTAAAATTTGTATGAAATGTTTAATACTTAGTTCTTATGACCATAAATAAAATGTCTATAAATTACATAACTGACTTGCTAATGTTAACATATTTATTTTCTTAAATAAATGTCTGAGTGCGAATTGTTTCTTTTTTGTACTATGAAACTATGATATAATACTATGAAAATAACTAAAATACACCACTCTTGCCGCTTCAACATTAGTCTATTTTACTTTATTTGCAGCAGAGGAGAGATCATTGTATTCATATATATATATATATATATATATATATATATATATATATATATATATATATATATATATCTTAATATATATATTTCTTGTGTGCGTGTGTATGTGACTGAACTCCTCCTAAACGACTGGACCAATTTTGATGAAATTTTTTGTGTGTATTCCAGGGGGCTTGAGAATGGTTTAGATTCACAATACGGTCATATAGATATTGTTTTTCAGCTAAATTATTTATTTAAAAACATTTGAGACAACGTGAGACAACGTGACATTTGAGACATTTGACAGGACAACGTCTGTTGGGCCAGCTATCCCAACTAATATTATAAATGCGAAAGTGTGTTTGTTTGTTTATTTGTTTGTTTGTTTGTTACCTCTTCACACTTAAACTACTGGACCGATTTCAAAAATTCTTTCACCTTTGGAAAGCTACATTCTCCCCGAGTAACATAGGCTACTTTTTATCCCGGAAAAAATCGACAGATCCCACGGATGCGCAATAAAGGCTTCGCTCAAAAACTACTGCACAGATTTTTATGCGGTTTTCATCAATAGATAGAGTGATTCTTGAGGAGTTTTGCGGCATTTTTTATCTCGGAAAAACGGATAGTCCCACGGGAAGCGCGATAAAATCTTCGCACCATAAACCGACTTCCGCGTATATGTAGCCGTGGGCAAAAGCTATGACCCTTAACCCTCTATACACCCAATCCCGAAATCCACGCGGGCGAAGCCGCGGGCAGAAAGCTAGTATATATATATATGATTTGATAGATGTCAGAGGGATCTATTAAATATTGTTTGAAAAAGAAATAACCAATTCTTTTTCAATGTTTCATAGATCCTATGTATAACTATACAGCGATAGGGAAAAATTAAATAAAAAAGGAAATAAATGCCTTAACACACATTGACGTGCCATAAAATACACTATAAAAATTACTTCAATACCATTAATATTGCTTAGGGTGATTTATTCAACAAGATTTATATTACAAGATATAATACCGCACAATAAATATTAGGACAAGGAGATTGGCTAACAAATTGTAAAAAGGCTGCTTAACATGCTATTCACGGGAAATGAAACTTCCCTTATATATTTATTGAGTGTTTATCGTAATTATTAACCTCTCATACTGGAATAAAAACAAGTATGGGCTGGGTGGCTCTTATAAGGAAATAGAAGTGGGCTATTCGAGCTGAATAAATATTAACTTAATTGGTTATATGTAGTAGATGAATTTCTTCTTCACTACAATTTGGATGTCTCAGGGGCATTTATTATATCCTTTTGCTCCACCTATATAATAAATAGAAATGTATAATTAATATTGCTCAACATATTTTTCTTTATTTAAAACTAATTTGACAAACAAACAGTTGTTGCATATCCTTATAAATCTGACTATATATACAGATACATAGTCAGATTTTTATTGCTCTGAGTATATAGCACGGGTGGGCAAGTGCGGCTCTTCTTCTATTTATGTGTGGCTCCCGCAAAATTTATCCAATTTCTGCTTTTTGTACTACTATATTTATTTTTCTACTACCAAGAATTGGCCAAAAGTATTCATTAATCAAATAGAATTAATAAATTACATTATTTTTCTTTTTGTATCTAACGTTCTAAGCAATTTATTGTACCATAAATTGTATCACATACTTGATTTAAACAATACTACAACAATATAAAAAAATCACATTTTTATAAATTAAATTTATTTTAAATTAATTTTAAAAATTATTTTTTAAAAATTAATTTAAATAAATTGCATAATGTAAAACTGACATTACTCGGCTTGTATTATATTAATTAAACACATTTATAGTTTTAAAAATTATTATTCTTCTTGTCAACTTTGTAAATTAAAATCATGTAATTTAACATAAATATATAATAGTACATACATACAAGTGAGTAATATTGAAAAATACGTTCGAGGCTAACACTGAGCACGAGCGAAGCGAGTGCTTAATATTTAGCCGAGAATGTAATTTTTAACTGCTCACGAGTGTTATACGACTTTTTTCAACACCATTGCGAGTAATTAATACAAACTTTATAGGTCAATAAAAAATATTTAAACAATAAATTGTGAAAGTACAATTATACAAATTACCTTCACCGCCAGTCATTTCTGAAATATTCGTTATTATTTCATTCGTACAATCAATTTCATCGCTTGATGACATTTTTGGTATAAAAATCTTAACAAAAGACACAATGCAGAATATCTACTTGCAAAATAGTACTGAGAATTGAAAAATGGCGCGTTTACTTTTTCATTGACGGCTTTGTACGCGAAACTAAGGTACCGACGCTTAGGGCGTTCGCTGCGTGAAACGGGCACACGGCGCGGGCGTCCGCTTCGCGGGCTTGTTTCATGTCATTTCATAGAGCAGCGCTGCATGAGGCGGATAACCGTCACCCGCGACGCGGGCGGCGACGGGGCACGCGCCGGGTGTACGCGCGACGGAGCACGCGAGCGGAGCAGTTTCTACAAAATCATTGAGCTCCGCTACGCCTTTGTTCACGTCGTCGTCTTTTGGCTAAGTAATATATCAATAAATAATTCATAATTATCGACTGTACATCTACGCGATAAAAATTATACTGGCGGCGCTGCGTTAGACGGGAGCCCGTGGCGGACGCCCGCGACGGACACCCGCTTAACGCAGCGAACGCCCTTATACAGCCAAAACAGCAAATTATATTATTTTTACAAAATAAATATATTCTTTTAATATTCATGTATGACTTCTATTTAATAATTGTAATTTTAAATAAGGTTTTTATACGCTTATTGTATAAACGCTTAGGTTTTTATAAACGCCAAACTTATTTAATTTACAAAAATGTTTCAGCATTTTGCATATAAATTCTCCTTGGTTCCTATTTTTTTTCTTATAAATAAGAGTGTGACTTTTCTTTACGAAAAATTTTGATTATCAAACTGTGCGGTAATCGAATTAAAAATTCGAAAGATATTATATGTTGGTAATATGATACATTGTGAATCTAAATTACGAGCAATGGTGTTGAAAATATAATTATCTGTTTTTATTCGAGCGGATTATAACCCCCCCTACACCCTCTGTGGATCTCATATATAATGAACAATCTAACATTTGGCAATTCCTTGGGTAAAAAATAATACGACTATATGAACTACGAAGTGGGAAAAACTACATGAAAAATGCTCGTGCTACGCTCTACTACTGTAGTTGGTGATGCAAAATTTATTTTAGAGGTTATATCCACAAAGTTAACATGGGTTATGGTTAAGCGGGACCTGTTGGCTCCCCAGATTTAATTTTACCTAACAGTTGTGCAGGAATAAAAATCTCAGCGTATTTTTGCACGCCAAATAATGAATAAAATATTTGTATTTTCCAGATTGTTTCAAAAACTGCAATAAAAATTGTGGCCAAGAGGATAAAAGCCTCGAATGTTAAATTTGATAAAGCAATTAAAAGAGTTTGGTAACTAACAGTACACATAAACAATATGTTATAATGTCACACTAATATATATTAAAATATTAATAGTATCGAAAATATTTGCGGGAATTCTGTTAATCAGTGTGTTCAACGTTCCTATCTTGTCGAACCATATATTACATTTTCGTTTGTCTATAATTAGTTACAAAGTTACCAATTTCCAGAAAATATTAATTGTTGATATTAAGTTAATGTTCACATCGATATTATACTATGTAAAGGTACAAGTTTCATCGGTATGGACCTGTTTCTCCTTGTTATATTAATAGTTATTGAACTTACCATTGTTCCCAAAGCCTGCTTGACGCGGCTCACCAACTCTATGATTGGTATATCGTCAAAGTTCTAAGCAAATCTCGACAACAAAGATGGATATAATATTATAAAGCGGATCAACGATCGGAATTAATGAATATGTTCTATCAAATTATTTGCCATAACAAATCTTATGTCCCTTAGGTCAATGTCGGCGATTTAGCTTTAATCCTTTTCACGTTCCTTTTTTGCGAATTATTATTATCCGGACAAATTTCTGTTTATTAAAACTTTTCATTTGACCGACGTTTAAGTTTTCCTCCGTTGATTTTTCCTTTAAAAGGTTAAATTTATAAAATAGCTACATTATATAAATAAGCTGTAAAAGTCTTTTTGAAACAAGTTTCTATTTAAAGGCGTTAATAAGAATAAAATAAACTTTACCTTTAATATTTTTATTTTTACAAATTTATGTGATATAAAAGCTATCGCGAGATTTAAGTACTCCTGTTTACTTTGTTGAAGAAATACGTAATTAAAAATAATGTTTATCGCATCTAGTAATTGTATTATCAATTACTCGTTTCACGGGTAAGTCTTGTATTTATCTTATTATATATAATTCGTAAAAGTAACTTAATGACAAAAATATCAAAATACTGTCGAAACTACTAGGGTTAGATACTTAAAATATTTCATCATGCTTCTTTTTATGTTGTAAGAATAGAATTTCGGAAATAGTCCGCCAGTTTTAATAATTTCATAATAATCTGAAATCCGAAGAGAAGGTGAGGGAGGATACGAGGGTCCTGAAATTCGACAGACTGCTCTATTTCCGGGAGGTCCTAAATTTTACATGGTAAAAGGTTATTTAATTTGATATTTATTTGAGGGTCAGATGTACAGCTGTAGAATAAAAAAATGCAATTATAGAATTTCTTAATGTGTCTTTCAATGTTTGGAGTGTTAGTAGATTTTTCGTTTACCAAGGTATGAGCTGCAGTTAAATCAGTGTATGTATAATAAATTATTATGTCGGGTTCAAGAGTAGGTGTCATTACACCAAAGACATCCCTGTCAGCCTGCTTGATACTAGTGTACCTCCCAAACAGCTCAAGATCAACAAGACGCCAGGTGATTATGGAATTATAGTCGAACAACTGATAGTAGGGGATAACCAGTCCAAAAAGTTCACAGGTTCTACAACTCTGTCACACTAGATAAGTATATCGCTTTTGTGTCCAAGCTGTTCTTGAAAGTCATTGGAGAATAACGTCATATAGATAATCATCCATTCTTCATCAACTTAACGTAGATACAAAATTCCAGCTCAGTAGGTTGACGATGTTTGCTCCAAAAAGAAAAAGGAATCATGATATATGTGTCAATCAGTTTTTTTTACCTATGTGTATTGAAGTGTTTTCTATAATATAATTATATATCGTGTCGATATTATTGATAGCATCCAGTTTTACTGCAGTGCACGAGTGTTTGTCTTCGATCAAATAATATAAATAACGATAAACACAAACATCGTCGATTCGATCGTCGTCGTCAATAGGCAGTGTAGTAACTAATTGTTCCGTTTATGAAGCTATGTTATACACTTGTACATTAAAATCATTTCAGTCTTTAAAAGACAACTACTAGATGTAGGACTCTCACATGTAGAAGGGTTTTGCGCCGTCTTCCACAACGATGGCCTAGTAAGATTTGGTGAGGAGTGCCAGAGTCTTGTTTATTAGTTGGCAGAATGTAGGTGAGGCTAGATTCTGTCTGATGGACCTCGCAACCTCTTACATCCCCAAACTAAAATGAAAAAAAAATCATATACGTATATTCAAATATTCGAAGGAAACTAGAGGGTAGAAACCCAAACAAGACACATATTTTAAAATACAAAAACCCCAGCATAGTACTGAAAATCATAACGATGACTTCGGACATTTATATTACTTTACTGCCATTTAAACTTGTACAACGAACAACACCTTACTTACCCAAAAGTAATTAATTTCAACTTGTGACTAGACTCTACCATTTTTTCTAAACATTAGGTTCGAACACGAGAAATTCAAACGGCAAAGGGCTGTGGGTTTAGTACTCGTGCAAAAACAGTAATCGACAAGATGACTTTGCAATATAACCTGAAACTGAGCGGGAGCTTACAACATAGACCCGTTAGCTGTAACTACTGTTATTTTCGGTGAAAATAGTTCTTGCCTTACAGCAAGAAAAAACTTTTATCCAAAAAATATAATAGTCAAGTTCTTTTATTTTCCTATCA
Organism: Scirpophaga incertulas; assembly: GCA_036419045.1. Taxonomy (NCBI): domain Eukaryota; kingdom Metazoa; phylum Arthropoda; class Insecta; order Lepidoptera; family Crambidae; genus Scirpophaga; species Scirpophaga incertulas. The sequence continues at coordinate 8,659,698 of CM071644.1, forward strand.
TAAATATAATATAAGGATATGTATCATATACAATTATAGGGTTTTGTCGAGTTGAAAAAAACACTTTAGCATTTTAGCAGATATTTTACTAACTTAAGAAATATTAATATGACAAAGTCGGTTTATGAAAAAAAATCCACTGGTGACTATATTAGCTCTGTACGATTATGTGCAAAATTAACACACATACTGTCTACTTCAAGTTAATTGACTGTGACTTACTCAGCAAATTTCTGTTCATAAATTGTTATGAGTCTGAGTTATGAGAGTCAGAATCTTCATAATACGGAGAATTACCGCATATATATATATTAGTGATGAAACGGATATCCGGTAACTATCCGGTATCCGGCCTATCCGGCCTATTTTCACTATCCGGCCGGATACCGGATAGTAGGGCACTATCCGGCCGAATACCGAATACTAGATGTTTCCCGCGATACCGTTCGCGCTGAGTGCTTTACGCCCTAAACTCGTCTATATCGCGCTTTTCTGTGGGAATACAAAAGTTTTTAAGCCTATCTATATTGTTTCTCGTTGTCAAATCTATCTCTGTATCAAATTTCAGCAAAATCAGTTCTTTATTTATTTATTTATTTATTAAACCACAACATAAACTTACAGCCGTTACACAGCCAACACGCTTACATGCTAGAATACAAATTATAATAAACATTAATAAATTGGATAGGTAAGTTACAAATATATGTTTAAGAATTCATACTACACAATAAAATAACAATATGTCAAAAATGAAATGACTTGATTAAACAAAATAACACACAGATCGAAATACAAACACAACCATAAGTCAAAATACAAATTAATTATCAGAATTACATAACAAAAATATCAATTATATGAATATAACAGTCCAAAAAGTGGAATGTCATGATAAAATACAAACACAACCTTGAGTCAAAATATAAATTAATTATTAAAATTAATTTAATTTAATTTAATTTAGTTTTTCTTTAGTTTAGGCGTGAGAGAGTAGCAGACAAACAGACTGAATTTATAATATTAGTAACGGATTATTTTGCACATACACACACATATACATATGAAACGCGATAAGCGGCCGAATATCCGGTGGCCGGATATCCGGCGCTCCGGCCTCGTAGTTAGCCGAATATCCGGTATCCGGTATCCGGCCAAATCACTATCGGTTTCATCTCTAATATATATATATAGTGTATCGACCAAGATATATAGATACAGCCTTAAAGCACGTGTTCGTGTCAGACTACGTATTATCAGTCAGATTGTTTCGTGTGGTCGAGTCTGATGTTACCTTTGTCAAGCAGAACAACAGAGCAGCATAGTTCAAATAACGTATTTCACTTTCTAGAATAAATTTTAAAAGCTACTACTTCTACATCTTATAAATACTGCGGTTATTGTTAATAATTTATTATGAACACAATGTGGGCGGATTAATATTCCCCGTTTGTATTTAATTAAAATAGTTTCCATCGCATAAACTCGCTCGCTAAAATAAACAACTCAGACAGAACCGTAGAGGATCAGCTGGTAATAAGAAATTGGGCAAACAATGAGGTAATTTCGTTGTGTGCTTAAGGCGATAATTCAGAAACTAGAGAGGCATGTGTACCTAGCTCGTATTATTTCTAACGCCAGTAAGATTATTTGGGATTTAACTAATTCGTATACTTTTATAACCGAAGCGAAAAGTTGTATTCATAGAAATGTTTTATTCTATGGGTATAAAAATATTATTATCATTATGTCATACCATTCTTAAATTTCACAATGATAAACACAGATGAATAATGATGAATCTTCAGACGAGGAAGAAAAGAAAATATGTAAATACATATAATCTGTGCAACTTAAGTCATAAAAAGGGAAGACAAAAAATGATGAGTATATCACACAACAATTATTAGGTGTATTGAGACTCCAAATCGAAAAATATGCATAGAGAATATGCTTGCAAATACTTTAAGGTAATTTGTTAATTTTTCCAACTATCTTAAAAAAACACCAGCTTTTTTGTCTATAATAAATTTATTTTATATATCAGCAATAGTCATAGAATAAATGTATAGACTTTTATTAACTCTACTATTAATAACTGTAACAAGTTTCCTTGAGAAAAAAAACTCCTCCTTGCGTCGATACCCCAGTTACTGAGGGTCGTGATCTCTCTTGTTGAGCACCTTGCTCATGATTATTGACCGCCACTGGTGTCGATCTGCGGCAGTGTGGAACGCGTTATGGACGGTGGATTCCAGTGTGGTCTGGTCTGTCCAACGTATAGGGCTTCTTCCTCTCGTTCTATTTCCTTCGACTTTGCCTGTGACTACAAGTTTCTCGAGGTTGTCATTTCCCTTCCTAGCAATGTGGCCGAAATACTCGAGTACCTTTACGTACCTTTCGCAGGCATGAGGTGGATAGCCTGGTTTGTACTTTGAGTTCCCTTAAGATGGATACGTTGGTACGGTGAGCTGTCCAAGGAATGCTTAACATTTTTCTCCAGCACCACATCTCGAAGGCGTCAATACGCTCTCGGTCAGCTTTTTTAATAGTCCACGTTTCAGCGCCGTATGCAAATATGGAGAATACGAGAGCTCGTACAAGTTTGGTCTTGGTGTTGCGTGAAATGCTTCTGTCCTTCCATATTTTTTGCAGCTGCGTCATAGCGGTTTTAGCCATACCGATCCTTCTCCGGATTTCGTATTCACAGGACCCCTTGTTAGAGATGCTAGAGCCCAGGTAGATGAAATTGTCAACGATTTCTAAATCAATAGTTCCGGTGAGCTCTAGTTTACTCGATCTATAAAAAAAAACTACTTTATATTATATAGCCAACAATGTAGTGAGCAGAAGTAGTCTATTTTTAGTCTAGCGGCAGTAACGGCCATATGGACGCTATTGATAATGTTTTTATGACAGCCTCCAACCTAAGTACACACGGAGTTGACAAAGTGATAAATGTGAGAAAAGTGGGAAAGAAAGCGTAGAAAGTTTGCGTTCTCGACAACCCTCGGATAGGCTCCGGGCTCATAACAAAATAAGATGGCGGGCTGTTGACTTAGGAGCGAATTGTTATCTTTTCTTTCGTAGGTATGCATTGAAACGCATTAATGGAAATTTTTATTCGTTTCATCGACGCAATTTCAAGAGCAATAGAATAGTTTGTAGCCGTCATTTTTTAAATCTTACATTCAAATTTAATATTTACTGAGACTGAATCCCCACTAATGGGTTTAAGAGCTTACCCTAAAGCTAAAAAGAGGCCGAGTGCCGAACTGGCCGAGTGCGAATTGGCAACTACATACAACTTTGAATGTCTTCGCAGGTCTATGCCTTACAGTTTAAAATACAACCTTACAATGTTTTTCTTCCTTCCTTCAAATAAATGTATATATGAAATTCGAAAAACAAAAAAACCCATTGTTACATGACAGAAAGTCCTCAGACTCTTCGCAGCTTCCAACTCAATTACTAGTACCGGCCACAATGCCAGCGGTGCTCAAACATAAGATGGTACAATTAAAGTAAAAATGAACAATTTCAATACATTTAAATCATACATCTAAATAAACATTTGAAGTCTTTATACCCGATTCATTTACTTGAATACTTCCACCCCTGCCGCAAAGCAGCAGTGTGTACCAGTTTTAAAGGTTGACTCATTGTATGACTAAATCATGTAGTTAATTCGTTATAACGCCATTTAGGCGATTCAGTTACTTTTTACTACGAACTAAAGTGAATGTGATATTATTTGCAAATTTTGTATTCAATTTCTCACCACATTCTTTGATAACCACTAACTTTATAAACCACTCGATGCACGCGAAGTTGCTAAACATAAAAACCTAAAATGAATTGGAGTTTTCATGTATACAGATTCTTATCTTCAATTCAATTTCGCGTAGCTTGTAATCATAAAATACTTTTTGGAAATGTTGGATCAATGAACCAATTACACTTAGAATCGGATTACGTTTCAAATGCGATTCAAATAAAAGATCACGATGGAACCAATTGATACGACGTAATTTATAAACTTCTATTAAACAGAATGAAATTTGATTCGTTTGTTTATAGATCATATTAGGCTTCTTGAGCAGGTCACTCCTGTTGTATCTGTAGATAAATAAATTTCTCAAATATATTTACTAAAGTAATCCATTTTCTCATACTAAGCTTTTTTCTAAATTTATGACTCCATCACAAATGTTTATTTAAGCTGTAATAACATCATGCTTATTTATTTTCACACAAAATTTATAGAAGTTAATCAAAATATAAATTTGTTTTGAATATTTATATTCTTCACAACATGTTTTATAAAGGTTTCTTCTTTTCTTTTACCCGGCGCGGTCATTTGCCTTTCAACATATATTAATATTTATTTTACTTGTTAAATTATAATGTTTAATTTCGGAAAGAAAATTCAATACCTGCATAGCTACATATCTCTCTCAATATATTTCTATTAATATTTATACTGTAGTGGTTCGACTATTTTGTGCAACAGAACTTGTTAGACATTTCTAACAAGTTTTTATCACTAATAGAAATACTCTACTAATGATAAAATTTACTAAACATTTTTGTATTTTAGGATAAAAAATAATAATTTTGTGCAACTGAAGAAGGATATTCTATCCATTTAAACCCTTAAAATAAAGTCTAAGAGAAAAAATTTTAAAAATTAATTTTAAGACCAAGCGTCACAATAAGTAAAAAAAATCATCGATCCATCCTGAGGGAGACCTGCCAGGTTTCTCGGTATATGCCAGAAACTCTAGGGCCTTGTCTTTTTTACTCTCCTTTCAATGCCTTAGGGGTTCAATGTTAAAATATCTTGAAATGCGTTATTCTTCATTTTTAACCAAATAGCTATGTATATACAACATATTTTCTAATTATCGTAGGAATTGATAGTATTTTATACAAACTTACGCTTCAAAGCACGAATTTAATTAAAAACTTATAAAAGGAAGGTTGATGAATAATTTCATCTTCCCAATGAAAGGTTCTGGTGTGGGACGCATTATGCGTGGACACCTTGGCATATGATAACCAAGCGTTAATAAGCGTCATAATCATTAATACTCGTCCTTACTGAAAGACTACGACTTTGCGGCGTTCGTAATAGAGACTTGGCCTATGGTCAGTCGATATGAAAGATTTTGTTAAAACTTTGTCGGCACGACTGGTCCAAACTACAGGAGACCTTAAGACTGGCGTTTACTTCGTCAAACAGTTTAGAATTATATATCTTTTTGTTTCTAGGCTTGCTTGGCTTGTTTCTTCGTTTTTAAATATTAATTATATTTTTTTTTTGTATTGGTTGTGGTATATTAATAAATTTTGTTTACATACTAAAAAAAATTGATTAATGACTAATTATATGTTTAGTTTTACAAAGTACAGTATCGTAATTCATTTATATACAATATCGTCGTAAATTATAGTATCGCAAGAGTATTTTTTATCCTAATTTATCCTTAATTTCAGTAAGCAAACGTTTAACATATGGCGCCATTAAATAGATCAAATCAATAAACCCTAATAAATTTACCTTTAAAATCACTATAATAACTGAAAAGTTTTTATTATATTTAAAACTATTGCTTCTACGATTATAGTTTATTACAAGTGGGCGGGTTTGCAAATAGCTGTTTTAAGTCTAGGATGACTCGAAAGCTTTGACAATATATATATATATTATATATATATATATATATATATATATATATATATAATATATATATATATATATATATATATATATGACGATATAATAACCTACTCAACCAAAGATATTTTCCTCAATTTGCAGTCTCAATGTAAAATTAGCTGTAAATTCCATTTTGGTACATATTAGAAGGAGAAATAAACGTTTAAATCAATTTTCAAAACGTGCTTTATGAACGTGTAAAGAAATGCTCGAATATAATCTTCAATCGTAATATTATCACATTGCTCAATATTCGCATCACAGCAATTCATTCAATGGCAAATTATTAACAAGCTTATTTCACACGAATTCGGAGCTTCTACATATTCAGCAAGTTTCCAAACTAGACGAGGCTAGACTAGTCAAATTGGAGCTTAGAATATCGCAGATTCCCGAAAACTTGTTCATTTGGGAGTATTATGCGATGAAAAAGTTCCAACGAAGCACACTACTTGACTACTAACTAATGTTGGCCTGTTGATTAATCTCGAGACTTTAAGGACAGAAGATGTCACGACTTAGTACTTGTTCCTTACATCTTACAACACAAAGCCACGTTTTCAAACATTTTCCTGAAACTTCTTTCACACAAGACAGAACTAACAGAGAAAACAGAGAGACATAAATCAAGCTTCTTTTGTAATTACCAAAGAATTGCGCTGACGTAAAATGTTTATCTACGACTGGATATGTAGGTATTTGATTCCATGTAATAATTGGGAATTATTTCTCGTAGAAAATTTTGAGTTAAGTGAGAATTTATATAAAATTCTATAATATATAGTCATAATATATATAGTAGTTATAATGATATCAACGGTTAATGCTCTAAAAGACTTTTATATAGTACTTGAGTCACCATTCGTTAAATCCACACCGCGCCTGAGGAGCGGTCGCTGTCACTTCAAGCTTTGGCTTGAACATTGGCTTTAGGCTGAGAATCGGTCGAGCGTGACATGATGATCGTGACACTTGGTTGCTATGAAGGTTTCAACCTCTGCTCTCCTGAGGGAAGAAAAAACATTCTTAAAAAATGTTTTGACACCACAGTACAGTTCGGATATATTTGTTTAAAACCGTTTATACTCTGTACTTGAGACTTGCAAAATGTACGATTTTTATCATAAATACGTCGACTCTGGCATATATTTTGCACTGCTGTATTTTTCGAACTTTGTAATATGTCACAGCTCAACAAAGTTTATAAGTGGAATTATATACGTGCTATGCTGTCACTATGTATTAGCTATGGTACTGATATTAGCGAATTCCATAAGTGGCGGTTATCGTCTGCTATCGTCTCGTCTACGTTAGTTACAGACGTAAAAGGTTGGTTCCTTTACGTCATAGCGAATTTGTCACTTGACTCTGATTTAAAATGGTTGGTGGAGTAATGAATAAATTATCTATAGTACCGCTTAATTTAAATAAATTATCAACGGCGAGTTTTTATAGTATTATTAGAGTTCGGATGATAAATACATAATCTACCACGAATTTTAAATACAATAATCCAATCAATATTGGTTTGGTACCCCAAAGGTAACTTTTATAGTATGTATCTGGATATAATTCATTTAATTAATTTTATTGAATATTAATTAATAGCATTGTTATATACATTCAGAACGTCCATTCGTATTTGGCTGAAATATCAAGGGACATCGTACTGAAATCGCCTAAAGGATATAATTACTAGCAAATAGATCGTCTCCACGGGTTCATCCCGATTGTCTGCACATTGTTTTTATATCCATAATAATCACCCACGGGTGTTAATATCAGGCTCATAAATAACTAGATGGCCAGCCAGGGGTGTCCTGGACAAATTTTCCAAGTCCTAAACCGAGAACAAGATAAACATGCAAGATGTTAATGGGTATTCCCCGAGGAGATTCATCTGTTAACTAGCCATCAACAGGTACAGGAAGCGACATGACGGAAAATACGCTCGATTCGTTGAGCGAATTCGCTACTAATTTCGTGGCGGTTACACTATGCCAGTATGTATCAGGTAGTCTGCTTATTAATCACTTGTTCAAAACATGTTGCTACTAATTATTACAATGTCTCTGGAGGACTTGGGATATTTGCGTTACGGCTGGAAACTGCTTTTCAGATAAAATTGAATAGCCCAGTAAAATGTAAATGTAAAAGTATTAATTGCTTGTACTTAACGACTACATAATGTACCGTCAGACGATAACAAAGGTATTATGTTAGGTAATGCGATCACTGCATAAACTCTTGCGTCGGTACCAATGTAGAATTATCCATAATATTTACTTCCACCCGATATAGAGGTGCTTCGTGTGTTTATAAAACCGAGCACAGAGTTAGCACTGCCGCGATGTTTTGGGAAACAAATGCGTAAATCAATTGTAATGTGTTTATTGCTAATTCAGGCGTTCACTCCTGAGTAAACTCTGGGCCTGAATTTTGCACGCAAAGTGCATTTATTGCACTAATCCCTGCTAACCAAGGTCATGCACAGCATGCGTTGTCTCCTATGTCATAACATTGGTTTCTAAGGATTTGTTATATACTTTATGTATATGATTACAGTAGTAGGTAGTATATTTATTGCATTAAGGCGTTATTCCATTAAGAGAGCAACTTCTATGCTAGTTGTAAATTATATGACATTTGAATTAATCTAAACACAACTGTTAGAGAAAAATTGTATATTAGATTAGAAAAATAAATAAAAAATAATATAAAAGATAGAAAAATTGTTGTTTTTTTAATGTTAAATCAAATTTTTTCCGCGTTTTCACTACGCCTTCGGAGAACCCTAGGTCGACCATAGAAATTACCCACTAAGTTCTTCTCTTCTCTTCTATATCTTCACTGGCACAGTTTAGGTTACCCCCGTGGGAAAAAGGCATGAGTGTATGTATGTATGTATGTAAAAATGTAAATGCGCGGGTCGCGTATAGGTCGGTCTATTATTGTCGCGTCAGTCCAGCCAACACGTTGCAACACTAACTAACAACCCGCAAGTTGTAAGTATATGGGTTTTTATTAGAACGTAAGACAAATGTAATTTCATGTATGAAGTTACATTTGAAACTATTAGGAGAATCATGCCTACTCTCGTAACATGAGCTACGCGGTATGCCTGCAATCTTGAAATGTATCGTTTGTATTTTGACAATATACATTGATAAATTGCTCTATCATATAGCATTTCTAATAGTCACATCGAAGTTTTTTTAAATAAGGTTTTATTTATGAAATTCGAGTATCATATAATATAGATTATTATGAATTTTGAGACAAAAAGATGTCAAAATGTAAGGATATGATTGGAAACGAATGCTTAGAACTATGCTTACATAACAGACCTGTTTAACTCTCTATCATTTGACAAGAATAGGTATATATAAATAGAGATAGAGAAATAGATAGAATAATAATATGGCTCATATTAACCATATAAGTTATACTGTGTAGCTAAATTATATTGAAATACAAAACTTCGGGATAAATTTGATTAGCGACGAGCGATGGCCCTTCAAGCTGTATCTATTATCAATAGGGTATCTATTGGTGACATTTTCCCAAAAACATGTGCGCACATAAAAGGTTATATAATTTATTATGTTAATTTTTGTTAAAATAAAGTAAAGACATTACAATGTAATAAGAGTAGGATAGATAGTATATTGTATATCTCTCTCTGTCTAGTAAGAATGTGTCATGGCGGATCTTTGCTTGTAACAGAACGATTGTGTGCAATATAAATAAATTCATTTCAAGTTAATTACGCATATATTTTATTTTATATTTCATCTGGTTATGGGCCCAGGTCACTAACTAGCTTGGATTAATAAAAGTGTGGCTAAAGGATTGCAAATACATACTGTAGCGAATATAGTCAGAAATACCGGCGGCGTGGGTCGACGCCATTTTGTGGTTAGAACACCGGGAAGGAAAATACTTGTCTACTATCTATATTGGGCAAGGCAGGAGAGTCTACAGGAAGGTTGTGAAATGGATTCGACACAGGGTGGAAGTGGACAACAGAATGTCATGAAACTGGAGGGTTCCAGAAATTGGAATGTTTGGAAGTTCCAAACGTCCGTGTTGCTGCGAGGTCAAGGTCTTTACAAAATCGTGGACGGGACAGCAGTAAAACCTGAAGATGATACTCAGCGTAGTACTTGGGAAACCCAGGATGCGCGAGCTCAAACGCTGATAGTTACGAGGATGACAGAAGAAGTCATGTTACATATCATCTCGTGCGATACTGCGGCGGCTATGTGGAGGAAATTATTAAGCGTGTATGAACAAAAATCTGAAACAAGCATTCACATTGTGCAACAACGCTTTTTTCAATTTAAGTTCGAAGAAGGAACAGAGATGTCTGTGTTTTTATCAAAAGTACATGAGATGCAGAACCAATTAAAACAGCTGGGAGAGAATATGTCTGATAAATTTGTTATCACTAAGGTTCTTATGTCCTTACCAGAAGATTACAAACATTTCATCTCGGCATGGGAGTCCGCTCCTGATGACAAGCAGACCTATGATAACCTGGTAGCCAGATTATTGATAGAGGAAGAAAGAATTAAAGAAAAAGGCGGGCCAACGCCGTCTACGGCGTTTATGGCAAAGAAAGTAGATAAAAAAAGTGTAAAGTGTTATAAGTGTCACCGACTTGGACATTATCAAAGCGAGTGTCGATATAATAAGAACAATAATTTTGGTAACTCTAAAGACAATCGTTCAGATCTTAATTGTTATTTTTGTAATAAACCGGGTCATATAAAGAGCCAGTGCCGTTTTAAAAAGGGCAAAGAAAAAGAAAGTAATGCTTTTATAGTCAACAGTGTTTTTGATGAACAGTTACAAAAATCTCAGTGGTTAGTCGATTCGGGTGCAAGCGAGCATATGTGTTGTGATTACAAACTATTCAATTCATACTCGACTGTAAAAGATAAATCGGTAATAGTAGGGAACGGAACGAAAATTAATGTCAAGGGTTGCGGCCAGGTGGCGCTGCAAGTTTGGAATGGGAGTGAATGGATTGACACTACCATTGACAACGTACTTCATGTTCCTGAGTTGAATACAAATTTGTTCTCTGTCAACTGTGCGACAAGCAGAGGTTATGTTATCATTACGAAAGAGAATAAATGTAAATTTTATAAACAAAACAAGGTGATGGCTATTGCTGAGCGACGTGGAAGCATGTATTATTTGGATTTTCGCTATTTTAATGCATGTACAGCGAACCTTGCTGACGTGTGTTGTGATTTGCGTGAGTGGCATGAAAAATTGGCGCACCAAAACATTGTTTATGTGAAAGATGTTCTGAAGAAAAATAATATTAATATTAAAAATGCCAATATTCAAACATGTGAAAGTTGTCTAATAGGGAAAATTCACCGATTGCCGTATCCTGTAAGTAACAGTGTGACGTCAAGAGTATGTGAAATTATTCACGCCGATACCTGTGGACCTATGGAGAAGCCATCGATTGGAGGCTCCAGATATTTCGTGGTATTTAAAGATGAATACTCAAAGTACAGGCGAGTGTTCTTTGTGAAAACAAAAGACGAAATTAAATCATGTATAAAGAACTTCATATCGCAGGCTGAAAATGAAACAGGAAATAAAATCAAGATATTTCGAAGTGACAATGGAACCGAGTTTATAAACAAAGAGGTCAGAGAAGTGTTCCAGAACAAGGGGATTATACATCAAACATCAGCAACTTTTACTCCTGAACAGAATGGAGTAGCTGAGCGGGAGAATAGAATTTTAGTGGAAGCGGCTAGAACAATGCTGTATGCTAAAGATTTACCTATCAGTTTGTGGGCTGAAAGCGTTAATACAGCTGCCTATGTGATTAATAGAACTGGTAAAAGCTCAATAGAAGGGAAATCTCCATATGAATTGTGGTCAAGCAAAAGTTATGATATAAATAATCTCAAAATATTTGGTACTACAGTTTATGTCCACATACCCAAAGAAAAAAGACATAAGTGGGATGCCAAAGGTGAAAAGGGCATTATGGTTGGGTATGGAGAAACAACAAAAGGTTATAGAGTATATTTTCCACAGAAAAGTCAAGTTGAGACCAAACGAGACATTGTGTTTGTGAACAACAGTCCAGTCAAGCCAATACAACAATGTGAGACAATCAATTATATAGAGGATAGTGTGGAGGTTCCAGCTACAGTTGAGGTGGGCGCTCAAGTAGAAGATACCAGTGCTGCAGGTATGTCCAGTCCCCAATCACCGACCATGGATGGTGATGACTCTCAGTGCACCACGCAGAGTGATTCTGAGGGTAGTGTATATGAACCTAGTGATAGTGATGAGTGTGGTGAGGTTGTGAGACGTGATGTGGATCCTAAAAACAAACGTATTAGGAAGCAGACTGTTTTCTATAATTGTAATAATGTAATGTTAGATCTGTGAGCTGAACTGTGCTGTGAACTGTGAGCCAAAAAGTTATTGTGAAGCTATGAATAGTCCGGATGCATGTAAATGGCAGGAAGCTATTCAAAGGGAGCTAAAAACTCTTAAAGATAATAATACTTGGAGTATTTGTGACATACCAGATAATGAAAAAGTTATAGGTAGTAAATGGGTATTTAAAATTAAACGAAATAATAGTAATATTCAGTACAAGGCACGTTTGGTGGCCAGAGGGTTTGAACAAAATGATATATTAAATCTAAATGATGTATATGCACCTGTTGCAAAGTTGAGTACATTCAGACTATTTTTGGCTATAGCAACTAAATTTAAATTATATGTTTACCAAATGGATGTAACCGGAGCCTTTTTGTATGGGGAAATTAAAGAGAATGTATACATAAGCTTACCAGATGGCGCTTATGACAATGATAAAAATATTGTAAAGCTAAACAAATCATTATATGGGCTAAAGAAGTCTCCGAAATATTGGAATGAAAAATTTAACTCTGTTATGATCAGGGAAGGTTTTAAACGATCTAAATGTGACCCATGTTTGTACTCCAAATGTAACGATTCAGACCAAATATATGTTCTCTTATATGTCGACGACATGTTGATGTTTGGTAGTAATGAAGAACATATATCAAATTTAAAGTCAATTTTAAACAAAGAATTTGAAATGAAAGACTTAGGCCTAATATCAGATTTTTTGGGGATAAATGTAAAGCAGAATTTAAAAACAAATGTTACAGAATTATGTCAAAAGACTTACCTAGAAAATGTGTTAAAAAGATTCCATATGTATGACTGTAAACCTATTTCAACTCCCATGGATCAGAATTTTAATTGTAAAGAGCTTGAAAATGATAAATGTAAAGGCAATATTGAGAATATCTGTAGAGAGATCATTGGGTGTTTAATGTATGCAGCATCAGGCACAAGACCTGATATTTGTGTTGCCGTATCAATATTAAGTAGATATCAAGATTGCGCTAGTAACATGTTATTAATAAACTTAAAAAGGGTTTTGCGATACATTAAACACACATTGAATTATAGATTAGTTTATAAATGTGATGATAGCAATTTGGTTGGATTTTGTGATGCTGACTGGGGAGGGGACCTTCGAGACAGGAAATCCACTACTGGTTACTGCTTCATGTATTCAAATTGCCTAATATCTTGGTGCTCTAAGAAGCAAAGTACTGTGAGTCTATCATCAGCAGAATCTGAATACGTGGCAATGAGCATGGCTGGAAGTGAGGCATGCTGGATTGCTAATGTGTTATGTGATTTCAATGTGAGTAATGTATGTCCTGCTATCATGCATTGCGATAATCAAGCTGCCATAACGATTGCCAACACAAATAGTGTTAAACGATTAAAGCACATTGATATCAAATATCATTATATAAGGGAACTGATTGAAAATAAAAAGATATGTATACAATATGTGACAACAAGAGATCAAATTGCTGATATGTTAACGAAGTCCCTCAATGGTAATACACTTTTAAAGTTTGTGAAGCTATGTGGTATGAATATGTAGATTAGTCTTGGTTCAATGGCTGTCTTACTTTCTTTTTGATGTGTAGGATAAGTGTAAAAAGGGATGATTAAAACATATACCTTTTCAATTGTCACATAATTTGTTAATTAATGTTATTACATTGACGGGGGGTGTTAAAATAAAGTAAAGACATTACAATGTAATAAGAGTAGGATAGATAGTATATTGTATATCTCTCTCTCTCTAGTAAGAATGTGTCATGGCGGATCTTTGCTTGTAACAGAACGATTGTGTGCAATATAAATAAATTCATTTCAAGTTTTATTTTATATTCCATCTATTTTCCATGGATTAGGTTTTAGAATTTTGTTTAGACTTTAATTATAACTCTTTTTTCATCCCACCACCTCGGAAAGTGTAATTTTGCGCTTCGAAATCTGGCTGGAAAATTCTATTTTATTCGCTTGAGCGGCAAAGTAGATTTGAAGTTAGAACATCACATATAATGAGTACTCAATACAATTGTAAATTCAAAACGTCATTAAACCTATTTAATGTAACCTCTATAGTGCCAAATTTATGATTAGAACTTTTTAAATTGTGAAAAAATTTAAATTTGGAACCTTCTTGGTTTCTTTGTTTTATTTGCGTGCTTCGCGCCATTCTAGTTTTTCACGTTTTATTGCTTAATATAATTTGTCATTATAAATTGTTTTCTTTTTCATTTTGTCATTTCCTCGCTGAGGTGGGATGAAAAGTTACGTATTGCACTCGAGTGGAAAGATTTTTCACCTTGTGCTCGTTTGTTTCCCTCGCTGACGCTCAGGATTCTAATTTAGAATCCTTCGCTTGCTCGGTCATCCAAATCGAGCACGCGGTTAAAAAGGAACTTTCCACTCTTGTATAATAAATAACTATTATTGCGTTTCTAAAATAAATCACTGGTGTATATGTATTGACTTCAAATATGGGAATATTAAACAACTCTTAATAGTCGGCGTCAAAGTGTTCGTTTGACACAAATTTTATGTAGAATTCATTGGTGAGAAAATCCTTACAGCACTGCCATAGTTAAGCATGCTAAACAGAAGTGATCTATTAACATCGAAGTCCAACAACTGTGTATTAAATCGCACATATCATAATATACCATAACAGCTAGACATATATTTAATTTATTATATACTTCTCAAACATGTGAGGTGGATTTGTTTATATCGTTGGTCTCTCAGGATCTGTTCCGAATTCTATTCAAAATATCAAAATTTCCTAAACAGACGTGCTGCAGTAGACAGCGCGTTGCTATCTGCTTACGTACTCTACGGCGTGCTGTTGTCTGTCTGCGAGCTACAGTATTGTTGTAAACAGTTTTTAATAACCTCTAGGAACAATGTTAAGGAGGACCTCTATGATTATTTTCCATTTTTAAATAATTTCGAATTAAATAATTTCTATACTGACAATTTATACAAAATGAATGTGAAACATACACTCACAGGCATATTTAACCGCCCACCGTTATTTCTCGTCACCCTGTTTGTTTACGTTAACTATGGCTTATGCACTCTTTTATTTTTTGTCAAGTGGGTACTCCAGCAATAAAATAAACACGTATACCCTCATTTTGTTGCTTAAGATTGTGTCACCGAATCATTTTTCGAATTTAGTCGTTGTTAGACATTATTAGCGTTGCGTCACAGAATTATCAATCCTTGTTTCTTTTTGCCGTAGTGGATGAATATTATTCAATTTGATTTTAAAGTGATTGTTCATTGTTTTTAAATCTAAAAACTGCCGCTGGATGCGACTGGTGCAGCCAGGGCAGTGGCTTTGGCCGATGCTGGCTACAGTCAACGTCGCATCGCTCGTACACTCGGTGTACCTCGAACCACGGTACGGGATGCTATCAGACGATTTCGGGAGACTGGTTCGTACACCCGGAGACCAGGTCAAGGTCGACATCGCTGCACTTCAGCTCGAGATGACAGGTTCGTTGTCAGTAATGTCCTAAGAAATCGGTTTTGCACCGCTACTGAAGCTCGTACGTGGCTTTTTGAGGTGAGAAATGTGAGTGTTAGTGAACGTACAATAAGACGAAGACTGGCAGAAAGAAATCTGAGAGCTTTTCGCCCAGCTCGAGTGCCAGAACTGCTCCCTCAGCACCGTAGAGCTAGACTTGGTTTTGCGAGAGAACATGCTGACTGGACTATGGAGGAATGGAAGGACGTACTGTTTTCAGATGAGAGTAGAATAGCCTTAAGAGGTCCAGATGGACGTCAGCGTGTCTACAGGCGCCAGAATGAAAGGTTTGCTCCATGCGCTATAACCGACCGACCGACCGGCTTACCAAGGAGGGTCCATAATGGTTTGGGGAGGTATCTCTTACGAGGCTCGTACCGATCTTGTTGTGTTTGACAGAGGCAGTGTGAACGCTCAAAGGTACGTGGAGGAAGTTCTTCAAGAACATGTCGTACCTTTCGCGCCATTTATTGGACACAACTTCAGACTAATGCATGACAATGCACGTTGCCATACGGCAAGATCAGTCACTGATTATCTTAATGAGGTCGGGATTCAAGTCTACCTTGGCCTGCACACATTCCCGACCTAAATCCAATTGAACAAATTTGGGACAAGCTAAAAAGACGCATACGAGCAAGAGTACCAGCACCTACGACCTTGAGGGAGCTCAAGACGGCTGCGATAGAGGAGTGGCACAATATTCCCCAATCGGACATCCAGGACATTCATTAGAGCCCGTGGCGGCAAAATCCATTACTAAAATTTTATTAAAAAATTTAAACCATGTTTTTTTTTCAAAATTTCAAATTACCAATTTTTGACAAAATTTCGTTCAAAATCGTTTTCTTTTGTGAACTCGTGAATAAACAACGTGATTTAAGTCTTCTTGTCTTTAAGTTTACCTTGATGATTGTTTTCAACTTATCGTCTCATGAAATTTGGGCTAAAATCCTGAATTTCCGCAAATTCAACGAAAAACGAGGTGGGCGGTTAATTGTGCCTGTGAGTTTATATGAAAAGAACGTCAATCAATCAATAGCTTCATTCTCCTTAAGGTACATTGACATTCCTGTATAGAATTCTCGAATATAGCTGTACAATTCGATTTTATAAGATTCTCCTTTTATGTGATTCACTCCGAAGCCAGAATTTTTTTTTGTAGATCCGCAGTTATAGACAGGGCATGGGCCGGTCTCATACTTCTTATAAAGAACGGTAAGAATACTTTCATCTAACTGCCCTTAAAACACGCCGTGATTGCTGAAATTTGATACTTCTAGAATTATTCACTGCCTTTTAGAATCTCTTCATTTTAACTCGCTTGGGCTCGTATCCGCAAGTACAATGCGTTTGGTCATTAAATTTACCATTGTAACACTTCATTTTATAAAAACAAATGTAAAGGGATATAAGACACTTCCGTTCGTTCAGCTTCATCCGTGTTATGTTGGAATTTCCCAAAATAAAAAACTATTTTCCTGAGGTACCAACGTTTGTATTTCGATGGGTCTCAAACTACCCCTGAAAAAAAGGTTGGTCAAAAAAGGCTTAGCACTTTTGGAATTATTTTACATTTATAATATTATTACAAATTTGTTAACAATTGCTTTGATGTTATCTTGTGGAGTAAACTTTATGTCATGACTTCTGATCGTCTCACTAAATATCATTATAATGTTGTTGATTCATAAACATACATAAATAGACAATTATAAAAAAGGTATTTCATCAAAGTACTTTGAACTATTTAACGAATTTAAAATCTCTGAAAAAAAGTACTTTTTTCGTCAAAATCAGTGCCTGTAACTCATTTTGTATGGAAATTTTCATTTACTTTATAGTGAGTGATTTTTAGGATACTGAAATTCAACTACAAACAAATTCAAAACCTAATACCGCAGACGAAGCTAATGTTTTCGCTAAGCGTAAGTTTCATTGTGATATTGGAAAGGCCCCAGCAGACGCAAATAAGAAAACTTAGATTCACTATACGTAGGCTGAATTTGAATTTAGGTAATCAACACTCCGCGACGTCGTGTGCTTTAAAATTATATTACAATATTTAATAGCTGCTCTAAGGCAAATATCTAGTTTGGTTTGATGTAGCTTCAGGATATTGATGGAAGCTTGAATATTGTATTGCTAAAATACTAATATTTTTTTGTCTAAATAGTTAGTTATAATATATATGACTAACCATTTAGAAAAAAGACACTTAAAACCGGATTAAACGTGTTATTCGGAAAATAAATTCATTCATTTTGCTGTATTTAATTTACGATAACTAAAATTGAGGGATAAATGTAGCTCGATTCGATGTATTTTCGACATCTTCACATTTCAAGAATATGCCGGGTGAACTGAAACAAAACCCACTAATCATGATTTCACCGCGATGACAGGTTGATTTAACAGTCGAGTGGTCGAGGCTAGGAAACAGATCGCGGGTTCCATTCTCACATGGGACAATCATTAGTATTAATATTTGTATGACCTGCAGAAATTATATTTGCATTATTTTAATTATTTATGAATTAGATAAAATTATTATTGCAATAAATTAAATTAAATTTTCTTTTTTGTCATTTTAAATTTAATAAAACAAAAACATTCAATAGCGTTGGAAGGCGCTGGACCGACCAGTGTGGAGATCCTTGGAGAGGCCTATGTCCAGCAATAAGCATATACTGGCTGAAATGATGATAATGAAGATGCTGATGAATACATTCTAACACAGATCTAACCGTGACATATGTTTATGATACATACATTGAATCATATATTAATTACCAATGACCTATGGAAAGATTTGTTATACCATGTGGAAGAGTTGAGGGGCGCGGGGATTAGAGGCCAAATCAATATTAACCAGTACATATATTTTATTCGCACACTTTTCCGACGAGTGCGATGACCAACATTTGTACCAACATTTTTACAGTATACTTCTATCTCTGTACCAGACTCCATTCTGGATCTCCAAATCATGCTGTTCCTTTGTGGGGACGTCAGACTCTTTATGTACCATACACGTATCTTATCGAGACGCGGATTACAAAGTGTGACCAAAATACATAATATTTATGTGCTATTCTATCACAAGTGATTGCTAGCGATAGAATTCTTCTTTGTTGCAAGAATGTAGCATGCATTATTTTACAAATTTGTTTCTTTAAAAAAGAAGACTGCGACATGCGGTCTTTTACATATTAACCAACCTAAAATCACAGTGACTAGCGAGATACTATCGATATATGATGATATAAAATATGTTTCGTCGCCATTTTAGATTCATATCTTTAACAGCAATAGTTATACTATTATTAAATTAATTTCAATTTCATTAAATAGTGTCTAGAAAAATTCTTCAATATTTAAAAAGGGTGATTTTTAAGGCCAATAATTTCCATCCTTTATTACTTTTGATAAAAATTATTTTTATTGAGTTACCCGCGTTCTTACAAAGATCTTCTTGTCACGCAGATGAAGAGTGTTTTTTCCTCCGTATTAGTTTTTGTCGACGTCTCCAAATGTAAACTTTACAAACTCTAGCTTGTCCAAGCAAAATTCCAACGTCGCGCTCTACGTCCCACGTACGGCGCCCCGTCGTACTCGCGCTCTATTGATATTCATTACGACATAAACCTTTTATCTATCGAATTTAACATTAAAAAGATTTAGCTGCATGCTGCTTTGCTAGTGCCTCTAATCATTCCAATCAACTTATTCAACAAGCGGGAAACTATTACCTCAGAGATAGCGGCCAAACATCGCTGTCCGAGGAAAATATTAACTGACCCGTCCGATGACCCGATCCCCGACCCGACCCGACCCGCGCAAGCCAATCCCTCCTGCCGCCTAACAACCGCGTCGCCCCTCACACCACACGTCCTCGTATCCCACCCTCACATAGCGCTTGTCGGCGGACGCGAAGACCCGGGCAACATCAACCGGGATCGGTTCTCATCCTCCACGACACAGTGATCTTGAGAGTCTGAGCTAGTAGATGCACGCTCATTTTGCTTCGACTCTCTTTTTAGTTCGACCCTACCGGCGTTAAATCACGCTGGGTTCGTTCGCAGGCAAGGTGCAGAACTTTCAGTTCTCGTGCCTTCCACAAATATACTCAAGGTAGACCAGAATATAACTGTCTGTAGCTTCAGAATAGGTCTCTAAAAAAAAAGTTTCTAATTCTGTTCTTCTCCTCCTCTTTGAAAACAAAAATATCTTATGACAGAGCTACAACATCACTACAAATGTATAATTTCTACGCCTGATGAATATTCTCGCATAAAATTTTAATAATTAATTGATTAAGTCCATTCATCATACATTTTACTAATTATCTAAATTTAATTGGTTCACAGCGCTCGCAAAATACCTTTCAGACATGTAAATCCAGTGAAATAACATATTAAGCATTTTAGATTCCAATGCATTGATGAAACCTTGCTGAAACCGCAGGGAGAAAATTTTCACAGATAAAAGACGCAGACATCCTTTCAAATTTAGCAGGTACAGATGTTTGAGAAATCCCAGGAGATCAGATAAATCGGAACCCTCATAGATGAGACACTGTCTTGTGACATAAATAATGTTTAAATACGTAATATGTAAAATTGTACCTAGAGTATATAGTATTAAGATGGATATCCCTTTCCTCTTTCGGGACGAACAACTACAGAAACGCTACGAGGATACAAGCGCAACGCATTTCTTTTTTCATTTCATAGTTTTTGTCTCGACATTTGAATAATTGACTTTTAAAATATCTTAAAGTTACCTTAAAATGTATAATTTTTATTCATCATCTTTGCTTATTACAAAATTTGACATTGTATTATATGAATACTTTTATAATTATATGACCTACCTAGGTGCTAAAGCTGTAACAAAAGGACTAATTTTCGTGAGATAATGATTTTTTTATTAGATATCTCCAATTTGTATTGTAATGAACTCTATTGTTATGCTATTGTTATTATCGTACAAGGAATCTTTTTCATTTCTTTGTAACAAACTATATGAAACGACGAATTTCATACCGCCTACAATTCAATGACATTACAGAAACGTAAGCTATCAACGGTGAAAGATAACGAAATTCCTATGACATATAGGATAGAGCCATAAAGCATTCCCCATGAAAACTACAATGTGCAGTACATTGCAAACATGCGATATAAGATGTGAATAGTCATAGTACTCCGTTATTTCACAACATACCTCCCCACCGGAATAGATATAATATTCAATATATATAAAGCATCTATCGGGTTAAATGCACTTTCTAGAAAACCTTATACAAATACCATATACACGTGTAAGTCCACGTGTATTTGGTACGTACTACTTACTCTGAATTACTCTAAGGTCGACTGTTAGAGGATTCCTTTGGTATTTAGTCCGTATTTGTACACAGCACCTACTAGTAAATATACTAAAAAAATATACCAAATTGTTTATTTTCCCTGACGAATTATGGAAGGTTTCAAATAGGAGACACGAGCTAAAAATAATTTTGTTGTGAATTCTAATCTTAGATTACCAAAACCTTATTTTACTTATGAACTCTTTGATCGTTGAGTTAGGGACGAAATTATTTCAGAAAAGTGCTACATACGGACGACCGTGTTACTTCTGGGTCAGGGAATTCAACTCCTTTATTTTTGTCGCTTTGAAATAAATTATCATGTTGGTGAATAATTGACTCGGATTTCTTCCAATTATAAATACCTACTTGATAGGACTTGACTTCAATTATTATAGAATAGCCCCCATTACAATATAGTCTATATATGTGTGCTAAATGTCATGTATTGGTTGTGTTCTGAAGAATTTTTTTGACAAGATGCCAACGACTTCATTCTATCATTGCTTCACTCGCCATCGGCAGAGTGTTCTTCACACGCTAGAGCCTAATTAGTCTCGCACAGTGCAGTTCCAGATAAATTTTCTTTAGTGTATGGTCCAATCATAAAACGACTTCCCTGCCGAGGTCTTCCCGAGTAATACCGTACTTCAAGAAGGGAGTAAATCGGTATTTAAAGGTCTGGTCCTACACTGGTATTGTAAACTTTATAGGCTTACAGTAACTTTACCGTACCGTACAGTAGCAAAAATACATAATAGTGACATGATAGATATATTTATCTCTTCTATGATATTGTTTAAAGAAACAACACAAATATAAAAGAAGTGAATAGTTTCAGGATTCACATAAATTTTTGTTAAAATGATTTTATTGGAAACTCAATAAAAAGCTTTAATACATTTCCAACTCGATTGAAAACATTTGATTTTACATTGTTAAATAGCTTCTCTTCAGCGACACTGACGCTGACTTATAAAAGCCCGATAAAATGGAGTCAAAAAGCTTTTAAGTTTATACAATTTGATTCTGATTATTTATGAAACGGTATTTTGTATTCAAAATCTCGTTCTACCTCTTGAAATGGCTACGTACAGTTACGGACCGAAAAATACATACAAAAACACAAACAAACATAAAGAGAGTTGTATCCGTTACATCATTTATAACCGAGGAACTGATTTAAGTGATAGCTTATTTTTTTGTATGTGTCTGCGTCATAAATACGAGTAATTCTACTATGTTTAAGTAATATTAGTATTAAAAAAACAGGGCACAGAATTAAGGAAGAAAACTTTTATTAATTAGTATATAGCACGAAAGTTGCCGGGTTAGTTTGTAATATATCACTTTGTAACACTATTTAAACTTTTCAGTACAATTAAGCGTATAAATTTTATTTCATTATACTTTACTACGAACGGAACCATAAAAATGATATATATACACTGCAATCGATAAATTAATTCTTTGATTGCATACAAATTACGACATACGTTATGTTCTCAGTGTGTAGAAGAACCATTAACGTCCTAATTTAAATGAAGATGTAAGCTATTTTCGAAATTCGAAATTTAAGTAGAATATCGCGTATCCTACACCGGGTAAAACTAAAATTTACACTATTTGTACTGAACAAACACATTTTTATTTTAATGCTATAAATCGTGTTAGGGTGTAATTATTTATAGGTGCTCTCTATAGAACAATTAATATTTACAAAGTATGTATAAGTTACAAAGAAATCTACAATTTAACTTACTTAAGAAATAAAATTATAAACTACAAACTGTTTGACTTATGCGATGTTGTTTACTAAGCGACAATATGTACTTACCGTTTTTTTAATTAATCTCGTTAATAACCTTTACAGATTTAAGAGGCAGTAAGGATAATACTGTCAATAACAACAGCTTATGACTTTTAGACGATGACTGTACAGTGACGGAATGTAAATATAGAAACAAAGTCAGACAGTCTGGCAGAGCGTCATTAGCATTACAAGGTAACGAGGCGATTAGCAAGCATTATTGCGTATTCCCCTTCTGTCCTGACAATGTATTGTGACCATGACTACATTTAGCAAGCTATATAAAACTCTTTTTTATATTAAGGATATTTTTGATATAATAAGAAAGTTTTTAAACTTCATTCCACCTAATAGTGAGCGATGAAAAGGTCGAACGTGCAAACGAGGCTGACCTGGACTTCTCAACAACTAAGGAAGTTGCAGTCTCACCTCTAATTAGGTAGATGGCAATATTCTGTATATATTAATTAAGAGTTCATTATTATCTAAGAAATATTGTAGAAATGACAGCGTACCCGCGATTATTACTTTTGTACATACAGCGAAATGTTTGCGACGATCTCCTTTACCTTCTCTTTAGGAAGGTCGCATAAAAGTATCCATGAAATTCTTGTAACGAATAATATGTATGACTAATTGACTTTGTAATAACTTTTTTTCACTCGTAATAACGTTTGTTTTTGTAGTGCTGTGTACTGTATATGGCAGCTCTAGAACTCCCGATCAAAAGGCCAATTACTACGCGTCCATCACTCCACAATCAAAAATCTTGGTCACCACAGTCGCCGGTCACATTGACAGCGGAACACACCTTGCATATACGGTATAATCAAAATATTAGACAGTTTAAAACTCTAGACACGTGAGCGGAACTGCGATATTTGCGAAGGAAATGACGACTGTCGTATGTCGATATTGCACATTGATGAATAAAATTTGTATAAATAATAGATATAAATGATACTGTTTTATTAAAGATTGATTTACAAACAAAAATTTTGCAAACTCTATCAATAATTAATAGTGTAATGAACTCACCTTTATGCGCATATAATTTTATCTAAACCAAAGTTAATATTTCTAAATTTAAGCGATGATTTATTTAGTAACTGTTATTCGAGGATGACATTCCGGTTAATTTGAGCTGTGTTACAATAATGTATTCTGAAAGCGTCAGTGGCGCTTGTAGTCAGAAGGTCCGTGGTCGATCCTGCTATGTACTCGTAAGAATTTTGTTTGTTAAAATTAAATTATCTATATTCAGCAGAAGTAAAATCTGACAAGTGTACTACAAAAACCGCCATTAAAACGAACGACCTAGGAACTATATCTATCAATATAATGTTCAATACCTTTATATCACCTTTACGTGAAACGAATATAAAATTAAATGGACACACATTACTGTATAGTATTATTTTTTTCGGAAATTGGATGAGACTTCTCGAGAAGAGCAGGCAAGAAATTATATTAATATATATATATATATATATATATATATATAGGAGGGTAGGAGGACAGTTGAAACGTCCGCACGTATTTTTAATTCACTCCGTGTATTATTTTTGTTACGGAAGTATATGTGAAAAATACATTAAATATTATTTAAACCATATTGTATTCAAGATTACCATCTGTTTGATCTACGAATTGTAGTTGACCGTGGAGTGCTTGTGAAGATTTAAGTGTTTTTGTTTTTACAAATTCTGTTATAAGATATTATTGAGTTGGTGAATATTTTAGTGCGACGGTATCTTGATAAAATTTATTATACGTATCAGGTCAACTGATCGCCTGTCTAAGTATAGTCCTTATTTTGCACATGACACGGTAAGTGACCGCTAGCCGTGATCGCAACAAACAGATTCGGACTACGCTGGCTGCTAACTGACCTATGGTTCGATTCCACTTAGTGTGAGAACTTTGTATTATTGGTTTTTCATTCATATAATTTTTATTTTCTATATATATTATTTTTAGCGCACATTTTTATATATATATACTAGCTGGCCCAACAGACTTTGTCCTGTCAAATGTCTCAAATGTCAAATGTCTCAAATGTCACGTTGTCTCACGTTGTCTCAAATGTTTTTAAATAAATAATTTAGCTGAAAAACAATATCTATATGACCGTATTGTGAATCTAAACCATTCTCAAGCCCCCTGGAATACACACAAAAAATTTCATCAAAATTGGTCCAGTCGTTTAGGAGGAGTTCAGTCACATACACACGCACACAAGAAATATATATATTAAGATTATAAGATTTACATTTTACTAGCTGACCCGCGCCCACTTCGTTGGGCATAATATTAATAATCCCCGAAGCGAGCACGAAAGCGAACGGAATTAAACCCGAAGCCATCGCGCGCCGTCCGCTGATGATGATGATGATGATGACACTCAGCAATAATGTGGCTTTCTATTGGTGAAAGAATTTTTAAAATCGATGATGATGATGATGATGACACTCCGCAATAATGTGGCTTTCTATTGGTGAAAGAGTTTTTAAAATCGGTTCAGTAGATCCCGAGATTACCCCTTACAAATATACAAACACACAAACTTTACTTCTTTATAATATTAGTATAGATTCATTAAAATGACGATAACTTTTTTTTTAATGAACCGATTTTGATGAAACAAAGTCTATACACTGCCCGGGAGTGTGCATTCTTCATTAGTGAAAACCGCATAAAAATCCATTCAGTAGTTACGAAGATGTGCTCGAACAAACAGACAGACAGACAGACAGACAGACAGACAAAAAATTCAAAAAAAAATTTTTTGTGTTTCATTGGTTTTCTTTTATCGCCCTGACTCCATTTTTGTCAATTATCTTCAATGTACAGACACACCGGGTCCTACTGTTTTATTATATGTATAGATAATGGCTCCTACAAAAATTACCTGTGCAGGCTGTTTACAGCTTATCAAAGATAAATATATGCTGCGTTGTGTTAGCTGCTTGGAACATTACGACCTTTTGTGTGCGAACGTGACTGAGCAACGGTTCCGTAATAC
Source organism: Scirpophaga incertulas (assembly GCA_036419045.1). Taxonomy (NCBI): domain Eukaryota; kingdom Metazoa; phylum Arthropoda; class Insecta; order Lepidoptera; family Crambidae; genus Scirpophaga; species Scirpophaga incertulas. The sequence goes on from CM071644.1 coordinate 8,685,593, forward strand.
TCTAGTTGGGGAACACCGGGCTAAATGGCGATGTACAGCATGTAGAAGTAAAGAGCCAAAAACGGACAACAGCAATACTCCTGTGCGAACCGTTCAGGACGATAAGGTAACTCAGCGTCGGGGTGCAGCAGTCGCAAGTCCACCAGAAATTGATAACTCTGATGTATGTACTTCTCGCATAAGTGATATCCTCCTTTTAACCGAGGAAATGCGGCTGTTTAGAGAGGAGATGAAAGTTACTCGGCAGCAGATATCCATATTTAATGAAACCGTAGAGGGCCTAATATCCAGAATAACTGTGTGTGAGGAACGTATAGATATGTTAACCGCACGATTTGAAAAGTTTGAAAATGGTATGCATGAGAGTTTGAAAGTTAGCAGCCGTGCTGAGTCATTTGAACTCTTAAGGGCTGAGTTAAATGACCGGGATCAGGAGCTGCTGCAAAATGACGTGGAGATCACCGGAGTTGAGGAGCAGAAGAGTGAGGGTCTATCACATGTGGTTTTCACGCTGGCTAATAAGTTAGGTGTGAAGTTGGAGCAACAGGATGTAGTGAGCGCCGTCCGTATTGGCCGCATGGAGTCAGGCGGTGGAACTGCAGGGCGTCCGAGACCTATTGTGGTACGTCTTGTGCGGCGCGTAGTTCGTGACGACCTGCTTCGTGCGGCACGTGTTCGACGTGGAGCTACCACTGAGGGAACTGGAGTGCCGGGCGCTCCGCGTCGCTTCTATATCAACGAACGTCTAACACGCTCTAACCGCCTTCTGTTCCGACGGGCGCGCGAAGCTGGTAACCGGCTGAAGTGGAGGTACGTGTGGACGAAGGATGGTAGGATCTTCGCTCGTCAGCATTCCAGTTCATATAAACATCGTCTACGTACTGAAGCGGATTTGATTCGGGTTTTTGGTCCGGACCCCGTTAGTCCATCTATTAACATTGGATAATAATGTAATGAAATTTTTCCATATTATTCTTTTGCAAACTTTTACTTATGCCAGAGTTTTATTTTATGTTATGTACATTATACCTCTTTATGAAAATATTGTGCGCCATATTTATATTCTCGGTGTTAATTTGAATTATTGTGTTTATTATTCTGGTGTTGTACACTTAGAACTTTTCAATCTATATTGTATTGTGATCTGTGAGGGTTCATGCACTATCTATGCCTATTATGTACATTATGCTATGGGGCGGGTGGTGTTGGTAGTGCTTTTAAATGAAATTATTTATAATTTACAGTTCCAAAATGTTAATATTGTATACGTATTGTACATTAACACATTACATCTGAGTATATACTGCATTTGTAATATACACATTACATATCATATATTCAGTGTTAATGGGGTGTGCAAAGCTTTAGGGCTTGTGTTCGTACGTATAGCTATAACTTCTGTTGCATGCTTCCTTTGTTGGCTTATGAGTGGTGTTTTGTTGCTTTCCTTTAATTTGTATCTTTGTTTAAATAAGCGCCACTATTTTGTTATACTTTCTCGTGATGTTTTAGCGTTTCCATATATTATATTGCATGCAATTTTGTGGTCTCTCGGATCATTGCGTGTTGCAGAGTGTGGAAGGAGGCCTGTACAGGAATTGTACAATCTCATTTTTATTATGTATACTTTATTTCCCTATACTATACTATATCATATACTTATTGCATTCCCCTATTCAATTCCTACCACTTTATTTAAAATTATATATGATAATTATAATTTGACTCTTGCATTCTTGGGACCCTTAATGAAGGAAGTCTATCAGATACAAAAATATTATAGATCCTGCTTTATCATATTAAATAATGTAATTAGTCAGGTGTTCATTCGTGTGTATTTTTACAGTATACGAGTATATTCGCGAGTAATCATTAATGGGTAACAAGACCAAGCTTTTCAAATTGGGGCTTTACAATGCGGGATCATTGGGCACAGGACATGACGATTTCCTGATTGCTATGAATCGCTTTGATGCCGATATAGTTGCAATTAATGAGACGTGGTTACGCGAGGGCCAAGAACGGCGCGCTCCTAGGGTACCAGGTTATCAACTACGCAATACCCCTCGTCCTTCTACGATGCGTAGAGGACGAGGCGGTGGTGTCGCTTTTTATATTAAAAGTAATATTCGCGTACGCCTGGATGTAACGTTGTGTGTACATAGTTATATTTTTTCTATATAATTTTATAATATAAGCAAATATTTACAATAACTAAAACTAACACGAACACATATTAAATTATCAACTATACAAAGAAATAAATAATAATTAACTTTAACTAGCTTACCTAATTAATATTTACAATAAAATTAATTAAAAACATAATTTAGATATTTCCATACAGATTGATAAATTGCATAAAATTGGTCGAAGTGATCTGTGTGACTGGTATTTGCTAGCTGCTATTGTTCGCGCCCGGCTTACGCGGATCCCTCCCCGCGTCTCGCCTGGTCAGGCGGACACATCTACTTTCAATGATCACGGGTGAAGACGCTCGCAATTATCTATCGCGACATAAAACGTCGTTCGCCCTAATTTTATAACAAGTATAGTTTACATATTAAACTCATTATACTTAAAATAGTAGTAAAGTGCTAGTTATACGGATTCCCCATTTGGGTAAGTGTTGAACAGAATTATAGTTGTTATTTTAGTTGCTTTTAAATTTTGTGTGATGGTTAATATCTGTAGTTTCGAATATATATAATGGTGTGTTATTTTCTTATTGATAAAGACAGTGTTATAATTGAAATATAATTAGATTTAGTTCCTATTTTCCGCTAGAATGTTTTGTTAATTTGATTACAGTGTAAAATTTGCTACCTACCTTATTTTCTTAATAATTATAAAAATATTACTTCTGTTAATTGTTAATAAAAATTTAGACTATTTTTATTGTAAATTCCTATCTGCTTCTTCAAAGCCGCTACACAGCTATTTTATCGGCCAATCCTTCGCCTTCTGCTTGGTGGCTGTTTTTCTTTGTAAATGTCGGTCAACTGACATTAATGTTTGGAATATGGTGAATTCCAGGGATCTACGCACGGATTAAATAAAAGGGTTTTAAACCCAATTCTGCACACGGCCGATATCGACACCTGCCCCCTGCCCACCAGTCTACAGCCAGCTTAGTGACACCGACTGCCGCTGGAGGCGCGTAAGAAGGGAAGTGCCGATAGCGAAGCACCGATTAAGCGGGCATAACCTCCACGACCCATTTTAAATAAATATATATTATTATATATATATTTAATAAATTTATAAATTGTTGACGTTAGGTTTTTTTATTTTTATTCCTCCCCGCCTCAAACGTCGCAGACGATTGTGGTGAGGCTAAGAACGTCACATGGAGTCATATCCGACTGCAAATGTTGAGCAAATGTGGATATCAACAAAGGTTAATGGACTTAGTTTCATAATAGGAACAGCCTACCGCCCTAATTGGATCGACGTTGACTGTTTTTTGGACGCGCTCACGCAGTCGGTGTTGTATTTCTCGAATTATGACCATGTCATATTGTTAGGTGATTTTAACATCGATTTACGAGACAGCTCTAATGTAAAGGCTGTCAAATTTAATAGCTTTTTGCAGTGTTTGGGACTTGTGCAGATGGTAAATGAAGTGACCCACTTTTCTGTTGACAGTGAATCTCTAATAGATGTGGTATGTACTAACGCTCATATTCATAACATTACTGTTACAAATATTACTGGGGGTCTCGGACATGCCATGATTAATGTTACACTCTCTGTGAGACGGGATAAAGCGCCGCCTAGAACCGTTACTTATAGGCCAATTAAAAATATAGACATGGATAAATTTAATAAAGATTTGGTTAGCATGCCTTGGGAAACTGTGTGCTCTCTGAATTGCATAGAATCAATGGTAAGTACTTTTAACTCACTCATTATAAAACTCTTTGATGTGCATGCACCAGTAAAAACAGTTAAATTAAGGCGTAACCATGTTTTGCCTTGGATAACTGATACCATAAAAACCATGATAGGGTTGCGTGACAAAGCTTACAAAAAGTTTCGACAGACTAAAACTGTAGCAAGCAAGCAATATTATAAAGACTTGAAAAAATTAGTTGTTACTAGTATTTATAATGAAAAAAGAGCCTATTATAATTTTCATATCAACCGTAATTACAATAATCCAAAATCACTTTGGAAAAACCTGAAAGAACATGTAACATCAGACTCTTCAAAAAATTATAGACTCCCAGACCATTTTAGTGATCCAAATATTATTAATAAACATTTCCTTGATGTGCCTGGAGATGGTAAGGTTTCTCAAGAAGTAATGAATTTTTACAAGCTTGCGACTTCTGGAAATGCTGCTTTTAATTTGCATCCAGTACATGAGAATCTTGTCGCTAAGTATATCTCGTCTATTTCTACAAGTGCCGTAGGTGCTGATGGTATAAGCAGGGATATGCTTCTGCTTACCCTTCCTAGAACTCTTACTGCTATCACTGCAATAATAAATGGATCCATACTGTCGGGCCGAGTTCCAAATATCTGGAAAACAGCGTTGATAACACCTCTCCCCAAAGTTACCAATCCTACAGAGCTAAAACAACTGAGACCAATAAGTGTATTGCCGGTCCTGTCAAAAGTTTTGGAGAAATCAGTACATGATCAATTTAGTAAGTTTGTAGAGGTCAATGAAATTTTACCTGATCGCCAGTCTGGTTTCCGAAGGGGTGTTGGCACGGTTACTGCTTTATTGGACGTTACTGATAATATCCTTGCCGAACAGGATGCTGGTAATAGTACTTGTTTGGCACTTTTAGACTTCTCACGTGCGTTTGATTGTTTGAATATACCTTTGCTTTTGGCAAAACTCAAATATTACGGTGTAACTACTACCGCTTTAAAGTGGTTTCAATGCTACCTTAGTGATCGATCTCAAACAGTCAAGCTCATAAAAGGCAACGGTACTGCTGCTGTGTCTGCGCGTCAGAGATTGCAACGTGGAGTGCCACAGGGATCCATACTGGGACCCCTACTCTTTATTATATATAGTGCTGACATCGTGAAAAATATCAAATATTGTAAATATCATCTGTACGCTGACGATTTACAGCTCTATTTATCGGGGAATATAAATGATTTCGATGAAGTTGTAAACAAATTAAATGAGGATCTTAACGGGGTTGCTGTGTGGTCTGAAAATAATGGATTGTTTCTTAACCCATGTAAGTCCAAATACATGATGCTAGGGACCAAGAAACAAATCTCAATGTGCTTAAGTGGTGAGCCGAAAGTTAAAATAAGTGGTCAGGCTATTGAGAGAGTCGTTGAGGCAAGGAATTTGGGCGTAGTCTTTGATAGCCAGTTGCATTATGACTCTCATATAAGGAATTTAGTTGCCTCTTGTTTTTATAGACTCAAGATCATATATGGAATCCGTGACTTGCTGGATGAAAGAGTCCGAGTCCTTCTATGCGAATCACTGGTTCTGTCAAAGCTAAATTACGGGGATCTAATATATGGGCCACGACTTCAATCAAGGAGTCGTCGTCTTATTCAACGTGTTCAAAACGCCTGCTGCCGTTTTTGCTATAAAATACCTCCCAGGACTCATATCTCACCGTACCTAAACAAAGCCTTGATGCTCAATATGACTTCTAGAAGACATCTACACCTGGCGAGTCTTTTATTTGATATAATTAATTCAAAAACTCCAACATACCTCTTTTCAAAAATAAAAATAACACCATTTCATAACAGGTATGGAACCAGATCTACCAGGAAATGTCTACTAGAAGTTCATTCACACAGGTCCACGTCTTTCAACGGTAGTTTCCGCTATCTAGCTACCAAGTGTTGGAACAATATACCCCCTCCAATGAGACTAATTACCTCTAAATCTACATTTAAAAAACAATTTAAATTATTTCTTTTGGAAAAGCAACGTGTGGGTATACCAAATGGTTACTCGGTGGCGGATTTTATTATCTAATTCTCGACCGTTTTTTTTTCTTTTTTTTTTCAACCGTTTGTGGGGCGTGTTGATCTGATGACTGGGGTTCTCTATATTATATTATTAATTTCATTATTATATATATGTATTTATTTGGTACACAGGCATCACTTGTTCACTTGTTTACTCAACAATTCAGCTGTTATTCATGGTTTAATCCACGGTTGATATAGATGTGGTTGATGTAGTATTATATATTATCTTTTTAATTTACATTTTCATTTAGTTTTCTTCCTGTCCTCATCCTCTGGGCTGTAGCAGAATACCAGTGCTTTGCTCTTGAAGCAAAATCAGTCGCTGAGCTATCGCCTTTTTGTATCTCTGCAGCACGCATGTATTGTATAATTATTTAGTTATAAGTATGTAGTAACATGGACTGAGGTGAGTTGGTTGCTGGTTCTACGTATACGTATTTAACTCGTCAGAAGTTAGCAATCCATCCTTTCCTCGTTCAATTTGTTAGTTATTAAGTTTGATTTATTTTATTTTATGTCTGTTTTTGTGTGTTGTGAAATGATGCAAATAAAGTATTCATTCATTCATTCATTCATTCATAATTTCAGCCAAGAAATACCCACTGCAACACATAGACATTCGCCAAGGATTTTCATAGGATCCCATATCCATATGGTAAATATTGCAGGCAGACACTGGATGTTAGCAAGGTTATTTTAATATGTATGACGAAATAATTATATTTAGAAATAATATTAATTTCATAGTTGCCCACGTGGCAACTAAACCAGGAATCTATTAACTAAACAAAATTTTCGTTCTATAAACGACGGTTAAGATCAATGTCGCCTTTACAAGATAAGTGCGTGAAAGAACCTAAAGACAAGATTACCAAAACTCACACGAGTCAACACATCCTATGGCGCAATTTGCAAAAATGAACATTTTATAGCGACATAAAAGGAAATGAAGGAGTTTAATACTATAACGAATTCTCTGCGATGTTCGAATATCTCGTATCTCGATTTAAAGATAATAGCTGTTTCAGAAATGAATGGAAATTGTCTTTGATTAAAATAATCCAAAATAATACCTTCAGTCGATCATTTCGCATTGGGTCAGCGTACTTAATACCTAATCACACTTACTGACTCCTGCTCCATGATAAGAAGATATATGAGTTGTGATGACACCCGTATTACCTCGGTTATAATCAAACTTATTTGTATCTTACACAGACAGGTGTGTAGTCACAATTTGCGTTGGACGATCATTGTGGTAGTATGCTATTGTTTCTGTGTTGCACTGTTCGATTATTATGGATACACAGTCGTAATTGCTCATAAAATGTCGAAAAATGTATCCCTTTTCATAGCCCTAAACAGCAGTGACAAACATATATAAAATAATATTTTGTTATAGCTGATAACGTAAACGTAAAAACAGTTCTTTTGCAGCCGTTTCAAACAGGTTTATTTTACTTATTTTATGTATCAAACAGGTTTATACATTTAAAATATCCTATACAGCCAGTTTTGTGTCAAAATTTATTATATTAAAAACTTTATACTTGACTTATAAATTATTCCTTTTTTTACCTTCGGCAAGTAAAATATAAGAAATTTTTATTAAAAATCTTTCGCTTCAGAAACGCACGTTGATATAATTGAAGACGAGATTACAAAAGAGCTTTTACAGTCCGATAACATTATTCATTAATCACCAAAAGCTTTTTCTTAGTCTGAAAACTTATATGCTTTAACTCCTTGGTCATCTGTATAACCTGCCGCAGGGAATTTATCTTGTCAATTGTGCTGTAGTCTTTTCGAAAATCTGTTTATTCGGAAGGCTGTGAAAGAAAATCGGTCACATTCATAGGGCGATTTTCACCCACAAAGGCAAGACTTGGAATTTTAAAACTAGTTTAGCTTAATATATTGTTTATTTTTTTATTTAACCCTCACTTTATACATATATTCACATTTCAATATCTATACATATAAATAAAATTGCGAGTCTGTTTGTTCCACCTAATCTTTGAAATGGTTAGACCGATTTTGACGAGACTTTTATTGGCAAGTGGCTGAGGTAATAAGGAGTTACTTAGGCTACTTTTATTTAAAAAATATTTTATTTTAAAAAATAAAGATGTTGCAATGTCCAACTACCACACGCGGCTCACACGCGTACCACTTAATATAAAAATGTAAAAACAAAAAAAAAACTAAGTAAACTAATAATGTTTTTATTAAATTCCACGCGAACGTAGTCGCGGCTATAGCTAATTTCTAATAAAGTACGCATTGTTTACCAATATTACAGGATCCGAAAGAACTCATTAAACTAGTAATAACATTGACAGCCAAACTGTTGACTTCTTCAAAACGGCATTCCATTTGCTGTAACATCGAACATATCAGTATCATAATAACACAGGTTAATACCAATTCGGAACAGTTTATAAGCCCGATAACAATGACATTATCGTTGTTGACGCAAAAAAGAACGCGACCCAAATATCGTAGAGCAAATATCATACTCTTTTGACATTCCGTGTCAAGTTGCAGATGCGTTCGGCTCTAATGACAGAAAGAAATTACAACAATGCGTGTAGAAAAACAATTATATTTTATTTGAGGTTTTTAAGATATTCTGAATCCATAAAAGCTATATCTAATATATATTCTAATCTCCCTATTTTTTGTTCATTTAAGGAACATTTAGGTTAATTTATGGGAATTCCCATTGTTCTTTGTGTGCGAGAAAATCTTGATGACTTTCGAGAACAGTTTATAAGCATTTTGAGTGCTATCCTACTGAGAGGGTGATGTGGAAGTGACGTATGTAGCTTCAACAAGGTGTTTTCCCGTTTTTAAGAACATGCTTTAATACCGCAATTAAAAATAATTATAAGATAAATTGTGAAAGTATTCAAATTTAATCCAAATTAAAAAATATATAATTTGGAGATGATTATAAAGATATAATATAATATATAATAAGGTCACAGATTACACAGAAAGTAAGGGAGACAAAGGGCGTTGTACTAACCAAAAATAACATTAGCAACAAAACAGAAGACGTCTTCACTTTCTCCCTACTACTATCCGACTAAAGAAAATCACATCAATTGCCCGAATTCGAACACGCTTCTATTATGTAGGTAATAAAATCCGTTTCAATGTCAGCATATATATAGTCTGACTTAGAATCTGCATATGCCTATAAAATTTTATACATTCAAAGCCTGACTTGATGGTTCTTCAAAGTATATATTTCAAATACTGAAGAATCATCACCTCACAAATATAAAAAGAATCATCAAAATCAGTGCGTAATTGCTGAAATAATTGATTAAAAAATCTGAACTGATGTAAATCAGCAAAACTTACAGTCAAACAGTATTTACAACAATCAAGCAAAAAGGAGGAGCACGAAGAACACTTGTTCTGCGTGCATTAAAAAAGCACATAAACTAACAAGTTCCTTTTACAACGATGACGCTTGACTAACTGATTCAAGAATGATGGCTTTACACGCCTCTAATAGACACATACCCCATACTACATCGGCCCACCACAAAATAATTTCAATTTCTTTCACTACGTCATAAACAAAACAATACAGGTTTAATTCTTTCTCTTTTTTTGAAGTTAGTTAGAAAAGAACTTATTTAACTGAAAACCTTGGCGAAATATATTATAGATTTATTTTTCTAAGCCTCTTAATTCATACATTTTGTCAAAGAAGTAAGATAGTAAATTAATTTCGCGAAAGCCTTCCGCCTACTTTGAACTAATTTATCGTAATGGCAAAGTTACTGGCAATTTGTACATTGTTGAACGCAAAGTAATTTATTTCGCGATGATCTGGTTTCGTGTTCCATTTACAGTATAAATTAATAAGTTATTTCTGCATTAAAATTATCAAATTCAGATTTGAGTTTAGATTGTTTCATTACATATAAGATTAAATTTCCAGCTGCTCCACTATTTTCCTGTAGAAATTACTTAATCAGGTTTGAAACTATTGCCACGCGAAATTTTACAAAAATCAGATAGATCAGATCAGTACTCATACAAAATTTAATACTAGGTATCGATATCCAATGTAAACGAAAGCTGTTAACGGCGATTCAAGCAGAGTAAGAAACTTTTGACCAGTAGTCCGACGAACAGTGCGGCAGGGAGGGACCACGCCCCTCCAATGGCCGGGGAGTGTCGTCGGTGGAGGAGATCGGGGGAGGAGCGGAGGCTGGGGGTTCCCGGAAGTCGTTATCGTTATCGGAGACTCCCTATATGCCGGCCTACCTAACATATTACATAGTCAGACAGTTTCTTTTTACATGAAATTGTAATTTTTTCGCTCGCATTTAAAGCTATAAATTTTTAAATATAAGCGTCGTAAAAATATTATTTTTTTCATTAATTTTTAGCTGTAAGCTTATGGCTACAATTAAATCTGAGAATTAGTTATTTTAAAGTAAAATAACCTACCTGGTATTTCATTCGTCAGAATTTTGTACATTATTGACTAGAACTTTGTGATAACACATTTTCTTGCCTTTAAAACAATGTTTGTGTTGTACTTTAATAGTTAACGTGTACATATAATAAAACATCATAAAACGTGCTCCCTTGGTTATTAAATATACAGAAATTTTTTTAGTATGGAATAAGAGAAAATATTTGAAAACTCCCTATAAAACGGCAATTTCATACTCTAACCCTAATATTTTAAAGTAAGGTTTTATTTTTAGTACCGCCTCTTTCTTAAACAAAGGAGAGAGGCAATAATTAAAAATTAATAACAACAGTGTCCGGTATCGGGTTTCGACAACCTGCCCTGCCTTAATATCGAAGTATAGTAAATTGAACTTTGATTATACCCACCAAGAAGGGATCCAATTAAATGGATAATTAAATTAGTAACCTTCACGCCATTGTGTGATGGAAGTCAGCAACAATAGTACCTTTAGTATATCGATAAAGTATGTTTTAACTTGAGATGAAATTTGATTAAGTCGAAGTATACAGATAGTATATGTACTTTCCAAAAGTCTGATACCTTCTTATATAATAATTTGCACAAAACAAAGTAGTTAATTTATTATTCAAGCCTTGTGAAACCAAATCAAAAAATCACCTATTTATTGGATTCGTTTAAGTTAAGAATAGCAGAATAATCAATCAAATAGAAAAAGCAGAAATAAAGATACATTTGACAGGCAGCGAGTCGATAATAATTAGGTTAGAATAAGTTGACTGGAAGTAATTCCCAATAGAGATAAGTTCACCCTTGTGAACGACATTCTGTAAATAACAGTTACAAATAAATGTAACACAAATGTGTACAAGTAAATGAATAATTATGGCAATTAATATATATACACAGGATAAAAATCCTAGATTAAGGTAACGTTTTTTGTAAAAAAAAAAACAAAAATAAAAGTATAATACGCACTGCGAGACAGCATGTATGAAACTGCCAGTAATAATGTCGTAAATCAATAACCACCAATTCTCCCCCGAGACAAACTCCTGAAACATAATCGATTTGTCCGGTACAGATGTATACCAACTAACTTATCTCCCCATTACCCTACATGGCGCACACGAATATTTAGAGGCAAGCTCCAGAAGACAGTCACAAAGAGGGATCTTTGACTCGTCAATAAAGCCAGTAGGGTCAATAGGACCAAAGGCTAGGCTGAGTTTAGTCGGTAGGTCTGTATAGTCGAGCCGTCTCGACAGTACCAGGAGTCCGACATAATCAACGCATCCCTGCTTGCCTGTTGCGTTGGTATCCATGATGGATTTTAAGCCTCCTCTCCTGAGGAAAAAAAAAGGGATCTTTGTGACTGTCTTCTGGACTCTGTTTCATCACGAGGCTACCCTCGCTTCAATGCTTATCCGCTAGAAATCCTTAAAACACAATCAACTTTATTAACTCATTATAAACGTATCTAATCGTGCTAAATAAAAAGGATAAATGCACTAACAAACTGATAAATGTGAAATAATATAAAATTGTAACAAATTTCTGCTCAAGTTATTTGCCATTCGTGTTGCGCAAATGTGGAATCATCTGCCCTCTGTAGTCCTACAGAGTGCGTCTGTTCATACATTTAAACGTAGGCTGAAATAGTACTTTCAGGCGCTAGTTGGCAACCCACTATAATAAGTATCACATTCACGTCACGTCACGTATATGTGTCACATTCACGTCGTCATCTTATGTGTCTATTTATTGTATCTATATATTATATTAGTATAAGTATGTTTGTATATATGTAATATGTTTTTCTTATTTATCTATTTGTTGTATTGTATGTATGTGAGGAAATAGTAATTTTATATGTCCACAAATATATTAGTTTTTCAAAGTTTAATGTAGTACATATTATAACAACGCTGTAATGTGCTTTGAGATTTCTCACTACAAGTAGCATTCCGTAGATACTCACAGGATGACTGGAAGAAATCTCTGATATATAACTCCATCTTTGTGTAATTTAAATGTAACTTTATGTAATTGAATAATTACGGTAATAACATATATATATGTTTCTTCACAGCTTATTATGGAAATGTTTGTTTTTACAATTTATACAGCTGTCAGTTACACTTAACATTACACTATGACAGCCAGCGCTATCAATATAAGAGCATATTATAAAGTTTAAGATGTTGTTGAGTGTATCTTAGATGTGTAAACAAAACAATATATAATTACACTATTACCAGTACGTTGAAATTCGAACTTATTCAAAATCCAATATTACACTTGAAACAAAGTACACTCATCATACATCACGGATTATCAATCTCAATAGATAAACTATACTTCGACAGGATTTTACACTCGAATTACTAAGTTAATTTGTTTTAACCAAAAAGGGTCGATTGCGGTATTATTTATTTACACACTCAGATAATGTAAAATTAAAGTTGGCGTGTGTTCAAGGGTTGTTATACTAATGTGTATTTGCTTTTTATTAAAACTCCATTACTCCGGACCCAAGGGTCAATCCTCCAAGATCCCTTCTAATAAACGCATAAGCTCTACAAATATGAAACAATTATAACTTCAGCAATGTTAATAATAATTCCTAAGTAAAGATAATACTTAACTGACGTAAACTAACGTTGGTTTATCAACGTGTATATTGAGTTTTCGATCTTCGAAATTATAAGTCCACAAAGAAATATTCAACTTTCTTTTGCCGTGTGCAAAAACTTGATAAAGGATGCATACTAAAAGGTACCATGATTGATTAAAAATAAATTTGTAAACTACTAAATAATAGACTGGTACTAATAGCTTTTAGAGAATTAGTTGCATTAATAAATAATAATTATTTTTCTTTTATGAAATTATAAACGTTTTCTATTTTATTTAAAAGACGCCACCCCATAATAGGATTTTTATCCTATATCATGAGTGCAGTAACAAAAAGAAAATCTCACATGTACAAACGCCCAAACCGGAACAAATTTCTACATGTCATATAAATATAATATTACTAGCAGACCCGAAAGACTTCGTCCTGTCAAAAAGTTTTGTAAAGTGGCAGTTTTTTGTTCCTACTTGTTTTATAGTTAATATCGCATAGTCAACCAAATTGCAAAAAGGTCCAAATAAACTATTGCATTTTGCGACTATTCAATTTTGGAACGTGATATTAAATATTCTGTGCTCCAATGCATACACATACACTGTTTTGATAGATATAATTGAATTTCAAACTAGACAACAGTGAGTGCTTGCAATATGAACTTTATAAAATAACAATAAAGCTCAAATTTAAACCATCCTTGCACTTCAACGAACATAAAATAAAAATAATTGGCCAAATTAGTCCAGGCGTTGTTGAATTATGCGTTTACCAGCACATTTTGCGATTCATTTTTATATATAAAAAGAAATATCAAAACAGCGACCCTTTGCGCAGTTGTTAATCACTCAACCGCTGCGTCAAACATGCCGTCATTTAGCAGTACATATCTAAGAGTATACTATTTTCTGATAAATGTACTTATCATAAGCAAAAATTATGTAGCATGTTGTAAAATCATCTACATTATATTTTATCTAAACTATGTGATTTTGACGGATAAACTGTTATAGAAATTAGTTATAGAAAATTTTTCATCATTACATCAGACATAGGAAATTGATCTATACATCTATACATGTTCTTGTTGTGACGTCATGTTTACTTTACGGTATCCTTATGTAATTTAATAGAAATTTCAACTCCCATTATTAGAATTTACTAGAGATGCGCCGAGTAACACTTTTGCCGAGTAACGAGTACCGAGTTTTACTCGGCTCAATTTTTTTACAACCGAGTACTCGGCCGAGTAACTCGGTTTAATCAAATCTGAACTATTATTACAATCACAAGATCCTCATGCATCTTTCTGGAAGTGCTACGAAGAATAGGCTATTCTACAATTTTATCAAATATTTTTTTAAATGTTCGTTTACATGCGATAATTTCCAGAGCTGACACGTTTAGCAAGAGTATTTCTATGTGCACCTGGAAGCACCGTCTATAGCGAGCGATTATTATCGGAGGCCGGTAACTTCTAAAAAGAAAAGAGGAATAGTCTGTTACCAAAACGTGCAAAGAGCCTTGTGTTCATGCATCATAACTTGCCTTCATAAAATTTTAAATATTAATTCTTTTTATTACTGTTCTCGTAATTTTGTCTTATTACTACTCATTCATTAGCATAATTATGATTTTATTAATTGAGATTTTCAAAGATTTCCTAAATTACTAATAACACTATTGTTTTATTTATAATAAAACCTTTTCTACCTTAATATATTGCTTTTCTTAAACAAAGTATACTCGTTATCAAATAACAAAGTATAACCGAGTTATTCGGCCGAGTACGAGTATCAAAAAAGCCGCCGAGTCCGCAGAGCACTGAGTATCAACCGAGTACTCGGCCCATCTCTAGAATTTACCTTGTTAATGACAATTGTTGCGTTTGAGTTAAACGCGTTTTGCTTTTTTTTAATTCATATGTCTACATTTATCTGACACTTATACGGTGAGGAAATATATAATCGGGCAAACTTCATACACCTTTTTTTTTTTTAAACTTCATACACCTGCAAAGAAATTCAAAGGGGTATATAGTCAACCAAATCATAATGACTCAGCATGGTTGACTAATCACCCACCATACCACAGGGTAGACTCGAGCCTTACATGAGCATTGATGATGAAGACGTATTCGCTGCCAACAACTACGTACCAACATTTAATAAAGGAATGTAAGTTATGATCAGTAAATTTTACCGTAGTTTAACAAGGGTGGATTTCAAGGACAAAGACTACAGCTTTCCAACGATCGAGTAAGTGTACCGTATCGACAATTTCCGCTTACACTTCGAATTTCGAGTGTTTCGCTACACTCATTGCAAAGGCTCCTCCAAAAAAAAAAATACGAATTTCTACATATCTTGACATGTCTTGAAGATCCTATCTACCAGTAGTAAATGCATACACTTGAAAAAATGCTAGGTCTAATTTTTGCAGAAGGAGACTATTTATACCACCACTGTTGGCTTGGGTAACTCCTTTCTACCTACCTGTTTCTGCCGCAAAACAGCAATTTTAGTATTTTCGTGTTTTGATTTTTTACGGTGCTATTGAGAATCATCTCCTTACTTCTTGTGACACAGGTTGGCAACGTACGTTGTGACACTGTGATTTGCTGTTAATCTCACAGATACTAACTCCACTCATATATATAGTGCAATAATAAAAATTAAAAATATAACAATTTAAAAGATGTCTGATGTTCAACGTATTTTTATATGAAATATGGTACCGAAATATATTACCAAAGTAAAATAAACTTATTACAACGTTATTCCAAGTTTTGTATCCAGGTTAGCACCATTAGCAGTCACTAGCGTCACCCAAAATGGGGCATGCGTCAATGGAAATAATGTTGTGAGTTGCCGCAAGTTTGCATCTTGTCATTTCATGCGTGTTGGCAATAATAACAGTTCACACGACGATATGGACTTTGTATCCTAAAATAGTAGGAACGGACATAAATAGTGGGCGGGAATAATTAGACGATTCATATCAGCTTTTGAATATATCAATTTAGGTTATTTTTTCTTTTAATTAAGATACTTTTATACTTCTATACTATCTTCTACTTCTAACTAGTCCGACCATAACATAAAAAATGAAATGTATTAGATAATTACAATGTACTTTTCTAATTGATAATATGTTATGTCATTTCACATTTATAAAAAAATATGCATTTTACAAACTTCATAAAACCGAAATGTAGGTACATAATTATTGAACTCTTAGTAAAAAACTAAAATATAAATCAACTCAGAATGGCTTTGACTTTGGCTTTGGGCTGCATTGAATTTGGCCATTAATCTATGGACTTCCACGCTGTTTTAATAGCAAATTTAATCACTTCTAGGTTTCGTCTTCTAAAACTGACAGTAATTTGAAGTTTAATGGATTCAGATCTGGACTAGACTTAGGCCCTGCCGTCAGTTTTTACGTCACGTTTAGTTGAAGTCAAGCTTAGATAGTTTGTGAACTTATGATGAGATCTAGAATCTTGCTGGAAAGTTAACGATACATTTTGAAAAAATAAATACAATTTTGCAATTTTACAACACTGTTTAATATAGTCATATGTCTCGAATAAAATCTAAGGCCTGATTAGCTGCAAAAAACATGACGTCCTCTCGAAGATGAAGCATTATTTTCAGCTTATATATAGATCATAGTTGCAAAGCCTTGCACATTTCCGCAAAAATGCATGCTTCTAGTTATTTAAGCGAATACATTTTGTATAAAATTCTAAGGAATCATACGAACAGCACGACTTGATTCGTTTACTTTCTTTTCTTTTCCTTTCCTTTCTTTTCAACTCGAACAGTCAGGCAAATAAGAACCAAGCGCCATCGCTACATGGTTGATATTTCTCTAATACATACTAAACGCTTTTTAATTAAGATTAAATTATATTATTCTCACTGCAAAAATTTAAGTCTACCGGAGTCTCAATGTCAAATTTCGAGTCAACTGAATAACAATTAATTTGTGTTAAAAGCAAAAGTCTTACATAAAAAGAATATAGTCACTTTGGCTAGTCTTATTTATTTTATTTATTTATTTAACATTTCTGCACGCAAAAACAAATACATGTAAACATGATTAAAAATAACATTGATGTACATAGGTACTGCTTATTTCATAAATGAAATTTCTTCCTGCAGACCTGCGAGAGGAGAACTAGTATGGTAATCTAAATAATGCGTGTATTACAAATGAATCATCGTGAATACAGATAAAGTAACGAAAAAATAAAACTAACAATATATCTATACATACATATATACCAAATATACTTATATACTAATACCAAAGTACACAATAACATTAACAAATAAGAATAAAAACCCATAGACTTATCAATAACATAACTAATTCCACAATCAACGCCTTGAAAGATAGTACTCCCTTAAACGCAGCTTGAATGAGGATATAGTTAGACAGTCCCGTATACTAGGTGGAAGCGAGTTCCAAAGTCTAACCGAATGAGCCATGAATGAAGAGGATAAGAAGTTCGTATTACACGAAGTAACATAAAGAAGGGATTTTAGATGGGATCGACAGAGAGCTTTCGAAGAGTTAGCAAAGGAAAAGCGCTCTCGAAGGTATGAGAGTTAGGATTAAAAAGAACATTGAACAGGAAACAAAGTATACGGGTATTTCTACGGGAACGGATGGGGAGCCACTTGAGTTCGTTTCTAAACTCAGAGACGTTATCAAATTTCTTTAAACCGTAAATGAATCGTATACACAAATTTTGTAAACGCTCAAGATTGTTTACTAGTTCCTCAGTGGCATCTATGTAACAGACTGGACTGCATTGGACTAAGGTGGTTTTAGTTTTCAATGGCAGAAAAGCTTGTAGGCATTTCAGGTTTTGCATGGTGTAAACGATCTTCTTACTCACCTCATTAATATAGAGATTCCACGATAAGTTAATGTCTAATATGACTCCCAAGTATCAGTAACGCTTGAGTTAAATTGAGTCTTCATTACTTTCTCAAAAAACTGTAGTGATTTCTTGGTAAGATTATGTTGTTTAATTAATATATTACTGACCTAGAATGCAGTATTACCTTCTGTGCACCTTCTTTAAAACTGTGAACGTACTTTGTCGGTTTGATTGCTTGTTGTAGTGATTACCTATCCTTTCTACTTATCCAAATCATTTAAACAATCAAATAATTACTCCTTAAATACTGATAAACCGAGGTGTATTTCTTACTTCGACAGAAAGTATTTAAAATACTGTGCCATTGTTTAAGTCTAAGGGTTCACAGTTCATATTTGTTTTGATGTAGCTGCATTTATTCTCGGAAGTATACACCACCACTGTTTTTCTTTATCGTAGGAGTGCCCGATAAATGTACGTGCATATGAAATTAAAAATAAAATCTATATTCATATTGCATTATGAAGTCCATAAACGAGACCACAGCGGCGCTGGTCAATAATTTGCTTGACACTAACTTTTTTTCATAATGTTATTATGTAAAATTAAAGATATTTAATTTAAGATTAATCAAAAATGTATTTATTTATTTAATTTCCAACTTATTACAAACAATTGAATATTTTTTTTAATTAAATAAAACATTGTGGTATGGTAGAATTTACAGCACTATTACAGGTTAGAGCAATATTACAAATAACCCCATTTATTTTATACCAAATGTAATATAATATATATATTTTTATGACCTACTGTTGATAGCCACAAATGGATGGTAAACTTCGCCTAAATTAATTTGCCAAAAGGGAGCAGGAAGGCCAACAGTATTAGATGGATTTCTGTTTCATGTCTCCTGGACTGGGCAGAATCAGAAGGCGGTTCGATACGAACAGTGACAAAAGAAAATATTAAATCACTATATACGTGGCTTTTTTAAAACCATTTCAGAATTATCAAGTACCCTAAAAGACATGACACCCTAAAAGATTATAATGAAAACTACACCGAAAATAATCTGAATATTAAAATATCCTTCTGATTAATTAGACCAGATATTAATGAAATCGTATCGAGCTTTGAAGGGAAACTGGAAGCACTTATCGGGAAGACTTTCATCCCTGTAGGTTGATTGACCTTTCATAAAAATGCCGGGAGGCTGGGCCATGTGCTTCAGTCATTCAGTTGTCTGAAAACCGAGCCAGTCGCCAGCGACGCTCGCCATCGGGGAGACGTCTTGCGACTCCCGTCCCGAGAGCAAATCGCCGCGTAAAAAAGATCGAATCAACTTCGAAAATATGCATATTTTAATTGAAAGCTCTGTTTCAATTCGTGATTAAATTACTATTATACAAATAAATAGAACTGAAATTAAATTCATTGATAGGTTGAACTTAAATAATAATATATAATTCGTGATATAAACTTATTTGGAACGTCACAGAAAAGTGAATGAAAAGTGATTAAGTTTATATTAAATGAAATACTAGTCCATTCATGTATTTTAAACTTTGCAAGTTACTGAACTAAATACTGGACATTGTGGTGACACAAAGACAATCGTTTGGCAGTACTTTGACTGGCGGTTTCCTGCGACCAACGGAAACCAGCGGCTTCGTACAAGTTCGAAATAGAATACTCCGAACAACGGTAACTTACACGTTTATTTTAACACAATCGCTTATGGTAACAATGTATTGTAAATGATCTGTCTGTAAACCATTGCTGCTTATGCTAAACAAACAAATATTTGATGGTACACAGCCGGTTACACCAAAACTAGACAATCAACTAGTTACGACATTCAAGAACTCTTTACTTACAATTTATCTAAAATAATGATAAATTCGGCGAGATGCAGCAAAATTATACAAATTACAATTTAACCTAAACCAATTCACAAAAAAAAACGTATTTTATTTAAGTCGAGTAAACCGTAATATTTAAACAGATTTCAAATCTTGATTAAAAGAAAATCTATATAAATTACGCAATGTACACAATACATAAGCATTATCTGAGAAAAATATACAAATGTCAAAAACCAAGATAAAACAGAGGAAAATTGTCAAAAAAATATGACAGTTTCATAATCCTTCCAATCTTAGAGCTTTGAAATACTTCTCATCCGGGCCGTAGTTAAGGTTAAAGCTTAGTTTATCCTTCACATTTTAAAAGTCACTTTTTACCGTGTATTCTTTATAATTATGTCGGGCCTTATCCAGGAATTAATACATGTTTTTCGAATAACAACAATAATTGAAATTTCACTTAATATTTCCAAAAATGTAATTATTTTCCACAATTGCTAATAATGGACGCCCCATCAACTTTATTATAAGACCGAATAATCAGAGCACTTCATCACACCTCAGAGATTCAAAACTCGCGAGTTTGTAAAACTTGGTGGGATCGGCCATTAGGTTTGAAAAGTTTTCATTGATGCGACGTTCATTTGTTTTAGAGTCCTTCAAACCTCAACGAAATGACTCACATTTTAAGTAATCAGGAAACGGTGTGGAAGAAGGTTATTTGGGTCGGCCGATGTTAAATAAATCTTAATTATAATGTACAGCACATGCGTAATGTTTGTTATAACATTACGCGTATGTTCGTTGACATATCAGGCGCGTAAGAGGATTACCGAACATGTAAAACAAGCCGGCTCAAGAATAACATTTGTTTTGTTACGTAGAACTGGGCGAATGTTGCGTATGAACTCGTAACGTGGGCGTTAATAAATCAAAAGTTAAAACCTTTTATGTTAAAACATAAGCAAATCGATTGTATTCATTCCGTACTAGCTTTCAGACCACGGCTTCCGCTGTGTTAAACAGAATATTCTTCAATCCTGTGGGTTCACAAATTATCTCATTACCAAATTACATCAGAATAGAAAATCAGATTAAACAGTTGAAAAGAGATATTTTCGTAAAAAAAAGTTTTTGTCGTGGGGTAAAAATTATCTTTTCCCTAACTCTACTATTCCCAAACAAAATATCAAAATAATCGCATCTGATTTCATAAATTGGTAGTCACGTCAGTTACCGGAGAAAACTAAACGGTGACACGTATCTCTATACTAAAAAAATCGTTTTTGGAAAAAAAAAACAGTTTTCACATATATACATATGTATTCTGTGCACGCTTAAAAACAACTGTAATTGATTAAATTTCAGGTAGTTCATGCTCACACATTGGAGCTTAAATGGTCCGTACACTGCGGTTGCGGACGAATTTCCTCCCGCGCGCAAATTGTGGAATAAGCTCCCTGCCGAGGTTTTCCCAGAGGACTACGTACAGTATGAGGTTCTTCAAAAGAGGAGTAAATAGGTTTTTAAAGGATCAGCAACGCGCGAGTGACATTCCTGGTGTTGCAAGTGTCAATAGGCTCCGGTAACCGCTTATCTATCAGGCGGGCCCTAAGCCCATTTGCCACCATCGTGGTGTAACAAAATAACATATAAAAATTACAGAGCAAACATGCCGGGTGAAGTTCCCTTCTTGTGTAAGTGTGGTTCAGGAGGGGGTTGCAGATTTGCTGCGAATCTCAGGAAACTTGCCATTACGTGCGTCAATGTTTAATTATTACAATTTCCAAGTTGTGTTAAAGAGAACACACCATTAAATTAACTGCAAACTTTTTTTTACATTTAGGTGCATTTAGTGAGCAATCTGTGGTTTTATCTGCAAAAGTTTGTCATTCATTCAGTTATCTTATATACTTACTTAGTTCTGTTCTTCAGTATTACAAATAACTTTTTATGAATAGTAAAAAGATTTTTATAACGTTAATTAAGAAACATTTAAGCTTACTTAAATATTAATCAGATATTATATCTACATTTTCAAAATCAAAGCACCCAACTAAAAGAGAAAATATGTTTTTAATACATCGTCATTGAATAAAACTACGTAGGATCTCGTTTAAAAAGGGAACTTGCTCAATAATATTCGTTAAGCCAACACAATAAGGTCCAATTTGGCCATTCATATCCCGGCAGCCATTCATAAATTTTATTGAGCACGTCGGCAGAATCGTGAATGACGGGTTGAATGAAGGCGCGCATATTTAGCCGTGTACTACACCATACCTGTAAAGGAAATAACCATAGCTGGTGGTTATATTTGAACGGATATGCGAACCATTTGACACAAAACATTTTTTATCGACAGCTTCATTATAAATAGCCAAATGCATTCAGAAATTGAACCTTAATATTACAGCATTAGTACAGTGAATATAATTGTAACAACTTTGACACTGTGGAACTGGTGACAGTTGTAAAATTATGTTGTTCAATATCGTTAATAGTTTTAGTACATCTTTCGAAACTAACAGAATTTAAATTGATTATTTAAAAGGTATTATTAGGTACTGATAGATACCGTAGGCTGATGATAGAAGCGTCGGTGGCACTATGTATCAAACTGTACCAGTACCAAACTGGTGGTCATATCGGGAGTACTGAGGTCGATCATGCTACGTACCAATAATAATTTAATAAGCAACGCAAATACTCATTTGCAATACTCATTACTACAACTTTGCGACGCTCGCAATAGAGATACTTGGTCCATAGCCAGTCCATAGACATGAAAGATTTTGTTAAAGCTTTATCGGCACGACTGGTCCAAACTCCAAGAAGCAATTGCGCAACGTGTCGCTCTGGCGGTGCAGAGATAACGCCGCCAGCATGACGGGATCCATGCTGCAAGCTGACTTACGGGGTTTTCTTTTTATAACTGGGGTTTCTTTTTATTTTTTCATGTATCGATAAGTTTAAAATTATATATCTATTGTTTCTTAGGATTAGTTTATTTTTAGAATTAGGTTATTTTTTCCATAATAATTTGTATTTTTTTTATTTTAAAATATTGTAGCAATATGCTTTTCGTTACTTAACACCTGCGAAGTTATTCGAAGGTGTAAAGCAAGGTCGACCAATTCACACTGCGCGATTGACTAACGCCTAGTCGGCTCTAGTTAGGCAAGTTCATCGTTGGGAACGTTTATGTGATGATGATTCCTTTCATGGATGATCTGATAATTAAATCGACAATCGGTATCGTATATTTATTTCATATGTTATTATTTCATTATTTATTCATCTGGACCAGAGGTTCTCAAACTTTTTTGTTAGTTCCTTTCCCATGTTTTACGGCTTTGGGTAAACTCCCCACTCACCTGATATTGAATACCTACAAAAACAACTTATAAAATATTATAAGCATATATATTTTTTTTTTACTTCATAGATACTTTTATTTATTATAACTAGCTATAATTTTTAACTAGCTGTGCCCGCGTGGAATAGTTATTTTGAGCATTATATTTATTTTTACAAACAACCACCTCAGCTGTTACCCGATCTTGACAACGCGACATATCCAAATTTGATTACCATAAAAACGATTCTAGTGAGTTAACCTTAAAAGATAAACATATACTGTCGCGGACATTTTTTTAGATCATCTTAAGAGAAATAATTCTTTCATACATATTTTTTTGGTATCTAGAACCGTTTTCGCAGCGCACGCAATGGAAGCCCTCAAAGATGAATAACTTTCCCCGTTTTTTCCATTATTTCTTCGCTCCTATTAGTTGCAGCGTGATGTTATGTAGCCTAAAGCCTTCCTCGATAAATGGGCTATTCAATAAAATAATTTTTCAATTCGAACAAGGAGTTCCAGAGATTAAACAAACAAACAGCGCGTTCAAACAAACAAACAAACTCTTCAGCTTTATAATATTAGTATAATATAAGTAAATAGATATTATCAGTGTCTGTTGAGATCCATTATTATGGACTCCCATTTTCATTTCATGGACCTCCAAACTTTTTTTTCGTTGACCCCTTGCTGGTTGTCATAGACCCCAAGGGGTCGATACAGGCCCCTTTGAAATTTTGAATTTTATCACTGATCTGGATGGTCATTTGTTAAAGGAAACGACCAACATATCTGATGAAGATTATTATTTTGAGAGTTTAAGACTTGAAATCGATTACGTTACACATAAGAACAATTCCGATTCATTGTTGATTTCGTAACGTTTTCAATAACAAAACACATGCGATTGTTATTTTATGTACATTAGCTCGACCATAAGTGGCTATTGTTTTCAATAGCTGTTTGACATATCATGAAGCTTAGTACGCGTGGTACAAATTTTAGTTTAGTACTATTATTACTCTGGAAGCACTGTAGAAATTTTTCACAATATGGACCGCTAACTATAAATACTCATGGCAATTCGTTAATTGTAGCGAACCATGTATCTTCTTCGAACGTTGATTTAATTATTTTTATTATATTCCTTACGGTTTGACCCGCTCAGAAATTTATAGTTAACTTATTTATAGTTAAAGTTCTAACTTTGGTATGTAAGATCAAACTAGTAACTTAGAGAAGGTTGGTGCCCCTATATGACAGAATGAGGAGAAGGAGGAGGCTCAAGCGGTAGAGAACCCAATAGAATGTTTGTAATATCTGCTACACAGAAAAACAAGGATCAGGTTTGTACTATAGCAGTAAACTTAAAACGAAACCTTTTTCCCGTGGAATAGTTTAATTAATTATAGCTAATTATAGCTCACTAACTTCTCAATAAGAGATGCTTATACCAGGACTAGGGTGTTTATAAGTTGAGGTTAATAATGAAACTATATAGTACGAATGACAAGACTAATATTGAATGTGCGCGGATTCATTCATGCTAATCTCAAATTGAATTTTTACCTTACGAAAACCGCCGCTATTAAGAACGACATAAGAGCTGTCTCAAGGTTAATATATAAAGTCTCAAGCGTCGCTGTTTAACCATAAATATTCAAATATGGGTCAAAAACTGCGTAAAAATATTACCTCATATATCAGTGAAAATAAACTTTGTTTATGCGAGATAACCATCTGAAGTTATATTTGCTGAGTTAATATCACACCGCCCACCTAAGCCAACGGTTGCGTGCTTCTTCCCGTTCTTGAGGTATTATAAAAATGTGTTGCTTGACTTCATTGTACATATTATTTTCACATGTATATTAAATTTTCTTCAAAAGACAAACATACGAAATATTGTCCAGCACTCATAGATAAATAAATGCACGTCGTTCCTATCGAAGAACGCGAAACTGCTCTTTTTCACAATGTAGAATGCCTTGTCAACTGGCTGGAAGCAGGACATAGCGATTCAGGTACTCAAAAAAAAAATGAAAAAATATTTATTCAACATAGAACTTTACAGGCACTTATTGACGTCAAAACAATAAAAAAAAGCTTAAAAAAAAAACAAAAAAACTTGTCCGTACGCAAGAACAAGGAAAAATAAATTTTTTACTCTATACCTGCAGACCTATTTTTGAATTACGAATGCGACTTCGAAATCACCGATTTTCAATAATTCTTATTTTTTAATATCACTGATGTGACTACCTTAGTCACAGGTGTGATTTCATTACGAGTGCCCTCACCCACTCGTAATCAAGTCATACTTGTGGAAATGTTATCTGTGTTTTGTTTGATTTTTCAGTCTATATATACAATAATATACAATATACATATATATACATATACAATAAACATATATGAATGTAGCACATATATATATATATATATATATATATACCTAATAATACAATATAATATAAGATACAATCATACCTAATACGATTACAGTCGTGTGTATGTTTACATACACATATAAAAATAATACAATATTATAAATAATGTTGTTACCAAACATGGCTCAATGAATAGTGTCCCTATTCCCAAATAGTGTGATCATTTAGATAGTCACTTACTTTATAATAACCTGAACTCATGACTATCTTTTTGATATGCATTTTAAATTTATATAAAGGCAAATCAATGACACTTTGCGGAAGCTTGTTAAACATACTCGTAGATATACATTTCCCCAAGAACGAACAGCTAGTTTTATGGAGTCTGAAGATTGGAACGGCAAATTTATTTTTGTTTCTAGTATTCACATTATGTAGATCACTGTTTTTATTGAAATTATTATAGTTTCTATATACAAAAACAAAATTATCATATATATATTGACTAGCTAAAGTTAAAATATTAATTTCTTTGAACAATTCTTTTAGGGATTCCCTAGCCCGTAAACAGTAAATAGCACGAAACGCTCTTTTTTGTAAATGGAAAATATTCTCAATGTTAGCCGCTGATCCCCATAGCAGCAATCCATAGGACATAACACTATGAAAGTAGCTGAAATAAACAATTCTTGCCGTTTCAACACTAGTTAAAAGTCTAATCTGTTTTACTGCGTAAGCCGCTGAACTAAGTTTGATTGCCAAAGCTTCAATATGTGGATCCCACTGTAGTCGTGAATCTAACGTAATGCCTAAGAATTTAGTATTATTTACTAAGTCAATGACATCACCATTCATATTTAAACGAGTATCAACCTGCCTTACATTGGGCAAAGAGAATTTGATACATTTTACTGTTACTGCGATGGTAATTTATGTTATATGTCGATTGGTTGCATTTTGATATGTTATCATCATCATATATCGTGTTCCGATGTAAGGCTGCAACGTTAGAAACTTATTGGGAGAGAAATAAAATAGAAGCAGATCATGGTGCCCTTAAAGTTAGGATTGAATTGTAACTTCTAACTCATGATCTTCTTCCATTAAGGAAGGACCACCATGGGTTTTATGTTTGTTCTATATGAATACCACGTGCTATTTATTTGCGGGATAATTTTGAAACGCATTTATTTCTCTTTACTATAAACATGCCTTAGTCAACCACTATCGATAAATCCTATAAATAAATTTAAGATTACATTTTAACATAAAATAGGGCCACAAAACAACCATCTCGCCATTCCTATGTTCTTCTCTGATGAGTGAGTATGGTAGGGGTAATGTTATTCTTGAATTAGGACTTGGAATTTTACTATGTTAAAAATTTGTTAGTAGAAAGAAAAGTTTAGTTTCGTTAACGATTCTTTTAGAGAAAAAAGAAAAACTTGGTTTAAATATTTTCGTCTGTCATACTCTGAAAGGACGTCTGAAACTTGTTTGATACTTTCTAAATCGTACGAAGTTGTAAAAATACGTACTAGGTAGAAAGAGTTGCATTAGGGGTTCGTTTTCTATTTCTTAATCATATCCATTGATATTTTTTTTTGCTCTTTACTCGACTAGCTCACTCACTGATGTTAAATTCAAGAGAAAACTGCCAAAACGTCATGTCACTTAAAGTTAAAGAAAGCTACAGCTTTGAGATCTATAGACAAATGGGATAGCCTGCAATATGACAAAAATCATAAATACACAAATGTTTTAATAAATGTGAATAAACTTAGAAAATAGTTGGTTGTTTTTGCTGGAGACTAGGTAACCGCGAAACTGTAGTTATAAAAAAAAATTGGCCAGCAATGAAACGAATAAGAGTTATTCTATTAATGACTAAGATGGAATAAATAAACAAATTAGAAGCTCTTGTGGCGATAACTTACCAAAAGACTTTTTTATCTATTGTATGTCAATGGGATAGCAAAATGAAGGATAGTCTTTTTTTCTGTGAAGATAAAACAATTCTTAACTTAATAACATCAGATAGTCAAACCATTAGCACAAAAACCAATTTGCATAAGCTTTAGGGTAGGTAATCGAAAAGCCGCAACAGCCAATATTGAACATTGAAAATTTCAATTACTGACGGCCAATTTCAGCCTATGTCGCTAATGAAGAAAATTCTAGTATAACATAATTAGCAATTCTTAACTGGCTGGAAACTTAATATATATTTTAAAGTATTTTGTGGAATATCTAGTACCATCATATTTAAATCACGTGGTTGTGTGTAAAGTAAACTGAAAAAATATCAACAATGTGGACTAAGGAAATCAAAAGACACGGCAAACAACATAAAACCATATTAAATTTCTTCCTATTGCTGTCAGTTACCCAAAAAACTTCGACTAGTTTCCAAATAATTGCGACACATAAAACAAAAATTTTCCTTTCGCGAACAAAATGTCACCAGGGTGCATTGCCAACTTTCGCTCACACTTGTGCGAACTTCCAAACACAGTACAATTAAAAACAAGGCTTTTGAATTAGGAACATGAATATCTAAATTATCGAAACGGGAAAGATCTAATTTCAAATTGCATTTCAAATTTGCATGAATACTATATCCAATCTATAACTGCCATTATTTATCAAATAAAACATTATTTACGCGCTTGTTTAATGTCTTTTAGTAATCTCATAGTTTTTATATCCCCCTTTTTTTCCCCCTAAGGAAAATGCATTAAATTGTATACCCCGGCTGTGGTGAACCGGCGGTTATGTGGGGCTCGCCTCCCCAGAAGGGGGAGGCCTACCCACTAAAAACCTCAGGGATGGCCTTCCTCAGGCATGTAGAGAGCCCCCGGGAACACTAAGCTACTTCCGGGAACCTGCAGCCTCCGCTCCCCCGCTGATACAGGGGAGCCCTCCTTGGAGGAGGCTACAATACCTCCCCCGAACTCCACCACCGACGACGTCCCCCGGCCACGGAAGGGGCGTGGTCCCTCCCGGGTCGCCGTATCCGCCGGCGACCCGCAGCAGCGCCGCAGCTGTGCTACCGAGCCCGGCGCCGATCGAGCGGGATCGGCCATCTCCCGACCCCGCTCGGCGGCCTCCTTCTGGAGCATCACTGCTTCACAGAAGGAGGCTACAGCCCTCCAACCTCCCTCGTCCGCCAGCATTGCCGCAAGCAATGCCGGCGGAGACAGATCTCGCTCGATCTCTGCGACCAAGACTCGGCGCTCACGCAGGAGTTTTTATATCCCTAGATGACATTGTTCATTTATAAAAAAACGAGTGAAAGTGTCGATTATGAATAATAAAAATTAGATTTTTGTCTTAAAGGGGTATCAAAAGCAGAGTGCATTATTCGTTCCCATATAGTAAAAGAATCCCTGAATATATTCAGAATTATGCACTTGTCATTTTTCCTACATACCAAATTCCTCAGTTTATAATTTAATATTGCGTTTTCACTGTAAAAATAATATTTTCTTAATATGCAACTTTATTCAAAATCCAATAAATCAGCAAGGAATCGAATAGAAAGTGTTTAATGTGATCATCAAAAAGATAAAATGTGTTAATAACGGAAAGAAGATATTTGATTAATGTTGTAATGAAACTAGGAGAAAAACAATGAGTTATAAAAAATATATTAGAAAAGGATATTATTATTATTAAAAAGTATACTCATGAAATTAAAGAACAGAGTTAAAAAGTTATAAATTAATTTTATGTATATATAATTATATCAATACCTCTATTAGATATATTGTTCTCACAAAATATTTATTTATCAGTTTAACATGCCTATTGATACCAGTTTCAAATTAAAAACTGAAAAAAGAAATACCCCAACAAAGAAACAATGTATCGAATGCAAAAGTTTACTGAACTTGATGTCGAAGGAAAAAGAATTAATTTTATCTTTCGCTATATTGAGGATCGTACAGCCTTCTCTCGAACTTGTGAGCGCGACGTTCTGCGAATAAAAAATATGTGTTGCTGCGCGAAGCCATTAGATATTTTTTACTGACGTGAATATTCCGCAAGCACAAAGTCTTGACGTCAATTAGAGCCACATTAGTTCCCTATCCGGTGTTTGACACCCTCGAATAGGTATTTACAGTATCTAAAAAAAATATTTACACATTTCCCGCCAAGGCATTTTCGTAGACAAGCAAGCAAAGAAACGAGTAAAAGCAATTAAGAGCTTCTAATCGAATATGCAAATCTGAATGCTCAATAAAGAAATACTTTGCAAATTTGATCATTTTTACTTAAAATAGAGGATGATTTCTTTTATCTATCTCTATAGTAAATTATGATAAGATTTAGCCAGATAATGTGTAGTGAAATAGCAATAACAATGTAACAAATTTGTTAAATAGTGTTATATATACTGTTAATTTGTTAATTAAATAGTTGCCAATAATTATACCCATGAAGCCTTCATCATAACTAAGCAATCAATCAGTGCATTACAAAATAAGTACACAGATTAATCCATCGATTGACTACAAATTTATAGAATTTTTTATGTGAATTATAGAAGTGCTTGCAACATAGACCTAGTAATTTAAAAAATAACTTTCAAGTAGATTTTGTTAATACCTTAGGTTTCAAATATAAGTCTTCCCCATTTCGTGTCACAATATAATATTTTTTTGTATTTGGTTCTTGCAAGTACTAAGTAACATAAATATAAAATTTTGGATAACATGAAATAAGTCTAATAGGAAAAGTTTTTCAACGGACTTTAGCATTTTGAAGAAAAAACGCAGTTAACTATTACAATTTGCCTGAAATTCTGTGTTGGCGATATATTAGAAAAACTTTTTACGCAGTACCAGCGTGCTATAGAAGCGATTGTAAAAACTCGGCTCCAATTTGAATTTAGCCCGGATTTAAACAGAAAACTTGGGTTGGACTCATAAACTTGCAATTTATATATAAGTATTATGCTAAAATGTTATCTATTCGAACAATTACCAGCGGGTCGTAAACAACCTTTTTGGTGTGATTTAATAGTGTTATTGCGCAATAAATACAGTCTCAATTGAGATTTAAAAGGCCCGAAAGCTTATTATCATGGAGCAGAATAAAATTACGATTTTTCACCTCACCCTCTTCAGAATCGTGTGGAAAAACCCTTTCCTGAATTTTGTCTTTCAATCGCATTGATTTATCTTTTCCTACAAACTTGAACAACGATCTATTTTTATACCACTATGGTTTCACAAACTTGTGACGTTTGTACGGCCATAACAAATGGATTGCCGTGATTTAAAAACCTAATTACTCCTTGATGTACTCCATCCTGTTAAAGTGTAATTCATTGAACCCCATATTGCTATAATAAAGTATACAACTACTTACTTTATATTTTACTTGGGTTATTGATGATTTATTTATTGTATGGTGCACATGATTTTTTTTGTTCTTGCGAATTTAGTATCAGAACATCCGTTAGACCTGTCTGAATTCAATTGAGCAAATATGTCGTATTCTACGGCTGAAGAATGTAATATATTTTCTCTTCTTCTCTACTCTTCATTGACCGGTAAGCATCGGCCTGAGCATTGAGCATGGATATGCTTAAACGATGAGCACCGCTGTAAGATGTCGTATGTTTCATGATTTATTAAGTATCGTTCAACGCTTTATGGCATGAGCTGTTAAAGATGCTATATAGTAACATTCCTATCTGATATTATTATAAAATAAATAGTTTCCTACGTACTTTCGCTTGGTTTTTCCAATATTCGACGAATCTAACGAATAGGTGATAATTTAAATTAGAGCAGTCGTTCTCAATCTATAAGTGATATAAGATTATGTATATATAATATTGAAAATTGAGGAGATTCGTTAATCAGTATAAGAATAACTACATAAACTTACATGAAAAAAATAGACGGCTCAGACTCAGTTGATAATTGATATTCATCTCATTTTAAACATAATATTGAAGGAAACAATATTCGAGTGTAAACGCTAGACTGATTCATTGTTCTATAACTTTCCAAGCCTATTCTACAATAGCCAATAAGCTGGGTATCTCATTCACGTGGTTTGCATCAAACAACACAGCGTTTGTTATCTATCAACAAAGGTAAAGCACTATTATTGGTATCATACTCGTAAATAGCTTTTGTTTAATATTCCATCTATTCTTATGCTAGAATTACATCTGTCAGCATAGGTTTTGCGTATTAATAAAATGTATTTTGTTTTACCTAATAAATAATAATAAATAGCTATTTGGATAATTTGCCAATTTGCCACAATGCCATTGGCATTGTGGCAAAATTACGTGAGAAACGTTAATTACGTTGCGAAACCCAATATCTTAATTATAAATGCTACGAAACTGTGAATTGATAAAATACATTTACGCACCAGTTTTATTTGTTTTATACAACATACAATTTAGGAGTAAACGAAGTGGGAAACCTGTCACAATTTCCAAAGCAATTGTTTGTTTCTACAAACAGGAATATTTAAGATTCCAATTTCGGAGGAATCTTTGAGTTACGCTCGAATTGAATCCGGTTATGATCTTTTCGTGTTTATGACGTCGATTTGGGTGTATCCAACAAAATTTATGAAGCGAATCCAATATACAAAAAGCGACTCTTCATAACCATCTCTTCGAAGAAAACCTTTGCATATTTTTTTTATTATTACGTGGTTGTACCTAGTACGTACTCGAACTTTGGTTGACTTATACATATATATATGTATATGCGTGTGTGTGTGTGTATGTGTATATATTTGAATTTGAAATTTGCTATTCTTGTATGAATGTTCATTATGTTTTTTTTTTATTTATTATATGATGCTATTCACAGTAACGCTTCGTACATTAATTGTTGACCTAGGACAGCTCTTGTATCGCTCGTAATAACAGCGTTCTTCGAAGTGCTTATGTAAACCTTAACATGTTGCTAACTGTACATTCCAAACAACTTTTTTTTCTGTTTACAATCGTTAATTTAGTTTCTTCTCTCCCAGTATCTGTAATATACTCTTAAGTTTTACAGACAATAATAATATGTATGTCACGAGACAATTAATGAAATGGAGCTGTTCTTGTGCTAAAGATGGCAGCTGGACATAGTAACTCTGCAATAAAACGACACAAACCTATGGAGTTTCAGTTTTCAATTTGATTTACATTTATGAATACTTTGATCAGTTATGGTAACCAGGGTCCAATGATGGAGCTGGACGATGGCCATGAAACGACTAAGCTCCATTTTTGTTTAGACTCGAGATTTTGGACTCGTTTGATTCGTATTGACGAGTACTTTAATACAATGTAGAAATCCGACTCTGATGCTAGCGCTAGAAGGTGGTCTTAGGATCTACGCAATAAACCGACTGTACTCCTTCAAGTTTGAGCTCATTTGATACGTCTTGATTAGTGCTCATTATGTATTCTAATGGAATTTGTAAACATAAGTACGTTGTATTTTTAAATTTTCAATTCGTTTTATTAACAAATACCTGATCGAAAAGTTGGCTTGTACGTGTTTTAATTTTCTTTTAATTTTACTATGTTATTTTAAAAAGGCAAGCAAAGTTATCTGTAATGCTGTTTTAAATAAATAAAATTTAGGTAATGTAATGATAAATGTAAATAATCATGGACCTCATTAAATGTATATTACCTATGTATTAACCTCATTAAATATACATACTTCTTTAGTTGTGACCATACTTTGCAGTAAATAAATACACATATATAGGTATATTGTTTTGTAAACTATCTACTTAGTGATATATTGATATGCTTAACATAAAATAAAAATAATCTTTATTCAACATAGACCTTTACAGGCACTTATTGACGTCAAAACAAACTAAACAAAAAAAAGCTTAAAAAAAAGAAAAACAAAATCCTTGTCCGTACGCAAGAACAAGGAAAAAAAAATAAAAAAAATATTGACTTGGAGAGCTTTCTCGAGAAGAACAGGCAAGAAAATCTGAAGGTCTATTTTTTATCTCCTCTTTTCAATCTTAATAATTATAATAATATAATAATACAAAATTAAGATACCATCATACCTAATACGATTATAGTCGTATGTATGTTTACATACACATATAAAAAAAATACAATATTATAAATAATGTTGTTACCAAACATGGATCTATGAATAGTGTCCCTATTTTCAAATAGTGTGATCATTTAGATAGTCACTTACTTTATAATAACCTGTGCTTATGAGTGTCTTTTTGATATGGATTTTAAATTTATATAAAGGCAAATCAATGACACTTTGCGGAAGCTTGTTAAACATAGATATATATTTCCCCAAGAACGAACAGCTAGTTTTATGGAGTCTGAACATTGGAACGACAAATTTATTTTTGTTTCTAGTATTCACATTATGTAGATCACTGTTTTTATTGAAATTATTATAGTTTCTATATACAAAAACTAATTTATCATATATATATTGGCTAGCTAAAGTTAAAATATTAATTTCTTTGAACAATTCTTTTAGGGATTCTCTAGCCCGTAAACAATAAATAGCACGAATCGCTCTTTTTTGTAAAAGGAAAATATTCTCAATGTTAGCCGCTGATCCCTATAGCAGCAATCCATAGGACATAACACTATGAAAGCAGCTGAAATAAACAATTCTTGCCGTTTCAACACTAGTTAAAAGTCTAATCTATTTTACTGCGTAAGCCGCTGAACTAAGTTTGATTGCCAAAGCTTCAATATGTGGATCCCACTGTAGTCGTGAATCTAACGTAATGCCTAAGAATTTAGTATTATTTACTAAGTCAATGACATCACCATTCATATCTAAACGAGTATCAACCTGCCTTACATTGAGCAAAGTGAATTTGATACATTTTGTTTTCTTAGAATTTAAAGACAAATTATTAGTTGTGAACCAATACAGAACAGAACTCTTGAGAGTGCACTATTTATATCGTCATAACATCCTTTTGTCTATCAACTATGAATAGTAAAGAAGTAACATCTACAAACAATACTGTCCCACACGATTTTGTAATATGGTACGGAAGGTCATTTATGTATAATAGAAACAGTAGAGGACCCAATATTGATCCCTGGGGTACCCCTATCATTATAGGCGAGCTAGCAATCAATAAAAAAAAGCTGATCTATTAATAACGACTTTCTGCAATCTGTCTGATAAATAAGATTTTAAAAGGCTAACAGCTCCATCCGAGACACCATAATGTCTAAGTTTACTTAAAAGCGTTTCATAACTCACACAGTCAAACGCTTTGGAAAGGTCGCAAAACACTTCAATTACATCCCGCTTGCCCTCCCATGCGTCAAAAACATGTTTCATAAGTGCAGTTCCGGCGTCGGTAGTGGATCTACCTTTGGTAAAGCCGAATTGGCTTTCATGCATGAGTCTGTTTGTTCTCAAGTAACCTATTAGTTGATTGTAAATAACTTTCTCGAAGATTTTGCTGAAAGTAGGTAATGTGGATATAGGTCTGAAATTTGAGGGATCTTTTTTGTTACTCGATTTGAAAAGTGGTATTAATTTACTATATTTCATTAGATCAGGAAAGATACCCTCATCAATACAGGAATTAAAAATTTGTGCTAACAATGGGGCTAATTTATCGATGACAGATTGAATTATGTGAGTTGATATACCCCAGAAATCTTCTGTTTTCTTCTCGTTAAGTAAGCGAAATGTTTTTTTAATTGAAGAAGCATCAGTATGGCTAAATTTGAATGATTCACTGCACCTATTCACACTTGACTCGAGGAGGGTGACGGCTAAACTAGGAGATGAGTTAAGATTACTGGTAGTAATAGCAGGAATTTGAGAAAAATAAACAACGTCTTATTATTCATTTCTAAAGAGAAAAAGCTCCCAGAGCTTCTACTTTTTCCCGTTTCCTGATTTATTATAGTCCATGCAGTCTTAACTTTGTTCTTTGACATATTTATTTTATTTGATATGTATAAAGATTTAGCACATAAACAAACTTTTTTAAAAGTTTTTGAATATATTTTTACGTTATCTAGAAAGGCAGGGTCGACAGAAGTTGTTTTTAAAGCATATAATTCAAAAAGTGTTCTCCTTCTTTTATATATGCCCGGAGTAGCCCAGTCACTAAATTTCTTTTTGTTGTTTAATTTTACAACCTTTTGTGGAAACATTGTTGCTTTCCATTCTAACTAAATTAAATAAATTATTATATAAATGATTAGTATCTCCACAAACAGTAGGCAAAGATGTAATTTGGGATGTTATTTTTTTTTAATTTAAACAACCTTCCCTGGGATATAGGTCTACAAATCAATTCAGTTTTAGGGCTAACATGATGGTGCTCAATACAGGCTAAAGACCCCCCTCTTATTGCAGATTGACTAATATATGAGCTTACAATACTATAATTATTATCAAAAAAATAGCAACGATTTGCAGTAAATTCAACTTAAACTTTAACACGGTTAAATTATAGCTTTCAGAAATGCTATAGGTACATATGCCTTTATTAAAGTTTAAAGACTACCAAATATTAATAGCAGCAATGAACGCAACCCATAAATAAATATTCATTTCCGTAAATTACACATTTAAAGCATTGTTCAGTTCGATATCTCATTGAAATACAAACTACGTACTGGGTAAGTAAACGTCGTAATTTACATCAACCGAATACTAATGAACCATTTCGACAAATCGTTTAATATTGCGCCATTTAATATTTTTACGATACGCATTACGATACAAGCGAACGTGATGCGAACCGAGATCCTCACGGCAATACGTCACTAATAGGAGTCAATGATTTTCCAAATGACAGATTCAGGAGTGATTTCTCCAAGCCTATTCATAGATAACTCTAAACTACTCGTATATATAACTGTTTTAATATTTTGTAACAATTCAAAATTTATCTATAACTATCCTGATCTATCTATCTATATTGATCTCAAACTATCCTTATATTAACTTTAATGAAAATCGGTTTAGTATTTTGTAAACCTGTACAAACAAAACCTTCATTCCCTATTTTTACCATTTTTAGAGAAAAAATGACGTACTTTCCTTCCTTTATTTTAATCCCTCACAGCCCCTTTTTCGAATTAAAAGCCTATATCCTATGTTAGACTCCAAACTATCGGTGTACATTTAAATTGATTCAGTAGTTTTGCTATGAAAGCACGACGGCCAGAGTTTGTTTCACATTTATAATAATAGGTCTTTACCTATGAAATTGCCGTTCTGCAGTACTGGCCATTTCAAATCAAAATAGTTTTTGTTAGGCTAAGAATTCTAATTTCAAATTAATTTTGTTTTAAAAACATGGGATTCTTTTTCCAAAAGTAGTCATTTATTTATTGATTAGTGTTACATTTTCATGGCATTTCAATCTGTTTCGCCATCATGGATACGTTAAAAATTCGAGTAATTATGGAATATGAGTTCCGTCGTGGCAGCAACGCGGCACAAGCGGCACGCAACATCAACGACGTTTACAGAGCTAACACTACAAACCAACGCACCACCTGTTATTGGTATGCTCTCTTCCGTTGTGGGAATTTCGACTTGAAAAATAAACCTCGCGGTCGTCCGAAGACTTTGGTTGACAATGACGAATTAAAGGCGATTGTGGAAGCTGATGATACACAATCTACGGCTGAATTAGCAGCAGCTTTCGACGTTAGCGTCAAAACAATATTGGTCCATTTGCGTCAAATTGGCAAGGTAAAAAAACTTGACAAATGGGTGCCCACGAACTCAATGATCGCCAGCGCGAAGTACGCGTCGAGACGTGCCTTGCACTGTTCAACAGACACACAAATGAAGGAATTTTGAACCGCATTGTTACCTGCCATGAAAAATGGATTCTGTTTGATAACCGCAAGCGCTCAGCAAGGTGGTTGGATCCTGGTTCAGCACCTAAGCAATGCCCTAAACGAAAACTTACCCCTAGAAAAGTGATGGTCACTGTTTGGTGGTCTAGCGCCGGTGTGATTCATCACAGCTTCTTGCCGAACGGGATGAGCATTACTGCAGATGTATACTGTGAAGAATTGAACACAATGATGGAGAAGCTGGCACATTTCCAACCAGCATTGGTCAATCGCTCTTCTCCGCTGCTCCTGCACGACAACGCGCGACCTCATACTGCACAACAGACGGTCTCCAAGTTGCAAGACCTGGGGTTGGAAGTTCTCCGTCATCCACCCTACTCACCAGACCTTGCGCCTACAGACTACCACTTTTTCCAGAATTTGGATAACTTCTTGGCGGGAAAAAAATTCAATACCCGAGAGGCAGTACAAAATGCCTTTGAAGAATTTGTTGCTTCCCGTCCAGCTGATTTCTTTAAGAAGGGCATCAATAAACTGCCACTACGTTGGCAAAGATGCATTGATTGCATGGGTGATTACTTCGATTAATACAAATAAAAAATACATGAAAAAAAATCGTTTAATTTTTTTCATGGAAAACGGCAATTTCATAGGTAAAGACCTAATATTAGTATATTATAAATGTGAAATAAAACATAAATCATAGTAATAACAGATAAAAATGGAAACAAGACATATATGTATATTTATTATAAAAGTATTTATTTATTATATCAAATTTCTTCTGTTAGTATTTTTTTGATGGTATTAGTATTATTACTTTTTTTAGTCTTCAGTTATAACCTTCTTATTTTTTTAGTCTTCAGTTGCAACTACATCAGAAAGAAACATCAGAAATAATACAACATAGGTATTTGTATGTACGTACTTATGTATGCAAACAATACAAACTATTTAGAAATCGGGAGCTTTCTTTTGATTTTTCTTTGATTATAAGGAGTAAATACTTAAGGGCATAACATCGCCCAAGCATCAACAGCATTTGCTTATTAGTAACCAGAAAGCTTAATCTTAACTATTTATTATCAAAAAGAACATCATAGTAATAAAAAAAAATTGCAGTACAAATTCTAAAATATATCGTAACCTTTTATTAGAGAAGAAATATCAAATATAATGAGCTGTTACCAAAAAAATTTGTTAAATTAGTACAATAAGGAACAGCTTTTAGTTTTTTTTTATGATAATATCTCATATATTTATCTTCTATAACCTAAATTTAATTTTACGTCACTCTTGCTCCTCTAAATATTTCTTCAAAATACAGTATTTTTGAAATGTAAGGGATGTATATAATACAAAAAAAACCTATATGTAATCATATTTTTTATCATCATGAATTTCTCCACAACTTTTGATAATAGTTCTATGTCACAATGAATTTTTCACGCAACTTAATAAGTTACAATTAGCTACTTTAACACCTTAATAAGCTTTGTGAGATACCATAGCAAATATATTTATCCACACGGCGAAGATGAGGCCCGAAATATAAGATGAGCCGTTGCTGCGTTTATTAATTCCCACAGAGATCGTGTATGCCACCTTAGATATTCTGGGACAATAATATTACCGCACGTAATAAAAACAAAGCCAAGCAAAAACGACCTCTATATTGATATTATCTATGTGTCACTTTTCATTAACATGTTAAGTTAAACAAATTGCGAACATTATGGCTTTTGATATAAAGACACGGTACGGATTTTATTATAATATAATATAATGTATATAAATAACATATCTTGGCACCAAATTTATTCACACACAATCTTATTATCTTTTAATATACCAAGATTTTAATCAAAAAGCACCTTTACCGATATACTGATGTAGTTGAAAAATAGCCCTTATTTTGCAAAGAAATCGGTCATAGATATCGTATTCATTAAATTATTTGCTTTCATGATCATATAGTTATTTATATTATATTTCACTATTTTCAAACATTCGTTGTGTGTGTTATCATGTAACATAATTCCGTTTTTCATATCTAAGTATCGAATTTGATTACAATTACAAATAATATGGTATAATATAGTATGTCCATTCGTTCTCAGTTTTTTAAATAATATTAGACCCAGAATTTGTCAACCATTCGAACGTTGGAAGTGTTGAAGAGTTAGCATAAAGCAAAAGTACTTAAATAAAAATATTGGTAATTAGTAAAAACTATTATGTGTGTAATATAAAAGAAAATCTTATATTTACAGTACAATGTAAAAAATCCGTTTTGACAGATGTTATCTTCATAGTTTATCCGTCAAGACTATGACATTTAACTTTAAGCTTTATTGATCCATAAAACGAAAACCAAAGTCACTGGACGTAGCCCGAAGAATTGCACATTTTAAGTGGTTGTGGGCAAGGCTGGAAAAATTGCTGGAAGAGCTGACGGCCGTGGGGGCGGAAATGGAGAACGGAGTGACAAAGCATATACCGAAAATCGCAGTATTGGTATACCTTCCACAAGATAAGCTGACGATTTGTTGAAGATTGACATCCTTGAGAGAGGTGCATGTCTAGTTAGGGGTGTCTATTTTTGTTTAATTTATTTATTCAATATTTTTTTCTTACCTTATATAATGACAGATCAACCAAAATGGTTTATTCGTACACTACAATCATCGCTGTATTCAATGGATCTATAAATACAAATACAGGAAATCATAGCAATACAGTTAGTGAGTATTTTGGAAAAGTAACAACAGCACGAGTACATGATACAAGTGGCTAACGTTCGTTAAGTTCATTTTGTTAGCGTTCAGTGGAACATCGAGTTTGCACATTAGTATACTTGAATACAGAATATCTGTTGCTAATCCGGAAAACGATGATGAATTCATGTGTATTTAATTTAGTGTCTTTTCCATTAAGGAAATGTACAGCAGAAATATATATCTTCAACTCACCACGCGAACAAAATAAATTATATCTTACGTTAAAAAGCTAAATTGAAAGCGTAGCAAAACAAAGCAAAAATGTTAATAATGTTTATATTAGAATTGTGAACTGCAGCGTGCCTTTTACAACTGGCTGTTATTTTTACACAATTTACTCGATCGAAGGTTTCACGGTCAAAGCCTTAAAATAATGAGCTCCTTCGAACGCTACAAAGAATATTCCGGTTGCTTGAACGTCAGTCATTTCATTGCAGAATACATCTAGGTAGATACAATAAGGCTTTTAGTCAGAACGAACATTTGAAATATAATTGTTGATGTTACTCAAACAGTATGCGTTTTGAAATTTTCAATATACTCACATGTGAAATCACTTTTTTTTGTGATACGATGATGACAAATAGACTACATACCTAGTGGAAAGTGGTCACAGTCGCCTATGCAGTATAGGTAGTGTTAATCTAGTTCCTGTTAATCTGCTAGCGGCACTGAATACAGTGTACATACGTAACTAACATGTGCCTTTAATATATAAAGGCACAAATCCTAGTAACTTCACTGCCTATACTACCCTACACACCGAAACACAGCGATGCGAACACTGCTATTTAAGACTTATTAAAGTCCTTGTTATCCGAGCAATCAAACCAGCGGTAAATAAAATTTCTTAGTCCATTCGATCCGACATATCGACCAGGTGCATATAGACCGCGTGGCGTAGTATTGATACTATGTGGCTCTAGTATGAATTTATTAACGTGTTCGTTAAATGTTTAAAGTATTTTAAGCTGAAGAAACGTTAGTTCACTACGTTACCGCTACATTACAGTAGTCTATTTCATATATCGTACAACTATTTTATACAAATGTTTCCTTGTTCCTCTATAGCCGGAAGAGCCCGGGTGGCTGATCGCAATCCTTTAGGCCCGAGACACCTTTTTTGTACGACGCATAGTTTCCGAGACATGCACGCGGGCAACCGTAGCCCAGGAGGCCCGCGCAGAGTTGCCCCTGTACTACGTGCCCTGCCGCATGCCCCGCAACCCAGGCCCGTGGGGGGCCCGCGCAGGCTGGGGCCCGGCTGGCAAATACCACCTCGACTGTATGGCCAGTCCCACGCTAATTAGTTGCAAACGTATCCCAATTCATGGTACCGGCACTAAACATTCAATGTAATAAATCTCATAATTTAACATAGAAGTCAATCAAAAATACTCGTCATCTGATTCTCTATCACTTGTATGCTGATGACTTCTCTATCACTTGTATGCTGATGACTTGCAGATTTACACACAAGCTCCACTGTCTGATCTTTCGCAAGCTATAACGATAACTAATAGAGACCTCAATATAATCGATAGATGGAGTAAGTCTTACGGGCTTACCTACTATCAACCCTAGCAAAACACAAACCATTATCATCGGCAGTTCCTATTTTGTTTCGCGCATTGACTACAGTCTGTTGCCGGCGGTGATTTTTGGGGGAACAACCATTCCTTTTAGCGAATCGGTGAAAAATTTTGGGATAGTTTTTGATCAGTGCCTATCATGGCGACCGCAAGTTGAGGTGGTTCGCAAGAAGATATTTGCAGCCTATGGTTCGCTAAACAGATTTCGTAACTTCCTCCCGACGGCGACTAAGACAGTGTTAGCTCAATCTCTCTTATTGTCCTTAATTGACTACGCTGACGCTGCCTGGGTGGGTCTGTCGGAGGAATCACTTGACAAGCTTGAGCATCTGCAGAATGTGGCCATCAGGTTGTTTGCAATCTGCGTAAATTTGACCATGTTTCTTACCATCGCTCCAAACTTCAATGGCTTCCTATTCGGCAGCGCAGAGATTTGCATATTTTATCTCTTCTTTACAATATCTTGTTTCTTCCTACATCTCCAGCATACCTTAAGTCTTTGTTCTCTTTTCGGTCCTCTTCCTCCAGTCGCGTTTTACGAGCGAATTTTAACTTGACTCTTGATATCCCTTCTTGCAGTACTGATTTTCTCTCTTACTCTTTTCCCTCTTATGCCGTTCGACTTTGGAATTCTCTCCCTGAGAGTATTAAGAGAGCGCAAACGTTAGAGTCCTTTAAGAACCAAGTCGGTATCCATTTCCTGTCCTTAAATTCTTAACGTAATTTTACTTTATTTACTTTCACAATAATTGCACCTATTCCCAAAATTCCTAGTTTGTTTTCGTTTTTCTCTTATCTAAGGTTGCCTGGAAGAGATTGTTTTTAGCAATAAGGCCGCCGTTTGCTCATAATTGTCTTTGTTTGTTTACTTTATTTCTTGTATTTATTTTGTGTGCAATAAAGAGTTTATTAT
This sequence comes from Scirpophaga incertulas, assembly GCA_036419045.1. Lineage (NCBI taxonomy): Eukaryota > Metazoa > Arthropoda > Insecta > Lepidoptera > Crambidae > Scirpophaga > Scirpophaga incertulas. The sequence continues at coordinate 8,728,297 of CM071644.1, forward strand.
TATTATTATTCAGATGACGTCTATTTTTGATTGACTTCTATTGTCTTAGTATTGACTAAGCACCATCAATTACAGAATGAAGTATCAATACGTAAAACATCCTGCATCGAGTACACCGGACTCTTATTCATAGATGAAGCTATTCTGGTCGCTACTATCGGTGTTCTTACTATGATTTTAATTTATGATCCACGTGATCATGTACATGATAAAGTCAGCTATTTTTGTTACGATCGATCTCACCTGCTGATAGCTGAACCTTGGTCGTCAATTACATCGTGTAGACATAACACTTAAATTCAATGTTAAATATTTTATTTTGAAGTAGCCCGCTGTTAGCACTTTTGGAAAACCCACTGAAAGCAGTTACAAAGTTCATGTAATTTATTGTATTTCCTTATAATAGATACAGGTGATTATTTTTCACATTATTTGGATATACGTTTTTATTTGGCCATGTTAGAACTCTGGTTGATAGAATTTCGAAAGTCCCATATAGCTTAAAGCTGTATAACAAACTGAATGAAACAGTTATACAGTCAAAACTCCGACATACATCACTGCATTCCGTATATAAAGTTTAGCTTGTTATTGTGTTCATTTAATGTTAATCGTAAAGTAAATTTGTTTATGTAATAAATAAAGTTTTATCGTTATCATATCAAATAGATCAAGCAATAATTTCTTAGGATGCAACATGTTTTAATACAACTGTTCCCGTAGATTGTTTGCGTTAATATTCTCCGCCATTTATTTTATTTCATGCATTTAACATCTGCAAATGAATAGATATGAAGAATAAGTAGAAATAAATATTAATAACTTCAAATTTGTTAAGACTGAGACATATTGAAATAACAGTTCATTTTATTGTGTTTAATAAAATTATGTTAAGAAACGTCGATTTTTCGAGGTCAGATTCTTAACATAAACATTTTGCATATAAATACTTTCATAGTAAACCGATATTCACACTAACTCTCACACGAGATTTTACATGTATAACAATAATACTTGGTACTCTTCAATATTAAAAATGTTCACTATGTTTCAATTTACATTCTCGAAGTCGTCAAAATACTCTTTTATGAAATGTATCATAAAATATCTTGAGTTCATTTTTATTTCAAAAAGGGAGTAAATAGGTTTTTAAAAAGGTCGGCAAAGCGTTTGTGACTGTGTTAGTGTTGCAAGCGTCCATAGGCGACGGTGACTGCTTACCATCAGGCAGGCCGTAAGCCTTTTTGCTACCGTTGTAGTATAAAAAAAAAAACAAAAATATTTGTGTTCAATCAAACTTGCAGCATTATTATCTTAATATATATATTTCTTGTGTGCGTGTGTATGTGACTGAACTCCTCCTAAACGACTGGACCAATTTTGATGAAATTTTTTGTGTGTATTCCAGGGGGCTTGAGAATGGTTTAGATTCACAATACGGTCATATAGATATTGTTTTTCAGCTAAATTATTTATTTAAAAACATTTGAGACAACGTGACATTTGAGACATTTGACAGGACAACGTCTGTTGGGCCAGCTAGTATATCATATATTTATGTAGAAATCAAAGTGATAAAAGTAGTAGGTATTATTGCAGACTTTAATAAAGTCGCGGAAAATGTCTTAAGCATTATGCGTTGTTATTTACAGATTTTAGTAATTGCCGTATAGTATTATTATCCTGCTATTATAACTTTTAGAAAACTTAACGTTGTATAAAAGGGGACCCAAAGTTCCCTTAAAGTAGCATATAAATAAAATATCTAGTAAATGAATGATAGGTGAGGAATAGTGGAGCAGCTGGTACAAGTATATCTACAGTAATATTATAAAGAGGAAAGATTTGTATTTTTGTATGTAACGAATAAACTCAAAAAGTACTGGACCGATTTTAATAATTGTTTTTTCATTAGAAGGCTACATTAATACTGAGTAACATAGGCTATATTACTATATAAATATATAAACAATCCAAATCGTCCGGGGGTGAAACCGCAGGACACAGCTAGTGTAATATATACAAAAAATACTATTAAAATTCAAATTATTTTTTCATTTAACAAAAGCACGGACAACAAATGGAGGGAATAATTTGGTACTAAAAAAAAGATGTCAAATATACGAAGTCATGAAATGTATCTCATTTCAACTCTCTCAACTCATACATTATGTTTAATTTACTCATAATAATCGTTTGCATTGATTAGGAAACTTTTTGGTACATGGTCCAGTAAGCCAGGAGTTAGTTCCGACTTATCGCTTTCTAGAATTTCGATATTGTACACTTAATATCGATATTCTTTTTTTTTAGAGGGGAAATGCGACCTTATGCACCGTGTCACCGCGCTGGCAAGGCGCGACCGTGTGTGGGGCTCTCCGGTCAAGAGGACCGGCCTACCCACTAAAACTCCCCTGAGCACATGACAGGGTGCGTATGCGCGATTGTACCGCCATTATATTGAGATTCCTGTGTAAATGTTAATTTCACATGTCTATTTGTAGTGGCGAATTTCAACAATTTCCATTCCTGCTTTCACAAATATTTCTGTTCTAAGCTGTAGCTACAGTTTGAAACGATATATACATGGTAAAGTTTTGGACAAAAACTTTGTACTACGCCCCCAGCTGATACGTAACGAAATAAAATAGTATTGTTTTTTGTACTAGAGTAATTGTACTAGATTGACACGACATTTGTTATTTACTATACGTCAAATATCTTTTAAAAAACGACATTCATAATTCAACATATAATTGTTGTCTATAGACAACTAGCTAGGAAAATGAAATAAAATATGCGGAAACTTTCAAATACTCGCAACTGCGCTACATATTCCGTTTAAGTTAAATATAAAACCATACAGACTTTATGTGCATTTCAATTATTTTATTATGCTAACCGACCACAACGCTGCTATATGAGTAAGCAGGACTCATGCAAAGCATAAACTAGAGCGCCATATGGTTGATAGACAAAACAAAAGTGGATTTATTTGTTTGTTTTGCTAAACATGAGCTTCTTTCGAAGCTCACATCTGTCACAAAATTTTATATGTTCGTTTTGTAAGTTACTGTTATCGAATCGTAAAAGAGTTGTAAACTTAGCTAAAGAACCGAAGTATGTTTTTATGTTTTTTGCTATATACCAATATATGTATATAACAAAATAAGAATAAAGATCTTCATGATAACTTTTTAGGTAGCCAAATAAGATAAGACCGCCTTTCGTTTTTAATTTTTTTACGAGGTGTCATTCATAGTTTACTTTACCTATTGATAGCTAATAATCAACAGGCGTACATAGGACTATCCTGGAAAAACAGGCCATACTCACTAAGCCATCTTTCTAGCCAACCAACTTCATAGCTGGGATTATCCAAGGAATGGGAAATCCATTTCTTCCAACTACTCCCTTGAATTAACAAGATTACCGTGAACATAAGGACAATCACCAGACGTGAGGTTTCGGGGCTGGGCATAATGTACATCAGAAGCTATCTTAGTATGTAGGTCTTAATTTGGGCAGCCATAAATGCACCTTTTCCTCTGCCTCCTTTACGATATTATATTCTCGCAGAAGTAGACGACAGCAACCCTTCTCATCGGTCTACACCTAAGTTAATGTCGCCTTGTGGCAATACATCATGCTACCCAATTAAAGAGTCTCTTGTGCTCTTTTTTTCACATGAAGGTAAGAGGCAGAGAATCTTAGGATATACTCGTACTTATAATGGCTATATTGGTCAAGTCATTATTTAGCCTTATTGGTTTTTCTGACTATCAGAATGTAACTACCTTCTTGGGAGAATGAGCACTGCCCTAGATTTTTGTTTTTTCTCAAGAAAGAGAGGTTGAGAATCCTTACTAAGGAGCACAAAACCTGCCCAGGATACTACCGGCTAGATAGTTCAAATTCAAATTCAATTCAAATTCAAAATCATTTATTCAGTCTGGGCTGTTACAAGCACTTGTGAATGTCGAAAAGCTACGCCATCGGTTCGCAAATCTACGGCGGGAGACCTTGTACTGAGAAGAACCGGCAAGAAACTCAGCAAGGGCTGTTTTTTTTTTCCCTGTATTAAATAGATACAGAGTCGTCAATTTGGAAAATGACTTCAATATTGATAATTCATGAAGTCACTTTCCATTACATAGTATAGTTAATAAAAAAATATTTAGTAAACATGCCTATATTAGGAATGCCGTGTCATACAGTTTTAAAAGAATATATTAAAGTTAAATTAAAATTATAATAAATACGAGTAGTACCCAGTATAGCAAAGAGCAGACTCATCTCCGCTGGCAGCACCCGTTCACGAGCATGACGCATGAACCAGCCATCGCTTCGCTCAACCATGTTTTAGGGAACGTAACGACCCGCCTCACACGACACTGCCGAAGAGATTTTAATGAGAGTATGACTACCCTTAAGCCACAGAAGAATACAAATTACCAAAAACAGGTACCCGTGTAAATTAGCACAACTAAAAAAAAAAAAATCAACCGCAGGACACGCGCATACAATCATTTAAAAACTAGCAATAATGTATTATACAAGTAACAAAAGGTTATTATAATAGGTACAGTTAAATATACATGTTATTATGTTACACAGTTACCTAAGAATTTATTAACAATTTGTTTATTTCAACGAGCGACGGTTTTTTAGTCCCAGACACTTCGATCATCCAAGTAATCCTGGACTCGATAATATCTTTTGCTCATCAAAGTTTTTTTTACTCGAGTTTTAAGTTTATTAAAAGGTAGATTAACAATACTGTGTGGTAACTTGTTATAAAAAGTTATACATTTCCCCAAGAATGAGTTTTGTATATTCGAAAATGAGTTGTATGCGAAGTGTGATTTCGGTCATCACTGATCAAGCACTCCGTCGTCCTCTCCAACAATCAAGCAAACGTTGATGACTAATATCTGGCCCTAGGCCTTTCGTGGAAATGCTCATTCGTATTTCCCAGCAGTGACGTAAAAACGAAAGGTTCTCAATTCACAACAATTTAAAAGTAATAATTTACTAACTTTCCTACAAAAAAGGCAAAAGCAATAAACACGAAATCTCGCGTTCGTAAGGCAAAATTCGAAATACTCATTATTTTTCTCTTTGTAAGAATTGTTCGAATGCAAATTTATAGAGAAAATTGATATTTATGTGTCCTTGCGTCGTATAACTATTCAGATTCATTTCTTTTTTATGCTGAAGTTTTGCAAACGGCTGGTAGGGTCGACGAATTGATTGCTTTTCCCTTAGGGAGGGATGTTATTAAATGAATGTAGATACGAAATTCAGATGTTGGGTACCTACACATTTAAAGGTTGGTAGTGTTTTGACCTTGTACATGAATCGATAAAAGGCAGTAATGAACAGACAGACAAAAACGATTCGAGCTACTTTTACTGAACAGCATCTGAGATACCTACGAAAATTATAAAATAGATAGCCCCAATTATCACCCCGGTACTAGTACATCTGATAGACTTATCATTATTTACGGGAGTGTTTCCAGAAAAATTAAAAATTACAACTATTAAACCGATACATAAGAAAGGAAATAAAAAACTGGTTGAAAATTACAGACCGATAGCCCTATTGCCTATTCTAGGAAAAATTTATGAAAAGGTCATGCATGCGCGACTAATACATTTTATCGATAAATTCCAAATTTTAAATCGAGAACAACATGGATTCCAAAAAAGAAAATCGACAACCACAGCGGCATTTAACTTAGTTAACGTAGTAACCAAAAATATCGACCAGAAAATTCCGACAACTGTTGTATTTTTTGACATGTCAAAAGCCTTTGACTTTGTTTCACATGAGCTACTACTTAAAAAATGTGATAAATATGGAATCCGCGGAAAAGCAAATGCATGGCTAAAAAGCTACCTTGCAAACAGATCGCAAGTTGTAGAAATTACTGTGGATAAAGCCGATCAAAATGGTGAATAGAAAATTAATTCGAAATTAGGTTATATTTCCACAGGCGTTCCACAGGGCACTATTTTAGCCCCTCCACTCTTTCTGCTTTTTATCAATGATCTGTCAAAAGTAACTGACCATCCCTGCATACTCTTTGCAGACGATGTGTCCGTAATCATCCCTAAAACTAAAGATAACTATAATCAGGAAATAAATAGTACCGTAAATAAAATAATAACTTGGATGGAAAAGAATAACCTTAAGCCTAACTTAGACAAAACAAAATATGTACAATTTTGTAACAAAAACTGGAATAAAGTTAAAGATAAACAAATAGAGTAATCAAATAGCGTGACTTTTCTTGGGATAGCTTTAGACGAGAGGTGTTCCTGGCTAAGTCATATTGATATGATATGTAGAAGACTAGGTAAGTTTGCTTATGCTCTATGGCGTTTATCAAACCTAACAGGCAAGCCACACTCCAGGCTTATCATGCATATGTTGGTTCTATACTGCGTTATGGTATACTGGTATGGGGAAACTCGGTGCATCTCGAAAGAGCTTTTATCGCACAAAAGAGGTGTATACGTGCGATTTGTAATGTAGACCCACTCACATCATCACATCAAACCAATGTTTAAAAAACTGAGAATACTAACATTGACTTGTATTTATATTGAGGAAGTGTGTAAATTTACCAAATCCCATCCAGAGATGTTTGAAAAACTTGGAGATAAATGTGCATTCAAAACCAGATATCCTAATAGGCTTATTAATACTAGAATAAAAACTGAACTATATAGGCGAAGCTGTTATCCTATGTGTATTCAGATCTATAACAAGATTCCTACCGAAATTAAAGAACTTCCAATGGTTCGCTTCAAAAGGGATTTACATAAGTGGTTAATTGAGAATCCCTTCTATAATATAAAAGAATTCTTCCAGTTTAAATTTAAGTAATAATTATAATTGTACCTACCTATAACAAATATTTGCATGTCATTATGTTATGATTAAATATGCTAAGCTACTATCATTACCTACCATTTTAAGAACATTTGTAACCATATTTATCTGCAAATAAATCTTTGACTTTGACTTTGACATCAACAAAAGTAATCCATTCTTTAAAAAATACCAAATCTATATTAGTAGCACATTTCGTTTTTACCCTCAAACCAACACGAGTCTATAATTTAACCTAACCCACAGCATTTTCCTCCTACATTCGCTTATATCGTATAACGTTATTCGTTATACGTTATACGCTAAACTCATCGCATCCATTCTTCGTAATTCATCTATTATTTATATTTTGACCGAAAGTCAAATAATATTGTTGTTACAATATCTGATCTAATATTGTTGTTACAAATATAACTAGCTTAATATACAATTTTAAGTTTGCTCTAAAAACAGGTAAAATTTGTTTTACTATTTCATAATTAATTTTTTTTGAGAGGTATTCTCGGAGAATTCTTTGTACTAAATATAAAAAAGAGGTTTTCTCATTGGCAGTTGAAATGGAATAAAATGCTTTATTCGCTTAATACCGTGTTAGTACAACAGGTTTGATATGTATAATTTATTTAAGTCTGTGGTTATACAACTCTTTTGAGACATTTCATTTTTAACAAATCTACTCTATATCGATAAATTTATGAGTACAAAAGTATTTGTGACATAAATTTATTATTAACAAAGCTACATCACTGCCAATATAATATAACCTGGCTGTTAAATATGTTTCTGTGTGTAATAACTTCAATAGATGAGAAACACATTCACAGGCTATTAAACACCGGTTACCAATAACACATCAAACAGCCTCCCTTCAACCGTTCACTCTAGAGTTCCGTAACCTTTGATCCCCTGTCTGAATCCTGTTCGAATTCGTACCTGTACTCTTGACATAACGTGTTCACATTGTTTACTCGTGTAAGAGAGTAATACTGTATAAATTAAATTTTTACACCATTTCATCGGTTTATATTCATTTATTTATGTCGGCATTAAGAGATAACAAACAGTTACAATATATAAAATATAATTTAGTTTATTATATCTATGCATGTTAATTGTAAAAGCAAAGCTCTTTCTTACTGACAATGTATTTATTTTCAATTAAATTACAAAAGCAAGACTTTTCGGAAGTCGTAATTCAATGTTCTTTTTTACATAGTGACATCAATCTATTATAATTGTACTGATATGTTATGTCAATAAAAAAAGTTTTATGTCGATCCGCAACATTAATACTGCAACCAACAACGTTATCCATAAATTAAAAAAAACAAAATAGTGCGCTTGACCTCGGCACCACACAGCATACACACACACATATTTATGTTAATTTCATTAAGTTTTAATCAGAATTTAAGAAAATATTGATTTGGGTAGCCTATGGTATGGTGTCTATATGTGTGTATGCATCATGATAGTAAAATTGATCAATCCATGACAGATTTTCTGATAGCAAATAAAAAAAGCATCGATGACTTGTGGACGCCACTATTCTGAAATATCAGATGGCGCTTCTATCCTAAGATAATAGTATATCAAAATTATGTTGATAAAAAGTGCTGTTTTTATATTCCGTGGCCAAATCGAGCTGAAATAATACAATATATTGAAATAATGTACTATCTATGAAATTTTATAAGCACTACTTAAAATAGATCACAAAAATGTATTTTTACTCCCAACTGCTGCATAGTAGTTCCATGCTAGCTGATAAACAACGATGACAGTTTTTTACCTTAATGTAGGTAAATAAAACTCATTGAAATCAAACTAAACCACAGCAAAAAATATCTTTATTACACTGTTTTGTTAATTGTCGTTTCATTCTTACTGTGGCACAGATAATTAAGTACCATTAGCGGAAGACAAAGGAGTTCATACACAAACAACCAATCTTTCAAAATTGCATGCTCTTTATACGTAGTACTTCATATTACGAGACAAAAGAGGACCGTACCTTTTTTTTTTTTTTTTTTTTTTATTTTTTTTTTTTTTTTTTGTTTCCCTGAGGAAAATGCATTAAATTGCATACCCCGGCTGTGGCGAGCCGGGGTTATGTGGGGCTCTCCTCCCCAGAAGGGGGAGGCCTACCCACTAAAAACCTCAGGGATGGCCTTCCTCAGGCATGTAGGGAGCCCCTGGAACAGAAAGCTTCTTCGGGAACCCCAGCCTCCGCTCCCCCGTCGACACAGGGGAGCCCTCCTCGGGGGAGGCTTACTACCTCCCCCGGTTTCCTCCACCGACGACGCCCCCCGGCCACGGAAGGGGCGTGGTCCATCCCGGGTCGCCGTAGCAGTCGCGACTTACTCGCGCCCGCCGGCGACCCGCAGCGGCGCCGCAGCTGTGCTACCGAGCCCGGCGCCGCCTTCTTCGAGCGGGATCGGCCATCTCCCGACCCCGCTCGGCGGCCTCCTTCTGGAGCATCACTGCCTCACAGAAGGAGGCCACAGCCCTCCAACCTCCCTCGTCCGCCAGCATTGCCGCAATCAATGCTGGCGGAGACAGATCTCGCCCGATCTCTGCGACCAAGACTCGGCGCTCGGAGGCCCACGCGGGGCACTCCGCCAGCGTATGCTGGGCCGAGTCGAGGTCGGAAGAGGACCGTACCTACTTTTAACACAACTATCATGAGCTTTCAACTACAATTCCAAAATATTACAATTCAAATTAGTTTGTAATAGTTTAAAGAAATCCTTTCAAATAAACATTCGGTGCTGTAATAAATTACTTTTTACTTTGTGTACATCAATCTACTATTTCTCGTTACCACGTCATATCGATAACAACACACTATGTATACGAGTATCTTCAAACATAAGATTGATTTCAGGAAATTACTTATTTACTAATCATACTATATTTATATAATATTATATTTATTCATTAAAGTAGTAAAATTTACGAGATAAATAGTTAAGTTTTCTACTACTTACGAAAGAACCATCGAGAAATGATGGGCTCTTTTGCTGGAAAATATTTTCACATTGCTTGCGGGCTCACGTTTTGTTATAGACAACCTGTCGTTTTGTTTTTCAAGGGTAACAATTTATTGCTTTTACACTTTACGTATAAGAACGAGAATCTTTAACGTATACATTTCACGATACACGTTACGACAAAAAAACATACGTCAATTTTTACATTTCAAGATTTGTATACACGGAAAGCTCACATTATCAAGAATTCTAATACATACAGTAATCAACTACACAAACATGTTTTACAACTACCTGAAACAAAAGCCAAACAAAAAACATTTCGTATTTGATATTACACTTTCCTTGCAAAATTATACCGTCTAAACTCGTTTAAACATCTTGCATTTGTGCTTGTAGTGACTATACATTTTCTTAGGTTGATCGTATATACTATGTGGAATCTTGTTATAAACATTTATACATTTGCCCATAAAGGAACCTCAATTTTTTTGTGACCCATACGTTAGAATATATTTGATGTTCGATAATCATAATATGTTTATTGTTTTATTTTTTGTGCTAATGTATTGTCACATCATCTCCATAGTAAAAATCATGATGTTAACGATCGCATAGTGACATGGGAATGTATGGAATGATTTTTCAGTGTCGAATTATTCCCTTACTTATTTTTTTTGAGTAAATAGTGTGTGTGTATGACAGTTACACAAATCAAACGCCATTAGTCCATTACCGCAAATCAACATGATACTATGCAAATATCCAGTCCATTACCATTTTACAACATTTTATTTACAATATATCCAAGTGACGGCTAAATCTTGTAATGTTCATCCTAAAAGCTCTTTTCGCTTGGACTCTGTGTCAATAACCATTCTATATCAATTTAACCAGACGATAGACCCCTTTATTGATCTCACCACCTTTTCGGTGCCGGATATTGCACGGTTTCTACGGCGGTAATGTACAGTTTTTAGAGACGAAATCGTTTGATTGTAAATATCGCTTAATACGTCAAAACTTGTTACTGAAAACTGATCAATATTATTATAATTGTTAAATACGACTATTTCTTTTCTTTGTTACTTGTGTAGTATGTAATGAGAAAGTAATTTGAGATATAACTCTTACTAAAAAAGACATCGGCGAAATTGGCCCCAGCACGGCCAAGCAAATGCTTCACGTCATATTTTTTTTTTAATTTGACCTCATTTACGAATATCCGTATTAAGCATATAAGTTGTATTTTGAAACGAAAATAATTAAAAGCTATTGCTTTACTAACTACTTTCATGAAACAGATGATGTTCTACTTTCTTTTAAAGAAATCGATTATTCAATTGTAATTTAACTCTTATTTATCAAAACATGTTATTTTTATATTTTAATTATTATGTGTATATTTTTTTATAAAAACACATACTAAATATAACATATCACAATCTCTACAATATAGCATAATAATAGTGAGTGTATCGATATTGAATAAAATGGATTTTCGATTTTGTTCAATCAATAAACTGTATTCATTCTACAGAATCGAAATTGAGTGACACCTCTATTTCTTTTTTATCCACTCGCTCGCTTGCTTTTGTGTTTATGTAGTGGGTTTTATTTCTATTTTTGGACTACTTTTTAATATTTTTTTAACTATTCTTACCTATATTACGCAATAACATACTTATTTGATTGCTATACGGATACGAAGCATAACTTTGACTTCCACATCTACAAACATGTTTTACCCTCTGTAAAATCTTAGGTAGTTTAATATGCACGAAATATTCGACGTATTTTGGATTCGGGCAGAACTCGCACCTTCTTCAACGTCTACCTTAGTAATAGCTACACATATCATTGTAATTTAATAATTAATCTTTATATGCTTAATAATGAATTATTGGATCTATGAATAACAGACAAAATAGCATGGTTGCAAAAGATTTCTTCAAATTGCAACACGCAACAACTTTGCCAAATCTTACAAGAAACTATGTAAAAAATATACTTATTCTAAACAATTTATATTTAAAGTCTACAATCGATTGTACTTTATGATCTGCAACAATGGATGTCGATTGGCTGATAATGTGATGATGATGAAATTCGAATAACAAACAATATACATGGTAGGATGGTAATCTCCCATTACAAAACATTTGTCGATTTTACTGCAGCACCAACACTTTTGTATTAATTAGTTCTAGGTAAATTGCAAAAATTTCCAGACCGGAACATTTTAGTTTCAGTATTACGTATTTTTATTAACAAGTCATTTTATTAGGTGCATTTATTTTATATAATTATGATATATTAACAAAACAGACACTTCCAGAAATTGCGGTATTATTTACGAGTACTAGGTTGCTTAATATTAGTAGATAGAACTTTCTTGGAGTCGGAAACAATTTATTTAGTGTAATCGTGTACAGGAAATGAAGGATATTGATTAATTTCCTATAGGAACTTTTCAAGGAGAACAAATGTTCGCAATACTATTGAGATACCCAAATGTGGCCTGCTAGGGATTAGCTATGGCAATTACTATATCTCCCAATGGCCATTTTTGTCTTATTATTATTAAATTTAAAGTATAAAACTTGTCATTTTGAAATCTATATATATAAAATTATATATATACAATATTGACAAACGATCTCTACATTGATTGTGTTAATTTTTTTATTTCAAAATAAAATACTGGGTATGCTATTTTAAAATGTGTTCTTTTTAGCCATTCTAAATTGTTTCTTTCTTTTTTAAATTACGAATATTCGGGTGAAATCTTTTTCTTATAGAATAATTTATCCAATTCTAGAAGTAGCATTAACGATTTCTTACACGAGTTGAGCAAGAACGTCATGATATGATTACGTTGTTTTCTTCCCATTGCAAGAAACCGTACTAGATGTACGTACACGTACAAAAACTTTCAAAATAATATTCATATTATCGACAGTTTTTGCAAAGTTGCATCCGGCGCCATTGCTAGGCAGGTTCTAAAGTTAATCTGAAGACTCCCTATTAGTGTAGATAAAACAAACAGAGCAAAATAAATAAATACGAAATATTCCTATATTACTCCGTTCTGTCTTCCTAAGCGTGTGAAGTGGAAATACAGATAGAACTCTACGCCATTGCGGGCTCTAGACATGTCCTCGAGTGCTAATTATACGGAGGAACGTTGTTAAGGGTCCATAAATTTGCCGTAATGTGCTCGAGTAATTCGCCAAATTTCACTTTTACTCGACAACCCTTATAGAATACACGAGCACAAGTAAAATTTTGTTGATTCTATCTTGTTCAGTAGAATGATTCGTGTCTGATATGTAATTTTAGTATCACATATCAAAACTCTTTCACGCGCGGTTCGGTACGACATTAAACCACACTAAATTTCATTAAAATTCAACACATGATCAACAGTAACAGAGATTACTCTAAGCCACCAAACTCAAGAGCTTTACCAGTTCAAATAGTTTATTAGAATAATTTTTACATGATAAAAGTAAATTTCTTGTGTTCTTTATTTTTGAGTCATTTCTTTTTTTTTATTGTCGTACGTTGCAGACGAGCAAGCGGCCGGCACACCTGATGTTAAGCGTTAACCGCAGCTCATGGACTTGAGAAATTCCAGGCGTGGACACAGCTAAGCCGCTGCCTATCGTGATAAGATTACTAAATCTTATATTATTAAATATTATTTTCGTGGCTTAATCGAAATGGAACTTAACCGTTACAAAAAACCCTTATAATTTACCAAATGATGAGTGACTATAAAGTTATAAGTAGAAACGAATGTTCCCTTCTTTTTTTTTTTAAGAGGGGAATTCTCCATTCATGGACGCCTCCATCTGGCCCCTCGTAGAGGACTGACCTGCTTTGCAGGTAGTCCTCCACGAGGGCGCAGAGGTACTCGATGGAGGCACTCGATGATACTTGAGTGCCTCCTTTATGCACTCATGGGGGAGGCTGTTGAATGCGTTGCGGATGTCTAGCGACACAGCGACACAGCCTCACCCTTGGCTGTGACCCCCTGAGTCCACCTCTTGAGAAGGGCCACGGCGTCCATCGTGGACCGACTGGTACGGAAGCCGAACTGATTCTCAGCCAGGTTCGGCCCCCGGTCCCCTAGGTGCTAGACAATCCGGGAAGCGAGGATTTTTTCCAAGCACTTCCTGGACTCATCCAGCAGTACCACCGGTCGGTACCCAGTCGGGGAGTCCGCGGGGCGGCCCTCCTTACGGAGCAGGCATAGCCTGTCCGTCTTCCACCGGCTGGAGAAGCAGCCCGAAGCGATGCTCAGGTTTAGCAGCGATTGGAACCGCTCCTCCAGGTGTCCCAAGGCGACGGCCAACACCTTCGATGGGACACCATCCGGCCCCGGCGCCTTCTTCTTGCGCCGGAGCCTGCCTCTCACCGTGTCGAATTCCTCGTTCGACACGGGTGGGACCACCACCGCGGCAGCCCCCGGAGGAGCCTCCGGCGGGGGCATTCTGGGGGGATGAAACGGACCGGGATCTGGGAACAGTGTCTCTACCACCCGGTCCAGTAGCCCCTGGTCCATAGCTGAGGTTGAGGGGGCAGAGGATTTAAACTTCCCCCTCACTACCCGGTATGGACGCCCCCACGGGTCGTTGTCCAGGGTCGCTATAAAAGCTTCCCTGGACTCCTCCTTGGCCCTACGTATGCAGAAACGAACCTTCCCTGGATTCTTCAACATCAAAAGATCATATTCTATCATATAAATAGTTTCTTTAGTAGAAAATATAAATAATTATAAAATATAAACAGTTATAGATCTGTTTTCATACTTATGTTATTAATTAATTTTAATTTAATTTAAAGACTAAGAGTTCCATAAAGTTTGCCTTCTTAGTTATCAAATAATAAGGAATATATTAGTATGAAGAAAACAAACATTTTGAAAACTTTCGAAGAAAACGGTAGTTTAGTAGCCAAGCACAGTGCGCGTCACTATAGTATTAAATGAAGACCATTTGAGGACAACAAATGCACGGACCATGATTCCTTGGAGCAAATAATAAAAAAAAAGAAAAAATGGCATGTGATAAGTAAATATTTTCATCTTGTTATATTTGAAATTCAATCACTGTTTCGTTTGGTCGAGAGCAATTTCACACACTAGGATTTATATTCTGTATCGTAGCTGCAGTTACTAACATAGAATGTCACATTCGCATTACTTATTAATAACATTGCCTTTAAAGTGCGTTAAAAGCAGCAGCTTTCCAAACTAATCAACTTTTACGAGAGCACTCACTGAAGCTCGTAACTCTAAAAATTTTATTAACCACGACATTAAGTGAGCTTAAAGCTGTGATGATAGTTTTGGATGATATGAAGGTATGGGTGCAATAAAATCACCTTGAAGACATAAACAACCATGTGGGTACTGCGACCGCAATAGAATAATAAAAACAAAAATCATCCAGCCCCGTTTTCTCGCATAGTACAGTGATAGTCGGTATTATTGTTCAACAAATTGAACATTTAAGCTCATTTAAGATCAAGCTAGCTTAGCATATTATAATCGATCGATTAAAGATAAATACTGATAAGATAAATCATTCTTTGTATCGATTTTATAACACTATGCATTTTACTAACAATTAAGCCTTCCGGACCAAACCAAGAGAATGCCTAAGTTATATATATATACACAATTTGAATGTGCAGCTGCTATCTGGAATCCATTCCACATGAAAAATGTGGAGGAGATTGAGAAAGTTCAACAAATATTATTACGAACTATACCATAACAGATGTCGTACGCAAACTTTATCCTATTCGTAGCTCCTTAAGTAGTATAAAATATAGACAGACGTAGATACCTGGAAATGAATATTTTGTACGCAATTATTAATGATAAATTTGACTGTATAGACCTAAATAGTAAAATTTATTACATAGTTCCGAGATCAGCTCGTAAGCGCAAGGTACATGTTGACAATTTATTTACTACACTGTCATTGATTGAGTAACAATAAAATAATTTGGGAATCACATTCTACAAGAAAATATACAAAATCAAAAAGTACGCTACCGGAGACGTATTTGATTATGGACCCATCTTTAAGACCAAAGTCTAAAGTAAGACTGCCGTATCAGCAGATCACACACGGAGTTAACCGATAGAGGCAGTAAAACGAACAAATATAAACCGAGACAGCGAATGAAATTAAATAAACTAAGCGCGCACATGCTCCAACTTTAATTATGAACGTTGCTGCTCATCGCGCGGTATCAAATAAACCTTTAAAATTATAAGCTTTCCTATCAAATGGCAATTTAAAGGCTGGTTATATAACAACATGTAATCTAGTTTGTAATCGCATTTATGTTCTGTGATAGATTGATAAACAAAACCACACTATACAACAACATATAAAACCACATTAACAACTTAACGATTATTATCGGCTTTTCCGAATTTTCAAAATTACTTTGCTACCAGTTTCTATTACAATTCTTATGATTTTTAACTTTTATGAGTCATCATAAGTTTTGATTCCACTAATAAATATTACATAATAACATTAATTTAAACTTGATTTTTACGACTTAAAAGAACAACAGATAATCACAAAATCACATTTCAATTTGACACCTCCACGCGTACCTACACGAAAAAAATGGTTTCTCGTGACTCTGCCTAAACAGGTGACCTATTTTTGAATTACGAATGCGACTTCGAAATCACCGATGTGACTAATAATCACCGATTTTCAATAATTCGTATTTTTGAATATCACTTATGTGACTACCTTAGTCACGGATGTGATTTCATTACGAGTGCCCTCACCCCACTCGTAAACAAGTCATACTTGTGGAAATGTTATCTGTGTTTTGTTTAGAGAACATATTGACAAGAACATATATATAATAACCACAATGGTTAAGCCGGCAATAACCAGCAGGGACTACATTCATATATATAAACCTTTATATACCTATAATATATTAGACCTATTTTTGAATTATGATTGCGATTTTGAAATCATTTTAAATCAATTTCATTAAATTCTCAAAACACCCGGTGTTTTGGGAATTTAATTAAAAGACATTTTGTAAAGGCTCACGTTGTAACACAGACTAATAAGTAACCAAGTTCGTTGTAATTATTAAAACAGGAATTAACAAGACATCACAGAGCAAAAACATAGACAAACGTAGATAGCTCCTAGAACAGGTTGACAACAAATATCTGCGACATAAAATTCAATTTCATATTGTTTATTATTAATTTGATAATTTAATATACACAAACCTCTTACTGGAATTTGTGAACCTCCATATGCTTTTAATTTCAAATTGCAGTCTGTCAATAAATTATCACTTAAGGATAAAGAACAAAAAGTTTCATATGAAATACAATTTGCTTTAGCACCTGTATCAATAAGAAAATTTACACACTTATTTTTTACTAGCTTTCTGCCCGCGGCTTCGCCTGCGTGGATTTCGGGATTGGGTCTATAGAGGGTTAAGGCTCATAGCTTTTGCCCACGGTTACATATGCGCGGAAGTCGATTTATGGCGCGAAGGTTTTATCGCGCCTCCCGTGGGACTATCCGTTTTTCCAAGATAAAAAATACCGCAAAACCTTGTTCAAGAATCACTCTATCTATTGATGAAGACCGCATGAAAATCTGTGCATTAATTTTTGAGCGGAACCTTTATTCCGCATCCCCTGGGATCTGACGATTTTTCCGGGATAAAAAGTAGCCTATGTTACTCGGGGATAATGTAGCTTTCCAAAGGTGAAAGAATTTTTGAAATCAGTCCAGTAGTTTCGGAGCCTATTCATTACAAACAAACAAACAAACAAATCTTTCCTCTTTATAATATTAGTATAGATATAGATTTTTACAATAATATGCCAATCACTTTTTTGTACCGTTAAAAAGTTGGAAATGTCTAAGGAACCAAAAAATAAACTATTGTCATTATTATTACCTTGAATTTCTAAATTATTCACGCTTGAGTAACATAATTTTGCAAAATGACCACGCTTTTGACATTTGTGACATGTTACATAGAATGCGGGACATTTTGTCCTGCGAATTTGACCACATCTCCCACAAGATACTTCTTTATTTGTAGATCTTCTATTAGGTGTAGAATGACGTGACATGGAGTTGGAGGAAGGAGAATGTACACCTCTCGACAAACCTTGACTGATGATGATATCTTGTTTGACTGGACTGTATGGTATTCATAGTATTATTAGACTTTTCTGTATCTAAAAGACTCTGACTTTCTCTTGAGACAAACATAGACTTATAAATTTTTGACAAGGTTTCCAAATCTATATCTTCAGTTAATAGTAATTTCTCTCGCATTTTTGAGTTACATTTATTCATATTGGCTATAAATATGTCTTTTATTAGATCATTTTTAAAATTTCCGAATTCACAACTATTTGCCAAATTTTGCAAATCTGACAAAAACGTATCAAGCGATTCCGATGAAGATTGATGACGCGTAAAAAATTTATGACGTTCTATTGTGATATTCCTTTTAGGAATAAAATGCTTTTCGAATTTCACTAATAAATTCTCAAATGTTTCTTTGGCGTCGACATTAAATGTGTTGTAAATTTCAATTCCTAAGACGCTATATATTTTCAATTGTTGGGACCATTTAATCCAATTAACTTTGAGATTACCTTGAAAACTCATCGGTTTGATGGCGTTGGCAGCCATTGCATATGATGTACCTGATAATTCCACCGATTCAAATTGTTGACTATTTTCAGACTTGACTTTGTTCCCCATTGTTTTCCATTGCTCTGGTTCTCTGGTTCCCGAGAGGGAGCGTGTTATATTTTAGGAATTTAATTAAAAGACATTTTGTAATACCTCACGTTGTAATACAGATTAATAAGGAGCCAAGTTCGTTGTAATTATTAAAACAGGAATTAACAAGATATCAGAGAGCAAAAACATAGACAAACGTAGATAGCAACCAAAGATAGTATATTCTCATAAAAGAAAACACATTTGTTGAGGTGACAATAATATTATTGAAATATTAATTAATACTTCATAACGTAACTTTTAGTACTGAATTTAGCAAAGACAAATCTTCAATCCACCATTCAGTAACCATGAAATAAATATTTTTCTCATCAATAATTAAAAGGGTTTAAATATTTTCTGTGTTGAAAACAGCATGAAAAATGAATGGTTTTGTTTATTTTGTGATATATTAAAAATGAAATATTGCTATTTGGATTTATTGCAGGAAGTTATAATGAATTATTTATGCGTAGGATGTGGATTCTATACAGAAACAACAAAAGGAACCAAGCTCAGGACTCGGAATCAGCACGTTTAATCTATTCAAATGACGATATAATACAATTCATTTAGAGCTAATACTATAGCAGTTAATCTACATATTGCTTTTGGTCATTGTCAAACACGGTTTAATTTCGTCTGGCATTTGTAAATGAAATTGTGATACAGTGTTGACATCTTCACCATTGGGCTACAAAGCACTGTGACATCTTAACCAATCGGCCACAAAGCACTATATTCCTCGATCGAATATTTCAACTTCATTCTGCACCTTTTATTAATACTGTTACTGTTGACTTAAGCCAGAGCAGATTTTATTCCCTCAAACTACGTATCAACATTAACAATAAGTTAAAAATCTAACGTATTTCTGAAGCATTGATTAATAATAAAGCATGCTTACAAATGTTTCATATTGCATATATATTTTTTTAATAATATACTAATACACAACTATAAAAAAGGTATTTTAAAGTAATCTTTTAAGGTGCTTTACGAGATCAAAAGCAAAATTTTAGTACAGAAGAAACCGTTCTCTTTCATACAGAAAAATAAACTAAATATTACATATATACTATGTTATTTTTCAATGCATAATAAATTTCTGTAGGGGTTGCATATATGTTGCGAATCTTACAGGAACCATATGTACTTGCTCATTCAGTCAGCCAGTCAGGTTGTTTGTCAATATATCACATAAAAAAATAACGAGTTAGTAAGTATTTACAACGTTACAGGTCTGAATTTTTTAATTGAAATACACCAACATGAACAGAAAGCGACACAAATATTAATTTTTTTAAAACTCATTTGTTCCTATTCCTATTTAATTGATTTCTTTTTCAATAAATAAAAATAATAATATTTATGAATTTGTAATTTTTAAGTATTTAAATGTATTTAAATGGAAATGAAATATCATTTCCATTTAAATACTCCGTAAACGCGTAATTTATTACAGATTCTTGTCACTCAAATTCGTACGATTATTAGTTTGGAGCAAATGACACACGCTCGTTATGACCACTGTAAATAAGTGTAACAATATTTTTGTGGGCTATCGAGTCGAATGAAGACTAGTATCGAATTAAATAAAGCTATTTCTTTAATCGCACAATAGAAAGGCACCAAAACTGTTTCTCAAACCACACCCTTTCGGCGAGATAACACAAAAGAAGGACAATACTTCCAATAAATCGCAAGTTAAATTAATTGCTGTCATCTATTCTGGTTCAATTTTCAATAAATCCTTACCAAAGTGCTTTGGAATTTTGCAAACTATTTCGAACTATCGGTGTGATTTACAGCACGCTATTGATAAGAGGCGAAACCTGCAGTTAAGGAGAACGGTTATAATTAAATAACTTAACTTTTCAAGTTTACGTAGCATGTTGCTCGGCTTGTTAAATATAAAATAACAGTACAGTAAAAACTGAAAACAGTTACAAAAATACTAAATTGTCTTTATGTAAACACTAGAATTTCCTAGTGCATTATAAAGGAAAACTAGTTTTAACTTTGAATGAAATTTTTTAACTAATAAATTGTAGTTACAATTTACTCAATGGCAATGAAGTCTTGATTAAAAAAAAACAATGTAAATGAAGAACACGTGACTTTGCTTTTAAAAAGCAAATAATATTTACTATTTGAGTGGAAATCAATACCGCGTCTTCAATACGTCTTGTTGAAAACGCGAATTCGAGTCCCGAACGGCGCGAATATTTATTTGCATGTGTAATTACATGCATTAAAGTCGAGTTTTTTGTAATAATAAAAATACATATCAAGCAGTGAGAATATTAACAACAACTTATCAATAACTAACGAGAGGATCTTATTTGTCAAACTTTATGATTTAATTTCTGTGGTATGCACCCTAGAGGATATATACATGGAAATTCCATTGGGTTTTAAAGCAGAAAAGAATAAGATTTGTAAATTAATAAAAAGTTTTGTATGGTTTGAAACAGACGCCTTTAATGTGGAATATAAGATTAACTAATTATCTTAAAAAGTTAGGGTTTGAACAACTAAAGTTAGATCCATGTGTATTTAAATGTAGAAATAAAGAGATTTATCTAGCTATATATGTAGATGACGGGTTATTAATAGGGAATAATGAATTGGAATTAAATTCAATACTTATAAATTTAGGAAAAAAGTTTGAGATGAGATAAAATAGAATAATTTATTATTTTTGACATTGTGGTTAATGAAAATATGATAAAAATTTATCAAGAATCATATATTAAACAATTATTAGAAAAGTTAGGGTATAACAATTTAAAACAGTGTGTGTATCCAGATATCTTAATTGATGTACATCAAGAGGGGGAAGGGAATAATGATGATGTACATCGGTATAGACAGTTGATTGGTTCATTATTGTTTTTGGTGAATAAACCTAGACTAGATGTATCTTTCATGTTGGTTATTGTAGCAGACATCAAGAATCTATATAAATAAAAATGAATTGTTGTTCGTTAGTCTGCTTAAAACTCGAGAACGGCTGGGCCGATTGAGCTGATTTTGGTTTTAAAATGTTTGTCGTAGTCCAGGGTAGGTCTAAACGGTGAGCAAATATGGAAAAATTGCGAGTAAGATAGAGTAAGACGACAATTTCATTTTCCCATATAAAAGTTGATCACTTACTTTCTGTCAAACATTTGACGGTATTTGTACTCTCAGTTCCACTCGAATTGAAGAACGCATTAAAACAAGACTTTTGAATCGACAACATAATATCAACTTTGCTTATAACATCGTGTATTTAAATTTCAAAATATAAAAATAATTAATGTGTTGACATATTTGATGGGTGCCAACCTTACAGTGTTACTATCTCTCAAAAATATTTTTATTATATTGTTTTGTCATTTCATGTAAAATGAACCCGTGTATCCGAACGTTCCATTGTTTTGTCCATATAGACCAGGTTATAAGCCTTTAAAAATAATAAAAAGCGAAAAAAAATACAGTATTATACGAACTTTGATGTTATGTGAAAAAAGTGTAAATGCAAAAGTTTTAGATGTTTTTATTACCTACAACTTTGCCATTTGATTTTTTTCAATAGGACATTTAGTTTTTCCGGAAATCAAGAAAAACCGTTTTTTGTGAAAAAGTATTGTGTCGTGTGTTTGTGACTTACTAAATATGCCTCCAATAATTAGGCGGTACGAAGTTCACCGGGTCAGCTAGTGTCCTAATATTAACGATTATAATAATGTTAAAAATATTTTTCGATATTTAAAAAGTTCAACAATGTCTGGCATACAATATTGTAGGAATAATGACAATATTTTGACAGCATATTGTGATGCAGATTTCGCAGGTGACTTTGATTGTCGAAAGAGTACGACTGACTTTGTCATTTTGTATGGCGGTGGACCCATCCATTAGTGTTCACGGAAGCAATCTCTCACTGCCTTATCGAGTACTGAGGCAGAGTACATCTCGGCTGCTGAATGCATCAAAGACTTTTTGTATGTACAGAGTTTACTGAAGGATATTACCGGTACAATTCCAAAAACAGAACTATTTGTTGATATAATCAATCGGCCATTGTACTAATTAGGAACGGAATTTTGAATAAAAGAAGCAAATATATAGTAGATGTCAATATAAATGTATGATGGGAATTAACACGAACCTGTTACGTACCGAATTTTATTGCCTGACGTTGCCTGAAACGTTTATTATGTTTATTTTAGGCAGAGCACCTACGTACTTTAAACTACAAAGTCTTCAGCCGCAAAGGTATCTTAATAACTTTAACAATGAGTCAAATACTTGGATTGATCCAACTAGGTCTGACCAAGTGACACTTCTTCTTTACGTTCAGGTGTTGAGGTTACCAGTAATCAGGGAAACTAACTGTAGGAGGCGGTCCCCCAGGCAACAACCGCGCCCCCCATAAACGAAGCTCTAGACCGGCGTGAGGCCCCTCTCCTGAGGAGTAGTCGTATACAGCCATAAGATCATTAGGACCAAAGCCCACGGTTATTAGGAAAAAAATAATTTGTGAGCTATACTTGGTATTGAGGCCAACATAATCTCACCAACAGCTGTGGGAATATTCTGGGTGGATTTCTCGCTTTGTGAGGATTCTCTGCTTCTCCTCTCGTAATGGAAAAAAACATGCTATCGCTCGCAGTAGACGTTTACAAAGTCTTTTCTTTTTGTCACCGTGAAAATAGTTTCAATAACTTGTCACATCGGTAGCTTTTATCTCGGTACATGTTTTTCAAAATTTGAAATCTCTTTTCAACTTGGTGTCAGTTTGTCACTCAGAATACACGACACAAATATGTGTTGGATAATGGTATAAATGTAAATCGGCGCTACGCTATGTCTTACTTCAATAGAGGCTTAAAAAGAGTATTTCTCTTCATGTAGGCAGCAACTTTCTATGCCTTTTGGCTCTCCGGGCTGTGAGAACCGGCCTTTTTTTGTGGGAAATGCATTATGCACCTTGACACCGCGCTGGCTAGGCGCGGTCGTATGTGGGGCTCTCCGGTCTGAGAGGACCGGCCTACCCACTAAAACCCCCCAGTGTTCTCTAGGACCATTCGGGGCACATGGCGGGGTGAGCTTTACCGGCCTGCCCACTAAAACCCCCCTGATTTCTCTAGGCCGGGATGCGCTTTCGCGATTCTCCCGCCATGAACTTCCTATGCCCTGGTATTGAATGAACATTTACCATCTACCATTTACTACAACAATTTTATTTTTATTTTATTTTTTTATTTATTTTATTTGGGTTGGTAACAGCTTGATATCTAAATTGCTTACAATTAACTTATATACTAATACAGAAAGCTAAAATAACCATCCACATATTCACAATATAGTAGTAACATTTATAAACTTATACTTATATATACATATATACCGTTATAGAATTACCGCTATTTAACTATTTACTTATTTTTTAATAAGAGCTTCAGGCGAAAATTAAATGGTAATTCACCTGTTCCCCGGTAAAGTATCATTCAATCCCCGCCTGAAGGTGGTCTTGGAGCCTACAAAGATATCCACATCGATAAACTGGGTATTATAGGTTTGGGAAATGCGGGTAAGGACGCAGTTTTTTCCATAATTAGTAGCGTGAAATGGTACGCTAAAGGTGGCTAATTTTCTAGTGCCATGTGAGGGCACATATAGTGATAAGCCCGCAAGTAACTCGGGGCAGTCGAGACGACCTCGGATGACATCATATAAGAAAAGCATGTCAAGTATTTTCCGTCGATCTGCCAATGAGACGAGATTATATCGGTGACAGTTTTCGGCGTAACTTACGGGAGGATTGCAAAATTTATAATTTAGATGAGTCAAAAATTTTTTTTGTATCTTTTCGATTCTGCTGATATGAACTGCATAAAAGGGATTCCAGATTACGGAGGCATATTCTAAAATACTTCTCACATAGGCCAGAAATACTAATTTGAAACTCGATTCTCTCTTGAAACTACTACATGTACGCATAACGAACCCTAAACTACGCGATGCTCGATTAACAGTACTGTCTACGTGATATATCATGTTCATCTTTGAATCCAGTAATACGCCTAAATCTCTCACTTTGGCAACTCTTTCTAACCTGCAGCCGTTAATGTTATAGGGATACACAATTGGTGCCTTTCTTCTGGTGAAGCTAATACACTGGCATTTATTGAGGCTGACTGTAATGTTATTAACTAAATAATAATTGTATAAGTGGTCAAGGTCTTGTTGAAGTAATCTACAGTCCTCTTCAGACCGCACAGAGGTAAATACTTTTTTGTCATCCGCATACAGCAGATGTTTGGAAAAGTGGGTATGTGCGTCTAAATCAAATATGTAAGCGTTCCAGAAGAGAGGCCCAAGATGTGACCCTTGGGGGATTCCTGAAGGAACGGTGATGTAGTCAGACCTGTAGCCACCCAAAATAACAGATTGCGAACGATTACTGAGGTAGGATTCCACCCACCTCAGCAAGTCGCCATGGATACCGAGACTTTTAAGTTTTGATAAAAGGATCACGTGATCCACACGGTCGAAAGCTTTTTCGAAGTCCGTGTAGATCACGTCAACCTGCCCACCTTTTTCCATGTTATTTAAGACAAACTGACTGAAACAAGCGAGATTAGATGTTGTTGAGCGCCCTCTTAAAAAACCATGCTGTGTATTAGGAATATTGCGAGTAATAACTGAATACATACTATTATGAACTAGCTTCTCGAAAACCTTAGCAAGCGTGTTTAAATTAGATATTGGGCGGTAGTTTTCTATTTTGTTTTTTGAACCTTTTTTATGTATGGGAATAATATTAGCTTTTTTCCACAACAGTGGGAACTTACCTTCTTCTAAGGAACGTTTAAACAATAAAGTGATTGGTGATGCGAGAACATCCGCGCAACGAGACAGGAAAACAGGTGGTATTCCATCGCAACCAGTACCCTTACTAATATCGAGTGATTTTAAGATTTTTTTTACTGATTCCAAGTTAATATCAATTTGGGACAGAGAGTCATTACAAACTCCACTCAACACATGATGCATGTTTGTTGACACTCTTGGCGCGGAAAAAGCTTTTTGAAAGTAGTTGCTAAAAGCCAAACATATCTGTTGACCATCATCGAAAGACTCCGAGTCTAAGGTGAAGTTTTGCGGATAGTTTGAGCCTCCCCTTTTGGACTTCACATATCTCCAGAAATGCTTCGGTGAATTTTTAATAAGTGTTTCTGTGCGATTAGTGAAACTAGTGAAACATTGTTTCTGGACGCGGAGTTGTCTTTTCCTCAAAAGAGAGAATTCATCATAATCTCTAGGGTTATAAAAAGCTTTCCATTTTCGATGCATTTTATTTTTCGATTGCGTTTATTTGTGATAACTGATTACTTATATGCAATAGCGTGTATCCATCATCCGTCCATTGTAAGCATGGTAAATTAAAATCCCCCAGAATAAGCCCTTCTTATAATTATTATTTATAATTAATTATCCTATAAGCTACATCTAGGGTCAAATGCTCGTCTTTTTTTCCGAGCTATAATGACAAATAAATAGACTGCCCACTAAATGGTAAGGAGTTACAGTCGCCTATACTGCAAAAGCTTCCTGTGAGATACGCAGCATTAAAACTACATCCCACAAAAACTACAGTGCACTTTGCCAACATATGACATATGATGTAAAATTACAGTATCTAGTAATTTTACTACTTTTTACCCTTCGCGCCTCAGCATAGCAATGCGATCTCTGCTATTTTGCGGAGGTACCCAAATAAAAATAAAATATTTGGAAACGTGGTTTGCTCTTCATAACAATCATCACTGAAAGCGATGATTCACATCTTTAGCCTTGAGCAGTGAGAGACGAGACTCGACGCCAACGGCCACCGTGCATCCCGTACTTACCCTGGCGAAATCCAACTCTTTTTATCGAAACCAGTAAGACGAACCAACTATAAGCGTGCATTTTTCGACTGTATATATTTAAGTACGTTAATTTTTCAAACCAACAAGGAGGCATATATTTTCCCATAACCTTACGTCTCAAATTACTCGATACTGAACGGATTTAGTTCAGGCGTTGAATAGCCAGTTACAGTTAATTTTGACATCATCCTAATTTTTGTTTTTGCTTTCAGGTGCGTCTGATGCTACTGAATGGTAAGTTGCAATTATGTTTGTATATAATAATTCAAATAATTACAATAATGATGTTCTCTGATTCATTAAATTCAACAATAAACAACTTTATGACAATCGCAAAACTTTCACAACACAACTCTCATTTACATAAAAAAATAACAGGGACGTAAAAGTTATAATAGACAGTAAAAACTCGAGCAGAGTTCGTCAGTGATATATGCACGTTGATAAAACTGTCAACTTCTTAAATATTTATTCCGCCCAGAATTACTGCTCTAAAGAAATGTTTTTCAAAGTTTTCACTTTTTGACTTATATTAGCCGAAACATAACAGATGTCACAAATTCTAGCCTTCCTAATGGTGCAAGTTGAGATTTTAAAAGTTATCCTAGTCTTTCCCTACACGTTTTGTTAAATATTTTTGAAAAACCCTGATTAAGATAAATGATTTTGTAAATAAACATACAATTTTAATACAACGGTGTGAAGTTCAGAAAGGCACATTTACTACTCTTGCTTGCTTTAAACTAGTGAATGTTTATGTAAAAACATAAATTTGCCTGCCTGTTTTCTCAAAATTTATTGATATCAGGGGAAAGTAAATGACTGTATTAAAAGCTATCTATATAGCAGACATCATTGTACATAAATCAAGATTGTTGTACAAAACACAAAAAAATAAAGAAAAATTTGTTGTAGGTCAGAATTAAATTCTTGTAAGATAAGATTTTTTGAGATCACAAATACCACACTTCAGATTTGTAGAACAAGACAGGTGATACTTGCGATCATAAAATTAGCAAGTAACCACATTATTCAGAAAAAGTGCAATCAGTCAGATCCAGGAGATTTCCAGTTCTGATCTGAATGGATGGCACAACTATCGTCCATAGGGTGTATGGTGATAAGCCCCATTGATTCTATTCCCGTTTGTCTATAGGTGTGCAATTATCCTCCATATGATTAACAGGCAGCGACAAGAGGCCGCACCAGAACTGTTGCTCATAGTATTGGCATCGGACAGCTGTCTATTAACTACACGAGGTATAGATTAGTCCAACTGCTTCCACCGTTGCATCGCTCGAACTTGATCCAATGGTCATAATGTTTATACTTTATATACCTTAGCCGTTATAATTTTTCTCCCACTATCTGGATCGCCCTTTTACTAACCAGCTCGATGCTCCATTTTGTTAATGCTGGTTCTATGTCGTACTTTTGCAGAGCTTGGTTAATCCTGTTGTGCATTATTTTTATGGAATCTCCTTCTACGTCTATGAAGGCACCCAGTGTTGAGTGTTTGTTGTATATGGCCGACACTATTTTGTGAACCACTATATGTAGTGCTAGCTTTGTCGCTCTGTCTCTCCTATAGGCTTGCTCTGTAGCACCATAATACGCGCATAGGCAATTATCATTCATTATTTAAGTCCATACATCACTCTACACTATTAGTAGCGAAGGCCTATGATGAGGTAAGTTGCCCTAAGATCCCAAGCATGCCGATAGCCGAGGACGTTCACGTCACATAGGTCGTCGTTGAGGCAACATATCGTCTATATGAGGCAAGCGCTTGGAGATGATGACGAAGGAACAGGTGTAGGTGGAGGTTGCGCGCTCGTTGGTTCCACTCGCAATGAATTCTTGTGATCATTTTAATTCTGAAAATTTCTAAGATAGTTTTTCCTAAAATACATGGCTCTTGATATACATGGTAATAATTTTCAATTTAATGACATTTTTACTATACACGATTGTAATGAATGATACGTCTTGTTGTAACATCAGTTTTTTAAATTATTTATTTTTCATCCCTTTGCGCCTACCACTTTTTGTTCTGCTGACGAAAATGCATTGAATTGCATACCCTGACTGCGGAGAGCCGGTAGTTATGTGGGGCTCTCCTCCCCAAAAGGAGGAGGCCTACCCACTAAAAACCTCAGCGATGGTCATCCTCAGGTGTTGTAGAAGACCCTCAGGATCGAGTGTCGCTTCTAAGGACATTTACGCCTGCCCCTAGTAGGCAGAGATCACAGTATTCCAATTGCTATGATTTAAACACAATTCTCTAGCTTCTTCAACATTCATTTTTAGTTTCATGGACGCTGTCACCTGTCCTTTCGCCTATATATATATATATATATATATATATATATAATATATATATATATATATTATATATATATATAATATATATATATATTATTAAAACTACAAATTTATGATACGCAATCATATTTTAAACTGAATTATTAAAACCTGTATTAGAAATCTTTTAATATTGATGTGTTTACAACATACTCCGAAACTAAAGTTCACAGAAAATATTCTTCAAATTATACCGAATATAGAATGATATAAAGCTAATATTTGAACTGCGCGACCAACACTGAACTCTCTGTTTATATTATATTTGAAAAGCAAACACTCCACAACTTTCTATAAAATAAATAAAATATGCTAAAATCAATATAATGTAATATTAAGACGTTCTCTATTGAAACTTTTACAAAAGCTGTCAATCATTCTTGTTGAATGCACGCTGTTTCCAATTGAGATTTGAGAGAGTTGTCTTACATTATCAACTAGTTAAATGTGACCCTGTAGCCTTATTGTTCTTTATTCCCTCAAGAGATGTTATTAAAGTACACATGCTCATTAATAAAGTCTACAAAGTCGATTGAAAATAACGAGAATATGATACACCTTCGGGATTTCGCAGAGGGTGGAAGTTTTCAGTCGCGTTATTGCCAAAGTTCGTAACGAGCAACGTCGCCACTACTTCGCTTAAACGATTAAGTCGTGCTGTACTTAATGCTCGCCCACCACAGTTTGAAACATTCGCCTTTATCTTCTACATCCACCTTTATATTGCATTAGTTTTTAAATTTGTTGTTGTTTTGACAATATTTTGTTGCATTGAACTCTTCATCAACTACTGGATGAACATAATTCATGTTTACAGGTGTTCTCGTTACTTAGTGCGAGAGATCATCAGTTTTATACTGAATGTCAACGAGAATACCTATAATTTGATTAGTCTGAAAATTTGAAGTTTCTGAATTTCACATTCTACTTCTGATTCTACAAACTACCTTGTATACAACCTTAAGCTCTCTATGAAGATAAGAGTCTTCAACTCTCAAAGTACTGTGTGAAAACTCTGCTGCATACTAGGTACACCAAAAGAATCTCAACCACTAAAACTTGCACCACGTATTATTGCTGTCACTTCGAGCCTCCTACGTTTTCGACCTGCTTGCCTGCTGTTGCATCCCTGCCTGTCTGCTGCGGAATACTTGCCAGCCTGCTGCTGCGTACCTACCAGCTTGCTGCAGAATACCTATCAGCCTGCTGCAGAATACCTACCAGCCTGCCGTTGAATACCTGCCAGCTTGCTGCTGTACACCTGCCAACCTGCTGCTGCGTATCTACCAGCCTGCTGCGGAATACTTGCCATCCTGCCGCTGATTATCTGCCAGCCTGCTGCTGTATACTTGCCAGCCTACTGCTACCTTGTCTTCTTAGTACCTGGTACCGCCTTCCTTTTTCCTTCTCTATCATTTTTATTATTATTGTTTGTATTTTTGATTTAGTTCTTTAGTTTAGGCCGTGCTGTTTTAATAATTATTTTAATATATTAGTTTCTTGTATTTATCTTCTTCTTTTACCTTTTCCTATTTTGCTCCGTAGCCTTCCGCTACGTGACAATATAATATAAAATACAATGGGCCTTTATGCTCGAAACATCCTGCATGTCACAATTGAGATATCTTAATCTGAAAGTCCTCATATCTATCATTAGCCTCATCCTTTTCATAACAATTTAAGGTCGAAATGAAGTGGGAATCTATACTGTATTTACTTGTAATTTATAGAATATTGTATATTATATTAATAACATAACGGTACTCTATGCTGCACATAACAACATGAACAGAAAAAAAATATAATAATCAGAGTATACTTGTCGAACTTGAGAACGCCTTTATTCTCTGCGTGATAAAAGCTATTTTTCTAGTTCAACTGTATATATTAATATGTTGCTAACTGTACAATAAACGTTCCTTATTGTTTAATTGCAGTCACAGTACCGGTGAAGTACAAAGAGTAGACATAATTAAGAGATGGTTGCAGTATCTAATTTAAGCTAAGGATTCGTGGAAGAGAAATGAACACGGACTTGTCTCTGAAAGACTCCAAAACTCAGGGTGTCTTACTCTAATATAATTTGAATTTTATTAACGTAATACAATTCAGTAGCAGCCACGACATCGTTGTAAGTCTTTATGTTACTGACAGTTCCATTATGGAACCACAAATTGTTCAATACGTATACATTTAGTCGATCCGCAAACCAATAATTACCGAAAGCAAACTTGGTTTCGAGAAGTTTAATGCTTCCAAATCGGTTAATGCTGCAAGTTTAAGCTGAGTTGGGCAGGACTTTAAACCAGATGGCAGCAACATTTGCCGAAGTTCAAGTTGTGTTATATCCGTACTGGATATTGATAGATGTTTTTGAAGGCGCGCGCTAAACAAATTATAGGTGGAACTCAAAGCAAACCATTGTGGTAATACAAAGGTGATTGAATTTTATAATATAAAATTATATAATTTTCGGGTAGATTCACACGAGTAGCAACACTTTCGACTCAGCTATCAGAAAAAATATCCGATTAAGTACCAATCGGTGGTAAAAACAAGTTTGAAATCACTTTTATTTAAGTTTCATTCTAAACTTCTTTCTAGATCTATAAGAAGATAAAGAAAACGAAACGAAAGACCTTACGAAATAATGCTTAAATGACCGTATCTTTGAAACACGACGCCTAAGTTAGACTTATTTTTTCAATTTCAAGAAAATGCAATCTTTTGTTATTAATTTCAACTTGATGTTTAAATGCATTATTAATAAAAATGCAGACTAACAGATAGATGGACAACGAAAATATCCATAAGGGTGTCTAACATCAGTTTGACGGTACCGAAACAATAAAAAAGAGAAATCGCATTGAAATTTTTCTATCATAATAAAAAGTGCAAAATCCAAATCTAAATCATTAGTCATTGTAATAAATTATTAATACATAAATAATAACCTCACAGGTCCGCACTAGGGCAGCGTAGTGGAATAGGCCCTAATTATTTCCTCATCAAAGCTAGTCAAGCAGTAGGCACCTTCGAATTCTACAATGATTAATAAATAATTATTATTCTTGATTGTATTCTAAATAGATTGATTTTCAAAGTAGATTTGGTGTCAAAAAATAAAAAAGAAGACAAAGTTATTTGATATTAATTAGGAGTTATATCAATGTTTATAAATATATTAATACTGCAACTATAAGGCTTAAATATATGGTTTATATGACCAGCCTCAAAATTATAAATGTGAATATTACGAACGGAACTCAAAGATAAATCAAGGTTGTAGAGAGAAAATAAAGTTACAGCTCCATCAGATAGAAAACATGACAACAGATCAAGATACGCTTATTACCTCTGGACCTTTCTAGGTGAATAGCTACGCGAGAGAATAAAAAGTAATGGCATAATAAACAGCTACCATTAAGCTCCTTAAAAACGTGTTCCCTAAAAACCTACTTTTTCGTCATAAAACCCTTCGTAGGTAATTGAGTCAATGTCTGTTCGTACAGTGTTGTGACTGATTGGATGGAACGGGTTTGTTTAGTCCGATCACGTGCCTTATGTGTCTACAGTGATGTACTGTAGAACCTACATTAGGCATCACTATGTTTTTTTTAACAGTATCTATGCTTTCTAAAAATTATCCAGATAGACGACCGACGAGCATGCATGAAGACGCTCATGAAAGTGGAGGAAGCAAGAGAAGTGTGCCAGGATTGTAGCAAATGGAGGGAGGTGGTTTCTGCCTACCCCATTAGGAACAAGGCGTGACATATATGTATAAAACTTAAAAAAACTGCATAAACTAATAAATATTGATAAACTTAACATATAACTTAATATATTCCAAAAATAGCTAAGTTAAGATCAGATTGAATTAGCCCTAAAAAAAAACAAATTAAATTTTAAGTTGGTTGCAAATTTCGGAATAATTCATATTTTTGTACAATACCCGTGCAGAGAAACAAGATAAAGTAGTAGTAATTTATCTCTTAACAAACATCAAATCACCTTCAACATCATCATTGTGATATATGTCTTCACCGATGGTTGTGCCCATCGGTGAACTACACTACCCATGGGTGAATCGGTGCCCATCGGTGCCTACACTAATTAAATTTAGACGATCGAGGCATTTGTCAACCACTCTCGTTTAGCGCGACGACGTGATAAAACAGCTTTTGAGCTTATTCACACGGAGACAACCTGTGTCTCTCGAAGATTCCTTCAGGTTGTCTTCGTGACGACGGTGAACCGTAGAATCGTCATTTAAATGTACATATAAAGTTTAATAACGATAATCACATTACCACATGACAAGATCAAATCTATACCTCCCGATTAATAGGCCAGTACCTAGACTATTACCGGCGTTCCTGTGTATTGAAAATTGATTTTCATTCAAAGGAATGCAGTAGGGAGGTTCCCAGCCACAAGTGGACCGTGAGGAATATGATAATTAAATAGTGGACGCAAGGCATATTATAAGGCACCGTAGCGCCAGGAATCTCTTGTATTTCGTAATGGATTCATAACGCATGTCGTAGCGCAAGACGTGATGTGAGCAGCGACATTTGCATCGAATTATGTAGTTTTATTGCGAGATACATATATATGATATCTATAAGCCATAAGAATGTTGTAAACGCAAAATCTATCCGACTTAACGTGCCATATCTAATCCACGATATATGTTAGAACTCGTTTCAATAGAGAAAGTATTTATTTCGCCAAAACTCAAGAAGACGACATTGAGTACTATGAGCAAACCAACCCTAATGTAATAAGTACCCTTTTTTTTTTGTTATCGCTGAGGAAAATGCATTGAATTGCATACCCTGCACCCCGGGAAAAGCGGAGAATTATGTGGGGCTCTCCTCCTCAGAAGGGGGTAATCCTACCCACTAAAAACCTCAGTGATGCCCCTCCACTGACGCCTGCTGCAAGCGCTCGATTGACGGCGCATCCGACATCGCCGCCAGACGCACCGAGGAGAACTGCCCGCGGCGTGACAGGTTCGTGGGAACCCGTAAGGACACTACCACGACCAATGTAATAAGTACCCTATCAGTGATTTGTGTTCTTTTAATATCATTATTATTTCAGCCTAGAGTCTCCTAACCAACGCTGCATTGGCCTCTCCCAAGAATCTCAGCAATAGGCCCTATACTGCCCACCTTTTCTAATAACTAGCGATATTACGTCAATATCCACCACCGTCAGAACAGCTTCCAGTACCTCCAGGCACTTTAGGTCCCTCCAGCTTGCAATTGTCATACGAAGTATATCGCTTTACCACTTTCGTAAATTCAATTTTAAGAGTAATAAGTATATAAGGAGACAACCTCCTTCCCTATTCGTGGACCTTTTGTTCTTGTTAATTCTAACGAAGTTAATAGCATCTCGTTGTAATAAATCCGTAGTTCTCATTATTATAATATTTAAATAACTTGAGTTATAATACTTTGCAATTTATAAATCGCTGAAAGATTTGATCTATAATTTAGTAAAGAGTATAAATATCATTTTTTTGACATTTTTATCTTCAATCCAATGAAGTGTAGCCAGTAAAAATTAATTCGAAATATTACGGGTAGAGGACTACGAGATCATACGGCTTAGATAAAAAACGATGATAGTACTAAATAATACGATGTAATTTTGGAACCTATAACGAACTGAATAGAATTTAAATCGCTTTCTATTGATGATGATGATAACCACAAATCTCTACACAAATATACCCAGCGAATGTAAATAAATGCAAACGCGTGGCAGCTCTAGATTACGCGACTTTCTCAATAAATTTGACTTAAGCTTAACAAAGTGAAATATTTAAGATAGTTTTTAATAAATGTTCCATTAAATACCATATTTTAGTTGAATGAAAAATTGCCGCTTAATTAAACAATACACAGCAAGTTGAAACACAATTTATGACCGTATAAAAATAATAATTGAAGCAATCATTTTATCTATATAAATGTGCCGTTGCTTATATAACCATCTCACTCGGTTTATTTTTTTTAACTAGCAAGCTGTTACAAATTCAATTAGTACATGTATATACATAAATTTACAACAGCAATACTAGCTATTAATGACAGTTTTAATTACGCCTTTGTATTTATTAGTCAGCCCGTCCATGAATTCTCGTATATATGCAAATTTATAATGAGAGGCTGATTGCAAATGTTTTGTTGTAGTTTCATACGAGTACTACACTGACTTATATCACCTCATCTCACACACAGTTATATACATATGCTAGTCTCTGGTTTCGATTAATTACATAGACATATAGTATATTAACTTTCCACGCCGTTCGCTGGCTTTAGGTATATCAAATATTCCTTTGTAACGAAATGTTTTGCAGTTGTAATAATCATCTTGCCTTTGAACATGTCCATCTAAATTTCATCAAAATTGGATTTGAATGTTTTTTGTAACACGTCAATTGATCAGCAATCATAATCGAGATATATACTTATTATAAAACCCCATAACTCAAAATGGTAAACTTTTCAGAAGGCGAAAATATAAATACTCATTTTGTAACAAGCAAGGAATGTGCATTTTTTGGCCGTTTTTTTTTCACGTAAAAACGTCACATACCTAGAATGTTTTAATGAAAATTATACAGTGATTTCTTTTTTGCCATCTGATAAGAGTGGCAAAAAAAACGCCATTTAGAGTTTCGCGATATTACAAAGTATGCGATGTTATTTTGTTTGAATGTTACTATTGCTCTATTCACTTAAATTAAAATATCCCAAGGTCTCTTGTACTATTTAGTTAAAAATACTGAAGGAATACAAAAATAATTTCCAAGCGAATAGCTGTATCAGATCGATGACATATGATTAGAAGAATGGACCGCCTAAGTACGGAATACTCGTAAGGGCAAGATAATGACGATGATGAATATTTATACAGAAATTCATTCGTGCATTTCTGTACTAACATTATGGTATTTTTTATTATGGTTTATTTATATATTATGCGATTTATAACCATGAAAATACAAACCAAAATTTTCAGCATAGTGGTCATATTGCGCGGTAACACTTTATCATATCTTGTTTCGTTGCTCATCTAAAGGAGCAAAGGTTATTGAAGGGACGCTACAAATACTGTCCCTACTGTACTACTTGACATGACATGAGACAGAAAATAATGCAGGTAGTCGCTGAAATAGTGTTATACAGTTAGAAACGAAGGTACTTTGACAGTGTCCAACCCTCTTTTATAATACTGGAAGAACAGCTAGTCCAGTAGGCATCAGCTGATGGGCAACCTCCTCCGGACCTAGCCGTACCTCCAGATACTTCACCGCCACCTAATGTTGATACACAGTTTGAAATACGCATTATTAAAAATAAGTTGAATGTCATATTCCATTCACTCATATTTTTACATTTATTTATAATTTTTTCTAAGCTTGATTTATTCTCAAATAAATATTTCTAAGTTGAATCAACGTAGTTAATATCGGTAACTCAAGTTTACTTCGGCTTAACAAAGTAAAAAGGTAGAAAATGAAGTTGAAACTTTTGATCGGGATGGATAATGCTCGGTGGCCGTTTATAATGTGAACACGGCATGTTGAAGACGTGGGTTCTATCAATCAATCTATAAATTTCTTCTATAAATCAAACAACAAAATATTTGTATTTCTTATTATTGATACAGTGGATTGAAGAAACAAAATTTATAAATTAGGTGTCTCGTGCCGTGTGGTATTCGAATGAGTATTCCCGTGTGGTATTCCCATGTAAGTTGCACAATTTTGCACGTTTTTTGAATTGAAAATTTATGAGACTTTTCTTTTTTGCAACTGAATCTTCATTACTTCAATACAAGTCAACAGTTACGCACAATATCAGATTCGTAACTTGATGAAATTTATGGAAATGATGTATCGAGTGGTAAAAATAATGTAACTAAATTAAAAATGCGCCACACTCTCAGATTTTATGATCACTAAAACGAACGCAGCACGCAATAGACTTTTTTATCCAGAATCTGTTTACGAAGACGTGAAGTAGGGTGTGGCTCCTGTAAACGAATAATATATTTAACTCCTAAACTTTTAATCAATCAACCAAGAAATTAGATATTTCAGACTCTAGACAGTCTAGGGAAATCAAATTTCTTTTAACCATACCGGGATGATGCTTGGACCTATTCTCGCATTCCCGAAACTATGTCATGGTGAAAAATCCTCTTCCTGCGGAAAAAAATACAATTCGATGATTTATGTAAATAATCCAATACTCAAGGCTACGCAAATTTATTTTTGTCCTTTTAGTTTTCTCTTTAGTAAAATTAATTTCAATTTTTTTTTTCATTATTATTTGTTTAACATTCACTCTGAATTATTGATTGCAGTGCAATGCTATTGCTTTCTCTAGCTCAGCTATACAGGAGTGTTTAACCAAAAAATTTATTGCCGCTC
The DNA here is from genome assembly GCA_036419045.1 of Scirpophaga incertulas. NCBI lineage: Eukaryota > Metazoa > Arthropoda > Insecta > Lepidoptera > Crambidae > Scirpophaga > Scirpophaga incertulas. The sequence continues at coordinate 8,765,768 of CM071644.1, forward strand.
GAAATGAAAATATTATTTCAGCGGATTTTTACAATTGATATGCAAATTTGATTATTCTGTAGACATGCTAGACGGGACAGCAAATAGTAGTACCCCGAATCCTGATTTCTGATAAATTGTATACATTTAAAAATGTAATTTATTTTACCATTATTTTAAAACTATACCTTATTGTCTGGATTATTTTCAACAACAACCCATTCACTTATCAACAACTATACCTGGTCAAAATTTTCTACATATACATTTTCTAGTCTGAATAGAGTTATTTTAGCTTTGTTACCGACGGAATGATATATTTTGCTGTGGTAAAAATATATTTGGGATCCCCATTTCAAACTATATCCATCATTATCACGCCTAGTAGTTCCCTACCCAAATTATCATATCCGGATGTAGTCGACAAACACTGTCGGGTCATTTTATTTTTATTAGTTTACGACGATTTTATTTGTGTATAAATCGCTTTATTAGTTCAATAAATGGCAAAAATACTAAGAGGCATTTCTCAAAACAATGATGTTATAATGATTATTGTTAATAATATTTATTTGTATGTACATTTATTTCCATCCTTTCCAATTTACTACATTGCTTAAAGAGTGTACGTTAATGTTACAGCACAACTACATCAGAATCATTATATTATAAATATTTGTATGTACATTTATTTCCATTTTTTCCAATTTACTACATTGCTTAAAGAGTGTACGTTAATGTTACAGCACAACTACATCAGAATCATTATATTATAAATATTTGTATGTACATTTATTTCCATTTTTTCCAATTTACTACATTGCTTAAAGAGTGTACGTTAATGTTACAGCACAACTACATCAGAATCATTATATTATAAATATTTCCTACACTTGCTACAATTAGCCTAGCCCAAAGTAAACTCTGTAAAGGCCTGTGTTATGGGAACTAAGGTCATACATATATTATACATATATAAATACTCTATATGACTAAAAAAAATACTCGCATTCTGCGCTCTCACCGGGGCTCGAACCCGGTACCTAAGATATTCACCCTTGTAAGACCTTGTAACACCCTGGTGACACCTTACTTACTACGGTGGTCGTCTACGGTGGCTTATTGTTACGTAACATTCAAATAACTTCTTTTCCGTCAGTAATTAATACTTTATTCTTCTCCTTTTGAATTTTCTTAGGGTATACTGTTATTGTCTATATTCATCTCCCAAAACTGCTGCATCTCCCAATTTTTTAAATAATAACACTTTTCCCACGTTCATAGAAAGATTATTTATTATCTTTCTAACACATAAGTAGGTATATATCATAAGTATTAAAGCAGTTATGCCGGCGTATACTTTGACCATTTATTTCTCCAAGTAATTTCAGGATAAAATTGTATGTGTAATTAATATAGTTAAACGCAAAATGTCAAGGAAAGTAAACGAGCGAGAACGTACAATGAAAATTAAAAAGGGGAAAAATACGTTCCGTGACAGATTGCTCTTAGGCCACACTTATAAAAATCGTCTTAGTATTACGCTGTTATTACATTTTCTCAGACCGTTTCCACTGTAATGAGAAAGTAGCGCCTGTGTACATTTTTCAAGATTAAAACTCTGGTTATTTGCCCTTTTATTTTTTCATTATAATAGAGAATGCGTAAGTTGAGTAAGCAGCTTACAGAATGATAAATGGACGTGACCGGGTGAATTCAGAAAGTCAGGGTACCGGTTCGTTGCGCTAGAGCAATATTTTATGTTCTTTTGCCATGACACATACCTACGGTTTTTATATAATTAGGGTATGTCATTCACGCAGAGAAGGATTCAGAACACGCTTCTCTGTAATAGAAAAGATAAGATACTACTGTAATAGAAACAAGTAAATATTAAATACATACTCGTGTTGCAAACTGCATATGCCTGCAAGGGAATTCAAAGGTAGTCAACCAGTCCCCACTAGGCCAGGGTACTTGACTACGACCCAATCGCCCTATCATAGTTATGAGCACGTATATGAGCTGTGGTGGTGGGATCGACCCAGAGCCTCCAATTAAAACCCATTACCAACACCACAGCGCCATGAATTATCACCAATGATGCTGACGATATTTAAGATGTCAATTTTATTTTAATATATAACTAATAGAATTAATTTTGATTCATATTTTATCACTTTAAACTTATAAACTGATATCAAGTATTCACAAAATGAATGTGAAAAAAGTTGTTCTACGCAAAAAAATGCATATTCCAGAACTAAAGCGTAATCGAAAAAGGTTCGTTTTTATTTGAAACATTGTAGCGAGCCGTAAATCGGTTATAAAATCTTTATTGCGTACTTACGGCTATCACTTTTAATATTCACGCATTTGTATTGAAGATATCGTCGCAATTTGCATATGTGAATGTTCTTTTTATGGCCGATAAGGTTTACTATAAAAATGATTCGATCTTAAGGTATCCGAAATGAAATTACTGTCGCGATGTCACATATTTATTTCCTTCACTATATTAATATTTTTTCAGTGCATGAGTACTCTGTAATTGCTAAAGTACTTAACTTTCGGTAGTCGGCTATGGTCAGATTTAGGATGGATGACCTAAAATTGTGAAACATCTTTAACTTGGCCGTGCTTCGAATAGCACGTTATGCAGACTGCCAATATATATAATATGCGAAGGAAGGTACAGAAAGTGCACTTATCACTGCACAGACGCTTGCCCACTATAATAACTCTTGAATGCGTGTATTGAGATTAGTCGCCGCTACCGTAAATAGCAGAACACTTAATTTTTTCAAAGACAGTAATATATTATTGATATATATCAATAATATTCTATATAGCTCTAAATATTCTATCTACCCAGATAGTATGACCAATCGGGCTCGAAAAAGCTCGATCAATTGGGATTTTTTAATGAACTACTTTTTTCGTTACCGATATCTATTCAAGAGATTGGCAATCTCGTATATAATATTTTTTAACATTTAGATGTTTTGTAAGTAGTTTATTATGGGTATAAGACACTTTAGAAGTTAGGATTAGTCTTTATTTTTAAATAATTAAATCCATAAGATAAACAATAAAACATGATACTGGACCACGAGTCTGTGTAGAACAATTATTACTTTGAATAACCTCACTTTAAGACGTTGGTAGAAGGCGAAAACATCGGTTGTTTCCCAACCTAGCTTCCCAGCCTCGTGGTAGATAGTGGGTCATCATGAAAATTTTAAATAACGACACGCTAACGTGTTTTCAACAACGAAAACTCGAAATGCTTTTTGAGTTGTAAAATACCAATCGTCGATGACGACGACGCGCGACGGTCAAGCGAATGTAACGTAACAAAAGTTGACACTAAAAAGCACTTATTCAAAATGTCGTCAACGAATATTGCAAGTGAATGGTTTGTAATGCAAACGAAATAAAATTTTACTTAAAACAAACTTTACAAAGTAGAGACGGTCTCATATCATTATGTTCTAGTTAGATTGTTGAAGTATAAATTGGTGTTAGACAATTACAGGACTATTTGTGCGACGAATTTCTGGCGATGACGTTTTGGTATTTCAACGGTCCTTTAAAAACGGTTTCTCTTTAGAACGTTTATTCTTACAAATAAAATAGTCTACAATGAACTTACAAGTCAACGATAAAGCTAGCTGGCAACAAATGAAACGAACAGTCATAATTATAACAAAGTGTAAGACATTCTAATGCGAGATAATGTCTTCGCAGAAGGATTTCATTTCGCCGCGGAGCATGCCCACAATCATATTCGGCAGCGATAGTTCTCCACCTTCCAGCGTTGAGTTCGCTGCGCTGCCGTCGCCAAGCCGGCCATACTGACAGTGTGCTCTGTAACGTCGGGAACTTAGCGTCGGCATTGCTTCGTTTCCTGCCGAGGCGCAACTTTTTGCAGGTAGTGATCGAAGTACCCATACCCGGTCAGTAGCTGCACCAGCACCTAAATAAATCAACCCCTGGAACATGGATAGAACAATATCGATAATAATAAAGAATATGTAAATTCAAAATTCATGGCAGCTAAAATTACACACGTGGCATTGTAAACCTACTAACCAAGGTATGAAATGATCATAAAAACACTTTTAAAGCCTGTAAAATTTGTCCTTTCTTATTGTGCATCGTAGCTCTTATATTAGAAGCAAAATTATGTTTAGGGGTACCATAAAGCTGAAGGTTGATCGAATACTGGTTAAAGCATTTTTATATGAACTCGCACAGTTGAAGTTTTACTTTGTAACATATAAACAAAAGACATATTTTCTTACGACTATAAATTGACAAATATGCAGCCACCTGACAGTGAGTGGTTAGTGTCGCCAGTACTACATATAATCCTTTCAACATATAGCATATTTGTAACCCCATAAGATTTACAGTGTATGTTTATCTTGTGGCATACTATGAAGAGTCACGGTACCCAGTAATTTCCCTGCATATATTACCCTCAAACCGAAACACTGCACTGCTATTTTGCGGCAAGAATAGATAAGACAGAGTAACCCACACTTGATCTTACAATAATCTTCCGTTGGACGCTGAATTCAACATGTTAAATGGCGATGATTAAATTTGCAGTACATCTGTAGTGGCGTCGTGGGTAACCTTGAAGTGAATGTTTCAAAGTAATTCAAGTAATAGTTGTTTGGTGGTTGAGACCATAAGGCCACGAGTTCCAGTAGCACACACATATAATTTATATATAACAAATTCTATGACCCGACGAGTAAAAAATAAAAAAAAATGGCATCGATCCTTGAAGAAAATACACATCATGCATGCATGAATCAAAGGATTGTAATATCCACAATCCTTTCCACGTTGTTTTAAACAGAAAACAACTTTACCTGAAAGTCAAACTCTGCTCGGAATTCCAAAATAAGAAGCCAAAGATGTGAGAAGAATATTTTAATACACCAGACTTCAATCCAATTTACTATTAGACTTTTTTCACAACAGAAACGACGTCTCATTAAAAACAAATTGATAGACGAACTGTGAATTTAATGGATATGACAAACAAGGGAAATAAGTCAGCAAGATTGTTTGTAGGTCGTTATTTGTTTACAGTTTATTTTTTATTTATTCCCTTTTACACACACAACCAAAGTCGATAACCTTTTACCACTTTATACCTTCACAAGCTTTTATTTTGTTCTTTGAAGTAAGCATTCCTATAAATACCTTCTTATTTTGTCATCATTAAAAGTTATTAACTCGTTTATTAATTCATGAAAGAAATTTTAGACATAACTAGCGGACCCGACAGACTTCGCCCTGTCAAAAAGATTTGTAAAGTGGCAGTTTTTGTTACTACAAATTTTATTGATAAAAGATTTTCCCGCTTTTCTGTTGAAATGTTTTCCTGAATTTTCTTTGCTATATGCCTCACGGAGCCCGAGACCTTTCCAACGAATGCAAAACCGTGGAAATCGGTTAGTGCGTTCTGGAGTTATAGCGTCAGGAAAGAAAACTCGACTTATTTTGATATAGTAGATAGAAGACGATCACGTATAAAATATACAATCAGGAATAAATAAATATAAAATAAATATTTGTTACACTTACACCAATTAGCCTAGCCCAAACTAAGCTCTGTAAAGCTTGTACTATGGGATCTAGGGTAACGGATAGACATACATATATTATACATATATAAATAATTTTTATTGAAATATATATCAACAACCACGACTAAGGTACAAATGCTCGTATTCATCACACAAACATCTGCCCCCACCGGGATTCGAACCCGGGACCTCAGAGATGGCGACACATAAAGCAATGCAAGCAATAAAGAATGAAAAGCTTCGTTGAGATTCAATTGGTTCTCTTTAGATTATGATAGAAATTATTATTCTTCATCCCAACTTTGACATTTTTCATAATCATGTCAGCTACCGAACTATCTCAGTCTGCGATAAAATTATTTTCATCATCACAGGTAATATACGTATCGTATAAGATAGAGTGATGAAACTTTGTTCCCGGAAGTCGCTTGGCGTTCCCGAGGGCTCCCTACATGCCTGAGGAAAGCCATCCCCGAGGTAGTTGTGTTTTTTGTGTTTTGAGAGCCCCACATAACCGCCGGCTCGCCACAGCCGGGGTATGCAATTTAATGCATTTTCCTCAGGGTGAAAAAAAAGGAAATAAAAAAAAGGGTATTGAAACTTTAGTTATACCAATTGCGTCAACATCACATACAGCTTTGAGTTTCTTCACGGGTTCCATTGTATCCAATCTCTGTCCATTTGGTGAAAGTCACGCGCGAGTAGCTAGCATTTTATAACTTGATACTCAAAATGAGGTCAATACAAGAACGAAACAAAACACGAATTTATATAAAAATATAGTATCTCTTTTGATGAATGACATCTCATCAGAGTCTTATGTTTTTAGTTGCCTAACTAAACATTTATAGCTGTGTCGAGACAGTTAATTAGGACGATCAATTCCTGCCTCCCTGAAACTGGCTCCCGCTGGAGCAACCAAAACAAGCTTCCCCCTTTGTCATTCGTCTTTTACGAAAACACTGAAGTATTATTATGGGAACTTAAGCTTACAGCTAATCTTTTTATTGTTTTCGCGAGACAAAAATGAACCGAGGTGTCATTATCTATGAAGAGTATATAGTGAGCTTTGATTTCAACGTCATTACGGTGTCCATACAAGCAGCCGAGCTGGCTGGCCTTAATAAGCCAGTGATGGATAAAACTGAAATATCAATTCAAAATTGATCGTGGTAGATTCTAGCTACACAATCATGATGGCCTTCATGTAGCTATTAGTAAGATCAGCAACACGTCAAGTGTACGTAAATTTACACTATGAAAATCGACATAATAGCTTGATATTGATAAAGATTGACGTGTAAAGTCCGATGTGTCTTTGAGTCTACAATCATAGTCAAATAGCGACACCTGTAGTCTATATGACAAATAAGTTTTGTTATATGTACAGTCCAACATTATACTTAACCGTGATCGGTAGTGCACCATCAAATTTCTTAAACAGTAAATCAATAAATTTTTGCGAGAAAGGCTCGTACACCGAGGGCGGAGAAGAAACTTGTAAGTACCTTCAACGTCACGTGAAATTTTAATATTTCACTACGAAATTACGAGCGACATAAGAAATATATGAAAGTCAACATGTAGTCTGACGCATTGCTGTGTATACATATTTAAAATTATGAAACAATAAATTAATCATATTTGGATTTTTCTATTTACAATGGCATGTATCGTATAGGTTTTAATTTCGTCGCGAAGTTTCAGTATACACCCATAGTTGATTCTTTAGATTACGGTAATTTAGACTTTTTTACAGCTTCAAGATATTGCAGACATTAGTATTTGTTATTAATTTCAACTTCATACTTCAAATGCATGCCGAAGTAAATAGATAGCCAGACGGACAACAAAGTGTTCTATAAGATTTCCGTTTTTTTCCTTTTCAAATACGGAACCGTAATACTGAAATAGATAACAAATAGACAATACCTGGCCTCTATTATATTCTCGTATGTCTCAAAATATGTTGATTTGTCTCACTAACACACAATTTAAAGCACACATTTTATTAATGCAGCAATTTCAGGTAGTCCTAAGCGTAAACATGCTGAATTATAAATATCAATACTGTATTCTATACAATGAAAGGAATTTTAGAAACAGTGTTTATCAAACATGTACGAAATGTGACTTGGTGTAATATGCAAGTGCAAGCGCCATCTATCAACTGGCTTGGAATACTTATTAATCTGTAATTTGGAAAGTAACTTAGTGTTAAGCGCTGTGCTTTCATGTTTAAGTTTCCCTTGGAATATTATCTGTGACACAAACGATATAAAAAAAAAGAATTACTATTTTACACAATTACCAATAAAGTACTTGTGATAAGCGTTATATAAACGAAGTTCTAAGATGGCCATGAAATCTTTTATCAAATTTTTTATTGTAGGTAAATCGTCCAATTCAACTGACCGTCACAATAATTAATTGTTAATAATAATCATTTCACCTGCCAGTTTAGTTAAAACTAACTTTAAAATTTAATCAAATAACCTAAACAGGTTATTTGATTTAATTAAAAAAATAATAATTTGGATTAGTTCCACATTAGATGCATAGAACTGAGTCCATGGACAGAGCTAATAAAGTATCTAAAAATAAAATCTGATTTTTAATCTTTTATTGAAATACGAACATTTTAATTAACCAAAGCTCACCGATAAAACGTTACTAAGCTCAATATCCAAGTAATAAAAAGATGATAAAAAAACCTAATTAAAAAACTTTGCATAAGCAGGCGATGGTAAGCGTTTGAGATTGAAATCAAACAAAATCCGCTGAAGCGGTTAAAACAAAGTGAATAACTTATCGAGTGGATTATACCGAATGATTTTTTTTTAATAACAATATTAGTAATGCCCTTTTATTTTGATCTAGATGCCAGTACATATCTATGTTGTGTTGAATTAGTGCCATACCCATGTCATCGGTACGTGATATAACCAAACGTGTATATCATGCTATCATAAAAATATATTTTGAGGCTTATTATAGACTTATTTTTGGAACTACGAGTCAGAACAAACTGAACCTGATACATGGACTTTCTAATACTGTAATAATGGTTTTAATATAGAGATATTAATATATTTTCGACTTCCTGAAATGAACGGATTCATTTTTTAACAGTTCAGCTTTACAATGTTACAAGCTTATTTAATACACAGTATCCGCCGCGGCTTCATACACGACATTTCTCTATTTACAAAATCCGGCATTTTCCAGGGTTTTTGACAGATTGTCGATTCTGCGGGGATCAAGCTGGGATAGTTTAAGCCATCATCTTTCATCAAAATCAGTTCGTTAGTTTTTGAGCATATTCAAACAAAAACATTAAGTTATTTTTTTACCAATGCGAATGTGGTATTTCATCAAAAAGCTACAATTATAAGTTTTCAACTTGTTCTTTAAAATCGACATACTTTCCATACAAACATTCATACCAAATTTCAAACCCTTCATGGTTTTTTTTGTATTAAATAGGTAACGTAAGTCGTTTTTCAGGCTCAAAAGTAACAGTATACTAAATTTCATGTAAATAAGTTCTGCAGTTTTAGCGCCAAAATGCAACAAATAGAGTTAGCTTGGTACTATAATAAAACAAAACAAAAAAAAGAAAAGCTTAAAAAAAGACAAAAACCTTGTGCGTACGTACGAACAATGAAAAAAAATAAAAAATAAATATTGACTCTATACCTGTTCGGAAATTGGGAGAGGCTTCTCGAGAAGAACAGTCAAGAAACTCTGAAGGTCTATTTTTTATCTCCTCTTTTCAATTTTAATAATTATAATAATACAATATAATGATACAAAATTAAGATACAATCATACCTAATACGATTACAGTTGTATGTATGTTTACATACACATATAAAAATAATACAATATTATACATAATGTTGTTACCAAACATGGCTCTATGAATAGTGTCCCTATTCCCAAATAGTGTGATCATTTAGATAGTCACTTACTTTATAATAAGCCTTTACTCATGAGTGTCTTTTTGATATGGATTTTAAATTTGTATAAAGGCAAATCAATGACACTTTGGTATTGGTATTGGTATATTTGCGTATTGCCTGCTAAGATATTAAACCAGTGTTTGTTTCTCTAAAACCTTTCGAAAATTACTTGAACATTTACACCTAAATCTTCTTTAAGACAATTAGCTTTACGACAAAGCCGATATAAGACACTTTAAAACATCATTTATTCAAATATGAGTAGACAGGTTATTCAAATTCGGATTGGGACGGAAACCAATCGAAGTGAAGTACAGTGCAGACGATACTGAAAAGTGCGTTACAAATATATGTTTTTCTAAAATATCGCTCGATCGATAAGAGATTACACACAAGGTTGAGCTGAATACTGCAACTTCAGCATCGGTCATTGGTCATATATATTAGTATTATACATTGTATCTCAGTATAAGCGGACCCATTCAATTCTATGGTGAGAAATATGAATTTATATCTCTAGATATAATTAATATTATGCAACCCCATAATGAAAAGTGTGACAGAAATCGGGCCACTCGATCTTTAACGAACTTTATCAATTAAATAAGCTTTTCCTTCATGTCTTAGACCGCGTCATATCCAATATGTATTTTTTTATAAAAAAAACTTCAGTTTTTTTTTAAATTATTGAATTACTAGCTTCCGCCCGCGGCTTCGCCCGCGTGAAATTAGTTTTTATCAATCCTGGTCCCTTATGTCTAAACCCCTATTTCAGCCCCACACTGGTAAAAATTTCAAAATGCTAGAACAAACGATTTTTTGTTTCTTATGACGTGATATTTGACGAACTTGCATACTAACTTTCAGCCCTTATTTCACCCCCTAGCTAGTCGAAATTTAATAAATGCTAGGACTAATGTTTAATGATTTCTTATCAAGTGCTTAAATATAAGGTTTCATGGTTTTATTTTTTTTAATTAAGAAATCCCATACAAATTTTCAACCTCTATTTCAACCCCTTCATCCCTTTTTTGCGAAATAAAAAGTAGCCTATGTTCTGTCTCAGGGTCTAAAGATTGTTTGTACCAAATTTCATCAAAATCAGTTGCGAGGTTTAAGCGGGAAAGCGTAACAGACAGACAGACAGAGTTATTATCGCATTTATACTTTTAGTTAGGATGACGTGATTACATATTCCCTAATATATAAAAAAAATTTTTTTTACTTGTTTATACGTGTATAGCTTATACATAGCTATCGACTAATGACTAATGACACAAAAAAAATAAAGTTTAACAAAAGTGAGAAATACTATGCACCATCGATGTCAATATAGTTACATCATGCTTTAGCTTTACTGTGTACATACAGTGATGTTAGAACAAGTCGTTCTCTTAACACTTTTTGCTCTAACTTACACTGTCAATTAGCAAACAATACCACTTAAGTATAAAAGTTTTTTTTTATTTTATATCATAAGTAATGTCAATATAAATTATATATAGAATGCAATTACTCATAAATAGTTATTAGGACCTGTAAATAAATTTCTAAAGATTCAATAGTTTAACTTTTAATAATATTTAATGATTGAATTTGCTTGATGTTGTTTGATAAGCGACGATAGACGTGAAGTTCAAATAAGAAATCGTATGAGAATGACACCAATATATCGATTTCTATTTTGTATTCAGGACAGACCCAGACTGGTTAAAATTTGTTCATTGGCATTGTGTTACTCATTGTATCATTTGTCTATGATCATAGTTCCAATAATGCAAGAAACCTTTATTAGAAAATTTATAGAAAATATTAACTGAAATTTATAGAACTTACTAAGGACTCGTTATATATTGTAATTAAAACTTCTGGTAAATAGCTAGGACAATTCAAGCACATCTAATTCTGGTAATCGTTGAAGACGACCGAAGGTAGACGACCTAATTGTTGAGTGCCGTCTGAGTGCTTAGGCTGATCTTTCATTAGATAGGAGGAAGATGAAGTGTCTGAATTTCTCATAAAGCGATCTTGTGATTAAATCTCATGTTTAAAATAGATAATTATCGTTTCGTATGAAAGCAAAATTTATTTACTTTCCATACTAATATTTTCCTTATTTATCAAACCACTGTTAGAGGTTTAGAATTTTGCCGATAGTTTTGTGGTCAAATTAAATATCATTTAGTTTGAGAAGTTTTGATTGGTGAAGTATATTTAGATTTTATTTAGAATATTTATTATTAATTATATTAATATAAATTTATAAGATTGATGTGATATGTGTAAAATATGATATGGAAAGAATTCCATAATTTAATTTATCTCCAACAAGAACCACTAAGTAACTAACTAACTTAAGAAACAAAACAGTAAGTGCTACTCGTGCAAAGAAGAAACTGATCGGCCACATTAGAAATATTCAATTGTTATATTGAGCGTTATATTGAGCGTCGGTATATTGAGGAAGCGATTTCGAGTTCAGACATGTTTTCTTTTTTGACATATTATGTCTATGTGCAAGTGCATTATACGATGCAAAATTAACTGAAATTATACATATTATAAATAAATTTCAATATTCATTTATAATATGTATTATAATTAGAGGAGAAAAAAAAATACCGCAGAGTTTTTGCATGTTCTTGTCGAGAAATCTCTCCCACTTTCCGAATAGCTCAGCACGGGTAAAGCAATTTTTTTCATTTGTTCATATGCACGTAAACGATTTATTCTCTAATACGTAATTTTGACATTTATAAGTCAAAATCAAAATCAAAATCAAATCAAAATAATATTTATTCAACATAGACCTTTACAGGCACTTATTGACGTCAACAAACAAAACAAAAAAAGCTTAAGTAATAAAAAAAAAAACAAAAACCTTGTCCGTACGTACGAATAAGGAAAATAAAAAGAAAAAAAATATATTGACTCGACACCTGTTCGGAAATTGGGAGAGCCTTCTCGAGAAGAACAGGCAAGAAACTCTGAAGGTCTATTTTTTATCTCCTCTTTTCAATGTTAATAATTATAATAATATAATATAAAAATACAATATAGTATAAGATACAATCATACCTAATACGATTAGTCGTATGTATGTTTACATACACATATAAAATAATACAATATTATAAATTATGTTGTTACCAAACATGGCTCTATGAATAGTGTCCCTATTCCCAAATACTGTGATCATTTAGATAGTCACTTACTTTATAATAACCTTTACTTATGAGTGTATTTTTGATATGGATTTTAAATTTATATAAAGGCAAATCAATGACACTTTGCGGAAGCTTGTTAAACATAGATATACATTTCCCCAAGAACGAACAGCTAGTTTTATGGAGTCTGAACATTGGAACGGCAAGTTTATTTTTGTTTCTAGTATTCACATTATGTAGATCACTGTGGTGATCAAGTGGTTTTAAAGACCTAGGTTGAATAATTATTCTAAGTATGATTTAATCTGAATTTCCACATTAAGTATTTTAATTTTCTACCTAATACCTACAATGCAACTTAAGAACTGCAAAATCAATATAACAATTTGAACATTTCGCAGTAACTTAATAGAGTAAGAATCCACTCAATGCGCGATCGTTGAGGAAGCCTTCGATTTAAGAGGGTCGCTTTATTGCGTCGGCCCCATACGGCGCAGACATTCAGCTTATAAAGTTCAAGTGAAACATCTTAACCTCCTCTTTAAAGTAGAATAATAATTAAAAATCGAATACACTTACTTTTAAATTATTTAACTAAGAAATTGAATGAGTGTACCAGGTACATCACAAATAATTTATCCACTGGTTGCTTATCACGTATCACAACTTTAAATAACGGTTTTTTAAGTGGATACCAACTTTCTACCTATTTTTGCTTCAATCTATCAGCGCTCGCATTATTGGATACTCAAATTTCACATTTAATGTAACAAGCTGGCAACGTAAATGCAGTATTGCTGTAATTCTTTCGGGAACCACATAGATATACTGTAATCACAACCAGGTGAATAATAAAACTTATATTTGATATTATGACAATACTAGCTGACTTATATCTAATACATAATTACTATTCTAAAAGTGAAGAAATGAATTGTAACCTAACACATAGAAAGCCAATAGATATGATATTTATCCGTTCGACTACATCTTAAGCATTTGTTTGCGCGCATAATTAAAAACATACGAACCTCAAAAAAAAATTGGTTTATACGAAGGATTGGATCCCGAGAAGAACATTTGGAAATTTTTACCGCGAGAAAATATATCTATCTATATATGAGAAAATCTGATATAACGTAGGCGAAGTCGTAGATTGAAAACTTCATCTACAAACAAGCGGTTTCACGTCATATAGTTCAATAAAGATTTCAAGAAACCATCATAATCTCTTGTATAGATAGTCTAGTCTAAAGGCTTATAAATTGCAACTTCGCTTGAATCGCTTAGAACGACCGCAAATATTAGGTTATTAATTAATTCTCATATAAAACTAAATCGCATAGATACCGTCCTATTTAACTAATCAGAGTCTAATTAATCAATTTAACCTGAATAGAGATAATAGAAGATGAAGTAAGGCTCCAGTTATTTTGATACTTATCTCAAGTATGAATTACACAGAACGCTTAAAACGCTAGAATACGTAATTTCTACATTTAGACCGGAGAACATTAATAAATAAGTATCTACTTACATAAGTGTGAGTACTTTGAAATTTAAAACCACTTGAATATTTATAAGTCGCATCGAAATTTTGCTCATCGCATCTCCTTCGAAACTCCGGTTAATTTATCACACTTTTAATCGTACTACATTTATATTTAAGATTGTCGCAAATATTGATTAAGCACAGTTTGATACTAGATTGTCACAATAAGTGTTAGGAATAACCTTCAAAGCTTATACAGACTTCTAAACACACAACTTTTCCGTATGTACATCAATTACTATTACTTATTTTACACAATAATTTACAATAAGTAATAGTAATGTTTATTCTCAATTACATATTAGGGTATAATATTCAATAATAATTTTGAATAGTCTCATTATTAATTATAAATGAATATGTTTTCGATATTTGCCCGTACCCATTAGTACATTTAACCTAAGGTTCAAGTCGAGTGCGAGAAGAAATTACTTGGTAATCACAAAAAATTCTTCACTGTCACTAAGCATTGATAAATAATTCATTTAGCTTTAAACCATATTCAATTTTAAACTCCACAAAAAATTCGTAGTGCCTTATTTATCAACCACACAAATACTAACAAAAACAAATCTGGGAGATAGTGCATAGACAAAATGAAGTGAGGAAAGGAGAAAAACACTGTCTTCTGTGCTAAGTTGTCAACGTCTTCTTTGCGGAAAAAGTATAGCACTAAAACTACGTAGACCATAACGTAACGCAAGGTAACGTAAACAAGGGTTTGTTTTATATAATGTAAATAAACTATTGTACATATTTTGTAATGTATATAATGTAAGCTCGTATATTTTATTATTTAGTTACTAAAGTTGTGTTAATAATAGATGTTAATTTATCAAAATTATAAATGAAGTAAAATACGGGCATGTATTGGATATAGTAGCTTAGCTCAACCAGTAGATGCAAAATAAAACATCATATTGTAATAACCCGCTAAAGCCCTTTTATACTTCAGAAGATGAATAGATGCGCGATTTATTATATTTGTAACATGTAAAGTGACGACGCCATATTGTATCTCGAACAAAATTAAATCAGTCTATCTGTCAAGCCAGCAACTCGAGACGCTTCAGCTAAGTTGAAGACGTCCTCTTTAAATAGGTACAAGCCCGCCCTCATATTTCCACCTAACCAAATATCTCCCTCAATTTGATATATACTTGGCTCGATCGGCTACATATTGAATGTTAGACACGAATAAACGTAATGGGCTGAAATAGACTACACTTCTCTTGGGACGGGGAGCACAGAACTAGTAAACGATGTACATATCTTAAACGCACAAAAACTGCTCACAAAGTTTGAGAATTCTATAGATCAATGATATGGTCGTCTGAATATACCGGGTGTCTCATTCAAATCGGTCAGTATGGGAAAGTCTGAAACTATAAGACATATGAAGATCTGTTCTGAGGAACCATGTCATCGATTTTAATAACAAGAAAAACTGCATTCATACATTTTAAAAATCATCTGTACTCCGTTCGGGAATCGAACCCGATCGTTTTGAAAAAAAACCTACACTATTTCTATTTAGATATCGATTATGTAGGTCTTAAGCAGTAAATGTCTCTATGAAACATGATGTCTAAAATGAATAAAATGCATTGTTGCCAAGAGACATTGCTATTTTTGCCCTACCAAATGGCCCGCAAGGTCGCCCGATTTAATGGCCGCCGCATGGTCGCCTCTGGACTATTTCTTGTGGAGATACGTTAAGGATGAAGTGTAGAAAACAAGTTATGATACCGTTGAAGACCTAAAAGTTGCCATAGAGACAATTTTAACGCAAATTCACCACATGAAGATACAAAATGCAATCATAAGATCGTTACCTAAACGTGTTGAATATTGTATTGAAAAAGGCGGCGGTCACTTCGAGCACCTACTAAAATAAAATAAAGTATGTGAAAACAATGCATTTTATTCATTTTAGACATCATGTTTCATAGAGACATTTACTGCTTAAGACCTACACAATCGATATCTGAATAGAAATAGTGTAGGTTTTTTTTTTTCAAAACGATCGGGTTCGATTCCCGAACGGAGTACAGATGATTTTTAAAATGTATGAATGCAGTTTTTCTTGTTATTAAAATCGATGACATGGTTCCTCAGAACAGATCTTCGTATGTCTTATAGTTTCAGACTTTCCCATACTGACCGATTTGAATGAGACACCCTGTATAATTTTCTCATGATTGTTGAGTGATCTTACCGGAGTTACTATTTACCAGAGGGCGACTATGTCAGGGTCTACTTGGGTAACTCCGTCTTACCCATTTATGATGTGAAGAGTAAGGTATGCAATGCTTCAGTTGAGCAGTCTGCTTATTTATCAATGTAGATTACAAAAGCTCCGTTTGTCTGTGTCTCAAAATTAAGTTTTTAGGAAACATTATTTTTAGTTACACTCAGATACAAACGCGAACGCACACACACGTGTGTGTCTATATGGCTACAAATGTATTTTTGAGTAATGCCTTAAAATATCATATGTCCACAGATTTAGATGTGCAGCTTTTTTATATATAAATATATAAACTATTCTAACACTTAATTTTTGGTTTATATTTTTTTGCCGAACCCAATTTATTAAGTTATTTGCCAATCATTGTAATTTATTCATGACACTATATCTAACTACAAATATTATGATAAAAGATGCTAAAGCTCCATTAAATAAAACAATATATTAAATGGTCCCACTAATTTTGTGTAAAATTAATTGTCTCAATTATGTCATTTCATCGAAATTGTGTCAGTTTTAATAAAATATTTTTAATATTACTTTATTTTTTAAAATAACAATAAAGTTTATTTTTGTATATTATTCAATGTAATACACTACTAACCAGTAAATTTTAAAGTAAATTAAAAGTAGTATCATTGATAATAAACCTATAAATAAATTAGTTTACTTAATATTTGTAAATCTTAATTACTCAGATCTTCAAGTTATAGAAATTGTCTTCATAGCTATTAAAGAGACACCAAACAAAGATCATAATCTGACTCCAAAAATCCACCATGTGGTTCGGATTTGTGACCAAAAAGAAACAAAAGCCAAGCGCTTTGAAAATGAACACGTGTGAGCATCGTTGACTGCAACGTGAGAAATGTCTCCGATACACCCGAAATTAGGTGTATTCAGCGATTAAGGGGCTGACACGGTCTCACGGCACTTGATGATTCACAGCAGTTCTCACTTTCCTTTTATACTAAAAA
The DNA here is from genome assembly GCA_036419045.1 of Scirpophaga incertulas. Lineage (NCBI taxonomy): Eukaryota > Metazoa > Arthropoda > Insecta > Lepidoptera > Crambidae > Scirpophaga > Scirpophaga incertulas. Next base: position 8,783,268 of record CM071644.1, read on the forward strand.
CTATTTTATGTTAGTGTAATGAATACTATTATTAATTAGCAATAAAGTTAAATATTGAAAAAAAAACACATACGTGGTGATAAATGAAGTTGACTAGCTCTGTACTAGTCTATAGATAAATTAAAAGCGAAAAGCATATGAATATATCCAATAATTATTATCGACTTTCTCTGGCTTATCTCATTAACTTCGTTACAATTAGATGGCTTCAATTTTTTATTGGCCTTATACATAAATGGATTAATAATCCATAAGGAATATTTGGCACTTGCAAATTACTTTATGGGTAAATATTATATTAATTTAAAATATTTGTATTTATCTCAATATTTAGATGATTCTTGGATTGGAGTTGCGCTGCATACTGTAATAAATTTAATGCTACACAAGAAACTCATAAAAACTAATAATTCTCTCTTCGTGAGATATAAAATACATAACAATATTGATTAATTAATAACAAAAACTTTTATCTCAGTTATCACGCTATATAAACATAACACATTCAAAAATTGATTTTAAGTCATTTTTAGCATAAAATATTACTTCTATCAATGGATCCGGATCACAGCAACGGTACTTTTCGACGGAAACAGTGATTTCACCGGCACTTTAAAAAGCCTGCACTCAAATCAAATGTGTTTATTTGCGTATGCAGGTACAAGTTATTTATTACTAATTTTAGTTAGATAAAATATAGGCCTCCTTGTGGCATGCATTCCTTTCGTTCTCAAAATTGTGTGATATTTATTATTATATATATTTATTTTAATTAACATTAATTTTAAACGTCATATAATCTCGTTTATTTATCTATATACATAAAACAAAGACATGTTACTTACATCACGTAAAACTCAAGAACGGTTGAACATATTTATAAGAGCACCTGTTTGTAGAATTCATTTGTCAGTCAAAAACTGCGGAATAAATATGTTGGTGTATTAGTGCTACATAGTCGCATAAAAGGTATTTTGGTGTTTCACACTCTCATGCAGAATCTGAAACATCTGAATCCCTAAAATTAACCTGAGTTCTAGGCCCATGCGGGGCACATGGCGGGGTGCGCTTTCGCGATTCTACCGCCATGAAACATCTGAATCCCTAAGGTCTTTTTCTTCCTGCATTATAACTTATACATGTGAGGACTCTTCCTTCGATCGATGGAGTTTGACCGACCTTCGTTCAGATTCCCCTGTTCATTCCCGCCTGTTATGACGGTAAGTGAAGTTTAGACTGTTGTCAATATATAAAAGTGAGCTGTTAACTGCGGAAGATTATTTTTTTTTTTTTGTTCCGTACGGTGGCAGACGAGCAAATGGCCCACCTGATGGTAAGTGGTAACCATCGCTCATGGACATCTGCAGTGCCAGGGGCACAGCTGAGCCGCTGCCTACCTGGAGAGTAATACTCTTTTTAAGCCTCGTTTGAAGTTAGACATATCGTAGCGCTCAGGAAACACCGCAGCTGGGAGCTCATTCCAGAGTTTGCATGTACGCGGAAGAAATGAACGCTGAAACCGAACTGTACTAGACAAGATCGGTTCCAGGTGATATGGATGAACTCTACTGCGGTGGCGGGTGGTGCGATGGTAAAAAGGTGACAAAGGCACCATTGCAAATAGTTCCTCAGAGCACTCTCCGTTAAAGAGCCTATAAAGAACACACAGAGAGCCAAAGTCTCTCCGCTGCTCCAAGGTCTCTGTTGAGGCCGTACTATTGGGATCACCGATGATACGGAAAGCACGCCTTTGCAGGGAGTCAAGAGGGTCGAGTTGATATTTGGGGGCTCCAGCCCAGAGGTGAGAGCAGTACTCCATATGCGGCCGTATTTGAGCTTTATAAAGCATCAGACGCTGACTGGGCGTGAAGTACCGCTTCGCTCTGTTGAGAACACCCAATTTTTTACTTGCCATTTTGACTTTGTCCTCCAAATGACTCCCGAACTGCACTGTGGCTGAAATTTCCACACCTAGAATCCCAATTAGATTAGCATGTTGCTAACGTATCTCTCTTCGGCATCAGGTTTTAACTCTTTCTTATGTTTCGAGGCATAGAGTATACTTGACTATTTTAAAGAAATCGATTAAATATACGTACACAGTTTGAAAGTTAAGCTGGCGTCCTGCGAACCCTGGAAGCACTGGCAAGGTGCCCGCTGAAGCTGTCGGAACGAAGATAGATCGCCGGTCTCTTCCGGCGTCAGAAATCGCGCCATTTACAATATTTACGACTATTTGGATAACGTGCGGTGACACACAGAAGTGCTGGTTGAGCTCGTTCAAAATTGTTTACGATGCTATTATATTTAAAAGAATATATCATATATTAGGAAACGGTCAGATTTGTATTAAGGATTTTATTTTGATTCTTATGAGAGAGGAAACATTGTGTTGAGATTCTCTCATCAGGCGATAAACACTTTTACAGTCCTAGTTCTCGGAAGCGGGCTATTATAATGTATTTAGAAGAAAAAGAATATATACTATACTTATTTTCACGCGGAATAGAACAAATTTAGAGCATTATGTTTCGACTGGTTGTCATAGAGTTTTCACTGTATAAAGACATTATAAGTTTATTATACAGTCTTAACACACGAGTCGGTGGCCCTGTGATCTCAGCACTGGTCCACATATCAGATGATTTGCGGGGCTTAGCATTGATCCTGCCATGTACCAATATACTTGTCTGTAACTGGCGCTGCTACGGTGATGGAAAACATTGCCTAGCAACTTGCATACACCTGTAGTCAATCCATCCGCACTAAGCTAGCGTAGTTTAAGGCCTAAGTGGATTTCTCGTGTACATCACCGCGAGGGTGTTCCCTTAACAGAAAAGAATCATCAGCCCAAACAAGCCAGATATGATCTCATTTCAAGTCAACATGCAATATTTAAAACATAACCCACTCCATATCCTGACAATGGCAACAATTACTTCACCTCAACAATCGTGTCTTTCATCTCGCACAACTGCGTAAATGCGATAAGTAGAACAATATACGAGGATCATTTGTTATAACTGCTTAATCATCGCCCTTTGTCGGCCCTAGGCTCATACCTGTCAACAGATTCAACATAATGAAAAGCTCTCAGTGACGGCTGAAAACCCTGAAAACAGAAAATTCATTCATACCCGCCTTCTATAAATAGACGGCCGTATTTTAACATAGGCCTTAAGTAAACTCTGCCTGACCTCGTCCGAATATCTGAATTTTTGTAGACCCCAATATCATTGAAGGTATTTGCTTATTCTTGTGTAAGTATTAAATATCATTTATTATGAAATATTACTTATCACATTAAATTAACCATATGATCTGAACTATGAATAATTGACACTTTTTTTCCTGTTGCGTTCAGCAAATGTTGATTGGCCAGTTGATAATTGAATATTTCCCAACCACTAAGTATATAAATGTGTTTTTATATAATTGTAGAATTCAAGTATTTTGATCTCTTAATGTTAAACTTAAATATTTTTGTAAATTTATTTCTATATCTTTATTTTAGAGCAATTACATTTAACGTAATTCAAATAATCCTAATACATTATGAGCTTTATTACATTAAATGTAACATTTTCAATATATGAAGTATGTATATAAACGTATCAATAATGAAGTATTGATATTAGTTATACGCTCATACAAATTACGTGACATTACTATATTGCGACCATACAATGCAGTGTTTTTTGTTATCTTTCAAAATAACAATCGCAAGCACACCATTTTTTCTGGAATATTTCTAGGCTAATAGTTTATTCTCAATATACATAAAATAAAACACTCACGTCAAACACTCAATTGCCGATGGACAATTATTTGTTATGCATAAGGCGCAAAACCAACCATTGTCAGCCATTTCGTCTGTAATTAGAACAGACTAGGAAATTATATTTGTTGCAAATACTCTGAATCACTGAATCAACCAGACGCGACTAACTGCGTATTGTTCTCTTGTTTTATTTTACTTCCTACACTAATTGTATATTCTCTTCTAAAATATTAAATTTACTTTTAATTAAATATCAATTAGCTTGCAATTAGAGAATAATATCTTTTACATATTAACTTTATGTTGTATTTTTTTCCGAACCTAGTTTCCATGAATTTCAGTTGTAGATGTTATTTATTATATATAATCTACAATTAAAACTCCTTTATCGAAGTAGATAAGTCCATTAATCTATAATTACTTTTGGTACATAATTTTAAGGTTTTATTGACGTAGCTTGTCCTAATTCGTAATGGGTCAGTATCGTGTCATCTACTGAAAAAAACATCCTATGCCAACAGCATAACCTTTTCTTTGTGCTCTGGTTTTTATTAGCACAGAGCCACATATCTCTATACAGACGGACTAGAAGATCTCGTTTCCGATAGGTACCTATACTAAGTACCAAAGTCATGTCAATCTAATATGGAAAATTAGTACAATTTTAACTCATATACGCAACTATATTGACCGAAGGACATAATTAAGCACTATTGACTAGGCTGCAAGTGATGATGACTTCACAGTCTGCAAAAAAGTGGATAACACAAAATATTCTCGATAAATTGAAGTGCTAAGTCTCTTCGTTGAATCTGCCTCTAATATTTTTTCAGATAACAAAGGGATGTCCGTTTGATTATTATCAGTTGTACTATCTGCAATACAAATGTATTTTGCAGTTCGAATAAGGAAACAATTTTTTTTTACCAGCACAGCTTTCGTTAATTTTAACTATAGTACAAATTATTGAAATTGGAATAGTTATAGTAATATGCTGTGGAGATTTAAGTGGAGTATTTTAATTTTCATCTGCCCGACACGGCAAACACGTGAACACTGACGTCTGTAAAGTTAGATAACTTTATGGCATCACGAAACTTTACAGACGCGCTGCTTTAACTAAGTATAATATCCAGCTACGATCAAGAGTTTGCTATTTGTAGGGTACTTGAAAGATGAAGTGAAAACTGTCAACATCATTATTTGCTAACATATCGTGCGCAAGAGCCCGACGCTGTAAGCGATCACTGTCTCATGCTACTTGGTGGAGACGGATATGAACTGTGAAGATGAAATATTTAAGACTAGCGTTTGCAGTCTAGTTTCTCCAGTGCACAAATTATGATGACGTAAGTGTTAGCTTGAAACACCATCGCTATCTTGACCATGCTGATAGGTTTAAAACAAACGAATAAATTTGGAATGACATAACGTAACATAACATACATGACATTGTACACATAAAATACACAAAAAAAAAGAAAGAATTAAAAAAAAAGAAATGTACAATATTGAATTTTTTTAACAAGTCATAGACATGGTTTTAGCCTAATTCATATCAACACAACCCTACTCCTGCTTGGACTGTCTTGAATGTTGAATGTTTTTTTGTATTAAATAACAGTTTGTCGTTATACAGTCATGTAGCATGGACTGCATTTAACATTTTAATTTTGGAATAAGATGTTTTATACTTTATTTTTATTACTTTGATAATACATTTTGACTTTTGAAAACGATAACATAAATATAAATATCGATCGTAGGTAAGGAAAGCATTCTATATCTCTTGAAATAAGACAGTCTATGTTATCTATTTAAACATTCTAACTCATCCTTTTTGCATAATAAACAATTACATTTTAATACGCGATATATGTTTCCTTCAGTCCAATATATATGAGTCAATATTTATTCCAAAAAGATTGAATTCACTATCGGTTTTTAAGTTGTGATACTGTAAGTCATATAGTGTATCTACGTTGTGTTCCATAAAGCGCCTGGTGATCTTCAAAATTTTTATTCATAACTAGCTGACCCGCGCCCACTTCGTTGGGCATAATATTAATAATCCCCGAAGCGAGCACGAAAGCGAACGGAATTAAACCCGAAGCCATCGCGCGCCGTCCGCTGATGATGATGAATGATGATGATGACACTCAGCAATAATGTGGCTTTCTATTGGTGAAAGAATTTTTAAAAATCGATGATGATGATGATGATGATGATGATGATGATGATGACACTCCGCAATAATGTGGCTTTCTATTGGTGAAAGAGTTTTTAAAATCGGTTCAGTAGATCCCGAGATTACCCCTTACAAATATACAAACACACAAACTTTACTTCTTTATAATATTAGTATACTCGTAGATTCATTAAAATGACGATAACTTTTTTTTTAATGAACCGCTTTTGATGAAACAAAGTCTATACACTGCCCGGGAGTGTGCATTCTTCATTAGTGAAAACCGCATAAAAATCCATTCAGTAGTTACGAAGATGTGCTCGAACAAACAGACAGACAGACAGACAGACAGACAAAAAATTTTTTGTGTTTCATTGGTTTTCTTTTATCGCCCTGACTCCATTTTTGTCAATTATCTTCAATGTACAGACACACCGGGGCCTACTGTTTTATTATATGTATAGATTGAATAAGGACTAATTTTTTTTTCTGTTATTTTATTTTAACGAGCCGGCAGAACATCTGCAAATAACACTGATAACTATCTATTACCGTTGATTTACAATTGAAATAGCAAACAGCACATTTCCCTGTGGAATCTAGCAAATAAGAGTTTACTTGCTCGATTCCACAGGGAGGAAAGGCTCTTCCTTGAATAGTTCTTCAGAAGGTAATGTCTGCATTTCCTTACTTTTATAATCATAAGGTTCAATTTACACAAATCGTCCTTTATTGACTAAAATTATTTATAAGCATATCTCCAAATCCCTGGACCATATATTTTTTAATGGTGTATATTGACAAACAATCTGACTGCCTGTCTGATGGTAAAAGGTTAGAGACGCCTATATTTATTGCCTATATCTGACAGCGTATATTCACGCCAAAACTTCTGTCTACAACCTAAAAAAGGGCTTTAAGGGCTTAAAATGGGTGATGAAAGTTTATATAGAAGGTGCGTTTATTTTTAAGGCTAGAAGTTTTATACTTATTTTTAAGCCTGTTAATTAGATATCAATAAATACGACATTCAAAGTTTGTAAAAATTATACTGTTTAACTGGTTTATAAATTTGTTAATAACTATGTATAATAATATATTAAGTGTTAATTAAATCTAAAATCTAATCTGTTTAACTGGTTTATAAATTTGTTAATAACTATGTATAATAATATATTAAGTGTTAATTAAATCTAAAAAATCTGTTTAACTAAATGCTAAATTAAAAAGTTTTAATGTGTCTGGAAAGCAATCTTTATAAAAACGTTGGCTAATTTTAATGTATATTTATTATATAGATATGAGTTAGTTAGTTTAATAGTTTATATACCCCCCCGTATATAAACTATTTCACAACTGTTATTACTTTCAGATCTTACAATTTGTAACATATCTGCGTGGGTTGTTGAAAACAAATACATCGAAGATGTGGGTGAGTTTATGATGATGTGTCCATTTTGATTTGATTAGATGTTTTCCTAACAGATGAAAAGAATTTTCATAATATATTCGAAATATTGATGAGGCATTGCAATGCGTGTTCATAATACGTACGAAATATTAAGAAGGAAAGAAAGAATACGTTTATTTTGGACCACACAACGATTAAAAAAGCATTACATAATAATTACATATACCGTTGTATGATACCAAAACATAGCCTGCTGCACTGGTCTTCTGTTTGACACAGTGGTGACATCAGGCACGAGAAACAGCACAGAATATGAATGTGAACTTTAAAACTATGTAAACAATCTCACAGGGAACTTAGAAAACGGACATGTGGTATATATCTGTGGTATATTAAACCATAGGTTATCTGTAGCATTACACTATCTAATATAGTAAACATTTTTTATAATAAGTTACATATTAGTATTGTAGTTAAATTTACATAGTAGTACCATAGGCATGGGCCGATAACTCCTTAACCATTTTTTTTTCTTCTTTTTTATTAGTAAAAACCAAGTCAATACAAGAGCCGACATTTTAATTATATTAGTGAGATTCCAAATTTAAAAAATGCATAAGGCTTACAATTGTTATATTTGGTTTTTTTTCCAGAAGATTATGTTGAAATCTCCAAAAAGTATTAAATGTTTGCTTTTATTTGGATATTTGGACCAAAGAACAAATTGATGTAACGATCTGACTATAGCCCTAATTGAATGGTTGTTTCTCCATAGATTTGACAGCGAAATTATTGGATTCCTTCTCTTAGCATGGTGGAGTCTGAAAAATTTTGCACACAGTGTTTGGAAAAGATAACTTCAAAGTTATTATATATGTCTAAATTCATGTAGTCCAACTAGGCAAGCATGTTTTAAGCTATTTTCGATGTAACCGTATTTTACGAAAGAGTTCATCATATAGAACCTGTCTATCTCCATTAGTTAGCATGTGACCACAGTATCTCCTTCGCCAACTCCAAATTGCCTCCCTGTCTGTTCGTCATCACTTCGTTTGCCTAGCCTTGTATTGGCGTTTCCGATGACAAGGGTTTAATGAGTTATGAAAGCATATATTGACAGAGAAATTTCCTCATACATTGCATCCTACTCGATGTGGATCGAGACTTATAACGAATGCGATTTATTTAATATATCTCCCAATCAATATTCACACTGTGAGATAAAACTGTAATTCACCAATAATACTTTAAAACTTAGTGGCGATTGAGACCAAATTGGATTTTTTTTATCAATTTATATTTTATAAAAAATTTATCAATTTTGTTCTCCTGATGTCTAGTAATAGTATCAGCAAATTCATTGACATTAAATTATTAAATGTATTTTTATTTAAAATATTTAAAATTATTAGAATAACTGCACAATTCCTATTCCATTCCATATTCCATTGCATTATACAGTAATTTTCGAGTGTATGCACGAAAAAGAGCAATACGAAATTTCCTTTTTATTATCACCAAATAGAAAGGTCTTTTAAATTTCTACTGAATACTGATATATAAGGAACTGACGCTTTCTATCTCATTCACGTAAAATTATTAATTTTTATGACCTCAAATTCATACCTTAGTGTAATTTTATACGGCGCAAACATTTTTTGGCCGTGTCGCTTGAAACATTTCAGCAAATATGTCAGCCAATGCCAACGACCGACCTACATCTTCGCGAATTATAAATAAGATACGTAACATTTTTAAACTGCCGTTCTCAGTTATTGCGAACGATACTAAAGTAAATAGGTTGAAGTAAAAATAGACTTGTACTAGGAATCCGTCAACTTACCAGAAGAAGCATTTGCTGGCATTAAGACGCTAGTTACGCAATGACATTTTCACTCAACCCTATGTACTGTCAGAATCAAGATTAAACTTGATCTACGAATTCAACTTTTATTGCATAGGGAATAGAGGCTTTCTCAATGTTAACATGTCTAACTTGCAATTGTGTGTACCAATGTATTACTCCTACGAAAAAACTAGAAGGGTTAGTGAAGTCGAGTAATACGCAGTAACCATTGGCTGACTAAGGCCTTAAGCCTAGTAAGCTCATACTCCATGATTTATATCTTCATATATGAATGGTCATATAATGATGACAAAACGAAGTCGCGGTCATCTACTTTATGTATTTCTATCTGACTTATTCTGCGATGCAAGCTCTACTATGTTCTGGGTCGGAAAATCCGGAACATAGCTGTGCATCCGGAGATAATTAGGTGCTGTGACTTCAAACTTGTACATGTGACAAATTGGCAACATCCGCAGTGTTCTTTGTGGTTGCAAACTTAAAAATCTAACAGGAATCGCATGTAACATCAGGTGAATCTAAGAAAATTTGATATATTCGTCTTCAGATCTCCTCAAACTAAGGTAAAAGACGTTAAAGTTTGTTTGATTGAACCCCACATATCCGAGGAGATACAAATACCCACCGACTAGCTATCGGCAGGTATAAGATAAAAACCCACTACTATTTAAATACATTTTTTATCAATGAAGTTTAATTGAATTTACTACAAGCTGTAATATTTCCCCTGTTGGAGTTGCGGTTTGAACAGCTGTCACTAATTTATTGGAGCACTAAAAGTGGCACTCTGTACTTAGTCGGCCGCAGTTAGAAAAAAAATACAATCCTCATACTACTAGACTGCTTATATGAGAAAGACTAAGACTGACTGAGTCAACTGTCCTTAACCAACTTACATTGTGCACCTAATGCAATAAATCTGAGACACTGTACACAAGTTTCCACAACCTCATCTCAGATTTATCGCCCCGTCGTCGTAAATATATAACCTATTTCCTATTAATATCTTTTTGACGTGGATATGAGCGTTAGCTACATAAAACGTATTTAAGCTGCGTCGATGGATTCTGTAGATAATGACTGTTCTCGATTTTCCTTTATTTACGTACAGTTTCTTTATAAAGTATTTTAAGACTTTTTGCTTACCTCATGTAATAACGTCGATGATTTGACGTTTTCGCTTCAGAGATTCAAAATAGATTTACTTGGGCAACGTTCTTCATGTTAGACTGCAGCAACGTACCTTAATAATAATATTGAGATGATGAAAAGATTTTTAAAGGCAATGTTCGCTTTCCTATTAACAAATATTACATAAACTACGTTTTATTTGGAAAAAAGGATGCTGGAAATCCATATCTCATAATATAATCAATGTTTATAATAGCATTTTCCTATAAGCTATTATAAATACAATTTAAGGTTTGTTTAGTTTTTTCTTATCAACATCGCGGATTTTGTAAAGAAAATTGGATACTATTTATTCAGATATGAGTACCAATTTCAAGCTTTATGTAGATAATCAGCCTACTGTGCTTAGCACTGAAGTGAAGAATACGGCTTAATCTAAATAAGTGCCTGCAAAGTCAATGTCGCATAAATAAAAATCAATTTAATGTCATGTAACATTAATAACAAGATGAAAGTGATATAAATTATGATGTCAAGCTTTCCATCTTCATAAGGGTTCACGCATGGTAAGACAGAAGAAGCCTCTCGTCGGTTCATTCGCCGCCTCTACGCTCAAACACCCACGCAACTATTAAGATGAGTCACTCCTACTCTTTTGTGCAATTTTCTCAGTACTTACTGAGATTTTATATCCGTCAGTTTAATTCAATTGGCTACCTAAGTAAAAATGAATCTGATTGGTATCGTATAAGTCATGTCAGATATTAACAATGTTTTAATGTTTATTACGTGCACAAAATACGAGTATAACGCAGTTTTATAAACGAAAGATTTATCTGAATAATTATTATTGTTACATATATCACGCTTCTTTAAAAGACTATCGTTCTGAGGCGTGCACGAAGTTATAGATCCAACTCGTACAGGCCATGTAAGCAACATTTTATGAAAGTGTGAATGGAGTGTACGAACTGGGTCTAGCCTCTATCTGCATCATGAAAAATGCAGCTGAAGACCTAGTTAGATGCACAGAAACTATTGTTATTACTAGCGTTTCGATTTTGGTGGTAATGAGAGCCGGGCTATGCGTGAGAGGAGTGACCGGAGGGTCACCTGCCGTGTCAAACATTCCTAATTGATTTAAATATGGCAAATAGTGACTCGCCGCTCACTAAATGGGTCCCTCAAAAAACAGACCAATATTGGTGCGAAGGATTATTACAGTTCCACCCTTCGAGCATCTGCTCTTGCGACTCCACTCTCCGGCCGGCTAAGGCAAGATAGTGCAATTTTCTCGGGTGACATACGCTCCCCTGAAGCACATCGGTACGCTCGGTGACGCAATTCACCGACAGTTCGCCACAAGCTGCCCTGAGGAAGACTGACTGCACTGATGGGGCATTTATGGCTGTTAAAGGGCATTAATAATATAGGCATGTTTTCAAAATAAATTTTTATTAATTATATTATGTAATGGAAAGTGACTTCATGAATTATCAATATTGAAGTCATTTTCCAAATTGACGACTCTGTATCTATTTAATACAGGGAAAAAAAAACAGCCCTTGCTGAGTTTCTTGTCGGTTCTTCTTAGTACAAGGTCTCCCGCCGCAGATTTGCGAACCGATGGCGTAGCTTTTCGACATTCACAAGTGCTTGTAACAGCCCAGACTGAATAAATGATTTTGAATTTGAATTTGAATTTGAATTAAATGCCCACCTGCGGGTGATGGGGTCGTCACTTCCCTACGCACTAATTAATTATTATTAATTTCATTTATCGCAATATTGTTTATTAAAGAAAATACAATTTTTGAAACGCACTTTAATAATATCAAACATTACGAATATGGATACCGCTTTTATGAGTTTTTAGATCGATATTGAAATCCCGTTTGCTTACTTATCTATATTTAATATTTTGATTTTAACACCAAAAACTTTTTTATTGTCTCTGTAGTAAAAGATTTACAATAATAGATCCCATAAAATGCTTCTTTTTCTTTATCCTATTGTTAAAAGAATAAAAGAAAAATTCGTTGATTTGTTAAAATGTATACATTAATCATGCATAATTATACATACTTGACATGTACATTATTTTGTTACTAAAAGATCTCCGCTCTGCATATCTTGGGTGTGAACTTGTCAAGTTTATAACTATATATAAACATATATAGTTATATATGATTGAGGGGTTATTATTATTGTTTTATTATATTTTTATAGGATTTCTTAATAGTAAGTGATTACCGTCGCGCTTCATTCCCACAGCACCATTTTTTTTAAGATTTTGGATATCTGAACTGATGCGTCAGAAATATAGCAAGCAATAATTAATTCTACAACTTATTAGTTCCTGGAAAAACGCACTGCTGTAGACTGAATAAGGAGAAAAAGTGGTCTTTAGTCTTTGCAATTTCTCTCTGTAACAATTCGCTAGTAAATTTTATTATAAATAAAGGTTACAATATCTTTTATAGTCGATATTGTATTTTTTTAATTCGAAATTTATTTAAAAGATATTGAAGAACCATTAATATTATAAAGAGCTCGGGCTGTTGTTAACATGTATGTTTACTCAAATATTAAGGGAATCGACTATGTTTGTTTTCCGCAACCATATTACAATGGAATTAAAAATTGCGCAAATGTGCGTGCTTACTCCATACTTGCCTGGTCGGTGAAAAATTATTTACGGTGTATATCAAAAGTGAAGATTATATACAATCGTATTTTTTCTCTAATCCAGCAACTTTTTGTTCTCTGACAAACTAAACAAATTTTTTTTCTTCCTAATTATCGACAGCCCATCAGCATTCTAGGAAAACTAGACAGCAATCTATTGAGCGCCATTGCGTTTACAGTCAGCTGAATATAATATGGTATCTATTTGAAATATTTTACTTTTGTATCAGGTTTTGCTTAACTTAATATTTTCAGGATCCTAAACAATGATCTAGGATCCATCTAATGCCTAACGTATTGGCATAACGTTACTAACGTTTTGACGACCTCCATAGTCGAGTGGATAGTACACCGGTTTCAAGGTGTCGTCATCTCTGGGGTCCCAGGTTCGAATCCCGGTGGGGGCAGATGTTTGTGTGATCTGTGATGAGCATTTGTACCTTAGTCATGGTTGTTGATATATATTTCTATAAAAATTATTTATTTATGTGTAATATATGTCTATCCATTACCTAGATCCCATAGCACAAGCCTTACAGAGCTTAGTTTGGGCTAGGCTAATTGGTGTAAGTGTAACAAATATTTAAAATTTATAAAATTTATATTATTTATTATATATATTTATATGTCCCTTAAATATTATTTCGCCAACCCTGAAACATTCTGTATATGTATATGTTTTGTATATGTATGTACCTATATATATATGTATATTCAAAAATATTTTTTAGATAATTTTATTTCTTACAGATGCCAAAATAACTAAATTTAAATACGTATCTAGTGCACAGTTCAATTTACTTAAATAAATTAATTTGTTTCATAGCACTCATTAGATTACAATTTGAATGTCCTCGTTAATTGTATTTACCGTTCAAATACTCCCTTTGGGACATCGACGTTAGAGTTCACTTCTGCTAACGATCCACCCTAAGCCCTCGCCTTCGAAGGGTGAGACACGTTGATTTGTCCCTTCAAATTGTAAATTTAGGGATTGCCCCCATTTATAGCTGTTTTTGAATAGAAACAAAAAGTTCTTTGTCCACAAATCTATTGTTCCTTTATGTATTTCTTTGTGACAACAATTAATTGTACTGAAATTAAATTTTATTTGTGTTTTACTGAAAATATTTGTGTTCAAAATGCAAACATTACGCTGTATTTTGACCCCATCTAATTTGTTTCTGTGAAATAGCAAACTCTGCGAAATTTAATCAATGGCGAAACCTGCTTTTTATAAGGTTTTGCTTTTAATAAAATGGAATTATATGGAATAATAAAGTTACTGATTTTCTAATCAAAGGATGTCTTTTTAAATTCTCTGGATATGGATGAAAATGGATACACTTTTTTCTGTCGTTATTTAAATATTCCCTACTCACTTGTATTAGTAGTGTTTCGTGCCTTTATATATGTATAACGTAAGAAACAAACAGTTTCGTAGGATGGATCGGACCTTTATTTTTAAATTTTCGATATTATGATCAGGATGACATCATCATCATATCACGCTAAGAATCTTCACAACGTTCAGTCCTGCGCTACTAGAATCCATCATGTTCTTGCGATCTTAACAAAATAATTGCTTAATTTTATAGGGCTACATATACTGCGCTTACTTGACATATACCTAGCACTCAAGGCCATCTGCCCCAATAACCGTTAGTACTGCGAGAAATTTAACTTATCCATTGTCACTTTTGACCTAAGTCGGTACCTTGGTACTTCTATGGATTTCATGATCTCTTTAATCACACAGAGAAACCTCATACATTCATCCATTCCCTTTTCATAACTTTGTCTCTAATTATAACGCCCTTTGTAATCTAATAACAGACAAATCTTTTACAATAATCACACTTTTATAACTTTAGTTAAATATTTACCTCTACACCATTACATGAGAAATCACACAAATATAATTTAACTTTATTAAATTTAACAAGTTCAATCTCAACTTCGAACGATAATAATCCAGATGAATGTAGCAACAGCTAACACAAAATTTAATACGAATTATCTAAAATACCGTAGGGCGTAACGCGAACATCAGTCTAAGTCTTTACGACTTATGTCACGTGACACGTAGCGGTCGGGGCCCTATCTGACGGTAGAAGCCTAAAACAACAAAGGGTCCCTAAATGAATTTGATCTTGAGCCGGGAATTGCGGGAATAGCTAGATTACAGAACACAGCTGTAAGACGATTTGCCAACTCGTATTAAAACACATACATTAAATTGAGGACTGTCATACACTAGGCATAGAATCTTCGCCATTTCAGTTTTAATCGCATGGTTAGCAATCAAAAAGTTAAAATATATTCCGTGGTCCAATATTAGAATGAAGAAACATTTTGTTTATTATTTTATTGTATATTAAAATTAAATGTTTCAATTGAGTATCTAATATTATTAACGGAAACTCAACCTACACATTTTCTATAAAAAATTCAGTATTTTCCTTGTCGGAAATTGACGAACTTGACTATATTAGTTTTACATTTAATATTGGAAATTACTCTTTGTATGTGTATTATGCACACACATAGATATTCATTTTGAAGATATATTATTTCTTAAAACATACTTTTATTATTACTAACTCACTACGTTTAACTAGCTAGATGTTATAGGTAACTTGTATAGCCACCTTGAAAATTATTTGGAGAAAAAGAATTGCGAAATGTTTAGTTTGGCTTAAGATTTTAGAGATTATTTCAATTTTGCATTCAATGTAGACATACTAAAGTAACTTATGGGTAGTTCAGTGTATAAATGATCTTTAGAAATTGACATTCTATCGGTAGGTTTTGCGAAAGCGATCTTTTATTTAAAAAACGTCATGCGAAAGATATATTTTGCGATGAATACGTTCAGCACGTGGCCAAATAGTCAATAAATAAGTAGTTCTAAGGGGGAAAATTCCGCATCTTTTTGGACACTAGTTCGTCATGGAGTGTTAGATCACTAACATAATCAATAACACTCGTAAACTGGCTTGCAGTTATTTTGCCTGCGCAGCTGCGTAACGTTTTAATCCGTTCATCGTACGAGTATAGTGGAGTGGAGTTCAATCACGTAACTAGTTAATAAGTTCAATAGCACCTATTTTATCAACGGACCGCTATGACTCATTCGTCTTGTAGTGGAGTTAGATAAATATATAGGTAAAGCGTTTATTAATTTCTACAAAATACACATAAATATCTAATAAAACAATGGTAATAATTGAGGAAAAACAGACATACAATCAAACACCATAAATATATGTATGCTGCAGAAAGCAAAAGTTCAAGGCTCAGTTAAATATTTGCCTAATTTGGACAAATCACTGTTTTTCAGCCATCACCTTTTTTGAGTGAGTAGAGTTTTAAAAAAGAAGCAGATAAAATAAATGAGCGAGAACAAGTAAATAATAAAAAAATAATAGTAAAAAGAAAAGTTGTCTCGATAGAATAATTATTACAAATATTAAGCGAGTGAGAATAAATCTTTAAAGTACTTTCAATAAATATAATTATACTTAATAAAGTATATATACAAATACCTCCCCTGCTACACATAAAACTTAAGGATGCCTAACTTTTGTATGTCTAAATAATATTATTTTACATATTTCTTAAAAGTATCCTTAGAAGACAATTTTCCAATAGGTAGAGGTAAATCATTCCAACATTTGGTAGCCTGGAATCAAAAGTTCACTATTCACGTGCCGTGCCATAAACAACGTTGTTTATATGAGATTATGAAAAAACCATTTATAATCGCTGCAATTTTTTTATGTCTTTAGGGCGTTCGATTAAATTGCAATATAGTTTTTAAAGAGACTAAGCCAAGAAACGAAGGAAATACAATTGATATATGACATTAACCACTCCGTACAATTAAGTACAGACTAAGTTACCAAAAAATATGCAGTAAGACTGCACTAAACTATTTTTGGTTTACGAACTATTGAAACTTTCACATTACGTTTTGATACTAAGTACATTTTAATTTCAATTTAATATTTCACCATTAGTTTATAAAATACATTGAAAAAACCAATCTCGCAATAGTTTGTAATAATTCAAAATCAAAATAGTCAAAATTTTGTAATAATGCGACTATAACTTTGTGACAAATATCATTGTATTGTCAACTTATACATTGCCTTACGTAAGTATGGAATATATAATGATACATAATCGTATCAAATATGATGAAGTTCGCAGAAGAAATAAGGTTAATGTTGCCGAAATAATTGCAAACTTTAAGTAACAACAGGGCACTTTATTCGCAGAACTGACTGTCCTTAGGATGGTAAAGTCCGTGAGTTTCAGGTATATAAACGACGATTTGGTGAATATCACACCCCCGTCAATAAAAGCCAGTAGGGTCATTAGGACCAAAGGCTCAGGCTGAGTTTAGTCGGTAGGTCTGTTGGGTCGAGCCGCCTCGATTCACCAGTCCGACATAATCAACGCATCCCTGCTTGCCTGTTGCGTTGGTATCCATGATGGATTCTCAGCCTCCTCCTGAGGAAAAAAAAGAATATATATATAATAAAGTGTGCGGATCCTTACGAAGACTCCAACAGTGCAGCAAGTGCAGCATACTGATTAACCTTACTGATTATTATTTTATGTCAAAACGAACAATATAAAATATCTTTACTTTATTGACGTCGAAACAAATTTAATCATAAGGGAACAAAATCTTTTACATGCATGCGAAGAAAAGGAAAAAATTGACTCTACACCAGTTTATATATCATAAATTTATATTCGTTTACAGTCAACTGCCAGAGTATAGATATATTTTTTTAAACTTTGTACAGCGCACCTAGCAAGAATTTAACGAAATTAAATATTTATAGGTGCACTAATGAATAGCCCGCTACTATCACACGAGAGAATTCCAAAATGGCCACAAACATTGTTTTATTTGGAAATAAGTACGACCATAAGAAATAATATAAACATTGTTTAGTGTAGGCAGTTTATCTGGGGCTTAGGGTGACATATAATACCCATGACATGGAAGTCCGCTACTCCCATTTGGAGTAGGATTTCCATAAATAATAGTCAAAACAGCTGAATATTCCACGCTGTAGAGATTAGGTGGACACTCTGCCGCGTAACTCTTGGTTATATTTTATGCAATGCAACCTACTTTTACTTATATTTCATGTTTTTTCTTAAAGAAACGGTATCTTTAAACTTGACGCGTCTCATGTGGCATCATAAATCTCTCTTTCTTTCGGTTCATAGCTACAAATTATGAAGGCGTTTCAATTCATAAACTTTTTTTGTTAGCTGCCATGTTTTCGTAACATCTGTAGGCGAATACACACGTAACCTTGTCACCGAACAGGTGAGATTCCGCCACCAAAGAGTTCTCCCGAAATGAGCTGTATGCTAGAAAAATTGATTTTTTTTTTAAACGATTTTTTATAATGCACTAGTAATATAATCATCACTGTTCATACCCTGTTTTACACTTGCTCAGTGCGGGGTTTAAACCAAGTAAATATTGAAAGTGTTGAGTTTACTTTAACTATAAACAATTTCAGAAATTGTTCCTTTACAACAATAAAAATCTACTAACACAAATGAATACTAAACCTTCAGAGCTAAAACTGATTACTGAAACAGCTTTGGAAGTCACCACAATCGAGACAGTTAAGATCAGTTGGCCGTCATTAACGTACGGGTCCGGATTGGCCTAATGACACAATCTTCCATATCATTAAGTTAGCTTCTGCTCGGGAGAGTACCAATTTATTACAGCCAGCTTATGTCCGAGACTGTGCGTGGAAGTTGAAAATGACAAGTTTATAAAATTGCACAGCTGGGGAGGTAATCCAAAACTCGTGCAAAATATTGTTAGCTCCTTAAAATAGGTGATACACATACAGATTACAGTGTTTTAAATGCCTTAAAGAATATAATCTCATATTAAGTTTTCTAGACTACAACCCTAAAGCACTGCATTGCAGCACATTTTGCAACTAATATAATAGTATGATTTTTCATTTCATGGGCTAAACTGACTTCAGAAAGTCAGGCTAGATGACAATTACTCAGTAATAGCTCACCACTACATTCATAAAATAGCTTTCAGTAGATTTAGAAATTAAATAGTTAGATAAACTCGTATTATGTTTATTTTTTTAACAAGAATATAAATTATTTCTTTTGCAAATTTATTTTAAGTTATTTTTAGTTCAATCAAGAGTACGCGTAACTCACGAGCGTGCTGGAAAGTATTAATGAAACTCGTGGAAACTAGCGAAGTATGTTTTTAATGAAAAGTAGTATGAGTATATATATGTGTGTGTGTGTGTGTGTGTGTGTTGTGTGTGTGTGTGTTGTGTGTGTGTGTGTGTGTGTGTGATTTGTAACTAATATATATTGCTCAACTCTCTCTAAATTAAACGTAAGGCTTAGTCATTATTATTAAATAATTTGATCCATAAGATAAAAAAAAAACATTTTAAATACTCGGATCACGAGTATATTAATGAAAAAAAAAAACAAAAGTATATATATACAGCGGCGAAAAAGATCAAATCAAAATAACAATACATATTAATTTCATAAGTTTGTAACGTTTTATTATAAACAAATGTAGGTCCTCGTCACCAGTAATGACACAATCTCCTCATCAATATTGACTTTGATTTAACTGCACATACAAAGATTAATGATTTCTAAATGCTTTAAAACTTTACTAATTATTTTCTGTAGGTAATATATTCCTGAAAGTTTTCGTAATTTGTATATAATATATTCCCAAAGACTTTCAGTGATGGCTGACCATTTTTTCGTAAATTAATTACAAATTCGCTTGCAAAGCTTATCGTTGGTATTAACTGTTTACAATCACTCTGTACCAATAATTGCTTTGAGTTCATTTCGCAAAACATTTACTTCGGCCAGCTGTGTTCAAAGCGCCTAATAAATGTATCCGGAGCTACATTTTCAATTAAATTTTGATCAGTCAAGTCCATCTGACCTTTATTTATATTTGAGCTAGAAAGGAAATAATTTGCAATTGAAAAGAGCAAGTATACGGAGATTAATTTGCAAGACAATTTTGATACAAACCGTTATTAATGGCTTAATGAATTTGTACACAGCAATGCGTTAGACTTTACATAAACCTTAAAACAATTCTTGTGTAGCAGCCGAAATCATAGTGCTAATGTAGCTAGGGGTGATGGTGACTGTAAGAAAACATTGCCATTTAAGGTAAGAGGTTTGCTGGAAATTACTACTCATTGAAGCAATGATCCTTGAATTATAGTTCTTAGTTGAAGCGAAATACAATTAAAAAATTTCTCTAGACAACTATAGTCATTTCTATGACTTTATACTTTAGCAATGAATTGATTGGTTATAATTAGAGATCAAATTTTCATATCAATAGTTTTTTTAAATTTCGAGGAGGTAAAAAAGTTAAATATATTTTTTTAAGATTTGGTAATCGCGAAATATTATGAAATTTTATATAAATACACACCGCAAAGTTACTAGGTACGATGGGCAGACGGCACGTACGGAACTCCGTGTCATCAAGAATGGGTCACTAACAGTGGCAAGATATGTAACTGAGATTTTAGAAGAAATTGTAGTGCCGTTTGCCCCTTTCATAGGAGATGAATTTGTTTTTATGCATGATAATGCACGTCCCCATACTGCGGCTGTGGTTGTCGACTGCCTTCAAGACGTTGAAATCAATGCTATGGAATGGCCAGCGCGCTCACCCGAGTTAAATCCTATAGATACGAGCAAATGCTCTCCCCGCTAATTTGAGAGAGCTTAAAAACGCACTACAAGAAGAATGGAACGCAATCTCTCAAGATTTTATTGATAACTTAATCAGGATTATGCCAAGGAGACTTGAAGCAGTTCGAAGAGCTAGAAGAGGCAACACTAAGTACTAGATTATAGCCCACGTTATCGACTTTCCTTTCCAGCATTATGTAAAAAATGAATAAAACTTTAAGTACAAAATTATTCTAATCTGTAAATTTAATTCTTTTTTTTCTTAATTTGGTTAATTTTTGCCATTTGATCGTTTGTTTTTTTGACGTTTGCAATTTTAAATTAACGAATAATAAACAAAATACAAATTACAAAAAATATTTATTAATGAAACGTCCATGATTTTTTGTTTTATACACACTTTTTTACGTTCCTCTAAATTTGTCCATGAGTGTAGCAGCACAGGACCGACCAGTGTGGAGATTCTACTTATTTACTAATTTCTACTAATTTCGGTAATTTAAAAGAAAAAGATTTTTTTTCGTTTTTTTGCAAATCTGTAACAATTACTTCTACTAACTATTCGTATGTGATTTATTTAAATTATTAATACTTAAAATTTTTCTGTTTTCAGATAAATCCTGTACATTTCAACGCGACAGCGATACTGGCAAGGTATTAATGAAATCATGTTTTGACAAATGCATTCGGATCGGTATTCCGCGCGTAGCATTTACGATGCTCTGCTCTGTTGGTTGTCACAATTCATATGCACCTCAACAGCTTCAGCCTACCTTCTAGTCTGTAGAAGAGATACGAGTATACCTTAGTTAATGACACTGGCATATCTTCTCCGGAGGTGTATTATTACAAATTTGAGTGCATTTGACAACGATCTCACCTGATGTTAAGTGAAGTTGTTGCCTACGGTGGAACACGCAAACTCAAATAGTGCCTATTTACTCTTGCCTTGAAAATCCGTATATTATAAGTATCGGGGAACAAAGACGCAGGTAGGGAATTCCATTCCTTGACGGTTCGCATAATGAAGGACGAGGCGAAACAAGAGGTACGAAGAGGTGGAATGTCGACCACATACGAATGGAATCGCTGGCCGCGTCCGATGGTGGAAGGGTGCAGGCGGAATCCGCGTCTCGCCGTCCGATGGTGGAAGAGTGCAGGCGGAATCAACTTATACAATGTGATAACAAAACATCAAGCTTTACATTCGCAGTACTAAGCCGTTGGTATTTCGAGCGACATAGAGCTGTCTCAAAGTCAACATGTAAAGTCTATAACATAGTGTATAAATAAGAAATTTGAAAATTAAAAACACGCAGATAAACAATGGGTTTTATACTTTTATTCACCCGTTATATATGTCTGATGTAGTAAAATTTGGCCCAGCCATAATACCACGCACAATTATGTTAATAGATGACACATCTCATGTGAAGCTTAAAAATAAACCTGTTTTCCATATTACATATTTATTTTATAACGTGTCACAAGATTATTGTGTTGTTATATAAGTGAGCTCAACAGATCATACAGAAAATACGAGGCAGAAAGAGATAATATTACGTCACATTTAGTATGCAACTAAATGAAATTACACCGATTGGCCGGGTTTAAACGCCTTAATGTCGACGCTCGTGCGATATCTACATCTTGTTTGTATATAATATCAGTGGCCACACGGCGATTTTGATTGCGGTTAGGTACCGCGGTACAAGGGACAGCAATTATACGAATTTCGGCGTATGCGTCGATCTTGCGACTTGCACGCTTACCTTAGTAGCCGCACCGCAACGCCATGCTTCGTTGCTTTAACTTAGTAGTTTCGTTTCCCAAAAAATAACAGGACAATGTTCATGTTCCTTTATCTATCAAATTTTTTTTTCTCGGAATCGAAGAATGGAGGAAGAATGACGGAAGTCAAAATTATCATCTAATACTTATGTCTACGTTCATTTGAATCTTCGAAATGAACGTAATAAATAGGCAATAAATATTACTTACACTCACACCAATTACCACCTACCCCAAAGAAAGCACTGTTAGGATTGTCTTATTGATCTAAGGTTACGGATAGACATATGTACATAAATAAATGTTTTATAGAAAGATACTTTAACAACCATAACTAAATCACAAATTTATCAATTATCACACAAAAATATGCGGTAGCGACACTTTAACACCAGTGTACTAACTGTGCTGTCGTTTCAGAATGACTTATTTTCTATATGTCGCAGAGGAATCACTAGTAAAGTATAAAATCAAAAATTTTAAATTGTTATTCCATCACACATAAAATTGCGTTTAATTAGTGGTTTATATCCCTCGATGCGCATACATATATGTAGATATAATTTTCCAATACCTCCTAGTAAGCGTAGGACCTTATAAACAATGGTTCCTGGAACCTTCCTTTACGACTCACTGTTAGGCATAAATCTCCCCCTTAAACTTGTTGTGGCTATATCTTTTTTTCCGCTCTCCTTCAATTTTTTTCCAGAAACTGGAAACAAAGAAATTAACCATAAGAAGGAAAAGAGCTTACGACATACAAGGGTGTCGAACAAATGTATTTTAAATTAGTCACATCATGCATTAATGATGACTATAACCCTTAATTCAAGGTCTACAATAATCATTTAATTTGATATTAGTTAAACCTGTATATGATATAAATAAAAAAACATTTCAAGGCAGCATTTCTTCAGACACACAGTTTCCTTGTATTTTTAAACTCCGCAACGCACTTTGCTTTACAAGAAAGTTTGTTATAACAGCAAAAATTCTCGCGCAGTGACGGCAATCACTTTTTTATTACAGTAACATTCTTTTTCCTTTTCAAAAACTTTGATAGGAAACTTTCGAAGTAAGAAAACTTCATCTCATCTTATACTCCTTAGATCAAGGGGTTCTCAACCCTGTGACCAAGAGTACTCGCGTCGAATACTAATGAATATGGTACAAATCCACTGACTATATTGAATAGTTTATTACTTAGTTGTGTTTGTTACGAGAATTGGGTAGATGACAATTTTTTAAATTCTGTAATGTATAATAAGAGTACTCTTTTAAGTGAGAAATATTGTAGAACCAACAGTACACCTGCACCTATTACTTTTGAAGATACATCGCCATGTTTGCGTTACTGTCGCGGGTCGCTCAAAAACGCTCCATACTAAAAGCACTGCAATTGTGACGTCATAACTCAGTAAACTCGCCTAATTTGTATAAGCGTATAAACAAATTTTAAAATAACTTTGTTATTTGTACGTTTATAGGTATACTTTCTATATAAAAAAAATGTTACATTTAATGTGAGAATGCTAGAAATGTGTTCGTTTCATTAGAATTAAGTAAATAATAATTGCTCATTTTTTAGAAATCTAAAAACAATATAACTTAGTAATTAAACTGAAATTTCTATATTGACATACTTTCATTAGATATAAATTGCTCAAATCAGATAATTATAGTATAAAAACGGCCATAATCAGTTGCAGTCGTCTACCCTATGCTCCACTGCCCAGCTCTATGTTGCTGTCATTTGTAATTTTTTAAGTGATAATAAATCGACGATACCTGAATTATTTTCACTTGAAATTTGTAGTTATTTTATCACAGCTATGAACGAATACCATTTAGTGGTTGAATTTACTGTAAAATTAACAACAGTATTGTACAATGTCACACTCTCATTAAAGGTTATACCAATGTGAAAATAAAATGTAACTTTAATGTCTAACAAATGGAATCCAATCGTTTAAACAAAATCATTGTCTTTTTTTTTTTTTGTTCCCCTGAGGAAAATGCATTAAATTGCATACCCCGGCTGTGGCGAGCCGGCGGTTATGTGGGGCTCTCCTCCCCAGAAGGGGGAGGCCTACCCACTAAAAACCTCAGGGATGGCCTTCCTCAGGCATGTAGGGAGCCCCCGGGAACATCAAGGGACTTCCGGGAACCCCCAGCCTCCGCTCCCCTGCCTAGAGGGGAGCCCTCCTCGGGGGAGGCTACTACCTCCCCCGGTCTCCTCCACCGACGACGCCCCCCGGCCACGGAAGGGGCGTGGTCCAGCCCGGGTCGACGTAGCAGTCGCGACTTCCTCGCGCCCGCCGGCGACCCGTGGCGGCGCCGCAGCTGTGCTACCGAGCCCTGCGCCGCCTTCTTCGAGCGGGATCGGCCATCTTCCGACCCCGCTCGGCGGCCTCCTTCTGGAGCATCACTGCTTCACAGAAGGAGGCCACAGCCCTCCAACCTCCCTCGTCCGCCAGCATTGCCGCAATCAATGCCGGCGGAGACAGATCTCGCCCGACACAGATACTCACCGAAGCAGCCGTGCCCGGTGAGTATCTGAGTCAATCGGTAGGTGACCTCCTCCTTCCCGTGGAGCCAACCTTCGAGGTGCGGGAGTACGGCACCGACGGCCCGCTGGCGCGCGCAGATCCGTAATTTGAGCTGCGCGCGCCAAGCCGCCACAATCCGTCTGTGCCACTCCCGCTTAGGCACTTCGTGCGCGGGTTCCAGGGCGCTGCCCCCATCGCTCCCCCGGCCGACACGCCGCGACGCATACGTCGCCGCGTACATGTCGGCCAGGATGTCGAATGGGGGGAAGCGTCCCAGAACCGTCGCCGCCTCGTACGAGATTGTACGGTAGCCTCGTACGATCCGTATGGCCATTATCCGCTGCAGGCTCCGTAGCAGAGCTCTGCAGCGGGGGGACCTCGCGCAGTCTTGCGACCACACGGGAGCCCCATACATGGCCACGGATCGCACGACGCCCTCGTACAGACGGCGAACTCCATCCCTCGGCTCGGGGGACCAACCGCACGAAATGCTCCTCGAAGCTCCAGCGGCGGTAAAATCATTGTCTAGTAATAAACTTTTAACATCAGAGTATTTTTGACATGTGCTTTAATTTTTAAAATTTATGAAAAGGCATATGAGCACAACTGTGGAACAGTTATAAACAATTATACTCCGCCGAACCGAATTGACCAATTTTTATGAATTCTTTTATGCATATTTAATAGTTATGAGAATCGGCTAAAATGTGTTTTTCATACCGTAAGTGATAAGGGTTGACCACCTCTAACGTATTTTTTTATTTTTTGGACAACAATGACACATATTAAATTAAATACATTTTAATATGTGTCATTAAATAGTACATTCACTCCTAAATTTTCAGCCTCTTATCACCAATCTCTGATTATTAAATAGTAATTTCCGTACAATAATGGATATTGCAAGACAACGTTTGCCGGGTCAAATAGATATTTATAATATTACCTACAAGAATAAGGAAATCGTGAGACGACTGCCAAGTAGCTGTCAGTAACGTTGCAACGAGCGGGTGATGAATGAATGGTCAATATCCTCACAAAGAGGGGGGGAAACGAACGCTCCACAAAGGCTGTCCAATAAGAATTCGACTTTATACATCACTGTCCGCCATATGTAGTTATTTGAAAGAAGATTAAACGAAGCGCCTGAGAAATCGTTTCCAGACTAGATAAAATATCCTTAAAGGTTCATTTGCTATGTTGTCGACACCGCTTTCTGAATTCTACCCCTTTATTAATTTACTAATTAGTGTACACATTGACTGATCGACAATAATCTGTGAAGTGAAGTTACCATTTGAAATTAAATAACACGTAATAAAAGAAGTAAGCTCCTATAGTAGTTTCAGAACATAAATCTTATATTTAAGTTAAAATACATTTTTTCAATGCGTTAATTTTACTTATAGGAGCGGCAGACATTTGCCTATGAAATTAAATATACTGTGATAGTAATCGTATTGTCCTTTGACGTGTCACAAAATACGTCCAAACCAAATGTCAACAAAATTGGTTAGAAATTTTTGAATACTCGTTTTACAAACATACATAAATACAAATTCTTCCTGCACAATATTAAATATACAGTCACCGTCACGTAATCGTAACTAACGTAATACAACATTATTGCAAGCGATATTAGAGCGTTCGAAAAATTTTACTTGGATTAATGCACATACATACATAGTATAAAACAAAGTCGCTTCCCGGTGTCTGTATGTATATATGTAGCTATGTATGCTTAAATCTTTAAAACTACGCAACGGATTAATAAATTCGGATTCCTTGATAAATATGTATAAAACATGCACAATGTAGTAGTAGAACACTGTCAATTTTTGAGATTTCTAATGTTATGTCCTAAATCAATTCACTTTTTTGTGCTTATATTGCAAACGCTGGCCAAACCCTACGAGATTGGTCAAAATGATGTACTACAGTATTTTACAACTTAAAAAAGTCCGCGATGGTATATGTCTTTTTCTTAGGGATAACCCACCATAACCATTTTTTATCCTTTACTAAACAATTGTTATTTACGATGTGATTTTAAACAATACAGCATTAATCCTTATCCAATCAAGTATCTTAAAGTATTTATTATAGTTCAATATGCTTTTTACACCATGTAATTTAAGTGAATATTTCCGAAAATATCATAAATTTAAAATGCAGGGACGTAGATAAGCATTGCACCGGTGCGAAGCCGGGGCGGGTCGCTAGTCTTAAATAAATCTCACTCGACTTGTGAACAAAGACCATCGCATCTGAAGGACAATGGCATACAGAAAACGGCATGAGGGATTTTCTGACAACTATATTTAAAAATGAATCGCAAAATGTGTTGGTAAGCTCATAACTCAACAACGCCTGGACCACTTTGGCCAATTCTTTTTTGTTAATGTTTGTTGAAGTCCAAGGAGGGTTTTTACAATGAGGAAAATTCGAATAATTATCGGAAATACCCTAAAAACAGCCCTTTTATTTTCCCATGCAAACGTTTTCTAACTAAAACGTGCAGTCGAATTGAGCTTTATTGTTATTGTATAAAGTTCATATTGCAAGCACTCACTGTTGTCTAAGCAATGAAGGTGTGTTCCTAACATCAAAGAGTCAATTTGCGCTTTATTAACGCTACATATAGTTGAAATTCAATCATATCTATCAAAACAGTGTGCGTGCGTGCGTTGGAGCACAGAATACATCGTTGGAGGATTTAATGTCACGTTCCACAATTGAATAGCCACGAAATGTAATAGGTCATTTAGACTTTTTTGCGATTTGGTTGGCTATGCGACATTATCTATAAAATAATTAGGAACAAAAAACTGCCACTGTACAAATCTTTTTGACAGGACGAAGTCTGTCGGGTCCGCTAGTAAAAAAATAAAACTATGACAAGTTTTATTACTAACAAAGTTTATAAGTATGGATGTTTGTTACTCTTTCACGTAATATCTACGGAATAGACTTTATAATAATATAGCTTATACATCATAATAACACATAGGCTACAATAAAACCATCCATCAATACTTACAACCTTTCGCGTTTTTATAATATTAACAGGGAATGTGCGAATTGCCCAAAATATTACGATGAGTACGAGTACATACTTGACTATGTAAGATAAAATCTACCATGTGTGCAAATGAAGTCGCAGGCACTAGCTACAATAAAATACGATGTGCGAGATGATGAGTCAAAATTATCTTAACTTATCCGCGTGAAATTTAAAAAAGAATTAATTAGTTCATTTCGTTTTTGCATTTTTATATTAAGTAGCATGCACGTGAGTTGAGCGGTACTGGGCACTACTTGGACATTGCAACATTACATCTAAAATAAAAGATTTTTTTCTAAAATACGCCTAAGTTTCCTAGTCAACGATTCTTTTCAGATATTAGCCGGAACAGACAGACTGGTAGATGACACTCCAATTTCATTTGTATGTATAGATTACCTACGGAATGTTAATAAAAAAAAATTCCGTTAATGTGATCATCGCAAACTATTTTTAAGTAAGACTGTATATGATAATAACACTGCCAATAAACTGTATTCTGTAGAATATTTTTATTTATCGACAACCGAATTGACTGGAATGGAAACTAGATCAAATCGAATCGATCGATCGATTATTATTCAAAATGTAATATATACCTTGGGTGGGTACTTTCAATACACTCTTACTAACTCGGAACTTAACTGTCAAACTTATAGATCAACAATTCACTTTATTTGTTATAGTTAGATAATTGAATATTACATGAACTACATAATTCAAGACACTGAATAGCCACTAGCATGTTACGGAACATCGAAAAAATATTACTTACTGAGCAAGCAAATCTGATTCTTATTTTCGTGATAAGTAATTTACTACAGGTACGTAAGATTTATAACACTTATATTAATGATCTAATAAATTACGATTATGTATAAATGTATCAAAGCATAGTGTAAAATAACGAGAATCACTTCAAACATAGTGTAAAGTTGTGTCTTTTCAAGTATAATGTAAAATTAATAGTATATATTCAAGTATAATGCAAAATAAAACGTATAAGGAGAACGTAGATTATTTTGACAACAACAATCCACCCGCATTGTCGAAAATCCTCATTAGAAAAATTGATACATCTTATAATAAAAATTAATTGAATAGCTAGTATCGTACAAATCTATTTGCTTTCCAAATTATGATGCCATGTTGTTTTTAGGGTTCCGTAGCCAAATGGCAAAAACGGAACCCTTATAGATTCGTTATGTCTGTCTGTCCGTCTGTCCGTCTGTCCGTCCGTACGTCACAGCCATTTTTTTCCGAAACTATAATAGCTATACTGTTGAAACTTGGTAGGTAGATGTATTCTGTGAACCGCATTAAGATTTTGATGCAAAAATAAAAAAAAATATAATAAATTTTGGGGGCTCCCCATACTTAGAACCGAAACTCAATTTTATTTCATTCAAACACACACATATGCGTGGGGTATTTATGGATAGGTTTTCAAAAATGATATCGAGGTTTATAAAGTATTTTTTTTTCTAAACCAAATACTTCCAAAGAGAAGAAAAGTTGATCCCTCCTCTAACTTCTAAAATAACAAAATGAAAAATGTAAAAAACTATAAAAACTACCAACAAAAATTGTTTTGAACGAGATCTAGTAAGTAGTTTTTTTTTTTATACCTCGTAAATCGTAAACCGTAAATCAATGGTACGGAACCCTTTGTGCGTGAATCCGACACGCACTTGGCCCGGTTTTTTATTAGTAAACTATTTCCTCCATGGAGTCTTCATTAATGCTTTTGCATAGGTTATTCTCATTTGGGTCTTACTTAATTGTATTCTTGTATTTTTTTTTTACTCCCCTCAGGCGAGAGAGACTGAGAATCTTTACAAAGAGCACGAAACGTGCCCAGACCCGACTAAACTAATACCGACTAAACTCAGCCTTGGCCATAAGGACCTTACAGCTTGAATATACGAGTACGTATACAGAAGAGGCTTCTCCACTACTCTTCACCTAATAAACTTATTATTATAATACACATATAACATAGTATCATAATCCCTCTCATCTACTCTCTCTTGTTTGAAAACGTTTGTAGATTTATGAGATTTGAGGGTGTGGAAAACAATAGTTTTCTACTACCTCTGCATAAAAATGTACAATATACCAAGTCTTACATATTGTGTCGTTGTGTCGCTCGCACTGTTTATTATTCATTTTAGACATCATGTTTCATAGAGACATTTACTGCTTAAGACCTACATAATCGATATCTAAATAGAAATAGTGTAGGTTTTTTTTTCAAAACGATCGGGTTCGATTCCCGAACAGAGTACAGATAATTTTTAAAATGTATGAATGCAGTTTTTCTTGTTATTAAAATCGATGACATGGTTCCTCAGAACAGATCTTCGTATGTCTTATAGTTTCAGACTTTCCCATACTGACCGATTTGAATGAGACACCCGGTATAAATATTTATTGCACTTCACATACTGTCTTCATGTTCCATACCATGTTGATAGCCTATCGATCCAAAAGAACGCTGCCTAAATGTACCGGTTACACAGAATAAATCTTCTCTGAAATCAAGATAAGAGGCTCTTGGATCGACACAAATATAGGGGAGAATGAACGTAATTGGTTCTACGTAAGCGGAAATCTGCCTGTACAATCGCCGCTGCTACAACTACTGAAAGAAAATTTACTATCCGAAATACATTCTTGCCATACAAATAAGGATCTTTCACTGTAAATCATTAGTCACAAATTTATCGGGCAGATATGGTGATCTATTCACCAGTACATCTAACTTTGATAGTGTATTAAATATGAATTTGATAGTTCTAGTTTTGGCCGCTCGAAGTTCTACCCATCGAATCGAAGTTTGTTGCACTAGAAATAACTTTTGGCCCATAAATGAACTGGACATGGAACGAAATAAAGCAAAAATTTACATTAACTCTATCTCTCTGTTTCGTTAAAATAATTTTTGTCTCTATTTTAGAAAATTAACACAACACTAGCTTGTGGCCTAGTCTAATCCATAGCAATTTGTCCATAAAAATCCCAAATTAACATTCAAATGTTTAAATAAAGACAAACATTTAATTAACAATGAAAATAAAAATTTTGAAACTAGATTTTTCAAATATGCACTGAGTAATGTGAAAATATTTCATACACCAGTAGTTATTAAAGACATAGGCCGCCGTTTGAAGAGACCGATCATTATGACAGATAATTAGATTAGACTAAGACAGATCTGCAAGCAATACATAACGATGCCTCTCTATCGGTAACAATCACTATGAAAGTCTCACGGTATGATTTTTTTAAATATTAAACCAAGTGTAGGTCCTCATATTGCTCCTTCTGTCTGGATCGTAAATAGAAATCGTAAATCGTCGCACTTGCCGTCCTGAATGTCTGACAAATGGTGACATCAAATAACCGGACCGATCATTTTTGGTGGATCGAATATTCTGCGCCAGTCATCCATTTCCTTCGACAGATATGAATTACAGACTGCTACGCAGCCGAGTGTTGGTATATTACGTGCATGTATGCCGCAAATAAGATCTCAGCAAGCTATTACGAGTATGACATTTCAATTACAAATATGCTTGTTCAAGCTGGTTGGAAGCTTTCGTTGCAGTTAAAAAAACATCAGAAAACAACGAGTTTACTGCAATCTTTCTTCTTTTTCTATCTTCAATCTTGCAATCAATTTAAATGTAGTTCATGTCTAGGGAGTACATAAATATACTGAACCCAGAATTTCGGATACGACATAGTTTTATCAGAATTGGAACAATAGTTTATACATGCAATGTATGAATAATTATAAAGACAAAAATTATTTAAGTTTTTATAACACTTTTAGAAACATTTTAGCCTAACTTTATGAGCGATTACAAATATAATAGTACTTCTATTTTATAAAGTTTATAACAAAAGCCTATGACAATAATGAATAATGTACGATAAGTTGAATACAAATGAATTTCAATTGCAAATCAAGACAAATTATATTCGATTCCAAATATTGATATTTTATTGAATAATGCAATTATAATTGGTATGTTGTAAAATATTAAAAAAATAAAAACAAATGTATACAACCTTCGTATTTCTTACAATACGATTCATCGACTCGTTAAAATAATATTGTTAAGGGACGAAGAAATTTATTTGTTCAGCAAAAAGCATTAGTCCAATGTTTTTGCGTGGACTTCGGAATCTTGAAAAAGGGCAACTTTAAATTAAGCCAGACGAATGGAATGACAGCGAAAAGGTTTGCATCGAGTGAACTGTAAAATGAGCAAACGTCCGGCAATGTCTACGCATGGGATTACACCGAACGAGTCTGATTAATTTTAGGCTCTGAAATTTGGACGACGGACATTTGTTTTTATAAAGTCTAACGACGTTCAGTGGTACAGTATTGATATCATACAAATAATCTGTCACATCATTTTATCGCACAGAAAAAGATACCATTAACTCCGTAGCAGTTGCTTATTTTTACGTTTAGCTTTCAGTCTCATCCTTCAGAATCTCATCTCATCTCTTCAGAATAATCTTCATTCATTTTAACCAAAAAAGTATGATGCATCTCAATTTGAATAATTGCTTTGTTGTGTAAATCAGTCGGCAATACCACCATAAAACAATAAACCATCAATGCAGTTTGGACTTTACGACAATCACTCGCACCACGGAGACCACAGCATAACAACCACGATCTTATAAAAACTTTGTACAGCGCCCCTAGCGATAACGTAATTGTACAATATTTTTATATTAAATTGATATAACTTTTACTTGCATTAAATACCTATTTGACTCCAGATTAACATTTACACAAAATATTTACTAAATTACCACGGATTCTTTAGGCTTCACTTTACTGAATATTAATGAATTTTGTAGTTGTTCATAAAGCTCTATAAACGAATGCTGTATAGTTATTATTATTTTGTACAATATATCTGCTAGGAATGTCAGATATGCACTCGTTGGAGGTCCTTGACCTTTCATAAGGGTTGAATATTCACAGCAATCAAAATCTTACAGGGCAAAATCGAGTCACTCACTTGTTCCTTCCGTCTAAACAGACACTGTCCTTTTAACAAAATATATGCAGACATCAATGCACTCCTGCATGACCAGTCCAACTACGACATATTTGTAGACAATTCAAGCTTGTTGTCGTTTCATTATAAATCTTAATGGGCTTTGTAAATATTGTTTTCGATACAACTATTAAATGTGACGTTAACTTTTTTGAGTAAATATGATTCTTTCAGACGGCATTTTTGCATAAATATGAAACTTTCTTTTGCGAGCGCGATCATTACTTTTGCAGTTTGATATATTATATTTTTGATAAATCAATTTTAAAAGTTTTGATACATAGAATATAATCAAATAAATTTTATACGTGTAAAAATGAATGATTTCTTAACGATACATCAAAGCATTGAATTCTGAAAATTGTGGTGAGATACGGATGCATATATTATTACTAAACTCACCAGTAACTTGTTTTGCAATAACTTATTTTCCACCCTCGTATCACAATGTACGATTCAGTGATTTATTGTGATTTTTTATATTTGTTTGTATGGAGTATTACTTATGTATGTAAGCGAGCTAGATCTATCTGACATGCTAAAGTATAGTAAATGTATAAATAATTACTACATATTACCCACCTTCACTCGCTTTAACCAAATTAAATCATCAGCTATAGTCATGCATAGTAAATTAGATGGAAGTCAAAAGAATAATCATTATTTGCATATTCCAAAATTAATTTATATTTATTACTCATAGCAAAAATATGTTTAAATAAAACCTTAATCTTACCCATTTATTGACCAGGCAAGCACTAATACAAATAGTTTTACAAACCGTAGAAAATATATTCATTTATTTCCAATATAGCCGTGTTTTGTGAAAGCAGTGTGCGAAGTTTCTCTTCCTTTAGCATTTTCGCTTCATAAGGTTTTGTGATTTAAATCGTAAACGTGCTCCATTTGCCTCCTAATAATATTGCTTTTCAATTTTCACGTGACTGTTTCCGCTTTCTCGTACTTTGAATTTCCATTCGGTACTTATTTGAATACAATACACTTTACGCATGAAGTAATTTTTGTGTATACATCATGATACCTGTTTCTAAGAAAACTCAGAAAATAATACAATTTTAATAAGCTGCGCAATACAAGACATGGACTTATCAATATATCCTCAGAAACATCTTATTTCTGCATGTTTATTAAATCAACCATTTAAACACGCCAAAAATGTCTAAGCAATACTTCTCTAAATTTTGACTTGACAATGTTTTTATTTAGATAATAATTAAAATATACAAGTATTTTATATATTGTATTATAAATTCAAAAACACAACATTTGTAATTATTTAATAAACAAATAACATTATAGTTTTCAATACAGGCGTAATACTGGATCTTCTGGTTGTGGTTATTTTCATTTTTGAAATATCTTCTAAAACCTAGCTACATTCAAGAGGATTTACGGAAATATTTGTTCTATTAAAGATCCCAGCCGCCGTGACTGTTTCTTGTAACGTTAACATCAGTGGGTATCGTAAGGAACTTAAACATAACTTTTATCTAGAGCAATGATTCCCAAAGTCGACCCTTAGGGGTCTACGACAACCTGCAGGGGGTCTACGTCAGCGAAACAAAAATTTGAAGGTCCATGAAATAAAAACGATAATAGATCTCAACATACGCTGATAGTACCTATTTACTTACATTATACTATCTTCTAATATAAATACATAAAATTATTTATAAAAGTACCTATAAAGTAAAAAAAATATCATAAACTAGCTTCCGCCCGCGGCTTCGCCCGCGTGAAATTAGTTTTTGTCAATCCTGGTCCCTTATGTCTAATGTACCAAGATTCATGGTCTTATCTTCAATTCAACCCCTATTTCACCCCCACACTGGTAAAAGTTTCAAAATGCTAGAACAAACGATTTTTTGTTTCTTACGACGTGATAGTTGACGAACTTGCATACTAACTTTCAACCCTTATTTCAACCCCTAGATGGTCGAAATTTCAAAAATGCTAGGACAAATGTTTAATGATTTCTTATAAAATGCTTAAATATAAAGTTTCGTGGTTTTATCTTTTAAAATTAAGAAATCCCATACAAACTTTCAACCTCTATTTCAACCCCTTTATCCATTTTTTTCGAAATAAAAAGCGGGAAAGCGTAACAAACAGACAGACAGAGTTACTTTCGCATTTATAATATTAGTTGGGATGGATATAAAAAAATTTAAGTTGTAGGATGTAGGCATTTAATATCAGGGGTCTACCTAAAACCGAAAAACATGGCTATCAAGATATGGAAAAATCAAAACGTCTGTCCTCTTCTTCCCGTTTGTGCTAATGCTCAATGCCCAGAGTAGCATTGAACATCACTTAGCCAATCATAGTCCACTGCTGGACATAGGCCTCTCCCAATTTGCGCCACAACACCCGGTCCTCCGCCTTCCGCATCCAGTCCCCTCCAGCGACCTTCTTCAGGTCGTCAGTCCACCTGGCGGGGGGCGTCCTACCTTACGGTTGCCGAGTCGCGGTCTCCATTCAAGGACTCGTCTGCTCCATCGGCTATCAGTCCTTCGGCAAACGTGGCCAGCCCATTGCCACTTCAGCGAGCTTATTTTGCGAGCTATGTCGGTTACTCTGGTTCTTTGTCGAATGACCTCATTACGAATTCGATCCTTCAAAGAAACTCCGAGCATAGCTCGCTCCATAGCCCGCTGCGCGACATTAAATTTGTGGACTAACCCGACCGTTAATGTCCACGTTTCGGCGCCGTAAGTCATAACCGTCAGGACGCACTGGTTGAAGACTTTCGTCTTTAGGCATTGCGGTATAGGCGAAGAGAAGACCCGACGAAGCTTGCTAAACGCTGCCCAGCCCAGCTGGATCCTTCGATCGACTTCTCGCTCAAAGTTGTTTCTACCAAGCTTAATTGCCTGCCCTAGGTAGATATATTCTTGAACAACTTCGAGCATCGATCCTTCGACATATATCGGTCTCGGCATGACATGTCCATTGAACATAATCTTGGTTTTATCCAAGTTCATGCCAAAACCAACACGTCGTAGCATTGAACAGTTTCAGCGATATAACGGCACCTCTTCACACTTTTAAGAGGCATCGGTT
This sequence comes from Scirpophaga incertulas, assembly GCA_036419045.1. NCBI lineage: Eukaryota > Metazoa > Arthropoda > Insecta > Lepidoptera > Crambidae > Scirpophaga > Scirpophaga incertulas. The sequence goes on from CM071644.1 coordinate 8,819,685, forward strand.
AACATACAACCTTATACTTATAGTGTTTGCAACACTTGGATATAACGATTATCTATCTACATGTACTGAATTCAAGGCTTCCTACAATATACAAGAGTCGGTTTCTTGTATAACACGAAATATGCATAGTAAATATGCATTATATGAAACTATAATGCACTGTTTATTTCGTATTCTTTGAATTCCCTCCTTATCCACTTCTTACGTCCATAAGAAGCACATGTTGTACAAATAAGTGTTTTAAGATATCCAAGCCCGAAGTTATACATTTATGTGACAGTAAATACAGTGCTTGTCAGTGATATTTTACTATGGAAGACGCATCTTCATTCTGCTCGAAGTTAATACTTCGAGCAGAGAGAGCAGAATGACCCCGTTTTGTATTTACATTCTTATCTAAGTAGTGAGCTATTCATATAACAAACACGCTTTTGGTCCGCATAATATGAAAATTAGAAAATCATCGAAATGTAATCAATAGTACCGAAAATTACACAGCATATCCAAACTTACAGACTTGTCCTTGTGTAATATTACTACGGACCCTAATACTATAGGGTCTATAGCGGCAGGCTCAATATGAATCCATGGAATGCTAAGATTTTTCATAGCTGTGACCAACAAGCGGAACACGATTATTTATATCAAATTCCTTACAGAAATTTAAAGTATCATATATTCTTAATATCATAATAAATATTCACACGGCGCCAGTATTATGATAGTACATGCCCGATGTCTCATTTCCTGAAAGTCGGATTACGTATTAAATGTGTACGATACCAGAGACATGCAAAGTCACTTAAGTATTTCTCACTCGGGGCGTGTATAAAATTGCCGGCATGTATCACAATTTCTTTAATACCTATACGATTTAACAGTAAACCTATTAAACGTTTTATTAATATTCTCACATTTCCTCTTCGCTCTCTCATTTCCTGTAACTTCTTTTGCTTCTCTGCATATTAAGCAAAGCTGTGAAAGCTGGTTTATTTAATGATAATAATTATTAGGGCATTATTTATGAAATATTTGTTTATAGTAATGTTTAATTCGCTGCAGCTTGATCACTATTGCACTGCATTCAGGGCACGATCCCGACCACATGACAATATAACCACAAATACTTTTGCAAATTCAATAAATGCTTTTTAAGATTGACTTTAAAACAGAAGAACAAACAGTGGAGTTACATTGTGCTAAAACTTTGTAGACGAGTTGCTAAAACTATCTCAAAACACAGAAGTGCCGTCCTTTAAGGAGTTAAAGTCCGTCCTTTAATTGCCACGAAATAGTTAAAAAATAATATCTATTGCGTATAATATATATTCTGGTAGCTCATTTACTTTCATAGACATTGGCATAGAATATATATTAGCTATGTTGATTATGAAAAAACACTCTGTCGTTGAAAAAAGTAAGACACGGTGTTATGGTTATATAAACATGACACTATCACCTCATAAATAAAAAGCCTAAAAATAAAACGCCTCTTCAGTGACTCCAATATTGATAAATTGGTAAGATGGTTGTTTACCACAAAATATTCCGATTAATTGCATACACGTCTCCCTTTTCACAAACATGCATTAACCTACCTCGATTAAGTTCCATTTTACGTTAAATGGATCCATTTAACGATGAAAGGATACTAATTTAAAATATGAACATTTCATCTAGGCAGTAACATATTAATTATTACAGTGCATATACATTTTTTTGTGTATGTGAAGTGAGGAAGTTTATTTGAAACTACCGCTGGTTTGCTTTTTATACAACCAAGATGGCCTATGTTTGATATCCTCACTGAGACTTCAATAATAGTTGGCATACCAAGTACTGGCATTGATTAACCATTAAATATTAAAGCGTAAAACCATTAAATATTGACCATTATATATTGAGTGGATAGTATACCGGTTTCAAGGTGTCGCCAGCTCTGAGGTCCCGGGTTCGAATCCCGGTGGGGGCAGATGTTTGTGTGATGAATGCGAGCATTTGTACTTTAGTCATGGTTGTTGATATATATTTCTATAAAAAATATTTATATATGTATGTGTCTATTCGTTACCCTAGATCCCATAGCACAAGCCTTATAGAGCTTAGTTTGGGCTAGGCTAATTGGTGTAAGTGTAACAAATATTTATTTATTTATAAATAAATAACAACGACTCTTGTATTATTGAAGACTGTAAAATACTACTTTCATTCACTCATGTATGACACAAATAATTTCCTTTGCAGACTGCTAATTATTATTTATAATCGTATGTATTAATAACTTGAAGTGCGTGCAGGTATACCGAATGTAACTAAGCGAAAAGACTAAATAAGCGTTACGCAATTTAAGTGAGAAATAGTAAAACTGTAACAAAAGACGGTGATTACTTAATCGGCAGTGTGTGGAACTGAGGCTGTTGAACCGTGAGTGGATGAGACACCCGCGGCGCCGTGCTGGCGTCCGCTGGGTGGATCCGCAGCTTACATATCCCCATATAATTGTGTACATTAGCACCCACAGCGCTGCGGGGTAATTATCTGGATTTAATAACACTCGGTTTAGTTGAGACTGGGTTGATTGGATTTATGAAGTAAATAGTGTTGTAAATATGTATATAACAACTCGAATATAATTTTACAACTATTTCTCTATCTTTTTAATGGACCTGTGCTGTACGCCGCCGAAGGCCTCTTCCAAAACAATTATATTGGGATGAGACGTAATGAGTTTCTGTAAGATTCGAAACAGATCTGCAACCTGCAACAATCCATCACCCTGCATCACCACAATAATATTATGTTGCCTAATTGTGACATAATAGACAGTTAAATAAGTACTCTATTGTAGCAGGTGTTATTTTGCGGAAGTCCATTGTATTACAAAGGATATTGATTACGTTTGCTGGTTCCGCGCAGTTGATGATGATTTGTCCAACAAGCAGACAAGGTCGACACGTGTTTCGTCTCTCAGCGAGACATCTTCAAGATATGTATCATATCCATGATATCCTGAAGATGTCTCGCTGAGAGACGAAACACGTGTCGACCTTGTCTGCTTGTTGGACAAGTCATCATCAACTGCGCGGAACCAGCAAACGTAATCAATATCCTGTGTAATAGTTAAATAAGTGACAAATATAAAGTCACAGTACCTAGTAATTTTGCTGTCATACTAGCTGACCCGGCAAACGCTGTTTTGCCATATAAATAATTATTAAGTAATTTCTAGAAAAAATGTTAAGGATGAACAACCCTTATCACTAAGGGGTATGAAAAGTAGATGTTGGCCGATTCTCAGACCTACTCAATATGCTCACAAAATTTCATGAGAATCGGTCAAGTCGTTTCGGAGGATTACGGGAACGAACATTGTGACACGAGAATTTTATATATAAGATCTTACGCTTCCAACGTAAGCATAGAAATGCAAGCACTGCTGCATAGGGAATGCACATCCGTTCGGTTTCAAAATCCGCATTTTTAACAACGGATTGTTGGTCCAATCCGGATAATCCGGATTTTACGGAACTTCCATGAAAATTAATCTCATCATACATTTTTAACATGATGTTGTTATATTTGTGTAAATAGGTTAAAATAAAAACAATGGAAAATCAAATCACACCATTTCTATTATTTAGAACGATTACTTTATATTTATTCTTATTATAAAAATAATCAGTCTGACTCTCGTAAGTACGAATTAAAATAAACTTTGAAGAACAAAAATAAAAAAAAGCAAATAGACTCATTGTCAAATTATTGAACATAACAAAACAACTTCACTTTAAAAGGAACATAAATTTAACAATAAAAATTAAAAATAAAAATATTCGCGACGTAATAATCGGCCCTGAATTACAATTTTTTATCATTCAGAAAATCCGGATTCGATTTTGAAATCCGGATTTGGAAGTCGAGTGAAAATTAGCGGATCTCCGGATTTTTCGGATTACGGATTATCCGGATTGCATTCCCTACTGCTGCATTGCAGTAGATCTAAGTAAGACTAACTACCCAAATAATCACAACAGAGATGAGAAATATACTCCTCAAAACTTGCTGATGAATTTTCATCAATCAGGCAGTACGTCAAGGGATTCATCGAGACCCAATAGAGTCACTAGACCGTTGAAGCCAAACAGGGTTCGACGGAAATGGGCATGCCGTTAGAGGCTAAGCCGTTCGAGTGTATATTATAGTGGATGATATAACAAATTCAGACAGGCGCAGCTTATATAAATTTGTTACCGAGTGCAATTTATCTATTCAAAAAATTATTAATGATACGAAAATTACAATGCACACTGACGATCAAATGAGAAAATATGCTCGTAATTTTCCTCCACAAACTATAAAAGATGTAAAGGGCCTGAAATGAAAAGCACTGGAAGAAAATTTCGTTACAAACATAATGGAATCCCTTTGCAGAAAGAAACCTTCTTTGAAGTTATAACAGCAAAAAATCATACTTTCTTCTGAAATTATACTCTAATTTCGTTCGATTTTTTTATAATTCGGTTGTTTTCTCATCGATAAATGAGAATAAAATTTCTACTTTCGCTACATTTAAATTGTGCAGTTTTTTTTTTGTCCGTCTATTAAAAAATAACTATCAAGTCGTCGAACTGCCAACACTATTTCGAAATATATATTCGCCAATTGAAGAACCTTTCCGTCCCAACGGTTATCTTTGTAAAAAAATATTGCGAAATCAATACTTTATTTTGCATCTCTCGACTATTAGCATGTTTCAATGTAATGTGCGTGGAGTCCTGCTGGAACTTACGCTTATGTATGGGGGTGAATTCTGGGTATGATAAAAGAAGGATAAAATCATGATTAATACAGTAGAAATGAGAGCTATAAGAGGAATGGCTGTAGTAAGCATGAATCATAAATTGCGAAATAAGACGTAGTGCAAAAAATCAAGAAAGGAATGCTTAGATGTTCAGGAGACGTAGAAAGGATGGAAGAAAGAGGAGTAGCGAAGGAAATTATAAAACAAATGTTAATGTGTAATTGGTAGGAGACAAACTAGATGAACATACTTAGACCGAATAGGATAAATTTTGAAATAAGGCCACGTCAAGAGTAACTCCTCCTACGAGTAACTAACTAGCGTCCATGAAAGTATTAATGAAGGTCGAGGAAGCTGGGGAAGTATATTTAGATCGTAGTAAGTGAAAAACTATAATCTCTATCTACCCTAATGGGAAAAAAGCCTACTTTTTTTTTATAGGATAGGCAGCAAACGAGCAAACGGATCACCTGATGGTAAGCGATAACCGTTGCCCATGGACACCCGTAATACCAGAGGAGTCACAGATGCGTTGCCGGCCTTTTAAAAGGGAATAAGGGGGGAAGGGGGGAGGGGCCTCCGGTACCCTCACTCACTCGGCGAAACACAGCGCAAGCGCTATTTTACGCCGGTTTTCTGTGAGGCCGTGGTATCACTCCGGTCGAGCCGGCCCAATTCGTGCCGAGGCATGACTCTCCCACGGTAAAGTGTCTATATGTGTCTCTTTGAATTATTCTCAATTTTTAAGCGCCTTCATTATTAGACATGTTGATGACTTTATCCTTTCATATTATATTATGTCGTCCACTAAGACGCCTTGAGAAACAAAACTTGTGTCTTGTATTATAGTTCATACGTCGCGACCGTCATTCCTCGGATTTTCACATACCCGGTCCCTTTTTCGAGTATGTCATATATATTCGCGTCACATAATATATATTGTCCTATGCAAAGCCTTATACTTACTTGCGCAGATTGCGTTATTATATGTATATGCATTGAATTTAGGTAATTTATTTATAACTTTATTGTACATCGACCATAGTGAAAAAAAAAATTATAGATAATGAATCCTTAAAACTAACTGTACAAAGGGCGACCTTATCACAAAGAGTGATCTCTTCCAGGTAACCTTAGGATGGACAGGAATTTAATTGTTTATATAATATTCTGAAATTACATTAGAAGATATATTTAAAAAATTGCAACTAACCTTTACGCTATAGGATACGTCTTTTAGTCAATTCGGTTTTCAGCATCGATAAGCTGTAACGTTCAATGAAGGTTTACCTATGTAGGTAACACATAATTATACTGCACGATGTTTACATATTGCAAACCTTAAGATAACTTTTATGTTACTCTTAATAACAGCGTTTATCGAAGGGAGAATACTTATCTTTTGAGGTCTCGTGAGATTATTTGGGAATGAAAAATATTATAGAGAAAGTAAGAGACAGAAAGAGAGTTGCACTCGCCAAACAAAATAACAGCGTCTTTACTCTCAACATATGAATATGCGACCAATCGAAATTAAACCAATTGCCGAATTTGAGCGACTTAAATTTCATTTCAATTATTCTTATCTAATGCCTATTACGAACAAACTCAACAGCTGGCTTAATACTAATATTTTTATTATCTTTAAGCTTCGATCATTCGAAGTCTTTAAGGATAACAGTATGAGCTGTTTATGTTCAAAACAAAACTCACTAAAAAAGTCACCAAAATAAAATTATTTTTCCTTTATCATCATAATCACAGCCATAAAGAAGCAAGAATATACTAAGTTAAGGTGAAAGTCTTAATCAAGCACTGATTTCATATACACCTTTGACGATCTCACACTAGTCCTGGTGTATGCAGGTTGCTCTGCGATGATTTCTTTCACAGTAGGGTGGTGGACATTGATACAGGACAGAAAACAAATGTCGGACCCGCACATTAAATTACCAATGCAAAAACAACAGCTCCACGGACGAACCCTGCATATCTTTTAATTTGGAAATAAAATATAATATTTTAAGTACTGCTCAATTAAATATATAACAGATTTGTAACTTTTCCTTTATAAGAATTTTCTAATTCTTTGGAATTAGAATCTTAAAGATTCTAATTCCAAATTCACGAAATCATTCATGCGAAGTTGAGCAATAAATTTTATTTGAAATTGTATTTTCAGTACGTTTTCAAGTGATCAATTCCCACGCTCTTAACATTTTCTATATATTCCAGCTCCGAAGGCATAAAAACGATAGAGATCAAGACCTAACATTTTCAATGATTTATACTGCTCATTTATTACAAGGAGGAACCGCCTTACTTGCTCTTTGTTTCTAAACTCATATGTTATTATGCGTAAGGTCGATGTGTGCAAAAAAAACTCGTCATTAATCCATACCTACACTAATTGGCTCTAACATTTTACATCACAGCTCATATACATCCCTACTGCAAGGACACGAGCTTATCCTTTACAAGCCATTTGGCCTCAGTCATCCACACTGGCTTTATAAGCTTTGGTGGACTTCACATACATAGGTACACTTCGTAAATATGCAAATTGCAGCATCATACTCTATGCGACATAATAAGCAACGTCAAGCACCTGGGGGGCAATCGCACTAACAAATCGCAGCTGAAACGAAACCAAATCGTTCCACTCAACCAATCCAAACGCCACAATATCACGTCATCGAACAAATTTATTAGTGCGATAGCCCCTCTGATCTCATCTCCCTGCCCTCCATTATATAAGGAACTTGAGCGTCTGAGCTTTTTGCTGCGTTCTTGGGTTGCATTGACACTGTTCTCAAACTTTTCACTCTAAACCACATGATAAACAGAAAATAGTTTTGAAAAATTAATTATTCCATTTCTTGATGTTTCTCTTCCGTTATAAAAGACAAGACAATATCAAGCTCTCTAAATCTAATTTCTTTAACAGACTTTCTACTTAATGTCGAACTTAACGTAAAGAAAAAAATACATTTTATGGTAACTTCCTTTGCTGACCGCCTTTATCTACGTCAAATTGCAACTAGGACTTACCGGTAGGAAACTCTATACTCTGAAGGGTAAGACAGGCAGTAAAATTACTGGGTACTGTGGCTTTACATCTTGTTACATGTTGGCAATGTACATAGTGGTTTTTTAGGAGTTGCAGATATACTGCGAATCTTACAGGAACTTGTATGTACTTAATATGTACTAGAGGTGACTATAACCACCAAAATTAAAAATAAAACAAAAGATTAAATGTGTTAAACTATAGTTCAATCATTTTAACTGCATTCTAATTTAGCATCAACTGTTATATTAAAAAAAAACCTTGGGTGATGTTGTTCTATTTGCAGAAGATACTTATTATTATTGTCGCTTATATCACGTGTCTTTATAAGACACGGTACTTTATAAGGCGTGCGCGGGGATACAGATCCCACACGTAGAGGCCATTTAAGCGATATTTACTGAAAGTGTGCATGGAGTGTATCAACTGGGTCTAATCTCTATCTGCACCATGTAAAATGCAGCTAAAGACTATGTCCAATTAGATGCACAGAAACTATTGTCATTACTAATCAAAACGTTTGTGGACTATTGTGTGGCATTTCGATTTTGGTACTAATGAGAACCGGGCTATGGAAGAGACTCCGGTCACCTGCCTTCTCAAAGCCTCCTAATTGATTTAAATATGGTAGGTGGTGACTCGCTGCACACTAAATGGGCTCACTAAGTGACACAACTCGCCGACAGCTCGACACAAGCTGCCTTGAGGGAGACTGACTGCGATGCGATGGGGTGATCACTTCCTTACGCACTATTATTAAGGCTGACAGAGGAAATAAAAATACTAACGTTGTATAATACTAAGTAAGTTATTAACTTGTAATAAACTGTTGCATTAAATAATACTAAACTATTTCACAATCAAGAAATCGAGAAGTAAAGAAGAAAGAAAGAATCGAGATCGGACTATTGAGCCTTGGCAAACAGACTTTAAAAATAAGACAACTAATCTTAAAGCGGCAAAATTTGGTTATTTCAGTTATTTTCATAGTAACATTAATCAGGGAGGTCTGATATTTTATTGGTTATTGGAACTTATTATTGCATTTACTGACACTGACGAATGTAATAAATAAAAAACAAGAAAATAATGTAATGTTTTTTATATTAGGTTATATATATATGGAATATTTTATTTCGAACCCATGTGGTACTGTGAACTAACATAGAATAGAGGCATCCATCACGAAGTTGTAATAGATTTCCACCAAACAATCAATGCGCAGCGGAACGAGAAAATAAACTATCGTGCTCGGAATCCATCGCAACATCGTAACATTTTTGTCGCGATGTTGACAGATCAATCAATGTCAGTTGAATCTCTATTTTCGACTAACTGATGCCATCCCAGCCACGACCTCGTAATATTTTTCCTTTACTAGTAGCTATAACCTCATTTATTTTTAACGGCGAGTCCTACAATTTTGTAAAAAGACAACTATTACAGCAATATTGGTAGTCCACTGTTTATATAAGTTATGTTGATGAATAAAAAACAGATGATGAAGTAACTATGAAATAAATAAATAGCATTATAACGTAACACATGTTATTTGTTCGGCTAGAACAAGTTATGTTTGATTTATCATCGAAGTCAAATTGTGTTTATTGACTAATGCGGAATATTAAAAATTAAAAAATAAGTGAATCTGTAAATTTTTAGAAGAAGACGAATTGATAAACCTCGAATTTTTCTTGGGACCCTTAAGATGCTCTTTATTTTATTTGCAATATTTAGCACCATTATAACCTATCTAGCTTTCAATGTTCAGTTATCATGATTCGTCGTCGTCTTTAAAATGAGACAGGCCTCGTGTTTAACATAAGCATCATAATGAAGGAACACGAAAACCGATCGCCACTCAAGCCGTTCCGTATCATTTGTTTGGAATTCATCTTACACTTATCACTTTGGCCACTGAATTACTTCGTCTGGGACAATAGAAATAGCGCTGACGGTCTGTTATCAGATCGGATATTTTGTGTTAAAGCCGGCTTCGATTTATATCTTCAGCAGTAACATATTAGGTGTTAGATATACTTAATGTTTCAAAAATACAATTGTTAATGAGGTACGTAGCTGTGTGAAATGGTCGCTCACATTTATTCATTTTAAAGATTATCTTTGTTAGTCGTGTATCATTACGTCGCTTAAAGCGTATTTTAATTTATATAACTTCAATAAACTTTTTAATATCCTATCACTGTCCTTCAGTAACTTTTCAACTCAAAATAGGAGCCTACTCCGATACCTATATTAGAATTAATATTGACATGCCCGAGGACTCTGAAACTCAGCATTTGGAATAAAAATACTTTGCATTATAAACATAAAGAAGACCTGCCTTATGTAAATCAGTGACTGACTTTGTCAATATAGTCGCTTTTACAAATCGACGCACGTGAGACGTCGCTAAATTTTGATGCGCATTCGCGCGATATTACCTCGGTTCTCGAACGCATGATCTTTGGAATGAAAAGAAAACAACAACGACTCTATTATTTAGAAACCTACTCTATTATCTGCGGGTGGTGTTATACAGCGTTACTTTGAGGATTAGTTTTGGGATAAGGGAACTGTGATTCACGAGCCTTAAAAGATCTCGGGGTATTTCTATCAGCCAGACATAACCCAAGGATGACGTGAGCCAAGTACAGTCACAAGGATGGTCGTAACCTTCAGAGGATAACATCTCATCATACACTGTATACAGTATCCTTCTTAGGTGCGAAGCTATGATAACAAAAGTGTTAGAGAGTAAGAAATGTTTTCTATAACTAAAATAAAATGCTTTTGACAAATCTAATTTTTTATTTATTTATTATGTTGGACTCTTGATCTTGTATTAAGAAGACTGAATGATATGACGTGAAAGTGGATGGGCGTGTGAGAATAGGGAGGAAGAATAGAAAAAATAGATGAACTCTGTGAATGATGATACGTTGAAGAAAGGAGAAGTGTCGAAATAGCCAGTGATAAAGGGTAGTGGAAGAAGAAGACGTGTTCCGCCGGCCCTTAATAAAATTGGAAAAAGGGCAAGAGAAAGAAGAAAATTATGGTGGACCCTTACGGACTAAACTCTTGGGCAGAGTTTAGTCTAGGAGTATTTATTCAATACAGCCTTAACTCTGAATAAATAACCATAAGCTACTAAAGATAGCAATCTCATGAGAGAGAGTGCTGTCATAAAAAATACATACGCGCTTGAGTTGACTCGGAGACCCAAGAGGTTTCTTCCGAAACTGATTGGGGCTTACAAATTCTACAAACGTTAAAATTCTACTACGTTTCATCCACGAATTCTGGACATACACCACATTAATAACATGTATCAAGAACGAAGTAGCAAGAACAAAAAATACGTTATCTAGCCCGATCACTGTTAGATTTGTATTTTTGTAAAGCGATATCTAGATTTTTATAACGCCGCAGGTCTCTTGTTAGCAACGCAACTCTATTTCATGGCTTCTTCGGGCAATAACGATGTCAATTTGTAACCTAACGAGCTTCGTAATTGAGCCTCTATCGGCTCTTCGGGAGCGGTTCAACACCTCTTTTTGCGTGTCGATTTCAGTCCAGCACTGAAAAATTACTTTACGAGAACCCGTATTTAGAATGGAAATTGCTGCAATCAAATAATAAGCCCCCGTATAGTCTGTTGAAGAAGTCAATTTGCATTAGCAGAGGAGTTATTTACAATTTGGTAATACTAAAATTATTGAGCGAGTATCCAATAAATAATTTTGTTACTTGAAATTACGTTATTATTAATTGATTATTGTTGTTAAGGGAACGTACCCATACTACGTGACCCGTTTAGGGGGGGAGGGGGGTCGTCAAAATACCACGCTTGGGCACAGGGGCGGGGGGGGCCTTAAGTTTTCGTCACGTAATCAATATACTTTAGGAAAATCTCGCGTTTTTGCGACAATTTGTGGACTTTATTTTGCCTCAAAAAGTTCCATGAACAACCATCGAAAGAACGTGCATGGTAGTGCAGTGCACCACATGTCTCGCGTGCGACCACTTCGGGTTCTCTCCAGGAGACCGCAAGAGGTCTTGTGTATCGTAAAGGAAAGCGTGGAGTGGATAGACGTCGAAGAAAATAATCACGTCTGAGGATATTCCTCCAGATACTACCGCCCCCGTGATCTATGATGTGTCCGAATGGATTGATGCTGGGAACGTGTTCGTTGAAGATGATTGAGATAATTATAAATAAGAATAAGAGAAAAAAAGACTTTTTTTTTTTTTGGGATAACCACAACCTTTATAACATGCTTTTACTTAAATCTAAATATAATAGTCCCATGTCCATCATATCACACTTTTGTTTTTTGTGATTTAAGATTCTGTTACAATATGACTACGTATGTTTATTCTTCTTAATAATATTTTTTTAACTTGTGATTATAGGTATTATAGGCAAGCGCCGTATTAATAAAGATAAATATGAAAAAAATTAATTTTTTTTTAAACTTTCTATTTGCAAAAAATAATTCAAAACCATATTTATGAATTACTACGTGAAAACTAGAGGGGGAGGGAGGGGGTCTTAGCATATACTAAGGGTAGTCACCGAGGGGGGGAGGGGGGTAAAAATTGTAAAATATGGGTCACGTAGTATGGGTACGTTCCCTAATTTTGTCACTGGAATATAAATAAACTAGCGACCCGCCCCGGCTTCGCACGGATACAATGCTGATACTAAATACACTACAGAAAAACTGTGAACGTTATATATAACAAATTATAGATGAAAAAACTAAAAAAACACTATTAAAATTGATTGAATTAAAAAAAATAAAAATAAAACTGTAGTAATCAATTGAAAAATGGATATTACTGAACAAAACAAGTGGGGTGCTTATATTATTATACATATAAACCTTCCTCTTCAATCACTTTATCTATTAAAAACCGCATCAAAATCCGTTGCGTAGTTTTAAAGATTCAAGCATACATAGGATATACGGACAGAAAAAGCGACTTTGTTTTATACTATGGTATGTAGTGATTAAATGCTCCACTCTAATCCAAAGTTCCTATGCATATACAGATACATAGACAGCCTGTGCCTATCGGTTTTAACATTTTAACCTTTAAGTGCCTATGATGGCTGAAATTTATTAATTATAACAAACGGGTTATAAAACGTCACTAATAATTTCGTCACTAATTATTAATTTTGTATTGTAAGAATCTACCTTGCGATGGATAATTTAAGCTTCCCGTGTAAACACTGATAAAGGGAATTTATTGCAAATATAGGCTTGCTCGCTATTACACTGGAAATTAAACAAAAAGCTAAATGTAAGTGTTTAAGACACCTCTGCATAGCTTTTTGTACAGTAGTGTAACTATGTATCTCTGTGGCTGTTCAAATTGCTATGAAAACTGACAGATATTACAGTCATATTACTTTTAAGATTTCACCATTAAGATTACAGAAACATTTTTTTATTCAAATATAACATAAAAACTTTATTAGAGAAAAAAGACGACAGTACAAATAACATTTGATGAGCCGACGGGTTTTTTTGAGAATTAAATGATCATCTATATGTTATAGAAAATGGATGTATTTTTTATTCATATATATAAATGTACTCTACAAGCGTAGTATGAAACTCAAATCCAATAAATAAATAAATAATAATAAACAGCTGTGTCATTTTGTTTGAGCAATAAATGAAATATTTCACGTGAAGTGAACAGGAAAAAAAAGTGATGTTCTGAAAATCGATCATATTCGGCCTATTTATACTTCGAGTACGTATGAATGTGAACACAAAATATTTTTTTGTATAATGTATATATTTTACGAGTTATGGGATTTTAAAGAATTGTCGTAATTGTAATATAAGTTTTATGAAACTAGTTTTTTTTTTAATTTAACAATGTTGCAAAAATAGATACATATTGCAAAAATACTGTTCCTTTTAACAATAAAATAAAATTTTACAAATAGTTTTCTTTCATGTCCCAGAAGCCGGAAGTAAACTTTTCAAACCCGAATTTCATTCGCTTCAACCAATTTCTTTTTGACGTGAAACGTCTTTAAAATCGCCCCGAAACAACGGGTACCAGGTTTAAAAAGTGGACCGTAACGAAAAGGTCTATATCATCGTGCCTTAATAATTAAAAAACTATTAGTCTTAGAAACAAAAATGTGGTGTGAATATTTCACTTATTATTTTATATTTTTATCAAAATGTAGGTTGAAGTATATTAAAAAATACCATAGAAAATTCAAAGTGGGATCTCTATTACTCGTAGTTTAGGAGTTAGATTAGTCAATCTACTCTCTACGCGTCGCAGTGGACGTGACATCTGGCGCTCATTGTGCGTTTCACACGTACTAGAAGTATATATGGGCTGACTAGAAGTATTTTTATTCCTGTCCACTTCATGTGAAATGCCCCATATATAAACATTGGTAAAATATAGTCACAAACTTATCCAACCTGCTAATACAATATCTCGGACATTTTCCATAGCGTTGACGTCAGTCTCCTCCGAAACGGTCTCATCGTTTACAGCCTAATAAAGATGGCATTCGAATGATCCACAATATTTCATTAACACCAAGCGCTCGACCCAAAAAGAGAAATTTGGGTCGCTGGACGTCAGAACAAGGAAAAATTCGATAAATATGCGATTGCAGGAACCAGAGTCGCGTTGACAGTGGACGGACAGAATACTGGTAAAAATAAAATATTTCTTGAAATCCTTCGGAATATGACATTTAATAGGTACACTAGTGTTTAATGAAAATTTAAAACTAGAAAACATTGACACGTATATCCATTTTACATTTTAACCAAAAATATAATATCGTCAGGTTTTCAACGAACAATGTCAACACTTATTTCTTAAATATAATAAATATCAGTCGTTAATTAAATAAATATGAGATTTTTGTTGTATAAAACAATATAATGCATTTTCAAATTAATGTTATACTTTTATTTTATAAATCAATCCATGTTTACACGACATATTTTCGTAGGGCATATATTTAGCCACGAAGTCTGGACGCCGCACCGCAACATCAGCTAACCAATAGGCTATTTTCATATTATAACATAAAAATGTGAAATATTTTTATTTATATAGTTTTTGTACTGAGCAATGCAAAAATATATGAAAAAATTGTAGAATAGCCTATTCGCTGGGTGCGAAGTACTAGGTGGGGGTAAAATAATCTATCGCAGCGCTCATGGTGGTCAAAAGTAGAATTAATGTGGGCTCTGTCACCAGATGTATCTGTCAATGGCAAAGCGATTCTACATAATATATTTTAATATCATTAATGAATATTTGTTTCGTATTAAATTATGTATAGAATTTTATGGGTAAAACTTTACTGTATTTACTGTTATGCAACGATGTTATCCGACTCATCTGGATTACTCTAAGCTTTCGCAAGCTGATCTATTGACCCACTAAAAAGTTTTTGGCTTAACAGAATATAAACATATTTTTCTTAAAGACAAGAATTTTCTTTCGTCTTTTATCTTTACCAAAATGCTAACTTCTTCTGATAATAAGATTTTCAATCAACTTGCACACACAAGATTTATCTTCTGCAAATTAATGATGACCAGATAGACATTGCCCAAATTATATTACAAGATTTGTCATGTTTAGTCGATAATAATAAATTATTACTTGCTAATTGCCCCGTGACTGATTAATCATCAATTCTAATTCGTAAGAGTTCCTAATTTAGGAATTAAAAGTATTTTAATTTGTTGTAAACTAATTTAGTTATATATATTTATTATATAATTAAATATAATTAAATATTTGATTTGGATAAACTAGTTTTATATTATATATGAGGGATTTGTTATGTGTGAGTGAATTTTGTCAGCGAATTGTATACGAGAGAGACGAATGAACGTGACGTCGCGTCGTCGCGTCGTCCAGTTACTGCCTCGCTAGAGTAAATATATTCTTTGGTTACTGCGCTCTCGCCGACTAGAGCGTGTGCCATTGTGTTTGGTAAATATTCATAGTTGATGTAATTTATTTCATTGGAATATAATTTATTTAAAGTTTGTTTTTATTATAAGGCCAGTGTCAGTAACTTCCGGTGTAGATAAACAGCATCCTCACACATTACGCGGTTTTAGGAAAGTAATGAAAACAGTTTAGTCTGATATTACTTACAATTTATTAAATGCGCGGTAACACGTTTCATACATTGATAATTTACATTAATCTCACATCTTACAATATTAACAGTTACATCAAAAACAATTAAATCGACCTATGATATATCCAGCCAATACCAACAACTTTCCTTTAAATACGGTTTGTAGTTGGAATTTGATATTGTGAGAAACACTCACAAATCCGGTCTTCAAAACAATACTCATTTCGATCTGAAAACGATATTTAATTTATTACTAGCGATACAAGAACATTTAAATATATTTACTGTCATATAATGAAACCATTAAAGTAGCTTTTTCTTTTTGTTTTACTGTAAAACTACAACTATAAATGAAGTAAACAAACCCTGACACAATCAAAATTAAACACACTTTTTGAACTTACCTCATTTGATTTGAATGACCAAAATGATTACAAAACCTTTTTTACACTCAAATCGTGGTATCACAACAATTTATTAGTCGAAAATATTTGTTATTTTTTCATTTCGATATTTTTTCAAAAATATACGACCTAAATGTCAATGTGACAGAGCCCACAAAGTTGTGGACGCTAGTGGGCGTTGTAATCGTGCACGGAGCCAATTGCGTGTTGTATATACAATGTATATAATAATATATAATAGGCTATTCTACAATTTTTTCAAATATTTTTTAAAATGTTCGTTTACATGCGATAGTCAAATGTTATTTTTATTTTCGCAAAATATGCGAGCAGAAAAAAAATATCAAATTATTATCGTAAAATAAAGGCGCCAAAATGCCGACCGCCATGTCTGTGACGTCAATTGTACTAAAATAAAGAAATGTCAAAGTTGTCAAACGGCGAAGATAGTAGTGATGTGCCAACACGGAAAAACAAAACTCGATTTTATGCGAGTTAAAATTCATATAACTCGGGTTGAACTCGAGTTAACAAGATGGAAAAGTTAATGTTTTTTTTTTTTAATTTTTGCCAATTCATTCTCCACCTTCGCATCAATAGTAAAAAAAATGCACAGACAAATGATATTTTTATTTGTTTCAATTCTTTCATTTTTTATATTATGTGTTTATAATGTATTGGAAGAGTTATACTAACTAAAGTAAAAAGGAAATTATTTATTGAAATCGAATCATTTATTTATGTATTTTTGTTCTGAATTTAAATTTTTAAAAATATTTATATTTATTATTAATTAAACTATGTAATTATACAGCAGTCTTTTCAAAATAAAATCAAATTAATATTATGGTGCATTATGTACATAACATAGGCTCATGATTGTATTTTGATTATAAATTAATTTATAATCACAATATTTTCAAGAACAAGAAAATTAACTAATTACTATTGTAAAGAATATTCTTGTAGTAATTAAATCATATGTTGATATTTTAATTGTATTGTATTTAACTATTTATATAAAGGAAAACAAAACGAATAATATTTTCCTATCAATTAACTACCAATTAGTGATTAACAAAAATATATAAAAATCTTATGTAACTAAAACAAACTTCTAAGTTTTAACAAAAACAATATTCTTATCTCAAAAACAATATTCTTCTATAAGATTCTTTTAGAACCCGGCATTTTTCAAAAACAGAATTTAAAACACGAATAACTATAACAATAACCGGCACAGCAAGTTAACCTCAAATTTACATAAATGTGACACTTGTTTGTTATAAATGAGTCCCCCATAGAGGGAATAGACATTAAGCAAAGCGATTCGATTGTCGATTTAGGTACAAAATCATCCCACAGATAATAATCGATTGATTTCTATAATTTGTCGCAACCCTATAAATATGGCAGATTATGTCAATTTGCTGTAAAACGGAAATTTATTACTGATTTATTTCAGAAAATTATTAAAGCAGAAAAGACAAAATACTTAAAATATTATTGTTTTATTTTTGGTAAGAAAATCATCGAGACAATGTTTCTACAAAAAGTACTGGAATGGGCAATCTCCTTTCAACTTGATGCGTTGCTTATGAACATACTTTGTTTTAGTACTACTGACGTCATACCAAGAAAATCATTGCGGTCAGTGTTACGTGTACGTGATATATAGATAATAAAACTTCGATTTTAAATTAGAAATATAAAATTAATCTTACGTTTTTATGAATAATAATATAATTGTTCCATTGCTCAGTACAAAATCTATATAAATAAAATTATTTCACATTTTTATGTTATAACATGAAAATAGCCTATTGTGTCGGATAATTAAAATAATATATTGATTATGAATCGTATCTTTAAATCGTATCTTATTGTGTGTAATACATAGGCTTTGGTTGGAACTGGAATCTTTTAAGAAAATATACTAATACCTAATACGCTAGAGCCTCGATTTTCAATTTTCGGTTCTAGGCCACACACTGTATATTGCAGATTGGATTGGTAAGCCATCACAAAATTCCACATTAACACCTTCCTTAGAAACTTCACAGAAGGTCAGAAGTGCTGTGACATCTATACATATAAGTGTCGTTTGTTTGTTCTGGCTAATCTCGGAAATGGCTAAATGGATTTTGGCGGGACTTTTATTGGCAGGTAACTGATGTAATAAGGAATAACTGTGATTTATTTTAGAAAAATAAAGTAATATTGCAATGTCCAAGTACTATCCAGTACCGCGCGCAGCTCACACGCAAGCCAAGCCAATTAAAATACAAAATACAAAAAGAAAATAACCAATTTGACTTTTTCAGGCAAAGAAACCTGGATTTATCAATACGTTGCAGAAACAAAGCGTCAAACGACAAATTGGGTGTTTGAAAATAAGCCAACGCCTATTAAAATGAAGAGTTAAATCTTCGTGTTCGAACCCGTATTAAAAAGGTAGTGGTGCTACCTTTAAGCCACCATACTTTATAAATTTGAAAAATTTTCATAAATCTGTTTTTCATAAAAACTTGACAAATTATAAATACGTTGTCTGCGAAGCGTTTTCTTTTTAGAAGTGTTGCGCGTCGTATAACCGTCGATCGAGTGAAACTTTAACGTTGAAGTCCAACATCACATTACAGCATTTAATTTTTTTTTTCCTCAGGAGAGGAGGCTCAGAATCTATCATGGATACCAACGCAACAGGCAAGCAGGGATGCGTTGATTATGTCGGACTCCTGGTGAATCAAGGCGGCTCGACCCAACAGACCTACCGACTAAACTCAGCCTAAGCCTTTGGTCCTAATGACCCTACTGGCTTGAAGTGATAGAGAGCCGCACCTCAGGAGAGGTACGGATAGCGCTGCCCCATGGAGAGGGCATAAGCACTAGAAGAGGCGCGGTTCACCAAAGTAGGACCGGCCTGTATTGACAGGGAATCTACACGTGGCTAAGCAGAAGGCTGCCGATTAGGGGGAGACAAGGGGAGCGACGGCTCAGACGCCGCCCGCTTGCAAGTCTAGAAGGTCCTGCGTGAGTTGATTGGGGGGGGTCGCTAAGGACATGTCGCGGTCTACGTATCCTCTGCCGATATTGACTGTTGCCTAGAGATAGGCTCGCTGAAGGCGGTATTGACGGGCAGCATTTAATAGGACGCTGTGCCCTTAAGTACACGTTATTGTGAGCCCTGCTTACCACCCGACCCAATTATTCCCACGTATCCCCATGCTCTGTTACCTGTGTAGTTTAGATGCTATTACAAACACTTATTGTAATAGGGTCATCAATTTTTGTTGAAATGATTTCATATTTTCTTGCATATTAGCAATAGCTCTGAACGAAAACTTTATACTTTTATAACTTACTAGCTTTCTGCCCGCGGCTTCGCCGCGTGGATTTCGGGATTGGGTGTATAGAGGGTTAAGGGTCATAGCTTTTGCCCACGGCTACATATACGCGGAAGTCGGTTTATGGTGCGAAGATTTTATCGCGCTTCCCGTGGGACTATCCGTTTTTCCGAGATAAAAAATGCCGCAAAACTCCTCAAGAATCACTCTATCTATTGATGAAAACCGCATAAAAATCTGTGCAGTAGTTTTTGAGCGAAGCCTTTATTGCGCATCCCGTGGGATCTGTCGATTTTTCCGGGGTAAAAAGTAGCCTATGTTACTCGGGGAGAATGTAGCTTTCCAAAGGTGAAGGAATTTTTGAAATCGGTCCAGTAGTTTAAGCGTGAAGAGGTAACAAACAAACAAACAAACAAACAAATAAACAAACAAACAAACAAACACACTTTCGCATTTATAATATTAGTTGGGATTATCATTATCAATGTTAACATAAGGTTCGGGCACACTTAACGCATCATAACATAACTCTTTCTGGAAATTGATCCTACGTTGTTGGATTATTTGTCCCAAGTAAACATACTCGTCAACAACTTCCAGTGTAGAGCCTCCAGCCTTCATAAGAATAAGTGCTACATAGAAATCTAAGGATTGAATGAAATTCGCACTTGTATTCAACAATGAAAGGATATTTGCGAGACTTACAGTTTAGGTATGTAAATTATATTTATCTTCTCTTTATATTATTTCTCTTTATAACAACTATTTTTTAAAAACCTGCTGATGATGCCTCCAAATATCGTGTTAATATTGTTGTGTCGTCAAAATGAAGCGTGGCAGGCTTAAACCAAGTGACAAACAGCGCTGTCATCGCCAGCAGTTAATTAAAAGTTGTATGTGAGTAGGCATTGCTAAAGCGACCGTTGTCGACCCTAAATTATGTTTATTAAATGTACAATAGCATCGAATTTTAAACTTTTGCTTTCACTCTTATCAACAGAGAGACAGCTGAAGATGAAGTAAGCGCTGAGAGGACGTAACTGACATAGATAAGATTAAGTTTTAATTGGAAAACTAGCGCTGTATTGTTTTAATCGAGTTTCGAAGTAAAACTTATCAATATAATTGTCACTTAACGATTTCATAGATCGAAGTTACTTTTCAATCTCGTCTTAAAGTTCTCTAATGATGAAGCGAATTAACAGCTATAATTGGTGTGATATATATTTATGCAATGCGCTCAGACATATATAACACCTGCATATATATGTATATATATATTAAAATTACAGCAATTGTGTATTTGCGATAAGCCTGAATAAATAAAAAACGAATTATTTTAATCCCCATCCCTACTTAATAAATAAACTACCAAATATTTGCTAGTAATAATTGAAATAGCAAAACAATGTTTGCCGGATCAGCTTGTATTATAGATTTAAAGTGACAGTCGGAGTCAGACACCTTGTCATGTCAACATAATATACATGAAAGAAATAATGTACACATGTGTTCCACACTCCGCTATTTCAATGGAAGCGTGCTAACTTAATTACTCGAATTTCAAACATTTTGCCCTGTAACATAACAATAATTAAGTTGTTGAACTTCTTCACCCGTTCTCTATTTGAGCTTGAATGTAGCCTCCCTTGCATACATATTACTTGTTTTACTTGAAATTTTATCTTAAATTAATGAAGAATCCTGTATACTCAGCAAAGAAAACAAAACCTACGTACTATTAAAATATACCGTTTACATTCGCATTAACTTGATACTATTCCAGAAAATTACGTATTTTCCTCTAAATTTGTATTCGGAGAAAAAAAAATTATTTACTTATAAAAGCGTCTTATGGCCGTAGAAACAACAATCTACTCGTGGCTGAATTTAAAGGAGAAAGGTAAATTGGGAACCATGTCCAAATGTATTTATCTCTTCTATAATACTAAATTGATATACAAGCTAAACTACCCACATGATAGTAAGTTATTTCAATTGATTGAGAAACTTAGACCTTTATTCGTAAAAGCTATTTAAAGTCGATCAAATGAATTGTCTGGTTAAAGATTACATTAGAAATCATAATTATCCTCACATGAAAATATACCAGAATCAGATCTATAAGATGAGACAATATAATTCGATTCAACCCTCAAAGAATGTGGACAAAAAATTTAAATTTGATCGATAATATATTTACTTTTATATATTTATAATCAGCCCGAGCTGTAAACATAAAAACTTTTTTACACAATACTTTCTGAGTGAAAATCTTACCAGAAACTATAATGAGAAATATATATTATAGTTTCTGGTAAGATGTAAAGTCACGTTACTCACTGCCTGTTCTAGCTTTCAAACTAAAACACAGTGTTACGAAAACTGCTATTTTGCGATGGAAGTAAATAAAATGCCACCGGCAGACTCGGCAGACTCGGCTGATCCGCAGTGTAGCACAGAAGAGAGTCAAAAAAAATCGGGTGGGGCTGTGCCGGGGCACACGGCCGTTGGTTTTAACGTGAAACGTCTATGTTAGGGAATCGCTTTTAAAGTAAAAGATTGAAATAAAAACAAGATTGACGGTGTTTTAAGTATTTTAATAAAAAACTCAATGTTCAACAACAGCGAGCTGGCTACATATGTGAAATATTCACACCACATTTTTATTTCTAAGACTAATAGTTTTTTAATTATTAAGGTACGATGATATAGACCTTTTCGTTACCGTCCACTTTTTAAACCTGGTACGCGTATGTTTCGGCGCGATTTTAAAGACGTTTCACGTCAAAACATTGCTTAGGAGTTACGACCCTGTCAGCTTAGGGTACCCTTATGATGTAACAGCACTCATCTTTACCACCTTGGCGTTTCTCTTTATTATACGATAGCCGTTATTAAATATCAAGCACAGAAAATTCCAAAGTATACGAATAACTGTATTTATTGTTTTCCTTTGAACATTTCTTATCACTAGTTATAAAAATTGTAAGCTAAGATTGTTATAGCTAATTAAGTATCTACTTTATTTGGGAGCTATTAGGCCCAAGTACTTAGTATTGTATACTCCGCTGAGATATACATCAGAAGGCTTTACCGACCGCAAAGGTACTAACTACCTCTGCGGAATACTATACACCGCACACAACACTGAGGTCCTTAACCTATCACATTGGCTACATTTAGAAGGACAGATCTTAACCGTAAAGGTAATTAAAGTTTCACAGACATCGTAATGTGAGCAGGGATCTTCGAATTAGGTTCAGTTAACAATTTGTGGCTGACAACTAAAGAGCAAGTGTGCTGTGTAGATTTAACTATTATATACGTAATGACTTAAGCATAATCACGTAACTACATGCACATGATATAAACATAGGCGTACGATTTTAATAATGCGATATTTGAAGCAATCGAGATCTAAATTCGATTATCGGACATCGGAAAGATTAAAGAAATGATGCAATATCCAAACGCAGTTGAACTGCTATGCTATGCGCTATGGTCATCATCTACACTGCCGAATATTATCACAAGCCTTTCTAGCCAATCGAAATAACTCTAGTTCTTTTTTAAAGCGACTTGCGCTCTAAAGAGAGAAGCAATACTTAGATTAAACAAACATAGCTTTCAAAGTATGAGGAATTAAATTATTTACGACAACACGCTGTTACAATATAGTCACAGACATTTAATTAAGCAAAAAATAGGTCTCAGTAAATGAGTTTCATTAAGATTACATCAA